>CP125975.1:401306318-403806318 GCA_030063025.1 Avena longiglumis
CATATCCTTATTCACCAAGACCTGAACCTACACATGATGCTACTATAGATATGCGGTATGCAGTACCACAGGGCTCAGAGGATGGTTCTCACTCAGAACTTCCTATTGAGAATTCCGATGGTTGGATAATGGGATCATATAATGGATCTCATGAACACCAGATGTCCACAGATGGTTCTGATAGAAATGTTGGACAATCTAGTTGGATGGGTGTAAGAATGAACCCTAATAATAATGGTAGAAATACCATGTCAATAGATGATCAGGATGAAGAAGAAGATCCAGAGGAGAGAGTGTTTGAATCATCAACATCTTATCAAAACCCAGGGAATATACACTATCCAGTATTCAATTATCTTGCCCACGAGAGCACCTGGGAAGCAGCAGGACCTGTGTATCCTGTTGACAACTCAAGGAATCTAGCTCAGGAGATGCAGACTGGAGATAATGTTGAATATGCTTCTGAGGACTTTTCAGCTGAGCTGGAGGGAGTCAATGCGCTTAGGTTGAGCAATGACTCAAGTCCTGATACTTCAGATACAGAGTATGTTCCTTCTGGAAGGCCATTTGTTCCACAAACTGTGCGACGGACAACACGTCATCACGGTTGGACATTAGGCATGTATGATGAGCATAGTTACTACTAGAAGGAGGCAACTAGTTAGTGATATCAAGTATCATGTTCTGTACTCCAAGTAATAGGGTAGTGAGATGAATAAGGTAGTTTTATAATTATACCAATATGGTATATGTTGTAATGACTTTGTATTATTATGATATTATGTACAATATGTGAAATGCATATTTGGCTTTTCTTTGGATCTTCATTGTGTGACTAGTTCTGTGCGTAAAGTCGAGCTCAGAACACATGTGCATGATGTAATTATGAGTATTCGCTTTATGATGTAGGACTAGGGGGTCATGGATACGGGTATAGAAATGGAGACTGGGCAGCAGCGGATGGAGCGTGAGGCCAAGGAAAAGGCCGATGCCGATGCAGCAAATCAAGAAGCATTACCACCACCACCAATGAGACCGCTAATGGAGCAGAACTTTATGCAATGCATGCAAATAATGCAAGAGACCCAGAACAAGTTCATGGAAGAGCTACTGGGGAGAGCAAATCAGAGGGCACCTGAAGGAGGAGGAGTGAGTCTATCTGATTTCTAGAATGCAAGACCGTTACCTTTTGCATCAGCTCCTGAACCAATGGATGCAGAAGACTGGCTAGCAGACACAGAGAGGAAGCTGAAAACTGTGGGTTGCAATGATGAGGAAAAATTGAGGTATGCAACTCATCTGCTGACTGGACCTGCAACATCTTGGTGGGAAAATTAGTTAGCCATGCAACAACCAGGAAGGGAGTTTACCTGGGAGGAGTTCAAGCAGAGATTCCGTGAATATCATGTTCCGGAAAGTGTCATGGAGTTGAAGCGGAGAGAATTTGAGGAGCTTCAGCAAGGATATACTAGTGTCATGAAGTACATCCGGGAGTTTAGCCAACTGTCTCATTATGCTGAGGTGGATGTTAACACTGAAGAGAAGTGGAAGAAGCGGTTCCTGCGTGGATTAAATCCGTTTGTGAGGATGCAGCTAAGGTTAGCCAATAAGCAAACTTATCAGCAGTTGTTGGATGCAGCCATTACTTTTGAAGATGACTACAAGAATGTCCAAGAGAACCGGAGGAAGAGAGCCAAGAAGGAAACCAAAAGGATTCAGGCAAGCAAACCTAAACCTAACCTGGAGTTCAAACCTCGAAATAGGAATTTTGGTAACAACAACAGTAACAATAACAATAACAAGGGCAGTGGTGGAAATCAATCTAATCCGAGAAGAAATGTTATCTATAACAATTGTGGAATTCCAGGGCATTTCCAGAGGGAATGCAAAAATCCTGTAGTGATCTGTTACGGTTGTGGCCAGAAGGGGCATATCAAGCCAGATTGTCTGAGCAAACCGTCGAGAGGATGGCCTACCAAGGGAGGAGGACAAGCCAGTGGAGGAAATGGACAGCCCAATAAAGTGGGAAACAATGGCAAGAACAACAATGGCAAGAGAAAATGACCTACCGGAAAACTGAACTGTGCAACCCTCGAGGAGGTGGATAATTCGGAGCATGCAGTGATAGGTACGCTCAATATCCTTACCAATCCTGGCAAAGTTCTATTTGATACTGGTGCAACTACTTCACATTTCTGAAGAATATTGTGATAAGTTCGGGATTAGAAGGCCAACGTTAGATAGTCCTATGACCGTAGTTACGGCAGGAGGGAATGTGATTGTATGCCACATAAAACAAGATCAGGTTATCTTGATCTATGGTTGTACATATTTCATAGATCTTTATGTGATTCCTTTGAAGGGAATTGCAGTAGTGCTGGGGATGGATTGGATGATGGAACATGGATCTCAGATAAATTGTGAGGAGAAAACTGTCTCAATCAAAACTCCAAGTGGAGCAAGGATAGTTTACCAAGCAGATAAACACAGTCATATCATGGTAGATCTGCAGTTGAATTCAATGAAAGAAGTTAAATTATAAGAGATTCCTATAGTTAAGGAATTCTAAGATGTTTTTCCAACAGAATTACCATGAATGCCACCAGGCCGGGAGATAGAGTTCACGATTGACCTAATACCTGGTACAACACCAATAGCTCAAGCACCATATAAAATGGGACCCAAAGAGTTGAAAGAACTCAAAGAGCAAATTTATGAGTTAGCGGGAAAAGGATTTATATAGGAAAGTGTATCTCCATGGGAAACACCAGTAATCTTTGTGGATAAGAGAGATGGTGGAAGACGGATGTGTGGGGATTATAGAAATGTGAACAACATGACGATCAAGAATAAGTATCCTTTACCAAGAATTCAAGATTTGTTTGATCAAGTGAAAGGAGCTGGAGTATTTTCAAAGATCGATCTAAGATCTGGATACCATCAAATAAAAATCAAGCCGGAAGATGTTCCAAAAACAACATTTGTCTCAAGATATGGACACCATGAGTATCTGGTGGTACCATTTGGTTTGACCAATGCATCGGCAATATTCATGAATCTGATGAATAAGATTTTCATGCCATATTTGGACAAGTTTTTCATTGTCTTTATTGATAATATTCTGATATATTCCAAGGATAAAGAAGAGCATGCTGACCATTTGAGAATAGCATTGCAGACTTTAAGAGAACATAAGCTTTATGCTAAGTTCAGTAAGTCTGAGTTCTGGTTAGATGAGGTAGAATTCCTCGGTCATGTGATCAGTAGGGATGGGATTGCTATAAATCCATCCAAAGTTCAGTCGGTACTAGAGTGGACTGCACCGACCAATGTGAAACAAATTCGAGGTTTCTTAGGAATGGCTGGTTATCATCGGAGATTCATTGAAGGTTTCTCCAAAATAGCTGGACCAATGACCAAATTATTAAGGAAAAATACACCATTCAAGTGGAATGATAAATGTGAAGCAAGTTTCCAAGTGTTGAAGACTAGATTAACCACAGCTCCAATCTTAGCAGTTCCTGAAACAAGGAAGGACTTCACCGTATACTGTGATGCGTCGAAAGAAGGTTTGGGATGTGTGTTAATGCAAGATCGGAAAGTGACTGCTTATGGTTCAAGACAATTGAAACCACATGAAGTCAACTATCCAACTCATGATTTAGAGTTAGCAGCAGTAGTATTTGCGCTGAAAGTATGGAGACATTTTCTTTATGGAGCCAGATGTGAGTTATACACTGACCATAAAAGTCTCAAATATTTCTTCACCCAAAAGGAATTGAACATGAGACAGAAGCGTTGATTGGAATTAATCAAGGATTATGATTTAATAATAAATTACACCCCAGGGAAAGCAAATGTTGTAGCAGATGCTCTAAGCAGAAAGAGTGCAGAGATTCAGCCTAGCAATAGGGAGCTACCAAAAGAGGTACAAATGGCCTTGGAAAGATTAGAACTTCAATTCATCAGAACAGAGGTTCTTGGAGGATTAGCTACTATGCAGGTAGTTGCAGATCAGGACAGTGATCTTAAGCAAGAAATTTTTAGACATCAAGAAAAAGATCCTTTCATTGTTGAGGAAATTCAGAAGATATCTCAAGGGCAAAAATCAGTTTTTCGCCTTGGAGAGTATGGGTCTTTATGGTTCCAAGATCGTCTATGTGTTCCAGATGTGACTGAGATCAGAAATGTCATACTCAAAGAATCACATGATACACCATATTCTATACATCCAGGGCGTACTAAGATGTATATGGATTTGCAAGAACTATTCTGGTGGAATAACATGAAAAGAGATATTGCTAAATATGTATCTGAATGCCATACTTGTCAAAGGGTGAAAGCTGAACATCAAAGTCCAGCAGGACCATTACAACCCTTAGAAATTCCTGAATGGAAATGGGAGGAAATAGGTATGGACTTCATCACAGGATTACCTATGACACCAAAAAGGAAAGATATGATATGGGTAATTGTGGACAGACTCACTAAGAGTGCACATTTTATTCCAATGAACCAAAAGGATAATGCTGAGAAGTTAGTTGAAGTATATGTCAAAGAGATAGTAAGTAAGCATGGAGTACCCAAAAAGATCGTAACTGATAGGGGATTAGTGTTTACTTCATCATTTTGGAAGCAATTGCACGAAGCACTTGGTTCAAAATTAGATTTCAGCACGGCATATCATCCTGAAATAGGAGGTCAGTGGTATTGTCCTTTGATGCTTTGTTTGGGTTGACTTGGCACATGATCACACCATGTTATGACTATGAACAAGTCACCATAGCCTCTTTGATTATTTAGTCGTTGACTTGTAGTACCACTCTATGCTTTGATTAGTAATGTTTTGTTGCTATGCATGATTATGGCCATTATTGCTCTCTTAGTTGGTTGCTCCCAGTCTTTTGCTAGCCTCCACTTGTATGAGTAAGCTCTACTCATGCTTCCAACTCCCAAGAAACCAAGTTATTCCAAAGTGTCCACTATAAACTCCTTTGCATGGTGTGTTACACCATTCCAAGTATATTCTTGTTTTTAGTTATCTTCCAATTAAAAAATATTTTGTTATGTGAAAACTTAGTGATTAAATCCCTCACAAACTTGATGGCACACTTTATATTCTTTGCCCCTAATAAACTTGAACCATTGTGTCATTTATGTCGTATATGCTTACACTTATATGTTGGAATTAGCAGAACCGTGCTATCACGGGGAACGTTTTCAACATTGCACTTGAACTTTGTACACAGTTAATATCATGCTCTTTTGTCTATGAATGTCACTGGCGTGAAATAAAGAGGGAGCTTTTAAGTCCTTGGAGTTATGTATTTTGTGCTAGAGAAACGCCTGGGCCGCTAGCCTAAGCCATGCTTAATCATGGTGTAAACTTGTAGCATCACCATAATGAGCATTCTGTGAAGCATCTTCAATAAAAAGCTATGCACATAGTAAATAAAAAGATCGCTGAGATTCTCATTGTCTGCTTGCCTTGTCATTTTGGTTATGGGATAGCTCCTGTACCATGTGCAAGGGGTATCCCATTGGCGGTTCTCTATGATACGCATGTACTTACTATGACAAGAACTTACAGGTGACTGAAGTTGAGTAGCATGAGGTGTGGCCCTCATATTCAAGGGACTTGAGATTGCCAACTTATACTTTGTCAAGCATATACTCCATAGTTTATTCACTTTAACCTTAATCACTTCAAGATGCTTATGATAGGGGCAATGAGGGCTGAAACCTAACAAGTACCATGATTTTTGGAACATCTTTTTGAAACTTGAAATCCCTGCTTCCCTTTGTGAAGGGCCTTTCTTCCACCATTTTATTGAGTCTCCACCTTCTATCTTTAGGCACAATTAAGAGAGCATAGTTGCCATTCTGTGTGCAGTGTCCCAAAACTTATTTATTGATGCATATTGTGATATTACTTATTCTTGTGCTATTTGTATCTAATCACTCTTATGAACTTTGAAGGGGTCCTATGCATCAATTTGCTACTCTATGAGGGACGAGCTGAATGCCACTATGTCATGTTTTCTGTATGTGAAACAAACAAACGTTTTTCAATGCTTGTTATTCATGATCTTTGTTTGTAACCTTTCATGTTGCATGCTTAGTTACTTTGTCTTATTGTTAGAACTCCATGTTTCATGAACATGTTTAGAGTTCTTTGATCCCAGCTTTCAATGCTTGCAAATGGTTTGATCTTGGTTTTGACGATGCATGTCACCTGAAAAATTATTCTTTTTATCACTTACCTACTCGAGGACGAGCAGGATTTAATCTTGGGGATGCTTGATACGTCGGAAACGTATCTATAATTTTTGATGCTCCATGCTTGTTTAGTATCGACTTTGATTTTCTTTGTCTACACTTTGAGGTGTTTTTATATCTTTTCTGGAACTAACCTATTAACAAGTTGCCACAGTGCCAGTTGCATGTTTTCTTCTGTTTTTGGTTCCAGAAAGGCAAAAAATCAATATTCTTGGAATTGGACGGGACAAAAGCCAAAGTCAATATTTTATCTTGGGCGACATGAAGTCTAGAGGAGAGACAGAGGGGCGATCCAGGGCCTCCACACCCATAGGCACGGGTGGGCCCAACCCGCACCTGGGTAGGGTGTGGGCCCTACGGGCACCTCCCAGCCTTGCCTCTTCGCCTATAAGAAGCCCCCGATGCAGAAACCCTAAGCACCCGATCAAAACTACATGAAACCTTCTGTAGCCGCCGCCACGAGATCATCCCGGAGGCCTTCTTATCCGGTATGAAGCGTGAGTAGTTCCACCTTGGACTACGGGTCCATGTAGTAGCTAGATGGTTGTATCTCCTCCTTGTGCTTTCCTGTATAAATCTTGTGATCTCCATTCATGATCAAGATCTAATCTATTTGTAATCGTGAATGTTGTGTTTGCGGGGATCTGATGGATATTGAGATTACTATGTCAGATTGATTAATGGTTTTGTCTATTTGATACTATCATGTATGTGTTGTTTGTGATCTTGCACGCTCTTCGTTGTTAGTAGCTAACTTGGCCAAGTAGTTTCTAGTGACTACAAGAGGGGGTATTTATGCTCGATAGTGGGTTCATGCCTCTAGTTTCCAAGGGAAGTGATAGAAATCTCTTCGGTTGTAGATGTGTTGTTGCCGCTAGGGAGAAAACAATGGTCTCTTGTTCATAGAACAAGTGGATTTTTTACCTTACACACTTTGCTTAAAGTATTTGTCTGTTGCTTGCAACCTAATATTGGAGGGGGTTCGGATGATAACCTGAAGGTGGACTTCTAGTCATAGATGTAGTTGGATGGCGGTCTATGTATATTTTTGTATTGCCCAATCAAATCTCATAGGATCTTTTTTGTCTCGTATTGCATTATTATGCCTTGCTCAGTTCCTGTCAATTACCCTTCAGGCCATGTTGTTTATCTAAGGAGAGCACCTCTAGTGAACTATGGACCCCAGTCCAATCTTTACCATTGATATATCTTCCACTGTTATATGTTTACTTGCTGCAAACCATTACCTTCCATACCATACGTTTAATCCTTTGTTACAGCAACCGGTGAGATTGACAACCTCACTGTTATTTGGGGCAAAGTATTGAGTTTGTGTTGTGTAGGTTTGCACGTTGCTTGCAACACCTGTGTGACGTTTCCTTCCTACTACTTGTTCGATAACCTCGGTTTCTTACTGAGGGAAGACTTGCTGCTATGCTGCTTCACACCTTGCTCTTGGGGTTCCCAACAGGCTCCACATCAACTAAGCCATTAGTGATGGCGTGGATGTAGTGGAGGTCACGGGCGAGGGCGGGGAACACGGGCTCGGCCAGAATTGGTCGTCGGAGTTGATCTTGCTGTCGAGCGTTTGCAGTCGAAGACGGAGACGAGATTCTAGTGCTCAAGAAAACAAATGACAAGCATTAGTGGATGCGCCAGAAGGTAGAAAGCACGACAGTAGGAACCAGAGGGAAAGGGGGTACAGGGGTCACCGGAATTGGTCGTCGACATGATTTGGGCGGAGGCGATTGCGAGTAGAAATTCGTCGATCCTAGGGGCTACCTAGGGTTGCTAGGTGAGGGGAAATGGCGAGGGGCAGTGGGGGTTTAAGTAGCAAGGGTCGAGGGGGGCAGTCATGCCGGGAATCAAGCGTAATAACGCGGATTGAATCGGGGGAGAAACGACGGACAGGGGCACGGGTCCTCCGGCGCGAGATTGACGACGACGTTGACGTGGCAGTAGGGCCTAGTGGCAGGGAGAGAGTGGGTGCGTGCGCGGGTGAGAGAGGGAGGAGAGGGGGAAACCCCGGGTGGGCTTGCTGGGCTGAAAGGCTTGCTGGGCCGAAAGGTGGTGCCTGTTATTTTTTTCTCTTTATCTTTTCTGTTTTGATTTTCTAGATTGAATTTGAATGGCTAATTCAAATCTGTTTGAATTCAAACTTTCTCCTAGTTTTTGAACTGTGATCCTAGTGTCAAAAAGTGTGACAAACACATAAATCCACTCAAAAACATTTTGAGGTTATAAAATAAAATAAAAACCATGCCCCATATGAATATAATAAAAGGTGTATAAATATGGTTCAAATAGGGTTTTTGTTTTGAATTTTTTTGTGCAAGATCAATATGCCATGATGTAATGAATGCAAAAAAATGAATTTTATTTGATGAAATTTGGGATGTTACATAGGGAGTTAACATGGGCTCCACTCACTCGTGGCCCATTCACTAAAGCCCATATTTGTCACCGTGAGTCCGACTCACTGACTTAGTCGAAATCTGGCTTGGGTCCAACCCAACCAGATTTCCGGTTTAGATCCAATCCGAACTTGCTCCCTCTCTTAAGTGTTTGACCCCGTGATGGCTTAGATATGTAGAGCTCGTTGGGAAACCCAAGAGGAAGGTATGATGAGCACAGCAGTAAGTTTTCCCTCAGTTATGAAACCAAGGTTATCGAGCCAGTAGGAGTAAGGAAACAACTCCAAGGTGTTGCTAGAAACTTGGAACCTGCACAACACAATCCACAATACTTTTCCCCAACTTACAGTGAGATTTTCAATCTCACCGGTTTGCTGATAACAAAGGATTAAACGTATAGTGTGGAACATAATAGTTGCTTGTATAAAGTAAACAGTAACGGTAAACAGTGGATGGTATATCAGTAATAAAGAATGCACCGGGGTCCACAGTTCACTAGAGGTGTTCTCCAAAATATAGATATCATGTTGGGTGAACAAATTATAGCAGGGCAATTGACAGATTGAGAAAGCATAACAATGAATATACTAGACATCTTGAATCATATGAGATTTGATTGGGCATTACAACATAATACATAGACCGTAATCCAACTGCATCTATGACTAATAATCCGCCTTCAGGTTATCATCTGAAACCCTTCGAGTATTAAGTTGCAAGGAACGAATAATTGCATTAAGCATAGTGTGTAAAGTAAACAATACAATTGCCCCATGGATAAAGGATTGTTGTTTTCTCCCTAGTAGCAATAGCACATCTGCAACCTTAGAGATTTCGTTCACTTCTCTAGATTACTAGAGGCATGAACCCACTATCGAGCATAAATACTCCCTCTTAGAGTTACAAGCATCTACTTGGCCAAGATAGCTACTAGCAACAGAGAGCACGCAATATCACAAATAACATAGACATGATAGAATCAATAATCAATTTGACATAGTATCTCAATATCCATCGGATCCCCACAAAGACAACATGTATGATTACAAATAGATGCTCTTGATCATGAATGGAGCTCACAAGATCTAAACATGATAGCACAAAGGAGGAGAAACAACCATCTAGCTACTATATGGACCCATACTCCAAGGGTGAACTACTCACGCATCACTCCGGAGGCTAGCATGGTGATGAAGAAGGCCTCCGGGATGATCTCTACCCTCTAGAAGGGTGCCGGGAAGAGCTTCGGATCCCCCTGATCTAGGGAAGATGGTGGCGGCGGCTACAGACTGTTTCGTGGAGATCTGATCGGGTTCTTAGGGTTTCTCCATCGGGGTGCTTTTATAGGCGAAGGGGAAAGGTCGATGGGCGCCCGAGGTGCCTACACCTAGGGCTGGCGTTCCCCCTGGCCACACCGCCACATGGTGTGGCCGCCTCGTGGCCCCACTTCGGCTGCCCTCCGGACTGTGTACTCATTCTGGTAAAATATTGACTTTGGCTTTTGTCCTGTCCAATTCTGAGAGTATTTCCTTACTAGCTTTTCTGAAACCAAAAACAGCAGAAAATAGGCAACTGGCACTGCGACATCTTGTCAATAGGTTAGTTATGGAAAATGTATAAAAATACCTCAAAGTGTAGACAAAACATAAGAACTTTGATACTAAACAAGCATGGAGCATCAAAAATTATAGATACGTTTACGACATATCAAGCATCCCCAAGCTTAACTCCTGCTCGTCCTCGAGTAGTTAAGTGATACGTCCATTTTGCATCACTATTCTATATCATAATTTACTGTTATTCATTAATATATTTCATATTAAGAGGTGTTACTTATGTTGTTTCATCTATTTTTGCATGTTGGATGACTTTTGGAGGATGAACTGCCGGCGTCAGGATTCTGATGGAAAAAGCGGTGTTTAGATGCAATTTTCGCGAAGATCAGAAAATACCAGAAAGTACATGGAAAATCATATTTTTCCTGAAGACGAAGGAAGCCAGAAGGGGAGGCTGAGATGGGCCACAGGCCCACACCCACCCTGCGCGGGCTACCCTAGGCCATGCCACCAGGGGGTGTGGACACCCTGGCCCATCTCCAGCTTCGCGTCTTCACCTATATCTTCCTCCCGAAACCTAATACACAGGGAGCAACCATAGAAAGATTCTGCCGCATCTGCGGGGCGGAAACTACAGAGAGAGAAAGAGCTCTCCGGCAGGCAGATTTCTATCGGGAAAATTCCTTCCCGGAGAGGGGAGACCATCGCCATCAACACCGTCATCAAGCTAGACTTCATCGGGCTCATCATCATCATCCTCAGCACCATCTCCACCAGCACCATCATCACCACTCCATCCCACTATAACAATTGTGTTGAATCTTGCATAGTTCTTAGGGGAAACTTTCCCGGTGTTGATTACTTTTGTAGTTGATGCTTGTGAGTGGAACGATGGGATTATTGTTTATGTTCAGATTGTTATTCATCATCATATCATCTCTGATCTTGATCCATATGATGTTTCATGAGTAGTTCGTTTAGTTCTTGAGGACATGGGAGAAGTCATGTTGTTAGTAGTGGAATTGTGTTGAGGTATTATTCAATGGTTTGATATTTAAGTTGTGGTGCTATTCTTCTAGTGGTGTCATGTGAACGTTGACTACATGATACTTCACCATTTATGGGCCTAGGAGAATACATTGTGTATTTGGCTACTAATTGTGGGGTTGCCGGAGTAACAGAAACCTGAACCCCTATTAGGAAACCTTTGCACAAGGGAGTGTAGGATCTCAGAGTTTAATGTTGTGGTTAGGTTTTTATCCTAATTACTTCCTTGTAGTTATGGATGCTTGCAAGGGGTTTAATCAAAAGTATGTATTAGTCCAAGTAAGGTCGGTACATTAGCACCGGTTCACCCACACAACACTTATCCAACCAAAGAAGATTAATCAACTATAGGAAGCGAAAGAACTTGAAAGTATTCCCTTGTGTCCTCGAGAACGTTTGGTCCTCGTAAGTAATACAACTGGCTTGTCCTTTGATAAGAAAGGATTGGGTCACTTGCTGCAATTATTTGTTGTCTTTGTTTACTTGCACTTTATTTCTTTGCATTATCAAAAAACCCTAAAAATCTGTTTGCTAAGTATTTACAGAGAATTCCTGCTCCAAACCACTAGTCAACACCTTCTGCTCCTCGTTGGGATCGACACTCCTATTTATCGAAAGTACTACGATACACCCCCTATACTTTTGGGTCATCAAGACTATTTTCTGGTGCCGTTGCCAGGGAGTGAAGCGCTATTGAAGAGTGGAACTGGTAAAGGAAACATCTACTGTGAGTATTGATTTTTATTTCTTTTTGTTAATTTGTTTCCAATACGGATAACCCACTTGGTTTCCTATTTGGGAAAGCTACTATCACTTCTAGGGTAGTAGATGAACCACCACCTATTGAGATAGATCCTTTTAAGATACCTACAAGGATTGTTGATCGTGTTTTGGATAATTATTATTTTGGGGATGGAACTGTCCATCCTGGTGATCACTTGCTTTTTATCCATGAATTATGCGGGTTGTTTAAGTGTGCAGGTATCACAACGGAACAAGTTAAGAAGTTACTCTCTATATCATTGAAAGGAATAGCTGAAGAATGGTATAAGCTACTGAAGAATGGACAATCTATGGAATGGGAGGAAATTGTACCTCTCTTTTATTCTAAATTATATCCTCCCAGTGAGATTCATAAGGATAGGAATCCAATATGTAACTTTTGGCCTCGTGATGGAGAGAGTACAGCTCAAGCTTGGGGGAGATTGAAGTTACTAATGCTTAAATGTCCTATTAATGAACTCCCTAATAATAATATTATTAATAACTTTTATGCAAGGCTTTCTCTTCATGATAAAGATTTATTAGATATTCTTCTTGTGCTAGATCATTCACACATATGAAGGAAGAAGCTAAATGGGATCTTCTAGACCGTATTCAAGAAAATACTGAAGCATGGGAGAATGACAAAGGAAGAAATTCAGGTATAAATTATGATTATGAATGCATTAAATATTTTATTGGAACTGATGACTTTCATAATATTAGCAGTGAGTATGGTATTGATTCTCAAGTTCTTGCAAATTGTTTTAAGGCCTTTGCCTCTTATATTGAAATTCCCAAGGAGTGGAACAAGTACCATGCACCTTATAAAGTTATTGTTAATCATGTTCTTGTTATAAAACACTGAAGTTTGTACTGTTGATCATATTTTCCCTGAACCCTATATTGAGAAAATACCTTTTCCTTCCAAGGTAAAGGAACATTCTATTATATCTAATGTGGTTAGCAAAAGTACAAAGAAAGCTGTAGAACCTGATGAACAAATAAATATTGAACCTATAGTAGCCATTGTGAAAGATCTTGTCACTAAAAATGTAGAAGATGGGCACATTATGTTTTGTGAAGATGCTTCTAATATTGTCTCTCATCCTAGTAAAACTAGGAAAGCTAGTGTCCATGCTCTTTCTGTTAGAATTGGTGATCATTGCTATTATGGTTTTTGTGATATTGGTGCAAGTTCTAGTGTTATTCCTTATGAGATTTACAGAGAAATCATGCCTGAAATTGGTCCTTCTGAACTTGAAGACATTGATGTGGTTATTCACCTTGCTAATAGAGAGATAGTCTGTCCAATTGGTATTGTAAGAGATGTGGAAGATCTTTGTGGTAAGAATAAGTATCCGGCTGATTTTCTAGTGCTTTGTTTAGCAGCTAGTAAAACTTGTCCTATCATTTTTGGTAGACCTTTTCTGAACACTTGTGGAGCTATAATAGATTTTAAGAAGGAGAAAGTTTTAGCTAAGTTTGATGGAGAATCTTATGAGTTTAAATTTTCCAAATTTTCTAAAGATCCTTATGAAAATGATTTGCCTAATGAGGATTTTAGAGTTGAACAACTTGCTTCTATTGATCCAGTTTTTGACCTTAAACCTCTTTTTGATGATTTTAAGAATGCTCATTTTGATAATAAGAATGTTTCTTGTGATATTTACATTGTTAACTTTATTCAAAGTGCTACTGAAAGTTATTTTGAGAGAGGTAAACATGGTTTTATGCATCTAAATAATATTAAGTTTCCCTGATTTATGTTGAAAGCTTTGAAGTTGCATTTGTTTTGTCTTCCTATGCTAGTAGCCTTTTGTTTCAATAATTTGTTTTCTTATGAAACTCCCTTTCATAGGAAGTGGGTTAGACTTAAATGTGTTGGATATTTGCTTCTTGATGATCTCTTTCACTTCAAATTCATATCTCCTACGAGAACATCATTGAAATTTTCATGCCCATCTTAATGGCTATAAAGAAAGAGCTTTTGGGAGACAACCCATTTTAGTTTCCTTTTGGTTTTTGTTTCTTTGAGTCTTGGAAGTTATTAGTTATGTAATAACCTCTCATTATCCTTTTTGTTTGGTTTTTGTGTCAAGATTAGCCTCTTTTGAGAAGTAGGTGAGTTGTGAGAAGTTGATGTCCTAGGACAGATTTTTGTGCTTCATTGTAAAAATTCATGAAAAATCTCAGTATGTCGGATGGAGTTGTAATTTTCTATGCTTGTGCCCCAAGTTGTTATCCAACTTTAATTAGGTTTGCACTTTTTGTTTTGAGCAACAACATATTTTCAAAAAAATCAATCTTTACCTGATGTTCTGTTTTGACAAATTTTTGCCAGTATTTGCATTTGCCTCTTAAATCAACTTCCTTTTAAATTCTTTTTGGGATTTTGAAAGGAGTTGCTATAGTAGCTTTTGTTTTGATGGATTTCAGTTGAAATTTGAACCCAATGGTTTATTGTTTTTGCATACACTAATGTTGGTAATGAAGATTTGTGTGGAGCTTTGTATGAAAGGAACTTTCAAGTGTTGGGGAGAAGGAACCTGCAGAGTCCGTCTTCGGATAGGTAAAAGTGCTGAAAACAGAAAGTTCGAGGAAAACTTTTCGCTTTACATTTTTGCAGTTTTTATTACATATGGAAGGTAACAAGATGAAAAAGGGAAGGAAACGGAGCCCAGGTGGCCCACACCACCCGGTGGCGCGGGCCTTGCCTGGCCACACCACCAGGGGGTGTGCTCACCCCGGAGGCCGTCTCCGTCCCGTTTTCGCCTTGTACTTTCCTTATGTCGTAAAACTTAGTAATATATAACCCCCCGGATCCCCTGAGGTCTATGTATCCTGTTCTCGTCGTGTTTTTGTTTCGACTGTTCTGTTTAGATGTCGTTCCAGGGTTCGCTCCCGGAGGACTATGAGCCACGACACTGAGCTCCACCGCGATCTTGAGCAAGGGACTTTCATTGGATGGGTGGAAGAAGAAAAGATTGCAGCTAGGCGCTAAGACATGTATTGGAGCGTCCAGGAGGAAGTGAAGACATGTCAAGGCATGAAGGGACAAGCTGCCGCAGGATCAAGGGCAATAAAACCTACTTTTGTAGGGGCAATTAACACTGGACTTGCTTTTTCTCATGATATGCAGGAGATGATGACCTCTGCTCCAGACTTCAGTTCCTCCCCTGAGGCAGTGGAAGCCCTTCGAGCCACTGATGAGTTTTGTGATAAGTACCGAGCCTTAAGGAGAAAGGTGGATATACTTCAAGAGGAGAATAACAAGCTTCGTAAGATGTTGGTCGGTTTCCTCACCCTGAACAAGGGAACACCACCACCACTGAAGGAGTGATTCATCATCAGGTTTGGCATCCCCATGGTTTGTTCCAAGCTTGGGGGAGTGCCGCGGTATCACATCATTATCTTTCATCTTTTTACCTTTTTAGTAGAGTCATATCTTGATTAGATAATTTATCATATAGGATGGTTTGCATTGTGGAAGTATCTCTCCTCTAGTTGGTTATCTATGTATCCCTTGGTGTGAGTGTCTTTATGGAATATTAATGAGAAGTTTCATCATTTACTTTTTGCACATCTTATTTTAGTTTGCAATCTCTATTATATGATTTATCTTGTTGATTAGTATTGGTATCACATCGTGAGCATCAAGTAAATCTAAATTGGTTTTGGCAAACCGAGCTCTGGTCAGTAGCAACACTTTTTGAGGTTTGAAACAAAAAGAGAAAAGCACTTACAGGTATTTTATACTATGTTCCTTCTTTATTGATTGGATCATAATCTTAGTATTCTTTCGATAAGATCTTTTGTGTTTTCAAGGAACATTGCATGTTTGACTTTATCACCTGTATGTTTGCTTGTTTCCTTCAACTCTTTTTCTTGCTACCCAGCCTTTCTAGCCAAAAACCTGTACTGAGAGGGAATACTTCTCGTGCATCCAATCCTTGAACCAAAACCCTTGCCATTTGTGTCCACCATATCTACCTATTAGCATTATTGCTATTCCAAGTAAATTATAGAGTTTCATCTATCTTTCAAATGAAAAATTCTTTTGTTATGTGAAAACTAGTTAGTAAAGCTCTCACGAACTTGATGGCACACCTTATTTTTACTGCCCTTAATAAACTTGAACCATTGTGTCATCTATGTTGTATATGCTTGCACCTATAAGTTGGGAATTAGCAGAACCGTGCTGTCACGGGGAACGCTTTCAACACCTGTAAATATCTACCCCGTTGATATCATGATCTTTTGTTTATGGATGTCGGCAGTGTGAAATAAAAGGGGAGCTTGTAAGTCCATGGAGTTATGTATATGTGTTAGAGAAACGCCTGGGATGATAGCCTAAGCCATTCCTAATCATGGTGGAAACTCGCTGCATCACCATATTGAGCAATCTATGAAGCATTCTTCTTATAAAAAAGAAAAGAGAGAAGAGAAAAAATAAAAAAAAGAGGAAAGAATAAAAAAAGCACCATTTTCCCATGGTAAATAAGAAGATTGCTGAGATGCTCACTGTTTGTTGCCTTGTCATTTTGATATGGGATAGCTCATGTATCATGGGGCAAGGGGTACCCCGTTGGCGGTTCTCTATGATACACATGTATTTACAATGACAAGAACTTACTGGTAACTAAAGTTGAGTAGCATGAGGAATGACCCTCGTATTCAAGGGACACGAGATTGCCAACTTATATTTCGTCAAGCATATACTCCATCATTGTTCACTTTAACCTTAATCACCTCAAGATGCTTATGATGGGGGCAATGCGAGCTAAAATCTAGTAAGTACCATAATCTTTTGGAAGCTCTTTATGGAACTTGAAATCCTTGCTTCCCTCTGCGAAGGGCCTTTCTTTTACTTCTGAGTTGAGTCAGTAAACATATTCCTTTCTATCTCCAGTAAGTATTTGAGTTGTGTTTTAATCATTCATATGATGATTTATTCAATCATGTTTCTTATCTTCCTTGTTTTACACAAAACTCTTATCTGAATGAGTATTACTTTGAAATCTATCATTATGAAAA
The DNA here is from genome assembly GCA_030063025.1 of Avena longiglumis. Classification (NCBI taxonomy): domain Eukaryota; kingdom Viridiplantae; phylum Streptophyta; class Magnoliopsida; order Poales; family Poaceae; genus Avena; species Avena longiglumis. Next base: position 401,323,414 of record CP125975.1, read on the forward strand.
GCTATTTATGTTTGAGTAAAGGGTGCTCCTGTTATAAACTTCTTTACAAAATCTTTGCTTGAAAACCAAGTATGATTTGTCGTATGTTCTCTGACCAAGAACAAAGTTTGCCATTACCAATTATGATTTATCTTTATGCATCTTTATTGTGACTCCCATGCTCGTTGCAAGTTAAGTTATATAATGGTGAGTTGCTTTCTATTATGAGTTGTGTATTGGTGAATATGATGCTTCTTGTTCGTATTCTTTTTGTCGACACTTCACTCCATAAACCAGTGGGCATGTTTACTGAGCTTAGTTTTCGCTTGGGGACAAGTGAGGTCTAAGCTTGGGGGAGTTGATACGTCCATTTTGCATCACTATTCTATTTCACAATTTACTGCTATTCATTGATATATTTCATATTAAGAGGTGTTACTGATGTTGTTTCATCTATTTTTGCATGTTGGATGACTTTTAGAGGATGAATTGCCGGAGTCAGGATTCTGACGGAAAAAGCGGTGTATAGATGCAATTTTCGCGAAGATCAGGAAATACCAAAAAATAAATGGAAAATCATATTTTTTCTAGAAGACGAAGGAATCCAGAAGGGGAAGCTGAGATGGGCCACAGGGGGCCCACACCCCCCTGCGTGGGCCACCTTGGGTCGCGCTACTAGGGGGTATGGCCACCCTGCCCCATCTCCTGCTTCGCCCCTTCGCCTATATCTTCCTCCTGAAACCCTACTACACGGGGAGTGACCACAGAAAGATTCCATCGCCTCTGCGGGGCGGAAACTATAGAGAGAGAAAGAGCTCTCTGGTAGGCAGATTTCTACCAGGGAAATTCCTTCCCGGAGAGGGGAGATCATCGCCATCAACCCCGTCATCATGCTAGACTTCATCGGGATCATCATCATCATCCTCACCACCATCTCCACCAGCACCATCATCACCACTCTATCCCGATGTAACAATTGTGTTGAATCTTGCATAGTTCTTAGGGGAAACTTTCCCGGTGTTGATTACTTTTGTAGTTGATGCTTGTGAGTGGAAACATTGAATTATTGTTTATGTTCAGATTTTTATTTATCATCATATCATCTCTGATCTTGATCCATATGATGTCTCGTGAGTAGTCCGGTTAGTTCTTGAGGACATGGGAGAATTCATGTTGTTAGTAGTGGAATTGTGTTGAGGTATTATTCAATGGTTTGATATTTAATTTGTGGTGCTATTCTTCTAGTAGTGTCATGTGAACGTCGACTACATGATACTTCACCATTTATGGGCCTAGGGGAATGCATTGTGTATTTGGCTACTAATTGTGGGGGTTTCCGAAGTGACAGAAACCTGAACCCCCGTTAGGAAACCTTTGCACAAGGGAGTGTAGGATCTCAGAGTTTAATGTTGTGGTTAGGTTTCTATCTTAATTACTTTCTTATAGTTGCGGATGCTTGCAAGGGGTTTAATCACAAGTATGTATTAGTCCAAGTAAGGTCAGTACATTAGCACAGGTTCACCCACACAACACTTATCTAACCAAAGAAGATTAATCAACTATAGGAAGCGCAAGCACTTGACAGTATTCCCATGTGTCCTCGAGAACGTTTGGTCCTTATAAGTAATACAACCGGCTTGTCCTTTGCTAAGAACGGATTGGGCCACTTTCTGCAATTATTTGTTGTCTTTGTTTACTTGCACTTTATTTATTTGCATTTTTAAAAAAACCTAAAAATCCATTTGCTAAGTATTTATAGAGAATTCCTGCTCCAAACCACTAGTCAACACCTTCTGCTCCGCGTTGGGATCGACACTCCTATTTATCAAAAGTACTACGATACACCCCCTATACTTGTGGGTCATCAGTAAGTGATAAAAAAAATTGAGGTGACATGCACCATCACAATCTTCATTAAACTATTTGTAAAGCATTGAAAGATGGGATCAAAGTACTCTAAACATTAGCATGAAAGATGTAGTTCTAACAATAAGACAAAGCAACTATGTTGCAAAATTAAAAGATACTCTCCGGTTGGATGGTGTAAGGCTATAACAGCACACCTCAAAGTTCGCATTCCCCATCTAGATAACCCCATTGTCACCTCGAGCGCTAGATGGTTCCAAGAAACACCACAAACTCATAGAGACAACCAACTCCAATTATAACTCATGATAAGTATTTTTGTAATCTTTAGCCTAAGTGCCACATGGTGTGCACACTGTTAACTTCACACACACATGGGGATAAGCAGAGATTAATTAAAGCACTTAAGTAGCAGAGTAGATCTACTTGATTACAAAGCTCATGATCACAATAAGATCACGCATAGACAGACAGATGAACACATAGCTACCGGTAGAGCCCTTAGCCTCGAGGGAGAACAACTGTCTCCTCATCATGGGAGTCAGCAACAGCGATGGAGATGGTGGTGGAGTCGATGGAGATGGATATGGGGCAATTACCTGTCCCGGCAGGGTGCCGGAATAGAGACTTCTGTCCACCGAATCTCGTCTTTGGTGGTGGCGGCGCTGCGAAACTTTTCATGGATTTCTGATCTTGTTAGGGTTTTCGTCTAGGTGAGAAGTATATATATATATATATATATATGCGAAAGGGCAAGGTCAGTGGACGCCCGAGGGGCCCACACCATAGGGCGACACGGCCTATGGTAGACCCACACCAGCCCTAGGTGTGGCTACCTCCTGGCTCCACTTCCTCTCTCCTTCGGGCTCCGTCTTGTGTCGGAAAAAATAGGAACTTTGGCTTTTGTTTCATCCAATTCCGAGAATATTTCTTTACTAGCTTTTCTGAAACCAAAAACAGCAGAAAACAGACAACTGGCACTATGGCATCTTGTCAATAGGTTAGTTCCATAAAATGTATAAAAATGCCTCAAAGTGTAGACTGTTGGGGATATAATTTCCAGGTATACACACAGGACTCACTGACCAGGGTGGCCCACCAACGGGTTAGAGCTTTGCTTCATTGGCAGCTCAGTCAGAGAAAGAGGATGAGCCAGTTCTGACTACGGCAAGGCCCATAAGAGTTACCAACTTAGGCCTGTAGTATTACTTGTAGTCCAAGTTGTATCTAGTTACCGACTCTGTAACATAACCGGATAGGTCTCTCTTATAACCCTAGGCCCCGGTGTCTATATAAAGCAGCCCTGTGGGATCCTTTAGGGCACAACCAATCGTACTACTGCAATCACAACTCGCATAGGCGAACCTCTCTTGTAATCCCCTATAACATCCGGCTTACGCCGATATATTATTGGGTTGCTAACAGGAGTAGGATCTGATCACTGCAGTCAGATCTGGACCTGGGTAAACTTATGCTCACCTCTCCTGGAACATCCGATGTCTCACACCCCATCTTTCCAACACCACTAGTACCCCCTATGGCGTACTTGTCGACAATCCTACGACAGTTGGTGCCCACCGTGGGGCAGGTGACCTTTGGAGATTCGTTCTAGGCGGAATCTGCGCGTGCAGGAATCGGCAAAACTATCGCCATGGGTCTTGTGGTGTACGCCAGTGATGTCCCTCTCGTTCTTCTCGACGAGACCTAGATTCCAGGTTCAAAACCCGTGACGAACTACATGATCATGTCTATCAGCGAGATCGATATTTATCTTGGTTTTGCTGAGACCGCCCAACCCACCCTTGAGGTGATGACCATGGCGGAAGAAAAATGCAGATCTACTTTTTCCATAGAGGCGGAAGAGTTTAAGATCTCGGAGAAAATCGAACCCACCCAGCCCACTCCTATAGTGGAAGAAGCGGTGGAAGAAAAATACGGATCTGATCTCCCTGACGAGATAGGATACACGGACAAAGACTATATCCGCTACGGATCTGGCCCTACCGATGTCGTAGCAGAAAAACTAATCTTGAGGAGCAAGATAAAGAAGATGACGAGACGCCCCTACATCGATTACAAAGCAATCGCTGATATCAAGGAAAGCTTTGAGATGGAGGAGGAGGAAACCCAGTTGTGCCACTACCTCAAGAACATGAACAAGTAGAAGCATTATTTCGTGTACCACATAAGCTCTAGATCCGACTATGTCGATGCTGGAGCCGGTAGCGATTCAGTCCAAGACGCAATCGAAGAAAACGCTGAATTACTTGGTTCCCCTCAGGAGTCCATAACGTCTTAGGAACTTCGAGACAAGGAGATGGAGGAGTAGAAACAAGAGCACGCCTCCAAGCCAATGCAAGGTGATCCAGAAAATTCTCCTAGTCCATATGATAGCATGGATGAAAGCCACACCTCGCAGGATGATATGGATACCGAAGATTCCTTCGAGGTCCATAAGCCAACCACTATGGTAAGTACCGACGGAAGTTTATCCCCCGGTACCGGACCAAAATCTGTATTTGCCACGGGTACGCACGTTAAGGCTACTGGACGGTCAAAGAAGAAGAAGAACAAGAATCTGACACCGACAGAGCCAAACATCAAGGAAACCAATGAAGAAAAAAGTTGATGAAGAGATCGAGATGGAGAATCAGGATGGAGATCCGATTAATACCACGCCGATCGACCCTCCTTTGGATGGAAACGTTGTCACCAAGGGTGCACGTGAAATTTACGGACATTCTCTCACGATTCCAATCCCAATGGCTTTGGATCTTACTCCGGAGGTGCTGGAGAAAAGGGCTGAGGACCTAGAAAAGCACCGTCTATTTTTCCACGAAGAAGCTGCGTGCATCGTCGAGCATAAGCAATAGTTAGACAGCGATCCTGCCAAATATCAGTCAGATTTCAAGCGACATCCAAACAAAACCAGGGGAGGTCCGTTTCTTGCCAACAAGAACCCGAATATCCACAGAGACCTATTTGACAGAAAAAACGGAGAGAAGATCCGAGTCTACAGCACCCCGTGGAAAACGTTGTTGTAGCTCGAGCCATCCTCGCCAATAATCCATCTAGACAGCAGGTCCAGCAGTGCGTTGCTTTGCTGGACAAAGGATTAAAGCAGCAGAAAACAGCCACGTCATTCAGTGGCAAGCTGGCTTCCAACACAGAATGTTGCCACACTGGTGCCGACCAAAGCGCTGACGGAAGACTCCATAGGGATACGGATCAACGCTATCGTCCCCGAGGAGAAGAAGAGAATTCAAGAACCGGCTCAAACGGCCACTCTCGCATGTCGGTACGTGACTGGGCAAGAGTTATTCCGGCTGCGTCCGAAGATGCTATCACGGCAATGGTTCCTCATCAAAACCATCGTCAGCAAAACAACCGCCATAGAGAAGACCCGGAAGCACGCCGCCAGTGAGAAGAGCAAGATCGGCTAAGGATGCCACCACCGAGCCGTCCGGCTGGTAATGCTGGATGAAGAGATGATTCGGATCATCCCGAATCAAGTAGGGGTAGAGCCCGAAGAAACCGGCATCGGAGTTAGCATAATGAGGATCCACCTCCACCACCGCGTAAACCAGTCGGAAATAATCCACCAGGGCCAGCCTTGCCCCTAGGCAGGGACCATGAAGGATCCCGACGTAGGCATGGAAGCCGCAGGGGCGGAGGCGGCAATGGTGAGAGGAGAAGCATCAATCCGACTCTGCCGCGCAGAAGCCGTGAGCCTCCAAGGCGCAGATCTCTGTCGCCAAACGACGCTCGCCATCGCATTGAGTCAAACATAGAGGCGCAGCGGCACGAGGAAGAAGACATGTACGTTGGACCCAAGTGCTTTGGCCCACGCATACGTCAGACCAAATTTCTGGTTGACTTTGGTATTGCCAAACACATCCATCCCTACAACGGTGCGGCTCGGCCAGATACCTAGCTTCAGGATTTTTTCCAGGCATGCTGCATCGCCAAAGGAGGAAACAACCCAGTCGCAGTCCGATATCTCCCGCTTATGCTGAGGAAGACGGCTCGATCATGGCTCAATGAGCTGCTAGAGAACTCGATTCACAGTTGTTATGATATGCAAAGTGTGTTCTTTTCAAACTTCGAGGGAACATACAGGAGGCCCTACACAGTCGGAGACTTCCAGCGTTGCACGCAAAGACCCGGAGAAACCTGCCGGGATTACCTCGGACACTGGATTGACACGAAGAACTCATGCGAAGGAGTAAATGAGCAAACTACGATAAAAGCTTCCGTTGCAGGACTCCCAGTCAAACTTTTGTGTCACAAACTGAAGCATGACCACGTCACAGATTTGGGAGAGATGATAGAGACAGCAAGCAAATATGCTGATGTCGATGATGATTCAAAAGGGCTTCTAAATATTCTAGCCAATCCCAATGCAGCCAAACAGCGAAAACAACAAACTCAGAAGCACAAGAACACCTCGGACGAAAAAATGGTTCCAGACAACGCAGCTGTCAACGCAACGTTCGGATCCAGAGGACGAGGAGGTCGCGGAGGCGGCCGGGGTAGAGGCCGTGGAACTTCCCGAGTCCAGGGCAGAGGAGATCAGCAACCAGGAAGAACCTTTACCCAGGCCGACATTGCCAATAATCCCTATGTCCACCACTTGGATAGTAACGGAGGATCTACCCACACAAATACCGAGTGTCGTTTCAATGATGACATCAAGAAAGACGAATCCACTGGCTGCAGAGCCAAACGACGAAAAGGAAAGAAAAATTCTGAGAAAGGCAAGGAGCCCAAGGAAGATTCCAACATGGAAGAAGCGGATAACGCATAGCCCAAGTCGGACAGAAAGAAGGAATTTCCGGCTAAGAAAGACGCATACGTCTGCTTCCTTGGATCTCAGCCGGCTAAAGACAAGAAGGAGGTTCTCCTAGAGCTCAATGCCACGGTTCCGGCCGTTCCATAGTTCCTGGATTGGTCGGATGTAACCATCACCTTTGATCGCTCAGATCACCCGAGGAAAACAAATCATCAGGGAAAGTACCCTCTGGGCGTCAATCCTCTTATTGATGGCTATGAGTTCTCTAAAACACTCATGGATGGTGGGAGCAGCATTAACATCCTCTACATCGAGACGCTCCACCACATGAAGCTACATGAGAGCCAGTTGAGTTACAACAGTGTAAATTTCCATGGCATTGTACCAGGGAGACATGCGGATTCTCTGGGTGAGATTACTCTGGACATGACATTCGGAACCCGAGATAATTCCCGGACCGTGCCACTCTCTTTTGAGGTGGTAGCGTTCAAAAGTGCTTACCACACCATCTTCGGTCGTCCAGCTTACTGGGCGTTCATGTCTTATCCATGTTACATCTACAACATGATTAAACTTCCAGGTCCAAAGGGCGTAATCACAATCTGGGGAATCCAAGGAAGGCGCGAGAGTGTGATGAAGGATCTGCTGCCTTTTTCGAAGCTGTGCTGCATGCCCAAGAGTACCAAGAGATCAAGAAGACCATCCACCGTCCGAGATGCCCGCTATGAAGAACGAGGTGATGAAGCCAAGTTTGCAGTTCAAGGCGTCTGAAGAGACGAAGAAAACGTCGCTAAAGGAAGATGATCCCTCCAAGACGATGGACATAGGGGTAGGCTTAGACCTTGCATAGTGACATCTTCGCATGGAAGCCTTCTGACATGACTGGAGTACCTAGGGAACTTGTCGAGCACTCTCTTAATGTGTACCCTGATGCTAAACCCGTCAAACAGTCTTTATGATGGTTTGGTGATGAAAAACGCAAAGCGATAGCCAAGGAATTAGCCCGACAAGAGTTAGCGAGATTCATAACAGAGGTCATCCACACAGATTGGGTGGGAAATCCTGTACTCGTCCCTAAAAAGGACACTATAGATTTAAGGATATGTGTTGATTGTACCGTTTTGAACAAGGCATGCCCAAAAGACACGTTCCCCTTGCCAAGAATCGATCAAGTTATCGACTCAACGGCAGGGTCGGAATTACTCTGTTTTCTCGATGCATATTCCGAATATCACTAAATACCGATGAAAGAATCGGATCAAATTAAGATGTCTTTCGTCACTCCTTTCGGAACCTTCTACTACAAAACTATGCATTTTGGCTTCAAGAACGCAGGAGCAACATATCAACGTACTATGCAGCGTTGTCTCAACGATCAAATCAGACACAACGTCCATGTATACATAGATGACATAGCAGTTATGTCCAAAAAGAGGGGAACTTTAGTTTCCGACTTGGAGGAAACATTTGCTAGTCTATGAAAATTCAACTTGATGCTAAATCTGAAGAAGTGTTTCTTTGGAATCCCAGCTAGAAATTTTTTAGGTTTCATCGTCTCTGAGGGAGGCATAGAGGTGAACCGGGACAAAATCAAGGCTATACTCAACATTACCAGGCCAAATCGCCTGAAGGACGTGCAATGTCTCACTGGTTGCATTGCATCAGTGAGTCGGTTTGTCAGCTGGCTCGGTGAAAGAGCCCCACCTTTATACAAACTCTTGAAGAAAACCGACAAGTTTGTCTGGACCCAGGAAGCCGAAACTGCCCTACAAAGTTTGAAAGACCTACTTCCAAACCCACCAGTTCTCGTAGTGCCAGAACCTCAGGATCCCATGTAACTCTACATTGCAGCGACCAACAAGGTCATAAGTGTAGTAACAGTTGTGGAGCGCGAGGAAGAAGGCCACGAGCATACGGTGCATCGTCCAACTTATTACCTGAGTGAGGTCCTGACAGAGTGGAAACAACGGTATCCACACCATCAAAAGCTAGCCTATGGAGTGTTCTTTGCATCCAGAAAGCTACGCCACCATTTTCAAGAGCACAAGATCACAGTGGTGAGCACCGCTCCCCTGTGAGATATAATCAATAACCGCGACGCCACATGATGTGTCACAAAGTGGGGAATAGAGCTTGTAGCTTTCGACATTGAGTACAAGCTGCGTACATCAATCAAATCCCAAATACTGGACGACTTTGTTGTTGATTGGACAGAGACGGCAGAGAACACAAGTCCTCTAGACTCAGAATTTTGGACCCTTCACTTTGACGGATCAAAAGCACGAGGAGGCTCAGGGGCTGGCATGGTGCTCAAATCACCCCAAGGAGATAAGCTATTCTATCTGTTGCAAATACATTTTGCGGCAACCAACAATATTGCCGAGTATGAAGCATTGCTGCATGGAATACGCAGGGCCAAAAATATAGGCATAACAAGACTCATGTGTTACAGAGACTCGTATTTAGTTGCTCAACAAGTATTCGATATCTGCAATGCAAACAAGCACATGGTAGCATACAAACCTGTTGTGGATGAACTATCTAAATCATTTGAGGGTTTTGAGGTTTAACACATCCGTCGAGTAGAAAATGAGGAAGCAGATGCTCTATTAAGGATAGGCTCTGCACGGAAACAGGTAACGGATGGTGCTTTTCTAGAGCATATAAGGGTCCCCTCCGTAGTCGGAGTTGATGAGGACTATCCGACGAAATCCGACTCACCTTTAATAGCAGTTCTGGCTGTAATTCCCAGCTGGACAAAACCCTATATGGATTTCCTAATAGACGGAAAATTACCCGAAGACAAAGTCTTGAGATGTAAGATCGTCCAACGAGGAAAAGCCTACACTATAATAAATGGTGATCTCTATAAGCGGAGTGTTTCTAGCGTTTTCCAGTGATGCATTTCTTCGGAAGAAGGAGCGGAAATCTTGCGAGAAATCCACGAAGACGAGTGTGGTCACCATGCTGTGGCCAGATCCTTAGTGGCAAAAGCTTTTAGACATGGATTCTTTTGGCTTACATCTAAGGAGGATGCCGACAAACTAGTCAAAATGTGCAAAGGCTGCCAAAATTATGCCCATCAGGCACACGTTCCGGCTGAACAGCTGCGAACAATCCCTATTACATGGCCATTTGCGGTCTGGGGGGCTTGATATGGTAGGGCCGTTTCGTACGACAAAATGTGGATTTACTCACCTACTAGTGATGGTGGATAAATTTACAAAGTGGATTGAGGCTAAACCCGTAACCAGTTGCGATGGAGCCACAGCCAGAAAGTTTATTGAGGATGTGATCATCCGATTCGGATATCCACATAGTATAATTACTGAAAACGGGAGCAATTTTTCCATGGGGGAACTTGCCGAATTCTACGAAGAACAAGGGATCCGACTCGATATTGCATCAGTTGCGCATCCACAAGCTAATGGACAAGTCGAAAAAACTAACGGTCTTATTTTACAAGGACTCCGACCTTGTATTAAGGCACCGCTTCGTCGGGCTATGGGGGCTTGGGCGGAAGAATTACCATCTGTGATATGGAGCTTGCATACAACTCCGAACAGATCAACTGGATACACTCCTTTCTTCTTGGTCTACGTGCAGAAGCAGTTCTTCCAAGTGATCTAATTCATCAGTCTCCATGAGTCAAAGCGTATATAGAAGAAGATGCAGAAGTTTCTCGACAAGATGATCTCGATATAATTGAAGAAGTACGCGTCATTGCTGAGCAGAGATCTACAACCTACCAACAGAAGTTATGCAAGTAGCATAGTCAGAGAGTGAAAAACTGTTCTTTCAAGAAAGGCTATTTGGTTCTCCGACTTGTGCAAAAGAGAAAGCACAAACTTTCCCCAATTTCGGAAGAACCTTTTATGATTAGCAGAGTTCTGCATAATGGGTCGTATTATTTAACCGATATGAGAACAGTCAAGGAAAGACCAGATACACGGAAAAGAAAGAGAGCTGGAGGTAGTACAGACTCGGATGAGATAGACCGTCCATGGAATATCGCACAGCTACGTCCCTTCTATTCTTAATTATATTTCCTTGTAATCATATATGTACATGTTCAAAGTGAAATAAATTCTTGATTTACTCATATGTTATCTTTGAGAAGTTTTTTGCCATCTTATTTCCAAAAAGAGCATGTCACTTTCAAAAATCCCATAATGCTTGAAAGTACTTTATGCTCATGTTTGTTCTAGTTATGATTTTTGAATATCTAAAAATGTTACCTTAGGGTAAAAATTTCAATTTATTGTTTATACTTTGGTTTTTTATCTGATTGCTTAGACGCGGGTATTTTCCGAGTAATGAATTGTTGGTACTGGAAGTCGGCTTTGTTTCCGAGTTTAAACTGGTTTAGCAATTGAGTTCCATTTCTCGGCAAAGTTTTAGTGCTAAAGGTTGGCCGGCTCATGAAAGGGACAAGGTAGAGAGCCAGATAAAATGACAAGTATAAGCATAAAAACTAGTGCTTCGGAAAATGTTTCAAGGACACACATAAAATATATACAAGCAAAAGTGCTACAATAGTAAAAGCATCCGTTTTTACAGACCAGCACAAATGAAAATATTGTTTCCATCATTACATTGCCCAAAGTTCAGAATAATGCATAAAAATTGTTTATGCTGCAGATTCAGGTGGTGGTGATGAAGAAGGTGGAGCGCTGGAGTCGACAACATTGTCGCCCTAGGTCTCATACTCGGAAGCTTCTTCAGTGAGGCTGCCTTCTGGCTCTTGAGGCGAGGGAGGTACGACGACGGATTTGAAGAATGGCGTCATATAGTTGGTCATCTCCGCCACACAACAAGCGTAACCGGCACAGGATTCTTGGATAGCCTTGATGTCCTACTGGTTACCCTCATCGTCCTCCTCAGCAATACCCTTGGTGACATGCCAGATTTCCATCTCGCTCTGGTGGCTCATCACCATGGTAAGAGCAGTCTGGGCAGCAGTCCGAGCGTAGGAGATTTTCCAGTCCTCAATAAGCTTTGGAGTCTCCTTGGCCTTGTCACTCACCTCTTGCACTGACATCTTGTGCAAGTCAGAAAGATTGACCGACTCGTCATCCTCTTCAAGACTTTCTCGGCAAGGGATAGGGAGGGAACATCCGTCCTTGGGAGTTCGCCAGACTCTATCTTAGCGTCTCATACCAAAATTTGGTCTAGGAGGCTAACCAGCTTGACGTCCTCCTGTTCCTAGCTTGCTGCCTCTGCGGTAAGGGTTTGCTTCTTAAGGCTGGACTGAGCCAGCCTGAGGATCTCTTCCTTCTTCTTCCTCTTCAGGCCAGAGACAGTAGAGCCGTCCAATTTATCCAACGTTCCTGTAGAAATTACCATGGGATCATTACCCTTAGCGTGTTCACCCTTGTTAGTTGCTTGGCCACCAACGGTGACCAATACTTTCGAGATGTTTCCAGCACCATGGGAGGCGGAAGCCTCTGGTGCTGATGGAGTACAGGATGGAGTTGGTGGCGGCATGGCAGGGGACATAACAAGCTTATCCTGATGCAGTGGAAGCTTTCCTGGCTTGCTGTCTGGCTTCATCTTTGTAGCGGACCGAACCCGATAAGGCTCGAATCCCTATGTTTATAGTTCTAGTCCCTAGATCGAATAGCTAGCACCCACATTTAAGATGTAATATCAATAAATAAAGGTCATATTACATCGCATATCCAGGAGTAAAAATAGTTCGTTACAACTTACATAGCTCATATGGCTATCTTATTACAAAGCAGCAGATATAACTATATAGCATGGAGTCCTTCATCTTCATATGCCACATGCAATCATGTTGGTTGTACACTTGTAATCCCTACTCAACAAACTTCACTACCATCAAACAAACCTGCAACATAATAAGTTATAGCCACAAGGATCAATACATTTGAATTGTATTGGCAAGTGATATCATATTGATATGGAAAATCTATCATCTACATGAATATTTGGCTAAGTGGAGTCTTGGCTGGCCTTTGCATAAAATAAGCTTTCCCTATCCTTTGAGAATAGTTTTCAATTTTCAAAACATTTCATCACACAAGGCACACTGGATACACACTAGGTGCTCCCTTGTTCACCCAACAAGTTTTGACTTAGAGAAATTAGGATGAGGAGATCCTTGATTTCTTCAATGTCTTTGATGCTCAAAATGTCCATTACCGGGGACACGGCTAAGTACTCAGGTTTTATCCTCTCAAGAGATGGTGCACTTTTCCCAGAAGACTTGACATGCATCGAGACGAGACTTTTCAGAAACAATCCCTCAGATCAGAACAGACGCATTCCATCTTATCATCACTACCACCAACTGTCTGCATGTCTGAGTTCTTGCAACCTATGTAGTCAAGGCAGAGCCCATATGCCATGTGGCTGCACTAGAAGCTTCTCAACACAAAACATCTCAAATCTCTTTGTTCCTGGATGGCCATACACAAGTGTGATACACAAGGTAAACCATATATATGGTCCTTGTGTAACCACTCAACACAAACCATTCTCACCATTCCACCCAGGTGATTCATTCACTTAGTTGTTTTATTAATCAAAAAATTAGTCATAGACTTTGCACAATATCATAGCATGAATATTCCACCCTTGTAATCTAATAGCTTGTCTAAGCATACTATCATAACATGTCTCCTAACTTAGGAAGATTCCTACCAAGATATATTCTATAGGATCTACTATAGCATATTAATATATAAAATTAGTCCTATCATGCATACTACAAAAATATTACTAATGCATTATTGAAAAGATAGGACTTTTGATGACCAAAGTATCACTTTCCTTTTTAGTAGAGAAACTATGTACTCTCCTTGATCTTGCAATTTCACACTCTTCAAGGTTCACTACAATTAAATCAAGCACGACACACATTCAAAAACTATCACTCAAACAATTATCAAAACAAAACAATAAAACAAAAAAATGCATGCAAGCATGCAAAGGGTTGTTTTATTGAAAAAGTGTTTTCTAAAAAGGCTCTAAGCATTTCAAAACACCTACTGGTTATTTATAAAAGTGGAAAATCATTTGAAACCAAGTTAGTGAAAATAGGCCTTTTAAATCATTTTTGTTTTGCTAGAAATGCTTTTATTCAAAGGAATAATTTCTACTGTTAACAAAATATATTTTTAAACTCAAAAGTTAGTGTTTATGATCAGAGGGTTTAAATGAAACAATTTGCAAAAGGTTTCACTCAAAAATCATTTTTTAAACAATTTTATACTCAAAATAGTCCTACAAATGTTTCTAAAAAAACACCTAATTTTTCGGAATCAAATCACCAAAACAGGGCCATAGTTGAAAAGTTTACATTTTTGTGAATCCATTGATATAAAATTTGTAATTTTTGGACAAGCACATCAAAAGTTATGATTTTTGCAAGTTCAAACAACTAATAGATCAATTTCTAGTTTTTAAAACAGAGTGTGGCCACCTGTCTGTTTCTAACTGGACCATACCATTTCGTGTGGATCATGCAACGTGAGCCGCATGATCTAAATATCATCGCACAGATCAGATCAATTCATACTATTTCAATAAGAGATTCTATCCTATCCACCAGATCTGCATCCAACGGTTCATAGTGACTTGACCACGGATGGGCGGCGCTGGCGACGGTGCGCAGTGGGGGCGCTCTGTCTACGGTGGTACGGCGAAACTAGGAAGCAAGGAAGAGAGTGCTAAGGGTCACCAGGTTCGCAGGAACATGAAGAAGCTCAACGTGGTAGTGGCTGGCGAAGGGGCACACGGACATGACGGCAATTCCTCGCCGGAGATGTTCCTGGCGTCGTCGGAGGCGAGCTCCTGGGGAGTAAGGAAACAAGGCAACGCATCAGAGAGATGTGCAAGGTTGCAGAGGTTGTGAGGAAACCTACCAGAGGGCAAGGGGCGCACGGGGTCGACGGTTATCGCTCACCAGAGATGAGGCAGACGACGGTGGCGAGCAGGCGAGATCGGGGCGAGGCTCTAGGGCATGCGCAAGCAATCAAAGGATACTGGAAGATGCGCGTGTCGATGGTGAGCAAGTCTATGTGAGTAGGGGGCAGTGGGCTGTCTGGGCTCGCCGGAATTGGTGCCGGAGTGCGTTGGTGGCCACGGCGGAGCGAGCTTGAATTGAGGCAGCCTTGTGGCTCTCTGGCAGTAGGGTTTGAGGGGAAAGAGAGAGGAGAGAGAGGTGGTTAAGAAGGCGTGGTCACGGGGACGAATTACTGCGCCATTCACACAAATTGATGCCGATAAATTTTAGCAGGAAATTTTCGGGGGGAAAGAATTGGTCTGCGCGGTGAGGATGACGATGAAAGCGTGGAGGTGGGTCCAGGGCATCAGTGGGAGTGTGGGTGGAGGCCGCGGTGGGAAAGATCCAGTGGGGAAGAGACGGGAAGTGCCAGGTGAGCTTTAGCTGGGCCAGGTTGTGCTGGGTAGGGTTAGCTGGGTTGGGTTTGTTTCTTATTTTTTCCTTCTTATTTATTTTTTCCTTTTCCTTTTCTATTTTCTGTTTTAATTCAAATCAAATGATTCAAGCTTCAATTTGATTTCAAATTTTTACCAAACCTTTTCAGTAGGTTTTAAATAATTTATGAGTTGATTAGTTGGCCTACTTTGGAATAATCCAAATAATTTTCTTGTGATTTAATATTTATTTAAGTTCGGCATTTTGTCTTTATTTATATAAAACTGAATATGGCTCATACCCATATAATTTTATTTAAACAAACCTTTATTCTTTTATTTTATTTGAATCACTTTTATTCCATTTGCTTATGGATTTGGCCAAGGTTTTAAATTTCCTTTTAAATATTTCTTAATTATTTAATTCTTTCTTTATCTTATAAAATTCATATCTTTTTATTTATAGTTCCAAAATTGGTGATTCCACTTTGTAAAATTTTATTTAATATTTATTTATCTTTTCAAATCCTTTTAGGATTACTTTGCTCACAATATTAGTGCTGATTTTAGTTAGGAGCTTTATTAGCCTTGGAAATTACTTTCTTTTATTTTATGAAAAACATAAGTTTTTATCCATGGCTCCGGATTGAGTGAAATCAATTTCCATGGTTTTGTAATATTTTTGTTTACCATTTTTGATCATTTAAAAATGTTTGTTGCTGAAATTTTATATGGAACAAATCCATAGTCTTGGAGTGATCTGGGAAATGATTTCTTTCATTAGGGTTTAGAGTTCTGGTTCAACTTTTCCAAGTGCTTTAAATTCAAGATACATCCATGCAGAGATGCATTTGATTCTTTGAATATTTGTTTGTTGCTTTATTATTCAAATTTTGTCTAAGTAGGGTTTTGGTGTTTCCATTTAGAAGCAAAAAGTTTCTTTTCACCCTAAATTTCAACAAGTGTTTCTTTTGTAAGTTTATTTTTCACATTTCAAAATTTGGAAAATTTTGGGATGTGACAGTCTTACTCTTCAAAACTGCTTTAGCTCTGAAGCATGAAAATCCGAATATTAGGAGTGCTTTGGAACGAAATAAAGGTACAAGGTACTAAAAATAAAGAGACAGGGTGCTTACATTTTAACAACTGGCAGCACTTGGCTACCAGAAGTGATAACAACGTCCTTCACCTTACGCTTCTTGGAGGTGGAGGTGGAGGCAGAAACTTCTTGCACCTCATCATCCTCCGTCGCCTCCGTGTCGTCTGAGAGATATCCCTCTAGTGGAGCAAGCTCAGACTCGGGGAGTTCTCGAGCTGACAAAGTCATTGATGAAAATAGAGTTGGTGAAAGAACATAAAAGACCGACAAAATGCGAAAGCAGAGTCAAAATATTTACCACAGTCAGAGGACGGTTGGACATGAACATCTTCATGGAAACATCCGAAACTTATCGTTCCACTCTTTCCTTGATCAAATATTGAATGAGGGTCTTGTAATCCTTCGCCGGAATACGGTGTGGTCTCACCCGCATACTGTCCTTCTTGTCGTTGGTGAAGGTGTGCATGAGACGATCTCCATGCTGCAGAGGCTGGATCCGGCGATCCAGCCAGAAGTGGATAAAGTCGGATCCGCAGAGGCCCTTGTGCTTCATCAGAAACTCAATCCTCCTCTTGACGACGATCAAGATATCTGACAGCTCTAGCGCTACCGCGTCCCATGACTTTTGGTAGGGAGCAGCACCGTCGGTGAATACCGGAAGACCTTCCGCCTTTCCAGGAGCCAAAATATCCTTATCATAAAATAAGGTTCCGGCCCAGCATTTGACGGATTCGCTAGCGTTAATCCTAGGATAAACTCGATTTATCCTAAGGACTAAGCTAAGGGTGCCGGTGGTGTAAGGCACACCGGAGCTAATGGAGTTCTTCTGGGTACCATAGTAGTACCAGAAAAGGGTGAGACTTCATCTAATGCCAAGAAACCCCTCGCACAGAGCTGCGTGAGTGCTAAGCTGAAGCAGAGAGTTGGGAGGGAGGTTATGGAGCTGCACACCATAATGATTGAGGACCTCGACGAATAAGTCCGATGATGGCAGGCTGAGGCCATAGTAGATGTGTGTGCCGAACAGCACCCGCTCGCCGTTGCGCAAGGCAGGAACGGCGTGTCCCGAGGCGCTCCGCCACGCACCAGCGACAATGAATCCTTCGTCCTCCATGACATGGAGTTCGGCGTCGTCCATGATGTTGGGGACCCAGAGGCCCCGCATCTTATTCTCATCCGCCGCCGACGTACCCGCCGCCGCTCCTGAGCCTGATGCAGACGCTGTCGCTCTTGGAGAAGAAGGACTGGTGGGGGAGAGAGCTTTTTTCTTGAGGTGCATACATGGGAATGGATGTGGAGTGCTCCAGTAGTACAAGGAGACGATGAATGAAGTGGTGGAGAGATAAATATAAGAGAAGGGTTTTCTCCTCTCTTTTATTTGCCTCTACGCCAAGATTCGTGCGCTGGTCACGCGATTTACACCGCGCGTATAGGAGAGAGGTGGGTAACTTCCTCACGACTCCTCCGCCCCCTCGATTCTCGCATAGGCATTAAAACAATGCTCTGTTCCATAAGGAGCGGACCCACCAATGGTCGTGTTGATGGGACCCTTGTCAGTGACAAGACCTGGTCTGAAAAGTTGTCAGCCCGCATGTCGCTGTAAAATCCGTCTCGTGTTTCAAACAGAGTAAGGAAGAGATTAAAGTTAGAACAAAACATATCCGACTCAATTGACTTGGAATCCTACATTGCTAAATGAAGTTTTCGGGAACCCTTCAAGATTCTCAAGACGAACAAACCATCAAGCTAGACGATTTATCCGACTTTGGATCTTGGAGACTTCTAGGGGCTACTGTTGGTTATATCATTTCCGGGTATACCCATAGGAATCGCTGACCAGGGTATCCCACCAACGGTTTAGTGATTTGCTTCACGGGCGTCCCAGTCAGAGAAAGAGGACGAGCCAGTTCTAGCTACGTCAAGGACCAGAAGAGTTACCGACTTAGGCATGTAGTATTACTTGTAGTCCAAGCTGCATCTAGTTACCGACTTGCCCTATGCCCTATGCCCTGGTATCTATATAAACCAGCCCTATGGGAGCCTTTAGGGCACAACCAATCTTACTACCACAATCACAACTTGTAGAGGTGAACCTCTATTGTAATCCGCTGTAACATCCGGCTTACACCGATATATTACTGGGTTGCTAGCAGGAGTAGGATCCGATCACCGCAGTCGGATCTGAACCTGGGTAAACTTGTACTCACCGCTCCTGGAACATCCGATGTCTCACACCCCATCTTTCCATCGCCACTAGGACCCCCTATGGCATACTTGTCAACAATCCGATGAGATAGATAAAACATAAGGTAGTTGGTACAAAACAAGCATGGAGCATAAAAAATTATAGATACATTTACGACGTATCAAGCATTCCCAAGCTTAACTCCTGCTCGTCCTCGAGTAGGTAAGTGATAAAAAGAATAATTTTTTAGGTGACACGCACCATCACGATCTTGATCAAGGTATTGTAAAGCATTGATAGCTGGGATCAAAGTACTTTAAACATGAGCATGAAAGATGTAGTTCTAACAATAAGACAAAGCAACTATGTTGAAACATGAAAAGGTACAAACTCCATGATCTTACAATATCCCCTTTTATTTCACACCATCGGGATCCATAAACAAAAGAACATGATATCAACTGAATAGAATAAGTGCAATGTTGAAAGAAATCCCCATGAAAACATGGTTCTGCTAATTCAAAACTTATAATTTGCAAGCATATAAGCAACATAGATGGGCACAATAGTTCAAGTTTATTCAGTGCAAGAAATAAAGTGTGCCATCAAATTTGTGAGAGCTTTAATCACTAATTTTCACATAACAAAAGTTTAATTTGGAAGATAGATAAAACATGAATATACTTGGAATGGTGTAACACACCATGCATAGGAATTTATAGTGGACTCTTTGGAATAACTTGGTTTATTTGGATTTGGATGCACGAGTAGAGCTCATACTCAGTACAGGTGGAGTCTAGCAAAAGACTGGGAGCGACCAACTAAGAGAGCAATAATGTCCATAATCATGCAAAGTGACAAAACATTATTAATCAAAGCACAAAGTGATATCACAATTCAAAAACTAAATGATCATAGAGGCTAGGGTGACTGGTTCATAGTCATAACATGGTGTAAGCATGTGCAAATTCAACCCAAATAAAGCATCAAAGAAGAATAACACAATATTATGTTTTTGTATGCTAAAAAACGCATGATTCTTTCAAGGCACATTAAGCAATCTCAATTGTTTCCAACAAGTCATGCTACGGAAATAATCACTAAGAATAAGGTCAAAGCAACATCTAACATGAAAATTTCTAGGCCATAGTTAAAACAAACTTCCTTTTGTACCACTATAAGCATGAAACTTTCTACTCTTTTCCAACACCAATCAACTTATTTGAAACAAAATGAGAATGCAGGGGTCCAACTAATTTATTGAATCAAACCAAACAAAAGAAAACTAAAAACAAAAACAAATACACTCCAAGAACAACACAATAGTGAATGAAGCAATAAAAATAAAGTGTTTTGAAAGAAAACATGAGATTTTTATTGATGAAGAAAGGGATGTCTTGGGCATCCCCAAGCTTTAACGCTTGTACCTCTTGAATATTTCTTGGGGTGACACGGGATGGAATCCCCAAGCTTGAGATTTTGTCAATTCTTCATCTCATCACATCATCCTTCCCCTATAGTTGAAAATTTTCTTCATACAAAACCTCACACAATATTCATTACCAACATTAGTGTATTCATGATAATAAGCCTTTGGGTTTAGCTTCAACACAAGTAAAACTTCCATTAAAATACAAGCTACTGTAGCAATTCCTTTTAAAATCTCAAGTGATCAAAGAGAACTCAAAAGAAACCGATTAAGAGGCAAATGCAAATAATGGCAGAAATCTGTCAAAACAGACCAGCAAGTAAAAACCGATTTTTTCGAAGACCTTATGTTGCTCCAATCGAGAAGTGTTAAACTAACGAAAGTTAGATAATAACCTGGGGCATAAGATCAGAAAATTAAAGATCAATCCGACATACTAGGATTTTTCACGAATTTTTACTGTGAAACACAAAATTTTGTTTCGGGACAACAAGTTCCCCAAATCTTACTTCTCTCTCATTAGAGGTTATTCTTGGCACAAAAACCATACAAAAGGATAACGAGAGGTTATTACAGAGGCAATAACTTCCAAGACTCAACAAAAGACAGACTTACTGAAAAAATTGGGTTATCTCCCAATAGTACTTTTCTTTAACGCGTTTTAGCTAGGCTTGATAGTTTGAGAAGATGCTCACATAAGAAATATGAATTGAAGTAAAAGAGAGAATCAAGAAGTAAATTCAAAAAACATGTAATTCTAACCCACTTCCTATGCATAGGAATCTTGTAAGCAAATAAATTCACAAAGAACAAAGTGACAACCATAGGAAGATAAAACAAGAGTAACTTCAAAACTTTCAGCACAGAGAGGTGTTTTAGTACCATGAAAACTTCTACAACCATATTTTCCTCTCTCATAATAATTTTCAGTAGCCTCATGAATAAACTCAACAATATAACTATCACATAAAGTATGCTTTTCATGATTTACAAACACATAATTTTTATCAAGCTCAAAAATAGTGGGATTAAAACCTGCAAACCCAATTTTAACAATTTTATAACAAGATGGCTAATAATTCTCAAGAGGTATGGGGTTCCAAGATAAATTCAAGACCCCTCTAATATCATTTTCAATAGTAGTACAATTAATATTATCAACCAATACATGACCATCATCTAGAGCTTTATCATAAACATTTTCTAAGCAAAACTCTTTGGTACCATGCATTTCGAAGTTAGGCACAAATAAAGGATTATCATAGATAACAGGAGCATAATTATTATCTCACGTTTTACCCATAGTAGATATTTCAAAAGAATCCACAAGAACATAGCATTCATCCTCCTTTGGTAGGCATGGGGGACAATCAAATAATGTAAGGGATAAAGAGTTACTCTCATTAGAGGGTATGCATGGGTAGCTAATCCATTCTTCCTCCTTTTGTTCATCACTCTCCTCCTCTTTTTCATCTAATGAGCTTCCGGTTTCAGCAATTTCCTCTTAGGGTGTGTTTGGTAGGTCGGGTCACTCCAACATGTGTTTCCCACCTCAGACATGCCCATCTTAGATATGTTGCACGGAGATTTTCTGCCTTGTTTGGCAGCCTGTATTAGTTCAGAGATGCTCATCTCAGATATTGTTTGGTGGGATGCATGAGTAGAGATGCTGTTGAGTCGAACGTTTTACAGAAAGGTCCCTAGAAAAAAAAAGTAATCGGGTCCTTAGAGGTGCTCCGACCATGGCAGCGGGTCATGGAGGCGGCGCGTCCTGGTGGAGGTATCAGCTGGTTGTGAAGGGCGACGGCAGCGGGCTGCATTGAGAAGGCGGCGGCGGCATGCATCGGGGGTAGGGGCTGTTGTGGCTGGCCGTGAAGGGAGACGACGGCGGCCTGCATCGGGGGTAGGGGCTGCCATGGCTGGCCGTGAAGGGCGACGACGGCGGCCTGCATCGGGGGAGGGGGCGCCATGGCTGGCCAAGGAGGCGGCAGTGTTGCTCGTCAGGAGACACTCGTCGAGAAGGAGACGCTCGGCCTGCATCGAGGAGGTTGGCCGAGGCGGCGCCGTGGTTCACCGAGGCGGCGGCGCCGTGGTTGGCCAAGGAGGCGGCGGCGCCATGGTTGGCCGAGGCGGCGGCGGCCTGCATCGAGGAGGTGGCGGCTTGTCGGGAGGCGGGGTTCATCGTTTGGAGATGTGGTAGAGAGCGGTGTGAGGGGTAAATGGAATGCGGGGCTTTGACCCTTGTGGTCTCGGGACCAGGCGCGGGCACGCGGGGATGGAATTTAGGGTGAGTCCAACCCTACCGTGTAGCGAAGCTCGATTTGAGCTTCTCTATCGGGCAGGGATGAAAGCCATTTTCTATGCGAGGTGGGCACTGCCCAGATAAGAAAACCGACCTACCAAACAGCCAAATCATTAAAAATCTAGGCTGAGATGAGAATATTTCGGTTGGACCGACCTACCAAACACACCCTTAGAGTATGTGCTTGTTCTTCTGGTGTTGTCTAGGTTCCTTGGATTGTGCAATAGCACCATTATTGTCACAATACACGTCTAATGGATTGGACGAGCCCTGAACCACACCAAGATCCATGAGGAAATTCCTCATCCAAACAGCTTCCTTTGCTGCCTCCGAGGCGGCAATATACTCAGCCTCTGTTGTAGATGCAGACACAGTCTCTTGCTTGGAACTCTTCCAGCTCACAGCGCCTCCGTTTATTACAAACACATACCTGGATTGCTAACGAGAATCATCAGAGTCGGTAAGATAACTCGCATCCGTGTAACCCCTTACACTGAGTTCATCTTCACCTCCATAAACCAAAAACATATCCTTAGTCCTTCTCAAGTACTTTAGGATATTTTTAGCTGCTTTCCATTGGATTTCTCCAGGATTAGCCTGGTATCTTCTCACAACACTTAGAGCATAGGAAACATCCGGCCTAGTACAAATCATGGCATACATGATGGATCCGGCTGCAGAAGCATATGGAATCACACACATCCGACTTCGCTCATCAGTTGTCGAAGGACACTGAGTCCTGCTAAGTTATACACCATGGGACATCGGTAAGAACCCCTTCTTAGACGATTCCATGTTGAACTTCTTCAACACTTTGTCCAAATAAGTACTCTGACTCAATCCAATGAGCCGTCTTGATCTATCTCTATAGATCCAGATTCCAAGAGTATATGTTGCCTCACCCAAGTCTTTCATTGAGAAACTCCTTTCCAATGGTTCCTTGGTTTCTTGCAACATTTGGGCTTCATTTCCAATCAGTAATATATCATCCACATATAATATTAGAAAGTTTACTTTGCTCCCACTAAACTTCTTGTATAAACAAGAATCATGATCACTCCTGATGAAGCCAAACGATTTGACTACCTCATCAAAGCAAATATTCCAACTCTGAGATGCTTGCTTCAACCCATAGATGGATTTCTGAAGTTTGCACACTTTGTCAACATTATCCGGATCGATAAAACCCTCGGGTTGTATCATATACACATCCTCGGTTAAATTTCTGTTAAGGAAAGCCATTTTGACATCCATCTGCCATATCTCATATTCGTAATAGGCTGCTATAGCTAACATGATCCGAACTGATTTAAGCATTGCTACGGGCAAGAAGGTCTCATCGTAACCAACTCCTTGAACCTGTCGGAACCCCTTCGTGACAAGGCGTGCTTTATAGACGGAAACATTTCCATCCATATCAGTTTTTTTCTTAAAGACCCATTTGCACTCGATGGGTCTTGCACCGTCTGGCAAATCAACCAAGTTCCAAACTTGATTTTCATCTATGGACTTTAACTCGGATCTCATGGCTCCAAGCCATGACTCGGAATCAGATCCCACCATCGCTTCCGAATAATTTGACGGATCATCACTGCATACAGTAACACATCATGAACACTTCGTAATCTTTCCAATCTTCGTAGTACAGGTGCTATTGCCAGCTCATCTACCATGACCGTCTCAACCTCCAAGGTTTTTGCCGACTCACTACTAGTCGGTTCCTCTCGAATTTCTTCGAGTTGTACCCTACTCCCACTGACTCCCTGACTGAGAAACTCTTTCTCTAGGAAGACACCGTTTCGAGCGACAAACACTTTGCCCTCTTCTCGGTTGTATAAGTAGTAGCCCAAGGTTTCCCTTGGATACCCCACAAAAATACACTTATCCGACTTGGCCGTAAGCTTGTCTGACTGAAGTCGCTTGACAAATGCTTCACAACCCCAAATCTTAAGAAAATAAAAACTCGGCTTTTTGCCTGTCCACATCTCATGTGGTGTCTTCTCTACCGACTTTGATGGTACTCTGCTTAGTGTGAACGCCTCTGTTTCTAGACAATAACCCCAAAATGATAAAGGAAGATCTGTCCGACTCGTGATTGATCATACCATGTCCAACAAGGTCCGATTCCGCCTTTCCGAAACACCGTTCCTTTGCGGCGTTCCTGGCGGACTAAGTTGAGGAACTATTCCACAACTTTTCAGATGGTCATCAAACTCATGTCTCATGTACTCGCCTCCTTGGTCCGACCGAAGAAACTTTATTTTCTTGCCGAGTTGATTATCTACTTCATTCTGGAATTCTTTGAACTTTTCAAAGGCTTTCGACTTATGTTTCATTAAGTAGATATATCCATACTGACTCAAATCATTAGTGAAGTTAATGAAGTACTCATAACCACCCCTGGCTGTCATACTCATTGGTCCACATACATCACTATGCACTAGTCCCAACAAGTCGGATGCCCTTTCGCAACTCTTTGCAAAAGGTGTCTTGGTCATTTTTCCAAGTAGGCAAGATCTGTTGTCTCGAACGACTCCAAGTCGAACGAAGTTAGTAGTCCATCATCATGGAGCTTCTTCATGTGTTTCCAACTTATATGACCAAGACGACAATGCCAAAAGTAAGTCATATTCAGATCATTTGGTTTCAACCTTTTAACATTTATTTTATAAACCGACTCACCATCAAGATTCAAAATAAATAACCCGTCCTGGACGGGTGCAAAGCCGTGAAACATATCATTCAAATACAAAGAACAACCATTATTCTTGATATTCGACTCATATCCTTGCCTCATCAAACATGAAGCAGAAATAATGTTTCGACTGAGAACTGGAACATAATAACAATTACTTAGTTCCATAATGAATCCGGAAGGTAAATAAAGCTGCATCGTGCCAACTTCTAACGCAGCTACTCTCGCTTTGTTGCTGAATCAAATATCAACCTCGCCTCTTGCTACGCTCCTAGTTCTTACCAGTCCCTGCAACGAGTTGCAGATGTGAATAACCAATCCGTTATCATATACCCAAGAACTATTAGGTGCATCAACAAGATAAATGTCTATAACATTGCAAACAAGTGTACCTGATTCAGAAGTCATACCTCCACTCTTGGCTTTATCGGCCAAATACTTGCTGCTGTTCCTCTTCTAGTGGCCATCCTCCTTGTAGTAGAAGCAAGTGGATCTGGTTGAAGGAGATGGCTTAGTCCCTGAGGAAGCACTTGGGACCGGGTCCTGAGCCTGCTTTCCTACCGACTTAGCCTTCTTCTTAGTCTAAGAACTCTTCTTAAACTTAGCCTTATTCCGCACCATCAACACTTGAATAGCGCCCTTCTTGAGATCCGCCTCTGCTTGCTTGAGCATCCCATGCAATTTAGTGAGCTTCTTATCCATACCATGCATGTGGTAGTTCGAAATGAACTGCCCATATGCACTAGGAAGAGAGTTCAGAATTATATCCGTAGCGAACTCTTTGCTAATGGGGTAGCCAAGCCTCTCCAGAGACTGCACGTAACAAACCATTTTGATCACATGCGGACTTAGTGGATCACCATCCTTAAGCTTGCAACTCAGCAAATCCTGAGAGACTAGATACCTCTCAGTCTTCGCCTGAGCCTGGAACATACTTTTGAGGCTTTCGATCATATCGTAGGCCTCAACATTCCCGAACTGCTTTTGCAAGTCCGGGTCCATGTGAGGAAGCATAAGACAACTAATATCCGTGGACTCATCCTTAGACCGACGGTAGGCATTGGTGGCAGCGACAGTCGCATTCTCATTCGGCTCATCTGGAAGTGGGTTGTCTAGGACATGGTCCTTCTTTTCTTGTTTGAGAACAATTCTCAGATTTCGATACCAGTTGGTAAAATTAGTGTCATTTAGTTTATCCTTCTCAAGAATGGTTCTTAACGCAAAACTGGATATCTGAGAGTGACTGCTACTTGGTGCCATGATCTACAACAGAAAATATGCAAAACACTTAAGACATGTATTCATAAAAGAGCAAGCATATTAAACACTTTAATATTTTAGCTCCCACTAGAACCAACACCCCTCCGTTGGTTGCTTATTAGTGATTCAGGATCCTAAATAAGCAAGTCGGCTAGTGAGATTTAGCATCACCGCTAGCCGCCAAGTGATCTAGGTAGACAACTCCTTGTCAATCGTATCTCATACGACTCATGTTGGACGGGTGGCATCACATGCCCCGGCTCCCATCCGACTTTTCCCCGAGCCCCACAACTGTTGTGATAGACCCGTCTAGCTTACTGAGTGTTTCTGCAGTAAGAGTTAGTCTCGAACCCACCTAGTCGGAAAGAATTGGCAGCACCTCAATTTTATGATCCCACTACCAAAAATGTCCGACTTATGATGGTGCAAACACTAGCGGGAAAACCGACTAGACCTTCTTTGAGGGATTAGATTTTACCGACTATCTTATATAGGTAAAATAGAGACATATCAACAACACAGAATAAAGCGATTATAATGTGAAATGGCATGGCTCTCTTCATGGTGATCTCTAATGGCTGTCTACGAACAGCCTGTTGGGAACCCCAAGAGAAAGGTGTGAAGAAGCAAGGAGCAAGTTTTCCCTCAGTTGAGACCGAGGTTATCGAACCAGAAGGAGGAAGGAAACGTCGCACAGGTGTTGCAAGCAATGCGGATACCGGCACAACACAAACTCAAGACTTTGCGCCAACAAACAGTGAGGTTATCAAGCTCACCGGTTTGTTGTAACAAAGGATTAAACATATCGTGTGGAAGGTAATGGTTTGCACCAAGTAAACAAGCAAAGTGGAAGATGTATCAATGGTAAAGATTGGACCGGGGTCCATAGTTCACTAGAGGTGCTCTCCTAAGATAAACAACATGGCATAAAGGGTAAACAAATTACAGCGGGGCAATTGACAGGAACTGAGCAAGGCATAACAATGCAATTACTAGTTAGAAAGATCCGATGAGATTCGATTGGGCAATACAACAAGATACATAGGCCGCCATCCAAATGCATCTATGACTAGAAGTCCACCTTCAGGTTGTCATCTGAACCCCCTCCAGTATTAAGTTGCAAGAAATAGACAACTGCTTTAAGCAAAGTTTGTAAGGTAAACAGTCCACATGTTCCATGAACAAGAGACCGTTGTTTTCTCCCTAGTAGCAACAGCACATCTACAACCAAAGAGATTTCTGTCACTTCCGTTGGAAACTAGAGGCATGAACCCACTATCGAGCATAAATATCCCCTCTTGGAGTCACTAGCAACTACTTTGCCAAGATAGCTACTAACAACGGAGAGCATGCAATATCACAAACAACACAGACATGATAGAATCATAAATACAAAACCATTAATCAAACCAACATAATAATCTCAATATCCATCGGATCCCCGTAAACACAACATGAATGATTACAAATAGATTAGATCTTGATCATGAACGGATCTCACAAGATCTATACATGAAAGCACAAAGGAGGAGATACAACCATCTAGCTACTAAATGGACCCATAGTCCAAGGTGGAACTACTCACGCACCATACCGGAGAGAAGGCCTCCGGGGTGATCTCCCCTCCGGTAGGGTGCCGGGAAGAACTTCAGATCCCCCCGATCTAGGGACGATGGTGGCGGAGGCTACAGACGATTTCGTGGATATTTGATCTGGTGCTTAGGGTTTATGCATCGGGGGCTTCTTATAGGCGAAGGGGGAGACCGAGGAGGCGGCCAGGGGTGGCAAACCCTAGACAGGCGTGGGGCTGGGCCCACCCACGCCTGGGTGGGTCTGGTCCCCCAGGCTGGCCCCTCCGGCTCCCCTCTGGACTTCTTGTTCCCCACGGAAAGTAATTCACTTTGACATTTGTCCCGTCCAATTCCGAGAATATTTCTTTACTAACTTTTCTGAAACCAAAAACAGCAGAAAACAGGCATCTGGCACTGTTGCAACTTGTTAATAGGTTAGTACTAGGAATCATGTAAAGATCACCTCAAAGTGTAGACAAGCAAAGCAAAGTAGATACAAAACAAGCATGGAGCATCAAAAATTATAGATACGTTTCCAACGTATCAATCTGCATCTCTACAAAGCCTATAATCCGACTCGTACCAACTCTTGTCACTTGTCGTCTTACCCCATGTCGCCGACTTGTACATCGACTTGCACGTCATCCGGATTCTCCAAACAGATACACTAGCTAGGTAAAGTAAATTACATAGAGAATCCGACACGCAGGTCGTTATACAATAAAATGTAGCACCTAGGCTCCAGCCGGCTGACAAAACCGTGATTCACAGATCACATATGGATTACACATAGACATCACATACACATGAACCATACCATTCATAACTTCCTGCAAAAACAAGTTATGCATAGATACGCTATCTACCGGCGTTGTGAAACTTGCAACGACGTCTAACGCACTACGACAGGGCGAAGCCGGCGGTCCCCGCTTCTGGATTTACGTGTCACAGTCTACCCTGAAGGCGGAAACTGGCCGGTAGGGGTATGTCATTCCACAACCTCAGCAGAATGATCATGGAAATCAGATCTACCATTCCCCGAGTACAGTTGATCCAATCAACATCGTACAAAACCGATCTATCTCATAGATCGACCACCAAAACAGCATATAGATCTCATCTACAGCCAACCGCATATCACATATGCGAGATCTCGAGCCTAAAACCAGAAGCTATCGCTCTGATACCACTGTTGGGCCACGTAGAGATAAAACAGAACTTTTCCCTCTAACATGATGATCCCATTATCTAGCTGAGGTAGAAGGCCACGAGGTTTAGCACTAGACACGCGGTTGCGGATTACTGATGTAGCGCGTCAGTTGATGCAGTGCAGTCCTTGCGATCTCGATCCAATTGACGATCGTCCAAGCGCTGATGGTACAACGCCTCTGCTGGTGTCCACACGTGCAAGGAGGAGCACCGGCGGTGAACTGCTAGGTTCAGCATGTCGGCAGGACTGTTGTGGATCTAGGGTTTCCAACTCATGCAATGACCTAACAGATCAACCCTCCTGGCTTTCTGTGCCCCACTATATATAGGGAGTGAACGTGGGCTCCACTCTCATGGCCCATTCACTAAAGCCCATATAATATTAGTCCATGTGAGTCCGACTCACTGACTCAGTCCAAATTCGGCTCAGGTCCAACCCAACCAGATTTCTAGTTCAGATCCAATCCAAACTTGCTCCCGCTCTTAAGTGTGTGACCCCACAGGCTCCAGGCTACTTGGACACGATTAGAGTCTGACTCTCAATCGATCAGTCGGTATCGGCTCCTAGCAGAACGTGCCGACTCCCAAGTACCAAAGAGTCATGACGACTTGCCTTTCCAATGCGACTTGCGTCCAAGTCCCTTTTGCCTCGTGATATACCTTGTCAGACTATAGGAAAATATTTGTTATCCCTTAAATAGTCCGACTCTCTTCTCGATCCGAGATAAGTGATTCATCTGACTAACTCTTAGTCAATCGCCTCGGTTAACACTTAAACGAGTCATGCATGGCCATGCTTTCCAAATCATATCATCCGAGAGGGCCCAAAGAATATCTCTCCAAGTGGAGGGGCAAAATCTCATCTTGGTTATTCACATCACGTAGCTTGATTCTCATTCGACCCGAACTCTGCCTTTATAACTGTCCAGTTATGGATCAGCGTTTGATAGAACCTAAGTTGGTGATCCTCAACTCGGACTATGCAACAACCTCAGGTCTAAGGATTACATTGATTGAGATATACAAATGATAACTTGTTCGTTGTACCTCAATATGGGTTAATCCGACTCGCTAAACTCTTTAGCCGAATCTGTGTAAGTTGGAATGGCATCACCATGCCCATGATAGGTGGAACCGAGTCATCAAGCCGACTTTCACATTGGTCTAAGTTGTGTGTCCAACACAACCTCAATGACCAAGGACATTTAGTACAAACAACATGAATGTATAGTTCCACAACCGAATCACATATTCAATGATACACATCAGATGATTATACAAGGACAGCTTAATATATTTATAAATACAATGGGAAAACATCATCATACATGATTGCCTCTAGGGCATATTCCCAACACTAACATGTGGGACCGCTCTTTTAGCAGCCCGCTGCGCGCGCGCTGTGTAGGTGGGCTAGGTCAGTAAAGTTCCCGCGCAAACCTAGTTCTGTCAGTAGATTCAAAAATCAATTCAGAAAGATTCACTAAACCAAATTGCATGAAACCAATTTTGTTATAAAGGTGTTGAAATTATCAAACCAAGACCGTTGGATTCAAACCATTTAAAATTGTAGATCACCTATACTAAAAATAACAAGACAGAGAATTTTTCACATTCAAACATTTTTCACAAATCAACCATAAATGCTTTTGAGTTGATTCCAACTCTCAAAAATCACATGACCAGATCTATCCGAATATGTAAAAATATTTAGGTTTACATGCAGTGATGTTGAGCAAGTACTAAAAGAATGCCCCATAGGCATTTCTAGTCACTTTAATTATTTAAAACAATAACTTTAAACTTATTAAATTGTGACACCACTTTAAATCACATGCCCAAGTATTAAAATATGTGGTGATGACATGTGTCAACATGATCCCATATTTTAATTGCAGAATATTAAATATTAAGTAGTTTCCAATGAGTACAAATTACTTTTCTAAAATAAAATAAATAAGACTAGGTATTTATTTCATGTGATGATTGTGATGATGCTAGATCATCTAGTGTGAACCTTTGTGTGCCTAATAGAGGTAGTTAAGTAATGTTTGGTGATTGTGTATCTCGTATTCATTTATAGACGCTAGTATCGACCCGGGCTACGAGGGGGAGGAGTACGAAGAAGAAGAAACTTCAACCACTACACCAATCAAGGCAAGCTAACACTTGAAACTTTGCAAGTCATCCTATGCAAGTTAACCCTTGCAAGGTAGGTAACCTATGCAAGATGCATTAGACATACTTTGGTTATACCACCTTGATTATACCAAATACTAGTTTTAATTGCAAGCTTTATTCTTCTATTTCTTTATCAAAGTTCTTTACTACTTTTACTTAGTAACTTGTGATTTTTGGAAGGTTGTTATAGGTAGCATAAAGAGCATAAAACTTGGCCTAAGATAGTTAGAACTAGATGTCATACTGAGGCATGAGATTAGATTTGGATAAGTCACACTTGATTAGCACTCCTCCTTAGTGATTACCCTCGCTTTTAGTGGCTAATTCTAAGCATAAAATTTGATCACTTTAGATGGGAATACTTGGTGACAATGATTATGAAAACCTTGGAATGATGAGTCATTCTAATTAAATGTTTTGACATGTGTTATGAACACCATATGATTTGATGATGAAAATGTTGAGGCATGAGCCTTAGCCCTTTTATAAAAGCTGATGGTTGGGTTCGTATGCGATACCTTTCCAATTTTACCATACAACCACAATACCCGAATTTGGGTAGGGCTAGACTAGAAGTTTATATATCTTAGTATGGGTTCCCTTGCAGAAGAGGTTTGAGCTGAGGATACCTCATGATGAATGTCCACCTGTGTACTTCCCAAGATGACAGATGGTCATGGTTGGGAGGCCAAACTCATAGGGGAGGTGCCTATACTAGGGTGTGTAATTGAAAGGTTAGAATTGATTATCCGCATACTGAGTATGGTGATTCAGGATTGTTCCTGACGAATGTATCAAATGTTGTGGTGAAAGTGTACCACCTCTGCAGAGTGTCAAACTATTCGAATAGCCGTCATGATTATGGACAGTTGGAGTATTATACTATTCCGTAAATCGATGTTTTCAAAATGACTTGTGAAAAGAATCATGACCTTGACTTGACCACAACAGGGTTGTGAACGTGAAAAATAAGTTCCCACTTACGTGTTGTAAAACATTAAACAAGTTTTCTTTACTTCTAAACTTAGTTAGAGATACACCTAGTTTTTTTGCAAATAAACCTAAAGATTAGGATTTCTACTCAGACTAATTACTTGTTAGTGATAGTTTGCGAGTACTTAAAAGAGTACTCATGGCTTTGTCCCTGGCTATTCCCGTGGCCAGACTATGAAGAGGACTACCAGGATGATGGGCAGCAGGAAGTCTATGACCACTAGGATCATCTTGTCGTGGTATTGTCGACATGTACGCCATAGGGGTATCCCAACGATGAGTTTAGAGACGTGGGGTAAGACGGAGAGCATCCGAGTCGGCTTCACATAGTTTACCCAGGTTCAGATCTTATGACGGTGGCAAGATCCTACTCCTGCTATAAATCACTATAATGGCAATACGCCGAGTTACAGGATTGGGGGGTTCGCTGTGTGTGATTAGTGTTATGCACTTGTTGTTATTGTGCCCTAAAGGCTCTCGTAAGCCGGCTTATAAGGACGCCAGGACCTAGGTTTACATGGAGAGTCCCAGCCAGATACGGTTACAGAGTCCTAGAGTAATACTCGTGTTCCTTCGTCTAGATTTGAGCATAAGTATCACGTCGTCTTCAATTTGTAGGCGTGCTTCACGAAGAATGTTGGAGAGCTCCCAAATCATATTCTCATCCGACTAAGCCTAGCCAGATAATTGCTCGTATGCTTCTGTGAACGAATCCAAGGCGGAGGACTCTCTAACGAATCGTTAGTGATTCTTCTAAGCCCTAGGAACGCTTCAATATCATCATCCACGCGGGATGGTATGTAAGACGGAAAAAATCACGGCTATCGGGCCACGGTCGTAAAGGCTGCCAAATTGCCGACTTAGAGCCAACAAAGTCACAGGGACAAGAGCTTGCCAAATTAAGGTCTTAGAGCCTCTCATATCACAGACGTTTAGGCCATTGAGCCGTGTAACCTAGTAAAACTTCCGTGAAGTCAAAGTTGATGTCGAGCCCCTAGGTTTCACTAGCCGGATTTTTCACCGTCTTGTTGAGAGTTTTGTTGACATAACCATATGTAGCCCCTGAGAATTGAGTCGGCTTTGTAGAAGGCGACTTGATGCTCAAAATAACATGCATAATTGTACATCAAATGATTGTAGGCCCCGAGCGCCAAGTCGGAGTTTCAAAAGAAAATTGTCTTGGTGCTCTCAGAGTAGCTTTAGTAAAAATGTGCAGTGTAGCCCCCGAGCGTCAAGTCGGAATTATTTCGGCTTGGTGCTCCAAAGAGAACTTCATAAAAATTCAGCATCGATGTATTCCCCGAGTGTCAAGGTTGAATTCACTTGAATTTTACGGCTTAATGCTCAAAAAGAACTAAACCATATCTTCGAGATCAACGTATTGTAGCCCCCGAGATTTGTTCCGACTTGATGCTCAAAGAGGGACAAAGATCCTAGGTTAGAGATGTCAAGCCCCCGATCGTCGAGTTGACTTTCTCAAAGGCGGTTGAAGTCTTGGTCGACAACTGCGATTGTAGCCCCCGAAGTGTCAAACCTAGTGAAAATTAGGCTTAAAACACCTTAATCCAAGGAACGCGGCAATGTCCAAGCGTTACGTACCTGCATAAACATAAAAATACAAATGTATTAAATTGTTCCTTTAATCGTGTCCAACAAACAAATGTAAGGCGGAACAAATACGGCCTTTGAACAAATGCTTTAAAGCTGAAACAATGCAGCAGTTGAACATATAAAACTGTTTAGGAGGAAAAAACTCAACTAATTTGAACAGTTTATGTAAAATTTTATTTAAACAAGTGATGGCTTATCCATTATTCTGGCTTTTATGCTTGACCTTTCGTGAGACGGAAGACTTGCAGCACAGAACCATGTCCTTAGATGATGATGCTTAATGACACCGTCCAGAACCCAAGACCAAAACGCCGGCTTTGAGTGCCAAAAAATCACTACTCCGGAATCCATATAAAAACAACAGAAAATGTGTATCCTGAAAAACTTAAGCTAACGCCTGAAGGCGGGTTTTTTGCATGGTACTAGGGCCTAAACGGCAAGCTAGTAAAAAGTTTATACTCACGAGCGCAAGGCAAAATCGTGAAAAAAGTATGACAAAAAAAAGCGACAAAAGACTCACGATATGAGTGAACCAATCTTAATCTGATGATCATAAACAATTAAAAATATTAAATATAAATAAGTACTTAGCTATTTGAAAGAAGTCAGCGATATTCACGGTGAAAATGAATTCGTCCGGGATATATGATGACGGCGGCAGAAACGAAGCCGGACTACCACCGTATATGCAACACGGTTGTTTGCATCTGTCGTTTGCAAAATCAAAGATGAATCCGACGAGGCAATATTGCTTGCGGCATCGTTCAGGACAAGCTTGCCCAATCGATTCCATCTACCAATATATGCAGATATAAGGAGCTTGTAAAGCTAAGCTGATTTATTTATGAGAAGGAGCAGTCCAAAACACACTCCGCGAGGCTTGATTGGTCTGCCGATGTGTCCTTGACAAAAGTTGTCTTGGTCTGCATATGAACACTAGTCTGAAGCGAACACGACCAGTTAGCCGGCTATGCGCTGGCAAGGTCATCGTGTTGCTTCCTTCGTGGACTTGTTGCACAACGGGAAGCTTCTAATCGTCATGGAGTCGAGAAGTCAAGACCCGATCAGGCTAGATGCCAAACGCCACCGACAATTTCGATCCAATCTGCTGCGTGTGCGGTTACAACGCGGGCATAATGTCGAAGTCCCCATACAGGTTGAAGTAGACGTAGAATACCGCCGGTTCCATCAGCCTTCCGGCGAGGAAAAACCAAGCAGGACATTGCAGTTTTTGCCGATGGAGATTCCGACACCTTCAAAGGTGATGTAGATGTAGATCTCCGGGATGTTGCCAACTCGACCACACGTTAGAAAGAGCGATGTCAAAGCCGGTGCGTCACTGTCGATGCGATTTGTCTGTTTTTGAAGACGGCGAGGGATCCCGCCCGGATCCATGCTGTAAGCGCCTCTTGCCCCACGGTGGGCACCAACTGTCGTGGTATTGTCGACACGTACGCCATAGGGGTATCCCAACGACGAGTTTAGAGACGTGGTCTAAGACGAAGAGCGTACGGGTTGGCTTGACACATTTTACCCAGGTTCAGATCTTACGACGGTGGCAAGATCCTTCTCCTGCTATAAATCACTATAATGGCAATACGCCAAGTTACAGTATTGGGGGGTTCGCTGTGTGCGATTAGTGCTATGAAATTGTTGTTATTGTGCCCTAAAGGCCCCCGTAGGCCGGCTTATAAGGACGCCAGGACCTAGGGTTATATGGAGAGTCCCAGCCGGATACGGTTACAGAGTCCTAGAGTAATACTAACTAGTCTCCGTGTCCTCCGAGGCGTCATCTTCCATCTTAGGTGGTGGAACGTTGCCTTCCTTTATCCCTGCTGGACCTCCGTCTTGTCTATCAGCAACTAGGCCGCCCGGTTATGCCATAGTCCTAACCACCAATTGTGGGCTACCCAGGCTTGTCGTTATGAGACTATGCCGTAGGTATACCTATTTGGTATATCCACAACACATCTCGCATGGTCAGCATTGCCTGTGACCCTGAAGATGGAGCTTCGACCATGCTATCCTTATTATTATTCCGTTGTGTTGATTGTATTAAGACTGGATCATGAGATCCTTTATTTGTAAGACCTTTATTATGGTTTGTAATGGAGGATGAACTATGGTACCAATCTATTATGTCTCGCAAAAATGGTAATCCTGGGATTCCAATGTATGGCATAACAGGCATCTGGGATTAAAAATCCAGGTGTTGACACCTCCACTCTTGGCTTTATTGGCCAAATACTTGTTGTAGTTCCTCTTCCAGTGGCCATCCGCCTTTGCAGTAAAAGAAAGTGGATCCGGCTCAAGGAGATGGCTTAGTCCCTGAGGAAGCGCTTGGGACCGGGTTCTGAGCCTGCTTTCCTCATGACTTAGCCTTCTTCTTAGTCCAAGAACTCTTCTTGAACTTAGCCTTATTCTGCACCATCAACACTTGACTGGCGCCCTTCTTGATATCCGCCTCTACCTGCTTGAGCATCCCATGCAATTCAGTGAGCTTCTTATCCATAGAATGCATGTGGTAGTTCGAAATGAACTGTCCATATGCATTAGCAAGAGAGTTCAGAATTATATCCGTAGAGAACTCTTTGCTAATTGGGTAGCCAAGCCTCTCCAGAGACTACACGTAACCAACCATTTTGATCACATGCAGACTCTGTGGATCACCATCCTTAAGCTTGAAGCTTAGCAATGCCTAAGAGACTTGATACCTCTCAGTCTTGGCCTGAGCCTAGAACATACTTTTGAGGCTTTCGATCATATCGTAGGCCTCAACATTCTTGAACGGATTTTGCAAGTCCGGTTCCATGTGAGCAAGCATAAGACAACTAATATTTGTGGACTCATCCTTAGCCCGATGGTAGGCATTGGTGGCAGCGATAGTCGCATTCTCATTCGGCTCATCTAGAAGTGGGTTGTCTAGGACATGGTCCTTCTTTTCTTGTTTGAGAATAATTCTCAGATTTCGATACCAGTTGGTAAAATTAGTGTCGTTCAGTTTATCTTTCTCAAAAATGGTTCTCAAAGCAAAACCGAATATCTGAGAGTGACTGTTACTTGGTGCCATGATCTAGAGCAGAAAATATGCAAAACAATTAAGATATGTATTGATAAAAGAGCAAGCATATTAAACACTTTAATATTTATGCTCCCACTAGAACTAACACCCCTCCGATGGTTGCTTAGTGATTCAGGATCCTAAATAAGCAAGTCGGCTAGTGAGGTTTAGCATCACCGCTAGCCTCCAAATGATCTAGCTAGACAACTCCTTGTCAATGCATCTCATATGAATCCCGTTGGTCGGGTGGCATCACATACCCCAGCTCCCGTCCGATTTTTCCCCGAGTTCCACAACCGTTGTGATAGACTCATCTATCTTACTGAGTGTTTCCACTGTAAGAGTCTGACTCGAACCCACCTAGTCGGAAAGAATTGGCAGCACCTCAATTTTATGAGCCCACTATCAAAAATTTCCTACCTGTAATGGTGCAAACACTGGCGGGAAAACCGACTAGACCTTCTTTGAGGGATTAAATTTTACCGACTATCTAATAGAGGTAAAACAGAGACATATCAATAACACATAATAAAGCAATTATAATGTGAAATGGTGTGCCTCTTTTCATGGCAATCTCCATCTCCACAAAGCCTATAATCCGACTCGTGGAAACTCTTGTCACTTGCCATCTTACTTCATGTCGCCGACATGTACATCTACTAGCATGCCATCCAGGTTCTCCAAACAGCTAAACTAGCTTAGTAAAGTAAATTACATAGAGAATACGACACACAGGTCATTATACAATAAAATAATAGCACCTAGGCTCCAGCCGGCTGACAAAATCGTGATTCGTAGATCATGTATGGATTACACACATACATCACATGCACATGAACCATACCATTCACAAGTTCTTGGAAAACAAGTTATGCATAGATACGCTATCTACCAGTGTTGTGGAACTCGAAAAGACATCTAAGGCGCTACGATAGGGTAAAGCCGGCGGTCCCGCTAGCTAGATAGCGTTCGGGGATCGAAGGGGCAGCGCCCGACGATTTTTTTCGAAAACATAGATCTCATCTATGATCCGAACATGGATTCTTACCATTGTTCCGATTCAATCAAACTCTTTCATCGATCACCGCTTCTGGATTTACGTGTCACAGTCTACCCCGATGGCGAAAACCGACCGGTGGGGGTATGTCGTTCCACGACCTCAGCAGTATGATCACGGAAATCAGATCTACCATTCCCCGAGTACATTTGATCCAATCAACATAGTACAAAACCGATCTATCTCATAGATCGACTGCCAAAACAACACATAGATTCAATCTACAGCCAACCGCATATCACATATGCGTGATCTCGATCCTAAAACCAGAAGCTATCGCTCTGATATCACTGTTGGGCCACGTAGAGATAAAACAAAACTTTTTCCTCTAATGTGGTGATCCCAAGATCTAGCTGAGGTAGAAGACCACGAGGATTACCACTAGACGCGCAGTTGCGGATTACTTGTAGAGGCCTGAACCCAATAAGGTACAAGTCCTTGTGTTTACAGTGCTAGTCCCTGGATCGAATAGCTAGCACTCATAGTTTAAGATGTAATATCAAGAAACAAAGGTCATATTACAACTTATAACCAGGAATAAAATAATTCATTACAACTTACAAAGTTCATATGGCTATCTTAGTACAAAGCAGCAGATGTAATTATATAGCATGGAGTCCTTCATCTTCATATGCCACAGGCAAACATGTTGGTTGTAGACTTGTAATCCCTACTCAACAAAATTCACTAACTTCAAACAAACCTGCAACATGATAAGTTATAGCCATAAAGGTCAATACATTTGAATTGTATTGGCAAGTGATATCATATTGATATGGAGAATCTAACATCTACATGAATATATGGCTAAGTGGAGTTTTGGATGGCATTTGCATAAAATAATTTTTTCCTATCCTTTGTAAAAATATTTTTTCTCTTTTTCAAAACATTTCATCACACATGGCACACTGGAATCACACCAGGTGCTACCCTTGTTAACCCAACAAATTTTAACTTAGAGAAATTGGGATGAGGATATCCTTGATCAATTCAATGTCTTTGATGCTCAAAATGTCCATAACTGGGGACACGACTAAGTACTTAGGTTTTACCCTCTCTATAGGTGGTGCACTTTTCCCACAGGACTCGATATGCATCGAGACGAGACTTTTCAGAAACAATCCCTCAGACCACCATGGACGCGTTCCATCCTATCATCACTACCACCAACTGTCCATCTGGCTGAGTTCTTGCAACCTAGTTGGTCAAGGCAGGGGCCATATGCCATGTGGTTACACTAGAAGCTTCTCAACACTAAACATATCAAATCTCTTTGTTCCTGGGTGGCCATCCACAAGTGAGATACACTAGGGTAGACCATAGAAATGGGCCCTGGGTAACCACTCAAAAAAATCCATCCATGCAATTACCATTCCACCCAGGTGTTTCATTAACAAGTAGTTTTCTTAGTCAAAAACACATAGGCATAACTTTTCCATAATATCACAACATGAATTCCCACCCTTGAGTTCTAATAGTTAGGCTAAGCATACTAGCATAACATGTCTCTTAACTTAGGAATATTTCTACCAAGATATATTCTATAGGATCCACTATATCATAGCAACAAAATAGTCCTATCATGCACACTACAAAAATATTACTAATGCAATATTGAAAAGATAGGACTTTTGATGACCAAAGTATCACTTGCCTTTTTAGTAGAAAAATCTAGGTACTCTTCTTGATCTTGCAATTGTCACACTCCTCATAGTTCACTACATCACAATCAAGCAAAAGCACACACTCAAAACTACAACACAAAATTAACAAAAAAAAACAAGAAAACAAAAAAATGCATGCAAGCATGCAAAAGGTTGTTTTATAGAAAAAGTGGTTTCTAACAAGGTTCTAAACATTTCAAAACACCTACTGGTATTTTCTAAAAATGGAATTTCATTTGTAAACAAGTTAGTGAAAATAAGCCATTTAAATCATTTTTCTTTGGTTAGAAAAGCTTTTATTCAAAGGAAATATTTTCTAGTGCTAAAAAATATATTTTTAATTCCAAATGTTAGTGTTTAAGGTCAGAGGGTTCAAAACAAAACCATTTTCAAAAGGTTTCACTCAAAAATAATTTTTAGAACAATTTTAATACTCAAAATAGCCCTAAACATGTCTCTGCATCAAACTCTAATTTTACAGGATCAAATGACCAAAGTAAGGCCATAGATGCAAATTTATCATTTTTTTGAATCCACTGATATAAAATTTGTAATTCTTGGACAAACAGATCAAAAGTTATTGATTTTACAAGTTCAAACATCTAATAGATAAAATCCTTGATTTTAAATCAAACTCTCTGCCACGCGGCGTATTCAGATTGGCCTATACCGATTCGGTTGGATCGAGCGATGCGAGCCATTAGATCTATGTGCATCTGAGTGGCTCAGATCTGCGGGTACCCCTTCGTTATCAGATCTATCCTAGCCGCGGGATCTTGATCCAGTGGATCACAACACTCTGGCCAGAGTTGGGCAGCGCTACTGTCGAGCTGCGATGGCGCGTCAGGTGACGGCGGTCTGGTGGCGCTAGGGGGTAAAGGGAAGGGCACTGGGGCATTACCGAGTTGCGGGGTCGAGGTGGTCGCCGTGGTAGACGCAGTTGGCGAAGGGGCGCACAGACTTGACTGTAATTGCTCGTCGGAGTCGCTCCTGTCGTCGGTTGCTTGCAGATGGAGACAAAGCCAAACACCTGGAGCTCGAGCAAACAAACAAAATGGGTCAGTGGGTGCGCACGAAGATGACGAACGCGGCAGTGCAAGACAGAGGGCAAGCGGTGGTTGGAGTTCACCGAATTGGTCGTCGGAGTCGTCGGGGTCTGCAGCGGTGCAAGCTCGAGATTGATCAGCCTAGTGGCTCTATGGCAACGGGGTTTGAGGGGAAAGGGAGAGGGGCCATAGGGGATTAATAGAACAGGGTCGGGAGAGGGGATTACTCCAACGAACGCTCGAATTACTCGGCTTGATTTCGAGCAGAAACGGCAGAGGGGGAACGGGTCCTGCGCACGGGGGTTGACGACGATGGCGACATGGTGGTGGGACCAGGGTGTCAGCGAGCGGGTGAGAGTTCTGCACGGTGGAAAAAGGACCTGAGAGGGAGAGAGAGGTGGCCGGGTGGGCTAGTTGGGCCGTGCTGGCCCAGGGGTGGGTAGCTGGGTTGGGTAGGTTAGTTTCCTTTTTTTTCTTCAAAACCTTTTTCTTTTTCTTTTTCTATGTTCTGTTTTTAATCAAATCAATTTGATTTCAACTCCAAATTGATTCAAACCTTTACCAAACTTTTCAGTAGCTTTTTATACCTAATATAAGTGTATTAATTATTCCAACTTGGAGTAATTCAAATATTTTCTTATGATTTAATATTTATTTAAGTAAGTGAGGCATTTTGGCTTTTATTCAAATAAAATTGAATATGGTTCATGAGCCCATATAATTTTATTTAAATAATATTTATTCTTTTATATTATTTAATAAACTTTTATTCCATTTATTTATGGATTTTAACCATGGTTTAAATTTTCTTTGTAATACTTCTTATTTATTTATTTCTTTGTTTGTCTTATAAATTTCATATCTTTTTATTTATAGCTCCAAAATTAGTGATTCCAATTTGTATATTATATTTAATAAATATTTATATTTTTAAATCCTTTTAGGATTACTTTGTCCACAATTTGGTATTTGATTTTAGCTAGGAGCTTTATTAGCCTTGGAATTACTTTCTTTTATCTTATTAAAATCATAAGTTTTTATCCATGGCTCCAAATGGAGTGAAATCAATTCCCATGGTTTTATAATATTTTTTTTACCATTTTTTATCATTTATAAATGTTTGTTGCTAAATTTTCATATGGAACAAAGCCACAGTCCTAGAGTGATTTGATGATTCTTTTATTAGGGTTTATGTTTTTTGTTTAACTTTTCCAAGTGTTCAAAATCAATTAATATTCCATGCATGAATGCATTTGATTTGTTTGAAAAAAAATTGTTGATTTTTCATTCACGTTTTGTTCAAGTAGGGTTTTGATGTTTCCTTTTAGAAGCAAAAGTTTCTTTTCACCTTAAATTTCAACATTTGTTTCTTTTGTTTGTTTATTTTTCACATTTAAAATTTTGCAATAAAATTGGGATGTGACATTAGTGATGAAGCAAGTCAGTTGAATGCAGTGCAGTCCTCAAGATCCGATCTGATCCAATTATGATC
The DNA here is from genome assembly GCA_030063025.1 of Avena longiglumis. NCBI lineage: Eukaryota > Viridiplantae > Streptophyta > Magnoliopsida > Poales > Poaceae > Avena > Avena longiglumis. The sequence goes on from CP125975.1 coordinate 401,365,312, forward strand.
GTCCTGGTGTTGATCGTACACCACCTCTGCTAGTATCCACACGTACACGGAGGAGCGCGGGCAGTGAACTGTTAGGTTCGTAATGACGGCTGGACTGCTGTGGAGCTAGGGTTTCCAACGCATGGAATGACCTAACCGTTAACCCTTCTAGGTTTTTGCGCCCCACTATATATAGGGAGTGAACGTGGGCTCTACTCACTCGTGGCCCATTCACTAAATCCCATATTAGTCACCATGAGTCTGACTCACTGACTCAGTCCAAATCCGGCTCGGGTCCAACCCAATCAAATTTCCGGTTCAGATCCAATCCGAACTTGCTCCCGCTCTTAAGTGTGTGACCCTGCAGGCTCATGGCTACTTGGACATGATTGGAGTCTGACTCTCAATCGATCGGTCGGTAGCGGCTCCTAGCAGAACATGCCGACTCCTAAGTACCAAAGAGTCATGACGACTTACCTTTTAAATGCGACTTATGTCCGAGTCCCTTTTGCCTCACGATATACCTTGTCAGACTATAGTGAATATTTTTCATACCTTAAATACTCCAACTCTCTTCTCGATCCGAGATAAGTGATTCATCCAACTAACTCTTAGTCGATCGTCTCGGTTAACACTTAACCGAGTCGTGCATGGCCATGCTTTCCAAATCGTATCATCCGAGAGGGCCCAGAGAATATCTCTCCAATCGGAGGGGCAAAATCCCATCTTGGTTATTCACATCACGCAACTTGATTCTCAGTCGAGCCGAACTCTGCCTTTATAACTGCCTAGTCACGGATCAGCGTTTGACAGAACCTAAGTCGATGATCCTCAACTCGGACTGTGTAACAACCTCAGGTCTAAGGATTACATTGATTGAGATATACAAATGACAACTTGTTCGTTGTACCTCAATATGGGTCAATCTGACTCGCTAAACTCTTTAGCCGAATCTGTGTAAGTCGGAATAGCATCTCCATGCCCATGACAAGTGGAACCGAGTCATCAGTCGACTTTCACATTGGTCTAAGTTGTGTGTCCAGCACAACCTCGATGACCAAGAATATTTATTATAAACAACATGAATGTATAGTTTCACAACTAAATCACATATTCAATGATACACATCAGATGTTTATACAAGGACAACTTAATATCTTTATGAATACAATGGGAAATATCATCATTCATGATTGCCTCTAGGTCATATTCCCAACAATGCCACCTTTAAAACCACCCAGTTACGAAGTAGTGTTTGATATTATCAAAGCATCCATTTGGTGATGATAATTAACATGATCTCATGGTCGAAGGATTAGGTTACTATGTATTTGATAGCTTGTAGCAAAACGAACTCTAAATGACTTGATGTTATGCTATGCTAACTATAGGAGTATGTCCATCACATTATTCTCCGAATGATATAATCTTGTTATTAACAATATCCAATGTCCATGATCAGGAAACCATGATCATCTATTAATCAACAAGCTAGTTCAACAAGAGGCTTACTAGGGACTATTTTATGTTTACAAAACACACAAGTATTAATATTTTCGGTTAATATATTATAGGATGGGATGTAAAAATTTATCATAAATATACAGATATGATAATAACCACTTTATTATTGCCTCTTGGGCATATCTCCAACACTTAGATGTCCTTTATCCGTCTTCATTGGATGCAGGCCGTCTCGGTCTTTCATACCCTGCTGGTTTTGCCGTGCTTCTGGCGTATCTTTTGTCTTTCATACACGCCCATAAATCCTAGCAGGTTCACGCAAAGATTCTTCGTCACGTGCATCACGTCGATTCCAGAGCAGACCTCTAGAACTATCCAATAGGGTAGCTCCCAAAATATAGATTTCTTCTTCCACATGGGCATGTGTCCGTCAGCGTCATTCGGAACTGATTGAGCACAAGGACCCTTTCCAAAGATTACTTCTAGATCCTTGACCATAGAAAATATATCATCACCAGTACAACGGATAGACTTCTTCCGGTGATATGTCTCACCATTGAAATGCTTGCCTCTCTTTCTTTCTATGTGCTTGATCGAAAGAAATCGACGATGCCCCTGATACACATTCTTCCTACCTTTATCCAAATATATAATTTTAGTATCATCTAAATGATGTGTGCATGCATTGTATCCCTTGTTTAACTGTCCTGAAAGGTTACTAAGAGTGGTCCAATCATTGATGGTTACGAACAGCAATGCTCGTAGGTCAAATAGATCCTGTTTGTGCTTATCCCACATACGTACACCTTCGTCGCTCCACAACTGTAGTAGTCAACTAATGGCCTTAGGTACACATCAATGTCGTTGTTGGGTTGCTTCGGGCCTTGGATGAGCACTGGCATCATAATAAACTTTCGCTTCATGCACAACCAAGAAGGAAGGTTATAGATATATAGAGTTACAGGCCAGGTGCTATGACTGCAGCTCTGCTCCCCAAATGGATTTATGCCATCTATAATTACACCAAACCTTAAGTTCCTTGCGTCATCTGAAAAGCTCGGGTACTCTCTATCAATTTTTCTCCACTGCGACGCATCATCAAGGTGTCTCAACATCGAGTATTTCTTGCGGTCTTCTTTATGCCATCGCAACAAATTGGCATGCTATTTGTTTCTGAACAAACGTTTCAACTGTGGTATTATAGGAGCATACCACATCATCTTTGCAGGAACCCTCTTCCTGGGACGCTGCTTGCCCTCAACATCACCGGCGTCATCTCGTCTGATCTTATAACGCAATGTATCGCATATCGGGCAATGCATCCAAATTCTCGTACTCCTCACCGCAGGATGCAGTCATTAATGCATACAGGTATCTTCTGCACCTCTAGTTCTAGAGGGCAAACAACCTTCTTTGCCTCGTATGTACTGGTAGGAAATTTGTTATCCTTTAGAAGCTTCTTCATCATTATATTTAGTAGTAGCTTCTCAAATCCCTTGTCACATAAACCATTCTCTGCCTTCCATTGCAGCAATTCGAGTGTGGTACCGAGACTTGTGTTGTTTTCATATTCGCAAGTTGAGTACAACAATTTTTTGTGATCCTCTAACATGCTCCTGAACTTCTTCTCGTTTTCATTTTCACATTCGATCCGTGCATCAAGAATGTCCTGACGAAGATCATCAGTGGTCTCATATGATGCCTGCTCCTCACCTTCTTCGTGTTTATTGTCTTCCATTGCAGTACCACCATATTCAGGGAACATTGGATAGTTGTCATCATTCTCTTCTTTTTCATTGTATTCTATCATAATCTCTCTTTCTCCGTGCTTTGTCCAACAATTAAAGTCTGGCATGAAACCGGACTGAATCGGATGGATGTGAATATTTTTTGAGGAAGAGTAATCCTTCTCATTCCGATAGACACGACACGGACAACACATAAAACCATCCGCTTGTTTGCCTCATCCACATCGAGAAAAGAATGCATGCCTTTCATAAACGCGTCAGACATTCAGGGATCACCGTACATCCATTGCTGGCTCATCTATATTATAATTAAAATCTTGGATCATTTTCATTATAATCTAAAATTTTAGTGTCTACTAACAACATATATATAATTTTACATGCACCAATTTTTGAATTGGATAAAACTGTTAACATAAAAAATGTTGACTTTTTAATTATTGATCTAAAAGTGAAAACCTTATTTAATTCTGAGCTCCGAAACTCTAAAATACACAACTCAACTTCCAGTAACTTTTTGCATAATCAAAATTTGCCTAAAATAACACATCTAAAATTCCCTCTACTTCTAAAGCATAATATCCCTCTCTACTTCTAGAGCATTGAGCTAAACTAATAATGAGAGATGAAAGAATAAAGTTGCAAACCTTTTATAACCTTGGATTGATGGGTGCCACCAAATCTTGAAAGATATTGACAAATCTTGGATAAAAAATGGGAATGGACTTGAGCTAGCTCGAACTCAACAATGACCATGGGCTGGATGGCGCAATGAATATATAGGGATAAACTTTAGTTCCGCCCTGTACTACAAACCGGAAATATTTAGTGGACTCTAATCCCGGTTTGTAGTACAGATCGGGACTAGAGGTCTCATGGCTTCTAGCCGTGGGCACCCCTCTAGTCTCGGTTTGTATTACAAACCTAGAGGTCCCATGACCCGGAACTAGACAGGTACTGCCTCCTAGCCGTTGATAAAGGAACAAACTCACACTACTCCTGATTTTAGACCGGATTGGAACTAAGCATACAACAGCTAAAAACAAAAGGCCTGTCAGACCATCGTCACCTTAAGCATATTGGCGGTGGCAAAATAGTAAAGACAGAATATTTCCGGCCTGGTGTTGTTGTACGCTGAAGAAGATGTATCAACCTCATCGTCCAACTCTCCTGCTGAAGATGTACGTAAATGGTGTGTGTGTGTGTAAGCGAAATTCAAAACCGATGAAAGCACACCGCCAAACTTGACCATGAATTTTTTTTATAAAACCTTTCTTTTTACAAAGGAAATATATTAATATCACGTAGATACCAATTACCTAGTCTCTACAACAAAGAAAAGTTTTAGAGACATTACAGATGCACACATACCTAAAATAAAAGAAGATGTCTATGATGACTTTGTCAACCTCAAGATCTGTCGGTTCGGTCTTTCGTAGGTTCTTATAGGAGTAGGGTATGCGGTGTGCATTCATTGGGATGAGTGTATATGCGTATTTGTGAGCGTCTATGTTGTACTATGTTCTAAAAAAGCACGAAAAATCCTGATATAGTGATTAATTCCTTGTAGCCGCAACACTAACCATCGCCAAGACAACACCTAAAGTTCAAATTCTGCAACAACGACACCTTCAATAAGAAAACAGTGCACAAGCACTGTCGTCGCCCGATCATTAGTCTTAGATTTTTATCATGGAGAAAGTCTAACCTTGTGTAGCAATGGTCATGACTTATGTTATCCAACTTAGCAATAAACTCTAAAGTTCATGTTTAGTTTTATCACTTTTATACGACAAGCATATGCTAAGCTTGGGAATGCTTTATACATGTGAAATGCAGGGCCGGCCCTTGGGCTAGGAGGGAGGAGCAGCCACCTCGGGCCCAAAAATATTAGGGCCCCGCTGCGCTATGTACAGGAGCCTTGGCCTGAGCGCACCGCAGAAAAAATAATGAGTAAAAAGGCCTCTGTGCAGTAGTTCACCGATTAGCTTTTCTATTTTCTGCAAGATGGCAATCTAGACAGCAGCAGATCAGTGTTGGTGCCCCCTTCATGATTCCACTTTGACTTAGCCATGTGACTCCCAGGGCCCTCGCGACTTCAAAAAGAATTCTGTAAATTGTGAAATCAGACTGATCAGATTATCAGAAAACACATCGCCTCTGCCTAGCCTCTCGCGGTCTCGCTCATCTCATCGGCTGATTATTTCGTCTAACCGTCCAATACAACTGCCCTAGACGGCCACCAGGCCATTCGGGAATACAATATGGTGATTGGAATCAATCGATGAATAATGTTGTTCTCTAATTCTCTACGGCTCTATGTGCTAATTTTGACTCCTCATATTGTCTTTTTTTAAAAAAAATTGACTCCTAATTATTATTTTCTTTCAACATTGTTAAGAAGTCTCTATCAGGTAGTGCTAAAAGAAAAGGAAGAGAACATGAAGAAAATTTGATAGCAGTAGAGGATCTATTAAAAAAAATGAACACGAGGAAAATCCAAAGGAGTCGGTGCTAGTTGTTGAAGGGTAGAGGGAGAGAGAGATTGTGGAATATGATGATTGTATTATTGAGCCTCTCGAGGGCGAGTATATATAGACGTACAGGGACCAACTTGAAATACAAGACAAGTAACCAACTTGGAGTACAAGACAAGTAATCTAGTCTATCCCTAACAGATACGTATACTCTAACATCCTCCCGCAGTCGTAGCGGTAGCAGCGTGAACAACTGGAACATCGCGAACGGTCAGACTGGAGAGCCGAAGTAGACCAATGCGCTGACATCCCCCCGCAGTGGTAGCGGGAACGTCATGGACGGTGTCACGGCGCAGAAGCTTGGACCATAGAGGATGCTGGTGAGGAGCTCACGCGAGGTGGTAGCCCTTGTGCCGGTGTCGAGGGAGCCGAGAGCGGTGGGTGCTGCAACCTTGGTCGAGGTAGCCGCGCGAGGGGTCGTCGTGGTCGATGTCGTGGTCGGGGTTGCTGGTGTCGAGGTAGCCGCATATTAAGCCGCGTGCGCATAGTGCAGCCAGGAGAAGGACGGAGACGCGTCAGGGCAGTCGTTGGAGAGAGCGATGCCGAAGCTGATGCAGTCCGAGCCGTCGAGGACGAGGTGCGGCCATGGCTTTGCCAAAACCAGGCGCACGTCGGGGACGAAGGCATACTCTGGTTGTGCCAAAACCGAGTATGCAAAGACAAAGTCGGTATGACGCAGTCGAGGCAGACGTAGAGGAGATAGTCGATGCCGATGAAGACCTTGTCGAAGCCGATGAAGACGAGGCGCTACAACCGAGCTTGCCAGACTCAGGAACGCGTCAGGGACGAAGGCACGCACCGGTGTTGCCAGTACCGGGCATGCGAAGAACGGGACCAGTAGAAACAACTTCACGCCATGTCAGAGAGGAGACTAGCAGAGGAGGACTCTACGACGATTGCGTTGCGCAGATCGGCGAGGTGCCGATGCAAGCCGCGGTTGTCGGAGTAGACGAGTAGGTGTGGTCGAGGACGAGGCGAGGACGATGGCGACGAAGTCGTCGGGCGAAGACGTAGAAGGCGGCGAACCAGCGGCGACCGAGGTGGTCGATCGATGCCTATACGGAGGGGTAGTCGGCGGGACCTACGACAACCAGGAGTGGCCATGCAGGCTAACTGTGGAGATGCGGCGGCGGTGCTCGAAGTAGGCGAGGAAGAACCCGGTGACGTGACGAATACCATGCGCGGACGGCGGCGACCCGCGCCGAGGGAGGTGGGCGTGGAAGCCTGCGACGTCCTTGCGGGGTGACGGCGATGACCGCGTGCAGCGATGCTACTGCCCGATGGGGCGGCGTAGCTGCAGGGCGTGAGTCGGTGCAGCGGTGTGAGAACCACCAGCGATGGACACGCCTGAGAAGGCGCGTTGGTAGCCGGAGGCGGGGACCAAAGGCGGCGACGCTACGGCCCGAAGAGGCGACGCAGCGGCAGCCCGATGCTCGATCGGTGGTAGGCGTGTGCTCGGGGACGTACTCGGCGGAGACGAGCGCCACATCGGTTGATCAGACCGACGGCGGCGCTGTACGCGCCAAGTCCGTGACGACGGCAGATCGGAATCTGCGGCGTCGTTGTCGGTGCGATCCCGGGCGATGACGGCGAAGACAATCCGAGGGGGGTTCGGCCACGGCAGTCTCCCGAGGAAGCCGCAGCAGCCGGCCGCGGTGCGCGGCAGCCTGTCATGAGACCGTGACGGCCTACCGAGGAAGGCACAGCGGTGGCGGGCGCCGCAGGCGCGTGTAGATCGTCGATGCCGATGGTCGAGTAGAGCGCGGCGATGACGGCGGCGATGCGGCGCAATCCGATCTAAGATCGGTAAACCAAAAAACCGATCAAGAGATCGGAAAAAAAAGACTTGCGGGGCAGCCGATAACGGATCGGGCGAACCCCTAACGGGTTCTGTGACCTGGCGGAGATCATGGAGATCGACCTCCCCGAGGGTGGCGCGGCGGAAGCGGAGGCGGCGGCTAGGTCAAGGAACGTGCCGCTCTGATACCATGTTGAAGGGTAGAGGGAGAGAGAGATTGCGGAATATGATGGTTGTATTATTGAGCCTCTCGGGCGAGTATATATAGACGTACAGAGACCAACTTGAAGTACAAGACAAGTAACCAACTTGGAGTACAAGACAAGTAATCTAGTCTATCCCTAACAGATACGTATACTCTAACACTAGTGCTTGTTGGGAACAAAGTAATGTTGATCAAGAAGACGAAGTCCTGTTCGAAATACGCAATATGTATTCCTCTGGGGGCCAAAGGATACAATATATAGTACAGGTACAGGTGCAAATATACAGAAAGCCCCCTAACATATGGGGAAACTACAATATACAAATATATACATCTAACACATCTAACACCCCCTCTCAAACTCATGGTGGATCCACAACACTGAGTTTGGAGAGTAAGAAATTATGCTGCGCTCTGGTCTGTGCCTTCGTAAAGAAATCCGTCAACTGTAAATCTGAAGGCACATACTGAAGCGCAAGAACCTGAGCCTGCACCTGAGCACGTGTATAGGAAGCATCAACACCAATATGCTTGGTAAGCCCATGCTTGACCGGATCACATGCAACACTAATAGCACATGTACTGTCAGACAAAACCAGAGTGGGTGTGGTAATAGAGACTTCAAAATATGCAAGTAACCACCGTAACCAGGTCACCTCAGCAGTCAACAAGGCCATAGCACGCAACTCAGCCTCAACACTCGAACGGAAAACCGTTGTCTGTTTCTTCGTCTTCCAAGCAATGAGCGAACCACCAAGAAAACACAGTAAGCAGCAAGTGAACGGCGATCCGAAGGATCACTCGTCCACGTAGCGTCCGAATAGCACTGGAGCTGGAGGGAGCTAGAACGAGGAAAGAAAAGGCAACGAGTGATCGTACCACGAAGATAACGAAGAACACGGAGAAGATGACAATAGTGAACAGTGGTAGGAGCAAAAACAAACTGACTCAGAATATGAACAAGATAAGAGATGTCAGGACGAGTGACAGCAAGATAAACAAGACTCCCAACAAGATGACGATAACCTGTCGGATCAGGAAGAGGATCACCATCAGTAGGTTGAAGCTTAACATTAAGCTTCATAGGGGTCTCAACAGTGCGCTCATCCCCAAGAGCAGCACGAGCAAGAAGATCCTGAATATACTTTTCCTGGGAGATGTAAAAGCCATCAGAAGTGGAGGAAACCTCAATCCCAAGAAAGTATCGAAGAGGACCAAGATCAGTCATAAGAAACTGATCACGAAGGCGAGCCTTAACAAAGGCGATATACTCAAAATCATCACCAGTAATGATCATATCATCAACATAGAGAAGAAGAAGAGTGCGTCCACGAGGAGAAGTTTGAACAAACAGAGCTGGATCATGAGCACTAGGGGAGAAACCAACAGCATTCACTACAGAAGCAAAGCGCTCAAACTAGGCATGAGGGGCCTGTTTGAGGCCATAAAGAGAACGTCGAAGACGACAAACCATACCCTCAGGAACAGAATACCCAGGAGGAGGCTGCATATAAACCTCCTCATTCAACTCACCATTGAGAAAGGCGTTCTGAACATCAAGCTGGGACACAGACTAGTGACAAACAGAAGCAACAACAAGAAGAGTACGCACAGTGGTCATATGAGCCACAGGAGCAAAGGTCTCATCATAGTCACGACCATGCTCCTGCTAAAAACCACGATCCACAAGACACGCTTTATAGCGCTCAAGAGATCCATCAGAGTGGGTCTTAATCTTATAGACCCACTTACATGTGATAGGACGAACACCGGGAGGGGGAGAAACAAGATCTCAGGTGCTAGTGCGCTCAAGCGCAGCAATCTCCTCAGCCATGGACAGCTGCCATTCAGGATGATGCTCAACATCCCGATAAGAAGTCGGCTCGGAGGAAACAGAAAGTCCATACTAACTAGGAGAGTAACGGTTGGGGGCACGACGCTGACGAACAGGACGAGTAGAGGGAAGCTCATCAGAGGAAGACGAATCAAGAGAGGACGATGAAGAAGAAGGAATAGCAGAGGAAGACTCCGGAGAACTAGGAGAACTAGACGGAGCATAGGAGGATGAAGTCGAAGAAGAGACATCAGGGGGAGGAGATCCTGAATAAGACACAATAGGAGTAGAAGGAGGTGTGTCAGGAAAGAGAAGAAAAGAGATATCTTCCACCGGATAGGTACCAGCGGTGGGACAAGGATAGAAAGGACGTGTCTCATCAAAAGTAACATCACGAGAGATACGCATCCGACGACCAACGGGGTCCCAACAGCGATAGCCCTTATGCTCATCACTGTATCCAAGGAAGACACACTCAACAGACTGAACGGTCAGTTTGGTGCGTTCGCGAGGAGCAAGGAGAACATAGCAAACACAACCAAACAAGCGAAGCATGAAGTAGTCTAGAGACTGCCTAGATAGGCGCTCAAGAGGGATACCACCCTGCACAGCGGCAGAAGGCTGAATATTGATGAGGTAAGCCGATGTACCGACAGCCTCATCCTAGAAATGCGGCGGAAGAGAAGAAGCAATCATCATGGTACGAGTGGTCTCAAGAAGATGATGATGCTTACGCTCAACAATGCCATTCTGGGCATGTGCGCCAGGATAGGAGAACCGAGCAAGGGTGCCCTGCTCAGCAAGAACACCTCGCAACATCTGGAAGATATACTCACCAGCAGAGTCAGTACGAAACACACGAATGGGTGTAGAATAGTGAGTACGGACCATGGCCGCAAAACGCTGGTATATGGAGAGCACTTCACTGCGAGAGCGCATAAAATACAACCAAGTGTACCGAGAAAAATCATCGATAAATAAAATATATTAGCGATGGCCCCCTTTCGAAGCGAAAGGAGCCGAACCCCTAACATCGGAATAAACTAAATCAAAAGGTCGCTGAGATACAGACGCGCTAGTAGGATAGGGAAGCTGAATCTGTTTACCCAACCTATAGCCTTGACAATGTAAAGACCCATCTCCTGAGACAGACCCCAGAAGACCACGATGAACTAATTACGACAGGCGAGAGTCACAAAGGTGACCAAGACGATGATGCCACTGCTGAAAGGAGCTGGTAGCAAAGGCGACGACTGAAGAAGAACTGGCAGATGAAGTGGCAGCGGAAGGAACACGAAGCCAGTCTAACTCCCAAAGTCCTAAAGAGTCACTACTGCGAGGGCAAACTCCAACCAGGGCCTGTGTGCGACGGTCCTGGACAACACAAGAATTAGCATCAAGAATGACGCGACAACCAGATTCAGTAAGCTGGCTAGCAGAGAACAGATTCATCTTAAGAAGAGGGACATGAGAAATATCAGGAACAGAAAAAGAAGAAGTAGAAAGGGTGCACCGACTAGAAACAGGAAGAGAGGTACCATCAGCCGTGAAAACACGGACAGGAGAAGGGAGAGAACGAAGAGCGGACAAAAAAGAAGACTCAGAGGTCATATAAAAGGAAGCTCCAGAATCCAGATACCACGGGGACGTACCTGACTATGTAGAAGGTGGTGGTCGCGTAGTGCGTGAAGAATCAGTCACAGAACCATCAGTGCCTGTCGAAGAAGAGCCTGTAGCAGCAAGCAGACAACGAAGACTTCTGATAATATCCTGATCGGAGAGAGCAACTGCTGAAGATCCGGAAGGAGCCGACTGCCCACGAGCCTGGTGCTGCTGACGTAAACTGGGATCCCGTGTATAACAGGTGGCCCAAGTGTGGCCATCCTTTTACTGAAGAAGAGCGTGTGAAGAGAACCACGACGACCACGACCACGAGCCTGGTCTTGACTCGACCACAGACTGTTGGTGCTTCCTGTAATGCCCGAAAATATTAAAAATTAGAAATTTATTGTTATTTTATTTTGTGCATCATCATGACATCATCATGCATATTTTATTCGTAAAATTATTTTATCAAACCATATTTTTGTTTTAGTAAATATCCATGTGGTTTTATTGAACCTATCTCTTGTTCTTATTTTAAAATTAAAAACAAATAATATTTCCCATAGCAAAAGCTTTTTCTTATTTTATAAATAAAATTAGGCTAAAGCCCGTCTAATGTTTTAGCCCAAAACTAGCCCCTAGTATACTTTGGACTAGATAAATTGTTCATTCTCTTCTTTTGCCTCCTAAACCCTAGCCCCAGATCTGAGCCAAATCTACGTCTAAAATTCCCCACCTCTTCTACTAAACTTTCCATTTTATTTCCGAAAACAATCTGTTCTTAATCCCTGTTCCATTTGTGTCCAATTCCTTGACACCTTGTTTCCTGGTTAACTCCACCATGCGCATGCACCTGTAGATATCCATCGCCACCATCTCCTCCCCACGCACACCACAAACCCACGCAACAAAAGCACGCACGCGGACACGACTCGATGGACGCAGGAAACGCACGCACACCAGTCACGCACCCCACGCGTGTCCTATCCCAATCCCGATCGAAACCCGCGCCTCTCTCCTCCCTTTCCTCATCCCCAACCTCCCACTCCCGAGCCCGCCGCCAGCGCCGGTGCAGCGCCCTGCCGACCCTGCGCCCCAGCGGTCTCTCCTCTTCGAGCGGCCACCATCGCCCTCCTCCTCCCGCTGAAGCTCAGATCCCCTCGCCCCGGCGCCGTTCTGTTTTCGCCGTCGCTGCACGCAAGCCGCCATCAAGCTCGACCCGGCCTCCTCTCCTTCCTCCCAGGCTGGCTGCCGCCTACCCTAAGCCTGGCGCAGGCCGACCGCTCCTCTCGCCATCATCCTGCAGCGCCACGCGGCCTCTCCTTCGCCCCAAGCTCGGCCCGCTGGTCTACCTCCGTCTGCTGAAAGGCCGCGCCCGGCACCTCGCCTCGGCCACAGCCTGTTATTGCATCGTATCCTTGACCTGCCAGACCCATGCTGAGCTCTTTGTTGTTTGGCTCCTGTAGCACTGCTATTATTACTTATAGTGCCGCTGCACGGTAACCAAAAGCTGCGTTGTTCAAGTCAATGTGTGATCTTGGATTCACGTCGTCTAACTCAATCTTCTACATCGACAAGATCTACCTCGACAAACAATTGGCGACGACCCTCGGAGTTTGACACCAACAAAAGACGGACAACAAGAACTCCAACACGAACACCGGAGGCAGTGGCGCCGGATCGACAAGATCTCCTTCATGGACCCCGAAGACCTTTTTCTGGAGTCCGAAGTCGAACCCGAACCCTCGGCGAACCCCAAGTTCTCCGAACCGAGATGTGTGACCCCATCCCGATACCCTATTTTTATAAATATAATATAACTCGTGCATATTAAATCATTCATGCTCGCATACATATTTAATTGTTTGGGGGTATTTTATCGATTCACCTCATAATTAAATATGGAGACCATATGAGAGCGAATCTAGTCTAATATTGATCCCATTTAAAATTGTGTAGCAAACCGGTGCTATATTTTGCCATGTTAAGACAATATTTAATTTGTGGGGTAGCTAAATAACTTGAACCTTCTATTTAAATGTCGGGATCCCGATTCCACTTAATATTGCTAAGTGGGACCGTATATTTCTATGCCATGCATCATATCATAAACATGCCGGATCTTCCACCGTATTATTCACCGTATTATTAAATATTGCAGCGGTTGCTCTTTCTAGTGTTTGCTTCTTCACCGGATAGGACGATGAGTCGATGTGAGATACGACATGCCTCTGTTTTCCCGACGGTCTCACAGGCAAGCATTCTCCCCCTTCTGCCTATTCTGCATTTCTAGTCTTTACTTCTTCCAATTGATCTATTGCTATCCTTATTGTCGATGTTGTAGTACCGTTTCTTTAATTACCTGCTCCACTATATTGCCTTGGTTATCCTATTGCATTGTTTGATTAGCTAGCTTTGTCCTTGCGAGTCCTAGGCATGCTTAGTATCGCTCTCATACAGGTGAAACATGATACCTGGATATGGTTGGTGATAAGATAATTAAATTGGTGATATTGGTTATGGTTATGGTTTCACCTAATGATAAGGCCCCGGCAGGGACCACCTTTGGGAACTGCTTGAGCCGACCTAGGATCCGTTTGTTCTACGATACCAGTTCTGAGTTGATTGCGCTAACCAAACGTGGGGGCCTCTGGGATCCCCCTCTCAACTACCGGCGCTATTCGTATATCCAGAGGGTTACAAAATTGGTTTTCCATTTGGTGCATACGCATAATATGTCCTCGGCCATGGGTTGAGTTGTGATATGATTTTGGTGGACTGCCATGGCTTGCATTTCATAAAATCTGGATATCGTGCCGGAGGTGGGATGGAGCTCTACAAGTTATCTTCCGATCATCGCCCGGCCGTAGACTCAAACGCTGTGCCACCTGGAGAATCAGTTGTATCTCTTGTGTGGGTAAAACACAGTAGGTGATGCCTCTGGATATGCGCGTAGTTATGGGACAGTTCTTGTTGTGAGATTCGGAATGCACGTGTTATATGTTGCCTGAAGGGTTGAGCATGCGTTTGGGTACAGTAGTGCACCCCTGCAGGGTAAATCTTTTCGAGAAGCCGTGTGACCACGGTTATGAACGTCTTAGGAGTACAGTGTCATGATCATAGACAACGTCACTAATATTTTGCCTTTAATAACATGACTAGTAATTAGCCTTACCAACTAAACACCTGCTTAATTAAAATTGCCACCGTGTGTGTTTCGCTAGAGGACTTCCTCGACTGGTCTTCGAGGGGGAAATCTTCGGATGGGTTATGTTTGGTGTTATATTATAGTTATCGTATAGCGCTCTTATCTCGCTCTAATAGCCGAAGTTGTAGCGTGTCTCTATAAGTTAGATAGTGCAAGCTTTGCTGCCGCTGAGCCCACCATACCTATGTAGGCGAGGACCGCCGAATTCTAGTCTCGCCGTGTACTGGCCTCAGTACTGACCGCTCTCTTTCTATTTTCTTTTGCCCTTTGCCGGCACCCTTTTGGCTTAACAGGTATGTGACCGACGACGTTAGCAAGGTTACCCTTCCGGCTTGTCCTGGGCAGGGTTTATGGACACCGCCTGGTTATTCTTCAGGACTCTTAGTCCCATTTGGATCTTGTCTGTACTCGGATACTATTTGGCTTTCTTTGTGATTTGTATCATCTGTATTCTTGACTCGTTGAGCCGTTGTTGTATATATAAGTTCTTGCAGACTCTGTTGTAAACTATTGTGATGTAACTACTTGTATTCAAATCCCACCCACACGAAAGTGTCTGGTGGGCGTATCTGAATCGCTTCTATGCGGATTTTGGCGGGAAATGCTGAGATCTGCATAGACCCGATTCGGGGACGTTACAAGTGGTATCAGAGCAAAGGTTTACGATACCCCACTGGTTCAGCCTGTAGGTTAACCTTGCCAACGGTCGATGTCTAGTGTCCAAACTAATTTTGCTACAAATGCATTGGATAGATCTGATTAGCTCTGATTTTACTCCTTACCTCTATTCTTTCTCTTGTTATCTTTGCGTGTTTTAATCTTATCTCTTACCTTGTTCAAGTATAGGACTCCCATGGATGGGTTTTCCGTCGTACCTTTAGGGTTTCTCTTCCTTTCTACTTGATCCCTTTTCAAATGTTTCCCGGTGTCCCGCAATTTTCTGCGATGAGATCATCTACCTGAATCTTTTGTTAATACTGATTGTCAAGATCTCTAATCTGAATTCCCAGAGTTTGGTTACACGATTCCCTAATAAATGTGCAGAGTAATGCTTTGAGTGCGGGATGGAGTAGCTATAATACCACTACTCTTATCATTGGCCTTGTACACTGAGTGGTGGAACCATGCAATTTTACTCCTTCTAAGGAAGTTAAAGGTGGCCTTATCTTTGATACCTCTATTTCCACCTTTGCCTCTCCGGAGTGTTCTTCCGAAGAACGTGAGAAACAATCCTTGTTGCTGGTGACGACAATTTCAAGATGGAGCAACAACTCTTGTTAGTGGTGTCGCGACCATTAACCTGACGCAAGAAGATCCAATCATCAAATTCTCTCACTCCCGGTGCCTTTGTTTGGATCTCGGGACAAGATCCCTTGTTAGTGGTGTCGAGTTGTAATGCCCGAAAATATTAAAAATTAGAAATTGATTGTTATTTTATTTTGTGCATCATCATGACATCATCATACATATTTTATTCGTAAAATTATTTTATCAAACCATATTTTTGTTTTAGTAAATATCCATGTGGTTTTATTAAACCTATCTCTTGTTCTTATTTTAAAATTAAAAACAAATAATATTTCCCATAGCAAAAGCTTTTTCTTATTTTATAAATAAAATTAGGCTAAAGCCTGTCTAATGTTTTAGCCCAAAACTAGCCCTATCTAGTCTACTTTGGACTAGATAAATTGTTCATTCTCTTCTTTTGCCTCCTAAACCCTAGCCCAGATCTGAGCCAAATTTACATCTAAAATTCCCCACCACTTCTACTAAACTTCCCATTTTATCCTAAAACAATCTGTTCTTAATCCCTGTTTCATTTGTGTCCAATTCCTTGACACCTTGTTTGCTGTTTAACTCCACCATGCGCATGCACCTGTAGATCTCCATCGCCACCATCTCCTCCCCTTGTATTCTTTGGCCACGACACACACCCAGAAAACCCACGCACACCACAAACCCATGCAACACACGCACGCACGCGGACACGACTCGATGGACGCAGGAAACGCACGCACACCAGTCACGCATCCCACGCGAGTCCTATCCCAATCCCGATCGAAGCCCGCGCCTCTCTCCTCCCTTCCCTCATCCCCAACCTCCCACTCCCGAGCCCGCCGCCAGCGCCGGTGCAGCGCCCTGCCGATCCTGCGCCCCGGCGGTCTCTCCTCTTCGAGCGGCCGCCATCACCCTCCTCCTCCCGCTGAAGCTCAGATCCCCTTGCCCCGGCGCCGTTCTGTTTTCGTCGTCGCTGCACGCGCAACTGCCGCCACTGTCAAGCTCGACACCGGCCTCCTATCCTTCCTCCTCGCGCGGGCCTGGCCGTCGCCTACCCTAAGCCTGGCCGCGAGCGCGCGTCGACCGCTCCCTCTCACCATCGTCCTGCAGCGCCACCGCGGCCCTCTCCTTCGCCCCAAGCTCGGCCCCGCCCGGGTCTACCTCCGTCTGCCTGCGAGCGCGCCGCCCGGCGGCACCTCGCCTCAGCGCGCCCTGGCCCTGTTATTGCATCGTATCCTTGACCTGCCAGACCCGCCTCGGCCTGAGCTCGTTGTTGTTTGGCTCCGTGTAGCACTGCTATTATTTCTTATAGTGCCGCTGTCTGCTAACCAAAACTGTCTGCGTTGTTCAAGTCAATGTGTGATCTTGGATTCCCACGTCGTCTAACTCCAATCTTCTACACTGACAAGATCTACCTCGACAAACAATTGGCGACGACCCTCGGAGTTTGACACCAACAAAAGACGGACAACAAGAACTCCAACACGAACACCGGAGGCGGTGGCGCCGGATCGACAAGATCTCCTTCATGGACCCCGAAGACCTTTTTCTGGAGTCCGAAGTCGAACCCGAACCCTCGGCGAACCCCAAGTTCTTCGAACCGAGATGTGTGACCCCATCCCGATACCCTATTTTTATAAATATAATATAACTCGTGCATATTAAATCATTCATGCTCGCATACATATTTAATTGTTTGGGGGTATTTTATTGATTCACCTCATAATTAAATATGGAGACCATATGAGAGCGAATCTAGTCTAATATTGATCCCATTTAAAATTGTGTAGCTAACCGGTGCTATATTTTGCCATGTTAAGACAACATTTAATTTGTGGGGTAGCTAAATAACTTGAACCTTCTATTTAAATGTCGGGATCCCGATTCCGCTTAATATTGCTAAGTGGGACCGTATATTGCTATGCCATGCATCATATCATAAACATGCCGGATCTTCCGCCGTATTATTAAATATTGCACCGGTTGCTCTTTCTAGTGTTTGCTTCTTCACCGAATAGGACGATGAGTCGATGTGAGATACGACATGCCTCTGTTTTCCCGACGGTCTCACAGGCGAGCATTCTCCCCTTCTACCTATTCTGCATTTCTAGTCTTTACTTCTTCCAATTGATCTATTGCTATCCTTATTGTCGATGTTGTAGTACCGTTCCTTTAAGTACCTGCTCCACTATATTGCCTTGGTTATCCTATTGTCTTGTTTGATTAGCTAGCTTTGCCCTTGCGAGTCGTAGGCATGCTTAGTATCGCTCTCATACATGTGAAACATGATACCTCGATATGGTTGGTGATAAGATAATTAAATTGGTGATATCGGTTATGGTTATGGTTTCACCTAATGATAAGGCCCCGACAGGGACCACCTTTGGGAACTGCTTGAGCCGACCTAGGATCCGTTCGTTCTACGATACCAGTTCTGAGTTGATCACGCTAACCAAACGTGGGGGCCTCTGGGATCCCCCTCTCAACTACCGGCGCTATTCGTATATCCAGAGGGTTACAAAATTGGTTTTCCATTTGGTGCATACGCATAATATGTCCTCGGACATGGGTTGAGTTGTGATATGATTTTGGTGGACTGCCATGGCTTGCATTTCATAAAATCGGGATATCGTGCCAGAGGTGGGATGGAGCTCTACAATTTATCTTCCGATCATCGCCCGACCGTAGACTCAAACGCCGTGCCACCTGGAGAATCAGCTGTATCTCTTGTGTGGGTAAAACACAGTAGGTGATGCCTCTGGATATACGCGTAGTTATGGGACAGTTCTTGTTGTGAGATTCGGAAGGCACGTGTTATATGTTGCCTGAAGGGTTGAGCATGCGTTTGGGTATAGTAGTGCACCCCTGCAAGGTAAATCTTTTCGAGAAGCCGTGTGTCCACGGTTATGGACGTCTCAGGAGTACAGTGTCATAATCATAGACAACGCCACTAATGTGTTGCCTTTAATAACATGACTAGTAATTAGCCTTACCAACTAAACACCTGCTTAATTAAAATTACCACCGTGTGTGTTCCGCTAGAGGACTTCCTCGACTGGTCTTTGAGGGGGAAATCTTCGGATGAGTTATGTTTGGTGTTATATTATAGTTATCGTATAGCGCTCTTATCTCGCTCTAATAGCCGAAGTTGTAGCGTGTCTCTATAAGTTAGATAGTGCAAGCTTTGCTGCCGCTGAGCCCACCATACCTATGTAGGCGAGGACCGCCGAATTCTAGTCTCGCCATGTACTGGCCTCAGTACTGACCGCTCTCTTTCTGTTTTCCTTTGCCCTTTGCCGGCACCCTTTTGGCTTGACAGGTATGTGATCGACGACGTTAGCAAGGTTACCCTTTCGGCTTGGCCTGGGCAGGGTTTATGGACACCGCCTGGTTATTCTTTAGGACTCTTAGTCCCATTTGGATCTTATCCGTACTCGGATACTATTTGGCTTTCTTTTTTATTTGTATCATCTGTATTCTTGACTCGTTGAGCCGTTGTTGTATATATAAGTTCTTGTGGACTCTGCTGTAAACTACTGTGATGTAACTACTTGTATTCAAATCCCACCCACACGAAAGTGTCTGGTGGGCGTCTCTGAATCGCTTCTATGCGGATTTTGGCGGGAAATGTTGAGATCTGCATAGACCCGATTCGGGGACGTTACACTTCCTCTGACCCTGACCTGGAGGAGTGGGTAGTATCGGCGGTGGCACAGAGGACCGCGGCTGAGTCGAGGGAGCAGACGCCATAGGAGGACCACGAGTAGCAAGCACAGATGAAACCGCAAGAAGACCAGCACCACGGAGACGGGTCTCCTCAGCCCGAAGCTCAGACAATACCTTAGAGAGCGGAACACGACCACAAGCATTCAGCTGAGCACGCCGAGTGTCAAACTCCTGGCGAAGCCGAGACAGAAACTCATAGATGTGGTGAAACTCCAAATCCGAGCGCACAATCTGACAGCACGAGCATGTGTCACAAACAGCAGTACGGAGAGAATCAAGCTGACGCCAGATAGCAGCACTCTGAGTATAGAACTCATCAATAGTGGAATCACCCTGCTGAAGAGCATGCTCCTGGCGAACCACAGACAGGTAAAGAGCATCCCCAGACGGCTGATAGCGCTGACGAAGATGTGCCCACTGAGCGGCAACAGTAGGGAGACTCATGAACTCAACAGCATACTGGGGCAGAACACTGGAGGTGAGAACAGCAACAGCACGAGCATCCTCATCGACCCACTGAGTATAGGCAGTCAGAGCGTGGCGATAGGCCTCGAGATCAGCAGAGTACTGCTTAAACTTCAGGTCATAAGAAGCAACAACACTATCATCGGCACTCTGAGCAACATCCTTGGCCTCCTGAGAAGCATCAGCGCCGAGAACAATCGGTATCGGCGGAAGAGGAGCCACAGGAGCAGGGGGCACGGCGGACAGGAGACCTCGTCAGAGAGAACACCCCATAGACGGAGACCACGCATAAAGGAAGCGAAATCAGGGTAATTCACGCCATCGAAGATTATCGGGCAGCGAGGAATCGCAACATAGCCCGATGCAGAAGACATCTCTCTCTCTCTCTTTTTTTCAACTCTCAGATCCCGACGAGAAAACAGCTCTCAGATCCGATCAGATCTGATCGGGGCGACGGGAGCAGGGCAGGCAGGCATCAGCGACGGCGCCCCGGCCGGTACTTGATGGGGAAGCGGCGGCGGCGGTCGTCCGGCGGTCGGTGGGCGTGGGCAGGCAGTGGCGCGGCGGCGAGCAGAAAGTGAGGAGGGTGGCGACGTACGACCTGCAGCGGGCAGCGGCGGACGGGGAGGTGGGCGATGGCCGGCCTGCAGCAGATGGCGGCGCCGGACGGGCAGCAGATGGCGGCAGCCTATAGTAGGCGGAGGCGGACGGGCAGATGGCGGCGGACAGACGGCCGGAGATAGCGGCAATCCGGAGGCAGAGACAGCGGCAAACCGGCGGCGGCGACGTCGAAAAGAAAACGACATGGACGGTGGCGGCTGCGATGATGTTGCAGAGAAAAAACGATCTAACCTAGCTCTGATACCATGTCAGGAATATGCAGAACGCCACAATATGTAGTACAGGTACATATGCAAATATGCAGGAAGCCCCCTAACATATGGGGAAACTACAATATACAAATATATACATCTAACACATCTAACGGTCCCTATAGAAGACAATGTGAGTAGTAACAAGCACAATTTTACTTCATCTCCTATAGAATCTGCTATTGTTGACGAGGAATCAGTTCACGTGGATATTTATGACTAAGTATTGGGCCAGTCTTGATAATAAAGCAAGGGACACATTAGTGGACAAGGGGCCTTCTACAAAAGAAAGTACTACTTTTTGTGTTGATTGAAATTCAAGACATTTTTTGGTATGCCTATTACTCTAGAAATATGAGCAATGGAGAGGTATGCGATCGAAAATGGTTAGTTTATTCAAGAAAACAAGTTGACAAAGTGTTTTGTTTCTCATGTAAGTTGTTCAACCTGTCCACTACAAGAGTTCTTTGGGGCATAATGGGTTAAGATATTCGAACCTATCGTCAAACAACTCAAAGAACATGAAGCTAGTGTTGATCATCTTACTAGCATGATCACTTGGAATGAACTTACTCAGAAAACATGAAACAATTGACAAAGAGTTGCAGCATCAAATCACAAAGGATAAGGAGCACATAAGGAAAGTTTTACTAAAAATGGTTGCTATTGTGTACACTTTAAGTCTTTATTTACAGCATTTTATATAAGAAAGGGGCCTAAGTATGGGGCCCAGATGGCCCTCGGAATCTCAGGACCGGTATCACTTGATAGTAACCTGGAGAATTTTCTTATCGGCAACACCAATTTCTCCGGTGCAATCGCAACTCTGCCGGTAATCTCAAATCTTTGAAAAAGTTAGGCCTTGGTGCTTAGGGCTTCACTGCCCTCGTCAATCGGTGAGCTCAAATCCTTGACTTCCTTTGAGGTGTCTGTCTTAGGGGTAGTAGGACCGATGCCACCATGGATCACAAACCTAACTTCCCTAGAGGTCCACGAATTTTCCTGCTGTGTCTTGCACGGACCAGTATCATCTTCCATATGCGAGTTACCAAACCTCAGAATATTATCACTTCACACATGTGGTTTTTTAGGCGAAATACCACCATGTATTCTTAACTTGTCTCAACTATATGCCCTGCTGCTTCACTCCAATAATTTTAGAGGTAAAGTGGAGCTTAACTCGCTATGAAAATTACCGACTCTATCGCATTTGAAGCTCTCAAACAACAAACTGAATGTAATAGATGGAGAAGATAATTCTCCACTGGTATCTTTCCCTGACATAAAGCTCTTAGAACTAGCATCTTGTAACATTACTAAATTCCCCAATATCTTGAAGCGTTTAGATGGGATTTACGCGCTTGACCTATCAAACAACCAAATCCATGGGGCCGTGCCTCAGTGGGCATGGGAGACATGGGCACACTCACACCTTTTCTACCTAAACTTTTCACACAATATGTTTACCGGTGTTGGCTATGACAACTTTCTCCCTTTGGATTTTTTAGACGTGTTGGATCTCAGTTTCAACATGTTCGATGGGCCAATACCTATACCCAAATCCTCTGGGTGTTAGATTACTATTTGCATCAACTAGTCTAGATCTATCCGGTAGCTCTTTATCTCTGCATATCTAGAAGAGTAACTGAGAGAGGGAGAAAGGGATCTGAGAGGAGAGGAACCACCTGCTCCCTGGCTCGACAAGCACGAGCCAGAGGGGATGCCCGAGCTGGTGCCGGAGCTGGATCCGCCGTCATTAGCCATGGGTAGTAAAAGGGGTGAGTGTGGCGGCGGTGGAGCTTCCCGTCGGCGCAGCGCTTAGCCTAGATCGGGTAGGGCTTGTAGGTGGGGCGGCTAGGGCACGGCTAACCTCGTAGGTCGTGCTGCCGGCTCCCCACCACTTTATATAGCGCTGGCGAGAGGGGCCCACCGTCCTAGATAAGGCAGGCGCCCCGATCAGGCGCGATTAGGCGTGCTGGGCCGTTGGGCCCAGTCACGTTGAGATCTATCC
Source organism: Avena longiglumis (assembly GCA_030063025.1). NCBI lineage: Eukaryota > Viridiplantae > Streptophyta > Magnoliopsida > Poales > Poaceae > Avena > Avena longiglumis. Next base: position 401,388,042 of record CP125975.1, read on the forward strand.
AACATTCTCCCCCTAGATCTCGACTTTACTTTTAACCTTGTTCTTTACTTATTTCATCACAGAATGACACATAGAGCATGTTTCATCGTCCCAGCTCAATTGCCGATAGAATCAGACAGCTACTATATACCTTCATGTTCTGAAACAAATTCTGTTACTTTTGGGCCTCTATAGTCCAGGAATCATAGGCTTCCCGTTAAACCCATGCCGGCTATGTGTTCCTTGAACACATTGGGTGGTAAGCCTTTCGTTAGCGTATCCGCAAGCATATCCTTTGTCCTTATATGCTCGAGTCTTATAGTTTGATCCTGGACTTTGTCCTTCACAACATAATACTTTATATCTATAGACTTTGAAGCATTACTCGACTTGTTATTGTGAGCATAGAATACTGCGGGCTCGTTGTCATAGTACATCTTTAGTGGCCTGCTGATGCAGTCAACCAATTTCAAGTCGGGTAAGAATTTCTTTAACCATAACGCCTGTCACATGGCCTCATAGCATGCTATAAACTCTGCATACATCGTAGATGATGCAACTATCGACTGTTTGGCGCTTCTCCACGAAATAACACCTCCTGCGAGAGTAAAGACATACCCTGTCGTGGACTTTCGGTCGTCTTTATCTCCCGCAAAATCTGCATCTGAATACCCTTTTATCTCTAAGACATCAGATCTTCTGTATGTTAGCATGAGGCCTTTTGTGCCTTGCACATAACGCAAAGCTTTCTTTACCATCTTCCAGTGCTCTATGCCTGGATTCTCTTGATATCTGCCGAGTACCCCGGTGATAAAAGCTAAGTCAGGGCGAGTGCACACTTGTGCATACTGTAAGCTTCCAACAGCCGAAGCATATGGTACTGACTTCATTTTATCGATCTCATATTGGTTCTTTGGACATTGGGATTTCCCAAAACTATCGCCCTTGACTATGGGAGCAGGTGTTGAATTACTCGCATGCTGTAACACCCTCAGAAGCGGACCTATGCAAGTTTGGGCAGAATTCACCAAACCCGCATAGAAACGATTCAAAGGTGCCCACCAGGCACTTTCGTGCGGGTGGAAAACGAAGTAATAACATTACACAACAGTCCTCGATGGGACCCACAGAACAGATATATATAACAGCGACTCAAGGAGTCAAGAATACAGATATAATATACAAGATCCAAATCACCTTGAAAACGGTAGAGCGTCCGACTACGGACAAGAAGCAAATGGGGCTAAGAGCCCTGAAGAATAACCAATGGCGTCCATAACCCTGCCCAGGCCAAGCCGGAAGGGTAACCCTGCTAACGGCGTCGATCTCAAACCTGCTTAAACAAAAGGGGTGCCGACAAAGGGCAAAGGAAAAAGAAGGAGCGTCAGTACTGAGGCCAGTACACGGCGAGGCTAGAATTCGGCGGTCCTCGCCTACATAGGTATGGTGGACTGAGCGGCAGCATGCACTAAACAACCTATAGAGACTCGATACAACTGGCGGTTATCAGAGAGGGATGAGATGACCTATCCGGATCCAACCTGAAGCTAACACCAAACAAACCCATCCTGGTGTTTCCCCCTCGAGCCCAATCGAGGAAGTCAACCGAGGAACTCACACCGTTGGCAGTTTTACTTATTCAGTTATAGTGGCGGCACTTTACTAGACAGGTTTAGATAATCGTCCTGATAAAGTAAACAGTGGGCACTTTTAGTTAACCATTCCGTTATAGTGGCAGTACTTACTAATCAGATATAGATAGCATGAGATAAACCCAAAACCCAGCAGTTGTTGGTACTTTTATTCAGCCATTTCGTTGTAGTTGCAATACTTACTAGTCAGGTACAATGGTCGCAAGCGACACTTAAACAAGCATTTGTGGGCAGTATTATTTAGCCATTCCATTATAGTGAAGCTGATTACTAGTCATTATAAGCCAAATTTATAACAATAAACTTTAGTTATGCTTGTCTATGATCGAGATACTGTGCTCCAAGTCGTCCATAACATGGACACGGCTTTGAAAGTTTTAACCCGGCCGGTGCACCAATAACACACACACGATCAACCTCGGAAAAACCAAAACAAAACCCAACGAGGTCTCACGGCGAGCAATCGCAAGATTCAGAAATATTTCAGGGCCACCCCATTAAGCTACCATAGCAGTAAGCTAGCTCCGAGACGGACTCAAGGTCTGCGTCGATGGTCAGAAAGACAGATCCCCAATCGGGACTGTCGATACCGCAAAAACATCCCGCTTCCAAAAGCGATGCAGTGCGTACCTCGCAATCGTAAATAAAGCGATAAAGCATGGCATAAGTACAGGATAGTAATAAAGCCCCAAACTAGTTGTGGCCCCAAGAAATAAGACGGAATCAAGCTCTGGCTAGGGGGGGCCCATACTCCCCATATGTGGATAGCGCGATAAATCAAGGAACAGGTATCAAGTTCTCGGGGTCTCACGGGACACAAGTGGGCGTTCGGAAACCAAATGTTATCTATCACCCACCGATGCCTCTGCTTATTCAATTTTAGTTGTTAAACAGAAATTAAAGTGACGATAAGTAAAACTAGCATCATCTCCATCATCAACATGCGGCAATACATCAGCAACTGTGGCATATGGCGACACACATCAGCACTTGAGCAAGCAACTACTACGCGCTAGTCCATCTATCTACCAAACAACAGGTAATAGGATGTGTCCAAGGCAATATAGGGCTGCACGGTATATCACAGGTACGGAAACTAAAGCATCGCAACACAGTTAGCAATAGATCAACAGGAGGGAATAAAGACTATAAAAGTAAGATAGGTAGAAAGGGGGAGATGCTCGCCTGAAAACATTGTCGAAGGTTTTCCCCGAAGATCGGGGCGAAGCTCACATCAACTCAACGGCCTTATCCGCGAAGAAGCAAAACACTAGAAGAAACACCGGATGCAATATTTAATAAAACGGCAGAAGATCGGCATGATGCATGTATGATGGATGACATGGCAAAGGTGCGATGCAATTAGGTCATGTTAAGTGGAACCGGGGTCCCGACAATTAATATAAGATTCGAGTTGTTTAAACCCCCGCATATTAAATGTTGTTTAGCAAGTCGACAGATGGAACCGGTTCGCTACGCATGTTTAAATGAGGCCAATATAAGGCTAGATTTGCCCGCATATGGGCCCCATATTTAATTATTAGGTGAATCGGCATAAGGCCCCCAAACCACAGATATGCATGCGAGATGACAATTAATCATGCAACAAGTTGTTATGTTATAAAATAGGGTTCGAGGAAAGGGGTCACACATCAGAGGGGCTCGACGATCTTGGGAGTCCGGGGTTCGGGGTCGGTCTCGGGGTCCGGGGTTTAGGGTTCGACGGGGTCGTTCTCGGATAACGGGGGAAGAGCTTGGGGTTCCAACTTGTTCATCATTGACGGACTTGGTTCGTCGTCGGTTCTCGTCGGGGTCGGACTTCGGGGTTTTGTGGTAGATGGCCCCATGTAGCCGGTCATGGCGAGCTTGGCGCGACACCGGGTTTCGGGCGGACGTGCTTGGTGCTCCACGGTCTCCGGATCCGTGTCGATGATCATGTTGTTCCGTGATGTAGTTCTTGCCGGGCTTCTCGGAATCACTTGGGTCCATCCTCACGTGTCGTTCCTCGAATAGGAGACGGTCTTGGATTTACACGCGTCCGGAGTACTTGTCGAAAACTGGTCTCGGTGTCCGGGTAGAAGAGCTCGTCGAATTGGTCGATTCCATGTCGGCGTACTTGGCGTTGCGTGGGAGATCATGCCGAGCCATCGGGTTGGTTCGGTCTTCGGGGTCTCGGCGTCCGGAAAGTAGATCTTGACGGGGGTGTTGCCGGTCTCCGGGTCGGTCTTGCATATGCATTCGCACCCGTATACGCTGGAGAACGCAGCATAACACAGACATACATGCACGTCCAAAACAACACACACGGGTACTTGACGACAACGCGCCGCCGGCCAGAGAGGCTTGTAGACGTGGCCGCAGCAGGAGGCAGGTCTTGGCGGCCCGATCCCTGGCGACGGCGTGGTGTCCCAGAACGGCGAGGACGGGTCGGGACGACGAGCGGCGGGCCTGCTGGCGGCTTGCAGCGACAAGGCGTTGGTCGGCCGACGGTCGGGGCGGCGGGCGGCAGCGGCGGCGACGCGGTCTGGGCGGCGACGAAACTTGCTGGGCCGGGGACGAGCTCGAGGGGCGCCTGGCAGAGGCGGCAGGCGGCCCGGAGGCGAGGTGGCGTCGCCGGGGAGAACCTCGCGGGCGGTGTGGCGCTTCCTGGCGGAGCTGGGACGGGCGGCACGAGGCGGCGTTAAGCGTCGCCAGCGGAGGCGGCGGCAAGTCAGCGGGCGCAGGCGCTGGATACTGGCGGCGGCGGGCTAGCCTTGTGGCGAGCCAGCGAGAGAGAGGAGAGAGGAGGCGGAGGCGGGGACTGGGAGGTTGCGGAGGGTGGCTCGGCGGCGCCTGGGAGGAGAGGCGGAGCAGCGACGGCGGCTCCGAGCGGCCGCATGGCCGGAGCGCAGAGGGGCGCTGGCTGCTTCTTGACGCTGGGAGGCAGGGGATGGAGCAGCGTGTCCGTGGAGGGTCCGGCGTGTGTGAGCTTCATGGCCGAGCCTGGCGTCAGCCGAGGCGAGGTGAGAGGAAGGGCGAAAGCAGCGAGGCGGAAGGAGGGACGTCTTGGGCTGGGAGGAAGGGAAGGGAAGAGAGCGCTGGCTAGGTGGCCCACGCGTGGTCCCATGGTGAGTGGGTGGCAGGTCCCGCGTGGGGCCGGGATGGTTGGGGTGTTTGACCGTGTGAGGGAGGGAGAGGCCGGCTGTGGTGTGTGTGCTGGCAGGGTGGGGTGGGTTTAGATTAGGAGAGAGAGAGGGAGAGAGGAGGGGTGAGGGTGACGTGGCAGCGCGTGAGAGGCTGAGGGAGAGGGAGGGGGTGAGGTGGCAAGCAGGGATTGGAGGGAGTGATGTGGCCAGGGGTGTGGGTAGGATAGGTTGGGTAACTCTAGGATTTAGGATTGGTGTAGTTGGGCCGATTTAGAAATCTGGGGCGGTCGTTCGGGTCGGTTGGCCCGTTCGACTGCTCCGGCCAAAAATAAATAAATACTTTATTCGATTTAAACGGGCCGTCTGCAAACCGATAGCGGCCAAAACAAAATATTCCGGGGACCCGGTTTGGCGTTTGAATAAAAGACGGGGCGTTTTAGAAAACAAAACGGCTTTGCGAAAATAGTTTTGGCAAACAATGCATGATGATGACGATGCAATGCACAAATTCAACGCGATTTTCTAGCAGTGGTTTTGCGGGATGCCACAATTCGACACCACTAACAATGGATCTCGCCCTCGAGATCCGCCTCATGGTACCGGAAGGAAGGTCGGCGATCTGCGTCTTCTCGCTTCGTGTAGATCCTCGCGACACCACTAACAAGAGGTCGTTGTCCGTGATTGTCGAGAGAACACTCCGGGAACAACAGGTCGAAGGTAGAGGTATCAACAAATAAAGCCACCCCTAACTTCCGTGAACGGAGTAAAATCGCTGGATCCACTGATTCGATGTACAAGAGCGAATGATAAGAGTAGTGGTATGGTAGCTACTCCATCCCGCACCCAAACCATTACTCTGCACACGAATAGGCGGATTATGCAACCAACTCTCGGAGTCAGACTGAAGATCTCGACAAGCGAGGTTCGGAACAACGGAGTGATGCAGACCTTGCAGCGGATCTGGCATAGATGAGGTCGTCGCATCGGAAAACACCGGATAGCACAAACAAAGAACAAAGGATGATACCACCGCAGACGGATTCATCGGGCTTGAACACCGGACGGTAGAACACCGTTACCAAAAGAGGAAGCGAAACCCTACAGATACGACGGAAACCCAACCACGAGAATTCCTGGACTCGAAGAAAAAGAAGAGAGCGGATTCAAAACGCGTCGAGATAAGAGGAGATTAGCAGAGGGTAAGGAGTAAAATCAGACCTAATCAGAACTATCCAACCGATTTTGCAAAATAGTTTTGACACTCTACTTCGGCCGTTAGCTAGGTTATCCTACAGGCTGGACTTGTGGGGTATCGCAACTGCTGTGCTATGATACCACTCTGTAACACCCTCAGAAGCGGACCTATGCAAGTTTGGGCAGAATTCACCAAACCCGCATAGAAACGATTCAAAGGTGCCCACCAGGCACTTTCGTGCGGGTGGAAAACGAAGTAATAACATTACACAATAGTCCTCGATGGGACCCACAGAACAGATATATATAACAGCGACTCAAGGAGTCAAGAATACAGATATAATCTACAAGATCCAAATCACCTTGAAAACGGTAGAGCGTCCGACTATGGACAAGAAGCAAATGGGGCTAAGTGCCCTGAAGAATAACCAATGGCGTCCATAACCACCTGAGCCAAGCCGGAAGGGTAACCGCTAACGGCGTCGATCTCAAACCTGCTTAAAAAAGGGGTGCCGACAAAGGGCAAAGGAAAAGAAGGAGGCGTCGATCGAGGCCGACACGGCGAGGCTAGAATTCGGCGGTCCTCGCCTACATAGGTATGGTGGACTGAAGCGGCAGCGGCAGCATGCACTAAACAACCTATAGAGACTCGATACAACTGGCGGTTATCAGAGAGGGATGAGATGACCTATCCGGATCCAACCTGAAGCTAACACCAAACAAACCCATCCTGGTGTTTCCCCCTCGAGTCCAATCGAGGAAGTCAACCGAGGAACTCACACCGTTGGCAGTTTTACTTATTCAGTTATAGTGGCGGCACTTTACTAGACAGGTTTAGATAATCGTCCTGATACAGTAAACAGTGGGCACTTTTAGTTAACCATTCCGTTATAGTGGCAGTACTTACTAATCAGATATAGATAGCATGAGATAAACCCAAAACCCAGCAGTTGTTGGTACTTTTATTCAGCCATTTCGTTGTAGTTGCAATACTTACTAGTCAGGTACAATGGTCGCAAGCGACACTTAAACAAGCATTTGTGGGCAGTATTATTTAGCCATTCCATTATAGTGAAGCTGATTACTAGTCATTATAAGCCAAATTTATAACAATAAACTTTAGTTATGCTTGTCTATGATCGAGAATCGTGCTCCAAGTCGTCCATAACCATGGACACGGCTTTGAAAGTTTTAACCCGGGGTGCACCAATAGCAACACACACGATCAACCTCGGAAAAACCAAAACAAAACCCAACGAGGTCTCACGTGAGCAATCAAGATTCAGAAATATTTCAGGCCACCCCATTAAGCTACCATAGCAAGTAAGCTAGCTCGAGACGGACTCAAGGTCTGCGTCGATGGTCAGAACGACAATGAGATCCCCAATCGGGGGCTGTCGATACGAAAACATCCCGCTTCCAAAAGATGCGATTATGGTACCTGCACAATCGTAAATAAAGCAGTAAAGCATGGCATAAGTACAGGATAGTAATAAAGCCCCAAACTAGTTGTGGCCCCAAGAAATAAGACGGAATCAAGCTCTGGCTAGGGGGGGCCCATACTCCCCATATGTGGATAGCGCGATAAATCAAGGAACAGTATCAAGTACTGGGGTCTCACGGGACACAAGTGGGCGTCGAAACCAAATGTTATCTATCACCCACCGATGCCTCTGCTTATTCAATTTTAGTTGTTAAACAGAAATTAAAGTGACGATAAGTAAAACTAGCATCATCTCCATCATCAACATGCGGCAATACATCAGCAACTGTGGCATATGGCGACACACGCCACTTGAGCAAGCAACTACGACGCTAGTCCATCTATCTACCAAACAACAGGTAATAGGATGTGTCCAAGGCAATATAGGGCTGCGGTATATCAGTGCACGGAAACTAAAGCATCGCAACACGATAGCAATAGATCAACAGAGGAGGAATAAAGACTATAAAAGTAAGATAGGTAGAAAGGGAGATGCTGCTTTGAGAACATTGTCGAAGGTTTTCCCCGAAGATCGGGGCGAAGCTCACATCAACTCAACGGCCTTATCCGCGAAGAAGCAAAACACTAGAAGAAACACCGGATGCAATATTTAATAAAACGGCAGAAGATCGGCATGATGCATGTATGATGGATGACATGGCAAAGGTGCGATGCAATTAGGTCATGTTAAGTGGAACCGGGGTCCCGACAATTAATATAAGATTCGAGTTGTTTAAACCCCCGCATATTAAATGTTGTTTAGCAAGTCGATAGATGGAACCGGTTCGCTACGCATGTTTAAATGAGGCCAATATAAGGCTAGATTTGCCCGCATATGGGCCCCATATTTAATTATTAGGTGAATCGGCATAAGGCCCCCAAACCATAGATATGCATGCGAGATGACAATTAATCATGCAACAAGTTGTTATGTTATAAAATAGGGTTCGAGGAAAGGGGTCACACATCAGAGGGCTCGGCGATCTTGGGAGTCCGGGTTCGGGTCGGTCTCGGGGTCCGGGTTTAGGGTTCGACGGGTCGTTTCTCGGATAACGGGGAAGAGCTTGGGGTTCCAACTTGTTCATCATTGACGGACTTGGTTCGTCGTCGGTTCTCGTCGGGGTCGGACTTCGGGGTTTTGTGGTAGATGGCCCCATGTAGCCGGTCATGGCGAGCTTGGCGACACCGGGTTCCGGGCGGACGTGCTTGGTGCTCCACGGTCTCCGGATCCGTGTCGATGATCATGTTGTTCCGTGATGTAGTTCTTGCCGGGCTTCTCGGAATCACTTGGGTCCATCCTCACGTGTCGTTCCTCGAATAGGAGACGGTCTTGGATTTACACGCGTCCGGAGTACTTGTCGAAAACTGGTCTCGGTGTCCGGGTAGAAGAGCTCGTCGAATTGGTCGATTCCATGTCGGCGTACTTGGCGTTGCGTGGGAGATCATGCCGAGCCATCGGGTTGGTTCGGTCTTCGGGGTCTCGGCGTCCGGAAAGTAGATCTTGACGGGGGTGTTGCCGGTCTCCGGGTCGGTCTTGCATATGCATTCGCACCCGTATACGCTGGAGAACGCGCGCAAGCACATAGACATACATGCACGTCCAAAACAACACACACGGGTACTTGACGACAACGCGCCGCCGGCCAGAGAGGCTTGTAGACGTGGCCGCAGCAGGAGGCAGGTCTTGGCGGCCCGATCCCTGGCGACGGCGTGGTGTCCCAGAACGGCGAGGACGGGTCGGGGACGACGAGCGGCGGGCCCTGCGAGCTGGCGGCTTGCAGACGACAAGGGGGCGTTCGGGTCGGGGACGACGAGCGGCTCGGGGGCGACGCGGAGGGCAGGCAGCGGCCCGGGCGACGCGGGCGGCGAAACTTGCTGGGCGGGGAGCTCGAGGGCTGACGCTGCGCCGTAGGCGGTGCCGGCCGAGGAGGCGAGTGGCGTCGCCGCGGAGAAACCTCGCGGCGGTGGCGCTTCCTTGGCGGAGCGGAGCTGGGACGGCAGCGGCGTTAGAAGCGTCGCCGCGGCGCGGGCCAGCGAAGCGAAAGCGGGCGGCTGGCAGATACAGCGGCGGGCTTCGCATGTGGCGCGCCAGCAGCGGGAAAGCCACGGAGAGAGGAGGGAGAGGAGGCGGAGGCGGGACTGGGAGGTTGCGGGCGGAGGTGGGCTCGGCGCGGCGCTTAGGGAGAGGCGGAAGCAGCGGCGGCTCGGCGAGGGCGGTCATGGCCGGAGCGCAGAGGGCGCTGGCTGCTGCACGCTGGGAGGCAGGGATGGAGCAGCGGCGTGTCCGGGCGGAGGGTCAGCCAGGCTTCGGCCGAGCCTGGCGTCAAGGCAGAGGCGGAGAGGGACCTTGGGCGAGGCAGCGAGCTAAGCGGAAGGAGGACGTCTTGGCCTGGGAGGAAGAAGGGAAGGGAAGAGAGCGCGCTGGGCTAGGTGGCCCACGCGTGGGTCCCGCGGCGGTGAGTGGGTGGCAGGTCCCGCGTGGGGCCGGGATGGTTGGGGTGTTTGACCGTGTGAGGGAGGGAGAGGCCGGCTGTGGTGTGTGTGCTGGCAGGGTGGGGTGGGTTTAGATTAGGAGAGAGAGAGGGAGAGAGGAGGGGTGAGGGTGACGTGGCAGCGCGTGAGAGGCTGAGGGAGAGGGAGGGGGTGAGGTGGCAAGCAGGGATTGGAGGGAGTGATGTGGCCAGGGGTGTGGGTAGGATAGGTTGGGTAACTCTAGGATTTAGGATTGGTGTAGTTGGGCCGATTTAGAAATCAAGTGTCGTTGGTCGGTTGGCCGTTCGATCGCTCGACCAAAAATAAATAAATACTTTATTCGATTTAAGCGGGCTGCGCAAAAACCGATAGCGGCCAAAACAAAATATTCGGGGACCCGGTTTGGCTTGAATAAAAGGCAGGCGTTTTAGAAAACAAAACGGCTTTGCGAAAATAGTTTTGGCAAACAATGCATGATGATGACGATGCAATGCACAAATTCAACGCGATTTTCTAGCAGTGGTTTTGCGGGATGCCACACATGCATATTGTATTTCTTTAAAATCTTTTCACAATACGCTTTCTGCGACAGTCCTAACACTCCATTCTTTCTGTCTCGGTGAATTTCTATGCCCAAAACATAAGAGGCTTCACCAAGGTCTTTCATGTCAAAGTAGGATGACAAAAACTTCTTTGTTTCTAGTAGTAGACTAACATCACTGCTAGCAAGCAGAATGTCATCCACATATAGAATTAGGAAAATATATTTCCCACTTTTGAACTTTGCATAAATGCAATTGTCCTCAACATTTTCTTTGAATCCAAATCTTTTAATGGTATCATTAAACTTTAAATATCACTGCCTAGAGGCTTGCTTTAACCCATAAATGGATTTCTTTAGGCGGCATCCAATTTGTTCCTTCCCCTCCATGAAAAAACCCTTGGGTTGTTTCATGTAAACATTCTCTTCTAAATCTCCATTTAGAAATGCCGTCTTGACATCCATTTGATGTAACTCTAAATCAAAATGTGCAACTAGTGCCATGATGATTCTGAAGGAGTCCTTACATGAGACCGGAGAAAAAGTCTCATTGTAATCTATGCCTTCTCTTTGCGTAAACCCTTTTGCCACGAGTCTAGCTTTGTACTTTTCTACATTCCCATTGGAGTCATACTTTGTTTTGTAGACCCACTTGCATCCTACTGTTTTGGATCCTTTGGGAATTTCCTCTAAGTCCCAAACATTGTTGGAACTCATCGATTTCATTTCATCTTCCATTGCCTCCACCCACTTGGCTGAGTGAGGGCTACTCATGGCTTCTTCATATGTGGTAGGATCGCCCTCCATATGAACTATATTATAAACTTTGTAGATTTCTTTGGAAATGGATGGTCTTTGTTCTCTTTTAGACCGTCTGAGTTCATCAGACTCTTGCTCATTTCTTGCCTCGGGTTCATGCACATTTACACTAGGTGGCTGTTCTGGCTCCCTTTCGTGCTCAACAGTGGGTTCAGGTGACTCCTGATGGACAGGTTCCGAACTTTCGCCCATTGTTGTCACGTGTGGAGTCACAACAGGTGCCGGCACCACAACCTCAGGGGTTGTAGATGGTGGCACAACAGGTAGCGAGAAAAATGGCTCCTGAATCATCGGATTAGGTGCATGCACCCTTTTCTCCTCAAGATTAATTTTCCTAGCTACCGTGCTCCCCCTCATCAATTCGTCCTCCAAGAAGACTGCATGTCTCGTTTCTACAAACTTTGTGTATCTGTCGGGACAGTAGAAACGATAGCCTTTGGACTTATCTGGATAGCCAATAAAATGGCAAGATACTGTTTTGGGGTCTAACTTTGCAATGTTTGGATTGAAAACTTTTGCCTCAATTTGGGCTCCCAGACCCTCAAGTGGTGCGAGAGGGACTCGCACGTCCACAATTCATATGGTGTTTTGGGCACCGACTTACTTGGTACTGTTGAGAATATGAATGGCGGTTTTAAGCCTCCATCCACAATCCCAATGGGAGGGTGGAATAGCTCATCATCTTGCGCACCATATCCATAAGGGTATGCAGTTGCGCCTTTCACCATCTCCGTTTTGCTGAGGTTCGCCCGGCATAGAATACTGGGCGACTATTCCATTTTCTTGCAGGAACCGTGCAAAGGGTCCTAGTACTTGACCATATGGAGTATGCCGACCGTAGTACTCCCCCCCACGATCGGACCGAACTATTTTGATTCTTTTATCGTGCTGATTTTCTACTTTAGCTTTGAAAATTTTAAATTTATCCAACGCTTCAGATCTTTCTTTGATTGGATAAATATAACCATACCGGGAGTGATCATCCGTGAATGTTATGAATAAATCGTAGCCATCCACACTTTTCACCGGAAACGGTCCACATATATCCGTGTGGATTATTTCTAGTGTAGCTATGCTTCGGTTTGCACCCTTTTTAATCTGTTTGACATACTTTCCTTTAATGCAATCTATGCATTGTTCTATGTCGGAGAACTCTAACGGAGGAAGAATGTCATTTTTAACGAGGTTTTCTATTCTTCCCCTCGAAATATGGCCTAGTCTACAGTGCCATAGTTTCGATGAGTCAAGAGTTCGCTTTATTTTCTTTTGTTCTTTGTTCGACAAGGAAACTTTTTCATTCACATCACACACAGAAAGAACTTTCTCATGCAGGGATAACAAATATAACTTATCAAATAATGTAGCAACACCCACACATTTGTCTTTCAACCAAATGGCACACTTGCCATTTCCAAAATAACATTCGTAAGAATCTTTGTCCAAACAGGAAACACTTATTAAATTCCTATGTAATGAAGGAACGAAAAGCACATCTTTGAGCAAAAGCAAAGAGCCATCAGCCAGCTCCAGGGGGACGTCACCAATGGCCTCCACTTCTGCTTCTATTCCATTCGCCACTTCAATGTGTCTTTCTCTTCTTGGCGTGGTCCTTGTCGAATGGAACCCTCAGAAGAGTTGGCAACGTGAGCAGTTGCTCGAATCAATCCACCAAGTGGATCTAGTAAACATTTCATACAAAGATTTATTAACAAAAGAAACAATATCTTTACCATTTTTGGCCATGATGTACTTCAGCCAAATCGGGCAGTCTTTCTTGTAGTAGCCCGGCTTTTTACAGTGATGGCACTGATCCTTCTCCCGTGGGTGGACTGATGATCTCGGTAATCTTGGTCTTGCATTGGACCCTTGCCATGGGGCTTGGAGGGTGAGCCACCATGGTTGCCGCCTATGAAGCCTCTCTTCCTATTGTCCTTCACGAAGTTCGGAGAACCGCCATGAAGGGCTTTCACCTTTCCTCTTCTGGAGCACATCCCAATGGTCTTTTCTATGTCCCACTTTTCGTGGGACATATTATAGTTTATCACAAAGTTTTCAAAAGGCTGTGGAAGTGAGGCCATCACAAGGTGCACCAAGAGTCTTGGCTTTAACTCGAGGTCCTCATCCATTGGCTTGAGCTTTGCCATGTTTGACATCCTCAAGATGTGCTCTCTTATTCCGTGGGGTCCTCCGTATACTTTTCAAGTAACAGTGCTTTAACAATTGGTCGATATCCATCTTTGAAGAGCCAGAATGGCGGCTCTTTATCTTGGCGAGATACTGCCACGGTACTTACACTCCAATTGAGCCCACGATTGCGTTCTCAATTGTGTTTTTTGAAGGCAGACACTTCTTGTTGGCGTTCACCCATTTCAGTTATCGATAGAGTAAGCCAGCTCAATGGAGCATGGTCCTCTTCCTTTTCTCAAAGTCAAGACTTTCCTCATCGCCTCGACGGGTCGTGGGCTTGACTGTTGCTTGGTGTCAACCACCAATCCACTTAGCATACGACGCCAAGTCAACTTTCTTCCTCCATTCGGAGTAGTTGTCCCCTCTAAGGAGCGGGATGTCCTTCAAACATGCCATGAGGTTGAGACCTCCTGAAAATCACAAAAGATGTGAGATCACCAAGTAAAACAACTGTATGCGTTAATTCAACGTTGGTATAAATTAAGCATGCAATCGTTTCGTGCTATTTAAAATTACATCACCGTTGGGCAGAAATAAATTTAAATGCACCTTTAATACCTAATAGGACAAGATTATGATCATGATTATTAATAACGTTGGTCAATTAATAGCATGAGGCATAATCACTTTAATCACATCTTTATGTCAAGATTCAATCAACTTTTATTGCATTGTTGCAATTTAAACCATACATTTGTAATGTAAAAGAACTATTTGCAGCGAAAACTTTCATTAATTACTTTCATAAAAAGCCTCATACTTTGCAGAAAAAATTCTGCCTTTGTAACATTCTCTAGTCACAATATACTCAAAAATAAAAGGACTAGAGAAAACTATACAAAATATTGCTTAAAACTAACCAAAAAACATTAAAAACCGACTCTATAAAAATAAAACAGAAAAACTGAAAAAAAACGCCTCTTGGGCCAAGCTGACTGCAGCTATCTCTTGCCACTTGCCTTAGCTTCTTGCCACGCTGCACTGGCTGCCCTTCGCGTGACCTGCCCGGCCCATAACGCCCGCTAGTGGCCTGCCCGCCCACATCTGGCTGCTAGCCGCCGCCCGCCAGTGCTGCGTCTTCAGCGCATGGCCCAAAACACGCGACCAGCAGCTCAGCGGCCGCCAGCCCGCCAAAGCCGCCCGCGCCGCACGATCTGAGCCGTTCATTCGGCCAACCCTAGATCCAACGGTGATCCGCCCTCTGCGGAGGTATAAAATCCCCACCCGGCGCCCCCAGGCAAAACCCTAGCCCACTTTCCCCCTTGGCCCTCTCCCGCGTGGCCATCGCGGCGCCGCTGTCGCCAGCAGCCCAGCGTGGTCGCGGCCTCCAGCGTGCCGCGGCGGCTCGCGTCTCGCAGCCGGCAGCCCAGCGTGGTCGCGGCCTCCCGCGCCTCCACCGCGGCGGCGCCGCGTCGTTCGGACCGGCTGCCCGCGGCGACCCGCTCCACCCTCGGCTGGCGCGTGCTCACTGTGGCGGCCCCGCGTCGGTGCACCGGCGGCGTCGGGCCCGCGTGGCGAGGTGGCAGCCCCGCGTGGCGACAGTGCCGGCGGCGGCTTGCCCCTCCCCCACTCCCCATGACTGGCTCCTTGGCGGCGCTCGGTCGCACGCGCGAGCCCACCCCCACGAGCTTTGATTGCTGGTGGCGTGGTGCCGCCGGCGCGAGCTCGCCGCATGGCCCCTTACCCCCTTTTGCCCTTTCCCGTTCATGGCGGCCGGAGCCACGGCGCCTCCCTGCCCCCCTCGCCGGCGGTGCGTCCACCCATGGGTGGGCGCACGACCGTCGAGAGGCGTAGCGGCGGCGCCTCCTTTGTCGGGTGTTTTTCAGTTTTTCTTTTCGGGGTTTTCTTGTCGCGATCGTGGAGTGTATCTGGGGATAGATCTGGGGATTTGGGTTTGGTATTTCTTTGAGGTTTAGATCTTGCACTTTTTGCTTTGCCCCCGAAGGAGTATTTCTTCTTCTAGATGTCTCCCAAAAGGATGCCCATCTAGATCGAGAGGAAAGGCGCGGCCATAGGGCAGGCGCTCTTTAGATCTAGGTCTATTTCCTTTGAATTTCTTTTGCACCGAACAAAACTAGCCACTAGTGGCTCTGATACCATTGTTAGATTACTATTTGCATCAACTAGTCTAGATCTATCCGGTAGCTCTTTATCTCTGCATATCTAGAAGAGTAACTGAGAGAGGGAGAAAGGGATCTGAGAGGAGAGGAACCACCTGCTCCCTGGCTCGACAAGCACGAGCCAGAGGGGATGCCCGAGCTGGTGCCGGAGCTGGATCCGCCGTCATTAGCCATGGGTAGTAAAAGGGGTGAGTGTGGCGGCGGTGGAGCTTCCCGTCGGCGCAGCGCTTAGCCTAGATCGGGTAGGGCTTGTAGGTGGGACGGCTAGGGCACGGCTAACCTCGTAGGTCGTGCTGCCGGCTCCCCACCACTTTATATAGCGCTGGCGACAGGGGCCCACCGTCCTAGATAAGAACGGGCGCCCCCGATCAGGGCGCAGTTAGGGGGGGGCGTGCTGGGCCGTTGGGCCCAGTCACGTTGAGATCTATCCAACAATAGGAGCGTGCTAGATTACTCCAACAACCGTTTCTTGTGCATGCCACAAGATATTTCTACTCAACTTGAAGAAACTGCCATTTTCAAGGCATCAAGAAACCAACTCTCTGGGAATATCTCGTCATATTTCTGCAGTACAAAGATACAATTTCTTGATCTATCTTACAATATCCTCAGTGGTTCAATCCCTTCATGCCTAATGGCGACGCAAATGCACTAAAGGTTCTAAATCTGAAAGAAAATCAGCTTCAAGGTGAGCTACCTCGTGATATCAACAAACACTGCAAGCTTGAGGCGATGGACTTTAGTGACAACTGGATCCAAGGACAGTTGCCCAGATCTCTAGCTTCCTGCAACAGCCTGGAGGTCCTCGATGTTGGAAACAATCAGATTAATGACTCTTTTCCATGTTGGATGAGTGCGCTTCCTAGCCTTCAAGTACTTGTCCTAAATCATAACAAATTCTTCGGACAAGTGGCACCATTTATTGCTAAAGATAAAGGCACTTGTGAATTTCAAAGTCTGCGGATTCTTGACCTAGCCTCCAACAACTTCTCAGGTGCATTGTCAGGTGACTTCTTTATAAAACTGAAGTCCATGATGGTTAACACTGCTAATGGAGCATTAGTGATGGAATATAAAGTTGACCTACAAAGGCTACAACAAGAATATCAAGTTGCCACTTCTCTCACATACAAGGGGAATTCCATCACCTTTACAAAGATCGTAAGGACCCTTGTATTGGTTGATGTGTCAGACAATGTATTCCACGGTAGCATCCCTGAAGCTATTGGAGAACTTGCTTTGCTCAACGGTCTCAACATGTCACACAACTCCTTGACGCAACCAATTCCATCCCAGCTCGGTCGTCTGAAGCAACTGGAGTCTTTGGATCTCTCCTCAAACGAGCTGACAGGAGTGATTCCACAAGGGCTCGCATCTTTGGACTTCCTCGCGGCGCTGAACTTGTCCGATAACAGTCTGGAGGGAGGAATACCAGGATCACCTCATTTCCTGACATTCTCAAATAGCTCATTTGTGAGGAATGATGGGTTATGTGGTCCTCCATTATCCAAAAAATGCAGCAACGCAACAACACCAAATACGGTGTGCTGTCCTTCCAAGGATAAACCTGCCGACCTTATGCTATTTCTCTTTGCTGGGTTAGGATTTGGTGTTGGGTTTGCAGTTGTAATCATAGTGACCTGGGTACTACCCCTTAGAAAGAAATCTTGAAAGAGTGCTCTGTTTCTCTTCCGGGGGAAATGCAGTCTTGGGTGTGCAGATGCAATAGGAAATTATATGTACGTCACCGGTCGTAGTCAATTTTTTTTTCCTTTTTTGTATTACTGTTGACAGTCTCCTGCTACACTGTGGAACTTGTGCAGAAATTATGCGACAAAGCTTACATTTGGCAGGTGCTCCTTTGAATCATAGCCTTGTTACATTTACATCGTGATGTTCCTCTTCTCTGTTTTGACCGAGTTCAGAATTAGCCAACCTTATTTTCATAGAGTCTTATGTTTAATTAGTTCTTATATTTTAGTAGACGTGAGATAATGAGCTAGTGGTAGACACAACATGCCCATAGGAGAACTAGTTACCGGGCAACCAATATGTTTGGCAGCAAAACAAAACATTGATAAAGGATCCAACCATGCAGAGGAAATTACAAAAACCCACCACAACTTTTTTTAGGTAAAAAAAGGAGAGCTTATATTAACTCGACGGCACAAAAGGTTGTGTCCTGGGTTACAAGATCCCTGATATGGGGTGGTAGAGGATCGGACATGCCTAAGTTGCCGTACATCCTTGCGAATTTAGCCTGGGCATCCGCAACCTTGTTGCTCTCTCTTTTGTTGTGCTTCACCTATAGAGAAGGATAAATAGCAAGCATGCAATCTTGGTATGTATTCCAGCATCTCGATCTGTTCTTCTCCGAGGCCTTCAGATTGGAGACAGTAATGGAACTATCAAGCTCCAGGATGGCCCCTTGTTGTCCGCTTTCGGCAAGGAGTTGCAGACCGAACAGGGCAGCGTTCACCTCAGCTTCCTCAGCATCCTGGCAGGCACCCCTCTAGCCTGCCGCAAGCCATCTAGCACACCTTGCCACTGTGGTCTGTGGCGAGGGCGCCAATCCCAGCCGCGTTGATCGAGTTGCAGAAGGAACCATCGGTGTTGAGTTTTATCCATCCTATTGGTGGTGGAGACCATAGGCATTCGGCTTGGTTGATCTCATTCTTTTTTCGAGAAATGGTTGATCTCATTCTAGGTACTCATCGAAGCCACTCTCGCCGAGCCCTCCTCGAGGCCATCCATGTAAGCATGAAGGAAGCGGACTGAGCCGACGATGGTAGCTTTTCCCTCGTCGTGGACAATGTCATTCCTTAGGAACCACGCTCGCCATAGTAGATTGAGGATGCGAGCTCTAGTCGTGGCGTCAGTCTGCCCGAGGAGGTGTTGGAGCCAGTCGACAACGGTGTACCTGAAGGCTTGCTAGGGTTTCAAAAAACCATCTTTTGGGATCGTGACAAGAAACC
Organism: Avena longiglumis; assembly: GCA_030063025.1. Taxonomy (NCBI): domain Eukaryota; kingdom Viridiplantae; phylum Streptophyta; class Magnoliopsida; order Poales; family Poaceae; genus Avena; species Avena longiglumis. The sequence continues at coordinate 401,406,589 of CP125975.1, forward strand.
ACCACTCCAAAGCCTAGCTCAATTTGTTGGAGAAGTGGATGTACAAACCGAACACTTAAGTTCAAATACCCATGAACACGAAATCATGTTCCTATTTATACTTGAGGCCCAGGATCTCCTGGTACTCATGAAATTTAACTTGAGAATTATGCTTGGTATTTTATCGAGATTAAAAATCATGGTATTCATTCTTAATGGCTATGTGCGTCCTTAGTTGATGGAGTGGTCTGAGAAATGAAATCCCCCTCCCCCAATTTTATTGCAGAATTGGTTAGGATGTGTGAATCTGAGCCACTTTCTATGTTGGCAGGAGGTGATTTTAATATTTTAAGAAGAAAATATAAAAAGAATAATCACAATTTTAACGCGCATTGGCCTTTTGTTTTAAATGCAATTATCGAAGGTCTAGACCGAGAGAGATTGCTTCTCGAGAAGACAATTTACTTGGGTCAATCGAAGAGAGAACCCCACTTACCAAAACCTAGATCGTATCCTAACTAGTGTTGCATGGGAACAGAAATATTCTTTAGTAACAGGGATCTAACATCTTTAGTAACAGAGATATAACAAGGTCTAGGTCCTATCACACACTATTACTGATTGATTTTGGTAACCATGCAAATCTAGGAAATAAGCCTCATTTCTCGTTTAAATTACCCTTCTTTGAGATGGTGAAAGCCGAGTGGAGTAAGTGTATCGTGGTGAGACACCTCTAGAGATATGGAAAAATAAAATAAGGCATATTATAATATTTTTAAAAGGGCGGGCAAAGAATTTAAGTGGCAAGTATAAGAAGGAGAAAGAACATCTCTTGGCCATTATTGATGGTCTAGACCTTAAGGCCAAAACAACCCCTTTAAACGCATCTGAGATGGATGATTTAAGTGAGGCTAACGAAGAAATTAACCAATTACAAAGATACGAGGAATCAAAATGGGCTCAAAGAGAAAAGTATAACATATTCAAAAAGGAGGTAACAACACTAAGTATTTTCATTTGACTGCAAATGGAAAACATAGAAAAAGGAAAATATTCTAACTTAAACAAGATGAGGGAACCATCATGGGAGAAGATAATTTAAAAGTATATATTAATAAATATTATAAGATTTTTTTTTGAAGAACCATCTCCTTCAAATTTCTCAATGACATATGATTATAACAATGACATACCGCAATTATCTCATGAGGAAAATGACATCCTTACTAGTCCTTTTACTGAAAAGAAAGTACATGATGCTGTTTTTCAGATGGAATGGGTTTCCAACAGAATTTTATCAGAAGTTTTGCAAAGTTGTTAAGGAAGACTTGATGGTACTATTTGTACAATTGCATAACATGAACTTGCAGCTGTTCAAATTAAATTTTGGTGTCATTACGCTTCTGCCCCAAAAATAAAATGCGGTACAAATTCAAACAATATCGACCTATATGCCTTCTAAATGTAAGTTCCAGTATTTTTACTAAGGTAGCCACAAATTGAATCACGGAAATTGCTGGACAAGTTATTAGACCTACCGAGACGGCCTTCATGCCTGGGCGGCATATACTAGAAGGGGTGGTAGTATTGCATGAAACTATTCATGAGCTTCGTAGGAAGAAAAGGGATGATATTCTTTTCAAAATAGATTTCGAGAAGGCATATGATAAAGTTAAATGGTCCTTCTTACAAAAAGCATTGCAAATAAAGGGATTCACACCTGAGTGGTGTAAATTCATTGAGAAGTTTGTTCAAGGAGGGAGTGCTGGTACTAAGATCAATGATGGAATTATGTAACGCCCCGTCCACTAGGCCCCGGGGTGTCACTCCTAGCATCTTACTAGTATCTCTAGAATGGCCCCACAAAGCAATACTTGTCTTTTTTGCGCACTTTGTCCTTGTTTGTGCGCATCTAGGAACAACTTCCTAGTCGGTATCCCATCTTCAAATTGTTCTAGGCCAAGTATGCTTAACCTCAGAGTTTTTTCAGATGAACTTCTAGAAAAAAAAGTTACAACTTGTTTGTATCTGTAACCTATCAATTCTATTAAGCCGTGCGCCAATATCTCACATATTGGTCATTATTTCCAAACCAAAAAAAGGGTTGCGATAGGAGGGTCCTTTATCACCAATGTCTTTTAATATTATTGCGGATATGCTGACTGTCCTTATTGCTAGAGCCAAGGAGGATGATTAGGTTGGAGGGTTAATTCCTCATCTCATTGAGGGAGGAGTCTCAATTTTGCAATATTCGGATGACACAATTCTGTTCATGAAACATGATTTAGAAAATGTTGTTAATATGAAATTAATTTTTTCTATTTTCGAGCAACTCTCGGGGTCTTAAAATCAACTTCCACAAAAGCGAGATCTTTTGCTTTGGAGAGGCAAAAGAAGAGGAGGAACAATATAAGCAACTAGTTGGTTGTGAATTTGGCTCCCTTCCCTTCAAATATTTGGGTATACCTATTCATTATAGAAAGCTTAAGATCTCTGAGTGGTACCCAGTGGAAAGTCGCTTCGAGGGCAAGCTTAGCTGCTGGGTGAGTAATATGTTCTCATATAGAGACCGTCTTGTACTCATTAACTCTGTTCTAACTAGCCTAACGATGTTTATGTTGTTTTTCCTAGAAATACCTAAAAGGGTAAGGAAACATATTGACTTTTATAGACCCCATTTTTTCTAGCAAAGTGAAGATAGTAAACATAAATATAGGTTAAATAAATGGAATATTATTTGCAGACCCAAAGATCAAGGGGGTTTAGGTATTGAGGTACTCGATGTCAATAACAAATGTTTACTCAACAAATGGTTGTTTAAGTTGATTAACGAAGAGGGTGTGTGGCAAGAGCTGTTACACAATAAATAACTATCCCAGAAAACGCTAGCTTAGGATCAAAGTAAACCAAATGATTCACCTTTCCAAAAAGGTCTCATGAGAGTTAAAGAAGATTTACTTGAAAGAGGTATTTTTAAAATAGGTGATGGTACGATACGATATGGTTTTGGGAAGTCACTTGGCTAGGATCGTTCCCACTAGAAAAATGATATTCATTCTTATATAACATTGGGCAAAAGAAAACATGATACCGTTACACAAGTATTGTCTTTGGTTCCCTTAAATATTGGTTTCGGGAGACTACTCATAGGCATAAAGTGGAACTCATGGATCCACTTATGCCAACGACTGATGGAGGTGGTTTTGACGACCAAGCCGAATAAATTTGTTTGGAAAAGGTGTTTTTACAGTTAAATCAATGTATGCCGATATAATGAATTGAGACACACGTTTTCTTAAAAAATACCTTTGAAATATAAGTAATAAAAGTATTCATCTGGTTACTAAGTAAAAGAGTCATACTCACAAGAGATAATCTAGCTAAATGGAATTGGAAAAGGAATACGGAATGTTGTTTCTGCGACTCAAAGGAGAGTGTAGACCATCTCTTTATTTCTTGTCCTTTTGCTAGATTAGTTTCAAAACGTTTGTTTTCTACATATAATATTCCATTAACAATCAATATTACCAATATGTTTGGAAATTGGCTGAATAGTATTGACAAGATAAATAAGTCCAAGACATGCATAGGTGTTTCAACTTTATGCTGATCGATTTGGAATTGTAGAAATAATACTATTTTAAGAGAAAAGAGTCTACTAATTTGTCTATAGGTTATCCATATGATTGCTCACTAGATTCAGCTATGGGGATTTCTACTCTTGGAGGACAGCGGGAGTGCAGGGTCACTGGTTGTAACCGATTGCTTATGGTTGCACATGATATTTTCTACCAGGCTACGTGGTTTCCTATTAGTAGAATTTAGGATGTTTGGTATTTTTTGTGTGGTTGATTTTGTATCAACTCTCTGTGATTCGTGATATGTAAACTATCGAATTTTACTACTCTATAATAAAAGGCTGTGTGCATCCAGTGATGCAGACGCCAGGGCTTTGTTCCCCATTTAAAAAATATATCAGCATGACAGATACCCACCACTTCATCCTAACTCTCGTTTTAAATGTGATTATGACATGTGGTCCTTGTGTCAAGATGACATGGCAGTTGGTTGACCTAGATCGTACTGGACGGCCGTTAACGGGTAATATGTTGGTGACAGAAAACCACCACAATTGGGGCAGTGGTGGCAGAAAATCACCAATTATAGGGTAAAATTTTGATAGAAAGACAACACATGTGAATTTTTTTTTCACACAGCAATGAAACAAACACATGCATATGATCAATAGACAAAATTCTCACACACGATCACAAAAAAAATAAGTTTCACATAACCAAAGCTTGCACACACACATAGGTCCAAAAGATAGAGTTCTCACACACTAATACCAAGTAAAGACTTATATACAAATAAGATAATCAACAATTTTCATTTAACAAACACACATAATTCACTTAATGTTTTTGATATCTTCAACTATCATATTGTCAATCCCAAATGCGGAAACATATCCATCCATCCTTTTGCTTGATCTCCTCTTTCTTGCTGGCCTACAATCCACGTGTACTAGATTGGTGCTTCTTAGAGCATTGAAGGAGCTTCTAGAGGTTGTTGAAGGAGTTGATGTAGATGGAGTAGTCCTTCTTGTAGCTGATGTAGATGGAGTAGTACTTGATTCCCTTGCTACTGGAGCTGTTATCGGTGCTGCCCTGTTGCTACAGATACCTTTGTTGTTGGTGCTTCCCTTGCTGATGGAGCTGCTGGTACCTCTCCGTTTTCCTAGAGTGGTAGTTTTTTGTTAACACAAAAATATATTTATTAATAGAACTACTATGTAAAGACAACTAACAATTACATGGTGAGAATTCACGAGTGGTTTTCTATCACCAACATATTAACACAAAAATATATTTGTTTCGTTGTTGTGTGTGAGAATTTTCTCACATGTGTTATCTTACTATCAAAATATTATCCCACAAGTGGTGGTTTTATATCACCAACTGTCCCAATTATGGTGATTTTCTGTCACCAACATATTAACCATTAACGGCTGTCCGGCACAATCCGTCACTCAACTGCCACATCAGCCTGCCATAGGGGCCCACATGTCATAATCACATTTAAAATAAGGGTTTGGATGAACTGGTGGGTATCTTTCCCCAATTGTTGTGGTTTTTGTATTTTTATCAACGATGCATGATAATAGCAGGTAACCTAAATCACATATTGAAGATAACAAAGTCATTAGCTTGTTTTCTCATGAAGGTTTGCAGAGAAGACCGATGCTCTTGTGCACAATAACTTATGAACCACTTCAATTAATTTGGGAAATTTATTACCTTTCATCCTCTATATAAAACACCAAAAGACCTGTAAGATCCCTCCCTTTATAAAGGTAAGGATCCATGTGATTGCAATGCTAGTCTTTGGATCAATGCTAGCATCCACAGTTTAAGATGAAGTACACAGAAATAAAGGTCATTATTACATATCATTCCAGAGACAAAAATAGTCTTTTACAAACTCCATGGCCACAGGCCTAATACAAGAGTTCAAATATATAATAAGATAAATAAGTCTTCATCTTCATGTGCCACAGGCAAGCATGTTGAGTGTAGACTCATAACCCCTAATCATCATCAAAATAACCTGCAACATCACAAGTTACAACCACAGTGGGTCAATACATTGGAATAGTATTGGCAAGTGATACCTTAGTAGAATATTAGAATCTAGATACTACATGAATTTGGCTAAGTGTTGCTTAGGCTTGCTTTGCTCAAAAGGTTTTACCTATCAGTTGAAAACACTAAGTTTTTCTTTGACAAAACTTTCCCAAGGAATCACCAATAGAAATTGGTGAACCTTCACCCTCGTTCACCAAGACAGGACCTTTCAGAAGCCTTCCCTTAGACCAAATGGATGCGTTCCAACCTATCATCCCACTACCACCAACTGTCCAAATGGCTAAGATATTGCAACCTATATAATCCAGGCAGAGCCCATATTGCCATGTGGCTACACTAGAAGCTTCTTAACATATGGCATCTCAAATCCCTTTGTTCCTGGGTGGCTTTCCACAAGTGAGATACACAAGGTTGTAACACCCTCAGAATCGGACCTATGCAAGTTTGAGCAAAATTCGCCAAACCCGCATAGAAACGATTCGAAGGTGCCCACCAGGCACTTTCGTGCGGGTGGAAAACGAAGTAATAACATTACACAACAGTCCTCGATGGGACCCACAGAACAGATATATATATATAACAGCGACTCAAGGAGTCAAGAATACAGATATAATATACAAAGATCCAAATCACCTTGAAAGCGATAGAACGTCCAGCTACGGACAAGATGCAAATGGGGCTAAGAGCCCTGAAGAATAACCAATGGCGTCCATAACCCTGCCCAGGCCAAGCGGAAGGTAACCACCGCTAACGTCGATCTCAAAACCTGCTTAAACAAAAGGTGCCGACAAAGGGCAAAGGAAAAGAAGGAGCGTCGATCGCGAGGCAAGATGCAGCGAGGCTAGAATTCGGTCCTCGCCTACATAGGTATGGTGGATGGCGGTGCAAAGATGCACTAAACAACCTATAGAGACTCGATACAACTGGCGGTTATCAGAGAGGGGTGAGAATAACCTAGCCGAATCCAACCTGAAGCTAACACCAAACAAACCCATCCTGGTCTTTCCCCCCTCGAGACCAAACGAGGAAGTCAACCGAGGAACTCACACCGTTGGCAGTTTTACTTATTCAGTTATCGTTGCAGCAATTACTAGTCAGGTTTAGATAATCGTCCTGATAAAGTAAGCAGTGGGCACTTTTAGTTAATCATTCTGTTATAGTGGCAACACTTACTAGTCAGATACAATTATCATGAGATAACCCCAAAACCCAGCAATTGTTGGTACTTTTCCTTAGCCATTCCGTTGTGGTGAAGCTGATTACTAGTCATATCGGGAACAAGTCAAATTAAAACAATAAACTTTGGTTATAGTTGTCTATGATCAGACACTGTGCTCCAAGTCGTCCATAACCGCGGACACGGCTTCTCGAAAAGATTTAACCCTGCAGGGGTGCACCAAAGTATCCACAGGCACTTCGACCCTTTTGCGGATCGGTTAACATACACCCATCGGTATGTCGGCGGCCTAAGTCACGACGTTCCCAGACCCAAAGCAAGCACGGGGCCACCCCACCGAGTCGACACCAACGGAGTCGGCGGTCTCGAGACGGACTCGGGGTTTGCGTCGATGGCGATATCTGACAAAGAGTCCCCAATCGGGATCCATACCGCGAAAACATCCCGCTTCCTAACAGTACGTGCTTTCGCACAAAAGTAAATAAAGCGATAAACATGGCATAAGTACAGAATAGTAAAACACCTCAAACTAGTTGTGGCCCCAAGACAATACTTCAAATCAGGTAATTATCAATGGGGCCCATATCTCCCCACCGTGGTTAGCGCTCGATCTCTAACAGGTGTCAAGAACTCGGGTCCTACGGGACACAAGTGGGCGGTCGGAAACCAAATCTTACCTATCACCCACCGATGCCTCTGCTTAGTTCAATTTTAGTTGTTAAACAGGAATTAAAGTGAACAATAATTAAAACCATGATCATCTCCAACGTTAACATGCGGCAATCCTCCAACAAAGGTGGTACTTGACGACAAGCAAAACACTTGAGGAAGCGACTACGACACGCGGGTCCAACTATCTACCAAGCAACAGGTAATAGGATGTGGCCAAGGCTATATATATGGCTGCAAGGGATATCACGGGTACGAAACTAGAGCATCGCAACACAGATGGCGAAGATCAACAGGAGGGAAGTAAATACTATAAAAGTAAGATAGGTAGAAAGAGGGATATGCTCGCCTGAAAACATTGTCGAAGGGTTCAATCGAAGATCGGGGCGAAGCTCACATCAACTCAACGGCCTTATCCGCGAAGAACCAAAACACTAGAAGAAACACCGGATGCGATATTCAATACACGGCAGAAGATCGGCATGATGCATGTATGATGTATGACAAGGCAAAGGTGCGATGCAATTAGGTCATATTAAGTGGAACCGGGGTTCCGACAATTAATTAGGTGGTTCATGTTATTTAGATACCCCGCATTTTAAATGTTGTTTAACAAGGCAAGATTATAGTACTGGTTCGCTACACAAGTTTAAATGAGGCCGATATGAGACTAGATTTGCCCGCATATGGGCCCCATATTTAATTATTAGGTGAATCGGCAGAAGGCCCCCAAACCACATGACAAGCATGCATGCAAGATGACAATTAGATATGCAACAGTTGTTACGTTATAAAATAGGGTTCGAGGAAAAGGGGTCACACATTTTAGGGTTCGTCAGATCTTGTTAGGGTTCGACGAACTTGGGGTTCCGGGTCCGGGCGGTCTCGAGTCGAGGTTCGACGGTTCGGGCTCGTGGTCCAGATCTGGGTCTGAGGTCTTGAACGGTGCCGTTCTTGTCGTCCGCAGTCTTGTCGGGTCCCACGGGTCGATCTTGCCGTTATGAGGTCTTGTCGCCGACGACGGTCGGTCTTGGCGTCCGGGAAGCGGTACTTGTCGCATCCGTGGTCTTCGGGTCATGTCGACGGTCATGGCGTATCCTGTTCACGCGGCAGATGACGATCTCGAGGTCTCGGAGCAGCTCTGGTTCGGTGTCGGTCGATCTTGGCGCGGCACCGTGTTCGGGGTCTCGACGTCTGTGGCGGAGTCATTGGCGCTCCACGATCACCTTGTCGTACCGATGTCACCGGATCCTCGGTCTTGCAGGCGTCACCCCTCGATCACATATCGGCGTACTCGGGGTTCCGGCTCGATGGCGAACTTGGTTTGGTGGCGGCCACTGTAGAGGTTGAGCTTGTTTGTCGTCGTTGTATCGCAGATTGTCCGCGTCTTGTAGTGGCAGTACATCGATACCGCCTCGACAACAACCGTCAGCGTGGCATGAACCGGCCAAGAGCTCTAGGGCGGCGAGGGTCGAGACGGTGGCGGCGAAGCGAAGGACTGAGGCCTCGCGGCTTGGGCCCGACGGGGCGGGGTTCGGCGACACGTTCGCGGGCTGGACGATCCCGGGCGGGCCGGAGGACGGTTCTGGCGGGGCGCTTGCGGAGGCGCTGGTCGCGGAAGGCGGCGGCGACCTGCTCGTGGCGTCGGGGCCAGCGGCGGTCGGGAAGGCGGCAGGCCGGGCGACAGCGGTTGTCGGAGGCGGCCATGGGCGGCGGGAGGCGACAGACCCGGCAGTGGCGGAAGGAGGCGAGCGCGAGGACAGCGAGGAAGGGCTTGGCGGTGGCTCGGGGCGCCGAGCGAGGGCAGTGGGGCAGCGGACTCGAGGGGCGGGGCGACTGAGCTCGGGGGAGGGGACCAGGCGCTTCTGGCGAGGTCCGAGCACGCCAGGCAGTGGACCGGGCGGATCCGTGGTAGCGTGGGGTTGGAGATGAGCCAGAGGAAGAAGACGGGGGACACGGGGGAGAGAGCCAGGGCGCGGGTGGGGCGGTCAGGTGGGACCCGCGGGGAGGATCCCGAGGGGCGTGTCGGTTGGCCCTGTGTGCGCGCGTGATGTGAGCTGTGGGGTGGGGTTCCTGGCCGGCGTGCGTGTGTGTGGCTGCGGGTGGGCCACAAAGGGTTAGCCACGCAGGCGGTGGGGCTGGGGGGCTGCGTGCGTCTGTGTGCGGTTGAGTGTGTGCGTGAGTGGCTGGGTTTGGGAGAGAGAGAGGAGAGAGAGAGAGTGGGGGGGGGTAGGTGGCAGGCCAGGATTGGTTAGGGGAGAGGGGATAGCTGAGGTGGCGCGAGGATTGGCAGGTGAGGTGGAGGGTAGGTTGGGTAGCTTTCAGGTAGCTTTAGGATTTCTAGTTGGACCGATCTGGTTTTTACGGGGTGGTCGTTCGACTGCCCCGCTAAAATAATTTAATATTTTTATTTGATTAAAACATGTCCTTTGCAAACCAATGCAAGACAAAATAAAATAATCCGGACAAGCCCGGGTTTTGCATTTGAATTAAGATGGGGCGTTGGAAAAACAAAACGGCGTTGCAGACATAGTTTTGGCAAACAATGCATGATGATGACGATGCAATGCACAAATTCAACGCGATTTTCTAGTAGTGGATTTGCGGGATGCCACAAAGGTAAACCATAGAAATGGTCCTTGTGTAACCACTCAACACAAACCATTCCTTCTATTCCACCCAGGTGTTTCATTCACTTAGTTGTTTTATTAAGCAAAAACACAAGTCAAAGACTTAGAAATATTTCACATAGCATGAATGTATAACCACCCTTGGTTTCTACTAGCTAGGGTAAGCATGGCAATGGTAAGCATCTTAACTTAGAGAAATTTCTAACAATTCTACAACTACTAGGATTTCCCAAGCATAGCATATAGATACTTATCAAAATATTCATGCAGGTCCTATACAAAATATTTCTAGTGCATAGTTGAAAAATATAGGAATAAAATCATGAAGCACCACTTGCCTTGGTAGTTTGGGGAGTAGCAACAATCTTCACAACCACAATCACTATTTGCACCAAAATCTACACATAAAATATTGGCACCAAAATCACATATCAAAATATACAATCAAAAATATATGAGTGCATACAAATGCCATGTGATGATTTTTCTACACCAAACAAGACAAGTAATCAGTACTAAAACATAAACAAGTCCAAGATTCTCAAAATAAACTTTATTTGATCCTTAAAACATTTTTCAAATTATTTATATAACCAAAATAAGCCTACAAACGTTTCTGCAAAAACAACCATTTTTACAAAGGCAAAACATTAAACACATTGCATAAACAGATAGGATTTTCTCTCCTGATTCCAATGATATAAAGTTTGCAAAATTTGAACGTGGAAATCAAAAGTTATGAATTTTACAAGTTTGAAACACAAATAGATCTAAATTCTGTTTTAATTCTAAACCCTAGCCACGCGGCGTGTTCTGATTGGCTGATACCGATTCGCACGGATCGATCGATGCGGGCCGTAGGATTTAAGTGATGCTGTACGACTCATATCTAAAGAAAACGTTTCGTTAAGTGATCTATCGTACGCGTTGGATCTGGATCTAACGGCTATGGACCAAGCGACCAAAGTCTGGTGGCGCCAGCGGCGGCAAGTGGCGACGGCGGCTCTGTCAGAGACGTTGCCGGTGATTTAGGTCGCACGGGAGAGGGAGAGATAGCTCACCGGGTTCGCCATGCGTTGTTGATGCTCAAGGTGTGCTTGGCTGGCGAAGGGGCGCTCGAGGTTGACGGGTATTGCTCGCCGGAGTCGCTTCTGTCGTCGGGCGTGTGCTTCTGAAGACGGTGGCGACGCTACGGGTCACGCTAAGGCACGATAAAGGTTGCGTTAGATGCGTGCAGACAAGGCGAGTGTGTGGGTATGAACGAGAGGGGGAGGCGCGGTGTGTACTAACCAGGAGAGGTCACCGGAGTTGCGTTGAGCTTCGGTTGCTTACAGAGGTGGACGATGACGATGCTCTAGGACGATACAGAGCAAAAGAAAGGCATGAGAAGATGCGCAAGGACACACTGATCACGCTTGTATGAATCAGAGACAGGGGGCGGGTGATGCTTACTGGAATCGCACACCGGAGTGGCTCGGTACTGCGGCGGTGCAAGTGAGATTGTGGGTAGCCTGGTGGTGGAGTGGGGGCGCTGAGTGAGGGGAAATGGTCGCAGAGGGGTGGGGGTTAAATAGCCAGAGCAGGGGCAAGAATCATGCACGACATCAATGGGATTTAAGAGCATTTGCGTCAGGAGGAAACGGCCGCGGCGGCGCTGGTTGCAGGCGTGATTTGAGGACGACGAGGTGACATGGCTACGGGGCCCAGTGGTCAGGGAGGGGGTAGGTTCTGCGCGGGTGGGGAAAGGCAGAGAGAGGAGTGACCCGGGTGGGCTGCTTTGTCTGTTGGGCCGAAAAGCTGGCGCCAGGCCCAGTTCTGATTTCTAATCTCTTTTCTTTTTCTAAATTGATTTTCAGGAATCTTTTTCAAATGAAATCAAAAGCATTTGAATTCCAAACTTTTCTGGATTTTTGTAAAGTGTAAACTTCATATTTTTGAGCATAAAACCTTGCTGTCTCATTAGACTTGCTTGGTCCTTTTTGAAAATTCAAAATAAACTGTGCCTCAGAACATGATTTGATAAAGATATATAAATGGTTTAAAACCATATTTTGTTTTTGGAAATTTTGTTCAAGCTTTGGAACTCATCAAACAATCCTATGATCACACAACAAAGGTTTTAAAACAATTATTCTCTCACTAGAGAGTAACATTGGATCAAAGCTTGTTCACATGAAATAATAGCACCCAAAGTTTCTGTTTCTTTCAAAAGAGTTTGAAATTGAACTCTAAATGAATATGCATGCATGGGTGATATGCAAAGCTTTGAAAACATGATTTTAGGGATGTTACAAATCTAACCCCCTTAAGGTGAATCTCTCCCTCGAGATTCGGATTGGCTAGCAAATAGGTGAGGGTGGTCTTTTCGAAGAACATCTTCTCTTTCCCATGTTGCTTCTTCTTCGGAATGATGGTTCCATTGAACTTTGCAGAATTTGATAGTCTTAGTCCGAGTAACTCTTTCTGTAGTCTCGAGAATCTTGATAGGTTTTTCGTCATAAGTGAGATCACTTTCCAACTGAACCTCCTCCAAAGGTATAGTATCCTTCAAAGAAGTCTCCTCCATCTCTGGATGACATTTCTTAAGCTGACTCACATGAAACACATTGTGAACGACAGACAATGACTCTGTAAATTCAATCTCATAAGCTACTTCCCCTTTACGACTCAGAATCTTGAATGGTCCAACATATCTCGGGGCCAATTTTCCTTTGACTCCAAATCTTTTCACTCCATGAAGTGGTGACACTCTAAGATATGCTCTATCACCCACTTCATAGGTGACTTCTCTACGCTTAGGATCTGCGTAGCTCTTCTGTCGGGACTGTGCTATCTTCAATCTGTCCTTAACTAGCTTGACTTTCTCTTCAGCCTCTTTGATTAGTTTTGGTCCGAAAAGATTTCTTTCTCCCACACCATTCCATAACAATAGGGTGGTACACTTTCTCCCATAGAGAAATTCAAATGGTGCCATCTCAATACTGGCTTGATAGTTGTTATTGTAAGATAATTCTGCGTAAGGCAGACTTTCATCCCAACTAGCTCCATAGTCTAGAGCACAGGCTCTCAACATATCTTCAAGAATCTGGTTGGTCCTTTATGTTTGTGCATCAGTCTGAGGATGAAAAGCAGTGTTGAATTCCAACCTCGTTCCCAATGACTCATGTAATTGCCTCCAAAAATGAGAAGTGAATTGGGTTCCCCTATAAGACACAATGCTTTTGGGTACTCCATGCAGACACACAATCCTACTCATATAGATCTTGGCTAACTTAGCACTTGTGTAGGTTGTCTTCACGGGTATGAAATGTGCCACTTTAGTTAGGTGATCCACTACTACCCAAATAGAATCTGACCTGGTCCTTGGCAATCCGGTGATGAAATCCATGCCAATCTTGTCCCACTTCCAATCAGGAATAGGTAGTGGTTGTAGTAATCCTGTTGGTTTTTGATGTTCCGCTTTCACTCTACTACATACATCACACAAAGCAATATGTTCAGAGATGTCTTTCTTGAGATTATTCCACCAAAATCTTTCTTTCATATCCATGTACATTTTGGTGTTACCCGGATGAATGGAATATGGTGAGTTATATTCTTCTTGTAAAATCAGTTTCTGAAGCTCCGGATCTTGTGGAACACAGATACGTTTTCCATACCATAAAGTACCCTATTCGTCTTCATGGAATCCTTTGGCTTTTCCTTTGCCAATATTTTCCTTAATCTCTTCAATTTCCTTATCTGTATTTTGGGATTCTTTGATTTTGTCCAACAAAGTGGGTTGAACATCCAATGACAAGAGATGTCCCTTAGGCACAATTTCCAATCTGAGATCTCTAAATTGGGCGGGCACACAGATCATCTGGCAACTCTCCCTTAGTAAGGCTATTCATAAAAACCTTATGGCTTAGAGCATCTGCTACAACATTTTCTTTACCGGGGTGCTATTGCAAACTCAAGTCATAGTCCTTGATGAGTTCTAGCCATATTATTTGTCTCATGTTGATTTCTTTCTGAGTGAAGATATACTTCAAACTTTTGTGACCTGTGAACACTTCACATCGCTTTCCCAAAAGATAGTGTCTCCATGTTTTGAGCGCATGGACAACATAGACTAAATCTAAATCATGAGTAGGGTAATTTACCTCATGAGTTTTGAGTTGTCTCGAGGCATAAGCCACAACTTTCCCTTCTTGCATTAGCACTGCACCTAATCCATGATGAGATGCATCACAATACACTTGGAAATCTTTCTCCAAATCTGGCAGACACAAGACTGGTGCTGTTACTAGTCTCTTCTTCAATTCTTGGAAACTGACTTCACATCCTTCATACCAAGAAAATTTATTGTCTTTCTTTAGTAACTCTGTCATTGGTTTAGCTACTTTGGAGAAATTCTCAATAAATCTTCTGTTGTATCCTGCCAAGCCAAGGAAACTACGAACCTCTTTTACTGACTTAGGAGATTCCCATTCGATTCTGGTGACACTTTAGCAGGATCAACTGCTACACCATCTCCTGACACAATGTGTCCAAGAAATCCAACTTCATTTAACCAAAATTCACACTTGCTGAATTTGGCATATAGCTTATGCTCTCTAAGATTCTCAAGTATCAAACGCAAATGTCCTTCATGCTCTTGTTTGCTCTTGGAGTAGATCAAAATGTCATCGATGAAAACGACAAAAAACTTGTCAAGGAACTCCATGAACACCTTGTTCATCATATTCATAAAGTATGCTGGTGCATTGGTCAAACCAAATGGCATCACGGTATACTCATACAATCCATACCTAGTGGTGAAAGTTGTCTTAGGTATGTCTTGTTCTCTTATCTTGAGCTGGAAATATCCTGATCGGAGATCAATTTTTGAGAACACACAGGCTCCTTCTAGCTGATCAAACAAGTCATTGATTCTAGGCAAAGGGTATTTGTTCTTGATAGTCACCTCATTGAGTGAACGTTAATATATGCATAACCTTTGAATTCTATCTTTATTTTCCACAAACAAGACTGGTGCTCCCCAGGATGAAGAACTTGGTTGAATAAATCCTTTCTGCAACTGTTCTCCAAGTTGTTTCTTGAGTTCAACTCATCAACTGACATCTTGTAAGGTCTCTTTGCTATTGGTCCCGATCCTGGTAGCAAATCAATCAGAAACTCCACATCTCTATCTGGTGGCATTCCTGGTAATTCTTTCGTAAACACATCCGGATATTCACTCACAATTGGCACACTGTCTATGCTAACCCCTCAAGAGAATTTAGCTTACTCCCTTTCGGTTCAAAGTTAGTCTTGAATCTAATCCTTTTGATTTCTGGAGTTGTGAGTGTGACAGTATGATTGGCACAATCTAGCACTCCCTTGTGCTTAGTCATCCAGTCCATTCCCAAAATGACATCCAATCCTTGGGAATTTAGGATTATCAGATTAACGGGAAACTTATACTTCCCCAACTCTATGACTAGATCATGACATCCCGAGTTCACTATCATTTCTCCGCCAGGAGAACTTACTTTTATAGGACACCCAATAGTTTCTACCGGTAGTTCATTTATTTCAACAAATTCTCTTGATATGAATGAATGAGATGCACCAGTATCAAAGAGAACAAATGCTGGAACAAAATTGAGTTTGAACTTACCAGCAACAGCATCAGGTTCCTCATAGATATCTTCCACATTGATGTGGTTCACCTGTCCCTTCTGGAAAGGGTTGGGTTTGTTGGGTCCTTCAACTTTCTTTTCTAGGCATTCATTTGCATAATGCCCCATCTTCTTGCACTTGAAACATTCAACCTGACTAAGATCCTTCTTGACAGGCTGGCTTCCACTACCACTTCCACTTCCATTGTGGTGGTTCTTGTACCCACTCTTGTGATTCTTGTACTTGTCATTGTCATGACTACGGTGATGCTTGTTGTCATGCTGACGGTTGTGGTTGTGGTGTTTGTTGTACTTTCCATGCTTGTGGGATCCAGAATTCCCACTATCATCATAATGGGAATGCTTGTGAGACGATCCCGAGCTGTGCTTGTCAGAGTGTTTCCTCTTCCTGCTTTCAACCTGTTTCATCTTGCTCTCCAAGATGGCAACCTTGTCACAAAGGGACTAATAAGTGGGGACATAGGCCACAGATAGCTACAGGTTCAGTTCATCATTTAATCCTTCGAGGAACTTTTCTTTCCTCTTAGCATCGGCGTCAACTTCATCCGGTGCATAACGCGCCAGATTGTTGAACTCCTCAATATATTCAGCCACGCTGCGGTGGCGCTGCTTCAAGTTATGAAATTCCTTCTTCTTCAAACTCATCACTCCGGATGAGATGTGAGCAGTACGGAAACCATCTTCAAAGATAGCCCATGTCACATCCTCAATGGGAGTGGTGATCTGGAAGTTATCCCACCATGTAGCTGCTGGTCCTTCCAACAAGTGTGCTGCAAACCTGACTTTCTCCTCATTAGTACAGCCAACAGTTACCAAATCCTTGTTTACTGAGCGTAGCCAATCATTGGCTACCATGGGGTCAGTAGTTCCTGAGAACTTAGCAGGCCTCAATCTTAAGAATTTGGTAAGCATGTCAAAACCTGGTGGATTGTTCTGATTGTTGTTGTTATTTTTATTGTTGTTGTTGTTATTATTGTTGTTGTTCTGATTCTGCATAAAGGTGGTCATCATCTGCATCAACTGTGTCTGAGCTGTCATCAGCTGCTGCATCTCTGGGGTGACATTGTTGTTGTTCGGGTTGGGGTTGGCACGTCGAGGAGGCATCTGTGGTTTTCATAAGGATAAGAATGAGATACCCATAGATGTTTAACATGCACAATACATCACATAAACAATCACCAAACATGCATCAAAATAAAAAGTTCAACAACATAGACAACAAGTTTGAAAAGCAAACACACCAATAGCAAGCCATCCACATGTTGGATGGTCATTGCGACTCAATAATCAAAAACATGGTAAATAAAAGGTAAATGAGTAGTCATCACTACTCCTCTGCATCAACCTCCTCATCAACAAGTGTAAGACCTGCATTCTCCATAGCGGTCTTGTATTCCTCGACATTGGTAGTCAAGGCCTCTACCTTGGCTTTGAGAGCCCTCTTCTGTGAACGAAGTCTCTCAATCACCACCTGCTGATGCTCGAGCTCGAAGTCCTTGGCCTCTAGTTCCGCAGTCATCTCTCGAATCCTCTTGTTCCTATCTTGGACTCTTTTCTCTTGACTCTTGAACTTCCTATCCTGACTCTCAAACTTGGCCTCCATTTCCTTGACTATCTCATCTTGCTCCGTGAAGAGCTTGTCCTTCTCACGAAGCTGCACCTGGAGTTCGTCATTTCTAAGCATGACGTTGGTCCTATCAGTATCTACGTGCCTAAGAAGAACCTCTAAGTCCTGGAGGTATAGACGAATTGGCTCTGCCGTCTCTCTAGCAGTATCCTCGAAGTCAATGGCCTCACCATCCTCATCACGTCTACCGAAGGCATGAAAGTGAGTACCTCTAATGTCCCGAGAGTGTCTTCCTAACAAACGTCCAAGCAAATCCTGCATGATTACCTCTAGGCCTCTCTCCTTGTCATCGTGCATGAGCTTGAAGGTGATAGTCTTCGTGGCTGGCTCAGTCTGGCGTCCTGACTGAGTAACCTTGAAGCCCCAAAGTTCCTTCCTCTCGAATTTGGTGAGGGGAAGCATCATGATGCTAGGAAGCGGAAGATTGAGCACACTAGTGAGCTCAATAAGACGAGTGCCAAAACGAGTTCTCTTGAACTCTTCAGCCGTGCTGATAGTAACATTAGGCATCTATTTTATAAGATAGAGAAAAGTTAGAAATAACATCAACAGAAAAACACAAAACAAGGTAGCACAAGAATATCATTTGCAAACCAAACACACAAGTCATGGTATACATAAATCCATTAAAGCATCCAAGGTTCAACATAACTTAGACAAATTTTTTGGAAAGGAAATGATAAGTGTGGTGGTCCAACTAATGAAGTATATTGCAACTCTCACTCACTAGACAAAATGGCTATCAAAGCATCCTTAGTAGCCATCTTCCTATCTTGTTCACAAGATTCCAAAATCAAGTGTATGATGTCTTCCCTTAGTTGTTGGTTGGTAGTTTCCGACTCTTGGGTATGCTTCTTTTCTTCCCCAAGGTCATTTTGGGTGTTAAGCATTCTTCACTTGAGTCTTTCACCAAGCTCTTTTATGGCCTTCCAAGCTGCATCCCTTGCATAATCAAAGAATGTCGTGTGCATCACTGAGTTGGTGACCATGTAGAATCCTCATTCTTTGTGGTTGTCTTCCTTGTTTTTGTATAAGTGAAGTTGCACCCACCAATATTCTTCTCCTTCATCCATCACAGGGAAACCTTTGTACACAGCTGCACCATGTATCCCCATGGTAACCATAAGGTTCTTGAGGGCCTTTGGAAATTCAGTCTCACACTCTAGGGTCATGGTCATGAGTGGTCCCTTCCTTACAGCTTCGTTGATGGAGTTCATCTACAAATAGAGATGAGAAAGAAGAATTAGAAAAGTTTACGAGAAGAAAAAGACAAGTGTGGAAATTGTTGAAAATTTTTCCTTAGTGGTTTCTAATCCAATCCTAGGGTCATAATCCTACAGGCAACATAGTGCTCTGATACCATCTGTAAGATCCCTCCCTTTATAAAGGTAAGGATCCCTGTGATTGCAATGCTAGTCCCTGGATCAATGCTAGCATCCACAGTTTAAGATGAAGTACATAGAAACAAAGGTCATTATTACATATCATTCCATACAAAAACATAGTCTTTTACAAACTCCATGGCCACAGGCCTAATACAAGAGTTCAAATATATAATAAGATAAATAAGTCTTCATCTTCATGTGCCACAGGCAAGCATGTTGAGTGTAGACTCATAACCCCTAATCATCATCAGAATAACCTGCAACATCACAAGTTACAACCACAGTGGGTCAATACATTGGAATAGTATTGGCAAGTGATACCTTAGTAGAATATTAGCATCTAGATACTACATGAATTTGGCTAAGTGTAGCTTAGGCTTGCTTTGCTCAAAATAGGTTTTACCTATCAGTTGAAAACACTAAGTTTTTCTTTGACAAAACTTTCCCAAGGAATCAACAATAGAAATTGGTGAACCTTCACCCTTGTTCAACCACAAGTTTTAACTTAGAAATTGGGATGAGGAGATTCTTGATAGCTTCCATGTCTTGATGCTCAAGTTGTCCAATACCAGGGACATGGCTAAGTACTTAGATTCTTCCATCTGCAGAGGTTGTGCACTTTCCCCACAAGACTTGATTTTCACCAAGACAGGACCTTTCAGAAGCCTTCCCTTAGACCAAATGGACGCGTTCCAACCTATCATCCCACTACCACCAACTGTCCAAATGGCTAAGTTATTGCAACCTATAAGATCCAGGTAGAGCCCATATTGCCATGTGGCTGCGCTAGAAACTTCTTAACATATGGCATCTCAAATCCCTTTGTTCCTGGGTGGCTTTCCACAAGTGAGATACACAAGGTAAACCATAGAAATGGGCCTTGTGTAACCACTCAACACAAACCATTCCTTCCATTCCACCCAGGTGTTTCATTCACTTAGTTGTTTTATTAAGCAAAAACACAAGTCAAAGACTTAGAAATATTTCACATAGCATGAATGTATAACCACCCTTGGTTGCTACTAGCTAGGCTAAGCATGGCAATGGTAAGCATCTTAACTTAGAGAAATTTCTAACAATTCTATAACTACTAGGATTTCCCAAGCATAGCATATAGATACTTATCAAAATATTCATGCAGGTCCTATACAAAATATTTCTAGTGCATAGTTGAAAAATATAGGAATAAAATCATGAAGCACCACTTGCCTTGGTAGTTTGGGGAGTAGCAACAATCTTCACAACCACAATCACTATTTGCACCAAAATCTACACATAAAATATTGGCACCAAAATCACATATCAAAATATACAATCAAAAATATATGAATGCATGCAAATGCCATGTGATGATTTTTCTACACCAAACAAGACAAGTAATCAGTACTAAAACATAAACAAGTCCAAGACACTCAAAATAAACTTTATTTGATCCTTAAAACATTTTTTCAAATTATTTATATAACCAAAATAAGCCTACACAAGTTTCCGCAAAAACAACCATTTTTATAGAGGCAAAACATTAAACACATTGCATAAACAGATAGGATTTTCTCTCCTGATTCCAATGATAAAAAGTTTGCAAAATTTGAACGTGGGAATCAAAAGTTATGATTTTTACAAGTTTGAAACACAAATAGATCTAAATTCTATTTTAATTCTAAACCCTAGCCACGCGGCGTGTTCTGATTGGCTGATACCTATTCGCACGGATCGATCAATGCGGGCCATAGGATTTAAGTGATGCTGTGTGGCTTAGATCTAAAGAAAACGTTTCGTTAAGTGATCTATCGTACGTGTTGGGTCTGGATCTAACGGCTATGGACCAAGCGACCAAAGTTTGGCGGGGCCAGCGGCGACGAGTGGCGGAGGCAGCTCTATCAGAGACGTTGCTGGTGATTTAGGTCACGCGGGAGAGGGAGAGATAGCTCACCTGGTTTGCCGTGCGTTTCTGATGCTCAAGGTGTGCTTGGCTGGTGAAGGGGCGCTCGAGGTTGACGGGTATTGCTCACCGGAGTCGCTTCTATCATCGGGCGTGTGCTGCTGAAGACGGTGGCGACGCTATGGGTCACGCTAAGGCACGAGAAAGGTTGCGTTAGATGTGTGCAGACAAGGCGAGTGTGTGGGTATGAACGAGAGGGGGAGGCACGGTCTTTACTAACCAGGAGAGGTCGCCGGAGTTGCGTTGAGCTTCGGTTTCTTCTAGAGGTGGACGATGACGACGCTCTAGGACGATACATAGCAAAAGAAAGGCATGAGAAGATGCGCAAGGAAACACTGATCATGCTTGTATGAATAAGAGACAGGGGGCGGACGATGCTTACCGGAATCACACGCCGGAGTGGCTCGGTACGGCGGCGGTGCAAGTGAGATTGTGGGCAGCCTGGTGGCGGAGTGGGGGCGCTGAGTGAGGGGAAATGGTCACAGAGGGGTGGGGGTTAAATAGCCGGAGCAGGGGCGAGAATCACGCACGACATCAATAGGATTTAAAAGCATTTGCGTCGGGAGGAAACGGCCGCGGTGGTGCTGGTCGCAGGCGTGATTTGAGGACGACGAGGTGACGTGGCTACGGGGCCCAGTGGTCAGCGAGGGGGTAGGTTCTGCGCGGGTGGGGAAAGGCAGAGAGAGGAGTGGCCCGGGTGGGCTACTTTGTCTGTTGGGCCGAAAAGTTGGCGCCAGGCCCAGTTCTGATTTCTAATCTCTTTTCTTTTTCTAAATTGATTTCCAGGAATCTTTTTCAAATGAAATCAAAAGCATTTTCCAAACTTTTCTGGATTTTTGTAAAGTGTAAACTTCATATTTTTGAGCATAAAACCTTGCTGTCTCATTAGACTTGCTTGGTACTTTTTGAAAATTCAAAATAAACAGTGCCTCAGCACATGATTTGATAAAGATATATAAATGGTTTAAAACCATATTTTGTTTTGGAAATTTTGTTCAAGCTTTGGAACTCATCAAACAATCCTATGATCACACAACAAAGGTTTTAAAACAATTATTATCTCACTAGAGAGTAACATTGGATCAAAGCTTGTTCACATGAAATAATAGCACCCAAAGTTTCTGTTTTTTCAAAAGAGTTTGAAATTGAACTCTAAATGAATATGCATGCATGGATGATATGCAAAGCTTTGAAAACATGATTTTAGGGATGTTACAAGACCAAAAGAAGTTTAACGAGAACTGCACAGATCGGTAGTGATAGTTTATGTCCTAGAGAGAGTGGAGAGTATTTGAAACCCCACAGCCCCATGTCGCTCCCAAGGGGCGACTCAGGTGGCGAAACCCTAGCCTCCACCCAAGCTCTCCTCTCCCACCCTTTTCGTCACCAGAGGATGCTAGTAGTATGAGAAGCATGAGGCGAAGTGCATCGTGTGTCGCCAGCAGGCCCTTTGCCAGTGCTTAGTTGACTAATGAGTCCAAAATTTGATAATTTTTACTCATTGTTTTTGCGTTAGTAGCATAAGGTTTTAAATATTTTACCGCGCGCACACCTTTCTATCCTTGTTTCAACATGATCCCAATTTACTATGTCTGTAACGAACATATCAATTGAGACTATCATATTACATAGTAATATGATATTTTTAAGTGATAAAGTCATTTTATTGATTTATCTTCGCACCTGTAAGAATTGCCCATGCCTAGGAGACTCCAGCCAGCATAACGACCAGTGGTATGGGTGGAGCCCGCCTGTACCGCACGCCCGTACGACCCGGCGACAGGAACGCCTCGTCAAATACTTCCCCCTCGCAAAAATATATCACAGATCCGACATTCACAGAAACCTCCAGCTATAAAAAACTACACCAGGAAGGGATCTGGAGGAGGAACTTGAAGAAGGGCAAATCCTTTCTACTGCACGGATCATTGGAGGACAACACATCATCCCCTACATCATCAACCGCCACATCTCCATCACCATCTCTAACCCCATCTTCCATTCATTATACCTTGTTGTAATTCCAGATTCAATTGTTGTTTGCACTAGATTTTCCCATTACTTTTATCCATCTATTTGATTATGATGATGTTGTTGATTGCTTCCATGTGTGAGTAGTTCCCTTCGTTCTTGGAGAGATGGAGAAATCCTAGCATTATTATGAAATGAAATAAATATAATCTATTACTTGTGTAGAGGACCTATTTATCTATTATGTGTGTTTGATCTTTCTCTTTAGATGGTATGTGTAGTCGGCCACATATCATTTGCGTTCGGGTATAAATTAAGAGGGTGAAACCCTTTGGATGTTTGTGTCGGTTGCTACTATGACTATAAACACTGCTATCACCCAACGCGGCCGAAGGGGGAACAAAGGGAGATTCACTAAGCTAATTATGTCCATGGAAAAATCCTTAATTGCGGTGGCCTGCATGGTGATTGCTTCTAGGAATCACAGTGATTATTTAGAGATGACCTCATTCCTGGTTGAACAAAGTGACTGCCTATGAGCCTTGGTAAACATCTTATTACAGAACTCTCTCCACACATATCATGGCACAAGAAATAGGTTATCCTAATTATGCTTAATTACAACATGCTAGAGGTGTATCCTACATCCCCAAGAAAGCCGTAGCCCTATTGATTTCAACCTCCATTCCAAAACACTCTTTTTACTTGCTTTGTTTTTACTCGTTTTATTTACTTTCTTGCACTTAAACCAAAAACCTTTCAAACACCAGTTTACTCGAAATCAAAGGCAAATTATAAGTATCCTTTGGTAGATAGTGACAAGGGGCATAAATACCTCAACCAAATATCTCTATGTGGGTTTGATGCTCTTATTTCTAAACTAGCTATAATTGATCTATGCACTTGCAGTCATCAAGCTATTTTCTGGCGCCATTGCCAGAAAGCTAAGCGCTTTTGGTATTTTTTCTTAGTTGTTAATTCTATTAATTGTTTTACTAAAGGTGTTTACTAGTTTCAGGTAGACACCATGGGCGATTACCAACATATCATTCAGCTGGTAGCTATAGGAATTCCGGTCCACCCATGGATGCTTATTTAAAATCCAATAACCCGAGAGGGTATGACATTAACCCCATGCTTTTGGATCTTTTGTATGCTAAAAAATGCAGGAGACGGTACGGAAGATCCTTATGATCATGTAGGGTTCTTTGAGGAAACATGTGGGACTTTTTGTTTAAACAGATTTACTAAGGATGAGGTTAAATCTGCACTCTTTATTCAAACTCTTATTGACGACGCACATTCTTGGTATATTCAAAGTCCCAATAAGATTACTAACTCCTGGGAGAGGTTGACCTTTTCATTCTTGATTTTTTTATTTCGCAGTACAAAAACTCTTCGATCTAGACGCATGATCACTAATTTTAAAGGTAGGCCTGAAGAAAGATTGCATGAAGGATACACAAGGTTTAGGGGACTTCTTGACCTTAGCTCACCACAACTTCTCACGCTTGGTTGGTATCATACTTTCTATGTAGGTTTGAGCACCAATAATAGAAATGAACTAGACTCCTTCACTAATGGGTCATTTACCAAATTTAGTGTTGAAAGAGCATGGAATTTGCTAGATACAGTGCATAGGATAGAAAATGCTCATCGTGAAGCTATGCTGAATGAAGAAAATCCTATAGAGTACAATTTTCTTAAAAACTATCTAGCTTCGGGCAAAATAGAAAATTTCCTTGGGAATTTTAACCTTTACCCTCGTATGATTGTCCAAATTTTTAAAATCTATGTTGGGCATTTGCAGATTTCAAAGGAATGGGAATGGTACACACAGCCTGATAAGGTAAAAAACCCTATACCTGGCCTTGAAAACAAATATTTGTAGATGCAGGAAAAGCTAAAAATTGAGGATAAAAATGTTCTCACCAAAAATATAGAAGACAAGTGTGAGGGAAAGCAAAGGATGGGTAAGTTAACCAGGAATCTAGGGACCATCAATAAAAATAGTGGCATAGTAAAAGAACTTCTAGAACCTGAGATATTTAAAGAAGAGGTAATAATGGTAAGCAGATAATCCTCTAATGTAATTAGATGTAAGTTTGAAGATAAGAATAAAATCCAACAGAAAATTCCTTTCAGTTTAGGAGGAGTTACTGATGTTGGGTTTTATGATTGAAACTCTCTTGTTAATATTATGTCTTAGTTTATCTATAGGAATTATGGTGTCATTTTGACGAACCAGATCTTGAGTCATCCAAGGTCACGTTTATGCTTTCTTATAGAACCCTGCAGCAGACTCACGGTATTCTTTGTGACACCTGCATATCTATAGGAGCTTTTGTGTACCCGGTTGATTTCTACATTATTGATATTCCTTTGAATACCCCGTTGTGAGACCCTAGCGCATGGCTTAATAGTATTGATAGTATACCCATACGAATAACTTGTAATTTTTTCTAGAAGCTTATCCAAAAAAGAACCTCCAGGTTAAGCGTTCTTGTCCTGGAGAAATTTGAGGATGGGTGACCGACCCGGAAGTGGGTATCGGGTGCTCACGAGTGAGGATAAAGTGCGCACAAAAGACTAGTGTTGGTCTGTGGGGTTAGTCTAGAGATCCTATTGAGCTGCCAAGAGTGACAGCCGCTAGTCCTGAGAGGTCGGGGTGTTACAAGTGGTATCAGAGCCAACCCTAGCGGTGACACGGGCGTGTGCGGGTCAGTGGAAGACATATGGAGCATGGTGCATGTGGCCCAGAGTGGACATGACATGGCACATGTGTCGGCATTATACTGCCAAGAGGAAATGTTCCTAGCTTGTGGTTGATCGACGAGGGAGTCGATCTTCTAAGGGTGGGTGTATGTGAGACCCTAGAGAATGGCTTAATAGTATTCATAGTATAACCATACCAACAAAGTTGCAACTTCTTTTCCGAAAGCTCATCCAAAAAAGAACCTCCAAGTTAAGCGTTCTTGTCCTAGAGAAATTTAAGGATGGGTGATCGACCAGGAAGTGGGTACCGAGTGCGAACGATTGAGGACAAAGTGCATAGAAAAGAATAGTGTTGGTCTATGGGGTTAGTATAGAGATCCTATTAAGCTGCTAGGAGTGACAACCGCTGGTCCAGAGAGGCCGGGGTGTTACACTCGTGCCCAGTATTTTTTGTAATCATTTTTATAGCTCTATGAGTGCTAATATTGACAACAAGAAACAAGTCTTGTCCTTACATATTGGAGAAGAAATCCTAGAAGTTAAATGCAGCCAATTTACAAAATTGCCCTATGATAAGAAGATTGAGGTCAAAGAAGACAAGACTATTGAAGAATTGGTGGCAATCTATTTCAGTACCCCGCAATCCGAGTTGGAGAGAAGATTGACAAATAATGATTCACTTTCAGATGACTCTACAAAAGAAGAACTAGATAAAATCCTTAATACAACACCAGAAGTTGAAGACAACCTTGGTAATGAGTTTGAAGATCTAGGAAGAGTAGGAGATGAGGATCCACCTCCTCTCGTTTTAAAGCCTCTCCCTCTAGGACTCAGGTATTAATTTTTGACAAGGAAGGTAAATGTCTAGTAATTCTTGATGATAGCATCTCTCCAGAAGAAATTAAGAAAATATTAGGAGTACTTGTCGAACATCGTGAAGCCTTTGAATATACTCTTAGTTACATTAAATGGATAGATCCTTCCATAGCTATGCATAAACTACCTATGGGTGATGATGCTAAACCTTTATTGATACTCAAAAAAGATTGAATCCTAAAATGAAAGAAGTGGTAAGAAAGAAGGCCATAGCATGCTAGACAAATAATATTATTTATCCCATCTCCGATAGTAAATGGACAAGTCCAACCCATTGTATACCTCGAGAGGGTTGCATAACTATAATTAATAATGATAAAGATGAATTGATCCCTGCTAGAACTATAGCGGGATATAAAATGTGTATAGATTTTAGAAAATTAAAAAAGGAAACTATAAAGAGCCACAATAAAATACCTCTCATGAAATAACATCTTGGAAAGGATGTTTGGCAACTCTTATTTTTGTGTTCTTGATGGTTATTCGGGCTATTCTCAAATTGCTATTCAGCCCAAAGACCAAGAGAAAACTACCTTTACATGCCCTTACGGAACTTATTCTTACATGCTAACGCCTTTTGGTTTATGTAATGCAGCTGCTACTTTTTAAGATTATGTTTTAAAGGTATTTGATAGTTTTGTAGAAAGTTCTATGGAGGTTCTCATGGGCAACTTTGTTGTGTATGGGACTGCTTTTGAACAATGTCTTTATAATCTTAATAGAATTTAGCAGCGATGTAGGAATACCAAGCTAGTCCTCAACTGGGAGCATTGTCGATTCATGGTAAGAGAAGGTAATGTTTTTGTACCTAAGATTTCTAAGAAAGGGATTGAGATTGATAATGATAACCTTATTACTTTAGAAAGATTACCAATACCTCAAGATGTAAAAGAGGTTAAGAATTTTCTAGGACACGCGGGTTTCTATAAACGTTTTATTAAGGATCTTTCTAAAATAGATACTCCTTTAACCTATCTCTTAGATAAAGACACCCTCTTCACATTTGATAGGAATTGCATTGATTCTTTTGAGAAGTTGAAAAAGGTACTAGTTTCTTCCCCTGTTGTTCAACCACCTAATTGGGCGAGCCTTTTGAGATTATTTGTCATGCTAGTGAATATGCTATAGGGACTATTTTAGGACCACGAGATGGGCTAAATCTAAATGTTATCCAATACGCTAGTCGTACTCTTAATGAAGATCAAAGAAATTATGCAACAAAAAAAATCTTAGCTATAGTATTTGCTCGTGATAAGTTTAAACATTAGATTATCAATTTAAAGGTAATAGTTCACACATATCATCAAGCTTTAAGACATCTCTTAGCCAAGAGGGATGTGAAACCCCACCTAATTAAATGGGTCTTGTTACTACAAGAATATGACTTACAAATAGTTGATAGAGGTAAGGATAATCCGGTTGCTGACCATTTATCGCGTATGGAGGGTATTTTGGAGGATCCAACTCCCATTGATGAATCTATGCCAGGTGAGTATCTTGCTACTATCGAGTCACATGACCCTTGGTTCATAGACTATGCTAATTTCCTTGTGGGTAAGTTTCTACCAAAAGGAATGAGGTACCATCAAAGAAGGAAATTCTTTAATGATTTAAAATAATACTTTGGGGATGATCCTTATTTATATATACATGGAATTAATGGGATAATTAGGAAATGTGTGACCGACCATGAAATGAATGCTATTCTTAAGGCTTGACATGATAGTCCTTATGGAGTATATCATATTGGTGACCGTACAATAGCCAAAGTCTTACAGTCAGGATTTTATTAGACAACACTAATCAAATATGCTCATGATTATGTTAGAAATTGTGACGCTTGACAGTATATGAGTAATATAGGAAAAAGACAAGAAATGTCTATGAAATATAACCTCGTAATAGAACCCTTTGATGTCTGGGGAATGGACTTCATGGGACACTTTGTCCCTTCTAATGGTTATACTCATATTATTGTTGCTATTGATTATGTCACCAAGTGGGTGGAAGCTATACCCACGTCTCATGCAGATGCGGCGATGTCTATCAATATGACCAAGGACATTATTTTTCTCATGTTTGGAGTTCCCCGCCTTTTGATTACTGATGGTGGAAGTCATTTTATAAAAGGTAATTTTAGGAATATACTTCAAAAATATGGAGTTGATCATCGTGTAGCCTCGCCATATCACCCACAAACTAGTGGGCAAGTGGATCTATCTAACTAGGAAGTCAAAGTCATACTCCATAATACAGTGAATAAGTCAAGAAAATATTGGGCTATGAAGCGCAATGACTCACTATGGGCATATACCACCGCGTATAAGAATTCGATGGGAATGACATCATACAAGATGGCATATGGTAAAGCTTGTCATCTCACATTAGAATTAGAACATAAAACTCATTGGGCTATTAAAATTGTGAATTTTGATTTTACAACTGTAGGGGGGAATGTCTCTTAGATATTCATGCTTTAGATGAGCTCAGAAATGAGGCTTATGAAAATGTTAGAATATTTAAGGAAAAGTTTAAAAAATGGCCTAATAGGAAAGTAGAGAATAAGGAGTTTAAATCCGGGGATAAAGTCTTGCTCTAGAACTCTAGGCTTAAGATTTTTGCAAGGAAACGCAAATCCAAGTGGGAAGGACCTTATGAAGTAGAAGATGCATATCCCTCAGGGGCGGTAAAGTTGGAAAATACTACTGCTTCTTCCTCTTCGTGGATTGTTAATGGGAAACGTTTAAAACACTATAGAGTTGGGGAAGTAAACACAGCGGAGCTGATTTCTTTAATCACAACCGAGAAATACATCAAACAAAGTAAGGTGACAAGATCTTAGTTGTTTTATTTTTGCATTCCTGTGAATGTCTTCAAATTCATTTGTTGTGTTCTTTGCTTTCTTCTTATTTTTATGATCTTTTCGAGCTATTTTTCGACCTGGTACCAGCAAACTGTACGGGGGGACGCGCCCATACCAGTGGTCGTTGTATGCTCGGCGGATTCCTCTTTTTATTTTTGTTTTCCCTAGGATCAGTACGACCAGTACAGATGCATGCGACTGTATTAGTGGTTGTTATGCTACCAGTACTCCTGGGATGTTTTTCAGGGCCACGGAATGACCAAGCAGTATGGGCGCATCCGCCCATACGGCTGGTCATTATGTTCCCTGCCTCCGTTGCTAGCCTGATCCACTGTGTTGATTATGTAAAAAAAAGTTTATAGTCGGTTTGGTGCCGGTACGGGCACACCGTATGGATGGGGCCCGCCCGTACTGCTAGCCACAGCCGGCTACAACCTCTTTTATTTAGGTTTTCTTTTTTCCTTTTTGATTTTACTTCCTTTTTCCTTTCTTACTTTGCCTCCACCTTTAATATATAGGGTTTACCTTTCTCAGCTTTTTGCTATGGCATCTCAGATCTCACTTGATCGTTCAAGAGCTATGCATCCTTTTCATATCAAGAAGATCTGGACCAAGAAGGGTGAAGTACCTATTGCTCAAGATAGAAGATAGGAGTTTGAGGGGGATTCTTCATCGACCTCAACAAGAGAATCAACTCAAGTGGTTCCACTCCCCAAATGGGAGGATATGTTTCTGCGCAAGTTGGAGATGCTCACGCACGTGAAACAAAGGAGGAGCCATGAATAACCCCAAATCAACCCTTACAGGTATAACCTTTGCGGATCTTATCTCAAATCTTCTCCCAAAACTTCGTCTCACAAAGAAGAAAAACGGGATGGGATTAGAGAAAAGATCGAAAATCTTTAAAATATCTCCAAAGCCTATGTTGAAACTATTGGGGAAGGAGTTGACTCCTACTGGTTGATGAGCAAAGACCTCAAAAAGAGAGTCGATGACATTGATGGTAGAGTTTAACTCTTGACCAAGATCATTATGGATATGGCTGATGATAGGAAAACCTTAGGAAAAATAATCAAAGAACAACATGCTCACATCTCAGAATTGTCCACTCGATTCACGTGTATTGCTCATGCTTGCAGCCTCAAGGCATAAGAGGAATAAGAAGATGATGATTTCTTTACCCCAAAGTGTTGGAGATATGCCCAAGAGGCAATAATAAAAATGGTTATTATTATATCTTTGTGTTTAGGATGAATGTTTACATCCCATGCTAGAATTGTATTAACCAGAAACATTAATACGTGTGTGTTTTATAAACATAAGAGTCCCTAGTAAGCCTCTTGTTAAACTAGCTTGTTGATTAATAGATGATCATGGTTTCCTGATCATGGACATTAGATGTTATTAATAACAATATCATGTCATTAGGAGAATGATGTGATGGACACACTCCTATAGTTAGCATAGCATAAGATCAAGTCATTTAGAGTTTGTTTGCTACAAGCTTTAAAATACACAGTAACCTAATACTTCGACCATGAGATCATGTTAATCACCATCGCCGGATGGATGCTTTGATGACATCAAACACCACTTCCATAACTGGGTGGTTATTTGGTGGCATTAGGTATTCTGAAAGTATGGATTGAAGCGCATGGATCAAGAGTGGGATTTGTCCAACCATATGACGGATAGATATACTCTGGGGCCTCTCGGTGCAGTGTCATCCAATTGGCTTGCAAGCATGTGACAAGGTCACAAGGGATGTCACATCACCGTACGAGTAAAGAGTACTTATTAGTAACGAGGTTGAACTAGGTATAAGAGATGCCGATGATCGAACCTCGGATAAGTAAAGTATCGCGCGACAAATGGAATCGATATCGTATGTAAATGGTTCATTCAATCAAGAAGTCATTGTTGAAATATGTGGGAGCCATATGGATTTCTAGATCCCTCTATTGTTTATTGACCGGAGAAGTGTCTCGATCATGTCTGCATAGTTCGTGAACCGTAGGGAGACACACTTAAGGAATCGATGTTGTTTAACTAGATATGGAATATGTGTTGGGGACCGAATGTTGTTTGGAGTCACGGATTGTATCCAGGATATTACGAGGAGATCCAGAATGGTCCGGAGAATAAGATTCATATAAGGAAAGTGGTTTTCTAGGGTTTAGAAAAAGTTTCAGTGTTTTGACCGGATACTTGTAGAATGTTCTAGAGGGACCACTAGTGGTTCCACCACCCCGGGAGGGGGTCACTTGGATAGTGGCATATGCCCTAGGGGCCAGTCGCACCAAACCCTAAAGGGACAATTCGGCCAAGACTAGTAAAAGGGTCAAACCCTAGTTTGAATAGTCAAATCCTAGTTTGAAAAGTCAACCTCTAGTTTTTGGTAAGAAGGAAGACTTGGTGGAAAAGGTTTCAAGCTCTTACCTTGGTGGCCGAGTTGGGAGGGACACGGCCTGGGCTGGGAATCCTGGCCGGTTGCCCTACCTATATAATGAGGGGTGGGGGTGCAACCCCCCACACCCCTTGTCTATTGGCGCCTAACCCTATCCGCCCCTTCTCTTCTCTCTCGTCCGCCATCCTGATCTGGCTTAGACGAAGCCCTGCAGAAATCTCTCCTCCTCCACCACCACCACCACACTGTCATGCTGTTGGGATTCCGAGGAGATCTACAACCTCCACTGTCCTGCTGGAACAAGGGAGAGGAAGGTCTTTATCGACTACCGTAGGTGTGACCGACTGCGGAAGCGCTGCCGGAACGCGGTGCCGGAAGGATTGTCTACATGATCTTGAGATCGGCAAGTGATCGACTACATCAACCACGAGAATCTGATCTCGTTAAATGCTTTGGATCTATGAGGGTTAGTTCTCTACAATCTCGTTGCACCGTTCTCGTAGATTAGATCTTGGCTTTGCCATAGATTAGATCTTGGTTTTGTGTGTTCATGCAATAGATTTTTTTTGTTTTGCATGCTACGAACCCTACAGTGGTATCAGAGCCGACTCTATGCGTAGATCTGTTGCACAAGTAGAATACAATAGTTTTGTGGGCGTTGATGCTTTTGTTGTTGCTTGCTTTTCGTGTACTTTGCATCTTGCGGGATGGTGGGATGAAGCGGCCCAGGTTAACCTTACATGTCATCATACATGAGACTTGCTCCACGTTCAACGTGCAACTTGCATTGCACTAGTGGCTTTGCGGGTGTTTGTCTCTCCCACCATAGTTAAGATTCAATTTACAATGCGCACTTGAAAATACTTGTAACAACAATGTGGTTCTTGTTCGTAGGTAAGAACGATTCTTATTCGAAAGCCCCAAGCCACGTAAAAGATGCAAATAAAATTAGAGGCGTCTAACTTGTTTTTGCAGGGCATGTGATGTGATGTGATGTGGTCATGATTTAATTGTGATTATATTTGATGTATGCAATGAACCTTATTGAAAGTTGGCAACCGGCAGGAGCTTTATGGTTGTCCTTAAATTCGTTAAGACATGTGTGTCTATTCATCAGTAATAGCTTTATTCCAAGTAGTTGTAATAGTTTCTATTGGTGATGACAACCATGAAGCGGCGCCATTGACCTTGACGCCACGCTGGTGATGATGGAGATCATGTCCGTGCTTTGGAGATGAAGATCAAAGGCACAAGAATAAAGGTCATATCATATAAATATTATGAATTGCATGTGATGTTAATCCTTTTTATGCATCTTGTATTGCTTAGATCGCGACAGTAGCACTATAAGATAATCCCTCTCACTAAATATCAAGTAATAAAGTGTTTGTCCTTAGTAGGCACCATTGCTAAGACTCGTCGTTTCGAAGCATCACGTGATGATCGGGTGTGATAGATTCTACGTGTGCATACAACGGGTGCAAGCCAGATTTGCACATGCAGATACTAAGGTTAATCTTGACAAGCCTGGCATGTACAAACATGGCCCCGGAACACGAAATACCAAAAGGTAAAACATGAGTCATATGGATGATATGATGAACATGTTGATTGTTCGCCTTTGAAGCTACATCATCTCTCGTGATGATCAGACTTGGTGTAGTGGATTTGGTTCGTGTAATCACCAAAATGACTCGAGGGATGTTGTTTTGAGTGGGAGTTCAAAATTAATATGATTAAAGTTGAACACAATCTATCATAAATTAAATCAAAGTGAATTTTCATAATTGTTATAGTCATTGGCATCCGTTCACCACCTTATGCTTAGTTATAATTGAGATAATAAAACTATAGAATTCTGGATAGTTACTTTACGAACTGGTATCATATTATTATGAGTGTCAATCTAAAGTTTAAAAGTACTATTTCAAACTTTCAGAAAAATCCGTTTACTCCATGAAGTTTAATAATTAGTATTAAATCAAGAGTAACAATTCCAGTATTAGTATCTAAAATATCATGTTTCCCTCCATTATTATTGATATTCAAAAGATTGTTTTAATATTAAGGTTATCTAGGAGCTAAAAGAATTGTTTCAGAAATCATCATGTGTGGAAGATATTGCGATATCGAAAACAATGTTTTGGTTGCAACATGATAGAGTATAATTTAGCAAAATATATGTTGTCATATTTTATGAGAATATGGGAAGGTTGGAGATGCTAGACATCCTAATCCTTCAAAAGGGTTTTGGAAAGCAACATTATACTTGCAACTCTCCTTTATAAGCTATGGTAGCTTGATCGTGAAAGTTTTCATGATAAGGATTCTCACGATTCTACTTCAAAGTGCAAGTCCAATATATTAGTATTTGACTATACACACTTTGGACTATGTGTCATATGTATGACTCCACTATTGATGTTGATAGATTCTTTTAAAAGGGAAAGGAAATGCTGAAAGAGAATCTATGAAATATTTGGCGGAAAGATAAAAGGTTGGAAATGTCCAACTTGGATATATAGATGATATAAATTTTATGGCTGTATTCTTTGCTTGTTAAACAATGTGGTTCTTGGGTATTGGATACCGAATTGGTTGGTATGAAGTGTCATACATGACAACACAATTCATGAACTGCAATGGCCTAAGTAACCAATAAGATAATATGTGATAATGTTCATAAAAAACAAAAAAGGTGTTGTTGGGTTTTTCGTTGACATCAAAGCTTACCTTCAAGATTTGTTTCAATCATTGTTATTTCGATCAGGTATTATGAGAACAAAAGGTTGTTCAAATAATTACCGCGTTTCATATAATATGGATGATTTACAAGTCTGGTTGGAGAAATCACATCCATAAAACTAATGCTAAAAATGTCGCAAGACAAATGATTGAAAGATCACTTACGAAGTGAAATCGCCATTTAAAATTATATTGGAAATCAAAACATGAAGAAACTCCATGTTGATGGAATTTTAGAGTCTTTTGATTTTGATCAAATGACCCTTGTGAGACTTTCCCGGAGATAATTGAAACTTCGTTCAAAGGCCAAAGAAGAACAAATGTGTAGGGGTCCCAATCTTTAATAAGATAGAGCCCCCTGTGTTTACAATGCTAGTCCCTGGATCAATAGCTAGCATCCACAGTTAAGATGTAATATCAAGATACAAAGGTCATAATATAACTTTATAACCAGGAATAACATAATTTTATTACATCAAACATAGCTCATTTGGCTATTACATTACATTGCAGCGGAATAACTATAAGCATGGGTCCTTCATCTTCAAAGTGCCACAGGCAGATGTTGGTTGTAGACTTTGTAATCCTAATCAATCAATCTTCACTAAAATCAATCAAACCTGCAACATACAAGTTACAGCCACAAAGGTCAATACATTTGAATTGTATTGGCAAGTGATACTATGGTAGTATAGTGGAATCTATCATCTATATGCATTTGGCTAAGTGGAGTTGAGGCTTGCATTGCTCAAAATAGATTTTTCCTTAACATTTGAAAATACTAGGTTTTGCTTTGACAAGATCATTTTTCTCAATCAAAGATTTGAAGACTTCAAACAACCCTTGTTCAAACCACAAGATTTTAACTTAGAAATTGGAATGATGAGATTCTTGATTGCTTCCATGTCTTGATGCTCAAATTGTCCTTTACCAGGGACATGGCTAAGTACTTAGATTTTACACTCTGTAGAGGTGGTGCACTTTCCCCACAAGACTTGGTTTCCCAAGACAAGATCTTTCAGAAGCTTTCCCTTAGACCAAAATGGACGCTCTCCAACCTATCAAACACTACCACCCACTGTCCATATGGCTAAGTTCTTGCAACCTATATGATCATGGAAGAGCCCATATTGCCAAGTGGTTGCACTTGAAGCTTCTCAACATTTGACATCTCAAATCTCTTTGTGCCTGGGTGGCATACCACAAGTGAGATACACAAGCCAAGTCCATGGCCTTGTGAACCACTCAACCAAAAACCACCAAGCAAGCCCATTCCACCCAGGTGATTCATTAACTTAGTTGTTTTATTAGACAAAATCACAAGTCCTCAGACTTAGAATATTTTTCCATAGTGTGAATATATATTCCACCCATGTTTTCTACTAGCTAGGCTAAGCTTGATAGTAATAGGAATCTTAACTTAGGAAGATTTCCTCTAAGGTTTCATCTACTAGTTTTCCTATAGTAAGGTTTATACTTAGCAAAATCCATGCAAGTTTTACTTAGCAAAATCACTAATGCATAGTGAAAGTAATGGGACAAAAAGTATGAAGCATCACTTGCCTTTTTGGTATAGGTTCACCCCTTGATCTTGCTAATCTCACACTTCACTACAAGTCAATCAAGCAAACACAAATTCAATTCACATTCCAAACCAATGTCAACAAACAATTTTTCACACACAAAGTAATGGAATCTAAGTCATGCATAAGCATGCAAATGTTGGTTCTGTTGGTAAGGATGGTTTACACTAGGCTTCTAAACTTTGTAAGGTCCAAATTGGTCATTTACCAAAATGGCAAAGTCATTAGTTAGAGGGTTTTGCCCAAAAACTATTTTAAAATCCATTCAACATTTTATGTGGTGGATAATGGTTTTATTAAATAAAAAATCTTTAAGTTTCTCACCAAAAGTTTCTAACTCCCAAGACTTGTTGTTTTGGGTCAGTAGCTTTGAATCAAAATATTTTCCCAAAGTTTTATTCCAAAATCCTTTTTCATAATAAAACCATTATCTTTACTTAGCTAAAAATAGACTAATTCAATTAATCCATTGTAAATTTTTCCAATTTCATTTTCAAAACCATGGGTTGGTTCCTAGGGTCAGTAAGGTCACATCAGACCATTTTGCAAAAGTTTTAACCCTAAAATCAATTTTAAACAATTTTTCTACTCTAAATAAGCTCACAAAAGAATCTGCAAAATCAAGCAAACTAACAGATACTATTTGCTAACCCAAGGGCATGGTTGGCTAGGTCTTGCTCTCCTGAATCCAACGACATAAAATTTGCAATTTTTGGACGTGTGGATCCAAAGATACAAGGGTTTGAAGTTTGCAAATAATTCTGTTTTCAAATCTGTTTTTAAACAGAATAGGTGACACGCGGTGTGATTTGATTGGACGATACCGCTTCGCGCGGATCAGCGTTGCGGTGCGTTGGATCTAATCGATCATGTGGTCCAGAGTGCGTACCTCTTCGCGACTAAGTGATTCTATCTCGCTCGCCCGATCTAGATCGAACGTCTCGCGCGTGTTTGACCAGAAGCTGGCGGCGGCGCCAGCGGTTGGCGGCGCTGATCGGTGTGGACGGTGCCGGTGGTCTAGGAAGCGAGAGAGAAGGAGAAGGGGCTCACCGGGTTCAGGAGGTCACGGTGATGCTCAACGTGCCGATGGTTCGACGAGGGGCGCTCTGGTCTTAGCAGGATTGCTCGCCGGAGTGGAGGACGGAGTCGCGTGCGTCAGGTGGTCGTCATGGGCTGTGCTGTGGTTCACCCCAAGGCATAACGAAAACACAGTTAGATGCGCAGGACCAAGGCAAAGTTGTGTGCGTGAACAAGAGGTGAAGGGGCGGTCTGGTTCACACGAAGTCGTCGGAGAAGAACCATCAGCGGCGGCGTTTAGAAGCTGGTCGTTGCCGACGCTCTGGGGCGCCCGCGGTCGAATTGGTGGTACGGGGAGAAGTGTCTGGGAGTGGGGAAGCTGCTAGGTTGCACAGGGAGGCAAGGGGCGGTGATACTTGTCCGGAATTCGACGAGGAAGGTCGTCGGAACAGAGGAGCTCGGGAAGGAATTGGGGCGGCCTGGTGGCGTGCTTGGGGGAGGGGTCAGAGGGAGAATGAAGAAGGGACGCTGGCGTTTTATCGAGCATGGTCAAGGCGAGGTAAAGGCCCGGCATTATTGCGAATTGATCGCGCGGATTGAAGGCAGCAACGACAGCGAGGTTTGGGGGAGGGAGGTCGCGCGGTGAGGACGATGGCTAGCGAAGTGGGACCGTTGCGTCAGTAGGAAAAAGGGTGAGGAGGAGGTCCACCAGTCAGTGGCTTTGCGGGATGTTTCAGCGGTGAGGAAAAACGGTTCGGGGCGAGAGGGGCAGGTGGGCTAGGTGGGCTGTTGGGTTGGAGCTGGGCCAGATGGTGGGCTGTTCTATATTTTTTTGTCTGATTTCTTTTTCTTTTTCTTTTTCTTTTTCTATTTCTATTTTTTGTTTTGAATTTTCCAAACAAACAAACATCAACCAAATCAATTAAAACAACACCAAACTTTGTAATATTGAAATTAGTTCTGTTCAGTAACATGAATCAAAATCCAAAATAAAATAAAATAATACTTTAATCTTTTTAGGTTCCATTCCTTAATTAAATAAAATGGGTCATGGTTTATTTATCAAATAGGGTTTTGATTTATTTAATAAAATCTTTATTTAAATTCTAAATACTTTCAAAACCAAATCTGTAGGTTTTATTTGGAAATAAAGAATACTTGAAAACTTGCTTAAAACAAAATAACCTTTTATTTTAGGGTCCATTAATAATTAAATAGAATGGACCTTAGTTATTAAAATAGGATTTGTTTTATTAAAATATTTATTTTGAAATCTAAAATAAAATCAAAACACTTCAATAGGTTTTATTTAAGAATATAAAATACTTAGAAAACTTATTTAAAATAAATAATAAGTTTTAGTGTTTATTTAAAATGGAAAAAGCCTTTACTTAAATAAAATTGGATATTAAATCCTTATTAATTTATTTTGAATAAACCTTTACTATTTTTATCAAATAGAAATATTTTTATTTCCAAAAGCTTGGCCAAGTTTTAATTTGGCTTTATAAAATAATCTTTATTTATAAATCTATCCTTTTCTTTTGAAAACCAAATCTTTTTACTTAAAAGATCCAAAATAGTAATTCCAAAATATTTTAAATTCCTTTATTTAAAATGTTTATCTTTTTAAATCCCTTTAGGATTTATTTGTTCAAAATAGGTTTGAAGATTCCCAATTAGATTCAAAAGTTTCTTCTGGCCCTGAAAATCAACAAAGTTTTATTTTATTCATTTATTTTTCACATTACAAGATTTGGAAAATCTTGGGATGTGACAGGCTACCACCCTTAAAATAAATCTCGTCCCGAGATTTGGGGAGGCTAGGGTTACAAGCAGGTTCAAACCAACTAGGGTACTACCACCCTTAAAATTTTCCAAACAAAAATTACATATTGTCCTTCTTGGGATCCTGGGGAAACTTCTCTAAGCAAACATTTGCATAGTGTCCTTTGTTTTCACACTTGAAACATGTGACAAGGCTGAGATCTTTTATAGGTTGGTTTATCTTGGGCTTCCTCTTTCCTGGAAAATTGTTTACATAGTGGCCTAGTTCCTTGCATTTGAAACACATCACTTGGCTGATATCATTCTTTTCCTTGGGTAACATTTCCTTTTGTTTGTTTCTTTGATTCTTCTTCTTTTCTGGGCATTCATTGGCATAGTGTCCCATCTCTTTGAAATTGTAACATTGCACTTGAGTAATGTCCTTCTTGTTAGGGTTGGGGCATTTCTTCTTCTTCTTGGGTCTCTCAAAAGCTAGGAGTTCTTCTAGTTCATGTTCTTCATAGGTGGGAGATCTTTCTCTCTTCTTGGGGCAGTTAGTAGAGATATGACTTTTTTCTTTACCATTAGGGCATTGATCTTTATGCTCCTTGGATGCATGATCCTTGTCTCCACAAGTATTGCTAGTTTGGGTTCCTTCTAGAATAGCATCTTTGTCATCCTTGTTGTCATTAGCTCTTTGGGAAAAGTTTTCTCCCATGTTGATCATTTGAGTAACCAATCCTTGCAACAATTGGGATTGAAGTTTCAAAATCCTTTGTATGGCTGGGTCTAGTCCATTGTTGTTGGCTAAAAGCTGGGTTGTTTCTTGGCTCAACTGGTTTTGGGTTGCTATAATTTCTCCCATGTTGTCCTCTTGGTTGTTGTTGGTGTTGTCATCAACCTTGATGTTGGAGTCTCTTGGAGAAGTCATCTGTTTTGGGTTGAAGGGAGATTAGAATAGGCAGGATATTTCTAAGGAGTAATTCTATTCACACATATCACAATTCACTCAAGCAATGTGCAAGCAATCACAAACAACATTTCACTCAAACAACAAAGTTCAAGCACATACTTAGGCAATAAAATATTTTTGTTACAACACATAAGTTAGTGTGTTTTGACTAAAATATGGTGGTCCATCTATATGGCTTACTTGTGATCTTTCCTTCCTTCTTGGTTGCTTTTCTTACATGAGATCATGGTCCTTTGGGAAAAACTCTTGGTTACCTTGACTTCTAGTGAAGTGAGCTTCTTCTAACTTTTGCATTCCCTCGGTCTCTAAATCTTGAGCAAGTTTTCCTTGTCTCACTTGTAGTCCTTAGTGATATCCAAGTTGGAAGTCCTTGGTGAATATGCTGAAGATGTTGGAGTCATTAGAGTTGAAGAAGTTGAAGAAGTCCTTTGCACATGGTGTAGTCTTTGGTCATGGGGTAGGCTTTTCCATCAAGTTGAAGTAGAAGAGATGTAGAGTTGAAACCAAAATGGTTGAGGAAAGAGTTTACAAGATTTTGTAAATAAGTTTTTGGAACAAGTATAACTCCTATTTTTCTAAGGGGTTTTGTCCAATCCTAGGTTTACAAATCCTACAGGCAACACAATGCTCTGATACCATCTATAGGGGTCCCAATCTTTAATAAGATAGAGCCCCCTGTGTTTACAATGCTAGTCCCTGGATCAATAGCTAGCATCCATAGTTAAGATGTAATATCAAGATACAAAGGTCATAATATAACTTTATAACCAGGAATAACATAATTTTATTACATCAAACATAGCTCATTTGGCTATTACATTACATTGCAGCGGAATAACTATAAGCATGGGTCCTTCATCTTCAAAGTGCCACAGGCAGATGTTGGTTGTAGACTTTGTAATCCTAATCAATCAATCTTCACTAAAATCAATCAAACCTGCAACATACAAGTTACAGCCACAAAGGGTCAATACATTTGAATTGTATTGGCAAGTGATACTATGGTAGTATAGTGGAATCTATCATCTATATGCATTTGGCTAAGTGGAGTTGAGGCTTCCATTGCTCAAAATAGATTTTTCCTTAACATTTGAAAATACTAGGTTTTGCTTTGACAAAATCATTTTTCTCAATCAAAGATTTGAAGACTTCAAACAACCCTTGTTCAAACCACAAGATTTTAACTTAGAAATTGGAATGATGAGATTCTTGATTGCTTCCATGTCTTGATGCTCAAATTCTCCTTTACCAGGGACATGGCTAAGTACTTAGATTTTACACTCTGTAGAGGTGGTGCACTTTCCCCACAAGACTTGGTTTCCCAAGACAAGATCTTTCAGAAGCTTTCCCTTAGACCAAAATGGACGCGCTCCAACCTATCAAACACTACCACCCACTGTCCATATGGCTAAGTTCTTGCAACCTATATGATCATGGCAGAGCCCATATTGCCAAGTGGTTGCACTTGAAGCTTCTCAACATTTGACATCTCAAATCTCTTTGTGCCTGGGTGGCATACCACAAGTGAGATACACAAGCCAAGTACATGGCCTTGTGAACCACTCAACCAAAAACCACCAAGCAAGCCCATTCCACCCAGGTGATTCATTAACTTAGTTGTTTTATTAGACAAAATCACAAGTCCTCAGACTTAGAATATTTTTCCATAGTGTGAATATATATTCCACCCATGTTTTCTACTAGCTAGGCTAAGCTTGATAGTAATAGGAATCTTAACTTAGGAAGATTTCCTCTAAGGTTTCATCTACTAGTTTTCCTATAGTAAGGTTTATACTTAGCAAAATCCATGCAAGTTTTACTTAGCAAAATCACTAATGCATAGTGAAAGTAATGGGACAAAAAGTATGAAGCATCACTTGCCTTTTTGGTATAGGTTCACTCCTTGATCTTGCTAATCTCACACTTCACTACAAGTCAATCAAGCAAACACAAATTCAATTCACATTCCAAACCAAAGTCAACAAACAATTTTCAAACACAAAGTAATGGAATCTAAGTCATGCATAAGCATGCAAAGGTTGGTTCTATTGGTAAGGATGGTCTCCACTAGGCTTCTAAACTTTGTAAGGTCCAAATTGGTCATTTACCAAAATGGCAAAGTCATTAGTTAGAGGGTTTTGCCCAAAAACTATTTTAAAATCCATTCAACATTTTATGTGGTGAATAATGGTTTTATTAAATCAAAAATCTGTAAGTTTCTCACCAAAAGTTTCTAACTCCCAAGACTTGTTGTTTTGGGTCAATAGCTTTGAATCAAAATATTTTCCCAAAGTTTTATTCCAAAATCCTTTTTCATAATAAAAGCATTATCTTTACTTAGCTAAAAATAGACTAATTCAATTAATCCATTCTAAATTTTTCCAATTTCATTTTCAAAACCATGGGTTGGTTCCTAGGGTCAGTAAGGTCACATCAAACCATTTTGCAAAAGTTTTAACCCTAAAATCAATTTTAAACAATTTTTCTACTCTAAATAAGCTCACAAAAGAATCTGCAAAATCAAGCAAACTAACAGATACTATTTGCTAAACCAAGGGCATGGTTGGCTAGGTATTGCTCTCCTGAATCCAACGACATAAAATTTGCAATTTTTGGACGTGTGGATCCAAAGATACAAGGGTTTGAAGTTTGCAAATAATTCTGTTTTCAAATCTGTTTTTAAACAGAATAGGTGACACGCGGTGTGATTTCATTGGACGATACCGCTTCGCGCGGATCAGCGTTGCGGTGCGTTGGATCTAATCGATCATGTGGTCCAGAGTGCGTACCTCTTCGCGACTAAGTGATTCTCTCTCGCTCGCCCGATCTAGATCGAACGTCTCGCGCGTGTTTGACCAGAAGCTGGCGGCGCTGACACGGCGGCGACTGGCGGCGCGGTCAGGTGTGGACGGTGCCGGTGGTCTAGGAAGCGAGAGATAAGGAGAAGGGGCTCACCGGGTTCAGGAGGTCACGGTGATGCTCAACGTGCCGATG
The DNA here is from genome assembly GCA_030063025.1 of Avena longiglumis. Classification (NCBI taxonomy): domain Eukaryota; kingdom Viridiplantae; phylum Streptophyta; class Magnoliopsida; order Poales; family Poaceae; genus Avena; species Avena longiglumis. The sequence continues at coordinate 401,449,223 of CP125975.1, forward strand.
GTTCGACGAGGGGCGCTCTGGTCTTAGCAGGATTGCTCGCCGGAGTGGAGGACGGCGTCGCGTGCGTCAGGTGGTCGTCGTGGGCTGTGCTGTGGTTCACCCCAAGGCATAACGAAAACGCAGTTAGATGCGCAGGACCTAGGCAAAGTTGTGTGCGTGAACAAGAGGTGAAGGGGCGGTCTGGTTCACCTGGAAGTCGTCGTCGGAGAAGAACCAGTCGCGGCGGCGTTTAGAAGCTGGTCGTTGCCGACGCTCTGGGGCGCCCGCGGTCGAATTGGTGGTACGGGGAGAAGTGTCTGGGAGTGGGGAAGCTGCTAGGTTGCACAGGGAGGCAAGGGGCGGTGATACTTGGCCGGAATTCGACGAGGAAGGTCGTCGGAACAGAGGAGCTCGGGAAGGAATTGGGGCGCCCTAGTGGCGTGCTTGGGGGAGGGGTCAGAGGGAGAATGAAGAAGGGACGCTAGCGTTTTATCGAGCATGGTCAAGGCGAGGTAAAGGCCCGGCATTATTGCGAATTGATCGCGCACATTGAAGGCAGCAACGACAGCGAGGTTTGGGGGAGGGAGGTCGCGCGGTGAGGACGATGGCTAGCGAAGTGGGACCGTTGCGTCAGTAGGAAAAAGGGTGAGGAGGAGGTCCACCAGTCAGTGGCTTTGCGGGCTGTTTCAGCGGTGAGGAAAAACGGTTCGGGGGGAGAGGGGCAGGTGGGCTAGGTGGGCTGTTGGGTTGGAGCTGGGCCAGATGGTGGGCTGTTCTATATTTTTTTGTCTGATTCATTTTTCTTTTTCTATTTCTATTTTTCTGTTTTCAATTTTCCAAACAAACAAACATCAACCAAATCAATTAAAACAACACCAAACTTTGTAATATTGAAATTAGTTCTGTTCAGTAACATGAATCAAAATCCAAAATAAAATAAAATAATACTTTAATCTTTTTAGGTTCCATTCCTTAATTAAATAAAATGGGCCATGGTATATTTCTCAAATAGGGTTTTGATTTATTTAATAAAATCTTTATTTGAATTCTAAATACTTTCAAAACCAAATCTGTAGGTTTTATTTGGAAATAAAGAATACTTGAAAACTTGCTTAAAACAAAATAACCTTTTATTTTAGGGTCCATTAATAATTAAATAAAATGGAACTTAGTTATTAAAATAGGATTTGTTTTATTAAAATATTTATTTTGAAACCTAAAATAAAATCAAAACACTTCAGTAGGTTTTATTTAAGAATATAAAATACTTAGAAAACTTATTTACAATAAATAATAAGTTTTAGTGTTTATTTAAAATGGAAAAAGCCTTTACTTAAATAAAATTGGATATTAAATCCTTATTAATTTATTTTGAATAAACCTTTACTATTTTTATCAAATAGAAATATTTTTATTTCCAAAAGCTTGGCCAAGGTTTAATTTGGCTTTATAAAATAATCTTTATTTATAAATCTATCCTTTTCTTTTGAAAACCAAATCTTTTTACTTAAAAGATCCAAAATAGTAATTCCAAAATATTTTAAATTCCTTTATTTAAAATGTTTATCTTTTTAAATCCCTTTAGGATTTATTTGTTCAAAATAGGTTTGAAGATTCCCAATTAGATTCAAAAGTTTCTTCTGGCCCTGAAAATCAACAAAGTTTTATTTTATTCATTTATTTTTCACATTACAAGATTTGGAAAATCTTGGGATGTGACAAAATGACTAACTTATTGGAATTTGTACATATTGATGTATTTAGTCCATTATGTGTATTCGTGAGCGATGGATTTCAACTTCACATGCTTTCTCCGAAATTTTGAGTGAATATATGTGCATATTTACTTAATGAAGAAGAAGTGTGAAATATTTGAAAATGTTCAAAGACTTTCAAGATGAAGTGGAAAATCATTGTAACAAGAAAATAAAGAATTTATGATTGGATCATAAAGGAAGATATTTGAGTTAAAAGTTTAGCATAACACCTAAGTTTTGAGGAAGCGTTCCATGGATCTACATTTCCCGAAACATCATATGAGTATGGAGTGTTCGAGATATGTAATGAAACCTTGTTTGACATGGTGAAATCAAAGGTGTCAGTTATAAAACTGCCATTGTATTTTAAAGTCTAAAACTTTAGTGACTACCGCTTTTACACTGAAAAGAGTTCCATCATGATCCGTTGAAATGACACCATATAAGTTATGGTCTGGGATAAAACCCAAGTTTTCCTTTCTTAAACTTTGGTATGCTAGGCATAAGTAAAAAATTTACAACCAAAGTCGGATGAGCATGTCTTTGTATCTTATTTCGAATAACCGTTGGGTATTCCTCCATAACACCGAAGATAAAAGTGTTTGTCGCTTAGAACTTCAAGTTTCTTTAGAAGGATTTTTCCATGAAAAGCTAAGTGGGAGGACAATAGAACTTTGATAAGGTTATTGAACCTTAGCTATATGTGCGGAGTTGCGCAGCATCGGAAAGTGTCCCGGAGGCAACAACAATGCTCATGGCTCACGTGCCTCAAAGGTTGTGGCCACGGAGGTCTAAATTTCCTATTGAACCAAGTAGGTCGGGTAAATAATCAAATACTAAGATTTGAGAGTAAATCATTGTTGTTTGACAATGATGAACCGACTATATGCAAAGAAGCGATGATGGGCCCTGACTCCGTCAAATGGCTTGAAGCCATGAAATCCGTGATAGTTCCATACACGAGAAATCAAGTTTTTGAACTTGGAAGACCCTCCGGAAAGGTGTGAAAACCTATCGGTCGTATTTGGATCTATAAAGAAATAGACATGGCGATATTTAGTCTGGACGGATTAATGTAGCAACCACTATATATAATTTTGGTATATGATAGTTCAACAAACAAAACAAAGTTCTTCTAATAGAATGGTTACCTATGACGTGTACATGACATGATCCAAAGGGTTTTGTTAATTCAAAGGATGCTAAAAGTGTATGCAAACTTCAATGGTTGAAGTATGCATCGCGGAGTTGGAATCTTCACCGTGATGAAACTGTTAAAAGGGTTTAATTTCATCTGAGACGATGAAGATGCTTGCATTTGCAAGAAATTAAGTGGGAGCGCTAAGACATGTTTCTAATGCATTATGTGAAAGACATATTGTTTATTGGAAATGATGTATCTTTTATTGACATAGGTTAAGAATTTCATTTCGATGAAAGACTTAGGCAAAATCCGAATATTAGGCATCAATGTATATATGGGTAGATTGAGACGCCAATATTGTTGTGTGATGGTCCTTGACGTGGAGCACTTCATTGGAAACCCCAAGAGCAAGGTGTGATGAGCAAAACAACAAGTCTTCCCTCAGTAGAGACCGAGGTTATCGAACCATAAGGATGAAGGAAACATCACACAGGTGTTGCAAGCAACGCGGAGACCCTGCACAACACAAACTCAAGACTTTGCCCCAACAAATAGTGAGGTTGTCAAGCTCACCGGTTTGCTGTAACAAAGGATTAAACATATGGTGTGGAAGGTAATGTTTTGCAGCAAGTAAACAAGTCACAGTGGAAGATGTATCAATGGTAAAGATTGGACCGGGGTCCATAGTTCACTAGAGGTGCTCTCCTTAGATAAACAACATGGCATGAATTGTAAACAAATTAAACTAGGGCAATTGACAAGAACTGAGCAAGGCATAACAATGCAATACTAGTCAGAAAGATCCGATGAGATTCTATTGGGCAATACAACAAGATACATAGACCGACATCCAACTGCATCTATGACAGAAGTCCACCTTCAGGTTATCATCCAAACCCCCTCCAGTATTAAGTTGCAAGCAATAGACAACTTCTTTAAGCAAAGTGTGTAAGGTAAACAATCCACTTGTTCTATGAACAAGATGTCGTTGTTTTCTCCCTAGTAGCAACAACACATCTACAACCGAAGATATTTTTGCACTTCCCTTGGAAACTAGAGGCATGGACCCACTATCGAGCATAAATACTCCCTCTTGGAGTCACAAGCAACTACTTGGCCAAGATAGCTACTAACAACGGAGAGCATGCAAGATCACAAACAACACAGACATGATAGAATCAAATAGACAAAACCATTAACCAAACTAACAAAATAATCTCAATATCCATCGGATCCCCGCAAACACAACATGCATGATTACAAATAGATTATATCTTGATCATGAACGGAGCTCACAAGATCGATGCATGAAAGCACAAGGAGGAGATACAACTATCTATCTACTACATGGACCCATAGTCCAAGGTGGAACTACTCATGCATCATACCGGAGAGCAGGCCTCCGGGATGATTTCCCCTCCGTCAGGGTGCCGGGAAGAACTTCAGATCCCCCCCCCCCGATCTAGGGATGACGGTGGCGGCGGTTACAGAAAGTTTTGTGGAATATTGATCAGGTACTTAGGGTTTCTGCATCGGGGGCTTCTTTTAGGCGAAGAGGCGAGGCCGGGAGGCAACCAGGGGGCCACACCCTGCCCAGGCATGGGCCCACCCCTATTCGTGCCTAGGGGTTTGGTCGCCCTGGTTCGCGTCTTCGTCTCGTCTTCTGGATTCGTGTCCCCCACGGTAAAATATTGACTTTGGCTTTTGTCCCGTCCAATTCCGAGAATATTGATTTTACGCTTTACGGAACCAAAAAGCAGAAAACAGAAACCTTGTGGCAACTTGTTAATAGGTTAGTTCCAAAAAAGATATAAAAACACCTCAAAGTGTAGACAAAGCAAAGCAAAGTAGATACTAAATAAGCATGGAGCATCGGAAATTCTAGATACGTTTCCGACGTATCAAGCATCCCCAAGATTAACTACTGCTCGTCCTCGAGTAGGTAAGTGATAAAAAGAATACTTTTTGAGGTGACATGCACCATCAAACCAAGATCAATCCATTTGCAAGCATTGAAAGCTAGGATCAAAGGACTCTAAACATGTGCATAAAAGATGGAGTTCTAACAGTAGTACATAGTAACTATGCATGCAACATGAAAGGCTACAAACAAAGATCATGAATAACATGCATTGAAAAAAGTTTGTTTGTTTCACATACAGAAAACATGGCATAGTAGCAATCAGCTTGTCCCTTATAAAGTAGCAAATAGATGCATATGACACCTTCAAGGTTCACAAGGGTGACTAGAAACAAATAGCACAAGAAAAAATAATATCATAATATGCATCAATCAATAAGCTTTGGGACACTGCACATAGAATGACAACTATGCTCTCTTAATGGTGCCTAAAGGTAGAAGGTGGAGACTCAAATAATGGTGGAAGAAAGGCCTTTTATAAAGGAAGCAGGGATTTGAAGTTTCAAAAAGAGCTTCCAAAAATTATGGTACTTGTTAGCTTTCAGCCCTCATTTCCCCTATCATAAGCATCTTGAAGTGATTAAGGTTAAAGTGAACAAACTATGGAGTATATGCTTGACAAATTATAAGTTGGCAATCTTAAATCCCTTGAATACGAGGGCCACACCTCATGCTACTCAACTTCAGTCACCTGTAAGTTCTTGTCATTGTAAGTATTTGCATATCATAGAAAACCGCCAACAGGGTACCCCTTTCACATGGTACAGGAGCTATCCCATAACCAAAATGACAAGGCAAGCAGACAATGAGCATCTCAGCGATCTTTTTATTTACTATATGCATAGATTTTTATTTAGGATGCTTCATAGATAGCTCACTATGGTGATGCTGCAAGTTTCCACCATGATTAGGCATGGCTTAGGCTAGCGGCCCAGGCGTTTCTCTAACACAAGATACAGACTCCATGGACTTACAAGTTCCCTCTTTATTTCGCACCGGTGACATCCATAGACAAAAGAGCACGATATCAACTGTGTACAGAGTACAAGTGCAATGTTGAAAACGTTCCCCGTGATAGCACGGTTCTGCTAATTCCAACGTATAGATGCAAGCATATACAACTTCGATGGAACAATGGTTCAAGTCTATTAGGGGCAAGAAATAAAGTGTGCCTTCAAGTTCATGAGAGCTTTACTAACTAGTTTTCACATAACAGAATACTTTTTAATTTGAAAGATAGATGAAGCTTGAGAATTTGCTTGGAATAGCAATAATGCTACTACGTAGATATGGTGGACACAAATGGCACAGGTTTTGGTTCGAAGGGATTTGGAAACATGAGAAGTATGACTTCTTAGAACAAGTTTTTGGCTAGCAAGGCTAGGTAGCAAGCAAGAGAGTTGAAAGAAACAAGCAAACATACGAGTAATAAAGACAAACATGCAATCTTCCTTGAAGACACAAATGAATCTTAAATAAAGAATACTAAGCTTATGAGCCAACAAGAAAGAAAACAAATGATACAAAATACCTGTAAGCTTTTTATCTTTTTCTCTTTCAAAGTAATGCTACTAACCAGAACTCGGTTTGCCAAAACCAATTTAGATCCACTTGATGATCCCAAGGTGATGCCAATACTGATCAACAAGATCCATCATATAATAGAGATTGCAAACTAAAATAAGAAGTGCAAAAAGTAAAAGATGATACTTCTCATTAATATTCAATAAAGGCACTCACAACAAGGGATACATAGATAATCAACTAAAGGAGAGATACTTCCACATGCAAACCAAACTATAAGATAACCTCTCTACCAATGATATGAATCCACTAAAAAGGTAAAAGATAAAATATAATGGTGGTGATACCGCGGCACTCCCCCAAGCTTGGAACAATCCAAGGGGATGCCAAAACTGATGATGAATTACTCCTTCGGTGGTGGTGGTGTTCTCTTGATAAGATCTTCAATAAGTTTCTTCAAATCCTCAATATCAAAGGTTAGAGTACGAATCAACTCTGAATTATGCTCAATGCAGCTCATGATCAATTCGGACCGAGGATCCTAGTCCTTATTATTCTTCCTCCACTCTTCCTTCTTAGAGTGTTCTTTTCCTGCATGGTTAGAACGAGTGGTACAAGGATAAAGTGTCCGTGTAGCGAAAATATGACGCGGAGGTTTCCCTCCTTTAGACATCCGTGTTGTCCTCTTAAGCTTGGTGGGTTTTGCTACCAATCCAATGCTTGCGACGGTAGCGCGGGTGTCCGAATACTTGTACTCCTCCATGTCTTCTTCATCCCCTACAAAAATCTCGTCCTCCTTGGGGACTTGAGGTTCTTCTTCCTCGGGATTCTTGCCTTTATCGCTGGCGGAGACCATGGTGCTCACAACTTGAGAAGATTTCCTGACAGAAACAGATTGAAATGAAAACACGATGAGAACATGATGCACGAACCTCGGGGGATCTGGGGGGTTATATATTACGAAGTTTCAATGAATAAGGAAGGTACTGACACGGAAACAAGGCGGGGACGAAGTTCGAGGGTGGCACACCCCCTCTAGGAGCGGCCAGGCTGGGCCCGCGCCTGGGGTGGGTTTGTCCACCCCCGGACTTCGGTTCCTCCTCTGTTCCACCTCGTAGTCTTCCTTATGTATTTAAACATCAAAAATTTAAAAAAAGATTGGATTTCCGTGAACCTTCTACTTTCACCACTTTTACCTATTCAAAGACGAACTCGGCAGATTCCTTTTCCCCTTCTCCTGAAAATTTCCTTCATACAAAACCCTTGCACAAACTCAATGACAAAATTAGTGTAAGCAAAAACAATAAACCTTTGGGTACACACTTCAACTGAAAACTCATCGACACAAAAGCTTCTATAAGAGGCAAATGCAAATGATGGCAGAAATCTGTCAAAACAGACCAGCAGGTAAAGATTGATTTTTTCGAAAACGTTCTATTGCTCAAATCAAAAAGTGCAGAACTTATTAAAGTTGGGTAACAACTTGGAGAACAAGCTCAAAAAATTCAGCTCCATCTGAAGTACTAAGCTTCCTCACGGATTTTTACAATGCAGCACAAAAATCTGTCCCAGGACAACCACTTTTCACAACTCCTCTACTTCATAAAAGTAGTTAAACTTGACACAAAAAACCAAAACAAAAAGGATAAGGGGCGGTTATTACTGGGGTAATAACTTCCAAGACTCGACAAAACTCTTGGGTTATCTCCCAACAAGTACTTTTCTTTAATGCCTTTAAGTTAGGCTTGAAACTTTCAAAGATGCTCACATAGGATATAAATATTTGAAGTGAAAGAGATCATCAAGAAGCAAATAACCAACACACTTGAGTCTAACCCACTTCCTATGCATGGGGGTATCATGAGAAAACAAATTGTTGAAACAAAAATCCACTAGCATAGGAAGACAAAACATATGCAACTTCAAAGCTTTCAACATGAAACAGGGAAACTTAACATTATTGGGTTGCATAAAACCATGTTTCCCTCTCTCATAATAACTTTCAGTAGCACTTTGAATAAAGTTGACAATATAACTGTCACTGGAAACAACTTTATCATCATAATAAGCATACTTACATTCACCAAAATGAGGTCCAAGGTCATAGACTGGATCAATAGAAGCAAGTTGTTCCATCCTGAAATCTTTATTAGGCAAGCTATTTTCACAAGGGGCTTTAGCAAATTTGGAAAAGTTAAACTCATAAGAATCTCCATCAAACTTAGTTAAAACCCTTTCCTTCTTACAATCTATAATAGCTCCACAAGTTTTCAAGAAAGGCTACCAAAAATGACAGGAAAAGTTTTGCTAGCTGCTGAATTAAGCACTAGAAAATCAGCAGGATACTTAATCTTACCGCAGAGAACCTCCACATATCTTACAATACTAATGGGGCAAATGGTTTCCTTATTAGCAATGTGGATAACCACATCAATGCCCTCAAACTTACAAGGACCAATTTCATGCATAATTTCCCTGTAAATCTCATAAGGAATAGCACTAGAACTAGCACCAGTATCACATAAACCATAGTAGCAATGATCACCAATTTTAATAGAAAGCACAGGAACACTAGCTTTTCTAGCCTTACTAGGATGAGAGATAATATTAGAAGCATCTTCACAGAAGACAATGTGCTCATCCTCTATATTTCTAGTGATAGGGTCTTTCACAATAGCTACCACAGGTTCAACATTCAATTGCTCATCAGGTTCCACAGTTTTCTTTGTACCTTTGTTATTTGCACTAATAATCATACAATACTCCTTTACCTTAGCTGGGAAAGTCATTTCTCAACATGAGGTTCAGGCACAATATGATTAGTAGTACAAACTTGAGTACTTCTAACAGGAACATGAATAACAACATCTTTATACGGAGCATGGTACTTTTTCCACTTCTTCTTGGGAATTTCTATGTAAGAGGCAAAGGCCTTAAAATAGTTGGCAATACTTTGGGAATCAAGACCAAACTCATTGCTAATATCACAGAAGTCATCAGTTCCCATAAAAGATTTAATGCATTCATAATCATAGTTTATACCTGACTTTCTTCCTTTGTCGTTTTCCCAAGCTTCAGTGTTATCTTGAATACGGTCTAAGAGATCCCATTTAGCTTCTTCCTTCATATGTGTGAATGATCCAGCATAATAAGCATCTAGTAAATCTTTATCATGAAGGGAAAGCCTAGCATAAAAGTTATTGAGAATAATATTGTTAGGGAGTTCATGAATAGACATTTAAGCATTAGTAACTTCAATCTCCCCCAAGCATGAGCTATACTCTCTCCATCAAGAGGCCAAAAGTTATATATAAGATTTCTATTCTTATGAACTTCACTAGGAAGATAAAATTTAGAGTAATAGAGAGATGCCATCTCCTCCAATTCTATGGATTGTCCATTCTTCAGCATCTTATACCATTCTTCAGCTCTCCCTTTCAAGGATATGGAGAGTAACTTCTTTTCACCTGTTCAGTTGTGATACCTGTACACTTAAACAACCTGCATAATTCATGGATAAAAAGCAAGTGATCATCGGGATGGATAGTTCCATCCCCTAAATAATAATTATCCATAACACGATTAGCAATACTTGTAGGTATCTTAAAAGGATCTATCTCAGCAGGTGGTGGTTCATCTACTACCCTAGCAGCGGTAGTAGTTTTCCCAAACAGAAAACCAAGTGGGTTATCCATATTGGAAACAAAGCAACAAGCAGTAACAAAAGCAATACTCACAGTAAAAGTTTCCTTTACCAGTTCCACTCTTCAATAGCGCTTCACTCCCCGGCAAGGAGTAGAAGGTGCTGAACAGTGGTATGGAGAAGAAATCCCTGTGAATACTTAGAAAACGGATTTTTAGTGGTTTTCTAATAAGGCAAAAAAACAAAGAGCAAGTAATAAAGACGACGAACAAACGTAGAAAGTGGCCCAATCCTTTCTTAGCAAAGGACAAGCCGGTGGAAATACTTATAAGGACCACACGTTCTCGAGGACACATGAGAATTCTGTCAAGTGCTTTCGCTTCAAATAGTTGAGTACTCTTATTTGGTGTTTGTAAGTGTTGTGTGGGTGAACCTGTGCTAATGTACCGACCTTACTTGGACTAATACATACTAGTGATTAAACCCCCTGCAAACATCCGTAACTATAGGAAATTAATTAAGATATAAATCTAACCAGAGCCTTAAACTCTAAGATCCTACGCTCCCTTGTGCAAAGGTGTTCTAACGGGGGTTCAGGTTTCTGTCACTCCGGCAACCCCACAATTAGTATCCAAATACACAATGCATTCACCTAGGGCCATAAATGGTGAAGTATCATGTAGTCGACGTTCACATGACACCACTAGAAGAATAGCACCACAACTTAAATACTAAACCATTGAATAATAACTCAACACAAATCCACTACTAACAACATGACTTCTCCCATGTCCTCAAGAACTAAATGAACTACTCACAAGACATCATATGGATCAAGATCAAAGATGATATGGTAATGGATAACAATCTGAACATAAACAATAATCCAATGGTTACACTCACAAGCATCAGCTACAATAGTAATCAACACTAGGAAAGTTTCCCCTAAGAACTAAATCAATATCCAGCACGATTGTTACAGCGGGACAGAGTGGTGATGATGGTGCTTGTAGGGGTCTCAACCTAATAAGGTAGATTCCTCCTGTGTTTTACAATGCTAGTCCCTGGATCAATAGCTAGCATCCACAGTTAAGATGTAATATCAAGAAACAAAGGTCATAATATAACTTTATAACCAGGAATAACATAATTTTATTACAACAAACATAGCTCACTAGGCTATTACATTACATTGCAGCGGAATAACTATAAGCATGGGGTCCTTCATCTTCAAAGTGCCATAGGCAGATGTTGGTTGCAGACTTTGTAATCCTAATCAAACATTCTTCTCTAAAAACAATCAACCTGCAACATACAAGTTACAGCCACAAAGGGTCAATACATTTGAATTGTATTGGCAAGTGATACTATGGTAGTATAGTGGAGTCTATCTTCTATATGCATTTGTCTAAGTGGAGTTGAGGCTTGAATTGCTGAAAATAGGTTTTTCCTTAACATTTGAAAATACTAAGTTTTGTTTGACAAAATCATTTTTCTCAATCAAAGATTGAAGATCCTTTCCAAGGCATCTATCAACCAAAGATTGAAGATTTCAAACAATCCTTGTTCAATCCACAAGTTTTAACTTTAGAAATTTGAATGATGAGATTCTTGATTGCTTCCATGTCTTGATGCTCAAATTGTCCTTTACCGAGGACATGGCTAAGTACTTAGGTTTTACACTCTGCAGAGGTGGTGCACTTTCCCCACAAGACTTGGTTTCCCAAGACAAGATCTTTCAGAAGCTTTCCCTTAGACCAAAATGGACGCGCTCCAACCTATCAAACACTACCACCCACTGTCCATATGGCTAAGTTCTTGCAACCTATGTGATCATGGCAGAGCCCATATTGCCAAGTGGTTGCACTTGAAGCTTCTCAACATATGACATCTCAAATCTCTTTGTTCCTGGGTGGCATACCACAAGTGAGATACACAATCCAAGTCCATGGCCTTGTGAACCACTCAACCAATCACCACCAAGCTATCCCATTCCACCCAGGTGATTCATTAACTTAGTTTTTTTTATTAGACAAAATCACAAGTCCTCAGACTTAGAATATTTTTCCATAGTGTGAATATATATTCCACCCATGTTTTCTATTAGCTAGGCTAAGCTTGGTAGTAGTAGGAATCTCTAACTTAGGAAAATCCTACTAAGGATTCATCTACTAGGTTTTACTATAGCAAGGTCTATACTTAGCAAAATCCATGCAAGTTTACTTAGCAAAATCACTAATGCATAGTGAAAGTAATGGGACAAAAAGTATGAAGCATCACTTGCCTTTTTGGTAGGGAATGGTGGTTCACTCCTTGATCTTGCTAGTCTCACACTTTCTAACTTCACTACAAGTCAATCAAGTAGACACAAAATCAACTAGCATTCCAAACCAATAAATCAATCAAACAATTTAACACACACAAAACAATGGGATCTAAGTCATGCATGGGAGCATGCACAAGATAGTGTTATTTTGTAAAGAGGGTCTCTATTGGGTTTCTAAACTTTGTAAGATCCAAATTGGTCATTTACCAAAGTGGCAAAGTCATTAGCAAGAGGGTTTTGTCCAAAAACCATTTTTAAATCCATTCATTATTTTATGTGGTGGAATTTTAGTTTTATCAAGTCTAAAACCTTTAAATCTTCACCAAAAGTTTCTAACTCTTAGGACTTGGTGTTTTGGGGTCAGTGGGTTTGATCAAACCATTTTCTTAAAGTTTTCTTTCCATAAACATTTTCATAACAAAAACCATTCTTTTTATTTGGCTAGAAAATGGCTAAGTCAAGTAATCCAACCTAAATCTTACGAAAATCATTTTTAACACCAAGGGTTGGTTCCTAGGGTCAGTAAGGTCACAACAATCCATTTTGCAAAAAGTTTTACCCCTAAATTCAATTTTAAACAATTTTTATACTCTAAACAAGCTCACAAAAGAATCTGCAAAATCAAGCAAACTAACAGATACTATTGGTTAAACTAATTCCACAGTTGGCTAGGGCTTGTTCTCCTGAATCCATTGATACCAAATTTGTAATTTTTGGACGTGCGGTTTGAAAGTTATAAGGGTTTCAAAATGGCTTTTAAATCTGGTTTCTAATTCTGTTTTAATCAGAACAGGGACACGCGTCGAGCCATGATTGACCGGTACCGCTTCGTGCGGATCGAATAGCTGCAAACCGTTGGATTAAAAGGGATCTGTGCGGCTCTGATCAACGCATACCTCTTCGACCTAATCTAATCTCAGCCACTGGATGACAATCCAACGACGCATAGCCGCTTGACCAGTAACTGGCGGCGCTGCGCGGCGGCGACTGGCGGCGCGGCTCTGCTCGCGATGGTTCCGGTGATACAGGGAGCTAGAGGAGGAGTGGGGTGGCTCACCGTGCTTGCAGACGCCTGGGGAAGCTCAAGGTGTCAGTATCTCGTCGAGGGGCGTACGGGAGCGAGGTGGATTGCTCGCCGGAGTTCCAGCTGGCGTCGGTTGCGCGTGGCCGTGGTCGAGGGCGAGGCTGCAGTGCGTGCCGAAGCAAGGTAGCGGGTGCGTTAGATGCACAAAGTCATTGCGGTGATGCGAGCGTGAAGGAGGAGGCGCGGGGTGGTCGAATACTACCTGTGGACGTCGTCGGTGAAGAAGACAAACGCGGCGGCGTCGGGAGTTTGTCGTAGTCGACGGTCCGGGGCGCCCGCGGTCGAACTAAAAGTGCTAGGAGGTGCGCCTGGGAGTGGGTACGTTGCTAGGTTGCATAGGGAGGCAAGGGGCAGTGACACTTGGCCGGAATTCGACGAGGAAGGTCGTCGGAACAGAGGGGCTCGGGGAGGAATTGAGGCGGCCTGGAGGCGTGTCGAGGAGGGGTGTCTGGGGGAAACGGAAGAGGACGTGCTAGCGTTTAAAGGTGCTTGATCGTTGCGAGTTAAGGTGGCCGCGTTAAGGAGAATTGATGCCGCGAAATCAAGTCTGCAACGGCCGGTGAGGGGGGAGAAGAGGTTGTGCGGGTGGGAAAGAAGAACAGGGGGAGTGGGGTCGTCTTGTCAGCGATAGAGAAGGAAAGGGGTTGGGTCCACCAGTCATTGTGTGTGTGGGTCAGATACTGAGTGTGAATCGTTTCCCTCGGGGTGGAAAGCTGGGTTGGTTCTGGGCCTTAGTTGGGCTTGGCCAGTTGGGTCAGGTCCTGAATCTATTTTTTTCTTCCTGTAATCCTTTTGTTTTTCTGAATCTAATTTCTGTTTTGAATTTTCAAACAAACAAACATCAACCAAATCAATTCAAACAATCATCCAACTTTGTAATATTGAAATTAGTTCTGTTCAGTAACATGAACCAAAATCCAAAATAATAATATTTTAAATCTTTTTAGGTTCCATTTATTAATTAAGTAAAATGGTCCATGGTTTATTAATAAAATAGGGTTTGGTTTATTTAATAAAATCTTCATTTGAAATCCAAATGCTTTCAAAACCCAATCAGTAGGTTTTATTTGGAAATAAGAATATTTGGAAAACTTGTTTCAAACAAAATAACCTTTTACTTTAGGGTCCATTAATAATTTAAATAAAATGGCCTTAGTTATTAAATCAAATAGAGTTTGATTTTATTAATAAAATCTTTATTTGAAACCTAAATATCTTCAAAACCAAATCAGTAGGTTTTGTTTGGAAATAAAGAATATTTGGGAAACTTGTTTAAAACAAAATAACCTTTTATTTTTGGGTCCATTAATAATTAAATAAAATAGACTTTCATTATTAAATCAAATAGGATTTTCTTTATTGAGATATTTATTTTGAAATCTAAAATAAAGCCAAAACTCTCTAGTAGGTTTTATTTGTGAATATCAAATATTTAGAAAGCTTATTTTAAATAATTTTAATAAGTTTTGATGTTTCAATTAAATTGGTAAAACCTTCTATTAAATAAAGTTGGATATTAAATCCTTATTAATTTATTTAAATAAACCTTTGCTGATTTTATTTAAAATAAAATGTTTTAATTCCAAAGTTTGGTCAAGGTTTAATTTGGCTTTATAAAATAATCTTTATTTATGAATCCACCTTTTCTTTTGAAAACTAAATCTTTTTATTTTAAGATTCAAAATAGTAATTTTAAAACATTTTAATTTCCTTTAATAAATGTTTATATTTATAAATCCCTTTAGGATTTATTTAATCCAAATAGATTTGAAGTTCCATTTAAATTAAAAAGTTTCTTCTGGCCTTGAAAATCAAACAAAGTTTTATTTTAATCATTTATTTTCACATTACAAGATTTGGAAAATCTTGGGATGTGACAGTGCTGGTGGAGATGATGGTGTGGATGATGATGATGATCCCGATGAAGCCTAGATTGATGATGGTGTTGATGGCAACGGTCTCCCCTCTCCGGGAAGGAATTCCCCTGGCAGAAATCTGTCTGCCGAAGAGATCTTTCTCTCTCAGTGTTTTCCGCCCCCAAAGGCGGCGGAAATCTATCTGTGGTCGCTCCCTTGGCCTTAGGGTTTCGTAGGGAAGATATAGGCGAAGGGGCAGAGTCGGGAGCTGGGCAGGTGGGCCACACCTTCCCTAGGCGCGGCCCAGGGGGGACCCGCACCTAGGGGTGTGTGGGCCCCCTGCGGCCCCTCTTCGCTCCTCCTTCTGGCTTCCTCATTCTTCTGGAAAAATAATATTTTCCAATATTTTTCTGGTATTTTTCTGATCTTCACGAAATTGCACCGAAACGCCTTCTTTTCCATCAGAATCCAGACTCCAGCAGTCCATCCTCCAAGAATCATCCAACATTCATAAACAGATGAAAAGCCATAAGTAATACCTCGTAATAAGACAAATACCAATGAATAGAGGTAGATTATGATATATAAAGGTGATGCAAATTGGGCATATCACACAGTAATAATATGATATTTTTAAGTGATAAAAGTAAATTTATTGATTTATCTTTGCACCTGGAAGAATTTCTCATGCCCAGAGGCTCCAGCCAGCGTAACGACCAATGGTACAGGCGGAGCCTGCCCATACCGCATGCCTGTTTGACCCGGCGATGGGACCGCCTTGTCAAATACTTACTCCTTGCAAAAATAGATCACCAATCCGATATTCACATAAACCTCTAGCCATGAAAAACCACACTAGAAAGGGTTCTGAATAAGGAACTTGAAGAAGGGAAAATCCTGTAGGGTTTGCAGCATGGAAGAAAAAAAATTCTATCATGGGAACACATAAAAGACAAGATCTAATCTATGAGATTGGTGCAACGAGTTTGTAGAGAAATAACCCTCGTAGAACCAAAGCGTTTAACGAGATCGGATTCTCGTGGTTGATGTAGTCTGATACGTCCAAAACGTATCTACTTTCTCGAACACTTTGCTATTGTTTCTTCTCTAAACTTGTGTGATTTGGATACAACTAACACGGACTGACGCTGTTTTCAGCAGAATTACCTGGTGTCTTGTTTTGTGTAGAAAATGAACTATCAGGAAAAATCCCGAAAAATATGCCAAAAATTATGTTTCACCAGAAGATCCACGGAGCCAGAAGAATAGATGGAGGGGAGGCCTAGGGGGCCAGACCCACCCTAGGCGGGGGCCCACCTGACCCGCGCCTGGTGGGGGTGTGGCCACCCCAGGCAACTCCTCGACCTCCCTCTGCGCCTATAAGTTGCCTTTGACCTAAAACCCAAGAGGGGGGGTAGATAGTTTTCCAGAAAGAGTTCCGCTCCGCCGCCGCCACCAGAAACCAAGATTTGGATCCAGAAACTCCGTTCTGGCACCCTATCGGGACGGGGAATTTGGAGAGGATCATCGCCATCATCATCACCAACGCATCTCCATCAACCACCGATGTTTCCCTCATCCATGAGTGAGTAATCCCCCACTGTAGGCTTGGGGATGGTAGGGATTGGATGAGTTCTATCATGTAATCGAATAAGATTGTTAGGGCATAGTGCCTAGTATCTCTTGTGCTATTTGACTTTGTTGCAACTTGTTGTGCTTAATGCTTGTCACTAGGGCCCGAGTGCCATGATCTCAGATCTGGACTTATTATTTAATCATTGTGATAGTATTGTTTGTGATCTTATCTGCAAATTGTGTACACATATCATTGTTCGGATCCAAAGGCCCCAAAGTGACAATAATTGGGACAACCGAAGGGGATGGTTGTGATGTGATGATCACATGTGTTCACGGAGTGTTAATGCTTTGCTCCGGTGCTCTATTAAAAGGAGCACCTTAATTTCCAGTAGTTCCCTAGAGGCCCCGCTGCCACGGGCTGGCTCCATAGAAGATATTGTGCAAGTTCTCATTGCGAGCACGTATGACTATATTTGGAGCACATGCCTAGGATTGTTTAGTACTTGGATCCTTGTTATTATTTATCTGCAATGCCCTAGATCTTGAATTTACATGTTTAGACTCATCCATGCAACGCCCGTTCATCCATCCCTATGCCTACCACACTCGAATCCTACTGTTATCGTTACTGTTACTATTTCTCATGTTTCACTATTGTTGTTGCTGTTGGTACTACAAACTGTTGCTACTGATAAACTTCTATGAGCAAGAACTATTTCCAGGTGCAGCTGAACTAACAACTCAGTTGTTAAGGCTTGCAAGTATTCTTTGGCTCCCCTTGTGTCGTATCAATAAATTGGGTAATACTACCCACGAAGACTGTTGCGATCCCCTATACTTGTGGTTCATCAAGACTATTTTCTGGCACCGTTGCCGGGGAGCATAGCTTTATTTGTAAGTTCACTTGGATCTATTATTGTTCACTGCTACTCCTTTCATCATGGGGAAGTATCGTGATGGAAAGTTCCCTATTTTACCATCCACTACAAGAAGAGGTACAGTCCTAAACACCTCTGCTGCTCTTGATTCACCGTTTGTTATAAGTAAGCTTGGTACACCACCACCACAGACTCATGCTACACACACTGCTACTACTGCTGAGTCTGAAACTGCTTTTGATGCTCATGATGTTACTTCTATTGTGCTTGATGCGAGTGGTTCATTAGGTACTTTTCTAGATGCTACTATGGCTAGTCTAGGAAATACCGAAACTCCTAGTGAAGACACTGCTACACCTGTTAGCTCACCTGAGCCTAGTGAGAGTTATGATATTAATGATGGTTACATTGAGTTCACTGATGATTTTGTTGAAGAGTGCCGAAACACACATGGTACTAGTGCTATTAAGAGTTTCCTTGCTAGACGTACTATTATGCCTAAATTTTCCTCTGATCCTAAGTTCGCCACTTCTCCCATAGATATTAAAGATGAAGATTATGATTTCTCTCTTGATTTATCTTATTTAGATATTGTTGAGAAAGAACCTTTTTGTGGGACTGAAAATGAGAGTGATGTGGCTCATATGAACGAACTGTATACTATGAGTGCTTTATTCTCCGATGATTTTAAGATGCGAAAGTACTTTGTTGCTAAGATCTTCCCTTTTTCACTAAAAGGAGAAGCTAGGGCTTGGTTTAATAGATTACCTCCTGGTTCCATTGATAGCCCTGATTGCTTGATTGCTTCTTTCTTTCAGAAATATTTTCCTTCTAGTGCTAGACATGCTGCTTTGCAGAGACTTTTTGATTTTAAACAGGGAGAAGAAGAAAAATTGCCTGTGTCATGGACAAGGTTTTGTGCCTTGATTCATGCACATCCTGGATGTCCATTACCTAAGAATGAGCTTCTTGATATTTATTATAATGGACTAACTGATGATTCTAGGACCTACCTAGATAGCTTTGCTGATTTTGTTTTCAGAAAAGGACTCCTACAGATGCTGAAGAATTAATGACCAAAATAAGCAAGAATTATGATGATTGGACTTTGACTGAGCTAAATACACCTGAGCCTATTACTCCTGAACCAGTTGTTCCTGAACCAGTTCAAACACCCACACCAAAGAAGAGGGGATTTATTGCATTAAATGATGAAGTGATGAAGGAAGCTAAGAAGTGTCTAAAGTAGAAAGGTATTAGAGCTGAAGATATGAAGAATGTACCTCCTATAGAAGAATTATGTAAGCCAACTCCCCACTCATCAACTATTGAGGTACACTTTCTCCAAAACTTTGATCAAGGTGATATTCCTTATGGTAAGCCTCCCGATCAATGTTTAGAGGAACTTGACATTTTTATTGGTAAACAAGGTCATTTTAATAAACAAGTTCAGAATCATTTATTGGAAAACTCTAGAGCTTTCCATTAGTTGAAAGATATTGTGGAAAGAACTTCTAATGATATTAAAATGCTTTGTAAATACTTTCAAATGGTTCAAACTCAACTTGATCAACTTGCTAAGGTACAAAAGGATATGCTAGTTAATGCTTCAGGAGATAAACATGCTTATGGAATTAGAACTAGGAGTGGTATAGCTACTCAAGATCCTTTATATCCTGAAGGACACCCTAAAAGAATAGAGCAGGATTCTCAACAAGGTGAGGATAGTGGTAGTCCTCGTAAGAGGAAGAAAAAGAAAGATAAGATGGTTGAGGAACCATTTGAACCTGCTGTAGATTCTAATAGTATATCTATCTCTGATGCTGAAACTAAGAGTGGTAATGGTAAAAATGATGCTCCTGATAAGGAGGAAGGTGAGGAAGAAACTGAGAAGCACACTAAGAACACTAGGTACACAAAGGAAGATTTTATTGCTAATAAACATGGTAAAGAGAGAGAACCTTGGGTGCAGAAACCTATGCCTTTTCCAGGTAAGAAACATAAGTCAAAGGAGGAAGAACACTACAACAAGTTTTGTTAGTGGATGAAGCCTTTATTCTTGCAAATTACTTTGACTGATGCTAATAAGTTTCCTCCTTATTCAAAGTATATGAAGGATATTGTCTCTAATAAAAGTAAGATTCCTAATGAGGAGATTTCTACTCTACTTGCTAATTGTTCCTTCAATGGTAAGGTTCCAAAGAAACTTGGTGATCCAGGTATCCCAACTATTCCTTGCTTTATTAAGAATAATTATGTTAGAACTGCTTTATGTGATTTGGGAGCTGGAGTTAGTGTTATGCCTTTTTCTCTCTATAAGAGACTCCAGCTAGAAAAGTTGATACCCATTGATATTTCTTTCCAAATGGCTGATAAGTCAACTACTATTCCTGTTGGTATATGTGAGGATGTTCCTGTTCAAGTAGCTCATAATTGCATGGTTTAACTGATTTTGTTGTGCTTGAAATGCTTGAGGATGATAATATGTCTATCATTCTTGGGAGACCTTTTCTTAACACTTCAGGTGCTGTCATCAATTGCAATCAAGGAAAAGTAACATTTAATATTAATGACAAAGAGCACACTGTCTATTTCCCCAAGAAGGTTGTTAAGAGCTATTGCCTGAATTCCATTGAAAATATTGAAGGCATTAAGGTTGGAGAAATATATTGTCCCATTCCACAAGAAAATTGTGAAACTATTATGATTGGGAGCATTGCTATCAAGTATGAGGTAACATAATCATTTTGTGGAATGCAAAGTTTTGTTTCATATAAGATTGTTTTGGTAACAAGACTTGATCAACCTTGTTAACAAAAGGATTTTAATGAACAGAATAATGCTTTCCACCATGGTTATACTTGCTTTATTTTTCCTTTCTCCTTCCTAGTCTTTGCTTTAGATTTAGTTTTGCTAGTTGTTTGCTTGTTTGAGTTGCTTAGAGCTCCTGTAGTTTGGCTTTTGGTTTGCTTTTGCTTCTTCTGAAAAAAACTGTTTCTGCGAGAAAATCAATTTTAATTCCCTAAAAGTTGGCCAAAAATAAAGTTTCCCGAAAAATCCCAGAAAATTCAAAATAAATTTTTCCTCGAAAAAAGGAGCAGAGTGGCACCTGAGATGACCTAGGGGGCCACCCCAGGACACCAGACCCCTAGTAGGCGCGGCCTACCAGGTGGCGGCACCTGGAGGAGGTCTGGCCCACCTGGGTGTAACATCCCTAAAATCATGATTTCAAAGATTGCATATCATTCATTCATGCATATAGAATTGAGATCAATTTCAAAAATCATTTCAGAAAACAGAAGCACATAGTGCTATCATTTAATGTGAACAAACTTATATCAAATGGCCATCCCCATTTGAGAGTTTGAATGTTTTAAACCTAGAGTGTTTATCTCCTTTGTTGAATGGATTGAGTGTGGAATTTGAACCAAGCTTTACAAAATGGAAATGGTTTCAAAACCATTTTTCAAACATTTGCAAATCAAGTGCAAAGTCCCTGTTATTTTGTTTCTCCAAAAATGACCACGCCTTTACAAAGTAACCACATGGTTTTATGCCTAGATTTGAGACTGTTGCACACTACAAAAACCCCATAAAGATTTGAATTCAAAAAGAGTTTGAATTCATTTGAAAACCATTCCTAAAAATCTAAACAGAAAAAGAAAAGGAATAAAGAAAGGAAAAGGGCCAGGCGCTCCTATTCTAGCCCAGCAGAAGAACCGGCCCAGCTAGCCCACCCGGCCTCTCTCACTCGCGCCGCCTTGACGCCTCCTTGATCGTGACACCAGACCCACCCCTCTCCGTCTCACTCACTGACTGGTGGACCTCGCCAGCTCACCCTCGTCTTCCCCAAATCGCGCCCGACCCCGTCGCCGGCCGTTTCCTCCGCCCATCACTGCCGCGATTGATTCCTCGCTTAATTGCCCTTGATTCCGCGCTTAATCGCCGCTCCCCTCTCGCCTACATAACCCCCTCTGCACCGCGGTCATTTCCCCTCCCTCAACGCCTCCACATCGCCACCAGGCTGCCCACAATCGCACTTGCGCCGCCGCAGACAGACGTGCTCCGGCGACGAATCACGGTAAGACCAGACCGCCCCGTTGCCTCTCGTTCAAACCACTGCAACCAGCATGATCTTGTGCATCTGCTAACGCCTCTGGTTTGCTTGCTCGTGACCCAGGTCCTCGTTTCCGTTCACGCCCGCAACCACTAGCGCCGCCGCTCGACTCCGGCGAGCAATAGCGGTAAGAACTGAGCGCCCCTTGCCTTCCCTTTGTTACCAACTTGTTAGCTAGTCACGTGCGCATCTTCTGAACCCTCTGCCTTGTGCTAGGACGACGCGGAGCCTCGATAGCGACCTCGACAGCAAGCGACAGACGCCGCCCGCAACTCCGACGAGCCCCAGCGACCGTGCCCGTGCGCCCCTCGTCAAGCCACTGCTAGGTTGAGCTTCACCTCGACGCTGCGAACCTGGTAAGCATCCTCCTGCCTCTCCGGACGACCTGTAGCGCCGCGCCGCCGCAGACAGAGCTCGCCGCCGCCAGTAGCCGCCGCCAGCGCCGCCCCGCTTTGGTCGTTTGATCCAGAGCCGTCAGATCTGGATCCAGCGTATATGATTAGATCACTTAACGAATCGTTATGGGAGGATCTGAGCCGTGTGTTTTAAGTAGATCCGACGGCGCGGGAGGGTGATCCTGAGCGAAACGGTATCAACCAATAGAATTAATACGCGTGGCTAGGGTTAGGGTTTAAAACAGAATTTAAAACAGATTTGGATTCAAATTTGAATAGGCTATAACTTTTGATTCCCACGTTAGATTTTTGCAAATTTTATACCGTTGGAATCAGGGAGACAAGCCCTTTCTGTTTATGCAATGTGTTTAGTGAAAAGTTTCTGTTAAAATGACTTTATTTCCAGAAACTTCTTTAAGGCTATTTTGAGTATAGAAATTGTTTAGGATTTTGTTTGGGTGTAAAATAAACTTGATTTAGCAAGTTTTCAACTTAGTATTGATTCAGTATTGTGCTCTTGCTTGGTGGAGTTTTAAAAGTCATCACTTAGCATTTTTGCATGCATGCATGCAAATATTTATGTTTGTATATGAATTGTGTGTAATTTTGTGCTACCAATTTTGTGTAGATTTTGGTGCTAGTGATTGTGATTGTGAAGAGTGCTACTCTCCCCATTACCAAGGAAAGTGGTACTTCATGAATATTTCCATCCCTATATTTTGTACAAGCATTAGAAATATTTTGCTAAGTCTTGCATGTTATTATTTTGCCAAATGCTATGTTGGGAAATCCTAAGTAGTTGTAGAATTGCTAGGAAATTTCCTAAGTTAAGTTACTATGTCATGCTTAGCCTAGCTAGTGAATTCAGGATGCCATGATCTAGTCATAGAATTTGGGAAGTATAAGTTTCTCGTTAACTTGATAATTCTAAACTCCCAAGGTTTGGATGTCATTCTGGGAATGGACTGGATGACCAAGTACAAAGGAGTGATAGATTGTGCCAGCCATACTGTCTCACTCACAACTCCAGAAAATAAAAGGATCAGATTCAAGACCAGCTTTGAAGCAAAAAGGAGTATGCTTAATTCTCTTAAGGGGGTTAGCATGGACAGTGTGCCAATCGTGAGTGAGTATCCGGATGTGTTTCCGGAAGAATTGCCGGGAATGCCACCAGATAGAGATGTGGAGTTTCTGATAGATTTGGTACCAGGGTCTGGACCAATAGCAAAGAGACCGTATAAAATGTCAGTTGATGAACTGAAAGAGCTCAAGAAGCAACTAGGAGAACAGTTGCAGAAAGGATTTATTCAACCCAGTTCTTCATCTTGGGGAGCCCTAGTCTTATTTGTGGAGAAGAAAGATAGAAGTCAAAGGTTATGCATAGATTACCATTCACTCAACGAGGTAACCATCAAGAACAAATATCCTTTTCCTAGAATCAATGACTTATTTGATCAGCTTGAAGGAGCATGTGTGTTCTCAAAGATTGATCTAAGGTCAGGCTATTTTCAACTCAAGATAAGAGAACAAGACATACCTAAAACAGCATTCACCACAAGGTATGGATTGTATGAGTATACCGTAATGCCTTTCGGCTTGACCAATGCTCCAGCATACTTCATGAATATGATGAACAAGGTGTTCATGGAATTTCTTGACAAGTTTGTTGTCATTTTCATCGATGACATCTTAGTCTACTCCAAGAGCAAGGAAGAACATGAAGGACACTTGCGTTTGATACTTGAAAAATTACGAGAGCATAAACTTTATGCCAAATTTAGCAAGTGTGAGTTCTGGTTAGAGGAAGTTGGTTTTCTTGGTCATGTTATGACAAAGGATGGTGTAGCGGTTGATCCTGCTAAAGTTTCAGCTGTGACTGCATGGGAATCTCCCAAGTCCGTGAAAGAAGTTCGTAGTTTCCTTGGCTTAGCAGGTTACTACAGAAGGTTTATTGAGAATTTCTCTAAGGTAGCTAAGCCCATGACTGAATTGTTAAAGAAAGACAAGAAGTTTGCTTGGTCTGAAGGTTGTGAACTCAGCTTTCAGGAATTGAAGAAGAGACTTGTGACAGCACCAGTCTTGTGTCTGCCAGACTTGGAAAAGGATTTCCATGTATATTGTGATGCATCTCATCAAGGTTTGGGTGCAGTACTTATGCAAGACTGTAAGGTTGTAGCTTTTGCCTCGAGACAACTCAAAACTCATGAAGTGAACTATCCCACTCATGATTTAGAGTTGGCCTCTGTCATCCATGCACTCAAAACATGGAGGCACTACCTTTTGGGAAAGCGTTGTGAAGTGTTCACTGATCACAAGAGTTTGAAGTATATCTTCACCCAAAAGGAAATCAACATGAGGCAAAGAAGATGGCTAGAGCTTATCAAGGACTATGACTTAAGTTTGCAATACCACCCCGGTAAAGCAAATGTTGTAGCAGATGCTCTAAGTCGTAAGGTATTTGTGAATGGCCTTACCAAGGGAGAATTGCCGGATGATTTGTGTACCCAATTCAGAAAACTCGTATTGGAGATTGTGCCTGAAGGACATCTCATGTGTTTGGATGTTCAACCCACTTTGTTGGACAAGATCAAAGAAGCTCAGAAGACTGATAAGGAAATTGAAGAGATTAAGGAAAAGATTGGCCAAGGGAGAGCTAAAAATTTCCATGAAGACGAACAGGGTACTTTATGACATGGGAAACGTATCTGTGTTCCACAAGACCCGGAATTGCGGAAACTGATTTTGCAGGAAGCACACAACTCTCCGTATTCTATCCACCCGGGTAACACCAAAATGTACATGGACATGAAAGAAAGATTTTGGTGGAACAATCTCAAGAGGGACATCGCCGAACATATTTCTTTATGTGATGTGTGTAGTAGAGTAAAAGCGGAGCATCAGAAACCAGCAGGTTTGCTTCAACCACTACCTATTCCTGATTGGAAGTGGGACAAGATTGGTATGGATTTCATTACCGGATTACCATGGACCAGATCAGGATATGATTCCATATGGGTAGTAGTGGATCACCTAACTAAAGTGGCTCATTTCATACCCGTGAAGACAACTTATACAAGTGCCAAGTTAGCCAAAATCTACATGAGTAGAATTGTATGTCTACATGGTGTGCCCAAGAGTATTGTGTCAGATAGGGGAACTCAATTCACTTCCCATTTTTGGAAACAGCTACATGAGTCATTGGGAACGAGGTTGGAATTCAGCACTGCTTTTCATCCTCAAACAGATGGACAAACAGAAAGAACTAATCAAATCCTTGAAGACATGTTGAGAGCATGTGCCTTAGACTATGGAGCCAGTTGGGATAAAATTCTGCCTTACGCAGAATTTTCTTATAACAATAGCTATCAAGCCAGCATTATGGCACCGTTTGAGTTTCTCTATGGAAGAAAGTTTACCACCCCATTATTATGGAATGGTGTGGGAGAAAGAAGTTTATTCGGGCCAGATCTTATAAAAGAAGCCGAAGAGAAGGTCAAATTGGTTAAGGACAGGTTGAAGATAGCACAGTCCCGACAGAAAAGCTACGCAGATCCTAAGCATAGAGAAGTCACCTACGAAGTTGGTGACAGAGCTTATCTTAGAGTATCACCACTTCGCGGAGTGAAAAGATTCGGAGTCAAAGGAAAATTGGCACCAAGATATGTTGGGCCATTCAAGATCTTGAGTCGCAAAGGAGAGGTTGCCTATGAAATTGAATTGCCAGAATATCTATCAGCTGTCCATAATGTGTTTCATGCGAGTCAGCTTAAGAAATGTCACCCAGAAATGGAGGAAACTTCCTTGAAGGATACTATACCTTTGGAGGAAGTTCAACTAGAAAGTGATCTCACATATGAATAGAAACCTATCAAGATTCTTGAGACTTCAGAAAGAGTCACAAGGACAAAGACTATCAAGTTTTGCAAAGTACAGTGGAATCATCATTCCGAAGAGGAAGCAACTTGGGAAAGAGAAGATGATCTTCGGAAAGACCACCCTCACCTATTTGCTAGCCAATCCGAATTTCGAGTGCGAGATTCACCTTAAGGGGGTTAGATTTGTAACATCCCTAAAATCATGATTTCAAAGATTGCATATCATGCATTCATGCATATAGAATTGAGATCAATTTCAAAACTCATTTCAGAAAACAGAAGCACATAGTGCTATCATTTTATGTGAACAAACTTATATCAAATGGCCATCCCCATTTGACAGTTTGAATGTTTTAAACCTAGAGTATTTATCTCCTTTGTTGAATGGATTGAGTGTGGAATTTGAACCAAGCTTTACAAAATGGAAATGGTTTCAACAACCATTTTTCAAACATTTGCAAATCAAGTGCAAAGTCCCTGTTATTTTGTTTCTCCAAAAATGACCAAGCCTTTACAAAGTAACCACATGGTTTTATGCCTAGATTTGAGACTGTTGCACACTACAAAAACCCCAGAAAGATTTGAATTCAAAAAGAGTTTGAATTAATTTGAAAACCATTCCTAAAAATCTAAACAGAAAAAGAAAAGGAATAAAGATAGGAAAAGGGCCAGGCGCTCCTATTCTAGCCCAGCAGCAGAACCGGCCCAGCTAGCCCACCCGGCATCTCTCTCGGTCGCTCGCACGCGCAGACGCACCCACGCGGTCGCTGACACCCAGACCCCACCCCCTCTCCGTCTCACTCACTGGCTGGTGGACCTCGCCAGCTCACCCTCGTCTTCCCCAAATCGCGCCCGACCTCGTCGCCGGCCGTTTCCTCCGCCCATCACTGCCGCGATTGATTCCTCGCTCAATTGCCCTTGATTCCGCGCTTAATCGCCGCTCCCCTCTCGCCTACATAACCCCCTCTGCACCGCGTTCATTTCCCCTCCCTCAACGCCTCCACATCGCCACCAGGCTGCCCACAATCGCACTTGCGCCGCCGCAGACAGACGTGCTCCGGCGACGAATCACGGTAAGACCAGACCGCCCCGTTGCCTCTCGTTCAAACCACTGCAACCAGCATGATCATGTGCATCTTCTAACGCCTCTGGTTTGCTTGCTCGTGACCCAGGTCCTCGTTTCCGTTCACGCCCGCAACCACCAGCGCCGCCGCTCGACTCCGGCGAGCAATAGCGGTAAGAACTGAGCGCCCCTTGCCTTCCCTTTGTTACCAACTTGTTCGCTAGTCACTTGTGCATCTTCTGAACCCTCTGCCTTGTACTAGGACGACGCAGAGCCTCGACAACGACCTCGACAGCAAGCGACAGACGCCGCCCGCAACTCCGACGAGCCCCAGCGACCGTGCCCGTGCGCCCCTCGTCAAGCCACTGCTAAGTTGACCTTCACCTCGATGCTGCGAACCTGGTAAGAATCCTCCTGCCTCTCCGGACGACCTGTAGCGCCGCGCCGCCGCAGACAGAGCTCGTCGCCGCCAGCGCCGCCCCGCTTTGGTCGTTTGATCCAGAGCCGTCAGATCTGGATCCAGCATATAGGATTAGATCACTTAACGAATCGTTATGGGAGGATCTGAGCCGTGTGTTTTAAGTAGATCCGACGGCGCGGGAGGGTGATCCTGAGCGAAACGGTATCAACCAATAGAATTAAGACGTGTGGCTATGGTTAGTGTTTAAAACAGAATTTAAAACAGATTTGGATTCAAATTTGAATAGGCTATAACTTTTGATTCCACGTTAGATTTTTGCAAATTTTATACCGTTGGAATCAGGGAGACAAGCCCTTTCTGTTTATGCAATGTGTTTAGTGAAACGTTTCTCTTAAAATGACTTTATTTGCAGAAACTTCTTTAAGGCTATTTTGAGTATAGAAATTGTTTAGGATTTTGTTTGGGTGTAAAATAAACTTTATTTAGCAAGTTTTCAACTTAGTATTGATTCAGTATTGTGCTATTGCTTGGTGGAGTTTTAAAAGTCATCACTTAGCATTTTTGCATGCATGCATATATTTATGTTTGTATATGAATTGTGTGTAATTTTGTGCTACCAATTTTGTGTAGATTTTGGTGCTAGTGATTGTGATTGTGAAGAGTGCTACTCTCCCCATTACCAAGGCAAGTGGTACTTCATGAATATTTCCATCCCTATATTTTGTACAAGCATTAGAAATATTTTGCTAAGTCTTGCATGTTATTATTTTGCCAAATGCTATGTTGGGAAATCCTAAGTAGTTGTAGAATTGCTAGTAAATTTCCTAAGTTAAGTTACTATGTCATGCTTAGCCTAGCTAGTAGCAAACAAGGGTTGGTAAAGTATATACATGCTATGATGAAAATATTTCTAAGTCTTTTGACTTATGTTTTTTCTTAATAAAACAACTAAGTCAATGAATCACCTGGGTGGAATGGGACTTGAATGGTGGTTTTTGGTTGAGTGGTTACACAAGGTCCATGGACATTGTTTACCTTGTGTATCTCACTTGTGGTATGCCACCTAGGCACAAAGGGATTTTAGAGGCCAAGTGTTGAGAAGCTTATAGTGCAGCCACTTGGCAATATGGGCTTTGCCTTGATCACATAGGTTGCTAGAACTTAGTCATTTGGACAGTTGGTGGTAGTGGGATGATAGGTTGGAACGCGTCCATTTGGCTAAGGGAAGGCTTCTGAAAGGTCCTGTCTTGGGAAACCAAGTCTGGTGGGGAAAGTGCACAACCTCTGCAGATGGAAAAATCTAAGTACTTAGCCAAGTCCATGGCAATGGACAACTTGAGCATCAAGACATGGAAGCTATCAAGAATCTCATCGCTCCAACTTCTAAGTAAAAATTTGTGGGTGAACCAGGGTGAAGGACCCCAATGTCTATTGGTGGTTTCTTGGGAAAAGTTTTTGACCAAGAAAAACTTAGTGATTTCAACTAATAGGAAAAACCTATTTTGAGCAAAGCAAGCCAAGCTACACTTAGCCAAAATGCATATAGTAATATAGTCCACTTAAAATTTACTAAGGTATCACTTGCCAATACTATTCCAAAGTATTGACCCATTGTGGCTATAACTTGTGATGTTGCAGGTTACTCCGATGATGATTAGGTGTCATGAGTCTACACTCAACATGCTTGCCTGTGGCACATGAAGATGAAGACTTATGTTTATTTACTTATTCCAAACTCTTGTATTAGGCATGTGGCCTTGAGTTGTAAAAGACTATGTTTTATCTCTGGAATGGATGTAATAAATGACCTTTGTATTTGTGTACTTCATCTTAAACTGTGGATGCTAGCAATGATCCAGGGACTAGCATTGCAATCACAGGGATCCTTTTCCTTTACAAAGGAGGGATCTTACACTAGGCCCCTCCAGGCTGCCTCCTCAAAGCCACCTTCTTTGTCTGTCCCGAAAAACACCGGAAAACTTGCTCAAGCTCAAGTTCTTGCTGTTCTTGCTCGCGATTTTCGATCTCCTTGTTCAGCCCATCTCAAGTGCTGATTTTTGGAGGGATTGTTCTTTGGTATGTGCCTCCTCCACTTGTCCAATTAGATTTGTGATTGGTAGATTGTATGTTGAGTATTTTGTTGCTATAGGTGACAGGTTGTTTGAGGTTGCATGCTTGTTCTATGCTTAGGAACTTTGTTTTGATGCATGTGTAGTCCTAGAAAATTCCTATAGTAGTTTCTCATCATTTATCAACTTAGAAATCACTTGGTTTGATGGTTGTCTAAAAATTTCAGCAAGGAAGATGAGTGCTTATCCACTGAATCAATATGACTTGATGGTGCATGAGCCAATGAAGGTTCATCGCGAATAGGAAGTTTTTCCTTCCATTTATCCATGCCATGAATTTATGAGAGCTGCGGGAATCCTCCAAGATTTCCAAACAATGCTTACAAATGCAGGATTGGAACACTTTGTTGAAGGTGAACCAATCCAATATGTTAAGCTAACCATGGCTTTTGTGCAGGACTTCCGGTTCACTTGGTCTACTTCTAATCCCATGGTCCATTACAAAATATATAATATACATGTCGACCTGCCTCTTGCTGATTTCTGTGCAGCAATTAGAGTACCTCAGTGGGGATCCTGTGAGAAAATCAAGGAGAGACCCAAGTCACTTATTGACTTATACACTAAGATTTTCCAAGGTTTCGACTTCTCAAAGGAAAGTGGTAAAATTCGGAACATTCAACTCCCAGCTATTAGATACTTTGCCTATTTCATTACCAAGTGTGTTCTTGCTAGAAAGACTACTAGAAAGTTGTCTTCTTTTGATCTAGCTTTTATTGCAGCTGCTCTGAATAGGAATAGTTCTTATAGTTTGGGTTCTTTGATAGCTCACCGTCTCACCACCAACCGTGAGAAGGGTGGAATTTGTGGAGGTCTCATTGCTTCTAGGTTGCTAGCTTTCCATGGTTTAGAGCCTCACTTTTCAGATTTTCAGTTCCCCATAGAGAGGCTTGATATTGAATCTATGATTCAGCATGGTTTTGTTTCCTTGGGGGCTAATGTGAGAAGTTTACCATACAAATTATCGTTTTCCCAGCAGGGTAGGAGAAAGGGTAGGATTGAGAAAATAGTTTATTTCCCTGCACCTGCTTTGTTTAACTTTGATAACAGGCAATGATAGTCACTTACGGAGGAGGAGTTTGACACTTATGTGGGGGAACTCTCCCAGCAAGAGGAGAATGTTGAAGAGGATGCCAAAGACAATTCGGTTCAGCCCTCCAACTTGGGAGAGTCTTCATACCAGCAACCCTCATTTGATTGGGGCGCGTCTTCTTCTTCATCACAGGTGCCTGACTATGATCATTCCTATGATGACCCACCAGCATGGGGGTACTATCCAAGTTATTGAGCCCCACTTAGGCCAAAATCCTAAGATTGGGGGGAGGTATACCGACATCACACACTCATATATATATATATATATATCATGTTCGGTCGGTTCTTTGTATATCCATTGTTTCGCTTTCTTTTTTGTTTTTGTTGCTTCTTTCTAAAAACCTAAAAATACCAAAAATATTTTCGTTGTTTCTCTTGGTTTTTTTCTTTGTTTCTTTTCTTTGGTTTGCCTTAAAAGAAAAATCCAAAAAGATTTTGCTTTGTTTGGTTTGGTTTGTTTTTGTTTGGTTTTTCTTTGTTTGCTTGTTTCTAAAAAAATCGAAAACACCAAAAATATTTGTTGTTCTTCTTTGGTTTTGTGAGTTCTTTGCAGGGTTCATCCGTCCTCAGTGGATTTTGGTTTCATGTTAATTATTCAATTCACACAAGTGAAGGGCAATAATGAAGATTAAGACAACTCGAGGTATGGTAAGAGGCTAGTAACGAACTCTACGTGTCTTCATTTTTGTACATATACTCATCATTGTGAGAATGTAGACTGTTTGTGTAAGGTGTATGTCATTATGGATGCTTAGTAGTTCTTGCTTGTCTATGATTAGCCCCATCTTGCTAATAGTTTGTAGCATGTCATATGAATGTTTGCTTGCATTGTTTTATTCATACTTTCGTATGATATTGTGGTATCCTCCTGTGAAAGTTTCATGTGAATCGACTTGGCACGTGCTCATGCATGCATATGACTAATCAATAGTCAGTAAGCCTCGATGATTTATTTTGCCTCAGAGTTCTTGTATCACTTTCATGCCATAATTAGTCCTATTTTGTTGCAAGCATGATTATGAAAGCTATTTCTCTCTCGTTTGTTGCTCCCTCTCTATTGCTAGCCTTCACTTGCACTAAGTGCGTGCTCTACCTGTGCTTCCAACTCCCCAAAACCAATATTGCCAGCTGTGTCCACCATACCTACCTATTAGCATCATTTGCTACTTCAGTGCATATTTTATATATGTTATGTTTCCTTCCAAAATAAAATGTTTATATGTTTTGAGAAAGTTAGTTAGTAAAGCTCTCACGAACTTGATGACACACTTTATTCCTTGCGCTTAATAATCCTGAACCATTGTGACTAGCCCATAAAAGTTATATGCTTGCTAATTATATGTGGGAGTCAGTAGAATCGTGTTGTCACGGGGAACGCTTTCAACACTTTTTGGATATCTCATCCAGTTGATTCCTTGCTCTTTTGGTTACGGATGTCGACAATGTGAAATAAAAGGGGAAGATGTTAGTTCATGGAGTTTATACATTGTGTTAGAGAAACGCCTGGGCCGGTAGCCTAAGCCATGCCTAATCATGGTGGAAACTTGTAGCATCACCATAATGAGAATCTATGAAGCTTCCTCAATAAAAAGCTATGCATATGGTAAATAAAAAGATTGCTGAGATGTTCATTGTGTGCTTGCCTTGTTATTTTGGTTATGGGAAAGCTCTTGTACCATGTGCAAGGGGTACCCTGTTGGCGGTTCTCGATGATATGCATGTATTTACAATGACAAGAACTTTCAGGTGACCAAAGTTGAGTAGCATGCGGAGCGACCCTCGTACTCAAGGGAATTGGGATTTTCAGTTTATGGTCTGTCAAGCATATGATTCAGAGTGGACCTCACTTTCACCTTAAGGACATGATGTAGAGGGAGTGTCCCAACCTTTACACAACATAAGGTGGAGTCCCCTGTGTTTACAATGCTAGTCCCTGGATCAATAGCTAGCATCCACAGTTAAGATGTAATATCAAGAAACAAAGGTCATAATATAACTTTATAACCAGGAATAACATAATTTTATTACATCGAACATAGCTCATTTGGCTATTACATTACATTGCAGCGGAATAACTATAATCATGGGTCCTTCATCTTCAAAGTGCCACAGGAAGATGTTGGTTGTAGACTTTGTAATCCTAAACAATCAATCTTCACTAAAATCAATCAAACCTGCAACATTAAAAGTTACAGCCACAAGGGTCAATACATTTGAATTGTATTGGCAAGCTTCACTACTATGTATAATATGAGTGGATCCTATCAATACATGCATATTTGGCTAAGTAGATTTTAAGGCTCATTTGCATAAAGCAAAATTTATCCTATATTTTCAAAGTGGTTTTGGTCCTTTGTCAAATCTCCTTTTTCCAAGTTCCTTGAACTCCTTGGTAGAAACTCAAGTGTTCAAGTCCTTGTCAAAAATCCCTTGAGCTACTTGGTAACCCCAAGTGCAACAAGTTTTATCAAAATATCATGAGTTCCTTGGTAACCCCAAGTGTTCATGTTTTTAACAAAATCTCTTGAGTTCCTTGGTAACCCCAAGTACATCAAGTTTTGTCAAAGTCTCTTGAGCTCCTTGGTAACCCCAAGTGCATCAAGTCCTTAAAAGTTTTCTTTTAGAAATTAGAATGTCAAGATCTTCCATAGCTTCAGGCCTTAGTTGCTCAGTATTGTCCATAACCGGGGACACGGCTAAGTACTTAGATTTTATTATCTTCTGCAGAAGTTGTACACTTTACCCACATGACACAATCTCATCTTGATGCCACCAGTGGCCGCTGGATAAGTACTCACCAAGATGGAGTACTGGCAGATTGAGAATGTGACAAAGTCTTTCCATAGGAGTCCTCCCAATACAAAATGCTAGCTTGTCTACCAGGCACAAATGTAGGGTTGCTCCCTTACACAAATCTAGTTAACCTGAAGATGCCAATGCATGGTACTTCCACTATGTAGTTGACTAAGCCAGAGCGTACACAGAAGCCACTGTACGAGAAACATGTTCAATCTCTAAGTTTCCTGGGTGGTTTCCTTTGGAGCACAACACAAAGAGATTGCCATAGACATGGTTCCTTTTGTTGCCACCTTCTCCAAAACTCAAAGTATCCTTGGCCACCTAGGTGGTTCATTGAGTCCTTGTTTTATTATATAAAACATAAGTCTTTTCTCAATCTCATAAAATCTCAACATGTAACTCTTTTCAAAACATAGCATGGCTAAGCATGTAACAACTACAATATTTTCACTAAGGAGTGTATAGGGAATCCTATTAGGGTTTAGCATAGCATAAGTATAAAATTGTTTTCATGCATGTTTTCAAAATCCACTAAGTATAAGAAAATAGTAGGACTTTAGATGATAGTGTCACTTTCCTTTTTGGTAGGGAATGATGGTTCACTCCTTGATCTTGCTAGTCTCACACTTTGCTAATTTCACTACAATCAATCAAGCAAACACCAAATCAACTAGCATTCCAAATAATCAACCAAACAACAATTCACACACATAAAACTATGGGATCTAAGTCATTCATGTAAGCATGCAAGAGATGGTCCTATTTGCAAAGATGATCTCCACTAGGCTTCTAAACTTGGTAAGGTCCAGGGTGGTCATTCACCAAAATGGCAAAGTCAATTGCAAAAGGGTTTTATCCCAAAACCATTTTAAAATCCATTCATCATTTTATGTGGTGAAAAATGTTTTTATCAAAACAAAACTTATAAGTTTTTCACCAAATGAGTTGCTAGTTTCTAAAACTTGGTGTTTTGGGTCAGTAGGTTTGATCCAAAGCATTTTCCCAAAGTTTTTACTCAAAATCATTTTCATAACAAAAACCATTATTTTTAAATGGCTAGAAATGGACTAAATCAATTAATCCATCCTAGACACTACCAAATTAATTTTTCAAACTATGGGTTGGTTCCTAGGGTCAGTGAGTTTACAAAAAACCATTTTGCAAAGGTTTTAACCCTAAAAACATTTTTAAACAATTTTTCTAATCTAAACAAGCATACAAAAGTATCTGCAAAAACAAGAAAACTAACAGATACTATTTACTAAACCAAAGGCATGGTTGGATAGGGCTTGTTCCACTGATTCCAATGATACCAAATTTGAAAATTTTGGACGTGTGGATCAAAAGTTACATGAGTTTCAAATTGCAATTCAAATCTGGTTTCAATCTGTTTTTAAATCAGAAACCTGGCCACGCGTCACGATTTGATTGGACGGTACCAGTTCGGTCGGATCGGGCTCTGCAGTGCGTTGGATCTAATCAAATCGTGCGGTCCAGAAAGCATACCCCTTCGCGATTAAGTGATCTAATCTTGCTCGCCCGATCTAGATCAAACGGCTCCTACTGACTTGCCAAAAGCTGGCGGCGCTAGGACAACGGCGAAGTGAGCGGCCGATAGTGGTGGCGGCGAGGCGAAGTTTAAACAGGGAGGGAGTAAGCTTACCAGAATCGCGAGGATGTGGTGATGCTCAAAGTACTGTTGGCTTGACAAGGGGCGCTCAGGAGCAGCCGTAATTCCTCGCCGGAGTTAGGTCTGGCGACGGTTGCACGCGGTCGAGGTCGAGGACGATGCTACGGTTCACAAGAATACAAACAGAGGACATGGTTAGCTGCGCATGGTCGAGGCGAGTGAGGGAGCGTGAACGAGGAGGCGCGGGGCGGTCTGGTTTACCTGGGAGTCGTCGTCGCAGTTGAAGACAGACGGCGGCGCTCAGAGCTTGGTCGGAGTCGACGCTCAGGGACTCCTGTGTAGGGGTCCCAATCTTTAATAAGATAGAGTCCGCTGTGTTTACAATGCTAGTCCCTGGATCAATAGCTAGCATCCACAGTTAAGATGTAATATCAAGAAACAAAGGTCATAATATAACTTTATAACCAGGAATAACATAAGTTTATTACATCAAACATAGCTCATTTGGCTATTACATTACATTGTAGCGAAATAACTATAAGTATGGGTCCTTCATCTTCAAAGTGCCACAGACAGATGTTGGTTGTAGACTTTGTAATCCTAATCAATCAATCCTCACTAAAAACAATCAAACCTGCAACATAACAAGTTACAGCCACAAGGGTCAATACATTTGAATTGTATTGGCAAGTGATACTATAATAGTATAGTGGAGTCTATCATCTATATGCATTTGGCTAAGTGGAGTTGAGGCTTGCATTGCTCAAAATAGATTTTTCCTTAACATATGAAAATACTAAGTTTTTGCTTTGATAAAATCATTTTCTCAATCCAAGATTGAAGATCCTTTACAAGGCATCTCTCAATCAAAGATTGAATATTTCAAACAACCCTTGTTCAATCCACAAGATTTTAACTTAGAAATTTGAATGATGAGATTCTTGATTGCTTCCATGTCTTGATGCTCAAATTGTCCTTTACCAGGGACATGGCTAAGTACTTAGATTTTACACTCTGCAAAGGTGGTGCACTTTCCCCACAAGACTTGGTTTCCCAAGACAAGATCTTTCAGAAGCCTTCCCTTAGACCAAAATGGACGCGTTCCAACCTATCAAACACTACCACCCTCTGTCCATATGGCTAAGTTCTTGCAACCTATATGATCATGGCAGAGCCCATATTGCCAAGTGGTTGCACTTGAAGCTTCTCAACATTTGACATCTCAAATCTCTTTGTTCCTGGGTGGCAATCCACAAGTGAGATACACAAGCCAAGTCCATGGCCTTGTGTAACCACTCAACCAAAAACCACCAAGCAATCCCATTCCACCCAGGTGATTCATTAACTTAGTTGTTTTATTAGACAAAATCACAAGTCCTCAGACTTAGAATATTTTTCCATAGTGTGAATATATATTCCACCCATGTTTTCTATTAGCTAGGCTAAGCTTGATAGTAATAGGAATCTTAACTTAAGAATATTTCCACTAAGGTTTGATCTACTAGTTTTTCCTATAGTAAGGTTTATACTTAGCAAAATCCATGCAAATTTTACTTAGCAAAATCAATAATGCATAGTGAAAGTAATGGGACAAAAAGTATGAAGCATCACTTGCCTTTTTGGTAGAGTATGGGTTCACTCCTTGTCCTTGCAACAATTTCACTCTTCAAGTCACTACAAATCAACCAAGCAAGGCACAAACTTAATCTACCAATCAAGCAAAAACAACACATAAAATCACAAAGTCAAAGTAATGCATGCAAGCATGCAAAAGATGGTTCTAATTGCAAAGGTGGTCTCCACTAGGCTTCTAAACTTTGTAAAGTCAAAATTGGTCATTTTCCAAAGTGACAAAGTCATTTGCAAAAGGGTTTTGGTCCATAAACTATTTTTTTAAATCTAATCATTATTTTATGTGGTGAAAATTATTTTTAGCAAAGCAAAGCTTTATGCTTTTCACCAAATGAGTGGCTATTGCAAAACTTGGTGTTTTTGGGTCAGTAGGTTTGGTCTAAACCATTTTCTCAAAGTTTCTTTACTCAAAATTATTTTCATAACAAAAACCATTATTTTCATTTGGCTAGAAATGACTAAATCAAGTTTTCCATCCTAAACTTTACCAAATCCATTTTCCAAACTATGGGTTGGTTCCTAGGGTCAGTGAGTTTACAACAAGCCATTTACCAAAGGTTTTCCTTCAAAATCATTTTCAATAAATAAATCACATTTCTATTTGACTAGAAATGGTTTTAAATCAAAGAATCATTATTTTATTTCACCAAATACATTTTTGAGTCCACAATGTGTTTCCTAGGGTCAGTAGGTTCAAATCAATCCAATTGCCAAAGATTTTAACCCCAAATTCATTTTTAAACAATTTTTACATCCTTAACAAGCATACAAATGTTTCTGCAAATTCAAACAAGCTAACAGATACTATTTTCTAAACTAAGGGCATGGTTGGCTAGGGCTTGTTCCACTGAATCCATTGATATAAAATTTGTAATTTTTGGACGTGTGGTTTGAAAGTTACAAAGGTTTCAAGTTTGCAATTAAATCTGATTCAAAAACCTGTTTTAACTCAAACCAGTGACACGCGTCAGACTCCTATTCGTCGAAAACGTTTCGCGTGGATCGACTGCTCTGGCGCGTTGGATTAAGTCAGATCGAGCGGTACTGAGCGCATACCCCTTCGCTATTAAGTGATTCTATCACATCCACCCGATCGATATCGGACGGCTGCTGCTGCCTGGCCAAGGACTGGCGGCGAAATGTTAACGGCGAGCGGCGGAGCGACCAGTTGGCGGCAGCGCTGGCGAGGCAGGAAGGGAAACAGGGAGGGAGTAAGCTCACCGTGTTCGGGAGGTCACGGCGATGCTCAACGTGCCGATGGTTCGACGAGGGGCGCTCTGGTCCGATGTGGATTGCTCGCCGGAGTAGGTGGCGGCGTCGGGTGGCTCTGGTCGACGATGGGGGAGAGGCTACAAGGCACAGGAGGACGAGATAAAATGTCAGTTAGACGCGCGAGGAAGAGTAGATCTTGCACGCCTGAACGAGAGGGAAAGGGGTGGACAGATGCTTACCAGAAGTGCTCGTCGGAGTTAAGCCAGACGGTGGCGACGGTCGGAGTCGTCGCTGCAGATCGCCCTAAGGCAAGACAGGAGCATGTTCAGATGCGCAAGACCAAGGCGATGCTGTGTGCGTGATCTATGAGGCGCGGGGTGGTCGGAGTTCACCTGGAATGCTCGACGGAGCAATGGCACACGGCGGCGCACGCTCGGTGTCGTCGTTGCCGATGCTCAGGGAAGCGCGTGGTCGAACGAGGGGCACGGACGGATGCGTCAGGAGGTGGGGAATCTACTAGGGTGCTCAGGGAGGCGCGGGGCGAAGAGGCTCGGCCGGATTCCTCACCGGAGTGTCGTCGGACAGAGGCGGTGTTCGAGTAAAAATTCGACGGCCTGGGGGCGTGCTTGAGGGAGGAGTCAGGGGAAACGAGAGAGGAGAGGAAGACGATTTATCGTGCGTGATCACGACGGGTTTTACTCGCAGCATTAAGGCGAATTCATGCCGCGAATTCAAAGCTTGCAACGGTGACGAGGGGAGGAAGAACAGGTCGTGGGGGTGAGGAGGAAGAACCGGAGGAGTGGGTCCAGTTGTCAGTGAGAAAACGAGTGAGGGGAGGGTCCACTTGGGCCGGCTGGGCTGGATGATTGGGCTGCTCTATTTTTTTCTGTCTGAATCCTTTTTCTTTTTCCAAAACAATTTCTGTTTTGAATTTCAACCAACTATTCAATCATTCAAACAATTCAAACAATCACTAAACTTTGTATTTGTGTTTTTGGTTCTGTTTATCAACATAAACCAAATTTCCAAAATAAAAATAATATTTTTATTCTTTTTAGGATCCATTTATTAATTAAATAAAATGGACCATGGTTTATTAATCAAATAGGGTTTGATTTATTTAATAAAACCTCATTAAAAATCCAAATATTTTCAAAACCAAATCAGTAGGTTTTATTTGGAAATAAAGAATACTTAGAAACTTGTTTAAAACAAAATAACATTTTTATTTTGGTTCCATTAATAATTAAATAGAATGGACCTTAGTTATTAAATCAAATAGGATTTGTTTTATTAGAAAAATTATTTTGAAATCTAAAATAAACCAAAACACTTCAGTAGGTTTTATTTGAGAATATAAAATATTTGGAAAACTTATTTAAAATAAATAAATAAGTTTTAGTGTTTATTTAAAATGGGAAAAGTCTTTACTTAAATAAAATTTGGATATTAAATCC
The DNA here is from genome assembly GCA_030063025.1 of Avena longiglumis. NCBI lineage: Eukaryota > Viridiplantae > Streptophyta > Magnoliopsida > Poales > Poaceae > Avena > Avena longiglumis. The sequence continues at coordinate 401,488,738 of CP125975.1, forward strand.
TTATTATTCTATTTTAATTAAACCTTTGCTATTTTTATCAAAACAAAATGTTTTATTTTCAAAAGTTTGTCCAAGGTTTAATTTGGCTTTATAAAATAATCTTTATTTATAAAACTTCTATTTCTTTTGAAAACCAAATCTTTTTACTTTAAAAGATCCAAAATAGTAGTTCCAAAATATTTTATTTTCTTTTTTCAAATGTTTACTCTTTTAAATTTCTTTAGGATTTTATTTGATCCAAATAGGTTTTTGATTTCCCAATTGGATTCAAAAAGTTTCTTCTGGCCTTGAAAATCAACAAAGTTTTATTTTGTTCATTTATTTTTTACATTACAAGATTTGGAAAATCTTGGGATGTGACAGCCTGCGGTCAAACGAGGGGCATGGACAGATGCGTCAGGAGGTGGGGAAGGTGCGAGCTAGGTCGAGGAGGCACGGGGTGGCAGGACACGGGCGGAATTGGTCGGAGACGGTGGTCAGAGCAGAGGGTGTGCAAGCTCGATTCAGGCAGCCTGGGTGCGCATTTGGGGGAGGAGACAGAGGGGAAAGGAGGAGGAGACGCTGGCGATTAAGACAGCGTGCTCGCGGCGAGAGATTAATGATGCATTAAGGTGTATTCAACCGGAGAATCAATGGCAACAACGGTGGCGAGTTTAACGCGAGGAGGAAGAAGGGTGAGCTGGCTGCGTGGGGCCGGTTGGTCAGCGGAGTAAGAGAGGGGAGGAGGGTCCACCGGTCAGTGTCTGTTCGGGTTGGTAAGTTGGTGCCAAGCGTTTTCTTCGGGAGGGGAAGCTGGGCTAGTCTGCTGGGCTTGTGGGCTTGGCCGGCTGGGCTAGGTCCAAATCCATTTTTTTCTTCCTGAAAACCTTTTTCCTTTTCTAATTCTTTTTCTGTTTTTGAAATTCAAACAATCAAAACCAATTCAAACAATCACTAAACTTTGTAACTTTGAATTTGGTTATGTTCAGTAGCATAAACCATAATTCCAAAACCAAATAATAATTTTATTTTTAGGGTCCATTATTAATTAAATAAAATAGACCTTGTTTAAATAAATCAATTAGGATTTGTTTTATTTGAAAACTCCTTTTGAAATCTAAATATTTTCAAAACCAAAACAGTAGGTTTTATTTGGGAATAAATAATACTTGGAAAACTTATTTCAATTAAATAAATAAGTTTTGATAGTTTGGAAATAGTAAAATCTTTATTAATAAAACTTGGATATTAAATCCTTATTAATTTATTTTAAATAAACCTTTACCACTTTTATCAAATCAAAATGTTTTATTTCAAAAGCTTGGCCAAGGTTTAATTTGGCTCTATAAAATAATCCTTATTTATAAAACTTCTATTTCTTTTGAAAACCAAATCCTTTTATTTAATAGATCGAAAATAGTATTTCCAAAATATTTTATTTTCCTTTATTTAAAATTTTTATCTTTTTAAATCCATTTAGGATTTTATTTAATCCAAATAGGTTTGAAGTTCCAATTGAATTCAAAAAGTTTCTTCTGGCCCTGAAAATCAAACAAAGTTTTATTTTATTCATTTATTTTCACATTACAATATTTGGAAAATCTTGGGATGTGACACATGAAGATGCCTATGATAGGGGAAATGAGAGCTCAAAGCTAATGAGTACCTTCCTTTCAGGGAAGCCTTTCAAACCTTCACAAAACCGTTTTCACAACCTTGTTGAGTCACCACTTATTCTATGAGCACCTTCTTGAGAGCATAGTTGTCATTCTTGTGTTTGTTCCAAAACTTGGTTAAATATGCCATGATTTTGATGCTTGTATCTCTGATATCTTTATCTCTAGTCTTCATGTGAACTTCAGAGGTGCCTTGGCATTTATATTGTGCTCTTCAAACAAAGGCAAGCGATATACCACTCTATCATACCTTATTATGAGCATTGCAATGTTGCTTATGTTTATGTTTCATGCTACTTATTATTATTGAGTTGGTTTCTCTGCATAGCTTGCAATGACTATTGCGTAGACTTGGTTGCATACTCCTTATTATGAATTGTCTAAGCATCTACTCCTGTGTGCTGAGAATATTTACATCATATGAAGCAAAGTGTTCGTGAAAGTTCTTTTATCGCACTCAGTTTTCAACTGAATTGCTTGAGGAAAAGCAATAAGCTAAGCTTAGGGGAGTTGATACGTCCAAAACGCATCTACTTTCTCGAACACTTTGCTATTGTTTCTTCTCTAAACTTGTGTGATTTGGATACAACTAACACGGACTGACACTGTTTTCAGCAGAATTACCTTGGTGTCTTGTTTTTGTGCAGAAAATTAAATATCAGGGAAAATCCCGGAAAATATGCCAAAAGTTATATTTCACCAGAAGATCCACGGAGCCAGAAGAAGAGACGGAGGAGAGGCCTGGGGGGCCCAAACCCACCCCAGGCATGGGCCCACCTAACCCCGTGCCTGGTGGAGGTGTGGCCACCCCAGGCAAATCCTCGACCTCCCTCTACGCCTATAAGTTGCCTTCGACCTAAAAAACGAGGAGGGGTCCGATAGTTTTCCAGAAAGAGTTCCGCCCCGCTGCCGCCACCAGAAACCAAGATTCAGATCCAGAAACTCCGTTCTGGCACCCTGCCGGGACGGGGAATTCGGAGAGGATCATCGCCATCGTCATCACCAACGCATCTCCATCAACCACCGATGTTTCCCTCATCCATGAGTGAGTAATCCCCCGCTATAGGCTTGGGGATGGTAGGGATTGGATGAGTTATATCATGTAATCGAATAAGATTGTTAGGGCATAGTGCCTAGTATCTCTTGTGCTATTTGACTTTGTTGCAACTTGTTGTGCTTAATGCTTGTCACTAGGGCCCGAGTGCCATGATCTCAGATCTGAACTTATTATTGAATCATTATGATAGTATTGTTTGTGATCTTATCTGCAAGTTGTGTACACATATCATTGTCCGGATCCAAAGGCCCCAAACTGACAATAATTGGGACAACCGGAGGGGATGGCTGTGGTGTGAGGATCACATGTGTTCATGGAGTGTTAATGCTTTGCTCCGGTGCTCTATTAAAAGGAGCACCTTAATTGCCAGTAGTTCCCTAGAGGCCTCGCTGCCACGGGCTGGCTGGACAGAAGATGTTATGCAAGTTCTCATTGCGAGCACGTATGACTATATTTGGAGCACATGCCTAGGATTGTTTAGTACTTGGATGCTTGTTATTATTTATCTGCAATGCCCTAGATCTTGAAGTTACATGTTTAGACTCGTCCATGCAACGCCCGTTCATCCATCCCTATGCCTACTGCACTCGAATCCTATTGTTACCGTTACTGTTACTATTGCTCTTGTTTCACTGTTGCTGTTGATGTTGCTACTGATAAACTTCTGTGAGCAAGAACTAATTCCAGGTGTAGTTGAACTGACAACTCAGTTGTTAAGGCTTGCAAGTATTGTTTAGCTCCCCTTGTGTCGAATCAATAAATTGGGTAATACTACCCGCGAAGACTGTTGCGATCCCCTATACTTGTGGGTCATTATAGTCGATCACTTGCTGATCTCAAGATCGTGTAGACGATCCTTCCAGCGCCACGTTTTGGCAGCTCTTCTGTAGTCGGTCACACGTACGGTAGTCGATGAAGACCTTCCTCTCCCTTGTTCTAGCAGGGTAGCGGAGGTTGTATAACTCCTCGGAATCCCAACAACACGACGGTGTGGTGGTGGTGCTGGAGGAGGAGAGAAGTTTCTCCAGGGCTTCGCCTAAGCCGGAGCAGGGTGTGCAGGAGAGAGGGGAGGCGTCGGTGGCTACGGTTGAGGTGAGGTAGTAGGGGGCACCCCCACCCCTCCTTATTTGGGTGGAGGGGCGGCGGCCAGGGTTCCCAGCCCTGGCCGAGTCCACCCCCAACTCCCATTGGCCGGCGGAAATGGAGAGGGAAAGGGAAACCTTTTCCCTCAAGGTTTCCTTTCCTTCCTCCACTAGGACTTTGACTTTTAAACTAGGATTTGACTTTTCAAACTAGGATTTGACTATTCAATCTAGAGTTTGTGTCTCTCTTCCTTGTCCTTGGCCGACTTGACCTAGGGTTCAATGCGGCTACCCATTAGGGCATGGTGCATTCCAAGTACCCCCCCTCCCGGGGTGGTGGACCTTCTAGAACATTCTAGAAACTTTCGGTTAAAACACTAAAAACATTACTGAACCCCGGAAATTGACTTTCCTTATATGAATCTTATTCTCTGGACCATTTCGGATCTCCTCGTGATGTCCTTGATCCAATCTGAGACTCTGAACAACATACAGTCTCCAACACATATTCCATATCTACTAAACAACATCGAATCCTTAAGTGTGTCTCCCCACGGTTCGTGAACTATGCAGATATGATCAAGACACCTCTCCGATCAATAACCATTGGTGGGATCTAGAAATCCATAATGGCTCCCACACATTTCTACGATGACTTCCTGATCGAATGAACCATTTACATATGATACCGATTCCCTTTGTCGCTGATACATCGGAAAAGTATCTATAATTTTTTATGTTCCATGCTTGTTTAGCATCTAGTTTGCTTTGCTTTGTCTTTCTTTGAGGTGTTTTTATATATTTTATGGAACTAACCTATTAACATGTTGCCATAGTGCCAGTTGCCTATTTTCTTCTGTTTTTGGTTCTAGAAAGGCAGAAAATCAATATTCTTGGAATTGGACAGGACAAAAGCCAAAGTCAATAACTTTCCGTGGGGAACACGAAGTCTAGAGGGGATACGAAGAGGCAAGCCAGGGTGTCCACACCCCCCTAGGCGTGGCCAGGGGTGGGCCCGCGCCTAGGAAGGGTGTGGGACCCTGGTCGCCTCATGGCCTTGCCCCTTCTCCTATAAGAAGCCCCTGATGCCTAAACCCTAAGTACCCGATCAAATCTCCATGAAACCGTCTATAGCCGCCACCACCATCGTCCCTAGATCGGAGGGATCTGAAGTTTTTCCCGGCACCCTTCCGGAGGGGAGATCATCCCGGAGGCCTACTTCTCCGGTATGATGCATGAGTAGTTCCACCTTGATGGTTGTATCTCCTTTGTGCTTTCATGTATATATCTTGTGAGCTCCGTTCATGATCAAGATCTAATCTATTTGTAATCATGCATGTTTTATTTGTGGGGATCCGATGGATATTGAGATTATTATGTTGGATTGATTAATGGTTGTCTTTATGATTCTATTATGTTTGTGTTGTTTGTTATCTTGCATGGTCTCCGTTGTTAGTAGCTATCTTGGCCAAGTAGTTTCTAGTGACTCCAAGTGGGAGTATTTATGCTCAATAGTGGGTTCATGCCTCTTGTTTCTAAGGGAAGTGACAGAAATCTCTTCGGTTGTAGATGTGTTGTTGCTACTAGGGAGAAAACAACGGTCTCTTGTTCATGGAACATGTGGACAGTTTACCTTACACACTTTGATTAAAGAAGTTGTCTGTTGCTTGCAACGTAATACTAGAGGGTGTTCGGATGATAACCTGAAGGTGGACTTCTAGTCATAGATGCAGTTGGATGGCGGTCTATGCATCTTGTTGTATTGCCCAATCGAATATCATAGAATCTTTCTCACTAGTATTGCATTGTTATGCCTTGCTCAGTTCCTGTCAATTGCCCTGCTGTAATTTGTTTATCCTTCATGTCATGTTGTTTATCTAAGGAGAGCACCTCTAGTGAACTATGGACCCCGGTCCAATCTTTAACATTAATACATCTTCCATTGTTACTTGTTTACTTGCTGCAAACCACCATTACCTTCCGCACCGTACGTTTAATCCTTTGTTATAGCAAACCGGTGAGCTTTACAACCTCACTGTCTAGTTGGGGCAAAGTCTTGAGTTTGTGTTGTGCAGGTCTCCGCGTTGCTTGCAACACCTGTGTGACGTTTCCTTCATCCTACTGGTTCGATGACCTTGGTTTCTTATTGAGGGAAAACTGCTGTTGTGCTGCTTCACACCTTCACTCGGATTGAGCTGATAATTTACGAATAAATCCCCCCATATGGTATCTAACTTTTGTTAGTTCGACACTTTTTTATTTGAGCAACAGAAGATTTTCGAAAAAATCGGTTTCTGCCTGCTTGTCTGTTTTGACAGATTTCTGCCATTATTTGCATTTGCTTCTTATTGATTTCTTTTTTAGTTCTCTTTTGGGGAATTGAGCTTTTTGAAGGAGTTACTACAGTATCTTGTGTTTTTAGTGAAAATTATTTCTGTTCCAAAGCTTTTCCAGAGGTCTAATACCTTTTGAATACACTAATGTTGCTAATGAAGATTGTGTGAAGTTTTGTATGAAGGAAAAATTTCAGTTGTAGAGAGAGAATGATGTAATGAGATGAAGAATGGACAAAAGCTCAAGCTTGGGGATTCCACCATGGTGTCACCCCAAGAAATATCCAAGAGGTACAAGCGTCAAAGCTTGGGGATGCCCAAGGAATCCCCTTCTTCATCAATAAAAAGCTCAAGTCTGTCTAGACACTTCATTTTTATTGTTTCATGCACAATTGTGTTGTTCTTGGAGCGTCTTAGTTTTCGTTTGCTTTGCTTAGTTGTTTAGTTTTCTTAAGTATTTTGGACCCCCGCTTTCTCTGTGCTTCATTGCAAATAAGTTGCTTGGTGTTGGAATGGAGTAGAAAGTTCTTGCTTGGAAGTGCAAGAGGAGCTTGCATTGACTATGACTCAGACTTTATCATGCCATGCTAGTTGTTGTTTTGACTTTATGCTTAGTAATTATTGCTGTAGCATGGCTTTCTCCAAGTCATTGGGATTTCTTAGTGTGCCTTGAAGAAATTATGTGTTGTTTTAGCATGCAAAAGCATAGTATTGTGGTATTCTCCTTTGAGGTTTGTTTGGGTTGACTTGGCACATGCTCACACCATGTTATGACTATGAACAAGTCACCATAGCCTCTATGATCATTTAGTCCTTGACTTGTAGTACCACTCTATGCTTTGGTTAGTAATGTTTTGTCGCTCTGCATGATTATGGCCACTATTGCTCTCTTATTTGGTTGCTCCCAGTCTTTTGCTAGCCTCCACTTGTATGAGTAAGCTCTACTCATGCTTCCAACTCCCAAGAAACCAAGTTATTCCAAAGTGTCCACTATAAACTCCTATGCATGGTGTGTTACACCATTCCAAGTATATTCTTTTTTTCATCTATCTTCCAATTAAAAACTATTTTGTTATGTGAAAACTTAGTGATTAAAGCCCTCACAAACTTGATGGCACACTTTATATTCCTTGCTCCTAATAAACTTGAACCATTGTGTCGTCTATGTTGTATATGCTTGGACTTATACGTTGGAATTAGCAGAACCATGCTGTCATGGGGAACATTTTCAACATTGCACTTGTACTTTGTACTCAGTTGATATCATGCTCTTTTATCTATGGATGTCACCGGTGTGAAATAAAGAGGGAGCTTGTAAGTCCACGGAGTTTGTATTCCGTGTTAGAGAAATGCCTGGGCCGCTAGCCTAAGCCATGCTTAATCATGGTGGAAACTTGCAGCATCACCATAATAAGCTATCTATGAAGCATCCTCAATAAAAATCTATGCACGTAGTAAATAAAAAGATCGATGAGATGCTCATTGTCTGCTTGCCTTGTCAATTTGGTTATGGGAAAGCTCATGTACCATGTGCAAGGGGTACCCCATTGGCGGTTCTCTATGATATGCAAATACTTACAATGACAAGAACTTATAGGTGACTGAAGTTGAGTAGCATGAGGTGTGGTCCTCGTATTCAAGGGACTTGAGATTGCCAATTTATACTTTGTCAAGCATATACTCCATAGTTTGTTCACTTTAACCTTAATCACTTCAAGATGCTTATGATAGGGGCAATGAGGGCTAAAACCTAACAAGTACCATAATTTTTGGAAGCTCTTTTTGAAACTTGAAATCCCTGCTTCCCTTTACAAAGGGCCTTTCTTCCACTATATTGAGTCTCCACCTTCTACCTTCAGGCACCATTAAGAGAGCATAGTTGTCATTCTGTGTGTAGTGTCCCAAAACTTATTGATTGATGCATATTGTGATATTACTTGTTCTTGTGCTACTTGATTCTAGTCATCCTTGTGAACTTTGAAGGTGTCCTATGCATCAATTTGCTACTTTATGAGGGACCAGTTGATTGCCACTATGCTATGTTTTCTATATGTGAAACAAACAAACATTTTTCAATGCATGTTATTCATGATCTTTGTTTGTATCTTGTCATGTTGCAACAATAGTTGCTTTGTCTTACTGTTAGAACTCCATCTTTCATGTTCATGTTTAGAGTTCTTTGATCCCAGCTTTCAATGCTTGCAAATGGTTAGATCTTCATTGTAAAGGTGCATGTCACCTCAAAAATTATTCTTTTTATCACTTGCCTACTCGGGGATGAGCAGGAGTTAAGCTTGGGGATGCTTGATACGTCAGAAACGTATCTATAATTTTTATGTTCCATGCTTGTTTAGTATCTACTTTGCTTTGCTTTGTCTTTGTTTGAGGTGTTTTATATCTTTTCTGTAAATAACCTATTAACAAGTTGCCACAATGTCAGTTGCCTGTTTTCTTCTGTTTTTGGTTCCAGAAAGGCAGAAAATCAATATTCTCGGAATTGGACAGGACAAAAGCCGGCCAAAGTCAATAACTTTCTGAGGGGAACACGAAGTCCAGAGGGGAGACCACACCCCCCTAGGCACGGCCAGGGGTGGGCCCGTGCCTAGGCAGGGTGTGGACCCCCTGGTCGCCTCTCGGCCTCGCCCCTTCGCTTATAAGAATCCCTCGATGCCTAAACCCTAAGTACCCGATCAAATCTCCATGAAACCGTCTGTAGCCACAGCCACCATCGTCCCTAGATCGCGGGGTCTAAAGTTCTTCCTGGCACCCTGCCGGAGGGGAGATCATCCCGGAGGCCTTATTCTCCGGTATGATGCGTGAGTAGTTCCACCTTGGACTATGGGTCCATGTAGTAGCTAGATGGTTGTATCTCCTCCTTTGTGCTTTCATGTATAGATCTTGTGAGCTCCGTTCATGATCAAGATCTAATCTATTTGTAATCATGCATGTTGTGTTTGTGGGAATTTGATGGATATTGAGATTATTATGTTGGATTGATTAATGGTTTTGTCTTTATAATTCTATCATGTCTGTGTTGTTTGTGATCTTGCATGCTCTTCGTTGTTAGTAGCTATCTTGGCCAAGTAGTTGCTAGTGACTCCAAGAGGGAGTATTTATGCTCGATAGTGGGTTCATTCCTCTTGTTTCCAAGGGAAGTGACAGAAATCTCTTCGGTTGTAGATGTGTTGTTGCTACTAGGGAGAAAACAACGGTCTCTTGTTCATGGAACATGTGGACAGTTTACCTTACACACTTTGCTTAAAGCAGTTGTCTGTTGCTTGCAACTTAATACTGGAGTGGGTTCGGATGATAACCTGAAGGTGGACTTCTAGTCATAGATGCAGTTGGATGGCGGTCTATGTATCTTGTTGTATTGCCCAATCGAATCTCATAGGATCTTTCTGACTAGTATTGCATTGTTATGCCTTGCTCAGTTCCTGTCAATTGCCCTGATGTAATTTGTTTACCCTTCATGCCATGTTGTTCATCTAACAAGAGCACCTCTAGTGAACTATGGACCCCGGTCCAATCTTTACCATTGATACATCTTCCACTGTTACCTGTTTACTTGATGCAAACCACCATTACCTTCCGCACCATACGTTTAATCCTTTGTTACAGCAAACCGGTGAGCTTTACAACCTCACTGTCTAGTTGGGGCAAAGTCTTGAGTTTGTGTTGTGCAGGTCTCCGCATTGCTTGCAACACCTGCGTGACGTTTCCTTCATTCTACTGGTTCGATAACCTTGGTTTCTTACTAAGGGAAAACTGCTGATGTGCTGCTTCACACCTTCCTCTTGGGGTTCCCAACGAAGTGCTAACTAGCACTATCAGTCACGCGATACTTTACTTATCCGAGGTCTGATCATCGGTATCTCCATACCTAGTTCAACCTCGTTACCGATAAGTACTCTTTACTCATTCCGTGATATGACATCCCTTGTGACCTAGTCACATGCTTGCAAGCCAATTGGATGACATTCCACCGAGAGGGCCAGAGTATCTCTATCCGTCATATGGATGGACAAATCTCACTCTTTATCCATGTACCTCAACACATACTTTCAGAATACCTAATGCCACTTTATAACCACCCAGTTTTTATGTGGTGTTTGATGTCATCAAAGTGTCCATACGGTGATGGTGACTAACATGATCTCATGGTCGAAGTATTAGGTTACTATGTGTTTGAAATCTTATAGCATACAAACTCTAAATGACTTGATCTTATGCTATGCTAACTATAGGAGTGTGTCCTTCACATCATTATCCTAATGATATGAGGTAACTGATGGTGGCTCAGTTGATTGTTGAGAGTCCCTCAAGACTTTCCCTCAGTAAGAAACCAAGGTTATCGAACCAGTAGGAGGAACGAAACGACTCAAAGGTGTTGCTAGCAACTTGGCAACCTTCCCAACACAAACTCAAGACTTTGCCCCAACGAACAGTGAGGTTGTCAATCTCACCGGTTTGCTAAAAACAAAGGACTAACTGTATGGTGTGGAAGGTAATAGTGGTTTGCATAAAGTAAACAGTAACAGTGGAAGATGTATCTGTAACACTACGGTTCTGAAAAGACCATAGCTTCTATGTGACATGCCAATCCTTGGATCGGTTCATTGGCCCACAATAGAATAAAGATGAATAACATAGCAAATATCCGTGTATCATAAATAACGAAAGATCCAGAGTAACATTATTACAATAAAGGCTTAGTTCTAGGCTAGTGCGGCTTATTCAAGTAGCAACATAAATAAAATAACTCCTCCATTCTTCAAATTGCCCACAAGTGAACAAGTGCCGAGTGGAGTACTGTGGCCTAAATCGATCACTCAGAATATGAATACCCTGCAACATGAAATGTAGCATCCCCGAAGGGTCAATACATGGAATGTATGGAAAGTAGAGATATTAAAGGAGACAATATAACTAGCATCTACATGCATATTTGGCAAGTGGAGCCGTGGCTAGCTTGCATTTGCAAATACCTTTTTGTCCTACTTTCATAAACAGTTTTTGATTTTATTTAAAAATATCCCAAATAGATTAACCCATCAACATTAAAGCAATTAGGAAATTAGAAAGAATGAGAAACATGTCATGAACTCAATATCAAGCAACTCAGATGTCCATAATCGGGGACACGGCTAATCGATTAGATTATACACCCTGCAGGGGTTACTACACTTTACCCATGTGACTTGGCCAGCCAAGCTCGTACCACCACTCTCATATTGGGTGATGATAGGGAGAAGTCCAAGAAGGGACCTTTCGGGAAGTAGCTCCCCAAACCCAACACGTACCGTACCAACCTACCAAAATTCTACATCTCTGGATACGTGGGTTCGAGTTACCACAACCTACTGAGTCCAACGAACCGCCCATTCCATTATTGGCACATGGTTGTACACGTAAGATACCAAATAAAGAAGCCAATCATTTTCTCTTGATACTGGGTGCCTTTCCGCAATGATACCACCAAAAATTATCAATCCCATCACACCCAGGAGATTCATTGATTAAGTTGTTTTTAGTTTTCGCAAACCAACACATTTAGATACAAATTTCAGTGATGTAACCCAACCCTCATTCATCATAGCATGGCTAAGCACATCTACCAACGATGGCTCATCTACAGGAAATCCTCTACCACATAATAGGACATAGCATAGCGATAGTACTTTCCTACACATGCATCTACAAAATACACGAAAATGCATTGAAAATAGTAGGACAACATCATGAACAAAGTAGCATCTACTTGCCTTGGCTATAGCGGTCGAACGAATAATCCTCACACGAGAAAGTGTTCCACTCATCACAATCTACACGATACAATTGCAATCACATAAACAAACCAAACACAATCATATACAAACATAACAATGCAATATGCATACATGACAAGTTGAACAAAGCTCTAGTAGCTTTCTATAACCTTATTCAGTATACCTACTGTATGCATGCATGGAAAACATTTTAAAAGTATTGAAAACAAGGCATGCTATTTTAAATGGCCAAACAATTGAGCTATAACCCAATTATTAATCCTCTTCTATTTAATAGTTTGTAAAATCTTGGAAAAATAGCTACTGTGTAGGCAACCTAAAATAGAACCAGTACCAACTGGAATCACTCAAAAAGGATTTATAGAATTTCCTGAGCAATTAAAATACTCCAAAAAGCCTTTTAATAGTTTCTGCAACTTCCAGTACTGTAAGATTGTTAGGGCATAGTGCCTAGTATCTCTTGTGATATTTGACTTTGTTGCAACTTGTTGTGCTTAATGCTTGTCACTAGGGCCCGAGTTCCATGATCTCAGATCTGAACTTATTATTGAATCATTATGATAGTATTGTTTGTGATCTTATCTGCAAGTTGTGTACACATATCATTGTTCGGATCCAAATGCCCCAAAGTGACAATAATTGGGACAACCGGAGGGGATGGCTGTGGTGTGAGGATCACATGTGTTCATGGAGTGTTAATGCTTTGCTCTGGTGCTCTATTAAAAGGAGCACCTTAATTGCCAGTAGTTCCCTAGAGGCCTCGCTGCCACGGGCTGACTGGACAGAAGATGTTATGCAAGTTCTCATTGCGAGCACGTATGACTATATTTGGAGCACATGCCTAGGATTGTTTAGTACTTGGATGCTTGTTATTATTTATCTGCAATGCCCTAGATCTTGAAGTTACATGTTTAGACTCGTCCATGCAACGCCCATTCATCCATCCCTATGCCTACCGCACTCGAATCCTATTATTACCGTTACTGTTACTATTGCTCTTGTTTCACTGTTGTTGTTGATGTTGCTACTGATAAACTTCTGTGAGCAAGAACTAATTCTAGGTGTAGCTAAACTGAAAACTCAGTTGTTAAAGCTTGCAAGTATTGTTTGGCTCCCCTTGTGTCGAATCAATAAATTAGGTAATACTACCCGTGAAGACTGTTGTGATCCCCTATACTTGTGGGTCATCATAGTCGATCACTTGCTGATCTCAAGATCGTGTAGACGATCCTTCCGGCGCCACGTTTTGGCAGCGCTTCTATAGTCGGTCACACGTACGATAGTCGATGAAGACCTTCCTCTTCCTTTTTCTAGCAGGGTAGCGGAGGTTGTATGACTCCTCGGAATCCCAACAACACGACGGTGTGGTGGTGGTGCTGGAGGAGGAGAGAAGTTTCTGCAGGGCTTCGCCTAAGCCGGAGCAGGGTGTGTAGGAGAGAGGGGAGGCGTCGGTGGCTACGGTTGAGGTGAGGTAGTAGGGGGAACCCCCACCCCTCCTTATATGGGTGGAGGGGAGGCGGCCAGGGTTCCCAGCCCTGGCCGAGTCCACCCCCAACTCCCATTGGCCGGCGGCAATGGAGAGGGAAAGGGAAACCTTTTCCCTCAAGGTTTCCTTTCCTTCCTCCACTAGGACTTTGACTTTTAAACTAGGATTTGACTTTTCAAACTAGGATTTGACTATTCAATCTAGAGTTTGTGTCTCTCTTCCTTGTCCTTGGCCGACTTGACCTAGGGTTCAATGCGCCTACCCATTAGGGCATGGTGCATTCCAATTACCCCCCTCCCGGGGTGGTGGACCTTCCAGAACATTCTAGAAACTTTCGGTTAAAACACTGAAAACATTACTGAACCCCGGAAATTGACTTTCCTTATATGAATCTTATTCTCCGGACCATTTCGGATCTCCTCATGATGTCCTGGATCCAATCTGAGACTCTGAACAACATACAGTCTCCAACACATATTTCATATCTACTAAACAACATTGAATCCTTAAGTGTGTCTCCCCACGGTTCGTGAACTATGCATATATGATCGATACACCTCTCCGATCAATAACCATTGGTGGGATCTAGAAATCCATAATGGCTCCCACACATTTCTACGATGACTTCCTGATCGAATGAACCATTTACATATGATACTGATTCCCTTTGTCGCTGATAAGTCGGAAAAGTATCTATAATTTTTGATGTTCCATGCTTGTTTAGCATCTAGTTTGCTTTGCTTTGTCTTTCTTTGAGGTGTTTGTATATATTTTCTGGAACTAACCTATTAACATGTTGCCATAGTGCCAGTTGCCTATTTTCTTCTGTTTTTTGTTCTAGAAAGGCAGAAAATCAATATTCTTGGAATTGGACAGGACAAAAGCCAAAGTCAATAACTTTCCATGGGGAACACGAAGTCTAGAGGGGATACGAAGAGGCAAGCCATGGTGGCCACACCCCTCCTAAGCGTGGTCAGGGGTGGGCCCGCGCCTAGGCAGGGTGTGGGACCCTGGTCGCCTCACGGCCTCGCCCCTTCGCCTATAAGAAGCCCCCGATGCCTAAACCCTAAGTACCCGATCAAATCTCCATGAAACCGTCTATAGCCGCCACCACCATCGTCCCTAGATCGGAGGGATCTGAAGTTCTTCCCGGCACCCTTCCGGAGATGATATCATCCCGGAGGCCTACTTCCCCGGTATGATGCATGAGTAGTTCCACCTTGGACTATGGGTCCATGTAGTAGCTAGATGGTTGTATCTCCTTTGTGCTTTCATGTATAGATCTTGTTAGATCCGTTCATGATCAAGATCTAATCTATTTGTAATCATGCATGTTGTATTTGTGGGGATCCGATGGATATTGAGATTATTATGTTGTATTGATTAATGGTTGTCTTTATGATTCTATTATGTTTGTGTTGTTTGTGATCTTGCATGCTCTCTGTTGTTAGTAGCTATCTTGGCCAAGTAGTTTCTAGTGACTCCAAGTGAGAGTATTTATGCTCAATAGTGGGTTCATGCCTCTTGTTTCTAAGGGAAGTGACAGAAATCTCCTCGGTTGTAGATGTGTTGTTGCTAATAGGGAGAAAACAACGGTCTCTTGGTCATGGAACATGTGGACAGTTTACCTTACACACTTTGATTAAAGCAGTTGTCTGTTGCTTGCAATGAAATAGTAGAGGGGGTTTGGATGATAACCTGAAGGTGGACTTCTAGTCATAGATGCAGTTGGATGGCGGTCTATGTATCTTGTTGTATTGCCCAATCGAATATCATAGAATCTTTCTCACTAGTATTGCATTGTTATGCCTTGCTTAGTTCCTGTCAATTGCCCTGCTGTAATTTGTTTACCCTTCATGCCATGTTGTTTATCTAAGAAGAGCACCTCTAGTGAACTATGGACCCCGGTCCAATCTTTACCATTAATACATCTTCCATTGTTACTTGTTTACTTGCTGCAAACCACCATTACCTTCCGCACCGTACGTTTAATCCTTTGTTATAGCAAACCGGTGAGCTTTACAACCTCACTGTCTAGTTGGGGCAAAGTCTTGAGTTTGTGTTGTGCAGGTATCCGCGTTGCTTGCAACACCTGTGTGACGTTTCCTTCATCCTACTGGTTCGATAACCTTGGTTTCTTATTGAGGGAAAACTTCTACTGTGTTGCTTCACACCTTCACTCGGATTGAGCTGATAATTGACGAATAAATTCCCCCATATGGTATCTAACTTTTGTTAGTTCGACACTTTTTGATTTGAGCAATAGAAGATTTTCGAAAAAATCGATTTCTGCCTGCTGGTCTGTTTTGACAGATTTCTGCCATTATTTGCATTTGCTTCTTATTGATTCCTTTTTAGTTCTCTTTTGGGGAATTGAGCTTTTTGAAGGAGTTACTACAGTATCTTGTGTGTTTTAGTGAAAATTATTTCTGTTCCAAAGCTTTTCCAGAGGTCTAATACCTTTTGAATACACTAATGTTGCTAATGAAGATTGTGTGAAGTTTTGTATGAAGGAAAAATTTCAGTTGTAGAGAGAGAATGATGTAATGAGATGAAGAATGGACAAAAGATCAATCTTGGGGATTCCACCATGGTGTCACCCCAAGAAATATCCAAGAGGTACAAGCGTCAAAGCTTGGGGATGCCCAAGGCATCCCCTTCTTCATCAATAAAAATCTCAAGTCTGTCTAGACACTTCGTTTTTATTGTTTCATGCACAATTGTGTTGTTCTTGGAGCATCTTAGTTTTCGTTTGCTTTGCTTAGTTGTTTAGTTTTCTTAAGTAGTTTGGACCCCCGCTTTCTCTGTGTTTCATTGCAAATAAGTTGCTTGGTGTTGGAAAGGAGTAGAAAGTTCTTGCTTGGAAGTGCAAGAGGAGCTTGCATTGACTATGACTCAGACTTTATCATGCCATGCTAGTTGTTGTTTTGACTTTATGCTTAGTAATTATTGCTGTAGCATGGCTTTCTCCAAGTCATTGGGATTTCTTAGTGTGCCTTGAAGAAATTATGCGTTGTTTTAGCATGCAAAAGCATAGTATTGTGGTATTCTCCTTTGAGGTTTGTTTGGGTTGACTTGGCACATGCTCACACCATGTTATGACTATGAACAAGTCACCATAGCCTCTATGATCATTTAGTCCTTGACTTGTAGTACCACTCTATGCTTTGGTTAGTAATGTTTTGTCGCTCTACATGATTATGGCCACTATTGCTCTCTCTATTTGGTTGCTCCCAGTCTTTTGCTAGCCTCCACTTGTATGAGTAAGCTCTACTCATGCTTCCAACTCCCAAGAAACCAAGTTATTCCAAAGTGTCCACTATAAACTCCTATGCATAGTGTGTTACACCATTCCAAGTATATTCTTGTTTTCATCTATCTTCCAATTAAAAACTATTTTTTTATGTGAAAACTTAGTGATTAAAGCCCTCACAAACTTGATGGCACACTTTATATTACTTGCCCCTAATAAACTTGAACCATTGTGTCGTCTATGTTGTATATGCTTGGACTTATACGTTGGAATTAGCAGAACCGTGCTGTCACGGGGAACATTTTCAACATTGCACTTGTACTTTGTACTCAGTTGATATCATGCTCTTTTATCTATGGATGTCACCGGTATGAAATAAAGAGGGAGCTTGTGAGTCCACGGAGTTTGTATTCCGTGTTAGAGAAATGCATGGGACGCTAGCCTAAGCCATGATTAATCATGGTGGAAACTTGCAGCATCACCATAATAAGCTATCTATGAAGCATCCTCAATAAAAATCTATGCACGTAGTAAATAAAGAGATCGATGAGATGCTCATTGTCTGCTTGCCTTGTCAATTTGGTTATGGGAAAGCTCATGTACCATGTGCAAGGGGTACCCCATTGGCGGTTCTCTATGATATGCAAATACTTACAATGACAAGAACTTATAGGTGACTGAAGTTGAGTAGCATGAGGTGTGGTCCTCGTATTCAAGGGACTTGAGATTGCCAATTTATACTTTGTCAAGCATATACTCCATAGTTTGTTCACTTTAACCTTAATCACTTCAAGATGCTTATGATAGGGGTAATGAGGGCTAAAACCTAACAAGTACCATAATTTTTGGAAGCCTTTTTTGAAACTTGAAATCCCTTCTTCCCTTTACAAAGGGCCTTTCTTCCACTATATTGAGTCTCCACCTTCTACCTTTTTGCACCATTAAGAGAGCATAGTTGTCATTCTGTGTGTAGTGTCCCAAAACTTATTGATTGATGCATATTGTGCTATTACTTGTTCTTGTGCTACTTGATTCTAGTCATCTGTAAGATCCCTCCTTTGTAAAGGAAAAGGATCCCTGTGATTGCAATGCTAGTCCCTGGATCATTGCTAGCATCCACAGTTTAAGATGAAGTACACAGAAACAAAGGTCATTTATTACATCCATTCCAGAGATAAAACATAGTCTTTTACAACTCAAGGCCACAGGCCTATTACAAGAGTTTGGAATAAGTAAATAAATATAAGTATTCATCTTCATGTGCCACAGGCAAACATTTTGAGTGTAGACTCATGACACCTAATCCTCATCAGAGTAACCTGCAACATCACAAGTTACAGCCATAGTGGGTCAATACTTTGGAATAGTATTGGCAAGTGATACCTTAGTAAATTTTAAGTGGACTATATTACTATATGCATTTTGGCTAAGCATAGCTTGGCTTGCTTTGCTCAAAAATAGGTTTTTCCTATTAGTTGAAATCACTAAGTTTTTCTTTGTCAAAACTTTCCCAAGAAACCATCAATAGACATTGAGGTCCTTCACCCTTGTTCACCCACAAGTTTTACTTAGAAGTTGGAATGATGAGATTCTTGATAGCTTCCATGTCTTGATGCTCAAGTTGTCCATTGCCATGGACTTGGCTAAGTACTTAGATTTTTCCATCTGCAGAGGTTGTGCACTTTCCCCACCAGACTTGGTTTCCCAAGACAGGACCTTTCAGAAGCCTTCCCTTAGCCAAATGGACGCGTTCCAACCTATCATCCCACTACCACCAACTGTCCAAATGACTAAGTTCTAGCAACCTATGTGATCTAGGAAGAGCCCATATTGCCAAGTGGCTGCACTATAAGCTTCTCAACACTTGGCCTCTAAAATCCCTTTGTTCCTGGGTGGCATACCACAAGTGAGATACACAAGGTAAACCATATCCATGGGCCTTGTGTAACCACTCAACCAAAAACCACCAATCAAGTCCCTTTCCACCCAGGTGATTCATTGACTTAGTTGTTTTATTAAGAAAACATAAGTCCAAAGACTTAGAAATATTTTCATCATAGCATGTATATTTCACCAACCCTTGTTTGCTACTAGCTAGGCTAAGCATGGCATAGATAGTAACCTAACTTAGAATTTCCTAGCAATTCTACAACTACTTAGGATTTCCAACGGGGCATTTGGCAAAAATAGTAACATGCAAGACTTAGCAAAATATTTCTAATGCTTGTATAAAAATATAGGGATGGAAATATTCATGAAGTACCACTTGCCTTGGTAGTGGGGAGAGTGGCACTCTTCACAATCACAATCACTAGCACCAAAGTCTACACAAAGAATATAATCACAATCACATTCAAGTCATATACAAGCAAAAATATATATGCATGCATGCAAGATGCTAAGTGATAGTTTTTGAAACTCAACCAAGCAAGTGCATAGTACTTAATACTAAACAAGTCAAAAATTTGCCAAACCAAGTTTATTTGACACTAAACCATTTCCTAAACAATCCATATGATTAAAATAGTCCTAAACAAGTTTCTGCAAAAGAAACCATTTTAACAGAACCTAAACTTTAAACACATTGCATCAACAGAAAGGGCTTGTCTTCCTGATTCCAACAGTATAAAATTTGCAAAAATCTAACATGGGAATCAAAAGTTATAGCCTAATCAAATTTGAATCTAAATCTGTTTCAAATTCTGTTTTAAAACCAAACCCTAGCCACGCGTCCTATTCTTACTGGCACGTACCGGTTCGCGTTGGATCACACACGCGAGCCGTAGGATCTAAGTGGTGATGCACGGTTCAGATCAAAACATAACGCTTCGCTAAGTGGTTCTATCGCACGCGTTGGATCCAGATCCAACGGCTCTCGATCAAGCGACCACGTTACGGCAACATGGCGATGGCGGCGGCGGAGCGCTTCTGTCGTGGCCGGGCGTTCTAGGTCGCTCGGGGAGGGAAGGGTGTGCTTACCAGAACCGCAAGGTCGAGGTGGCTTGGCAAGGGGCGCACGGCAGGGGCTGCTGGAGCTCGTCGGACTCGTCCACGGCGTCGGGTGGTTGCGGTCGGAGTTTTTGCCAAGGTTTCGCGTCGCCCTAGCACGAACCAGAGGGATTAGAAGACGCACAAGACGAAGGCGAACAACCTAGTATGCAAGAGGGGCCAAGGGGCGTGCTCTACTTACCGTAATTGGTCGCCGGAGTTGAGCGGCGGCTCGGTCAGTTGCGGGCACGAATGGGGACGGCTTCCTGGGTCACGATAAAGCAAACGAAAGGTATCAGGAGATGCACGAGATCACGCTGGGCACGATAGTTTGAACCAGAGAAAGGGGGGCGGTCGAGGCTCACCGGAATCAGTCGCCGGAGGTCGTCGGTGCTGCGGGGTTTCGAGGTCAAATGCGCGCAGCCTGGTGGCGGAGTGAGCGAGGAGAGTGGGGGAAAATGACCGCGGCGGCGAGGGGTTCTTATAGCCGGAGCGGGGCGTGGAGTTACTCGCGGAATCAAGGGGATTTAACGCAGCAGTGACTGCGGCGAGTAACGGCGGCGAGAGCGGCGCTGGCGCGCGTGATTGACGAAGACGACGACGGGGTCACGGGTCCACTTGTCAGTGAAATAAGCAGAATGGAGGTGGGGTCTAGGGGTCAGTGACTCCACGGGTGCATCGGCGCGTGCGAGAGAGAGAAGAGTGGCCCGGGTGGGCTAGCTGGGCTGCGCCTGTTGCTGGGCCAAATTCCTGGCGCCGACCCTTTTTCAATTCTTTTCTCTTTTCTTTTTCTAAATTGATTTTCAGGAATGGTTTTCAAATGAATTCAAATCCATTTGGGATTTTTGCAGTGTGCAACATACTCAAATCTAGGTTAAAACCATGTGGTTACTTTGAAAAGGCTTGGTCATTTTTGGAAAACAAAATAACAGGGACATTGCACTTGGTTTGCAAGTGTTTGAAAATGGTTTTTGAAACCATTTCTATTTTGTAAAATTTTGTTCAAACTCTACACTGAAGCCAAACAATAAAGAAGCAACCAAACTTGGTTTTTAAAACATTAAGCTCTCAAGAGAGGATGGGCATTTGATTTAAGTTTGCTCACATAAAATAATAGCACTATGTGCTTCTGTTTTCTTGAAATGAGTTTGAAATTGATCTCAAATCTATATGCATGCATGAATGATATGCAATCTTTGAAATCATGAATTTAGGGATGTTACAAATCTAACCCCCTTAAGGTGAATCTCACCCTCGAGATTCGGATTGGCTAGCAAATAGGTGAGGGTGGTCTTTCCGAAGATCATCTTCTCTTTCCCATGTTGCTTCCTCTTCGGAATGATGATTCCACTGTACTTTGCAAAACTTGATAGTCTTTGTCCTTGTGACTCTTTCTGCAGTCTCAAGAATTTTGATAGGTTTCTCTTCATAAGTGAGATCACTTTCTAGTTGCACTTCCTCCAAAGGTATAGTATCCTTCAAAGAAGTTTCTTCCATTTCTGGGTGACATTTCTTAAGCTAACTCACATGAAACACATTATGGACAGCTGATAGAGATTCTGGCAATTCAATTTCATAGGCAACTTCTCCTTTGCGACTCAAAATCTTGAATGTCCCAACATATCTTGGTGCCAATTTTCCTTTGACTCCGAATCTTTTCACTCCACGAAGTGGTGACACTCTAAGATAGGCTCTATCACCCACTTCGTAGGTGACTTCTCTACGCTTAGGATCTGCGTAGCTTTTCTGTCGGGACTGTGCTATCTTCAACCTGTCCTTAACCAGTTTGACCTTCTCTTCGGCTTCTTTGATAAGATCTGGTCCGAATAAACTTCTTTCTCCCACACCATTCCATAACAATGGGGTGGTACACTTTCTTCCGTAGAGAAACTCAAACGGTGCCATCTCAATGCTGGCTTGATAGCTATTGTTATAAGAAAATTCTGCGTAAGGAATACTTTCATCCCAACTTGCTCCATAGTCTAGGGCACATGCCCTCAACATGTCTTCAAGAATTTGATTAGTTCTTTCTGTTTGTCCATCGGTTTGAGGGTGAAAAGCAGTACTGAATTCCAATCTCGTTCCCAATGATTCATGTAACTGTCTCCAAAAATGGGAAGTGAATTGAGTTCCCCTATCAGACACAATACTCTTGGGCACACCATGTAGACATACAATTCTACTCATGTAGATTTTGGCTAACTTAGCACTTGTATAGGTTGTCTTCACGGGTTTGAAATGAGCCACTTTAGTTAGGCGATCCACTACTACCCATATGGAATCATATCCTGACCTAGTCCTTGGTAATCTGGTAATGAAATCCATACCAATTTTGTCCCACTTCCAATCAGGAATGGGTAGTGGTTGAAGCAAACCTGCTGGTTTCTGATGCTCCGCTTTCACTCTACTACACACATCACACAAGGCAATATGTTCGGCGATGTCCTTCTTGAGATTATTCCACCAAAATCTTTCTTTCATGTCCATGTACATTTTGGTGTTATCCGGATGAATAGAATACGGGGAGTTGTGTGCTTCTTGCAAAATCAGTTTCCGTAGCTCCGGATCTTGTGGAACACAGATACGTTTCCCATGCCATAAAGTACCCTGTTCGTCTTCATGGAAATTTTTAGCTCTCCCTTGGCCAATATTTTACTTAATCTCTTCAATTTCCTTATCAATCTTCTGAGCTTCTTTGATCTTGTCCAACAAAGTGGGTTGAACATCCAAAGACATGAGATGTCCTTCAGGCACAATCTCCAATCTGAGTTTTCTAAATTGGGTACACAGATCATCTGGCAACTCTCCTTTGGTAAGGCCATTCACAAATACCTTACGACTTAGAGCATCTGCTACAACATTTGCTTTACCGGGGTGGTATTGCAAACTTAAGTCATAGTCCTTGATAAGCTCTAACCATATTCTTTGCCTCATATTGATTTCCTTCTGGGTGAAGATATACTTCAAACTCTTGTGATCAGTGAACACTTCACAACGCTTTCCCAAAAGGTAGTGTCTCCATGTTTTGAGTGCATGGACGACAGAGGCTAACTCTAAATCATGAGTAGGATAGTTCACCTCATGAGTTTTGAGTTGTCTCGAGGCATAGGCTACAACTTTACCGTCTTGCATAAGTACTGCACCCAAACCTTGATGAGATGCATCACAATATACTTGGAAATCCTTTTCCAAGTCTGGCAGACACAAGACTGGTGCTGTCACAAGTCTCTTCTTCAACTCCTGAAAGCTGACTTCACAACCATCATACCAAGAAAACTTCTTGTCTTTCTTTAACAATTCAGTCATGGGCTTAGCTACCTTAGAGAAATTCTCAATAAACCTTCTGTAGTAACCTGCTAAGCCAAGGAAACTACGAACTTCTTTCACGGACTTGGGAGATTCCCATTCAGTCACAGCTGAAACCTTAGTAGGATCAACTGCTACACCATCCTTCGTCATAACATGACCAAGAAAACCAACTTCCTCCAACCAGAACTCACACTTGCTGAATTTGGCATAAAGTTTATGCTCTCTTAATTTCTCAAGTATCAAACGTAAGTGTCCTTCATGCTCTTCTTTGCTCTTGGAGTAGACTAATATGTCATCGATTAAAACGACAACAAACTTGTCAAGGAATTCCATGAACACTTTGTTCATCATATTCATGAAGTATGCTGGAGCATTAGTCAAACCAAAAGGCATTACGGTATACTCATACAATCCATACCTTGTGGTGAGCGTTGTTTTAGGTATGTCTTGTTCTCTTATCTTGAGTTGAAAATAGACTGACCTTAGATCAATCTTTGAGAACACACATGCTCCTTCTAGCTGATCAAACAAGTCATTGATTCTAGGCAAAGGATATTTGTTCTTGATAGTTACCTCGCTGAGTGAACGGTAATCTATGCATAACCTTTGACTTCTATATTTCTTCTCTACAAACAAGACTGGGGCTCCCCAAGATGAAGAACTTGGTTGAATAAATCCTTTCTGCAACTGTTCTCCAAGTTGCTTCTTGAGCTCTTTCAGTTCATCGACTGACATTTTATACGGTCTCTTTGCTATTGGTCCAGACCCTGGTACCAAATCTATCAGAAATTCTACATCTCTATCTGGTGGCATTCCCGGCAATTCTTCCGGAAACACATCCGGATACTCACTCACAATTGGCACACTGTCCATGCTAACCCCCTTAAGAGAATTAAGCATACTCCTTTTTGCTTCAAAGCTGGTCTTGAATCTGATCCTTTTATTTTCTGGAGTTGTGAGTGAGACAGTATGATTGGCACAATCTATCACTCCTTTGTACTTAGTCATCCATTCCATTCCCAGAATGACATCCAATCCTTGGGAGTTTAGTATTATCAAGTTAATGGGAAACTTATACTTCCCAAATTCTATGACTAGATCATGACATCCTGAATTCACTATCATTTCTCCACCAGGAGAACTTACTTTTATAGGACACCCAATAGTTTCTACCGGTAGTTCATTTCTTTCAACAAATGCTCTTGATATGAATGAATGAGATGCACCAGTATCAAAGAGTACAAATGCTGGAATGGAATTGAGTCTGAACTTACCAGCAACAGCATCAGGTTCCTCATAGACCTCCTCCACATTGATGTGGTTCACCTGTCCTTTCTGGAAAGGATTGGGCTTGACAGGTCCTTCAACTTTCTTTTCAGGGAACTCATTTGCATAATGCCCCATCTTCTTGCATTTGAAGCATTCAACCTGACTGATGTCTCTCTTAACAGGTTGACTTCCACTTCCACTTCCATTACCACTATGGTGGCTCTTATGTCCACTCTTGTGGTTCTTGTACTTGGCATTGTCATGACTGCGATGATGCTTGTTGTCATGACGGTTGTGGTTGTGGTGCTTGTTGAATTTCCCATGCTTGTGGGATCCTGAGCTTCCACTGTCATCATAATGAGATCGTTTGTGAGATGATCCCGAGCTGTGCTTGTCGGAGTGCTTTCTCTTTCTACAATCGACTTGCTTCATTTTGTTCTCCAATATTGCAGCCTTGTCACAGAGCGACTGATAAGTGGGAACATATGCCACAGCCAATTGCAGATTCAGCTCATCATTTAAGCCTTCCAGAAATTTTTCCTTTCTCTTGGCATCAGTGTCAACTTCATCCGGTGCATAACGCGCCGGATTGTTGAACTCCTCAATGTATTCAGCCACGCTGCGGTGGTGCTGCTTTAGATTGTGGAACTCTTTCTTTTTCAGGCTCATTATTCCTGATGAGATATGAGCAGTGAGAAAGCCATCCTCAGAGATAGCCCATATCACATCATCTATAGGAGTGGTGATCTGGAAGTTGTCCCACCAAGTGGCGGTTGGCCCTTCCAGTAGATGTGCTGCAAATCTGACCTTCTCAGCATCCGTGCAACCCACAGTTACTAAGTCCTTGTTCACAGAACGTAGCCAATCGTTGGCCACCATGGGATCAGTCATCCCTGAGAACTTAGCTGGCCTCAATCTCAGAAATCTGGTAAGCATATCAAAGCCCGGAGGGTTGTTGTTGTTATTGTTGTTGTTGGGGTTGTTGTTGTTATTGTTTTGGTTCTGGATGAATGTTATCATCATCTGCATTAGCTGTGTTTGAGAAGTCATCATTTGCTGCATTTCTGGAGTGATGTTGTTGTTGTTGGGGTTTGCACGACGGGGAGGCATCTGTGGTTTGTTCAAATAGAGATAAGAATGAGATACCCATAGATGCTTTCATGCACATTACATCACATAAGCAATCACAAGCATGCAACAAAGAGATACAAGTTCAACAACAAGATAACAAGTTCTCAAAGTAAAACACACAAGTAGCAAGCCATCCACATGTCGGATGGTCCAATAACAAGTTCTCAAATAACAAGTACGATAATAAAAGATAAACGAGTAGTCAAGTCTACTCATCAGCATCAATCTCCTCCTCGACAAAGGTAAGACCTGCGTTCTCCATCGCGGTCTTGTTATCCTCAATGGTAGTGGTCAAGGACTCTATCTTGGCCTTGAGAGCCCTCTTCTAGGAATGAAGCCTCTCTATCACCGTTTACTGCTGCTCTAGCTCGAAGTCCTTGGACTACAGTTCTTCAGTCATGTCCCGGATCTTCTTGTTCCTATCCTGGACACGCTTCTCCTGACTCTTGAACTTCCTGTCCTGGGTATCGAACTTCGCCTCCATTTCCTTGACTATCTCGACCTGTTGCGCGAAGAGCTTGCCCTTCTCGCGGAGCTGCACCTGGAGCTCGTCATTACTGAGCATGACATTGGTCATGTCCGTGTCCATGTGCCTAATGAGAGACTCTAAGTCCTGGAGATACAGACGTATCGGCTCTGCTGCGTCCCTCGAGTCGTCCTCAAAGTCGATGGACTCTCCATCCTCATCACGTCTTCCGAAGACATGGAAGTGGGTGCCTCTAACCTGTCGGGAGTGTCGACCTAGCAGACGTCCTATCAGGTCCTGCATAACTACCTCCATGCCTCTCTCCCTATCATCGTGCATAAGCTTGAAGACGATGGCCTCCATAGTAGGCTCTGTCTGGCGTCCGGGCTGGTTCACCTTGAAGCCCCAGAGGTCCTTCCTCTCAAACTTGGTGAGTGGATGCACCATGATGGTGGGAAGAGGGAGATTGAGCAAAGTGGTAAGCTCAACGATACGAGGACCAAAGCGGGTAACCTGGAACTCCTCAACAGTGCTGATGGTAATAGGCATCTATTTATAAGATAGAAAAGTTAGAACAACACAATTTAAGATAAAACAAGGACAAACATCACATACATATCCTTGGAAAGCAAAACACACAAGTCATGCATACATGAAACCATTACATCAACCAAGGTTCAATCTTATTTCAAAGCAACATTTTGGAAAATAGGGTGATAGGTGGTGGTCCAACTAACGAAGTACGTTTAAAATCCTATATCACTGGATCTGTTGGCTAACACAATGTTCCTAGAAGCAATCAGCCTATCTTGCTCACATGATTCCATCACTAAGTCTATAATATCTCCTCTTAAGGTTTGGTTGGTAGCTTACAACTCTTGGGTATGTTCCTTCTCTTTCATCAAGTCTTTTTGGAGGTTGAGCATTCTGCACTTGACTCTAGCACTAAGTTCTTTGATAGTCCTCCAAGCTGCTTCTCTTGCTGACTCAAAGAATGTGGTGTGCACCACAGTGTTGGTGTACATTCAGAATCCTGTTTCTTTATGGTTGTCTTCCTTATTTTTGTACAAGTGAAGTTGTACCCACCAGTACTCAACTCCTTCATCCATCACTGGAAAGCCTTTGTACACAGCTGCACCATGTATTTCCATTGCCACCATGAGGTCCTTGAGAATTTTGGGAAACTCTGTCTCACACTCCAAGGTCATGGTCATGAGTGGTCCTTTCCTTACGGCTTCGTTGATGGAGTTCATCTACAAATAGAGATGAGAAAGAGAAGATTAGAAAAGTTTACGAGGAGAATAGAAAAGTGTAGAAGTAGTTGAAAATTTTTCCTTAGTGGTTTCCAATCCTAGGGTCATAATCCTACAGGCAACACAGTGCTCGGATACCATCTGTAAGATCCCTCCTTTGTAAAGGAAAAGGATCCCTGTGATTGCAATGCTAGTCCCTGGATCATTGCTAGCATCCACAGTTTAAGATGAAGTACACAGAAACAAAGGTCATTTATTACATCCATTCCAGAGATAAAACATAGTCTTTTACAACTCAAGGCCACAGGCCTATTACAAGAGTTTGTAATAAGTAAATAAATATAAGTCTTCATCTTCATGTGCCACAGGTAAACATGTTGAGTGTAGACTCATGACACCTAATCCTCATCAGAGTAACCTGCAACATCACAAGTTACAACCACAGTGGGTCAATACTTTGGAATAGTATTGGCAAGTGATACCTTAGTACATTTTAAGTGGACTATATTACTATATGCATTTTGGCTAAGTGTAGCTTGGCTTGCTTTGCTCAAAATAGGTTTTTCCTATTAGTTGAAATCACTAAGTTTTTCTTTGTCAAAACTTTCCCAAGAAACCATCAATAGACATTGAGGTCCTTCACCCTTGTTCACCCACAAGTTTTACTTAGAAGTTGGAATGATGAGATTCTTGATAGCTTCCATGTCTTGATGCTCAAGTTGTCCAATGCCATGGACTTGGCTAAGTACTTAAATTTTTCCATCTGCAGAGGTTGTGCACTTTCCCCACCAGACTTGGTTTCCCAAGACAGGACCTTTCAGAAGCCTTCCCTTAGCCAAATGGACGCGTTCCAACCTATCATCCCACTACCACCAACTGTCCAAATGACTAAGTTCTAGCAACCTATGTGATCCAGGCAGAGCCCATATTGCCAAGTGGGTGCACTATAAGCTTCTCAACACTTGGCCTCTAAAATCCCTTTGTTCCTAGGTGGCATACCACAAGTGAGATACACAAGGTAAACTATATCCATGGGCCTTGTGTAACCACTCAACCAAAAACCACCAATCAAGTCCCTTTCCACCCAGGTGATTCATTGACTTAGTTGTTTTATTAAGAAAACATAAGTCCAAAGACTTATAAATATTTTCATCATAGCATGTATATTTCACCAACCCTTGTTTGCTACTAGCTAGGCTAAGCATGGCATAGATAGTAACCTAACTTAGAATTTCCTAGCAATTCTACAACTACTTAGGATTTCCCAACAGGGCATTTGGCAAAAATAGTAACATGCAAGACTTAGCAAAATATTTCTAATGCTTTTATAAAAATATAGGGATGGAAATATTCATGAAGTACCACTTGCCTTGGTAGTGGGGAGATTAGCACTCTTCACAATCACAATCACTAGCACCAAAGTCTACACAAAGAATATAATCACAATCACATTCAAGTCATATAGAAGCAAAAATATATATGCATGCATGCAAGATGCTAAGTGATGGTTTTTGAAACTCAACCAAGGAATTGCATAGTACTGAATACTAAACAAGTCAAAACTTTGCCAAACCAAGTTTATTTGACACTAAACCATTTCCTAAACAATCCATATGATTAAAATAGTCCTAAGCAAGTTTCTGCAAAAGAAACCATTTTAACAGAACCTAACCTTTAAACACATTACATAAACAGAAAGGGCTTGTCTTCTTGATTCCAACGGTATAAAATTTGCAAAAATCTAATGTGGGAATCAAAAGTTATAGCCTAATCAAATTTGAATCTAAATATGTTTCAAATTCTGTTTTAAAACCAAACCCTAGCCACGCGTCCTATTCTTACTGGTGCGTACCGGTTCGCGTTGGATCACGCACGCGAGCCGTAGGATCTAAGTGGTGATGCACGGTTCAGATCAAAACATAACGCTTCGCTAAGTGGTTCTATCGCACGCGTTGGATCCAGATCCAACGGCTCTCGATCAAGCGACCACGTTCTGGCGGCGCGCGGCGGCGCGGCGCCAGCGGCTGGCATTCTAGGTCGCTCGGGGAAGGAAGGGTGTGCTTACCCTAACCGCAAGGTCGAGGCGAACCTCAACGTGGAGGTGGCTTGGCAAGGGGCGCACGGCAGGGGCTGCTGGAGCTCGTCGGAGTCATGCACAGCGTCGGGTCGTTGCGGTCGGAGTTGTTGCCGAGGTTTCGCCTCGCCCTAGCATGAACCAGAGGGATTAGAAGACGCACAAGACGAAGGCGAACAACCTAGTATGCAAGAGGGGGCAAGGGGCGCGCTCTGCTTACCGTAATTGGTCGCCGGAGTTGAGCGGCGACTAGGTCAGTTGCGGGCACGAACGGGGACGGCTTCCTGGGTCACGATAATGCAAACGAAAGGTAACAGGAGATGCACGAGATCATACTGGGCACGATAGTTTGAACCAGAGAAAGGGGGCGGTCGAGGCTCACCGGAATCAGTCGCCGGAGGTCGTCGGTGCTACGGGGTTTCGAGGTCAAATGCGCGCAGCCTGGTGGCGGAGTGAGCGAGGAGAGTAGGGGAAAATGACCGCGGCGGCGAGGGGTTCTTATAGCCGGAGCGGGGCGTGGAGTTACTCGCGGAATCAAGGGGATTTAACGCAGCGGTGGATCGCGAAGTAACGGCCAGCTGGCAATGGCGTGATTGACGGCGACGACGGGTCACGGGTCCACTTGTCAGCGAAATAAGTAGAAGGGAGGTGGGGTCTGGGGGTCAGTGACTCCGCGGGTGCGTCGGCACGTGCGAGAGAGAGAGGAGTGGCCCGGGTGGGCTAGCTGGGCTGCACCTGTTGCTAGGCCAAATTCCTGGCGTCGGCCCTTTTCCAATTCTTTTCTCTTTTCTTTTTCTAAATTGATTTTCAGGAATGGTTTTCAAATGAATTCAAACTCCATTTGAATTCAAATCCATTTGGGATTTTTGCAGTGTGCAACATACTCAAATCTAGGTATAAAACCATGTGGTTACTTTGAAAAGGCTTGGTCATTTTTGGAAAACAAAATAACAGGGACATTGCACTTGGTTTACAAGTGTTTGAAAATGGGTTTTGAAACCATTTCTATTTTGTAAAATTTTGTTCCAACTCTACACTCAAGCCAAACAATAAAGAAGCAACCAAACTTGGTTTTTAAAACACTAATCTCTCAAGTGAGGATGGGCATTTGATTTAAGTTTGCTCACATAAAATGATAGCACTATGTGCTTCTGTTTTCTTGAAATGAGTTTGAAACTGATCTCAAATCTATATGCATGCATGAATGATATGCAATCTTTGAAATCATGAATTTAGGGATGTTACATCATCCTTGTGAACTTTGAAGGTGTCATATGCATCTATTTGCTACTTTATGAGGGACAAGTTGATTGCCACTATGCTATGTTTTCTATATGTGAAACAAACAAACGTTTTTCAATGCATGTTATTCATGATCTTTGTTTGTATATTGTCATGTTGCAACAGTAGTTGCTTTGTCTTACTGTTAGAACTCCATCTTTCATGTTCAAGTTTAGAGTTCTTTGATCCCAGCTTTCAATGCTTGCAAATGGTTAGATCTTCATTGTGAAGGTGCATGTCACCTCAAAAATTATTATTTTTATCACTTACCTACTCGGGGATGATCAGAAGTTAAGCTTGGGGATGCTTGATACGTCAGAAACGTATCTATAAGTTTTTATGTTCCATGCTTGTTTAGTATCTACTTTGCTTTGCTTTGCTTTGTCTTTGTTTGAGGTTTTTTATATCTTTTCTGGAAATAACCTATTAACAAGTTGCCACAATTCCAGTTGCATGTTTTCTTCTGTTTTTGGTTCCAGAAAGGCAGAAAATCAATATTCTCGGAATTGGACGGGACAAAAGCCAAAGTCAATAACTTTCTGAGGGGAACACGAAGTCCAGAGGGGAGACGGAGAGGCAAGCCAGGGCGGCCACACCTCCCTAGGCACGGCCAGGGGTGGGCCCGTGCCTAGGCAGGGTGTGGACCCCCTGGTCGCCTCCCGGCCTCGCCCCTTCTCATATAAGAATCCCTCGATGCCTAAACCCTAAGTACCCGATCAAATCTCCATGAAACCGTCTGTAGCCGCAGCCACCATCGTCCCTAGATCGGGGGGTCTGAAGTTCTTCCTCGCACCCTGCCGGAGGGGAGATCATCCCGGAGGCCTTCTTCTCCGGTATGATGCGTGAGTAGTTCCACCTTGGACTATGGGTCCATGTAGTAGATAGATGGTTGTATCTCCTCCTTTGTGCTTTCATGTATAGATCTTGTGAGCTCCGTTCATGATCAAGATCTAATCTATTTGTAATCATGCATGTTGTGTTTGTGGGGATCTGATGGATATTGAGATTATTATGTTGGATTGATTAATGGTTTTGTCTTTATGATTCTATCATGTCTGTGTTGTTTGTGATCTTGCATGCTCTTCGTTGTTAGTAGCTATCTTGGCCAAGTAGTTGCTAGTGACTCCAAGAGGGAGTATTTATGCTTGATAGTGGGTTCATGCCTCTTGTTTCCAAGGGAAGTGACAGAAATCTCGTCGGTTGTAGATGTGTTGTTGCTACTAGGGAGAAAACAATGGTCTCTTGTTCATGGAACATGTGGACAGTTTACCTTACACACTTTGCTTAAAGAAGTTGTCTGTTGCTTGCAACTTCATACTGGAGGGGGTTCAGATGATAACCTGTTGCCTGTTTACTTGATGCAAACCACCATTACCTTCTGCACACATACGTTTAATCCTTTATAACAGCAAACCGGTGAGCTTTACAACCTCACTGTCTAGTTGGGGCAAAGTCTTGAGTTTGTGTTGTGCAGGTCTCTGCATATCTTGCAACACCTGCGTGACGTTTCTTTCCTTCTACTAGTTTGATAACCTTGGTTTCTTACTAAGGGAAAACTGCTGTTGTGCTGCTTCACACCTTCCTCTTGGGGTTCCCAACGAAGTGCTAACCAGCACTATCAGTCACGCGATACTTTACTTATCCGAGGTCTGATCATCGGTATCTCCATACCTAGTTCAACCTCGTTCCCGATAAGTACTATTTACTCGTTCTGTGATATGACATCCCTTGTGACCTAGTCACATGCTTGCAAGCCAATTGGATGACATTCCATCGAGAGGGCCAGAGTATCTCTATCCGTCATATGGATGGACAAATCTCACTCTTTATCCATGTACCTCAACACATACTTTCAGAATACCTAATGCCACTTTATAACCACCTAGTTTTGAAGTGGTGTTTGATGTTATCCAAGTGTCCATACGGTGATGGTGACTAACATGATCTCATGGTCGAAGTATTAGGTTACTATGTGTTTGAAATCTTATAGCAAACAAACTCTAAATGACTTGATCTTATGCTATGCTAACTATAGGAGTGTGTCCTTCACATCATTATCCTAATGATATGAGGTAACTGATGGTGGCTCAGTTGATTGTTGAGAGTCCCTCAAGACTTTCCCTCAGTAAGAAACCAAGGTTATCGAACCAGTAGGAGGAACGAAACGACTCAAAGGTGTTGCTAGCAACTTGGCAACCTGCCCAACACAAACTCAAGACTTTGCCCCAACGAACAGTGAGGTTGTCAATCTCACCGGATGGCTGAAAACAAAGGATTAATTGTATGGTGTGGAAGGTAATAGTGGTTTGCATAAAGTAAACAGTAACAGTGGAAGATGTATCTGTAACACTACGGTTCTGAAAAGACCGTAGCTTCTATGTGACATGCCAATCCTTGGATCGGTTCATTGGCCCACAATAGAATAAAGATGAATAACATAGCAAATATCCGTGTATCATAAATAACGAAAGATCCAGAGTAACATTATTACAATAAAGGCTTAGCTCTAGGCTAGCGCAGCTTATTCAAGTAGCAACAAAAATAAAATAACTCCTCCATTCTTCAAATTGCCCACAAGTGAACAAGTGCCGAGTGGAGTACCGTGGCCTAAATCGATCACTCAGAATCTGAATACCCTGCAACATGAAATGTAGCATCCCCGAAGGGTCAATACATGGAATGTATGGAAAGTAGAGATATTAAAGGAGACAATATAACTAGCATCTACATGCATATTTGGCAAGTGGAGCCGTGGCTAGCTTGCATTTGCAAATACCTTTTTGTCCTACTTTCATAAACAGTTTTTGATTTTATTTAAAAATATCCCAAATAGATTAACCCATCAATATTAAAGCAATTAGGAAATTAGAATGAATGAGAAACATGTCATGAACTCAATATCAAGCAACTCGGATGTCCATAACCGGGGACACGGCTAATCGATTAGATTATACACCCTGCAGGGGTTACTACACTTTACCCATGTGACTTGGCCAGCCAAGCTCGTACCACCACTCTCAAATTGGGTGATGATAGGGAGAAGTCCAAGAAGGGACCTTTCGGGAAGTAGCTCCCCAAACCCAACACGTACCGTACCAACCTACCAAAATTCTACATCTCTGGATACATGGGTTAGAGTTACCACAACCTACTGAGTCCAACCAACCGCCCATTCCATTATTGGCACATGGTTGTACACGTAAGCTACCAAATAAATAAGCCAATCATTTTCTCTTGATACCTGGGTGCCCCTTTCCGCAATGATACTACCAAAAATTATCAATCCCATCACACCCAGGAGATTCATTGATTAAGTTGTTTTTAGTTTTCGCAAACCAACCCATTAGAAACAACTTTCAGTGATGTAACCCAACCCTCGTTCATCATAGCATGCCTAAGCACATATACCAACGATGGCTCATCTACAGGAAATCCCTACCACATAATAGGACATAGCATAGCGGTAGTACTTTCCTACACATGCATCTACAAAATACACGACAATGCATTGAAAATAGTAGGACAACATCATGAACAAAGTAGCATCTACTTGCCTTGGCTATAGCGGTCGAACGAACAATCCTCACACGAGCAAGCGTTCCACTCATCACAATCTACACGATACAATTGCAATCACATAAACAAACCAAACACAATCATATACAAACATAAAAATGCAATATGCATGCATGACAAGTTGAACAAAGCTCTAGTAGCTTTCTATAACCTTATTCAGTATACCTACTGTATGCATGCATGGAAAACATTTTAAAAGTATTGAAAACAAGGCATGCTATTTTAAATGGCCAAACAATTGAGCTATAACCCAATTATTAAGCCACTTCTATTTAATAGTTTGTAAAATCTTGGAAAAATAGCTACTATGTAGACAACCTAAAATAGAACCAGTACCAACTGGAATCACTCAAAAAGGATTTATAGAATTTCCTGAGCAATTAAAATACTCTAGAAAGCCTTTTAATAGTTTTGCAACTTCCAGTACTGTAAGTCAATCTTTTTAATTCACTAACAGATTCCTCTAGTTCTACTGATTCCAGGGACACCTAATTCACAATTTTTGGAGTTGTATAACTTTTCCTATGAATTTATTACTCTAAAAAGGACATTAAACTATTTAGTTAATCATGGCAAAACCTTGCTGCAAAAGTATGAAACAATTGTACAGCAATATTCTACGTGAAAAACTGAATCCATCAGTATCTTATTTGCAATTTTTGGCTCAGTAGATTATTTGATATGAATTTCTCAAGATTGAAACTAAATCTGCCAATTTAAATCGATTTAATCAAATCAAAATTCGAGCTGACCAATCAAACGCTGATTCAGCGCTGATGAGGCAGTTGACTAGTCTTCAGTCAACAGCTGACTAGTCAGCGCCCGATCTGGGCCGTTCAACTGCGATCGGAGGACAGGGAACGCACGTGGAGGTGAGGCTCACCGGCGGCATCGGGTTCGACGGGGGCGGCGGCTCCGGCGAGGTTTGGCGGTGGCTGGGCGGCGTACGGCATGCGGGAGGAGATGGTGAAGCTCGAGGTGGCAGCAGCATCGGTCCTCGCGTCCGTGGGAGTCGGCGATGGCGAGCTGGAGGCGGACGGCGGTCTCGGGCTCCGGCGAGCTTGAGCGCTTGCTCCAGGTGACCTGCGGCGAAGGGGACTGGTCAGGGAGACGTAGTCGAGCAGGGGGAAGACGGGAGGGTCATCGGCGTGCGAGGGGGCAGTCGTTTCCTAGCGGGCCGAGCTCTTACCGAGCGTTAATGGCGGCGGCGGCGCGTACTCCGGCGAGCAAATTCGCGAAGGTGGCGGTGTCTTAGGCGATGATTTTTGGGGGCTTTTGAAGAGGGGGTTCTATGGATTAAGAGGGGCAATTTTCAGGCGGAGGTTTGTTTGGATTCGATGCAAATCCTCGCAACAATCGCGCCGGTTGTTTGAGACTGTGAAGAACACGCTGGTGAAGGCGCCGTGGCGGGGGCCCAAGCGATGTACGGGGAGAATCGGCGGGTAGCTATCCGTTCTTGCTGCTACAGGATGTTGTTGCGCTGCGCTGGTAGGCCCCCGGGTGGGCCGCGACTAGTGGGCTGCGGGCTGGCCGGCTCATTCTTCTTGCTTTTTATTTTTTTTCTTTTCTGACGCTTATCTATCGAATCTGAGCTGTAATTGTGGTTTTAGAAAAATTGAGTTTAGCATAACTTTTGAACCGTAGCTCCAAATGAGGTGATTCGAATTGCTACAGGTTCGTATCGGAATCCTCTACGCATCTGTGCTAACCAAAATGCTAAACTCAAAGTTTCTAGCAGGTGTAAGGTAGGAAGAGAGCACTCTAGTGTAGGTGACAAAATGCAAAAGCAAGTGATGGTTTTTGCCAAAGCTTTTTGAACTGAAATTTTGCAATGATGCTCGTGATGCAATGGAATGTATGATATGCAGTATCAAATCTAAAATTTGGTATGTGACAATACTAACCCCTTAAGATGAATCTCGTCCCCGAGATTCGACGTGGCTAGCAAATAGGTGTGGGTGGTCCTCTCGGAGATCATCCTCACGCTCCCAAGTGGCTTCCTCTTCGGTGTGGTGGCTCCATTGCACTTTGCAAAACCTGATCGCCTTGGTACGGGTAAACCTCTCTGCTATCTCCAGTATCTTGACCGGCTTCTCCTCATATGTCAAGTCACTCTCTAGCTGAACCTCCTCTAGCGGCACAGTGTCTCTCAATGGTGTATCCACCATCTCCGGATGGCACTTCTTCAGTTGGGACACGTGGGGCACATTGTGGATGGCGGACAGAGCCTCTGGCAACTCCAACTTATATGCAACCTCTCCCTTGTGTGCTAAGACCCGGTATGGTCCTATAAACCAAGGTGCCAGCTTACCCTTGATTCCAAATCTCTTAATCCCACGCAGTGGCGACACTCTAACATACGCTCTATCACCAATCTCATACACCACTTCCTTATGCTTGGCGTCAGTGTAGCTCTTCTGTCTCGATTGTTCTACCTTCAGCTTGTCCCAATCAAAGCGACCGTCTCCTCGGCATCCTTGATCAAATCAGGTCCAAATAGCTGACGCTCTCCTACTCCGTCCCATAGAAATGGGGTCCGGCACCTTTTTCCATATAGCACATCAAATGGCGACGTCTTGATGCTGGTTTGGTAGTTGTTGTTGTAGGAAAACTTGGCATATGGCAAATTCTCATCCCAACTAGAGCCATGAGCCAAAGCGCAAGCTCTCAACATATCCTCCAAAATCTGATTCACCCTCTCTGTCTGTCCATCTGTCTGAGGATGGAATGTTGTGCTAAACTCCAACCTAGTTCCCAATGACTCGTGCAGCTGGCGCCAAAAGTGCGATGTAAATTGGGTGCCTCTATCTGATACAATGCTCTTGGGGACTCCATGTAGGCACACAATCCTGTCCATATAAATCTTGGCTAACCTTGCACTCGTGTAGGTCGTCTTAACCGGTATAAAGTGGGCTACCTTGGTCAAATGGTCGACCACTACCCAAATAGAGTCGTCTCCCGACCTGGTCTTGGGCAATCCTGTGATAAAATCCATTCCCACTTCCAATCCGGCACGAGCAATGGTTGTAGTAATCCTGTTGGCTTCTGGTGTTCCGCCTTCACTCGGCTGCATACATCACATAAGGCAATATGCTCGGTGTTGGGGAGGTGACCTCGGATAGGGTAAAGACGGGGAAAGACGAAAGGACGTTCCCCGTACAGTTTCCGAGTTACAGTCTAAGTCGTCTGAATCCAGTAGAGGTCGGCCGAGATATGAAAGAGCAGGACCCTTATGATAATAGCAAGGCATTACCCGGCCGAAGTACTGCGTAAGTCGGCTGGGTTAGCCCGAGTAGGCTTAATGCAGGTGAAGGACGAGACGAGTTATGCGAGGCAGGGCCGAATGATACAAAGCTTGCAGGAGAAGGAGAAGCCTAAAGTCAAACTCTAGTCACAGGCTAGGGAGAATCTGAGCAGAGCCAAGCACAAAGGACAAAGGCGCAGAGCGACAGAGGGGCAGAAGGAGGTCACGGAGGTGACAGTCCTGAAGCCCGAGGCAAGCAGGAGGGACCCTCTGGAACCTTGTCGTCGTTAGAAGGGCGACACGGAAAGGAAGCCGCCGAGTTACTATATTGGGACAAGCATATTCCTCGAATATGCTTGCCACGTTAGCCCTAGAGGAACTCAGGGCTCTCCTTTATAAGGGGAGGCTTGGACTCTGAGAAGGGCATCGGCTCATTTAGTACCGTTAGGTTGGTAAAGTTCTTCCTCTCTACTTGTAAACAGCTCAAGGAGCACTTGTAGCCCAAGGAAGGAGAAATAAAGATCTTTACCTTAGTCTTCTGTGTGTAGAATCAACTACATCTTCCCTCCCCAGATCCCTCTAGCATCCATTGGCCCCATACTTTAGCCTACCCATGGCATCTGCCGTGCCACCACCACGACAGTTGGCGCCCACCATGGGGCCAGCAGCGGTGCTAGCTGGAGTCATGATCCGGACGGGAAACTTCATCAACACTGGCGAGCACATTGTCTCTAGCTTAGTCCGGAGACTCGATCTCTGTGACTATGTCAGCGATAACGCAGGCAGCTTCAAGGGAAGAGATCCTCCGCGCAACGGAGTCTTCATCAACTTGGGCATGCACCAGATCTACGTCGGCGTCGACATCTCCGGCGTTTATCCTCACTAGGTTGTTATTGCAGGAGAACCTCCCCTTAGCACCGCAGCGCCCACGCGAGCCAGACTGTCAAGAACGCCGAGGTGATGGTCGCAGCCGGGGTGCAGGCGGGAGCAGCGGGCGCCAGATCAAGCAGAGATCCGACGACAGGTGTGCAGGTGGAGCCCAGGCAGATAGGTCCGCAACCCACCGAGGTAACTCCTTCAGTGGCCAACCAGGCCGAGGTGCAGGAGACAACCCCAAAAGCACCAAGGGTAAGAGGGCCACCTCTGGAAAGACCAGAAAACATTCTTCAGGCAACTATAGATAATTTGACTACACCTGTAGCGCCGATACTTGATCCGGCTAATGCCCAGGCAGAGTTAGAAGAGACCAGGCAGAAAGTGCTAGTAGAGGCAAAAAAAGTGTCGGCCTTGCGGGAGTCCTTAAACAGGACCCCGCGAGAATATGCCAGGGCAAACAAGCTTGACGTCGCCCCAGAGCGGGTTGACGAGTTGAGATTGAGAGGAAAAAACCTCATAGATGATATCAACAAGGAGCATGATGCTCATAAGGCAGAATCAGTTGATTTAGGCTTGCCGAGGTACAGTACCCCGACAAAGAACCTAAGGGAGGCAAATGCCGCTGCGCTAGAGTTACAAGGATTGACCGGCGAAGCCCGGCAGAAACAGCAAGAAAGAGTAAATGAGCTGGTGCGCATTGCGAACCAGCAGAATGAAGAGATGCTTAGGGCAGACCCGGCAAGGCCAGGTGCCTCACGAATGGTTCACTCGGCTGGTGCAGCACCTGCCTTATCTGTGGCAGCAGCATCATCGCCCGGAAACAACGCACGAAAAGACAAAGCGGTAACTTCGGGAAATAGAAATAAACAAATTGTTCCATATGATCCGGCGATAGCCGGAAAAGCAAATGAGAACAGATGCAATGGAAGCCGAGGTAATAGTGGCGAGATAAACCCCGGCCATGCCGAGAAAGGCAGCGGAAGCCGAGGCAATGGAGATCTCGGAAGAGGAGAACTCGTAAGAGGGAATCACGAGAACAATATCCCGATCGAAGGAAGGAGAGAACCGCCACCCAACCCACAGCCGAAACATGAACCTCGGCAAGAAAGAGAAGTGAGACCAGTCCACCGCGATTCATGGTGGAAATAACCACTATGGAATGCAGGAAAGAGTTCTGTACAGAGACTTGCCGTCAACTGACGCCAGAGTGAAGCTAGACCGGCTATACCGGTCCGAACTGCTAGAAGAACAGGGTCCACCAGGTCCGGCATGCTTCGGACCTCGGATTATGGGCGAGCCGCCTGTGCCGAACTTTCAGCTGGCAAGAGGCACAAAAACATATAATGGGAGCACCAAACCACAGGATTGGCTGATCGATTATGCCACTGCTGTAAAAATAGCTGGTGGAAACTTACGATGGGCAGTACGATATGTCCCGCAAATGTTGGAAGGACCAGCTAGAGTATGGCTGAATAACCTGCCAGCAGGCAGCATCAACTGTTGGTTGGATTTTGAAGAAATGTTCGTTAGCAACTTCACCAGTACTTACAAGAGGCCAAACAGGCCGCAACAGCTAGCCATGTGCAAGCAAAGGCCGAATGAGACAGACAGAGAATTCTTGACTCGGTGGTGTAACCTGAGAAATTCGTGTGAGGGAGTTATAGAATCACAGTCAATAGCTTGGTTCGCTCAAGGATGCCGCTATGCCAGTGTATTATGGTAGCGACTGCAAAGAGATATGCCAACCACTTTGGCAGAAACCATCAGGATAGCGGATTCCTATGCGTTGGGAGATCCGACGCAACCAGAATTAATGTCAGCAGATCATCGGGAAAATCAAGATCAATATGCAAGAGATGTGGCCGGGTCATCCAGGAGTAATGATTTCCGAGAAAGAAGAAGAGAAGAAACACCGGATTATAGATATGGTTCAACTCAGGTGGCAGCAGTAGTGCAAGATCAGCCGGGTCACGGAAACAATCAGCGGCAGAAGAATGGTCCTCAGCAATGGACACCAAGGAATGAAGGGAAAAGACAGTGGACACCAGAGCAAAAGAAGCAATGGCAGGAGAGGCCGAAGTACACGTTTGAGTCTATGTTAGATCAGCCGTGTAAATTTCACACGTCAAACCCGGCCAGGCCGGCCAATCATACAACCCGCCAATGTGCATGGATGAAAAATGCAATGGGTAACCCCGCAGGCATACAGAAAGCGCCTCTCCAGGCACATCAGCAACATCAGCCACAGTTGACTGGAGAAAATGCACAACAACTGATGTTACCGCCTCCTCCCCCGAGGTATGAAAACTCAGACCGGAGAGATGCGGTGTATCAAGTGATAAACCAGGGTCCGGATGGAAGGACAAATCCAGTAAGTAATGGACGCAATGATTACAGAGAACATCATCAATCATATTGCATGTTCACAACAGAACAGCAAGACAAGCAGAGTGTACAGCGCCGGCATATGGAAGTAAATGCGGTTATGCCGGCAGTACGAAGATATGTGCCTTGGTCGGATCAAGAAATAACTTGGAGCATAAAGGATCACCCCAAGATAATGCCGAGTCCGGGGTCATATGCACTCGTGTTAGATCCGACATTTGTCGAACCAAGCATTAATGTGAAATTTTCAAA
This sequence comes from Avena longiglumis, assembly GCA_030063025.1. Lineage (NCBI taxonomy): Eukaryota > Viridiplantae > Streptophyta > Magnoliopsida > Poales > Poaceae > Avena > Avena longiglumis. The sequence goes on from CP125975.1 coordinate 401,529,497, forward strand.
GGTACTCATTGATAATGGGAGCAGTATCAATATCATGTACAAAGATACAATGCATAAACTCGGAATATCGCAGAACATGTTGCAATCCACGAGGACCACATTCCATGGGATAGTACCAGGGCTTTCATCCGAACCCATTGGAAAGGTTCGAGTGGATGTGTTATTCGGCACAAGAGATAACTGCAGAGCAGAAAATTTAGAGTTTGAAGTGGTGGATCTAGAGAGTTGCTATCATGCTCTACTCGGACGGCCAGCATTGGCCAAATTCATGGGCAGCTGCCACATAACTTACCTGAAAATGAAGTTACCCGGACCACAAGGGGTGATAACAGTAGCAGGAGATTACAGGAAGTCAATGGAATGTGCTTCAGCCGGATCAAATCTGGCCGAGTCATTGGTAATAGCAAGAGAAAAAAGAAGGATTCAGGAGGTAGCGGCCCTCGCTCAGTCGGCACAACTGAATATGCCGGCATTAGCCAACCCGCATGGAAGTGTCTCCTTTCAGCCGACTAAAGAAACAAAAAAGTTCCAGATAGATGAGCAGTTCCCAGAGCGCACCGTCACCATTGGTGCCGGCCTAGATGCTAAATAGGAAAGCGAGGTCACCAACTTCCTCCGTGAGAATCGGGATATCTTTGCATGCTCAACTCAGGATCTGCAAGGTGTGCCGAGGGAGTTGGCTGAGCACTCTCTGAATGTAAGTCCAGGAGCAAGGCCGGTGAAGCAACCTCTCCGCCGCTTCGCCAAAGATAGGAGAAAAATAATAGGGGATGAAATAGCTCGGCTCCTTGCGGCCGGGTTCATCATGGAGGTGTTGTATCCGGATTGGCTATCGAACCCGGTGCTAGTGGAAAAGAAGAAGGATGATCCAAATGTAGCCATTGTGTGGAGAATGTGTATCGATTACACGAACCTGAACAAGGCGTGTCCAAAAGACCCCTTTCCCTTACCTAGAATAGACCAAGTCATTGATTCGACCACTGGTTGTGAACTATTATCATTTGTACACGCGTATTCTGTTTTTCACCAGATACCGCTAAATCCGGCCGATCAAATAAATACTGCGTTTATTACCCCATACGGGGCTTATTGCTATCGCACCATGCCATTCGGCATGCGTAACGCAGGGGAAACGTATCAAAGGTGTAATTAAAAAATGTCTACATGACCATATAGGAAAGAATGTACAAGTGTATGTAGATGATGTGGTTATTAAAACCAAAGAAAGAAAAACGCTACTAGATGATATCCGGCAGACTTTCGCGAACCTGAGAAGGTTCCGAATGAAACTTAACCCGGAAAAATTCACTTTCGGTGTGCCTGCGGGAAAACTACTCGGTTTTCTCGTATCTAGCCGAGGTATAGAGGCCAACCCAACTAAGATAAAAGAAGTGTAAAGGATGGAATTGCCGAGATGTCTAAATGACGTGCAGAAATTCACAGGTTGCTTAGCCTCGCTTAGCCGATTTGTATGTCGGCTGGGAGAGAAAGCACTACCACTTTTTCAGTTGATGAAAAAATCTGATAAGTTCATTTGGACACCACAAGCAGACAATGCATTCCATGAATTGAAAAAGATGTTGGTCACAGCGCCAATCTTGGCTTCTCCATCGTCGAAAGAGCCTATGTTACTTTACATAGCCGCCACGAACAGAGTAGTGAGCGCTGTGATCGTGGTGGAGTGAATTGAAGATGATAAATCAGTGCAAAGGCCGGTGTATTACCTAAGCGAGGTACTATCAGCCTCAAAACAAAATTACCCACATTATCAGAAGATGGCATATGGTGTATACATGTCAGCAAAGAAACTTAAACATTACTTCGAAGAGCACCCCATCAGAGTTATCTGTGAAGCACCCTTAGCCGACATATTGAGCAACAAAGATGCAAGTGGCTGAATAGCAAAATGGGCAATTGAATTGTCACCTTATGCTCCGCAATTCGATAGGCGAGATGCAATCAAATCTTAGGCTGTGGCCAATTTCTTCGTGGATTGGGCCGAGGTACAGTATGAGCCACCATTGCCAGATCCGAATTATTGGACGATGCACTTTGACGGTTCCAAAATAAGAAATGGTTTGGGGGCAGGAATAGTGTTAACCTCGCCAAAAAGAGATCAGTTGAGATATGTGTTGCAAATACATTTTGCCGCATCAAACAATGTAGCCGAATATGAAGCACTCGTCCATGGATTGAAGGTGGCGAAAGAGATTGGCATACGCCGAATCTTGTGCTACGGAGATTCAGATCTAGTAGTACAGCAAGTCTCAGGAAATTGGGATGCGTTAGATGACAATATGGCCTTGTATAGGTTTCATGTGCAAAAACTCAGTGGATACTTCGATGGATGTGAATTTCATCATATAACTCGGGCAGAAAACGACGCCGCAGACACATTGTCAAAACTCGGATCAACCAGACAATCGATTCCCTCAGGTATCTCCCTAGAGCACCTGAGGAAGCCATCAATAACACCATATCCAGAGTCCAAATCCATCTTCATTCTGGCAAAATCAAGAGAAGATAATGTGCCGATGGAAATTGACAAGGAATGTAACCCGGAATTTCCAAAAATGAAGCCGGCTGATGCAAGGATGAATATGGAGAAATCCGAGGTAGTTATCTCGGCAAAAAATATGGAAATAGATAGTGAGATTACAACAGAAAAAATCACACCAACATGGGCGAAACCCATATTCTCTTTCCTTAAAGATGCGATTTTGCCCAATAACGAGATATTGGCAAGACAGGCAGTGAGAAGAGCTAAAGCTTATACAATCATAAACAATGAGCTGTATAAAAGGAGCGTCACAAGCGTGTTGCAAAGATGTGTGAGCTCGGCGGAAGGCCAGGAGATCCTCCTAGATATACATCAAGGAGAATGCGGTCATCACGCCTCATCCAGAGCTTTAGTGGCCAAAGAATTCAGGCATGGGTTTTATTGGCCAACAGCGTTGAAAGAGGCCAAAGAACTGGTCGAAAAATGTAATGTTTGCCAGAGATATGCCAGCAAGATACATATGCCATCGTCTGAGTTAAAAAAGATACCAATTACTTGGCCATTCTCTGTATGGTTCTTAGATATGGTGGGACCATTTAAGGCGGCCCAAGGCGGGACGACCCATATCTTAGTCATGGTTGAGAAATTCACAAAATGGATTGAAGTAAAACCAATAAAGAAGTGTGATGGGCCCACAGCAGTGAAATTCCTCGAAGATATTATCTTAAGATATGGTTACCCACACAGTGTTATTACAGACAACGGTACAAACTTTGCAGAAGGAGCCTTCGCTAGATTCTGTCAAGAAAAGCATATAAGACTAGATGTCGCCTCTGTGGCTCACCCAGCATCCAATGGGCAAGTAGAAAGATCTAATGGACTAGTATTGTCTGGAATAAAACCACGACTCGTCGAACCGCTGCAAAGGTCGGCAGGATGTTGGATTGAGGAACTACCAGCAGTACTATGGAGCCTCAGGACTACCCCAAACAGATCAACAGGTTATACACCATTTTTTCTAGTGTATGGGGCAGAAGCTGTGCTTCCAGCCAACATAATACATGACTCGCCAAGGGTTACCCAGTATACAACCGCTGAAGTAAATGAAGTAGCTCGTCAAGATGATGTCGATCTTCTAGAAGAAGCCAGAGAGCTGGCGCTATCAAGATCAGCTATCTATCAACAGGACTTGCGATGATATCACAGCAAGAAGGTGAATCCAAGAGTGTTTAAAGAAGGAGATTTGGTTCTCCGGCTGGTGCAACGCACGGCCGGCATGCACAAACTGTCGTCCCCATGGGAAGGACCATTCATCGTGAGCAAGTCATTGCACAATGATGCGTATTACCTAATCGATGCTCAGTCACCAGGAAAGAACAAGGCAGACAAAGTCGGCGAAGAATCGAAAAGACCATGGAACGTAGCTTTACTTCGTCCATTTTACTCATAGGAGTCATCTACCACACATCGTAAAGTGACGCTTCAGGACGGAGCAGCAGCTATGTATCGAACATCGGCGCCCAGAGCAGTGACTCGGGGACTGCCATATTTTGTTTTTGATTTTGCGTTATGTATTAAACCTCGGCACCTTGAGCAGTGACTCGGGGACTGCCCTGTATTGTTTCTAAGTTTGGTTTATGTATTAAACCTTGGTACCTTGAGTAGTGGCTCAGGGCTTGCCATATGTTGTTTTTGATTTTGTGCTATGTATCAAACCTCGGCACCTTGAGCAGTGACTCGGGGAATTCCCTATATTGTCTCTAAGTTTGGTTTATGTATCGAACCTCAGCGCCCAGAGTAGTGGCTCGGGGACTGCCATATATTGTTTTTAATTTTGTGTTATGTATTAAACCTCGGCACCTTGAGCAGTGACTCGGTGACTGCCCTTTATTGTTTCTAAGTTTGGTTTATGTATTAAACCTCGGTACCTTGAGCAGTGACTCGGGGCTTGCCATATGTTGTTTTTTATTTTGTGCTATGTATCAAACCTCGGCACCTTGAGTAGTGACTCGGGCACTGCCCTATATTGTCTCTAAGTTTGGTTTATGTATCGAACCTCGGCGCCCAGAGTAGTGACTCGGGGACTGTCATATATTGTTTTTAATTCTGTGTTATGTATTAAACCTCGGCACCTTGAGCAGTGACTCAGGGACTCCCTATATTGTTTCTAAGTTTGGTTTGTGTATTAAACCTCGATGCCTTAAGCAGTGGCTCAGGGACTACCCTATATTATTTCTAAGTATGGGTATCCCGTGTTACAAGAGTGAGTATCAAACTTCGGCACCCATAGTGATGCTATTTCACTCTCCCCAAATACGGCCTTCGAGATTTACACCCAGAGTAACAGTCCAAAACACAATGGTCAAGTTATGAAGTTTATCAAAGTCAGGCAATATTGAGCACCGAACTACGGTAGGGCAAAGGCAAACCTACACTCCAAATTCAAGAAATGGAAGGCTATCAAAGCAAAGATTCGGACGAATAAAGATTAGTTTAAACAAAGTGATAAAGATTACAACCACGTGTGCCTCAGCAGCGACAGGCAAAAGAGGTTCATACCGCAGAAAAAGACGGAAAAATGTTTGACACACATCATACGCCCGGCATACCGGGGATAAGAAATGACTTAGAGTTTTTTAACTGGAGAGGCAACGACTTGATCAGGAGCCGGGCACTCCGAGGTAGGTGGTACTTCGGCCGAAGTTGCCTCGCCCTCCACAGACCCAGGAGCGACTTCGGGGGAAGCCCGATGTTGTTGAGGAACGTCAGCTTGCGCTGTGGAATGCCCAGTGCCTTTGGAGGAGGATCGCGCGTCGCCATTACCATCCGAGATCGAATTGGAATCACCACAAGTAGCCGAGTCACCCTCATCTTCGCCCTGTTCGGCTGAGTTATCATCATAGGCATCCTCAACTTCAACCTCATCTTCCGGGTTAGGAAGGAAACTCGGCCCTTCGTTCCAGTTATGCACGTCTGCATACTCAACAAGCTGGAAGGCACGAGCTTGCCGGAGAGTGACGAAGTCTGGGTCCTCAACCCAACGGGAACCAGTGCGCAAATTTATCAGGGTATCAAGGGAGATATCCTCATACCATGACATAATGACTGTGAGAGCCATATCAGCACCAGCTCGTCCGGCGGATTCCCTCCAAAGACTTAGCTGTCTCTCAGATGCCATTAATCTTTCCACCAATACTTTGACCTCATCAATATCAGGAGTCCCAGAAGTATTCGGCCAGAGAACATGGTAGGCCCGGATAGCTGCCTGCACCAAATCCCTGTCCATAATCTTCATCGGACCAACAGCAGCGCCAACAGCAACCAAGAAATCTTCCATCGAGTATTCTGAGTTCGCATCAGCAGGAACGCCTCGGCAGACACGAGCATTAATCACCGCTTTAGAGCTCACGGGCTTAGCTTCTGGAAAATGGTCTGCGCAAAACAAAAGTGCGTCGGTCAACAGTAAGAAAGGGGAAAAGATAACTTGGCCACGGTCAGAAGCATACGGTGAATATAGCTCAGCATTATCTGAAGATCTTTAGCCCAGTCACTCTTGATTTTCTCAAAGCGAGTGATCTCCTCGCTCATCCCCCGTGTCTTCAGTTCGGCAGCCTCGAGGAGCTCTTTATTTTTCTGCAGTTGCAAAGCTAGCCGATTCTTCTCCTCGGATAACTCCTGGTCGACTTTTTCTAACTCAGACTTCTGAGAAAGCTTGAGGGACTCCACCTCGGCGCGCAAGCGAGTTATCTCGTCATCTTTATCTTTCAGCTGCGCCGAGTGAGTGGCGGCTTGTTCTAAAAAATTCAGCATCATATTAGGCATGGGTATGCATTCTTGGTGTGACGCTGCAAAAGTTTGTAACTCGGCTATACCGAAGCCAGAAGGGTTAAGAGAAACCCGGTGCATATTTCACATAGATATGCGTAAAAGAAAAAGAGTAACTAACCTTCCAGGGCCTTGACTTTATTTTCAAGACGGATATTAAGATTGTTGATATTACCTATTCATCAGCAAAGTCAGCTAACACCCCACTTCCAAAGCAATAAGAATTTTTAGAATAAATGTGAAAGCTCGTTAACTTACCAGCTTTCTTCACCACGGGAATGACCTTCTCGTACTTATCTTGCAACTTTTTATGGGAAAAGAGCAGCCTTTGGAATTCGGCGGTGCGCCGATCATGTTCAACCTAAGCAACAGAACAAATAGCAATAAGATATTCGAACATACGACAGATCCGAATCAAGCAAAGCTCAATTCGGATCTAGGTGGCTGGATATTCGAACCTTAGGCAGATCCGAATCAAGCAAATCTTAATTCGGATCTAGGTGGCTGGATATTCAAAGCTCAGACAGATCCGAATCAAGCAAAGCTCAATTCGGATCTAGGTGGCTGGATATTCGAACCTCAGGCAGATCCGAATCAAGCAAAGCTCAATTCGGATCTAAGTGGCTGGATATTCGAACTCTAACAAAAAAACTGAACTAAGTAAAGCATTATAAAACTTCCAAACGAATAACAAGTTATTCGGTTGCAAGCTTCGGGGACTAGAGTATGGCCCAGTTCTTTTGGTGGCTTCTCCCGAGCTGCCTACCCCAGCTTCTGAAGCTGTCAGTTCAAATTTGCGAGGCTTCCAAATTTGTTTAATCATAACTATTTTGGAAGCCTCGAATTTTTTTTAGACCAGCTTCCCCAGGAAGCTGGGGGGAGGGCGGCTTCTCGGAGAAGCCTCCAAAAGAACTGGGCCTATATATAATAGCATCCGGAGGACTAATCAAAACTCCATAAAAACAATTACCTCATTCATCTTGTCACTGTCAAGAACGATCTTAGCAGCCAGATGTAGGCGGCTGCTGATATCGGAGAGTTGAAACGGCTGGCTGCTTGGATTACCCTCGAGCTGATCGGCAGCGTTCCAATTGTTGGCATACTCGACCAACGAGCGGAGACTGTTCCCACTTTTCGTGCGAGTCAGAACTTTACCTTGGACATGTTGGGTAGCCACCACCGCCGCGGGACTCTTGTGGAGAGCAAGCTGTGTATCAGCAGTCGGGGTAATAGTGCTCTTGGTAGAAGAAGCCCCCTCGCGCAGCGCATCAGCAATTGTAGGCTGAGATGAGCTGGCAAGTCCTTTCTGAGAGGAAGGAGGCTTGGTAACAACGATCTTTCTTGCCTTAGGAGAGGCGTCGGCAGGAGCCGTTACCTCGGCACTTGGAATGATGTCTTTAGGAGTCGGAGGAATTACGGTGTCTGAGGGCGCCGAGATATTGGTATCCTCGGCTGAAATCGGAGTAGCAGCAAGGGTTGTGGGGGTCAAAGGGACCTCAGGCGAAACTTCAGGGTTCACAGAGGAGGCAGCAGGCTCAGTAGAAATATCTACTGGCCGAGTTGTATCGGCATCAACAGTAGAAATCTCAGGCGCATCCTGGCGAGGTAGCGTCTGATTCGGAGTAGGAGGAGAACCAGCGCGAGCAGGACTCAGAACTCTGGTATCCTCAAGAGGCGGAGGAGAAGGCGGCCGAGTCGCACGATTCGTCATGCTAGGACCGCTGGGCTTAACAGAAAAAGGAGCCCTGCAAAGACAAGAAGATCAGGTCAAAAAGTAGAAAGAGAGAAACAAGAAATACAAACAAAAGCAACTCACCCAGTAACCCCGGGCATAGTTTTGCGCTTCGGAGCGTGCTGGGCTGACTTATTTATTCGTTTCTTGGGAGCCGCTTCTGAGGCACCAGCTGGAGCGCTACGTTTCCCCGAGGTAACAGGAGGCAAGAGGCTCGGCGTTGTGAACCTGACCGGCCGGATTAGCTGAGAAAGTAGAAGCCGGAAATGCATAAGAAATTGGCATTGCGGCAACTACCTCTAGAACTTGGACCTCATCCGAATCACCTTCCTCCTCGTGGGTCGTCTTGCCGCGGGCGCGATCCGGAGCAAGATCCTACTTGGGGACGAACTCCTCCGAGTCCGGCTCCCCGCTGTCCAGAGTATTCCGGTCCGCGGGCCATGGGAGGGACAAAACCTCGGCATCCTCGACCTTCTGCTCCTCAAACCTCTGTAGGACAATAAAGAGAAAAACTAATAAGAGAAAACACGGATGCGATTAAAAGATAAAACATGACTGCAAGAACTTACTCTGGGAGGGGGGTTCTCGCGGGTGAACGGCTTCAATCCCCAGGCCCAGTCCTCTGGCATCTCCATCTTAAAGATAGCCCGGACGCGCTTGAAGATAAGGTAATTGTCCAGCTCCACTGTCGAGACTCGGTTGGGATCAAGAGGACCGCTCATGTAGCAGAGTTTGTGTGTGCGTTTCCGGAATGGGTAGACCCGGCTGCTAACGAAGGTAGTCATCAGATCCTCGCCGTGTAGCCCGGAGCGGATTAGTTCCTTCAGCCGAATCTCAAAAGCTTCGGCCAGAGCATGACTCTTCCTCGGATTATAGGTCCAGTTCTGCTTGGAAGGAGGGCCAATGGAAAAAAGCAGGGAGCCGAATCTTATCCTCATTCCCAGAGTTCTTGACATAAAAGAATGACTTATGCCACTTCTTGCATGATTCTAGACCTGCAACGCGAGGAAATTCGGATTTTCTCCGAGGTGTGATGGACGCGGCTCCACATTGGGTGAGCAACTTCTCGGAGGGTTGCAGAGATTTGTCTGGGACGACGTTGGATCGAATCTGGAAAAACTTTGACCAAACGTGCACAGACGGCCATAGGCCGAAGTGTCCCTCCGAGGTAGAGATGAAGGCAGAAAGAGAGGCAATGGCGTAGCAGGAAGATGATGCGGCTGAAGGCCAAAGTAATCAAGGAACTCCCTAGCGAAATCGCAGAGAGGGATACCAAACCCACTCGCAAAATGTGACATGAAGACTACATATTCGCCCTCCCTAAGAACTGGATAGGATTCACTGCCAGGTAAGCGACAAGCTACATCGGCAGGAATCCGGCGAGTCCGGATTAGCCACTCAACCTCTCGGCGGGTGACGGAAGAGCCCTGCCACGAGCCCCGCTCGGGCCCAGACGCAGCATCATCATCCTCTATGAGCGCACTGCTGACAGAGCTCGACATGGGGTCGCCGGAGAAACTTACGGAGGAAGAAATAGCGGCGGAGGAAAACCTAGAACTGCAAGGCCCCGTCGTGCTTCTACGCGAAAACGGCGGCGGAGCAGAAAAGGAACTACCACGCGAGAACAAAAGAAAAGCAGAGATGTCTAGAGGAGAGCCTAGGCGATAGGACCGGATGAACTCACCGGCGACGACGCTGGAACAAGCGAACGGGAACGAGGTCGACGGAGCAGTGCGGTGAGATCCCTGCCGTCGAAGACCCAGATGAGCGCACGGCGGCGGAAGCACGAACGGGCGGAGAGGCGAGAGGAAGGAGAAGGGCGCAGGTAAGCGGAGGGGGAAAGTGAATCCCCCATCCCCGCTCCCCTCTTTATAACCGCGCCGCCTGAGAGATAGTGGGATCGTGGGTGTGGCGGTTATCTGTGTAGATCGTGTACGCGGCACGACCGCACGCCGCTAAGTGGAACCACACAAACGACCACACGATGAAAGAGAAGCCCAAGATCCCTGATGGGAGACGCGAGGCGTCAATACGGCGACACGGTAGCAGAATAATCGTAGCCTGTCAAGAATATCGTAGAGGAACAAAAAACTAGAGAAGCAATGATGAGTATGACACGTAGGACGAGGCGCACGCGAGAAGATATGCTGGTACCTCGAACGAGAAAAAGATAACTCAGAAACAATGGGAAACGAATATCATGAAACTGATACGGCCCGGCCGAAGTTATCGGTGGGGCCATACCAGCTTCGGGGACTAATGTTGGGGAGGTGACCTCGGATAGGGTAAAGATGGGGAAAGACACAAGGACGTTCCCCGTCCAGTTTCCGAGTTACAGTCTAAGTCGGTCGAATCCAGTAGAGGTCGGTCGAGATATGAAAGAGCAGGACCCTTATGATAATAGCAAGGCATTACCCGGCCGAAGTACTGGGTAAGTCGGCTGGGTTAGCCCGAGTAGTCTTAATGCAGGTGAAGGACGAGCCAAGTTATGCGAGGTAGGGCTGAATGATACGAAGCTTGCAGGAGAAGGAGAAGCCTAAAGTCAAACTCTATTCACAGGCTAGGGAGAATCTGAGCAGAGCCAAGCACAAAGGACAAAGGCGCAGAGCGACAGAGGGGCATAAGGAGGTCAAGGAGGTGACAGTCCTGAAGCCCAAGGCAAGCAGGAGGGGCCCTCTGGAACCTTGCCGTCGTTAGAAGGGCGACACGGAAAGGAAGCCACCGAGTTACTATATTGGGACAAGCATATTCCTCGAATATGCTTGCCACGTCAGCCCTAGAGGAACCCAGGGCTCTCCTTTATAAGGGGAGGCTTGGACTCTGAGAAGGGAATCGGCTCATTTAGTACCGTTAGGTTGGTAAAGTTCTTCCTCTCTACTTGTAAACAGCTCAAGGAGCACTTGTAGCCCAAGGAAGGAGAAATAAAGATCTTTACCTTAGTCTTCTATGTTTAGAATCAACTACATCTTCCCTCCCCATATCCCTCTAGCATCCATTGGCCCCATACTTTAGCCTACCCATGGCATCTGCCGTGCCACCACCACGACACTCGGCAATGTCTCCCTTCATGGTGTTCCACAAAAATCTGTCCTTTAGATCCATATACATCTTTGTATTGCCCGGATGTATGGAGTATGGTGAGTCATGAGCTTCCAATAGAATTGGCTTCCTTATCTCCGGTTCGTTGGGCACACACAAACGATCTCCATACCACAAGGTTCCTTGCTCATCCTCGCGTATTTCTTTTTCTCGATTCTCCTTCATCTTTTCCTGTATCGCCTATATCTCCTCGTCTCCAACTTGAGCCTTCCTGATCATGTCCTATAGCGTTGGTTGGACTTCCATTGCTGCCAAATATCCCTCTGACACTACCTCAAGTCTAAGTTCCTTGAATTGCTTGCACAAATCCTCGGGCAATTCCCCAACAGTCAACCCATTGGCATAGACCTTCTGGCTTAGAGCATCTGCTACTACATTGGCTTTTCATGGGTGGTATTGCAGATTCATATCATAATCCTTGATAAGCTCCAACCATCTTAATTGCCTAATGTTCAGCTCCTTCTGTGTAAATATGTACTTCAGGCTCTTGTGGTCGGTGTACACATCGCGGTGTTTTCCCATCAGGTAGTGCATCCATACCTTGAGCACATGTACAATCGATGCTAATTCCAAGTCGTGCGTGGGGTAATTCCTCTCATGGTGTTTAAGTTGTCGTGAGTCATATGACACCACTCTCCCATCTTGCATCAGCACACTTCCAAGTCCCTGTCGAGATGCATCATAGTACACTTGAAAATCCTTCTGAAGATCAGGTAAACACAGAACAGGTGCGGTCACTAGGCGGCGCTTCAATTCCTGAAAGCTAGCTTCACACACATCTGTACACTCAAACTTCTTCTCCTTCTTCAGCAGTTCTGTCATTGGCTTAGCAATCTTGGAGAAATTCTCTATGAATCTCCTATAGTACCCAGCAAGTCCCAAAAAGCTCCGAATATCGCCCACATTCTTGGGCGCTTCCCATTCAGTAACTATCGTCACTTTGCTTGGGTCAACAGTGACTCCTTCTCCTGACACCACGTTTCCAAGAAATCCAGCAGTGTTAAGCCAAAATTCACACTTGCTGAATTTGGCATACAACTTATGTTCCCTCAGCTTCTCCATAATCTGCCACAAATTTCTCTCATGTTCAGCATCATCCTTGGAATATATCAGTATGTCATTGATGAACACAACCACGATGTCCAAGTACTCCATAAACACCTTGTTCATCATGGTCATGAAATATGTCGGGGCATTTGTTAGTCCAAAAGACATAACCGTATACTCATATAAACCATACCTAGTGGTGAAAGCAGTTTTTGGTATGTCCTCCTCCCAAATCTTTAATTGGAAATAGCCCGATCGCAGATCAATTTTGCTAAACACCTTTGCTCCTTCCAGTTGATCAAAAAAATCATTTATGTTCGGCATGGGGTATTTGTTCTTGATGGTCACTTCATTCAGCGAGCGATAGTCCACCACTAACCTCTTGCTATTGTCCTTCTTCTCCATAAATAGAACAGGTGCACCCCATGACGATGAACTGGGTTGTATAAATCCTTTTTCCAATTGCTCCCTTAGTTGTTTCGTTAATTCCTTCAGTTCATCCACATCCATCTTGTATGGCCTCTTTGCTATAGGTCATGTTCCCGGCATCAGATCGATGAGAAACTCCACATCCCTGTCAGGTGGCATCCCTGTCAACTCCTCCAGAAACACGTCGGGGTACTCCTTTATTACAGGCACTGTATCCCTGCTAACCCCCTTAAGAGAATTCAGCGTACACCTTCCCAGTCGCACCGACGACTTGAACCTAATTCTCTTACCGTTCGGGGTCTTGAGCGAAACCGCTCGCTGTGCACAATCTATGTGTCCCTCATGCATAGACATCCAATCCATGCCTAGTATTACATCTAAACCTTGTGACTCCAATATTACCAGATGTGCAATAAAATTGTGTGCTCCAATCCTCACAGTTAAGTCGTGGCATCCCGGGCTAGCTATCATTTCCCCTCCAGGTGAGCTTACTCTAATAGACCCTTTTAGAGACTCCATAGGTATCTTATACTTATCCACAAATGCCCTTGATATGAAAGAATGTGATGCACCAGTATCAAAAAGAATAAGTGCAGGGTGAGTGTTGATTGGAAACTTACTAACCACAAGCTCAGGCTCATCTGGGATCTCCTCCACATTCATGTGGTTCACTGTGGCCTTCTGGTTGTTGCCTGGCTTCAGTACCTTCTTCTTTGGGCAGTTGTCTGCACAATGACCTTTCTGGTTGCACTTGAAGCATGTCACCTCACTCAAGTCCTTCTTCACAAAGTTGCGATCACGGTTGCGGTCATGCCCATTGTGTCCTCCAGAATGGTGAGTGTGTCCTCCCTTGTGGTTGTGGCAGCTACTCTTGTGGCCCTCATGGCAATGTCCATCGCTTCCATGGTTGTGGCGGTCATGGATCCCATGGCGCCCATAGTCACTTCCTCCATGCTTGGAGTATCCATCAGAAGAAGTGCGAGACTTGTGGTGAGAGCCAGAGTGGTGATTGTTGTTCTTTCTCTTGCATTTTTTCACCTGTTTGTGCTTTCCCTCTAGGATTCTGGCCTTGTCCATAAGCTCCTGGAAAGTGGGACAATAAACCACTAGCAGTTGTACCGAGAGCTCATCACTGAGGCCATCCAGGAAACTCTCTCTCCTTTTGGCATCAGTGTCAACATCCTCAGGGGCATAACATGACATGTTGTTGAACTCCTCTATATATTCAGCCACGGTGCGGTTGGTTTGGCGCAAGTTGCGGAACTCCTTCCTCTTTAGGCTCAGAACTCCTGAAGAGACATGGTTGGTCCTGAAACCTTCCTCAAACATGGCCCAGGTCATAGTGTCCAGCGGGTGGGTGATCTGAAAAGTGTCCCACCACGAAGCGGTTAGTCCCTCCAGTAGGTGAGCAGCAAACCTCACCTTTTCAGCATCTATGCACCCAACAGTTACCAAATCCTTATTCACTGAATGCAACCAGTCGAGAGCAACCATCGACTCAGTTGTAGTAGAGAACTTCGCTGGCGTTAGCCTCAAGAACCTTGTAAGTGCATCTCCCTAGGGCTGGTTGTTCCCATTGTTGTTGTTATTGTTGTTCTGTGCTGCCATGAACTGGGTCATCAGTTGGGCTAGTTGTGCTTGAGCTGCCATAAGCTGCTCCATCTCAGTAGGTTGACGGCGAGGAGGCATCTGCGGTTCAGCACAGGTAATCTTAGAAAGAATCAATTATGAAAATAGGATTCTACCCATGCATCATGATCAAACAACAACAAAGCAATCACAAACAATCATGAGCAAGCAACGCATCAGCAAACAAGCGCTCAAGCAATGTTCCAGGGGTTATCCTAGCAGTATATAGCTACTGAAATAGTTTTAGAAGCGTTGGCAACAGCTATAAACATAAACAGGCCAACAAGGCAATAAAACATGTTGTGGGAATGGCCACGGCAGATGCTGCAATCGGCAGCGAGTAGTAGAACATGGGGCAAGGGCGGCCTGCCATCTGTGGTGTGAGATGAGGGCGGAGACACAAGGGTTTACCCAAGTTCGACCCCCCGGAGGGTAAAGACCTACTCCTGCTAGATTGTATTATGGAGAGAGTACAAGGGCGAGCTCGATGACTAGGCGGTGAGTCGCTGGGGTGTATGATGGAACGTGTCTTCTATGCGTACCCTAGGGAGGTTTATATAGGCTCACCTCGCTAGGGTTTATAGATCTACAACCGAATTGGTTAAGGATTTAGAGGGTCTTTGAACTAATCCGACTGGGCCTAATTATGCTTCTGGGCCTCTAGCTTCCAGTCGCCTGGGTCCTCGCCAAGTCTTGATCCACTCGCCGTCCTACGGGCCCACTCGCTGGTAGCTTGGGCCAATAGGAAACATCCTTCTGGGCATAACCCAGTAGGCATATCCCCATCAGTAGTCCCCGAGGCCGTCATTGATTCGTCGCAGGTGTTCGTTGGCAGTCGGAGTATGCAGGTCCAATTTGGATGCCCAGTCGAATCGGCGGCGGACTCCTGAACAAAGGAAAGAACTAGTCATGTTGAGTCGCAATAACGGTGACTACTCATATCGCGGCTTGGCGAACGGGTCGGCGAATAATTAAGTCACTGTTGTAGTAATTAGGTCGGTGAATCGTCAAGTCGCTGAAGACAGTGAGTCGAGTGGATGAAGTTGGACCGTCAGCTTGGTCAAACTAGTCGTTGGGTAATCCAACGGTAATATCGGCGTAATTACCACGTGGTAACGGCTCCCCGAAAATGGCGGGTAACAATCACTATATAAGGAGAGTGACGGGTGAGGGGAAAACACTTCCCTCACTTCCTCCGATCTCGTACATTCTCAATCCTCCATTCCGTGTAGCGACCAAAGCGACCCAGAGCGATTTGCAGCCCCAGATCCCCCAATCGATGGCCCCTCCTACGGAACCATGGGGCAGATCCAAGTGTACGAAGGCGCTGCTGAGATCATTCGCGGAGGCAGGGATCCTCCGCGCCGGGAGATGGCGCATCCCCGCGGCCGGAGAGGTGATCCCAGATCCGCGCGAAGGGGAGTTCGTCTGCTTCACCAGCCATCTGGAGCGGGGGCTCGGATTCCCCACCTCCCTCTTCTTCCGCCGCTTCTGCGCCTACCACGACATCCAACCGTCAGACCTAGGACTGCACAACATCGAGCAGCTCGCCATCTTCATGGCATTCTGCGAGTGCTACTTGGGCTGTCGACCATACTTCCCCCTATGGCAAGATTTGTTCCATGGGAGGATCAGCCGCGAAGAGGCAGGCGGCCCGATGTTAGCTGCGGGCGGCCTGACCTTCCAGCTGAAGTCGAAGGCGTCGTTCTTCGATCTGATGCTGCCCGCCAAAGCAGCGAATGAATGGAAGAAGAGCTGGTTCTACGTGACCGAGTCGCTGCCCGACGACAAGGTGGCGCTTCCGAGGTACTCTGCCGGCCGGCCCGAGCCGCGTCGACTCCAAATCACCAAGCTTCCGCTGGACTAGCGGATGGTCGTTGACAAGATGTTGCAGACCTTCCACAACCTGAAGAAGAAGGGCCTCCAAACCATCAACCTCTACAACTACTGGCTCGGGCGACGGCTCGTGCCTATGTACAGCCGTGCCCACTATATGTACGAGTATACAGGCAAGGATGACCCATTGAAGTCCTGTCATGCCGAGTGGATACTCAATGACTACATCCTGGCCCTGAAGAAGATCACCCAGGCGGTGTATATCGATGCAAAGGCCGGGGTCGCACCTTACACCGCGAAGCGCCAAGCTCCAACGATGAATTTTTATTTCCCATGCACTCGCAGTCGCAGTTTTGCATTCACGGTCATGATAATGTTGCTTGGTTGTTGCAGCTATTCCAAGTGGTGGAAGCTTGGCTTCCACCCGCAGATGACGAGAACTCGAACTCGTCTGCTGAAGACGAGAGCGAGTCATCGCCTGATAAGGGCGATGTCAGAAGTGACGGGGGCGGCGGTGATGATGATGATGACGATGGCGATGAAGCTGTGGAGGTCGCTGCACCCACGGTCCGCAAAACCCGTGGGCAACATTAACGTGAACTCGAGGCCGGCAAAAGCCTCGAGGCCCACGACGACGACGATGACAAGATCTCCGAGCATACCTCGCAGCATGAAGCCACACCATCAAAGAAGAAGAAGCCGCTACCACCAAAGAAGAAGACGAAGTCGGCTAAGTCGGTGTCTCCGCCTCGGTCCGCGAGTATCTCCGATGCTACCAGCACAGCCAAGGAAGCAGCGACGCACACGAACGCGCCAACTGGTGCATCCGTCGTGGAAGACGAGGCACCGTTGGCGTCACTACCGCCGCCGTTCGTCCCAGTCATCGGGCTGGTAGCCGCTCCAGCCGCAGGGGCCTCGCCGCCGAGAGGAGCTCCCGTGACGATCGCCACTGAAAATCATGTCGTGGCTTCGTCCTCGAAGAAGTCGTCGGTGTCTTGGGTGCAGAGTGTGTTCGAGACGGGCCTCAGTCAGAAACTGGGGCCAGAATTGGAGAAGCCAGCGAGTATTCGTATTGGCCTATGATTTATCCCAGTCGCCAAGTGAGTATTCCTCAAACCTTTCAATTGTCTTCTTGATTCATGTTCGACTGGCGAGTGTTATTGACGGAGTTGTTCCGCAGGACTGGAGTGAAGAAGATAGGTCACCCTTCGGTGGCCAAGGTTCCATCGGGCGTCGCAGAGGCGCCAGTTGATCCCTCGAAGAAGAGGAAAGGCGACAACGTTGAGGCTCCCGCTGAAGGCGCCAAGAGAACAAAAAGCGATGAGGTCGTCACGATCTCGGACGAGCCAGCGGTTGCCCCGAGCGAAACCCCGATTGCGGTGGACGTAGCTCCGAAGGCCATGGAGGACACGGAGTCGCAGCGGGCAGGCCCCACGGCCTCGGTTGAGGCGACCAGGCCGCCTTCGGGTAGCGCGGGAGCCCCGGTGGTGACGTTCCCTCGCTTTGTAGAGAGGGCCGCCACAGCGAGTGCCTCGGTGTCGTCAAGCCAACTGCCTGGGGCCACTGGTACGGAGGTCCAACAGCGTCGCGGGCATACTCCACTCGTGCCCTCGTAAGTGGATGTAATGGAGCTTCACAGCATTCTAGGTGCCGCCATCTAGGTATGTCCAGTCCCTGAGGATCGGGCCACTGAATTTCAGTGGTTGGATTCTTACTTTTTTTCGCCATCCAGTCCCCGAGTGTCTAGTCGCTGAATTTCAGCAGCTAGGCACTTAAGAATTTTTGTTGTCCAGTCCCCGAGTGGCTAGTCGCTGAATTTCAGCGGCTAGGCACTTAGGAAGTTTTGTCGCCCAGTCCCCGAGTGGCTAGTCGCTGAATTTCAGCGTCTAGGCACTTAGGAAGTTTTGTCGCCCAGTCCCCGAGTGGCTAGTCGCTGAATTTCAGTCGCTAGGCACTAAGGAAGTTTTGTTGCTGACGATGTATTTGTTGCACAGGGCCTGCAGCGCGAGTTGGCCGAGCGGCTTGCTGCTAAGCACCGCGTGGAAAAGGAGCTCCTCGCTGTTCAGAATGCGAACGAGCAGCTTCGAGCGACTGCGGGTGAGTGTTTGTCGTGTTTTAGCGCTAGTCCCTAACTTGTCACGTTTGTAACCTTTTTGTTGTGGAAGCAGAGGATAGCGCAGCCACGGTGAAGGAGGCTCGACAGGGCCTCGTGCCGGCGAGTGAGCTAACGGTTGCCCAGTCATCCTTGAGCGCCACGGAGAAGCGAATCGCCGAACTGGAGCGTGAGCTCAAGGAGGCGAAGGCGGAAGCGATCTTGGCGGATGGACGGGCCAAGGCGGCCATTACTTCTGCCGCTAAGGAGTGGAAGGTGTCGGATGCGCTCGTCGCCGGGTTGCAGGATGACCTCTCAGCTCTTCAAAATTTCATCACGGAACTCTGTCGCCTGCTAATTGGTGAGTGTTCCTTCTACGAATCCCCCGGCGCGTGCCTCGCATTGTTTCGCTAGTGCTTCCCTTACTATTTGCTTGTGTGCTACAGGTCTGATCACTGATAATGCCGAAGAGGCGCAATCGTATGACGCGCGGCAATGCGTCACCACTCTAGTTGATTCTGCCGCGCTGTCAGCGACCTGCCTCCGGGAGTACCTTCAGGAGATCTCGCCCACGGAGGTGATCCCCAGCGACCTCGTCGAAGTTTGGCGCTATCTAGAGAAGGCTCCGATAGTTGTGGAGTTCATGACGCGGTCGGCCTTCCGTCGTGGAGCGGCAACTGCGCTGAGCCTTGGGCTCGCGCATTTTCCCGACAACTTCGACCTTGATGACGTCACAAGTGGGTACCCTTCGTCGACGGGCTCAGTCGAGATTGCCGAGGTGCTGAAGCTGATGGAGCAAGCTGCCGTGTACTCCGACCGCGTGTGGGCGATGGGCGACCTTATTCCTTATCAGGAAATGGTCGTCGCCTCCAATGACCCCGAGCCGGCGCACCGTGACTTCAAGGTGGAGCAACCATTTCGTGCGGACATGGCGGGTGAGCTCACGACGTACCCGTCGAATCGCAAGGATGGTGGCGCCTCCTCGTCGAAGCCTATGGAATAGAGTTTTTTGCCACTCGGCGTTAGCTTAAGATAAACATGTAATTCTCCTTGTACGCGAACAAATTTTTCTGCTATGAAGGAATTCAGGGGTTTGTTTGTCATTGTGTTTGTGGTTTGGTTGTTTGTTGTGCGAGTCCCCGAGCGCGTCCGTCCTTTTTATTGGGTTGACCTCGTTTTTATATGTTGTGTGAACTGTTAGTAAGTTAGGGTCGACTCGCCATGGCTCGGGGAGCCAGTCGCATGGCGACTCCAAGGGGTGCTCTTTACTTAGCCGTTTTCCCGGGCGCGAATGGGGTCAGGTCGCCGAATCCCCGAGCATTGTACTTGGTCGTTCTAGTCGCATGCCCGAGGTAGGTGACGACAAGGCGCGTTGTGTTAGGCGCGTCACTCCACCTGATCCGTGAGACCAGTCGTGTGGCCAGTCCAGGGCGCGCTCTCCTACTTGGCATTTTTCCCTAGCCGCTCTTCTGTGGGCTAGCTTCAGTCCCCGAGCGTGGTACTTTGTCGTTCGAGTCGCTGCATCGAGGATGTGGAGGACTGGGTCGCTGTGGGAAGCGAATGCAGTTGTCTTGGCTCGGGAAGCCAGTCGAGCGGGGAGACTCCAATGGGGCTCTAGGTTAGCTTTTTTCGTGGATGGTATGAGGCCTGATGTTTTCCAGTGCCCTCGTACTGCACTACTTGGCCGTGCCGGTCGCGTCGCTAAAGGTTGACTTCTGCGAGTAGTGTAACGCTGTTATTACGACTGTGAGTGGCACAAGGTACGGAGAGTGGGCGCAATTTGTGCGAATCGATCTTCTTTATTTCATAGAGGGTAGGAGGGTACATGTCTAGAGTTCTAAGAGTAGAACTTTAGTAGGAGGTTTACATTCCATGGCCGCTTGACGTCGAGTTTTCCGTCACCTCGGACGTCGGTGAGGTAGTGGGCGTCGTTACCCAGGACTCGCCCGATGGCAAATGGTCCCTCCCAAGGGGGAGAGAGCTTGTGCATTCCCTTCTTGTCCTGGATCAGACGCAGTACCAGGTCGCCTTGATGGGAAGTGCGAGTCCGTACTCGCCGGTTGTGGTAGCGGTGAAGCCCTTGCTGGTAGATTGCGGTGCGGGAGCGAGCTAGATCGCGCGCTTCATCGAGCTGGTGGACTCCGTCCTGGTGTGCGAGCTCGTTGTAGGCCTCCGTGTAATTGACCACCCGTGGCGAATCGTGCTCGAGGTCGGTTGGCATGACGGCCTCGGCACCGTACACCACGAAGAAGGGAGTGAATCCTGTCGACCTATTGACGGAGGTGCGGATGCCCCAGATGACGGAGGGGAGTTCTTCGACCCAGCACCCGGGAGTTCGCTCGAGTGGAACTTGCAGTCGCGGCTTCAGGCCATGGAGGATGCTCTAGTTGGTGCGTTCCGCATGTCCATTGGACTCCGGGTGGGCGACTGAGGCGAGGTCGAGTCGTATATTGTGTTCCTCGTAGAATTCCGCCATGGCTCCTTTGGCAATGTTTGTGTCGTTCTCCGTGATGATGTTGTGCGGGAATCCGTAGCGATAGATGAGCTCGCGTAGTAATTTGGTGGCAGTTTTCCCATCGCACTTGCGGACTGGCTTGGCCTCCACCCATTTTGTGAACTTTTCGACTGCGACTAGGAGGTGGGTGAAGACAGAGGGGGCCTTCTTGAATGGGCCCACCATGTCTATGCCCCATACGGCGAATTGCCAGGTGATAGGGATGGTCTTGAGTGCCGAGCTCGGAACGTTGGCCTGGTTGGCGTACTTCTGGCACCTGACGCATCGTTGTATGATGTCGACCGTGTCGGCGTGTGCGGTGATCCAGTAGAAGCCATGTCGCATGGCCTTGGCGACAAGGGAGTGGGCGTCGGCATGGTGGCCGCAGTCGCCAGCGTGGATGTCTTGGAGGATCTTTCGTCCTTCTACGGGTTGGACACAGCGTTGGAACACGCCGGTCACGCTCCGTTTGTGGAGCTCATCGTTGATGATGACGAAGAATTTGCAGTGGTGTGCTATCATCCTGGCCTCCGTCTTATCAGCGGGTAGGGTGCCTCCCTCTAGGTAAGTGACGTATGGCGTGGTCCAGTCGCTTGGCTCGGCGATCAATGTGACCAGGGCTGCGTCTGGCTGCAGCGGAATTCCGACATCGATCTCCCTTGGGGGAGAGACGGAAGGCTTGGTGATGGTGTCGAGGAAGACGCCGGCAGGTGGTGTGAGTCGAGCCGAGCCGATGCAGGAGGGTGTGTCGGCCTCCTCGTTCTTCCTCTTGTTGATCCACTTGACGGAGTAGCCCGCGAAGTGGCCTCCCAGTTGGTCCACTGCTTGGCGGTATGCCGCCATGGTGGGGGAGACTGCGTCACAGGTGCCGACGACTTGCCCGGCGACGAGGTCGGAGTCGCCGTAGAAGCGCAAGCGATTGATGTTCATCTCCTTGGCTACCCACATGTCGTGGAGTAACGCCTCATACTCGGCCATGTTGTTGGTGCAGGGGGTGAAGTCGAGGTAGAGGACGTAGCGTAGCTTGTCGCCCTTCGGACATGTGAGCACGATCCCTGCCCTGTGCCATCTGCATTCTTGGAGCCGTCTAAGTGTAGGCTCCAATAATGGAGGTATGGCAGTTTCTCTGGCTGTTGGGCCTCCTCCTAGTCGGCGAGGAAATCTGCGAGAGCCTGCGACTTGATCGCCTTGCGCGGCTCGTACCTGATGTTGTGGACGCCGATCTCGACGGCCCACTTGGCGACTCGCCCGGTCGTTTCAAGGTTGCGGATGATGTCCTGCAACGGTGCTGAGGAGACGACCATTATTGGGTGCTCCTGGAAGTAGTGTGACAGTCGCCGTTGTGCTCTGAAGGCTGCATATACCAATTTTTGGTACTGCGGGTAGCGCTGGCGAGACTCGGTGAGGACTTTGCTGATGTAGTATACAGGTCGCTGCATCGGGCGCTCCTTGCCCTCCTCTGGTCGTTCGACGACCATGACGGCACTGACGACGCGCTCGGAAGCCGCGACGTAGATGAGCATGGGCTCCTTGTCGACTGGGGCGGCGAGTAGCGGTGCCGCGAGTAGCACCTCCTTGATAGCATGGAGCGCGTTGTCTGCCTCCTTATCCCACTGGAAAGTGGGGTTCTTGCGCATTAGGCGGTAGAGGAGCATCGACATCTCGCCTAGCCAGGGGATGAAGCGGCTGAGAGCCGCGACTCGCCTGGCTAGCTTCTGGAAGTCGCGCAGGCACTCGGGTCTGCCGAGCCGGGCGATCGTGTTGATCTTGGCGGGGTTCGCCTCGATTCTGCGCTTGGAGACGACATACCCCAGCAGCTGTCCAGTAGGTACGCCGAAGGTGCACTTCCCTGGGTTTAGCTTTATTTTGTACCTCCGCAAGTTGGCGAAGGTTTCCGCCAGGTCGGCGAGTAGATCGTCCTGGCGAGTGGACTTTACTACCACGTCGTCGATGTAGACATGGATATTACGGCCGATTTTGGCTCTCAAGGCACTCCTACATACACCTCTAGTAGGTCGCCCCGGCGTTCTTGAGTCCAAAGGTCATGGCGGTGTAGCAGAATGCAACGAATGGTGTGATGAACGTCGTCTTCTCCTCGTCCTCGACTGCCATTTTGATCTGGTTGTACCCAGAGTAGGCATCGAGAAAGCATAGCGACTCCGAGCCCGTGGTTGAATCGATGATTTGGTCGATCCGCGGGAGGACGAACTGCTCCTTCGGGCATGCGCTGTTGAAGTTTGTGTAATCGATACACATTCTCCAGGTCCCGTTTTTCTTCTCGACCAGGACTGGGTTTGCTAGACACTTGGAGTATTTGATTGGCCGGATGAAGCCTGCAGCGAGTAGGCACTACACCTCCTCGGCGATTGCTCGGCGGCGCTCTTCATTGAAGGGCCGCAACGACTACTTGACAGGTTGCACTTTGGGGTCGGCGTTGAGTTTATGCTTAGCGAGTTCCCTCGGGACACCAGGCATGTCGGATGGATTCCATGCGAAGATGTCGTGATTCTCACGTAGGAACTCGATGAGCGTGCCTTCCTATGCTGGGCTCATGCCCGTCCCAATCGTCACCGTCTGGCTGGAGTCGCCTAGGACCAGCTCGACGGTGCGAGTGTGCATCGTTGCCTCGAAGACGGTGGAGCTGCCACCCTCCGAGTTGGGCTTCTTGAGTATGGTGGGGTTGTCATTGTTGACCCCACTCGCGTACTTGGCAAGCTCCTCAGCGTGGTTGGCCTCTGCTGCAATGACAGCGTCAGCGAGTTCGGCGCCTTTCACCTCGCATTCTGCAGCCATGTCGGGATCGCCATGGACAGTGATGATGCCGCACGGCCTGGGGAGCTTCATCGTGTTGTACACATAGTAGGGCAATGCCATGAATTTGGCGAACGCCTGGCGCCCCAGGACGCAGTGGTAGGGGTTGTTGAACGGCACCAGCTCGAAAACGATCCGCTCGGTGCGGAAGTTTACTAGTCTGCCGAAGGTGACTGGCAGCGTCAACTTGCCGATTGGGTACGCCTTCCGACCGGGGACGATGCCGTGGAAAGTGGTGTAGGTCATCTCGATCATCGACTGCGAGAGCCGCAAACGCCTGAATGTGTCCAGGTATAGAATGTTGATGGAGCTGCCGCCGTCCATCAGCGTCTTGGGGAGACAATAGTCCCCCACCTTGGGCTTGACCACCAAGGCGACTCGGCCTAGATATTCGATCCGTGACGAGTGGTCCTCGTGGCTCCAGGTGATTGGTTGCTCGGAACAGTTAAGGAACTGGGGTATGTCGATCTGGGACACCGCGTTGACAGCGACGGCGCGAGCGATGACCTTCCTCTCGCGCTTCATGTCGAAGCTTGTGAAGGTGTGGAGCGAGCCAGCGACGCTGCCGAATTATCCGCCATTTGGCAGGTGGTTGTCGGGGTCTTTCCGTGCGCGCCGTGCCTTCTCAATCTCCCTTAGGGAGTGGCAGTCGGCGGTCGTGTGCATGGCGGGCTTCCCTTCCCTGCTGTGAAACACACATGGTTGGTTGAGGAGGGCCGTGGGGTCAAACCTTGGTTTCACCTTGTAGTTGCCGCCATCGCGGCGCTGGCCTCCGTCGCGGCGGAAGCTCTTGAGTTCGCGCGGTGCGTATCCGGTGTTGGCGACGAAGTCGACTCGCTCTTCACCGCGGAGCTTGCCGGTGAGGCGAGTGTTGCTGTACCGTAGCTCGGGTCGTCTCCCATTGTCGTTGCCGCTCGTGCGGCGGTTGCCTCCTGACTCGTCATCGGTTTCTTGGTTTGGGTCCTCTTCCTGCTTGGCGATCTCGAGGAGGTCCGGTATGTTGTCGAGTGTTTTGTACACCCGCTTGAGCTTGGCGACCAGGGGCTCGTAGCGGCACGAGGTCTTGAAATAGTGGATCGCGGTGTCCGGGTGGATTCCGGCCGCGTTATACCACAGGTCTTGCCACCGTTGGACCCAGATGCCGGTCGACTCGCGGGGTCCCTGGACGCATCGCTCCAGGTCCTCGATGGTGGTGGCGCGGGTGTAGGAACCCTCGAAGTGTCTGATGAAGGCGTCGCGCATTTCCTCCTAGGAGTCGATGCTGTCCACGGGGAGGGTGTTGATCCATTGTCTGCACGCTCCCTCCATCATCATGGGGGTAGCGAGCGGCGAGCAGGTCGGTGTGGCCGGCGATTCCCATTGCCATGAGGTAGGTGTCCAGCCACACGGACAGGTCGTACGAGGGGTCATACTTCTCGATCTCCTTCGGTGCCTTGAAGTTCGCTGGGTATCTTTCTTCTCGGATCATTGGTCCGAAGCACTGGGGTCCGACTCGACTCAGCGACCCCCTTGGTTCGCCATCGCGGCGGTTGGCGAGGGTATGCATCAAGTCATCAGGCTGGCGTGCGCGCCAGCTCTGGTTGTTGATGAAGTGGGTGCGCGCGTCGATTGGCTGCCCGTTGGCGGTGACGAAGTCGTTCGCCGGTCGCGGGTCGTTGGTGGAGAGTGCCGCGTGTGCGGGTCGATGTTGGAGCTGCAGGGGCTCGGGTGGTGGGCAGTTAAGGGTGTTCACCACCATTGGGCGGCCGAGGCCGCCGCCGCTCGATTTAACGCGAGTACATGCAACCTCGCGTGAGTCGACCGCATTTTGTTGCTCGACTGCCTTGGCGAGTAGAGCCTTGGCGTACTGGATCTGCAGGGCCCCTTTCCCGGTTATGTTTATGTTGTCGACCGCTGCTCGGATCGTGACGACATTGTCCATCGGAGTGGAAAACAGCGGGAGGCCATTTGCGTCTCGCTCCCGTGAGGAGACCACGATTCTTGGTTGGTCCCTGGGGGCGCGCGGCTGGGTGGTGGTGGTGCGCCGTTGGCCGTCACGCCTGGTGGTGGACGGGAGCTCCCTCCTGGCGGCGCGTTCTCGCAGATCGCGCATTCGGCCGCACGAGCCGGGTCATTTTCGTCGTCGAAGTTCAGGGCGTGTCCCTGAATGGTGGGGTTCAGGCGCGACCTAATGCGGATTTGGTGGTAACGCGAGAGTTCTTGCGCCGTCACCTGCTCGAGGCGAAATTCTTTGCGCTCGGCTTGTTTCTTGCGGACTGCTTCCTCCATCCGCAGGCGGAGTTCCTCGACCTCTGTTGCCATTGCGTTTGGTGGGATCAGCGTGGAGAAGGGGTCTGGCGGGGGGTCGGCGCCATTCGCCATGTAGGCCACGACGTGGCGACCAGATCTGTCATGGAGGTCGGCGGAGTTCTCCGACCCAGAGTCAAAGTCGAAGATCCCAAGAATGGAGGGGTCCTCGAAGTCTCCCACGTTGGAGACCTGGGTGATGGAGCCCGCGGGCGACGCGGTGACGATGGATCCGGCAGCCGACGCTGGGTTCGCCGAGTCGGCGTCATCGTTGAGGGTCGCGTCGTCTGCGACCATGGTGGTTTCGGCCATGTTGCTGTGGGCCGAGTCGTACTCGGAGGCGAGGCGGTGGATAGTGCGGACCTAGCTCTCAGAGAACTGGTCGCGTGGTGGTGACTCACGGATGCGAGCCGGGTTCTCCGAGGTGATGGTGTCGGTGAAGCCGACGAACAGGCTGATCGTGCCGACCTGCATGATCACGCTGTGCGTGACGGGGCGTGCCACCGGCACGTAGCTGCTCGACAAGATCTGGAGGATCTCGTCGATCATGATCATGCAGCTGGTGGCGATCGTCTCGTTGATGGGTAGATTGGATCTCGCCGTAGAAAACCGGCCAGGCCCCACGATGGGCGCCACGGTCGTGGGAATGGCCACGGTAGATGTTGCAATCGGCAGCGAGTAGTAGAACATGGGGCAAGGGCGGCCAGCCATCTGCGGTGCGAGATGAGGGCGGAGACACAAGGGTTTACTCAGGTTCGGCCCACCGGAGGGTAAATACCTACTCCTGCTAGATTGTATTATGGAGAGAGTACAAGGGCGAGCTCGACGACTAGGCGGCGAGTCGCTGGGGTATATGATGGAATGTGTCTTCTATGCGTACCCTAGGGAGGTTTATATAGGCTCACCTCGCTAGGTTTTACAGATCTACAACCAAATTGGTTAAGGATTCGGAGGGTCTTTGACCTAATCCGACTAGGCCTAGCTATGCTTTTGGGCCTCCAGCTTCCAGTCACCTGGGTCCTCGCCAAGTCTCGATCCAGTTGCCGTCCTGCGGGCCCACTCGATGGCAGCTTGGGCCAATAGGAAATGTCCTGCTGGGCATACCCCAATAGGCATATCCCCATCAAAACAGGAATGTGCCAGAACAATCCAGGAGTGTTCACGAATTTTTCTACCTGACTTAAACTCGTTAGGAATTTTTGCTGATTTTTTTGTATACAGTACAGAGAGTTTTGAACCTGACCCTATTTTTCAGATTTTGTCCCAATTACCAAAAAAATATGAAAAATCGTACAATACAGCAGGGTCAGCAGAAAACTGCATCAAGAAAAACTCGAATATCAACCAAAACCTTGCCATAACTCATTTATAAAATTCTCATAAATAATACTAGAACTTTAGAGTACACATAGGAGCAACTAAATGCTTTAAACTAACAGAAACTAAGATTTACATTGATCGAGGCCTTAAGCTAACGATGTATCCTAACGGAGACTAATTGGTGGGCATCTAACTACTTCATGAAGAAGTTGCGGTAGGTCCTTGCGTTCATGCGTTGGCGCTTCTGTCCACGGACCATCCATGGCGGTGGTGTATACACCTCTCCTAAATCATCACTTGAGACCTCAAATTCCACCTCTTCTGGATCCTCCTCTTCTTCTTCATCCTCTGCTGCAGCAGCAACAACTTCATCTCCTCCACCATCGTCGTCTCCATCATCATCATCATCTTCGTCCTCATTATCATTGTTCCCTCCGTCTTCATCATCATTGTTCCCTCCGTCTTCATCATCATTGTTCCCTCCGTCATCATCATCATCATTGTTGCCATCATTTCCATTGTTGTCATCAGGGGGTGGATTCAACTATGCTTGGAGAGCAGCAATCTGGGCTGCCATATCAACAATAGTCTGGTCCCTTTCCTGGACGGTCCTTTGCAGCTGCTCTATGGCTTGATTGTTTTCCTGGACGGTCCCATTCAGCTGTTCTATGGATTGATTATTCTCCTGGACGGTCCCATTCAGCTGTGCTATGATCGCGTCCCTGCCAATAAGTGCATGGTTCAGAACATCCACAGCTTCATGTAAAGTATCAATCTCCTGTCCCTGGACCACCAGGCCGTTGCTGGCAAAGTCAGCTATCTCCTTTACCATCATCACTTTCTCAGCTAGGGCTCCATTCTCCACCTCCATATCCTCTATGTTCCTCTGATGGGGCGGCATGTTGTTCCTGTTGCCTGGGGTAACCACAATGTTTCCATTCTCATCCCGCCTTCCATAGTCACGGTAAGGTGAGTCTTCTAGAAGCAGGTGTCGAACAAGATGGCACTGTCGTGACAGGGCTTCATGCAGGGCCAAGTTTATTCCAAGCCCCCAGTTGCAATACGTCTTGGTGTAGACCAGATGCATAGGGTTTGGCAAGGCGACATCCCTAAAGATGAAAGTGGTGATCTCCCAGGCGTCCTCGCCATATCCATAGGTGTATATCCTTCTTCCCTTGAGCATGGGCAGCGGCAATCCCAATGACTGTGCGAGTTGTGCCAACTGTCTTGCAAAGGGCCTTGGCGACTCAATCGCAGCATACTTAGTCCTGACTTCTCCCATCTATCAATTAAAAGAGGAAAGTGTGATAATATCATATGGTAAAGATTTATGAGAGTGAAAGGCATAAGATGAAAGACAGAGATAATATAAGTTTTAGTAATTCTATGGCTTCCTAATCCAAACATAGGTCACGATCCTACAGTCGACACACGGGCTCTGATACCATCTTGTGACACTACGGTTTTGAAAAGACCATAGCTTCTATGTGACATGCCAATCCCTGGATCGGTTCATTGGCCCATGATAGAATAAAGATGAATAACATAGAAAATATCCGTGTATCATAAATAACGAAAGATCTAGAGTAACATTATTACAATAAAGGCTTAGCTCTAGGCTAGCTCAGCTTATTCAAGTAGCAACATAAATAAAATAACTCCTCCATTCTTCAAATTGCCCACAAGTGAATAAGTGCCGAGTGGAGTACCATGGCCTAAATCGATCACTCCGAATCTGAATACCCTACAACATGAAACGTAGCATCCCCGAAGGGTCAATACATGGAATGTATGGCAAGTAGAGCTATTAAAGGAGACAATAGAACTAGCATCTACATGCATATTTGGCAAGTGAATCTATGGCTAGCTTGCATTTGCAAATACCTTTTTGTCCTACTTTCATAAACAGTTTTTTATTTTTTTTAAAGATCCCAAATAGATTAACCCATCAACATTAAAGTAATTAGGAAATTAGAATGAACGAGAAACATGTCATGAACTTAATATCAAGTAACTCAGATGTCCATAACCGGGGACACGGCTAATCGATTAGATTATACACCCTGTAGGGGTTAGTACACTTTACCCATGTGACTTGGCCAGCCACTTGGAGTATTTGATTGGCCGGATGAAGCCTGCAGCGAGTAGGCGCTGCACCTCCTCGGCGATTGCTCGGCGGCGCTGTTCATTGAAGGGACGCAACGACTGCTTGACATGTCGCACTTTGGGGTCGGCGTTGAGTTTATGCTCAGCGAGTTTCCTCGGGACACCAGGCATGTCGGATGTCTTCCATGCGAAGATGTCGCGATTCTCACGTAGGAACTCGATGAGCGTGCCTTCCTATGCTGGGCTCATGCCCGTCCCAATCATCACTGTCTGGCTAGAGTCGCCTAGGACGAGCTCGAAGGTGCGAGTGTGCATCGTTGTCTCGAAGACGGTGGAGCTGCCACCCTCCGAGTTGGGCTTCTTGAGTATGGTGGGGTTGTCATTGTTGACCCCGCTCGCGTACTTGGCAAGCTCCTCAGCATGGTTGGCCTCTGCCGCAATGACAGCGTCAGCGAGTTCGGCGCCTTTCGCCTCGCATTCTGCGGCCATGTCGGGATCGCCATGGACAATGATGATGTCGCACGGCCCGGGGAGCTTCATCGTGTTGTACAAATAGTAGAGCACTGCCATGAATTTGGCGAACGCCTGGCGCCCTAGGACGCAGTGGTAGGGGTTGTTGAACGGCACCAGCTCGAAAACGATCCGCTCGGTGCGGAAGTTTGCTAGTGTGCCGAAGGTGACTGGCAGCATCACCTTGCCGATTGGGTACGCCTTCCGACCGGGGACAATGTCGTGGAAAGTGGTGTAGGTCATCTCGATCATCGACTGCGGGAGCCGCAAACGCCTGAATGTGTCCAGGTATAGAATGTTGATGGAGCTGCCGCCATCCATCAGCGTCTTGGGGAGACAATAGTCCCCCACCTTGGGCTTGACCACCAAGGCGACTCGGTCCGGAAATTCGATCCGTGGCGAATGGTCCTCGCGGCTCCAGGTGATTGGTTGCTCGGAACAGTTAAGGAACTGGGGGATGTCGATCTGGGACACCGCATTGACGGCGATGGCGCGAGCGATGACCTTCCTCTCGCGCTTCATGTTGAAGCCTGTGAAGGTGTGGAGCGATCCAGGGATGCTGCCGAATTTTCTGCCATTTGGCTGGTGGTTGTCGCGGTCTTTCCGTGCGCGTCGTGCCTTCTCAATCTTCCTTAGGGAGTGGCAGTCGGTGGTCGTGTGCATGGCGGGCTTCCCTTCCCTGCTGTGAAACACACAGGGTTGGTTGAGGAGGGCCGTGGGGTCAAACCTCGGCTTCGCCTTGTAGTTGCCCCCATCGCGGCGCTAGCCTCCGTCGCGGCAGAATCTCTTGGGTTCGTGCGGCGCGTATCCGGTGTTGGCGACGAAGTCGACTTGCTCGTAACCGTGGTGCTTTCCGCTGAGGCGAGTGTTGCTGTAGCGTAGCTCGGGTCGTCTCCCGTTGTCGTTGCCGCTCGTGCGGCGGTTGCCTCCCGACTCTTCATCGGTTTCTTGGTTTTGGTCCTCTTCCGCGTACTGCTTGGCGATCTCGAGGAGGTCCGGTATGTTGTCGAGTGTTTTGTACACCCGCTTGAGCTTGGCGACCAGGGGCTCGTAGCGGCACGAGGTCTTGAAACAGTGAATCGCGGTGTCCGGGTGGATTCCGGTCGCGTTATACCACAGGTCTTGCCACCGTTGGACCCAGCTGTGGGTCGACTCGCGGGGTCCCTGGACGCATAGCTCCAGGTCCTCGATGGTGGTGGCGCGGGTGTAGGAACCCTCGAAGTGCCTGACGAAGGCGTCGCACATTTCCTCCCAGGAGTCGATGTTGTCCGCGGGGAGGGTGTTGATCCATTGCCTGCACGCTCCCTCCATCATCAAGGGGTGTAGCGAGCGGCGAGCAGGTCGGTGTGGCCGGCGATTCCCATTGCCATGAGGTAGGTGTCCAGCCACACGGACGGGTCGTACGAGGATTCGTACTTCTCGATCTCCTTCGGTGCCTTGAAGTTCGCCGGGTATCTTTCTTCTCAGATCATTGGTCCAAAGCACTAGGGTCCGACTCGACTCAGCGACCCCCTTGGTTCGCCGTCGCGGCGGTTGGCGAGGGTATGCCTCAAGTCATCAGGCTGGCGTGCGCGCCAGCTCTGGTTGTTGATGATGTGGGTGCACGCGTCGATTGGCTGCCCATTTGCGGCGACGAAGTCGTTCGCCAGTCGTGGGTCGTTGGTTGAGAATGCCGCGTGTGCGGGTCGATGTTGGAGCTGCAGGGGCTCGGGTGGTGGGCAGTTAAGGGTGTTCACCACCATTGGGCGGCCGCTCGAGGCCGCCCTGCTGCCTGATGAACGCGAGTACATGCGACCATGTGAGTCAGCACCCGCATTTTGTTGCTCGAATGCCTTGGCGTACTGGATCTGCAGGGCGCCTTTCCCGGTGTCGTGGGAATGACCACGGCAGATGCTGCAATCGGCAGCGAGTAGTAGAACGAGGGTCAAGGGCGGCCAGCCATTTGCGGTGCGAGATGAGGGCAGAGACACACGGTTTTACCCAGGTTCGGCCCCCCGGAGGGTAAAGACCTACTCCTGCTAGATTGTATTATAGATGTGTTTACAATGGGCGAACTCGGCGACTAGGCGGCGAGTTGCTTGGGTCTGAGGAACGTGTCTCTACTCACCCCATAGGGAGGTTTATATAGGCTCACCTCCCTAGGGTTTACATATCTCAACCGATTCGATACAGCTTTGGTAATCGTTAACCTAGACCGACCGGGCCTATCTACTACTTTGGGCCTTCAACTTCCAAATACCGATACCTTCTTTGGGCTTTGATCCACTCGCCGCTCGCAGGCCCACTCGCCAGCCCTTGGGCGATCGGAACGCCCCGCCGAGTATACCCCAGTAGGCGTATCCCCATCAGTAGTCCCCGAGGCCATCGTTGATTAGGCGTGAGTGGCTGCTGGCAGTCGGAGTATACGGCTTCAAGTTGGCATCCAGTCGAATCGTCGGCGGGCTCCTGTATAAAGGAAAAAATCCGGTGACCCGAGTCGCGTCTTGGGCGAGTCGAACCGACGAGACGTGGTCTCGGCGAGTGACTTAACGAGCCGAGTGGCTGGAGTTGGACCGTCAGGCGTGGTCAAACTAGCCGTTAAGGTAACTCAACGGTAACTTCTGGCGTAATCATCGCGCGGTAACGGCCCCCTGATTTGGCGGGCAACTCCTGCTATATAAGAGGAATGGTAGGCTATCGCAGAGCCAACCGCCCACCATTTCTTCCGAGTGCGCGCATCTCCCTTCCTTTGCTCCGCGATCCAATCGACCCGAAATCTTTCGATCCCCAACCAACCTCTTCGGCCATGGCCCTCTCCACCGAACCTTGGGGCAGATCCAAATGCACAAGGGCGCAGCTGGCCTCGTTCGAGGAGGCCGGAATCCTGCGAGCCGGCTGTTGGCGTATCCCCGCAGCCGGAGACACGACCCCAAACCCGCGAGAGAGAGTTTGTCTGCTTCACCAGCCATCTCGAGCGGGGGTTAGGGTTTCCCACATCTCTGTTCTTCCGGCGTTTTTGCGCCTACTACGGGATCCAGCCTCGGATCCGGGTCCCCACAGATCGAGCAGCTCGCCATCTTCGTGGGCTCGCGAGTGCTACTTGGGCTGCCGCCCTACTTTCCCGTGGCAAGATCTGCTCCATGGATGGATCAGCCGCGAGGAGGCGGGCGGCCAATGCTAGCCGCGCGGCTGACATTCCAACTCAAATCCAAAGCTTCCTTCTTGACCGATGCTGCCGCCAAAGCAGCAGCGATCGAAAAAGTCATGGTTCTACGTAATCGAGGCGACTCCGGAGGACGAGGCGGCGATTCCGGTACGCCAACCGCCCGAGCCACGCCATCTCCGTGTCGGCAAGCTTCCACGACCAGCGGATGGTCGTCGATGAGATGCTCCACCATCCGTGGTCGAAGAAGAAGGGCTCCAAACAATAAACTTGTACAATTGTTGGCTCGGGCGGCTCGTCCGCCGCCTAACGCGATCATTACATGTACCAAGACACGGCCGGGAGACTCGACGAAAGCCTGCCTCGACGAGTGGAAGCGGAGGACTACCTCTCGGCGAAGAAGATCACCCAAAGATACGCCGGGATGCGCAGCGTCTCCCCCTACACCGCCAAGCGTCCGCCCGACGGTAATTTCCTTGTCTTGTTCGCAATGCAGCGTATGCGATCGGTAATTCTAACTCGTTCAGATTCATCGCAGCTGTTCCAAGTGGTGGAAGGGTGGCTCCCACCCGCCGATGACGAGAGCCCGGGGCCATCTGCCCAGGATAGAAGCGAATCGCCACCCGCCAAGGGCAACAAGGACGACGAGGATGAGTCCGAAGAGGAGATCGCCCCACTGGCCCGAAAGACCCGTGGGCAACGTCAGCGCGAAATCGAAGCGAGCAGGAGCCTCGAGCGCCACGACGACGACGAGCTCCCAGAGACGACCTCGCGCCGCCAGGCCACTCTGAAGAAGAAGAAGAAGAAGAAGGAGAAGGAGGCAAGGGCCCCCCCGAGGAGGAAAACGAAGCCGCCGAAAATGGCCTCGCCGCCTCACTCAACGAGCAGTTCTGATGCTCACAGCTCGGCGGGTGAAGGCGCGGCCCCGGCGACAACCGCGCTAGATGCGCCGTCTCTGGAAGTGCCGCTGGCCTCAATGCCTCCGCCATTTGCGCCGGTCTCGGGATTGGGGAAGGCTCCGACGGAGGCGACTTCGCCTCGCAAGGAGATCCCGAACGTGGCGGTCTCGCCCCGCAAGGAGGCTCCGGCCGCAGCGGCTCCAATTTGCGAGGAGGCCCCCGCCGAAGGCATCCCAGAGGCACCAGCCGCGACCTCAACGACGAAGAAGCCGTCCGTGTCTTGGGCCCACGACGTCCAGGAACTGGGGCTTAGTCGCCACCGGCCTGAACTGAAAAACCGCCGCCTTCGTGCGGGCTGCGTTTCATTCCAGTCGCCAAGTGAGTGCATCCAGCCTTCTCTATTTTCTATAAGTACTTCGATTGTCTTTTATTGATTTGATCTGACATGCAGGACCGGAGTGAAAAAGATGGGCCATCCGACCGTGGCCAAGGTACCCTCCGACGCGAGCGAGGAGGATCCTTCCCGCAAGAGGAAAGTGGACGAGGTCGCCGTCTCAGCAGAAGGCAGCAAGAAGGCCAAGGGCGACGTCATCGTTACTATCTCTGACGACACGGCGGCCGCACCGGCCGGACCCGCAGTGGAAGCAACCGCATCTACGAAGGATGGCGTTTCCTTGCCTAGACCAGAGGAGGCGACCTCCTTTGGGGCGGGTGCCTCGATCGCTACCTTCCCCCGCTTCGTAACCAAGGCGGCCACGGCAAGCGGGGCTGCGCCCCCGAGCCTCGCTCCAGGGATCGCCGACGCCGAAGTCGACCAACGTCGCGGGCACACGCCGGCGCTGCTTGCATCTGTCGACGCAATACAACTCCATGGCATGCTTGGCGCAGCCATCCAGGTACCTCCAGTCCCCGAGGATCAGGTCGGTGCTTAGTAGCGGCTTGATTCTTATAGTTTCTTGTTTTGTACTTTCGCATCCAGTCCCCGAGTGCGCACGCGCTAAATTTTAGCGGGAGGGCACTGAGTAATTTTCGTGTTTGCTTACTTTGATGATGTGCAGGGTCTGCAGCTGGAATCTGCGGAGCGATTGGCTGCGAAACAGCGTGCTGAGAAGGAGCTGGCCACTATCCGAGAAGAAAACAAGGAGCTTCAGGCTGTTGCTGCGTAGGCAGAGGTGGCTCGCCAGGAGCTTGTCCCTGCTGGTGAGTTGGTGGCGGTGCGATCTGCGTTAAGTGCTGCTGAGCAGAGGGTCGCCGACCTTGAGCGCGAACTGCGGGAGGCAAAAGAAGAAGCAAGCTCGGCGAACGGGCGAGCTAAGGCCGCCATTGCGGCCGCGGAGGAAGACCGCAAGGTGTCGGAAGCCCTCATCATTGGGCTTCAGGACGATCATACGTCGCTTCAGAGCTTCATCACGGGACTCGCCCGCCCGTTGCTTGGTGAGTCCGTCTTCCCTTCCTTGCAGTTGTATTGTTTGTGGTTTCCGTGGTGCTTATAACTGTCTCCTTCTCGCAGGTCGTGTTATTGGTAGCCAAGAAGAAGCGAGCTCTCTTGACGCGAGGGAGTGCGTAAGTATGCTCGTCGACTCGGCGACGCTGTCGGCGACGTGCATTCGCGCCTACCTTCAAGAGATGTCGCCCACGGAGGTTTTTCCCAGTGACCTTGTTGAGGTGTGGGAGTATTTGGAGAAGGCGCCCATGTCGAGTTCATGACGGTCGGCGTTCGGCGTGAGCGCCGAGCACAGTTCGACTCGCCCACTTCCCCGAGGATTTCGACCTCGACGATGTGACGAGTGGGTATCCGCTGCCGTCGGGCGCGGTGGATCTGTCCGAGGTTCTCAAACTGCAGGAACGTGTCGCCCTGCATCGGGCGTGTGCGGGCGATGCGACCTCCTTCCCTACCAGAAACGGTCGTCGCCGAACGACCCCGAGCCGCCGATCGTGACTTCAAGGTTGAGCAACCTTTCCGCCGGCGATGGCGGGTGAGTGACGACGTATCCGTCAAATCCAGACACCGCTCATCCGCAGCCGGATTCTGGCGGCGCCGTCGAAGCCTGCAGAATAGGGTAGCTTGCCTAGATGTGTTAGCAGCGTTACGCCATGCGGGCATAATTTGTAATGTAAGACAATGCGATATGCGATTGAATGGAACGTTGTGTTCATTTTGCTATTTGTTTGTGTGTTTTGGATTGATTTTGGATGAGTCCCCGAGCGCCCGCCTTTTGTGGGGTTCACCTTGTATATGATGTTTGTTGTTATCATGTGTTTTGTTAGTTTAGTCGACTCGCCCGAGCTCGGAGAGCCAGTCGCAAGGCGACTCCCTTGAGTGCTCTGTACTTTACCGTTTTCCCGTACGCGAACGGGGTCGGTTGGCCGAGTCCCCGAGCGTGGTACTTGGTAGTTCAAGGCGCGACTCGAGGGTGGTTGAGGATTGAGCGCGTTGGTGTGAGCGCGTCACTCCTGCCTGGCCTGGAGGGTCAGTCGCGTGGCGAGTCCTGGGTATGCTCTCTTACTTGGCGTTTTCCCTGACCGATCGCGACGAACTGGTATTCAGTCCCCGAGCGTGGTACTTAGCCGTTCGAGTCGCTATGCCGAGGATGCGGAGGACCGGGGTCGCCGTGAGAAGCGAGGGCAGTTGTCTTGGTTCGTAAAACCAGTCGAGCTAGGCGACTCCAATGGGGCTCCGGTTTGGCGTTTTTCGTGGACGACGCAAGACCTGAGATGACTCGGTTTTACATCGCACTACTTAGCCGTGCGGTCGCTGTACCAAAGGTTGACTTCTGCTTTTAGCATGACGCTGTTTATTACGAAAGCGAGTGGCACAAGGCATGGAGAGTAGACGCAATTTGCAGAACTGCTTTTATTTCATAGCGATCGGAGAGTACATGTGGGGTTCTAGGAGTAGAACTTCCGAGGAGATTTACATTCCATGGTCGCTGACGCCGAGTTCGCCCCCCGCTGACGCCGATGAGGTAGTAGGCGTCGTTGCTGGCACGCGCCGATAGCGAACGGGCCTTCCCACGGAGGGGAGAGCTTGTGCGTGCCCTTCTTGTCTGGATGAGGCGTAACACCAGTCGCCTTCACGGAAGGTGCGGGTTTTCACCCGTCCGTGGTAGCGGCGAGCCCTTGCCGATAAATGGCGGCACGCGATCGAGCGTCGCGTGCTTCGCCGAGTTGTTCGAGCCCATCTTGGCGGGCCAGCTGCTTCGGCCTCCAGATAGTGGACGACCCGCGAGTCGTGTTCGAGGTCGGTGGGCATGACTGCTTCGGCGCCGTAGACCATGAAGAAGGGAGTGAATCCCGTCGACCTGTTGACCGAGGTGCGGATTCCCTAGATGACGGAGGGTAGCTCTTCGACCCAGCATCCAGCGCTCCGAGAGTGGTACTTTGAGTCGCGGCTTCAGCCGTGGAGGATGCTTTGGTTGGCTCGTTCACCGGCCGTTGGACTCGGTGTGATCGACGCGAGGTCGAGCCGATGTGGTGCTCTTCGCAGAATTCGGCCATTGCTCCCTTGGCGAAGTTTGTGCCATTGTCCGTGATGATGCCGTTGGGGAACCCGTAGCGGTATATGAGCTCGCGTAAGAACTTAGTGGCGGTCTTCCCGTCGCATTTCCGGACTGGCTTGGCCTCCACCCACTTCGTGAATTTGTCGACGGCGACTAGCAAGTGGGTGTAGCCAGAGGGGGCCTTCTTGAAGGGGCCTACCATGTCCATGCCCCACAGCAAAGGCCAGTGATAGGGATTGTTTTGAGCGCCGAACTTGGTACGCGTCTGGTTGGCGATTGCATCCGGCGATCGCTGGACGATATCGACGGCGTCGGCGTGTGGGCCAGAGAAGCCGTGGTCGCATAGCCTTGGCGACCAGGGAAGCTGGCGGCGTGGCCGCAATACCGAGTGGATGTCGTGGAGGATTTTGCGCTTCGGTTGGTTGGACGCAACGTTGGAAGACGCCGGTGACGCTGCGCTTGTGTAGCTCGCCGATGATGGTGTAGGACTTGCATCGGCGAGCAATCATTCGAGCGCTTGTCTCGCCTGCTGGCAGGGTGCGGTTTCTGTAGGCGATGTAGGGCTTGGTCCGGTGCGCTCTGTTGATGAGTGCGACCAAGGTTGCCTCGCTGGAGTGGGACTCGTCGATCTCCTGGGAGAGACTGATGGTTTGGAGATTGTGTCGAGGAACACGCCGGCGGGTGGTGCGAGTCCAGCCGACCCGATTCGAGAGAGGGCGTCGGCCTCCTCGTTTTTCCGCCTGTCGATCCACTCGACAAAGTAACCGGTGAAGTGGCCGCCCAATTTGTCCACCTCTTGGCGATACGCCGCCATGGTGGGGGAGACGGCGTCGCAGGTGCCAGTGACTTGTCCCGCAACGAGGTCGGAGTCTCCGTAGCATCGAAGGCGATTGACGCTCATCTCCTTGCGGCTCGCATGCCGGAGTAGGGCCTCGACTCAGCCATGTTGTTGGTGCAGGGCGAAGAGGCGGAGTATGTAGCGAGCTTGTCGCCTTTGGTGAAGTCACTATCCCGCTCCCGCGTCCGCGTTCTTGGACCCGTCAAGTGTGCTCGATGAATGGAGATACGGCGGCTTCTCCGCTGGCCTCTTCCCGGCGATGAAGTCTGCCATGCTGTGACTTAATCGCCTTCGTGGCTCGTATTTGATGTTGTGGACGCCGATCTCGACAGCCCACTTGGCGACCCGCCCGGTCGCTTCGCGATTGCGGATGATGTCTTGCAGTGGCGCTGAGGATACGACCGTGATCGGGTGCTCCTGGAAGTAGTGCGGCAGGCGCCGCTGAGCCCTGAAGACCGCGTACACCAGCTTTTGATACTGTGGTTATCGCTGGCGCGACTCGGTGAGGACCTCGCTGATGTAGTACACCGCTGGACCGGCGCCTTTCCTTCCTTCCTCGTCGTTCGACAACCATTACGATCGACGACGCGCCGGACGCCGTGGACGTAAACCAGCATAGGCTCTTTGTCGGTGCGGCGAGTAGTGGTGCGGCGAGTAGCACCTTTTAAGGTCGCGAGTCGTCGTCCGCCTTGTCCCAATCGGAAGGTGGGGTTCTTCGCATCAGCGGTATAGGGGCATCGCCGCCAGCGGATGAAGCGACTGAGAGCCGCTACACGCCCGGCCAGCTTCTGGACGTCGCGCAGGCACTCGGGTTTGCCGAGCCGGTCGATCTTTGCTGGGTTTGCCTCGATCCCTCGTTTGGAGACGACGCATTCAAGAGTTGCCCGGCGGTACGCCAAGGTGCACTTGCTCGGTTGAGTTTTATCTTGTACCTCGCAGATTGGCGAAGGTCTCCGCTAGGTCGGCGAGTAGGTCGCCTTGGCAGCGGATTTCACGACCACGTCGTCGATGTAGACGTGGATGTTGCGGCCAATTTGGCTCGCGAGGCATTCTTGCATGCACCGGTAGGTTGCCCCGCGTTTGAGGCCGAAGGTCATGGCGGTGTAGCGAAGGCTCGAATGGCGTGATGAACGCCGTCTTCTCCTCATCCTCGACAGCCATTTTGATCTGGTTGTACCCGGAGTAGGCGTCGAGGAAACATAGAGACTCCGAACCCGCGGTTGAATCGATTATCTGATCGATCCGCGGAGAACGAATCGCCTTTGGGCAGGCTGTTCAGGTTTGTGTAGTCGATACACATTCTCCAGGTCCCGTTTTTCTTCTCGACCAGGACTGGGTTTGCCAGCCACTTGGAGTATTTGATTGGCCGGATGAAGCCGGCAGCGAGCAGGCGCTGCACTTCCTCGGCGATTGCTCGACGGCGTTCTTCATTGAAGGGCCGTAGCGACTGCTTGACGGGTCGCACTTTGGGGTCGATTTAGTTTGTGCTCACGAGCCCTAGGGACACCGGCATGTCGGAGGGTTTCCATGCGAAGATGTCCCTATTCTCACGAAGGAACTCGGCGAGCGCCTTCCTATGCTGGGCTCATGCCTGTCCCGATCGTCACCGTCGGCTGGGTCGCTGGGGACCAGCTCGACGGCGAAAAGGCGTCGTGGCCTCAAAGGTTGAGGTGTTTGTGCCTCCGAGTTGGGCTTCTTGAGTATTGTGGGGTCGTCATTGTTGACCCCGCCGCGATTTGGCAAGCTCGTCGGCGTGATTAGCTTCGCGATGACGGCGTCGCGAGTTCGGCTCCTTTGGCCTCGCATTCGCGCCATGTCGGGTCGCCGTTGATGGTGATGACGCCGACGCCCGGAGCTTCATCGCTACAGCGCGAGTGAGGCAATCGCCATGAATTTGGCGGCGCTGGCGCCCAGACGCAGTGGTAAGTTGTCGAAGGGCACCAGCTCGAAGACGATCCGCTCGGTGCGGAAGTTTGCCGGAGTACCGAAGGTGACGGGTAGCGTGACTTTGCCGATCGGGGACGATGTCGTGGAACGTGGTGTGGGTTGTCTCGATCATCGATCGCGAGTCGTAATCATCAAGGTGTCGAGGTAGAGGATGTTGATGGAGCTGCCGCCGTCCATCGGTGTCTTGGGAGCCGAGTCGCCAACCTTGGGCTTGACCACCAAGGCGACCCGCCCCGGTACTGGCGCGTGGCGAGTGGTCTTGCCAGCTCCGGTGATGGCTGTTCCGACCAGTTGAGGAACCGGGGACGTCTGTTTGGGCCACCGCGTTGACGGCGCGCTGGCGATGACCTTCTTCGCTTCCGTGTTGAAGCCTGTGAAGGTGTGGAGCGAGCCGGCTACTTTGCCAATTTTCCGCCATTTGGCGGTCGTTGTCGGGTCCTCCTGCTGCCGTGCCTTCTCGATTTCCACGAGGGTGTGGCGGTCGGCGGTGGTGTGCGTGGCTTTCCTTCCCGCCGTGAAACGCATGGTTGGTTAAGGAGGGCCGCGATCGAACCTTGGCTTGTTCTTGTAGTTGCCGCTGTCGCGTCGTTGCCCTCCGTCACGGCGCGGTAGCTCTTGGGCTCGCCAGCGTGCTCAGCGTTAGCGAAGTCGACTTCGCCCGTCTGCGGCGCTTGCCTATGAGGCGGTGCCGCTATAGCGTAGGGTCGGTTCGGCGTCCGCCGCTGCCGCCGCGCGGTGTTGCCTCCCGACTCGCCGTCGATTTCTTGGTTGGGGTCCTCCTCGGCGTCTGCTTGGCGATCTCGAGGAGGTCGGGATGTTGTCGAGTGCGGCGTGTCGCTTGAGCTTGGCGACTAGAGGCTCGTAGCGACACGAGGTCTTGAAGCAATGGATCGCGTGTCCGGTGGATGCCGACCGCGTTGTACCAGAGCTCTTGCCACCTTTGGACCCGATTATGAGTCGACTCGCGAGGTCCCCGGACGATCGTTCAGGTCCTCGATGGTGGTGGCGCTGGTGTAGGAGCACTCGAAGTGCACGAAGGCATCTCGCATTTCCTCCCGTGAGTCGACACGCCTCGGGGAGCGTGTTGATCCATTGCCCGCACGCCCCTCCATCATCGCGGGAGGTAACGGCGGCGAGTAGGTCGTGACCCGCGATCCCCATTGCCATGAGGTATGTGTCGAGCTGCACCGCTGGGTCGCACGAGGAGTCGATTTTTCTATCTCCTTGGCGCCTTGAAGTTTGGCGGTACTTTTCGCCGGATCATTGGTCCGCACTTAGGCCCTAGTCGATCGAGCGATCCCATAGGCTCGCCATCGCGGCGTTAGTTAGGGTGTGCCGAAAGTCGTCGGGCTGGCGGCGCGCCGTTTTGGTTGTTGATGATGTGAGTGCGGGCGTCGATGGGTTCTCCGTTAGCGGCGGCAGTTGGTCGCCGCCTGGGATCGTTGGAGAGTGCCGCGTCACGGGTCGGCGTTGAGCTGCATGGCTCGTGGCGGGCAATTGAGGGTGTTTGCCGCTGGGCGGCCGCTGAGGCCGCCTCTCGAGGAGCGCGAGTATACCGCTTGCGAGTCGGCGCCCGCTTTGCTGCTCCACTGCCTTTGTGAGCAGGGCCTTGACGCATCGGATTTGTAAGGCGCCACACCGGTGGCCGTGATGTCGCTGGCCGCCTCCGCCACGAGGTTGTCCATCGGGTGGAGAACAGTGGAGGCCGTTCGCCTCGCTCCCGTGAGGAGACGACTATCCGCTGCTGGTCCAGGAGGGTGCAGTTGGGTGGTGGGGCACCCATCGCCGATCTGGCGGGGCCGGGCGCTTCCCGGTGGCGCTGCTCGCAGATCGCGCTCGGCTATGCGAGCCGGTCGTTAATGCGTCGAAGTTCAGGCGCCTCAACGGTGGGGTTCAGCGTGACCTGATCCGCCGCTGGTGGTAGCGTGATGCCTCGCTGTCACTTGCTCGAGGCGAATTTCGCGCCGCCTGCTCTTTTGCATCGCCTCCGCCAATTTCAGGCGGAGTTCACCTCACGTCGCCGTGGCGTTAGGAGGGATTGGAGAAAGGATCCTCCGGCGGATCGGTGCCGGTGGCCATGTAGGTCGCGGCATGGCGATCGTTCCGTCGTGGAGGTCGGAGTTTTCCGACCCGAGTCGAATCAAGATCCCGAGGATGGAGGGTCTCAAATCTCCGCTGGAGACCTGACGATGGAGCCCGCGGATGAGGCCGCGTGATGGATCCGGCGAATGACGCCGGGTCGCTGAGTCGGCGTCGTCGGTGAGGGCCGCATCTTCGCGGCCGCTGAGTTCCCGCCACGTTTTGTGGGCGAGTTGTACTGGAGGCGAGGCGGTGGATCGCGGACCTGGCTCTCGGAGAGCCGATCGCAGGTGTGGTGGCGACTCGCGGATGCGAGCCGAGTCCTCCGAGGTGATGACGCCGGTGAGGCCGACGAAGAGGCTGATCGTGCCGATTGGCGTGATTACGCCAGGCGTGACGGTCGGTCGGGACGTAGCTGCTCGGCAAGATCCGGAGCATCTCGATCGCTATCACGGCCGGTGGCGACCGCCTCGCTGATGGGCAGATTGATCTCGCCGCAACACCGCCGACCGCCAGGCCCCACGGTGGGCGCCACTGCCGTGGAATGACCACGGCAGATGCCGCAATCGGCAGAGTAGTAGAACGAGGGCAAGGGCCAGCCATCTGCGGCGAGATGAGGGCAGACACGGGTTTTACCTGTTCGCCCGGAGGGTAAATACCTACTCGCTAGATTGTATTATAGATGTGTTTACAATGGGCGAACTCGGCGACTAGGCGGCGAGTTGCTTGGGTGTACGAGGAACGTGTCTCTACTCACCCCATAGGGAGGTTTATAGGCTCACCTCCCTAGGGTTTACATATCTCAACCGATTCGGTTACAGACTTTGGTAATCGCTTAACCTAGACCACTGGCCTATCTACTACTGGGCCTTCAACTTCCAAATTTGATACCTTGTCGGGCTTTGATCCACTCGCTCACAGGCCCACTCGCCACCCCTTGGGCTCGGAACGCCCCACGAGTATACCCCAAGAGTATCCCCATCACCCGGTTACGTTTATGTTGTCGACCGCTGCTCGGATCGTGACGACATTGTCCATCGGAGTGGAAAAAAGCGGGAGGCCGTTTGCGTCTTGCTCCCGCGATGACATCTTGCAAGGGTTAGCTTGCATAGGTATAGTATCAGCTTGCAGCAATATCAGTATAAGCTTGCTAAAGTAGAGTGTCTTGCAAGTTTTAGCTTGCCTTGTGCAGAGCAGTGGTTGAAGTTATCCTCGGTTTCTTCTTCGTAGTATCCTCCTTCCTCCTCGTATCCTTGGTCGGTACTAGCGTCTATGAGTAAATACAAGGTACACAATCACCAAACAATACTTAACTACTTGCAATCATCACACACAAGGGTCCTATGGATGATCTAGCATCATCTCTAACATTACAAGGTTAAGGCTTGATTTAATTCCTTTTATTTTTAGAAAAGTAATTTCTACTCATTGAAAAACTACTTAATATTTTATATTCTCCAAACCCAACATGGGATCATGTTGACACATGTCATCACCACATATTGTAGTCCATGGGAATGTGATTTAAAGTGGTGTCACAATTTAATAAGGTTTTACCCTTTTATTTTAATTAATTAAAGTGGCTAGAAATGCTTATATACAATTCTTTTATTACTTGAACATTATTTCTGCAAGTAAACCTATATATTTTTATATATTCTGAAAGGTATGGTTAAATGTGATTTTTGAGAGTTGGAATCAACTCAAAAGCTATAATGGTTTAAATTTGAAAAATGTTTGAATGCATAAAAGTTGCTGCCTTGTTATTTTTACCATGGGTGATCTATAGATCCAAATGACTTGAATCCAACGGGCTTGGATTCAGCATTCACAGACCTTTCCAACAAAATTGGTTTCATTCA
The DNA here is from genome assembly GCA_030063025.1 of Avena longiglumis. Lineage (NCBI taxonomy): Eukaryota > Viridiplantae > Streptophyta > Magnoliopsida > Poales > Poaceae > Avena > Avena longiglumis. Next base: position 401,573,480 of record CP125975.1, read on the forward strand.
ATTTGGTGCACTGAATCGATCTGGGTTGATTTTTGAAGTTGGGTACAGAAGTGTGTTTGAATTGAAATAGAAAAAGGTTTAATTTGAATAACTGGGCTGCGCGGGAAAAGTTACTGGGCCGGCCTGCTAAGCGCAGTGCTCCCGCGGGCTGCTTAAGTGGGTGTCCCCACTCGTCAGTGACACGGGGCTGGGCGAAGCGGTATGGGGCGACGTGGATCGTTCGATCTAGTTCTAATCTAACGGCTGGGAGTCATCGTCGACGCGAGACAACGCCGGCGAGAACGAAACCTAGCGCGGCCAGTGAGGGTTGCTGGGGGCTCACCGGGGTGCTGACGAGGGTCGGCGAGGCGGGCGAACGACGAAGTCGACAACGGCGAACTCAGGGGTGGTCGCGGCAGCTCCTGGGGTGGACGAAATCGATGGCGCCCTTCTTCTCCCAAGCAAGGTGCTCCGTGAAATTCCGGCGAGGTGGTGCTCACCTTGCTCTGAGAATGGTGTGGCACGATCAGTGAGGAGAGGGGAGTGAGAAGGTGTGAAGAAATCATGCGGGGGTGGCCTCTATTTATAGTCGAGCGAGGGGACCGTCGGGGCGCACGGTGAGCTCGTCAGGGGCGAGGTTACAGGAGGCTAATGGCATGGGCAAGGGTAGGGGACGGTGCGGTGTCTCCTGGCGATGCTCAACGACATATTCTCGAGGCATGGGGCAGTGTGGTTTGGTCTGGAACAGGCGGTGCTCTGCGCGGCAGAGGCGGCGTCTTCGACGGCGGGCGGTGGCTGTGTGGCACGGGGCGGCAAACGGGGATGTCTAGCGGTCTCCTGGGTCAGTGGGGATTGTGTATGCATGCGGAGAGGGTGGCACGCGGTCTGTGGGATTCGGTCGAGGGTGATGCTCTGGCGCACGCTCGGCATGGTCTAGGCGCGGCTTGTGCGCGTGGTCCAGGGCTTGGCAACGCCCGTGGCTAGGACAGGTAGTGGCGGTGGACGGTGGGCTGCTTCCCAGACAAGGTTGGCAAGGCTAGTTCTTCCTCTAGCCTGTTGTCCACAATGGGGTGACAAGGGGGTGCTCGGCTGTTCACCATTGATGGCAATGGCAAGCTCACAGGGGTGCTAGTGCTGGGCTAATATTTCTAGATGATCTACTGAGCTGGGTGTGAGCTAACTAGGGAACAAGTTAGGCAAGAATCACTACTCACAATAGTGTTTGATGTTTGTTTGATTTGTGTCTGCAACCTGTTTGATGAAATGGCCGCATGAAATCAAGTTTTGAATTTTGAAATGATTTTTGGTGGGTTTGCTAGATTGGTGCTGGTGAGTCTGCAGATGCTTGGGTTTTGAAAGTTGAGCTTGTTTGAGTGGTTTTTGAAAAGGTGGGATCTTCCCATATGATAAAGATTCAATTTTGAATTGTCATTTAAACTATGCATTTGAAAGTTTCTGGATGATCACAAAGTGGGCCTTGATACCTTGTGATGATTACATTCAAGGGGTGCCAAGATCCAGAAAAGTTTCTGTTAGGTTCTGAAAGTTTGAGACAGCCAAAGTAGGCATGGGAGTTAAATTGGCCAAAATGACCATTCATTTCATATATGTGTTTTGATTTACTTGTCTTTAGGAAAGGTGTGGGAAATGTTTTAGATGATGTTTATTTCACCTAAGAAACATTTTGCAAGCGATGAAACAAACAAACAAGGTGGTTTTAAAGGATTTAAAAATCCATGCATACACATATGCATGCATTCATGATTTCATTTAGAAAAGTTTTTGTTAACCATAATTTTGATGATTAGAATTTGATGATCCAAGCTTAGTATTTTTGGGATGTTACATGATGTATCCTAACAAAGACTAATTGGTGGCCATCTAACTACTTCATGAAGAGGTTGTGGTAGGTCCTTGCGTTCATGCGTTGGCGCTTCTGTCCACGGACCATCCATGGCGGTGGTGTATACACCTCTCCTAAATCATCACTTGAGACCTCAAATTCCACCTCTTCTGGATCCTCCTCTTCTTCAACCTCTGCTGCAGCAGCAACAACTTCATCTCCTCCACCATCGTCGTCTCCATCATCATCTTCGTCCTCATTATCATTGTTCCCTCCGTCTTCATCATCATTGTTCCCTCTGTCATCATCATCGTCATTTTTTCCATCATTTCCATTGTTTTCATCAGGGGGTGGATTCAACTGTGCTTGGAGAGCAGCAATCTGGGCTGACATATCAACAATAGTCTGATCCCTTTCCTGGACGGTCCTTTGCAGCTGCTCTATGGCTTGATTGTTTTCCTGGACGGCCCCATTCAGCTGTTCTATGGATTGATTATTCTCCTGGACGGTCCCATTCAGTTGTGCTATGGTCGCGTCCCTGCCAATAAGTGCATGGTTCAGAACATCCACAGCTTCATGTAAAGTATCAATCTCCTATCCCTGGACCACCAGGCCGTTGCTGGCAAAGTAGCTATCTCCTTTACCACCATCACTTTCTCAGCTAGGGCTCCATTATCCACCTCCATATCCTCTATGTGCCTCTGATGGGGCGGCATGTTGTTCCTGTTGCCTGGGGTAACCACAACGTTTCCATTCTCATCCCGCCTTCCATAGTCACGGTAAGGTGAGTCTTCTAGCAGCAGGTGTCGAACAAGATGGCACTGGCGTGACAGGGCTTCATGCAGGGCCAAGTTTATTACAATCCCCCAGTTGCAATACGTCTTGGTGTAGACCAGATGCACAGGGTTCGGCAAGGCGACATCCCTGAAGATGAAAGTGGTGATCTCCTAGGCGTCCTCGCCATATCCATAGGTGTATAGCCTTCTTCCCTTGAGCATGGGCAGCGGCAATCCCAATGACGGTGAGAGTTGTGCCAACTGTCTTGCAAAGGGCCTTGGCGACTCAATCGCAGCATACTCAGTCCTGACTTCTCCCATCTATCAATTAAAAGAGGAAAGTGTGATAATAGCATATGGTAAAGATCTATGAGAGTGAAAGTCATAAGATGAAAGACAGAGTTAATATAAGTTTTAGTAATTCTATGGCTTCCTAATCCAAACCTAGGTCACGATCCTACAGTCGACACACGGGCTCTGATACCATCTTGTGACACTACAGTTTTGAAAAGACCATAGCTTCTATGTGACATGCCAATCCCTGGATCGGTTCATTGGCCCACAATATAATAAATATGAATAACATAGCAAATATCCGTGTATCATAAATAACGAAAGATCCAAAGTAACATTATTACAATAAAGGCTTAGCTCTAGGCTAGCTCAGCTTATTCAAGTAGCAACATAAATAAAATAACTCCTCCATTCTTCAAATTGCCCACAAGTGAATAAGTGCCGAGTGGAGTACCATGGTCTAAATCGATCACTCAGAATCTGAATACCCTGCAACATGAAATGTAGCATCCCAGAAGGGTCAATACATGGAATGTATGGAAAGTAGACCTATTAAAGGAGACAATAGAACTAGCATCTACATGCATATTTGGCAAGTGAAGCTATGGCTAGCTTGCATTTGCAAATACCTTTTTGTCCTACTTTCATAAACAGTTTTTGATTCTATTTAAAAAGATCCCAAATAGATTAACCCATCAACATTAAAGCAATTAGGAAATTAGAATGAACGAGAAACATGTCATGAACTTAATATCAAGCAACTCAGATGTCCATAACCGGGGACACGGCTAATCGATTAGATTATACACCCTGCATGGGTTAGTACACTTTACCCATTGACTTGGCCAGACCAGCTCGTACCACCACTCTCATATTGGGTGATGATAGGGAGAAGTCCAAGAAGGGACCTTTCGGGAAGTAGCTCCCCAAACCCGACACGCACCGTACCAACCTACCAAAATTCTACATCTCTGGATACGTGGGTTCCAGTTACCACAACCTACTGAGTACAATCAACCGCCCATTCCATTATTGGCACATGGTTGTACACGTAAGCTACCAAATAAAGAAACCAATCATTTTCTCTTGATACCTGGGTGCTTTTCCGCAATGATACCACCAAAAATTATCAATCCCATCACACCCAGGAGATTCATTGATTAAGTTATTTTTAGTTTTCGCAAACCAAAACATTTAGAAACAACTTTCAATGATGTAACCCAGCCCTCGTTCGTCATAGCATGGCTAAGAACATCTACCAACGGTGGCTCATCTACAGGAAATCCCAACCACATAATAGGACATAGCATAGCGATAGTACTTTTCTACACATGCATCTACAAAATACATGACAATGCATTGAAAATAGTAGGACAACATCATGAACAAAGTAGCATCTACTTGCCTTGGCTGTAGCGGTCGAACGAACAATCCTTACACGAGCAAGTGTTGCACTCGTCACAATCTACACGATACAATTGCAATCACATAAATAAACTAAACACAATCATATACAAACATAACAATGCAAGATGCATGTATGACAAGTTAAACAAAGCTCCAGTAGCTTTCTATAACCTTATTTAGTATACCTACCGTATGCATGCATGGAAAACATTTTAAAAGTATTGAAAACAAGGCATGCTATTTTAAATGGCCAAACAATTGAGCTATAACCCAATTATTAAGCCACTGCTGTTGAACAGTTTGTAAAATCTTGGAAAAATAGCTACTGTGTAGGCAACCTAAAATAGAACCAGTACCAACTGCAATCACTCAAAAAGGATTTATAGAATTTCCTGAGCAATTAAAATACTCCAGAAAGCCTTTTAATAGTTTCTGCAACTTCCAATACTATAAGTCTATCTTTTTAATTCACTACCAGATTCCTCTTGCTGTACTGATTCCAGGGACACCTAATTCGCAATTTTTGGAGTTGTAGAACTTTTCCTATGAATTTATTACTCTAAAAAGGACATTAAACTATTTAGTTAATCACGGAAAAACCTTGCTGAAAAAGTATGAAACAATTGTATAGCAATATTCTACGTGAAAAACTGAATCCATCGGTATCTTATTTGAAATTTTTGGCCTAGTACATTATTTGATATGAATTTCTCAAGATTGAAACTAAATCTGCCTATTTAAATCGATTTAATTAAATCAAAATTCGAGCTGACCACTCAAACGCTGAGTCAGCGCTAACGAGGCAGTTGACTAGTCTTCAGTCAACTGCTGACTAGTCAGTGCTTGATCTGGGCCTTTCAATTGCGATCGAAGGGAAGGGAACGCGCGTGGAGGAGAGGCTCACCGGCGGCGTCGGGTTCGACGGGGGCGGCGGCTCCGGCGAGGTTTGGCGTTGGCTGGGCGGCGTATGGCGTGCGAGAGGAGACGACGAAGGTCGAGGTGGCAGCGGCGTCGGTCCTCGCGTCCGCGGGCGTCGGCGATGGCGAGCTGGAGGCGGACGGCGGGTCAGGCTCCGGCGAGCTCGAGCGCTTGCTCCAGGTGACCTGCGGCGAAGGGGATTGGTCAGGGAGACGTAGTCGAGCAGGAGGAAGATGGGAGGGTCATCGGCGTGCGAGGGGGCGGCCGTTTCCTGGCGGGCCGAGCTCTTACCGAGCGTTAATGGCGGCGGCACGTACTCCGGCGAGCAAATTCGCGAAGGTGGCGGCATCTTAGGCGACGATTTTGGGGGCTTTCGAAGAGGGGGTTCTAGGGATTAAGAGGGGCAATATTCAGGCGGAGGTTTGTTCTAATTCGACGCGAATCCTCATGACAATCGTGCTGGTCGTTTGAGTCTGTGAAGAACATGCTAGTGAAGGTGCTGACAGGCGGGGCCCACTAGCAGTGGCATAGGGGAGAATCGGCGGCAGCTAGCTATCCATTGCGCTACGCCTGGCTGTCATTGCGTTACTGGCAAAGCACCGGGTGGGCCGCGGCTAGTGGTCTCATGTTGGCGGCTCATGCGCTTTTTTTATTTCTTTTTTTCTTTTTCCTGGATGTTTTCTATCTGAATCTGAACTGACAGAACTGTCTGGTTTTTAGACAAAATTCAGTTTAGCATAACTTTTGGACCGTAGCTCCAAATGAGGTTATTCGAATTGCTACAGGTTCGTATCGGAACCCTCTACGCATCTGTGCTAACCAAAATTCTAATCTCAAAGTTTATAGAAGTTGCAAGGTAGGAACTGAGCACTCTAGTGTAGGTCACAAAATGCAAAAGCAAGTGATGGTTTTTGCCAAAAGCTTTTTGAACTGAAATTTTGCAATGATGCTCATGATGCAATGGCATGTATGATATGCAGTACCGAATCTGAAATTTGGGATGTGATAGTATCAATGGTAAAGATTAGACTAGGGTCCATAGTTCACTAGAGGTGTTCTCCTTAAGATAAACAAACATGGCATGCTGGGTAAACAAATTATAGCAGGGCAATTGACAGGACTGAGCAAGGCATAACAATGCAATACTAGACATTCATGATCCTATGAGATTTTATTGGGCAATACAACAAGATACATAGACAGCCATCCAACTGCATCTATGACTAGTAATCCACCTTTAGGTTATCATCCGAACCCCCTCTAGTATTAAGTTGCAAGCAATGGATAACTTCTTTAAACAAAGTGTGTAAGGTAAACAGTCCACTTGTTCCATGAACAAGAGACAGTTGTTTTATCCCTAGTAGCAACATCACTTCTACAACCTTAGAGATTTCTGTCACTTCCCTTAGATTAAATAGAGGCATGAACCCACTATCGAGCATACATACTCCCTCTTGGAGTCACTAGTATCTACTTGGCCAAGATAGCTACTAAAAACGGAGAGCATGCAAGATCACAAACAACACAGACATGATAGAATCAATAAGATAAAACCACTAATCAATCTGACATAGTAATATCAATATCTATCGGATCCCCACAAACACAACATGCATGATTACAAATAGATGATCCTGATCATGAACGGAGCTCACAAGATCTAAACATGGTAGCACAAAGGAGGAGAGACAACCATCTAGCTACTACATAGACCCGTAGTCCAAGGTGGAACTATTCACGCTTCATACTGGAGGCTGGCATGATGATGAAGAAGGCCTCCGGGATGATCTCCTCTCCGGCAGGGTGCCGGGAAGAGCTTCAGATCCCCCCGATCTAGGGACGATGGTGGCGGCGGATACACACTGTTTCTTGGAAGATTGATCGGGTACTTAGGGTTTTGGTATCGGGGGCTTCTTATAGGCGAAGAGGCGAGGCAGGCACCTGTGGCGGCCCAGCTGTGGCTGCAAGGCGGCCATGGTGTGTGATGTCTACACACTTCTATTCTTGTAGACAGTTGTTGGGCCTCCAAGTGTAGAGGTTTGTAGAACAGCAGCAAGTTTCCCTTAAGTGGATTACCTAAGGTTTATCGAACTCAGGGAGGAAGTGGTCAAATGTATTCCCTCTCAGGCAACCCTGCAATCAAGATACAAGAAGTCTCTTGTGTCCCCAACACACCCAATAAACTTGTCAGGAGTATAGGTGCACTAGTTCGGCGAAGAGATAGTGAAATACAAGTGGTAACGGTGCCAGAAAAGAGCTTCTGACTTGTTGATGACATGGGAGAGACTAAAGGAAAACTGAAATAAATATGGAAGCAAGCAAACATGTAACAGATCTAGATGCAAACGGTGTTTCAATGTTTAGAAACAAGGCCTAGGGATCATACTTTCACTAGTCAACACTCCCAATAAATATTTCTCTTCATGATACTACCCTGAACTACTCTCCTGTTGGACACTCTAATCCATGGTAGAGCTATAACAGCACTCCTAAAAGTCCGCCTTCCCCATCTAGATAACCCCACAATGTCACCTTGAGCACTAGATGGTTCCAACAAACACCACAATTTCATAAAGACATCCAACTAAAAATATACTCATAATAAGAATTTATGAACTCTAGCCTAAGTTCCACCATGGCGTGCACACTCTCACTTTCACACACCTGGGGAGAGCAGAGATCTATTAAAGCACTTGAGTATTTATGTAGACTCTAGCCTAAGTGCCACCACGGTTTGTCACTTTCACACACACGTGGGGAGAGCAGAGATCTATTAAAGCACTTGAGTAACAGAGCAGATCTACTTGATTACAAAGCTCATGACCACAACATGATCATGCATAGAGAGAGACAGAGATGAACACATAGCTATCGGTAGAGCCCTTAGCCTCGAGGAAGAACTACTCCCTCCTCATCATGGGAATCAGCAATGGTGATGAAGATGGTGGTGAAGATCGATGGATATGGCTCCTGGGGCACTTCCCCGTCCCGGCAGGGTGCCGGAACAGAGACTTCTGTCCCCCGAATCTCCCCTTCGGTGCCGGCGGCACTATGGAGGTTTTCGTGGATTTCTGGTCGATGATCTAGGGTTTCTGAGTCAGGGGCTTCTTATAGGCGAAGGATGCAAGGTCAGTGGAGGTCCAGGGGGCCCACACCCCCTGTGGGCACGGCCATGGTGGGAACCGCGCCCACCTAGGGTGTGGCCACCCTGTTGTCCTCCTTCATCTCGTCTTTGATTTTCCGTATCGTTCAGGGGAAATATGAACTTTGGCTTTTATCCCGTACAATTCCGAGAATATTCATTTTTTAGCTTTCTGAAACCAAAAACAGCAGAAAACAGACAACTAGCACTGTGGCATCTTGTCAATAAGTTAGTTCCAGAAAGTGCATAAAAATACCTCAAAGTGTAGACAAAACATATCAAAGTGGATACTAAACAACGATGGAACATCAAAAACGTATCAAGCATCCCCAAGCTTAACTCCTGCTCATCCTCAAGTAGGTAAGTGATAAAAACAATAATTTTTTAGGTGACATGCACCATCACAATCATGATCAAACCATTTGCAAGCATTGAAAGCTGGGATCAAAGAACTCTAAACATGAGCATGAAAGATGAAGTTCTAACAATAAGACATAGTAACTATGCATGCAACATGAAAGGTTACAAACAAAGATTCATGAATAACAATGCATTGAAAGACGTTTGTTTGTTTCACATACAGAAAACATGGCATAGTGGCATTCAGCTTGTCCCTCATGGAGTAGCAAATAGATGCATAGGACACCTTCAAAGTTCATAAGAGTGACTAGATACAAATAGCATAAGAACAAGCAATATCAACAATATGCATCAATCAATAAGTTTTGGGACAATGCACATAGAACTAAGAATGGCAACTATGCTCTCTTAACTGGTGCCTAAGGATAGAAGGTGGAGACTCAATATAATAGTGGAAGAAAGGCCCTTCAAAAGTGAAGCAGGGATTTCAAGTTTCATAAAGAGCTTCCAAAAATTATGGTACTTGTTAGCTTTCAGCCCTCATTGCCCCTATCATAAGCATCTTGAAGTGATTAAGGTTAAAGTGAACAAACTATGGAGTATATGCTTGACAAAGTATAAGTTGGCAATCTCATGTCCCTTGAATACGAGGGCCGCTCCTCATGCTACTCAAATTTAGTTACTTGCAAGTTCTTGTCATAGTAAGCACATGTGTATCATAGAGAACCGCCAACGGGGTACCCCTTGTACATGGTACATAAGTTATCCAATAACCAAAATGACAAGGCAAGCAGACAATAAGCATCTCAGCATTCTTCTTATTTACCATGAGAATATGGTGCTTTTTTCTCTCTTTCCTCTTTTCTCATATGTCTCTTTTTCTCAATCTCCTTTTTTATAAGAAGAATGCTTCATAGATATCACTATGGTGATGCTGCAAGTTTCCACCATGATTAGGCATGGCTTAGGCTAGCGGCCCAGGCGTTTCTCTAACATACATACATAACTCCATGGACTTACAAGATCCTCTTTCATTTCACACTAACTACATACATAGAAAAAAGAGCATGATATCAACTATGTACAAAGTACAAGTGCAACGTTGAAAGCGTTCCCCGTGACAACATGGTTCGGCTAATTCCAACGTATAAGTGCAAGCATATACAACATAGATGACAATATGGTTCAAGTTTTGTAGGGGCAAGAAAAATAAAGTGTGCCATCAAGATCGTGAGAGTTTTAATCACTAAGTTTTCACATAACAAAATAAATTTTAATTGGAAGATAGATGAAAACAAGAATATACTTGGAATGGTGTAACACAACATGCATAGGAATTTATAGTGGACACTATGGAATAACTTGGTTTCTTGGTAGTTGGATGAATGAGTAGAGCTTACTCAATACAAGTAGAGGCTATCAAAAGACTGGGAGCGACCAACTAAGAGAGCAATAATGGCCATAATCATGCAGAGCGACAAAACATTACTAATCAAAGCATATAGTGGTACCACAAGTCAAGGACTAAATTATCATAGAGGCTATGGTGACTGGTTTATAGTCATAACATGGTGTGAGCATGTGCCAAGTCAACCCAAACAAAGCATCAAAGGAGAATACCACAATACTATGTTTTTGTATGCTAAAACAACGCATGATTCCTTCAAGGAACACTAAGCAATCCCAATTGTTTGGAACATGTCATGCTACAACAATAATTACTAAGCATAAGGTCAAAACAACATCTAGCATGACATGATAAAGTCTAAGTCACATTCAAAGAAAGCTCCTCTTGTACTACTAAAGCTAGAACTTTCTACTCCTCTCCAACACCAATCAACTTATTTGAAACAACACAGCGAGAACGGGGGTCCAAACTACTTTATTCAAGCAAAGTAAGAAAACTAAGCAAAGAAACCGAAAACTAAGACGCTCCAAGAACAACACAACAGTGCATGAAACAATAAAAATGAGATGTCTAGAAAGACCTGAGCTTTTTATTGATGAAGAAGGGGATGCCTTGGGCATCCCCAAGCTTTGACGCTTGTACCTCTTGAATATTTCTTGGGGTGACACGGGGTGGCATCCCTAAGCTTGAGATTTTGTCCATTCTTCATCTCATTACATCATTCTTTCTCTACACCTGAATTTTTTTCTTCATATAAAACTTCACACAATCTTCATTAGCAACATTAGTGTATTCAAAAGATAATAGACCATTGGTTTTAGCTTTTGAATAGAAAAACTTTCACTAAAAACACAAGATACTGTAGCAATTTCCTCAAAAAGCTCAATTTCCCAAAAAGAACCCAAAATGGAATCAATAAGAAGCAAATGCAAATAATGGTAGAAATCTGTCAAAACAGTACAGCAGGTAGAAATCGATTTTTTCGAAGACCTTTTGTTGCTCAAATCAAAAAAGGTTGAACTAATGAAAGTTAGCTGACATACTGGGGGATTTATTCGCAAATTATCAGCTCAATCCGACTTACAGGGATTCCTCACGAATATTTATGGTGAAGCACAAAAATCTGTTTCGGGACAGCAACTCACCAAATCTTACTTCCCTCTAATTAGAGGTCATTCTTGGCACAAAAAGCAAACAAAAAGGATAAGGAGAGGTCATTAATGAAGTAATAAATTTCAAGACTCAATAAAACTCTTGGGTCATCTCCTAACAAGTACTTTTCTTTAACGCCTTTAAGTTAGGCATGATAGTTTGAAAAGATGCTCACATAAGAAATATGAATTGAAGTAAAAGAGAGCATCAAGAAGCAAATTCAAAACACATTTAAGTTTAACCCACTTCCTATGCATAGGAATCTTGTAAAGAAACATGTCATGAAAGCACAAAGCAACAAGCATAGGAAAGCAAAACAATTGCAACTTCAAGATTTTCAACATAAAGAGGGGAAACTTAATATTGTTGAGATGCATAAAAACATGTTTCCCTGTCTCATAATAACTTTCTGTAGCATCATGAATAAAATTAACAATATAACTATCACATAAAACATTCTTATCATGGGCCACATGCATAAAATGATTATTACTCTCCACATAAGCATAGTCATTCTTATTAATTGTAGAGGGAGAAAAGTCAACAAAATAGCTATCACTATTATTATCATCACCATAATCATCAAATATAGGAGGCATATTGTAATCATAATTAATTTCCTCCTCAATAGTAGGTGGACTAAAAATATCATATCCATCATTATAATCATTATATATTGGAGGTAAAGTATCATCAAAGAAAAATTTCTCCTCTAAAGATGGGGAAGTAAGAAGATCATTTTCATCAAAACTAGCTTCCCCAAGCTTAGACCTTTCCATAGCATTAGCAATAATGGTGTCCAAAGAATTCATATTAATAACATTGCTATTAGCATGCAAATAAAGTTCCATAGGTTTTTTAATTTTCTCTTCAAACACTTCATGTCCTAACTCAAGATAAATACTATAGATCTCTCTATTTTTTTTGTTTTCCATTAAGCCTAACTAGTGAAAAAAAGAAACAAAAAGATACAATTGCAGAATCTAAAGGAAATAACTTCGAGCACTCACACACCAAGAGGATGTGAGTACCTTTTACCTTACCTCTCCGGCAACGGCGCCAGAAAATAGCTTGATGTCTATGCACTTCTATTCTTGTAGACAGTTGTTGGGCCTCCAAGTGCAGGTTTGTAGAACAGCAGAAAGTTTCCCTTAAGTGGATTACCCAAGGTTTATCGAACTTAGGGAGGAAGTGGTCAAATGTATTCCCTCTCAAGCAACCCTGCAATCAAGATACAAGAAGTCTCTTGTGTCCCCCACACACCCAATACACTTGTCAGGTGTATAGGTGCACTAGTTCGGCGAAGAGATAGTGAAATAAAAGTGGCAACGGTGCCAGAAAAGAGCTTCTCACTTGTTGTTGACGTGGGAGAGACTAAAGGCAAACTGAAATAAAGATGGAAGCAAGCAAACATGTAACAGATCTAGATGCAAACGGTGTTTCAATGTTTAGAAACAAGGCCTAGGGATCATACTTTCACTAGTTAACACTCCCAATAAATATATTCTCTTCATGATACTACCCTGAACTACTCTCTGGTTGGACACTCTAATCCATGGTAGGGCTATAACAGCACTCCTCAAATTCCGCCTTCCCCATCTAGATAACCCCACACTATCACCTTGAGCGCTAGATGGTTCCAACAAACACCACAATTTCATAAAGACATCCAACTCAAAATATACTCATAATAAGAATTTATGAACTCTAGCCTAAGTACCACCACGGCGTGCACACTGTCACTTTCACACATGTGAGGAGAGCAGAGACCTATTAAAGCACTTGAGTATTTATGTAGACTCTAGCCTAAGTGTCACCACGGTATGCACGATGTCACTTTCACACACGTGGGGAGAGCAGAGATCTATTAAAGCACTTGTGTAACAGAGCAGATCTACTTGATTACAAAGCCCATGACCACAACATGATCATGCATAGAGAGAGAGAGATGAACACATAGATACCGGTAGATCCCTTAGCCTCGAGGAAGAACTACTCCCTCCTCATCATGGGAATCAACAACGGTGATGAAGATGGTGGTGAAGACCGGTGGAGATGGCTCTGGGGGCACTTCCCTGTCCCGGTAGGGTGCCGGAACAGAGACTTTTGTCCCCCGAATCTCCCCTTTGGTGGCGGTGGTGCTGTGGAGGTTTTCGTGGCTTTCTGGTCGATGATCTAGGGTTTCTGAGTCCGGGGGCCTCTTATAGGAGAAGGAGGCAAGGTCGGTGGAGGTCCAGGGGGCCCACACCCCCTGTGGCGTGGCCAGGGTGGGACCTGCGCCCACCTATGGTGTGTCCACCCTGGTATCCTCCTCCGCCTCGTCTTCGATTTTCCGTATCGTTCAGGGGAAAATATGAACTTTGGATTTTGTCCCGTCCAATTCCGAGAATATTCATTTTTTAGCTTTCTGAAACCAAAAACAGCAGAAAACAGGCAACTGGCACTGCGACATCTTGTCAATAGGTTAGTTCCAGAAAGTGTATAAAAATACCTCAAAGTGTAGACAAAACATAGCAAAGTGGATACTAAACAAGCATGGAACATCAAAAATTATAGATACGTTTATGACTTATCAGGGTGTGGCCCCCTGGTGGATCCCCTCCATCTCGTATTCTGGCTCCGTGTTCCCCACGGTAAAATATTGACTTTGGCTTTTGTCCCGTCCAATTCCGAGAATATTGATTTTCTGCCTTTTCTAGAACCAAAAACAGAAGAAAACAGGCAACTGGCACTGTGGCATATTGTTAATAGGTTAGTCCCAGAAAACATATAACAACACCTCAAAGTAGGGACAAAGCAAAGCAAAGTAGATACTAAACAAGCATGGAACATCAAAAATTATAGATACGTTTACAACATATCAGTAACATCCCAGGATTAGCACCTAGATTTAGAGAGAACACATGGGTGTGCATTGCATTCATGCATGATGCAGCGCCAATCCAACTGGGAGCGCTTTGTCGGGAAACCCCAAGAGCAAGGTGTGAAGCAGCACAGCAGCAAGTTTTCCCTCAGTAAGAAACCGAGGTTATCGAACCAGTAGGAGGAAGGAAACGTCACACAGGTGTTGCTAGCAACACGGAGACCTACACAACACAAGCTCAAGACTTTGCCCCAAAGAATCGGTGAGGTTTTCAAGCTCATCGGTTTGCTGTAACAAAGGATTAAACGTATGGTGTGGAAGGTAATGGTTTGCAGCAAGTAAACAAGTAACATTGGAGAATTTATCAATGGTAAAGATTGGACCAGGGTCCATAGTTCACTAGAGGTGCTCTCCTTAGATAAACAACATGGCATGAAGGGTAAACAAATTACAGCAGGGCAATTGACAGGAATTGAGCAAGGCATAACAATGCAATTACTAGTCAGAAAGATCCTATGGGATTCGATTGGGCAATACAACAAGATACATAGACCGCCATCCAACTGCATCTATGACTATAAGTCCACCTTCAGGTTATCATCCGAACCCCCTCCAGTATTAAGTTGCAAGCAACAGACAACTGCTTTAAGCAAAGTGTGTAAGGTAAACTATCCACATGTTCCATGAACAAGAGACCGTTGTTTTCTCCCTAGTAGAAACAACACATCTACAACCGAAGAGATTATTGTCACTTCCCTTGGAAACTAGAGGCATGAACCCACTATAGAGCATAAATACCCCCTCTTGGAGTCACTAGCAACTACTTGGCCAAGATTTCTACTAACAACGGAGATCATGGAAGATCACAAACAACACAGACATGATAGAATCATAAAGACAACCATTAATCAAACCAACATAATAATCTCAATATACATCGGATCCCCCGCAAACACAACATGCATGATTACAAATAGATTAGATCTTGATCATGAACGGAGCTCACAAGATCTGTACATGAAAGCACAAAAGAGGATATACAACCATCTAGCTACTACATGGACCCATAGTACAAAGTGGAACTACTCACGCATCATACCGGAGAGAAGGCCTCCGGGATGATCTCCCCTCCGGCAGGGTGCCGGGAAGAACTTCAGATCCCCCCGATATAGGGACGATGGTGGCGGCAGATACAGACGGATTCGTGGAGATTTGATCGGGTGCTTAGGGTTTCTGCATCGGGGCTTCTTAGGAGGCCGAGGAGGCGACCAGGGGGGTCAAACCCTACCCAGGTGCGGGCCCACCCCTGGTCGCGCCTAGGGGGGTTGGCCGCCCTGGCACGCTTCCTCGTCTCCTCTCTAGACTTCTTGTTCCCCATGGAAAGTAATTGACTTTGACGTTTGTCCCGTCCAATTCCGATAATATTTCTTCACTTGCTTTTCTGAAACCAAAAACAGCAGAAAACAGGCATCTGGCACTGTGGCAACTTGTTAATAGGTTAGTACCAGAAAACATGTAAAAAGTGCCTCAAAGTGTAGACAAAGAAAAGCAAAGTAGATACTAAACAAGCATGGAACATAAAAAATTATAGATACGTTTCCGACGTATCAAGCATCCCCAAGCTTAACTCCTACTCGTCCCCGAGTAGGTAAGTGATAAAAAAGAATAATTTTTGAGGTGACATGCACCTTCACAATGAAGATCTAACCATTTGCAAGCATTGAAAGCTGGGATCGAAGAACTCTAAACATGAACATGAAAGATGGAGTTCTAACAGTAAGACAAAGCAACTATTGTGGCAACATGACAAGATACAAACAAAGATCATGAATAACATGCATTGAAAAACGTTTGTTTGTTGCACATACAGAAAACATAGCATAGTGGCAATCAGCTTGTCCCTCATAGAGTAACAAATAGATGCATAGGACACCTTCAAAGTTCACAAGGGTGACTATAAACAAATAGCACAAGAACAAGTAATATCACAATATGCATCAATCAATAAGCTTTGGAACACTACACACAGAATGACAACTATGCACTCTTAATGTTGCCTAAAGGTAGAAGGTGGAGACTCAATAATGGTGGAAGAAAGGCCCTTCATAAAGGGAAGCAGGGATTTCAAGTTTCAAAAAGAGCTTCCAAAAATTATGGTAATTGTTAGCTTTCAGCCCTCATTGCCCCTATCATAAGCATCTTGAAGTGATTAAGGTTAAAGTGACAAAGATGGAGTATATTTTTGACGAAGTATAAGTTGGCAATCTTAAGTCCCTTGAATATGAGGGCCACACCTAATGCTACTCAACTTCAGCCACAGGTAAGTTCTTGTCATTGTAAGTATTTGCATATCATAGAGAACCGCCACCAGGGTACCCCTTGCACATGGTACAGGAGCTTTCCCATAACCAAAATGACAAGGCAAGCAGACAATGAGCATCTTAGCGATCTTTTTATTTACTATATGCATAGCTTTTTATTGAGGATGCTTCATAGATAGCTCACTATGGTGATGCTGCAAGTTTCCACCATGATTAGGCATGGCTTAGGCTAGCGGCCCAAGCGTTTCTCTATCAAAGAATACTTACTCCATGGACTTACAAGTTTCATCTTTATTTCACACCGGTGACATCCATAGACAAAAGAGCATGATATCAACTGAGTACAAAGTAAAAGTGCAATGTTGAAAACGTTCCCCGTGACAGCACGGTTCTGCTAATTCCAACGTATAAGTGCAAGCATATACAACATAGATGTCACAATGGTTCAATTTTATTAGGGGCAAAGAATATAAAGTGTGCCATCAAGTTCGTGAGGGCTTTAATCACTAAGTTTTCGCATAACAAAATAGTTTTTAATTGGAAGATAGTTGAAAACAAGAATATACTTGGAATGGTGTAACACACCATGCATAGGAGTTTATAGTGGACACTTTGGGATAACTTGGTTTCTTGGGAGTTGGAAGCATGAGTAGAGCTTACTCATACAAGTGGAGGCTAGCAAAAGACTAGGAGCAACCAACTAAGAGAGCATAATGGCCATAATCATGCAGAGCAACAAAGCATTACAAATCAAAGCATAGAGTGGTACTACAAGTCAAGGACTAAATGATCATAGAGGCTAATGGTGACTTGTCATAGTCATAACATGGTGTGAGCATGTGCTAAGTCAAGCCAAGCAAAGCATCAAAGGGGAATACCACAATACTATGCTTTTGCATGCTAAAACAACGCATAATTTCTTCAAGGCACACTAAGCAATCCCAATTGTTTGGAACAAGACATGCTACAGAAATAATCACTAAGCATAAGGTCAAAACAACACCTAGCATGTCATGCTAAAGTCTAAGTCACGGTCAATGTAAGCTCCTCTTGCACTTAAAAGCAAAAACTTACTACTCCTTTCCAACACCAAGCAACCTTATTTGCAAAACAACACAGCGAGAACGGGGGTCCAAACTACTTTATTCAAGCAAACTAAACAACCTAAGCAAAGCAAACGAAAACTAAGACGCTCCAAGAACAACACAACTGTGCATGAAACAATAAAAATGAAGTGTCTAGACAGACCTGAGCTTTTTATTGATGTAGAAGGGGATGCCTTGGGCATCCCCAAGCTTTGACGCTTGTACCTCTTGGATATTTTTGGGGTGACACCATGGTGGCATCCCCAAGCTTTAGATTTTGTCCATTCTTCATCTCATTGCATCATTCTCTCTCTACACCTGAAATTTTTCCTTCATACAAAACTTCACACAATCTTCATTAGCAACATTAGTGTATTCAAAATATATTAGACCTCTGGCAAAGCTTTGGAACAGCAAGACTTTTCACTAAAAACACAAGATACTGTATCAACTCCTTCAAAAAGCTCAATTCCCCAAAAGAGAACTCCAAAAGGAATCAATAAGAACCAAATGCAAATAATGGCGGAAATCTGTCAAAACAGACCAGCAGGCAGAAACCGATTGTTTCGAACATCTTATGTTCCTCAAATCAAAAAGTGTTGCACTAGAGAAAGTTATATAACATACTAGGGGATTTATTCGTACATTTTGAGCTCAATCCAAGTTACAGAGACTCCTCACAAATTTTTATGGTGGAGGACAGAAATCTGTTTCGGGGCAGAAACTCCCAAAATCTTGCTTCCCTCTCATTAGAGGTCATTCTTGGCACAAAAAGCAAACAAAGAGGATAAGGAGAGGTAATTACTGAAGTAATAACTTCCAAGACTCAAGAAAACTCTTGGGTTATCTCCCAACAAGTACTTTTCTTTAACGCATTTAAGTTAGGCATGATAGCTTGAGAAGATGCTCACATAAGAAATATGAATTGAAGTAAAAGAGAGCATCAAGAAGCAAATTCAAAACACATTTAAGTCGAACCCTCTTCCTATGCATAGGAATCTTGTACACAAATAAATTCATGAAGAACAAAGTGACATGCATAGGAAGATAAGATAAGATAAGAGTAACTTCAAAACTTTCAGCACAAAGAGAGGTGTTTCAATACCATCAAAAGTTCTACAACCATACTTTCCTCTCTCATAATAATTTTCAGTTGCATCATGAATAAACTCAACAATATAGGTATCACATAAAGCATGCTTTTCATGATCTACGAACACATAATTTCTATCAAGCTCAAAATCAGTGGGATTAAAACCTTCACAGGTTTTACCCAAAGTAGATATTTCAAAAGGATCCACAGGAACATAACTTTCATCCTCCTTTGGTAAGCATGGGGGACAATCAAATAATGTAAGGGATAAAGAGTTTCCAGTTTCATCTAATGAGCTTCCAGTTTCAACAATTTCTTCTTCCATAGGCTCCTGCAAGGCATTAGTATCTTCCATTTGTGGAAATCACCTATTAAAATATTCAAGGATATAGCTTTTTTCTTCCTTGTAATTATCAAAGCAGAATTTGAGTATCTCATAAACCTCGCATTCATGAGGTGCATCATCAGTATTTTCAAACAAACTGGCAAGTTCAAATGCACCCTTGAAAGCAATAAATTCTTCAATTTGTTCCACATCATAAAAGTCATATTTTCCTTTAACATAAGAGGATATGGTAACATTATCATTATACTCACATTGAAAAGGCAGGTGTTTATACCTCCTACAGCAACAAGACTTATCAAATAAATAACTAATATTATAAGTAGAACACATATCTCTAGCAATAGTATTCAACTTATCAATCTGTTCACATAAGTGTTTCCCTTTTTGTGAGAAACGGTGTTCCTTATAATAAGGGCAGTACTATGCGTCCCTCGGGGGATTTGAGTTTTTTATCCCCCAGGTCCCCAGCCAACCACGTGTCTTTTTTTGGGTCAAAATCCCGCTTTTGCTACAAACATACTCGTTTTTGCTACAAATAGTCCCGCTTTTGCTACAACGTAGAAAAAAACGGTTTGACCCAGAAAATAAAAAAATAGACTGGACCTCGCCGGGAGAGTTCGCCGGAGACATCGCCGGCGACCGTGTAGCAAAAAAGTTGTGCTAATGTAGCAAACCCGACCTCGTCGGAGATCTCACCGGAGACTTTCGCCGGAGACCGTGTAGCAAAAATTTTATGCTACTGTAGCAAGAGTACAAAATATATGTAGCAAAAAAATGTCATATTGTAGCAACGGTGAGCCTCGCGTGTAGCATCGATAGAGCAACCATCTCCCTTGTCGTCTCCCTTGTAGTGTCGCCGCTATTGTAGCAGGGCGTCGCCGCCCTTGTAGCAGATGCCTCCGCCACTAGTAGCGGAGCATCGTCTCCCTTGTAGTAGAGTGTCGCCGTCGTTGTAGCAGACGCCTTGGCCGCTCGTATAAAACACCTTTTACTATTGTAGCACATACACAAAACGGTTGTAGCAAAAGTATTATGCCATTGTAGCATTGTTGACATTTTTGCGGCACTTGAGACACATCGACGTGAGCTATAGGCGGCGGGGAGGAGTAGCGATGCGGCGGCGCGGAGGAGCGAAGGCGCGGCGGCAGGGAGGAGCATAGGCATGGCGGGGCGGAGGAGCAGCGACACGGTGGCGCATGGAGGAGCAGCGACGCGAGCTGTAGACGTGGCTGCAGCGACGCGGCGGCGCGGAGGAGCAGAGGCGTGGCCGCGCGGAGGAGCGGTGACGTGGAGGAGCAGAGGCGCGGTGGAAGGGAGGAGCAGAGGCGCGCGGATGAGGAAAGACGCGGCGGCGCGCTGAGGATCTTGCGACGGGGAGAACCAGCGATGGAGAAGGCGTGATAAGCAGATAAGGAGGAGGTGAGCTGGTGGAAAGTCAGATCGTGTTCATCCAATGGCCCAGCACCCGGGGGATAGATCGCGTGAAATCCCCTAGGGGAGTAGTATCATTTTCCTTATAATAATACCTTTGTTCTTCCGTGAACCCACCTTGCCAATAAGAACTAGTTTCAAAGAAACCATCCATTGATAGAAAGCATGACCAAGCAAGGCAACAACAGACCAGCAACTAGAGCAGGAACTAATTTTTTTTGTTTTTTTAAGAGGCAAACAAAGCCAAGCAAAAGAAACAAAGCAAACTAAAAACAAAGTAAAGAGAAAGGAAGTGAAGGACTCCCCTTGTGAAGACGTCCTTAGCCTCCCCGGCAACGGCGCCAGAAAAAGCTTGATGCAGCGCCAGTCCAAGTGCGAGCGCTTCGTCGGGAAACCCCAAGATCAAGGTGTGAAGCAGCACATCAGCAAGTTTTTCCTCAGTAAGAAACCGAGGTTATCGAACCAGTAGGAGGAAGGAAACGTCACACATGTGTTGCTAGCAACGCGGAGACCTGCACAACACAAACTCAAGACTTTGCCCCAACGAATTAGTGAGGTTGTCAAGCTCAGGATTAAATGTATGGTGTGGAAGGTAATGGTTTGCAGCAAGTAAACAAGTAACAGTGGATGATGTATCAGTGGTAAATATTGGACCGGGGTACATAGTTCACTAGAGGTTCTCTCCTTAGATAAAAAACATGGCATGAAGGGTAAACAAATTAGAACAGGGCAATTGACAGGAACTAAGCAAGGCATAACAATGCAATTACTAGTCAGAAAGTTCCTATGAGATTCGATTGGGAAGTACAATAAGATACATAGACCGCCATCCAACTGCATCTATGACTAGAAGTCCACCTTCAGGTTATCATCTGAACCCCCTCCAGTATTAAGTTGCAAGCAACAAACAACTGCCTTAAGAAAAGTGTGTAAGGTAAACAGTCCACATGTTCCATGAACAAGAGACGGTTGTTTTCTCCCTAGTAGCAACAGCACATCTACAGCCGAAGAGATTATTCTCACTTCCCTTGAAACTAGAGGCATGAACCCACTATCGAGCATAAATACCCCCTCTTAGAGTCATTAGCAACTACTTGGCCAAGATTTCTACTAACAACGGAGAGCATGCAAGATCACAAACAACACAGACATGATAGAATCATAAAGACAAAACCATTAATCAAACCAACATAATAATCTCAATATCCATCGGATCCCCGCAAACACAACATGCATGACTACAAATAGATTAGATCTTGATCATGAATGGAGCTCACAAGATCTATACATGAAAGCACAAAGGAGGAGATACAACCATCTAGCTACTACATGGACCCATAGTCCAAGGTGGAACTACTCACGCATCATATCGGAGAGAAGGCCTCCAGGATGATCTCCCCTCTGGCAGGGTGTCGGGAAGAACTTCAGATCCCCCCGGTCTAGGGACGATGGTGGCGGCAGCTACAAACGGTTTCGTGGAGATTTGATCGGGTGCTTAGGGTTTCTGCACCGGGGGCTTCTTATAGGCGAAGGGGGAGGCCGAGGAGGCGACCAGGAGGGTCAAACCCTACCTAGGCACGGGCCCACCCTTGGCTGCGCCTAGGGGGGTTTGGCCGCCCTGGCACGCTTCCTCGTCTCCTCTCTGTACTTCTTGTTCCCCACGGAAAGTAATTGACTATGACGTTTGTCCCGTCCAATTCTGAGAATATTTCTTTACTAGCTTTTCTGAAACCAAAAACAGCAGAAAACAGGCATCTAGCACTGTGGGAACTTTTTAATAGGTTAGTACCAGAAAACATGTAAAAAGCACCTCAAAGTGTAGACAATGCAAAGCAAAGTAGATACTAACAAGCATGGAACATCAAAAATTATAGATACGTTTTCGACGTATCAATGCATCAGAAAATCCTGGGAATTTTCGCGCAAAACTAAAGAAGCTATAGAGGGATCGATATCTCTCTTATTCTAATGGAAACATCACGACAAGTGCGATGGATTTCGACATGACCTCTATTGTACTTTTGTGTTTTATGGGAAGCCAATTCAAATTTGAATATTAAATTGATAGATTTGAATACTAAAATAATTTGAAATAGAATAATAATTGGAAATAAAATTGTAATAAGAAATAAGAGGTGAACTCTTATTTATGAAAAGATACAATAATTATGTCACATCCCAAAATTTTCCAAATTTTGTAATGTGAAAAATAAATAAACAAAATAAATAATTGTTGAAATTCAGGGTGAAAAGAAACTTGTTGTTTCTAAATGGAAACTTAAAATCCCATCTTGAACAAACTTTTATTAATGTTTAAATCCAACTAAAATTCAAATCAAGTGAAATGCATTCTTCCTAAATGCATCTTGAAATTTAAACACTTGGAAAATAAACCAAAACCCTAAAATCTTATTGGAAGAAAAAAAATTCCAGGTTATCTCTAAGCCTATGGTTTTGACCCACATAAAAATTGGTCAAACAAACATTTCAAAATGATCAAGAATGACAAATAGAAATATTATAAAATCATATGAATTGTTTTCCCTTAATTTGGAGCCATAGATAAAATCTTATGAATTTAATAAGATAAGGAAATTGAATTTCCAAAGATAATAAAGCACCTATCTAAAACTCCATACCAAATGATGATAAAATAATCCTAAGGACATTTAAAAGGATAAATAAATATTAAATAAGATTTTACAAATTGGAATCCCCAAGTTTTGGTTGTTAAAAAAAAGATATGGTTTTTAAAAGAAAAAGGAAGAAATAATAAATAAGGACTATTTGATAAGAGCCAAATAAAACTTGGCCAAGACCATAAACAAATGGAATAAACATAATCCAAGTTCAAATGAAATAAATGGATAAATAATATTGAAATAAAATAATATGGCCTTAACCAAATTCTATTCCATTTGATTAAAACAAATCCCTAATAAGAGTGATTAATTAAATCATGGGAAAATAGTATTTGGAATTTACCCAGGTGGAATAAAAGTTATTTAATTAACCTAAATCGAATCAAGGAAATCACCTAAATAAAATTTATGGAATTAAAACTATAATTGATTTCATTGGAATAAAGACAAATACTCAATTTAAATGATTAATAAATCATAATAAAAATATTCCAAATAATTCAAGGTGAATTATTTGACACCCTAATAAATAAATAAAACCTATTGAAAAAGGTTTGGTAAAAATTTGAATTCAATAAGAGTTGAAATTATATTTAAAAAATCTTATTTGAATTAAGGCAAGGGCTTATTTTTAAATAATTAATATACCTAAGAAGAATAAAAGAAATATTCTAAATTTGACTTTAGAATGTATTAATAAACAGTATTTGAATATACTCAAAGATTGGTGGAAATTTGAATTCAAATAGTGCTTGATTTGTTTGAATAGAAATCAAAATAGATAAATAGAAAAAGGAAAAACAATCTGTACAAAAAAATGAAACGAATCCAGCCCATCTAACCCCAGCCCACTAAGCCCAGCTATCCCATCTCCCCCTCCCGCATGAAAAACTTTTCGCACCATCAGTTAAACCCACAGAGTCTATGACGGCTAGGCCCCACCTCTCCTATCTTCCTCTCACTGACCAACTAGGCCCACACGCCAGTCGTCGTTCCCACCCCAGCGACCAGTTCTTCCTCTCTCCCTCCTGTTTCTGGCTTGATCTCCGCAGCTTCAATTCGCATTAACACAGAGACTGTTACTCACCGTGACCACGCTCCCTTAAACGCCTCCCTCTTTTCCCTCTTTCCCCTCAGTCGACACTTCCCAGGAGCCCCTAGGCTGGAAGAATTTCTCCACGCGCCCCCACTATTCCGACGACCTTCTCTGGTCGATTCCGGCCATCCTCCATCGCGCCTTGCTCCCTAGACCACACGAGCCTGTTCCCCATCAACCGCTGCATCTCCCGGTAGCCTTGTCTTGCCCGCGCTTGACCCACAGCGTCGGCAACGACGACAACCGAGCATCGCCACTGTCTGCTCCAACTCCGGCGGCATCTACTGGTGAGCCCAGACCTCCCTTTCACCTCTCTGTGATGCTCACATACTCGCAATTCTCGTGCGAACATAAAGGTACTTCTCTCTTTCCTTAGCGTGCCTCCAAGACTCGTCTCCGTCGACGACAGAGCATACCCGACGACGATGCAAACACCGGCGAAGGATTGACAACGACCCCATGCGCCCCCTGCTCTCCCACGACCACCTCGAGATTCAGCACATCACGGCGAACCCAGTGAGCAACCCCTCTCCCTCTCTTGCTTCCGGAATCGCCGAGAACAACTCCGTCTGACCGCACGCCGCCACTCGCCGCCGTGCCAGCGCCGCCCGACTTTGGCTAGTTGCTAGGAACCGTTAGATGTTGATCCAACGAGTAGGATAGATCCACTTATCAAAGAGGTGTGGCTGTCTCTGTACCGCACGATCCACATTAGATCCTACGGCCCGCATCGCTTGATCCGTGCGAATTGTTTTCAACCAATCAGAACAGGACGCGTGGCCAAGTCTGTTTTATAAAAACCAGAAATGATCTATTAGATGATCAAGTTTGTAAAATTCATAACTTTTGACCCACACGTCCAAATTTTGCAAATTTTATATCAATGGAATTATCAGAACAAGTACTATCCAACTATGCACTTTGTTTAATAAATTTCTTCTGGTAAAATGGTTGTTTTTGCAGAAACTTGTGTAGGTATATTTAGAACATAAAATTTATTCTAGAAAAGTTTTTAGGATAAAATCTTTGGAAAATGGATTATTTTGAACCTATTGACCATATAAACCAACTTGTGGATTCAAAAACATATTTTGTGCGGCAAAAGAATAAATCTTTGATTTAGAACATTTCTAGTCAAACAAAAATGTTGTTTTTATGTTTAAAATACTTTTTGGAGAAAAACCTTTGGGAAGTGATTTGGATTAAACTCTCTGACCCTAAACACAAAGATTTATGATTTAAAAATATATTTTGTGAACCCTATAAAAATTATTGCTTTGCTAAAGGCATTTTTAACAACATAAAATATTGATTTAGTGTAAAAATGGTTTATAGGTGAAACCTTTTGCAAATGGTTTTGATATCAAACACTTGACCTTAAAACACTAACATTTGTGTTAAAAACATATTTGGTAAACACTAGAAACATTCTTTGGATTTAAATCCTTTCTAGCAAAACAAAAATGACTTAAAATGGCCTTTTTCACTAACTTGTTATCAAATGATTTTGCCGCATTTACAAATGACCTTGCCACTTTTATAAAAGACCAAAAGGTATTTTATGATGTCCATAACCTTTTAGAAACCAATTTTCCAAATAAAACAATCTTTAGCATGGTTGCATGCATTACTTTGTTTCTATTATTTTATGTGATGTTTGCTTGAATGGTAGATTGAATTTTTGCTTGCTTGATTGAATTGTAGTGTAATTTGAAGAGTGTGATCATTGCAAGATCAAGGAGTGAACTTATATTCTCTAACCAAAAGGCAAGTGGTGCTTCATACTTTTGTCCCATTATTTTCACTATGCATTAGTGTTATTTCTAAGTAGGACTTGCATGGAATTTTTGCTAAGTATAAACTATGCCATGGGAAATCCTAGTAGATGAAACCTTAGTAGAATTTTCCTAAGTTAAGATTCCTAATACTATCATGCTTAGCTTAGCTAGTATAAAACAAGGGTGGATTATATTCATGCTATGGAATATTTCTAAGTCAAGGACTTGTGTTTTGTTTAATAAAACAACTAAGTGAATGAAACACATGGGTGGAATGGAAAGAATGGTTTGTGTTGAGTGGTTACATAAGGCCCATTTCTATGGTTTACCTTGTTTATCTCACTTGTGGAATGCCACCTAGAAACAAAGAGATTTGAGATGTCAAATGTTGAGAAGTTTCAAGTGCAACCACTTGGCATTATGGGCTCTGCCTGGATCATATAGGTTGCAATAACTTAGCCAAATGGACAGTTGGTGGTAGGGGATTGATAGGTTGGAGCGCATCCATTCTGGTCTAAGGGAAGGCTTCTGAAAGATCTTGTCTTGGTGAAACCAAGTCTTGTGGGAAAAGTGCACCACCTCTGCAGAGTGAAAAATCTAAGTACTTAGCCATGTCCCTGGCAAAGGACAATTTGAGCATCAAGACATGGAAGCTATCAAGAATCTCCTCATCCAAATTTCCAAATTAAAAACTTGTGGTTGAACAAGGGTTGAAGGTTCACCAATTTCTATTGGTGGTTCCTTGGGTGTTTTTTGACAAGCAAAAACTTAGTGTTTACAAAGGATAAGGAAAAATCTATTTTGAGCAAAGCAAGCCTAAGATCCACTTAGCCAAATGCATATAGATGATAGACTCCACTATACAACCATAGTATCACTTGCCAATACAATTCAAATGTATTGACCCTTGTGGCTGTAACTTATTATGTTGCAGGTTTGTTTGATGTTAGTGAAGTGTGTTGATTAGGATTACAAGTCTACAACCAACATGATTGCATGTGGCATTTTGAAGATGAAGGACCCCATGCTATAGATATTTCTGCTGCATTGTAATGAGATAGCCAAATGAGCTATGTAAGATGTAATGAATTATTTTATTCCTGGTTATAAAGTGGTATTATGACCTTTGTTTCTTGATATTACATCTTAACTGTGGATGCTAGCTATTGATCCAGGGACTAGCATTGTAAACACAGGGATCTCTACCTTATTTAAAGGATGGGACCTCTACAAATTACAAGTCTCAATTAATAAACAAAATTGAATGAAATGAATTATAATAATAAATAAGAATGGGATTATTATTTATAAGTAAGATATAATTACTCACAAGTGTTAATAATATAAAAGAAAAGAACTGAATTATTCTAAAAAAAGGTATGATCATATAATCATTATTACAATTGAGTATATTGAAACAATACAATCAAATGAAAACATTACCATAATAATCTTTAATATTACATATATACATATAGTATTATTGTTCTTTTACAATAAAAGAATGAAAGTAAATTACAGGAAACATTTACTTTATCATCATATAAATAAAATTACAATATCTTTACAATTTCCCAGAATAATTATAGAAGAATAACTTTAACACAATAATACACACATTACTGTTTTTTTTTACAATTGATGAAGAATGAAAAGGTTAATCTTCATTACTTTAATACAAATATTACAAGATTCTTACAAGGAAATAAAATTACATATGAATAAAGGAAACACTTCCTAAATCTACTCCAGATCCTTTATATGTAACTTTTCTTCTATTTCTTCTGTACCTACAAAACAACATGATAGATAGCAAAACAAAAACAAAAACAAAGAATAAAAAAATAAAGAGGAAGAGACAAACAAAATAAAAGGGATTAGAGGGGGTTAATGATACTCTCATAATGAACAATGTGATGCACTGTAATCATTTCATCACTGAGCCAATCTTAAAAAGGGCAAGTTTCACCAAATCATGGTATCTGTTCTTAATCACATAAACTGCCTCAGTACCACCTCATTGGCATTCAGGTGTGGGACAAGTTTCACCAGTGTAGTGGCAGTAAAAGAGTGGAATCAAGATATTTTGCCTTGCACTGATCGAGAACAGTGCAAGCAGCTCACACATACATGCAACTATGTCGTGTTGTCAACACCAGGAACATCACAAGAAGTACAAAAGGGAGAGCACAACCGTAGCAGCTCAGCTAGAAGCTAATCCATATCTCTCTACAGCACATCAGCACACACCACCAGTTCTTTAGCACAAAGCCAAACCAATCTCAGCTCATATACTAGTCAGGAATAGTCCAGGAAACCATCATAGTTCACACAAGGATGTTTCCTCAAATCAATACCAGCATCAAAACCATTAGCACCTGAGTAGAATTAGCCCAGTAGTACAAGAGGGAGCAAATCCTGGAGAAGAAGGCCAAGTAGCAGTTAAGGAGGAGCAAGCCAGTAGCAAACATGAGAAAGTGGATCAAGCTTACAACAAGCATATCAAGAAGGAACAAGTCACCATAAGAGCAACCAAGCCTAGTAGAGCAATATCTCCAACAAGCCAAAGACCACTCACCAACAGCAGGTAAAAATCATCAGAAATAACCACTATATCATGCAGCATCTGTCCTTATATCTTGCATACAGATCTGGGAACACAAGGGAAATAATACCATCAATTAGTTACATCTACCCTTCAACTAGATCTTCATCTAGGAGGATTGGATGGAGTGGTACTCTCAGTGTTGCAAAGAGTTGCTTTGCAAAAATCATCATAGAGTTATTAAAAGCCATATAATAGCATTTTTTCTTATTTTTATCAATGCCTCAGCCTTTGCATCATAGGCCAGATGTATGATCTTATCAAGTAAAACCACCAAGCTCACAGCAGTTCATGTAATCAGGACCTATCACTATGCACACTCCAAAATGGAGACACCATAGTGATAGTCTGATGCACAACATCTATTAGAGTGTATCATCACACAAAATAATCACTAATATATTTTAGCTAAAATATACTTATCATTTTCCTAGCAGAAGTCTCTAGGAATTACTATCAACAAAGACAGTAAGCCAAATCCTTTTCCAAGTTTCAATCAATAGACAAATCACAACCATCATTATATAAGCCACCAGTATAGAAACTAGTGGATCATCATGTATGCACCTGAACCAATGATCCACGCCCTTTTGTCAGAGAATCCAACCAAAAAATGAAAGGAACTAATTCATATCATTTTCTTAAGCATTGTCCCTAAGAATCAAGTATATATAAGTTCAGAATCTCACTTAGTAATGAATTCAAATCATCTTCCTAATATTTTCAGGAATCATTTATACAAGTCATATATCACTGGTTAGTTACATAAAAATTTAGCTAACCATAAAGAATGAATCACCATTTCAAGCTCTGGTTCATAAGCATCATGTCCATGTTATTTATCTAGTACCATGACTAGTAATCATAAGATGCATCGGTATTTAATAAATCTATAAAACCAAGCCACCATTTGTATTATGATTTTTCCAAATAATCACACCATCAGAAAAGGATATCAAGTCTGTAGGTACTAAATCACAAATCCTAAGCATATCTCTAGGAAGTAAGTCACCACCAATATCGCAGAAGTTACATGCTAAATACATTTGAGGGCCACTAGATCTATCACAACAAACTGATCAACTACCACATAGCTAGAAATGCTACTAATGTATCATCAGCCACTACCCACTAGCAAGCCAGAGGTCAACACATAAATGGCAAACCGGGAAGTCAATTAGCTCAAATCAAATTAACCAACTAGCCATAGATAATTTTAGCAGTGAAATTGACCCTAGAACAAAGTCTTAGCACAAATACGGATAGTCGTATCACCACAAATAAGGATCTAGATATGAACAGAGAAGGGAAGAACAAGCATGACTTACCAGGGGTCCTTGCTAGACACTAGAAGGGGAAGCAGAGATTGGACGATGGCGAAAAACATGGCGGCACGGGGAGCACCTAAGGGTACTACAAGCCGCGCCAAGCCGTGGTTGCGGTAGCCACATGAGAAGGATCAGCACCAACTAGTACCATTTGAGCCATCCACGCACCAAGGCGATGCCATCAGTGCGTCAGAGCACCACATCATCGGCAACGGCGCAAACCCTAACCCTGGAGAGAGAGGAGTGCAGCCAGGGGAGAGCTCGAGCATCAAATCGACCTGGGCCCTTGACGCAGCGTCGTCCACCGCGTCATTTCACACCACGATGGCGGCTATGGTGGACGGAGCCGTCCATGATCAAGGAATGGTGGCGGTGGCACCAGAGATTCGCCTGAGAGAGAGGGATTCGAGCAAGGGGAAGATGAAAGCGAGTGAGGGCCGGGTTCGACCGAGCCATGAGGTCTAGCCCAACCATACGTGCTGGACTAGGTAATGGGACGAGTTGGCCCAAGAATCGGTCCCAGTGTATAAAAGAGTAATAATTAAATTAAACCAATTAGGAAAATTTCCAAAATGCCCTTATGTAGCTGTTAACTAAAGAAAAATATAAAAAATTCCTAAAAATACATTTGATATATTAAAATGTTCATAAAAATAATCTCTACCTAGTAAAAATATGAAATTAATAGTTCGAGTTAAATAAAACTAAACTAAATAATAAAGGTTACAAAAATCCTAAATAAAATAAATAAGGAGGAAAATTCTAAAAATGAATAAAAATCATTTTTGTGTATAAAAATAAATCCACTATTTTATAAAAATATTAAATATACCATTAGAAAGGTTTTTAAGATTTTAAAAGTAATAAATCCTTATCTAGTTTATTAAGATAACTATTTTGTTAAATCATTAAAATTATTTCCTAAGTAAGAAATGATTCCATTTCCTAATAAAACATTAAAACCTTTAAGCGTAATTACTAAATCTAAATCCATGATTAAAATATCATAATAAAACTTTAGGGTAAGTTATTAACCTTGTAAAACTATTTTGATATTTAAATCAAAAATTCAAAACCACAATATTTAAAATAACTTTATACATCATTCATTAATATTAAGGGGGTGATCTTAATATCTAAATAATATTCAACATGACTTTCAATCTAACACATTAATAATATCATTCAAATTAAACTTCCATTGAATAATTTCATATTATTTAATCTAAATAGAAATATAAAGTAAATAATCCCACACCTTAGTCACACTTATCATAAATCTAAAATTTGGGAACAATTAAAACATATTACACCTTAAGTTTATTTACCCTTTTAAAGTTAACTTTAGTCTCAAAACTTATAAACATCATGTCTAGTAAGCTACTTATGTTTCTATAGTTAACTTTGGTCTAATTCAACTAAGACCTAAAGCATCTCAAGTCCAAACTAATCAATCAAACCCTAAAATACATTGATCACATTCTATTAACCATAAAGATTGTTTAAACCTTAGAGAAGAAACCTTTTCTTCGAAGGTTATTCTTTTTGCCACTTCAAACAACAACTCTATAATAGTTCCTTTAACTCTTAACAACTCAACCCTGGGACTTTTATCATAGGCACCAGATGACAAATAATCATAACCACACTAATTTTTACTTTACTTATATATTTTGAATTGTTAACATTTAAGTCCCTTATGAATGCCATTACTTGTAAAATAAAATTTGAAGATAAACCAATTCTTAAAAGAATCACCTAAATTCACTTCACCCAAAATAATAGGGATTCACTTTGGGAGTTTTACAAATTTCATGGTATTACTTATGCATAACTGCATATTGCTTCTTTAAACATTAGTCCTTACCGACCAATGATGCTGATTTCGGATATTGGATCTTATATCGTCTCAAAGATCATGAGTGCATAATCTTGCAATCACACAAGGCAAGTTCACACTTTCCCATGTCCTTTGATTATTTTCTGTAAAGTATTTGCAAAGCTAGTGTTGTTATGTATAAAAATAAATCCACTATTTTATAAAAATATTAAATATACCATTAGAAAGGTTTTTAAGATTTTAAAAGTAATAAATCCTTATCTAGTTTATTAAGATAACTATTTTGTTAAATCATTAAAATTATTTCCTAAGTAAGAAATGATTCCATTTCCTAATAAAACATTAAAACCTTTAAGCGTAATTACTAAATCTAAATCCATGATTAAAATATCATAATAAAACTTTAGGGTAAGTTATTAACCTTGTAAAACTATTTTGATATTTAAATCAAAAATTCAAAACCACAATATTTAAAATAACTTTATACATCATTCATTAATATTAAGGGGGTGATCTTAATATCTAAATAATATTCAACATGACTTTCAATCTAACACATTAATAATATCATTCAAATTAAACTTCCATTGAATAATTTCATATTATTTAATCTAAATAGAAATATAAATTAAATAATCCCACACCTTAGTCACACTTATCATAAATCTAAAATTTGGGAACAATTAAAACATATTACACCTTAAGTTTATTTACCCTTTTAAAGTTAACTTTAGTCTCAAAACTTATAAACATCATGTCTAGTAAGCTACTTATGTTTCTATAGTTAACTTTGGTCTAATTCAACTAAGACCTAAAGCATCTCAAGTCCAAACTAATCAATCAAACCCTAAAATACATTGATCACATTCTATTAACCATAAAGATTGTTTAAACCTTAGAGAAGAAACCTTTTCTTCGAAGGTTATTCTTTTTGCCACTTCAAACAACAACTCTATAATAGTTCCTTTAACTCTTAACAACTCAACCCTGGGACTTTTATCATAGGCACCAGATGACAAATAATCATAACCACACTAATTTTTACTTTACTTATATATTTTGAATTGTTAACATTTAAGTCCCTTATGAATGCCATTACTTGTAAAATAAAATTTGAAGATAAACCAATTCTTAAAAGAATCACCTAAATTCACTTCACCCAAAATAATAGGGATTCACTTTGGGAGTTTTACAAATTTCATGGTATTACTTATGCATAACTGCATATTGCTTCTTTAAACATTAGTCCTTACCGACCAATGATGCTGATTTCGGATATTGGATCTTATATCGTCTCAAATATCATGAGTGCATAATCTTGCAATCACACAAGGCAAGTTCACACTTTCCCATGTCCTTTGATTATTTTCTGTAAAGTATTTGCAAAGCTAGTGTTGTTATCACCTGCATTTCAAAAAGGCCAGAAAACACTATTTTCATAATAATATGATTAAAGGTTATTTACCAAGAGGTAATAACCTACTATGAAAGTTTCAGTGATAAAGGAACATATTATCTAGGACTTAACAACCAATGTCCTCCGTTATTCTAGCGTCGTATATCACGCGTTAACCATGAGATTTGGAATGGGACGAAGAAGTCAGTTGTATCCTTTTCCTTCTGTATGTAGGCAAGACGACCTTAACGTGACGCTATGTTTCCTTGCGAGGATCCAGCATATGGGTGGGCACCCTTAGGCCCCATGATTTTGGTGTCTAGATTATCTATGAGTGGCTGCCAGAGGTATAGTCAGACCTTTATGAAACTTGCCAGGGGCATCACTGGCTCATAGAGTCTTCGGGAACTTATCATGGTTATAGCTTACCCGGGAGGGGGCTTAATGAAGGTGTAGTCAGCCCCGGAGGAACGTGCAGACATGCGGGGTCGCGGAAAGGGCAGTGATTGGCTTGGATCATCTACTAGGCCCCACATCATAGAATTGTGGACGGGAAAGATTGCCTGGTTGTGCAACAAGGATTTGATCTCTCATGGGTAAAGTAATGCACCTCTGCAGAGTGTAAGAACTGTAACTTGTTACTCCCTGTTCCGGGAAGGAGCTACGAACGCGGCAGAAAAGGAACTCCATGAAAGTTCTGGTAAACTGATACGTCGTAAACGTATCTATAATTTTTAATGTTCCATGCTTGTTTAGTATCTACTTTGCTTTGCTTTGTCTACACTTTGAGGTGTTTTTTATATGTTTTCTGGGACTAACCTATTAACAAGATACCACAGTGACAGTTGCATGTTTTCTTCTGTTTTTGGTTCCAGAAAAGTCGGAAAATGAATATTCTTGGAATTGGATGGGACAAAAGCCAAAATCAATATTTCACTGAGGGGAACACGGAGCCAGAAGACGAGACGGAGAAGAGCCTCGAGGGGGCCACACCCCCTGGACGCACGGCCAGGCCTGGCCCGCGCCTGGGGGGTGCAGCCGCCTCGGGCACCCTCTTGGCCTCCCTCTTTGTCTATAAGAAGCCCCCGATACCTAAACCCTAAGTACCCGATCAATCTTCCACGAAACAGTCTGTAGTCGTCGCCACCATCATCCCTAGATCATGGGGATCTGAAGCTCTTCCCGGCACCCTCATGGGTAAAGTAACGCACCTTCGCAGAGTGTAAGAACTATAACTTGTTACTCCCTATTCCGGGAAGGAGCTACGAACGCGTCAGGAAAGGAACTCTATGAAAGTTCTGGTAAACCTGTGAAGGATGATGAACATAGCTTTTCAAAATAAAAGCAACCTTTCAAGAAATGTTTACGAAAACTTGCATTGCCTACGACCTATGGTCTGAGGCTGTAGATATAGTGCATCAAACACTCCTTTCTAGTGAACTTGCTGAGTACGCTCGTACTCAACGTATCTTCTTAATCCTTGCTAGATTCTGAAGCCAATACAGACGATGTTTACATCAACTTATGCTCAAGGGAATCATAATCAATAGTTCAAGTTCTTCAACAGAGTCAATGAAGTCAACTTATACAGCAACCAAAGTGAAGGTGAAGTTGTTGATTAGATAAGAATATAATTTCTAGCCAAAGAACCTACTTATGTATAATATTGCAATAGTAGCAATACCAGCTCCATAGTAAGATGCTAATATTATTAGCATAATAGTTATTAGTTGATTATCTCTGGTTCTTCTGTGTAAGAAGTTTATTTCTCGTTCTTAACCTAGAGTATTCTCTGGATCTTGTGTAAAGAGTCGAGTTGTAACATATAGTTATGTCTTGACCCTGTTGTGTTTCTGTTGTACCACTCCGTGGGATGTAATACTAGTGAACGGTGTTTCATTGGTGTTATGTCAACGACTATAGCGTATCACATCATGAGTGGTATGTTGGGTCACCGCATATGACTTTGTTATTAATAACATCCAATGTCCATGATCAGGAAACTATGATCATCTATTAATAAACAAGCTAGTTTAACAAGAGGCTTGCTAGGGACTCTTTTATGTTTATAAAATACACAAGTATTAATGTTTCTGGTTAATACAATTATAGCATGTTATTGTAAACATTTATCATAAACACAAAGATATAATAATAACCATTTTATTATTGCCTCTTGGGCATATCTCCAACCAATTCTTATTTCTACACGGATCATTGGAGGACAACGCATCATCCCCTACATCATCAACCGCTGTATCTCCATCACCATTTCTACCCCATCTTCCATTCATTAGATTTTGTTGCAATTCCAAATTCAATTATGATTTGCACTAGATTCATCCCATTACTTTTATCCATTCATTTGATTATGATGATGTCTTGATTGCTTCTATGTGTGAGTAGTTCCCTTTGTTCTTGGGGAGATGGAGAAACCCTAGCATTATTATAAAATGAAATAAAGATGATCTATTACTTGTGTAGAGGATCTATTGATCTATGATGTATGTTTGATCTCTCCCTTTAGATGGTATGTATAGTCGGCCACATATCATTTGCCTTCGGGTCTAAAGTAAGAGGGTGAAACCATTTGGACGTGTTTGGATGTTTGTGTTGGTTGCTACTGTGACTATGAGTACCGATATCACCCAATGCGGCTGAATGGGAAACAAAGGGAGATTCACTAAGTTACTTATGATATCCACGGAGAAACCCTTAATTGCACTGGTATGCATGATGATTGCTTCTAGGCATTGTAGTGGTTATTTAGATATGACCTTATTCTTGGCTCAATAAAGTGATTGCCTACGAGCCTTGGTGAACATCTTATTACAGAACTCTCTCCATATATATCATGACACAAGAAATAGGTTATCCTAATTATGATTAATTACAACATGCTAGAGGTGTATCCTACATCCCCGAGAACATCTTAGTGCTATTGAGTTCAACGTCCATTCCAAAACACTCCTTTTACTTTCTTTGTTTTTACTCGTTTTATTTACTTTCTTGCACTTAAACTAATAACCTTTCAAACACCCGTTTGCTTGAAATCAAAGGCAGCTTACAAGTATCCTTTGATAGATAGTGACGAGAGGCATAAAGACCTCAACCAAATAGCTATCTGTGGATTCAATATTCTTATTTCGAAACTATCTACAATTGATTTGTGCACTTGCAGTCATTGTTGACCTTACATCCTCCAATGAGGAGTGAACATCGTCGACTTTTGGTAGGGTTAGGTTAAATCTTGTCTTAGTTCCTTCAAACTATTTATCTATGTATGATGAATAATCTATATATACATGTCGATTTTTGGTTAGGATTACGTTAAATTTAGTTTTAGTTCCTCACCCTGGTGGTGTGTCTACGTCGGCGGAGGGCGTGTAGAGTCGTGTGTCTGATGGATCTCCTATGATCCAATCATTTTTGTGTCCGTTGATTTTGTTTTAGGTCGGTCTCTTTCGATTTATGGTTGTCATCATTGAGGATGGCTGATTCTTTGCTGCGCTGGTCATTGAGGCATTGGCAACACAACTTCGTGTTTGACTACTACAATAAACTCTACTACATCAAGTTTTGCGTGGTTGATTGAGGATGGTTGATGCTTTGTTGCGCTGGTCATTGCGGCATTAGCACGACAACTCCCCATTTGGCTACTACAACAAACTCTACTACTGCAAGTTTTGCGTTGTTCTAGCGATGGAGAGGTGAGGATGGCGGCGCGTCTACGACCCACGCTAGTGTGTAGTCATCGTTAAATGGTCCAGTACTCCAGTGACCTATTTGTAACTTTTTATTATTTTAGTGCACTTTGTACTGCTGTTGGTATAATTATTAATAAATGGATGAAATTTTCAAAAAGAGTTTGAAACTTGAACTAAAATTTTCAAGACGGATGAAAACACAATAAACATCTTTTTTTTGTGAGCTAAGTTCGGCAGCGCGTGTGTGTGTGGCCTATATGACCTGGGCCTGCACGAGACTAATCTGGGCCGTGCGTCCTCACGACACGGCCTATAAATCCAGACCACAACCGGCTCTCTCCCTCTATATACTTCTTCCTCCTCCAGATTTTCCCTTCCGTTCCCCAATCGAAAACAAGAACGAAAGGAGAACAAACTTCGCCCGAAGGCGATCTGCTCCCTTAATCCCATCTCACTGCGCTAATCCTCCTCCTTCCTCGTCGTGATCCCCACCACCATTAGAGTAGGTGAGGTGCTAGCTAGGGTTAGGGTTTGGACGGACAAATCGGTGCTCCGGGCAGCGAATCCGACACCAAATTCCATCGAATTCGACCGATTCCTGACACAGATCAGCTCGAATCACTCGCTCTAACTCCCACCACCGTAACAGGCCATGGATCCCAGCCAGATGATGCCCCGGAGCTTCCCCTTGTGGCCCCCGCCCCCACCCACCTCCTCCGACGCCATGCCGCCGCCGCAGCTGCCCTTCCTCCCTCCGCCCAACGCCAGCCTCGTCCCCAACCGCGGCTGGAAGCGCAAGAACCCCAACCCCAACTCCTCTGCCCCCTACCAGCCCCCCGCCGTCGGCGACCTCCAGGTGCAGAACCGCGCCAAGGCACGTCGCTGGTTCAAACCCAACAACAACAGCAGCAGCAACCCCAACAACACCAACCCCAACCGCAGGCCCTTCTTCCACAAGCCCAAGGCCAAGGCCCCGCGCAACACCTCCTCCTTCATCATCCGCTCCAAGCGTGCCGGGGGCATAGCCCCGCTCGTCTCCCCGTGCCCCGTCACCCCTGCCGTGCTGCCCACCCCCGTCATCTCGCCCGCCCGCGACGAGGGACTCCTCTCCGACGTGGTGGCGCAGCAGCAGTGGGGAGTTGACGGGTATGGCTCCATGAAGGGACTCATCCGCCTCCGCCCCGCGAACCCTCCTCCTGGTGCCGAGGAGGACGAGGATGAGAACTCGAGTGGGGGAAGCGATGTGGAGGAGCACGTGGAGGTCGAGAGAAGGCTCAACCACGACCTCAGCAGGTTCGAGATGGTGTACCCTCAACCTGGTGGCGAGTACGTGTTTGAGGAGGACGACGAGTATGACCGCAGCCAGGATGTCGATGTGCATGTGGCGAGGCTGGAGGAGGAGAATCTGACACTCAGGGAGAGGCTCTTTTTGATGGAGCAGGAGGTGGGCGACATGAGGCGCCGTCTGGAGGCCATCGAGGCGCGCTTTTCTGATGCTGCTGTTGGCAGCGCTGAGATTGTTGCTACCGTCGAGGCGAGAGAGAATATGGGTGATGCTAATGCTGTAGCAGCTGCTGCCGACGATGACGCTGTTGAGCAGGCTGTAGAGAATGGCACTGAGAGGGGTAATGATAATGCTGCAGCTGGTGTTGACAACACCCCTGTCGAGGTCCTTGAGGAAGCTCTGAAGAATGACACTGAGATGGGTGATGCTGCCGCTGCTGACAACACATTTGAGGGTAGCACAGAGAAGGGTGATGCGTCCCCTGGTGCTGATAATGCAGTCGAGAAGTCTCTAGAGAATGGCAATGTAGAGCCAGAGAAGAGCGGTGAGGAGGAGAGGTATAGTGCAGGTTCTGAGAAGAAGGCTGAGATTGGTGATGCTGTGAGTGCCCGGGACAATGGTGAAGACAGCAGGCAGGCCTGAACCACCCGGGGTATGGACTGATGGAAGAAAGATAGACAGTGGAATGACAAAGTGGTGGTTATTACTGTAGATACTTGTCGACGACGGCAAAGCGAAACCACGTGACGGTGATTCTCTTTTTGGAAACCGACAACAGTGGTGGTTTGTTGCGTCGACAGTGTAATATGTTTCCTTTCCTGGAGACCGACTCTCCAGAAAACGGTTCGTGTGCTGTTTTGAGTTCCCTCTTTTTTAGTATATTTCTCGCGGAGAAACCTTGTAGTGTTTTACTGTGTTACTTGAAGTGGTAGATACTGAACGATCGACCTGGTGGATTTGTTATGTTAAGAAGATGAATGATTTTGTTGTTATTGTATCTGTCCATTGTGACGACAAAGTTTGTTACTGCTCCTTTCGTTGCATTGTCATGTTAATTCCGTGGTTTACAATCTGATTGATTTAGTCTCGGTTGGTCAATTATATGACAGGTAGGTGTAGTGCAGGCTCCGAGAAGAATGCTGAGATTGGTGATGCTGGGAGTGCCCAGGACAATGGACAGAAGGCAGGCCAGAGGCGCTTGGCCGATGGACTGATGAATTAAGAGAGACAGTGGAATTGCCAAGTGGTGGCCATGCGGCGGTTTTTGGAACCCACACGTAGCGTAATATGTTTGTTTTCCTGGAGACAGACTCCAGGAAACGGTTCATGTGCCATTTTGAGTCCCTTCTGTTTTAGTATTTCTCGTGGAGAAATCTTGTACAAAGTTTAGCTGTGTTGCTTCAAGTGGTAGATACATTGCGATTGGCCTGGTGGATTTGTTATATTGAGAGGATGATGATTTTGTTTTTACCGTATCCGTCCATTGTGACTGATGAAATTTGTTACTGCTTGTCTTTCGCTGTCATGGTTGATTCTGTGGTTTACAATCTGATTGATTTTGTCTCGGTTGGTCAATTATATGACAGATACTACATATTATGCCCCTTCTAGTAGTAGTGTAGCTGAAAACCAAGATGGGTAGAATAAGCCAGGGCTGCGGCTGGTGGTGGCAAAGCTGGTAA
This sequence comes from Avena longiglumis, assembly GCA_030063025.1. Classification (NCBI taxonomy): domain Eukaryota; kingdom Viridiplantae; phylum Streptophyta; class Magnoliopsida; order Poales; family Poaceae; genus Avena; species Avena longiglumis. Next base: position 401,613,257 of record CP125975.1, read on the forward strand.
CATGTTAAAGAATGATGTTATGAACACCTGAACCATTATTCCTTCCTAGCCTTGACCAGCAGTAGCATACTGTATTATCTTTCTGTTTCTCTTTTTTTCTCAAGAATCAACACTAGACTAGACTAGCTAGTGATGAGTCAACTCAGCGGTAGTGACAAACAATTAATTTTTCCTTTGTAATAGTTATTTCCTTTTTTTTCTCATGTCAAGACAACTGATATCACTTCAATTAACCATCTGTTGTTTTTGGGATGGGCCCTCAGCCAAGTCCTCGTCTCGGAGGATGATGGCGGATCTAAAGGCATGGAACCCCAACTACGGTGTCGTTGGTACCGGCGACTGCCGCCTTGCCTACTTCTGTGTCCTGTTACATTATTTGCCCAAGGAACTGAGAATTGTTTGGTGATCTTTCTATTTCCCTGCATCCAGCACATCCCTTTTCTTCACTCTTGACCTATCAATCTGAACATTCTGTTATCCTAATAGCAGGCATTGCCTAATTGTCTCTGCTGTAACAAACTTTTTGGTCAATTTACTGGGTGTTTGGTTCTTCCAGAGCTATGCCCGCGTTAACATAGGTATGCAAATAATTGATAGTTGCTTCTGGCAGTATATACATTTTTCCTTATTTAGTATGAGAATCGAATTCTGGCAGTATATACATTTTTCCTTATTTAGTATGAGAATCGAAACATCGGCTGATGAATTATTATTTTTTGAACAAAACATCGGCTGATGAATGGACACACTGTTGCTTATGAATGTTAGTTTACAGGAAACCAGAGGATACGGATCATCACTCCGTCTATTTGATGTTCTGGCAGATTTAGTACAGAGGTACAAACATATATTCACAGCTAGACGTCATGCATCTTGCCCTCAGCCAATATCCTGGCTATGTACCGCCTGCAGCCTTCATCAAGTGCGGTCTGTCTCACAAGTGATTTGTGCTGTGCAAGCAATTCTTTCTGCAGGTAAATCTGAGGAGCAAGCGATGACTTGCAGCAACACACTTTGCACTGTTGCTGTCCAAAGATCCAATTTGTTAGCAATGCCCTTTTCTTTGCCTGCTGGTGCTGTTGCCTACTGTGATGCTGCGTGCAACCCACAAGCTGATGCAACGACTGCGGGATTGGGAGTCTACTTGCATGATCCTATGAGGAAAATGAAAATCTTTGTGAGTGCAATTTCAACAGATATTTCTTCAGTCTTGCAGGCTGAAGCTCAAGGCCTGCTCCTGGCTGCCAAGGGTGGCTAAACTGATGGGCTGGCCGAGTGTTTAATTCCTCTCAGATAATTGGTGAATAAATTTGTAATAGTCTCTACTGGGCCTTGAATGCACTCATGTACCCGACTTTATGCGGCTTTTGTGAATTTGAACCATGATTAATGCAGTCAGTATCTAAATATTTCTGGTCTTTGCTTACGTCTCTCTTTGAAAATTATTTATACTACTGATCTAATATGTGTTGCAACTTTTGGATTCAAATTTTGTGCTTTGAACCTTCTTTTTTCTTGGCACTTGGAGAATTCTGGTCCTGGTATGTACATGGATCTCTTTATTTTGTTCTCTCAAAGGCACTGAATGTCTATGCACAATATGGCATGGAACATTTGGTTCATCTCTGGGCAATATGGAATGATCTGTGTAAGTAAGGTATTTTCGAGTTAGAAAATTTTGTAACTTCGAACACGCTCTATTGTGTTATATAAATTGTTGTTTCGATTTAACTCGAACCTCAGGTATTTCGTTGCCATCCTGGTTTAGTTATGTCTATGCATTGCCACCCATTACTGGCCTCGAAACCTTTTGCTCTGGCTGCAGTTTCTAATAGACGAGTCACATGTTTCAGTTAGTGCAGTCATGGGGGTACACATGCTCAGAATTGTAGCCGCATCCACCTTAGTTTCAGAATTGTCTGCTGAATCTTTGATATGGCATGACTTTCAGATTTATTTATTTTAGAGAAAAGGCACCGAGGCCCTGATTACAACCGATTTTCAGATTTACGATGTACATGATTATCAGATTTATCCACAGAGAAATTCTTATTGTTTGCTCCACCTCAGACTTTTAATTGTACTTGTCAAGTGATATATATCTGGAGAAACTTTTTGTATACAAAAATCTGGAGGTAGTTCAGATTGGAGAATGGTGAACAATTTGGTTGTGTGCTTTCGAACCAGTTTCAGACATAGTCAGCTTGCATAACTAATGCACCAGGATGGCAAAGTTGCCATAATATGTTTCCAGCAAAGAAGTGCCTCTTATCTTTGTGCCCATTATGATTAATTCCCCAGTAAAAATGTTCTGGTATTTTTTTTTTCTGTTATGCCAGATCAATGCTAGCTACATGCAGTTTAGTACTCCCTCCGACCCATATTAGTTGACGCAATGAATCTAGACACTATTTAGTATATATGTTCATCCAAATTTTGACAAATCCAAATCAAGTAATATGGGTCGGAGGGAGTACAGAAAATGAAACTCCAGATCTTTAGCCAAGAATTCAAGATCCTAGTGGAAGTTACTGGCACAATGATGTAAGTTAATCTCATGTTCAGGGTAGCTAGCAGAGACGCAGACAGGCTCTAGAGAATGGCACTGAGAGGGGCAAGGCTGCAGCTGCAGCTGGTGCTGACAACAATGCGGTTGGATGATGCCGCCACTGATGAGTGATGATGCTGACACCACATTTGAGGATACCACAGGGAAGGGTGATGCGTCCTCTGGTGCTGATAATGCCCTCGACAAGTATCTATAGAGTGGCAATGTAGAGCCAGAGAAGAGTGGTGAGGAGGAGAGGTGAAAAAGTGCTGGAAGAAAGATAGATAGTGGAATGAAAAAGTGGTGGTTATTACTGTAGATACTTGTCGGTGACGACAGAGCGAAGCCACGCGACGAAGTTACTACCAGCAGTAGCGTACTTCCTAGTTGATGAGTCAACTCAGCCGTAGTAACAGTCAATTAATTCCCATTTCTTTATAGATATACTCTTGCTAAGATACGTTAATACGTATATGCAAGTAATTGTTGCCCTAGTTGCTTCTGGTAGTATAATCTAGAGTCTCAATTGGCGGAAATAGACAGAGGAGATATTTCTCTTTCTTTTCCTCAATATTAATACTATGAAAAATTCTAGCCTCCATTCAAGGTTTTTATGCGGTCCTTTGTCTAGTTGGTTGTGTCTGTGAAGTATCTAGAGTGGCTCCCCGAGTATCCAACGGCTGAACATGGCAAAGCACCTCTCAGGTTCGTACTCCGGCGCCGTGTGGCCGCCACCCTGCACCAGCACCAACCAAATCGAACTTTATCAGAACCAATCATAGTTGTAGGCAAATTAATAAGTGATCATTTTTACCTTGATGGTAGAAAATGTCATGTTGTTGGAGTATGTTAAAGTGAATCTGCAACGCAAACATGCATTAACCAGGTGATGGCAAAAACTAGTCTTGCTTAGCAATAGTAGCAATGGTGATGGTAATAGACTGTACCCAGCAGACTGGCCATTTAGATGCCACGCCCTCCAGTCGTGGACAACGGGGAAGCCGAGTGACCTGATCCATGCCTGCGTCCCCAGGTGAGGCACCACCGCGTCGTGGTCGCCGCTGTATACGAGCGCCCGGTATCCAAGGTTGGCCGTGACATTCCGGTGATACTCGATGCTGCTCCTCAGGTCGATGTAGTAGGGCAGATCTCCGTCGTGGCACCTCACCCACTCCTCCACGCTGCCCTCCTTGATCCCAAGAGCATCTCGGGTCGCCTCCGCGTTTGCCCAGAAGTATGACAGGTAGTTTTTATATGTCTGCCACAACTTTTATCAGTTTGCCCCGTCTATGATACAATATAAGTTGTTCAAGCTCTACAATTTTCTTTTTGGGTGTTGCCTTTTTCAAAAATTTGAGGCATAGTTTAGCCTTTGTATATATCTCTGTACCTACCAAAAGGCCGCAGTAGGAATTTTCTTACTGTTCCCCGTAAAAAAGAGAAGTTGATAAAGCGACGAAATGCAGTTAGTGTGCGCATATGGAGGATGGAGATGGAGAACTTACAACACATCCGAATGGAGGACGAGCCGGCGGATTCCCAACAAGGATCCTCCTACCAGCATCACCAGAGTACTCGGCCTTGGTATCATCAGCTGCTGGTCTGGTGGGAGCGGACGACGCATAAACGCAGTTGTCCAATAAAATTTGGGCCTGCTGAACTTGGGACATAAGCTGCAACATTTGCATGCACGATCACATCCACATCCATATATAATACGTTTGTGGCCCGATTCTAACATAACGTGTGTTTTTTTCTGTTCTTCTTACATGATTGAAAGTATCCAGAGCTTTGGCGCACGGTGCATTTGAAGGAAGCAGGTAGTCTAGTCCTTGACAATGGCCCAATATCGTCTGCATATACAGAAAGAAGATTATTAATGACCACTTTGATTGTGATAAAATGGATTGTACATATGCAAGCGAGGAGGAGGATCTAGACTGTCGTTACCTCATATAATTGATCTGATATTATACCAACTCCGTGAGCATATGGCACTTTAGAACTTATGTCAATGATCTCACCAGTTGACGGGTTACCAACTAGATAACCCTGGAAATCAGCAAGCATGCATAAATAAATTCTAATGATTGATGATGCTTACCGTTACCGTCAATAAGTAGTGGCAGTGCAGATTAATATGGTACCTTAAGATTAAGGACGGGAGTGTTTCCTGCTTCAATACCTGAACATGGGCTAGCAACATGAATGAATATATAAAGTTGAAAGAAGCTTAGTGAAATGAACCAATGACCACACCAGTTTGCACACAGAGACAGTTGCCAACCAGAGCTTCAGTATCTGTATGTAATGTACCTTGTGAAATGATGTGTACGATAAAAGGTACAAGTTTTCCCGCATAGGAGTCTCCCCCGATGTAGAAAGGATTTTGGAGGTATTTGGGGTGGTCGCTGAACCACTTGATAAGGAAGTCATGGATCTGCACTGAGGATGATACATCCCCAACCTCGTAGCCTCGAGGTCGTCTGGAATAGGAAAATCCAGCCCCAACCGGTGAATCCACAAACAGGATGTGTGCTACCTGCGACATTCCCCTTGGTATTACTGCTAGCATGTAAGCAGAGTACAGATTTCAGGCAGCAGTCTGCTGCTGCTGCCGCAGATGAAACAAGAAGGTACCGATACAGTACCTACCTTGGTCCATGAGTTTGGATTGATCTGCAGACGTGGGATGCTGCCATTGTAGGGCTCCACGACGAATCTGATAGGACCTGAATATATATCCGCATTATTAGATATGGATGTGAAGATGATTTTCTAGGACTTGATTGCTTCCGGCACTTAGACTATTGTGAATATGATGATAAGGATCTTGCAGACGGAGACGACTCGGGAATTAATAATTAAATAAGTAGATTAGAGAGAGAGACCGATTTCGTTGGCGAGGCCGCTGAAGACGGAGCAGTGGTCGCCGCCGGTGAGCCAGAGAAGGAAAGGGGCCTCCTCCTGGGCGCGGGCCTCCGACTGGACGAAGTAGTAGAAGAGCTCCGTGCCCTCGTCAACCTCCACGTACCTTGCAAATCAATTGAATTGCTTTTAAGAAGAGAGGGACTCAAATCGAGATGGAGATGGAGGTGGAGGTACCCACCCAGTGTGGAGGTTGAAGGGGAGGCGGCCGTGGAAGCCAGGGAGGCTGGTCACCAGCTTGGAATTGACGGTGCGCGGAGCCATGGCAAACATCAACAAGAACAAGAAGCAGCCGCAGAGCTGCCGCCTGGGCGCGACCATCTTCGGGCTCGTACCACCAGCAGCGGCGGCAGAGCTTAATTTGGGCCGGCTTGCCTGCCTCGCCTCGCCTCCTTTTGGCAAGAACTGTGTACAGGTGGACTGGTGGAGCATCGCTTTCACTACTGCCAGCACTACGCTATCGTCGCTACCTGCGTGTCTCAGATGCTCGTTCACACGTGTCCGATGGCTTATCCACACGTGCCGAATGGGTATGGTATGGATCTGTTAGAGAAAAAACAATAGTAGAGTCAATTGTTGGCTATTAAATTAGGTCTATGTTATTTAAAGTCAATCTAATAGCCAACATCTACAATAGTTAGAGATAAAAATGTACTATTTTATCTACGTATGGCTCATTTTACACTCTCACATTATGACTAGGAGCACGTGTTGTAGCTGGCTCTTAACTAAGAGCCCACTCCACTTCTCTCTCATCTAACTAATCTGCTGACTGAACCTTATTGTACTTGCTCTTAGACGGCAATGCTAACACCTTTGAATGCAGTGAGGCTCCTTTTAGACTCGGCCAGGCCAGCGAAGGACTGGTGTGTCCTGTCTACTATATCCGATCGGCCATCATCCTCCAGCGGTGAAGATAGTTTTCTTTCATGTGTCACCACCCGTTGAAGTTGTTTCTTTTTTGGTTGTATCAGCCTCACATCATCGGAGAGTGAAACGAGGTGGTGACCGCAAGACTGTGGTGGCGTGTGCTAGTGGACGACGAACTTGGTGGAGCAATTCGAAGCGTTTGGAAGTGTGATTTTCTAAGGGTCAGGAGAAATCCTTGTCGTCTAGACACCGACATGGCGACGCCTGCGGGTGTCGTCGTCCTTCCTGAAGGGCGTCAGGTGTATCTCTTCCCTGTCTCTTATAGCGTATCGGGGGAAATCCTAGGACCAGTCCGGACAGCAACGTCGTTGTCGTCGCTTTCCTTCTTAGAGGTGTTGCTTAGTACGCGACGCTTCAGAGCGCTAGGGGTGTGGTAGAAATTCTCTGAGGACGCAGCGGTGGCGGATCATCCTCGTTTTCATTGAGCCACTCGTGCCGGCTTTGCTTTTCTCTTCTTTTCTTCTTAGTTTTTCTTTGTTTTTCTTTTGAGTGTTGTGCTGTCGGGCCCAACAATGGTATCAAATGGTTGCTATATTAATATAACTAGGCGTTTCGAGGAGAAGGATCTATTACGGGACTGTCTTATTTCAGACACCGTATGTGTCTGAATCGATCCATATGGATTGGCCCGTGGACACAAAACTCGACTATTTTAGCCTATGTGTGTTTGGATCGGAAGTGTGCCAAGTAGGCTTGACCCTTTTTTCCCCGCAAAATACAAAACACTAAAAAACCATAATAAATTTAAAATTCGGATATATTACATAATAGTCTTAATTTACATACTAGAAAATAAAAAGAAAACATAACTAAAAATAAACCATAGCTACGGCTAGGGCATTTGGCGTCCGGCACGAGCGGCGGTGGCGACGCCGCCTAGTCATCGGCTCGTTGGAGAGGTCGATGAACACCAATGGCGACCATGGCCCTGACAGATAGTACACCGATGGTGGTGGTGGCTCCTCATGCGTCGGTGGTGGCGTCGACATCATGGGGGCGGGTGGGGTATGCGGTGGTGATTCCCACACTTCTTGCTCCCACACCTGGGCATGGGCAGGCCACCCCCGACAGCAGTGGCGGGGGCAGCTGGTTGCCATAGTCCACCAGGTGGGCAGAGAGCTTTACGGTGTCCTCCAGTCCCTCCCATCGCCACTTGGCATCCTCCTCTGCCTTGGATGTCTCCATGGCAGCGAGGGTGGCCTCGTCCTCGTCGTATCCCGGTGGCGTGGCATCCTCCTTTCCCTTGATGTCCGCCAGCTCCTCCCCCAGCCTTCGTAATCGTCCTCGCTGGTGGAGAAGTCGACATCGGGGAGGTTGATGTCTCCCTTGACTTGGAAGTTGCCCGTGTAGGATGAGCGGCGCCTTACCTTGTGCTCCCAGTCCAGGAAGTTCACCTAGAAATCCCGGAGCGCATACACGAGGTCGTTGCGGAGGTGCGTCATCAGCTGGTGTCGGTGGCGCTCGATTTTCCAATCGAGCATGGCGTCTTCTATCGGCACCGACAGTACCGGGACGCGCACCTGGTTCAGGTGCCACCCTGGCAAAGACATGTCATGGTGCTCGCAGGGGTGGCGCTCCTTCCATTGGCATCGACACTTGGCAACCGAGAAGTATCGTCAGTCCCTCTCCTTCTCGGGAAGACGATGGGCATGGCCCGCCGCAATGACGAAGTCTCGCAGCTGCAGACGCGGTGGCAGGGGCGCACAAGGACCCCAAGTGGTTGGTACAGGCGGCGACGGCAACAGAAAAGCTGCCGCAACGCAATGATGGTGGCAACAGGTGAAGCGCATGGTCCCTGCCAGGCGGGTCCGTGCATTGACGCAAGGACATGAGGGAGAACACGCGCTCTGTTCGCGGTGACACATTTCAAGCGTATATTTTGTGGCCACAAATGGTCGACTCCGACACACGTGGTCGTTTGAGTCGGACCGCTAAAATAGTTTGTCACCGTTAATATGTTCGCGCGGATTGATTCGAACCGCCAGTGGTAAATGCTCGGCTTGATGAAAATACTCTTACTTCGCCCATCCATAAGCAACCTGATTATTCATGGGCTGGGTAAGAACTCCGGAGAACAGCTGTTATAGTTACTATTAAGGCCTCAAGTGATGACATTTTGAGTGAGAACATCACAACTGATTCCTTAGTAATTTTTGGTTTCAGGACATCATGGTCAATTGATACGCCCAATTTGTATCACCTTTCTATATCATAACTTACCTATATTCATTGATATATGTCTTATTATGAGGTATTATTTATGTCTTTTTCATCTGTTTTGCATGTTGGATGATTCTTGGAGGATGGATTGCCGGAGTCTGGATTCTTATGGAAAAAAGGCGTTTCGGTGCAATTTCGCAAAGATCGAAAAAATACCAAAAAATATGGAAACATATTATTTTACCAGAATACGAAGGAAGCCAGCAGGAGGAGCGAAGAGGGGCCGCAGGGGGCCCACACCCCCTAGGCGCGGGGCCACCTGACCCCGCTCCTAGGGAAGGTGTGGCCTACCTGCCCGGCCTTCGACTCCGCCCCTTCGCCTATATCTTCCCTACGGAACCCTAAGCCTAGGGGAGCGACCACAGATAGATTTCCGCCGCCTCTGGGCGCGGAAAACACCAAGAGAGAAAGATCTCTCCGGCAGACAGATTTCTGCCAGGGGAATTCCTTCCCGGAGACGGGAGACCATCACCATCAACACCATCATCAAGCTAGGCTTCATGAGGATCATCATCATCATCCACACCATCATCTCCACCAGCATCATCATCACCACTCCATCCCGCTGTAACAATTGTGTTGGATATTGCTTTAGTTCTTAGGGGAAACTTTCTCGGTGTTGATTACTATTGTAGTTGATGCTTGTGAGTGGAACCATTGGATTATTGTTTATGTTCAGATTGTTATCAATTACCATATCAACTTTGATCTTGATCCATATGATGTCTTGTGAGTAGTTCGTTGTGTTCTTGAGGACATGGGAGAATTCATGTTGTTAGTAGTGAATCTGTGATGAGTTATTATTCGATGGTTTAGTATTTAAGTTGTGTTGCTATTCTTCTAGTGGTGTCATGTGAACGTCGACTACATGATAATTCACCATTTATGGGCCTAGGGGAATGCATTGTGTATTTGGCTACTAATTGTGGGGTTGCCAGAGTGACAGAAACCTGAACCCCCGTTAGGACACCTTTGCATAAGGGAGCGTAGGATCTCAGAGTTTAAGGCCGTGGTTAGATTTATATCTTAATTACTTTCATGTAGTTACAGATGTTTGCAGGGGGTTTAATCACATGTGTGTATTAGTCCAAGTAAGGTCGGTACATTAGCACAGGTTCACCCACACAACACTTACAACACCAGAGAAGAGTACTCAGCTATTTGAAGCGAAAGCACTTGACAGAATTCCCATGTGTCCTCGAGAACGTTTGGTCCTTACAAGTATTTCCACCGTCTTGTCCTTTGCTAAGAAAGGATTGGGCCACTTGCTCCGTTTGTTCATTGTTTTTGTTACTTGCCCTTTGTTTTGTTGTCTTATCAGGAAACCACTAAAAATCTGTTTGCTAAGTATTCACAGGGGTTTCCTGCTCCATACCACTGTTCAGCACCTTTTGCTCCTTGTTGGGATCGACACTCCTATTTATCAAAAGTACTACGATACACCCCCTATACTTGTGGGTCATCATCAATAAAAGCGGCATCCTAGTCCATGCCATGTTACTTATATAATGTAGTAACTTCCAACTAGAAGTTAGTCTGAAAGTAAGGACAGGTAATTGAATATACAACTAAAGGAGTTGAACTAGTTGTACTTTTGCATAATCAAATCATGTATATGTTGACATTGCATGCATATGGATGTATCATGGTTCCACATACTTTTCACTTTTTTCCCTAGGGTGGAATATAAAATTGTTTGAGTCGGAAGGAAAATCTCAAATCGAGGCTGTGCTTGCGGCCAGGCGGACGAATGACGAACCGATTCAATGTACTTGCTTTGTTCTCCCCGGTGCGCTCGTGAACTACCAATTCCTCACTCGTCCCCTTGCATCCCCATTCCCCTTGGCCATAGACAAGCATGAGCCGCCGCCGCTGTTGGAGATATGCCCAAGAGGCAATAATAAAAGTAGTTATCATTATATCTTTGTGTTTATGATGAAAGTTTATATCCCATGTTATAATTGTATTAATCAGAAACTTTAATACTTGTGTGATTTGTAAACATAAAAGAGTCCATAGGAAAGCCTCTTGTGAAACTAGCTTGTTGATTAATTGATGATCATGGTTTCCTGATCATGAACATTGGATGTTATTAATAACAAGGTCATATTATTAGGAGAATGATGTGATGGACACCCTCCTATAGTTAAAGCGTAGCATAAGATCAAGTCATTTAAATAGTTCACTTGCTATAAGCTTTCAGATACATAGTAACCTAAATCCTTCGACCATGAGATCATGTTAATCACCATCACTGCATGGATGCTTTGATGACATCAAACACCACTTCGTAATTGGATGGTTATAAAGGTGACATTGAATATTCTGAAAGTATGTGTTAAGACACATGGATCAAGAATGGGATTTGTCTATCCATATGATGAATAGATATACTCTAGGCCCTCTCGGTGGAATGTCATCCAATTGGCTTGCAAGCATGTGACTATCTCACAAGGTATCACATATCACAGAAACGGGTAAAGAGTACTTATCGGTAACGAGGTTGAATTAGGTATGCAGAGATATCGATGATCAAACCTCGGATAAGTAAAGTATCACGAGACAAAGGGAAATTGGTATCGTATCTAAATGGTTCATTCGATCAAAGTAATCGTAGAAATATGTGGGAGCCATATGAATTTCCATATTCCTCTATTGGCCATTGATCGTAGAAGGGTCTCGATCATGTCTGCATAATTCACAAACTGTAGGGAGACACACTTAAGGATTCGATGCTGTTTAGTAGATATGGAATGTGATTAAGAGACTGAATGTTGTTTGGAGTCTCGGATAAGATCCGGGATATCAAGAGGAGACTCGGAATGTTCCAAAGAATAGGATTCATATAAGGAAAGTCCATTTCCAGGGTTTAGAAATGTTTTCGGTGTTTTCACCCAAAGCTTCTAGAAGGTTCTAGAAGGTCCACCACCCCGAGGGGTGAGTACTTAGAATGTGCCATGATATTGTATAATTTTTGCATCATACCCTAGGACACTTGTCTGGGCAATGGGAAGAGAGAAATCAAACTCTAATTTGAATAGTCAAATGCTAGTTTGAAAAAAGTCAAATTTCAACATGATTTCCTAGTGGAGGGAGGAGAGGAAACCTAGTGGAGGAAGGTTTCCCCTCCCTCCCTTGCCGCCGGCCATGAAGAGGAGTTGGGGAAGGACTCCCCTTCCCCAACCGCCTCTCCCCACCTATATAACAAGGGGTAGGGCGCCCCTACCCCTCACCCCAAACCTTAGGTCAGCCGCCGCCCCCTCTCAAGTTGCTGCCGCCCTAGAGATCATCTAAATCTTCGTCGTCTAGCTAAACCCTAGCTGGCGGCCATATCCACCCCTCAGCCTCTAAACCCTAGTTTTCAAGGCTCTCTCTACTCCACCATACCTGCTCCGGCTTAGGCGAAGCCCTGCAGGATTTCCCCTCTACTTCCACCACCACACCGTCGTGCTGTTGGTATCGCGAGGAGAGATCTACAACCTCTGCTGCCTGCTGGAACAAGAGAGAGGAAGGTCTTCATTGAGTATCGAATGTGTGACCTACTACGGGAGCGCTGCTGAACATGGCGCCGGAAGGATCGTCTACGCGATCTTGAGATCGGCAAGTGAACAACTACATCACCCACGAGAGATTCGTATCTCATTAAACGCTTTGGATCTTTGAGGGTTAGTACTCTATCAACTCATTGCACTGATCTAGTAGATTAGATCTTGGCTTGTGTGTGTTCATGCGATAATTTTTTTTGTTTTCCATGCTATGAACCCCTACAGTGGTATCAGAGCCGTGTCTATACATATATCTGTTGCACAAGTAGAACATGATGGTTATTATGGGCGTTGATGCTTTTGTTGTCGATTGATTTTTGTGTACTTTGCATCTTGCGGGATGGTGGGATGAAGCGCCCAGGCTAACCTTACATGACATCGTTCATGAGACTTTCTCCATGCTAAACATGCAACTTGTATTGCATAAGTGGCTTTGCGGGTGTCTAGCTCTCCCGCCATAGTGAAGATTCAATTTACAACGGGCGATTGAAAATACTAGTATCAATGTTGTGGTTCATGTCCGTAAGTTAGAACGGTTCTTTTGCAAAAGCCCCAGCCACGTAAAACATGCAAAGAAAGATTAGAGGCGTCTAACTTGTTTTTGCAGGGCTTGTGTTGTGATGTGATATGGCCATGATTATGATTATATGTGATGTATGCAATGATCCTTATTGTAAGTTGGCAACTGGCAGGAGCCTTATGGTTATCCTTAAATTTTGTTTAGAACTGCGTGTCTATTATTCAAAGTAGTTGTAATAGTTGATGCTGGTGGACGACAACCATGGAGCGGCGCCATTTACCTTGATGCCACGCCGGTGATGATGGAGATCATGTTCGTGCTTGGAGATGGAGATCGAAGGCACAATAAGAAAGGCCATATCATATCACATATTATGAATTGCATGTGATGTTAATCCTTTTATGCATCTTGTATTTCTTAGATCGCGACGGTAGCATTATAAGATGATCCCTCTTCCTAAATATCAAGTAATAAAAGTGTTCGTCCTTAGTAGGCACAGTTCCTAAGACTCATCGTTTCGAAGCACCATGTGATGATCGGGTGTGATAGATTCTACATGTGCATACAACAGGAGCAAGTAAAATTTTCTCATGCGGATACTAAGGTTAACCTTGATGAGCCTAGCATGTACATACATGGTCTCGGAACACGGAATACCAAAGGTAAAGCATAAGTCATATAGATGATAGGATGAATATGTTGATTGTTCGTCTTTGAAACTACATCATCTCTCGTGATGATCGAACTTGATGTAGTGGATTTAGTTCGTGTGATCACTAAAACAATGTGAGAGATATTGTTTTGAGTGGGAGTTCACCTAGTTAATTTAAGTATTAAATGTGTTCCTAGAGAAAGAAAAGTTGAAAATCAATGGAAGCAACTTCGCGGATTGGTTCCGTAATTTGAGATTTATCCTCAATACTGGTGATGAGCGCAATGTGCATGACACAAAGCGTGATGACTACAATCTTGTGAAATATGTGATCCTTATGTCAATGGAGCCAGCGCTCCAAGAATGCTTTGAACTTAGCAGCGCTGCTGCTATGGTGAAGGAACTCAAAGACATGTTTGAGGGCCATATCCGTGCTAAGAGATACATGATCTCTAGCGAGTTCTTTAGTGCTATAATGAAGGAACACAACTCTATGAATGATCACATCATGATGATGATGTACTTTGTTCAACGTCTCAAGGTACTAGGATATGAAATCCCAGTTGATCTTGTGATAGATAGAGTTCTGCAATCGCTCACACCTAGTTACAAAAGGTTTGTGCTGAATTACAAGATAGGTGATGCGATTGGATCGCTCACTGAATTGGCTACCACCTTGGTGGCTGCCGAAGTAGACATAAAGAATTAGGGTGAGCTCAAGGGTAACTTCAAAGGCAACAAATCAGTTGTTGCACCTAATAATAAAACTTGAGTTGGTGCTAGTCCCGATGATATATGCATGTATTGCAAAGTGTGTGGTCACTGGAAGCAGAATTGCCCCAAGTAACTGGCAGATCTGAAAAACGGTAACATCAAGAAGAAAGGTATATTCGATATACACGTTATTGATGTGTATCTTACTAGCAATCGTAGTAGTGTCTGAGTATTTGATACTGGTTCGGTTGCTCATATTTGTAACTCGAAACAGGTGTTGCGGAATAAACGGAGACTAGCGAGAGACAAGGTGACGATGCGCGTTGGAAATGGCTCCAAGGTTGATGTGATCGTTGTCAGCACGCTCCCTCTTCATCTACCATCGGGATTAGTTCTATACTTAAATAATTGTTATTTAGTGTCTACGTTGAGCATGAACATTATATCAGGATCTTGTTTATTGCGAGACGATTAATTGTTTAAGTCCGAGAATAATGGTTATTTGATTTATATGAGTAATATTTTTTATGGTCATGCGCCTATGATAGATGGTTTATTCTTATTGAATCTCGATAGTAGTGATACACATGTTCATAATATAGATGCTAAGCATTTGAAATTAAATGATAATTCTACATATATGTGGCATTATCGTCTTGGTTACATTGGAGTGAAGCGTATGAAGAAACTCTATTTCGATGAATTTCTTGAATCACTTGATTTCGAATCACTTGAAAGATGTGAAGCGTGTCTCATGGGAAAAATAACTAAGCCTCCATTCTCTGGTATGATGGAGCGAGCTACGGACTTATTGGAAATCATACATACCGATGTGTGTGGCCCGATGAGTATGGCATCACGCGGTGGTTATTGTTATGTTCTTACTTTCACAGATGACTTGAGTAGATATGGGCATATCTATTTCATGAAACATAAGTATGAAACTTTCGAGAAGTTTAAGAAATTTTAAAGTGAAGTAGAGAATCAACGTAGCAAGAAGATTAAATTTCTATGATCTGATCGTGAAGGTGAATATCTAAGTTACGAGTTTGGCGAGTATTTGAAGAAATGTGAAATACTTTCACAATTGACACCGTCGAAAACAACACAACGTAATGGTGTGTCCGAACGTTATAATTAAACTCTCTTAGATATGGTTCGTTCTATGATGTCTCTTACTGATTTACCGTTATCATTTTGGGGTTATGTATTAGAAACAGCCGCATTCGTTTTAAATAGAGCACCTTATAAATCCGTTAAACGACACCGTATAAATTATGGTTTGGTAAGAAACCTAAATTATCGTTTCTTAAAGTTTAGGGCTGCAAAGCTTATGTAAAAAAGTTACAGTCTGACAAGCTTGAACCCAGAGCGAAAAAATATGTCTTCATAGGATACCCGAAGGAAACTATTGGTTATACCTTCTATTATAGATCCGAAGACAAAATCTTCGTTGCCAAAATTGAATCATTTCTTGAGAAAAAGTTTCTCTCGAAAGAAGTGACTGAAAGGTAAGTAGAACTCAACGAGGTTGTTGAAACTTCTCTCGGATTTGAGAGTAGCACGTATAATTTGTATCCTTGTTGGCATGTGCATGTGGTATAACACTGTATTGTGACCGTGTATGACAGTACACTTGGTTATGAATTTGCAATACATGGTTGCTCACACCCATTGGCATAATCATAAAGGGTACGTGTACTGTTGAAAAGATTAAGAAAGGTAAAATAATCAATAGCCATCTAGTACTATGCTGCATCAGCTTGTAATTTCAAGCTAACACCTGAGGCAAAATATGGTAGTACGAAGTTTCAGAGTATACATAATTGGTGAATGCAAAGCGTATGAGCTAAGCTAAATCAAAGGTCGTACTGGGTGGTTGTTCCCAATTAACTGTCACGGCTTGTTTTAAGGTGCGCATAACCAGATTCAGGTAACCATGTTCAGGAAACAAACATTCATGGATGCCCAAAATATTCTTTTGTCAAGAAAAATTTCTGTGCTTTTCTACATAAACTAAATATATATATTATGGAGTATGCTCCATTATTAGCTAACAAAAATGAATAGAACAGAGGCAATATAACTAGTAAATTCTTGCAGGTGCAACCATTTTCCGTTTTATTTTTGAGAAAAACCATATAATTTCTTGCAGGCACAACCATTTTTTTTGTAGCAAAACATTTTTTTTCCAGTTAGCATGTACGATCCTCTCATTCAAGAACTATAGAGGAGCAGTCCTCGAAAAGAATTATTAAGCAAAAAGTAGTCTTACGCTGGCATTCCCAGGACGAACAGCCCAGAGCACTGGCCCAGGTACCCGAGAAGCTTCTGGGCTTGGCCCGTTGCCTCCATCATCTACGAATATTCATCAAAAGAAAAAAGGAGAGGAAAATTTCAGTGACAGCAAGAATAGAGGTCACGTACGTACGAATCGACGATAAACCTGGGGGAAAAAAATCCAAAACAGCAACAGGATCCAAGATAAACCCGTGAAAAAAAAGAGGGGAAGTTGTATAGAGGTGTCACACAAAAGCATCAAGAACTTGGACAAGTATACTTGTAGTTGAACGATCGAAACCTGAGAGAGCAAAATGTTTCTTTTGTTTTTGAAACAACGAAGGCTGGATATGGGATCTGTCATGCTCATACAAAATCATCAAGACAGAAGTTCCCCTACAAGAACATGGACAGAAGCGCCATACAAAATCATCAAGAACAGCAACAAGTAGTTGTAGCCTTGTAGTCCAAAGATCCAAAACCTGAGAGAGAGAAAAAGGGCCCCTTTTGTTCTGAAACAAGAAAGCATGGACGAGCATGGATGGGATCTGTCACGTCACGTGCATAGAAAGATCTTACTACTAGATTAAGAACAGCAATTTTTTTCACTAGCCGGCAACAAGTCTTTGGACGATCCAAACCTGAGAAAAGAATATGATCGATCCAAGGAACGAAGAAGAGATGGATGGAGCACATGATCGATTGACACAGGGGCTCGTGCATGAACATAACAAGGTGACACCGACCGAGACTCGCTCCGTCGCTCGCACGCTGCCTTTATGGTGGCGGCTCCCTTTTGTGGCAGTCTGTTTTTTTTTTTTGTGGCAGTCTGTTGTGACTAGGGAGAGACAGCGCGCGCCTGCAGGGTGGCAGGGAGAGAGCAGACCGTACATTGACTGCCTCGTTGGCTCGTCCTGCTCGTATACTCTCCTTGGATGGAAACAAAACTAAGCCCCTCCTTTGAAATTCAAAAAAAAAAGGCAGTATATATTACTATCTAAAGACATCTTCAGCGAATCGACTTGATTCAGCGAGACCCAAATAGACCGAGCGCCCCGGAACCTGTGACCACCCATTCTCAGCTCAAATTTAGGATGGCTTTGTGTCGAGCTAGACAACACACGTGTCCGCCAGCAATGTCCTCTTCTGCTGCCCTGGCCCGCCAACCGGTGCTCAAAAAGTAAATCCATATTCATTTTATGCTACAAAGATCCGGTGATGTCGCCGCCCACCAGTGCCGCCTCTGGCCACCCTGTAGTTAAATCTGTGCACTGGCTGGTTTCAACCCACCTAAACCGGTGAACCAACCCGCACCGCACCGCTCGTCGGTTTTGCACGGTGTCACTGGTTTCACTGGGTTGAAACTGTTTAAAACCATGTCCGTCTCGTGACGTCCCTGGCGACATGCATCTGTTGTTTTTCGTGCAACTGCCCGCTCGCCAACCACTGACCAACACCGGCGTCATGTTAGCGACAGGCTCCGCTGATTACGCCATGGGCATGTCTTCTCCGTGCTGCTTCGCTCAACAAGATGTTACGGCCGGCCGCAAAACTTCGTTGTGGCTCCGGGGAGCTAGCCCAACTGCTACGTGCTACTGGCTATCTGCGCCGGCAAGCTCAGGAAGATGGCCTACACCACAGCCGCAAAGTTGCAAACCCGTGGATGCTCTAGACATTGTTGTGGAAGACGAGCGGCTCGCTGGTCTGAGCTAGGATCGCATCGACTCGGGGGCATGGGGATGTGCACGACATGGAGAGGCCACCGGACATTTACGCAAACACTTGGCGGGCGCTATTACCACTGCCGTGTGGTGCAGTTCTCACGAGTGCAGGAGAGATTCGTTGGAGAGTGCGCAGACACGAATAAACTAGATGGCACCCTGAATTTGAGAGAAAATGTCGGCGGCGTGCAGCAGCCTTGTTAAATTCCTTCGCCGCTATCCACTATGCCCTGCAAACAGTGTAACCCATAGACAGTGAGTACACCAACCCAGGTGAAACCATGTTTGACGGGCTGGTTTCAGTAAACCGTCCAAACCCAGCTAAACCGGCAATGCACAGGCTTACCTGTAGTTGTTCTCTCGCCGATTGTTGTTCACCATCCCTGCAGGCAGCCCTCTTGCCGACGTTGGCATCAATTGGCACCGCCACGTGAACTCGGGAAGCGCATCTATCGTCGCGGTCTCCACAGTCCATGGCTCCATGCAGTCGCCCGGGTTCTTGTGCTGCTCCATGTGAACTCAGGAAGCGCATCCATCATTGCGGTCGCCCCCTGTCACAGGCCATGCCGTCGCCCGAGTTCTTGTGTTGCTCCAGCTTTCTTCCGCCCATGACAGGTCAATTTTGTCGCCCATAGGCTCGGACCGTCCACAAACCAAGGCACCCATGACATGTTCATCCAAGTGCATAGCCGAAACCGATGGCAACTAGCTCGAGCTCGATCAAGTTCTTATTCAATCATGTGGTGGACACATGTCAACACCCGGATTTTTAATCACAGATGCCTGTTATGCCATACATCGCAATCCCAGGATTACCATTTTTGTGAGACATGACAGATTGGATATCACAGTACATCATCCATTACAAACCATACATAAGTACTTACACAAATAAGGATCTCATGATCCAGTTCTTAATACAATTTAAGCAACGGAATAACGTAATAGTAACGATAGCGTAGGCGAAGCTCCATCTTCAGGGTCACAGGCAATGCTGACGATAGGAGATGATCCTAGTTGTCGTAACCTTCCTGCGGTCTGTCATCCTGATACTCCTCTTCATAGTCTGGCCACGGGAATAGCCAGGGACAAAACCATGAGTACTCTTTAAGTACTCGCAAACTAATACTAACAAGTTAAGGGGGTTTTTGAATAGGATAAACTAAGCTCTAGGGTTGTTTTGAAAAAAGCTAGATTTACCTCTACTAAGTTTAGAAGCAAAGAAAACTAGTTGAAAGTTTTATAACACCTAAGTGGGAACTTGAATTTCATATCACAACTCTGTTGTGGTCAAGTCAAAGTTACAAATCATTTCACAAGTCGTTTTGAAAACATCTGACGGGGGAACAGTATGGCCACTCCAATTGTCCATAACCACGGACGCGGCTATTCGAATAGGTTGACACTCTGCAGAGATTGTACACTTTCACCACAACATTCGATATATCCGTCAGGAACAAATCCTGAATCCACCATACTCACTATGCGGATAATCAATCCTAACCTTTCAGTTACACGCCCTAGTATAGGCACCTCTCCTGTGAGTTTGGCCTCTCAACCATGACCAACTGTCATCTTGGGTACTGCACAGGTGGACAATCTTCACAAGGTAGCCTCAGCTCAGACCTTGGCCGCAAGGGAACCCATACTAAGGTATATAATTTTCCAGTTAATCCCTAACCAATTTTCGGGTATTGTGGTTGTACGGCAAAATTGGAATGGTATCACATCCAGACAACCATCAGTTTTATAAAGGGATAAGGCTCATGCCTTAACATTTTTATCATCAAAATCATCTGGTGATCGGAAACACGTGTCAAAACATTTCAGTAGAATGACTCATCATTCTAAGGTTTTCATAACCATTTTCACCAAGTATTCCCATCTAAAGTTGATCAAGTTTTATGCTTAGCACTAGCATCTATAAGTGGGGGTAAACACTAATAAAGGGGTGGTAAATAAGTGGGGATTAGCTAAATTCAATATCATGCCTTATGATAACATCTGGATTATCTATCTTAGGCCAAATTTTATGCTCTTTACCCTACCTTCAATTATCTTTCTAGAATCTATAAGTCACTAAGTAAACTCTAAGAGAAAGCTTGATAAAGACAAAGAGTAATGTGGCATCCCGCAAAACCACTGCTAGAAAATCGCGTTGAATTTGTGCATTGCATCGTCATCATCATGCATTGTTTGCTTAAAACTATTTTCGCCAAGCCTGTTTTCGTTTTCTAAAACGCCCCATCTTTAAATAAATATCAAACCCCGGGTCTCCGGATTATTTTTGTTGTCTGCTATCGGTTTGCAAACGGTGTTTTAAAAACAAATAAAATCTTATATTATTTTAGTGGGGGCAGTCGAACGGGCCGAATCGACCCGAACGACCACCCCCGATTCCAAATCGGTCCACCTAAAAATCCTACAGCTACCTACACCTAATCTACCCCCCAACCAGCCACCTCACCCCGGCCAACCCCGTCGCGCCACCTCACCTCTCTCCCTCCCTCCACCAATCCTATGTTGCCACCTAGACCAGCCCACCTCCCCACCTGGCCACACACTCAACACACCCAGGCCCACACACACGCACCCCACGCCTGATCCCCACCCCACCGCCTCCAGCTGGCCACCCCGCCTGGACCCTCTCTCTCTCTCTCTTACAGGACCCACCCCACCGACGCTCACCTCCTCTCCCCAACCTGCGTCTCCCTCCTCTGGCTCCCTCCTCTCCGCTCCCCACCTACCCGCCCGCCTCTTCCTCTCCACTGCGATCACTGACCCCTAGTGCTCCTCCAACCTCCGCCTCTCTTCCCCAGTCCCATGGCCTTGCCGCCTCCGTCTCCTCCAGCGCCCTGGCGCTTGTGGCCAGCCTCGCCCCCTCCCCGCTACCCTCTGCAGCCGACCTCTCTCCTCCTTGGCGTGGCGCCTCGCCCTCTCGCAACCTCTCGCCCGCCGCCTCCGCCTCCGCCTCACGCGAGCCCGCCGCCGCTTCCCGTCGCCGGCCGCGCCACCGACGACCTCAGCCCGGCTCCTCCTCGCTCGGCGCATCTCCGCCACCTCCGCGGCGGCCGTCGCTTCTCTGCGCCTGCCTTGCGCGCCTCGCGTGCTCGGCCGCGCCCGCCTTCATCCCCGCCTCAGGCCGGTGGCCCTCTCCTCGCGCCAGCTCCTCCGCAACCTCCTTCCGCCTCACGGTCGCGCCGCTTGCCCTCGCTGCCGGTCCCAGTCAAGCCGCGCCCCGCTCCTCCGTCGAGTCTCGCCGTTCGCCTCGACCCGGCGCCTGTCCATCCTCCATCTCGGGACCGACGGGACCACCTTCACGGGTCCGAAGGATCCCTAGAACGCAAAGGCTGCCCCCACATATCCGAGTGGCCCTTCCCGGACCCGATGGAACCGGAGCCTCAAGGTCTTCACGGATTCCACGACCCCGACATCGAACGACAAGATCATCGTCACGGAACCCGAAGACACATGTGCGACAAGTACTCTTTTCCCGAAGGCGCCAAGACCCCGAAACCCCCAAGATCTCCGCTGCAGGACAACAAGCCCTTCGGAGTGAAACCAATAAGATCTACCGCCGGACGCCAAGTACTCTTTTCCGGATCCGAAGACCGAACCCGGGCGCGCCAAGTTCTGCAACCCGAGACCCCGATGCGACAAGTACCTCATCCCGAACTCCAAGGCCGTCAACATGACCCGAAGACCCCGAACACCAAGACCGACCCGATACAACGGCCCGACAAGACCCTCGCAACGGCAAGATCGACCCCGTGGGACCCGACAAGTTCTCCGTCTTGTATCAGCTCCCGGAGTCCGAACCTTGATCCGTCGAACCCTGGACCCCGACCCCGAACCCCGTCGAACCCTAACCAAGATCTGCCGAACCCTAATGTGTGATTCCCCTCCCGAGCCCTATTTTATAATATAATACAATTGATGCATATCAAATCATTCATCTCGCATGCATATCATGTGGTTTGGGGGCCTTATGCCGATTCACCTAATAATTAAATATGGGGCCCATATGCGGGCAAATCTAGTCTCATATTGGCCTCATTTAAACTTGTATAGCGAACCGGTGATATATTCTGCCTTGTAAAACAACATTTAAATTGTGGGGTATCTAAACAACTTGAACCGCCTAATTAATGTCGGGACCCCGGTTCCACTTAATATTGACCTAATCGCATCGCACCTTTGCCATGTCATACATCATACATGCATCATGTCGATCTTCTGCCGTTGTATTAAATATTGCATCCGGTGTTTATTCTAGTGATTTGCTTCTTCGTGGATAAGGCCGTTGAGTTGATGTGAGCTTCGCCCCGATCTTCGGTTGAACCTTCGACAATGTTTTCAGGCGAGCATCTCCCCCTTTCTACCTATCTTACTTTTATAGTATTTATTCCCTCCTGTTGATCTATTGCTATCTGTGTTGCGATGCTCTAGTTTTCCGTTCCCTGGATATTCCCTGCAGCCTCATATTGCCTTGGACACATCCCATTACCTGTTGTTTGATAGATAGTTGGACTTGCGCGTCGTAGTCGCTTGCTCAAGTGCTGTTGCGTGTCGTCAAGTGCCACAGTTGTTGGAGCCTTGCCGCATGTTTGTTGTTGGAGATGATTATGGTTTTACTTATCGTTCACTTTAATTCCTGTTTTACAACTAAAATTGAAGTAAGCAGAGGCATCGGTGGGTGATAGAAAATATTTGGTTTCCGAACGCCCACTTGTGTCCCGTAGGACCCCGAGTACTTGATACCTGTTCCTTGATTTATCGCGCTATCCACATCCGGGAGGTATATGGGACCCCCGAGCGAGCTTGATTCAGTCTTATTTCTTGGGGCCACAAACTAGTTTGAGGTTTTATTTACTATCTGTACTTATGCCATGCTACTTACGCATTTACGATTGTGCGAGGAGCACATCTGTATGCTTAGGATCGTGGCACGATTCCATGGTGTCGACAAGCCCGTTTTGGGTTCCCGATTGTTCACACCGTCCCCACAACCTTGAGTCCGTCTCGAGCTTGCTTACTTCGTTGCGGGTCTACTTTAAGGGGTGGCCCCTGAAATATTTCTGAATCCTGTGATTGTTCAGTCGTGAAAGCCTCGTTGGGTTTTGATTTGGTTTTTCCGAGGTTGATCGAGCGTGTGTTGCTATTGGTGCACCCCGGCCGGGTAAAACTTTCTGAAAGCCGTGTCCGCGGATATGGACGACTTGGAGCACAGTATCTCGACCATAGACAAACATAACTAAAGTTTATTGCTATAAATTTGACTTTATAATGACTAGTAATCAGCTTCACTATAATGGAATGGCTAAATAATACTGCCCACAATTGCTTGTTTGAGTTGTCGCTTGTGACCATTGTACCTGACTAGTAAGTATTCCAACTACAACGGAATGGCTAAATAAAAGTACCAACAACTGCTGGGTTTGGGTTATCTCATGCTAATTGTATCTGATTAGTAAGTGTTGCAACTATAACGGAATGGTTAACTAAAAGTGCCCACTGCTTACTTTATCAGAATGATTATCTATACCTGACTAGTAATTGCTGCAACGATAACTGAATAACTAAAACTGCCAACTGTGTGAGTGCCTCGGTTGACTTCCTCGTTTGGTCTCGAGGGGGAGACACCAGGATGGGTTTGTTTGATGGTAGCATCAGGTTGGTTCGAATAGGTCTTTCTTACCCCTCTCTGATAACCGCCAGTTGTATCGAGTCTCTATAGGTTGTCTAGTGCATGTTGTCAGCCGCTTGATCCATACCTATGTGGCGAGGACCGCCAATTCTAGCCTCGCCGTGTCTTGGCCTTAATCTTGGGCTCCTCTTTTCCCTTTGCCCTTTGTCGGCACCCTTTTGTTTAAGCAGGTTTTGAGATCGACGCCGTTAGCGAGGTTACCCTTCCGCTTGGCACAGCAGGTTATGGACGCCATTGGTTATTCTTCAGGGCTCTTAGCCCCATTTGCATCTTGTCCATAGACGGACGCTCTATCATTTTCAAGGTGATTTGGATCTTTGTATATTATATCTGTATTCTTGACTCATGGAGTCGCTGCTATATATATATCTGTTCTGTGGGTCCCATCGAGGACTGCTGTGTAATGTTATTACTTCGTTTTCCACCCGCACGAAAGTGCCTGGTGGGCACCTTTGAATCGTTTCTATGCGGGTTTGGCGAGTTTCGCTAAAACTTGCATAGGGTCGATTCTGAGGGTGTTACAAGTAATAAGCTTGCAAGTAAAACTAGGATGGGGTATCAAGTGGTGTAATCTTGCTAAGAGAGTGGTATAAGCTTGCTAAGTCAACTTGGATAATGAGGCTTGCAAGGTTGCAAGTATAGGCTTGCTCAGTTAAATGGTAGTATTAGGCTTGCTTTGTGCAAAGAAGTGGTTAAAGTTCTCCTCGGCTTCTTCCTCGTAGTATCCTCCTTTCTCCTCGTATCCTTAGTCGATACTAGCGTCTATAAATAAATATGAGGTACACAATCACCAAACAATACTTAACTATTTCTGCTCATCACACAAAGGTTCACACTAGGTGGTCTATCCTCATCACTAACATTACAAGAATTAAAACACTTGTCTTATTTATTTTATTTTAGAAAAGTAATTTATACTCATTGAAAAACTACTTAAGATTTAATATTCTCCAACTCAAACATGGGATCATGTTGACACATGTCATCACCACATATTTTAGTACATGGGAATGTGATTTAAAATGGTGTCACAATTTAATAAGGTTTAACCTTTTTATTTTGTTTAATTAAAGTGACTAGAAATTCCTATGTGGCATTCTTTTATTACTTGAACATTATTTCTGTAAGTAAACCTATATATTTTTGTAGATTCTAAAAGGCATAGTTAAATGTGATTTTTGAGAGTTGGAATCAACTCAAAAGCTCTTATGGTTGAATTTTGAAAAATGTTTGAATGCAGAAAAGCTTCTACCTTGTTATTTTTACCATGGGTGATCTATAGATCTAAATGGTTTGAATACAACGGGCTTGGATTAAGTATGTCAGTACCTTTATAACAAAATTGGTTTCATGCATTTTGGTTTAGTGAATCGAGCTGGGTTGATTTTTGAATCTAGGTACAGAACTGGGTTTGAAATTAAATGAATAAAACTAAATTTGAATTGTTGGGTCGCGCGGGATGTTTAACTGGGCTGGCCCACTACGCACAGCACACGCGCGGGCGGGTTAAGTGGCTATCCCCACGCGTCAGTGAGACAGTGAGGGGCGAAGCGGTACGGGGTGATCTAGGTCGCACGATCTAAATCTAATAGAAAGGCTCTGGTTCATCGTCCACGTCGGGCAGCGCCGGCGAGACAGAACCCTAGCGCGGCAGGTGGGGATCGTGGGAGGCTCACCGGGGCTCAGGCGATGGTCGGCGACGGGGGCGAACGACGAAGTCGACGACGGCGATTCTCCTGGTACCGGCAGCTTCTCCTGGGGCAGCTCCAATTGACGGCGCCTCTCCTCCTCTGCAGCGGCGAACTCCGGTAAAATTTCGGCCACCTGGTGCTCGACTTGCTCTGGGAGTGAGTGGGTGGTATCAGTGAGAGGTGGGGAGTGAACTGGTGTGAAGAAAACGAGCGGGGGAGGCCTCCTTTTATAGTGGCTGAAGGGGGCCGACGGGCGAGGGCTGAGCTCGTCGTGGTCGACAGCACAGAGGGCTAATGGCATGGGATACGATAGGGGGCGGTGTTGTGCTCCCTGGCGAAGCTCAACGGCATGGTGGAGAGGCGTGGGGCGATGCTGATCAGTCGGAACACGTCGACACTCTGGGCGGGTCCGACAGCGATTTTAATGGCGCACATCATGCATGGTCCGCGCGGCGGTGAATGGGCATGTCTGCGGGGTTGTTGAGGTGCTAGCGATCACATATGCAAACGGCGAGGGCGGCGCACGGTCGTGTTGGAATTATGCCCTAGAGGCAATAATAAAGATGTTATTATTATAATTCTTGTTCAAGATAAAGTTTATATTCCATGCTAGAATTGTATTAAGCGGAAACTTTAATACTTGTGTGGTTTGTAAACAACACCGTGTCCCTAGTACGCCTCTATGGACTAGCTCATTGATCAATGATGGTTAAGGTTTCCTAACCATAGACATGAGTTGTCAATTGATAATGAGATCATATCATTGGGAGAATGATATGGTGGATAGACCCAAACAAAGCAGAGCAATTAGATCGTGTCATCGTGTTCGTCTTTGCGAAGCTTTTCCTATGTCAAATATTGTATTTCTTAGACCATGAGATAATGCAACTCCCTGGTACCGGAAGAAAGCTTTGAGGTCATCAAACGTCATCCTATGAGAGGGTGATCATAAAGGTGTCTCTCAGGTGATCGGAAAGTATCTGTTGGGTTGTATGTATCGAGATGGGATTTGTTCCTCCCAAGTCGGAGAGATATACTTCGGGCCCACTCGGTAATCGATATCAACACCGCTTGCAAGCATGTGGTTAAGGAGTTAATCACAAAGTGATATCGGATTACGGAACGAGTAAAATACTTAACGTGTGAGATTGAACTAGGTATGACGGATCGACGATCGAATCTCGGGCAAGTAAAATATCGCGAAGGAATATATATATGGGATTGATTGAATCCTGGCATCGTGGTTCATCCGATATGATCATCGATGAATGTGTGGGAGTCAATATGGGTGCCTAGACCCCGCTGTTGATTATTGATAGAAGATCATGTCTGCATATTCTCGAACCCGCAGGGTCACACACTTAACGTGTCTCGACGCTAGGATAGATTGGATAATTGGTTTATGAATTTTTTTCCGGAGTCTCGGATGGGATCCGGGATATCACGAGAGGTTCCGGAATAATTTCAGTCCCTGCCCATAATTCTGCACATAAGGCAGACCTTGAACCAAGGTTATACATAGATCCTTTGATCTCCACGGGAATAAGATTCATATAAGGCAGTGCAGTTTCTGGAGTTCGGAATTGTTCCGGGTTAATCGGTATTGTACCGGAAGCTTCTAGAACCTTCCGGAAGGGGACCAACATGTCCCCACCTTCCGGGAGGGGGCATGGGCCTATGAGGGAGTGTCCTGGCCGCATTAGGCCAGGGGCACAAGGCCCCATAGGGCCCAGCCGATTCTAGAGAGATTTGACTCGTTTAAATCTCGGGATAGAATCTCTAGATAAGGGAGAGTTTAAATTGTTTAAACTAGAGATAGGATTTCTCGATAAGGGAGAGTTTAAATTGTTTAAACTAGAGATAGGCTTGGAGGAGGGGCAAGGGCTGGCCGCCCCCCTCTATATATAGAGGGGTGGTGCGCCCCCTCCCCCTAACACACACCTTCCTCCAAGCCCTAGCAGCCTTGCTACCTTCCTCTCTCCCTCCCGACTGTTTGTAGGCGAAGCCCTGCAGCAGAAATTCTCCACCATATACACCACGCCGTCGTGTTGTAGATCCAATCTATCTCTCCACCATACTCGCTGGTCCGAGGAAGGAGGAGGTCGAAGTCTTTGCGTGTGCATCTCACGGAGGCACCGCCACTTGTGGTGCTAGATCGGATCGGATCGCGAGGAGGAGAAGCGAGTACGACTACATCACCCACGTTCCGACGAGCGTTCATTGTCTGAATCTTCAAGGGTATGAAGATCTAATCCAATCTCTCGTTGATTGCATCTCCTAGATTAGATCTTGGCTTTCCCTCTGTTACATCCGTAGAAAATTTTGATTTACTATGCCGCGAAACCCTTGGTGGTATCAGAGCTAGATCTATGCGTAGATGTGTTTCACGAGTAGAACGCAACATGGTTGTTGCGGGCGTTGATGTTTTCTGTTGCAAGCCTCTTGTTTGTGTTCTTCTTACGATGCGGGATAGTGAGATTGAAGCGGTCCAGGCTAACCTTACGCGTCGTTCGCGAGACCGCTCCGCACTTGGCGTGTGGCTTGTTCCACACATGGTGGTGGATGTCAGTTTCTCTCACTATAGTTTTCATGGGATTAACACCGGAGTTTGGCAACCATAATATCACCGTTGTGGGTTTCCGTAGGTAAGAATCGTTCTTAGCATCTACTCCCATAAGCCACGTAAAACATGCAACAACAAAGTAGAGGCGTCTAACTTGTTTTTGCAGGGAGTGTTTCTGTGATATGGTATGGCCCAAGATGTGATGTGTATAATGTATGCGATGATCATGTTTTGTAATGTTTCACGACTTGCATGTCGATGAGTACACAACCGGCAGGAGCCATATGGTTGTCTTTATAATTGTGTATGACCTGAGTCAACTTCTTATACGTGATGTAATAGCTTTACTTTATCGCTAAGTAGTTAGCAATAGTTGTAGTTGCTATTCGTGGTGGAGGCAATCATGGTGGAGTGATGGAGATCATGCGGAACGCACAAGATGGAGATCATTCTTGCGAAGATTGGCTATACCATGTCACATAAAGTTATATGCATGTGATGTTTATCCCTTTTATGTATCTTATCATGCTTAGATCGCGACGGTAGCATTATAAGATGATTCCTCATAAAGATCAAGATAAAACTGTGTTCTCCCCAAGTATGCACCGTTGCGAAAGTTAAATGTGTCCAAGCATCACGTGATGATTGGGTGCTATAGACTCTACGCTCATACATGGTGCAAGCCAGTTTTGCACACGGAAATACTTGGGTCTAACTTGACGAGCCTAGCATGTACGGACATGGCCTCGGAACACAAGAACGAAAGGTTAAGCATGAGTCATATGAATGATATGATCGACACTTTGTTGTCCACCATTGAAACCACATCTCTTCTCGTGATGATCGGATTAGGTGTGGTGAATTTGGATCGTGTTCACTAAACAACTTGAGGGATGTTGAATTTAGTGGGAGTTCATCTAGTAATTTGATTAAGTTGAACTATTTATCATGAACATAGTCTAAATTGTACTTGCAAATCTTGTAGATCACATGGCCAAATCCAACTTCAACATTTTTCTTTGA
The DNA here is from genome assembly GCA_030063025.1 of Avena longiglumis. NCBI lineage: Eukaryota > Viridiplantae > Streptophyta > Magnoliopsida > Poales > Poaceae > Avena > Avena longiglumis. The sequence goes on from CP125975.1 coordinate 401,642,299, forward strand.
GAAGGAAAAGCTTAGAAACAATGGGTCTAACTTCACCAATTGGTTCCGCAATCTAAGAATCATTCTGCGGCGGACAAAGGACTATGTCCTTGGGAAGCGTTAGGTGACCCCCTGGCTGCAATCGCTGTACCGATGAGAAAGCTGTCATCGATCGCGCAAAGATGATTATGGTGTGATTAAGAGCACCATGTTGTTTGCTATGGAAGAGCTTCAAAATCGTTTTGAAACCTATCCGGGCCCTTTGAGATTCTCGAGCTGAAAACCATGTTTGAGACTCAAGCCCGTTCGAGAGATATGATATCTCCGAGAAGTTCTTTAACGCAAGATGGAGGAAGGAGTTCCGTTAGTGAGCACGCCATAAAGATGTCGGGCTACACTCAGCATTGAGCAAGCTGGAATGCACGATTCGGAGGAGCTCAAGATTGACAGGTTCTGCAATCACTCCTCCCGGCTACAAAAGTTTTGTAGTGACTCATAATCAGTTGGTTCCACGATCGATCACCGAGCTCTTCGCAAAGTGAAGGCTGCGAGTGGACATCAAGAAGGATAATCATGTGTTGATGGTCAACAAGCCCTCCTTTAAGAAAGGTAAGGAGCAAAGAAGCCCTTCAAGAAGGCGGCGACAAGCGATGCCCTGGAGAAGAAGCTCAGTGCGGTCCCAAGCGGACAGAGTGCTTCTATTGCAAGGACAAGGGTCCTTTGGGCATAGTTGTCAAAGTACTTAGCGGACAAGAAGGTGGCCGCACCATCAAAGGTATATTTGATATACATGTTATTGATGTTTTCCTTACTAGCCCTCGTTGTAGTGCACGGGTATTTGATACGGTTCGGTTGCTAATATTTGTAACTCGAAGCAGGAGCTACGGAATAGACTGCGAGGGATGAGGTGACGATCTTGGCGTTAGCGGATCAAGAGTTGATGTGATGGCGTGGCACGCTCTCCTTAGTTTTACCTTGGATTAGTTTTAAACCTTAATAAATGTTATTATGTGCTGCGTTGAGCATGAACATTATTTCGGATCGTGTTTATTGCAAGACGGTTATTCATTTAAATCGGAGAATAATGGTTGTTCTATTTATATGAGTAACATCTTTTATGGTCATGCACCTCTTGTGAATGGTTTATTTCTTCTAAATCTCGAAAGGGATGAAACACACATCCATAACATTGAGGCTAAGAGATGCAAAGTAGATAGTCATAATACTACTTATTTGTGGCACTGTCGTCTAGGTCATATTGGTATAAAGCGCATGAAGAAACTCCATTCTGATGGACTTTTGGAGTCTCTTGATTTTGAATCATTTGACACATGCGAACCATGCCTCATGGGCAAGATGATCAATACCCCGTTCTCCGGTATGATGGAGCGAGCAACGGACTTGTTGGAAATCATACATACCGATGTATGCGGACCGATGAGTGTTTCGACGCGCGGTGGATATCGCTATTTTCTCACTTTTACCGATGACTTAAGTAGATATGGGTATATCTATTTAATGAAACATAAATCTGAAACGTTTGAAAAGTTCAAAGAATTTCGAATGAAGTGGAGAACCATCGTAATGAAAGATTAAGTTTCTACGATCCGATCGTGGAGGTGAATATTTGAGTTATGATTTTCTCACGCATCTTAAAGCAAGTGGAATCGTTTCACAACTCACGCCACCCGAACACCACAGTAGCAATGGTGTGTGCGGCGAATCGAACCCTATTAGATATGGTTCGATCAATGATGTCTCTCTTGATTTGTCGTTATCATTTTGGGGTTATGCACTAGAAACCGCTGCATTCACTTTAAATAGGGCTCCATCTAAATCCGTTGAGACGACACCGTATGAACTGTGGTTTGGTGCTAAACCTAAGTTGTCGTTTCTTAAAGTTTGGGGATGCGAAGCTTCGTCAAGAAGTTGATGCGGACAAGCTCGAACCCAAAGAGGAGAAATGCGTCTTCATAGGATACCCTAAGGAAACCATTGGGTATACCTTCTATCCGTAACCGAAGGCAAAGTGTTTGTGCATAAAAAGAACGGTTCCTTTCTTGAGAAGGAGTTTCTCTCGAAAGAAGTGAGTGGGAGGAAAGTAGAGCTAGACGAGGTTATTGAACCTTCTCTTGAATTGGAGAGTAGCGCAAGACCTGAAATTGTTCGATGCACTTTGCACCAACAATAGTGGAAGCTAATGACAAGGATCATGAAGCTTGGACGATCTTTGCTCTCGAGCGTTGCAGGTCGACAAGGTCGCGTGCCCCTCACAGTGGTACGACAACCTGTCTTGTTGTCTTGTTAGTAGAAGACGGTGAACCTACGAACTATGAGGAAGCGATGATGAGCCGGACTACGAGAAATGGCTAGAAGCCATGAAATCCGAATTGGGATCCATGAGCGAAAACCAAGTATGGACTTTGGTGGACCCTCCTAGCGACCGAAAGGCCGTTGAGTGCAAATGGATCTTCAAGAAGAAAACGGACGCCGATGGTAATGTTACCGTCTATAAAGCACGGCTTGTCACGAAAGGTTTTCGACAAGTTCAAGGTGTTGACTACGATGAGACTTTCTCTCCCGTAGTGATGTTTAAGTCCATTCGGATTTTATTAGCAATTGCTACGTTTCATGATTATGAAATATGGCAGATGGATGTCAAGACTGCGTTCCTCAATGGCAACATTGATGAAGAGTTGTATATGATACAACCCGAAGGTTTTGTCGATCCTAAGGATGCTGATAAAGTATGCAAACTTCAGCGTTCCATTTATGGACTGAAGCAAGCATCTCGGAGTTGGAACCTTCGTTTTATTCAAGTGATCAAGAGCTTTGGATTTGTTCCAAATTTCTATGAAGCTTGCATCTACAAGAAAGTGAGTGGGAGCTCGGTGACGTTTCTGGTACTATATGTGGATGACATATTGATTATCGGAAATGACATCAACATGCTTAACGATGTGAAGAATTATTTGAACAAGTGTTTTTCAATGAAGGACCTAGGTGAAGCTGCTTATATATTGGGCATCAAGATCTATAGAGATAGACAAAGACGCCTGATAGCTTTAAGCCAGAGTACATACCTAGACAAAGTTCTGAAAAGGTTCAGAATGGATAAGGCAAAGAAAGGTTCAGTGCCTATGTTGTCAGGTAAGATATTGAGCAAGGCTCAGTGTCCACTCTGATGAAATGATAGGAAGCTATGAGCAAAGTGCCTTATGCCTCGGCCATAGGTTCCATCATGTATGCCATCTTGTGTACTAGACGGATGTGTCCAATGCTCTTAGTTTGACGAGATATCAAAGTGATCCGAGTGGAACATTTGGACAGCGTGAAGAACATCCTAAAGTACCTAAATAGAACTAAAGAAATGTTCTTAGTCTATGCGGGTGATTAACGACTTGTCGTAAAGGTTACATCGACGCTAGTTTCGACACGACAAGGATGATTCTAAATCTCGACGGGATACGTGTATATTTTGAATGGAGGAGCCTGTGAGTGGAGAAGCTGCAAGCAAAGCGTGATCGCGGGATCTACAAAGGAAGCGGAATACATGGCTGCAGAAGCGTCAAGTGAAGGAGTTTGGATCGAAACTTCATCATCGAGCTTGGCGTGGTTCCAAGTGCATTGGACCCACTTGGAGATATTGTGTGACAACATTGGCGCCATAGCACTCGCTAAGGAACCAAGATATCATCCAAAGACCAAGCATATCAACCGCAAAAGTTTCATATAATCCGAGATTATATAGCAGATGGAGATCGAAGATTAGCAAAGTACATACGGATCCGAATGTCGCAGATCCACCGACTAAACCTCTTCCACGTGTAAAACATGATCAACACCTCGATGCCATGGGTGTGAGATTGTTGCCAGATGTAAACTAGATTATTGACTCTAGTGCAAGTGGAGACTATTGGAATTATGCCCTAGAGGCAATAATAAAGATGTTATTATTATAATTCTTGTTCATGATAAAGTTTATATTCCATGCTAGAATTGTATTAGCGGAAACTTTAATACTTGTGTGGTTTGTAAATAACACCGTGTCCCTAATGCGCCTCTATGGACTAGCTCATTGATCAATGATGGTTAAGGTTTCCTAACCATAGACATGAGTTGTCAATTGATAATGAGATCATATCATTGGGAGAATGATATGGTGGATAGACCAAACAAAGCGAGCAATTAGATCGTGTCATCGTGTTCGTCTTTGCGAAGCTTTTCCTATGTCAAATATTGTATTCCTTAGACCATGAGATAATGCAACTCCACGTACGGAAGAAAGCTTTGAGGTCATCAAACGTCATCCTATGAGAGGGTGATCATAAAGGTGTCTCTCGGTGATCGGAAAGTATCATTGGGTTGTATGTATCGAGATGGAATTTGTCCCTCCCAAGTCGGAGAGATATACTTGGGCCCACTCGGTAATCGATATCAACACCGCTTGCAAGCATGTGGTTAAGGAGTTAATCACAAAGTGATATCGGATTCTGAGCGAGTAAAGTACTTCTTGTGAGCGAGATTGAACTAGGTATGACGATGCAAGCGATCGAATCTCGGGCAAGTAAAATATCGCGAGACGAAGGGAATATATATGGGATTAATTGAATCCTGGCATCGTGGTTCATCCGATATGATCATCGATGAATGTGTGGGAGTCAATATGGGTGCCTGCACCCGCTGTTGATTATTGATAGAAGATCATGTACGCATATTCTCGAACCCGCAGGTCACACACTTAACGTGTCTCGACGCTAGGATAGATTGGATAATTGGTTTATGAAATTTTGTTGAGTCTCGGATGGGATCCGGGATATCACGAGAGGTTCGAATGGTGGGAGAATAAGATTCATATAAGGCGGTCAGTTTCGGAGTTGAATTGTTAAGTTAATCGGTATTGTCTGGGAAGCTTCTAGAACCTTCCCGAAGGGGACCAACGTGGCCCCACCTTCCGGGAGGGGGCATGGGCCTATGAGGGAGTGTCCTGGCCGCATTGGGCCAGGGGCACAAGGCCCCATAGGGCCCAGCCGATTCTAGAGCGATTTGACTCGTTTAAATCTCGGGATAGAATTTCTAGATAAGGGAGAGTTTAAATTGTTTAAACTAGAGATAGGATTTCTAGATAAGGGAGAGTTTAAATTGTTTAAACTAGAGATAGGCTTGGAGGAGGGGCAAGGGCTGGCCGCCCCCCTCTATATATAGAGGGGTGGTGCGCCCCCTCCCCTAACACACACCTTCCTCCAAGCCCTAGCAGCCTTGCTACCTTTCTCTCTCCCTCCCGACTGTTTGTAGGCGAAGCCCTGCAGCAGAAATTCTCCACCATATACACCACGCCGTCGTGTTGTAGATCCAATCTATCTCTCCACCATACTCGCTGGTCCGAGGAAGGAGGAGACGTCGAGTCTTTGCGTGTGCATCTCACGAGGCACCGCCACTTGTGGTGCTAGATCGGATCGGATCGCGAGGAGGAGAAGCGAGTCGACTACATCACCCACGTTCCGACGAGCGTTCATGTCTGCGAATCTTCAAGGGTATGAAGATCTAATCCAATCTCTCTCGTTGATTGCATCTCCTAGATTAGATCTTGGCTTTCCCTCTGTTCGCATCCGTAGAAAATTTTGATTTACTATGCCCCGAAACCCTTCAGGTCGGTGCAAGTGTGTTGAGCGGGGCGCTCTGGCACGCTCTCGGCATGGCCGTATAGAAACTGGGCGCGGGCTTGGCGGGTGGTCCAGGGGCTGGCTGCGCTCGGGGCTGGTACAGGGAGTGGCGATGGATGGTGTTGCGTCTGTGAGACAAGGTTGGCGAGGCTAGAGAGGCGTGTAGCTTGCTGTCTCCATTGGGGTTGGCAAATGGGCTCGGCATGGTCACCATTAATGGCTATGCCAAGCTCACAGTGGTGCTAAGGCTTGTTAATTGGGTTAGTTCATCTACTGAGAGTATAGAGTGAGCTAGAGAGGGAACAAGGTTAGCCAAATTCACTGCTCACTATAGTGTTTGTTGTTTGTTTGTCTGCTGATCACAATGTGTTTGATGAAATGGCCGAAAGAAATTCAAATTTGAATTTTGGATTCAAACTTGGTGGATTTTCTAGGCACATACTAGGGAGTATCTGGTTAGTTGGATTAGTCAAGGGGCACTGGTTTGGTTGGGTTTTGAAAATGTGTGATCTTCACATATGATAAAGATTCAATTTTCACTTGTGATTTGAATGATGTTGACAAATGTTTGTGCAAGTTTGAAAGGCGGGCTTTGATTCACTTTTACTTAGTCTAGCAAGGGGTGAAAATAATTGGAAAATTTTGTTTGAAATCTTGGACTAGCAACACTCAAAGTGACCTAGTGAGCAAGATTGGCAAAAATGACCATTTGCTTTAATTGATTTGTTTTTGATTTTATCTTTGTTTGTTTCTGCTTGGAAATGTTTTATATGATATTATTTTCATCTTTAAACCATTTCTTGCTATTTAGGTTAATCACAAAAGTTCATTCATGCATTTATCAAATCATCACATATACACATGCATTCATATGATCTTAATTAATCAAAGTTTTTGTTAACCCTAATTTTAGTGATTAGAGTTTGATGATAATTGTTTCATATTTTTGGGATGTTACAACACATTGTTGCACGACGACTCAGACAGTGATACTGAGATGCTGATGGTCACGGGCACCCTCATCCATGACCACGCTGACATCATACAGCCCATTGTTAAGGGCTCGGTGAAGGGACACAAGGCCAACTTTAAGCGGATTGAGAAGGTGGCCATGAACAGTTGTACAAGGTCTATTTCCATGCTACGGAGCCACTATACCCGGAGCACACATTTCGGTGTCACTTTCGGATGTCAATGAAAAAAAATTAACAATTCTGATGTCGTGAGAGACTACGATCCATACTTCGAATGCAAGAACGATGCCACGGGTAAGAACGGCTTCATTTCTTACCATAAATGTTTCGCATCTATTTGCATTCTTGCAAATTCTTTGATTTTGTTGATGAGTACATGTGCATGAGCGAGAAAACATGCCTTGAGTCGATGTACAAATTTCGCAAAGCTATGATTGCATCTTTCAGTGAATTTTACTTGAGAGAATCAAATGTTGTTGACAATGCCCGCCTTTTGTCCATCAATGAGAAAAGAAGGTTTCTTGGGATGCTGGGAAGTATAGATTGCACGCATTGGGAGTGGAACAACTTTCTTTTGCTTGGCAGGGCAATATGATGGGCATGTGGATGGGTGCAAGTGATACTTGAGATTGTTGCATCACAAGGTCTGTGAATTTGGCACTCTTTTTTCGACAATACAGGTTCTAACAACGACATCAACATGCTCCAACGCTCCTAGATATTCTCTAGTCTTGCAGAAGGCAATGCTCTGGTGCTTCACTATGATATCAATGGCCATGCATATGAAAAAGGGTATTATATAGTTGATGGCATCTATCCTAATTGGGCAACACTTGTGAAGACAATGTGCGAGCCTAGTGATGAGAAATGTCTGAGGTTTACAAAGGACCGAGGGACTTCTAGGAAGGATGTGGAGCCGGCATTTGGTGTACTCCAATCTCGGTGGGATATTCTATGGCACCCTTCTAGAACATGGAGAAATGAGACTATGTAGGAGGTGATGATTACGTGTGTGGTGATGCACAACATGATCGTGGAGGATGAGCATGATGATAGATTTTATGACCAAGGGGGATTTGAGGGTAAAATAGTTGAGTCGACACTCGTTCGACGAGTTTCTCCATGTGCATCATGAGATCCATGATCAGAACACAATCTTCAAACGGATTTGACTAAGAATACATGGGGCTCACATAGGAAGCCGCTAGCCATCACCTCTAATTGTAATTATTTGTTACCTATGTTTTTTTGAGCAATGTCTGGTTGTGATCTATGTTGTTTATTTTATTTTGAACTACTTAAATTTATTTTATTGTGAAATATATCATTGCTTTCTATTCTAAATAGTTAAACTGGTTAACATGTGGAATAAACTAGCAAAAATGACCGAGGTAGACCAAATGGGCCGTGCCACTAGGATAGCCTCACCAAAAAGTGGCCAGCGTCGATCGGCCCGTTGGAGATACACTAAAAAGTACAATAGTCTTGAAGAAAATAAATGTACTAATACATTCAGTTTAGAAGCTATATAAAAAATATAGTAGTCATAGAATATGGCTATCGTATACATCATTAAATGAAAAAAGCATAGTTTATTAAAGTAATATGCAAGTATAGTAGATCACTTCCATGCTTTTATTTATGAGAGCACTACAACGCATAGAGAAACTTACAAAAAAAGCACCACAATTCATGCGCCAGATCAAAAAATCATATAGATACGAAAAACTCACAAGATGCATGTCTACCGTAACACAGTCACAAAATACATCGATTGTCCATTATAGATTGTCTAATCTATATTAGTTGGTAAGGTGAGGCATAATATTTTGTCGTGTTTGGTACAACTTTCAGCAGCTCAAAAGCTAATTACAATTGGGGGTAAAAGATCTTTTCAAATATAACCACATTATTCTATCTATTTTTTAAGATATAAAAATTCCATTTTATTAGAAGAACTAAAACTCATTACATTACATTTTGTTTAGTATTGCATTCTTGTAATGGTCCAATTTAAAAAACGCGCTATTAAATAATAGGGGTTCGAGCCCATCTTTGTTCAACTAGGCTAATCGTCTAACCTAGTTACACTAATTTTGGTTCTTGGCTCTGTTAACGCTGGTAAGGCTTTTGATCATCTCTTCATTCTGTGGGGCACCATGACCTTTCCCATGGACCTAACGATGATCTCCTGCACACATCTACATCACGCTGGCAAGACCTAGTGACCATCTTCCACGTGATGGATGTGCACGACACTGATAACCTTGTCATTTCCATGGCAACAATCTTCCACGCAATGGATATGCATGGTGTTGAAGACCTCGTCATGGATCTAAAAGGGACAGATCCACAATTAAAGAAAATTAATAATAACAATATGGAAGGCGATCTCTAGATGGCCTGAAGCCTAACCCTGGTCGGTAAACACAATGGAGGACTTCGATACGTCTCAAACATTCAAGCCATATCAATTGAGTGGCATATTTGGGATTGAGATTTATGGTTTTCGATGGAGATTTAGGAGTACAACAGCTGGGTACCGGGGCTTGCAAGGGTTTGATGTACTATATAAGAACTAGGATTCAGATTAGGGTTTTTGATGGTCCTTTAGTACGTCTGGCACAATATTATGGTTCGAGGTTGCTCCCATGGCCCATAGTAGACTAATACGTTGCTCATTTGTTGGTGGGATGCAGCGTGAGAGCGACAGTATCCTTGTGAACTAAATTAGAATTAATAAACCAGATTCATGCTAAAATGTACAACGAGGACTGAATTATCAAACATCTTAGCGGAATACACATATGTGTTTTACATATTGTTGCCTCAAATGAAAAGCCCCTACTCATAAGTAAGTGATGGCGCCAAATCACGTCGATACCAATTCGTTGGGATTCTAAGCAAAAAGTGATGTAGTAAGGATGTTTTCCCTGCTAGGGTATCTCAACGTTTAGTATCAATCTCTCGAGAAATAGTAGAACCATTTCCCTCTCCACTTTTAGCAAACTGCAAAACAAAATGATTTACATTGTGTCCCCAAATCCATCGGGTGGTTGTCAAACACAAAGTTTGGTATTAAAATTGAAAAATGGGTAAATAAAATAAACTAAGTATGCAAGCAATGAAAGTAAGTTAATCTATATGCAAAGCTAAAGCTAAATGGAATGGTAATGGTGGTCTTGTTTTGGATTTTGGATGGTAGATGCAACAAGTAAAAGTGTTTTTGTATTTTTGGATTAAATAAATGCAGAAAATAAAAATGGTGGATCAAAAACAATGTTAGAAATATCATAAATCTTGATGAAGCTTTCATGTTAATGTTTGGTTTGTATTCATATGGCATCACGTCCTATAATGAAGATGACACAACACATCTCATTCATACTACTCTAGCAAGAGAAAACTCCACAAACTAGATTTAAAATGAACAGAGTATAGCATTAAGCAATTTGACATGACATTAAATAACAAATATACCACCCTGAACAAACGATCTCATCTTTGTTGTCACTAGATGATAATAGCATAAGTATTCCATTATACTTAGTGAGATAAAAATCATAGTAGATACCAAATTTCTTGCCACTATCCAATATCTGCTGCCCGTTACATCATCTAATACACACTTTCCCACACATGTCCTACCATACTAGTCTGATCAAATCAAGTATACAAGAACAGCTTGATCATATGCTTCTATAAATACACCAAACAGATACTAAAAATTTGCAGCAGCATATAACCATCTCATAAAACAAACATCCACCACGAAAGAATTACATATATGTGACCACAATAATGTTGGGTAGCTCACATGATTCTGAAAAAAATCAAAGCATAAGCAGGGGATATATCAAGCTACTGTCACAAACTCATATTCTGTGGGTGGACTATTCCTTCTTCATCATAAAGACGGTGGTGACGATGTTGGAGAGGTTGGATATGGAATCGGGGTGATTTTTCACAACATTTCTGTTAGAAATGGTGCCCTAGAGGCACCATTTTCCGAGTTGTAATTGTATGATTGTCCGGCTTTAACCATGTACTTATATCTAGTTCATGTTGTTTTGTCCTTAGTCCTTTGCGGTTGGACTGGACACCCATTGTCATGTCTACATGTTATTTAGTTGAGATAATATTACTTTATCAACATGCTATCGATAAAAGTAAAATTATGAATATTTTTGTAATATTTGATCTACCCATAGAGTATTTAATGGGTACGGGTATACACCGGGTATGGATATGAGTTTACCGTGGGTACGGATAGGTGTAGAATTTTGTACTCATTAACTATACGAGTATGGGTATGGTGGTATTTCTCTATCCTGCACATTGCATCCTTAAGCGGGGGATTTGGCGGTGAGCCGAAGGGTGATAAATAGGCTTGCGAAGCGACGGTAGTTGAAGAAATTTCTCCCGCTGGTTTTTTAGGGACACGCGCGAGCTCATGACATCTTCGTACTCGCATGAACTCGACGCGGTCATCTCCAACTTTGCAAGGGCGGAGCTTGGATCTGAAAAAATGGCTAATATCACCCGCACGCAAGCTAAAACGTGCTTTACGGATCGTGAAGGCTGAGGGGCAGACAACCAAATGACCCAAATTTAGCACCCTAGAGGCTTCATGAGAAATTGTGAGCAACCAAACGCGCCGAGTGCTACATTATACACAAAATTAAGTATAGATATTTCAAATCTAGTGATATATGCAAGCTGGTGAAGTACCGTCAAACATATGATACATATCATAGCCTTAACAAATATATGTCAATGCCTTGTAGAGACAAGACATGATATCTACAATCTGATTGATAGGCTACGCTCTTTGTTTGTTACTCTTCAGAATTGATGCAGGCGGACGCGGCTGTCCGCCCGTCCGTTCCGTCCGCGCCGCCTAAAAGGCCTAAACGGCTAGCCGGACAGGCCGTAAAAATTAAGCGGCCTTCACAAAAAAATCCGCCCAGTCCGTTAGGTCCGTCCGTCCAACTCGTCTCGAAGGCTCGCACGAGCAGAGCCACATCTCGTTGCCCCCAGCGCACCCCCGGTCGCCCGGCCGCCGTCGCCCAGCTCACTGCTTACATCTCGTTGCCCCCGGCGCACCCCCGGCCGCCCGGCCACCGTCGCCGAGCTCACTGCTTCTTCTTGTTTCCCCCAGCGCATCCCTGGCCGGTCGGCCGCCGTCGCCCAGCTCACTGCTTCTCCGCCGCCCAGCTCCCTGCTCCAGGCTCGGCTCTGTCCCCAGCTAGGTTTCCCAATATCGTCCAGCCCCACCCTCTCCCCATCACGCCCTCTAGGGAGATGCCGGGAGCGGCGGAACACGCGGCGGTGGAGGGAGAGGGGGAAAAGAAGCCGTCGGCGGCGGTGAAGGGGGAAAAGAAGCTGTCGGTGGCAGTGGAGGAGGACAAGAAACTAGAGGTGAAGGAGGTCAGGAAACGGGAAGGCCAAGCCGGCGGCACCGACGGAAATCTTGCCGAGGAGCAGGTCTAATCCTTTTCCCAACTCAAACACAATTCTTTCCATATGCCACCGTTGCTCTCTTAGCTGATCTACTTGTTTGGTGTTAAAGTTCTGGTCTTAGGATACCCTTAGGAAAAATTTAACTGTAATGAACACCATGGTTCGTGAAAACAAGACATTGCATCGTGCAGAGGCTGATGCCGATCCATGTTAGATTACTGTGCTGCTACTCCACTAGCAGCCTGGCAAATGTCCATGTAGTATTAGTACTGTACTGCTTGCTTGGAAGCTCGGCGAATGAACTCACATGAATGATCTAGATACGAATGGGCTACCATTCTCCATTGTAGAGTATAGTGGATTCATAAAATTTTCTTTAACTTGACTTGAGAACCCAGATGTAGTTACACATTCTCAGTACTAAATTTTTCATTCCTTCCAATCTGTCATTCTTTAATTTTGATGTTGTGGAGCACTGGAGTAGCAGTACTTGACTGTATTTTTCAGTCATGCCAATCTGTCATTAGTTGTGCATACATTCATGAGACCAGTCATCAGACAATTCAGCTGTGTGTTGTCTAAATTTCCCTGTGATAGCCTTTGTAACCAGCCATCTATATACTGATCAGACTGTGTTATCGTCTCGCTCTACTCTACCCTGTTGAGAGTCGTCTTCTCCCCCTCTGTTCTGTAATTGTCAATGACCTTGTCCAGATTGTTTTCCAGATTGTTCTGACATATGGCAAAACATACATGTTTATCTAACTTTACTGTTGTTTTTATATTTGAGCCTTCAATTAGTGGCTCATCTAATGAATAATGTCTTATTGCAGAATGAGCTGATATATGCTAGCTAAAGTCTATATGCAGAAGAGGGTGGCACAAGCAGAGAGTGTAGTCATAGCAAATAAATATTAAACCTGTCAAAAGAATATTCTCATTTGATAATCGACTAGTAAGCGAACTGCATTCACCTATTTTGCTTTTGTTACATGCCATCTATATACTGATGAATATGTAGGATATGCATGTCCATGTTCTACATCATCTATATACTGATAAAATATATCAAAGTCCGAGATTATGAATGCAGTAGATGAATTAACTTTGGCACTCTTGCTTTGCAAAGCTTACATAGTGTTGTTTCATCAGCCATAGTATTTCCATCGCAAGTCGTTAAATTGTAATGGTATTTTTGGTTGATGTTGCAGGAGGGAATACAATGACACCGCTGCGACAACATTATCATGGGCGAGATCATGAGCTAGATGGAGTGCTCAACAATGGACTTGTCGAAGCTGTGGGCGCAACCACTCAAGCCGGTGATACACTGAAGCTGATGTTAATCCTGATTACGCAAGCTGACATTTTGTCCTGCACTTTCACCTCCATCATGTTTGTTCTCCGAGTGACTTTGTGACAACGATGTACTATCTGTAACTATCTATTCATTTATCACCTTCTATGTTGTAGCCAATTTTGACACTTGCAGTTTTGGGCTCAAAATTCTTAGCTCTATGTTTCTAATACTTATTGTTCAGTTTCGGATATTGAATGTTCTATTGCTTCATGTTGTCCTCATGATAAGTTTTACATAGTAGCGGAAGCTGTGGCCATCTTGAAGCAAGTATAGCTACTGAATATTTCACTACACAGCAGCTGAATCTAACATGTTGTAATCTTTGTTCAGTTTTAGCTTTTGCTAGTTTGCAGCTAGTATGGGAGTAGCAGCTCGCTCGATTGTCCAGGACATCTAGTAGTAGCGGCTTGTCCGCTGTGTCCGCCGGGCAGAGCGGCTAGACCAGCTAGCGGAGGCGGACGCCGCTAATCAGGTAATTAGTGTTTACGGATTAGGCGGATGAAGCGGACGCGTCCGGCGGCCTGACCGCCTGCATCCTGAACCGCAAGCGCTGAATTTTCATGTTCTAGTTTGAAGATCATTAAGGCCTCATTCGGTTACATAGGATTGAATTCCAGCATGGATCTAATCCAGACGTGTATTTGGTTGATCCAAAAGTCTCAGCCAATCCCTCTTAATACTCCTCCCCTAATCCCTTCTAATCCATATGTCAGAAACATCGTTCGGTTAGGCATGGTTACGTCGGCAATTCTGCTTCTGTTCACTCCTATCTTTTGTCACCCGCGTCCGGGAATTGATCCACAGGTCCACACCCGATAAATTTTTTCTAGGCCCAGTTAGTAGAAAATGCAAAGGGTGAGTTGGGCCAAAAATCCCGTCGGGTGTAAACGAACAACAGAACTTAGCTGGACCGGAAAAAATACCGCATCGGGCTGGATTGCCGGGATTGGACTGCAATCCAGATCAATCCCAGTCTCCTAGGGAATAAACGAACGAGGCCTAAGACAATGCAATGTAACAAGATGGAAGATGACAATGTTGCCAATAGCTTGGTAGTCCACATAGAGTGAACTTACTTATAAGTGCACCTATTGATATGTCAACAACAAATGTAAGAGCATAACCGAAGATATTACTAACTATAGCTCCATGCTTCTGAGATGGCTAAATCCATGACGAAGTTGGATTTTATGTGGGTGTTTTTTTAGTAGACATGTACTCCCTCAGTTTTAAAATATAAGATGTTTTAAGTTTGTGAAGAAAATGTATCTAGACTTGTTTTAGTGTCTAGATTCACTCAGTTGTGAATTGAATCTAGACACTAAAATAAGTCTAGATACATTTACTTCACAAAGTTAAAACATCTTATATTTTAAAACGGAGGGAGTATTTTGTAACCAATGCGTACAAGAGAAACCTAAATTTCTTGCAAGGTTGCACATTCTAGCTTGCTACGGTACTTTGATTGAGCATTTGAAAATTGGCCCCTGCTGACACTTTTGAGTAGCCCTGCCCTGCACGTTATGTGAAATATAACACGGTGGTCAACTCTTCTATTTTTCCTTTGTTGATCCATAGCAGCACACAATCACCCTTACTGGTACTCCCTCCGTTTCATCAAAATATAAGATGGTTTAGGTTTGATGAAAAAAAATAAAGACTTCTTTTAGTGCGTAGATTCACTCCAAACCTGAATAAACCTACTCCCTCCGTTTTAAAATATAAGATGTTTTAGGTTTATGAAGAAAATGTATCTAGACTTATTTTAGTGTGTAGATTCATTTCAAATCTGAGTGAACCAACTTACTAAAAGTGATCTACATTCATTTGCTTCACAAAGCTAAAACATCTTATATTTTAAAACAAAGGGAGTACATACTAAAGATACATTTGTTCACAAAGCTAAAACATCTTATATTTTAAAACGGAGGGAGTATTTCCTATGGACTCTGCCACACTAGTGTTTCTCTCCAGATAGAAGTTACATATAATCGTTTTCACTAATTCTGTGCACGAAAAAGTTACTTCCTCCGATTCATAACAAGTGTCGCTGATTCGGTACAACTTCTGATTCAGTACAACTTCATACTAAATCAGTGACACTTATTGTGAATTGAAGGGAGTACTTTGCTTCCCAAAGAGAGCCAAACTGACAGTGGGTTCAAACATGTCACCCTCACCAAGGAAAAAAAAGTGAAGTGCATAGGCAAACGTGTGCTCAAAGGTCAAAAGTAGAGTTCTTACATTTTACCGATTTTGATCCAAGTACAAATCCAAGGCTTGATGGTTTGTTTCAGCTTCATGGATAAAATAAATATATAATTAATTATACAGATGAAGAGGGATGTGCAACTCAACAAGGATCTGTCTCCACAAAGTGTAGACATAGTTACTAGCAGGCAGAAGGCTCTCAAGGGATACTTTGGTACATTATTATTCAACATTCTACTATAGATGGAATACTTATAAGGCTCTAAATCGAACTGGCGAAACAAAACTCCCTTGGCTGTTCATCAAACTCCAAAGGACGAAAGAACCGACGCAGAACATGAGGCATTGGCCATTTGGGGAATCAGCAAGTGAATAATGAAATGACCTGCACATGAATAGGTGTTACTTGGGTGAGTACAGACTGGAAAGAAAATTCACATCTCGATGAAGAAAAGATGAAGGTTTACCTCAAAGTGACAAATGCTGATGAGTTCAAGGAGGCAAGGAGGTCTTGGGATCCACGTTATTTACATCACCACAAAGAGAAGGGAATGAAGGGATAGATTTCAGGATCAACTTCCTGCCGCTCTTGCAGATCGGAGACAATCCAGTACCAATGCGCGGGGGAGATACCCTCTTTTTATTTGGCGACACGACCTTGACAGAAGTTTGAGGAGATAAACCTCCTTTCAGGCTATCTGATGTACCACCACCCCAAACCATTTCTGCAGAATAGTTTTCAAATGGGGAGAGCAGTATGTCAGCCTTAGAAGGAGCTTTGGGGTTGCGTAGTCGAGGAGAATGTCCAATGAGTTTTGTCGAAGATCGTGGCCTCTTGGAGCTTGAAGGCGGAATAGAAGCCAAGGGTCTGCAAAGAAGAGAAAATTGCCACAAATTTCAGTACCACTATTCACATTTGATGTAACATATGTGCAAAGGTGTGATACACAAACCTGATATCCATAACTGAAGGTGTAGTCAGTACATTCTCAGGAGGAGCTGGATTAGCAGCTTGGATGATAATGAGCGGATTATCATTCTCTTTTTTTTCTTCCTTCACACAAGCACTATTTTCCTCATCTCCCAGCTTAACTTCGTCTAAGCTCAACAGTGCAACTCCTTCAATGGAAAAATGGGCCATCAAATGCTGGTAGCTACTTATGACTGGTAAGAAAATTTGAACAAGAGACTAAAAACGTTTCAACTTTCTCTACTTAACAGTAATGGCTGGAACAGAAGTTTCAGAAAACTATACAAGAAAGTTATATCATGGTCATATATAAACAAGGTTCCACCAAGATGATTATATGTTTTCCTTTTCTTGTTGTTCTATTTGGTGCTACTGCACTTAGAAAAAGATATACAGATGTAGTTTATAATGTACTGCAACATCTTACTAAAACAAAACAAAAACGTCATCAGTTCACAAGATAATCTTTGAATGTCTTGCCAGCAGTTATAGAAAAATATGTACTTAAAAGCAGGCAATTGTACAAACTCAAAGTGAAGCAGTGTAGCCAGGCCTTCTAAATTCGTCACATTGTACAATGATGAAAGTTACAAAATACTGTCAGGGGAGCACATTTCATACAGAAACAAGATTAGGAAATACTAGCACACTCTTGGGTCCTGGTCCAAGATTTTCAAGCTGAAATATTAATCCTCAGCTCCAGACAACTAATTGAGCACATTATTCTAATATGAAGCAATTACTGTCAACCTAAAGCTCTAGAAACCTCTTTTTATTCGCCTAACCGTGTGTTGAATAAAAAGCACACAGATGAAACTATACTCTCTGGTGCATTCAGAAGTTTGCAGATTTATAAGAGAAGCCTATATAATAAATATAAAAGGAACTCACCTTCCCTTCTTCCAAAAGCATTCTTACATCCTTCGCATCTGCAACTTATGGAGCATCCCACGCCACCCTTGATGAAGAGCGCAGTAAGACAGATGAAGGCAGGCTAACCAGCTAAGTAAAAAAAATTGAATCATGTAAGAGTAAGAACCTGATAGCATTCACAATATTTTTTCAGGCACGATGACTTCTTGCAGTTGCAGCCTCTTTTGTGACGGGCCGAAGCAGGAGTTTTGTTAGAATACTCCTACAGTGTTTGAACAATCGTAATGAGTGATAGTAATAAAGGAAAAAAAGGAAGAAAAATATGAAGGAAGGCTCTTACCCCTAACTCCTGACCAGGCTCAGATGTGCGAATTACTTTAGGAGCAAATGCGAGTGGATTACGAGATTCAATCTGCTCTCGAGTAGATAGAACTATTTCCATGTTGGTAGGCTTATTTAGACAGCCTTGACATGAACAGGGTTCTGAACAAAATACTCCAGCATGAAAACACTCACAGTAACTGCATGAGAATTAGCCAATACGTTAGATAGAAGGATCACAGGATGAAGATTTTTTTTGGCCAAAAGTACATTCTAAAGAACAAGAGCTGCTCTTCGTAACTCTTAAAATGGGCAAACAAAAGTAAGTTGGGTGCCAAAACGAGTGTGAACTACTCAAGAGGAGTAATAAAAAAGGGTAAAACTGGCTACAATACACTCTAGATTCATGGCATTTGCTATCACTCCAAATTTCTGGCTTTGCATAAAACACTCTTAAGTGTAATTTTCCACAACACAGCGCACACATCCTTGTACACTTGAGAACCTGGCTACTATAAACTCTAGGTTCGTGGCATTTGCTACCACTCTAAATTTCTGGCTTTCCATTTGTATGTTACAGTGCAAGGTTGTGTTATTTCTATCACTTGATTATTCCACAAACATATTTTTTGTCAAAATCTACATATATGTAGTGCTATGCTATGCCATTCAATTCTAGAGGAACATCAGAAGTACGGAACAGCATGTGTATTATCTCCAAATTCTGATGCTAGCTCAAGGTACTGCAGGATAGAGATTCAAAGCAAACATGGATAGCAGTAGGCACAAGAATATATTAATTTCACTGAAAAACTCAGAGGCCAAAATGCTTGATGTTAACATAATAATTCAACAGAACTTGTGGAGAAATACTGTCTACAGTGTACTAGAAAACAAGCAAAAATGAAGGCATCAAGATGTGAGGCTAGAATGTAATCAGATATCCTACAAAGATAATTTCATTTTTCTGGCATAACAAATATAGTCATCCAGAATACTGCTATTTAAGATCACAGTTGCCTAGTTTAGTATACTTCAAGTATCCCTCATTCATTTGCGTGCCCGCTTGGTTCAAAGAAAGAACTTCTCTGGAATCAAGCACATGTTCCTTATTTTATCAAGCATTGTTGTCTCACAAGAGAAGACCATCAGGGAAAAGGGTAAAAAATAGAGATACCCGTAACAATATTCAGAAGAAACACACACTCCATATTGGGTATCTAGATTTTAATTCATCCAAATCTGAATTCAGTTGCATTTTACCCTTACAAAAATTTACACTCTAGCCTAAAAACCATCAAATCGAAAAGCAGATCCCTAAACTTGGCATCGGGTTCACTCTTAATCTAAATCACTCATCAGAGGCACAATTTTCCCTGCTGCACCGCCTGAAGAAAAACTTGGGACTAAAGTTTAGCGACCCACAATGCAATCTCCCCGTTAAAGTGCTCAAAAGTTAGTGATGACAGATCAAACTGCCCTGCATTAGGATATCTGTATATAGTTGGGTGACTAGAAGACCAGATGTGGTAACACATTAAGATATGTGTATATAGTTGGGTGACTAGAACACCATATTTGGTAACACCGGATCTGCAGCTGT
The DNA here is from genome assembly GCA_030063025.1 of Avena longiglumis. Classification (NCBI taxonomy): domain Eukaryota; kingdom Viridiplantae; phylum Streptophyta; class Magnoliopsida; order Poales; family Poaceae; genus Avena; species Avena longiglumis. The sequence continues at coordinate 401,661,716 of CP125975.1, forward strand.
ATATTTTTCAAGCACACCACAGCTTTCTATTTTAGGCTTGCTCATATTGAATTATGCTCATTATTATGTCATTGGGGAATATGAGTCCAACAACTAATCTAGACTAGTCCAACGACTAGTCTACAAGTCCTAAGCTGACTGTCAACTCGGTTGGTCGACTCGTATTTCCTCGACTCGATTGAGTCGAATGACTAATTCTGGACTAGTCCTGCTGTTTGAGTCGATCGACTCAATTTTAACCGGATAAGTGAGGTGCTTAGGAAGAAAATTGAGAACCCTAGCTATTCTAGACTCGCTACATGAAGTTCTAGATTCTAGCATTATTATGTTATATGTAACTTGTGTCGAACTTATCTCAGTTTTAGTTATTAAATCTCCCATCTGGTTGTCATACATGATAGTATTTTGTACTAGCTACTGCCGAAGTACATGTCGACTAGTCGAGCAATAGTCTAGACTAGTCTTGACTAGTCTATGAGTAGGTACCCCAACGACTCAGCTCGACTTATCGACTCATAATCCTTTGGAAATGATGGAAATAGGCCTTATAAAATTGCCAGTCATTCTCATGTCAGTATGCCACCATTCCATGTCAAACAGTTCAGCGACAGTGAGGCTCCATTTGAGTTATTGTGCTTAACTTTCAGGCTATTGTGAAAAGCCTATTACTGAGCAGCTAGTCTATGAGTAGGTACCCCAACGACTCAGCTCGACTTATCGACTTGTAATCCTTTGGAAATGATGGAAATAGGCCTTATAAAATTGCCAGTCATTCTCATGTCAGTATGCCACCATTCCATGTCAAACAGTTCAGCGACAGTGAGGCTCCATTTGAGTTATTGTGCTTAACTTTCAGGCTATTGTGAAAAGCCTATTACTGAGCAGTAGAGCAGATTGAAGTTGAAAATTATGTTTTCCTCAAAAAAAAGTTGAAAATTATGTTATCCAACTGTCTTCTTACATTTTATTAGCACAACAATGTATACATTTGTAACTGGGTTATGAAAAGAGCAGCAACGAGCAACACCAACATATGAACTCATAGGTTCCATAGGTGGCAACTCTGGATGGCCTTTTGTGTGAAACGAGGACAAAAACACAAAAGAGCTTCTACGTGTGCATGACCAACCCAGTACAGGGTTAAGTCTAAGCCAGTTTCGAACCTGGGGCATTACAATGAGTCAACTAGAAGTTTAGAGAATCATGTGTAATTAGAGGCTTAGAGCAACGAATTTATCCAAACTATTTAGTGCAAAATTAGGAGCACCTCATCAGCATGATAACTCTGTACATTTCATCTTAGACCTAGAGTGCTAATAAACAGCACCAGCACATTTAGATAACTAATAGTATTCAAAGTTGCTTTCATGCCTGCATTAATGCTGTGGCATAGTAGTTGATGAAATCAGAGGAAATGGTACAAGAGACCTTACAGTTTCAAGCATTTTGACTTCTTGCAACTACAGCGCTTGCATGAAGTCCCATCACCATCATCGATCTTGTATCTGTACAGTACTATTGTATTTCCATGATTTGTCCAATGAACTGATGCTGGTGACCTAAAATAATGGGCATAGACATCGTACCTTTTTTTCTTGGGACCAGCCTGACCAGGCTCGTCAGCATTTGCAACAACTATTGGCTGAGAGGAATCTTCATCTGCAGTATTTGGTTCTGATGTTGGTGGAGAAGAACTGACAGCACATGGGAAGTTGCTGGCTTGATTTACAGAAGACTCAGCAGCATGGGGGACTATTTTCTCTTTTGGTATTGTGGCAAGGGCATTCAGATGCAAACCAATACCAGGCAATGCGCACGGAGGGGTTCTCATAGGCTTTGAGTTGTTATCACCAGAACCAGTTTTGCATCTGGGGGTTGTGTTTGCAAAACTTTGACCTGAGGTCTTCTTCACAGCTTTATTGACAACTCCAGTCTTTTCGTTGAAAAGGCAACGCCTGCGCATAACACGCATATGCTGTGACAAGGCCTGTCAGAACAAAAAAAACAAGTTACTTTGATGTGACACTTCAGTCGGATTAATTATAGCCTTATAGGTAGTAAAAGCAAACAAACACTAGGCAATATATGCAAAGAGCGGTTTCATTTCATATAATATTAGAAAATAGCTGCTAGAGTGCAGAGAGTTAAACCCTAATCATAAGTTGTTAATATATTAATAATAGATTGTCAAAATGGAATCAGGATCTCCTAAATGGTTTTGTTACGATTTCTCAGGCTTGTGAGTTGTAACTTGTAACATTTCATATACATAACCACTGTTATATCTAGTTAGATAAATAAGCACCCAACCATTATTTATTGTAATCCGATATGTGAACAGGTGCAAATTTTTGCACAATACTTCTATGTATCTTCTCCTAGGAGAACTGTAAACTGAAACCCTGCCATTTTAATGCAATCGCAAAAGTCTGTTGTGTTTTTCTTGACAAAATTTGCACAACAGCAAGAGGTTAGAAGTATACATACATTTTGGTCCATTGGCAAATATTCACAAGGTTCCTCGAGAGCATTACAGATTTGATCATTTGGTACCAACTGACTTTGACAAGCACCAGGGAGCAATTGGGGGGTATAATCTGTTGCAGACCCTTCAACTGCTCCATCCCAGTAAAGATTAGGATCATCTGCAGCATTGTTGATATAAGAGACACTTGACCCATCAGTCGACAAAGATTTACCAGAGAATGCATTCTCAGCATTTAATGTCTCATTCGCTAACTGTGTCTCTGCCGCAAATGGTGGGGCTAATCTCAACATATCAATACTTGATTCGTGTGTAATCAAGTAATCCCCATCATATGCCACAAATCCATCCTCATGTTGTTCAGGTAGTTGGTTTTGATGAACAATTGTCCCAGGTTGTGATGAATCCATTTGATCTGAACCAGCCTGATCAAGGAGGACGTCTTCTAGTTCTGTGCACTCCTGATCCCTAGCAAGATCTTTACCATCAGCATTTTGATTCTTATCACATTCTGCAGGGCCACCAACGAATTGGATGGTTTGAGGCAATTCACTTGTAGAGTTTGATCTGTCGACAGAAGGATCAATAGGTCCCTCATTTAGGTGACAAGTGAAACTGCAGTTCTCTGGAACAATGTTTTTGCATTTAATCATCCTAATCGTACTCCCTAATCGAGTTCTGACACTATTAGGAGAATTCGAATCTTCAGAAACTTGAACAGAATCATCCCTGGTAAATATGACAAGAGACAGTAAGGCTTAAGCCTAAATGGATTTAACAACACAGGTTACAAGTCACGCAAATTTACCTTGGCGGGAGTTTAGATTCCTTTGGAGGATTGACATGTGGTGATGCAAAGATTGAAGAAATAGGAGCTAAGTCCAAAGTCTTGAATAGCTGCCCGTTAAGTGCTGAATCTTGAGGTTTATAAGTTGGTATAGGAGAGAGGTTATTGATAAAATTGAAGACAGGGGAGTCCTGCAGGTAGGAGAAATCTAATCAGAAAACAAACTACTGGAATTTTTTATTGGAGGAATTAAAGTGCATATCTCCATGTCACATGTATAAAAGTGAGCTTAGATGCAAATGATATTAGATGGTATACAGGCATAATTAGGTTACAAAATCAACAAATGGAAGAACAGTAGGTGAATGCTTAGATGGATCAACCATAGGTTCTACCAAGCAAATACACATGTAAATAGGCATAACACTGTGTTGTTTGTAGATCATCTAACACCCAGTGGTTCACAAACATGTCCCCTCCCCACAACTACAGGCCCCATGCAAAGTATCACTCAAGTACTTCAAATAGACTATATCAAGTAGCTGGTCAATTCAGGAGAAAATTGCGTAGTGTGGAGCATGACACAATCAGATCTTTAATTTGTAGACTTCAGATAGGATTTTGTTGACCAGATTTAAGAAAGGCCACGGTTAACAGAGTTCTACAATCACAACCAAAAGAGTGCAGACAACCAGGTTTCTAGAGCGAAGGAAACCATACTGCAATCGTATCCGTCCTAATTAGCACAACAATTTCTCCATGATCAAGTAGCAAGGCTAATCAAACTGTCGTGTCCAAGCTGAAGGCAGAAGGTCGCTTGCAGCAAGCATGAACAGACACATTAACCTGAATTCCCCATGGACACGTGACCAACGACCGGACCAAGTCGGCAGGCATTGCTGTATGGCACACAGCATATATCATCTTAATACCTCAATGAAACAAAGAGGACAATCTAAGCAGGCAGACGACCTCCCCTCCCAGAATCAGCAACCTCGAATCAGTTGATCCGACAATAATGGCCCCAATCCCCAGGGAGAATGCCAATAGCATCTCGGGAGATGATTTGGTTATTCTGAATGAAGTCAAACCCCAACCTAAGCCCCTGAATCTCCCACATCAAGCATCGCAGAAAGCTAAATGCAGGCTGAATGGAAACCCTAGCGGCGCCACCAAATGCATCCCCTTATACCTAGCACACCCAACGAATTCAGGCCCCCAATACACCCATTAACAAGGGGATCGATTCCTTGCAATACCGCGCACATGAATCCCCGCACCTCAGGACCAAACCAGCCGCCGACCCCCCATTCCCCCCAAGCCCTACCCCTCACGATTCGTCCCCCTTAAAAAATCAGGGCCCTGGCTGAGACTCTGACCTCGAATCCGGCGGCGGCGCCGCCGCCGGCGCGGGGCCTATCGGGCGTGTCCATCGCGTCTTCCTCCTCCTCCTCAGGCGGCGGCGGCGGCGGCGGCGACCCCCCTTGGGATCTCCAGCATCCGCCCCTCGCTCTCCTCTCTCTCTCTACCCTACTCTCTGCCTACCCTACTGGTAGTGACGACGAGTGATGAGTAGCAACGCCACCACCGCTGCGCTGATGATGGTTTTTTACTGGGCCGTGCGCTCCATTCGACCTAAGCTAGATATACTACTACCACTGCGACTAAAATTGTGTCGCGTGTTTCCGCCGCTGGTCCGCGTGGTCTGGTGGGTGGGTGCGTTGCGTTTCGACGGGGGAGGCGGCCATGGGCGGGCGGGAACCCCATTTTTTCGCCCTGGCAGGTGGGGCGCTGCTGTCGGTGTTTCGGCTAGGAACGGCGATGACCAATGAGGCAACTAACTATCGTGCCACTTGTTCTACAAAAAACAACGTGACAGTCCACGGATGCCCACTGGCTTGGGCAAATTTTTGGTTAAATCTGTCACGCCAATTACATATTTGTTCAGGCCCCATGTCGCTCTTGTGAGGGTGACACGAGGAAAGTTCGGAACCCTGGCTCTCGCCGCCTCCCCCTCCCTCATTCTTGCCGCTGTCGAAGGACGTCGTTGGGTGAAGCTTGTGCGGCCGACGACGGCCCTGGAGTCCCTATGTGCGTTTTCTTCGATTATGTTGGGTGTTGGTCGCAAAAGTTGTGGTAGCGCGATCGAGATCCTGGCGGCACACGGCGCTAGCGGAGGACAGTCGTGGCTCACCGGGATGCTCGGAGGATGGTGAGGTTGCTGGTGATGGCTTAGCTGCTCGATGGCTAGCGGCGTGGGGTTTAATGTGGTTATAAACCTAGCATGTGCACTAGTAGAAAACAAGCCTTTGGTTTGGAGCTACCCTGGCGTCTAGTCCCGGTTCGTCCTCTTTGCAACGGCTATGAGGCAGCAATTGCCTAGTCCCGGTTCATTGGGGACCTCTAGTCCCGGTTGGTAATACTAGCCGGGACTACAGGTCTGGTGTCAATGACTCGGACCCAGGAGAACATATAGTCTCGGATGGTGTTACAGGCCGGCACTAGTGCTCATGATCTAGTCTTGGTTTGTAGAACAACCCCAGACTAATGTTTCCCTATGTATTCCCTGCTTCGACCTTGCACAAACCCATGGCCATTTTCTCCAAGCTAGTTCAAGTTCATCCCTATTTTTTGTCCAAAGTTTGTCAAGATTTGGTGGCATCCACCAATCCAAGGTTCTAAAAGGTTAGCAACTTCCATCTTCCATCTCTCATTGTTAGTTTAGCTCAATTCTCTCGAAGTAGAGAGGGATTTCATGCTTAGAAGTGGGGAGAATTTTAGATGTGCAATTTTAAGCAAATTTTGATTATGCAAAAAGTTACTGATGATGAGCAGGCTGGATCTGGGCCTGGGTTTTCCAAAAGCCACGCTATAGCGGCTTCCACGTGATGATGAGCACGGTAGGGCGGCGCTAGAGGCTTCTCGCGGAAGGTGGTGGCGGTAGGGCTAGTGGTGAGGTGTTTGGATGACAGTGGCCAGATCTAGTCCGCCAATGTGTCGACGACCATGCGCGATGGCGGGACGGATCGGGTGTGGTCGGTATGCGATGAGGCGGAGGCGAAGGGGTGGTCGTCACGACTGTGCGAGCCATATCTAGGCGAGACGTACCTATGTTTGGCGGCTTCTTTGTGGGCTAGTGTGGACCTGAGCTTTGTGGATGTGATGTGCATGCTCGTCGCCATGCTACTAGTGCACCCTCCCCTTTCCCCATTAGCTTTGGATCTGGTGGTGACCTCGCAGGGCTTCTAGGCTAGGAATATATAGATAGACAAGATTCGAAAGAAGCAAAAAGAGAGAACAACTATCAAAAGAGTCAAGTATAGAAGAAAAGAAGAATGATCATGAATCTTCATTACTAAACTTAGAGCTCGATACCCCTAAACTCAATGATTATATGATATGTTAAATCACCAGAAGCTTCTTATAAATTCATTAATACTAGAGAAGGTGTGGAAGCCTCTAAGGCATGTAATGTGTAAGGGTACAGTAATACCCTCGAAGTTTCTCTATATCTGATGTTCTATTCTTGTTTCAATTTCTACCTCATTTATTGTAATGACTCGTGTCACATGAACATGATGATCTTGTCCATAAGCCACCATCTTGCTCGGGGACGAGCAAGAGCCTAGCTTGGGGGGAGTTGATGAGTCCAAAATTGAAGCATATTTACCTTGTGTGTTTGCATAAATAGAGTAGGGATCTTTGTATTTCACTGTGTTCGTGTGCACCTTCTGTCTTTATTTCAACAGGATCCCGAATCATTAAGTGTTATATGAACATATTGATGACCCACAAGTATAGGGGATCACAACAGTCTTCGAGGGTAGTATTACCCAATTTATTGATTCGACACAAGGGGAGCCAAAGAATACTTGCAAGCCTTAACAACTGAGTTTTCAATTCAGTTGCACCTGGAAATAGTTCTTGCTCACAGAAGTTTATCAGTAGCAACAGTTTGTAGGAGCAACAGTAAAACAACAGTAGTGGTAAAACAAGAGCAATAGTAACAGTAGCAGCAAACAGTAGGATATGAGTGCGTTAGACATAAGGATGGATGGACGGGCGTTGCATTGAAGAGTCTAAACATGTAACTTCAAGATCTATGGCATTGCAGATAAATAAGAATAAGCATCCAAGTACTAAATAATCATAGGCATGTGCTCCATATATAGTCATGTGTACTCGCAATGAGAACTTACATAACATATTTTGTTCTGCCAGCCCATGGCAGCGGGGCCTCTAGGGAACTACTGGCAATTAAGGTGCTCCTTTTAATAGAGCACCAGAGCAAAACATTAACACTCCATGAACACATGTGATCCTCACACCACAGCCATCCCCTCCGGTTGTCCCAATTTCTGTCACTTCGGGGCCTTTGGATCCAGACAATGATATGTGTACACAACTTGTAGATAAGATCACAAACAATACTATCATAATGATTCAATAATAAGTTCAGATCTGAGATCATGGCACTCGGGCCTTGTACCATCCCATTTGTCTAACAATTGTAATGCTACTTAGTCTAGTAATATAATGGCTACTTCATATATATAATTGTTGCATCATCATTATATCATGCTCATGTCATCATGCCACCTTGCATTTAAGCATCATCTAAAACCCTTTTTGGTTTGGTTCTTCTCTCATATGCATTGTTAATTGTATTTGCCTCTTGATATTGTATTTGGTTCTTGATATATTGTTAAATGCCCAAGTTGAGTTGGGGGCATATCTTTTATTGACTCCACCACCTTTCTTGTCACCACCTTATATTTCTACCACCCTAATTACCCATGGGCTTTTATTTTATTTTGGCATTTATTCTAGCTCATGTGGATAGGATGGATCCAACTCTAAGTTCTTTTGCTTGGCCTTACTCCACATTTGGGTAATGCATAGGAATAATGCCATGCTTATTAGTTTGTTTTCACAAGGTTAAGACATGGCATTTAATACCCTTGCATGGGCCATGCAACCATCTCCATCTTTTGTCCTCCTTTGTTTTTATTTGATCTTTTGAGTGAATCACACATCTCCCACTCTACCTCTCCTTTGGCTTGATCTAGTTTGGTCTTGCTAAAGCCACCACATCTCTTTACCTCTCTCTCTAATCTTTTCTCAAAAACCTAAACCTAATCTAAACCCTACACCTCTCCCACCCCTTTTTGTATGATCTAGTTAGATACATGCAAGCATCTAACCCTAAGCCCCCTCTCTCTTCTCTCCTCTCTCTAACCTAGCTAAAACCCTAAACCTTATTCCTCATCTAACCCTAGTTACACTCTACCCCATCTCACCTCTCTCATAAACCCTAACCCGAGCCCCTCTAATCTAACCCTAGTTCCTCCCTCTCTCTCGGCCTCTCTCTCTCACCTAGCTCGGCCCCACCTGGTCACCCTGGACCCATCTACCCCCCTCTCTCTCTCCACCCCAACCCTAGCTACCACCCTAACCCGAGCCACTTTCCCACTCTCCCTAGCTCTCTCTCTCTCTGCCACACCGCCCACCACCCTCTCCTTTCTTCCCGTCCCCACCTGGTAGCCTCTACCCCTGCCCCAGCCCGTGCCTGCCCTGTCCTCCCTTGCTCGAGCACGTGAGGAGGAGGAAAGGTGGCACCCGAGCCACCTTTTTCCTTCACCACCTCCCTACGGCACCCCTCTCCCCCGTCCTTATCTACTCCATCTCCCGGACCTCCTCTGCCTCTCCCAGATCCGCCCAGGGCCTCGCCCTCTCCTCTCCTTCCTCCCCACCATCGTCTACCCCAACGCCGGCCACCGTCGGCCTCCACCTTCCCCTACCCTTAACAGCCGGTGGCGTGGCGATCGAGGGTGTCGAGGAAGGTCACGCGGCTCCCCTGCTTCACCTCGTACACGCCGGCGAGGAGGAGAAGCCCCAGGCTCGCCAGACCGACGCCGCTCTGACGAAACCCTAGCTCTCGCCGGCCGCCAGCTCCGTCGACGATCTGCTGCGCCCCCGCCCGATCCAACACCGCCGACCACCTCGCAGTGAGCCAATCTTCCTCCTAGACATCCTCGCGGCCACCGTCGTTTCCTGGACACGCCGATCGTTGCGTCGAAACGCTCGATCTGCCGTGGCCTTGTCTGCTCGCTCGCGTCGCGCAAACCCTACCTAGCCGCGTAGCCCTTCCGACATCAACCCCGCTAGCCCGGTGGTCGTCGCGTCTCACATCCACGTCATGGATCGAATCCCGCCTCATTGCTGCGCCGCGCGCGACGATGGAGAAGATCCACGATGCGTGGCGGCGTTTTCGGAAAACCCCACCTTTTATTTTCCTCAACCCGCGCTCCCTCTAGGCCCGCCTGTCAGCCTCCCAGACGTTTTGCAAAAAGGTACCCCAGGTTCCACCGCCTCAACCCGCAACCCCCCGCTGTGCCGCGTGGCAGCCTCGCATCCGCCCACTGTCGTGCGGGTCCGCGTGTGCCGTGGCCCCACCTGTCATTCTCAGGGACTAGGTTAGCTGCGGTGTAAAAAGCTTTTCTGCGCGCTGTGTCACCCAGTCAGCGCCAGGCCCACCTGTCACTGACAGTGGCTAGATCTGCCTGGGTACAAAAAGCTTTTCTGTTTTCTGTTTTAAAAATAAATCTTTTCAAATTTGATTAAATTCAAATTCAAATCAGATTTATAATAACTTTTAAAATACAAATCCAAATAATACAAATGATATATGTTTTTAGATCAGAAAAATGTGAGGATTTCAAATATGCCATCCAAAATATATTTTGGGCACTTAAAATTTCAAGTTGAATTAAATTACAATAGAATGCCCTTTTCTTAATTAATTAATAACTTTTGACTTATAACTCCAAATTTAACAAATGATATGTCTAAAATGATCAGCTCGACGAGACCTTTCTGTTTATGCATTTCATGTTCTGTTTTGCAGCATGCATCATATAAATATAAAGGGTACAACAACTTATTTGGGTATAAAATGTGACCAAAACTCAATAAAATGTTTATTTCCTGTAATCTACACCTCACCCATGCCATGCTACTTTATTGCCATGCAAATGGTGCATCATTCATCATGGCATGATTGTTTGCTTGTCGCATTTTATTCTTATGCTTGTGCATTGTATTTATGTTGGCCCTTGTTTGTTTGGTTCTTCTTCGAATAGACGCTGAGCAGGGGATATATCAAGAAACCCAGGAGCACTACCCAGATCCTTGTCTCGCTTCAACTGAGCTGCCAGGCAAGCACTACCACATGCTCGCATACATATAGTACCTATTGCCTCTATCTTATTCTTGCATCATTGAGTCGCGATTGCATTAAATTGAATCCCAAGTATTGCATAGCCTTTACTTTTAAACCCCACCGAAGCTTGTTCCTCCATCCCATGAGCCATTACTACAGGAGTTGTTTGAGCCATGCGAGTCGTAGAACAGCATGGGTAGGGTATGTGAGTGTCTGATGGATAACGAGGTACCTAAACAACTTAACCTGAGTAGTAATGGGATAACTAATGAAAGTGGCACCGGTGAGCAATATCTGCTATTTGGTTTTTCATGCTCACTTGTGTCCCGTAGGACCCCGAGTACTTGATTCCTGTTCCTTGAATATTCGCTATCCACATCCGGAGGCTTATGGGACCCCTGAGCGAGCTTGATTCATTCTTATTTCTGGGGCCACAAACTAGTTTGAGGTTTTATTTACTATCTGTACTTATGCCATGCTTTCTTGCTTTATTTAAATTGTGTGATGTCTCGCACTGTCTTGTTTAGGTAAGCGGAGTGTTTTGCATGTCGACAAGCCCGGTCATTTTCGGTTTCCCGATCGTTTCTGACCATTGGCGCAAACCTTGAGTCCGTTTGGTCACTAACTTCGTTCGGGTAGCTTAATGGGGTGGCCCCAAATATTCTGAATCTGTGATTGCTTTGTCGTGAAGGCCTCGTTGGGTTTTGATTTGGTTTTCGAGGTTGATCGAGTGTGTGTTGCTATTTGTGCACCCTGCGGTAAAACTTTCAAAGCCGTGTCATGGTTATGGACGACTTGGAGCAGTTCTCGATCATAGACTAGTATAATCAAGTACCGCTTTTAATTTGACTAAATGGCGACTAGTAAATAGTGCAACACTCATGGAATGGATAATAAAACTGCCAACGGATGGGGGTTGTTCGTCCGCTTCCTCGTTGGTAAGCGAGGAGGAGGATGGATCTGTTGATATTACTGTTGTAGCTGTTGTCATTAATTCACGGACATCCGTCTATCTTTGGTTGGGCGGATGGTTAGCGAGTATCTATAGAATTGTTAGGGTTTATCTTTTGCTGCAATTGCGTCACCCCAGGTTATGTCCCCTTTAGAGGCATAAAGACTTGCTGAGTACCCCTAGGGTCTCACACGATAAATTATCTGATTCAGATGAACATGTACACTCACGAGATGGATACTGGGTGGAGGAGACGGACGATGTGGGCAACGATCATTCGACGTAGAGATTCCGGGAACGGGGATCCGTGAGATCTGTGGGCGGGATGTGTTTATTTATGGGGCATCTTATGCCGATTTGCTTTTTATCCGTACTCGGATCTTGTTTGCCGCTTTCGCCTGATACTCTGATGTTTGTTGTATGAGGAGATATCCTAAACTATTATATCTATCTAGGACTTTTGAATCTTGCCGTATGACGTTGCTATATTTCCCTTCTTTTTAGATGGAATGGCTCTGATGTACTATTGTATGGTGGCTTGCATACATACTCATTTGTGTATGTAGTTGATCCCTTCGCCTGCCGATTACGCCGCCCGTTCTTGTCCCGATGTTTGGAAATGGTTGGGACGGCCGAAAGGTCTACCTATACCTATGAGTGGCATTTGGGCCCCACCATACTATTTCAACCATTTCCGCTCATCCAGGCTTGAAACTAGGAGCGTAATTCACCGAGGTAGTTACAATTGGTATCAGAGCCATCCCGCCCTTCAGGGTCTCAGCCAAATGTTCGTTGTCAGTCTAGCAAATATTTTTGGTAGTTATGTATACTAGGGAAAAACAAAACGTGAGAGTAGGACTGCTTCCACTTTTCGTCTTAACCACCCACCCACCCTTTTCTGGTAAGGAAGTGTAACGTTTTCAATCCTCTTCTTAAAAGTTCAAACTAGGATTCACGTGTTCTGGGTTTCCGTAGTACCATAGGTTGTGTGTGTGTGTGTGTAATTCCTTGTCTATTTGTTGCATCCAAGTTGTTATCACAATCGGCCTTTTGGTTATCAACTGTTGGTACATTCCATACCGACAGGCTTTTGCAAACCGACGCGATCTATCTGATTCGTTGTATACCGCTTGTGATCATCTTACTCTTTGTTATCCGACGTTATCTTGTTTGGGGTGTTCGTTTCCGTAGTTACTAATCTTTAGGTTCATCGTGAGAAGAAGGGGTTAGGATATGTGTTCTACTTATTCATGTGCGGAGTAATGATTTGAGTGCGGGATGGAGTAGCGACCATACCACTACTCTTATCATTGCTTTTGTATATTGAATTGGTAGAGTCACTAATCTTGATTCGTTAAGTAATTTTGCGCATCTACTGGTATTTTAATGCCGAAATTTGCGGAAAAAATTTCTTCGATATATCTGTGTACCACACTCCTTTTCAGTCGTGTGCGATATGCTTAATATCTTCTAGGTGCTTTGAACTTTGTTGATATTTTAATATCATCTTAGTAAATTGTATCCTTTAATCTTGAGTAATCCCATCTTGGTACTATTTTGGATTATTATTATTCTCCATTATAGTACTGACTTGTGTTTTATATCAATCACAGGATGGCACCACCACGCCGTTCTGATGAGGACATACCACCTGAACTGGGGTCCGCGTTGTCAAACATCGCCAATGCCTTGGCAGCAATGCAGCAGAACCAGCAGCGTTTTGAAGAGAGTGTTCGGAGGAATGAGTTTGCTCCGCTACCTCCACCTCCCAAGCGAGGAGACATCAAAAGCTTCCTGAAGTTTAACCCACGCCAATTTGTTGTTTCTGATCAACCACTTGATGCTGATGATTGGTTGCGTGAGATGTCAAGGCTCTTGGAGACTATGATGTTCTCGAGCAAGATTGGGTAAAATGTGCTACTCACCTTCGAAGGAGATGCGCTCTCTGGTGGGAGAATTACACAAGGCACCTGCATTGGTTTTCACCTACTTGGGAGCAGTTCACGGAGCAAAGAGCGATTATCAGAAATTGTCATGGAAAGGATGAAGGAAGTGTTTCTCAACCTCAAGCAGGGAAATGACAATGTCAATACCTACATCAGGAACTTCATGAACCTTTCTCATTATGGTGGCGATGAGATCTCCGATGACAAGAAGAAGCAAAAGAGGTTCGGCAAGGGCTCAATGCATCGATTAAATATGCAATCACACATGCAAGGCCGACGTCTTTCACGGAACTTGACATCTGACTCTGCAGGAAGAAGCAAGTAGGCAAGTGTTTGAGGAGTCAAAGAAACACAACCGTGAGGCAAGCTCTTGACTATGTCAACTCCTTCTAAGCGTCGTATGCGGGTTCCTAACACCCCACCGTCGCTCCGGCTCCACTAAGACCTTCAAGCTTCGGCAAGGCCACCAAACTTCCTCACTTCGCTCCCGGGATACAACCACCACTACCACAGGCGCTGGCGAGTCCTTGGCTACGTTGCTCCATGTCCACACGGTGCTTGTTTCACTTGCGGAGACCTTTGGGCATCGATCTTGGGCTGTCGATGAAAAACAAAGCTCTTCCTCCACCACCTCCAAGATCTGCGGCAAGCTCTCCTTTGGTTCACGCACCACCACCTCGGGCTCTCAACATCAACACCAAGCCCGGGTCTACTGTTGCTCGTGCCAACTGTGTCAACGCCGCTCAAGCTGAGCATGCACCTGGAGTTGTGATGGGTATGCTATCCGTTAACTCAGTCCCTGCATGAGTTTTGTTTGATTCTGGTGCATCGCATTCATTTGTTTCTATCAAGTTTGCAAATGAGAATGGGTTAGCGTTGGATCCTCTCCTTAATCGGTTAATGGTCCTTTCTCCTGGAGCAACAATGGCAGCTTCAAAAATCAGCCATGGCAATCAAATTGAGATTGGTGGCTCTTCGTTCTCGGCGTCCCTAATTGTTCTGGGCAATTCTGACATTGATGTCATCTTGGGCATGGATTGGCTGACAGCAAATGCAGCTGTGATTGATTGTCTTTGACGCCTCGGTTTCTCTGAAGATTCCTGAAGGCCATATAGTCTATTCTCCAAGTTTGACTCCTGCTATCCAGCTTTTCTCTTTGGCGTCTCTGAATAATGATGCTATGGAAGCTATTCAGAGTGTTCCGGTGGTCTGTGAGTTCCCAGATGTCTTTCCTGAAGAGTTGCCGGGTATGCCTCCGGATCGTGAGGTTGAGTTTGTAATTGAGCTTGAACCTGGAACGGCTCCTATCTCCAAGCGGCCTTATAAAATGGGTCCTGCTGAGTTGGCTGAACTCAAACGTCAACTTGATGAATAAGAGAAGTTGGGTTTCATTCAACACAGTACTTCTGGGGGTAGCCCAACAATCTTTGTGAAGAAGCGAGACAGGACTGATAGACTTTGTGTTGACTATCGGGCTCTCAATGCTAAAACCATCAAGAATAAATATCCCCTTCCGCGGATTAATGATCTCTTCGATCAGCTAGCTGGAGCTGTGGTGTTCTCTAAGCTTGACTTGAGAAGTGGTTATCACCAAATCAAGATTCGCAAGGAAGATGTTCCTAAAACAGCTTTCACCACCCGCTATGGCCTGTATGAGTACACGGTCATGTCTTTCGGTCTCACCAACGCACCTGCTACCTTCTCGAGGCTTATGAACTCGGTTTTCATGGAGTATCTTGATAAGTTCGTTGTGGTCTATCTGGATGACATCCTAGTCTATTCTAAGTCAAAGGAAGAGCATGAAGAACACCTTCGGTGTGTCCTAAACAAGCTTCGTGAGAACCGCCTGTATGCAAAGTTCTCCAAGTGTGAGTTTTGGCTGCCTCAAGTAACCTATCTTGGTCACGTCATCTCTGCCAAGGGCATTGCAGTCAACCCGGAAACTGTAAATACAATTGTTGAATGGCTTCCTCCTGTAAATGTCAAAGAAGTGCGGAGTTTCCTTGGTTTGGCTAGTTATTGCCGTCGCTTCGTTCAGAACTTTTCAAAGATAGCAAAGCCTCTTACCGATCTGCTCAAGAAAGGCAAGAAATACCTTTGGACTCCTGCATGTCAAGCAAGCTTTGAGACACTCAAAGAGAAGCTCACTTCCACGCCAGTCTTGGTTCCTCCGGACACCTCTAAGCCTTTCCAGATATTCTGTGACGCCTCTTTGCAAGGATTGGGTGCGGTCCTTATGCAAGAAAAACAAGTTGTTGCTTATGCCTCTCGACAGTTGAAGACGCATGAGATCTGTAGGGTTCGCAGCATAGAAAACAAAAATTTTCCTACGATGGGAACAACTATGTACCAAGATCTATCTTCTAGATACAAACAACGGGCGGATGTATATCCGTAGAGAACATACCCTTGAAGACCGACAAAGCTTAATGAGTCCAAACTCGTGGTTGATGTAGACGATCTCTTGCCGATCTCAAGATCGAGAGGAAGTCCTAGCGCCATAAAGCAGCGGTGCTTTCGCACACACGTTCGAGGCACCGAGCAACCTCCGCCTCCTCGCTCCAGCGATGCAGCAGAAGCACAACTCTTTCTTGCCGAAAAGCCACCGGGAACATGTATCTCGCTAGTCCGAGACCATGGGGGATAAATTCTAGAGGGGGAGAGAGATCCTTCACGAGGAGGTGTAGTGTGAGAGGAGGAGAGGGGCCTTTGGAGGAGGGGGCACCAAGGGGCATGGCTCCCAGCCATGGGGGCGCCCACCTCTTCCACATTCATGTGGGTGGAGCTCCCACTCAAAATGAAAAGCCTCCACTCCCATTAAAAAGCCTCCACTCAAAAATCCACTCACATGCATTAAATTTCCACCAAATTTAATGCAAGCTCTCATTTAAATAAAACTCTTTTATTTATTTATTCAGAATTTTGTTAATTACTTTAATTAACAAACATTAACATAAAACACCTTACTAGTATTCTATTTCCCATGCGAACCGGTTTGACAATTTCAACCGAAACAGTTTCGGTGTCTAGTGAAATAAATTCCTGCGCTTTCCTTTTCTTTTCGGCATGAAACTTTTGCTCCAATTGGATGTCGGTGTCTCTTAAGTGTGTCACCCTATGGTTCGTGAATAATGCGGACATGATCGAGACCCCTCTCGAATCAATAATCAGAAGCGGGATCTGGAGACCCATACTGACTCCCACACATTCAACGATGACTTTCTTGTGATCGTCGGAACCTTTTACGCTAGTATCTTAATCCCTTTGTTTCGCGATATATTACATGTCCGAGATTCGATCATCGGTATCTCCATACCTAGTTTGATCTCGTTACTGACATGCACTCTTTTCTCGTTCCCATGATATAACATTCTAGTGATCAAATCACTTGCTTGCAAGCTAATCAATGTGATATCACCGAGAGGGCCCAGAGCATATCTATCCGTCATCGGGATGAACAAATTCCACTCTTGATCCATGGGCCTCAACATAACACTTTAGTAGTTCTGAATCCATCTTTATAATCACCACATTACGGTGTGACGTTTGATGTTATCAAGAAACTCTTAGGTGTTAGTGATTGACATGATCTCATGGTCTAAGGATTAGGATCACTGTAAGTTGTTATAGCAATATAAACTCAATGACTTTGATCGTAATGCTATACTTGGATGAATGTTCATCACACCATTACACTAATGTTGTGACCCGTTATTAACAACATCCAATGTCCATGATCGAAACCTTGATCATCTTGTTAATCAACGAGCTAGTTTATAAGAGAGGCATAACTAGGAACTTTCTATTTGTTTATTAAACACACATGTATTAACGTTTCCGTATTAATACAATTATAGCATGCAAAATAAACATTTATCATAAATAAGGAATACGATAATAACCACTTTATTATTGCCTCTCGGGCATATTCCTTGATCTCCCACTTGCACTAGAGACAATAATCTAGTTTGAAAACTTTGTGTATTGAACACCTATGGCTTTCGGTGTTCCAAATACGCATAATTGCAAGTGGTTGACATAATCTACGGATCTGGCGCTTTCAGTGTGTATTTGCATGTCTTTGTCTTCACGCATCACTCATTCTCCAATGAGATGGCATTGTATAAATTTGGTCTTTCGGTGAGACCTTTAGTTCCTTGGGGTTAAAACACGTCGATACTATTGTCATACAATATATCTTTAGTGTTAGCCCGTTACGAACCACACCTTAGTTTGATAACAAACTACTTGACACAAATTCCTCCTTTTCGCTACTATAGCAGTCATATACTTAGCCTTTTGTTGTAGTATTCGTCACAATGTCTTAACTTTGGAACTCTTCCAAATCCATCATGGAATCTCCTTTCCATTACATTGTGCCACCCATAGTTTAAATTGAGATAAACTTAATTTGTATCTTGTGACAAAACTAGTATCAATGTAACGCTTTACAATGAACTATTTGTAATTGTTTGTCACCTCTACACAAATATATTCTTAGTTCTTCCAAAAGATCATAAGAATATCCTCACTATCGTCCAATGATCATTTTATGATTCATTCGGTATATGCTCATAACACTTAGAGCATAGGACATATCTGGATGTGTACATATCATGGTATGATTGATCAAAACATTCTCGTGATTGCACTCATCAAGTGTCAAAGCACTTGAATCTTGTTTCACTTATCAAGTGTCGATACACTTGAATCTTGATTCAATTCCTTTCCATGCAACAAGAACCGTTTCTTGTTGATTCTATATTGAACTCCTTCAATATCTCATATATGTACGTTTGGCACAACCATATTGGCGTTACAGTCTATCCACTATAGACATTCACGCTAAATATTCGGGTTTTGCCTAAGTCTTTCATCGAAATGAAATTCTTAACCTTTGTCAATAAAAGATACATCATTTCTAATCAACAAGATGTCATTCACATAATGTATTAGAAATATGTCTCAGCACTCCCACTTAATTTCTTGAAAATACAAGCATCTTCATCGTCTCCAGATGAAAACTCCTTTTCATAATGGCGAAGATTCCAAATATGAGATGCTTACTTCAACCATTGAAGTTTGCATGCCCTTTTAGCATCCTTTGAATTTAACAAAACCCTTTGGACCGTGTCATGTACACGTCCTAGGTAACCATTCTATTAGAAGAACTTTGTTTTGTTTATTCATCTACCATATACCAAATTATATGTAGTGGTTGCTACTTTAATCCGTCCAGACTAAATATCACTATGAAAGATCAAATCTTGTCATAGTCAACTCCTTGAACATTGTCATAAAATACTTTACGACATGTCGACTATTTCATAGATGTGAAACATCCATGTCTGTTTCTTTATAGGTCCAAATACGACCGATAGGTTTTTACACCTTTAGGAGGGTCTTCCAAGTTCAAAACTTGATTTCTCGTATATGGAACTATCACGGATTTTATGGCTTCAAGCCATTTGATTGAGTCGGGCCCATCATCGCTTCTTTGTATGTATTCGGTTCATCATTATCAAACAATAATGATTTACTCTCAAATCTTAGCATTTGATTGTTTAACCGACCTTCTTGGTTCAATAGGAACTTTAGACCTCCGTGACCACAACCTTTGAGGCACATAAGCTATGAGCATTATGGCAGCCTCCAGAACCATTTCCTACTGTAACTCAAAGACATTTAGCTAAGGTTCGTTAACCTTATCAAAGTTCTATTGTCCTCCCACTTAACTTTTATGAAAAATTCCTTCTTCAAGAAACTTCACATTTCAAGCGACAAACCCTTTTGTCCTAGGTGTTAAGGAGGAATAACCAATTGTTATTCAAAATAACCTACAAAGACATGCTCATCCGACTTTGGTTGTAAACATCTTACTTATGTTTAGCATACCAAAATTTAAGAAAGGACAACTTGGGTTTTACCCCAAACCATAACTTCCATGGTGTCATTTCAACGGATCTAGATGGAGCTCTTTTTCAGTGTAAAAGTGGTAGTCTCTAAAGCTTTAATCTTTTAAAACATAATGGCAGTTTTATAAATAACACCTTTGATCCAACCATGTCTCACAAGGTTTCATTACAAATCTCAAACACTCCATACTCCTATGGTGTTTCGGGAGATGTAAATCTAGGTGTTTTGCTAAACTTGCAACTCAAATAAATCCCTTTATGATAAAATCATAATTCATTTATTTTCTTGTTACACTTGTAACTCAAATAAATCCCTTTATGATCAAATCATAATTCATTTATTTTTCTTGTTACAATGATTTTCCACTTCATCTTGAAAGTCTTTGAAACATTTTCAAATATTTCATACTTCTTTCTCATTAAGTGAACATTCACTCAAAATTCCGGAGAAAGCATATGAAGTTGAAACCCATTGCTTACGACTGCACATAATGGACTACATACATCGATATGTATAAATTCCAATAATTTAGTCATTCGTTCTTCTTTGGCCTTTGAACGAAGTTTTAATTATCACGTGGAAAGTCTCACAAGCGTCACTTGATCAAATCAAAGACTCCAAAAATCCATGAATATGGAGATTCTTCATGTTTTCTTTCCAATATAATTTAAACAGCGATGTCACTTCATAAGTGATCTTTCAATCATTTGTCTTGCAACATTTTAGCATTAGGTTTTATGGATGTGATTTCTTCAACTAGATTTGTAAATCATCCATCTTATATGGAATACGGTAATTATTTGAACAACCTTTGTTCTCATAATACTGATTCAAATAACAATTATTAAAACAAATCTTGAAGTCAAGCCTTGATGTCAACGAGAAATATAAACAACGGTTTGTTTGTTTTCGATGAACATCATCACATATTCTCTTGCTAGTTACTTAGGCCATTGTGGTTCATGAATTGCGTCGTTCTGTATGAAATTTTATACCAACCAATTCGGTATCCAATACCCAAGAACCACATTGTTTAACAAGCAAAGAATACAACCATAACATGTATATCATATATATACCTAAATTGGATATTTCCAATCTTTTCTTTTCTGCCAAGTATATTTTATAGATTCTCTTTCAGCATTTCCTTTTCCCTTTTAAAAGAATTTATCAACATCAAAAGTGGCGCCATATTCATGACACATAGTCCAAAGCGTGTATATTCAAATAATAATACCTTTGGACTTGCACTTTGAAGTAGATCACCATCATCAAATGATCGGTATTCTTTCAAAATCCATTCTTTAGTAATCTTTTAGTGTAGTAAACATTTTACATACATATTCTATTCACCCTTATCATGACGACTTTCATGATCAAGCTACTTTAGCTTATAAAGGCGAATCGTGAGTATAACATTACTTTCCAAAACCCTTTTGGATGATTAGGATGTCTAGCATCTCCAACCTTCGCAAATTCTCATCCAATATGAGAACATATATTATACTCTATCATATTGCAACCAAAACATTGTTTCAGATATCGTTATATCTGCCACACATGATGGTTTCTAAAACAATTCTTTCAGCTCCTAGATAAACTTGATGTTTAAATCAAGAATCATGGAGGCAAACATGATACTTAAGATACTAACACTGGAATTGTTACTCTCGATTTAATACCAATTATTAAATTTCACGGAGTAAATAGAATTTTGCTGAAATTTTGCAATAGGACTTTAAACTTTAGATTGACACTCAACACAATACGATACCAGTTCGTAAAGTATATATCCAGAATTCTATAGTTCTATTATCTCAATTACAACTATGCATAAGGTGGTGAACGAATGCCAATGACTACAACAAATTATGCAAATTCACTTTGATTTAATTTATGATAAATTGAGTTCTACTAATCCAAATTAGAAATGAACTCCCACTCAAAAACGACACCCCTCGTGTCTTTTTGGTGATTACATGAACCAAATCCACTACACCAAGTCCGATCATCACGTGAGTCGGCGTAGCTTCAAAGGCGAGCATCCATATGGTCATCATATCAAAACATATGACTCATGCTTAACCTTTCGGTCCGTGTTCCGAGGCCATGTCTGTACATGCTAGGCTCGCCAAGTAAGAACCTTAGTATTCGCGTGTAATCGCTCTTACACCGAGATATGCTCGTGGATTCAAGTACACCCGATCATCACGTGATGTCTTGAAGCGACGAAACATTGTCGGTGCATACTTAAGGAAGAACACATTTTTATCTTGATATCTAAATGAGGGATCATCTTATTATGCTAATAAAATGCCAAACAAGCAATATAAGATGCTATCAAACATCACATGTTTATTAGTGGAATGATATGGTTCTGTGATATGATCTCTATCATGTGCATCGTGGTATGATCACTATCATACCTTTATGTGTAAGTCCAAGGTCTATGGAGATTACACGTTATGTGTGTTGTAAGAGTATCATCTTATACTTCTACTTACAACATCACCATATCATAACACTAGCCAAAGAACAATCTAAACTAGACGCCTAATTTATCCATTGCAAATTTTACGTGGCTTAGGGCTTTCAAGATAGAACCGTTCTTACCTACGAACATGAACCACAACGAGGATAACCAAATTGTTGACAACTCGTTGCAAATTAGATATTGACTATAGTAGGAGAGACACCCGCTAGCCACTTATGCAAAACTAGTTGCATGTCAAGCGTGGAACAGGCTCATGTGCGAGGACATGTAAAGTTTGTCCGGGCCGCTTCATCCCACTATGCCACCAATATCCAAAGTACAACTAAGAAGCAATAAAATGATCATCATCGCCACATACTCATCTGTGTACTACCCGTGCAAAGTATCTACGCATAGATCCAGCTCTGATACCACTGTAGGGTTCGCAGCATAGAAAACAAAAATTTTCCTACGATGGGAACAACTATGTACCAAGATCTATCTACTAGATACAAACAACGGGCGGATGTACATCCGTAGAGAACATACCCTTGAAGACCGACAGCTTAACGAGTCCAAACTCGTGGTTGATGTAGACGATCTCTGCCGATCTCAAGATCGAGAGGAGTCCTAGCGCCGCAAAAATGACGCATCCGTGCTCGCACACACGCTCGAGGCACCGAGCAACCTCCGCCTCCTCGCTCCAGCGATGCAGAAGCACAACTCTTTCTTGAAAAGCCACCGGGAACATGTATCTCGCTAGTCCGATACCATGGGGATAAATTCTAGAGGGGAGAGAGATCCTTCACGAGGAGGTGTAGTGAGAGGAGGAGAGGGGGCCTTTATAGGGAGAGGGGCACCCAAGGGGCATGGCGCCCAGCCATGGGGCTGCCCCACCTCTTCCACATTCATGTGGGTGGAGCTCCCACTCAAAATGAAAAGCTTCCACTCTCATTAAAAAGCCTCCACTCAAAATCCACTCACATGCATTAAATTTCCACCAAATTTAATGCAATCTCTCATTTAAATAAAACTCTTTTATTTATTTTTTCAGAATTTTGCTAATTACTTTAATTAACAAACATTCACATAACCCCTTGCTAGTATTCCATTTCACATGCAGAACCAGTTTCAGCAATTTCAACCAAAACGTTTCGGTGTCTAGTGAAATAAATTCCTGCTTTCCTTTTCTTTTCGGCATGAAACTTTTGCTCCAATTGGATGTCGGTGTCTCTTAAGTGTGTCACCCTACGGTTCGTGAATAATGCGGACATGATCGAGACCCTCTCGAATCAATAATCGAAGCGGATCCGAGACCCATCTTGACTCCACACATTCAACGATGACTTTCTTGTGATCGTCGGAACCTTTTACGCTAGTATCTTAATCCCTTTGTTTCGCGATATATTACATGTCCGAGATTCGATCATCGGTATCTCCATACCTAGTTTGATCTCGTTACTGACATGCACTCTTTTCTCGTTCCCGTGATATAACATTCTAGTGATCAAATCACTTGCTTGCAAGCTAATCAATGTGATATCACCGAGAGGGCCCAGAGCATATCTATCCGTCATCGGGATGAACAAATTCCACTCTTGATCCATGGGCCTCAACATAACACTTTAGTAGTTCTGAATCCATCTTTATAATCACCCTGTTACGGTGTGACGTTTGATGTTATCAAGAAACTCTTAAGGCGTTAGTGATTGACATGATCTCATGGTCTAAGGATTAGGATCACTTCGTAAGTTGTTATAGCAATATAAACTCAATGACTTTGATCGTAATGCTATACTTCGGATGAATGTTCATCACACCATTACACTAATGTTGTGACCCCGTTATTAACAACATCCAATGTCCATGATCAGGAAACCTTGATCATCTTGTTAATCAACGAGCTAGTTTATAAGAGAGGCATAACTAGGAACTTTCTATTTGTTTATTAAACACACATGTATTAACGTTTCCGTATTAATACAATTATAGCATGCAAAATAAACATTTATCATAAATAAGGAATACGATAATAACCACTTTATTATTGCCTCTCGGGCATATTCCCTTCAAGATCAACTATCCTACACATGACCTCGAGCTCGCAGCAGTTGTCTTTGCTTTGAAACTATGGAGGCATTACTTGCTGGGCAACCGTTGTGAAATCTTTTCTGATCACAAGAGTCTGAAGTATATCTTCACTCAGCCTGATCTCAACCTTTGGCAGAGGAGATGGATTGAAGCAATCAATGATTTTGATTTGACAATCAACTACACTCCGGGCAAAGCTAATGTCATGGCCGATGCTCTCAGCCGCAAAGCTTATGTCAATAACCTCATGATGGAAGAACAACAACCTCTCTTGTGCGAGGAATTCCGTCAGCTCAACCTTGAAATTGTGGAACAAGGGTATCTCCTGAACCTTCTAGCAACCCCTCTCTTGGAAGAAAAGGTTCGCTCTCGTCAGCTTGGTGATCCGCACACCAAAAAGATCATCTCAAAACTTCAGCTTCCGAAGTATGAGTCCTTCCACGTCGATGATCAAGGCACGCTTTTCTTTGAACACCGGATGTTTGTTCCGAACTACCCGGGTTTGAGAGAGCAAGTTCTCAAGGAGGCGCATGATTCTGTTCTTTCTATCCACCCTGGAAGCACAAAGATGTACATGGACTTGAAAACACAATATTGGTGGCCGGGATTGAAACGATATTGTGCCAAGTATGTCTCGGAGTGTGATGTCTACCACAGAGTGAAAGCTGTCCATCAGAAACCTTTCGGTCTTCTACAGCCATTGAAACCCCCGGAATGGAAATGGGAGAAAGTAGAGATGGACTTTATCACGGGTTTTCCAAGGTCGCAGAAGGGCAACAATGCAATCTTTGTTGTCATTGACAGGCTTTCTAAAGTGGCTCACTTCTTCCCCGTTAAGGAAACAATTTCTGGAATTCAGTTGGCTGAGCTCTATATCAACAGAATTGTCTCTCTGTATGGGGTTCCGCTTGAGATCAGTTCAGACCGTGGAAGCATCTTCACTTCCAAGTTCTGGGAAAGTTTCCAAAATGCTTTTGGAACAAAGTTGAACTTCAGCACAGCTTACCACCCTCAGTCGCAAGGACAAGTTGAAAGGATCAATCAGATTCTGGAGGATATGCTTCGTGCTTGCGTCATCTCTTTTGGCATGAAGTGGGAGGAATGTCTTCCTTATGCTGAATTCTCTTACAACAGCAGCTTCCATAAAAGTCTGAAGATGGCACCATTTGAGGCTCTCTATGGCCGCAAATGCAGAACTCCGATTGGTTGGTCGGGTGCAGGAGAGAGAATATGGTTTGGCCCTGACATTGTAACTCAAGCGGAGGAGAAGGTGCATATCATTCTTGAAAATCTGAAGATTGCTCGAAGTCGCCAGAAGAGCAATTATGACAAGAAGCACACGGACATGGTGTATGTCCCTGGTGATCTCGTTTACCTTCGTGTCACTCCCATGAAAGGCACACACCACTTTAGTATCAAAGGAAAGCTGGCCCCTAGATACACCGGTCCTTTCAAAATTCGTGGAAGAAGAGGAGAAGTTGCTTATGCTCTTGAGCTCCCGGAAAAACTCAAGGTCCATGATGTTTTCCACATCTCTCAACTCAAAAAGTGCTTCAAGGATCCTGGCAGGACCGTGGATCATGAGCTAATCAATCTCCAAGAAGATTTGTCTTATCAAGAACACCCCACAAAAATCCTTGAGATCGCAGAAAGAAGGACTCGCAACAAGTCCATCAAGTTCTGCAAGGTGCAGTGGTCGCACCATTCTGTTGATGAAGCCACTTGGGAACGTGAAGATGAGCTCCGTGCCAACCATCCTACCCTCTTTGAGTCTTCTTCTTCTTCCTAGAATCTCGGGGCAAGATTCCTGTTTAGTGGGGGAGAGTTGTAGCATCCCATTTGTCTAACAATTGTAATGCTACTTGGTCTAGTAATATAATGGCTACTTCATATATATAATTGTTGCATCATCATTATATCATGCTCATGTCATCATGCCACCTTGCATTTAAGCATCATCTAAAACCCTTTTTGGTTTGGTTCTTCTCTCATATGCATTGTTAATTGTATTTGCCTCTTGATATTGTATTTGGTTCTTGATATATTGTTAAATGCCCAAGTTGAGTTGGGGGCATATCTTTTATTGACTCCACCACCTTTCTTGTACCACCTTATATTTCTACCACCCTAATTACCCATGGGCTTTTATTTTATTTTGGCATTTATTCTAGCTCATGTGGATAGGATGGATCCAACTCTAAGTTCTTTTGCTTGGCCTTACTCCACATTTGGGTAATGCATAGGAATAATGCCATGCTTATTAGTTTGTTTTCACAAGGTTAAGACATGGCATTTAATACCCTTGCATGGGCCATGCAACCATCTCCATCTTTTGTCCTCCTTTGTTTTTATTTGATCTTTTGAGTGAATCACCCATCTCCCACTCTACCTCTCCTTTGGCTTGATATAGTTTGGTCTTGCTAAAGCCACCACATCTCTTTACCTCTCTCTCTAATCTTTTCTCAAAAACCTAAACCTAATCTAAACCCTACACCTCTCCCACCCCTTTTTGTATGATCTAGCTAGATACATGCAAGCATCTAACCCTAAGCCCCCTCTCTCTTCTCTCCTCTCTCTAACCTAGCTAAAACCCTAAACCTTATTCCTCATCTAACCCTAGTTACACTCTACCCCATCTCACCTCTCTCATAAACCCTAACCCGAGCCCCTCTAATCTAACCCTAGTTCCTCCCTCTCTCTCGGCCTCTCTCTCTCTCACCTAGCTCGGCCCCACCTGGTCACCCTGGACCCATCTACCCCTCTCTCTCTCCACCCCAACCCTAGCTACCACCCTAACCCGAGTCACTTTCCCCCTCTCCCTAGCTCTCTCTCTGCCACACCGCCCACCACCCTCTCCTTTCTTCCCGTCCCCACCTGGTAGCCTCTACACCTGCCCCAGCCCGTGCCTGCCCTGTCCTCCCCTGCTCGAGCACGTGAGGAGGAGGAAAGGTGGCACCCGAGCCACCTTTTTCCTTCACCACCTCCCCACGGCACCCCTCTCCCCCATCCTTATCTACTCCATCTCCCGGCCCTCCTCTGCCTCTCCCAGATCCGCCCAGGGCCTCGCCCTCTCCTCTCCTTCCTCCCCACCACCGTCTACCCCAACGCCGGCCACCGTCGGCCTCCACCTTCCCCTACCCTTAACAGCCGGTGGCGTGGCGATCGAGGGTGTCGAGGAAGGTCACGCGGCTCCCCTGCTTCACCTCGTACACGCCGGCGAGGAGGAGAAGCCCTCGCCTGACGCCGCCTCGACGAAACCCTAGCTCTCGCCGGCCGCCAGCTCCGTCGACGATCTGCTCCGCCCCCGCCCGATCCAACACCGCCGACCACCTCGCGGTGAGCCAATATTCCTCCTAGACATCCTCGCAGCCACCGTAATTTCCTGGACACGCCGATCGTTGCGTCGAGCACGCTCAGTGCACCGGCGAGCGCGCGCGTCTGCTCGCTCCCGCGTCGCGCAAACCCTACCTAGCCGCCAGCCGCCCTTCTGACATCAACCCCCACCTAGCCCAGTGGTGGTCACGCTGCGCCACGTCGCGGATCGGATCCCTCGCCAAGGCCGCGCACCGCGCGCGCCAGACGGTGGAGAAGATCCACAGTACGCGGCGACGTTTTCCAGAAAACCCCCCACCTTTTATTTTCCTCAACCCGCGCTCCCTCTAGGCCCGCCTGTCAGCCTCCCAGACGTTTTGCAAAAAGGTACCCCAGGTTCCACCACCTCAACCCGCAACCCCCCGCTGTGCCGCGTGGCCGCCTCGCATCCGCCCACTGTCGTGCGGGTCCGCGTGTGCCGTGGCCCCACCTGTCATTCTCACGGACTAGGTTAGCTGCGGTGTAAAAAGCTGTTCTGCGCGCTGTGTCACCCAGTCAGCGCCAAGCCCACCTGTCACTGACAATGGCTAGATCTGCCTGGGTACAAAAAGCTTTTCTGTTTTAAAAATAAATCTTTTCAAATTTGATTAAATTCAAATTCAAATCAGATTTATAATAACTTTTAAAATACAAATCCAAATAATACAAATGATATATGTTTTTAGATCAGAAAAATGTGAGGATTTCAAATATGCCATCCAAAATATATTTTGGGCACTTAAAATTTCAAGTTGAATTAAATTACAATAGAATGCCCTTTTCTTAATTAATTAATAAATTTTGACTTATAACTCCAAATTTAACAAATGATATGTCTAAAATGATCAGCTCGACGAGACCTTTCTGTTTATGCATTCCATGTTCTGTTTTGCAGCATGCATCATATAAATATAAAGGGCACAACAACTTATTTGGGTATAAAATGTGACCAAAACTCAATAAAATGTTTATTTCCTGTAATCTACACCTCACCCATGCCATGCTACTTTATTGCCATGCAAATGGTGCATCATTCATCATGGCATGATTGTTTGCTTGTAGCATTTTATTCTTATGCTTGTGCATTGTATTTATGTTGGCCCTTGTTTGTTTGGTTCTTCTTCGAATAGACGCTGAGCAGGGGATATATCAAGAAACCCAGGAGCACTACCCAGATCCTTCTCTCGCTTCAACTGAGCTGCCAGGAAAGCACTACCACATGCTCGCATACATATAGTACCTATTGCCTCTATCTTATTCTTGCATCATTGAGTCGCGATTGCATTAAATTGAATCCCAAGTACTGCATAGCCTTTACTTTTAAACCCCACCGAAGCTTGTTCCTCCATCCCATGAGCCATTACTACAGGAGTTGTTTGAGCCATGCGAATCGTAGAACAACATGGGTAGGGTATGTGAGTGTCTGATGGATAACGAGGTACCTAAACAACTTAACCTGAGTAGTAATGGGATAACTAATGAAAGTGGCACCGGTGAGCAATATCTGCTATTTGGGTTTTCATGCTCACTTGTGTCCCGTAGGACCCCGAGTACTTGATTCCTGTTCCTTGAATATTCGCGCTATCCACATCCGGGAGGCTTATGGGACCCCACAGGCGAGCTTGATTCATTCTTATTTCTCGGGGCCACAAACTAGTTTGAGGTTTTATTTACTATCCTGTACTTATGCCATGCTTTACTTCTTTATTTAAATTGTGCGATGTCTGCTGTCTCGCTTAGGTAAGCGGTGTTTTCGCGGTATCGACAAGCCCATCCACATTTTCGGTTTCCTCGTTTACAACCATTGGCGCAAACCTTGAGTCCGTTTGAGTCACTAACTTCGCTATGGTAGCTTAATGGGGTGGCCTCAAATATTTCTCAATCGTGATTGCTTTGTCGTGAAGGCCTCGGGTTTTGATTTGGTTTTCCGAGGTTGATCGAGTGTGTTGTTATTTGTGCACCCTAGGTAAAACTTTCTGAAAGCCGTGTCCGCGGTTATGGACGACTTGGAGCACAGTTTCTCGATCATAGACTAGTATAACTAAAGTACCGCTTTTAATTTGACTAAGTAACTGACTAGTAAATAGTGCAACACTCATGGAATGGATAATAAAACTGCCAACGGATGGGGGTTGTTCGTCCGCTTCCTCGTTGGTAAGCGAGGAGGAGGATGGATCTGTTGATATTACTGTTGTAACTGTTGTCATTAATTCACGGACATCCGTCTATCTTTGGTTGGGCGGATGGTTAGCGAGTATCTATAGAATTGTTAGGGTTTATCTTTTGCTGCAATTGCGTCACCCCAGGTTATGTCCCCTTTAGAGGCATAAAGACTTGCTGAGTACCCCTAGGGTCTCACACGATAAATTATCTGATTCAGATGAACAGGTACACTCACGAGATGGATACTGGGTGGAGGAGACGATGTGGGCGATCATTCGTAGAGATTCCGGAACGGGGATCCGTGAGATCCGTATGGATGTGTTTATTTATGGGGCATCTTATGCCGATTTGCTTCTTATCCGTACTCGGATCTTGTTTGCCGCTCACCGATACTCTGATGTTTGTTGTATGAGGAGATATCCTAAACTATTATATCTATCTAGGACTTTTGAATCTTGCCGTATGGCGTTGCTATATTTCCCTTCTTTTTAGATGGAATGGCTCTGATGTACTGTTGTATGGTGGCTTGCATACATACTCATTTGTTTATGTAGTTGATCCCTTCGCCGACACGCCCGTTCTTGTCCCGATGTTTGGAAATGGTTGGGACGGCCGAAAGGTCTACCTGTGAGTGGCATTTGGGCCCCACCATACTATTTCAACCATTTCCGCTCATCCAGGCTTGAAACTAGGAGCGTAATTCACCGAGGTAGTTACAGGCCCTAGTGACAAACATTAAGCACAACAAGTTGCAACAAAGTCAAATAGCACTAATAGAGATACTAGGCACCATGCCCTAACAATCTTATTCGATTACATGATAGAACTCATCCAATCCCTACCATCCCCATAGCCTACAGCGAGGGATTACTCACTCATGGATGAGGGAAACATTGATGGTTGATGGAGAGGCGTTGGTGATGACGATGGCGATGATCCTCTCCAAATTCCCCGTCCCGGCAGGGTGCCAGAACGGAGTTTCTAGATCTGAATCTTGGTTTTTGGTGGTGGTCGGGCAGCGGAACTCTTTTTGGAAAAACGACGACCCCCCTCCCTCAGTTTTTAGGTCAAGGGGTAACTTATAGGGGAAGAGGGAGCCCGAGGGAGTGTCTGGGGTGGCCGCACCCCCCTAGGCGCCGCCAGGCCTGGCTCGCGCCTCCACTCCGTCTCGTACTTTGGCTCCATGGATCTTCTGGTGAAATAGGATTTTTGGCATATTTTCCGAGATTTTTCCTGATAGTTGATTTTCTGCACAAAAACTAGACACCAAGGTAATTCTGCTGAAAACAACGTCAGTCTGTGTTAGTTGTATCCAAATCACACAAGTTTAGAGGAGAAACGATAGCAAAAGTGTTCGGGAAAGTAGATACGTTTTGGACGTATCAACTCCCCCAAGCTTAGCTTATTGCTTGTCCTCAAGTAATTCAGTTGAAAACTGAGTGCGATAAAAGACCTTTCACAAACACTTTTGCTTCATATGATGTATATATTCTCAGCATAGGAGTAGATACTTAAACCATTCATAATAAAAAGTATGCAACTAAGTCTACTCAATAGTCATTGCAAGATATGAAGAGAAACCAACTCAATAATAATAAGTAGCATGAAACATAAACATAAGTAACATTGCAATGCTCATAATAAGGTATGATAGAGTGGTATCTCGCTTGCCTTTGTTTGTAGAGCACAATATAAATGTCAAGGCACCTTTGAAGTTCACATGAAGACTAAAAGTAAAGATATCAGAGATACAAGCATCAAAGTCATGACATAATTAACCAAGTTTTGGAACAAACACAAGAATGACAACTATGCTCTCAAGAAGGTGCTCATAGAATAAGTGGTGACTCAACAAGGAAGTGAAAAGGTTTTGAAAAGTTTGAAAGGCTTTCTAATGCTGAAAGGAAGGTACTTATTAGCTTTGAGCTCTCATTGCCCCTATCATAGGAATCTTCATGTGGTTAAGGTGAAAGTGAGGTCCAATATGAGTTATATGCTTGACAGACCATAATCTGGAAATCCCAAGTCCCCTGAGTACGAGGGC
The DNA here is from genome assembly GCA_030063025.1 of Avena longiglumis. NCBI lineage: Eukaryota > Viridiplantae > Streptophyta > Magnoliopsida > Poales > Poaceae > Avena > Avena longiglumis. Next base: position 401,693,146 of record CP125975.1, read on the forward strand.
CGCTCCGCATGCTAGTCAACTTTGGTTACCTGCAAGTTCTTATCATTGTACATACATGCATATCATAGAGAACCGCCAACGGGGTACCCCGTGCACATAATACAGGAGCTATCCCGTGATCAACATGACAAGGCAAGTAGACAATGAGCATCTCAGCGATCTTTTTATTTACTATGTGCATAGTTTTTTTATTGAGGATGCTTCACAGAATGCTCATTATGGTGATGCTGCAAGTTTCCACCATGATTAGGCATGGCTTGGGCCAGCGGCCCAGGCGTTTCTCTAACACATATATATACTCCATGAACTCACAAGCTCCCCTTTTATTTTACACCAACGATATCCGCACACAAATGAGCAAGGTATCAACTGGATATATATATATCCATAAATGTTGAAAGTGTTCCCCCTAACAGCACGGTTCTGCTAACTCCCAGCCTATAATTTGCAAGCATATAACTTTCATGAACAGGTCACAATGGTTCAGGATTATTAAGTGCAAGGAATAAAGTGTGTCATCAAGTTCGTGAGAGCTTTACTAACTTTCTCAAAAAAGACAAACATTTTATTTGGAAGAAAACAAGGCATATAGAATATGCACTGGAATAGCAAACGATGCTAATAGGTAGGTATGGTGGACACTGTTGGCAATATTGGTTTTGAAGAGTTGGAAGCACAAGTAGAGCTCATACTCAGTGCAAGTGAATGCTAGCAATAGAGAGGGAGCAAAAAACAAGAGAGCAATAATAGTCATAATCATGCTTGCAACAAAACAGTGATAATTGTGGCATGAAAGTGATACAAGAACTCTAAGGCAAAATAAATCACCGAGGCTTACTGACTATTGTTTAGTCATATGCATGCGTGAGCATGTGCCAAGTCGATTCACATGAAACTTTCAGAGGAGGATACCACAATATCATACCAAAATATGAATAAAACAATGCAAGCAAACATTCATATGACATGCTACAAACTATTAGCAAGCTGGAGCTAATCACAGACAAGCAAGAACTACTAAGCATCCACCAATAACATACACCTTACATGAACAGACTAAGCATTCTCACACTAATGAGTATATGTACAAAAATAAAAACAAATAGAGTTCGTTACCAACCTCTTACCACACCTCAAGTTGTCTTAATACTCATTATTGCCCTTCACCTGTGTGACTTGAATAAGAACATGAAACCAAAATCCACTAAGGACGGCTGAACTCTGCAAATAACTCACAAAACCAAAGAAGAACAACAAATATTTTTGGTGTTTTCGATTTTTCAAAGCAAGCAAACAAAGCAAAATCTTTTTGGATTTTTTCTTTAAGGCAAACCAAAGCTAAAAAAGCAAAGAAACAAACCAAGAGAAACAACAAAAATATTTTTGGTATTTTTGTGTTTTAAGAAAGCAGAAATAAAAACCAAAAAGAAAGCGAAACAATAAATATACAAAGAACCGACGAACATGATATATAGATGAGTGTGATGTCGGTATACCTCCCCCAAGCTTAGGCTTTTGGCCTAAGTGGGGCTCAACTCCATGGTGCGCAAGAAGGTGCACCTCCGTAGTACGTCGAGTGTTGGCTGGCTGATGGCGCCTTGAAAAGCTTGACGATTGTCAATGCACAACCTGTTGGGAACCCCAAGAGCAAGGTGTGAAGCAACACAGCAACAAGTTTCCCTTAGTAAGAAACCGAGGTTATCGAACTAGTAGGAGGAAGGAAACGTCACACAGGTGTTGCAAGCAACGCAGAGACCTACACAACACAAACTCGAGACTTTGCCCCAACGAATCAGTGAGGTTGTCAAGCTCACCAGTTTGCTGTAATAAAGGATTAAACGTATGGTGTGGAAGGTAATGGTGGTTTGCAGCAAGTAAACAAGTAACAGTGGAAGATGTATCAATGGTAAAGATTGGACCTGGGTCCATTGTTCACTAGAGGTGCTCTCCTTAGATAAACAACATGGCATGAAGGGTAAACAAATTATAGCAGGGAAATTGACAGGAACTGAGCAAGGCATAACAATGCAATTACTAGTCAGAAAGATCCTATGAGATTCGATTGGGCAATACAACAAGATACATAGACCTCCATCCAACTGTAGGGTTTCGTAGCATGGAAAACAAAAATTTTCTACCGCATACAAACAAACAAGCCAAGATCTATCTACTAGATTGTAGCAACGAGTCGATGGAATAACTCACCCTCGAAGATTCCAAAGTGTTTAACGAGAGCGGATTCTCGTGGGTGATGTAGTCGTACTCTTCCCGATCTCAAGATCGCGTAGACGATCCTTCCCACTGCTCGCAGCGCCTCATGATCGGTCACACGTTCGTTACACGACGAAGACCTTCCTCTCCCTTGTTCCAGCAGGCAGTGGAGGTTGTAGCACTCTCCTTGCGATTCCGGCAGCACAACGGCGTGGTACCGGAAGTAGAGGGGAGATCTCGCAGGGCTTCGCCTTAAGCCGGAGCGAGTATGGTGGGCTATGAGAGAGCTCCTCGGCGATCTAGGTTTTAGACACACCAAGGAGGAGGTGATAGAGCCGGCGGATAGGGTTTGGGGCACCCCAAGTCGGCGGCTAGGACAACCCTAGGAGGCGGCGGCAGCTGCAGGAGGTGGTGGCGCCAAGCTAGGGTTTGGAGGAGAGGTACTTGTGTGCTAGGAGGGGCAGCCCTGCCCCTCCCTTTATAGGTGGGAGGTGCGGCCAAGGGGAGGGGAGTCCCTCCACAACTCGGCTTGGAGGTGGGCTGCCGGTTGGAGGAGGGAACTCCTCCCCAACTCGGTTTCCACCTCTCCTCCTCTTTCCAAAAACTGCCGTTTGACTTTTCAAACTAGTCGTTTGACTTTTCAAACTAGGATTTGAATAAACCCTTTATTTTGGACAGCGATGACACTTAGTACATGATGCAATCATTCCAACTTGTAATGACACATTCATGTACCCCTTCCCCTCCGGAGTGCCGGACATTACGGAACCTTCTAGAACATTCCCGATGAAAACACCGGAATCATTCCCGAACTCCGAAGCGAGACTTTCCTTATATGAATCTTATTCTCCGGACCATTCCGGATCTTCTCGTGATATCCCGGATCCCATCCGAGACTCCGAACAACATTCGGTCTCTTTCTCATCATACCATAACTACTCAAACAACGTCGAATCCTTAAGTGTGTCTCCCTACGGTTCGTGAATTATGCGGACATGATCGAGACACTTCTCCGAACAATAACCAATAGAGGAATCTAGAAATTCATATGGCTCCCACATATTTCTACGATTACTTTGCGATCGAATGAACCACTTACATACGATACCAATTTCCCTTTGTCTCACGATAGTTTACTTATCCGAGGTTATGATCGTCGGTATCTCTGCATACCTAGTTCAACCTCGTACCGATAAGTACTCTTTTCTCGTTCCGTGATATGTGATCCCTTGTGAGCCAGTCACATGCTTGCAAGAATTGGATGACATTCCACCGAGAGGGCCAGAGTATATCTATCCGTCATATGGATGGACAAATCCCACTCTTGATCCATGTGTCTCAACCAATACTTTCGAACACTCAATGCCACCTTTATAGCCACCCAGTTACGGTGTGGTGTTTGATGTCATCAAAGCATCCATCCGGTAAAGGTGATATGCATGATCTCATGGTCGAAGGAATTAGGTTACTATGTATCAGAAAGCATATAGCAATTGAACTATTGAAATGACTTGATCTTTATGCTACGCTTATCTATAGGAGTATGTCCATCATATCATTCTCCTAACGATATGATCTTGTTGTTAATAACATCTCAATGTTCATGATAGGGAAACCACAATCATCTATTAACCAACAAGCTAGTAATATATAGAGGCTTTACTAGGGACTTAAAATTAAGTTTACAAATCACACAAGTATTAATGTTTCCTTGTTAATACTATTATAGCATGAATGTAAACATTTATCATAAACACAAAGATATAATAATAACTATATTTATTATTGCCTCTAGGGCATATCTCCAACAGTCTCCCACTTGCACTAGAGTCATCTAATCTAGATTACATGGTAATATACCGAACACCCATGGCAGTTTGGTGCTGGTCATGTTTTGCCCTCGGGAGAGGTTTAGTCAACGGATCTGCCACATTAAGATCTGTGTGTACTTTGCAAACTTTATATCCCCATCTTGGATATGTTCTCGAATAGCTTGAAAACGTAGCTTGATATGCTTCAGCTTCTTGTGTGACCTTGGTTCTTGCGCATTGGCTATGGCGCCCATGTTATCACAGTAGATAGACATTGGGTCCAGCGCACTAGGAACCACACCCAGCTCTGTAATGAACTCTTTCATCCATATCGCATCTTATGAAGCCTCCGAAGCAGCCATGTATTCCGATTCAGTTGAAGATCTCGCCACAATGCTTTGCTTTGCACTCCTCCAGCTAACTGCTGCACCATTCAAAATAAATACGTATCCAGATTGTGATTTAGAATCATCCGGATCGGTGTTCCAACTAGCATCGGTGTAACCATTAACAACGAGTTGTTCATCACCTCCATAAGAAAGAACCATATCCTTAGTTCTTCTCAAGTACTTAAGGATGTTTTGATCACGTCCAATGATCCACTCTGGATCACTTTGATATCTGCTAGTTAAACTAACGACATATGCAATGTCGGGTCTAGTACATAGCATGGCATACATTAGAGATCCTATGGCTGAGGCATAGGAGTCTTACTCATCCTTTCTCTATCTTCGCCCGATGTCGGACTTTGAGTTTTACTCAAGGTCGATTGAGCAACATGGGCAAGAACCTTTCTTGCTTTCTTCCATTCCAAACCTCTTTAGAACTTTGTCCAAATATGTACTTTGTGACAATGATATTTGGCTTTGATCTATCTCTATAAATCTTTATGCCTAATATGTAAGTGCTTCGCCAAGATCCTTCATTGAAAACTATTATTCAAATATTACTTGACACTATTAAGAAGGTCTACATCATTCCCAATCAACAATATGTCATCCACATATAGTATTAAGAATGCTACAGAGCTCCCACTCACTTTCTTGTAAATACAAGCTTCTCCATAAGTTTGTATAAAACGAAAACTTTTGATCACCTTATCAAACGTTGATTCCAACTTCGGATGCTTGCTTCAATCCATAGATGGACCTTTGAAGTTTGCACACCTTGTTAGCATCTTTAGGATCGACAAAACCTTTGGGTTGCATCATATATAACTCTTCATCAATGTCTCCATTGAGGAATGCTGTTTTGACATCCATCTGCCATATCTCATAATCATAATATGCAACGATTGCTAACATAATCCTCACAGACTTTAGCTTTGCTCTTGGTGAGAAAGTCTCATCGTAGTCAACTCCTTGAATTTGTCGAACCCTTTGCGACAAGTCGAGCTTTATAGATAACATTACATCAAGATCTGCTTTCTTCTTGAAAATCCATTTGTTCTCGATGACCTTCCGCCATCCGTAAGTCCACCAAAGTCCACACTTGGTTTTCGTACATGGATCCAATCTCGGATTTCATGGCTTCTTGCCATTTATTGGAATCTGGGCTCATCATCGCTTCCTCATATGTCTCAGGGTCATCGGTGTTATCCACCAACATGACACTCATAACGGGATCATACCAATCTGGAGTGGTACGAGTTCTCGTTGACCTCCGAGGCTCTGTAGCAACTTCAACCGAAGTTTCATGATCACCATCATTAGCTTCCTCTCTAAATGGTGCAGGCACCACAGGAACTTCTTCCGGTGCTGCGCTACTCACAATTTCGAGAGAAGGAGTTCTACTTTCCTTCCAGTCACTTCTTTCGAGAGAAATTCCTTCTCTAGAAAGGATCCATTCTTGGCAACGAAAATTTTGCCTTCGGATCTATGATAGAAGGTATACCCAATAGTTTCCTTTGGGTATCCTATGAAGACGCATTTTTCCGCTTTAGGTTCAAGCTTGTCCGGCTGTAACTTCTTTACATAGGCTTCGCAACCCCAAACTTTAAGGAACGACAATTTAGGTTTCTTCCCAAACCATAATTCATACGGTGTCGTTTCAACGGATTTAAACGAGGCCCTATTTAAAGTGAATGCGGCTTTCTAATGCATAACCCCAAAATGATAGCGGTAAATCAAGTGACATCATAGAACGAATCATATCTAAGAGAATTCGATTCGATGTTCGGACACACCATTCTGTTGTGGTGTTCCGGTGTCAACTGTGAAAAGTATTCCGCATTTCTTCAAATGCTCGCCAAACTCGTAACTTAGATATTCACCTCCACGATCAGAACGTAGAAATTTAATCTTCTTGTTACGTTGATTCTCTACCTCACTTTGAAATTCCTTAAACTTCTCGAAAGTTTCGGACTTATGTTTCATGAAATAGATATACCCATATCTACTCAAGTCATCCGTGAAGGTAAGAGCATAACGATAACCACCGCGCGATGCTACACTCATTGGACCACACACATCGGTATGTGTGATTTCCAATTAGTCCGAAGCTCGCTCCATCATACCAGAGAATGGAGTCTTAGTCATTTTACCCATCAGACATGCTTCGCATATTTCAAGTGATTCAAAATCAAGTGATTCAAGAAGTCCATCGGAATGGAGTTTCTTCATACGCTTCACTCCAATATAACCAAGACGACAGTGCCACATATAGGTCGAGTTATCGCCTGATTTCAAACGTTTAGCCTCAATGTTATTAATATGTGTATTTCCACTATCGAGATTCAATAAGAATAGACCATCTATCAAAGGTGCATGTGCATAAAACATATTACTCATATAAATCGAACAACCATTATTCTCGGACTTAAACAAGTAACCGTCTCGCAATAAACAAGATCCCGATATAATGTTCATGCTCAACGCAGGCACCAAATAACAATTATTTAAGTATAAAACTAATTCCGATGGTAGATGAAGGGGTAGCGTGCCGACCGCGATCACATCAACCTTTGATCCATTTCCCACGCGCATCGTCACCTCGTTCTTCGCTAGCTTCCGTTTATTCTGCAGCACCTGTTTCGAGTTACAAATATGAGCAACCGAACCATTATCAAATACCCAGGCACTACTACGATTACTAGTGAGATACACATCAATAACATGTATATCAGATATACCTTTCTTCTTGATGTTGCCGTTCTTCAAATCCGCCAAGTACTTTGGGCAATTCCGCTTCCAGTGACCTTCTCCCTTGCAGTAAAAGCACTCAGTATTAGGCTTAGGTCCAGCCTTGGTCTTCTTCGTCAGCGTGGTAACTTTCTTACCACCCTTCTTGAAGTGTCCCTTCTGCTTAGACTTGCCCTTCTTGAATTTGGTGGTCTTATTGACCAACAACACTTGGTGCTCTTTCTTGATCTCCACTTCTGCAGATTTCAACATGGCAAAGAGTTCTGGCAACGTCTTGTTCATGTTTTGCATGTTGTAGTTCATCACAAAGTTCTTGTAACTTGGTGGTAGTGATTGGAGGACACGGTAAATCCCCAAAGCATTAGGAATCACAATACCCAAGCTTTGAAGTTTGTTTGCGTGCCCGGACATCTTAAGCACATGGTCACTGACGGAGCTGCCCTCTTCCATGTTGCAGTTAAAGAACTTTTTATAAGCCTCATAGCTTTCAATTGCCGCATGAGTCTCAAAGATCAATTTGACATCCTCGACAATATCATATGGGTCTGAATTCTCAAACCTTTTCTGAAGCTCCAATTCTAAACCATACAAGATAGCACACTGAACTGTGGAGTACTGAGTCTTCCGAGTGAGGTAAACATTCTTTACTTCATCGGAGCATCACCGCAGTGGGTCACCCAGTGCATCCAAAGACATAGGTCAAATTACCAGCTGTGAGGATAATCCTCAAATTGCGGAACCAATCCGCGAAGTTGCTTCCATTGTTTTTCAACTTTTCTTTCTCTAGGAACGCATTAAAATTGATGGTAGGGGATGCCATTGATCTACAACATATTTGCAATAATTTAGACTAAGTTTATGACAAATTGAGTTCATATTAATAAAATTAATCTAGGTGAACTCCCACTTAAAACAGTATCCCTCACATTGTTTTAGTGATCACACGAACCAAATTCACCATATCAACACCGATCATCATGAGAGTGGATATAGTTTCAATGGCGAACAATCGACATATTCATCATATCTACTATATGATTCATGCTTTACCTTTCAGTGATCCGTGTTCCGAGACCATGTCTGTACATGCTAGGCTCGTCAAGATCAAACATTAGTTTCCGCATGAGCAAATCTGGCTTGCTCACGTTGTATACACTTGCGGAATCTAACACACCCGATCATCACGTGGTGCTTCAAAACAACAAGCTTTAGCAACGGTGCTAACTAAGGGTGAACACTTTATGACTTGAAATTCATGTGCATGAGGGATCATCTTATAATGCTACCGTCGTCTACTAAGCAATACAAGATGCATAAAGGATTAACATCACATGCAATTCATAATATGTGATATAATATGTCCTTTCTTCTTTGTGCTTCCGATCTCCATCTTCTAGCACGAACATGATCTCCATCATCACCGGCATTGCATTAAGGTCAATGACGCTTCTTCATGGTTGTTATCCACCGGCTTCAACTATTACAACTACTTTGAATAGACACGCGGGTCTTAACATAAATTAAAGACAACCATATGGCTCCTGCCGGTTGTCAACTTACAATAAGGAACATTGCATACATCAAATATAATCACAATCATGGCCATATCACATCACAAGACACACCGCAAAACAAAGTTAGACACCTCTACTTTCTTTGCATGTTTTACGTGGTTTGGGGCTTTCAATAAGTGTCGTTCTAACTTTTAACAAGAACCACAACATTGATACTAGTATTGTTAATCACCCGTTGTAAATTGGATCTTAACTATGCTAGGAGAAACAGGCACCATAAAGCCACTTATGCAATACAAGTTGCATGTCAAGCGTGGAGCAAGTCTCATGAACGATGTCATGTAAGGTTAGCCCGGGCCGCTTCATCCCAACATACCGCAAGATGCAAAGTACACAAGAAGCAATCGACAATAAAAGCATCAACGCCCACAATGACCATTGTGTTCTACTCGTGCAACAAATCTACATATAGACACGGCTCTGATACCACTGTAGGGTTTCGTAGCATGGAAAACAAAAAAATTCTACCGCATACAAACAAACAAGCCAAGATCTATCTACTAGATTGTAGCAACGAGTCAATGGAATAACTCACCCTCGAAGATTCCAAAGTGTTTAACGAGAGCGGATTCTCGTGGGTGATGTAGTCGTACTCTTCCCGATCTCAAGATCGCGTAGACGATCCTTACGGCTGCGTTTAAGCTCGCATGATCGGTCACACGTTCGGTTTTCGACGAAGACCTTCCTCTCCTTGTTCCAGAAAATGGAGGTTGTAGCACTCTCCTTGCGATTCGGCAAGACTGGCGTGGTACCGAAGTAGAGGGAGATCTCGAGGCTTCGCCTTAAGCGAGCGAGTATGGTGGGCTATGAGAGAGCTCTCGGCGATCTAGGTTTTAGACACACCAAGGAGGAGGTGCTAGAGCCGGCTAGGGGTTTGGGGCACCCCAAGTTGGCGGCTAGGGCAACCCTAGGAGGCGGCGGCAGCTGCAGGAGGTGGTGGCGCCAAGCTAGGGTTTGGAGGAGAGGTACTTGTGTGCTAGGAGGGGCAGCCCTGCCCCTCCCTTTATAGGTGGGAGGTGCGGCCAAGGGGAGGGGAGTCCCTCCCCAACTCGGCTTGGAGGTGGGCCGCCGGTTGGAGGAGGGAACTCCTCCCCAACTCGGTTTCCACCTCTCCTCCTCTTTCCAAAAACTGCCGTTTGACTTTTCAAACTAGCCGTTTGACTTTTCAAACTAGGATTTGAATAAACCCTTTATTTTGGACAGCGATGACACTTATTACATGATGCAATCATTCCAACTTGTAATGACACATTCATGTACCCCTTCCCCTCTGGAGTGCCGGACATTCCGGAACCTTCTAGAATATTCCCGATGAGAACACCAGAATCATTCCCGAACTCCGAAGCGAGACTTTCCTTATATGAACTTATTCTCCGGACCATTCCGGATCTCCTCGTGATATCCTGGATCCCATCCGAGACTCCGAACAACATTCGGTCTCTTTCTCATCATACCATAACTACTCAAACAACGTCGAATCCTTAAGTGTGTCTCCCTATGGTTCGTGAATTATGCGGACATGATCGAGACACTTCTCCGAACAATAACCAATAGAGGAATCTGGAAATTCATATGGCTCCCACATATTTCTACGATTACTTTGCGATCGAATGAACCACTTACATACGATACCAATTTCCCTTTGTCTCACGATAGTTTACTTATCTGAGGTTATGATCGTCGGTATCTCTGCATACCTAGTTCAACCGCTGTACCGATAAGTACTCTTTTCTCGTTCCCGTGATATGTGATCCCTTGTGAGCCAGTCACATGCTTGCAAGCTAATTGGATGACATTCCACCGAGAGGGCCCAGAGTATATCTATCCGTCATATGGATGGACAAATCCCACTCTTGATCCATGTGTCTCAACCAATACTTTCCGAACACTCAATGCCACCTTTATAGCCACCCAGTTACGGTGTGGTGTTTGATGTCATCAAAGCATCCATCCGGTAAAGGTGATATGCATGATCTCATGGTCGAAGTAATTAGGTTACTATGTATCAGAAAGCATATAACAATTGAACTATTGAAATGACTTGATCTTTATGCTACGCTTATCTATAGGAGTATGTCCATCATATCATTCTCCTAACGATATGATCTTGTTGTTAATAACATCTCAATGTTCATGATAGGGAAACCACAATCATCTATTAACCAACAAGCTAGTAATATATAGAGGCTTTACTAGGGACTTCAAATTAAGTTTACAAATCACACAAGTATTAATGTTTCCTTGTTAATACTATTATAGCATGAATGTAAACATTTATCATAAACACAAATATATAATAATAACTATATTTATTATTGCCTCTAGGGCATATCTCCAACACCAACTGCATCTATAACTAGAGGTCCACCTTCAGGGTATCATCCGAACCCCCTCTTGTATTAAGTTGGAAGCAACAAACAACTGCTTTAAGCAAAGTGTGTAAGGTAAACAGTCCACATGTTCCATGAACAAGAGACCGTTGTTTTCTCCCTAGTAGAAATAGCACATCTACAACTGAAGATATTATTGTCACTTCCCTTGGAAACTAGAGGCATGAACCCACTATCGAGCATAAATACCCCCTCTTGGAGTCACTAGCAACTACTTGGCCAAGATAGCTACTAACAATGGAGAGCATGCAAGATCACAAACAACACAGACATGATAGAATCATAAAGACAAAACCATTAATCAAACCAACATAATAATCTCAATATCCATCGGATCCCTGCAAACACAACATGCATGATTACAAATATATTATATCTTGATCATGAACGGAGCTCACAAGATCTATACATGAAAGCACAACGGAGGAGATACAACCATCTAGATACTACATGGACCCATAGTCCAAGGTGGAACTACTCACGCATCATACCGGAGAGAAGGCCTCCGGGATGATCTCCCCTCCGGCAGGATGCCGGGAAGAACTTCAGATCCCGTCGATCTAGGGACGACGGTGGCGGCGGATATAGAAGGTTTCGTGGAGATTTGATCGGGTACCTAGGGTTTATGCATCGGGGCTTCTTATAGGCGAAGGGGGAGGCCGAGGCGCCTGCCAGGGGCCCCACACCCTGCCTAGGCGCGGGGCAGGGCCCACCCGCGCCTAGGGGGGTCTAAGTGTCCTAGCCCGCCTCTCCAGCTCCCCTCTGGACTTTTTGTTCCCCACGGAAAGTTGTTGACTTTGACGTTTGTCCCGTCCAATTCCGAGAATTTTTCTTTACTAACTTTTCTGGAACAAAAAACAGCAGAAAACAGGCAACTGGCACTGTGGCAACTTGTTAATAGGTTAGTACCAGAAAACATGTAAAAAGTACCTCAAAGTGTAGACAAAGCAAAGCAAAGTAGATATTGAACAAACATGGAGCATAAAAAATTATAGATACGTTTCTGATGTATCACATGCAAGCTCACACAACCTGTCACCTATAGCAGCAAAATACTCAAGATACAATCTACCAATCACAAGTCTAATTGGACAAGTGGAGGAGGCACATACCAATGAGCAATCCCTCCAAAAATCAGCAACAGAGATGGGCCGAGCAAGGAGATCGAAAACCGTGAGCAAGAAAAGCAGGAACTCGAGCTTGAGCAAGTTTTTCGGTGTTTTTCGGGAGAGAGAATAAAGATGGCTGGGAGGAGGCACCTTGGAGGGCCCAGATGGGCCACACCCCAGCCAGGCGCCGCTTGGGGGCTAGCCGCGCCCACCAGGGGTGTGCTGGCCTAGGGTGCCCCCTGGGTAACTCCAGGTGTCTCTCTGCCCATTTTTTTGAGAAAAATTTTATTTTGAATTTTCTAAAAAAATTCGGGAAACTTTAATTTTGGCCAATTTTCAGGGCATGAAAATTGATTTTCTCGCAGAAACAGTTTTTTTAGAAGAAGCAAAAGCAAACCTGATGGAGGGGTTAACCTCTTGGGTGCCCGATCTTCACGGATCTCGTGGTTAAATCGATGGGAAAGGGAGGGGAAAGGGAGAAGGTAGCGGAAGCGAACACACACCTCGCGAAGAACACGATGAACACACGCAAAACTCACACGATACAAGGCCGATTGCTCCCGAACGGCGGCCACCGGTCCGATAGAATCCTCGCAAGGAAAGATCGGTCAACGTGCTCCCTCAAATCCACATCGGAGAGGGAAGAACACCTTGGGGAGGGTCTTGACAACTTGGAGACGAGACGTCGAACTCCAAGGCCTTGTTCAATGATGGATGCGTGACGCAAAGTCCAATCGAGGTTGGTGACGATAGTCGGTCCCCTTGGTAAAGGGGATGAGGCAAAACTAGAGATTCCACAATGGGGGTTGTCTTTAGTCTATCATCTATGCCCTAAGGGATACATGAGGGGTGGGGGCTCTATTTATAGGCCAACCACTAAACAAGGGTAGTTTGGGGATAAACTAGGAGAATAGGTAAGTAAAGGGGAATACATGGGCTGTGGCCCAACTGGTGCGCGCAGGCAGACATGACCAGGTAATCGGACTTAGGACGGTAGTACCGGTCATCACCGATAGTACCGCCTGGGACGTAGTACCGCTTGCGGTCTTGGAGCATCCGTTGGAGCCGTCGATGGCAGTGAAGAAGGGGGTAGTATCACTGACCCGGTAGTACGGGTTCGACAACCGGTAGTACCGCTTGGACTGCATTGCCGACATGTCTTCTTCCGTCTCCTCTTCCAAGCCTCCGTCTTGTCAGGCTTGATGTTCCGGGCTTCCTCCGTTGCCTCCGTACTGGTCGGTGGGAACCTATCATGCATATGTGACGGAGTATGAAGTAGCATACCATTCAATAGGGTAGGAAGTGAGCTTGCATAGAGGAACGGATTCACCTTTGGAGTCCATGGCGACTTGGCGTAAGTTGGAGACCTTGATGTAGTAACGACCGTAGGTCGGGCTACATCAGCTCCCCCCCTTCAAAAAGAGTCGTCCTCGACTCTACATGCTCATCACAAAGTAGAAGCGGTCGAGAGACCTTCTTGATCCTAGGGTTCACCATATAGTCGTCCTCGGGAAGATTGACTTGACAACACTTCAATGTTCCTTCACCTTCCTTGAAGCCTACAAAGGTCACAACAAAAGCAAAGCAACACTCAAAGCGTAGCCAATTCATGAAGATTATTGCATGAGTCCTCAAGTAGAAGGAAGTCACCTTATCGTGTAGAGATAGCTCGATGAAGGGTATCCATAGATAACTCTCTTCGGTTCTTCTTGTCAACATATAGTCCATAGAGGTTGACGTGTATGCATTTGTACCTTCATACAACAAAGACCAAGAAACATATGTTTGTGTGTGATAGAGGAGCATGTCATTTGTGGCATGTCCATTCTTGTTCACAACACGATTAGCACAACTCAAGTATAGCAAACGGGATGCATATGCAAGGTCAATGTGCATGGAAATCGTTTGAACATCATCCAAATGTGGAAACTCAAAAACTCCATATAACATAGTAGTGGGGCACTCAAAGCAATCGAATAGAAATTTGATCAACCTATTTGATGCAAAGTGAGGAGAATTTGGCAAAAACACAAAAGGAAAAATATCCAAAACAACATCATTATGTGTGCCAACCAACCATTGGAAAGAGAAATTGTTCGACATGTTGGATGTCACACATAAATCATCGATATCAAATATCATGGGAATATGAGTATCCCAAGCGGAAGCCAAAGTAACGTGTTTGCAAACAAACCAAATGAAAGATCAAGTGGTCCTTATGTTTGTTGCAACAACAAGACGAGATTCTTGGAAGCTCTCATGACAATACATGTTCTTAATGGAATTGTGGTTGCACACAAAACATCGGAGAGAGAAATTGTTCAACAATTTTGTTACAACACACAAAACATCATTATCTAAAAGAAAAGAAACATGAATGTCACAAGGGGAGATAATACCATTAACATGCTTGCAATCAAACCATAGGAAAGATAAATTTGCCAACATGAAAGATGCAAAGCATGCAAAAGGTATCAGAGCTAGGTTCGATCTTGAACTCACTTGTGGAATGCTCTCTAGAGCTCTTTTTGTCAACTCGTGCTCAACCGAGGTTGACATTATCGTGCGGGTACCTACACACATCATACATAAAAGGAAGAACGTGTGTGCATGGTAGAGATACACATCATCCATCATGACGTATCTCTTCTTGTGCACATCACCATTAATGTCAATCAAGTATGAAATAGATGCATGGTGAGTATGCAAGTGGGGAACATGCTTATCATGGCAATCATCAAAATCTCCAAAAATTGAGAAAGCTATGGGGGCCATCTCATTATAACGCATATGATCAATATTGTTGCAAGCAAAACAAGTGAAATAGCAAGCATTCATCTTATCGCAAGCAACGGGAGAAATTGAATGACTAGCATGACAAGGCAAGTCCAAAGAAATTGGAGGATACACACAAGATGCATAGCATGGCATGTTTATGGCAATGATATCGCAATCAAACAATTCCACATGATCAATATTATGCAAAGGAAAAGCATCACATGGGAAAGTGGATGAAGCATATGTAATGTCACAAGTATCATCCATAGCATGCATATCCTCACAATTCATCATGTCCACTAGTGGGATCATGGCATCATCAACACCCTTATTGTTACCTTGTTCATACCTCTCATATGAAGTGGGTGTTGTGGAAGTAGTGGCCTCCTTGTGGACGACTTCATCTTCTTCATGTAGCCATGGCGTCGCATCATCTTCGTGCACCATGTACATCTTCTCGAATTGAGGCATCATTTCTTCATGGATTGGCGCGTCTTCATCCATGGAACCTAGCACAACACAAGAGAACACACTAGAGGTAGAGGGTAAGTTGTTAGAATTCGAAATGGTCTCACTTGACCTATCAACTACCACTCTCAACTCACTAGGAGTATCGCTCATGCCCTCCAAGTGGAAGCACTCAATCTCACATAAGGTGGAGTCACTCATGTCGCTCTTGTTCTCACTCAAGTGGGCTAAGTGACTCTCATACTCACATGGAATTGGTACCACATCACTCAAGCATATGGGGGTAGGCTCGGTTTCCTCAACTCCATGCGCCTCCTTTGGTGAAGGGAAAATCCCATGCTCACCATTCTTGACCTTGTCGCCTTCAAAGTTGGATGCCATAAGATGGTCATCATCACTCTCCTCCATGGTCGAAGGGAAAATCCCATGCTCGACTGTCTTGTGGCCATCTCGTGGTAGTGGTGGAGGTAGGCTCATGCTATCCAACTTGGCGAAGTAGAGGTCTTCATTTTCCTCGTTCATGAGGTCTTCAAATGCAGTAGTCGTTGAAGCTTGATGGCATGGACGAAGGCTTGCTCTTGGTGCCGTTTTGGTGGTGGCACAAGAAGTTGAAGGTGCCTTGTGACGGTGTCGACGGAGGTCATTGGCGTGCCTTGCCGATGGTTGGTGTAGGTGGCGCACTTGGTCATCCACATGACGCTCGCGACGATGACCCTTGTCCTTGGCACTCTTCTTGGTGAGTTGTTGTAATGAGTGCAAGCATCATTAGTCTTGGCGACCATCCTCATGTTTTTGTCGAAGTCGTTGTCCATGTCCTTCTTGAAGTTGTGGAGGTCGCTTTGGAACTTGTCCATTTGATGATGGACCTTGGCGCACTCGAGTTGGAGGCTCCATCTTGGTCGGTGCGACTTGAGGAGCTTGTCGTTGTCGTTCTTGAAGTCGCCCATGCTTGGGTAGTCGTTGTTGTTGTATCACTCCATGTCACCCAAGCATGTGGAGCCATTGTTGGTGTAGTGCTCCATCATGTTATCCATGCTTGTGGAGACATAGGCATGGTGGCTCATCGTGGATTCTTCATAGAAATCATCCTCGATTCTGGAGTCCCTAGACATGATTTACAAGACCAAGCGGTGTATATGGAAGTGGTAGAGGGTGTTAGGGATACAACGTCGAACCTTACTTTACCTTGGAAGATCGTATCGTGCAAGTGGCCACACTTGAGAGCAATAAACCAAGCAAAGTGAAGTTCACGCGGAACACCAAAACCAACTACCAACAAAAAAACACACACACACAAGGCCTATGGTGGATAGGTATGGAAAATGGCATGTCAAGAACCAATCCGAAATCAAGATGTTGTAATGGCAAGTAAAGAACCACAATGATCACAAAGAAAAACAAGTCAATCCACAAGATAGGAAATATGTACAAGGAAACACACACGGTGGGATAAATGGGACTTGTGTGACGGACAAAGTGAGCTAAGAACCAAATTATTACCTAGTGAAGACTATAAGATCGTGTCACACAAGTACAAGGAGAGACGCTAGTTCGATTGCACAAAATTGGTGGGCTACAAGATATGCACAATAAGTACCACCTATATGTTGTTCATCGAGCTTGCGCTTCCTATTCTATGAGGCACATGTATATTTCTTTCTTTTTCTTTTCTCCTTTTTTCTCTCTTTTTTTTCTCTTTTTCTTTCTTTTTCTTTTCACTTGCCTCTTCCTTGTGCCAACAACTATACAAGATAACTATATGAGATAACGCTCACAATGCTTGCTCGGAATCTACAAGGTATAAAATGTGCATAGCCCAAGCAATCATAAGAGGAACTAGTCTCAATAGGTGTTTGTTGCTCGCAAAGATAGTGGGGTTCACAAAGGAATGCAAGTGGGGAGAAGTCGCGGAATGTTTATACCTTTCGTCGACGATCTTCACCCTTTATTGTTGGATTCCGCCTTGCTCACGGAATTTGGATGTAGTAGATAGCATGAACAACGTGGATGATGATGTAGAGCTCCTTCTCCTATTCGAAACGAGCTAAAGAACACCAAAATCCGAGTTCGAATGCAAAAGTTATGCTCAAAACGGTGAGAGACTGAAATCTGGGAACCTGCTGTTTTTTATCAGTACCGAGCGGTAGTACCGGGTTTTTGAGCGGTAGTACCGTCTGAAAGGCCCGGTAGTACCGTTTAGGTACCGGGGAGGTGCGGTAGTACCGGGTTTTGAGCCCGGTAGTACCGGTTGGTCCTGGGACGCCTAGATTTGACGCGTTTTCGCGATTTTGGGGTGATTTGGGCGGAAAATCTCCAAGAAAAACACCAAATCGAAGGGGGAAATCAAGGAAATAGGCTATGGGAACGCAAAGGAAGGTAGATCAACAAGTTTAGCAAGTAATCCACGGATCAAAACCTACCAAAACGCACTCAAATCACAAATCGATCCAAAACACGAATTGGGGCTATTTTTGGTGGAATTTTCGAATTTATGGGGAAAAGACCAAATCGATGAGAAATCCGTGGCAACCAAAAGCTGCTGATACCAGATGATGGAGGGGTTAACCTCTTGGGTGCCCGATCTTCACGGATATCGTGGTCAAATCGATGGGAAAGCGAGGGGAAAGGGAGAAGGTAGCGGAAGCGAACACACACCTCGCGAAGAACACACGCAAAACTCACACGATACAAGGCCGATTGCTCCCGAACGGCGGCCATCGGTCCGATAGAATCCTCGCAAGGAAAGATCGGTCAACGTGCTCCCTCAAATCCACATCGGAGAGGGAAGAACACCTTGGGGAGGGTCTTGACAACTTGGAGACGAGACGTCGAACTCCAAGGCCTTGTTCAACGATGGATGCGTGACGCAAAGTCCAATCGAGGTTGGTGACGATAGTCGGTCCCCTTGGTAAAGGGGATGAGGCAAAACTAGAGATTTCAAAATGGGGGTTGTCTTTAGTCTATCATCTATGCCCTAAGGGATACATGAGGGGTGGGGGCTCTATTTATAGGCCAACCACTAAACAAGGGTAGTTTGGGGATAAACTAGGAGAATAGGTAAGTAAAGGGGAATACATGGGCTGTGGCCCAAGCTGGTGTGTAGGACATGACCGTAGTAATGGGACTTAGGACCGGTAGTACTGGTCATCACCGGTAGTACCGCTCTGGGACCGGTAGTACCGCTTGCAGTCTTGGAGCATCCTTTGGAGCCGTCAGTAGCGGTAGAAGGGGGCGGTAGTACCGCTTTCCGGTAGTACCGGTTCCGACAACTGGTAGTACCGCTTGGACCTGGCAGCTGCCGACCTGTCTTCTTCTGTCTCCTCTTCCAAGCCTCCATCATGTCGGGCTTGATGTTCCGGGCTTCCTCCCTTGCCTCCGTACTGGTCGGTAGGAACCTATCATGCATATGTGACGGAGTATGAAGCAGCATACCATTCAATAGGGTAGGAAGTGAGCTTGCATAGAGGAACGGATTCACCTTTGGAGTCCATGGCGACTTGGCGTAAGTTGGAGACCTTGATGTAGTAACGACCGTAGGTCGGGCTACATCAAAACCAAATACCAAACTACTGAAGTTCTAAGACACTCTAACAAGCAAACAACTAATAAAACCAAAGCTAGCTAAATAAAAAGGCAAAGACTAGGGATGAGAAAAGTAAAAGAAAGCAAGAATAACCATAGTAAAAACATTGCTTTGTTCATTAAATTCCTTTTCTTAACAAGGTTGATCAAGTCTTGTTACCAAAAAAATCTTATATGAAACAAAACTTTGCATCCCATAATGTGATTATGTTACCTCATACTTGATAGCAATGGTCCCAATCATAATAGTTTCAAAATTTTCTTGTGGAATGGGACAATAAATTTCTCCAACCTTGATGCTCTCAATACTTTCAATGGAATTCACGCAATAGCTCTTAGCAACCTTCTTGGGGAAATAAACAGTATGCTCTTTGTCATTAATATTGAAAGTTACTTTCCCTTGATTACAATTAATGACAGCACCTGCAGTATTAAGAAAAGGTCTCCCAAGAATAATAGACATATTATCATCTTCTGGCATTTCAAGCACAACAAAATCAGTTAAAACCAAGCAATTATGAGACACTTGCATAGGAACATCCTCACATATGCCAACAGGAATAGTAGTTGACTTATCATCCATTTGCAAAGATATATCAGTTGGTATCAACTTTTCTAGCTGGAGTCTCTTGTAGAGAGAAAAAGACATAACACTAACTCTAGCTCCCAAATCACATAAAGCAGTTCTAACATAATTATTCTTAATAGAGCAAGGAATAATTGGTATACCTGGATCACCAAGTTTCTTTGGAACCTTACCATTGAAGGAATAATTAGCAAGCAGAGTAGAAATTTCCTCATTAGGAATCTTCCTTTCATTAGAGACAATATCCTTCATATACTTTGAATAAGGAGGAAAATTAATAGCATCAGTCAAAGGAATTTGCAAAAATAAAGGTTTCATCCACTCACAGAACTTGTTGTAGTGTTCTTCCTCCTTTGACTTGTGTTTCTTACATGGAAAAGGCATAGGTTTCTGCACCCAAGGTTCTCTCACTACCATGTTTATTAGCAATAAAATATTCCTTAGTATACCTGGTGTTCTTAGTGTGCTTCTCAGGTTCTTCCTCAACTTCCTCCTTATCAGGAGCATCATTTTTATCACCACTTTCAGTTTCAGCATCAGAGACAGATATACTATTAGGATCTACATCAGGTTCAAGTGGTTCCTCAACTATTTTATGTTTTTTTCTTTTTTTTTTCTTTTTCTTTTTCTTCCGAGGACTACCACTACTTTCACCTTGTTGAGAATCCTGCTCAATTATTTTAGGGTGTCCTTCAGGATATAAAGGATCTTGAGTAGATATACCACTCCTAGTCTTAATTCCATAAGCATGTTTATCCCCCGAGGCATTAACTAGCATATCCTTTTGTACCTTAGCAAGTTGATCAAGTTGGGTTTGAACCATTTGAAAGTGTTTACAAAGCATTTTAATATCATTAGAAGTTCTTTCCACAATATCTTTCAACTCATTAATAGCTTTAGAGTTTTCCAATAAATGATTCTGAACTTGTTTATTAAAATTACCTTGTTTAATAATAAATGTGTCAAGTTCCTCCAAGCTTTGATCAGGAGGCTTACCATAGGGAATATTACCTTCATCAAAGTGGAGAGAGTGTACCTCAATAGTAGATGACTAGGGAATTGGCTTACATAATTCTTCTATAGGAGGTAGATTCTTCACATCTTCAGCTCTAATATCTTTCTCCTGTAGACACTTCTTAGCTTCCTTCATCACTTCATCATTTAATGCAATAACTCCCCTCTTCTTTGGTATTGGTATTGGATCTGGTTCAGGCACAACTGGTTTAGGAGTAATAGGCTCAGGTGTATTTAGCTCAGTTGAAGTCCAATCATCATAATTCTTGATTATTTTAGCCATTAATTCTTCAGCATCTGTAGGAGTCTTTTTCCTAAAAACACAATTAGCAAAGCTATCTAGGTATGTCCTAGAATCATCAGTTAGTCCAATATAATAAATATCAAGAAGCTCATTCTTAGGCAATGGACATCCGAGATGTGCATGAATCAAGACACAAAACCTTATCCATGACTCAAGCAATTTCTCTTATTCTCCCTGTTTAAAATAAAAAAGTCTCTGCAAAGCAGCATGTCTAGCACTGGGAGGAAAATATTTATGGAAGAAAGAAACAATCAAGCAATCAGGACTATCAATGGAACCAGGAGGTAATCTATTAAACCAATCCCTAGCTTCTTCTTTTAGTGAAAAAGGGAAGATCTTTGTAACAAAGTACTTGCGCATCTTAAAATCATCAGAGAATAAAGCACTCATAGTGGAAAGCTCATTCATATGAGCCACATCACTCTCATTTTCAGTCCCACAAAAAGGTTCTTTCTCAACAATGTCTAAATAGGATAAATCAAGAGAGAAATCATAATCTTTATCTTTAATATCTATGGGAGAGGTGGAAAACTTAGGATCAGACGACAGTTTAGGAATAATAGTACGTCTAGCAAGAAGACTCTTAATAGCACTAGCACCGTGTGTGTTTCAGCACTCTTCAACAAATTCATCAGTGAACTCAATGTAACCATCATTAATATCATAACTCTCTCTAGACTCAAGTGAGCTAACTGGTGTAACAGTGTCTTCACTAGGAGTTTCAGTATTTCCTAGACTAACCATAGTAGCATCTAGAAAAGGACCTAATGAACCACTTGCATCAAGCACAGTAGAATTAACATCATGAGCATCAAAAGCAGTTTCAGATTCAATTGTAGTAGCAGTGTGTGTAGCATGAGTATGTGGTGATGGTGTAACAAGCTTACTTATAACAGAAGGTGAATCAAGAGCAACATAGGTGTTTAGGACTGTACCTATTCTTGTAGTGGATGGTAAAATAGGAAACTTTCCATCACGAGACTTACCCATGATGAAAGGAGTAGCAGTGAACAATAGTAGATCCAAGTGAACTTACAAATAAAGCTATGCTCCCCGGCAACGGCGCTAGAAAATAGTCTTGATGACCCACAAGTATAGGGGATCGCAATAGTCTTCGAGGGTAGTATTACCCAATTTATTTCGACACAGGGGGAGCCAAAGAATACTTGCAAGCCTTAACAACTGAGTTGTCAATTCAGCTGCACCTGTAAATAGTTCTTGTTCACAGAAGTTTATCAGTAGCAACAGTAAAGCAACAACAGCGGTAAAATAGGAGCAATAGTAACAGTAGCAGCAAACAGTAGGATATGAGTGCGGTAGGCATAGGGATGGATGGACGGGCGTTGCATGGACGAGTCTAAACATGTAACTTCAAGATCTAGGGCATTGCAGATAAATAATAATAAGCATCCAATTACTAAACAATCATAGACATGTGTTCCATATATAGCCATGCGTGCTCGAATGAGAACTTGCACACCATCTTTTGTCCTGCCAGTCCATGGCAGCGGGGCCTCTAGGGAACTATAGGCAATTAAGGTGCTCCTTTTAATAGAGCACCGGAGGAAAGCATTAACACTCCGTGAACACATGTGATCCTCACACCACAGCCATCCCCTCCGGTTGTCCCAATTTCTGTCACTTCGGGGCCTTTGGATCCGGACAATGATATGTGTACACAACTTGCATATAATATCACAAAAATACTATCATAATGATTCAATAATAAGTTTAGATCCGAGATCATGGCACACGGGCCCTAGTGACAAGCATTAAGCACAACAAGTTGCAACAAAGTGAAATAGCACTAATAGAGATACGACGCACCATGCCCTAACAATCTTATTCGATTACATGATAGAACTCATCCAATCCCTACCATCCCCATAGCCTATAGCAGGGGATTACTCACTCATGGATGAGGGAAACATTGATGGTTGATGGAGAGGCATTGGTGATGACGATGGCGATGATCCTCCCCAAATTCCCCGTCCTGGCAGGGTGCCAGAATGGAGTTTCTGGATCCAAATCTTGGTTTTTGGTGGTGTCGACGCAGCGGAACTCTTTCTAGAAAAAAGACACCCCCTCGGTTTTTAGGTCAAGGGGTAACTTATAGGCGAAGAGGGAGCCCGAGGGAGTGCCTAGGGTGGCCGCACCCCCTAGGCGCCGCTAGGCCTAGCCCGCGCCTGGCAGGGGTGTGGGCCCTCAGTCCTCCACTCCGTCTCGTACTTTGGCTCCGTGGATCTTCTGGTGAAATAGGATTTTTGACATATTTTCCGGGATTTTTCATGATAGTTGATTTTCTGCACAAAAACTAGACAGCAAGGTAATTCTGCTAAAAACAACGTCAGTCTGTGTTAGTTGTATCCAAATCATAGAAGTTTAGAGGAGAAACAATATCAAAAGTGTTCGGAAAAGTAGATATGTTTTGAACGTATCACATATCAATTAGAGCTGTCATATTATACTATAATATGATATTTTTAAGTGATAAAAGTCATTTTATGGATTTATCTTCATTCCTGGGAGAATATCAAACAAGGGGAAGAAACCAGTGCCTATAACGACCGGTGGTATGGGTGGAGCCCGCCCATACCGTCCGCTCGTACCAAGTGTCATCGGGTCTGCCTCGTCAAATACTTTCTCCTGGCGAAGACGGCGGGGAGATCCGACATTCACAACCACCAAAAACCACGGAAAACCACATATGAAAGGGATCTGAAGGAGGAACTTGGCTGGAGTAAAATCCCTGTTGGTTCACGGATCATTGGAGGACAACGCATCATTCCCTTCATCATCAACCGCTAGATCTACATCACCACCATTACCCCCATCTTTCATCTACTAGAGCTTGTTGTAATTCCAGACTCAATTATTGTTTGCATTAGATCTATTTTAGCATTTTCATTCATCCATTTGATTATGATGATATTGTTGATTGCCTCCATGTGTGATTAGTTCCTTTGTTCTTGGGGAGATGGAGAAACCCTAGCACTATTATGAATTTGCAATAAAGATGATCTATTCTTGTGTCTGTATGACTTGTCGGTCTATGATTGATTTATGATTTGTGTTTGATCTCTCTCTTTAGATGGTATGTGAAGTGGACCACATACCATTTGCCCTTGGGACTAAAGGGAGGGAGAAATCATTTGGACGTGCTTTGGGATTGTACTCGGAATGGCCCCATGACATGTTGGCGCCAACTCATGAACTACGCGGTCAAAGGAGGAATAGATATGGACTCCCTAAGATAATTACGATATCCATGGGGAAACCCTTAATTGCGGTGGTCTGTATGGGTGGCTGCTCTCACACATCACAGTGGTTATTTGGAGGTGACCTCGCTCTTGGCTCAACAAAGTGGCTTCCTACGAGCCTTGTAGTGAACATATTATTATGGAGCTCTCTCCACACATTTCATGACATAAGAAGTATGTTATCTTAAATTATTAATTATGAAAATACCATGCTAGAGGTGTATCCTACATCCCAAGAACATTATATCCCTATCGAGTTCAACCACGCTTTCACACAATCTTGCTGCTTGCTTTCTTTTAATTACTTTTCTACACATAACCAAAAACCTTTCAAACACTCTTTACTTGAGATCAAAGGCACCTTACAAGTATCCTTTGGTAGATAGTGACTAGGTCCATAAAGACCTTTACCAATAGCTCTATGTGGTTTCGATATCTTTACTTCGAAACTAGCTACAATTAATCTGTGCACTTGCAGTCGTCAATAGATCTTGGGCAATTAGGGTTTCTCGCGTAGTAATTTTTTTGTTTTCTGCACCGGAACCCCAATAGTGGTATCAAATCTTGATCTATGCGTAACATACAGACATGATTTCGAAAAACTCTTTTAGATCAATAACCAAAAACGGTACCTAGACACCCATAATTTTTTCTTTATATTACATGAATCATTGAGTGCACATGTTCATTATATAATTGATAATCCTTTTGCTTCATGATATATATTAGTGACAACCTTGAGGTGAGATGTCGATGTCTTTGTGAAGCAACTCCATTATCACTATATTCGTTATCCGCATTCGTGTTTCACTCTCATTTACTCATTCGTATTCCAACGTTCTTATGGTCAATATCATAACTTGTCTATACAAACAATAAGTGACACTTTAATACTGAATGGTTCGCAGGAGAAAATAATAAGTTTCTAACTAGCACAACACCAATGCAAAGATCTATCTGTGAGTTAATGTTGTAATGGAGAGAGGTTTCGGTGACATACCTTTGTAGACTGAAAGTGTTAACGTTCACAATAAATGTGGATGATGTAGTTGTACTCTTAGTCGACCTCAAAGTCACGTTGCTCCTCACATGATAGTCCAGGTGCCACAACTGGCAGCACCTCCGTGGTTCCGCACATGTTCAATGCTCAACGTCGACTCCTGTTCTCCCCGATCCAGCCGAGATTGCGGAAGTAGATTTTTCGGATCCGGGATCCAACAGTGCGACGGCATGCCAAAGATACGTCGTCTCCCACGCGCACACTTATTCTTGGAACCGTAAGCATGGGATCCAAGGAGAGAGAGAGAGATTCCCTAAGGAAAATACCTTAGGGATTATTATTGTCTATTGCTGTGTTCCCTCCCCCACGTGACCCCTCTTTATATAAGGGAAGGGCCCCCCAATTTCCAGTTGGCAATGTGGGACAAAAGGAGGAGGAGGCGCCAAGGGGAGGCGGAAGTAGCGGGTGGGGCCCATCCTGCATGCGTTGCCCTAGGCCGGCTAGCCGCCCCCATACCCTTGGGGCGGTGGCCCCTCCCTCGCGGGCCCTTCCCTCTAGGAAGTGGCCTAATAGGGAGGTTTTGTGCAAATTAAATTTAAATTATATTTTTCAATAATTAATATTAAAATCTTATTTAATTAATTCCTCATGATCAAAAAACCATTTTGAATCAGTCCTAACAACTTCGGATTCTCTCGGAACGCTTCTGATTTTCTCTTCTCTTTTTTTGGTGATCCCGATGATTCCGAAACGATCTCCAAGTGTCATAGATCCATTAAGTGTGTTACCCTATGGTTCGGGAACATCACATACATGATCGAGACACTTCTCTAATCAATGATCATTAGCGGG
Source organism: Avena longiglumis (assembly GCA_030063025.1). Taxonomy (NCBI): domain Eukaryota; kingdom Viridiplantae; phylum Streptophyta; class Magnoliopsida; order Poales; family Poaceae; genus Avena; species Avena longiglumis. The sequence goes on from CP125975.1 coordinate 401,719,225, forward strand.
ATCTGGATACCCATAATGACCCCTATGCATTCCACGATTTAAATGTCGTTTGAACCATAAACATAGAGTCCAATTCCCTTTGTTACTTCGATACATGAGTTGTCCGAGATCTGATCGTAGGTATCAACATACATAGTTCCATCTCGTTACTAACAAGCACTACTTTTCTCGTTCTCGTGGTATTCCATACTCATGACCTAGTCATACGCTGCAGCTTCTTGGATGTAATCTCACCGAGTGGGCCCAATGTATCTTTATCGTTATGTGGGAGAACAAATCCCTATCTCGATGCATGCGCCTCAACCTAACCCTTCGTAACACCTGAGAGCACCTTTATGATCACCTTGTTATGTCCTGATGGTTGATGCATTCAAGGCAACCTCAGATGATAGTGATTAAATATGATCTCACGGTCTAAAGAGTAGGATACTTCATTTTCTAACTATTGCAACGATGAACTATGTGACTTGATCGTGTTGCAATACTTATATTGGGTATAATGTCCATCATATCATTCATCGAATGATATGTCCTCATTGTCAATTGTCATAAATGCCCATGATCAGGAAACCTTGATCATCTGTTGACCAATGAACTAGTTAAGTAGAGGCTATTCGGGACTTGGTTTGTTTACATATCACATGTGCACCAATGTTTCCAATTGATACAATTATAACATGGTATAAAATCTATTATGAACTAATGAAATATGATAATAAACACTCTTTATTATTTGTGTAACTACCTCGGTGAATTACGCTCCTAGATACAAGCCTGGATGAGCGGAAATGGTTGAAATAGTATGGTGGGGCCCAAATGCCACTCACAGGTAGACCTTTCGGCCGTCCCAACCATTTCCAATCATTGGGACAAGTATGGGCGGCGTAATCGGCAGGAGAAGGGATCAACTACATACACAAATGAGTATGTATGCAAGCCACCATACAATAGTACATCAGAGCCATTCCATCTAAAAAGAAAAGAAATATAGCAACGCCATACGACAAGATTCAAATGTCCTAGATAGATATAATAGTTTAGGATATCTCCTCATACATCACACATCAGAGTATCAGGCGGAAGCGGCAAACAAGATCCGAGTACGGATAAGAAGCAAATCGGCATAAGATGCCTCATAAATAAGCACATCCCGCCCACAGATCTCACGGATCCCCGTTTCCGGAATCTCTACACCGAACGATCGTTGCCCACATCATCCGCCTCCTCCACCCAGTATCCATCTTGTGAGTGTACCTGTTCATCTGAACCAAATAATTTATCGTGTGAGACCCTAGGGGTACTCAGCAAGTCTTTATGCCTCTAAAGGGGACACAACCTGGGGTGACGCAATTGCAGCAAAAGATAAACCCTAACAGTTCTATAGATACCCGCTAACCATCCGCCTAACCAAAGATAGACGGATGTCCGTGAATTAATGACAACAGTTATAACAGTAATATCCACAGATCCATCCTCCTCCTCGCTTACCAACGAGGAAGCGGACGAACAACCCCCCATCCGTTGGCAATTTTATTAACCATTCCATGAGTGTTGCACTAATTACTAGTTAGTTACTTAGTAAAATTAAAGCGGTACTTTAGTTATGCTTGTCTATGCGCGGCGCGAGGGCTCGAACCTGCGACCTCAGGCGGGCTAGCAGCGGCGGCTACCGCTGCGGTGGGCTGACGGATGGTGTCAGAGGAGCGGTGGGCGGCTAGAAGTAGTTTCATGAGCGAATGACAAGCAAGTCTGCACGCCCCGAGGGTGCTTGATGAAACGATTGGCGCGCACAGGAAACGGTGATCGAAGAGAGGTTGTCTGGGAGGGAGAGAGGCTCACCGCGGTTTGGTTGAGGTGGTTGGTTCGGGCAGGGGCGCCGGCGATCTGGCGCGGGGCTCGCAGACGGCGGGGTTAGGGTTTCGGTGGCCGCGTCGGTGTTCCAGCAGAGGGGGTCCTTCTCCTCCTCGACGACGTGGACAGGGGCGGTGCGGAGAGCCTTCTGATCTTCCCCGTCAACCCAAAACTCCACGCCCGCCGGCTGGCTCGATGGGTCGGTGGTGGACGCCGAAGGTGGCCGGCGTCGGTGGTGTTCGGTGGTGAGGGAAGGCAGGGAGAGGGGAGCGGCCTGGGGTGGATCTGGCGAGGCAGAGAGGGGGCGAGGAAGTAGATAAGGACGGGGGAGAGGGTATATGGCGTGGGGGAGGGGAAAGTGGCGTCGGTCACCTTTTCATCACCTCCTCACGTGCTCGGGCTGTGGCTCGGCATGGGCAGGGTGAGGTGGTGATGGGGCTGCCAGGTGGGCCAGGGCGTGAGGGAGCTCGGGGTGGGGCCTGCAAGGCAGAGAGAAGGAAGAGGGTAGGGAGAGAGGACGCTCGGGTGTGGCTTGGTTAGGATCTAGGGTTAGAGGGAGGCTCGGGCTAGGGTTGCTTAGGGTGGGTAGCTAGGTGGCATGGTGGGGCCAGCTAGGTGAGAGGGAGGGAGAGGCCGAGAGAGAGAGAGAGAGGTAGGTTTAGGGTTTAGATAGGAGAGGGGGTATGGTGATTAGGGGGGTAGGGTTTAGGGTTAGATGGGGGAAGGAAGATGGTTTCCTCTTGGCAAGCTCAAGCAAGCACAAGATCAAACCAAGCTAGACCCAAAAAGAGGGAGAGGTGGTGATATGTTTTAAAGCAAGATTACTAAGACCAAGCCCAAGAGGAGTGGTAGAGAGAGAGATGATCCATGCAAAAATCAAATAAAATTCATATGACAAGCAAAAGGTGGTACTTGCATGGGCCATGCATAAATAATTAATACCATGCTTATTTTGTGAAAACAAGATTATTTACATGGCATTGTTCTTTTGCATTCCAAAATGTGGAGTAAGGCCCAAGCAAAAGAATTTGTAGAATTGGACCCATCCTATCTCTCATGAGCTAGATTAAACAACAAAAGAAAAATAACTACAAGCTCATGGATAATGGGATGGTGGAATTGTAAGGTGGTGAAAGAAAGGTGGTGGAGTTGAATAAAAGATATGCCCCCAACTCCAACTTGGGCATTTAACAATATATCAAGATCCAAATACAATACCAAGAGGCAAATACAATTTACCATGCCTATGAGAGAAGAACCAAATCACAAAGGTTTTATATGATGCTCAAATGCAAGGTGGCATGATGGCATGAGCATGATATGATGATGATGCAACAATTATATGTAGGAAGTAGCCATTTTATTACTAAACCAGGTGGACGTGGAGCAACGTAGCCAGGGACTCCGCCAGGCGCTCCAGGGTAGTGGTGGTTGTAGCCCCTGGGAGCAGCAGTGAGGAAGTTTGTTGGCCTTGCCGCGTAGCTTGCAGGTCTTGGTGGAGCCGGGAGCGACGGTGGGGTTTTAGGAACCCAGACAGACACGACGCTTAAAGGGCGCTGACATAGCTGAAGAGCTTGGTGCATCACGGTTGTGTTTCTTTGACTCCTCAAACACTTGCCTACTTGCTTCTTCCTGCAGAGCTGTATGCTGAAGTTCCAGAAAAGATGCCGGCCTTGCATGTGTGATTGCATATTTGATCGATGCATTGAGCCCTTGCCGGAACCTCTTTTGCTTCTTCTTGTCATCAGATATCTCATCGCCACCATAACGAGAAAGGTTCATGAAGTTCCGGATGTAGGTATTGACATTATCATTTCCCTGCTTGAGGTTGAGAAACACTTCCTTCATCCTTTCCATGACAATTTCTGACAGATACTGCTCCTTGAATGCCCCAGTGAACCGTTCCTAAGTAGGCTGAAAACCAGTGCAGTTTGCCTTCAGGTAATTCTCCCACCAGAGAGCTGCATCTCCCTTCAGAAGGTGAGTAGCACACTTTACCCATTCTTGCTCAGGAACATCAGCAGTCTCGAGTAGCCTTGACATCTCACGCAACCAATCATCAGCATCAAGTGGTTGATCAGAAACATCAAATTGGCGTGGATTGAATTTCAGGAAGCTTTTGATGTCTCCTCGTTTGGGAGGTGGAGGTAGCGGAGCAAACTCATTCCTCCGAACACTTTCCTCAAAACGCTGCTGGTTCTGCTGCATTGCTGCTAAGGCATTGGCGATGTTTGACAACACGGACCCCAGTTCAGGTGGTATGTCCTCATCAGAACGGCGTGGTGGAGCCATCCTGTGATTGATATAAAACACAAGTCAGTACTATAATGGAGAATAATCATAATCCAAAATAGTACCAAGATGGAATTAACCAAGATTAAAGGATACAATTTACTAAGATGATATTAAAATATCAACAAAGTTCAAAGCACCTAGAAGATATTAAGCATATCGCACACGACTGAAAAGAAGTGTGGTACACAGATATGTCAAAGAAAATTTTTCCACAAATTTCTGCATTAAAATACCAATAGATGCGCAAAATTACTTAACGAATCAAGATTAGTGACTCTACCAATCCAATATACAAAAGCGAATGATAAGAGTAGTGGTATGGTCGCGACTCCATCCCGCACTCAAATCATTACTCCGCACATGAATAAGTGGAACACATATCCTAACCCCTTCTTCTCACAATGAACCTAAAGATTAGTAACTACAGAAATGAACACCCCAAACAAGATAACGTCAGATAACAAAGAGTAAGACAGATCGCGGCGGTATACAACGAATCAGATAGATCGCGTCGGTTTGCAAAAGCCTGTTGGTATGGAATGTACCAACAGTTGATAACCAAATACTGATTAGATACAACTTGGATGCAACAGATAGACAAGGAATTACACACACACACACACACACACAAAAATACACAACCTATGGTACTACGGAAACCCAGAACACGTGAATCCTAGTTTGAACTTTTAAGAAGAGGATTGAAAACGTTACACTTCCTTACCAGAAAAGGGTGGGTGGGTGGGTAAGAAGAAAAGTGGAAGCAGTCCTACTCTCGCGTTTTGTTTTTCCCTAATATACATAGCTACCAAAAATATTTGCTAGACAGACAACGACCATTTGGCTGAGACCCTGAAGGGCGGGATGGCTCTGATACCAATTGTAACTACCTCGGTGAATTACGCTCCTAGATACAAGCCTGGATGAGCGGAAATGGTTGAAATAGTACGGTGGGGCCCAAATGCCACTCAGGGTAGACCTTTCGGCCGTCCCAACCATTTCCAATCATCGGGACCAGTACGGCGTGAATCGGTAGGCGAAGGATCAACTACATACACAAATGAGTATGTATGCAAGCCACCATACAATAGTACATCGAGCCATTCCATCTAAAAAAAAAATATAACAACGCCATACGGCAAGATTCAAATGTCCTAGATAGATATAATAGTTTAGGATATCTCCTCATACATCACACATCAGAGTATCAGGCGGAAGCGGCAAACAAGATCCGAGTAAGGATAAGAAGCAAATCGGCATAAGATGCCTCATAAATAAGCACATCCCGCCACAGATCTCACGGATCCCGTGCAGTAATCTCTACACGAGCGATCGTTGCCCACATCATCCGCCTCCTCCACCCAAAGATCCATCTTGTGAGTGTACTGTTCATCTAAACCAAATAATTTATCGTGTGAGACCCTAGGGTACTCGGCAAGTATTTATGCCTCTAAAGGGACACAACCTGGGGTGATGCAATTGCAAAAGATAAACCCTAGTTCTATAGATACCCGTTAACCATCCGCCTAACCAAAGATAGCGGATGTCCGTGAATTAATGACAATGATTATAATAATATCCACAGATCCATCCTCCTCCTCGCTTACCAACGAGGAAGCGGACGAACAACCCCCATCCGTTGGCAATTTTATTAACCATTCCATGAGTGTTGCACTAATTACTAGTCAGTTACTTAGTCAAATTAAAGCGGTACTTTAGTTATGCTTGTCTATGATCGAGAAACTGTGCTCCAAGTCGTCCATAACCGCGGACACGGCTTTCAGAAAGTTTTACCCTGCAGGGGTGCACAAATAGCAACACACACTCGATCAACCTCGGAAAAACCAAATCAAAACCCAACGAGGCCTTCACGACAAAGCAATCACAGGATTCAGAAATATTTGAGGCCACCCATTGAGTACACCCGCAACGAAGTTAGCTGACTCCGAGACGGACCCAAGGTTTGGGTGGACGGATGTAAACGACTGGGAACCCAAAACTGGGCTTGTCGATACCGCGAAATCGTGTCCCGATCCTAAATAGTACAGGTGCTCCTCGCACAATCGTAAATAAAGCAGTAAAGCATGGCATAAGTACAGGATAGTAAATAAAACCTCAAACTAGTTTGTGGCCCCAAGAAATAAGAATGAATCAAGCTCTGGCTCAGGGGGGTCCCATAAGCCTCCCGGATGTGGATAGCGCGAATAATCAAGGAACAGGAATCAAGTACTCAGGGTCCTACGGGACACAAGTGAGCAGGAAAAACCAAATAGCAGATATTGCTCACCGGTGCCACTTTCATTAGTTATCCCATTACTACTCAAGTTAAGTTGTTTAGGTACCTCGTTATCCATCAGACTCTCACATACCCTACACATGCTATTCTACGACTCGCATGGCTCAAACAACTCCTGTAGTAATGGCTCATGGGATGGAGGAACAAGCTTGGTGGGGTTTAAAAGTAAAGGCTATGCAATACTTGGGATTCAGTTTAATGCAATCGCGACTCGATGATGCAAGAATAAGATAGAGGCAATAGGTACTATATGAATGCAAGCATGTGGTAGTGCTTGCCTGGCAACTCAGTTGAAGCGAGAGAAGGATCTGGGTAGTGCTCCTGGTTCTCTTGATATACCCCCTGCTCAGTGTCTATTCGAAGAAGAACCAAACAAACTAGGGCCAACATAAATACAGTGCACAAGCATATGAATAAAATGCGACAAGCAAACAATCATGCCATGATGAATGATGCACAAGTTGCATGGCAATAATGTAGCATGGCATGGGTGAGTTGTAGAATACAAGAAATAAACATTTTATTGAGTTTTGGCCACATTTTATCCTCATATTAGTTGCTGTTTACATTATAATTATATGATGCATGCTGCAATTCAGAACATGGAATGCATAAACATAAAGGTCTCGTCGAGCTGATCATTTTAGACATATCATTTGCTAAATTTGGAGTTATCATTCAAAAGTTATTAATTAATTAAGAAAAGGGCATTTTATTGTAATTTAATTCAACTTGAAATTTAAAGTGTGCAATTAATATTTTGAATGGCATATTTGAAATCCTCACATTTTTCTGATTTGAAAACACATATTATTTGTATTATTTGGATTTATAATTTAAAAGTTATTTGAAAACAGATTTACTTTTGAATTTGAATTAATTTGAAATAGACTTGAGTAAAAACAGACAAACCGAAACCCTTTTGTCACTCCACCCAGTCCTAGCCACAGCCAAAGTGGGGGGCCGGTGGCCCACGTGTCTGTAAGAGGGAAGGACCGGGTTGATGGAATCGAAGCAGGGAGTCTTTTGCAAAACGCCAAAGTCGAGTCGAGGAGGCCGGGTTGAGAATTACAAACTACAGGGGTTTACTTGCAAGATGGCCACGGCTGGTAGGTGGGGTCGGAGGTACCGCTGGGTTGAGTGGACAAAAGGTTGGGGCTAAGTGCAAAGTGGCCACAGCGCCTTTGTTTTCTTCCTCGGACCTTGGCAGACGCTACAGTGAGCAGGCCGCAGCGCGCGAGGGCTCGAACCCGCGACCTCGGGCGGGCTAGCGGCCGGCTACACTGCGGTGGGCTGACGGATGGTGTCGAGGAGGCGGTGGCGGCTAAGTAGTTTCCATGAGCGCAATGACAAGCGTGCACGCGCCGAGGGTGCTTGATGAAACGATTGGGCGACAGAAAGCGGTGATCGAAGAGGTTATGCAGGAGGAGAGGCTCACCGCGGTTTGGTTGAGGTGGTTGGTTCGGGCAGGGGCGCCGACGATCTAGCGCGGGGCTCGCGGACGGCGGGGTTAGGGTTTCGGTGGCCGCGTCGGTGTTCCAGCAGAGGGGGTCCTTCTCCTCCTCGACGACGTGGACAGGGGCGGTGCGGAGAACCTTCTGATCTTCCCCGTCAACCCAAAACTCCACGCCCGCCGGCTGGCTCGATGGGTCGATGGTGGACGCCGAAGGTGGCCGGCGTGGTGTTGATGGTGAGGAAGGCAGGAGAGGGCGCCTGGGGTGGATCTGGCGAGGCAGAGAGGCGAGGAAGTAGATAGGGGCGGGGGAGAGGGTAGATGGCGTGGGGGAGGGGAAAGTGGCGTCGGTCACCTTTTCATCACCTCCTCACGTGCTCGCTGTGGCTCGGCATGGGCGGGTGAGGTGGTGATGGGGCTGCCAGTGGGCAGGCGTGAGGGAGCTCGGGGTGGGGCCTGCAAGGAAGAGAGAAGAGAGAGGAGGCTCGGGTGTGTCTTGGTTAGGAGCTAGGGTTAGAGGGAGGCTCGGGCTAGGGTTGCTTAGGGTGGGTAGCTAGGTGGCATGGTGGGGCCAGCTAGGTGAGAGGGAGGGAGAGGCCGAGAGAGAGAGAGGTAGGTTTAGGGTTTAGATAGGAGAGGGGGTATGGTGATTAGGGGGGGTAGGGTTTAGGGTTAGATGGGGGAAGGAAGATGGTTTCCTCTTGGCAAGCTCAAGAAAGCACAAGATCAAACCAAGCTAGACCCAAAAAGAGGGAGAGGTGGTGATATGTTTTAAAGCAAGATTACTAAGACCAAGCCCAAGAGGAGTGGTAGAGAGAGAGATGATCCATGCAAAAATCAAATAAAATTCATATGACAAGCAAAAGGTGGTACTTGCATGGGCCATGCATAAATAATTAATACCATGCTTATTTTGTGAAAACAAGATTATTTACATGGCATTGTTCTTTTGCATTCCAAAATGTGGAGTAAGGCCCAAGCAAAAGAATTTGTAGAATTGGACCCACCCTATCTCTCATGAGCTAGATTAAACAACAAAAGAAAAATAACTACAAGCTCATGGATAATGGGATGGTGGAATTGTAAGGTCGTGAAAGAAAGGTGGTGGAGTTGAATAAAAGATATGCCCCCAACTCCAACTTGGGCATTTAACAATATATCAAGATCCAAATACAATACCAAGAGGCAAATACAATTTACCATGCCTATGAGAGAAGAACCAAATCACAAAGGTTTTATATGATGCTCAAATGCAAGGTGGCATGATGACATGAGCATGATATGATGATGATGCAACAATTATATGTAGGAAGTAGCCATTTTATTACTAAACCAAGTAGCATTACAGTTGTTAGACAAATGGGATGCTACAATTTGCCTCTAGGGCATATCTCCAACACTCAAAGTATATCTCTCCATTGGCAGGAGGAGAAAGATCCCAATCTTGAACTATTGTGTGCCTAGGCATACGTTTCCAATGTTTTCTGAAAGGCCACCATTATACCTATCTGACTAAAGGTAATGTGTGATGAACAATCAAGACACACCTTCTAGTATGAAGACATCTGACTCGTGGTATAAGGATTTATGCATAATATAAGGATGATGATTAACTATTAACATTTACAATTACATCTCATAGTAAATCATTTCAATACCATTGTACTTGGGAACAATGTACTCCCGTTGTTTCCAGTATCCTTTGTTACTATAATAGTTATACCAATGATCAAGAAATTGGATCATCACACAACACATGAACTAGTCCTGGAGGCATGACTAGGTATAATCTGGTGTGTATCATTCTACGCATGCATACGAGTTTTTGTTTGGTTCTCACAATCAAGGCACATAGCAATTATAGTATAGAATAATAAACATAAATAATGAACATCGAAATAAAGAATAATCATTATTATCATTGCCTCTAGGACATATTTCCAACAACTCCTGGTAGCGGGATGTCGCCCAGCCGCCACTTCAGGAGAGTGCACCATGGGTTCTTGTTCATTGTGTGTGTGCTAAGAAGTTGAGGAGCTCCCCGTCTTCGCATCGTGGGTGCGGGTCGGGGATAACATGGTCCTCCTTGATAAATGACGCGAGCGTCCCGCGTAGGTTCGGCCAGTTGGTTGTCTATCGGATCGTGTGTTTTTGGGCACCCTTCGAGCGCACGCGATGGTGTCGTTCCTCTTACTCGTCATAGAGAGGGACTCTCTCATTGTGCACATTGGAACCCCCATGACATGGAGGTGGGGAAGGGCCACGGCCGCGGGCGGAGCTATGCTCCACGGAAATCGCCAATGATTTGACACTGGAGGAGGAGGGTATTGCGGAACAGAGGCAGTGGGGGAATGGGGATTTCTCCCCCCAATATGCCCTCTAGTATGGGTTTATTGTGCTTGACGGGCCTATATCTAGGCCACTAGATAATTTTATCTGGGCCGGACTGAAACGCGACATCACATGATGTAACACCCTCAGAATCGGCCCTATGCAAGTTTTAGCGACTCACACCAAACCCTCATAGAAACGATTCAAAGGTGCCCACCAGGCACTTGCGTGCGGGTGGAAACGAAGTAATAACATTACACAACAGTCCTCGATGGGAACCACAGAACAGATACATATACAACAGCGACTCAATGAGTCAAGAATACAGATATAATATACAAAGATCCAAATCACCTTGAAAATGATAGAGCGTCCGACTACGGACAAGATGCAAATGGGGCTAAGAGCCCTGAAAAATAACCAATGGCGTCCATAACCCCTGAGCCAAGCGGAAGGTTAACCCTGCTAACGACGTCGATCTCAAAACCTGCTTAAACAAAGGGGTGCCGACAAGGGGCAAAGGAAAAAGAGAGAGCGGTCGGTACTGAGGCCAGTACACGGCGAGACTAGAATTCGGCGGTCCTCGCCTACACATGTATGGTGGACTGCAGCGGCAGCGCAGCATGCACTAAACAACCTATAGAGACTCGATACAACTGGCGGCTATCAGAGAGGGGTAAGAAAGACCTATTCGGAAAATAATCTGATACTACCATCAAACAAACCCATCCTGGTGTTTCCCCCTCGAGACCAAACGAGGAAGTCAACCGAGGAACTCACACAGTTGGCAGTTTTATTTATTCAGTTATCGTTGCAGCAATTACTAGTCAGGTGTAGATAATCATCCTGATAAAATAAGCAGTGGGCAGTTTTATTTAACCATTCCATTGTAGTTGCAACAATTACTAATCCGTTACAATTAACAGGAGATATCCCAAAACCCAGCAGTTGTTGGTACTTTTATTTAGCCATTCCGTTGTAGTTGCAATACTTACTAGTCAGATACAATGGTCGCAAGCGACAACCCAAACAAGCAATTGTTGGCAGTTTTATTTAGCCATTCCATTATAGTGAAGCTGATTACTAGTCATTATAAAGTCAAATTTATAGCACTACTTTAGTTATAGTTGTCTATGATCGAGATCATGCTCCAAGTCGTCCATAACCGCGGACACGGCTTTGAAAGTTTTATCCTGCAGGGTGCACAAATAGCAACACACACTCGATCAACCTCGGAAAAACCAAATCAAAACCAACGAGGCCTTCACGACAAAGCAATCACAGATTGAGAAATATTTGAGGCCACCCATTGAGTACACCATAGCGAAGTTAGCTGACTCCGAGACGGACTCAAGGTTTGTGCCAGTGGCTGTAAACGACTGGGAACCCAAAACTGGGCTTGTCGATACCGCGAAAACACTCCGCTTACCTAAACAGTACAGTGTGCTCCTCGCAAAATCGTAAATAAAGCAGTAAAACATGGCACAAGTACAGGATAGTAAATAAATCCTCAAACTAGTTTGTGGCCCCAAGAAATAAGACTGAATCAAGCTCTGGCTCAGGGGGGTCCCATAATCCTCCCGGGTGTGGATAGCGCGAATCTTCAAGGAACAGGTATCAAGTACTCGGGGTCCTACGGGACACAAGTGGACGGTTAACAACCAAATAACATCTATTGTCCACCTGTTCCTCTGCTTACCTACTTCAATTTTAGTTGTTAAACAGTAATTACAGTTATGATCACCTCCAACAATAAACATGCGGCAATACTCCAACAACTGTGGTACTTGACGTCACGCAACAGCACTTGAGCAAGCGAATACGACGCGCAAGTCCAACTATCTACCAAACAACAGGTAATAGGATGTGTCCAAGGCAATATAAGGCTGCAAGGGATATCTCGGGTACGAAAACTAGAGCATCGCAACACAGATAGCAATAGATCAACAAGAGGGAATAAATACTATAAAAGTAAGATAGGTAGAAAGGGGGAAGATGCTCGCCTGAAAACATTGCCGAAGGTTCATCCGAAGATCGGGTCGACACTCGCATCAACTCAACGGCCTAGTCCGTGAAGAAGCAAAACACTAGAATAAACACCGGATGCAATATTTAATACTACGGCAAAAGATCGGGCATGATGCATGTATGATGTATGACATGGCAAAGCTGCGATGCAATTCGGCAATATTAAGCGGAACCGGGGGTCCCGACAATTAATATATGGTTCTGGTTGTTTAGATAACCCGCAATTTAAATGTTGTAATAACAGGGCAAAATAAGTTACCGGTTCGCTACACAAATTTAAATGAGGCCAATATTAGACTAGATTTACCCGCATATGGCCTCCATATTTAATTATAAGATGAATTGGCAAAAGCCCCCAAACCACATGATATGAGTGCAAGCATGACAATTTAATATGCAACAAGATATATCATTTATAAAAATAGGGGCTCGAGAAAAGGGGACACACATTAGGGTTCGGCGATCTTGGTTCCGGGGGTTCGGGGTAGGTCTCAGGGTCCGGATCTGGGGTTCGGTCTCGGCGGGATCGTTCTCGGACAACGGAAGTCGAACTTGTCGCATCCGAAAAGGAGGACTTGGTTGGCGTCGGGGGCACATCGGACTTGCCCTGGTCGATGTCGTTCTTGTCGTCGTGAAGACCTTGTCGGGTCCGCGGGTCGGGTCGGACTTGGCGTCCGGGAAGGAGTACTTGTCGCACCGGGGTCTTCGGATCCGTGAAGTAGATCTTGTCGCACGGTGTCCAGGGTAGGCGAACTTGGCGTGTCGAGGATATCCGGATCGGTCTTCGGGGTTTGGCGCCGAGTGCGTCAGATCCGTGAGGAAGGTCTTGATGTTAACTCGTAGATCTTGTCTCGACAGTAAAGAAATATATGTGGTGCCATACTTGGCCGCGGCGACAACATTTCACGGCAGCAGGGCGCAAGGCCAAAGAGCATGCGTCAACTATGCAAGGGACATGTCTCATTCAGACATATCGTCGAACACCCACCATACGCGGCTGTTCCAAAAACCAACAGATTACAAGGCACAAGCGACATGAAGAGGGGAGGGGACCTCATGAGCTTGGCATGGAACTCAAGGAGCAGGGAGGCAGCACGTGTTGGGCAGTAGGCGACAACGACCAAGGCCGGCAGAAGGCGTCCCTGGAGGCCTCCGGGAAGAACGGCGCGAGGAGGGGCCGCGTTGTTGACGAGGCAGAGGAGGAAGGGACAGCCGGTAGCCGGTGCAGTCGTGGCCGGAGGAGAGGAGGGCCAGGGCGGCGTGGCAGCAGCCGACGGGCCGAGGCGGACGTGCGAACCTGCCTGGCGACGACGGCGGCCGGGCCACACGGAGAGCTGACGCCAGCAGAGGGCGAGGAAGATCGAGGCGGGGCGCTGCCGACGCGGGAGAGCTCGGCGAGGTCGGGGCTCAGCGGCTCGCTGGCGGGCGACGCGGGCGGCGGCCGGGCGAGGCTGTCCGGCGGCGGCAGGGCTCGGGCGGTGCCGGGAGGAAGGAGCCATGGGAGGTGGCGAGCGGGCGTCGGGGAGGAAGAGGTGGGCGGCGGAGCTTGTGGAGGAGCGGAGGAGCCCGCGACGGAAGGGCGAACTCGAGGGGAGGGCGGCGGCGGTTGCCAGAGAGGAGGAAGATGGAGGCGGGCGAGCGCGGCCCGCGGGACTGCGAGGCGGCGGCTTGCGTCGGGGAGGAGGCGAAGCGAGGTGAGAGGCGGGGAGGGCGCGGCCGAGCGGGAGGGAGAGGCGGCCGGCGGAGGTTGAGGAGAGAGGGGGTGGGGCGCGTGGGGAAAGAGGGGTGGGGCCAGGCTGGCCGGGGAGGTGGACTCGGTCCACTGGGAGTGGAGCGGGGCAGGTGGGGTTGCGTGCGCGCGGGGAGTGGGGTGGGGTGGTGGGCAGGGTGGCTGGTGGGACCGGGTGGCAGAGAGAGGTTGGGGAGTGGCGTGTGTGTCTTGGTGGGTTTGACCAGGAGAGAGAGGGGGCAAGGTGGGACCAGGGAAGGTGGGGTGGTGGCTGGTGGATTGGTGAGGTGGCGGTGGGTGTGATGAGGTGTAGGGACGGTGAGGCAGGTGCCTGTTGGTGGGGGTGATGTGGAGGGGGCTGGGTAGATTAGGACTAGGTAGAAAAGGGTCTAGGTTTTAGGTGGACCGTTTTATTCTGGGGGTGGACGACTGGGTCGGATCGGCCCGGTTTGGCTGCCCCCTAAAAATAATTAAATATTTTATTCAATTAAAACCGGGCTTTTGCAAACCGTTGGCAGACAAAACGAAATAATCCGGAGACCCAGGTTTTTTGTTTGAACAAGGACGGGGCGTTTAGAAAACAAAAATAGGTTTTTCCGCAAATAATTTTATGCTAGAAAATGCAAGATGATGACGATGCTCAAATGCAATGTGGCATGATGACATGAACATGCGGTCATGATGATGCAATGCACAAAAACAACGCGATTTTCTAGTAGTGGTTTTAGCGGGATGCCACAATTCGACACCACTAACAATGGATCTCGCCCTCGAGATCCGCCTCATGGTACCGGGAAGAAGGGCGGCGATCTGAATCTTCTCGCATCGTGTAGATCCTCGCGACACCACTAACAAGAGGTCGTTGTCCGTGATCGTCGAGGGAAACACTCCGGAAACAAAAGGTCGAAGGTAGAGGTATCAACAAATAAAGCCACCTCTAGCTTCCGTGGACGGAGTAAAATTGCTGGATCCACTGATTCGATGTACAAGAGCGAATGATAAGAGTAGTCGGATGGTGATCAGTCCATCGCGCACCCAAACCATTACTCTGCACACGAATAGGCGGATTGTGCAACCAACTCTTGGAATTAGACTGAAGATCTCGACAAGCGAGGTTCGGAACAAAGGAGTGATGCAGGCCCTGCATCGGATCTGGCGTAGATGATGTAGTCGCGTCGGAAAACACTGGAAAGCACAAACAAGAAACAAAGGATGGTACCACAGATAAAGGACCACTCAGATAGCAGGAGGACCGGATGTAGAAACACCGTTATCAGAGGAGGAAGCGAAACCCTGAAGGTACGACGGAACCCAACCACGAGAAATCCTGGACTCGAAGAAAGGGAAGAGAGCGGATTTAAAACACGCAGAGGTGAGAGGAGAGCAGCAGAGGGGTAAGGAGTAAAAATCAGACCTAATCAGAACTATCCAACCGATTTTTAAAAATAGTTTTGACACTCTACTTCGGCCGTTAGCTAGGTTATCCTACAGGCTGGACTTGTGGGGTATCGCAACTGCTGAGCTCTGATACCACTCTGTAACACCCTCAGAATCGGCCCTATGCAAGTTTTAGCGACTCACGCCAAACCCGCATAGAAACGATTCAAAGGTTCCCACCAGGCACTTGCGTACGGGTGGAAACGAAGTAATAACATTACACAACAGTCCTCGATGGGAACCACAGAACAGATATATATACAACAGCGACTCAATGAGTCAAGAATACAGATATAATATACAAAGATCCAAATCACCTTGAAAATGATACGGCGTCCGACTACGGACAAGATGCAAATGGGGCTAAGAGCCCTGAAGAATAACCAATGGCGTCCATAACCCTGCCCAGGCCAAGCCGGAAGGGTAACCCTGCTAACGACGTCGATCTCAAAACCTGCTTAAACAAAGGGGTGCCGACAAGGGGCAAAGGAAAAAGAGAGAGCGGTCAGTACTGAGGCCAGTACACGACGAGACTAGAATTCGGCGGTCCTCGCCTACACATGTATGGTGGACTGCAGCGGCAGCGCAACATGCACTAAACAACCTATAGAGACTCGATACAACTGGCGGCTATCAGAGAGGGGTAAGAAAGACCTATTTGGAAAATAACCTGATTCTACCATCAAACAAACCCATCCTGGTGTTTCCCCCTCGAGACCAAACGAGGAAGTCAACCGAGGAACTCACATAGTTGGCAGTTTTATTTATTCAGTTATCATTGCAGCAATTACTAGTCAGGTGTAGATAATCATCCTGATAAAATAAGCAGTGGGCAGTTTTATTTAACCATTCCATTGTAGTTGCAACAATTACTAATCCGATACAATTAATAGGAGATATCCCAAAACCCAGCAGTTGTTGGTACTTTTATTTAGCCATTCCGTTGTAGTTGCAATACTTACTAGTCAGATACAATGGTCGCAAGCGACAATCCAAACAAGCAATTGTTGGCAGTTTTATTTAGCCATTCCATTATAGTGAAGCTGATTACTAGTCATTATAAAGTCAAATTTATAGCACTACTTTAGTTATAGTTGTCTATGATCGAGAATCTGCTCCAAGTCGTCCATAACCGCGGACACGGCCAGAAAGTTTTACCTGAGGGGTGCACAAATAGCAACACACACTCGATCAACCTCGGAAAACCAAATCAAAACCCAACGAGGCCTTCACGACAAAGCAATCACAGGATTCATAAATATTTCAGGGGACACCCCATTGAGTACACCAGCGAAGTTAGTGACTCGAGACGGACTCAAGGTTTGCGCCATGGTCAGAACGATCGAAACCCAAAACTGGGCTTGTCGATAGCGAAAACACTCGCTTACCTAAACAGACAAGGTGCTCTCGCACAATCGTAAATAAAGCGAAAACATGGCATAAGTACAGGATAGTAAATAAATCCTCAAACTAGTTTGTGGCCCCAAGAAATAAGAGAATCAAGCTCGGCTCAGGGGGTCCCACATCCTCCGGATGTGGATAGCGAATATTCAAACAGTATCAAGTACTCGGGGTCCTACGGGACACAAGTGGACGGTTAACAACCAAATAACATCTATTTCCCACCTGTGCCTCTGCTTACCTACTTCAATTTTAGTTGTTAAACAGTAATTACAGTTATGATCACCTCCAACAATAAACATGCGGCAATACTCCAACAACTGTGGTACTTGACGTCACGCAACAGCACTTGAGCAAGCGACTACGACGCGCAAGTCCAACTATCTACCAAACAACAGGTAATAGGATGTGTCCAAGGCAATATAAGGCTGCAAGGGATATCTCGGGTACGAAAACTAGAGCATCGCAACACAGATAGCAATAGATCAACATGAGGGAATAAATACTATAAAAGTAAGATAGGTAGAAAGGGGGAAGATGCTCGCCTGAAAACATTGCCGAAGGTTCATCCGAAGATCGGGTCGACACTCGCATCAACTCAACGGCCTAGTCCGTGAAGAAGCAAAACACTAGAATAAACACCGGATGCAATATTTAATACTACGTCAAAAGATCGGGCATGATGCATGTATGATGTATGACATGGCAAAGCTGCGATGCAATTCAGCAATATTAAGCGGAACCAGGGGTCCCGACAATTAATATATGGTTCTGGTTGTTTAGATAACCCGCAATTTAAATGTTGTAATAACAGGGCAAAATAAGTTACCGGTTCGCTACACAAATTTAAATGAGGCCAATATTAGACTAGATTTACCCGCATATGGCCTCCATATTTAATTATAAGATGAATTGGCAAAAGCCCCCAAACCACATGATATGAGTGCAAGCATGACAATTTAATATGCAACAAGATATATCATTTATAAAAATAGGGGCTCGAGAAAAGGGGTCACACATTAGGGTTCGGCGATCTTGGTTCCGGGGGTTCGGGGTAGGTCTCAGGGTCCGGATCTGGGGTTCGGTCTCGGCGGGATCGTTCTCGGACAACGGAAGTCGAACTTGTCGCATCCGAAAAGGAGGACTTGGTTGGTGTCGGGGGCACATCGGACTTGCCCTGGTCGATGTCATTCTTGTCGTCGTGAAGACCTTGTCGGGTCCGCGGGTCGGGTCGGACTTGGCGTCCGGGAAGGAGTACTTGTCGCACCGGGGTCTTCGGATCCGTGAAGTAGATCTTGTCGCACGGTGTCTGGGGTAGGCGAACTTGGCGTGTCGAGGATATTCGGATCGGTTCGGGTTTGGCGCCGAAAGGCGTCGATCCGTGAGGAAGGTCTTGATGTTAACTCGTAGATCTTGTCTCGACAAGAAAGAAATATATGTGGTGCCATACTTGGCATGGCGACAACATTTCCGCAGCAGGCGCAAGGCCAAAGAGCATCGTCAACTATGCAAGGGACATGTCTCATTCAGACATATCGTCGAACACCCACCATACGCGACTGTTCCAAAAACCAACAGATTACAAGGCACAAGCGACATGAAGAGGGGAGGGGACCTCATGAGCTTGGCATGGAACTCAAGGAGCAGGGAGGCAGCACGTGTTGGGCAGTAGGCGACAACGACCAAGGCCGTGATATGCCCCCGAGGCCTCTGCGAAGAACAGCGCGAGGAGGGGCCGCGTTGTTGATGAGGCAGAGGAGGAAGTGACAGCCGGTAGCCGGTGCAGTCGCGGCCGGAGGAGAGGAGGGCCAGGGCGGCGCCGCGGCAGCGCAGCGGACGGGCCGGAGGCGGACGGTGCGGAACCTGCCCCTGACGACGGCGCCTGCCACGCCTGAGGCGCAGACGCTGCCAGCGGGAGGGCGAGGAAGATCGAGGCCGCGGCGACGGCGGGAGAGCTTCGGGCGAGGTCGGGCGCCAGCGCTCTGCTGACGGTGACGCGGCGATTCTTGGCTGCGTCAGGCCGGGTCAAGGGCGGAGCGCGGGCGCCGGGGAGGAAGGAGGCCGCGGGGGAGGTGGCGAGCGGGCGTCGGGGAGGAAGAGGTGGGCGGCGGAGCTTGTGGAGGAGCGGAGGAGCCCGCGACGGAAGGGCGAACTCGAGGGGAGGGCGGCGGCGGTTGCCAGAGAGGAGGAAGATGGAGGCGGGCGGCGCTGGATCGAGGGCGGGCGGCTTGCGAGGAGGCGGCGAGGTGGTGAGAGGGGGAGGGCGCGAGAGAGGGAGAGGCGGCCGTCGGAGGTTGAGGAGAGAGGGGGTGGGGCGCGTGGGGAAAGAGGGGTGGGGCCAGGCTGGCCGGGGAGGTGGACTCGGTCCACTGGGAGTGGAGCGGGGCAGGTGGGGTTGCGTGCGCGCGGGGAGTGGGGCCTGGGGGGGTGTGGTGTGGGCAGGTGGGGCTGGCTGGGTCGGTGGGACCGGGTGGGGGAGAGAGAGAGGGTTGGGGAGTGGCGTGTGTGTGCTGGTGGGTTTGACCAGGGAGAGAGGTGGGGCAAGGTGGGACTGGGAAGGTGGGGTGGTGGCTGGTGGATTGGTGAGGTGGCGGTGGGTGTGATGAGGTGGAGGGGACGGTGAGGTGGCGGGCACTGGTTGGTGGGGGTGATGTGGAGGGGGCTGGGTAGATTAGGACTAGGTAGAAAAGGGTCTAGGTTTTAGGTGGACCATTTTATTCTGGGGGTGGCCGACTGGGTCGGATCGGCCCGGTTTGGCTTCCCCCTAAAAATAATTAAATATTTTATTCAATTAAAACCGGGCTTTTGCAAACCGTTGGCGGACAAAACGAAATAATCCGGAGATCCGGGTTTTGTGTTTGAACAAGGACGGGGCGTTTAGAAAACAAAAATAGATTTTTACGCAAATAGTTTTATGCTAGCAAATGCAAGATGATGACGATGCTCAAATGCAATGTGGCATGATGACATGAACATGCTGTCATGATGATGCAATGCACAAAAACAACGCGATTTTCTAATAATGGTTTTAGCGGGATGCCACACATGATAAGATTGAGTCTTTGTCTATAGTGCTATCCCCTAGGTTGTCTTATCATCACACAAAATATCGATAGATATCAATATAACAATAGATCATGAATATAACATCATGATCTAAAATTTCAGTTATTAATCTTCGCATAGCATAAGGCTAGCTCAGATTATTCACGTAGCAGCGAAAAAAACGATAATAAAATATATCTCCACCCTTCAAACATGCCATGGGAGAATAAATGTCGAGTGGAGTCTCACGATCTATAAGCGGTCGCTTGGAAATATAATAACCTGCAACATTAAAGGTTACAATTAATGAATTGAGTCAATACTTCGAATGTATTGACAACCAGGCAAATAAGGGTTATAATAGACCTATCAACTACACGCATATTTGGCTAGGTGGAGTTTAGTATCATTGCATAAGGAAATTAATTTTATTCTATCATTTTAGCAAAATTATTTCTAATACATAAATATGATACTCTAGTTGATAGCAGTTGTTTCTACCCAATTAATTTCACCCACGGATTTTAAGTAATTAACAAGTTAGAATGAGCGAGAAATTATCATAACTTCCAAGTCTAGTTGCTCAAAATGTCTACAATCGCGGACGGTTAAATACTTAGTTCGACACTCTGCAAACGTTTATATATACTAAAGTTTAAGCATGGTGTTCGGCCTGTGATCTGAGGCCATCAGCCGCGCGTGTTCTGCTGACTGTGGGCCTGCTTTGCGCGTGCGACCCAGCTGGCGCTCGCAGGTCGTGGCCTCATGGGCGGTGGCCGGTTTCCTTTCCACACGCGTTCTACTTTTCCCCTCGCATCCCTTCCCCCACGAGAGACCGTGGGTGCCGTGTGGCATCCCGCAAAACCACTACTACAAAATCGCGTTGAATTTGTGCATTGCATCGTCTTCATCATGCATTGTTTGCATAAAACTATTTTCTCTACGTCCGATTTGTTTTCCAAACGCCTCATCTTAATTCAAACGCCAAACCCGGGTCCCCGGAATATTTTGTTTTGGCCGCGAGCGGTTTGCAAACGGTCCAATTAAACAAATAAAATTATATTATTTTTGTAGGGGCAGTCGAACGGGCCAGATCGACCCGATCGACCACCCCAGGAATAATAATCGGTCCAATCAGACCTGCCACCTAAAACCTATTCTACCTAAAAATCTACCCACCCTCCTTGGCCACCTCACCCGGACCAATAGTTTTGCGCCACCTCAGCTGACCCTCTTCCCTAACCCAATCCTGGCCTGCCACGTGGCCCAACCCTCTCCCTCACACCCTCTCAGCCACACACGCACCCAGCACACTACACCCACACAACCCCCAGCCTCTCCTTTTTCCCCCTGACGCGCGGGCCCAGCCCCACGTCCCCGTCCCAATCCCTGCCTTCCCCGGTCAAACCTCCCCCCAATCGCCCCACACCTGCCTGTCCTCGCCTTGGGACCCACTCCGCCCCTGTCCCTCGACACGCCCACGCCTGGACCCCGGCCCCGCAGCGCGCCTCCTCCCTCCCCTGTTCCTCTTCTTCCTCGAGCCGACCCTCCTCTCGCTCCTCCTCGGCGCCTCCCTCCTCCTCCCTCCACTCTCGCCCACGCCTTGGTCCCCTCGCCGACCCTCCACCGTCCGCCTCGCTCCACCGCATCGCGCCCCCGCCCCGCATTCTTCGCCGCCCTCCACCGCCAGAGCTTCGCCGCCCTCCACCGCCAGAGCCCCGAGCGCCGCTCGCCCTCCCTCGCCGCAGGCCGTGCTCCACCTCCGCCTCCCCCTCCTCGCGCGGCCCCGTGCGCCGCCTGCACCGGCCCATCTCTCCCTCCGCTCGAGCACCGCGCTCCGCCGCCCCGCCAAGCGCCACTGCGCCGCCGCCTCTCGGTTCCTTCCACCCCGCTCTCGCCCCCAGCGCAGCCTTCGCCACACCGCCAGACGGCTCTCCACCTCCTCCTGTAGCTCCTCCGGCCATGGCTGCCGACCGCCCGCCTCGGCCCGACCAGCGCCGGCGTCGCAGCAGCCCACCGCAACCTCTCTCCGCCCCTGCAGAAGGCCGCCGCCCGCGTCGCCAAGGTCGCCCGCCGCCCGCCGCCAAGGTCGTCTGCCGCCCGAGCTCGGCCTGTCCGCCGCCCGCAGACCCCTCCGCGTCGCCGCCGTTTGACCCGCTCCGCCGCGCCGGCGCGTTCCAGCGGCCCTCCGTCGTCTCCGGCCCGCCTCGAGCGCGGCCCCCGTCGCCTCCGCCGCCGGACCACCTCGCCTTCAAGCTCGCCCGGCCTCCTTGTGCTTGGCTATTGCTGCCGTGCTCCTTCTAGGTGGACACACTATAGTGTGGTGAGACCGATAATTTGTAACCCTCTAGCAGTAGCATGTATGTGATCTGTTCGTTGAAGCCAGATGGTCACTTGTGCCTTGTTCGTCTCTGTTCCCTCGAGAAGATCTGCATAGAATCAATGTGCTCGCAAGGCGACAAGGTTCGACAAGATCTTCGGAAGACAAGGATGCACCTCAAGATCGCCTACCCGGTACCCCAAGACCAACCGATGCCGGCCACAGGTGAACAAGGTGGGCACCCCAAGGTCTTCTCGGGACACCGAGTCCCCGGTGCGACAAGTACCTCTGCCCGGACGCAACAGGGTCTACCTCACGGAACACCGAGCACTTCGCCACCGGAACGCCAAGTTCTCCACTGTGAACGCCATGATCGTCGACATGACCCTAAGACCCCAGATGCGACAAGAACGGCACCGACCAGGGCGGACCCCGATGCGCCCCCGACGCCAACCAAGCCCTGCTTCCCGGTTGCGACAAGATCTACCCCGCTATTCGAGAACGCGTCCGTCGAACCCCAAACCCCAGATCCGTCGAACCCTGGACCCTGACCTCGAACCCCGGACCCCGGAACCCCAAGTTCGTCGAACCCTAACAAGATCGCCGAACCCTGATGTGTGACCCCTTTTCCTCGAACCCTATTTTATAACATATCAACTTGTTGCATCTTTAATTGTCATTCATCCCGCATGCATCTCATTGGTTTGGGGGCCTTATGCCGGTTCACCTAATAATTAAATATGGGGCCCATATGCGGGCAAATCTAGTCTCATATCAGCCTCATTTAAACTTGTGTAGCGAACCGGTATCTTATCTTGCCTTGTGGAAACAACATTTAAATTGCGGGGGTTCTAAACAACATGAACCATCTAACTAATTGTCGGGACCCCGGTTCCGCTTAATATGACCTAATTGCATCGCACCTTGCCATGTCATGCATCATACATGCATCATGCCGATCTTCTGCCGTTGTATTAAATGTTGCATCCGGTGTTTCTTCTAGCGTTTTGCTTCTTCGCGGATAAGGCCGTTGAGTTGATGTGAGCTTCGCCCCGATCTTCGGTTGAACCATCGACAATGTTTTCAGGCGAGCATCTCCCTCTTTCTACCTATCTTACTTTTATAGTATTTACTTCTCTCCTGTTGATCTATTGCTATCTGTGTTGCGATGCTTTAGTTTCCGTACCTGTGATATACCGTGCAGCCCTATATTGCCTTGGACACACCCTATTACCTGTTGTTTGGTAGATAGTTGGACTTGCGCGTCGTAGTTGCTTGCTCAAGTGCTGATGTGTGTCGTCAAATGCCACAGTTGCTGATGTATTGCCGCATGTTGATGTTGGAGATGATTCTAGTTTTACTTATCGTCACTTTAATTTCTGTTTAACAACTAAAATTGAATAAGCAGAGGCATCGGTGGGTGATAGATAATCTTTGGTTTCCGAACGCCCACTTGTGTCCCGTAAGACCCCGAGTACTTGATTCCTGTTCCTTGTTTTTGCGCGCTATCCACATCCGGGAGGTATATGGGACCCCCCTGAGCCAGAGCTTGATTCATTCTTATTTCTTGGGGCCACAAACTAGTTTGAGGTTTTATTTACGATCCTGTACTTATGCCATGATTTACTGCTTTATTTACGATTGTGCGAGGAGCACACTGTACTGTTTAGGAGCGGGACACGATTCCGCGGTGTCGACAAGCCCAGCCACACTTCGGGTTCCCGATCGTTCACAGCCCACCCAAACCTTGAGGCCGTCTCGAGCTTGCTTACTCGCTATGATTCTACTTAAGGTGGCCCCGAAATATTTCTGAATCTGTGATTGTTCATCGTGAAAGCCTCGTTGGTTTTGATTTGGTTTTTCCGAGGTTGATCGGCGTGTGTTGCTATTGGTGCACCCGGCCGGTAAAACTTTCTCAAAGCCGTGTCGCGGATATGGACGACTTGGAGCACAGTTTCTTGATCATAGACAAGCATAACTAAAGTTTATTGCTATAAATTTGACTTATAATGACTAGTAATTAGCTTCACTATAATGGAATGGCTAAATAATCGCCCACATTGCTTGTTTGGAGTGTCGCCATACCATTGTACTGACTAGTAAGTATTGCAACTTCTAGCGAAATGGCTGAATAAAAGTACCAACAAGCCTTGGGTTTTGGGTTTATCTCATGCTATCAGATTCGATTAGTAATTGTTGCAACTTCTAGCGGAATGATTAAATAAAAGTGCCCACTGCTTACTTTATCAGGACGATTATCTAAATCTGACTAGTAAAGTGCCACCACTATAACTGAATAAGTAAAACTGCCAACCGTGTGAGTTCCTCGGTTGACTTCCTCGTCGGGTCTCGAGGGGGAAAACACCAGGATGGGTTTGTTTGGTGTTAGCTTCAGGTTGGATCCGGTTAGGTCATTCTTATCCCTCTCTGATATCCGCCAGTTATATCGAGTCTCTATAGGTGGTTCAGTGCTTGCTGCCGCTGCCGCTCAGTCCACCATACCTATGTAGGCGAGGACCGCCGAATTCTAGCCTCGCTGCAGTCTTGGCCTCGATCGACGCTCTTTCTTTGTTTTCGCTTTGCCCTTTGTCGGCACCCTTTTGTTTAAGCAGGTTTTGAGATCGACGCCGTTAGGTGGTTACCCTCCGCTTGGCCAGGCAGGGTTATGTACGCCATTGGTTATTCTTCGTGGCTCTTAGCCCCATTTGCATCTTGTCCGTAGCTGGACGCTCTATCGCTTTCAAGGTGATTTGGATCTTTGTATATTATATCGTATTCTTGACTCTTTGAGTCGTTATATATATCTGCTCATGGGTCCCATCGAGGACCTGTGTAATGTTATTATGCTTTTCCACCCGCATTTAAAGTGCTTGGTGAGCACCTTTGAATCGCTTTCTATGCGGTTTGGCAATTTTGCTCAAACTTGCATAGGTCCGATTCGAGGGTGTTCTGAGTGGTATCGAGCTCAGCGATTGCGATACCCCACAAGTCCAAATGTAGGATAACCTAGCTAACGGTCAAGTAGAAGTGTCAAAACTATTTTTGAAAATCGGTTGGATAGTTACGATTAGGTCGATTTATTCCTTACCCCTCGCTATTCTCCTCTTATCTCGGCGTGTTTTGAGTCTGCGCTCTTATCTTTTCTTGAGTCCAGATTTCTGGGGTTGGGTTTCGTAGTACCTTGTGGTTTCGCTTTTCCCTTTGTAACGGAGGTGCTTGATCATCAATCGCAACTTGTCATTGTATCCTTCATCTGATCTTTTGTTCTTGAGCTCTTTATCCAGATGTGTTCCTTGCTGGGTATCAGTGTCGTTGAAAACATATGAGAAGGACGAGCTTTGGTGAAGTTGGAGTCGACCTTGAGCACGTGTTGTTCATGCCAATGGAACCATCGCGAAACCTAATCAGTGTGTCTTTCATACGATTTCTGGCGACATCCCTTTGTTCGGATACCACCTATGAAGATCTTCACCCAAATCTCGAGAGTTGAGTTGCCTGATTCTCCTACCCATGTATAGAGTTGATAGTGTGGGTACGGGATGTACTGATCACCCTACCCGACTCTTACTGTTCGCTCTGTACATCGAACTGGTGGATCAATGTAACTTCTCCCTCGTCTGATGGAAGTTAGAGGTGGCCTTATCGTTTGATACCTCTACCTTCGTCCTTTGTTCTCCGGAGTGTTCTCTCGACGATCAGGAACAACGACCCTTTGTTGGTGGTGTCGCCGATTTCAAGATGGAGGGGGAAACCTCGTTAGTGGTGTCGCGAGGATCTACACAAAGCGTGAAGACGGAGAACGCCGACCTTCCTTCCGGTACCATGAGGCGGATCTCGAGGGCGAGATCCATTGTTAGTGGTGTCGAATTGTGGCATCCCGCAAAACCACTACTAGAAAATCGCGTTGAATTTGTGCATTGCATCGTCTTCATCATGCATTGTTTGCATAAAACTATTTTCGCTACGCCCGATTTGTTTTCCAAACGCCTCATCTTAATTCAAACGCCAAACCCGGGTCCCCGGAATATTTTGTTTTGGCCGCGAGCGGTTTGCAAACGGTCCAATTAAACAAATAAAATTATATTATTTTTGTAGGGGCAGTCGAACGGGCCAGATCGACCCGATCGACCACCCCAGGAATAATAATCGGTCCAATCGACTGCCACCTAAAACCTATTCTACCTAAAAATCTACCCACCCTCCTTGGCCACCTCACCCGGACCAATAGTTTTGCGCCACCTCAGCTGACCCTCTTCCCTAACCCAATCCTGGCCTGCCACGTGGCCCAACCCTCTCCCTCACACCCTCTCAGCCACACACGCACCCAGCACACTACACCCACACAACCCCCAGCCTCTCCTTTTTCCCCCTGACGCGCGGGCCCAGCCCCACGTCCCCGTCCCAATCCCTGCCCTCCCCGGGCCAACCTTCCCCCAATCGCCCCCACACCTGCCTGTCCTCGCTGGACCCACTCCCGCCCCCTCCCCCGCACGCCCCCACTGGACCCTGCCTGCAGCGCCTCCTCCCTCCCCTGTTCCTCTTCTTCCTCGAGCCGACCCTCCTCTCCCGCTCCTCCCTGGCGCCCGCGTCCTCCCTCCCCCTCCACTTCTCTCAAGACGCCAGCCCGCTGGGTCCCGCTCGCCGACCTCCACCGTCCGCCTCGCTCCACCGCACGCGCCGCCGCATTCTTGCCGCCTCCACCGCTGAGCCGCCGCCCACCGCCAGCCCGAGCGCCGCTTCTCCCTCGCAGCCGTGCTCCACCTCCGCCTCCCCCTCCTCGCGGCTGCGCCGCTGCACCGCCCATCTCTCCTCCGCTCGAGCACCGCGCCCGCCGCCAGCTTCGCCACTGCGCCCGCCGCCGCCTCTCTCGGTTCCTTCCACCCCGCCTTCTGCCAGGCGCAGCCCGCTTCGCCACCGCCAGACGGTCTCCACCTCCTCCTGCAGCTCCTCCGGCCACGCCGCCGCCTCGGCCCGACTGCCGCCGGCGCCGCAGCAGCCCACCGCAACCTCTCTCCGCCCCGGCCGCCCGCCAGCGCGCCGCCGCCGCCGCCAAGTCGCCCGCCGCCTGCGTCGCCAAGGTCGTCTGCCGCCCAGCTCGCCGCCCGCCAGACCCCTCCGCCGCCGCCGCTGACCCGCTCCCGCCCGGTTGCCGGGCTGCCCTCCGTGTCTCGGCCCGCCTCGGCTGCCCGTCGCCTCCGCCGCCGGACCACCTCGCCTTCAAGCTCGCCCGGCCTCCTTGTGCTTGGCTATTGCTGCCGTGCTCCTTCTAGATGGACACACTATAGTGTGGTGAGACCGATAATTTGTAACCCTCTAGCAGTAGCATGTATGTGATCTGTTCGTTGAAGCCAGATGGTCACTTGTGCCTTGTCTGTCTCGCCCTCGAGAAGATCTGCATAGAATCAATGTGCTCGCAAGGCGACAAGGTTCGACAAGATCTTCGGAAGACAAGGATGCACCTCAAGATCGCCTACCCGGTACCCCAAGACCAACCGATGCCGGCCACAGGTGAACAAGGTGGGCACCCCAAGGTCTTCTCGGGACACCGAGTCCCCGGTGCGACAAGTACCTCTGCCCGGACGCAACAGGGTCTACCTCACGGAACACCGAGCACTTCGCCACCGGAACGCCAAGTTCTCCACTGTGAACGCCATGATCGTCGACATGACCCTAAGACCCCAGATGCGACAAGAACGGCACCGACCAGGGCGGACCCCGATGCGCCCCCGACGCCAACCAAGCCCTGCTTCCCGGTTGCGACAAGATCTACCCCGCTATTCGAGAACGCGTCCGTCGAACCCCAAACCCCAGATCCGTCGAACCCTGGACCCTGACCTCGAACCCCGGACCCCGGAACCCCAAGTTCGTCGAACCCTAACAAGATCGCCGAACCCTGATGTGTGACCCCTTTTCCTCGAACCCTATTTTATAACATATCAACTTGTTGCATCTTTAATTGTCATTCATCCCGCATGCATCTCATTGGTTTGGGGGCCTTATGCCGGTTCACCTAATAATTAAATATGGGGCCCATATGCGGGCAAATCTAGTCTCATATCGGCCTCATTTAAACTTGTGTAGCGAACCGGTATCTTATCTTGCCTTGTGGAAACAACATTTAAATTGCGGGGGTTCTAAACAACATGAACCATCTAACTAATTGTCGGGACCCCGGTTCCGCTTAATATGACCTAATTGCATCGCACCTTGCCATGTCATGCATCATACATGCATCATGCCGATCTTCTGCCGTTGTATTAAATGTTGCATCCGGTGTTTCTTCTAGCGTTTTGCTTCTTCATGATAAGGCCGTTGAGTTGATGTGAGCTTCGCCCGATCTTGGTTGAACCATCGACAATGTTTTCAAAGAGCATCTCCCTCTTTCTACCTATCTTACTTTTATAGTATTTACTTCTCTCTGTTGATCTATTGCTATACGTGTTGCGATGCTTTAGTTTCGCACTGTGATATACCGTGCAGCCCTATATTGCCTTGGACACACCCTATTACCTGTTGTTTGGTAGATAGTTGGACTTGCAGCGTCGTAGTTGCTTGCTCAAGTGCTTGATGTGTCGTCAAATGCCACGATTCTTGATGTATTGCCGCATGTTGATGTTGGAGATGATTCTAGTTTTACTTATCGTCACTTTAATTTCTGTTTAACAACTAAAATTGAATAAGCAGAGGCATCGGTGGGTGATAGATAATCTTTGGTTTCCGAACGCCCACTTGTGTCCCGTAAGACCCCGAGTACTTGATTCCTGTTCCTTGTTTTTGCGCGCTATCCACATCCGGGAGGTATATGGGACCCCCCTGAGCCAGAGCTTGATTCATTCTTATTTCTTGGGGCCACAAACTAGTTTGAGGTTTTATTTACGATCCTGTACTTATGCCATGATTTACTGCTTTATTTACGATTGTGCGAGGAGCACACTGTACTGTTTAGGAGCGGGACACGATTCCGCGGTGTCGACAAGCCCAGCCACACTTTCGGGTTCCCAGTCGTTCACAGCCGTCCACCCAAACCTTGAGGCCGTCTCGGAGCTTGCTTACTGCTATGGATTCTACTTAAGGTGGCCCCGAAATATTTCTGAATCCTGTGATTGTTCACCGTGAAAGCCTCGTTGGGTTTTGATTTGGTTTTTCCGAGGTTGATCGGCGTGTGTTGCTATTGGTGCACCCGGCCGGTAAAACTTTCGAAAGCCGTGTCCATGGATATGGACGACTTGGAGCACAGTTTCTTGATCATAGACAAGCATAACTAAAGTTTATTGCTATAAATTTGACTTATAATGACTAGTAATTAGCTTCACTATAATGGAATGGCTAAATAATACGCCCACAGTTGCTTGTTTGGAGTTTCGCTTGCGACCATTGTACTGACTAGTAAGTATTGCAACTACAACGAAATGGCTGAATAAAAGTACCAACAAGCTTTGGGTTTTGGGTTTATCTCATGCTATCTGTATCTGATTAGTAATTGTTGCAACTACAACGGAATGATTAAATAAAAGTGCCCACTGCTTACTTTATCAGGACGATTATCTAAATCTGACTAGTAAAGTGCCACCACTATAACTGAATAAGTAAAACTGCCAACCGTGTGAGTTCCTCGGTTGACTTCCTCGTCGGGTCTCGAGGGGGAAAACACCAGGATGGGTTTGTTTGGTGTTAGCTTCAGGTTGGATCCGGTTAGGTCATTCTTATCCCTCTCTGATATCCGCCAGTTATATCGAGTCTCTATAGGTGGTTCGATTGCTTCACGCCGCTCGATCCACCATACCTATGTAGGCGAGGACCGCCGAATTCTAGCCTCGCCGTGTCTTGGCCTCGATCTTGACGCTCTTTCTTTGTTTTACGCTTTGCCTTTGTCGGCACCCTTTGTTTAAGCAGGTTTTGAGATCGACGCGTTAGCGTGGTTACCCTCGGCTTGGCCCGGCAGGGTTATGGACGCCATTGGTTATTCTTCGTGGCTCTTAGCCCCATTTGCATCTTGTCCGTAGCTGGACGCCTATCGCTTTTCAAGGTGATTTGGATCTTTGTATATTATATTCGTATTCTTGACTCTTTGAGTCATATATATATCTCTGCTCGTGGGTCCCATCGAGGACTGTTGTGTAATGTTATTACTTGCTTTTCCACCCGCACGAAAGTGCTTGGTGGCACCTTTGAATCGTTTCTGCGGGTTTGGCGAATTTTGCTCAAACTTGCATAGGTCCGATTCGAGGGTGTTACTGAGTGGTATCGAGCTCGGCGTTGCGATACCCCACAAGTCCACTCAGGATAACCTAGCTAACGGCCGAAGTAGAAGTGTCAAAACTATTTTTGAAAATCGGTTGGATAGTTCTGATTAGGTCTGATTTATTCCTTACCCCTCTGCTATTCTCCTCTTATCTCGACGTGTTTTGAGTCTGCGCTCTTATCTTTTCTTCGAGTCCAGGATTTCTCGGGGTTGGGTTTCCGTAGTACCTTCAGGGTTTCGTTTTCCCCTTTTGTAACGGAGGTGCTTCGATCATCAATCTGCAACTTGTCTGTTGTATCCTTCATCTGATCTTTTGTTCTTGAGCTCTTTATCCAGATGTGTTCCTTGCTGGGTATCAGTGTCGTTGAAAACATATGAGAAGGACGAGCTTTGGTGAAGTTGGAGTCGACCTTGAGCACGTGTTGTTCATGCCAATGGAACCATCGCGAAACCTAATCAGTGTGTCTTTCATACGATTTCTGCTGGCAGCATCCCTTTGTTCTGGATACCACCTATGAAGATCTTCAGTCCAAATCTCGAGAGTTGAGTTGCCTGATTCTCCTACCCATGTATAGAGTTGATAGTGTGGGTACGGGATGTACTGATCACCCTACCCGACTTCATCGCTCTGTACATCGAATCGGGTGGATCAATATAACTTCCTCTCTCGATGGAAGTTAGAGGTGGCCTTATCGTTTGATACCTCTACCTTCGTCCTTTGTTCTCCGGAGTGTTCTCTCGACGATCAGGAACAACGACCCTTTGTTGGTGGTGTCGCCGATTTCAAGATGGAGGGGGAAACCTCGTTAGTGGTGTCGCGAGGATCTACACAAAGCGTGAAGACGAGAACCGACCCTCCTTCCGGTACCATGAGGCGGATCTCGAGGGCGAGATCCATTGTTAGTGGTGTCGAATTGTGGCATCCCGCAAAACCACTACTAGAAAATCGCGTTGAATTTGTGCATTGCATCGTCTTCATCATGCATTGTTTGCATAAAACTATTTCGCTACGCCCGATTTGTTTTCCAAACGCCTCATCTTAATTCAAACGCCAAACCCGGGTCCCCGGAATATTTTGTTTTGGCCGCGAGCGGTTTGCAAACGGTCCAATTAAACAAATAAAATTATATTATTTTTGTAGGGGCAGTCGAACGGGCCAGATCGACCCGATCGACCACCCCAGGAATAATAATCGGTCCAATCAGACCTGCCACCTAAAACCTATTCTACCTAAAAATCTACCCACCCTCCTTGGCCACCTCACCCGGACCAATAGTTTTGCGCCACCTCAGCTGACCCTCTTCCCTAACCCAATCCTGGCCTGCCACGTGGCCCAACCCTCTCCCTCACACCCTCTCAGCCACACACGCACCCAGCACACTACACCCACACAACCCCCAGCCTCTCCTTTTTCCCCCTGACGCGCGGGCCCAGCCCCACGTCCCCGTCCCAATCCCTGCCTTCCCCGGTCAAACCTCCCCCCAATCGCCCCCACACCTGCCCTGTCCCCTGCCGCGCGGGACCCACTCCCGTCCCCTGTCCCCGCACACGCCCCCCACGCCTGGACCCCGGCCCCGCAGCGCGCCTCCTCCCTCCCCTGTTCCTCTTCTTCCTCGAGCCGACCCTCCTCTCCCGTTCCTCCCTGGCGCCCGCGTCCTCCCTCCCCCTCCACTTCTCTCCCTCGCGCGCACGCCCAGCCCGCGGGTCCCCGCTCGCCGACCCTCCACCGTCCGCCTCGCTCCACCGCATCGTGCCCCCGCCCCGCATTCTTCGCCGCCCTCCACCGCCAGAGCTTCGCCGCCCTCCACCGCCAGAGCCCGCTGCCTCCTCGCCGCAGGCCGTGCTCCACCTCCGCCTCCTCAAGGCCCCGCGCCCAGCCTGCCCATCTCTCCTCCGCTCGAGCACCGCCCGCCGCCGCCCGCCAGGCTCGCCACTGCCGCCGCCCGCCGCCTCGGTTCCTTCCACCCCGCTCGCCTTGCAGCGCAACCCCGCTTCGCCACCGCCATCGGCTCTCCACCTCCTCCTGCAGCTCCTCCGCGGCCGGACCGCCCGCCGCTCGGCCGCCGCCCGGCCGCAGCCACCCCGCAACCTCTCTCCGCCCCCGTCCTGCGCGCCGCCGCCTGCCGCCAAGGTCGCCGCCGCCCGCCGCCAAGGTCGTCGCCGCCCAAGCCGGCTTCGCCCGCCTGCAACCCCTCCGCGTCGCCGCCGTTTGACCCGCTCCGCCGCGCCGGCGCGTTCCAGCGGCCCTCCGTCGTCTCCGGCCCGCCTCGGGCGGCCCCGCCGCCTCGCCACGGACCACCTCGCCTTCAAGCTCGCCCGGCCTCCTTGTGCTTGGCTATTGCTGCCGCTCCTTCTAGGTGGACACACTATAGTGTGGTGAGACCGATAATTTGTAACCCTCTAGCGTAGCATGTATGTGATCTGCGTTGAAGCGGATGGTCACTTGTGCCTTGTTCGTCTCTGTTCCCTCGAGAAGATCTGCATAGAATCAATGTGCTCGCAAGGCGACAAGGTTCGACAAGATCTTCGGAAGACAAGGATGCACCTCAAGATCGCCTACCCGGTACCCCAAGACCAACCGATGCCGGCCACAGGTGAACAAGGTGGGCACCCCAAGGTCTTCTCGGGACACCGAGTCCCCGGTGCGACAAGTACCTCTGCCCGGACGCAACAGGGTCTACCTCACGGAACACCGAGCACTTCGCCACCGGAACGCCAAGTTCTCCACTGTGAATGCCATGATCGTCGACATGACCCTAAGACCCCAGATGCGACAAGAACGGCACCGACCAGGGCGGACCCCGATGCGCCCCCGACGCCAACCAAGCCCTTCTTCCCGGTTGCGACAAGATCTACCCCGCTATTCGAGAACGCGTCCGTCGAACCCCAAACCCCAGATCCGTCGAACCCTGGACCCTGACCTCGAACCCCGGACCCCGGAACCCCAAGTTCGTCGAACCCTAACAAGATCGCCGAACCCTGATGTGTGACCCCTTTTCCTCGAACCCTATTTTATAACATATCAACTTGTTGCATCTTTAATTGTCATTCATCCCGCATGCATCTCATTGGTTTGGGGGCCTTATGCCGGTTCACCTAATAATTAAATATGGGGCCCATATGCGGGCAAATCTAGTCTCATATCGGCCGCATTTAAACTTGTGTAGCGAACCGGTATCTTATCTTGCCTTGTGGAAACAACATTTAAATTGCGGGGGTTCTAAACAACATGAACCATCTAACTAATTGTCGGGACCCCGGTTCCGCTTAATATGACCTAATTGCATCGCACCTTGC
The DNA here is from genome assembly GCA_030063025.1 of Avena longiglumis. Lineage (NCBI taxonomy): Eukaryota > Viridiplantae > Streptophyta > Magnoliopsida > Poales > Poaceae > Avena > Avena longiglumis. The sequence goes on from CP125975.1 coordinate 401,752,950, forward strand.
CATTTCATGCATCATACATGCATCATGCCGATCTTCTGCCGTTGTATTAAATGTTGCATCCGGTGTTTCTTCTAGCGTTTTGCTTCTTCGCGGATAAGGCCGTTGAGTTGATGTGAGTCACCGATCTTGGTTGAACCATCGACAATGTTTTCAAAGTAGCATCTCCTCTTTCTACCTATCTTACTTTTATAGTATTTACTTCTCTCCTGTTGATCTATTGCTATACGTGTTGCGATGCTTTAGTTTCCGCACTGTGATATACCGTGCCCTATATTGCCTTGGACACACCCTATTACTGTTGTTTGGTAGATAGTTGGACTTGCGCGTCGTAGTTGCTTGCTCAAGTCTTGATGTGTGTCGTCAAATGCCACGATTCTCGATGTATTGCCGCATGTTGATGTTGGAGATGATTCTAGTTTTACTTATCGTCACTTTAATTTCTGTTTAACAACTAAAATTGAATAAGCAGAGGCATCGGTGGGTGATAGATAATCTTTGGTTTCCGAACGCCCACTTGTGTCCCGTAAGACCCAGTACTTGATTCCTGTTCCTTGTTTTTATGCTATCCACATCCGGAGGTATATGGGACCCCGAGCGAGCTTGATTCATTCTTATTTCTTGGGGCCACAAACTAGTTTGAGGTTTTATTTACGATCCTGCACTTATGCCATGATTTATCGCTTTATTTACGATTGCGAGGAGCACACTGTCTTGTTAGGAGCGGACACGATTCCGCGGTGTCGACAAGCCCAGCCACACTTTCGGGTTCCCATCGTTCACACCGCCCACCCAAACCTTGAGGCCGTCTCGAGCTTGCTTACTGCTATGGATTCTACTTAAGGTGGCCCCAAATATTTCTGAATCTGTGATTGTTCATCGTGAAAGCCTCGTTGGGTTTTGATTTGGTTTTTCCGAGGTTGATCGGCGTGTGTTGCTATTGGTGCACCCGGCCGGTAAAACTTTCTCAAAGCCGTGTCCATGGATATGGACGACTTGGAGCACAGTTTCTTGATCATAGACAAGCATAACTAAAGTTTATTGCTATAAATTTGACTTATAATGACTAGTAATTAGCTTCACTATAATGGAATGGCTAAATAATACTGCCCACAGTTGCTTGTTTGGAGTGTCGCCATGCGACCATTGTACTGACTAGTAAGTATTGCAACTACAACGAAATGGCTGAATAAAAGTACCAACAAGCTTTGGGTTTTGGGTTTATCTCATGCTATCTCAGATTCCGATTAGTAATTGTTGCAACTTCAACGGAATGATTAAATAAAAGTGCCCATCGCTTACTTTATCGTGACGATTATCTAAATCGACTAGTAAAGTGCCACCACTATAATCGAATAAGTAAACCGCCAACCGTGTGAGTTCTCGGTTGACTTCCTCGTCGGGTCTCGAGGGGAAACACCAGATGGGTTTGTTTGGTGTTAGCTTCAGTTGGGTCCGTTAGGTCATTCTTATCCCTCTCTCGATATCCGCCATTATATCGAGTCTCTATAGGTGGTTCAAGCTTTGCCGCCGCCACCCACCATACCTATGTAGGCGAGGACCGCAATTCTAGCCTCGCTGTAATCGCCTCAAGATCGACGCTCTTTCTTTGTTTTCGCTTTGCCCTTTCGGCACCCCTTTGTTTAAGCAGGTTTTGAGATCGACGCCGTTAGTGGTTACCCCTCCGCTTGGCCCGGCAGGTGGTTATGGACGCCATTGGTTATTCTTCGTGGCTCTTAGCCCCATTTGCATCTTGTCCGTAGTGGACGCCTATCGCTTTCAAGGTGATTTGGATCTTTGTATATTATATATGTATTCTTGACTCTTTGAGTCGTTATATATATATCTGCATGGGTCCCATCGAGGACTGTTGTGTAATGTTATTACTTCGTTTTCCACCCGCACGAAAGTGCTTGGTGGGCACCTTTGAATCGTTTCTATGCGGGTTTGGCGAATTTTGCTCAAACTTGCATAGGTCCGATTCTGAGGGTGTTACATGCCGCCAGCGCCATGGTCACCACCTTGGCATGCTTCGCTCCGTCGTCGTCGTCGTCGCCAAGGAACGAGAGGTAGCGGAGCAGCTTCCCCTTCGTTACCCGCGTCGAACGTGCCGCGGAGGGAGGAGCCGGAGCATCCCAAGACTGCTTCCTGTCGGCAACGTCTTCCGTGCCGAGCACCTCGCCGCAGTAGCGCCGCCCCCGACCTCTTCCGGGCACACCGTCGTCTCCAATAGGCTCACAGTGAGATCCTCTCCTGACTTCTGTCTTGCCTGTCCTAGACCGACCCAACTCGACGTCGCCTACGTCTGTCCGTCGTCGCCTCATGCGTGTGCAAGCAGTTGGCATATCAGCCTTTTTCTTTTAGTTTTGATAGTAACATGTAACCGACCTTGATTATTGTAAAACGAAGCCTGTGCTACCTTCCGTCCACAACCACAGCAAGGTATCTTCATTGGTTCATCTGTTTGTGTGCTTCCAGGAGCCTGGAGTTCCAAATTTCGTCGATTACGTCTTTTATTCTCTGAACCTGACAAAGGAAACATTGCGTTTGTTGGATATGCTTAGTTTGTTAATTATGAATTCCGGTCAACCCACCTTAAAGAAGTATAGATCTATATATCATGCAACAATGGATGCATAGCATAGTGTTGTCCAGGGATCAAATCCCCCATCCCCTTTATTTTTATTTTTTTCTCTATTCTGAACTTGGGTTTGGGTTCTCTGAGCCTCAGCTGGTCGAACGAAGTGTAGATTCAGTTAACATGAAGACCCTCATGCTTACATGTATAATCGCGTAAATAATTCCCTGGCAGCAGAAGGTTTTATAGAACCCCCTCCCTCTCCCTACATTCAACCTGATAGGTAGTTTTAGATAATAATTTTCTCTTAGTTTTCTTGAATTGACCTAATTGAAAGAGGATCCTCTGATATTCCATTACCGGAGTTGTTGTCATGGCTATTGTTTTGGGGCTTAATTTTTCTTTAAATATGTAGAGCTGCAATTTTTTGGGCAACTTGGGATCTCATTGCATTAGTTGAAAATGGAAAACATGATGGTACTCCTACACATTCAGTGTGCTTTGTTTGGAACAGTGGTCGGGAGGTAAGTTCGATTCATAGCAGAATGTATCATTTAGCCATGTTTTCGATGACTTAATTTTTATGTTGATCTTTCTAATCACTAACCTGGCAGAGTTGAATGCTACACATTTTCTCCAGGGTCAGGATGTGGAATTGGTGGGAGACTTTACAAATATCTGGAAAAACAAATTGAAGTGTAATCATCAGGGTGGCTCTAGATATGAAGCTGAAGTACGACTTTGACATGAAAAGTAAGTTGTCAATCTTTTTATTCTGAAAAATTCAGTGACAAGATCCCTTTGTGCCATGGAGTTCATTATTGCATGAAGATAATACATAATACATCTTTCTTTATCATTCAACTTCTGATCAATTTTCATCTCATACTCATAGAGATTTCTGCAACATACCCATACTGTTCAGGTATTTCTCTTAATTCATCAATCCCTACTTCCTTTGAATTTATTGGTTCTGAAGGTGATTGTATTTATTGCATGCCTCTTCGCTTGATCGGGATTTTCTGACCATCTCAGATTTGTTCTGAATGATAGGTGCTACTGCATTTCTTTTTGTGCGGGCTTTCTATTTTGATCATGCTATTTTATGGTAGTCTAAGCAGTTTGCAAGTGTGAATGAATATACATGATTTTTTGCTTCGGTCAATTTTTTTCCGTGATTTTGCTCCATGTGTTAAAAGCAAATTAGCATTATTAACATTTAGTAATTTGGAAATAAAGAAGACAGGAAATAAGTGCAGTCAATCATATTGTCTTGCTAACCATTCTAGGAAGAAAATGTGTCAGACGCTGCATCTCATAAGATTCACTTTCATTGTTTATTGTGGTTTTCAACATCAAAGATTTTATCTCTTAGATAATAATATTGTTTAGTTAAAAAATATTAAATGTAGAAAGGCATGTTCATAATATAGCTGGTATTTTCATAAATAGAGAACATGTAGATGTCATAAGGTGATCTCTTTGTATTTCCCTACTTTAGGTTATTGGCTCAGAAATGATGATATATACCTTCTTTGTATAATAGTGGAGTCCTGAATGTGTATATATTTTAAATTATTAGCAGCTTAATGTTCTTTTGTTCCTTGATAGATATGTCCATTCTTTCACTGTTTGTTCCATAATTTTTGTTGTGATGGACAATGGCAGCATTGAGTTTTTACCGGTATAATAGTACAATGGATAGAACTATTGAATATAAGTATGACAATCGTGGATTGCATTACAAAGAATGAACTCAAGGTGTGCCACTTACGACCCGTCAGGCCATTCCGTGGATGTTGCTCATCGATAAGTCTTATAGTTAACATTGTCCTATTTAACACAACAAAGTTCTGGTTTATTATTATTATGTATATTTGATAAATTGATAACGCATATAAGAATCTTACAAGTTCTATCTCATGTGGTTGCGATCATACTTAGAGCTCCAATAGTTATGACATTACTAATATTTGTCTATTGTGTGATTATAATAGCATTCATTTTTCGAGCTTGGGTTGTTAATTTGTTTCCTCTAAAAAATGTGGAAGTCAATTTCAGAATACTGAAAGTTTGCATGTCCTGTATTTATTACTTCACAAACAGGTTAATCTTAAGAAGAACCACAATTTTGAGAAATATCTCATGTATCTTCACAACAAGTAGGTATGACTAGCTCTCACATCCACGATGGCAGAAATTTTATAGGTTTTAGCCTATTTTTTTGGTATTACATCATGTGTTGTGTCAGTAAGTTATGTTATATGAGGCATGGTCTAATCAATTAGGTAGTCATACATGTGTTGAGGTTACAAATTTTAAGCCATCCAGTTTGTAACGATAGTGAATTCCGTATGCTTCATAGGAATAACTTCGCAGGTCAAATATGTAACCTCACTCTGAAATTTATTTGCACGTATTTAAGAGAAAATATATTAGGAGAAACATCTATGTCTTAGAGCTGGAGTTAAAATTACTTAAGTGTACCGTCTAAAATGTATAATCTTACTCCACAATTCGGCAACCGATTAAGGCTAATCTTTTTTTATTTATGTGCATACATATATCCATTAATTATATGATTATTGTCTACGATATATCAGAAAGTTAAGTGTTCAGTAAAGTAAATCACATAGTGTTTTTATAGAAAAGTAGATCATGTAGTGTAGTGTTGCCATGTTGGCTTAGAAGATGAATTTACTTATTTTGATTTTCATGAACATATGTGTGAATTAAGTGATCCTAATTTTCATATTTTTTTAACTTCTGCTCGCCTTGTGCTTCCTATTGGCGTGGCAATATGGCTTGATGACCATCCATGTACAGTCACACTCATATATGTGATATTTCTTGGGCTTTCTCCTTTCTCATAGTTACTTTCTGCCTCAAAGAAATTGAATAATCAAGAACTCTATTGCTCTCTTATTTTCTTACTTTCTAGAATAGATGTATGAAACTTCAAGTGAGTGAACTCTTTTCTATTTATAATCCTCCGCAGTGTTGCTTGCTACTCCGTTTCAAAATAACGACCTAGGATGCTCATTGTTATAACCTTTGTTTAGTTCCCTGTGACCTCTTCTGGAGGCGTTTGTACTCTGACTCTTCTACCTTTTCAATAGAATGAAACACAACAGACAACAGTCTCTTGCGTTTTCGTGGAAAAAAATGTCTTGGTTTTAGTTCCACGATACTTATTTTGGAAACGGAGGGTTTACTTTGGTGACAAAAGCAAGTTATTCTTTTTTTTGAATCTAAAGCAAGTTATGCTTGGTAACCTATTTGCATGATCTATTTTATCATTCACCGAATCTTCATTTCATAATTGTGATTAATGACCGTGTGCTATTTTTTCATATAAAATCTCAGGTTTAGAGTAGACATACATGAGACCAGACCATCAACACACGTGGTGATAAGAAAAAAAAAGAATGTGCACCGTGAAGGCGAACGGGAGTCACATACGATTAAGTTTTGCAATGCATCCCACTAAAACTATCATGTAGGATAGTTACTTAGCTACCATTGCACCATATAGGTGCATCCAAATGACAATGTAGTATTTTGTTATAAACTAAAAGGACTGGGCATGCCCTCTTAGAATTGACATGCTGTGTTCTGTCTCAGTTATGGGTTTGTCTGTGACATATTCTTTTGCATGACTGAGTATGCCAGCAGAGCGATACCCTCTATGTACTAGACCATATCTTAGTTATGGCTGTTAACAGAGTGAATGCTTTGGTTTTCTAGAACCGCAACCCTAAACCCTAGCACTAAACCCTGATGTACTAAATTCCTGTCTAACAACATTGAACTCCATCTTTGTTGTGTCCTAAATTTTGCTGTCAAATTAGCTATGATCATACCGATGCTTGCTGATTATTGTTGTTGCTAAGTCCACTTCATCGTTTGTATTAGGGTTACCTGTCTACATAATCCTATTTGCCTCGTGTAGTGTACCAGACCACCGAATGCTTGCTTTCTGCTAATGATCGCCATTGTTCACCCAAAATATCTAGATGATCTAATTGCATGGTTCACCCATATGATTAGCATAGTTAATCGAAATAACCACACGGCGCCACAATACAAGTAAAAAATTCAAACAAAGTTGAAATGTTTATCGTCGTCAAATGCATTGTAGCAGTCATGCTCTGTGACACCGCCATGTAGGTGGCGAAGCGAAGCTCGCATGTCCATCTAGTACACTTTATTCATGTGACATAGTCATCTCATTTTAGCGCTACACTCAGTTTGCGCCATGATTGGGAGAAGCCCAAGACAAAACAGTTTGAGAAGTAGTTTTACCTGACACGCACCATAGGAGACATGCACTGCTATACATCTCTAACTACTTGGGTTCGAGTCACCATAATCTAGTTGGTCAGGCCAACATACATTCACATTGGCACATGGTTGCACATAAGCTATTAAACAAAGAAACAAGCTTTCCACATTAAAACTATCCAAAAATATCAAACCATTCCACACCTAGGAGATTCATTAATAATGTTGTTTTTGGCATTACACATTAACTTTTCTCGATGAAATCCACCCATGTCTAATAAGCACAACTAAAAATATATAATAAGATGTTGGCTCAAGCATGTCTTGTTGGAATTATGCCCTAGAGGCAATAATAAAGATGTTATTATTATAATTCTTGTTCATGATAAAGTTTATATTCCATGCTAGAATTGTATTAAGCGGAAACTTTAATACTTGTGTGGTTTGTGAACAACACCGTGTCCCTAGTACGCCTCTATGGACTAGCTCATTGATTAATGATGGTTAAGGTTTCCTAACCATAGACATGAGTTGTCAATTGATAATGAGATCATATCATTGGGAGAATGATATGGTGGATAGACCCAAACAAAGCAGAGCAATTAGATCGTGTCATCGTGTTCGTCTTTGCGAAGCTTTTCCTATGTCAAATATTGTATTCCTTATACCATGAGATAATGCAACTCCCTAGTACTGGAAGAAAGCTTTGAGGTCATCAAACGTCATCCTATGAGAGGGTGATCATAAAGGTGTCTCTCAGGTGATCGGAAAGTATCTGTTGGGTTGTATGTATCGAGATGGGATTTGTCCCTCCCAAGTCGGAGAGATATACTTCGGGCCCACTCGGTAATCGATATCAACACCGCTTGCAAGCATGTGGTTAAGGAGTTAATCACAAAGTGATATCGGATTACGAACGAGTAAAGTACTTGCTGTGAACGAGATTGAACTAGGTATGACGATACCGACGATCGAATCTCGAGCAAGTAAAATATCGCGAGACGAAGGGAATATATATATGGGATTGATTGAATCCTGGCATCGTGGTTCATCCGATATGATCATAGATGAATGTGTGGGAGTCAATATGGGTGCCTGACCCATTGTTGATTATTGATAGAAGATCATGTTTGCATATTCTCGAACCCTAGGTCACACACACTTAACGTGTCTCGGCGCTAGGATAGATTGGATAATTGGTTTATGAATTTTTGTTCGAGTCTCGGATGGGATCCGGATATCACGAGAGGTTCGGAATGGTCCGGAGAATAAGATTCATATAAAGGCAGTTTTGGAGTTGAATTGTTCCGGGTTAATCGGTATTGTACCGGAAGCTTCTAGAACCTTCCGGAAGGGGACCAACGTGGCCCCACCTTCCGGGAGGGGGCATGGGCCTATGAGGGAGTTTCCTGGCCGCATTGGGCCAGGGGCACAAGGCCCCATAGGGCCCAGCCGATTCTAGAGAGATTTGACTCGTTTAAATTTCGGGATAGAATTTCTAGATAAGGGAGAGTTTAAATTGTTTAAACTAGAGATAGGATTTCTAGATAAGGGAGAGTTTAAATTGTTTAAACTAGAGATAGGATTTCTAGATAAGGGAGAGTTTAAATTGTTTAAACTAGAGATAGGCTTGGAGGAGGGGCAAGGGCTGGCTGCCCTCTATATATAGAGGGTGGTGCGCCTCCCCTACACACCTCCCTCCAAGCCCTAGTAGCCCTCTGCCTTCCTCTCTCCCTCCCGACCGCTTTGCGGTGAAGCCTGCTCAGAAATTCTCCACCATATACACCACGCCGTGTTGTAGATCCATCTATCTCTCCACCATACTGCTGGTCCGAGGAAGGAGGAGACGCCGAGGTCTTTGCGTGTGCATCTCACGGAGGCACCGCCACTTGTGGTGCTAGATCGGATCGGATCGCGAGGAGGAGAAGCGATGCGACTACATCACCCACGTTAGAGGAACGTTCACTATCTTGAATCTTCAAGGGTATGAAGATCTAATCCAATCTCTCTCGTTGTTTGCATCTCCTAGATTAGATCTTGGCTTTCCCTCTGTTCGCTCCGTAGAAAATTTTGATTTACTATGCCGCGAAACCCTTCAGTGGTATCAGAGCTAGATCTATGCGTAGATGTGATTCACGAGTAGAACGCAACATGGTTGTTGCGGGCGTTGATGTTTTCTGTTGCAAGCCTCTTGTTTGTGTTCTTCTTATGACGCGGGATAGTGAGATTGAAGCGGTCCAGGCCAACCTTACGCGACATCGTTCGCGAGACCGGCTCCGCACTTGACGTGTGGCTTGTTCCACACATGCGGCTGGTGGATGTCAGTTTCTCTCACTATAGTTGTCATGGGATTAACACCGGAGTTTGGCAACCATAATATCACCGTTGTGGCTTTCCGTAGGTAAGAATCGTTCTTAGCATCTACTCCCATAAGCCACGTAAAACATGCAACAACAAAGTAGAGGCGTCTAACTTGTTCTTGCATGGAGTGTTTTCTGATATGGTATGGCCCAAGATGTGATGTGTATAATGTATGCGATGATCATGTTTTGTAATGTTTCACGACTTGCATGTCGATGAGTACACAACGGCAGGAGCCATATGGTTGTCTTTATAATTGTGTATGACTGTAGTCAACTTCTTATACGCCATGTAATAGCTTTACTTTATCGCTAAGTAGTTAGCAATAGTTGTAGTTGCTATTCGTGGTGGAGGCAATCATGGTGGAGTGATGGAGATCATGCTTAACGCACAAGATGGAGATCATTCGCGAGGATTGGATATACCATGTCACATAAGGTTATATGCATGTGATGTTTATCCTTTTATGTATCTTATTATGCTTAGATCGCGACGGTAGCATTATAAGATGATTCCTCACTTAAAGATCAAGATAAAAACTGTGTTCTCCCCAAGTATGCACCGTTGCGAAAGTTCGTCGTGTCCAAGCATCACGTGATGATCGGGTGCTATAGACTCTACGCTCACATACAACGGGTGCAAGCCAGTTTTGCACATGCGGAAATACTTGGGTCTAACTTGACGAGCCTAGCATGTACAGACATGGCCTCGGAACACAAGAACCGAAAGGTTAAGCATGAGTCATATGAATGATATGATCGACACTTTGTTGTCCACCATTGAAACCACATCTCTTCTCGTGATGATCGGATTAGGTGTGGTGAATTTGGATCATGTTCGCTAAACAACTTGAGGGATGTTGAATTTAGTGGGAGTTCATCTAGTAATTTGATTAAGTTGAACTATTTATCATGAACATAGTCTAAATTGTACTTGCCAATACTGTAGATCACATGGCCAAGTCCAACTTCAACTTCAACATTTTTGCTGAGAAGGAAAAGCTTAGAAACAATGGGTCTAACGGCACCAATTGGTTCCGCAATCTAAGAATCATTACATCGGCGGACAAAAGGACTATGTCCTTGGGAAAGCGTTAGGTGACCCCCTGCAAAGCTACCGGTGATGAGAAAGTCATCGATCGGCATAAAGATGATTATGGTGTGATTAAGAGCACCATGTTGTTTGCTATGGAACCGGAGCTTCAAAATCATTTTGAAACCTATCCCGGGCCCTTTGAGATTCTCGAGGAGCTGAAAACCATGTTTCAGACTCAAGCCCGTTCTGAGAGATATGAGATCTCTGAGAAGTTCTTTAACTGCAAGATAGAGGAAGGGAGTTCCGTTAGTGAGCACGCCATAAAGATGTCGGGCTACACTCAACGCCTTGAGCAACTGGAATGCACGATTCCAGAGGAGCTCAAGATTGTGAGGTTCTGCAATCACTCCTCCCAGCTACAAAAGTTTTGTAGTGACTCATAATCAGATTGGTTCCACGATCGATCACCAAGCTCTTCGCAAAGTGAAGGCTGCGAGTGGACATCAAGAAGGATAATCATGTGTTGATGGTCAACAAGCCCTCCTTTAAGAAAGGTAAGGAGCAAAGAAGCCCTTCAAGAAGGGCATCAAGCTTAATGCCCTGGCTGAGAAGAAGCTGGTCGGTCCCAAGCCGGACCGAGAGTGCTTCTATTGCAAGGACAAGGGTCCTTTGGAAGCGCTCGTTCAAGTACTTAGCGGACAAGAAGGTGGCACCATCAAAGGTATATTTGATATACATGTTATTGATGTTTTCCTTACTAGCCCTCGTTGTAGTGCAGGTATTTGATACGGTTCGGTTGCTAATATTTGTAACTCGAAGCAGAGCTACGGAATAGACGACTTCGAGGGATGAGGTGTGATGCGCGTTGGCAGCGGATCAAGAGTTGATGTGATGGCCGTCAGACGTTCTCCTTAGTTTTACCTTGGATTAGTTTTAAACCTTAATAAATGTTATTATGTACTGCGTCGAGCATGAACATCATTTCCGGATCGTGTTTATTGCAAGACGATTATTCATTTAAATCGGAGAATAATGGTTGTTCTATTTATATGAGTAACATCTTTTATGGTCATGCACCTCTTGTGAATGGTTTATTTCTTCTAAATCTCGAAAGGGATGAAACACACATCCATAACATTGAGGCTAAGAGATGCAAAGTAGATAGTGATAATACTACTTATTTGTGGCATTGTCGTCTAGGTCATATTGGTGTAAAGCGCATGAAGAAACTCCATTCTGATGGACTTTTGGAGTCTCTTGATTTTGAATCATTTGACACATGCGAACCATGCCTCATGGGAAAGATGATCAAAACCCCGTTCTCCGGTATGATGGAGCAACGGACTTGTTGGAAATCATACATACCGATGTATGCGGACCGATGAGTGTTTCGATGCCTGGTGGATATCGCTATTTCCTCACTTTTACCGATGACTTAAGTAGATATGGGTATATCTATTTAATGAAACATAAATCTGAAACATTTGAAAAGTTCAAGGAATTTCAGAATGAAGTGGAGAACCATCGTAACAGAAAGATTAAGTTTCTACGATCCGATCGTGGAGGTGAATATTTGAGTTATGATTTTCTCACGCATCTTAAAGCAAGTGGAATCGTTTCACAACTCACGCCACCCGGAACACCACAGCGCAATGGTGTGTCTAAACGCCGGAATCGAACCCTATTAGATATGGTCCGATCAATGATGTCTCTTACTGATTTGCCCTTATCATTTTGGGGTTATGCATTAGAAACCGCTGCATTCACTTTAAATAGGGCTCCATCTAAATCCGTTGAGATGACACCGTATGAATTATGGTTTGGTGCTAAACCTAAGTTGTCGTTTTTTAAAGTTTGGGGATGCGAAGCTTACGTCAAGAAGTTGATGCCGGACAAGCTCGAACCCAAAGCGGAGAAATGCGTCTTCATAGGATACCCTAAGGAAACTATTGGGTATACCTTCTATCACAGAACCGAAGGCAAAGTGTTTGTCGCAAAGAACGGTTCCTTTCTTGAGAAGGAGTTTCTCTCGAAAGAAGTGAGTGGGAGGAAAGTAGAGCTTGACGAGGTTATTGAACCTTCTCTTGAATTGGAGAGTAGCGCACCTGAAATTGTTCCATGCCGCTGCACCAACAATAGAGGAAGCTAATGACAAGGATCATGAAGCTTGGACGATCTCGCTATCGAGCGTCGCAGTCGACAAGGTCGCGTGCCCTCTCGAGTGGTACGGCAACCTGTCTTATTTGTCTTGTTGGTAGAATACGGTGAACCTATGAACTATGAGGAAGCGATGATGAGCCTAGACTCGAGAAATGGTGGAAGCCATGAAATCCGAATTGGGATCCATGAGCGAAAACCAAGTATGGACTTTGGTGGACCCTCCTAGCGGCCGAAAGGTCGTTGAGTGCAAATGGATTTTCAAGAAGAAAATGGAGCGGATGGTAATGTTACCGTCTATAAAGCACGGCTTGTCGCAAAGGTTTTCGACAAGTTCAAGGTGTTGACTACGATGAGACTTTCTCTCCGTAGCGATGTTTAAGTCCATTCGGATTTTATTAGCAATTGCTGCGTTTCATGATTATGAAATATGGCGGATGGATGTCAAGAGCTTTCCTCAATGGCAACATTGATGAAGAGTTGTATATGATGCAACCCGAAGGTTTTGTCGATCCTAAGGATGCTAGTAAAGTATGCAAACTTGCGTTCCATTTATGGATGAAGCAAGCATCTCGGAGTTGGAACCTTCGTTTTGATCAAGTGATCAAGAGCTTTGGATTTGTTCCAAATTGCTACGAACCTTGCATCTACAAGAAAGTGAGTGGGAGCTCGGTGGCGTTTACGATGCTGTATGTGGATGACATATTGATTATCGAAATGACATCAACATGCTTAACAATGTGAAGAGTTATTTGAACAAGTGTTTTTCAATGAAAGACCTAGGTGAAGTTGCTTATATATTGGGCATCAAGATCTATAGAGATAGACAAAGACATCTGATAGCTTTAAGCCAGAGTACATACCTAGACAAAGTTACGAAAAGGTTCGAATGGATAAGGCAAAGAAAGGTTCGGTGCCTATGTTGTCGGTAAGATATTGAGCAAGGCTCGGTGTCCACTACGGTAAATGATAGGAAGCTATGAGCAAAGTGCCTTATGCCTCGGCCATAGGTTCCATCATGTATGCCATCTTTGTGTACTAGACCGGATGAGTCCAATGCTCTTAGTTTGACGAGATATCAAAGTGATCCGAGTGGAACCTTTGGACAGCCGTGAAGAACATCCTAAAGTACCTAAATAGAACTAAAGAAATGTTCTTAGTCTATGGGGGTGATGAACAGCTTGTCGTAAAAGGTTACGTCGATGCTAGTTTCGACACCGACAAGGATGATTCTAAATCTCAGACAGGATACGTGTATATTTTGAATGGAGGAGCTGTGAGCTGGAGAAGCTGCAAGCAAAGCGTGATCGCGGGATCTACAGTAGAAGCGAAATACATGGCTGCTGCAGAAGCGTCAAGTGAAGGAGTTTGGATCAGAAACTTCATCACTGAGCTTGGCGTGGTTCCAAGTGCATTGGACCCACTGGAGATATTGTGTGACAACACTGGCGCCATAGCACTCGCTAAGGAACCAAGATATCATCCAAAGACCAAGCATATCAACCGCAAGTTTCATATAATCCGAGATTATATAGCAGATGGAGATATGAAGATTAGCAAAGTACATACAGATCTGAATGTCACAGATCCATTGACTAAACCTCTTCCACGTGTAAAACATGATCAACACCTCAGTGCCATGGGTGTGAGATTGTTGCCAAATGTAAACTAGATTATTGACTCTAGTGCAAGTGGGAGACTGTTGGAATTATGCCCTAGAGGCAATAATAAAGATGTTATTATTATAATTCTTGTTCATGATAAAGTTTATATTCCATGCTAGAATTGTATTAAGCGGAAACTTTAATACTTGTGTGGTTTGTGAACAACACCGTGTCCCTAAATGCCTCTATGGACTAGCTCATTGATCAATGATGGTTAAGGTTTCCTAACCATAGACATGAGTTGTCAATTGATAATGAGATCATATCATTGGGAGAATGATATGGTGGATAGACCCAAACAAAGCGAGCAATTAGATCGTGTCATCGTGTTCGTCTTTGCGAAGCTTTTCCTATGTCAAATATTGTATTCCTTAGACCATGAGATAATGCAACTCCACGTACCGGAAGAAAGCTTTGAGGTCATCAAGCGTCATCCTATGAGAGGGTGATCATAAAGGTGTCTCTCGGTGATCGGAAAGTATCTTGGGTTGTATGTATCGAGATGGGATTTGTCCCTCCCAAGTCGGAGAGATATACTTGGGCCCACTCGGTAATCGATATCAACACCGCTTGCAAGCATGTGGTTAAGGAGTTAATCACAAAGTGATATCGGATTACGAGCAGTAAAGTACTTGCCGTGAGCAGATTGAACTAGGTATGACGATGCCGACGATCGAATCTCGAGCAAGTAAAATATCGCGAGCGAAGGGAATATATATATGGGATTGATTGAATCCTGGCATCGTGGTTCATCCGATATGATCATCGATGAATGTGTGGGAGTCAATATGGGTGCCCAGACCCGCTGTTGATTATTGATAGAAGATCATGTGCGCATATTCTCGAACCCGAGGTCACACATAACGTGTCTCGACGCTAGGATAGATTGGATAATTGGTTTATGAATTTTTGTTGAGTCTCGGATGGGATCCGGGATATCACGAGAGGTTCGGAATGGTCGGAGAATACGATTCATATAAAGGCGGCAGTTTTTGGAGTTGAATTGTTTGGGTTAATCGGCATTGTCGGAAGCTTCTAGAACCTTCGGAAGGGACCAACGTGGCCCCACCTTCCGGGAGGGGCATGGGCCTATAAGGGTCCTGGCGCATTGGGCGAGGGCCCCATAGGGCCCAGCCGATTCTAGAGAGATTTGACTCGTTTAAATCTCGGGATAGAATTTCTAGATAAGGGAGAGTTTAAATTGTTTAAACTATAGATAGGATTTCTAGATAAGGGAGAGTTTAAATTGTTTAAACTAGAGATAGGATTTCTAGATAAGGGAGAGTTTAAATTGTTTAAACTAGAGATAGGCTTGGAGGAGGGGCAAGGGCTGGCCGCCCCCCTCTATATATAGAGGGGTGGTGCGCCCCCTCCCCCTACACACACCTCCCTCCAAGCCCTAGTAGCCCTGCTGCCTTCCTCTCTCCCTCTCGACTGTTTGCAGGCGAAGCCCTGCTGCAGAAATTCTCCACCATATACACCACGCCGTTGTGTTGTAGATCCAGTCTATCTCTCCACCATACTCGCTGGTCCGAGGAAGGAGGAGACGTCGAGTCTTTGCGTGTGCATCTCACGGAGGCACCGCCACTTGTGGTGCTAGATCGGATCGGATCGCGAGGAGGAGAAGCGAGCGACTACATCACCCGTTCAAGCGAACATTCCACTGCGAATCTTCAAGGGTATGAAGATCTAATCCAATCTCTCTTGTTGTTTGCATCTCCTAGATTAGATCTTGGCTTTCCCTCTGTTCGCTCCGTAGAAAATTTTGATTTACTATGCCGCGAAACCCTTCATGTCTATGAAACAAGCACAACATTTGTATGTACATTAACCTTTCTCGATGAAATCCACCCATGTCTACATATACGTTGGCTCAAGCTAACAAGCTGTACAGACACAAGATGGGACATAGCATAGCATGTACATAAAATATTCCTACACATGCAATTCTAAAAAACAAATACAATGCATGGAAAAATAATATGATATTTATGATCAAAATATCACCACTTGCCTTTGTTTTTGAAGTCGATCAAACAATCCTCGCAATCACAGTAGTTGCAGTACTCGCAATGTAACCTCTTCCCCGCAGGGCTTCGTCGCAGATCAGAGAGGTGGGTCATATGGCGACGGCGTGGTTGATGGCGACCGGCGGCTTGGCAGCGGGATCCCAACAGTGATGATTCATCTAGTGGTGACAAAGGTCTGCAGGTGAACAACGACACGAAAGCCCTGGCATTGTAGGGTGACGGCATGGCTTCTAGGACCCGAGGAGCCTTGCTTCTGAGTCTGGCCGACGACCGCCTTGGAGGTGGAGGGGGTACCCTCCTATTGAAGGGAAAATGCCCGAGAGGCAATAATAAAGTGGTTATTATCGTATTCCTTGTTTATGATAAATGTTTATTTTGCATGCTATAATTGTATTAATACGGAAACGTTAATACATGTGTGTTTAATAAACAAACAGAAAGTTCCTAGTTATGCCTCTCTCATAAACTAGCTCGTTGATTAGCAAGATGATCAAGGTTTCCTGATCATGGACATTGGATGTTGTTAATAACGGGGTCACAACATTAGTGTAATGGTGTGATGAACATTCATCCGAAGTATAGCATTACGATCAAAGTCATTGAGTTTATATTGCTATAACAACTTACGAAGTGATCCTAATCCTTAGACCATGAGATCATGTCAATCACTAACACCGGAAGAGTTTCTTGATAACATCAAACGTCATACCGTAACAGGGTGATTATAAAGATGGATTCAGAACTACTAAAGTGTTATGTTGAGGCCCATGGATCGAGAGTGGAATTTGTTCATCCCGATGACGGATAGATATACTCTGGGCCCTCTCGGTGATATCACATTGGTTAGCTTGCAAGCAAGTGATTTGATCACTAGAATGTTATATCACGGGAATGAGAAAAGAGTGCATGTCAGTAACGAGATCAAACTAGGTATGGAGATACCGATGATCAAATCTTGGACATGTAATATATCGCGAAACAAAAGGATTAAGATACTAGCATAAAAGGTTCCGACGATCACAAGAAAGTCATCGTTGAATGTGTGGGAGTCAGTATGGGTCTCCAGATCCCGCTTCTGATTATTGATCCGAGAGTGGTCTCGATCATGTCCGCATTATTCGCGAACCGTAGGGTGACACACTTAAGAGACACCGACATCCAATTGGAGCAAAAGTTTCATGCCGAAAAGAATAACAAGCGCAGAAATTTATTTCACTAGATACCGAAACGGGTTTTCGGGTGAAATTGCAGAAAGTGTTTCTACATGTGAAATGAAATACTAGAAAGGGGCTATATGTGAATGTTTGTCATTAAAGTAATTGACAAAATTCTGAATAAATAAAAGGAGTTTTATTTACTGAGAGATTGCATTAAATTTGGTGGAAATTTAATGGGAATTTGAGTGGGTTTTTGAGTGGAGGGAATTGAAAGGCATTTGAGTGAGTGGAGTGTCCACCCACATGAATGTGGAAGAGGTGGGGGGCAGCCCCATGGGTGGGCGCATGGCCCCTTGGGTGCCCCCCCTCTCCCTATAAAAGGAGCCCCCTCCCTCTCTCTCAATCACACCTCCTCGTGAAGGATCTCTCTCCCCCTCTAGAATTTAGCCCCCATGGTCTCGGACTAGCGAGATACATGTTCCCGGTGGCTATTCGGCAAGAAAGAGTTGTGCTTCCGCTGCATCGCTGGAGCGAGGAGGCGGAGGTTGCTCGGTGCCTCGAACGTGTGTGCGAGCACGGATCTTCGCTTTTTGGCGCTAGGACTTCCTCTCGATCTTGAGATCGGCAAGAGATCGTCTACATCAACCACGAGTTTGGACTCGTTAAGATTTGTCGGTCTTCAAGGGTATGTTCTCTATGGATATACATCCGCCCGTTGTTTGTATCTAGTAGATAGATCTTGGTACATAGTTGTTCCCATCGTAGGAAATTTTTTGTTTTCTATGCTGCGAACCCTACAGTGGTATCAGAGCCGGATCTATGCGTAGATGCTTTGCACGGGTAGTACACATATGAGTATGTGGGCGATGATGATCATTTTATTGCTTCTTAGTTGTACTTTGGATATTGGTGGCATAGTGGGATGAAGCGGCCCGGACAAACTTTACATGTCCTCGCACATGAGACCTGTTCCACGCTTGACATGCAACTAGTTTTGCATAAGTGGCTAGCGGGTGTCTGTCTCTCCTACTATAGTCAATATCTAATTTGCAACAAGTTGTCAACAATTTGGTTATCCTCATTGTGGTTCATGTTCGTAGGTAAGAACGGTTCTATCTTCGAAAGCCCTAAGCCACGTAAAATTTGCAATGGATAAATTAGAGGCGTCTAGTTTAGATTGTTGCTGGGCTAGGGTTATGATATGGTAGTGTTGTAAGTAGAAGTATGAGATGATACTCTTACAACACACATAGCGTGTAAACTCCATAGACCTTGGATTTACACATATAGGTATGATAGTGATCATACCACGGTGCACATGATAGAGATCATATGCGAGAACCATATCATTCCACTAATAAACATGTGATGTTTGATAGCATCTTATATTGCTTGTTTGGCGTTTTATTAGCATAATAAGATGATCCCTCATTTAGATATCAAGATAAAAATGTGTTCTTCCTTAAGTATGCACCGACAATGTTTCGTCGCTTCAAGACATCACGTGATGATCGGGTGTACTTGAATCCACGAGCATATCTCGGTGTAAGACAGATTACACGCGAATACTAAGGTTCTTACTTGGCGAGCCTAGCATGTCTGGACATGGTCTCGGAACACGGACGAAAGGTTAAGCATGAGTCATATGTTTTGATATGATGACCATATGGATGCTCGCCTTTGAAGCTACGCGACTCACGTGATGATCGGACTTGGTGTAGTGGATTTGGTTCATGTAATCACCAAAAGACATGAGGGATGTCGTTTTTGTGGGGAGTTCATTTCTAATTTGGATTAGTAGAACTCAATTTATCATAAATTAAATCAAAGTGAATTTGCATTATTTGTTGTAGTCATTGGCATTCGTTCACCACCTTATACATAGTTGTAATTGAGATAATAGAACTATAGAATTACGGATATTTACTTTACGTTGGTATCGTATTGTGTTGAGTGTCAATCAAAGTTTAAAGTCCTATTGCAAACTTTCAAAGAAACTCTATTTACTCCGTGAAATTTAATAATTGGTATTAAATCAAGAGTAACAATTCCAGTGTTAGTATCTTAAGTATCATGTTTGCCTCCACAATTCTTGATTGTTTTAATATCAAGTTTATCTAGGAGCTGAAAGAATTGTTTCAGAAACCATCATGTGTGGCAGATATAACGATATCTGAAACAATGTTTTGGTTGCAACATGATAGAGTATAATATATGTTCTCATATTGGATGAGAATTTACGAAGGTTGGAGATGCTAGACATCCTAATCATCCAAAAGGGTTTTGGAAAGTAATGTTATACTCACGATTCTCCTTTATAAGCTAAATTGGCTTGATCATGAAAGTCGTCATGATAAGGATGAATAGAAGATGTATGTAAAGTATTTACTACACTAAAATATTACTAAAGAATGGATTTTTAAAGAATACCGATCATTTTGATGATGGTGATCTACTTCAAAGTGCAAGTCCAAAGGTATTATTATTTGAATATACACGCTTTGGACTATGTGTCATGTATATGGCGCCACTTTTGATGTTGATAAATTCTTTTAAAAAGGAAAAGGAAATGCTGAAAGAGAATCTATAAAATATACTTGGCAGAAAAGAAAAGATTGGAAATATCCAATTTAGGTATATATATGATATACATGTTATGGTTGTATTCTTTGCTTGTTAAACAATGTGGTTCTTGGGTATTGGATACCGAATTGGTTGGTATGAAATTTCATACGGAACAATGCAATTCATGAACCACAATGGCCTAAGTAACTAGCAAGAGAATATGTGATGATGTTCATAAAAAACAAACAAACCGTTGTTTGTATTTCTTGTTGACATCAAGGCTTGACTTCAAGATTTGTTTTAATAATTGTTATTTGAATCAGGTATTATGAGAACAAAGGTTGTTCAAATAATTACCGTATTCCATATAAGATGGATGATTTACAAATCTAGTTGAAGAAATCACATCCATAAAACCTAATGCTAAAATGTCGCAAGACAAATGATTGAAAGATCACTTATGAAGTGACATCGCTGTTTAAATTATATTGGAAAGAAAACATGAAGAATCTCCATATTCATGGATTTTTGGAGTCTTTGATTTGATCAAGTGATGCTTGTGAGACTTTCCACGTGATAATTAAAACTTCGTTCAAAGGCCAAAGAAAAATGAACGACTAAATTATTGGAATTTATACATATCGATGTATGTAGTCCATTATGTGTAGTCGTAAGCGATGGGTTTCAACTTCATATGCTTTCTCCGGAATTTTGAGTGAATGTTCACTTAATGAGAAAGAAGTATGAAATATTTGAAAATGTTTCAAAGACTTTCAAGATGAAGTGGAAAATCATTGTAACAAGAAAAATAAATGAATTATGATTTGATCATAAAGGGATTTATTTGAGTTACAAGTGTAACAAGAAAATAAATGAATTATGATTTTATCATAAAGGGATTTATTTGAGTTGCAAGTTTAGCAAAACACCTAGATTTACATCTCCCGAAACACCATAGGAGTATGGAGTGTTTGAGATTTGTAATGAAACCTTGTGAGACATGGTTGGATCAAAGGTGTTATTTATAAAACTGCCATTATGTTTTAAAAGATTAAAGCTTTAGAGACTACCGCTTTTACACTGAAAAGAGCTCCATCTAGGTCCGGTGAAATGACACCATGGAAGATATGGTTTGGGGTAAAACCCAAGTTGTCATTTCTTAAATTTTGGTATGCTAAACATAAGTAAGATGTTTACAACCGAAGTCGGATGAGCATGTCTTTGTAGGTTATTTCGAATAACAATTGGTTATTCCTCCATAACACCAATGACAAAAGGGTTTGTCGCTTGAAACGTGAGGTTTCTTGAAAAAGGAATTTTTTCGTAAAAGTTAAGTGGGAGGACAATAGAACTTTGATAAGGTTAACGAACCTTAGCTAAATATCTGAGTTCTTGTAGGAAAAATGTTCTGGAGGCAGCCAGAATGCTCATGGATTATGTGCCTCAAATGTTGCGGTCACGGAGATCTAAGTTCCTATTGAACCAAGTCGGTCGAATAAACAATCAAATACTAAGATTTGAGAGTAAATCATTATTGTTTGACAATGATGAACCGACTATATACAAAGAAGAGATGATGGGCCCTGACTCCGTCAAATGGCTTGAAGCCATAAAATCCGTGATAGTTCCATACACGATAAATCAAGTTTTGAACTTGGAAGACCCTCCGGAAAGGTGTAAAAACCTATCGGTCGTATTTGGATCTATAAAGAAACAGACATGGATGTTTCACATCTATGAAATAGTCGACATGTCGTAAAATATTTTACGACAATGTTCAAGGAGTTGACTATGACAAGATTTGATCTTTCATAGCGATATTTAGTCTGGACGGATTAAAGTAGCAACCACTACATATATTTTGGTATATGGTAGATGAATAAACAAAACAAAGTTCTTCTAATAGAATGGTTACCTAGGACGTGTACATGACACCATCCAAAGGGTTTTGTTAATTCAAAGGATGCTAAAAAGGGCATGCAAACTTCAATGGTTGAAGTAAGCATCATGAGTTGGAATCTTCACCGTGATGAAAAAGAGTTTTCATCAGGAGACGATGAAGATGCTTGCATTTGCAAGAAATTAAGTGGGAGCGCTAAGACATATTTATAATACATTATGTGGAGGACATCTTGTTGATTAGAAATGATGTATATTTTATTGACAAAGGTTAAGAATTTCATTTCGATGAAATACTTAGGCAAAACCCGAATATTTAGCGTGAATGTCTATAGTGGATAGACTGTAACGCCAATATGGTTGTGCCAAACGTACATATATGAGATATTGAAGGAGTTCAATATAGAATCAACAAGAAACGATTCTTGTCGCATGGAAAGGAGTCGAATCAAGATTCAAGTGTATCGACACTTGATAAGTGAAACAAGATTCAAGTGCTTTGACACTTGATGAGTAAAATCACAAGAATGTCTTGATCAATCATACCATGATATGTACACATCCAGATATGTCCTATGCTCTAAGTGTTATGAGCATATACCAGAATGAATCATAAAATGATCATTGGACGATAGTGAGGATATTCTTATGATCTTTTGGAAGAACTAAGAATATATTTGTGTAGAGGTGACAAACAATTACAAATAGTTCATTGTAAGACGTTACATTGATACTAGTTTTGTCACAATATACAAATTAAGTTTATCTCAATTTAAACTATGGGTGGCACAATGTAATGGAAAGGAGATTCCATGATGGATTTGGATGAAATCCATAGTTAAGACATTGTGACGAATACTACAACAAAAAGGCTAAGTATATGACTGCTATAGTAGCAGCAAAGGAGGGAATTTGTGTCAAGAAGTTTGTTATCAAACTAAGATGTGGTTCGCAACGGGCTAACACTAAAGATATATTGTATGACAATAGTATCGACATGATTTAACCCCAAGGAACTAAAGGTCTCACCGAAAGACCAAATTTATACAATGCCATCTCATTGGAGAATGAGTGATGCGTGAAGACGCAAAGACATGCAAATACACACGGACCTGAAGCGTCAGATCCGTAGATTATGTTAACCACTTGCAATTGCGTATATGGAACACCAGAAAGCCATAGGTGTTCAATACGCAGAGTTTTCAAACTAGATTATTGTCTCTAGTGCAAGTGGGAGACTGAAGGGAATATGCCCGAGAGGCAATAATAAAGTGGTTATTATCGTATTCCTTGTTTATGATAAATGTTTATTTTGCATGCTATAATTGTATTAATACGGAAACGTTAATACGTGTGTGTTTAATAAACAAACCGAAAGTTCCTAGTTATGCCTCTCTCATAAACTAGCTCGTTGATTAACAAGATGATCAAGGTTTCCTGATCATGGACATTGGATGTTGTTAATAACGGGGTCACAACATTAGTGTAATGGTGTGATGAACATTCATCCGAAGTATAGCATTACGATCAAAGTCATTGAGTTTATATTGCTATAACAACTTACGAAGTGATCCTAATCCTTAGACCATGAGATCATGTCAATCACTAACACCGGAAGAGTTTCTTGATAACATCAAACGTCACACCATAACAGGGTGATTATAAAGATGGATTCAGAACTACTAAAGTGTTATGTTGAGGCCCATGGATCGAGAGTGGAATTTGTTCATCCCGATGACGGATAGATATACTCTGGGCCCTCTCGGTGATATCACATTGGTTAGCTTGCAAGCAAGTGATTTGATCACTAGAATGTTATATCACGGGAACGAGAAAAGAGTGCATGTCAGTAACGAGATCAAACTAGGTATGGAGATACCGATGATCAAATCTTGGACATGTAATATATCGCGAAACAAAAGGATTAAGATACTAGCGTAAAAGGTTCCGACGATCACAAGAAAGTCATCGTTGAATGTGTGGGAGTCAGTATGGGTCTCCAGATCCCGCTTCTGATTATTGATCCGAGAGTGGTCTCGATCATGTCCGCATTATTCGCTAACCGTAGGGTGACACACTTAAGAGACACCGACATCCAATTGGAGCAAAAGTTTCATGCCGAAAAGAATAACAAGCGCAGGAATTTATTTCACTAGATACCGAAACGGGTTTTCGGGTGAAATTGCAGAAAGTGTTTCTACATGTGAAATGAAATACTAGCAAGGGGTTATATGTGAATGTTTGTCATTAAAGTAATTGACAAAATTCTGAATAAATAAAAGGAGTTTTATTTAATGAGAGATTGCATTAAATTTGGTGGAAATTTAATGGGAATTTGAGTGGGTTTTTGAGTGGAGGGAATTGAAAGGCATTTGAGTGAGTGGAGTGTCCACCCACATGAATGTGGAAGAGGTGGGGGCAGCCCCATGGGTGGGCGCATGGCCCCTTGGGTGCCCCCCTCTCCCTATAAAAGGAGCCCCCTCCCTCTCTCTCACTCACACCTCCTCGTGAAGGATCTCTCTCCCCCTCTAGAATTTATCCCCCATGGTCTCGGACTAGCGAGATACATGTTCCCGGTGGCTATTCGGCAAGAAAGAGTTGTGCTTCCGCTGCATCGCTGGAGCGAGGAGGCGGAGGTTGCTCGGTGCCTCGAACGTGTGTGCGAGCACGGATGCGCTGCTGTTTTACGGCGCTAGGACTTTCTATCGATCTTGAGATCGGCAAGAGATCGTCTACATCAACCACGAGTTTGGACTCGTTAAGCTTTGTCGGTCTTCAATGGTATGTTCTCTACGGATTTACATCCGCCCGTTGTTTGTATCTAGTAGATAGATCTTGGTACATAGTTGTTCCCATCGTATGAATTTTTTTGTTTTCTATGCTGCGAACCCTACACCTATTGGTTGTAGCACTGTTGGAGGCCTGATCTGGGCTAGGGACTAGATCGGGCTGTCAGTGGCTCAATGCCTCCTATATACTTCAATTTTGCTGTCTGATTGCGACCTTGATCTGAACTAGGAGGTCTTGGATCTATCGCCGGCCTACCACGCCCTACCTGTCGGTCTTGTGGTCTGATGTCTGTCGCGCCATTAGGTCAAGTTCATGGACGTCAAGGCAGCGGCTTTGGAAGGTGGATTGTGTGTGCGCATTATGACAAGGGACGTGGTAGTGGGGATGACTTCTCTCTTTGGCCGTGTGGATGGCGGGGTATCCTGATGTTAGCGGCGTGTCGGCAAAGGCAAATCCTAGATCGCGTTCTGGAGGCCTAGCTTGGAGACCGTGGACATGCCGAAATACCAGACATGGTTTGATGGTTTTTCCGGGCGAAAGCTCAGCGCTTCAACGCCAACATCGGTGATGCCTGCGGGTATCGCAACCCCCGAGGGTCGACATCGTGGGTACCTTCTCCATGTTAGGGCTCCGGGTGAAAACCCTTGACCATTAGGTATTGTCAGCAGCGACACATTGTGTCGTTACCCTCTTGGGAGGGTGGGGGGTGGGGGGCGTCGTGGAGCTCCGATACCCTCGGTCTCGTTCGATGTCTTCGGTGGCAAGTTCGGGTTTTCATGTTCTTTCTTGTTTATCTTTGATATGATTTGTAAGATGGTCTCCTTAAGAATAGTCATGGTAGAACCCGGGCTCCATGTAGTCCCTCTTTTTACATAAACTTCAAGAAATTGAATTCAAAAGTTTCAAATAGTTCTGAAAAAAATACTGAATGTAGCCAACTATGTGCTCTAACGTTGTGAACATTATCAGTTAATTGTTGGACCGAGGGAGTAGTAGCTACCCTTCGTCCGAAAATAAGTGACTAGCTCTCTCTAGTTTCTCTATATTCAAATGTATCTAGACATATATGCGAATTTATGTCACTTAATTGTTGTACGGAGGTAGTAGCTACCGTGTATAGTAGACATACCAGGCACGACGACCGGGCAAAGTCTACGCTGAAACGTCCTCCTCTCCATTTACGCTTGTGTACCGCTGCATCGGTGCTCAACTGCCATACCACTTACGCTTCTCATCTGCTCCGTCCGACCGTGGGGAAGGAGATCCCGGAATCGATGGAGGGGGTGATGGCGAGCGCTCTGACCGGTGCGATGAGATCGCTGCTCCCCAAGCTGGCCGCGTTGCTGGAGAAGAGATACAAGCTGTCTAGAGGAGCGAAGAAGGAGATCGCCTACCTGAGGGAGGAGATGAGCAGCATGAACGCCCTGCTCCTGAAGCTAGCCCGGACGCAGCTTGACGAGCAGCAGAGAGACTGGCGTGACAAGGTGCGCGAGCTCTCCTACGACATGGAGGACTGCGTCGACATCTTCACCGACGAGCTCGATAGCGGCGGCGGCGAAGGGCTTCTGAGCGGGCTCAAGAAGCTTCAGGCGCGCTACAGAATCGCCAGCCGGATCCAAGAGCTGAAGGCTCGGGCCGTGGAAACAAGCGATCGTCATGACAGATATAGTGGTAAGCTCGGCGAGACCGTCGCTGGCTGTCCCTCTCGAGGCCTTGTGGCCGTTGACCCTCGCGTGCAGGCGCTCTATGCAGAGGCCAACGGCCTTGTCGGCATGGATGGCCCGAAGAAGAAGCTGGTCGAGTTGCTGGGAAGTGAGGAGGACGTGCAGCAGCTTAGAGTGATTGCTGTTGTTGGATCTGGAGGAATGGGCAAGACAACCCTTGCCAGCAAAGTTTATGCTGCGATGAAAAGTCAATTCGACTGCAGGGCTTTTGTGTCGGTGTCTCAGAATCCAAGCATGGTCAAAGTATTGTCAGATATATACTCAGGAATCTGCGTTGAGGTGCCATCTGCCCTGAATGATGAGTGCCGACTCATCGATGAACTCAGGGAACACCTGCAAGACAAAAGGTATGCTTGAATGAGTAATTGGCGAAGCTGTTTCTTTACATCTGTAATGCAAAAATGAACGATTTGCAGTAGGTGTATATAATCATTTAGACAACTTTACAGAAAAATTTGCCTATGTGAATGTGCTCAAAGTTTCATACAGCATGTTATTTTTGTTATTAGGTGTTCATATCTGGTTTGTTAAAGACACTCTGTCTTTTACCCGCAAAAAAAAGACGCTCTACCTTTAGTCGCAGCAAGTTCAGATCCTCAAAGAAATGATATATGGATGGTGTAGATTATGAAAAGCCCCCAAAAAATGATGGTGTTTTTCCTCTAAAATTTGTTTCAACTCTTTCTAAATGCACAATATTTTACATTCCATAGTTTGAGTTCTTTGGGGACATAAAGTAGCTAGGTAAGTATTCTACTACATATTTATATGTATTGCTGGACTGACATGTCCATTATGCGGTTGACAGATACCTTATTGTGATTGATGATTTGTGGACAATGAAAGCATGGAACGTGATCAAATGTTTGTTCGTGGAGAATAATTGTGGTAGCAGGGTTATAACAACTACACGTATTGAAGATGTAGCTCAGGCATGCCGATCTTCTTTCCATGGCTATGTGTACATGATAAAACCTCTTAACGATGTTGACTCAAGGATACTATTTAACAGAAGAATTTTTTACACTGAAGATGCTTGTCCCGATCAGCTAAAGGGTGTTTCTAATGAAATTTTAAGGAAATGTGGAGGGGTACCATTAGCAATTCTTAGTGTAGCCAGCATTTTGGCTAGCCATGAAGAGGTAAACTCAAAGGAGATATGGGAGAAGATAAAAAACAATTTAGGTTTGCAGTTGGAAGGAAATCCTTCTTTAGAATGGATGAGGCATGTACTGAATCTTGGGTATAATGATTTACCCGCGGACATTAAGACATGTATGCTCTATCTTGGTATATTTCCTGAAGATTCTGAAATAAGTAAGGATGATCTGGTGAAGAGATGGATAGCCGAGGGTATTGTTACTGAGTTGCATGGTCATGACCCGGAGGAGATTGCAGAAAGCTACTTCAACAAGCTCATCAACAGAAATATGATCCAGGTAGCTGATTTTGATGACTGTGGGCATATCCAATCTTGCCGAGTACATGATCTAATGCTTGAATTTATCATAATGAAATCTACTGAAGAAAACTTCCTCACTGTAATTAATGATCTGTATAGAAGGAGAGGTTGTTTGCCAGTCCGGCGGCTATCCCTCCAAGTTGAAAATTCAGAATGCAATCTCCAGCTAGGAAACATGGTACTCACCCAAGTTAGATCACTCAACTTTTGGGGGCCTGTTCAATGTATGCCTTCTCTCTCTAAATTCCAACTCCTGCGAGTTCTCCATATTGATGCTTGCAATTCCAAGGTTAAGCGGGATGGCGATCTATCTTCCGCATGTATCTTTTTCCAACTGAGGTATTTGAGGATCAGGGGAATTGACTGTGAGAAGATGCTAAAGCAATTGAGAAAGTCACAACATTTGCAGACACTGGATATAGTTGACTCAGAAACAAAGCATTATTTCCGGCTAGATGTTCGTGAGTTGCCCTTGACGCTGCAACATCTGATTGTTCCTGAGACTGTGCAACTAATTGGTCAGATAGGCAGGCTCAGAGCCCTCCGTACTTTAGGTACTCTAGAACTTGTCAATGATGTGGAGAACATTGAGGGTCTCGGTGAGCTGGCCAATCTAAGAGAACTAAAGCTATATTGTCCATCCGGTGTCAGAGAAAATACTGCTGATTCTCTGCTCTCCTGCATGAGCAAGCTCGGCGTCCGCAACCTTCGGTCTCTAACCATCATTGGTGGGTCTTCAGATGAAGATGTCCTAACTCATTGGTCACCACCTCCCCGCCATCTCCGGAGACTCCACTTGGTGGACTTCCACTTCTCCATTGTCCCAGGTTGGATTGTCCAACTACACATGCTCAGAAGTTTAGAGGTGCGAGTTGTGTCCCTCTCGAGGCATGGCGTCGAGGTTCTTACCGGGCTGACCTCGCTTGTGCATCTTAGATTGATTATCGAGAATGATGCACCTGAAGAAGGTCTCATCGTATCCAGCGCAGCGTTTATGAATCTCAAGGAGTTCTCTTTCAGATACAGCGTGCCGTGCTTGACATTCGAGGCAGGGGCTATGCCTAGGCTTGCTAGACTCCTTATAGAGTGTGGAGATCCAGGGTCACAGCAAGATGATGGTATACTAAATGGGATCGAGAATCTGGGAAGCTTTGAAGTATTCAAGGTGGAGATTTATATGTATGGCTTCAACAACATAGTTTCAGTTAGTTATTGTCTTCCGCCACCTGAAGAAGAGGAGGTTGTTCAAAGGCGTCAAACTCTTGAGGCTGCTCTCAGGAAGGCGATTAGCAAGCATCCAGGGAGTCCGGTTATATACATTCAGAGTATTGGTAGTATTGCTCAGACATATCCGGTGGAGGAAATGGTTTATGCAATATAAATGCCACTTAATGAAGGGTCAATATAAGTACTCTCACTTGCTGATACTGAAGGCATTCTATACTGGTTGAGATAGAATATATACCATGTAATATACACATACAATATATATTACGAGTCTGTGCTAGAAACTCACTAAAGCTAGACCAAACAGAAGCTGACGCGCTGGTCAAGTACGTGCACAAAGGATTAGCCTATCATGTAGTAGGATCCTAATAAATTCTGTTAGTGCACGTTATAATCTCTCTCTTTCTCCGTCTTGTATTTCTCTATATAAACTGAACCTCAGGAGGATGAATACTAGACACTAAGGCCCAGTTCTTTTGGCGGCTTTTTCCAGAAGCTGCCCTACCCCAGCTTTCTGGGGAAGCCGGTTTAAAAATTTTGCGAGGCTTCCAAATTTGTTTAGACTTAACTATTTTGCAAGCCTCACAATTTTTTTAGACCGGCTTCTCTAGAAAGCTGGGGGGAGTGCGGCTTCTCGGAGAAGCCCCCAAAAGAACTCCACGACCAAGTCCGCTGTTGCTGCATTTATTGCCGTAGCTGCTCTCCCACAACCCAAAACACCACGGCCAGCAAAACCAAGAAACCCAAGACACAATCCTCCCGGTGTCCATAGCGACTCCTGGATCATCGTCGTCGTCCGTGCTTACCGCCCTCCCAAAAACTGACTCGGGCCAACTTCCTCTTTTGGAAGACCCTTGCCCTACCCCCTCTTCGTGGTGCTCAGGTCCTCGGCTTGCTCGATGGTATCGACGCCGCGCCGGTGAAGATCTTGGAGGTTGAAGACGCCAACAAGAAGAAGGCCATCATCCCCAATCCTGCCTACACGGCATGGTTGTCTTGGGATCAAACGGTGCTCGGGTTCCTCGTGAACTCCCTGTCCGCGGAGATGATACCCCACGTCGTGGGGATTGACACTGCTGCTGAGGTGTGGTCTACCCTCACCGGCATGTTCTCCTCCCACTCCCTCACGAATATCAATCACCTGCGGGGGTCGTCGAACAACACCAAGAAGCTCGATATGTCCGCGGCACAGTTCTTTGCCAAGATGAAGAGCTTCGGTTCTGAACTTGCCGCCGCGGGCAAACCCGTGGAAGAAGATGAGATGGTGGGCTACATCCTCAACGGCCTTGACGCGAGCTACATCGACCTCGTGTCATCCGTCAACGCCAATCCCGATATTACCCTTGATGATCTCTATAGTCAACTTTGTGCTCATGATCTTCAGCAAGATATGCTAGCAGAATTCGGACATGATGCTGGCTTCACCTGCTCCGCCAACCTCGCTGCGCGGCACACACGTGACAGCAGCCGCGACTTCCGTCCTCGTGGAGACCGTGGTCGTCGATCTCCAGACCGTGGTTACTATGGTGGAGGCGAGCGCCGCGATGGGGGAGGCCGACATCGTGATGATGGCATCCGCGATGGAGGCCGCCGTAATGGGTGGCGTGATGATGATGGAGGCCGCCGTGATGGGCGGCGTGATGATGGACGCGACGGTCGTCGGGATGATGGTGGCCGCCGACGTGATGATGGAGGCCGACGCCGTGATGATGGACGTCGTCGTCGTGGCGGTCCCCCTACCCCCTTCATCGACGTCACGTGTCAAATCTGCAAGATCCACGGTCACCCCGCCAACGAGTGCTGGTGGCACTATCAAGATCGCAATGACTCTGAGGTTGATGGCCAGGAGAAGGGTGACCATGTGGCATCCTATGGCGTCGACACCAACTGGTACCCTGATTCAGGTGCCCCCCACCATGTCACTTCAGAGTTGAACAAGCTCACCACTCATGAAAAGTACAACGAACGTGATCATGTCCACACGATCAACGGAAACGGTATGCAAATAAGTCATATTGGTCATTCAACTTTATGCACCTCATGTAGTACACTACAACTAAAAAATATTCTGCATGTCCCTAGTGCATCTAAGAATCTTCTATCTGTTCATAAGCTCACACTCGATAATAATATGTTTCTTGAGTTTTACCCATATTTATTTTTGATCAAGGATTAGGCCATAAGGAAAACTCTGTTTAAAAGACCATGCCATGATGGCCTCTACCCGCTAGTTCCTTCTGCTACGGGTTCTTCCAAGCAATCCTTCATTATAATAAACCGTCGTCTTCTACGTGGCATCGCCATTTAGGACATCCTTCTTCGTTTGTGGTTCAATAAGTACTTAGGAAAAACAATATTTCTTACACTCCTGAAATAAACTCAATCTATGATCCATGCCAACTAGCTAAGAGCCATCAGTTGCCATATCCTGTCTCTACTAGTGTATCTAGTGTTTCTTTAGAGCAAGTATTCTCTGATGTATGGGGTCCAGCCCCTATTTGTGCTAGCAAACATTCATATTATGTGAGTTTTATCGATGATTTCAGTAAATTTACTTGGATCTATTTGCTCAAGAAGCGCTCTGATGTTTATCAATTTTTTCTTAATTTCTAGCAACTTGTTAAAAGAAAATTTGCTAGGAAAATAATCACCATGCAAACTGATTGGGAAGGTGAATATGAAAAACTCAATAGTTTCTTCCAAAAGATTGGCATCACTCACCATGTATCATTCCCTCATGCTCATCAACAAAATGGCTCTGCTGAAATAAAACACCGTCATATTGTTAAAGTTGGTCTTGCTTTACTTGGTAATTCCTCTATGCCTCTTAAATTTTGGGATGATGCCTTTCTCATCGCAACTTTTCTTATCAACCTGCTTCCTAGCAAAGTTATAGATCATGACACTCCTGTAGAACCCCTCCTCCACATAAAACCCAACTATGAATCTCTTAGAATTTTTGGTTGTGCGTGCTGGCCAAATCTTCGTCCCTACAATAAAAGAAAGCTCTCTTTTCATTCTACACGGTGCGTGTTCTTAAGCTATAGTCCTTGTCACAAAGGTGTTAAGTGTCTAGATATTTCCACTGGTCGTGTTTATATCTCTAGGGATGTTGTTTTTGACGAAAATATTTTCCCTTTGCTAAGTTGAATCCTAATGCTGGCTCTCGTCTTCGTAATGATATACTTCTTTTACCTCAAGAAACATCAAATAATGGGGTTGCAACTGTTGATGATTATATGCCTTTTCCCGTTGTGCCTGTTGTTACTAGTGACCACCAAGATGTTGTAGATCATGATGTTCCGGTAGGTACTGTTGATGACCAGGAAGATGCTGCAAGAAATCCCACTCAAATTCTTCAAGAAACGGTGGAGAAAACAGTCCTAGAAACATCCAACGTGAGTAGCGGTACCGAAAAATATCTTGCTGATTATGTCTTGGATCGCGTGGAGCCTAATCCCGAGGAGGATCCCTCCGTACAGCCAAACTCTTCGCCACGTCCGCTGGTGCCACGTGGGTCCGCGTCCCCACCTCACGCCGCAACAGAAAGTCCTTCACTCGCGTGTCGCCATCAATCCCCTCGAGTCACGTCGCCCTCAACGTCACGTGCGCGGTCGAGCCCGCGATCACTGTCTCCCGGCCAGACCACGCTGCGCCCACGCTCTCGTCGTCGCACGCTGTCTCCCGCTCGACGTCCTAAACGTCACGAATCCGCGTCGCCTTCACGTGGCCCGAGGGCGCGATCGCCCTGACTCTGCGTCGCCTTCGCGCGTCCCCAGGGCACAATCGCCCTCCGTGTTACCCGCACGTGGCCCTAGGGCACGGTCGCCCTCGGAGTATGGCTCCAGGTCGCGATCGCGGGACCCCAGGTCACGGTCTCCTGCCTCGCATCCTGGCGCCGGGGATTCTTCTACACGTACTACTGCTGACACTGCTGATAATGTCACCAGAAATAGAGGATCCTCTGTGGCTGGCTCTACTGCAACACTGCCTGTACCACCGAATCCTTCTCCACTTCTTGAACCTCACACGATACTCCAAAAAGGTATACGTAATCCAAATCAATATACTGATGGAACTGTCCGCTATGGCTTGTTCACGTCTACAGGTGAACCTCAAACACTCTTAGAGGCTCTTGGGGATGATCGTTGGTGCAAGGAGATGGAGGAAGAATACAATGCACTGATGCAAAATAAAACATGGCATCTTGTTCCTCCGCACTTCACCAAAAATATTATTGATTGTAAATGGGTATACCATATTAAGAAACATGCAGATGGTACAATTGACAGGTACAAGACACGCTTGGTAGCAAAAGGATTCAAGCATGACACTTCACCATTTATGGGACTAGGGGAATGCATTGTGTATTTGGCTACTAATCGTGGGGTTGCCGGAGTGACAGAAACCCGACCCCCCCGTTAGGACACCATTGCACAAGGGAGCGTAGGATCTCAGAGTTTAAGGCTATGGTTAGGTTTATATCTTAATTGCTTTCCTGTAGTTGCGGATGCTTGCAGGGGGTTTAATCACAAGTATGTATTAGTACAATTAAGGTCGGTACATTAGCACAGGTTCACCCACACAACACTTACAACATCAAAGAAGAGTACTTAGCTATTTGAAGCGAAAGTACTTGATAGAATTCCCATGTGTCCTCGAGAACGTTTGGTCCTTATAAGTATTTCCACTGGCTTGTCCTTTGCTAAGAAAGGATTGGGCCACTTGCTGCAGTTGTTCGTTGTCTTTATTACTTGCACTTTGTTTTGTTGCTTTATCAGAAAACCCCTAAAAATCCGTTTGCTAAGTATTTACAGAGATTTCCTGCTCCATTGTCGTGGTATTGCCGACGAGTACGCCATGGAGGGGTCCTCACAGTGCGTGTTTAGAGACGTGGGGTAAGGCAGACGGTTGACGGGTACGAGATAACACAACTTACCCAGGTTCAGATCCCACAATGGTGGCGGAATCCTAGTCTTGCTATAAATCACTATAAGGGCAATACGACGAGTTACAGAGATAGGTTCGCTATGCGAGGTTGTCTGAGATTGTAAGTTATCATCGTGTCCTAAAGGCTCCCATAGGCCCGACTTATATAGTCGTCAGGTCCTAAGATTACAGGGAAAAGTCCTAGCCGGACAGGTTACAGAGTCCTACACCGTCTATCACTAGTCTTGTGTATCTTGTACTCCAAGGCTCCGGGTACGCTGGTGACTCCACTATAGCCTTCCTTTATCCGGCATGGGCCTCCCTTCTGGATCCACCTAACTGGGCTGCCCAGCAGGCCACATGCCATGCTACCGACTATGGGCCACCCGGGTTAGTCGGATAGGAGACATGCTATGAGGATACCCATATAGCATATCCCCAACAATAGCCCCCGGAGAACTCCGAGATCTTGCGCCATCTTGCCTCTTCCTGTGGAATGCTCCGTCTAGATGGATGTCGGCAAATCGTTAAGCAATATTTTGTAGTCCTCCCAAATAACCCTGCAAAGGTTTCTCCGTCTTCTATGAGTAAGTCGGAGAAATGCTGAATCTTCCATCGTACGCTTCCGTTGTCGGATTAAATCCGTCCATGCCGGAATATTTGATGGGACGGCTCATCTACCATGTCAGTTATGGCGACGTAGGCTGTAGGTCAGCGACGCCTCGTAACTCACACATGCAGAGAACACAATAATATCCGATTTTCCCGCGCGAGCGATACGAACCTTTGGCGGCGGCGGTTGAAGACGTGGCGAAATTACCGCGCACGTTCACGAACACGTCGTCTACGCGGAAACCGTCCGATTAGATGCACGAATCTTGACGCAGAGTAAGATAAATAGTAACCGTGGGACACTTGCCACTTTTTCACCCCATTCTCTCGCGTCATCATCTTCTTCCTCCAGCCGCACGCCTCCTTGAGCCCTCC
The DNA here is from genome assembly GCA_030063025.1 of Avena longiglumis. NCBI lineage: Eukaryota > Viridiplantae > Streptophyta > Magnoliopsida > Poales > Poaceae > Avena > Avena longiglumis. The sequence goes on from CP125975.1 coordinate 401,787,796, forward strand.
GCGGAAAACCTCGAAGAAACCCTAGCCTCTCTCTGCACCAGTCGCGTCCTCCTAGTCCTCTATGGCCAGCAGCAGCTCCTCCCCTTCGATGGCGGCGTCGAGCGAAGCCACGGCGAAGCCGGCGAGCTCCATCATCGTGCCCCCTGAGGGCCTGGTCATCCCCGCGTCGGCGGTGACTGAAACCACCGGTGGTGACCACAATCTGGCGGCACTGGAGCCTCTGTAAGAGGAGCCAGACTCGCACAAAGGCGACTGGCGCGGCTCAGACATCACCGGCCGCGACATCCAAGAGATGGTCGCCGAGGGCTACCTCCCCGCGATGGAGGGGCTCGCCTGGCAGGCGGCGCCGGCCGGCGAGTTGACACCTTCTCCCCAAGTCGGAGAAAAGGTGTACCTCAAGGACCAGCTGGTACGCGGCGTTTCTTTGCCCATCTCCCACTTCTTTCTGTCCGTCTTGAACCACTTCAAAGTCCAACCCCACAACCTCTCCCCCAATAGCATCTTAGTGCTTAGCAACTTCGCGGCACTTTGTGAGGGTTACCTAGGGATTAAGCCTAGGTTAGACTTGTTCGTGTACTTCTTTACCGTCAAACGTGAAGCCGGACATAGTAGGGAGGAGCTTAGGAACTGTGGCACCATAAGCTTCAAGATCCGACCTGGCCAGCGGTTCCCCGACATCGTCGGCCACGAGTCGTGCAAAAACTGGCAGCGGACGTACTTCTATGGCCCCGACATTCCTTTGGCGGGCCAAGAAGTGATGTACCCGGACTTCGTGGATGGAGCCACCGCTGAAGTTTCCACATGGAGATCCCATGCCTCCCTTCCCTCCAACCTCAACGCTTCTCGTGCAATAAGGCGGATCGAGTGGTTCGTAGAGGCGGGTTTGCCCGGCTTGGACCTAGCCATGTGCTGGTTCATCAGGCGAATCCAACCCCTGCAGCACCGCGTGGAGTTCATGCACGAGTACACGGGTGATCAAAAGGATTCCCTTCGGATCTCCGTGGATAACTTCTCGAGCGACTCCGTCAAGCTCCGTCTGAAGGACATCATTAAGGTGAAGGAAAAGAAGCGTGGCTTCACCATCACCTGCGACATGTACGTAGACGACAAGTGCCCAAAGGTAGGTATTTATTTTCCGTGTATGACATTGCTCCAGTTTCTCCGTCTTATCATAGCCATCTTATCTAACACGGTGATTTCTTACTTAACAGCTTAGCGATCTAGATCAGGACAACTTGGTGCCCAAATCTACGATCCAAAGATGAAGGAAGTCACGGTCGTGTCCGACGATGATGCCCCGTTGGCGCGAAAGCGGAAGAGCTCCACCTCTGACGCTGCCGACGGAGGTAAGAAGAAGGAGACGGAGGGTGGAGCCTCCAAAAAGAGTACTGCCACCCTGGAGGCAGAAAAGAAGAAAGCCACCGGGATGTTTGCCAAAGCGCCCCCCCTAGTGTAAGCCTCTCATTCTCCGACATCGTCTCATTTATCTGTCTTATTCCTGTACTTATGCATTTTGCATGTTTCAGGAAGAAAGTCACAACCAGCCTCAAGAAGTCCTCCAAGACTCTTGGGGCTTCTAGAAATATCAAAGATATGCTGCATCGCGACTCCTCCCCCGCCATCGCCCCTGCTACTCCTGCCGTCAAGCCCTCCTCTGCTCCGACAAGCTCCCAAGTCTAGGAGGCACCAGGCCCTTCCGCCATGGAAGTGGACTCTGGCGCCTCTACCGAACTAGCCGTTGTAGGCGAGCAGGCGATGCAGGAGAGTGATTCTCTTCAAATGGCTGAAGCTCCGGCTAAGGATGCCATCGGTAGCGGAAAGGCGGTGGTGGGAGCTGGTACTTCTGCCGAAGGCGGCGCCTCTGCTCCCCAGAAACCCTTCGAGTTCCCGAAGATTGTTTACCCGACGCTCATGCCGAGTAACACAACTATGGTTCCTGGAGGAGTGCCGTCATCTCCGACGTGCGGTCTTGAGGAGCTACTCCGACAAGCAGACATCTTGCGAGGAAACAACATTTCCTTTGGCAAGATGCTGGCCGAGAGCGCTACAAACCTCAAGATCATCGCACTTGTAAGTTTTACTTTACCTTTTGTATTTCGTATGAATATCCCACTGTAGCCCCCGAGGATGTAGACACAAAACCATAGGTTTTGCATCTATATGCTCTAAGAGTGACTAAGTTAGAAAGAACTCTCACTGTAGCCCCCAAGCATTTAGATGGAAGAAATTATTCCGTCTAGATGCTTTAAGAGTAGCATACATAGTGTTTATATTTTTCAGTGCCGTAGCCCCCAAGCCTCTAGTTGTAACTAAATTAGTTCCGACTAGATGCTTAAAGAAAAGCTAAGCATTTTCCGAGCTAAAAACTTTATACTGTAGCCCCCAAGCTTCTAATCGAGAACTGAATTAGCTCCGACTAGATGCTTTAAAGAAAAGCTAAGCATATTGATAAGTTTAAAAACTCTCGCTGTAGCCCCCAAGCACCTAGATGGAGAATCTCTGACTAGGGGCTCCAAGCAGACCAAACAACGATATAGCTTTGTATTTGTTTCCACAGAATGAGAATGCTCGGAGTGGCATGGCCAACGACAAGTATTAGAAGATGTGCGCAGATCTTGAAACGAAAAGGGTAAAACTGCCATCTTGAAGGAACATATCATCAAAAACAAGAGTCTGTTTTCTTTTTGCGCATTTCCATCTTACTTTTGTGCCCATAATCTCCGAGTACTCAATGTGTACTTTCTTTTCTCCGACATGCAGAGCATGTTGCCAAGGCCAAGGATATTGTCGAGCAGTCCAAGCACATCTAGCAGCTGGACAACGAGAACAAGATCCTTAAGAAGGAGAGGGAAGAAATGCTGAAGATGCACGAGGATTCGATGAAAGCCCTGCAGGACTCCGCCTCCGCGGAGATCAATCGCTTGAAGGAGGAGCTATCGATCCTAAAGGATCAGAAGCAAGCTGCTAATGAGCAAAACCTTCGCCATAACGAAGCGTTTAAGCTCCTCCAACAAGAAAAGGAATCCTTGGCGGACACCGTCTGGCAGGCTAAGGCCAGCATCTTCAGTAAGTGTCCTCCGACTTGTAGTTCTGTAGTCTGGATACTTATAATTTATTGAACTCATGCAATCCTTGTCAGAATTTTCAGTGCCCATGGGTTTAACCCGCTCGCCTCCTTCAGACAAGGAATGCATGGTTCTTGCCGGCAAGTTCATCAATACCGCCATCGCCCAATCCAAGGAGATTGCCAAGCCCCTCCAGATTTATATCAAGGCCTCGGACTCCGTGACGAAGTACTCGAAGATTCTGCCGAGCCCCCGAGCGTGTCGCGAGATGGAAAGCTTCATGCGCACGGGCTGGCGCAAGGATGGCGCTGTCTATGGTGAAGGCACACTATGAAGATGCCGACATCGACACGGTGACATATGGTATCCCCGACGTGGATGATGACGGCAAGGAGATCGATCATGAAGCCATCCTGTCATCACTCGCGGGTTATGACACCAGGGTTTCCGAGTTGGTGGACGTTGACGTCTTCGTGCCTAGGAACTTCATTGACAACGTCAACCAGGACTCCTCCGAGTCTCATCACAGCGCCGACGTTGAGGGTGATTCTCCGGATGGTGATGATGCGGCCTCCAAGTCTCCTGCGCCCAAAGAATGAAAAACACTTTGTAATTTCTGTTTAACCTCTGGAGTGTGCGCGGGGAAAAACTTGTTGATGTAATATTAAGGCGGAAAACAATGGTTGTCGTATCCCGCTACTTAAGAATTAAGTTTCAGCATGTATATATTTTTTAAGCAAGTGCTGGCTTATCCATTACTCTGGTTCTTATGCTTGACTTTTCGTGAGTCGGAAGACTCGTTGTCGGAGCCATGCGCTTAGGTGATGATGCCCAATGGCACCGTCAATAACCTGAGCACAAAATCGCTGACAATAAGTGCCGAAAGTCACTACTCCAGAATCCACATAAAAAACGACAAAGAATGTGTAGACCAGAAAACTTAAGCCGCCCGTAGGCAGAATTTTCACAAGTGCAATCGCAAGACTTGTACATAAAGGTTTATATGATCCAAAAATGAGCACTAAAGGAGGTAAAAGACTCAGCAATATGAGTGAACCAAAGAGCTTTATTTCATTGATCATATAAGAGGTACACAATTAGATAAAAAATGCTAAGTGTAGAAATGACGTAGCTGTGCTATGTTCCATGGCCGATCAAGCTCCGGGTAGTCATCATCCGGGTCACGTCTCTTACGCTTATGATCCTTGTTGGGTCTATCCTTGAGCTCACGATTGTCGATAAGGTAGTAAGACCCATTGAGCAGCGCCTTGCTTATGATGAACGGTCCTTCCCATGGCGGGGATAATTTGTGTGACTTCTTCTGCTTAAGTCATAGTACTAAATCCCCCTCTTTAAACGAGCGATGCCGAACGCGGCGACTATGGTAGCTGCGTAGCTTCTGCTGGTAGATGGCGGATCTTTGACATGCCAAAACGCGCTCCTCCTCGAGAAGGTCCACATCTAGGCGTCTGGATTCTTCAGCGTCATCTTTGTTGTAGGCGGCAACTCTTGGTGCATCATGGAGGATGTCGGAAGGTAGGATGGCTTCTGCTCCATATACCATGAAGTAAGGGGTGTAGCCGGTGGATCTGTTGGGTGTAGTTCGTAAACTCCATAGCACAGATGGCAATTCTTCCGCCCAAGCTCCAGCTGCTCTATGTAGTGGTGCCTCAAGACGTGGCTTTATTCCCTGCAGAATTAATCCATTGGCTCGCTCAACTTGACCATTGGATTGTGGGTGTGCCACAGATGCAAGGTCAAGTCGGATGCCTTTGTCCCAGCAATAGGCCTCCACTTCTCTGAGTGACAAGTTGCTTCCATTGTCGATGATGATGCTATGTGGGAGACCAAATCTCACCACTAGATCCCGGACAAACCTGAGGGCAGTTGCCCCATCAAGCTTTCTAATGGGTTTAGCTTCTATCCATTAGGTGAATTTGTCAACTGCTACCACACGGTGCCGTTTGTAATGGTCCCACCATGTCTAGCCCCCAGACTGCAAACGGCCAAGTTATTGGTATTGTTCGCAGTTCTTTAGCAGGAACATGTGGTTGTCGGGCATAATACTGGCATCCCGTGCATGTCTCAACCAACTTGTCGGCGTCCTCCTTCGCGGTTAGCCAGTAGAATCCTTGCCGGAAGGCTTTCGCGACCAACGATCGAGGAGCAGCGTGATGCCCGCAATCTCCGATATGGATCTCGCGCAGGATTTCCATACCTTCTAGCTGGGAAATGCACTTTAGGTATACACTAGTAGTGCTCCTTTTATAGAGTTGCCCATTGATTATTGTATAACCCTTTGCTCATCATACTATTTGCCGTCGTTCGACCTCGTCGTCGGGCAAAGTTCCGTGTTCGAGATATTCCATGAACGGTTTTGTCCAAGCCGGAGGGATCTTTGTCATCATGTTGACGAAAGAGTCAGCTCTATCCGGGTTGTCAATGTCGGCGCCCTTCACGGATAGTGTGCGTAGATGCTCTAGGAAAACTCCTGGCGGAATTTGCTTGCGCCCTGATCCAAGTTTAGACAGTAGATCGGCCGCCTCGTTTTGCTCCCTAGGCACATACTTGAATTCGTAGCCCAAGAAGCTCTTGGCTATCTCGTCCACTTCGTCTCGATATGCCGCCATCGTAGGGTTCCGCACATTCCAGGTGCCAGCCACCTGCTGGGCAACCAAGTCGGAATCTCCACAACAAACTATGCGCTTGATGCCAATATCTTTGGCTACACGTAGTCCGTGAATGAGTGCTTTATACTCCGCCATGTTTGTAGCCTCGAAGTGGATCTGCAGAACATAGTGTAGCTTGTCTCCTTTTGGTGACTGTAGCAGTACACAAGCCCCCGAGCCGTTGAGCAACTTTGATCCGTCAAACTGCATCACCCAGTACTCTAGTTCTGGCAACGGAGTAGTATCTGGCATCTCCGTCCAATGTGCAATAAAATCCGCCAAGGGTTGTGACTTGATAGCATCGCGTCTCTTGTAGGTGATCTCGAAGGCGGCAAGTTCAATGCCCCACTTCGCGACCCTTCCTCAGAGCGTCATTGTTGATAATGTCGACAGGGAGTCTTTCACCATCGTGATTGGGTGCTCCTGAAAGTAATGCCTCAGCTTCCGAGAAGCAAGGAATACTCCATAAGCTATCTTTTGGTAGTGCGGGTAACGCTTCTTGGACTCCGTCAAGACCTCGCTTACATAGTAAACTGGTCGTTGAACTTTGTGCTCGTAGCCTGGTTCCTTCCGCTCTACCACGACGACGATGCTAATAACCCGGTTGGTAGCCACCATGTAAATTAACAGGGGCTCTCCAGGCTCGGGTGCTGCAAGGATGGGCGCTGAGGAAAGAATCTCCTTGAGCTGCTTCAATGCTACATCTGCTTCGTCTGTCCATGTGAATTTGTCTGCCTTCTTCAGCAACTTGTAAAGTGGCAAAGCCTTGTCTCCAACTCGGCTGATGAACCGACTAACTGCTGCAACACAACCTGTTAGTCGTTGGATGTCCTTTAGGCATGTCAGACGGTTTATGTTTAAGATGGCCTTGATTTTCTCCGGGTTGACCTCGATTCAGCGTTGGGAAACGATGAAGCCCAACAGTTTGCCGGCTGGAACCCCGAAGACGCACTTCTTAGGGTTGAGCATCATGTTGTATTTCCGGAGATTATCAAAGGTTTCTTTTAAGTCGGAGATTAAGTCGTTTGACTTTTTATACATCACCGCGATATCGTCCACATAGGCGTGAACGTTCCTACCAATTTGGTCATGAAGGCAACGTTGCATTTTCCGCTGGTAGGTAGCACCTGCGTTTTTCAGCCCAAAGGGCATTGTGACATAGCAAAACGTGCCGTATGGGGTAGTGAACGAAGTGGCCAATTGGTCTGACTTCCTCATCTTGATCTGGTGGTATCCTGAGTATGCATCGAGAAAACACAAAAGTTCCGAGCCAGCCGTCGAGTCAATGACTTGGTCAATGCGAGGCAAAGCAAACGGATCTTTGGGACATGCTTTGTTCAAGCCGATGTAATCAACGCACATTCTTAATTCATTGGTTCCCTTTTTGGGGACAAGTACATGATTGGCCACCCATCGGGTGTGAAGGACTTCTCGGATAAACCCAGCCTTAAGTAACCTAGCTATCTCTTTGCCAATGGCGCGTCTCTTCTCATCTCCGAAGCGTCGTAGAGGTTGTTTCACTGGTTTACATTTTGGATCTATGTTTAAGCCGTGCTCGGCAAGTTCCCTAGGTACACCTTTCATGTCGGCAGGTTGCCAGGCAAAGATGTCCCTATTCTCACGGAGGAACTCGACGAGCGCGCTTTCCTATTTGGGATCCAGGTTCGTCCCAATGGCGACGGTCTTGGAGGCATCGCCTACCACAAGTTCCACCGGCTTGGTCTCGATGGCGGCCTTGAACGTAGGAGTGGAGTCGGAGATCTGCTTCTTCGAGCGGGCATCTCTGAGTCATTGACCTTGCTCTGGATCTCCTTGAATCCTTCGCTGTAGAGGACAGCTTCTGCAACGGCTGCTTCATTGATCTCACAGTCCCTTTCCTTGGTAAAGCTTCCAGATACGGTGATGACGCCGTTTGGTCCGGGTATCTTGAGTTTGGTGTAGACGAAGCATGGCTTGGCCATGAACGTGTGGAATATGTCACGGCCGAATATGACGTGGTACATGCTCTTGAAGGGGACCACCTCAAAGGTCATGCACTCTTGGCAGTAATTATTAACGTCGCCGAAGGCTACCTGAAGCGTAATGCACCCAAGGGACCGAGCCTCCCGACCAGGAACTACGCCTTGGAACACGGTGTTGGTCCGCCTTAGGTTTGCCTCCGTCAAGTTCATCTTCTGCAGTGTATCTAGGTACATGATGTTGATGCTGCTTCCACTATCCACGATGCACTTGGTGAACTCCACGCCGTCAATCAACGGGTTGATGACCATGGCGTACTGGTTCTCCGTGGGCACAAGGTCTGGGTGTCCGTCCTGTCCCAAGTGATTGGAACCTCCGACCAGCGCAGGTATTGGGGAACTGGGGGGAGAGTGGCCATCAGGATCCTTAGGGAGGTCTTCTGTTGTCAGACGGTGGGGGTGCCAAGGAAAGTGTGGTAGACTGGGGCCTTCTTTGCGAAGGGGTTCTTGCCCTTGTCGTCGCTCTTGGCGTCGTGCTTGGGGTCAACGTCCTCGTCCATGTCACTTGAATCCTTAGACTCCTCCTCCTTCTTCCCCTTGCCCTTGCCTCGCGGTCTGTTCTTCCGACTTCGCTTGTAGCCGGACTCCGGGTCTTTCTTGAGGTCGTTGACGAACTTGCAGTGTTGATTGGTATGGGTGGCCTTGCCGTTGACATCGAGGTGTACGAGGCACGACATATCGCGGTACTCCTCGTACATTTGGGGAGCTCGGAGCGGCGCCGAGTTGGTTTCACTTCCTCGTTGCTGCCCGCGGCCTGCTCCCCTTCCTCGGCCACGTTGTCCGCCTTCTCCTCGTCCTGCAAAAGTCATGGCGACCATGTCGGTAGATTGCTTTTCTTCTGGAGCGGTTTTCCGCTTTGTACTGCTGTTCCTCCGAGCTTGGGTTGGAAGGGACGTTGCCGGCAAAGAGCCACGAGCATCGTCGTCGGCAGCTGCGAACTCACTAGCTAACTAAATCATATGATTCAAGTCAAGCTGATGATTGTCCTGCAAGCGCTTTAGCTTATGTCGGAGTAACCTGCCCCTTTCCAATCCATCAATGAAGGCGGCCATAGCGGTGCGGCGTGTACTCCCAAGCAGAATTCTTCATGTCCAGCCAGCGGGAGAGGTAGGCGCGAGATGTCTCGTCTTTCTCTTGCACGCATCGCTGTAGATCTCCCATAGTGCAGGGAAGCTTGTATGTACCCTCAAAGTTCTTGGTGAATGCTTCTTGCATATCCAGCCAGTTGTAGATAGATTTTTTCGGCAAGCCGTCGATCCATTGACGGGCCATTCCTGCCAACATTAACGGGAGGTACTTGACAGCGACGTTGGGGTTGCCTCCGGCAATCTCCACCGCGTTGTCGTAGTCTTGCAACCATGTGGCGGGCTTGGCGGTGCCATCATAGGGCTTGATGGTCTTGTCAATCCGGAAACCTTTGGGGTAAGTTGCGGACCGTATTGTAGGTCCAAAGCAACGTGGTCCCAGGTATGGTCCTTCCCGGGCCTCGTGGATCTTATCGATCCGCGAACGTGCATCGTACGACTCCGGGTTCTTCTTCTTGTTGTCAACAGGGGACAGGCTGCGTGAACGACGCGGGCCTCTTCCGCCATGGTGACTGCTTGGCGGCGATGGAGGCGGAGGTGGCGGTGGGTTAGCCTTCTTGCTGTTACCCTCCTGCGATGCCCCACGCCTGTCACGGTTGCTTGTCGGACGCGGAGGGTCGTGGTGTGACTTGCTCTTATGTCCTTGGTGGCGCTCTTCATCATGACGGGTCTGTGCCGCGTTGTGGTGGATGACGATGCCGCACTGCTTTGGTGGGGGCATATCCGTGCGATGGTGAGCCTTGTAGTCTTCCTGAAGTCGGGGGGATCGGGGCGGTGGCGATGGGCGGCGAGGTCGGTCTCTTTCTCCGTGATCGGAGGATATGGGGATAGCATCCTTCCTGTTGCGCGCATCCCTCCATCTTCGTTCTGATGAACCCGTCTATGATCCGACATCCTGAGGAGATCTGTCCCTTGGCGGTTTGTACTGGCTAGATCGGCAGAGTGCTGGGTCAGACTCAAGCCTCTGAGAGGTGGCCTTTTCCTGCTGCTTTACCGCCTTGGCCACTAGGTCATAGACCTGTTCTACTGCCTCAGGCGATCTATCCTTCTCCAGAAGGGTCTTGGCGAAGGCGAGGTTAAGGAGTGGGGTGGGCATTACCTGCTTGCCTTCACTATCAATGTATGGCTTGGCCTGTGCCGGCTTCGAGGGAGCCCATCCTAGGTTGCGCCATACACCAGGATCGTTGATGATGCGAGCCGGAGCCTTCTTAGGCTTCTGATGCTGCAGTAGAGTCTTGTACTCGTCTTCCATTGCTCTAGATTTCTCTATGGACTTCTGCGCGTTGACCAGGTCTCGATCTAGTTTAGCGCCTTGCTCCGCGATGGCTTGCACCTCCTCCAGCAGCTGCTGGCGCTTCTCGTCAAGCTGAGTCACGTTCCGGATATGATCAACGGTTAGTGGTTCAAAGAGGAGATTGCCGTACATCACTCTATTAGCTGGAGTAACATGGGCTGCTGCCGACGTGGATGCTGGAGGCGGCAAGTTTGCGGTGTTGTTGTTGCTCGGACCGGTGCTGAGTTCCTGCGGCTGCTGCACTGGTTTAGGCGGAGGAGGCATGACTTTTGCGCGATCATTGTCGGCAGCAATAAGTGGCCGCTTCCCCTTTTCCAGCATCGTAGGCGGAGCTTTCCCGGGTTGATCTTCATCCATCGCTGTCCCAATGGTGATAAACACCCCTCGAGACATGATGGTGTTATTAGCTTGCTCGTCGCGCGAGTACTCCTCCTCCATCTCCTGCATAGCGGAGTCTAGCTCCTCTGGACTGAAGTCTATTTCCTCTGAATCTGCAGTGAAGTCAGCATAAAGCGCGTCAATGACAGAGTCGGAGGGTGCCAAGACTTCCTCGATGATGGGCGGTGGAGGTGCAACGGCCTCGACGATGAATGGAGGTGGTGGTGCTGCTACGACGATGGCGGCTGGAGGCGGTGGTGGTGGTGGCTGAATCGGAGGGGCTCCGTCAATGAGCGCAAGCGCTGTTTGAGCTGCCGCTTCAGCCTCCGCGTAGTTGTTGACGGTGTTCACCATGCCTTCGAAGGTAAGGTGTCCTGATGCCTGTTGCCGTCTGAGAGAATGTCGGAGAAGCGTGCCATGGTCCAGTCCTTCCACAAAGTGATAGATAGCATCATCAGTGGGGTAGTGGGCCAGATCGCCTCGTATATGGAGCCATCTGGCCAGGTAATCGTGGGGGTTTTTGCCTTCTCTCTGAACGCAGCAAGCCAGATCGAAGATGGTAACCACGCCGACGAACTTGGATCTCTGCTGTCCAGACGCACGGACAAAGCCGACGGATTTGTAGTGATCTTCCACCTTTATATCCTGCACAGGGGCGGTTTGGGTGGGTCTTGAATTTTTCCGATCTTTGCCGGCAAACTCCAAGGAGAGATCCGACATCGATCCTTCCGCGAACGTATCCTGACCGTAGGCGGTCCGTGCGGGTCTTGACGCTCCTCCGACTTCCAGGGAACTAGAGCCCGAGTCGGTTTCGCTGATGAAGAGGTGGATGTCTCCGATAGGAACGATCGAACACCGTGTAGGGTTCGTCTTCGTCGGGATCCAGAACTCGTCGAGAGGGATGATCAGAACGTTGCCGGAGAAGAGAACGCGACCGATGGCTACAGTTTTGCCGATTCCCGCGAAGATCTTGGTCCTCGCCCGCTGAAGAGCCTGAAGCGCCTCTTGCCCCACGGTGGGCGCCAACTGTCGTGGTATTGCCGACGAGTACGCCATGGAGGGGTCCTCACAGTGCGTGTTTAGAGACGTGGGGTAAGGCGGACGGTTGACGGGTATGAGGTAACACAACTTACCCAGGTTCAGATCCCACAACGGTGGCGGAATCCTACTCCTGCTATAAATCACTATAAGGGCAATACGCCGAGTTACAGAGATAGGTTCGCTGTGCGAGGTTGTCTGAGATTGTAAGTTATCGCCGTGCCCTAAAGGCTCCCATAGGCCCGACTTATATAGTCGCCAGGTCCTAAGGTTACAGGGAAAAGTCCTAGCCGGACAAGTTCTGAGTCCTACCGTCTATCACTAGTCTTGCGTATCTTGTACTCCAAGGCTCAATGCACTGGTGTGACTCCACCGTAGCCTTCCTTTATCCGGCATGGGCCTCCCTTCTGGATCCACCTAACTGGGCTGCCCAGCAGGCCACATGCCATGCTACCGACTATGGGCCACCTGGGTTAGTCGGATAGGATACATGCTATGAGGATACCCATATAGCATATCCCCAACATCCATACCACTAGTCAACACCTTCTGCTCCTCGTTGGGTGATACTCCCAATTTGCATCACCTTTCTATATCATAATTTACCTCTATTCATTGATATGTGTCTTATTATGAGGTATTACTTATGGATTTCCATCTGTTTATGCATGTTGGATGATTCCTGGAGGATGGACTGTCGGAGTCTGGATTCTGATGGAAAAGAAGGCGTTTGGTGCAATTTCGCAAAGATCAGAAAAATACCAGAAAAATATGGAAACATATTATTTTAACAGAAGACGAAGGAAGCCAGAAGGAGGGACGAAGTGGGGCCTCAGGGGGCCCACACCCCCTAGGTGCGGGCCCACCTGACCCTGCTCCTAGGGCAGGTGTGGCCCACCTGCCCGGCCTCTGACTCCGCCCCTTCGCATATATCTTCCCTAAGGAACCCTAACACCAGGGATGCGACCACAGATAGATTTCCGCCGCCTCTATGGGGCGGAAAACACCGAGAGAGAAAGATCTCTCCGGCAGACAGATTTCTATCGGGGTATTCCTTCCCGGAGAGGGGAGATCGTCGCCATCAACACCGTCATCAAGCTAGGCTTCATCGGGATCATCATCATCATCCACACCATCATCTCCACCAGCACCATCATCACCACTCCGTCCCACTGTAACAATTGTGTTGGATATTTCTTAGTTCATTAGGGGAAACTTTCCCGGTGTTAATTACTATTGTAGTTGATGCTTGTGAGTGGAACCATTGGATTAATATTTACGTTCAGATTTTTATCCATTACCATATCATCTTCTATCTTTATCCATATGATGTCTTGTGAGTAGTTCGTCTAGTTTTTGAGGACATGGGAGAAGTCATGTTGTTAGTAGTGAATCTGTGATGAGTTATTATTCAATGGTTTAGTATTTATGTTGTGGTGCTATTCTTCTAGTGGTGTCATGTGAACGTCCACTACAGGAAACTTCACCATTTATGGGCCTAGGGGGATGCATTGTGTATTTGGCTATTAATTGTGGAGTTGCCGGAGTGACAGAAACCTGAACCCCCATTAGGACACATTTGCACAAGGGAGCGTAGGATCTCAGAGTTTAAGGTTGTGGTTAGATTTATATCTTAATTACGTTCCTGTAGTTACGGATGTTTGCAGGGGGTTTAATCACAAGTATGTTTTACTCTAAGTACGGTCGGTACATTAGCACAGGTTCACCCACACAACACTTACAACACCAGCGAAGAGTACTCAGCTATTTGAAGCGAAAGCACTTGACAGAATTCCCATGTGTCCTCGAGAATGTTTGGTCCTTATAAGTATTTCCACCGGCTTGTCCTTTGCTAAGAAAGGATTGGGCCACTTGATCCGTTTGTTTGTTGTCTTCACTACTTGCTCCTTGTTTTGCTGCCTTGTCATAAAACCACTAAAAATCCGTTTGCTAAGTATTCACAGGGATTTCCTGCTCCATACCACTGTTCAGCACCTTCTGCTCCTCGTTGGGATCGACACTCCTATTTATCGAAAGTACTATGATACACCCCCTATACTTGTGGGTCATCAAGACTATTTTCTGGCGCCGTTGCCAGGGAGTGAAGCGCTATTGAAGAGTGGAACTGGTAAGGGAAACTTTTACTGTGAGTGTTGCTTTTGATACTGCTCCTTACTCTGTTTCCAATATGGATAACCCACTTGGTTTTCTGTTTAGGAAAACTACTACCACTCCTAGGGTAGTAGATGAACCACCTTCTGTTGAGATAGATCCTTTTAAGATACCTACAAGTATTGTTAATCGTGTTATGGATAATTATTATTTTGGGGATGGAACTGTCCATCACGGTGATCACTTGCTTTTTATCCATGAATTATGCAGGTTGTTTAAGTGTGCAGGTATCACAACTGAACAGGTGAAGAAGAAGTTACTCTCCATATCCTTGAAAGGGAGAGCTGAAGAATGGTATAAGCTGCTGAAGAATGGACAATCCATGGAATGGGAGGTGATGTCATCTCTCTTTTACTCTAAATTTTATCCTCCCAGTGAAATTCATAAGGATAGAAATCTTATATATAACTTTTGGCCTATTGATGGAGAAAGTACAGCTCAAGCTTGGGGGAGACTGAAGTTACTAATGCTTAAATGTCCTATTCATGAACTCCCTAACAATATTATTCTCAATAACTTTTATGCTAGGCTTTCTCTTCATGATAAAGATTTACTAAATGCTTCTTGTGCTGGATCATTCACATGTATGAAGGACGAAGCTAAATGGGAGCTACTAGACCGCATTCAAGAAAACACTAAAGCTTGGGAGAATGACAAAGGAAGAAAGTCAGGTATAAACTATGATTATGAATGCACTAAATCTTTTATGGGAACTGATGACTTCCATGATATTAGTAATGAGTTTGGTCTTGACTCCCAAAGTATTGCCAACTATTATAAAGCCTTTGCCTCTTACATTGAAATTCCCAAGAAGAAGTGGAATAAGTACCATGCTCCTTATAAAGATGTTGTTAGTCATGCTCCAGTTAGAAGTACTCAAGTTTGTACTACTAATCATATTGTGCCTGAACCTCATGTTGAGAAAATGCCTTTCCCAGCTAAGGTAAAGGAGTATTCTATGATTATTAGTGCAAATGACAAAGGTACAATGAAAATTGTGGAGCCTGGTAAGCAATTGAATGTTGAACCTGTGGTAGCTATTGTGAAAGACCCTATCACTAGAAATAGAGAGGATGAGCATATTGTCCTCTGTGAAGATGCTTCTAATATTATCTCTCATACTAGTAAATCTAGAAAAGCTAGTGTTCCTGTGTTTTCTGTTAAAATTGGTGATCATTGCTACTATGGTTTATGTGATATTGGTGCTAGTTCTAGTGCTATTCCTTATGAGCTTTACAGGGAAATTATGCATGAGATTGCTCCTTGTGAACTTGAGGACAATGATGTGGTTATTCACCTTGCTAATAAGGAGACCATTTGTCCCATTGGCATTGTAAGAGATGTGGAGGTTCTCTGTGGTAATAAGTATCATGCTGATTTTCTAGTGCTTAATTCAGCAGCTAGCAAAACTTGTCCTATCATTTTTGGTAGACCTTTCTTGAACACTTATGGAGCTATTATTGATTGTAAGAAGGAAAAAGTTTTAACTAAGTTTGATGGAGAGTCTTCTGTGTTTAACTTTTCAAAATTTGCTAAGGCTCCTTGTGAAAACAGCTTGCCTAATAAAGATTTCAGGATGGAACAACTTGCTTCTATTGATCCGGTTTGTGACCTTGGACCTCTTTTTGATGACTGTAAGTATGCTTATTCTAATGATAAATTTGTTTCTAGTAACATTTATATTGTCAACTTTATTCAAAGTGCTACTAAAAGTTATTTTGAGAGAGGGAAACATGGTTTTATGCATCTCAATGATGTTAAGTTTCCCTGTTTTATGTTCAAAGCTTTGAAGTTGCATCTGTTTTGTCTTCCTATGCTTGTGGCTTTTTGTTTCAAAAATTCATTTTTCTCATGATACCCCCATGCATAGGAAGTGGTTTAGACTCAAGTGTGTTGGTTATTTGCTTCTTGATGCTCTCTTTCACTTCGGATATATATATCCTATGTGAGCATTTTTGGAAGTTTCAATCCTAACTTAAAGGCATTAAAGAAAAGTACTTGTTGGGAGATAACCTAAGAGTTTTTTCGAGTCTTGGAAGTTATTACCTCTGTAATAACCGCTCCTTATCCTTTTTTTGGTTTTTGTGTCAAGTTCAACTACTTTTGTGAAGTAGAGGAGTTGTGAAAAGTGGCTGTCATGGGACATATTTTTGTGCTGCATTGTAAAAATTCGTGAGGAAGCTCAGTACTTCGGATGGAGCTGCATTTTTCTGTGATTGTTCTCCAAGTTGTTACCCAACTTTCATCAGTTTTGCACTTTTTGATTTGAGCAATAGAAGGTTTTCGAAAAAATCAATCTTTACCTTCTGGTCTGTTTTGACAGATTTCTGCCATCACTTGCATTTTCCTCTTACAGAAGCTTTTGTTTTGATGGGTTTTTAGTTCAAGTGTGTACCAAAGGTTTGTTGTTTTTGCTTACGCTAATGTTATCATTGATTTTGTGCAAGGGTTTTGTAAGAAGGAAATTTTTAGGAGAAAGAGAAAATGATTCTACAGAGTTCATCTTTGAATAGGTAAAAGTGGTGAAAACAAAAGGTTCATGAAACCCCAATATTTTTATATTTTTGACGTTTTTAATACATAAGGGAAGTTACGAGACGGAACTAAAGAGGAAACGGAGCCCGGGGTGGACAAACCCACCCCAGGCACGGGCCTAGCCTGGCCGCGCCTTAGGGGGGTGTTCCCCCCTCAAACTCCGTCTCTGCCTCGTTTCCGTGTCAGTACCTTCCTTATGCCTTGAAAATTCATAATATATAACCCCCTGGATCCCCCGAGGTTCATGCATCGTGTTCTCATTGTGTTTTCATTTTGATCTGTTTCTGTCAGGAAATCTTCTCAAAGTTTAGAGCACCATGGCCTCCGCAAACGACAAAGGGCAAGAAGCCCGAGGAAGAAGAGCCCCAAGTCCCCAAGGAGGATGAGATTTTGTAGGTTATGAAGGAGACATGGAGGAGGACAAGCATCCGGACACCCGTGCTACCGTCGCAAGCATTGGTTTGGTGGCACGACATACCAATCTTAAGAGGACAACACATGAGGGAAATCTCAACGTCATACTCTCTCTCCACGATCATCTCCTCCATGTCACAAGAGACCCTTCCATACACTTATACATGAATATCAATATCAACATGTGCCCAAAGGGGATTTGCCCTCGGTTTGGGATATGCCTCTGCGGTGACCCAACATACCACTGCATGATGTAGTACACTATAGTTGTTGACATAACACCAATGAAACACCGTTCACTAGTATTACATCCCTCAGAGTGGTACAACAAAAACACAGCAGGTCAAAGACATGACTATAGGTTACAACTCAACTCTTTACGCAAGATCCAGAGAACACTCTAGGTTAAAGAGAGAGAAAGAAACTTCTTACAAAGAAGAATCACGAATAAACGACTCAAAAACTATCATACTAATAAGACTAGTATTTTAACTAATGGTCTAGCATTGCTGCTATTGCAATACACTGCAGAAATAGGTTCTGTGGCTAGAGATTATATTCCTATCTAATTAGTAACTTCGTCTTCACTTGAGTTGATGTATATGTTGACTTTCTTGACTTCATTAAAGAACTTTAGCTTCTGGTGATGATTCGTGGAGCATAACTTGATATAGACATCGTCTGTACTGACTTTAGAACCTAGCAAGGGTTAAGAAGATACGTGGAGTATGAGCGTACTCAGCAAGTTCACCAGAAAAGGAGTGTTTGATGCACTATATCTACATCCACATACCATAGGTCATAGGAAATGCAAGTTTTTGTAATCATTTCTTCAAATGTTGCTTTTATTCTAAAAATCTATGTCCGTCAGCCTTCACGGGTTTACCAGAACTTTCATGGAGTTCCTTTCCCGCTACGTTCGCAGCTCCTTCCCGGAACAGGGAGTAACAAGTTACAGTTCTTACACTCTGCAGAGGTGCGTTACTTTACCCATGAGAGATCTTAGCTTTGTTGCACATCCAAGTTGCATTCTCGTCGACACTTTCTTGGTGTGGGGCCCAGACTAAGATCCAAGCCAATCACTGTCCCCTTCGCGACCTCGCATTCCTCCTTGTTGTTCACCATGCCCACCCATTGAATTACGGCAATGGTTTGTACAGACCGTTAGATGCCAGAACTATCGTGGGATGTTGAGGGTTCCCACCCATATGCTGCATATCTGTAACTACCTCGGTGAATTACGCTCCTAGATACAAGCCTGGATGAACGGTAGTGGTTGAAATAGTACGGTGGGGCCCAAAAGCCACTCACGGGTAGACCTTTCGGCCGTCCCAACCACTTCCAATTCATCGGGACCTGTACGGCGGGCGAATCGGCGAAGAAGGATCAACTACATACACAAATGAGTATGTATGCAAGCCACCATACAAAAGTACATCAGAGCCATTCCATCTAGAAAGAAAGGAAATATAGCAACGCCACACGGCAAGATTCAAATGACCTAGATAGATATAATATTTTAGGATATTTCCTCATACATCACACATCAGAGTATCAAGCGGAAGCGGCAGAACAAAGTCTGAGTACGGATAAGAAGCAAATCGGCATAAGATGCCACAGAAATAAGCACATCCCGCCCACAGAACTCACGGATCCCCGTTCCCGGAATCTCTACACCGAACGATCATTGCCCACATCATCAGCCTCTTCCACCCAGTATCCGTCCTGCGAGTGTACCTGTTCATCTGAACCAATAATTTATCGTGTGAGACCCTAAGGGTACTCAGCAAGTCTTTATGCCTCTAAAGGGGACACAACCTGGGGTGACGCAATTGCAGCGAAAGATAAACCCTAACAGTTCTATAGATAAACGCTAACCATCCGCCTAACCAATGATAGACGGATGTCCGTGAATTAATGACAACAGTTATAACAGTAATTTCATCAGATCCATCCTCCTCCTCGCTTACCAACGAGGAAGCGGACGAACAACCCCCCATCCGTTGGCAATTTTATTAACCATTCCATGAGTGTTGCACTATTTACTAGTCAATTACTTAGTCAGATTAAAGCGGTACTTTAGTTATGCTTGTCTATGATCGAGAAACTGTGCTCCAAGTCGTCCATAACCCCTGCAGGGGTGCACAAATAGCAACACACACTCGATCAACCTCGGAAAAACCAAATCAAAACCCAACGAGGCCTTCACGACAAAGCAATCACAGGATTCAGAAATATTTCAGGGGGCCACCCCATTAAGCTACCCGCAACGAAGTTAGCTGACTTCGAGACGGACTCAAGGTTTGCGCCAGTGGCTGTAAACGACTGGGAACCCGAAAATGTGACTGGGCTTGTCGATACCGCGAAAACACTCCGCTTACCTAAACAGTACAGTGTGCTCCTCGCACAATCTTAAATAAAGCAGTAGCATGGCATAAGTACAGGATCGTAAATAAAACCTCAAACTAGTTTGTGGCCCCAAGAAATAAGAATGAATCAAGCTCTGGCTCAGGGGGGTCCCATAAGCCTCCCGGATGTGGATAGCGCGAATATTCTTGGAACAGGAATCAAGTACTCGGGGTCTTACGGGACACAAGTGAGCAGGAAAAACCAAATAGCAGATATTGCCCACCGGTGCCACTTTCATTAGTTATCCCATTGCTACTCAGGTTAAGTTGTTTAGATACCTCGTTATCCATCAGACTCTCACATACCCTACACATGCTGTTCTACGATTCGCATGGCTCAAACAACTCCTGTAGTAATGGCTCATGGGACGGAGGAACAAGCTTGGTGGGGTTTAATGTAAAGGCTATGCAATACTTGGGATTCAGTTTAATGCAATCGCGACTCAATGATGCAAGAATAAGATAGAGGCAATATGTACTGTATGTATGCAGGCATGTGATAGTGCTTGCCTGGCAACTCAGTTGAAGCGAGAGACGGATCTGGGTAGTGCTCCTGGTTCTCTTGATATATCCCCTGCTCAGTGTCTATTCAAAGAAGAACCAAACAAAAAAGGGCCAACATAAATAAAGTGCGCAAGCATATGAATAAAATGCGACAAGCAAACAATCATGCCATGATGAATGATGCATAATTTGCATGGCAATAATGTAGCATGGCATGGGTGAGGGGTAGAATACAAGAAATAACATTATTATTGAGTTTTGGTCATATTTTATTGTCATATTAGTTGCTGTATACTATATATTTATATGATGCATGCTGCAATTTAAGTCATGGATAGCATGGACAGAAAGGTCTCGTCGAGCTGATCATTTTAGACATATCATTTGTCAAATTCGGAGTTTTAAAACAAAAGTTATTAATTTATTAAGGTCCAGGGGCATTTTGTTGTAATTTAATTCAACTTGAAATTTAAAGTGTCCAAATAATATTTTGAATGTCATATTTGAAATCCTCACATTTTTCTGATTCAAAAACATATATTATTTGTATTATTTGGAATTATGAATTTAAATTTATTTTATAGTCAAAATTATTAAATAGGGTCAAAGTCAAAGGTTGACTAATTAAATTAATTCTGAAATTATTTGATTAAAGATTTGAATTAACATTCAAAAATAAAACATTTTTCATATTAAGTTTGAATTCAAAAATTAAACCATTTGAAAGTTATGATTTAATTCATATTTAAACAGTTTAAAAATTATTTGAATTTGAATTCGGTAAAGGTTCTGGGCTTTTGTCACCCAGCCAGAAGCTACCCATAGTCCTTGACAGGTGGCCAGTCTTGGGCTGAGGCGAGGGGGACACGTGGGCTGGTTTGGGGACCATGGTTGATTACAACGTTTGACGGAGCCTTTTTGCAAAAAGACAGAGGCACGCATGTGGGCAGCAGGAGTGCGGGTTGAAAGAAAAAGGTTGAGGGTTTTGGGAAAAAGGCCCCGTGGTCCTGTTCCTCTTCTCTGAACCCATTGTTGTAGCACGCAGCGTCCATGACAGAGCCATGGGGCTCGAACCCGTGCCCTGGGCGCGCTAGCGACGGGCGGCCACTGCGGTGTGTGCTTAGATGTAAGGGAGGTCGCGACTAGCTAGAGGTCTTGCGATGCGCAAGCGGCAGACGGCGGGCCGCCGGCACGCAAAGGCGCTCGACGGAACGCACGCCGCCGGCAGGAAGCGATGAAGGGTAGGGGCATGTCTGGGAGGCTCAGGGACTCACCGCGAGGCCGATGGTGTGGTCGACGAGGCTCGGGGAGGTCACGATCGGCGGCGAGGCTGGCGCACCGACGACTAGGGTTTGCGTCGGGTGGTAGCGGTGTCCTTCGGGTCCAGGGCTCCTCCTCCTCGCTGGATCGTGCAGGGCGAAGCAGAGGAACGGTGCAGGCTTCCTCGACAACCCTAGCTCCTCGCCCGCCTCCTGGATCGGTGTGTACTAGAGCGAGCCGATGGTGGTGACCGGCGTCGGGGTATGGCGGCGGTGGAGAAAGAGGGGGAAGAGGGGAGGCGAGGCAGGGCCTCTGGGGAGATCTGGGAGAGGCCAGAGGTGGGGAGGGAGGTAGATAAGAACGAGGGGTGAGGTGGTTGGCGTGGGAGAGGGGATGGTGATAAAGGTGGTCTCGGCCACCTTTGTCCTCTCCTCCACGTGATCGGCAGGGCTCGGCAAGGCAGGGGGGAGGGGAGAGGGAGGCTGCCAGGTGGGCCAGGGGGGTAAGGAGCTCGTGGTGGGGCAGGGCAGGCAGAGGGAGAACAAGAAAGGATAGGGGGAAAAGAGAGGAGATCCTCTGGTGGGGCTAGGGTTAGAAGGGAGAGATATAGCTAGGGGGTATGGTGGGGGCCAGCTAGGAGGGAGAGAGAGGCCGAGAGAGAGGGGGTTAGGGCTTAAGCATGCACACATGATCACATATGGATGGGGATGTTTTGGAGAGGGGGTAGGGTTTAGGGTTAGAAGAGAGGGTGAGATGAGAGGGAGAAAGTGTAATTAGGACTAGATTAGATGAGGTGATTAGGGTTTAGTATCTTGGAGGAGAGAGTAGGGTTTAGAGAGAGAGGAAGAGATGTGAGAGAGGGTTAGGGTTGGATTGGGGTTATGGGGTATGGTTTGGACAAAACAAACAAGCTCAAGCAAATGGAAAAGAGATGATCCATGCAAAAAGAAAACAAATAAAAATTCAAATGACAAGTAAAAAGGGGGTGCTTGCATGGCTCTAGCTAGATCAAGCAAAAGGAAGGAGAGAGTGAGATAAGAGAAAAGACCCACTCCAAGAATTTCAAAATAAAAACCAGATGACTTGGATGTGGTGGTTCTGCATGGCCCATGCAAACAATAAATGCCATGCATTCATATTGTGAAAACAACATAAAATCACATGGCATTCTTCCATGCATTCCCAAAAGGTGGAATAAGGCCAATCAAAAAGGGACTATAATTGGATCCACCCAACCCACATGAGCTAGATAAACTCAATTAAATGCCAGCTCATATTAATTGGATGGTGGAATTATAAGGTGGTGAAGAAAAGGTGGTGGAGTCAATAAAAGATATGCCCCCAACTCAACTTGGGCATTTGAACAATATATCAAGATCCAACTACAATATCAAGAGGCAACTACAATTAATGATGCATATGAGGTAAGAACCAAAACACAAGGGTTTGTATGATGCTCAAATGCAAGGTGGCATGATGACATGAGCATGATAACATGGTGATGCAACAATTATATGTAGGAAGTGGCCATTTTATTACTAGATCAGGTAGCATTACAGATGTTAGACAACTGGGATGCTACAACTCTCCCCCACTAAACAGGAATCTCGCCCCGAGATTCTAGGAAGAAGAAGAAGATACAAAGAGGGTAGGATAGTTGGCACGGAGTTCATCTTCACGCTCCCAAGTGGCTTCATCAGTAATGGTGCGAATCGCACCTTGCAGAACTTGATGGACTTGTTGCGAGTCCTTCTTTCTGCGGTATCAAGGATTTTTGTGGGGTGTTCTTGATAAGACAGGTCTTCTTGGAGATCGATTAGCTCATGATCCACGGTCCTCCCGGGATCTTTGAAGCACTTCTTGAGCTGAGAGATGTGGAAAACATCATGGACTTTTAGTTTTTCCGGGAGCTCAAGGGCATAAGCAACTTCTCCTCTTCTACCACGAATCTTGAAAGGACCGATGTATCTAGGAGCCAGCTTTCCTTTGATACCGAAGCGGTGTGTGCCTCTAATGGGAGTGACACGAAGGTACACGAGATCACCAGGGGCATACACCATGTCCGTGTGCTTCCTGTCATAATTGCTCTTCTGACGACTTTGAGCAATCTTCAGGTTCTCAAGAATGATATGCACCTTCTCCTCCGCTTGAGTTACAATGTCAGGGCCAAACCAGATTCTTTCTCCTGCACCTGACCAACCAATCGGAGTTCTGCACTTGCGACCATAGAGAGCCTCAAATGGTGCCATCTTCAGACTTTTCTGGAAGCTGTTGTTGTAAGAGAATTCAGCATAAGGAAGACATTCCTCCCACTTCATGCCAAAAGAGATAACGCAAGCACGAAGCATATCCTCCAGAATCTGATTGATCCTTTCAACTTGTCCTTGCGACTGAGGGTGGTAAGCAGTGCTGAAGTTCAACTTTGTTCCCAAAGCATTTTGGAAACTCTCCCAGAACTTGGAAGTGAAGATGCTCCCACGGTCTGAACTGATCTCAAGCGGAACCCCATACAGAGAGACAATTCTGTTGATGTAGAGCTCAGCCAACTGAATTCCAGAAATTGTTTCCTTGACGGGGAAGAAATGAGCCACTTTAGAGAGCCTGTCGATGACAACAAAGATTGTATTGTTGCCCTTCCGTCCATCTCTACTTTCTCCCATTTCCATTCCGGGGGTTTCAATGGCTGTAGAAGACCGAAAGGTTTCTGATGGACAGCTTTCACTCTGCGGCAGACATCACACTCCGAGACATACTTGGCACAATACCGTTTCAAACCAGGCCACCAATATTGTGTTTTCAAGTCCATGTACATCTTTGTGATGCCAGGATGGATAGAAAGAACAGAATCGTGCGCCTCCTTGAGAACTTGCTCTCTTAAACCCGGGTAGTTTGGAACAAACATCCGGTGTTCAAAGAAAAGCGTGCCTTGATCATCAACGTGGAAGGACTCATACTTCGGAAGCTGAAGTTTGGAGATGATCTTTTTGGTGTGTGGATCGCCAAGCTGACGAGAGCGAATCTTTTCTTCCAAGAGAGGAGTAGCCAGAAGGTTCAGGAGATGCCCTTGTTCCACAATTTCCAGGTTGAGCTGACGGAATTCCTCGCACAAGAGAGGCTGTTGCTCTTCCACCATGAGGTTGTTGACATAAGCTTTGCGGCTGAGAGCATCGGCCATGACATTCGCTTTGCCCGGAGTGTAGTTGATGGTCAAATCAAAATCATTGATTGCTTCAATCCATCTCCTCTGCCGAAGGTTAAGATCAGGCTGGGTGAAGATATACTTCAAACTCTTGTGGTCAGAAAAGATCTCACAACGATTGCCAAGCAAGTAGTGCCTCCATAGCTTCAAAGCAAAGACAACTGCTGCGAGCTCGAGGTCATGTGTGGGATAGTTGATCTCATGCGTCTTCAACTGTCGAGAGGCATAAGCAACCACTTGTTTCTCTTGCATAAGGACCGCACCCAATCCTTGCAAAGAAGCGTCACAGAATATCTGGAAAGGCTTAGATGTATCCGGAGGAACCAAGACTGGTGTGGAAGTGAGCTTCTCTTTGAGTGTCTCAAAGCTTGCTTGACATGCAGGAGTCCAAAGGTATTTCTTGCCTTTCTTGAGGAGATCGGTAAGAGGCTTCGCTATCTTCGAGAAGTTCTGAACGAAGCGACGACAATAACTAGCCAAACCAAGAAAACTCCGCACTTCTTTGACATTAACAGGAGGAAGCCATTCAACAATTGTCTTCACAGTTTCCGGGTTGACTGCAATGCCCTTGGCAGAGATGACATGACCAAGATAGGTTACTTCAGGCAGCCAAAACTCACACTTTGAGAACTTTGCATACAAGCGGTTCTCACGAAGCTTGTTTAGGACACACCGAAGGTTTTCTTCATGCTCTTCTTTGGAATTGGAATAGACTAGGATGTCATCCAGATAGACCACAACGAACTTATCAAGGTACTCCATGAAAACCGAGTTCATGAGCCTCGAGAAGGTAGCAGGTGCATTGGTGAGTCCGAAAGACATGACCGTGTACTCATACAGGCCATAGCGGGTGGTGAAAGCTGTTTTAGGCACATCTTCCTTGCGAATCTTGATTTGGTGATAACCACTCCTCAAATCCAGCTTAGAGAATACCACAGCTCCAGCTAGCTGATCGAAGAGATCATTAATCCGCGGAAGGGGATATTTATTCTTGATGGTTTTAGCATTGAGAGCCCGATAGTCAACACAAAGTCTATCAGTCCTGTCACGCTTCTTCACAAAGATTGTTGGGATACCCCAAGAAGAAGTACTGTGTTGAATGAAACCCAACTTCTCTTGCTCATCAAGTTGACGTTTGAGTTCAGCCAACTCAGCAGGACCCATTTTGTAAGGCCGCTTGGAGATAGGAGCCGTTCCAGGTTCAAGCTCAATTACAAACTCAACCTCACGATCCGGAGGCATACCCGGCAACTCTTCAGGAAAGACATCTGGGAACTCACAGACCACCGGTACACTCTGAATAGCTTCCATAGCATCATCATTCAGAGCCGCCAAAGAGAAAAGCTGGATAGCAGGAGTCAAACTTGGAGAAAAGACTATATGGCCTTCAGGAATCTTCAGAGAAACCGAGCGTTCAGCACAATCAATCACAGCTGCATTTGCTGTCAACCAATCCATGCCCAAGATGACATCAATGTCAGAATTGCCCAGAACAATTAAGGAAGCCGAGAATGAAGAGCCACCAATCTCAATTTGATTGCCATGGCTGACTTTAGAAGCTGCCATCTTTGCTCCAGGAGAAAGGACCATTAACCGCTTGAGGAGAGGAACCAATGGTAACCCATTCTCATATGCAAACTTGATAGGAACAAAAGAATGCGATGCACTAGAATCAAACAAAACTCGTGCAGGGACTGAGTTAACGGATAGCATACCCATCACAACTCCAGGTGCATGCTCAGCTTGAGCGGCGTTGACACAGTTGGCACGAGCAACAGTAGACCCGGGCTTGGTGTTGATGTTGAGAGCCCGAGGTGGTGGTGCACGAACCAAAGGAGAGCTTGCTGCAGATCTTGGCGGGGGTGGAGGAAGAGCTTTGTTTTTCAACGGGTAGTTCCAGTTCAGATGCCCAGGGTCTCCACACATGAAACAAGCACCAGGTGGACGTGGAGCAACGTAGCCAGGGACTCCGCCAGGCGCTCCAGGGTAGTGGTGGTTGTAGCCCCTGGGAGCAGCAGTGATGGAGTTTAGTGGCCTTGACGCGTAGCTTGCAGGTCTTGGTGGAGCCGGGAGCGACGGTGGGGTGTTAGGAACCCAGACACGCCGCTTAGAAGGAGCTGCCATAGCTGAAGAGCTTGATGCATCACGGTTGTGTTTCTTGGACTCCTCAAACACTTGCCTACTTGCTTCCTCTTGCAGAGCTGTGTGCTGAAGTTCCAGAAAAGATGCCGGCCTTGCATGTGTGATTGCATATTTGATCGATGCATTGAGCCCTTGCCTGAACCTCTTTTGCTTCTTCTTGTCATCAGAGATCTCATCGCCACCATAACGAGAAATATTCATGAAATTCCTGATGTAGGTGTTGACATTATCATTTCCCTGCTTAAGGTTGAGAAAAGCTTCCTTCATCCTCTCCATGACAATTTCTGACAGATACTGCTCTTTGAACGCTCCCGTGAACCGTTCCCAAGTAGGCTGGAAACCAGCACAGTTTGCCTTCAGGTAATTCTCCCACCAGAGAGCTGCATCTCCCTTCAGAAGGTGAGTAGCACACTTTACCCGCTCTTGCTCAGGAACATCAGCAGTCTCGAGTAGCCTTGACATCTCACGCAACCAATCATCCGCATCCAGTGGTCGATCAGAAACATCAAATTGGCGAGGGTTGAATTTCAGGAAGCTTTTGATGTCTCCTCGCTTGGGAGGTGGAGGTAGTGGAGCAAACTCATTCCTCCGAACACTTTCCTCAAAGCGCTGTTGGTTCTGCTGCATTGCTGCTAAGGCATTGGCGATGTTTGACAACGCGAAACCCAGTTCAGGTGGTATGTCCTCATCAGAACGGCGTGGTGGAGCCATCCTGTGATTGATATAAAACACAAGTCAGTACTATAATGGAGAATAATAATAATCCAAAATAGTACCAAGATGGAATTAACCAAGATTAAAGGATACAATTTACTAAGATGATATTAAAATATCAACAAAGTTCAAAGCACCTAGAGGATATTAAGCATATCGCACACGACTGAAAAGGAGTGTGGTACAAAAATATATCAAAGAAAATTTTTTCCACAAATTTCGGCATTAAAATACCAATAGATGCGCAAAATTACTTAACGAATCAAGATTAGTGTCTCTACCGATTCAATATACAAAAGCGAATGATAAGAGTAGTGGTATGGTCGCGACTCCATCCCGCACTCAAATCATTACTCCGCACATGAACAAGTGGAACACATATCCTAACCCCTTCTTCTCACGACGAACCTAAAGATTGGTAACTACGGAAACGAACACCCCAAACAAGATAACGTCGGATACAAAGAGTAAGACAGATTGCGTCGGTAAACAACGAATCAGATAGATCGCGTCGGTTTGCAAAAGCCTGTCGGTATGGAATGTACCAACAGTTGATAACCAAAGGCTAATTAGATAACAACTTGGATGCAACAGATAGACAAGGAATTACACACACACACAACCTATGGTACTACGGAAACCCAGAACACGTGAATCCTAGTTTGAATTTTAAGGAGAGGATTGAAAACGTTACACTTCCTTACCAGAAAAGGGTGGGTGGGTGGGTAAGAAGAAAAGTGGAAGCAGTCCTACTCTCGCGTTTTGTTTTTCCCTAGTATACATAACTACCAAAATATTTGCTAGACTGACAACGACCATTTGGCTGAGACCCTGAAGGGCGGGATGGCTCTGATACCAATTGTAACTACCTCGGTGAATTACGCTCCTAGATACAAGCCTGGATGAACGGTAGTGGTTGAAATAGTACGGTGGGGCCCAAAAGCCACTCACGGGTAGACCTTTCGGCCGTCCCAACCACTTCCAATTCATCGGGACCTGTATGGGCGGCGTAATCGGCAGGCGAAGGGATCAACTACATACACAAATGAGTATGTATGCAAGCCACCATACAAAAGTACATCAGAGCCATTCCATCTAGAAAGAAAGGAAATATAGCAACACCACACGGCAAGATTCAAATGACCTAGATAGATATAATATTTTAGGATATTTCCTCATACATCACACATCAGAGTATCAAGCGGAAGCGGCAGAACAAAGTCCGAGTACGGATAAGAAGCAAATCGGCATAAGATGCCACAGAAATAAGCACATCCCGCCCACAGAACTCACGGATCCCCGTTCCCG
This sequence comes from Avena longiglumis, assembly GCA_030063025.1. Classification (NCBI taxonomy): domain Eukaryota; kingdom Viridiplantae; phylum Streptophyta; class Magnoliopsida; order Poales; family Poaceae; genus Avena; species Avena longiglumis. The sequence goes on from CP125975.1 coordinate 401,815,999, forward strand.
GAATCTCTACACCGAACGATCGTTGCCCACATCATCAGCCTCTTCCACCCAGTATCCGTCCTGCGAGTGTACCTGTTCATCTGAACCAATAATTTATCGTGTGAGACCCTAAGGGTACTCAGCAAGTCTTTATGCCTCTAAAGGGGACACAACCTGGGGTGACGCAATTGCAGCGAAAGATAAACCCTAACAGTTCTATAGATAAACGCTAACCATCCGCCTAACCAATGATAGACGGATGTCCGTGAATTAATGACAACAGTTATAACAGTAATTTCATCAGATCCATCCTCCTCCTCGCTTACCAACGAGGAAGCGGACGAACAACCCCCCCATTCGTTGGCAATTTTATTAACCATTCCATGAGTGTTGCACTATTAACTAGTCAATTACTTAGTCAGATTAAAGAGGTACTTTAGTTATGCTTGTCTATGATCGAGAAACTGTGCTCCAAGTCGTCCATAACCGCGGACAAGGCTTTCAGAAAGTTTTACCCTGCAAGGGTGCACAAATAGCAACACACACTCGATCAACCTCGGAAAAACCAAATCAAAACCCAACGAGGCCTTCACGACAAAGCAATCACATGATTCAGAAATATTTCAGGGGGCCACCCCATTAAGCTACCCGCAACGAAGTTTGCTGACTTCGAGACGGACTCAAGGTTTGCGCCATGGGTAAGCATCGGGAACCCGAAAATGTGACTGGGCTTGTCGATACCGCGAAAACACTCCGCTTACCTAAACAGTACAGTGTGCTCCTCGCACAATCTTAAATAAAGCAGTAGCATGGCATAAGTACAGGATCGTAAATAAAACCTCAAACTAGTTTGTGGCCCCAAGAAATAAGAATGAATCAAGCTCTGGCTCAGGGGGGTCCCATAAGCCTCCCGGATGTGGATAGCGCGAATATTCTTGGAACAGGAATCAAGTACTCGGGGTCTTACGGGACACAAGTGAGCAGGAAAAACCAAATAGCAGATATTGCCCACCGGTGCCACTTTCATTAGTTATCCCATTGCTACTCAGGTTAAGTTGTTTAGATACCTCGTTATCCATCAGACTCTCACATACCCTACACATGCTGTTCTACGACTCGCATGGCTCAAACAACTCCTGTAGTAATGGCTCATGGGACGGAGGAACAAGCTTGGTGGGGTTTAATGTAAAGGCTATGCAATACTTGGGATTCAGTTTAATGCAATCGCGACTCAATGATGCAAGAATAAGATAGAGGCAGTAGGTACTGTATGTATGCAGGCATGTGATAGTGCTTTCCTGGCAACTCAGTTGAAGCGAGAGACGGATCTGGGTAGTGCTCCTGGTTCTCTTGATTAATCCCCTGCTCAGTGTCTATTCGAAGAAGAACCAAACAAACAAGGGCCAACATAAATAAAGTGCGCAAGCATATGAATAAAATGCGACAAGCAAACAATCATGCCATGATGAATGATGCATAAGTTGCATGGCAATAATGTAGCATGGCATGGGTGAGGGGTAGAATACAAGAAATAACATTTTTATTGAGTTTTGGTCATATTTTATTATCATATTAGTTGCTGTATACTATATATTTATATGATGCATGCTGCAATTTAAGTCATGGATAGCATGGACAGAAAGGTCTCGTCGAGCTGATCATTTTAGACATATCATTTGTCAAATTCGGAGTTTTAAAACAAAAGTTATTAATTTATTAAGGTCCAGGGGCATTTTGTTGTAATTTAATTCAACTTGAAATTTAAAGTGTCCAAATAATATTTTGAATGGCATATTTGAAATCCTCACATTTTTCTGATTCAAAAACATATATTATTTGTATTATTTGGAATTATGAATTTAAATTTATTTTATAGTCAAAATTATTAAATAGGGTCAAAGTCAAAGGTTGACTAATTAAATTAATTCTGAAATTATTTGATTAAAGATTTGAATTAACATTCAAAAATAAAACATTTTTCATATTAAGTTTGAATTCAAAAATTAAACCATTTGAAAGTTATGATTTAATTCATATTTAAACAGTTTAAAAATTATTTGAATTTGAATTCAGTAAAGGTTCTGGACTTTTGTCACCCAGCCAGAAGCTACCCATAGTCACTGACCAGGTGGGGCCAGGTGCTGACTGGGCTGAGGCGAGAGGGGACACGTGGGCTGGTTTGGGGGACCCGGGTTGATTACAACGTTTGTGGAGCCTTTTGCAAAAAAGAGAGGCACGCATGTGGGGCAGCGTGAGTGCGGTTCGAAAGAAAAGGTTGAGGGGGTTTTGGGGAAAAAGGCCCCCAGGGTCCTGTTCCTCTTCTCTGAACCCGCCTGCTGTGCAGCGTGTCCATGGAAAGAGCTGAGGATCGAACCCGTGCCCTCTGGCGCGCTAGCGACGGCGGCTACCACTGCGGTGTGTGTGCGCTTGGTGACAGAAGGGAGGTCGCGACTAGCTAGAGGTCTCTGCGATGCGCAGCGGCAGACGCTGCCTTCGCCGGTGCCGCCGATGCGCTTCAGCCGACGCCTTGATGTGAAGCGATGAAGGGTAGGGGCATGTCTGGGAGGCTCAGGGACTCACCGCGAGGCCGATGGTGTGGTCGACGAGGCTCGGGGAGGTCACGATCGGAGGCGAGGCTGGCGCACCGGCGGCTAGGGTTTGCGTCGGGTGGTAGCGGTGTCCTTCGGGTCCAGGGCTCCTCCTCCTCGCTGGATCGTGCAGGACGAAGCAGAGGAACGCTGTAGGCTTCCTCGACAACCCTAGCTCCTCGCCTGCCTCCTGGATCGGTGTGTTCTAGAGCGAGCCGATGGTGGTGACCGGCGTCGGGGTATGGCGGCGGTGGAGAAAGAGGGGGAAGAGGGGAGGCGAGGCAGGGCCTCTGGGGAGATCTGGGAGAGGCCAGAGGTGGGGAGGGAGGTAGATAAGAACGAGGGGTGAGGTGGTTGGCGTGGGGGAGGGGATGGTGATAAAGGTGGTCTCGGCCACCTTTGTCCTCTCCTCCATGTGATCGGCAGGGCTCGGCAAGGCAGGGGGGAGGGGAGAGGGAGGCTGCCAGGTGGGCCAGGGGGGTAAGGAGCTCGTGGTGGGGCAGGGCAGGCAGAGGGAGAGCAAGAAAGGATAGGGGGAAAAGAGAGGAGATCCTCGGGTGGGGCTAGGGTTAGAAGGGAGAGAGATAGCTAGGGGGTATGGTGGGGGCTAGCTAGGAGGGAGAGAGAGGCCGAGAGAGAGGGGGTTAGGGCTTAAGCATGCACACATGATCACATATGGATGGGGATGTTTTGGAGAGGGGGTAGGGTTTAGGGTTAGAAGAGAGGGTGAGATGAGAGGGAGAAAGTGTAATTAGGACTAGATTAGATGAGGTGATTAGGGTTTAGTATCTTGGAGGAGAGAGTAGGGTTTAGAGAGAGAGGAAGAGATGTGAGAGAGGTTTAGGGTTGGATTGGGGTTATGGGGTATGGTTTGGACAAAACAAACAAGCTCAAGAAAAGGGAAAAGAGATGGTCCATGCAAAAAGAAAACAAATAAAAATTCAAATGACAAGTAAAAAGGGGGTGCTTGCATGGCTCTAGCTAGATCAAGCAAAAGGAAGGAGAGAGTGAGATAAGAGAAAAGACCCACTCCAAGAATTTCAAAATAAAAACCAGATGACTTGGATGTGGTGGTTCTGCATGGCCCATGCAAACAATAAATGCCATGCATTCATATTGTGAAAACAACATAAAATCACATGGCATTCTTCCATGCATTCCCAAAAGGTGGAATAAGGCCAAGCAAAAAGGGACTAGTATTGGATCCACCCAACCCACATGAGCTAGGTAAACTCAATTAAATGCCAGCTCATATTAATTGGATGGTGGAATTATAAGGTGGTGAAGAAAAGGTGGTGGAGTCAATAAAAGATATGCCCCCAACTCAACTTGGGCATTTGAACAATATATCAAGATCCAACTACAATATCAAGAGGCAAATACAATTAATGATGCATATGAGGTAAGAACCAAAACACAAGGGTTTGTATGATGCTCAAATGCAAGGTGGCATGATGACATGAGCATGATAACATGGTGATGCAACAATTATATGTAGGAAGTGGCCATTTTATTACTAGATCAGGTAGCATTACAGATGTTAGACAACTGGGATGCTACAATATCCTCTACGAATTACCAATTAATATGCACGCTACGAGTGATAACAGCCACGACCTGCACATTCAGCTACATGCGAGAGAAAGAAGATACAGCTGACTTCTCCATCCCATTCCAAATCTCATGGTTAACGCGTGATATACGGCGCAAGAATCACTGGCGACATTGGTTGTTAAGTCCTAGATAATATGTTCCTTTACCACCGAAACTTTTATAGTAGGTTATTACCTCATGGTAAATAACCTATAATCATATTATTATGAAAATAGTGTTTTCTGACCTTTTTCAAATGCAGGTGATGACAACACTGGATTTGCAAAATACTTTACAGAAAATAATCAAAGGACATGAGCAAGTGTGAACTTGCCTTTTGTGATTGCAAGACTATGCACTTGCGATCTTCGAGACGACATAAGATCCAATATCTGAAATCTGTATCATTGGTCCGATAAGGACTAATGTTTAAAGAAGCAATATGCTTTTATGCAGAAGTAATGCTATGCTTTTTGTAAAACTCCCAAAGCGAACCCCCAATACTGTAAGTGAAGTGAACTTAGGTGATTCCTTTAAGAGTTGGTTCATCTTCCAATTTTTACTTCATAGGAAATGCATTTATAGGAATTTTAAGTCTTGATATACAAGATATAAAAATACAGTGTAATAGTAATCTAAGATTTAGATTAGTTGCTATTTGGTGATTATGATGGAAGTCTATGTATTGGATTATTAAGGTTTGAAAGAACTTTCATAAAGTTGTTGCTTGAAGTGGCAAAAAGAATAACATTTGAAGAAAATATTTCTTTTCCAAGGTTTAAACAACCTTTATAGTTAATAGAACGTGATCAATGCCTTTTGGTGTTTGATTGATTAGTTTAGACTTGAGATGCTTGATGTCTTAATTTAAATAGACCAAAGTTAACTATAAAAACATAAGTAGTTTTTTAGACACGATGTTTATAAGCTTTGAGACTAAAGTTAACTTTAAAAGGGTAAGTAAACTTAAAGTGTAACATGTTTTAATTATTTCCAAGTTTTAAATTTATGATAGGTATAACTACGGTGTGGAAGTATTAACTTTATATTTAAGTGAATGATTAGATTAAATTTGTTTTGCTATTATGAAAATAATATGCAATTATTAAATGAAAGTATAATGTGGATGATATTATTAATGTGTTAGATTTACAGTCATGTTAACTATAATTTAGATTTTGAGATTATCCCCCCTTAGTATCAGTGAATGACGTATAAAGTTATTTTGAAGGTTGTGGTTTTGAATTTTTGATTTAAGGTTTCAAAATATATTATAAAGTTAATATTTTACACTTAAGTTTTTATTATAAACCTTAGTTATGGTTTAGAACTTTAGTAATTTGATTTTAAGGTTTTAATATTTCTAAAGAAATATAATTATTTTTTATTTAAGAAATGTTTTTTTAAGAATTTTCAAAATAGATGATGGACAAGGATTGATTACTTTAAAATATTAAAGCCTTTCTCATAGTATTTTCAATATTTTTCTAGTGTAATATATTTATTCAAGATCTTAAAAATGATTTTTTATTTATTTTTAATTATTAATCTTATGTTTATAAAATTCCATAAAGGATCAATTATATTTGAATATTAACTTAAAATTTTGTTTATAAAATAATGAAGTTAGTATTTTTATAAAATAGTATATTTATTTTTATACACAAAAACGATTTTTATTTATTTTTTAAGATATTTTCTTATATTTTAAGAATTTATTGAGAATTCTAGTGACTTTAACAATTAATGGTATTTTATAATATTTTTAGGTATTATTTTTATGAACATTTTGATATATAATATGTATTTTTAGGATTTTTCTGTATTTTTATAGAGCTAAAAAGATTTATAGGGTGTTTTGGTAATTCATTTGTTTTGTTTTATTTTATTTCTTATCCTATTTAATCTGGGTCATTTTGTTGGGCACATGGGCCAGCTCGGCCCAACTAAACTTGGCTTGGGGCCTTCTTGACGCCGACTAACACTCTCTTCCTTACCCAACACACGTCACTCACGACCACAGCAATGAGACCCAAATCCCCTCGTCTCTATCTCTCTCGTTTCTCCTCTGTTTTTCTTCCCCACACACGACCAAGCCGTTGTCCACCGCCCTGGCTAGCTACTAGCCGTCTCCAGCGCCGCCCCTGCATGGCTATGACCCAGCGGCCCCCTTCTACCTCGAATCCCCATCGGCATGGATCTCTACACGACCCCCTGCCCATGGATAACCCTAGCCATGCGACATGGGTCTGTCGGCACGACACCATCGCCCTAGCGACCGCTTGTCGCATGTGACCTCCTCCACCACGAGTTCCTTCTTCTACTCATCCCTGCCTTCCTCAAGTCTATGCTGGTGGGACGGTAGCGTAGCTGCAACCCCGGCGTCCCCGACCTGCTACCTATGTGACCATGATGTGGTGGTGACTCTGCTACTATGACCGGCCATGGTTTACTCTTCTTTGTCGAGTATGTCAACATTCCACCAGGGCTACGCCTTCGGGTCTGGTAAGTTACTTCTGTGACTGTCCCTTGAGCCGATGATATGTTCTTGTATTATTTTAGGTTTAGATTCTTGGTAATCTAGGATTGGAGCTGCTGGTTATGGTTATGGAATATTCATTGATGGCTTGATTTTAGGAGTCTATAGGTTTTGTGGTTGATCATGTGCTAGCAGGTCTGATTTCTATAATTCTCCAATTGTTGTACTAATGGAGGTAGATGTTCCTATTGCTTCAGATAATTGCATCTACTCTAAGTAGATTATACACCTACCACTTGTTTGTATAAATGGTGTGTTACAATGTATATAAACGAAACAAATATGACATCATTAACTTGTAGAAATATATATCATATATATATTTGTTCTTGTGGTACGCAAATAAAATAATTTGACAGACTTGTATTTGATGTACCCACCAATCAGTGTATATATGAGGTGTAAAAGTGGGTACAGATTACTGTGATATGCTAGAGTATGCATATAATTATGGCTAATTGTTGGATGACTAAGTATATAAATGGCACCAAGCATGTCATTCCTTTAATCTTGTTGTGTATTTGAAAGTATATGAAATGCTTTTCTGTGTATTTGTTGTGATTTACTGATAATTAAATGATGTAGCACTTCAGGTAATTTGCTTAGTATCTTTGCTACTTGATTTAAATGGCCATTGACTATCTGATCATATGCTTACAATATCCATGGCAGATTTGTGTTGTCAAGTGCAAAGTGTACTTGTTTTGTTTAAAAATCTGTAGGTGTCATGATTAAAGAACATGCTTTTCTTTGTTATGAATTTGTAGTATATGTGTGGTGCATTATTGCCGATCTCCATACTCTATCTTACTGTCCTATTTTTGTGTGGTTAGGGTGTGAGATCCTGTTTATACCAGGAACCATCAGCTCAACAAGTTGATCTGGTTCCCCTCTCTGTTGATCTCCGATTCTCTATTTAACTGTTAAGAACAGATTTTGTGCTTGATCTCATGGCCTGGCCTATGATGCAAGATCCTGAGGCTTTATTTTTAATAAGAACAGATTTGTTACTTGATGTTTTGTGTTAAACAACTTAGTGGCTTCTAATGCTATGAGATCTGCTGTTGTGGTGCCTCCCATGTGGAGTGTGCACAACAGTAGATTCAAACAACATGATTTGTTGCTATTTGTCCCTGCCAATGATGCAAAGGCCGAGGCACATATTTGTAGAAAAAAATAGATATCACTTGTGCTTGAATAAACTTGATAAGACCAGATGCTTTACTTGTTTGTGTACTATGCCCATGATTTGATAATCTCTAGCTGGTTTAGCTATAGAAATGATTTGAGATGGCTTACAGATGGTACATGTATTTATTATACCTAGTTTGAATGTTCGTTTGGTTTGGTCAACTCTATGGCTGCTGCTAGTGCATCTGCCACTGTGATGCCTCGCTTTGGAGTGTACACAGGGTAGATCTCACTAGGTAGTTGACTGCTGGGATGAGTTATCCAGGAGACTTCAATTGGGTTGCCAATGATGCTAAGGCTGAGGATTTAATTTGGAAATAAGATAGATAGATACTACTGATGCCTAGAAGTTCAATGATGAGACAAGCATAGCATCTCTATGCCTATCTGAGAACAAACTCAACACTCCCAAAATCTTTTCTAATGGAACAAGTAAGAACAGATATTATTGATGATATGGGTGGTCAACCTGATGCTTGTCCTTTAGTGTCATATGTTTCTGGATCTTGATTTACTTCCTCCACTTGATAAATCTGTTCTTCCTGGTATCTAGGATTGACTCCAGAATCCAACTGTTGCAGTAGATGGTATTGTGGCCTTGATCTACTGCAGATGTTTTCCTCCTCCCATCCTTCTCCTCCTTGATATGTTTCCTATGATTTCACCAACACATGGTGTTGGTTATGTAGTGTGGATTGTGGTTCCTGGTGGTAGCTAGCAAGAATAGGTGATGATTTGATGGTGGGGAGGAATGGTATGATCTGGTTGTGTAGTGAGGAGAATGAAATAATATGTGTGTGTGGCTTCTTCCTAGCTACGGCTGATTTCTTCCTTCTTTGTACCTGGTACTCTCCCTGCTGTGTTGACAACACATCAATTGCATGCTATGACAGTGCTGCTGTCAAGTGGGACTGATGTCGTGCAAGTTTCAATTCGTTGAAACCTGTGCCCACGGATCACTTCGGCTGATTTGGGTATTATCCTATTTAGACTATTTCTTGATACTAAAAATGGTGAAACTTGCCCCAGGCCAGTGATTCATGAGTCTGAGGCCGAATGTTGGATTAGAACAGATTCTACATTGGCCCCTTTTTCTTGAATACTCGATGATGTGTTCAACAATGCATCACATTGCCAGACTGAGAGTTCAACTAACACTAACCCATTCTTTTATTTGTTTTCTTTTTATCTCATTATTATGCAGGAATAAAAGTGAATAGGAAGAAAATATTCAAGACAAGAAGATACAGTTTAAAATTTTCTTTCTTTTTTATTCTTTTACAACTTTATTTTATTCTTAAGTATTGTAAATAATATTGTATTCTTTTACTAATGTAATAAAGTTCATTTTTATTTTTGTTAGTTGAAACTTGTAATGGTTTGTATCTTATTTAATAAAGTTAAATTTTCTTTCTTTTTATAATTTCTATTATGTAGGGTTTCGTAGCATGGAAAACAAAAATTTTCCACCGCATACAAACAAACAAGCCAAGATCTATCTACTAGATTGTAGCAACGAGTCGATGGAATAACTCACCCTCGAAGATTCCAAAGTGTTTAACGAGAGCGGATTCTCGTGGGTGATGTAGTCGTACTCTTCCCGATCTCAAGATCGCGTAGACGATCCTTCCGGCCATGCGTTCTAGCGCTCAAGACCGGTCACACGTTCGGTACTCGACGAAGACCTTCCTCTCCCTTGTTCCAGCAGGCAGCGGAGGTTGTAGCACTCTCCTTGCGATTCCGGCAGCACAACGGCGTGGTACCGGAAGTAGAGGGGAGATCTCGCAGGGCTTCGCCTTAAGCCGGAGCGAGTATGGTGGGCTATGAGAGAGCTCCTCGGCGATCTATGTTTTAGACACACCAAGGAGGAGGTGCTAGAGCCGGCGTCTAGGGTTTGGGGCACCCCAAGTCGGCGGCTAGGGCAACCCTAGGAGGCGGCGGCAGCTGCAGGAGGTGGTGGCGCCAAGCTAGGGTTTGGAGGAGAGGTACTTGTGTGTCCTAGGAGGGAGCCCTGCCCCTCCTTATATAGGTGGAGGGGCCGGCCGGCTAAGGGGAGGGAGGGGAGTCGCTCCCCAACTCGGGTTGGGTGGTGCGCCGCCGGTTGGAGGAGGGATTCCCTCCCCAACTCGGTTTCCCACTCATCCTCTTTCCAAAACTTGCCATTTGACTTTTCAATTTAGGATTTGAATAAACCCTTTATTTTGGACAGCGAAGACACTTAGTACATGATGCAATCATTCCAACTTTCAATGACACATTCATGTACCCCTTCCTCCGAGTCTTGGGACATTCCGAACCTTCTAGAACATTCCCGATGAAAACACCTAACCATTCCCCAACTCAAACGGGACTTTCCTTATATGAATCTTATTCTCGGACCATTCCGGATCTCCTCGTGATATCCGGATCCCATCCGAGACCAACAACATTCGGTCTCTTTCTCATCATACCATAACTACTCAAACAACATCGAATCCTTAAGTGTGTCTCCCTACGGTTCGTGAATTATGCGGACATGATCGAGACACTTCTCGAACAATAACCAATAGGAATCTGGAAATTCATATGGCTCCCACATATTTCTACGATTACTTTGCGATCGAATGAACCACTTACATACGATACCAATTTCCCTTTGTCTCACGATAGTTTACTTATCCGAGGTTATGATCATCGGTATCTGCATACCTAGTTCAACCTCGTTCGATCGTACTCTTTTCTCGTTCCGTGATATGTGATCCCTTGTGAGCCAGTCACATGCTTGCAAGCTAATTGGATGACATTCCACCGAGAGGGCCCAGTATATCTATCCGTCATATGGATGGACAAATCCCACTCTTGATCCATGTGTCTCAACCAATACTTTTCGAACACTCAATGCCACCTTTATAGCCACCCAGTTACGGTGTGGTGTTTGATGTCATCAAAGCATCCATCCGGTAAAGGTGAGATGCATGATCTCATGGTCGAAGGAATTAGGTTACTATGTATCAGAAAGCATATAGCAATTGAACTATTGAAATGACTTGATCTTTATGCTATGCTTATCTATAGGAGTATGTCCATCATATCATTCTCCTAACGATATGATCTTGTTGTTAATAACATCTCAATGTTCATGATAGGGAAACCACAATCATCTATTAACCAACAAGCTAGTACTATATAGAGGCTTTACTAGGGACTTCAAATTAAGTTTACAAATCACACAAGTATTAATGTGTCCTTGTTAATACTATTATAGCATGAATGTAAACATTTATCATAAACACAAAGATATAATAATAACTATATTTATTATTGCCTCTAGGGCATATCTCCAACAGTCTCCCACTTGCACTAGAGTCATCTAATCTAGATTACATGGTAATATACCGAACACCCATGGCAGTTTGGTGCTGATCATGTTTTGCCCTCGGGAGAGGTTTAGTCAACAGATCCGCCACATTCAGATCTGTGTGTACTTTGCAAATCTTTATATCCCCATCTTGGATATGTTCTCGAATAGCGTGAAAACGTAGCTTGATATGCTTCAGCTTCTTGTGTGACCTTGGTTCTTGCGCATTGGCTATGGCGCCCATGTTATCACAGTAGATAGACATTGGGTCCAGCGCACTAGGAACCACACCCAACTCTGTAATGAACTCTTTCATCCATATCGCTTCTTGTGAAGCCTCCGAAGCAGCCATGTATTCCGATTCAGTTGAAGATCTCGCCACAACGCTTTGCTTTGCACTCCTCGACTAGCTTCTGCACCATTCAAAATAAATACGTATCCATATTGTGATTTAGAATCATCCGGATCGGTGTTCCAACTAGCATCGGTGTAACCATTAACAACGAGCTGCTCATCACCTCCATAAGAAAGAACCATATCCTTAGTTCTTCTCAAGTACTTAAGGATGTCTTTGACCGCTGTCCAATGATCCACTCCTAGACAACTTTGATATCTGCTAGTTAAACTAACAACATATGCAATGTCGGGTCTAGTACATAGCATGGCATACATTAGAGATCCTATGGCTGAGGCATAGGGAGTCTTACTCATCCTTTCTCTATCTTCTGTCGATGTCGGACTTTGAGTTTTACTCAAGGTCATATTGGGCAACATGGGCAATAACCCTTTCTTGCTATCTTCCATTCCAAACCTCTTTAGAACTTTGTCCAAATATGTACTTTGTGACAATGATATTTGGCGTTTTGATCTATCTCTATAAATCTTTATGCCTAATATGTAAGCTGCTTCGCCAAGATCCTTCATTGAAAAACTATTATTCAAATATTCCTTGACACTATTAAGAAGGTCTACATCATTCCCAATCAACAATATGTCATCCACATATAGTATTAATAATGCTACAGAGCTCCCACTCACTTTCTTGTAAATACAAGCTTCTCCATAAGTTTGTATAAAACCAAAACTTTTGATCACCTTATCAAAACATTGATTCCAACTTCGGGATGCTTGCTTCAATCCATAGATGGACCTTTGAAGTTTGCACACCTTGTTAGCATCTTTAGGATCGACAAAACCTTTGGGTTGCATCATATACAACTCTTCATCAATGTCTCCATTGAGGAATGCTGTTTTGACATCCATCTTCCATATCTCATAATCATAATATGCAGCGATTGCTAACATAATCCTCAGGACTTTAGCTTCGCTCTTGGTGAGAAAGTCTCATCGTAGTCAACTCCTTGAATTTGTCGAAACCCTTTGCGACAAGTCGAGCTTCATAGACAGAACATTACCATCAAGATCTGTGCTTTCTTCTTGAAGATCCATTTGTTCTCGATGACCTTCCTACCATCGTAAGTCCACCAAAGTCCATACTTGGTTTTCGACATGGATCCAATCTCGGATTTCATGGCTTCTTGCCATTTATTGGAATCTGGGCTCATCATCACTTCCTCATATGTCTGTCTCATCGGTGTTGTCCACCAACATGACACTCATAACGGATCATACCAATGCAGGGTACGAGTTCTGACTCCGAGGCTCAGAGACTTCAGCAACTTCATTTTCATGATCATCATTATTAGCTTCCTCTCTATTTGTGCAGGCACCACAGAACTTCTTCCAAGGCTACTCGCAATTTCGAGAGAAGGTTCGACAACCTCGTCGAGTTCTACTTTCCTTCCAGTCACTTCTTTCGAGAGAAATTCCTTCTCTAGAAAGGATCCATTCTTGGCAACGAAGATTTTGCCTTCGGATCTATGATAGAAGGTATACCCAATAGTTTCCTTTGGGTATCCTATGAAGACGCATTTTTTCGCTTTGGGTTCAAGCTTGTCCGGCTGTAACTTCTTTACATAGGCTTCACAACCCCAAACTTTAAGGAACGACAATTTAGGTTTCTTCCCAAACCATAATTCATACGGTGTCGTTTAAACGGATTTAGACGGTGCCCTATTTAAAGTGAATGCGGCTGTTTCTAATGCATAACCCCAAAATGATAGCGGTAAATCAGAATCGACATCATAGAACGAACCATATCTAAGAGAGTTCGACACGACGTCGGACACACCATTACGCTGTGGTGTTCCCGGCGGTGTCAACTGTGAAAGTATTCCACATTTCTTCAAATGCTCGCCAAACTCGTAACTTAGATATTCACCTCCACGATCAGAACGTAGAAATTTAATCTTCTTGTTACGTTGATTCTCTACCTCACTTTAAAATTCCTTAAACTTCTCGAAAGTTTCGGACTTATGTTTCATGAAATAGATATACCCATATCTACTCAAGTCATCCGTGAAGGTAAGAACATAACCATAACCACCGCGCGATGCTACACTCATTGGACCACACACATCGGTATGTATGATTTCCAATAAGTCCGTAGCTCGCTCCATCATACCAGAGAATGGAGTCTTAGTCATTTTACCCATCAGACATGCTTCGCATCTTTCAAGTGATTCAAAATCAAGTGATTCAAGAAGTCCATCGGAATGGAGTTTCTTCATACGCTTCACTCCAATATGACCAAGACGACAGTGCCACATATAGGTCGAGTTATCGCTTGATTTCAAACGTTTAGCCTCAATGTTATTAATATGTGTATTTCCACTATCGAGATTCAATAAGAATAGACCATCTATCAAAGGTGCATGTGCATAAAACATATTACTCATATAAATCGAACAACCATTATTCTCGGACTTAAACAAGTAACCGTCTCGCAATAAACAAGATCCCGATATAATGTTCATGCTCAACGCAGGCACCAAATAACAATTATTTAAGTATAAAACTAATCCCGATGGTAGATGAAGGGGTAGCATGCCGACCGCGATCACATCAACCTTTGATCCATTTCCCACGCGCATCGTCACCTCGTTCTTCGCTAGCTTCCGTTTATTCTGCAAAGACTTTGCTTCGAGTTACAAATATGAGCAACCGAACCAAGATCAAATACCCGTGCACTACTACGAGTACTAGTGAGATACACATCAATAACATGTATATCGATATACCTTTCTTCTTGATGTTGCCGTTCTTGAAATCCGCCAAGTACTTTGGGCAATTCCGCCCAATGACCTTCTCCCTTGCAAGAAAGCACTCAAGATCGGGCTTAGGTCCAGCCTTGGTCTTCTTCGTCGTGGTAACTTTCTTACCACCCTTCTTGAAGTGTCCCTTCAGCTTAGACTTGCCTTTCTTGAATTTGGTGGTCTTATTGACCAACAACACTTGGTGCTCTTTCTTGATCTCCACTGCAGATTTCAACATGGCAAAGAGTTCGCAACGCCTTGTTCATGTTTTGCATGTTGTAGTTCATCACAAAGTTCTTGTAACTTGGTGGTAGTGATTGGAGGACATGGTAAATCCCCAAAGCATTAGGAATCACAATACCCAAGCTTTGAAGTTTGTTTGCGTGCCCAGACATCTTAAGCACATGCTCACCGACGACTGCGCCCTCTTCCATCTTGCAGTTAAAGAACTTTTCAGAAGCCTCATAGCTTTCAATTGCCGCATGAGTCTCAAAGATCAATTTGAGATCCTCGACAATATCATATGGGTCTGAATTCTCAAACCTTTTCTGAAGCTCCGATTGTAAACCATACAAGATAGCACATCGAATCGTGGAGTACCGAGTCTTCCGAGTGAGGTAAACATTCTTTACTTCATCGGAGCATCACCAGTGGGTCACCAATGTGCATCCAACACATAGGTCAAATTACCAGCTGTGAGGACAATCCTCAAATTGCGGAACCAATCCGCGAAGTTGCTTCCATTGTTTTTCAACTTTTCTTTCTCTAGGAACGCATTAAAATTGATGGTAGGGGCTGCCATTGATCTACAACATATTTGCAATAGTTTAGACTAAGTTTATGACAAATTGAGTTCATATTAATAAAATTAATCTAGGTGAACTCCCACTCAAAACAATATCCCTCACGTTGTTTTAGTGATCACACAAACCAAATTCACCACATCAACACCGATCATCACGAGAGTTGATATAGTTTAAATGGCGAACAATCGACATGTTCATCATATCTACTATATGATTCATGCTTTACCTTTCGGTGATCCATGTTCCGAGACCATTTCTGTACATGCTAGGCTCGTCAAGATCAAACCTTAGTTTCCGCATGAGCAAATCTGGCTTGCTCACGTTGTATACACTTGCGGAATCTAACACACCCGATCATCACGTGGTGCTTCGAAACAACAAGCTTTAGCAACGGTGCTAACTGAGGGTGAACACTTTATGACTTGAAATTCGTGTGCATGAGGGATCATCTTATAATGCTACCGTCGTATACTAAGCAATACAAGATGCATAAAGGATTAACATCACATGCAATTCATAATATGTGATATGATATGGCCTTTCTTCTTTGTGCTTCCGATCTCCATCTTCTAGCACGAACATGATCTCCATCATCACCGGTATTGCATCAAGGTCAATGACGCTTATCCATGGTGGTTATCCACAGGCTTCAACTATTACAACTACTTTGAATAGACACGCGGGTCTTAACATAAATTAAAGACAACCATATGGCTCCTGCCGGTTGCCAACTTACAATAAGGAACATTGCATACACCAAATATAATCACAATCATGGCCATATCACATCACATCACACCCCTGCAAA
This sequence comes from Avena longiglumis, assembly GCA_030063025.1. NCBI lineage: Eukaryota > Viridiplantae > Streptophyta > Magnoliopsida > Poales > Poaceae > Avena > Avena longiglumis. The sequence continues at coordinate 401,831,995 of CP125975.1, forward strand.
ACAAAGTTAGACGCCTCTACTTTCTTTGCATGTTTTACGTGGTTTGGGGCTTTCAATAAGTGTCGTTCTAACTTACGAACAAGAACCACAACATTGATACTAGTATTGTTAATCACCTGTTGTAAATTGGATCTTAACTATGCTAGGAGAAACAGCACCATAAAGCCACTTATGCAATACAAGTTGCATGTCAAGCGTGGAGCAAGTCTCATGAACGATGTCATGTAAGGTTAGCCCGCCGCTTCATCCCAACATACCGCAAGATGCAAAGTACACAAGAAGCAATCGACAATAAAAGCATCAACCCACAATGACCATTGTGTTCTACTCGTGCAACAGATCTACATATAGACACGGCTCGATACCTTGTAGGGTTTCGTAGCATGGAAAACAAAAATTTCTACCGCATACAAACAAACAAGCCAAGATCTATCTACTAGATTGTAGCAACGATGTATTAACTCACCCTCAAGATTCCAAAGTGTTTAACGAGAGCGGATTCTCGTGGGTGATGTAGTCGACTCTTCCCGATCTCAAGATCGGAGACGATCCTTCCTGCGTTCGGCTAGCGCTCCCTTGATCGGTCACACGCTCGATTGACGAAGACCTTCCTCTCCCTTGTTCCAAAGCAATGGAGGTTGTAGCACTCTCCTTGCGATTCTGGCAGCACAACGGCGTGGTACCGGAAGTAGAGGGGAGATATCGCAGGGCTTCGCCTTAAGCCGGAGCGAGTATGGTGGGCTATGAGAGATCTCCTCGGCGATCTAGGTTTGAGACACACCAAGGAGGAGGTGCTAGAGCCGACAGCTAGGGTTTGGGGCACCCCAACTCGGCGGCTAGGGCAACCCTAGGAGGCGGCGGCAGCTGCAGGAGGTGGTGGCGCCAAGCTAGGGTTTGGAGGAGAGTGTAACACCCTTAGAATCGGCCCTATGCAAGTTTTAGCGAAATTCGCCAAACCCGCATAGAAACGATTCGAAGGTGCCCACCAGGCACTTTCATGCGGGTGGAAAGCAAAGTAATAACATTACACAACAGTCCTCGATGGGACCCACAGAACAGATATATATACCACATCGACTCAAAGAGTCAACAATACAAATATACGGTACAAAGATCCAAATCACCTTGAAAATGATCGAGCGTCCGACTACGGACAAGATGCAAATGGGGCTAAGAGCCCTGAAGAATAACCAATGGCGTCCATAACCCTGCCCAGGCCAAGCCGGAAGGGTAACCCTGCTAACGGCGTCGATCTCAAAACCTGCTTAAACAAAAGGGGTGCCGACAAAGGGCAAAGGAAAAAGAAGGAGCCAAGATCGAGGCCAAGACAGCGAGGCTAGAATTCGGTCCTCGCCTACATAGGTATGGTGGATCGAGCGGCAAAGATGCACTAAACAACCTATAGAGACTCGATACAACTGGCGGATATCAGAGAGGGATGAGAAAGACCTATTCGGATCCAACCTGAGACTATCATCAAACAAACCCATCCTGGCGTTTCCCCCTCGAGACCAAACGAGGAAGTCAACCGAGGAACGCACACAGTTGGCAGTTTTACTTATTCAGTTATCGTTGCAGCAATTACTAGTCAGGTTTAGATAATCGTCCTGATAAAGTAAGCAGTGGGCACTTTTAGTTAGTCATTCCGTTTTAGTGGCATCACTTACTAGTCAGATTCAATTAGCATGAGATAAACCCAAAACCCAGCAGTTGTTGATACTTTTACTTAGCCATTCCGTTATAGTGAAGCTGATTACTAATCATATCGGAAACAAGTTAATTTATGACAGTAAACTTTAGTTATAGTTGTCTATGATCAGGCACTGTGCTCCAAGTCGTCCATAACCGCGGACACGGCTTCTCGAAAAGATTTAACCCTGCAGGGGTGCACCAAAGTATCCACAGGCACTTCGACCCTTTTGCGGATCGGTTAACATACACCCATCGGTATGTCGGGGCCTAAGTCACGACGTTCCTGCACAAAGCAAGCACGGGGCCACCCACTAAGTACACCCGCAACGAAGTCGGCCGGTCTCGAGACGGACTTAGGGTTTGCGACAATGGTCAGAACGAGGGTCCCCAATCGGGACCGCTGACATAAATAAAACATTCCGCTTCAAAATAAAGACAAAGGTGCGACTCGCACAATCGTAAATAAAGCGGTAAAGCATGGCATAAGTACAGGATAGTAATAAAGCCCCAAACTACTTGTGGCCCCCAGTACAATACTTTGAAATCAGGTAATAATCAATGGGGGGCCCATATCTCCCCACCTGTGGTTAGCGCGCTCGATCTCGGAACAGGTGTCAAGAACTCGGGTCCTACGGGACACAAGTGGGCGGTCGGAAACCAAATCTTACCTATCACCCACCGATGCCTCTGCTTAGTTCAATTTTAGTTGTTAAACAGGAATTAAGGTGAACAATAATTAAACCATGATCATCTCCAACGTCAACATGCGGCCATTTCTCCAACAAAGGTGGTACTTGTCGACACACAAACTCTTGAGCAGGCGACTACGACACGCGGGTCCAACTATCTACCAAACAACAGGTAATAGGATGTGTCCAAGGCTATATATGGCTGCAAGGGATATCGCGGGTACGAAACTAGAGCATCGCAACACAGATAGCAAAGATCAACAGGAGGGAAGTAAATACTATAAAAGTAAGATAGGAAGAAAAAGGGAGATGCTCGCCTGAAAACATTGCCGAAGGTGCAACCGAAGATCGGGGCGAAGCTCACATCAACTCAACGGCCTTATCCGCGAAGAACCAAAGCACTAGGAGAAACACCGGATGCGATATTTAATACAACGGCAGAAGATCGGCATGATGCATGTATGATGTATGGCATGGCAAAGGTGCGATGCAATTAGGTCAAGATTAAGCGGAACCGGGGTCCCGACAATTAATTAGGTGGTGCATGTTGTTTAGAACCCCCGCAGTTTAAATGTTGTTTTAGCAAGACAGAATATATCACCGGTTCGCTACACAAGTTTAAATGAGGCCGATATGAGACTAGATTTGCCCGCATATGGGCCCCATATTTAATTATTAGGTGAATCGGCATAAGGCCCCCAAACCTCATGATTATGCATGCAATTATGGCAGTTAATATGCAACAAGTTGTTATTATCTTATAAAATAGGGTTCTCGGATAAGGGTCACACTTTAGGGTTCTCGACGATCTTGGAGGTTCCGGTTCGGGCCGGGTCCGTGGTCTAGGGTTCACGGATCTGGGGTTCGGGTTCGTGGAAGCGCTCGATTCCGGGTAGTTCTTGTTGCGTCCGTGTCTTCGTTCATGTTGTCGGTCATGGCTCGGGACGAAGCACTTGTCGATCGGGGTTCTCAGCGCTCGTGTCCGGTGTAATACTTGTCGCCCTCGAGGGAGTACTTGTCGCACATGTGTTCTTCGGGTTCTCCGCTGATCTTGTCGTATCGGTGTCGGGAACCAAATCCGTGAAGAAGTCCTTGTCGCCTTTGAGAAGAACTTGTCCGCACCGGGTTCGGGTTCGGAGGGAGAACTTGGCTCGTCACAAGGCGTCCTCGGTTCCGTGTAGACGATCATGGCGTTACGAGGAGAAGATCTCGCCACTCCGGAGATCTTGGGGTTCCGTCACGGCCTTCGGCACGGGGTTTTGGCGGTGTTCGGTTCGGATCCGCGACGAAGACCTTGGGGCACCATGTACCAGACATCCTTCGCATCCTCGGCATCGAGCCGGTCTTGTCGGTGAACTACCGGTACGAAGGTCTTGACATGCGCGGGATCGGTCTCGGTAGGCGTCTGGACGGGCCCGGCGAGATGGGGCGGAGGAGGAGCGGGTACGGTGGTCTGGCGGAAGTCGAGGCAGCGCCACGGCCGAGCTCGGAACGCTGGGCGGGCGAGGCGTCGGCTGGGCTCGGCCAGGTGGCGCTGCTCGGCCTCGCAGCGGCGGCGACGGGAGCCGCAGCGAGCGGCGGAGGGTCCTCAGCGCGAGGAGGTTCTGGCGAAGGTTCGCAAGGCACGGACGATGTCCTGGGCGGGCAGCAGCTGGTCGACGGGCAGGCGGAGGCGAGCTTCGCGGGCGGCGGACGCGGCCGGGCGCAACGGCAAGCGAGAACGGGCTGGCAAAGGCAGCGGCGAGGCAGCACAGGACCTGGCGCTGAGGCGGGCTCGGGCGCCGGCGAAGAGAGCGAGGCGGGCGGACGTCTGCCGGGCGGCTCATGGAGCTCGACGGTGGCAGCGGGAGATCGAGCAGTGGCATGGCGACGACCGAGAGGTGGTGGCGGGGCAGCATGAGGCCTTTCGGCGGAGGAGGGAGCTAGCCGGGCGAGGGAGGAGGGCGCAGGTCATGGCTGGCCGCGGGCAGAGTGAGGGGAGAGGGACTCATGGGAGAGCGGGGAGCTGGCTGTGGGCGCAGAGGCGGCGCTGGCTGCTTGGGGAGGGCGCTGGGCGGACGAGCTCAGGCGACCGCACGCTGCCGAGGCGGTTCTGGAGGCGGCGGGCGCCCAAGCAAGGCCGGTGAAGGCGCGAGGGGGACTGGCGGGTTCATGAGGCGCTGAGGCGCACGCGGCCGCAGGAGGAGAGGCGAATGGGAGCGGAAGAAGAAAGCGGGGCGCAGACGCCATGAAGGCATGCTGTGGGGCCTGTTCTGGGGGACAGGGGCTGCAGGGGAACCACGTGGGCTGAGAGGGAGGCTGCGTGCGTGTGGTGTTGGGTGTGTTCCAGCGTGTGTAGGCAGGTTGGTGGGTGAGGGTTGGTCGGCTGAGGTGGCAGCAGCCTAGTGGCTGGAGGGAGGAGAGAAGGTGAGGTGGCGGATGGGGATAGGTGGGGGTGAGGTGGAGGGTGTGTGTGGGTAGGGGACTGGGTAGCTTTAGGATTAATAGGGTGGTCTGGTTGGACCGAACTGTTGTATACGGGGGTGGTCGTTCGGGTCGGGTTGGCCCGTTCGACTGCCCCTACTAAAATAAATTAAATATTTTATTTATTTCAAACAAAGTTTTTGCAAACCGATATCGGCAAACCAAAATATACCGGGGACCCGGTTTTGAGGTTTGAATAAAGAGGGGCGTTTAGAAAACAACACGGGCTTTGCGGAAATAGTTTTGGCAAACAATGCATGATGATGACGATGCAATGCACAAATTCAACGCGATTTTCTAGTAGTGGTTTTTGCGGGATGCCACAGAGAGGTACTTGTGTGTCCTAGGAGGGAGCCCTGCCCCTCCTTATATAGGTGGAGGGGCCGGCCGGCCAAGGGGAGGGAGGGGAGTCCCTCCCCAACTCGGCTTGGGTGGTGCGCCGCCGGTTGGAGGAGGGATTCCCTCCCCAACTCGGTTTCCCACTCCTCCTCCTCTTTCCAAAACTTGTCGTTTGACTTTTCAATTTAGGATTTGAATAAACCCTTTATTTTGGACAGCGAAGACACTTAGTACATGATGCAATCATTCCAACTTTCAATGACACATTCATGTACCCCTTCCCCTCCGGAGTGCCGGACATTCCGGAACCTTCTAGAACAGTCCCGATGAAAACACCGAAACCATTCCCCAACTCCGAAACGGGACTTTCCTTATATGAATCTTATTCTCCGGACCATTATGGATCTCCTCGTGATATCCCGGATCCCATCCGAGACTCCGAACAACATTCGGTCTCTTTCTCATCATACCATAACTACTCAAACAACGTCGAATCCTTAAGTGTGTCTCCCTACGGTTCGTGAATTATGCGGACATGATCGAGACACTTCTCCGAACAATAACCAATAGAGGAATCTGGAAATTCATATGGCTCCCACATATTTCTACGATTACTTTGCGATCGAATGAACCACTTACATACGATACCAATTTCCCTTTGTCTCACGATAGTTTACTTATCCGAGGTTATGATCGTCGGTATCTCTGCATACCTAGTTCAACCTCTACGATAAGTACTCTTTCTCGCTCCGTGATATGTGATCCCTTGTGAGCCATCCACATGCTTGCAAGCTAATTGGATGACATTCCACCGAGAGGGCCCAGAGTATATCTATCCGTCATATGGATGGACAAATCCCACTCTTGATCCATGTGTCTCAACCAATACTTTCCGAACACTCAATGCCACCTTTATAGACACCCAGTTACGGTGTGGTGTTTGATGTCATCAAAGCATCCATCCGGTAAAGGTGATATGCATGATCTCATGGTCGAAGGAATTAGGTTACTATGTATCAGAAAGCATATAGCAATTGAACTATTGAAATGACTTGATCTTTATGCTATGCTTATCTATAGGAGTATGTCCATCATATCATTCTCCTAACGATATGATCTTGTTGTTAATAACATCTCAATGTTCAAGATAGGGAAACCACAATCATCTATTAACCAACAAGCTAGTATTATATAGAGGCTTTACTAGGGACTTCAAATTAAGTTTACAAATCACACAAGTATTAATGTTTCCTTGTTAATACTATTATAGCATGAATGTAAACATTTATCATAAACACAAAGATATAATAATAACTATATTTATTATTGCCTCTAGGGCATATCTCCAACATATTACTCTTTTAGTATATGTTATTAATTGAGATTTGAAAAACAATAAGACTTTTTGTTTGTAATAGTAATATTGATTATCCTTAATTGTATTCTATTTTTATTGAATTGTTTGTGTTTTGAATTTTCAATTCAAATACTCTTGAATTATATCAATTGTTTATTAAAGTCAAATTTGTTTCCCTCAAAATTATAAAATCAACAAAGGTCATGTCCAAATCCATCGCACATGTCCCGATGTTTCCATCAGAATAAGAGAGATCTCGATCCCTCCATAGGTTCTTTAGTTTTGCGCGAAAATTCCCCGGATTTTCTTATGCATGAATGCAATGCACACACATATGTCCTTTCTATTTCGAGGTGCTAATCCTGGGATGTTACAGACTCTCCCCCTTAAAATAAACTTTGTCCTCGAAGTTCGTATACTCTCATGTTTCAAAATGAGGAATTTCCATTGTATTGGTTACGACATTTCTCAATTCCATGGTTACCTCAAATGGGAATAATTGTAGTATCCCATATCCAGATCTTTTCCTTGAATTCTCCTCATATTTGAAATTCTCCAACTTGTTGTCTCCAATACTCCATTGTTCCTTTTACTATTATCCCTTAGGGATATGTCCTCATTATGAACTCCTTAAATTAGGGTCTTTTCTTTAGTTCATTTTCCTAATTAGGTATCCTAATCCAACTCCGTTAATTGATCATCGAGTTTCCTTATTATATTGTGTAAGGTCTAGGAAGTCTCACTAAAACAGGGTTTTAAATTCTATTAGACAATAGTTGTGGCCAAAATACTATATTTGGGTTTGTCTTTGTATGGTTTATACTAAGAGTCCTTCCGAAGATTGGCGTTGAACACATTTAGTCCATACCCATCGGAATTTCTTGTTCCTCTACATATGTCCAATTGGATGTGCTCTATTCCCTCTTAAGTATCATTTAGGAGTTGTTTTTATTAGAATGAGTCTATTGGAATTAGTCTATTTTGCCACCTTCAAGCTTTTATCTTATCAGGCTTTTAGACAATCTTTTGTTATTACCTATAGTACTTCTTCAACTTTCATTTATTAATTACTTTAAGGTTTGAGTACTACTACCTTGAAATATACTTCGATCTTTCATTCAGACATACTTCTAAAAGTACTTTTATATTAGTGGCTTCTTTTAACCTTATGAAAATAAGGCTTAATGTTGTCATAGGTTATTATTTCTTCTCCAACCTTTACTTGAAAAGTCAGATAACAATACTTCCACTTATTGTTTACTCTCCCCCTTAGGGTTTACTAATGGTCTCAAAACTACAAATTTACTAACCATTGGCTTTTATAGTCTCTGTTCAACTTATACTTAACCTATTTAAGGTCTCACGAAAGAATTACGGTATACCCACACAATTGTGGATCTCCAAAGTAAATCTTCCATTATTATTTGTCTTACTTACTGTTTGGACATTTTCGCTTTCATAGGCCTGACTTCGCGAGGCGTCTCGAAAGACGATCGCTTTAATGTTTATACTCCTTCATGTCTTTCTTAGCTTAGGCCAACTTTTATGATCTTTATGAAACATTAAGATGATATGGTTGACTAAGTCAACCAAATACCAGCTGCAGACAAATACCAGCTGCGGAACATCTCAGGGTGTATGAATTACCCTGCGGTTTCCGACACACTTCTGGCATTCTTTCTGAATTGTCAGAGCTTGAATACCATTTTGTTCCAAAGCTTCTTCTTTGTACTAATTCATGATGCTTCTGTAGGGGTTCGTAGCATGGAAAACAAAAAATTTCTAGTGCATGAACACACAATCAAGATCTAATCTATGATCAAGCCAAGATATATCTACTAGATCAGTGCAAAAAGTTGATATAATACTAACCGTCGAAGATCCAAAGCGGTTAACGAGAGCAGATTCTCGTGGGTGATGTAGACGTTCACTTCCCGATCTCAAGATCACGTAGACGATCCTTCTGGCGCCGCGTTTCGGCAGCGCTCCCGCAGTTGGTCACACGTACGGTACTCGATGAAGACCTTCCTCTCCCTTGTTCCAGCAGGCAACGGAGGTTGTAGCTCTCTCCTCGCGATTCCGGTAGCACGACAGCGTGGTGTCGGAAGTAGAGGGGAGATCCCGCAGGGCTTCGCCTAAGCCGGAGCGGGTATGGTGGAGTAGAGGGAGCCCCGACAATCTAGGGTTTAGAGGCCGAGGTTTAGAGGTAGCTAGCAACTAGGGTTTAGCTAATTGGTAGCGGTTTAGAGGAGATCTAGATTGGCCGCAACTAGAGAGGGGGGCGGCGGCCAACCTAGGGTTTCTTGTGTAGGCAAGGGGCGCCCTACCCCTCCTTTTATAGGTGGAGAGGCGCTAAGGGGAGGGAGTCCTCCGCAAACTCCACTTCATGTGGCCGGCCCAAGGGAGAGGGAGGATTCCTTCCTTAGGTAAGAATCCTTCTCTCCCTCCACTTGGAAATATTGTCCCGGTTTGACTTTTTCAAACTGCCCTTTTGACTTTCAAATTAGAGTTTGATTTCTCTCTTCCAAGTGTCCATCCAAGTGACCTAGGACATGATGCAACCATTCCACTTTTTCATGACACATCCATGTACCCTTCCCCTTCCGGATTGGTGAACCTTCTAGACCCTTCTAGAACATTCTGGTGAAAACACCGGAACCATTCCTGAACTCTGGAATTGGACTTTCCTTATATGAATCTTATTCTCCAGACCATTCCGGATCTCCTCGTGATATCTCGCATCCCATCCAAGACTCCGAACAACATTCAGTCTCTTTACTCACTTTCCATATATACTAAACAACATCGAATCCTTAAGTGCGTCTCCCTACGGTTCGTGAATTATGCAGACATGACCGAGGCTCTTCTCCGATCAATAACCAATAGAGGAATCTAGAAATTCATATGGCTCCCACATATTTCTACGATTACTTCGTGATCGAATAAACCATTTACATACGATACCAATTTCCCTTTGTCTCACGATATTTTACTTATCCGAGGTTTGATCCTCGGTATCTATGCATACCTAGTTCAACCTCGTTACCGATAAGTACTCTTTTCTCGTTCCCGTGATATGTGATCCCTTGTGAGCCAGTCACATGCTTGCAAGCTAATTGGATGACATTCCACAAAGAGGGCCCAGAGTATATCTATCCGTCATATGGATGGACAAATCCCACTCTTGATCCATGTGCCTCAACACATACTTTCCGAACACTCAATGCCACCTTTATAGCCACCCAGTTACGGTGTGGTGTTTTATGTCATCAAAGCATCCTTCCGGTGATGGTGATTAGCATGATCTCATGGTCGAAGGAATTAGGTTACTATGTATCAGAAAGCTTATAGCAAATGAACTATATTAAATGACTTGATCTTTATGCTACGCTTAACTATAGGAGTATGTTCATCACATGATTCTCCTAATGATATGATCTTGTTGTTAATAACATCTCAATGTTCATGATCAGGAAACCATGATCATATATTAACCAACAAGCTAGTTTAACAAGAGGCTTTACTAGGGACTCTTTTATGTTTACAAATCACACAAGTATTAATTTTTCCGGTTAATACAATTATAGAATGGTATGTAAACATTTATCATAAGCATGAAGATATGATAATAACCTCTTTATTATTGCCTCTTGGGCATATCTCCAATAGTCTTCCACTTGCACTAGAGTCAATAATCGAATTTCAAACCTTTGTGCATTCAACACCTATGGTTTTCCAGTGTTGTATTTACACGATTGCTAGTGGTCAACTGATCTTCGGATCCGACACTTTCAGGTCCATGTGTAATTGCATGTCTTTGCGTCTCTACGCATTACTCATTCTCTAATGAGATGGCTTTGTATAAATTTGGTCTTTTGGTGAGACCTTTAGTTCCCTAGGGTTAAAACATGTTGATAATATTGTCGTACAATATATCTTCATAGTACTATCCCACTGTGAACCATACTTATTTTGATAACAAACTACTTGACACAAATGCCCTCTTTTGCTGCTATAATAGAAGTCATATACTTAGCCTTTTGTTGTAGTATCTGTCACAATGTCTTGACTTTGGAACTCATCCAAATACATTATGGAACTTACTTTCCATCATATTGTGCCACCCTTAGTTTAGATTGAGATAAACTTAATTTGTACTTTGTGACAAAACTAGTATCAATGTAGTACTTTTACGATGAACTAACCATTATTTGTCACATCTACACAATAATATATTCTTAGTTCTTCCAAGAGAGAATAAGAATATCCTTACTATCGTCCAATGATCATCTTATGAATCATTCTGGTATATGCACACAACATTTAGAGCATAGGACATATCTGGATTTGTACATATCACAGTATGATCGAAAAATACTCTTTGTGATTTTATCTATCAAGTATCAAAAATACTTGAATCTTTATTCAATCCTTCCTATGCAACAAGAACCTTTCTTGTAGTTTCTATATTGAACTCATTCAATATCTCATCTATGTACTTCTGGCACAACCATATTAGCGTCTCAATTTATCCATATAGACATTGATGCCAAATATTCGGGTTCTTCCTAAGCCTTTCATTGAGATGAGATTCTTAATCCGTGTCAATAAAAAGATACATCATTTCCAATAAACAATATGTCTTCCACATAATGTATTAGAAACATGTCTTGGCGCTCCCACTTAATTTCTTGCAGATGCAAGCATCTTCATTGTCTCCGATTAAATTAAACTCTTTTAACTGTTTCATCATAGTGAAGATTCCAACTCCGCGATGCTTACTTCAACCATTGAAGTTTGCATATGCTTTTAGCGTCCTTTGAATTAACAAAACCCTTTGGACCGTGTTATGCACACGTCCTAGGTAACAATTCTATTAGAAGAACTTGTTTTGTTTATTCAACTACCACATAACAAAATTATATGTAGTGGTTGCTACATTAATCCATCTAGACTAAATATTGCTTAATGAAAGATCAGATCTTTTCATAGTCAACTCTTTGAACATTGTTGTGAACTCTTTCCCAACATGTCAACAATTTCATAGATGTGAAACATCCATGTCTATTTCTTTATAGATCCAAACATGATTGTAAGGTCTTACACCTTTCCAGAGGGTCTTTCAAGTTCAAAGCTTGATTTCTCGTGTATGGAACTATCACGGATTATATGGCTTCAAGCCATTTGACGGAGTCAGGGCCCATCATCGCTTCTTTGAATGTAGTCGGTTCATTATTGTGAAATAATGATTCAAACCTCAAATCTTGGTATTTGATTGTTTATCCGACCTGCTTTGTTCAATAGGAACTTAGATCTTCGTGTCCACAACCTTTGAGGCACGTGAGCCATGAGCGTTGTTGCTGCCTTCAGAACACTTTTCGGCGCTGCGCAACCTTGCACATATAGCTAAGGTTCTTTTAACCTTATCAAAGTTCTATTGTCCTCCCACTTAACTTTTCACGGAAAATTCCTTCTCAAAGAAACTTGACATTCTAAGCGACAAACACTTTTGTCTTCGGTGTTATGGAGGAATACGTAACGACTATTCAAAATAACATACAAAGAAATATTCATCTGACTTTTGTTGTAAACATCTTTTTTATGCATAGCATACCAATGTTTAAGAAAGGACATCTTGGGTTTTATCCCAAACCATAACTTTATATGGTGTCATTTCAACAGATCATGATGGAGCTCTTTTCAGTGAAAAGTGGTAGTCTCTAAAGCTTTTAATCTTTAAAATATAATGGGAGTTTTATGAATTACACCTTTGATCTTACCATGTCAAACAAGGTTTCATTGCATTTCTCGATTATTCCATACTCATATGGAGTTTCGGGAAACACAAATCCATGGAATGATTCCTCAAATCTTAGGTGTTATGCTAAACTTGTAACTCAAATATCTCCCTTTTTGATCCTATCATAAATTCTTCATTTTCTTGTTACGTTGATTTTGCACATCATCTTGAAAGTCTCCGAACTTTTCAAATGTTTCACACTTCATCCTCATTAAGTAAATATTCATATATTCACTCAAATTTTCGGAGAAAGCATATGAACTTAAAATCCATCGCTCTTGACTACACATAATGGGCTTTATACATCTATATGTACAAGTTCCAATAAGTTAGTCATTCGTTCACTTTTGGCCTATGAATGGAGTTTTAATTATCTCTAGGAAAGTTTCGCAAGCGTCATTTGATCAAAAATAAAAAGACTCCAAAATTCCATCCACATGGAGTTTCTTCATGCTTTCTTTCCAATTTAATTTAAACGGCGATGTCACTTCCTAAGTGATCTTTCAATCAATTTGTCTTTCGACATTTTTAGCACTAGTTTTATGGATGTGATTTCTCCAACGAGATTTGTAAATCATCCATCTTTTATGGATTATGACATTTATTTGAAAAACCCTTTTGTTCTCATAATACCTGATCTAAATAACAATTATTGAAAACAAATCTTGAAGGTAAGTTTTGATTTCAACGAGCAACACAACAACCCTTTATTTGTTCTCGATGAGTATCATCACATATTCTTTTGCTAGTTACTTTAGGCCATTGTAGTTCATGAATTGTGTTGTTTTGTATGACGATTCACACCAACAAATTTAGTATCCAATACTCAAGAACTACATTGTTTCACAAGCAAAGAATACAGCCATAACATGTATATCCTCTATATACCTAAGCTGAATAATTTTAGTCTTTTCTCTTCTGCCAAATATTTCTTAGATTTCTCTTTCAGTATTTCTTTATCCTTTCAAAAGAATCTATCATCATCAACAGTGGCGCCATACTTATGACACATAGTCCAAAACATGTATAGTTAAATACTAATGTCTTTGGACTTGCACTTTGAAGTAGATCACCATCATCAAATGTTTGGTGTTCTTTCAAATTCCATTCTTTAGTAATCTTTTAGTGTAGTAAACATTTTAGCTACATCAAATATTCATCCTTATCTGTAACATCCCAAAATCATGTTTTCAAAGTTTGCATATCATCCATGCATTCATAATCATTTAGGGATCATTTTCAAAGTCATTACAAAAACAGAAGCATTTGGATGCTTATCATTTTATGTAAACAAAGCATTGATCCAATGCTACTCTCTAATGAGAGATTATTTGTTTTAAACCAAGATTGTTTGTTCATGAGTTTGTTTGGTTGTATTCCAAAGCTTGGAAATTTTTTTCAAAACAAAATATGACTTTAAAACCATTTTTATATCTTTATTAATACTTGGGTAAAAGACACTATTTTATTTTAAAACTCCAAAGAACCAAAGAAAGTTTGGTGAAACAGCATGCTTTTATACCTAAATATGTGCATGTTTCACTTTAAAAAAATCCAGAACAAGTTTGAATTCAAACACATTTGAAATCATTTGAATTTGATTCCTGGAAATTCAAACAGAAAAAGAAAAAGGTTAAAGAAAAGAAAAAGGGCCGGCGCCACTTATTCGGTCCAGCAACGAAAGCAGCCCACCCGGGAATTCCCTACTCCCTCTGTTTCTCACCCAACCCGCGCACACCCCCTCACTGACGCTCCGACCCCACCATCCACCTCAGCATCATCGTCAATCACGCGTCGGAGGAACTGCTCGACGCTGTTGTTTCCTCCCGAATTCAAATCCTTTGATTGCGCTTGATTCGCGGAGTAATTCCCCCTCCTCACTCGGCTACTTAATCCCCACCCCTCGACGACCATTTCCCGTCGCTCAACTCACTCGCTTCGCCACGAGGCTGCCTAGATTTCACCAAACTCTGCCGCGGTACCTTCGAACTCCGGCAGCGAATTCCGGTGAGCTCTCTGCGCCCCTTGACTTCTAATTTTGCCAGTACATTCACTGCATCCTTGTGCATCGTTTGACACCGCTGCTGTGTGCTAGGACAACCCCGAGCGTCGGCAACGTCGACGACTGAGCGAACCCGACAAAGCACTCAACTCCGGCGAGTTAATCTGGTTAGTCCCGAGCGCGCCTTGCCCTCTCTTTGATACTCGCATGACCAGTGTCGTTCCCCGCATCTAACTCACCGCTTGCTTCTCTCTGGCATGATCTACAACGTCGGCAATGTCAACGAATAGCCGTGCCCGACGACAGGCTCCACTCCGACGAGGAATCCCCACCGTGTCCGTGTGCCCCTTGACAAGCCACTGCCACGTTGAGCTCCAGCACGCCTCTGCGAGTCTGGTGAGCCTCTCCAATCTCTTCCTCGCCTCCAGTAGCTGCCGCAATGCCATAGACCGAGCGCGCCGCCGCTTATCGTCGCCGCGCGCCGCCAGTTGTTGGTCGTTTGATCGACAGCTGTAGGATTTAGATCCAGTGGCTACGATAGAACATAACTCGAAGGGGTACGTTTTAGATCTGGCCGTGCATTTTCACTTAGATCGTGCAGCCCACGTTGATCGATCCGGCCGAACCGGTACGTGCAAATCAGAACACGCCGCGTGGCCTGAGTTTAGTTTTAAAAACAGAAATTACATCTATTAGTTATTCAAACTTGCAAAATTCATAACTTTTGATCCACACGTTCAAATTTTGCAAATTTTATATCGTTGGAATCAGGAGAAAGAATTCTATCTATTTATGAAATGTGTTTAATGTTTTTCTTCTATAAAATTGGTTATTTTTGTAGAGACATTTATAGGCTTATTTTGAGTATAGAAATGATTTGAAAAATGATTTAAAGATCAAATAAAGTTTATTTAGTGTGTCTTGGTCTTGTTTATGATTCAGTACTGTATACTTGTCTTGTTTGGTGTAGAAAATCATCACATGGCATTTTGCATGCATTCATATATTTTTGCTTGTATATTTTGTTATGTGATTTTGGTGCCATTATTTTATGTGTAGATTTTGGTGCTAATAGTGATTGTGGTTGTGAAGATTGTTGCTAATCCCCAAATGTCACATCCCAAGATTTTCCAAATCTTGTAATGTGAAAATAAATGAATAAAATAAAACTTTGTTTGATTTTCAAGACCAGAAGAAACTTTTTGAATTTAATTGGAACCTCAAACCAATCAAATAAATCCTAAAGGGATTTAACAAGATACACTTTTATTAAAGGAAAATAAAAAAATTTAAAATTACTATTTTGGATCTTTAAATAAAAGGATTTGGTTTTCAAATGAAAAGGTGGATTTATAAATAAAGATTATTTTATAAAGCCAAATTAAACCTTGGCCAAGCTTTGGAATTAAAACATTTTGTTTTGAATAAAAATAGCAAAGGTTTATTTAAATAAATTAATAAGGATTTAATATCCAATTTTTATCTAAATAAAAGTTTTTACCATTTTAAATGGAACACCAAAACTTATTAAATTATTTTAAATAAGTTGTCCAAATAATTTATATTCTCAAATAAAACTTACTGAAGTGTTTTGATTTTATTTTAGATTCCAAAATAAAGAATTTAAATAAAACAAATCCTATTTGAATTAAATGAATAAGGTCTATTCATTTAATTGGTATTGGACCCTAAAATAAAATGTTATTTTATTTTAAACAAGTATTTCAAGTATCTTATATTTTCAAATAAAACCTACTGAATTGGTTTTGAAAGTGTTTGGATTTCAAATGAAGATTTTATTAAATAAATCAAACCCTATTGTAAATAACTAAAGGGCTATTTTATTTAATTATTAAATAGATCTTAAAATGAATAAAAATATAATTTTATTTTGAGATTGGTTTATGTTGATAAACAGAACCAAAAACTCATTACAATTGTTGGAATTGTTTGAATTATTTGAATGCTTGAATAGTTGGATGAAATTCAAAACAGAAAAATAGAATTAGAAAAGGAAAAAGAATTCAGAAGAAAAAAAATGAAATGGACCTGACCCAACTGAGACAGCCCAATAAGCCCACGCGCAGCCCACCTCCTCTCTCCCCCGAATCGTTTTTCCTCACCGCTGAAACAACCCGCAAAGCCACTGACTTGTGGACCCTCCTCCCCCACTCCTTTTCTCGCTGACACTAGGCCCCACCGCCACGTTCCCCTTCTTCCCCACCCGCAGACGACGCCACCCCTCGCCGGCCGTTGCAAGCGGAATAACTCCGGCGTAATACGTCTTAATCACGCAATGAAGCTGCCCCTTGACCACGCAGGATAAATCGTCTGCCTCCCCTCTTCCGTTTCCCCCAGACACCCCTCCTCGACACGCCCCCAGGCTGTCAGATTTTGCTCGGACATCCCCCTGTCTCCGACGACCCTCCTCGCCGATTCCGGCCAGCACACGCCCCCTCCTGCCTCCTCGAGCATGCAACTGTGATCAGCATTCTCCAGCGCACCTCTCTGTAGCCCCAGCTTACTCGCGCGTGCCTCCCAGCGTCGGCAACGTCGACGACCTGCAGCACCGCCGTCTGCCCTCTTCTCCGACGACATTCCCCGGTAAAACCTGACCTCCCCTCCTTTCCCCGTGGACACGATGATGATCTCCAGGCTCGTGCGAACCTAACAGCATCTTCCGTTTGTCCTAGGACGCCCCCATCCTCGCCCTCGACGACCTCCTGAACCGCCGAAGTCCAACTCGTCTCCGGCGAGCAATCTAGGACAGCCCCATGCGCCCCTTCGACCAAAGCGAGCAGGTTGAGTATCCCCATGCCACGGCCATCGCGGTGAGCCACACCATGTCCCCTCTCGCTTGTATCACCGCTCATGGCACCCTCGCCTCCGCTCCACCGCCACCGCCCGCCTCCCTGGTCACACACTCCACAGCCGTTGGATCTTGATCAGACGCGTGAGAATAGATTTAAACCGAAGGGGTATGTGTCCACCTGAGCCACACGATCACACTTTAATACAACGCTCCACAGCGACCGATCCGTGCGAACCGGTACCGCGAATTGAAACATGACGTGTGGCATCAGACGATCTGAAATAGAATTTGAAATCAGAATTTGATGCCATTTTCAAACCTCTGTAACTTTCAAACCACACGTCCAAAAATTACAAATTTTATATCAATGGATTCAGTGGAACAAGCCCTAGCCAGCCATGCCCTTAGTTTAGCAAATAGTATTTGTTAGTTTGCTTGTTTTTGCAGATTCTTTTGTGAGCTTGTTTAGAGTATAAAAATAGTTTAAAATTGATTTTAGGGTTAAATTTTTTGCAAAATGGTTTGATGTGACCTTACTGACCCTAGGAACCAACCCTTGGTGTTAAAAATGATTTTTGTAAAAGTTAGGTTGGATTATTTGACTTAGCCAATTTCTAGTCAAGTAAAATTATTAAGTTTATTATGAAAATGTTTATGGAAAGAAAACTTTGAGAAAATAGTTTGGACCAAACCTACTGACCCAAAAACACCAATTTTTGCAATAGCAACTCATTTGGTGAAAAACTTAAAAGTTTTGTTTTGATAAAAACATTTTCACCACATAAAATGATGAATGGATTTTAAAAAAGGTTTTGAGATAAAACCCTTTTGCAATTGACTTTGCCATTTTGGTGAATGACCAATTTGGAACAAAGTTTAGAAGCCTAGTGGAAACCACCTTTGCAATTAGAACCATCTTTTGCATGCTTGCATGCATGCATTATTTTGACTTTGTTATTTTATGTGTGTTGTTTTGCTTGATTGGTAGATTGAGTTTGTGCCTTGCTTGATTGACTTGTAGTGACTTGAAGAGTGTGATTGTTGCAAGGACAAGGAGTGAACCACCATTCCCTACCAAAAAGGCAAGTGATGCTTCATACTTTGTCCCATTACTTTCACTATGCATTAGTGATTTTTCTCTAAGTAAAACTTGCATGGAATTTTGCTAAGTATGAACATTGCTATAGGAAAACCTAGTAGATGAATCCTTAGTAGGATTTTCCTAAGTTAAGATTCCTACTACTATCAAGCTTAGCCTAGCTAATAGAAAACATGGGTGGAATATATATTCACACTATGGAAAAATACTCTAAGTCTGAGGACTTGAGATTTTGTCTAATAAAACAACTAAGTTAATGAATCACCTGGGTGGAATGGGCTTGCTTGGTGGTTTTTGGTTGAGTGGTTCACAAGGACATGAACTTGGCTTGTGTATCTCACTTGTGTATGGCCACCCAGGAACAAAGATATTGGAGATGTAAAATGTTGATAAGCTTCAAGTGCAACCACTTGGCAATATGGGCTCTCCATGATCACATAGGTTGCAAGAACTTAGCCATTTGGACAGTTGGTGGTAGTGTTTGATAGGTTGGAACGCGTCCATTTTGGTCTAAGGGAAAGCTTCGGAAAGATCTTGTGGGGAAAGTGCACCACCTCTGCAGAGTGTAAAATCTAAGTACTTAGCCATGTCCCTGGTAAAGGAAAAATTGAGCATCAAGACATGGAAGCAATCAAGAATCTCATCATTCAAATTTCTAAGTTAAAAATTGTGGATTTGAACAAGGGTTGTTTGAAATCTTCAATCTTTGATTGGGAGATGCCTTGTAAAGGATCTTCAATCTTTGATTGAGAAAAATGATTTTGCCAAAGCAAAAACTTAGTATTTTCAAATGTTAAGGAAAAATCTATTTTGAGCAATGCAAGCCTCAACTCCACTTAGCCAAATGCATATAGATGATAGACTCCACTATACTACCATAGTATCACTTGCCAATACAATTCAAATGTATTGACCCTTTGTGGCTGTAACTTGTATGTTGTAGGTTTGATTGTTTTAGTGAAGATTGATTGATTAGGATTACAAAGTCTACAACCAACATCTGCCTGTGGCACTTTGAAGATGAAGGACCCCATGCTTATAGTTATTCCGCTGCAATGTAATGTAATAGACAAATGAGCTATGTATTGATGTAATAAAATTATGTTATTCCTGGTTATAAAGTTATATTATGACCTTTGTTTTTTGATATTGCATCTAAACTGTGGATGCTAGCTATTGATCCAGGGACTAGCATTGTAAACACAGGAGGAATCTACCTTATTAGGTTGAGACCCCTACAGATGGTATCAGAGCATTGTGTTGCCTGTAGGATTTGTAAACCCTAGGATTGGACAAAAACCCTTAGAAAAATAGGAGTTATATTTTTATCCAAAACTTATTTACAAAAACACTTGTAAACTCTTTCCTCAACCATTTTGGTTTCAACTCTACATTCTCTTCTACTTCAACCTGATGGAAAACCTACCCATGGCCAAAGACTACACCATGTGCAAAGGACTTCTTCAACTTCTTCAACTCTAATGACTTCAACATCTTCAGCATATTCACCAAGGACTTCCAACTTGGAAACCATTAAGGACTACAAGTGAAATAAGGAAATCTTACTCAAGATTTAGAGACTGAGGGAATGCAAAATAAGAAGGAGCCATCAACAAACTTTGAAGTATTGCAACCAAGAGATTTTCTCAAGAGAACAATGATCTCAAGTAAGAAGAAGCAACTAAGAAGGATGGAAGGATCACAAGTGAACCATATAGATGGACCACCATACTTTAGCCAAGTCAAAACACACCAACTTATGTGGTGTAACAAAAAAATATTTTGTTGCCTAAGTATGTGCTTGAACCTTGTTTGAGTGAAATGTTTGTTTGTGAATGCTTGCACATTGTTTGTGTGAATTGTGATGTGTGTGATTAGAAATAATTCCTTAGAAATATCTTGCCTATTCTAATCTCCCTTCAACCCAAACAGATGACTTCTCCAAGAAACTCCAACATCAAGGTTGATGACAACAACAACAACCAAGAGGACAACATGAGAGAACTCATAGCAACCCAAAACCAGTTGAGCCAAGAGACAACTCAGCTTTTAGCCAACAACAATGGACTAGACCCAGCCATACAAAGGATTTTGAAACTTCAATCCCAATTGATGCAAAGATTGGTTACTCAAATGATCAACATGGGAGAAAACTTTTCCCAAAGAGCTAATGACAACAAGGATGACAAAGATGTTAATCTAGAAGGAACCCAAGCTAGCAATATTTGTAGGGACAAGGATCATGCATCCAAGGAACAAGAAGATCAATGCCCCAAGAAGAGAGAAAGATCTCCCACTTATGAAGAACATGAACTAGATGAACTCCTAGCTTTGGAGAGACCCAAAAAGAAGAAGAAGAAATGCCCCAACGCTAGCAAGAAGGATATTACACAAGTGCAATGTTTCAAATGCAAAGAGATGGGACACTATGCCAATGAATGCCCAGAAAAGGAGAAGAGCCAAGAAGACAAACAAAGGCTAGTGAAACCCAAGATGAGGAAGGATATTAGCCAAGTGGTGTGCAAACACTGCAAGGAGTTAGGACATTATGCATCATACTGTCCAGAGAAGCCAACTCAAGACCTCAAACTTATAACATGTTTCAAATGCAAGGAACTAGGCCACTATGCAAACAATTGTCCAGAAAAGATGAAGGACAAGTTAAACAAGTCTATGAAGGATCTCAACCTTGGCCCATGAGTCAAGCATGTAAACAAAGGACTCAATGCAAATGTTTGCTTAGAGAAGTTTTCCCAGGATCCCAAGAAGGACAATGTGTAATTTTTGTTTGAAAATTTTAAGGGTGGTAGTACCCTAGTTATTTTGAACCTGCTTGTAACCCTAGCCTCCCCAAATCTCGGGACGAGATTTATTTTAAGGATGGTAGCCTGTCACATCCCAAGATTTTCCAAATCTTGTAATGTGAAAATAAATGAATAAAATAAAACTTTGTTTGATTTTCAGGACCGGAAGAAACTTTTTGAATTTAATTGGAACCTCAAACCAATCAAATAAATCCTAAAGGGATTTAACATGATAAACTTTTATTAAAGGAAAATAAAAAAATTTAAAATTACTATTTTGGATCTTTAAATAAAAGGATTTGGTTTTCAAATGAAAAGGTGGATTTATAAATAAAGATTATTTTGTAAAGCCAAATTAAACCTTGGCCAAGCTTTGGAACTAAAACATTTTGTTTTGAATAAAAATAGCAAAGGTTTATTTAAATAAATTAATAAGGATTTAATATCCAATTTTTATCTAAATAAAAGGTTTTACCATTTTAAATGGAACACCAAAACTTATTAAATTATTTTAAATAAGTTGTCCAAATAATTTATATTCTCAAATAAAACTTACTGAAGTGTTTTGATTTTATTTTAGATTCCAAAATAAAGAATTTAAATAAAACAAATCCTATTTGAATTAAATGAATAAGATCTATTCATTTAATTGGTATTGGACCCTAAAATAAAATGTTATTTTATTTTAAACAAGTATTTCAAGTATCTTATATTTTCAAATAAAACCTACTGAATTGGTTTTGAAAGTGTTTGGATTTCAAATGAAGATTTTATTAAATAAATCAAACCCTATTGTAAATAACTAAAGGGCTATTTTATTTAATTATTAAATAGATCTTAAAAATGAATAAAAATATAATTTTATTTTGAGATTGGTTTATGTTGATAAACAGAACCAAAAACTCATTACAATTGTTTGAATTATTTGAATGCTTGAATATTTGGATGAAATTAAAAACAGAAAAATAGAATTAGAAAAGGAAAAAGAATTCAGAAGAAAAAAAATATGAAATGGACCTGACCCAACTGAGACAGCCCATTAAGCCCACTCGCAGCCCACCTCCTCTCTCCCCCGAATCGTTTTTCCTCACCGCTGAAACAGCCCGCAAAGCCACTGACTTGTGGACCCTCCTCCCCCACTCCTTTTCTCGCTGACACTAGGCCCCACCGCCACGTTCCCCTTCTTCCCCACCCGCAGACGACGCCACCCCTCGTCGGCCGTTGTAGGCGGAATAACTCCGGCGTAATACGTCTTAATCACGCAATGAAGCTGCCCCTTGACCACGCAGGATAAATCGTCTGCCTCCCCTCTTCCGTTTCCCCTAGACACCCCTCCTCGACACGCCCCTAGGCTGTCAGATTTTGCTCGGACATCCCCCTGTCTCCGACGACCCTCCTCGCCGATTCCGGCCAGCACACGCCCCCTCCTGCCTCCTCGAGCACGCAACTGTGATCAACATTCTCCAGCGCACCTCTCTGTAGCCCCAGCTTACTCGCGCGTGCCTCCCAGCGTCGGCAACGTCGATGACCTGCAACACCACCTTCTGTCCTCTTCTCCGACGACATTCCCCGGTAAAACCTGACCTCCCCTCCTTTCTCCATGGACACGATGATGATCTCCAGGCTTGTGCGAACCTAACAGCATCTTCCGTTTGTCCTAGGACGCCCCCATCCTCGCCCTCGACGACCTCCTGAACCGCCGAAGTCCAACTCGTCTCCGGCGAGCAATCTAGGACAGCCCCATGCGCCCCTTCGACCAAAGCGAGCAGGTTGAGTATCCCCATGCCACGGCGATCGCGGTGAGCCACACCACGTCCCCTCTCGCTTCTTGTATCACCGGCTCCGCCGCTGACAGACCCCGCCGCCGCCACCTGCCACCGCCAGCGCCGCCCCTCCCTGGTCACACACACCACAGCCGTTGGATCTTGATCAGACGCGTGAGAATAGATTTAAACCGAAGGGGTATGTGTCCACCTGAACCACACGATCACACTTTAATCCAACGCTCCACAGCGACCGATCCGTGCGAACCGGTACCAGCGAATTAAAACATGACGTGTGGCATCAGACGATCTGAAATAAAATTTGAAATCAGAATTTGATGCCATTTTCAAACCTCTGTAACTTTCAAACCACACGTCCAAAAATTAAAAATTTTATATCAATGGATTCAGTGGAACAATCCCTAGCCAGCCATGCCCTTATTTTAGCAAATAGTATTTGTTAGTTTGCTTGTTTTTGCAGATTCTTTTGTGAGCTTGTTTAGAGTATAAAAATAGTTTAAAATTGATTTTAGGGTTAAAACTTTTGCAAAATGGTTTGATGTGACCTTACTGACCCTAGGAACCAACCCTTGGTGTTAAAAATGATTTTTGTAAAAGTTAGGTTGGATTATTTGACTTAGCCAATTTCTAGTCAAGTAAATTATTAAGTTTATTATGAAAATGTTTATGGAAAGAAAACTTTGAGAAAATAGTTTGGACCAAACCTACTGACCCAAAAACACCAAGTTTTGCAATATCAACTCATTTGGTGAAAAACTTAAAAGTTTTGTTTTGATAAAAACATTTTCACCACATAAAATGATGAATGGATTTTAAAAATGGTTTTGAGATAAAACCCTTTTGCAATTGACTTTGCCATTTTGGTGAATGACCAATTTTGAACCTACAAAGTTTAGAAGCCTAGTGGAAACCACCTTTGCAATTAGAACCATCTTTTGCATGCTTGCATGCATTACTTTGACTTTGTCATTTTATGTGTGTTGTTTTGCTTGATTGGTAGATTGAGTTTGTGCCTTGCTTGATTGACTTGTAGTGACTTGAAGAGTGTGATTGTTGCAAGGACAAGGAGTGAACCACCATTCCCTACCAAAAAGGCAAGTGATGCTTCATACTTTGTCCCATTACTTTCACTATGCATTAGTGATTTTTCTCTAAGTAAAACTTGCATGGAATTTTGCTAAGTATGAACATTGCTATAGGAAAACCTAGTAGATGAATCCTTAGTAGGATTTTCCTAATTTAAGATTCCTACTACTATCAAGCTTAGCCTAGCTAATAGAAAACATGGGTGGAATATATATTCACACTATGGAAAAATACTCTAAGTCTGAGGACTTGAGATTTTGTCTAATAAAACAACTAAGTTAATGAATCACCTGGGTGGAATGGGCTTGCTTGGTGGTTTTTGGTTGAGTGGTTCACAAGGCCATGGACTTGGCTTGTGTATCTCACTTGTGGATGGACACCCAGGAACAAAGAGATTGGAGATGTCAAATGTTGAGAAGCTTCAAGTGCAACCACTTGGAAATATGGGCTCTGCCATGATCACATAGGTTGCAAGAACTTAGCCATTTGGACAGTTGGTGGTAGTGTTTGATAGGTTGGAACGCGTCCATTTTGGTCTAAGGGAAAGCTTCGGAAAGATCTTGTCTTGGGAAACCAAGTCTTGTGGGGAAAGTGCACCACCTCTGCAGAGTGTAAAATCTAAGTACGCCATGTCCCTGGTAAAGGACAAATTGAGCATCAAGACATGGAAGCAATCAAGAATCTCATCATTCAAATTTCTAAGTTAAAAATTGTGGATTTGAACAAGGGTTGTTTGAAATCTTCAATCTTTGATTGGGAGATGCCTTGTAAAGGATCTTCAATCTTTGATTGAGAAAAATGATTTTGCCAAAGCAAAAACTTAGTATTTTCAAATGTTAAGGAAAAATCTATTTTGAGCAATGCAAGCCTCAACTCCACTTAGCCAAATGCATATAGATGATAGACTCCACTATACTACCATAGTATCACTTGCCAATACAATTCAAATGTATTGACCCTTTGTGGCTGTAACTTGTATGTTGCAGGTTTGATTGTTTTAGTGAAGATTGATTGATTAGGATTACAAAGTCTACAACCAACATCTGCCTATGGCACTTTGAAGATGAAGGACCCCATGCTTATAGTTATTCCGCTGCAATGTAATGTAATAGCCAAATGAGCTATGTATTGATGTAATAAAATTATGTTATTCCTGGTTATAAAGTTATATTATGACCTTTGTTTTTTGATATTACATCTAAACTGTGGATGCTAGCTATTGATCCAGGGACTAGCATTGTAAACACAGGAGGAATCTACCTTATTAGGTTGAGACCCCTACACCAAACTACCAAGGCTAGTGGTGCTTCATGTTTTTATCCCTATATTTTTACCTATGCATTAGAAATATTTTGTATAGGACTTGCATGATTATTTTGCTAAGTATCCATATGCTATGCTTGGGAAATCCTAGTAGTTGTAGTAATGTTAGAATTTCCTCTCAGTTAATATACTTGCTATTGCCATGCTTAGCCTAGGTAGTAGCAACCAAGGGTGGATTATATATTCATGCTATGAGAAATATTTCTAAGTCCTTGAGTTATGTTTTGCTTAATAAAACAACAAAGTGAATGAAACACCTGGGTGGAATGGAAAGAATGGTTTGTGTTGAGTTGTTACACAAGGCACATTTCTATGGTTTACCTTGTGTATCTCACTTGTGGAAAGCCACCCAGGAACAAAGGGATTCAAGATGCCAAATGTTAAGAAGCTTCTAGTGCAGCCACATGGCATTATGGGCTCTGCCTGGATCACATAGGTTGCAATAACTTAGCCATTTGGACAGTTGGTGGTAGTGGGCTAATAGGTTGGAACGCGTCCATTTGGTCTAAGGGAAGGCTTCTGAAAGGTCCTGTCTTGGTGAAAATCAAGTCTTGTGGGGAAAGTGCACAACCTCTGCAGATGGAAGAATCTAAGTACTTAGCCATGTCCCTGGTATTGGACAAATTGAGCATCAAGACATGAAAGCTATCAAGAATCTCCTCATCCCAATTTTCTAAGTTAATACTTGTGGTTGAACAAGGGTGAAGGTTCACCAATTTCTATTGGTGGTTCCTTGGGAAAGTTTTGTCAAAGAAAAACTTAGTGTTTTCAACTGATAGGTAAAACCTATTTTGAGCAAAGCAAGCCTAAGCTACACTTAGCCATATTCATGTAGTAACTAGATGTTAACATTCTACTAAGGTATCACTTGCCAATACTATTCCAATGTATTGACCCAATGTGGCTGTAACTTGTGATGTTGCAGGTTACTCTGATGATGATTAGGGGTTATGAGTCTACACTCAACATGCTTGCCTGTGGCACATGAAGATGAAGACTTATTTATATTGTTATATTTGAACTCTTGTATTAGGACTGTGGCCATGGAGTTGTAAAAGACTATGTTGTCTCTGGAATGACATGTAATAATGACCTTTGTTTCTATGTACTTCATCTTAAACTGTGGATGCTAGCATTGATCCAGGGACTAGCATTGCAATCGCAGGGATATTTACCTTTATAAAGGTGGGATCTTACATTATCATGGAACTATTCATGATCAAGCTAATTTAGCTTATAACGGTGAATGCCGAGTATAATGTTGCTCTCCAAAACCTTTGGAGGATTAGGACGACCATCGTCTCCAACCTTTTGCAAATTCTCATCAATTATGAGAACATGACTTTTGCCATATTATACTCTATCATGTTATAACCAAAACTTTGTTTTAGATATCACAATATCTTTCGCACATGATGGTTTTTGAAACAATTCTTTCAGCTCCCCGATAACCTTGATATTAAAACAATCTTTTGAATATCAAGAATTATGGAGACTAACATGATACTTATATACTAATACTGGAATTGTTACTCTTGATTTAATACCAACTATTAAACTTCATGGAGTAAACGGAACTTACTGAAAGTTTGCAATAGGACTTTTTAAACTTTAGATTAGCACTTTAAAACAATACGATACCAGTTTGTAAAGTAACTAACCAGAATTCTATAGTTCTATTATCTTAATTATAACTATGCGCAAGGTGGTAAACGAATGCCAATGACTACAACAATTATGCAAATTCACTTTGATTTAATTTATGATAAATAGTGTTCAACTTTTAATCATATTGCTATTGAACTCCCACCCAAAACAATATCCCTCACATTGTTTTAGTGATCACACGAACCAAATTCACTACACCAAGTCCGATCATCACGTGACATGATATAGTTTCAAAGGCGAACAATCATCATGTTCATCATATCATCTATATGACTCATGCTTTAACTTTCGGTATTTTAAGATCCCTCCTTTGTAAAGGAAAAGGATCCCTGTGATTGCAATGCTAGTCCCTGGATCATTGCTAGCATCCACAGTTTAAGATGAAGTACACAGATACAAAGGTCATTTATTACATCCATTCCAGAGATAAAACATAGTCTTTTACAACTCAAGGCACATGCCTAATACAAGAGTTTGGAATAAGTAAATAAACATAAGTCTTCATCTTCATGTGCCACAGGCAAGCATGTTGAGTGTAGACTCATGACACCTAATCATCATCGGAGTAACCTGCAACATCACAAGTTACAGCCACAGTGGGTCAATACTTTGGAATAGTATTGGCAAGTGATACCTTAGTAAATTTTTAAGTGGACTAAAATACTATATGCAATTTGTCTAAGTGTAGCTTGGCTTGCTTTGCTCAAAATAGGTTTTTCCTATTAGTTGAAATCTCTAAGTTTTTCTTTGTCAAAAACTTTTCCCAAGAAACCGCCAATAGACATTGGGGTCCTTCACCCTTGTTCACCCACAAGTTTTTACTTAGAAGTTGGAGTGATGAGATTCTTGATAGCTTCCATGTCTTGATGCTCAAGTTGTCCATTACCATGGACTTGGCTAAGTACTTATATTTTCCATCTGCAGAGGTTGTGCACTTTCCCCACCAGACTTGGTTTCCCAAGACAGGACCTTTCAGAAGCCTTTCCTTAGACCAAATGGACGCGCTCCAACCTATCATTCCCACTACCACCAACTGTCCAAATGGCTAAGTTCTAGAAACTTATGTGATCCAGGCAGAGCCCATATTGCCAAGTGGCTGCACTATAAGCTTCTCAACACTTGGCCTCTAAAATCCCTTTGTGCCTGGGTGGCATTCCACAAGTGAGATACACAAGGTAAACCATGTCCATGGGCCTTGTGTAACCACTCAACCAAAAACCACCATTCAAGTCCCATTCCACCCAGGTGATTCATTGACTTAGTTGTTTTATTAAGAAAAACATAAGTCAAAAGACTTAGAAATATTTTCATCATAGCATGTATATACTTTACCAACCCTTGTTTGCTACTAGCTAGGCTAAGCATGGCATAATAACTTAACTTAGGAATTTCCTAGCAATTCTACATCTACCTAGGATTTCCCAACATGGCATTTGGCAAAAATAGTAACATGCAAGACTTAGAAAAATATTTCTAATGCTTGTATAAAACATAGGGATGGAAATATTCATGAAGTACCACTTGCCTTGGTAATGGGGAGAGTAGCACTCTTCACAATCACAATCACTAGCACCAAAATCTACACAAAATGATAGCACAAGATTACACACAATTCATATACAAACATAAATATATGCATGCATGCATAATGCTAAGTGATGATTTTTAAAACTCCACCAAGCAAGTGCATAGTACTGAATCAATACTAAGTTAAAAACTTGCTAAATCAAGTTTATTTTACACCAAAACAATTCTCTAAATAAATTCTATACTTAAAATATTCATAAACAAGTTTCTGCAAAAGAAACCATTTTAACAGAACCTAAACTTTAAAAACATCGCATAAACAGAAAGGGCTTGTCTCCCTGATTCCAACGGTATAAAATTTGCAAAAATCTAACATGGGAATCAAAAGTTATAGCCTAATCAAATTTGAATCCAAATCTGTTTTAAATTCTATTTTAAACTCAAACCCTATCCACGCGTCTTAATTCTATTGGTTGATACTGTTTCGCTCAGGATCACCCTCCCGCGCTGCCGGATCTACTTAAAGCACACGGCTCAGATCTACCCATAACGATTCGTTAAGTGATCTAATCCTATACGCTGGATCCAGATCTGACGGCTCTGGATCAAACGACCAAAGCGGGGCGGCGCTGGCGGCGGCGCGGCGCTACAGGTCATCCGGAGGGGCAGGAGGATGCTCACCAGGTTCGCAGCGTCGAGGAGAAGCTCAACCTAGCAGCGGCTCGACGAGGGGCATACGGGCACGGTTGCTGGGGCTCGTCGGAGTTGCGAGCGGCGTCTGTCGCTTGTTGTCGAGGTCGCTGTCGAGGCTCCGTGTTGTCCTATCACAAGGCAGAGGGTTTAGAAGATGCGCAAGTGACTAGCGAAAAAGTTGGTAACAAAGGGAAGGCAAGGGGCTCTCAGTTCTTACCGCTATTGCTCGCCGGAGTTGAGCGGCGGCGCTGGTGGTTGCGGGCGTGAACGGAAACGATGACCTGGGTCACGAGCAAGCAAACCCGAGGCGTTAGCAGATGCACAAGATCATGCTGGTTGCAGTGGTTTGAACGAGAGGCAACGGGGCGGTCTGAGCTTACCGTGATTCGTCGCCGGAGCGCGTCTGTCTGCGGCGGCGCAAGTGCGATTGTGGGCAGCCTGGTGGCGATGTGGAGGCATTGAGTGAGGGAAATGACCGCGGTGCAGAGGGGGTTATGTAGGCGAGAGGGGAGCGGCTATTAAGCGCGGAATCAAGGGCAATTAAGCGAGGAATCAACACGGCAGTGATGGGCGGAGGAAACGGCCGGCGACGTGGTCGGGCGCGATTTGGGGAAGACGAGGGTGAGCTGTCGAGGTCCACCAGTCAGCGAGTGAGACAGAGAGGGGGTAGGGTCTGAGTGTCAGTGCCTGTGTGAGTGCGTCTGTGCGTGCGAGTGAGAGAGAGTGAGGTCGGGTGGGCTAACTGGGCCGATTGTGCTGTTGGGCTAGATTAGGAGCGCCTGGCCCTTTTCTTTTCTTTAATTTTTTTCTTTTTCCAGAATGAATTTTAGGAATGGTTTTCAAATGAATTCAAACTCCATTTGAATTCAAATCTATTTGGGATTTTTGCAGTGTGCAAAAGTCTCAATTCTAGGTATAAAACCATGGGGTCACTTTGAAAAGGCTTGGTCATTTTTGGAGAAACAAAAATAACAAGGACTTTGCACTTGATTTGCAAATGTTTGAAAAATGGTTTTTGAAACCATTTCCATTTTGTAAAGTTTGGTTCAAATTCCACACTCAATCCATTCAACAAGGGAGATAAACAAACTAGGTTTAAAACATTCAAACTCTCAAATGGGGATGGCTATTTGATATGAGTTTGTTCACATAAAATGATAGCACTATGTGCTTCTGTTTTCTGACATGAGTTTTGAAATTGATCTCAATTCTATATGCATGCATGAATGGTATGCCATCTTTGAAATCATGATTTTAGGGATGTTACAAATCTAACCCCCTTAAGGTGAATCTCGCCCTCGAGATTCGGATTGGCTAGCAAATAGGTGAGGGTGGTCTTTCCGAAGATCATCTTCTCTTTCTCAAGTTGCTTCCTCTTCGAAATGATGATTCCACTGCACTTTGCAAAACTTGATAGTCTTTGTCCTTGTGACTCTTTTTGTAGTCTCAAGAATTTTGATAGGTTTCTCTTCATAAGTGAGATCACTTTCTAGTTGCACTTCCTCCAAAGGTATAGTATCTTTCAAGGAAGTTTCTTCCATTTCTGGGTGACATTTCTTAAGCTGACTCACATGAAACACATTGTGGACAAATGGTGAGATTCCGCAATTCAATTTCATAGGCAACTTCTCCTTTGCGACTTAGAATCTTGAATGTCCCAACATATCTTGGTGCCAACTTTCCTTTGACTCCGAATATCTTCACTCCACGAAGTGGTGATACTCTAAGATAAGATCTATCACCAACTTCGTAGGTGACTTCTCTACGCTTAGGATCTGCGTAGCTTTTCTGTCGGGACTGTGCTATCTTCAACCTGTCCTTAACCAACTTGACCTTCTCTTCGGCTTCTTTGATAAGATCTGGCCCAAACAAACTTCTTTCTCCCACCCCATTCCATAACAATGGGGTGGTACACTTTCTTCCGTAGAGAAACTCAAACGGTGCCATCTCAATGCTGGCTTGATAGCTGTTGTTATAAGAAAATTCTACGTAAGGCAAACTTTCATCCCAGCTGGCTCCATAGTCTAGGGCACATGCTCTCAACATGTCTTCCAGAATTTGATTAGTCCTTTCTGTTTGTCCATCAGTTTGAGGATGAAAAGCAGTGCTGAATCCCAACCTCGTTCCTAATGACTCATGTAACTGTCTCCAAAAGTGGGAAGTGAATTGAGTTCCCCTATCAGACACAATACTCTTGGGCACACCATGTAGACATACAATTCTACTCATGTAGATTTTTGCTAACTTAGCACTCGTATAGGTTGTCTTCGCGGGTATGAAATGAGCCACTTTAGTTAGGCGATCCACTACTACCCATATGGAATCATACCCTGACCTGGTCCTTGGTAGTCCGGTAATGAAATCCATACCAATATTTTCCCACTTCCAATCAGGAATAGGTAGTGGTTGAAGTAAACCTGCTGGTTTCTGATGCTCCGCTTTTACTCTACTACACACATCACACAAAGCAATATGTTCGGCAATGTCCCTCTTGAGATTATTCCACCAAAATCTTTCTTTCATGTCCATGTACATTTTGGTGTTACCCAGGTGAATGGAATACGGAGAGTTGTGTGCTTCCTGCAAAATCAGTTTTCGTAACTCCGGATCTTGTGGAACACAGATACGTTTCCCATGCCATAAAGTACCTTGTTCGTCTTCATGGAAACTTTTAGCTTTCCCTTGGTCAATCTTTTCCTTAATCTCTTCAATTTCCTTATCAGTCTTCTGGGCTTCTTTGATCTTGTCCAACAAAGTGGGTTGAACATCCAATGACATGAGATGTCCTTCAGGCACAATCTCCAACCTGAGTTTTCTGAATTGGGTACACAAATCATCCGGCAATTCTCCTTTGGTAAGGCCATTCACAAACACCTTACGACTAAGAGCATCTGCTACAACATTTGCTTTACCGGGGTGGTATTGCAAACTTAAGTCATAGTCTTTGATAAGTTCTAGCCATCTTCTTTGTCTCATATTAATTTCCTTCTGGGTGAAGATATACTTCAAACTTTTGTGGTACGTGAACACTTCACAACGCTTTCCCAAAAGGTAATGTCTCCATGTTTTGAGTGCATGGACGACAGAGGCTAACTCTAAATCATGAGTAGGATAGTTCACCTCATGAGTTTTGAGTTGTCTCGAGGCATAGGCCACAACTTTACCGTCTTGCATAAGTACTGCACCCAAACCTTGATGAGATGCATCACAATATACTTGGAAATTTTTTCCAAATCTGGCAGACATAAAATTGGTGCTGTCACAAGTCTCTTATTCAACTCCTGAAAGCTGAGTTCACAACCTTCAGACCAAGCAAACTTTTTGTCTTTCTTTAACAATTCCGTCATGGGCTTAGCTACCTTAGAAAAATTCTCAATGAACCTTCTGTAGTACCCTGCTAAGCCAAGGAAACTACGAACTTCCTTCACGGACTTGGGAAACTACGAACTTCCTTCACGAACTTCCTTCTAACCAGAACTCACACTTGCTGAATTTGGCATACAGTTTATGCTCTCTTAATTTCTCAAGTATAAAACGCAAGTTTCCTTCATGTTCTTCCTTGCTCTTGGAGTAGACTAAGATGTCATCGATGAAAACGACAACAAACTTGTCAAGAAATTCCATGAACACCTTGTTCATCATATTCATGAAGTATGCTGGAGCATTGGTCAAGCCAAAAGGCATTACGGTATACTCATACAATCCATACCTTGTGGTGAATGCTGTTTTAGGTATGTCTTGTTCTCTTATCTTGAGTTGAAAATAGCCTGACCAGAGATCAATCTTTGAGAACACACATGCTCCTTATAGCTGATCAAACAAGTCATTGATTCTAGGCAAAGGATATTTGTTCTTGATAGTTACCTCGTTGAGTGAACGGTAATCTATGCATAACCTTTGACTTCTGTCTTTCTTCTCCACAAACAAAACTGGGGCTCCCCAAGATGAAGAACTGGGTTGAATAAATCCTTTCTGCAACTGTTCTCCTAGTTGCTTCTTGAGTTCTTTCAGTTCATCAACTGACATTTTATATGGTCTCTTTGCTATTGGTCCAGAACCTGGTACCAAATCTATCAAAAATTCCACATCTCTATCTGGTGGCATTCCCGGCAATTCTTCCGGAAACACATCCGGATACTCACATACAATTGGTACACTGTCCATGCTAACCCCCTTAAGAGAATTTAGCTTACTTCCTTTAGATTCAAAGTTAGACTTGAACTTAATCCGTTTTCTTTCTGGGGTTGTGAGTGCAACAGTACGATTAGCACAATCTAGTACTCCTTCATACTTAGCCATCCAATCCATTCCCAATATTACGTCATGTCCTTGGGAATCTAGGATTATCAGACTCACTGGAAATTTATGTTTTCCAAACTCTATTACTAGATCCCGGCATCCAAGACTTACTATCATATCTCCTCCCGGAGAACTAACTTTTATTGGACACCCAATGTTTTCGTTTGGAAACCCATTTATATCAACAAATGCTTTTGATATGAATGAATGCGATGCTCCAGTATCAAAAAGAACAAATGCTGGAATAGAATTGAGTCTGAACTTACCAGCAACAGCGTCAGCCTCCTCATAAACCTCCTCCACACTGATGTGGTTCACCTGTCCTTTCTGGAAAGGATTGGGCTTGACAGGTCCTTCAACTTTCTTTTCAGGGCACTCATTTGCGTAGTGTCCCATCTTCTTGCATTTGAAGCATTCAACCTGACTGCTGTCTCTCTTAGCAGGCTGACTTCCACTTCCACTTCCATTACCACTGTGGTGGCTCTTATGTCCACTCTTGTGGTTCTTGTACTTGTCATTGTCATGACTGCGGTGATGCTTGTTGTCATGACGGTTGTGGTGCTTGTTGAATTTTCCATGCTTGTGGGATCCTGAGCTTCCGCTATCATCATAGTGAGATCGTTTGTGAGACGATCCCGAGCTGTGCTTGTAGGAGTGCTTTCTCTTTCTACTCTCGACTTGCTTCATTTTATTCTCCAATATTGCAGCTTTGTCACAGAGCAACTGATAAGTGGGAACATATGCCACAGCCAGTTGCAGATACAGCTCATCATTCAAGACTTCTAGAAAATTTTCCTTTCTCTTGGCATCTGTGTCAACCTCATCCGGTGCATAACGCGCCAGATTGTTGAACACCTCAATGTACTTTCACCACTGCAGTTGACGCTTGATTGTGGAACTCTTTCTTTTTCAGGCTCATTATTCCTGATGAGATATGAGCAGTGCGAAAGCCATCCTCAAAGATAGCCCAAGTCACCTCATCTATAGGAGTGGTGATCTGAAAGTTGCCCCACCAAGTGGCGGCTGGCCCTTCCAGCAGATGTGCTGCAAATCTGACTTTTTCAGCATCCGTGCAGCCCACGGTTACTAAGTCCTTGTTTACAGAACGTAGCCAATCATTGGCCACCATGGGATCAATCGTCCCCGAGAACTTAGCTGGCCTCAATCGCAAAAATCTGGTGAGCATATCAAAGCCCGGAGGGTTGTTGTTGTTATTGTTGTTATTGTTGTTGTTATTGGGGTTGTTGTTGTTTTGGTTCTGAATGAATGTTGTCATCATCTGCATCAGCTGTGTTTGAGCAGTCATCATTTGTTGCATTTCTGGTGTGATGTTGTTGTTGTTGTTTGGGTTGGGGTTTGCGCGACGGGGAGGCATCTGTGGTTTGTTCAAATAGAGATAAGAATGAGATACCCATAGATGTTTTCATGCACATTACATCACATAAGCAAACACATAGCATGCAACAAAAAGATCAAAGTTCAACAACAAGATAACAAGTTCACAAAGTAAAACACACAAGTAGCAAGCCATCCACATGTCGGATGGTCCAATAACAAGTTCTCAAATAACAAGTACGATAATAAAAGATAAACGATTAGTCAAATCTACTCATCAGCATCAATCTCCTCCTCGACAAAGGTAAGACCTGCGTTCTCCATCGCGGTCTTGTTCTCCACAATGGTAGTGGTCAAGGACTCAATCTTGGCCTTGAGAGCCCTCTTCTGGGAACGAAGCCTCTCTATCTCCGTCTGTTGCTGCTCTAGCTCGAAGTCCTTGGACTGTAGTTCTTCAGTCATGTCCCGGATCTTCTTGTTCCTATCCTGGACACGCTTCTCCCGACTCTTGAAATTCCTGTCCTGGGTCTCGAACTTTGCCTCCATTTCCTTGACTATCTCGTCCTGCTGCGCGAAGAGCTTGTCCTTCTGGTGCTGCACTGAGCTCGTCATCGAGCATGACATTGGTCCTGTCCATGTCCACATGCCTAATGAGAGACTCTAAGTCCCGGAGATACAGACGTATCGACTGGCTGCGTCCTCGAGTCGCCCCTCAAGTCGATGGACTCTCCATCCTCATCACGTCTTCCGAAGACGTGGAAGTGGGTGCCTCTAACCTGTCGGGAGTGTCGTCCTAGCAGACATCCTATCAGGTCCTGCATAACTACCTCCATGCCTCTCTCCCTTTCATCGTGCATAAGCTTGAAGACGATGGCCTCCGTAGTAGGCTCTGTCTGGCGTCCGGGCTGGTTCACCTTGAAGCCCCAGAGGTCCTTCCTCTCGAACTTGGTGAGTGGATGCACCATGATGGTGGGAAGAGGGAGATTGAGCAAAGTGGTAAGCTCAACGATACGAGGACCAAAGCGGTAACTGAACTCCTCAACAGTGCTGATGGTAATAGGCATCTATTTATAAGATAGAAAAGTTAGAACAACACAATTTAAGATAAAACAAGGACAAACATCACATACATATCCTTGGAAAACAAAATCACACAAGTCATGCATACATGAATCCATTACATCAACCAAGGTCCAATCTTATTTAAGGTATCATTTTGGAAAATAAGGTGATAGGTGTGTAGGGTTTCGTAGCATGGAAAACAAAAATTTTCTACCGCATATAAACAAACAAGCCAAGATCTATCTACTAGATTGTAGCAACGAGTCGATGGAATAACTTACCCACGAAGATTCCAAAGTGTTTAACGAGAGCGGATTCTCGTGGGTGATGTAGTCGTACTCTTCTCGATCTCAAGATCGCGTAGACGATCCTTCCGGCGCTGCGTTCCGGCAGCGCTCCCGCAGTCGTTCACACATTCGGTACTCGATGAAGACCTTACTCTCCCTTGTTCCAGCAGGAAACGGAGGTTGTAGCACTCTCCTCGCGATTTCGGCAGCACAACGGCGTGGTACCAGAAGTAGAGGGGAGATCTCGCAGGGCTTCGCCTTAAGCCGGAGCGAGTATGGTGGAGTATGAGAGAGTCCTCGGTGTTCTAGGGTTTAGACACACCAAGGAGGGGATGCTAGACCCGGCGGCTAGGGTTCCGGGGACCCCCAAGTCGGCGGCTAGGGCAAAACCCTAGGGGGTGGCGGCGGCTATGGAGGGCTGCAACTTCTAGGGTTTGAGGAGAGGGATTGTTGTGTGCTAGGAGGGAGCCCTGCCCCTCCTTATATAGGTGGAGGGGCCGGCGGCCAAGGGGAGGGAGGGGAGTCCCTCCCCAAATCGGCTTGGAGGGGGCGCCGCCGGTTGGAGGAGGGATTCCCTCCCCAACTCGGTTTCCCACTTCCTCCTCTTTTCCTCTTTACAAAAACTCGCCGTTTGACTTTCAAACTAGCCGTTTGACTTTTCAATTTAGGATTTGAATAAACCCTTTATTTTGGACAGCGAATACACTTAGTACATGATGCAATCATTCCAACTCATAATTACACACTCATGTACCCCTTCCCTTCCGGAGTGCCGGACATTCCGGAACCTTCTAGAACATTCCCGATGAAAACACCGGAATCATTCCCGAACTCTGAAACAGGACTTTCCTTATATGAGTCTTATTCTCCGGACCATTCCGGATCTCCTCGTGATATCCCGGATCCCATCCGAGACTCCAAACAACATTCGGTCTCTTTCTCATCATACCATAACTACTCAAAACAACGTCGAATCCTTAAGTGTGTCTCCCTACGGTTCGTGAATTATGCGGACATGATCGAGACACTTCTCCGAACAATAACCAATAGAGGAATCTGGAAATTCATATGGCTCCCACATATTTCTACGATTACTTTGCGATCGAATGAACCACTAACATACGATATCAATTTCCCTTTGTCTCACGATATGTTACTTATCCGAGGTTATGATCGTCGGTATCTCTGCATACCTAGTTCAACCTCGTTACCGATAAGTACACTTTTCTCGTTCCCGTGATATGTGATGCCTTGTGAGATAGTCACATGCTTGCAAGCTAATTGGATGACATTTCACCGAGAGGGCCCAGAGTATATCTATCCGTCATATGGATGGACAAATCCCACTCTTGATCCATGTGTTTCAACCAATACTTTCCAAACACTCAATGCCACCTTTATAGCCACCCAGTTACGGTGTGGTGTTTGATGTCATCAAAGCATCCATCCAGTAAAGGTGATATGCATGATCTCATGGTCGAAGGAATTAGATAACTATGTATCATAAAGCATATAGCAATTGAACTATTAAAATGACTTGATCTTTATGCTACGCTTATCTATAGGAGTATGTCCATCATATCATTCTCCTAACGATATGATCTTGTTGTTGATAACATCTCAATGTTCATGATAGGGAAACCACAATCATTTATCAACCAACAAGCTAGTGATGTATAGAGGCTATACTAGGGACTTTCAATTTAAGTTTACAAATCACACAAGTATCAATGTTTCCTTGTTAATACTATTATAGCATGAATGTAAACATTTATCATAAACACAAAGATATAATAATAACTACATTTATTATTGCCTCTAGGGCATATCTCCAACAGTATCCCACTTGCACTAGAGTCATCTAATCTAGATTACATGATAATATACCGAACACCCATGGCAGTTTGGTGCTGGTCATGTTTTGCCCTCGGGAGAGGTTTAGTCAATGGATCCGCCACATTCAGATCTGTGTGTACTTTGCAAATCTTTATATCCCCATCCTGGATATGTTCTCGAATAGCGTGAAAACATAGCTTGATGTGCTTCAGCTTCTTGTGTGACCTTGGTTCTTGCACATTGGCTATGGCGCCCATGTTATCACAGTAGATAGACATTGGGTCCAGCGCACTAGGAACCACACCCAGCTCTGTAATGAACTCTTTCATCCATATCGCTTCTTGTGAAGCCTCCGAAGCAGCCATGTATTCCGATTCAGTTGAAGATCTTGCCACAACGCTTTGCTTTGCACTCCTCCATTAATCGCTGCACCATTCAAAATAAATACGTATCCAGATTGTGATTTAGAATCATCCGGATCGGTGTTCCAACTAGCATCGGTGTAACCATTAACAACGAGTTGTTCATCACCTCCATAAGAAAGAACCATATCCTTAGTTCTTCTCAAGTACTTAAGGATGTTTTTGATCATTGTCCAATGATCCACTCCTGGATCACTTTGATATCTGCTAGTTAAACTAACAACATATGCAATGTCGGGTCTAGTACATAGCATGGCATACATTAGAGATCCTATGGCTGAGGCATAGGGAGTCTTACTCATCCTTTCTCTATCTTCTGCCGATGTCGGACTTTGAGTTTTACTCAAGGTCGTATTGGGCAACATGGGAAAGAACCCTTTCTTGCTATCTTCCATTCCAAACCTCTTTAGAACTTTGTCCAAATATGTACTTTGTGACAATGATATTTGGCGTTTCGATCTATCTCTATAAATCTTTATGCCTAATATGTACGCTGCTTCGCCAAGATCCTTCATTGAAAAACTATTATTCAAATATTCCTTGACACTATTAAGAAGGTCTACATCATTCCCAATCAACAATATGTCATCCGCATATAGTATTAAGAATGCTACAGAGCTCCCATTCACTTCCTTGTAAATACAAGCTTCTCCATAAGTCTGTATAAAACCAAAACTTTTGATCACCTTATCAAAACGTTGATTCCAACTTCGGGATGCTTGATTCAATCCATAGATGGACCGTTGAAGTTTGCATACCTTGTTAGCATCTTTAGGATCGACAAAACCTTTGGGTTGCATCATATACAACTCTTCATCAATGTCTCCATTGAGGAACGCCGTTTTGACATCCATCTGCCATATCTCATAATCATAATATGCAGCGATTGCTAACATAATCCTCACAGACTTTAGCTTCACATGGTGAGAAAGTCTCATCGTAGTCAACTCCTTGAATTTGTCGAAACCCTTTTGCGACAAGTCGAGCTTTATAGACAAGAACATTACCATCAACATCTGCTTTCTTCTTGAAAATCCATTTGTTCTCTTGACCTTCCGCCATCCCAGAAGTCCACCAAAGTCCATACTTGGTTTTCGTA
Organism: Avena longiglumis; assembly: GCA_030063025.1. Lineage (NCBI taxonomy): Eukaryota > Viridiplantae > Streptophyta > Magnoliopsida > Poales > Poaceae > Avena > Avena longiglumis. Next base: position 401,871,473 of record CP125975.1, read on the forward strand.
CATGGATCCAATCTCGGATTTCATGGCTTCTTGCCATTTATTGGAATGGGCTCATCATCGCTTCCTCATATGTCTCGGGGTCATCGGTGTTGTCCACCAACATGACACTCATAACGGATCATACCAATGGAGTGGTACGAGTTCGTTGACTGCGAGGCTCAGAGCAACTTCAACCGAAGTTTCATGATCATCATCATTAGCTTCCTCTCTTATTGGTGCAGGCACCACAGAACTTCTTCCTTTGCTCTACTCGCAATTTCGAGAGAAGGTTCGACAACCTCGTCGAGTTCTACTTTCCTTCCAGTCACTTCTTTCGAGAGAAATTCCTTCTCTAGAAAGGATCCATTCTTGGCAACGAAGATTTTGCCTTCGGATCTATGATAGAAGGTATACCCAATAGTTTCCTTCGGGTATCCTATGAAGATGCATTTTTCCGCTTTGGGTTCAAGATTGTCCGGCTGTAACTTCTTTATATAGGCTTCGCATCCCCAAACTTCAAGGAACGACAATCTAGGTTTCTTCCCAAACCATAATTCATACGGTGTCGTTTCAACGGATTTAGACGGTGCCCTATTTAAAGTGAATGCGGCTGTTTCTAATGCATAACCCCAAAATGATAGCGGTAAATCTGTAAGTGACATCATAGAACGAACCATATCAAAGAGAGTTCGATTACGACGTTCGGACACACCATTATGCTGTGGTGTTCCTGGCGGTGTCAACTGCGAAAGTATTCCGCATTTCTTCAAATGCTCGCCAAACTCGTAACTCAGATATTCACCTCCACGATCAGAACGTAGAAATTTAATCTTCTTGTTACGTTGATTCTCTACCTCACTTTGAAACTCCTTAAACTTCTCGAAAGTTTCAGACTTGTGTTTCATGAAATAGATATACCCATATCTACTCAAGTCATCTGTGAAGGTAAGAACATAACGATAACCACCGCGCGATGCTACACTCATTGGACCACACACATCGGTATGTATGATTTCCAATAGGTCCGTAGCTCGCTCCATCATACCAGAAAATGGAGTCTTAGTCATTTTACCCATCAGACATGCTTCACATCTTTCAAGTGATTCGAAATCAAGTGATTCAAGAAGTCCATCTGAATGGAGTTTCTTCATACGCTTCACTCCAATGTGACCAAGACGACAGTGCCACATATAGGTCGAGTTATCGCTCGATTTCAAACGTTTAGCCTCAATGTTATTAATGTGTGTATTTCCACTATCGAGATTCAATAAGAATAGACCATCTATCAAAGGTGCATGTGCTTAAAACATATTACTCATATAAATCGAACAACCATTATTCTCGGACTTAAACAAGTAACCATCTCGCAATAAAAAAGATCCCGATATAATGTTCATGCTCAACGCAAGCACCGAATAACAATTATTTAAGTATAAAACTAATCCCGATGGTAGATGAAGGGGTAGCGTGCCGACCGCGATCACATCAACCTTTGATCCGTTTCCCACGCGCATCGTCACCTCGTTCTTCGCTAACTTCCGTTTATTCTGCAGCACCTGTTTCGAGTTACAAATATGAGCAACCGAACCAGTATCAAATACCCATTCACTACTACGAGTACTAGTGAGATACACATCAATAACATGTATATCACATATACCTTTCTTCTTGATGTTGCCGATCTTCAGATCCGCCAAGTACTTTGGGCAATTCCGCTTCCAGTGACCTTCTCCCTTGCAATAAAAGCACTCAGTATCAGGCTTAGGTCCAGCCTTGGTCTTCTTCGCCGGCGTGGTAACTTTCTTACCACCCTTCTTGAAGGGTACTTTCTGCTTAGACTTGCCTTTCTTGAATTTGGTGGTCTTATTGACCAACAACACTTGGTGCTCTTTCTTGATCTCCACTTCTGCAGATTTTAACATAGCAAACAGTTCTGGTAACTGCTTGTTCATGTTCTGCATGTTGTAGTTCATCACAAAGTTCTTGTAACTTGGTGGTAGTGATTGGAGGACACGGTAAATCCCCAAAGCATTAGGAATCACTATACCCAATTTTCGAAGTTTGTTTGCGTGCCCAGACATCTTAAGCACATGCTCACTGACGGAGCTGCCCTCTTCCATGTTGCAGTTAAAGAACTTTTCAGAAGCCTCATAGCTTTCAATTGCCGCATGAGTCTCAAAAATCAATTTGAGATCCTCGACAATATCATATGGGTCTGAATTCTCAAACCTTTTCTGAAGCTCCGATTCTAAACCATACAAGATAGCACACTGAACTATGGAGTACTGATTCTTCCGAGCGAGGTAAACATTCTTTACTTCATCGGCAAGATCACCGCAGTGGGTCACCAATGTGCATCCAAAGACATAGATCAAATTACCAGCTGTGAGGACAATCCTCAAATTGCGGAACCAATCCGCGAAGTTGCTTCCATTGTTTTTCAACTTTTCTTTCTCTAGGAATGCATTAAAATTGATGGTAGGGGTTGCCATTGATCTACAACATATTTGCAATAGTTTAGACTAAGTTTATGACAAATTGAGTTCAAATTAATAATAAAATTAAACTAGGTGAACTCCCACTCAAAACAATATCCCTCACATTGTTTTAGTGATCACACGAACCAAATCCACTACATCAACACCGATCATCACGAGAGTTGATATAGTTTCAATGGCGAACAATCGACATGTTCATCATATCTACTATATGATTCATGCTTTACCGTTCGGTGATCTGTGTTCCGAGACCATGTATGTACATGCTAGGCTCGTCAAGATCAAACCTTAGTTTCCGCATGAGCAAATCTGGCTTGCTCACGTTGTATACACTTGCAGAATCTAACACACCCGATCATCACGTGGTGCTTCGAAACAACAAGCTTTAGCAACGGTGCTAACTAAGGGTGAACACTTTATGACTTGAAATTCATGTGCATGAGGGATCATCTTATAATGCTACCGTCGTATACTAAGCAATACAAGATGCATAAAGGATTAACATCACATGCAATTCATAATATGTGATATGATATGGCCTTTCTTCTTTTGTGCTTCCGATATCCATCTTCAAGCACGAACATGATCTCCATCATCACCGGTATTGCATCAAGGTCAATGACGCTTCTCCATGGTTGTCGTCCACCAGCTTCAACTATTACAACTACTTTGAATAGACACGCGGGTCTTAACAGAAATTAAAGACAACCATATGGCTCCTGCCGGTTGCCTACTTACAATAAGGATCATTGCATACATCATATATAATCACAATCATGGCCATATCACATCACTGCACACCCCTGCAAAACAAAGTTAGACACCTCTACTTTCTTTGCATGTTTTACGTGGTTTGGGGCTTTCAATAAGTGTCGTTCTAACTTACGAACATGAACCACAACATTGATACTAGTATTGTAAATCACCCGTTGTAAATTGGATCTCCACTATGCTAGGAGAAACAGGCACCCGCAAAGCCACTTATGCAATACAAGTTGCATGTCAAGCGTGGAGCAAGTCTCATGAACGATGTCATGTAAGGTTAGCCCGAGCCGCTTCATCCCAACATCCCGCAAGATGCAAAGTACACAAGAAGCAATCGACAATAAAAGCATCAACGCCCACAATGACCATTGTGTTCTACTCGTGCAACAGATCTACATATAGACACGGCTCTGATACCACTATAGGGTTTCGTAGCATGGAAAACAAAAAATTTCTACCGCATACAAACAAACAAGCCAAGATCTATCTACTAGATTGTAGCAACGAGTCGATGGAATAACTTACCCTCGAAGATTCCAAAGTGTTTAACGAGAGCGGATTCTCGTGGGTGATGTAGTTGTACTCTTCCCGATCTCAAGATCGCGTAGACGATCCTTCCGACGCTGCGTTCCGGCAGCGCTCCCGTAGTCGGTCACACGTTCGGTACTCGACGAAGACCTTCCTCTCCCTTGTTCTAGCATACAGAGGAGGTTGTAGCACTCTCCTCGCGATTCCGGCAGCACAACGGCGTGGTACCGGAAGTAGAGGGGAGATCTCGCAGGGCTTCGCCTTAAGCCGGAGCGAGTATGGTGGAGTATGAGAGAGTCCTCGGTGTTCTAGGGTTTAGACACACCAAGGAGGGGATGCTAGAGCCGGCGTCTAGGGTTCCGGGGACCCCCAAGTCAGCGGCTAGGGCAAAACCCTAGGGGGTGGCGGCGGCTATGGAGGGCTGCAGCTTCTAGGGTTTGAGGAGAGGGATTGTTGTGTGCTAGGAGGGAGCCCTGCCCCTCCTTATATAGGTGGAGGGGACGGCCAAGGGAGGAGGGAGTCCTTCCCAACTCGCTTGGAGGGGCGCTGTTGAGGAGGATTCCTCCCCAACTCGGTTTCCACTTCCTCCTCTTTTCCTCTTTCCAAAACTCGCCGTTGACTTTCAAACTAGCCGTTGACTTTTCAATTTAGGATTTGAATAAACCCTTTATTTTGGACAGACATACACTTAGTACATGATGCAATCATTCCAACTCATAATGACACACTCATGTACCCTTCCTTCCGAGTCTTGGGACATTCGAACCTTCTAGAACATTCCCGATGAAAACACGGAATCATTCCCGAACTCCAAAACGGGACTTTCCTTATATGAATCTTATTCTCCGGACCATTCCGGATCTCCTCGTGATATCCGGATCCCATCCGAGACTTGAACAACATTCGGTCTCTTTCTCATCATACCATAACTACTTAAAACAACGTCGAATCCTTAAGTGTGTCTCCCTACGGTCGTGAATTATCACGGACATGATTGAGACACTTCTCGAACAATAACCAATAGAGGAATCTGGAAATTCATATGGCTCTACATATTTCTCGATTGCTGCGATCGAATGAGCCACTAACATACGATATCAATTTCCCTTTGTCTCACGATATGTTACTTATCCGAGGTTATGATCGTCGGTATCTCTCGCATACCTAGTTCAACCTCGTTACCGATAAGTACTCTTTTCTCGTTCCGTGATATGTGATCCCTTGTGAGCGGTCACATGCTTGCAAGCTAATTGGATGACATTTCACCGAGAGGGCCTGAGTATATCTATCCGTCATATGGATGGACAAATCCCACTCTTGATCCATGTGTTTCAACCAATACTTTCCAACACTCAATGCCACCTTTATAGCCCCGATTACGGTGTGGTGTTTGATGTCATCAAAGCATCCATCCAAAGAAAGGTGATATGCATGATCTCATGGTCGAAGGAATTAGATAACTATGTATCAGAAAGCATATAGCAATTGAACTATTAAAATGACTTGATCTTTATGCTACGCTTATCTATAGGAGTATGTCCATCATATCATTCTCCTAATGATATGATCTTGTTGTTGATAACATCTCAATGTTCATGATAGGGAAACCACAATCATTTATCAACCAACAAGCTAGTGATGTATAAAGGCTATACTAGGGACTTTCAATTTAAGTTTACAAATCACACAAGTATCAATGTTTCCTTGTTAATACTATTATAGCATGAATGTAAACATTTATCATAAACACAAAGATATAATAAAAACTACATTTATTATTGCCTCTAGGGCATATCTCCAACAAGGTGGTGGTCCAACTAACGAAGTATGTTTACAATCCTATCTCACTGGATCTGTTGGCTAACACAATGTTCCTAGAGGCAATCAGCCTATTTTGCTCACATGATTCCATCACTAAGTCTATAATATCTCCTCTTAAGTTTTGGTTGGTAGCTTCCAATTCTTGGGTATGTTCCATATCTTTCATCAAGTCTTTTTGGAGGTTGAGCATTCTGCACTTGACTCTAGCACTAAGTTCTTTGATAGTCCTCCAAGATGCTTCTCTTGCTGACTCAAAGAATGTGGTGTGCACCACAGTGTTGGTGTACATGCAGAATCCTATTTCTTTGTGGTTGTCTTCCTTGTTTTTGAACAAGTGAAGTTGCACCCACCAGTACTCAAATCCTTCATCCATCACTGGAAAGCCCTTGTACACAGCTGCACCATGTATTTCCATTGCCACCATGAGGTCCTTGAGAATTTTGGGAAACTCAGTCTCACACTCCAAGGTCATGGTCATGAGTGGTCCTTTCCTTCTGGCCCGTTGATGGAGTTCATCTACAAATAGAGATGAGATAGAGAAGATTAGAAAAGTTTACGAGAAGAATAGACAAGTGTAGAAGTAGTTGAAAATTTTCCTTAGTGGTTTCCAATCCTAGGGTCATAATCCTACAGGCAACACAGTGCTCTGATACCATATGTAAGATCCCTCCTTTGTAAAGGAAAAGGATCCCTGTGATTGCAATGCTAGTCCCTGGATCATTGCTAGCATCCACAGTTTAAGATGAAGTACACAGATACAAAGGTCATTTATTACATCCATTCCAGAGATAAAACATAGTCTTTTACAACTCAAGGCCACATGCCTAATAAAAGAGTTTGGAATAAGTAAATAAACATAAGTCTTCATCTTCATGTGCCACAGGCAAGCATGTTGAGTGTAGACTCATGACACCTAATCATCATCGGAGTAACCTGCAACATCACAAGTTACAGCCATAGTGGGTCAATACTTTGGAATAGTATTGGCAAGTGATACCTTAGTAAATTTTTAAGTGGACTAAAATACTATATGCAATTTGGCTAAGTGTAGCTTGGCTTGCTTTGCTCAAAATAGGTTTTTCCTATTAGTTGAAATCTCTAAGTTTTTCTTTGTCAAAAACTTTTCCCAAGAAACCACCAATAGACATTGGGGTCCTTCACCCTTGTTCACCCACAAGTTTTTACTTAGAAGTTGGAGAGATGAGATTCTTGATAGCTTCCATGTCTTGATGCTCAAGTTGTCCATTACCATGGACTTGGCTAAGTACTTAGATTTTCCATCTGCAGAGGTTGTGCACTTTCCCCACCAGACTTGGTTTCCCAAGACAGGACCTTTCAGAAGCCTTTCCTTAGACCAAATGGACGCGCTCCAACCTATCATTCCCACTACCACCAACTGTCCAAATGGCTAAGTTCTAGCAACTTATGTGATCTAGGCAGAGCCCATATTGCCAAGTGGCTGCACTATAAGCTTCTCAACACTTGGCCTCTAAAATCCCTTTGTGCCTGGGTGGCATTCCACAAGTGAGATACACAAGGTAAACCATGTCCATGGGCCTTGTGTAACCACTCAACCAAAAACCACCATTCAAGTCCCATTCCACCCAGGTGATTCATTGACTTAGTTGTTTTATTAAGAAAAACATAAGTCAAAAGACTTAGAAATATTTTCATCATAGCATGTATATACTTTACCAACCCTTGTTTGCTACTAGCTAGGCTAAGCATGGCATAATAACTTAACTTAGGAATTTCCTAGCAATTATACATCTACTTAGGATTTCCCAACATGGCATTTGGCAAAAATAGTAACATGCAAGACTTAGCAAAATATTTCTAATGCTTGTATAAAACATAGGGATGGAAATATTCATGAAGTACCACTTTCCTTGGTAATGGGGAGAGTAGCACTCTTCACAATCACAATCATTAGCACCAAAATCTACACAAAATGATAGCACAAAATTACACACAATTCATATACAAACATAAATATATGCATGCATGCATAATGCTAAGTGATGATTTTTAAAACTCCACCAAGCAAGTGCATAGTACTGAATCAATACTAAGTTAAAAACTTGCTAAATCAAGTTTATTTTACACCAAAACAATTCTCTAAATAAATTCTATACTTAAAATAGTCCTAAACAAGTTTCTGCAAAAGAAACCATTTTAACAGAACCTAAACTTTAAACACATTGCATAAACAGAAAGGGCTTGTCTCCCTGATTCCAACGGTATAAAATTTGCAAAAATCTAACGTGGGAATTAAAAGTTATAGCCTAATCAAATTTGAATCCAAATCTGTTTTAAATTCTGTTTTAAACTCAAACCCTATCCACGCGTCTTAATTCTATTGGTTGATACCGTTTCGCTCAGGATCACCCTCCCGCGCCGTCGGATCTACTTAAAGCACACGAATCAGATCTACCCATAACGATTCGTTAAGTGATCTAATCCTATATGCTGGATCCAGATCTGACGGCTCTGGATCAAACGACCAAAGCGGGGCGGCGCTGGCGGCAGCTACTGGTGACGGCGAGCTCTGTCTGCGGCGGCGTGGCGCTACAGGTCGTCCTGAGGGGCAGGAGGATGCTCACCAGGTTCGCAGCATCGAGGAGAAGCTCAACCTAGCAGCGGCTCGACGAGGGGCGTACGGGCACGGTTGCTGGGGCTCGTCGGAGTTGCGGGTGGCGTCTGTCGCTTGCTGTCGAGGTCGCTGTCGAGGCTCCGTGTCGTCCTAGCACAAGGCAGAGGGTTTAGAAGATGCGCAAGTGACTAGCGAACAAGTTGGTAACAAAGGGAAGGCAAGGGGCGCTCAGTTCTTAGCGCTATTGCTCGCAGGAGTCGAGCGACGGCGTTGGTGGTTGCGGGCGTGAACGGAAACGATGACCTAGGTCACGAGCAAGCAAACCTGAGGTGTTAGCAGATGCACAAGATCATGCTGGTTGCAGTGGTTTGAACGAGAGGCAACGGGGTGGTCTGAGCTTACCGTGATTCGTCGCCGGAGCGCGTCTGTCTGCGGCGGCGCAAGTGCGATTGTGGGCAGCCTGGTGGCGATGTGGAGGCGTTGAGTGAGGGGAAATGACCGCGGTGCAGAGGGGGTTATGTAGGCGAGAGGGGAGCGGCGATTAAGAGCGGAATCAAGGGCAATTAAGAGAGGAATCAACGCGGCAGTGATGGGCGGAGGAAACGGCCGATGACGTGGTCGGGCGCGATTTGGGGAAGACGAGGGTGAGCTGTCGAGGTCCACCGGTCAGCGAGTGAGACGGAGAGGGGGTGGGGTCTGAGTGTCAGTGCCTGTGTGGGTGCGTCTGTGCGTGCGAGTGAGAGAGAGGGAGGCTGGGTGGGCTAACTGGGCCGGTTGTGCTGTTGGGCTAGATTAGGAGCGCCTGGCCCTTTTCTTTTCTTTAATATTTTTCTTTTTCAGAATGAATTTCAGGAATGGTTTTCAAATGAATTCAAACTCCATTTGAATTCAAATCTATTTGGGATTATTGTAGTGTGCAACAGTCTCACTTTGAAAAGGCTTGGTCATTTTTGGAGAAACAAAAATAACAGGGACTTTGCACTTGATTTGCAAATGTTTGAAAAATGGTTTTTGAAACCATTTCCATTTTGTAAAGTTTGGTTCAAATTCCACACTCAATCAATTCAACAAGGGAGATAAACAAACTAGGTTTAAAACATTCAAACTCTCAAATGGGGATGGCCATTTGATATGAGTTTGTTCACATAAAATGATAGCACTATGTGCTTCTGTTTTCTGAAATGAGTTTTGAAATTGATCTCGATTCTATATGCATGCATGAATGGTATGCCATCTTTGAAATCATGATTTAGGGATGTTACAGGTATTCCGTGTTCCGAGACCATGTCTGTACATGTTAGGCTTGTCAAGATCAAACCTTAGCTTCCCCATGAGCAAATCTGGCTTGCTCCCATTGTATACACTCGCAGAATCTAACACACCTGATCATCACATGGTGCTTCAAAACAACAAGCTTTGGCAATGGTGCCTACTAAGGATGAACACTTTATAACTTGATATTTTGTGAGAGGGATCATCTTATAATGCTACCGTCGCGATCTAAGCAATACAAGATGCATAAAAGGATTAACATCACATGCAATTCATAATATGTGATATAATATGGCCTTTCTTCTTGTGCTTCCGATCTCCATCTTCAAGCACGAACATGATCTCCATCATCACCGGCCTGGCATCAAGGTAAATGGCACTGCTCCGTGGTTGTCGTCCACCAGCATCAACTATTACAACTACTTTGAATAATAGACACGCAGGTCTTAGTGAAATTAAAATACAACCATAAGGCTCCTGCCGGTTGCCGACTTACAATAAGGATCATTGCATACATCATATATAATCACAATCATGGCCATATCACATCACAACACACCCCTGCAAAACAAATTTAGACGCCTCTAATTTTCTTTCCATGTTTTACGTGGTTTGGGGATTTCAATAAGTGTCGTTCTAACTTACGAACAAGAACCACAACGTTGATACTAGTATTGTCAATCACTTGTTGTAAATTGAATCTTTCACTATGTTGGGATAAACAGGCACTCGCAAAGCCACTTATGCAATACAAGTTGAATGTCAAGCGTGGAGCATGTCTCATGAACGATGTCATGTAAGGTTAGACCGAGCCGCTTCATCCCACCATCCCGCAAGATGCAAATTACAGAAGAAGCAATCGACAACAAAAGCATCAATGCCCACAATGACCATTGTGTTCTACTCGTGCAACAGATCTACACATAGACACGGCTCTGATACCACTATAGGGGTTCGTAGCATGGAAAACAAAAAAATTCTACCGCATGAACACACAATCAAGACCTAATCTATGATCAAGCCAAGATCTATCTACTAGATCGGTGCAAAAAGTTCATAGAGTACTAACCCTCGAAGATCCAAAGCGGTTAACGAGAGCAGATTCTTATGGGTGATGTAGTCGTTCACTTGCCGATCTCAAGATCGCGTAGATGATCCTTCTGGCGCCGCGTTCCGGCAGCACTCCCATAGTCGGTCACACGTATGATACTCGATGAAGACCTTCCTCTCCCTTGTTCCAGTAGGTAGCGGAGGTTATAGCTCTCTCCTCGCGATTCCGGCAGCATGACGGCGTGCTGTCAGAAGTAGAGGGGAGATCCCGCAGGGCTTCGCCTAAGCTGGAGTGGGTATGGTGGAGTAGAGGGAGCCCCGACAATCTATGGTTTAGAGGCCGAGGTTTAGAGTTAGCTAGCAACTAGGGTTTAGCTAATTGGTAACGGTTTAGAGGAGATCTAGATTGGCCGCAACTAGAGAGGAGGGCGGCGGCCAACCTAGGGTTTCTTGTGTAGGTGGGCGCCCTACCCCTCCTTTTATAGGTGGGGAGGCGCCAAGGGGAGGGAGTCCTCCCCAAAATCCACTTCATGTGGCCGGCCCAAGGGAGAGGGAGGATTCCTTCCTTAGGTAAGAATCCTTCTCTCCCTCCACTTGGAAATATTGTCCCAGTTTGACTTTTTCAAACTGCCCTTTTGACTTTCAAATTAGAGTTTGATTTCTCTCTTCCAAGTGTCCAGCCAAGTGACCTAGGACATGATGCAACCATTCCACTTTTTCATGACACATCCATGTACCCTTCCCCTTCCGGATTGGTGAACCTTCTAGACCCTTCTAGAACATTCCAGTGAAAACACCGGAACCATTCCCGAACTCCGGAATTGGACTTTCCTTATATGAATCTTATTCTCTGGACCATTCCGGATCTCCTCGTGATATCCCGGACCCCATACAAGACTTCGAACAACATTCGGTCTCTTTACTCACTTTCCATATCTACTAAACAACATCGAATCCTTAAGTGTGTCTCCCTACGGTTCGTGAATTATGCATACATGACCGAGACTCTTCTCCGATCAATAACCAATAGAGGAATCTAGAAATTCATATGACTCCCACATATTTCTATGATTACTTCGTGATCGAATGAACCATTTACATACGATACCAATTTCCCTTTGTCTCACGATATTTTACTTATCCGAGGTTTGATCGTCAGTATCTCTGCATACCTAGTTCAACCTCGTTACTGATAAGTACTCTTTTCTCGTTCCCGTGATATGTGATCCCTTGTGAGCCAGTCACATTCTTGCAAGCTAATTGGATGACATTCCACCAAGAGGGCTCAGAGTATATCTATCCGTCATATGGATGGAAAAATCCCGCTCTTGATCCATGTGCCTCAACACATACTTTCCGAACACCCAATGCCACCTTTATAGCCACCCAGTTACGGTGTGGTGTTTGATGTCATCAAAGCATCCTTCCGGTGATGGTGATTAGCATGATCTCATGGTCGAAGGAATTAGGTTACTATGTATCAGAAATCTTATAGAAAATGAACTATATTAAATGACTTGATCTTTATGCTACGCTTAACTATAGGAGTATGTCCATCACATCATTCTCCTAATGATATGATCTTGTTGTTAATAACATCTAAATGTTCATGATCAGGAAACCATGATCATATATTAACCAACAAGCTAGTTTAACAAGAGGCTTTACTAGGGACTCTTTTATGTTTACAAATCACACAGGTATTAATGTTTCCGGGTAATACAATTATAGCATGGTATGTAAACATTTATCATAAGCATGAAGATATGATAATAACCTCTTTATTATTGCCTCTTGGGCATATCTCTAACAGCTTCCATGAACTAGGCACTACTACTTCATTAATTCTTAGCAACATCACCTACTTTCATTGAACCTTAAGTTCATCACTTCCTGTGGATCCATACGTCTTCTACACTAATCTTCCTTCTTATTGCTATTTAGCAATGATATAAACTTGGTTCAACCTTCAAATTATGTTGTTACTCCTTACACTTGGCTTCATTCTTCATGTAAGTCTTCATCTTGGTCTTTGAAAATCGTCACTCCCTTACACGACTTCCCTTTTCTATCTAGGTCTATAACATCAAGTAATAACTTGATGTTGCAACATGCATTTGCACACCAAGTAAAACTTCATGTACAGATATAGTCAATCAAGAAGATCCAAGAAAAACCAATAAATTTAAATGTGGTACATATAATACATAATATGTAAGCCCGAAATATAGTAGTTGAGTATAATATCTCTAGAATCCAGGCTTAGTTGTGTAGTATATGACACCTCCTCGTATAGTTTTACATTGTGATACTTAGCACTTAGGGTTAAACTATTCTTTGTCTCAATATTTACCCAAATTGCTCAAGTGCAACAGGATAATCTTAAACAAAGTGGTCTCAATTTGGTTTTGACTAACCTTTAGTATCACGTTTGGAATGATTAATTATAACCATCCTTTCTTATGTAGTGACTATCCTCGCATGATCACTCAAAATGACTAATAAAATTCAATTGAATACCTAAAATTGAATTTTATTAGGAATTATGACACATATGACTTCTATCATAGTTCTACCATGCTATTTTCTTACTCTACTTCATGATAATTTACTAATTACTTGTCATATTTATACTCTCATCATGGTTTCAGAGCTAATATCACCATGATCTTGTTATGTTTTACCTATTTACATGTTTCAAGAGCTAATCTAACCATGATAACTTTACTTATCACTACACTATTATTAACCATAACATAATTTGTCACATCCCAAGATTTTCCAAATCTTGTAATGTGAAAATAAATGAATAAAATAAAACTTTGTTTAAATTTCGGAGCCAGAAGAAACTTTTTAATTCAATTGGAACTTCAACCCTTTTGAATTAAATAAAACCTAAAGGAATCTAAAAAAACATTTAATAAAGGAAAAATAAAAACATTTGGAAATACTATTCTTGAAACCCTTAAGTGAAAAGATTTATTTACAAATGAAATAGAAGTTTATAAATAAAGAAGGTCTATTGTATTTAATTATTAATGGACCCTAAATCAAAAAGTTATTTTATTTTAGACAAGTTTCCAAATATTCCTTACTCCCAAATAAAACCTACTGAACTGGTTTTGAAAATATTTGGGTTTTAAATAAATATTTTATTAATTAAACCAAACCCTATTTTATTAATAAACCATGGTCCATTTTTTAATTAATAAAAGGAACATAAAAGTATTTAAAAATATTATTTTATTTTGGACCTTGATTTATGCTGATAAACAGAACCAAGTTCAATTTGTGAAGAGTGGTGTTTGAATTAATTTGGTTGATATTTATTTGGTTGAAAATTTGAAACAGAAATTAGATTCAGAAAAAAAGAAACGATTACAGGAAGAAAAAAAATGTAGTCGAACCTGACCCAACTGGCCAAGCCCAACAGCAGCCCACCTAACCCAGTTCTCTCCTCCCCGCAGAAAACGATTCGAACCAACTACCTGACCCGCACAGAGACTGACTGGTGGACCTCCCCCTCATTTCTTTTTTCCACTGACTGGTAGGCCCGCTATCACTGTTCATCGTCTCCTTCACCCATCCCGTAGCGACCAGTTCTTCTCCCCCGTTCTGCCGTTGATTGCTCCAGCTTAATTCGCTTTAACGCGACAGACGTTACCAGCCTTGATCACGCAGATGGAAACGCCAGGACATCCTCTATATTTCCCCTCTGACACCTCGCGCTCGCACACCCCAGACCGCCTCCAATTTCTCCCCGAGCACCCTCTGCTCCGACGAGGGCCAGTATCGATTCCGGCCAAACCACATCACCCCGAACCTCCCTGAGCACGCTGACAGCCTCCCCACTCATAGACAATCCTCCCTGTGCCTTCCGTTCGACCGCGGGCGCCCCAAAAGCGTCGGCTTGGACAAGCTCCGACAGCGCCGCCGTCCGTTTCCACTCCGGCGACGACTTTCAGGTGAACCAGACCGCCCCGACCCCTCTCGTTCACGCACACAGCATCGCCTTGCTCTTGCGCATCTGAATGTGCTCCTGTTTTGCCTTAGGGCGATCTGCAGCGACGACTCCTACCGTCACCACCGTCTGGCTTAACTCCGACGAGCACCTCTGGTATGCATCTGACCACCCCGCGCCTCCCCGTTCACACTCCCACACTCGCCACATCTTTCTGCAACTAACCGCATCGTTGTTTTGCTTCGGGATGATCTACAGCGTCGCCCTCGACCGCGGACAGAGCCACCCGACGCCGACCTCCACTCCGGCGAGGAATTACTGCAGACCCTGAGCGCCCCGAGACCAACCGACCGCGCCCCAAGCATCACCTCGTCCTCGCGATCACGGTGAGCCTTCTCCCCTTGTACCTTGCTTCCTAGAACCACCACGAACCCCTCGACTGGCCGTGCGCCGCCGCTAGCCGCCGTCGGCGCCGCTCACTTTTGGTCCAGCGAGTCAGTACCGTAGGATCTAGTTTGAACGAGTGCGATTAGATCACTTACCGCGAAGAGGTACGTGTCCAGGATCGTGCGATCGATCAGATCCAACGCCCCACAGCCACGATCCACGCGAAGCGTACATGAATAGAAGCGTGCGCGTGTCACATATTTCGTTTTAAAAGAAAAATTTGAATCGATAAAATTGCAAACTTCAAACCCTTATAACTTGAGATCTACACGTCCAAAAATTTCAAATTTTATGTCGTTGGATTCAGGAGAACAAGCCCTAGCTAACTGTGGTCTTAGTTTAGAAAATAGTATCTGTTAACTTGTTTGAATTTGCAGAAACAATTGTGTACTTGTTAAGAGTAGGAAAATTATTTAAAATTGATTTTAAGATTAAATCTTTTGCAAAATGGTTTGTAGTGACCTTACTGACCCTAGGAACCAACCCATGGTTTTAAAAATGAAATTGGAAAAATTTAGAATGGATTAATTGAATTAGCCTATTTCTAGCTAAGTAAAGATAATAGGTTTTATTAAGAAAAGGATTTTGAAGTAAAAACCTTGGGAAAAATATTTTGATTCAAAGCTACTGAACCAAAACACCAAGACTTGAGAGTTAGAAACTTTTGGTGAGAAACTTAAAATTTTTGATTTGATAAAACCATTTTTCTACCATATAATTATTGAAGGAAAATTTTAAAATAGTTTTTGGGCAAAACCCTCTAACTAATGACTTTGCCATTTTGGTAAATGACCAATTTGGACCTTACAAAGTTTAGAAACCAAGTGGAGACCATCCTTGCAATAGAACCATCCTTTGTATACTTATGCATGACTTAGTTCCCTTCTTGTCTTGTGTGTGATTTTGTTTGAGTAAATGTGGTTTGGAATGTTAGTTGATTTGGTGTTTGCTTGATTGACTTGTAGTGAAATTAGCAAAGTGTGAGACTAGCAGGATCAAGGAGTGAACCCTCATTCCCTACCCAAAAAGGCAAGTTACACTATCATACAAATGCCCTACTATTTTATTATGCTTAGTGGAATGTGAAAACATGCATGAAAAAGATTTCTATATACTTATGCTATGCTAAAACCTAATAGGATTTACCTATACACACCTTAGAAAAATATTGAAGTTGTACATGCTTAGCCATGCTATGTTTTGAAAAGAGATACATGTTGAGATTTTACAAAGGTTGAGAAAAGGACTTATGTTTTACATAATAAAACAAGGACTCAATGAACCCCCTAGGTGGTGGATACTTCAAATTTTGGAGAAGGTGGCAACAAAAGGAACCATGTCTATGGAAATCACCCTGTGTTGTGCTCCAAAAGAAAACCACCTAGGAAACTTAGAGATTGAACATGTTTCTCCAATTGTGGCTTTCGTGTGCAACCACATGCTATTATGGCTCTGGCTTAGTCAACTACATTAGGAAGACCCATACATTGTATTTAGTTACCGGACATGGGGATCTGGAATGCTTCATGGGGGCTGAAGACAAGCTAGCAATGATGTATGGGAGGACCTTTTGGAAAGACTTCATCACTCTCTCAGTCTGCCGGTACTCCATCTTGGTGAGCACTAATCCAGTAGGCCACTGGTGGCAACAAGATGGGATTGTGTCATGTGGGTAAAGTGTACTCCTTCTGCAGAAGCTAAATAAATCTAAGTACTTAGCCGTGTCCCCGTTATGGACAATCTTGAGCAACTAAAGTTTGAACTATGGGAGATCTCGACATTCCAACTTCTAATATAAAACTTGATGCACTTGGGGGTACCAAGGAATTCAAAGAGATTTTGTTAAGCTTGTTGCACTTGGGGTTACCAAGGTGCTCAAGAGTATGATGTACTTGGGGTTACCAAGGAACTCATGAGTTTGATAAAACTTGTTGCACTTGGAAGTTACCAAGTGGCTCAAGAGATTTTTGACAAGGACTTGAACACTTGAGTTTCTACCAGGGAGTTCAAGGATTCTTGAAAAGAGATTTGACAAAAGACTTAAACCTTTTTGAAAAGATAGGATAAAATAATGCTTTATGCAAGGAAGCCTTAAACTCTACTTAGCCAAACATGCATATAATGATAGGATCCACTCTTATTACAAATAGAAGTGAAGCTTGCCAATACAATTCAAATGTATTGACCCTTGTGGCTGTAACTTGTAATGTTGCAGGTTGATTGTTTTTAAATGAAGATTGTTTGATTGACTAGGACTACAAAGTCTACAACCAACATCTGCCTGTGGCACTTTGAAGATGAAGGACCCATGACTATAGTTATTCCGCTGCAATGTAATGTAATAGCCAAATGAGCTATGTTTGATGTAATAAACTTATGTTATTCCTGGTTATATATTTATGTTATGACCCTTGTCTCTTGATATTACATCTTAACTGTGGGTGCTAGCTAATGATCCAGGGACTAGCATTGTAAAACACAGGAGGAACCTACCTTATTGGGTTGGGACCTCTACAGATGGTATCAGAGCATTGTGTTGCCTGTAGGATTTGTAACCCTAGGATTGGACAAAAACCCTTAGAAAAATAGGAGTTGTATTTTGTTCCAAAAACTTATTTACAAAAACACTTGTAACCTCTATCCCTTAACCATTTTGGTTTCAACTCTACACCTCTTCTACTTCAACTTGATGGAAAAACCTACCCATGGCCAAGGACTACACCATGTGCAAAGGATGACTTCAACTTCTTCAACATCTTCAACTCTAATGACTTCAACATCTTCAGCATGTTCACCAAGGACTTCCAACTTGGATATCACTAAGGACCACAAGTGAAACAAGGAAATCCTACTCAAGATTTAGAGACTGGGGGAATGCAAAATAAGAAGGAGCCATCAACAACTTTGAAGTATTGTGACCAAGAGTTTTTCTCAAGGAAACCATGATCTCAAGTAAGAAGAATCATGAAGGAAGGAAAGATCACAAGTGAACCATATAGATGGACCACCATATTTTAGCTAAGTAAAAAACGCACCAACTTATGTGATGTAACAAAAATATTTTGTTGCATAAGTATGTGCTTGAACCTTGTTTGAGTGAAAAGTTGATTTGTGATTGCATGCACATTGCTTGTGTGAATTGTGAAGTGTGTGATTAGAAATATTTCCTTAGAAATATCTTGCCTACTCTAATCTTCCTTCAACACAAACAGATGACTACTCCAAAGGACTCCAAGGTTGATGACACCAACACCAACCAAGCTGACAGCGTGAGAGAGCTCATAGCAACCCAACATCAGTTGAACCAACTGACAGCTCAGTTCCTAGCCAACAATAGTGATAAAGATCCAGCACTGCAAAAGTTTTTGGAGGAACAATCCCAACTGATGCTTAAGGTGACTAATCAAATGATTAGCATGGAAGAAAGCTATCCTAGAAGAGTGTATGATAGTAAGGATGACAAAAATGTTATTCTAGATGGAGCCCCAGCTTGCATTATTTGTGGAGACAGGGATCATACCTCCAAGGAGCATGAAGGACAATGCCCCAATTGTGAAGAAGAACATCCTGTTGGACAATGCCCCACCTCTCAAGCTACATGTTACCTTTGTGAAGGAAGTGATCATACTCCTGGCCAATGTCCCATCTATGCCATGGTGGAACAAAGGAAACAAGAAGGATCCAAATCTACCAAAGGAAAAGAACCACTCATACCTCCAAACAAGACAACCCAATTCAAAGGATCAAAGAAAACCAAGAAACCCAAGCAAGACATGAGCCTTGCACAATGTCGTAAATGTAAGGAAATGGGACACTACTCCAGTGGATGCCCAGAGAACAACAAGAATAAAGAGATTGACCAAGTGTGGTGCAACAACTGCAAACAACCAGGCCACTATGTAGCAACTTGCCCACAAGAGCCACGTAAAGAACTCAAGGACATTCATTGTTTCAACTGCAAGAACCCAGGACACTATGCAAGCAACTGTCCAGAAAGGATGAAGAACAAGTTGAACAAGCCTATGGAAAAGCTCAACCTTGGCCCATGAGTCAAGTATGGAAACCAAGGAAACCATGCAAATGTTTGCCATGAGAAATTTTCCCCAGGGCCCCAAGTAGGACAATATGTAATTTTTGTTTGAAAACTTTAAGGGTGGTAGTACCCTAGTTGTTTTTGAACTTGCTTGTAAACCTAGCCTCCCCAAATCTCGGGATGAGATTTATTTTAAGGGTGGTAGCCTGTCACATCCCAAGATTTTCCAAATCTTGTAATGTGAAAATAAATGAATAAAATAAAACTTTGTTTAAATTTCGGAGCCAGAAGAAACTTTTTAATTCAATTGGAACTTCAACCCTTTTGAATTAAATAAAACCTAAAGGAATCTAAAAAAACATTTAATAAAGGAAAAATAAAAACATTTGGAAATACTATTCTTGAAACCCTTAAGTGAAAAGATTTATTTACAAATGAAATAGACGTTTATAAATAAAGAAGGTCTATTGTATTTAATTATTAATGGACCCTAAATCAAAAAGTTATTTTATTTTAGACAAGTTTCCAAATATTCCTTACTCCCAAATAAAACCTACTGAACTGATTTTGAAAATATTTGGGTTTTAAATAAAGATTTTATTAATCAACCAAACCCTATTTTATTAATAAACCATGGTCCATTTTTTAATTAATAAAAGGAACATAAAAGTATTTAAAATTATTATTTTATTTTGGACCTTGATTTATGCTGATAAACAGAACCAAGTTCAATTTGTGAAGAGTGGTGTTTGAATTAATTTGGTTGATATTTATTTGTTTGAAAATTTGAAACAGAAATTAGATTCAGAAAAAAGGAAAAGATTACAGGAAGAAAAAAAATGTAGTCGGACCTGACCCAACTGGCCAAGCCCAACAGCAGCCCACCTAACCCAGTTCTCTCCCATAAAACGATTGAACCAACTACGACCAAGACAGAGACCGACTGGTGGACCTCCCCTCATTTCTTTTTCCATCGTTGGTAGGCCCGCTATCACGTTCATCGTCTCCTTCACCCATCCCGTAGCGACCAGTTCTTCTCCCCGTTCGCTGATTGCTCCAGCTTAATTCGCTTTTGACAGACGTTACCAGCCTTGATCACGCAGATGGAAACGCCAGACATCCTCTATATTTCCCCTCTCGACACCTCGCACACCCTGCATCGACCGCCTCAATTTCTCCCGAGCACCCTGCTCCGACGAGGGCCGATGTCGCCAAACCACATCACCCGAACCTCCACGAGCACGCCGACAGCCTCCCCACTCATAGACAATCCTCCTGTGCCTTCCGTTCGACTGGCGCCAAAGCGTCGGCTTGGACAAGCTCGACAGCGCCGTCCGTTTCCACTCCGGCGTCGACTTTCAGGTGAACCAGACCGCCCCGACCCCTCTCGTTCACGCACACAGCATCGCCTTGCTCTTGCGCATCTGAATGTGCTCCTGTTTTGCCTTAGGGCGATCTGCAGCGACGACTCCTACCGTCACCACCGTCTGGCTTAACTCCGACGAGCACTTCTGGTATGCATCTGACCACCCCGCGCCTCCTCGTTCACACTCCCACACTCGCCACATCTTTCTGCAACTAACCGCATCGTTGTTTTGCTTCGGGATGATCTACAGCGTCGCCCTCGACCACGGACAGAGCCACCCGACGCCGACCTCCACTCCGGCGAGGAATTACTGCAGACCCTGAGCGCCCCGAGACCAACCGACCGCGCCCCAAGCATCACCTCGTCCTCGCGATCACGGTGAGCCTTCTCCCCTTGTACCTTGCTTCCTAGAACCACCACGAACCCCTCGGTGGCGTCGTGCCGCTTAGCCGTCGGCGCCGCTCACTTTTGGTCCAGCGAGTAAGTACCGTAGGATCTAGTTTGAACGAGTGCGATTAGATCACTTACCGCGAAGAGGTACGTGTCCAGGATCGTGCGATCGATCAGATCCAACGCCCCACAGCCACGATCCACGCGAAGCGGTACCCGCGAATAGAAACGTGCCGCGTGTCACATATTTCGTTTTAAAAGAAAAATTTGAATCTGATAAAATTGCAAACTTCAAACCCTTATAACTTGAGATCTACACGTCCAAAAATTTCAAATTTTATGTCGTTGGATTCAGGAGAACAAGCCCTAGCTAACTGTGGTCTTAGTTTAGAAAATAGTATCTGTTAACTTGTTTGAATTTGCAGAAACAATTGTGTACTTGTTAAGAGTAGGAAAATTATTTAAAATTGATTTTAAGATTAAATCTTTTGCAAAATGGTTTGTAGTGACCTTACTGACCCTAGGAACCAACCCATGGTTTTAAAAATGAAATTGGAAAAATTTAGAATGGATTAATTGAATTAGCCTATTTCTAGCTAAGTAAAGATAATAGGTTTTATTAAGAAAAGGATTTTGAAGTAAAAACCTTGGGAAAATATTTTGATTCAAAGCTACTGAACCAAAACACCAAGACTTGAGAGTTAGAAACTTTTGGTGAGAAACTTAAAAATTTTGATTTGATAAAACCATTTTTCTACCATATAATTATTGAAGGAAAATTTTAAAATAGTTTTTGGGCAAAACCCTCTAACTAATGACTTTGCCATTTTGGTAAATGACCAATTTGGACCTTACAAAGTTTAGAAACCAAGTGGAGACCATCCTTGCAATAGAACCATCCTTTGTATACTTATGCATGACTTAGTTCCCTTCTTGTCTTGTGTGTGATTTTGTTTGAGTAAATGTGGTTTGGAATGTTAGTTGATTTGGTGTTTGCTTGATTGACTTGTAGTGAAATTAGCAAAGTGTGAGACTAGCAGGATCAAGGAGTGAACCCTCATTCCCTACCCAAAAAGGCAAGTTACACTATCATACAAATGCCCTACTATTTTATTATGCTTAGTGGAATGTGAAAACATGCATGAAAAAGATTTCTATATACTTATGCTATGCTAAAACCTAATAGGATTTCCCTATACACACCTTAGAAAAATATTGAAGTTGTACATGCTTAGCCATGCTATGTTTTGAAAAGAGATACATGTTGAGATTTTACAAAGGTTGAGAAAAGGACTTATGTTTTACATAATAAAACAAGGACTCAATGAACCCCCTAGGTGGTGGATACTTCAAATTTTGGAGAAGGTGGCAACAAAAGGAACCATGTCTATGGAAATCACCCTGTGTTGTGCTCCAAAAGAAAACCACCTAGGAAACTTAGAGATTGAACATGTTTCTCCAATTGTGGCTTTCGTGTGCAACCACATGCTATTATGGTTCTGGCTTAGTCAACTACATTAGGAAGACCCATACATTGTATTTAGTTACCGGACATGGGGATCTGGAATGCTTCATGGGGGCTGAAGACAAGCTAGCAATGATGTATGGGAGGACCTTTTGGAAAGACTTCGTCACTCTCTCAGTCTGCCGGTACTCCATCTTGGTGAGCACTAATCCAGTAGGCCACTGGTGGCAACAAGATGGGATTGTGTCATGTGGGTAAAGTGTACTCCTTCTGCAGAAGCTAAATAAATCTAAGTACTTAGCCGTGTCCCCGGTTATGGACAATACTGAGCAACTAAAGTTTGAACTATGGGAGATCTCGACATTCCAACTTCTAATATAAAAACTTGATGCACTTGGGGGTACCAAGGAATTCAAAGAGATTTTGTTAAGCTTGTTGCACTTGGGGTTACCAAGGTGCTCAAGAGTATGATGTACTTGGGGTTACCAAGGAACTCATGAGTTTGATAAAACTTGTTGCACTTGGAAGTTACCAAGTGGCTCAAGAGATTTTTGACAAGGACTTGAACACTTGAGTTTCTACCAGGGAGTTCAAGGGATTCTTGGAAAAGAGATTTGACAAAAGACTTAAACCTTTTTGCAAAGATAGGATAAAATAATGCTTTATGCAAGGAAGCCTTAAACTCTACTTAGCCAAACATGCATATAATGATAGGATCCACTCTTATTACAAATAGAAGTGAAGCTTGCCAATACAATTCAAATGTATTGACCCTTGTGGCTGTAACTTGTAATGTTGCAGGTTGATTGTTTTTAAATGAAGATTGTTTGATTGACTAGGACTACAAAGTCTACAACCAACATCTGCCTGTGGCACTTTGAAGATGAAGGACCCATGACTATAGTTATTCCGCTGCAATGTAATGTAATAGCCAAATGAGCTATGTTTGATGTAATAAACTTATGTTATTCCTGGTTATATATTTATGTTATGACCCTTGTCTCTTGATATTACATCTTAACTGTGGGTGCTAGCTAATGATCCAGGGACTAGCATTGTAAAACACAGGAGGAACCTACCTTATTGGGTTGGGACCTCTACAATAATTTCACTTCATCACGTAGAATTTTCAAATGAATACCACATGATTACTACTCATTACATCAAAATTTATCCTAATGATATTCATCATGTTGTGTTTGGTTATCAACTAACAATAAGATTTTACTACTCTTACTTAAATTCTAGAGTTAAGGTATACTATTAGAACTACTTCAATTGATGTCTTACACTTGATCCTAATCTGCTGCGGCCAATTGACTTTCCTATAGTATCTTGGTGGGTTATGTCTCCTTCGGAAGACACTAAATAGCACTATACTGAGAGAAGATAAAATAGTTACTACTAAGAAATAATGACTTAAGTATCTAGTGACAAAGTTATCCTCAAGTGGATACTTCTCACAAGTCATACAATATTTGGTTTAGATAAGATGGCTCCAATAGTCACTATCCAACCTACAGATCTTCCTAAACGGGTTTTAATCCTAAGGTCAAAGCATATGCTCTGATACCAACTGCGGTGACCCAGCATACCACTGCATGATGTAGTACACTATAGTCGTTGACATAACACCAATGAAACACCGTTCACTAGTATTACATCCCTTAGAGTGGTACAACAGAAACACAGCAGGTCCAAGACATGACTATAGGTTACAAATCAACTCTTTACACAAGATCCAGAGAACACTCTAGGTTAAAGAGAGAGAAAGAAACTTCTTACAAATAAGAATCAGGAATAAACGACTCAAAAACTATCATACTAATAAGACTAGTATTTTAACTAATGGTCTAGCATTGCTGCTATTGCAATACAATACAGAAATAGGTTCTATGGCTAGAGATTATATTCCTATCTAATCAGTAACTTCGTCTTCACTTGAGTTGATGTATATGTTGACTTTCTTGACTTCATTGAAGAACTTTAGCTTCTGGTGATGATTCGTGGAGCATAACTTGATATAGACATCATCTGTACTGGCTTTAGAACCTAGCAAGGGTTAAGAAGATACGTTGAGTACGAGCGTACTCATCAAGTTCACTAGAAAAGGAGTGTTTGATGCACTATATCTACAGCCACAGACCATAGGTCGTAGGCAATGCAAGTTTTTGTAAACATTTCTTCAAAGGTTGCTTTTATTCTGAAAAGCTATGTCCGTCAGCCTTCACGAGTTTACCAGAACTTTCATGGATTTCCTTTCCCGCCGCATTCGCAGCTCCTTCCCGGAACAAGGAGTAACAAGTTATAGTTCTTACACTATGCAGAGGTGCGCTACTTTACCCATGAGAGATCTTAGCTTTGTTGCACATCCGAGTTGCATTCTCGTCCACACTTCCTTGGTGTGGGGCCCAGACTAAGATCCAAGCCAATCACTGCCCCCTTCACGACCTCGCATGCCTCCTTGGTGTACACCATGCCCACCCATTGAATTACGGCAATGGTTTGTACAGACCGTTAGATGCTAGAACTATCGTGGGACATTGAGGGTTCCCACCCATATGTTGCATATCCTCTACAAATTACCAATTAATATGCACGCTACGAGTGATAACAGCCACGACCTGCACATCTGGCTACATGCGAGAGGAAGAAGATACAACTGACTTCTCCGTCCCATTCCAAATCTCATGGTTAACGCGTGATATATGGTGCAAGAATCACTAGCGACATTGGTTGTTAAGTCCTAGATAATATGTTCATTTACCACCGGAACTTTTATAGTAGGTTATTACCTCATGGTAAATAACCTATAATCATATTATTATGAAAATAGTGTTTTCTGGCCTTTTTCAAATGCAGGTGATGACAACACTGGATTTGCAAAATACTTTACAGAAAATAATCAAAGGACATGAGCAAGTGTGAACTTGCCTTTTGTGATTACAAGATTATGCACTCACGATCTTTGAGAAGACATAAGATCCAATATCTGAAATATGCATCATTGGTCCGGTAAGGACTAATGTTTAAAGAAGCAATATGCTTTTGTGCATAAGTAATGCTATACTTTTTGTAAAACTCCCAAAGTGAACCCCCAATACTGTAAGTGAAGTGAACTTAGGTGATTCCTTTAAGAGTTGGTTCATCTTCCAATTTTTACTTCACAGGAAATGCATTTATAGGAATTTTAAGTCTTGATATACAAGATATAAAAATAGAGTGTAATAGTAAGATTTAGATTAGTTGCTATTTGATGATTATGATGGAAGTCTATGTATTGGATTATTAAGGTTTGAAAGAACTTTCATAGAGTTGTTGCTTGAAGTGGCAAAAATAATAACATTTGAAGAAAATATTTCTTTTCCAAGGTTTACAATATTTATAGTTAATAGAACATGATCAATGCCTTTTGGTGTTTGATTGATTAGTTTAGACTTGAGATGCTTGAAGTCTTAATTGAAATAGACCAAAGTTAACTATAAAAACATAAGTAGTTTATTAGACATGATGTTTATAAGCTTTGAGACTAAAGTTAACTTTAAAAGGGTAAGTAAACTTAAAGTGTAACATGTTTTAATTATTTCCAAGTTTTAAATTTATGATAGGTATAACTACGGTGTGGAATTATTCACTTTATATTTAAGTGAATGATTAGATTAAATTTGTTTTGCTATTATGAAAATAATATGCAATTATTACATGAAAGTATAATGTGGATGATATTATTAATGTGTTAGATTTACAGTCATGTTAAATATTATTTAGATTTTGAGATTATTCCCCCTTAGTTTTAGTGAATGATGTATAAAGTTATTTTGAAGGTTATGGTTTTGAATTTTTTATTTAAGGTTTCAAAATATATTATAAAGTTAATATTTTACACTTAAGTTTTTATTATAAACCTTAGTTATGGTTTAGAACTTTAGTAATTTGATTTTAAGGTTTTAATATTTCTAAAGAAATATAATTATTTTTTATTTAAGAAATGTTTTTTAAAGAATTTTCAACATAGATAATAGACAAGGATTGATTACTTTAAAATATTAAAAACCTTTTTGATAGTATTTTCAATATTTTTTAAAATGATTTTTTATTTATTCAAGATCTTAAAATGATTTTTTATTTATTTTTAAGTATAAATCTTATGTTTATAAAATTCCATAAAGGATGAATTATCTTTGAATATTAACTTATAATTTTATTTATAAAATAATGAAGTTAGTATTTTTTATAAAATAGTATATTCATTTTTATACACAAAAATGATTTTTATTAGTTTTTTAAGATATTTTCTTATATTTTTAGAATTTATTGATAATTCTGGTGACTTTAACATTTAATGGTATTTTATTTAACCCAAACAAGTAGTTTTATATTTTCCTTAGGTAGGTTTTTTTTTGTGAACATTTGATATATAATATGTATTTTTAGGATTTTTTTTGTATTTTTCTAGAGCTAAAAAGATTTATAGGGTGTTTTGGTAATTCATTTGTTTTATTTTATTGTATTTCTTATCCTATTTAATCTGGGTCATTTGGTTGGGCACATGGGCAGCTCGGCCCAACTAAACCTGGCTTGGGGCCTTCTTGACCCCGACCCACACTCTCATCCTTACCCAACACACGTCACTCACGACCACAACAATGAGACCCAAATCCCCTCGTCTCTATATCTCTCGCTTCTCCTATGTTTTTCTTCCCCACACACGACCAAACCGTCGTCCTCCACCCTGGCTAGCTACTAGCCGTCTCCGGCACCGCCCCTGCGTGGCTATGACCCAGCGGGCCCCTTCTACCTCGAATCCCCACCGACATGGAGCTATACACGACCCCCCTTGCCCATGGCTAACCCTAGCCATGCGGCATGGGTCTGTCGGCACGACACCATCGCCCCAGCGACCGCTTGCACATGTGAACTCCTCTGCCATGAGTTCCTGCTTCTTCTCTGCCCTGCCTTCCACAAGTCGATGCTGGTGGGACGGCAACATAGCTGCAACCCCGGCGTCCCCAACCTGCTATCTATGTGACCATGATGTGGTGGTGACTCTGCTACTATGACCGGCCACGGTTTACTCTTCTTTGTCGAGTACGTCAACATTCCACCACGACTATGCCTTCGGGTCAGGTGAGTTACTTCTGTGACCGGCCCTTGAGCCGATGATATGTTCTTGTATTATTTTAGGTTTAGATTCTTGGTAATCTAGGATTGGAGTTGCTGGTTATGGCATATTCATTGGTGGCTTGATTTTAGGAGTCCATAGGTTGTGTGGTTGATCATGTGCTAGTAGGTCTAATTTCTATAAGTCTCCAATTGTTGTACTGATGGAGGTAGATGTTCCTATTGCTTTAGATAATTGCATCTACTCTAAGTAGATTATACACCTACCACTTGTTTGTATAAATGGTGTGTTACAGTGTATATAAACGAAACAAATATGGCATCATTAACTTGTAGAAATATATATCATATATATTTGTTCTTGTGGTACGCAAATAAAATAATTTTACAGGATTATATTTGATGTACCCACCAATCAGTGTATATATGAGGTGTAAAAGTGGGTACAGATTATTGTGATATGCTAGAGTATGCATATAATTATGGCTAATTGTTGGATGACTAAGTATATAAATGGCACCAAGCATATCATTCCTTTGATCTTGTTGTGTATGTGAAAGTATATGACATGCTTTTCTGTGTATTTGTTGTGATTTACTGATAATTAAATGATGTAGCACTTCAGGTAATTTTCTTAGTATCTTTGCTACTTGATTTAAATGGCCATTGACTATCTGATCATATGCTTACAATATCCATGGCAGATTTGTGTTGTCAAGTGCAAAGTGTACTTGTTTTGTTTAAAAATCTGTAGGTGTCATGCTTAAAGAACATGCTTTTCTTTGTTATGAATTTGTACTATATGTGTGGTGCATTATTGCTAATCTCCATACTCTATCTTACTGTCCTATTTTTGTGTGGTTAGGGTGTGAGATCCTGTTTATACCAGGAACCATCAGCTCAACAAGTTGATCTGGTTCCCCTCTCTGCTGATCTCCGATTCTCTATTTAACTGTTAAGAACAGATTTTGTGCTTGATCTCATGGCCTGGCCTATGATGCAAGAGCCCGAGGCTTTCTTTTTAATAAGAACAGATTTGTTACTTGATGTTTTGTGTTAAACAACTTAGTGGCTTCTACTGCTATGAGATCTGCTGTTGTGGTGCCTCCCATGTGGAGTGTGCACAACAGTAGATTCAAACAACATGATCTGTTGCTATTTGTCCCTGCCAATGATGCAAAGGCCGAGGCACATATTTGTAGAAAAAAATAGATATCACTTGTGCTTGAATAAACTTGATAAGACCAGATGCTTTACTTGTTTGTGTACTATGCCCATGATTTGATAATCTCTAGCTGGTTTAGCTATAGAAATGATTTGAGATGGCTTACGGATGGTACATGTATTTATTATACCTAGTTTGAATGTTCTTTTGGTTTGGTCAACTCTATGGCTGCTGCCAGTGCATCTGCCACTGTGATGCCTCCCTTTGGAGTGTACACAAGGTAGATCTCACTAGGTAGTTGACTGCTGGGATGAGTTATCCAGGATACTTCAATTGGGTTGCCAATAATGCTAAGGCTGAGGATTTAATTTGGAAATAAGATAGACAGATACTAATGATGTCTAGAAGTTCAATGATGAGACAAGCATAGCATCTCTATGCCTATCTGAGAACAAACTCAACACTCCCAAAATCTTTTCTAATGGAACAGGTAAGAACAGATATTATTGATGATATGGGTGTCAACCTGATGCTTGTCCTTTAGTGTCATATGTTTCTGGATCTTGATTTACTTCCTCCACTTTATAAATTTGTTCTTCCTGGTATCTGGGATTGACTCCAGAATCCAACTGTTGCAGTAGATGGTATTGTGGACTTGATGTACTGTAGATGTTTTCCTCCTCCTATCCTTCTCCTCCTTGATCTATTTCCTATAATTTCACCAACACATGGTGTTGGTTATGTAGTGTGGATTGTGGTTCCTGGTGGTAGCTAGCAAGAATAGGTGATGAGTTGATGGTGGGGAGGAATGGTATGATCTGGTTGTCTAGTGAGGAGAATGAAATAATATGTGTGTGTGGCTTCTTCCTAGCTACGGCTGATTTCTTCCTTATTTGTACCTGGTACTCTCCCTGCTGTGTTGACAACACATCAATTGCATGCTATGACAGTGCTGCTGTCAAGTGGGCCTGATGTGGTGCAAGTTTCAACTTGTTGAAACTTGTGCCCATGGATCACTTCGGCTGATTTGGGTATTATCCTATTCAGACTATTTCTTGGTACTAAAAATGGTGAAACTTGCCCCAGGCCAGTGATGCATGAGTCTGAGGCCAAATGTTGGATTAGAACAGATTCTACATTGGCCCCTTTTTCTTGAATACTCGATGATGTGTTCAGCAATGCATCACATTGCCAGACTAATTATTTCTTTTCTTTTTATCTCATTATTATGCAGGAATAAAAGTGAATAAGGATAAAATCTTCAAGACAAGAAGATATAGTTTAAAATTTTCTTTTTTATTCTTTTACAACTTTATTTTATTCTTAAGTATTGTAAATAATATTGTATTCTTTTATTAATGTAATAAAGTTCATTTTTCTTTTTGTTAGTTGAAACTTCTAAGGGTTTGTATCTTATTTAATAAAGTTAAATTTTCTTTCTTTTTATAATTTCTATTACTCTTGTAATATATCTTATTCATTGAGATTTGAAACACAATAAGACTTTTTGTTTGTAATAGTAATATTGATTATCCTTAATTGTATTCTTTTTTTTGAATTGTTTGTGTTTTGAATTTTCAATTCAAATACTCTTGAATTATATCTATTTTTTATTAAAGTCAAATTTTTTCCCTCAAAATTATAAAATCAACAAAGGTCATGTCCAAATCCATCGCACATGTCCTAATGTTTCCATCAGAACAAGAGAGATCTCGATCCCTCCATAGCTTATTTAGTTTTGCACGAAAATTCCCCGGATTTTCTTATGCATGAATGCAATGCACAAACATATGTCCTGTCTATTTCGATGTGCTAATCCTGGGATGTTACGACCTCGTTTTAACAATGCAGAGAAGGATCATGCTAAGGATGAAGAATGGGGAAAGAATAACAAGAACTGGGATTCTCGGACCGACATGATCATGAACCGTATAGAGCAAAACTCGGAGATAATCTGTACTATTACTTTTGAGTTCAAGGAGTTGAGGAAACTTATTGAGGAGCTTATGAAGAGAACAGCACCACCATCAAAGGAGTAATTCGTCATCAGGTTTGGCATTCCCTTGGCTTGTTCCAAGCTTGGGGAGTGCCACGGTATCACCACCATTATATTTTACCTTTTACCTTTTTAGTGGATTCATATCTGTGGTAGAGAGGTTATCTTATAGTTTGGTTTGCATGTGGAAGTATTTCTCCTTTAGTTGATTATCTTTGTATCCCTTGGTGTGAGTGCCTTTATTGGAATATTAATGAGAAGTCTCATCTTTTACTTTTTGCACTTCTTATTTTAGTTTGCAATCTCTATTATATGATGGATCTTGTTGATCAGTATTGGCACCACTTTGGGATCATCAAGTGGATCTAAACTGGTTTTGGCAAACCAAGTTCTGGTCAGTGGCATTATTATGAAAGAGAAAAAGAAAGAAAAAAAGCTTACAGGTATTTTGTATCATTTGTTTTCTTTCTTGTTGTCTCGTAAGCTTAGTATTCTTTATTTAAGATTCTTTTGTGTCTTCAAGGAAGATTGCATGTTTGGCTTTATTACTTGTATGTTTGCTTGTTTCTTTCAACTCTCTTGCTTGGTACCCAGCCTTGATAGCCAAAAACCTGTTTTGAGAAGGCATACTTCTCATGTTTCCAAAATTCTTTGAACCAAAACTTTTGCCACTTGTGTCCACCATATCTACCTAGTAGCTTTTGCTATTCCAAGCAAATTCTCAAGATTCATCTACCTTTTGAATTAAAAAGTATTTTGTTATGAAAAAACTAGTTAGTAAATCTCTCACGAACTTGATGGCACACCTTATTTACTTGCCCCTAATAGACTTGAACCATTGTGAACATATAAGTTGTATATGCTTGCATCTATACATTGGAATTAGCAGAACCGTGCTGTCACGGGGAACGTTTTCAACATTGCACTTGTACTCTGTACATAGTTCATATCGTTCTCTTTTTTCTATGGATGTCAATGGTGTGAAATAAAGAGGGAACTTTTAAGTCCATGGAGTTTGTATCCTGTGTTAGAGAAACGCCTGGGCCGCTAGCCTAAGCCATGCTAAATCATGGTGGAAACTTGCAGCATCACCATAGTGAGTCATCTATGAAGCATCCTTAATAAAAAGTTATGCACATAGTAAATAAAAAGTTCGCTGAGATGCTCATTGTCTGCTTGCCTTGTCATTTTGGTTATGGGAAAGATCATGTACCATGTGCAAGGGGTACCCTGTTGGCGGTTCTCAATGATATGCAAATACTTAAAATGACAAGAACTTACCTATGACCAAAGTTGAGTAGCATGAGGAGGGCCCTCGTATTCAAGGGACATGAGATTGCCAACTTATATTTCGTCAAGCATATACTCCATCTTTGTTCACTTTAACCTTAATCATCTCAAGATGCTTATGATAGGGTCAATGAGGGCTCAAAGCTAGTAAGTACCATAATCTTTTGGAATCTCTTTATGACTTGTAATCCCTGTTACCCTCTATAAAGGGACCTTTCTCCTAGTTACTAGTTGAGTCAGTAAACCTACTTCCTCTCTATGTCCAGCAAGCATTTGAGTTGTTGTGTTTCAAGCATTCATATGGTGATTTATTCAATCATGTTCTTCATCTTCCTTGTTTGCGCAAAACTCTTATCTATTGAGTATTACTTTGAAAGCCTTCACTTGTGAAAAACCTTTTTGAGCAAAGAGTGTTCCTGTTTTGAAACTTCTACAAAAAAATTTTGTGAAACTGTTTGCCAGGTGTTCTCTGACCAAGAACAAGTTTGCCAATTCCAATTATGATTTATCTTTATGCATCTCTATTGTGACTGCTGCATTTGGTTGCAAGCTAAGTGATATAATGGTGAGTTGCTTTCTTCTATGAGCTGTGAATTGGTAAGTGTGATGCTTCTTGTTCGTATTCTTTTATCGACACTTCACTCCATAAACCTGTGGACCTGTTTACTGAGCTCAATATTCGCTTGGCGACAAGCGAAGTCTAAGCTTGGGGGAGTTGATACGCCCAATTTGCATCACCTTTCTATATCATAATTTACCTCTATTCATTGATATTTGTCTTATTATGAGGTATTACATATGGCTTTTCATCTGTTTATGCATGTTGGATGATTCCTGGAGGATGGAATGCCGGAGTCTGGATTTTGATGGAAAAGAAGGCATTTCGGTGCAATTTCGCAAAGATCAGAAAAATACCAGAAAAATATGGAAACATATTATTTTAACAGAAGACGAAGGAAGATAGGAGGAGGGACGAAGTGGGGCCTCAGGGGGCCCACCCCCCCTAGGCGCGAGCCCACCTGACCCCGCGCCTAGGGCAGGTGTGGCCCACCTGCCCGGTCTCCGACTCCGCCCCTTCGCCTATATCTTCTCTACGGAACCCTAACACCAGGGAGGCGACCACAGATAGATTTCCACCATCTCTGGGGGCAGAAAACATCGAGAGAGAAAGATATCTCCGGTAGACAGATTTCTGCCAGGGGAATTCCTTCCCGGAGAGGGGAGATCGTAGCCATCAACACCGTCACCAAGCTAGGCTTCATCGGGATCATCATCATCCACACCATCATCTCCACCAGCACCATCATCACCACTCCGTCTCGCTGTAACAATTGTGTTGGATATTGCTTAGTTCATTAGGGGAAACTTTCCCGGTGTTAATTACTATTGTAGTTGATGCTTGTGAGTGGAACCATTGGATTATTGTTTATGTTTAGATTGTTATCCATTACCATGTCATATTTTATCTTGATCCATATGATGTCTTGTGAGTAGTTCGTCTAGTTCTTGAGGACATGGGAGAAGTCATGTTGTTAGTAGTGAATCTGTGTTGAGTTATTATTCAATGGTTTAGTATTTAAGTTGTGGTGCTATTCTTCTAGTGGTGTCATGTGAACGTCAACTACATGACACTTCACCATTTATGGGCCTAGGGGGATGCATTGTGTATTTCGCTACTAATTGTGGGGTTGCCAGAGTGACAGAAACCCGAACCCCCATGAGGACACCATTGCACAAGGGAGCGTAGGATCTCAGATCTTAAAGTTGTGGTTAGATTTATATCTTAATTACTTTACTGTAGTTACGGATGTTTGCAGGGGGTTTAATCACATGTATGTATTAGTACAAGTACGGTAGGTACATTAGCACAGGTTCACCCACACAACACTTACAACACCAACAAAGAGTACTCAGCTATTTGAAGCGAAAGCACTTGATAGAATTCCCATGTGTCCTCAAGAACGTTTGGTCCTTATAAGTATTTCCACTGGCTTGTCCTTTGCTAAGAAAGGATTGGGACACTTGCTCCATTTGTTCGTTGTCTTTACTACTTGCTCCTTGTTTTGTTGCCTTGTCAGAAAACCACTAAAAATCCGTTTGCTAAGTATTCACAGGGATTTCCTGCTCCATACCACCGTTCAGCACCTTCTGCTCCTCGTTGGGATCGACACTCCTATTTATCAAAAGTAATAAGATACACCCCCTATACTTGTGGGTCATCAAGACTATTTTTTGGCGCCGTTGCCGGGGAGTGAAGCGCTATTGAAGAGTGGAACTGGTAAAGGAAACTTCTACTATGAGTATTTCTTTGTATTTCTATTTGTTACTTTGTTTCCAATATGGATAACGCACTTGGTTTTCTGTTTGGGAAAACTACTACCACTGTTAGGGTAGTAGATGAACCACCACCTGTTAGATAGATCCTTTTAAGATACCAACAAGTATTGTTGATCGTGTTATGGATAATTATTATTTAGGGGATGGAACTGTCCACCCTGGTGATCATTTGCTTTTTATCCATGAATTATGCGGGTTGTTTAAGTGTGCAGGTATCACAACTGAACAGGTGAATAAGAAGTTACTCTCTATATCCTTGAAAGGGCGAGCTGAAGAATGGTATAAGCTGCTGAAGAATGGACAATCCATGGAATGGGAGGAAATAGCATCTCTCTTTTATTGTAAATTCTATCCTCCTAGTGAGATTCATAAGGATAGATATCTGATATATAACTTTTGGCCTCGTGATGGAGAGAGTGCAGATCAAGCTTGGGGGAGATTGAAGTTACTAATTCTTAAATGTCCTATTCATGAACTCCCTAACAATATTATTATCAATAACTTTTATGCTAGGCTTTCTCTTCATGATAAAGATTTACTAGATGCTTCTTGTGCTGGATCATTCACACGTATGAAGGAAGAAGCTAAATGGGATCTCCTAGACCGTATTCCAGAGAACACTGAAGCTTGGGAGAATGATAAAGGAATAAAGTCAGGTATAAACTATGATTATGAATGTATAAAATCTTTTATGGGAACTGATGACTTCCATGATATTAGTAATGAGTTTGGTCTAGACTCCCAAAGTATTGCCAATTGTTTTAAGGCCTTTGCCTCTTACATAGAAATTCCCAAAAAGAAGTGGAAGAAGTACCATGCACCTTATAAAGATGTTGTTAGTCATGTTCCTGTTAGAAGCACTGAAGTTTGTACTATTGATCATATTTTGCCTGAACCTTATGTTGAGAAAATACCTTTCCCAGCTAAGGTAAAGGAGTATTCTATGATGATTAGTGCGAATAACAAAGGTACAAAGAAAATTGTAGAACCTAATGAGCAAATGAATACTGAACCTGTGGTAGCTGTTGTGAAAGATCTTGCCACTAGAAATATAGAGGATGAGCACATTGTCTTTTGTGAAGACACTTCTAATATTATTTCTCATACTATTAAAGCTAGAAAAGCTAGTGTCCCTATGCTTTCTGGGAGAATTGGTGATCATTGCTATTATGGTTTATGTGATATTGGTGCTAGTTCTAGTGCTATTCCTTATGAGATTTATAGGGAAATTATGCATGAAATTGGTCCTTGTGAGCTTGAGGACATTGATGTGGTTATTCACCTTGCTAATAAGGAAACCATTCGCCCTATTGGTATTGTAAGAGATGTGGAGGTTCTCTGTGGTAAGATTATGTATCCTACTGATTTTCTAGTGCTTAATTCAGCAGCTAGCAAAACTTGTCCTATCATTTTTGGTAGACCTTTCTTGAACACTTGTGGAGCTATTATAGATTGTAAGAAGGAGAAAGTTTTAACTAAGTTTGACGAAGATTCTTATGAGTTTAACCTTTCCAAATTTTCTAAAGCTCCTTGTGAAAATAGCTTTCCTAAAAAATATTTCAGGATGGAACAACTTGCTTATATTAATCCAGTTTATGACCTTGGGCCTCTTTTTGATGACTGTAAGTATGCTCATTCTGACGATAAAGCTGTTTCCTGTGAAAGTTATATTGTCAACTTTATTCAAGGTGCTACTAAAAGTTATTATGAGAGAGGGAAACATGGTTTTATGCATCTCAATATTGTTAAGTTCCCCGTTTTATGTTGAAAGCTTTGAAGTTGCATTTGTTTTGTCTTCCTATGCTGGTGGCTTTTTGTTTCAACAATTTGTTTTCTCATGATACACCTATGCATAGGAAGTGGGTTAGACTCAAATGTGTTTGTTATTTGCTTCTTGATGCTCTCTTTCCCTTCAAATATATATCTCCTATGTGATTATCTTTGAAACTATCAAGCCTAACTTAAAGGCATTAAAGAAAAGTACTTCTTGGGAGATAACCCAATAGTTTGGTCAAGTCTTGAAAGTTATTACCTCGGTGACAACCGCTCCTTATCCTTTTTGTTTTGGTTTTTATGTCAAGTTCAACTACTTTTGTGAAGTGGAGTTGTGAAAACTGGTTGTCCTGGACAAATTTTTGTGCCGCATTGTAAACATTCGTGAAGGAGCTCAGTACTTCGGATGGAGATGTATTTTTCTGTGCTGGTTCTCCAAGTTGTTACCCAACTTTGATTAGTTTTGCACTTTTTGATTTGAGCAACAGAAGGTTTTCGAAAAAATCAAGCTTTACCTGCTTGTCTGTTTTGACAGATTTCTGACATCATTTGCATTTGCCTCTTATATTGATTCCCTTACAGATTCTTTTGGGTTTTTGGAAAGGAGTTGCTACAATAGATTTTGTTTTGATGGATTTCAGTTGAAGTGTGAACCTAAAGGTTTATTGTTTTTGCTTACACTAATGTTGCCATTGAAGTTTGTGTAATGCCTTGTGAGAAAAGGAATTTCCAGGAGAAGGAGAAAAGGAATCTGCATAGTTCGTCTTTGATTAGGTAAAAGTGGTGAAAACAGAAGGTTCATGAAAACCCAATATTTTTATATTTTTGATGTTTTTATTACATGGGGAAGGTTACAAAACAAAATAGAGGCCAGGGTGGCCACACCCACCCCAGGCGCGGGACCCAGCAGGCTGCGCCTGGAGGGGGTGTGAGCCCCCCGAGCTCCGTCTCCGCCTCGTTTTCGCACTAGTACCTTCCTTATGCTTTGAAACTTCGTAATATATAACCCCCGGGTTCCCCTAGGTTCGTGTATCGTGTTCTCATCATGTTTTCGTTTCGATATGTTTCTGTCAGGAAATCTTCTCAAAGTTTAGAGCACCATGGCCTCCGCCAACAACAAGGGTAAGAAGCCCAAGGAAGAAGAAAGGATCGCTGCTAGGCGTGAAGACATGGATTGGAGCATCGAGGAGGAATTAAAGATGGAGGAACCAACCACCGCAAGGTCAAGGAAACCTACTTTTGTAGGAGCAATTAACACTGGACGTGCCTTTTCTCGTAATATGCAGGGGATTATAGCCTCTGTTCTAGACTTCAGATCCTGCCCTGAGGCAGTGGAAGCCCTTCGAACCACTGACGAGTTTTGTGATAAGTACC
Source organism: Avena longiglumis (assembly GCA_030063025.1). Taxonomy (NCBI): domain Eukaryota; kingdom Viridiplantae; phylum Streptophyta; class Magnoliopsida; order Poales; family Poaceae; genus Avena; species Avena longiglumis. The sequence goes on from CP125975.1 coordinate 401,908,697, forward strand.
GTGCTTTGAGGATGAAGATGGATATACTTCAAGAGGAGAATGACAGGCTTCGTAAGATGCTGGAGGGTTTCCTTACCCTAAACACGAACACACCATCGAAGGAGTAATTCGTCATCTGGTTTGGCATCCCCTTGGCTTGTTCCAAGCATGGGGGAGTGCCGCGGTATCACATCATTATCTTTTATCTTTTACCTTTTTAGTGGATTCATATCTTTGGTGGAGAAGTTATCTTATAGGTTGGTTTGCATTGTGGAAGTATCTCGCCTTTAGTTGATTATCTATGTATCCCTTGGTTTGAGTGCCTTTATGGAATATTAATGAGAATTTTCATCTTTTACTTTTTGCACTTCTTATTTTAGTTTTCAATCTCTATTATATGATTGATCTTGTTGATCAGTATTGGCATCACTTTGGCAAACCGAGCTCTGGTCAGTAGCAACACCTTTTGAGGTTTGAAAGGAAAAGAGAAAAAGCTTACATGTATTTTGTATCATTTATTTTCTTTTTTGATTGGCTCATAAGCTTATTATTTATTTATGATCTTTTGTGTCTTCAAGGAAGATTGCATGTTTGGCTTTATCATCTTTAGGTTTGCTTGTTTCCTTCAACTATTTTTCTTGCTACCCAGCCTTGCTAGCCAAAAACCTGTTTTGAAAAGGAATACTTCTCATCCATCCAATCCCTTTGAACCAAAACCTGTGGCATTTGTGTCCACCATATCTACCTATTAGCATTATTGCTAATTCCAAGGAAATTCTCAAGCTTCATCTATCTTTTGAATTAAAAAGTATTTTGTTATGTGAAAACTAGTTAGTAAAGCTCTCACGAACTTGATGGCACACCTTATTTTCTTGCCCCTAATAATCTTGAACCATTGTGTCATCGAAGTTGTATATGCTTGCATCTATACGTTGGGATTAGCAGAACCGTGCTGTCACGGGGAACGCTTTCAACACTTATGGATACTTATCCAGTTGATATCATGATATTTTGTTTGCAGATGTCGTTAGTGTGAAATAAAAGGGGAGCTTGTAAGTCCATGGAGTTATGTATGTGTGTTAGAGAAACACCTAGGCCGCTAGCCTAAGCCATGCCTAATCATGGTGGAAACTTGCAGCATAACCATAGTGGGCAATATGTGAAGCATCCTCAATAAAAACATATGCAAATAGCAAATAAAAAGAACGCTGAGATGCTCACTGTCTTCTTGCCTTATCACTTTGATTATGGGATAGCTCCTGTATCATGTGCAAGGGGTACCCCGTTGGCGGTTCTTTATGATACACATGTACTTACAATGACAAGAACTTACCGGTAACTAAAGTTGAGTATCATGAGGAGCGGCCCTCGTACCCAAGGGACATGAGATTGCCAGCTTATATTTCGTCAAGCATATACTCCATCTTTGTGCACTTTAACCTTAATCATCTCAAGATGCTTATGATAGGGGCAATGAGGGCTCAAAGCTAGTAAGTACCATAATATTTTGGAAGCTATTTTTGACTTGAAATCCCTGCTTCCCTCTATGAAGGTACCTTTCTCCTATTTCTAAGTTGAGTCACTAAACCTACTTCCTCCCTAGCTCTAGCAAGCATTTGAGTTGTTATGTTGCAAGCATTCATATGATGATTTATTCACACATGTTCTCTATATTCCTTGTTTGCACAAGACTCTTATCTATTGAGTATTACTTTGAAAGCCATCATTTTGAAAAACCTTTTTGAGCAAAGAGTGCTCCTATTTTTGAGTACTTATACAAAGGATTTATTTGTGAAACTATTTGCCAGCTATTCTCTGACCAAGAACAAAGTTTGCCAATTCCAATTATGATTTATCTTTATGCATCTCTATTGTGACTCCTGTACTTGCAATCTAAATTATATAATGGTGAGTTGCTGCGGTGACCCCGCATACCACTACATGTGTAGTACACTATAGTCGTTGACATGACATCCATAGAACACCATTCTGTAAATATCAGATCCCTCAGAGTGGTACAACAGAAACATTGTGGGTCCATATTACAAACATTCACACATTATTATTATTACAATACCAGAAGTTCAAGACTTCAGAACGTTTCAACTTACAAACCAAAATATAAAGTGTTCCAGTGGAATTTAAAAGTAGCAACTCCGACTAGGAGTTGAGCTCAGCAGCTTATTCTATAGAGTTCATGTTGCTCGGCTCAGTTGGTTACTACAAGCTAGGATACTTAGTTGGACTCGTTATCATCAACACCATAGCGGATTTTGTAATCCACTCCTTCAACACCTCCTGATAGGTCAGGCTCCTCGTAGAACAAAACTTCTTGACATTCAGCTGCATACATTGGCACGTCTTCGGGATCCTCTGAGTCTAAGCAAGGATTCAAAGGAAAGGATGAGTAACAGCGTTACCCAACAAGTTCATTATATGCAAGGTGGGAAGTTTGATGCTCTAACTACCACCTCGGACTATAAGTCATTGGTGCTATGCAGTTTTCTTTAAATCTTTCTTCAAAGATTTATTTTATTATAAATATCTATGACCATCAGCCTTCACAGGTTGACCAGAACTTTCAGGGAGTTCCTTTCCTGCCGCGTTCGCAGTTCCTTCCCGGAACAGGGAGTAACAAGTTACAATTCTTACACTCTACAGAGGTGCGTTACTTTTCCCATGAGAGATCAACTCCTTGTTGCACAACCGGGCGTACTTTCCCGTCCACAATTCCCTGATGTGGGGCCCAGTAGTTGGTCCAAGCCAATCACTGCCCCCTTCGCGACCTCGCATGCCTCCTTGGTGTACACCATTCCCACATATTGAATTACAGCAATGGTTTGTACAAACCATTAGATGACAGAACTATCATGGGACGATGAGGGTTCCCACCCATATGCTGCATATCCTCTACGAATTACCAATTAATATGCACACTACGAGGATAACAGCCATGACCTGCACATCCGGCTTCATGCGATAGGAAGAAGATACAGCTGACTTCTCTGTCCCATTCCAAATATCATGGCTAACACGTAATATACGGCGCTAGAATCACTGATGTCAGGGGTTATTAAGTCCCTAATTGATCATCATTGTTGCAAATAGAACCCTAAGTTCTATTGCTTCAATATATCATCACTTAGGATGATATCTAAGATTTCTTTATTTGTGAAAATAATATTTTCTTTCCTTAGAGTATATATGATAACACACAATTTGCAAATACTTTGGTAAAGACTCTTCAAAGGATATGAGCTAGTGATGAACTTGCCTTGTGATGGCAAGGTAGTGAAGTCTGACGCTTGCACTGGACCTTGAGCTTCTATGTCTACAAAAACATCATTATTGCCCAGTAAGGACAATATTTAAAGAAGCAAAATGATTATGCAAAGTAATGTAATGCATCATTTAATTTGATATGCATTCTCCCCATTATTATAAAAATTCTTTTTAATAATAAAGGATTTATAAATATTACTTTTTAATATTTATAATATATATTGTATTTACTTTATTTCCCTTTTATTGTTTTAATAAATCTTTTAAGAATTATCACTTAAATATTAAAAAATGTTATTAAATATTTATTTATTATTTTTCAAAAATACTACAATATTATTATATAATGAAAGTGATCTTTATTTATTTTTATCATCTTTCAATAATTTTGTAAAATTCCAGAAGGAATATATAAATTACAAAATTCTTAATACAATTTATATGTCTAAAATTTTATATCTCAATTTATTTGGATAGTTTGCATTTTTGTGAATCCAAAAATATTTTATTTATAATTTTTGGACTTTTATTTTATTTTCTAGAATTTTATTAAGTTCAGGGGTATTTTTGTTTTTTCCTATTTATTAAAACAAATTCTAAACAACTTGGGATGGCCATTTGGGCTTATTGGGCCCTTGTGGCCCAATAGGGGAGGGTCAAAATAATCACCCCGAAGGGTTTTAGGCCCACCCGGCCCACTCATTCGTTGTCTCCTCTCTCGATCTCACCTTTCTTCTTCTTCTCTCCCGACCCCGTGGACAGCGATGATGTCGCCGGTGATTTGCGTCGCCGTGGACCGTCTTGGCCGCCGCCGTGGTGTGGGGTGAGGTTGTCGACCACACTCGTCCATCTGGTCCAGTTCGATTTGATCCTAGGGTCCTACCCTGGCCAGGCTAGCCCCTTCCCAAACCCTAGGGTTTGGGGAAAGTGTTGCTGTCGCCGCCGCGGACTCTCCCTTGGTGAGGTGTGGTGCCCATGTACTGCTGTGGCCGCCGATGTGGCTGGTGCAGGTTGCAGCGCCCTCTAGGGTGCTCCCTGTGCCGCCGCGGGCTCGTCGTCCATTCTGCTTCCTCTTCAATTCGTCAGCGCGGACCCTGGTGAGTTATGTATTCGTGGATCCTAGTTCATCTTATCACCTTGGATTCCTTTGTGTGTATCTAGTGGCCAGTTGTAGTTTGTTCTTGTATTGCTACTAGGGTTCATCTCTGGTACTTGTAAGATGCTCCTATGATCTGTTTATGCGGTTTAATGGGAATTTGGGTGCTCTGCACCTTAGTGTTAGTGACCACCCCCATTTGATTGTGTGATGCTATTGTTGATTTGTGACTAAGGTTGGATTAAATGCTAGGGTTGCATATTATTGCCTCTGGCTGGTACTCTGGTGAATTGATGTGTTTATCTGTTGACAGTATCTTGATACTGGCAATGATATAATCAGTGAGAATTTACAGACTTAGTTATTGTTGGCTTGCTAGATGATGCTTGGTCTGAGTTTTATTCAATAGAATCTAATGATTCTTTGATCATGAATAAATAATTAGGATATGATCCCTGCATCTAATTCCAGGGAGATCATTTGATAGATGATTTGTGAAGATTGGACTATTTGATTGTCTTTGGGATAAGGTCAGGGTTTATGAAACCTTCTTAAGATGGTATATAAGTATATCTTGTTACTGACTATGCTTATAGTCATTTCTGGAACTTGATGGTTGTTGATAGATAAGTTGGGTAACTTATTATTTGATCTAGCCAATGATGCTGGTGTGAGGCTCTAGGAACTAAGCTCCTATGTTGCTGGCATTTTCCAAATTGGTTAAGACATCAACTGCTTACTAGATCTTAGATCCTAGTTGGTTAATATATATGGTTTTGTTTGTGACTTATAAAATCTGAGGTGCTGCTCCTTCTTGGAGATGTGCCCAGATTTTGTAAGAACAATTGATAGAATATAGAGGTTGCCTTTGGTATCACCAATTCTGTGAGGCTGGTCTGAGAATTTGGTGTTTTCAAAAGAGTTTGATCTTGATATTTATGTTTAAAACCTCTAGGATATCTTCACCCCACTTGGGTGATTATTGAGAGGTTGTCTTATGCGTCAGCATATATATTTTGCTTGGATAAGATAAACAGATCATATGGTTGTTTATGATGCTCACCACAAAAACTATGCTAGTGATGGCTTGATGTGCTGGTGGTGTTCCTGGTCTAATCCAGTCCTTCTCCTTTTGATGTTGTTCTTGTGTTCCCTTGATGCTTGTGCTTGGCCTTGAGGAACTCTGCTTCTGCTAGCTCCTATGAGCTTGGCCTTTCTATTCACCCGATCCTTCCCCTCCTTATGTCACCATCAGGTGATATGTGGCTTGATCTAGTGTGAGATGGTGTTGCTGGTTTATTTGGCTCTGGCTAAGATAGCAGTTCTTGTGTGTGTGAGCAGTCAAGAGATGCACTAGTGCTTCTCCACGGCTGTGCTGAGCAGTTTTGTGTTGTTGGGTTGTTGCTAAGGTGCTGACAGCACACACCATGCAATTTGGTGTGTGTCCTGCCTGTGTGCTTGCTGTGCAACTGGTGGATATGCTCTGAATTTGAGAGTGACTGTTATCTGGTTACTTTTACCTGGCTGGTGAAACTTGCCCCTCCTTGATGTTATTTGACTTATGGCTTAAAATTATGAAAGATATATTCTTTCATATTGGTTAAACTTGCCCCTTATAAACTCAATGATGAACTTTGATTAGTGCACTTCACTGACAAGTCTGAGAGTAAAAATAATTCTAATCCTAACCTTTTTTTTAAGTTTATTTTTATTTTGTAGGTACCAGATTTGAAGATCAAGACTCTAGTTTAGGTTTTGTTTTTCTTTATAGATTAGTCACTTGTAATGATTATCATATTCAATTGTAATTTTTAATTTATTCTTTTGTACTCTTTATTTTTTTATTGTTTTGTAATAAAGATTGTACTATTATCAATAAAGAAGTATTATTCTTTATTTATTTGCTTATTGTAAATATTGTGGATGATTCTCATAAGTTACATTTTTGTAACTTATTTATTGAATAAAATTAAGAAATGGATATTCATATTCGTAATTGCTTTCTTTGTATGAAGTTTGAATTATTATTAGTTAATTCTTAATTAAATCAAAGATTCAAACATTATTCAAAAATCCTTTTGAATTATAATTCAAACACTCAAGTTTTTTAAATTCAAATTTCATTTCCCAAAACACATAAGTCCACAAAGATCAGATCAAAGTCTATAACAATCATCCTTCAAGACTATACCTAATCTCAAAGTATGAAAGAAACTTTGATCACTTTAGGTTTTTGTTTGGCAAAAAAATTACCCACATTTTCACAAATGAATGCATGCAACATTTCAAATTCCTAAATCTACCCTTCGTTAGTTCCTAAATGCTGGGATGTTACATACTTCCCCCCTTAAATTAAACTTTGTCTCGAAGTTTGTTGAGATGTACCTGAATAATTCTGGATAGGCTTTTCTTAAATCTTCTTCTTTCTCCCAAGTGGCTTCCCTTTCAGGGTGATGTTCCCACTATACTTTGCAATACTTGATTGCTCTATTCCTCAACCTTTTCCAGTTTTCCTCCAAAATTTTACAGGGATTTTCAACATAGGTCATGTCTGCTTGTAGTTCTATCTCCTGATGTATGATTGGATCATCCGGAACTTTCAAACATTTACGAAGTTGTGACACATGAAAAACATTATGCACTTGATCTAATCTTGATGGTAACTCTAAAGCATAAGCTATAGTTCTGTTCTGACTCAATATCTTGAATGGTCCGATGTATCTTGGACTCAATTTTCCTTTAACTCCTAACCTTTTCACCCCTTTCATTGGACTTACTTTCAAGTATACCATGTCTCCCACTTCTGGAGGCCATGATCTTCAACTTTGATCAGCATAACTTTTCTGCCTACTCTGGGCTATTTTCAGTCTATCCCTGATCTTATCAATGATATCTTGTCTTCCCTTGATATAGTCTGGTGCAAATTCTTTGCTGCTACCAGGCTCATACCAACATATTGGTGATCTGCACTTCCTTCCATACAGAACCTGATATGGAGCTGCCTTCAGACTACTCTGATAGCTATTATTGTAGGAAAATTCTGCCAATGGTAGATGATCTTACCATGTACCTCCAAAATCTAATGCACAAGCTCTTAACATGTCTACTAGTATTTGATTTGTTCTTTCAGTTTGACCTCCTATCTCAGGATGATAGGCTGTGCTGAAATCTAACTTTGAACCAAGTACTTCATGCAATTGTTTCCAAAATGCTGAAGTAAACACTGATCCCCTATCAGTTACGATCTTTCTGGGTACTCCATGCTTACTTACTATCTCTTTGACGTAAACTTCTACTAACTTCTCGGCATTATCTTTCTGATTTACCGGAATAAAATGTGCACTCTTAGTGAGTCTGTCCACAATAACCCATATCATATCCTTCCGTTTATGTGTCATGGGCAATCATGTGACGAAGTCCATACCTATTTCCTCCCACTTCCACTCAGGAATTTCCAAAGGTTGTAATGGTCCTGCTAGACTTTGATGTTCATCCTTCACCCTTTGGCAAGTATGACATTCTGATACAAATTTAGCAATGTCCCTTTTCATGTTATTCCACCAGAATAGTTCTTTCAAATCCATATACATTTTAGTACTTCCTGGATGTATAGAATATGGTGTTTCATGTGCTTCTCGGAGTATGACATCCCGAATCTCAGTCACATCTGGAACACATAGACGGTCTTGAAACCATAAAGACTCATAATATCCAAGGCGAAAAACAGATTTTTGCCCTTGAGATATCCTCTGAATTTCCTCAGCAATAAAAGGATCTTCTGCTTGATGTTTGAAAATTTCATGCTTAAGATCACTGTCCTGCTCTGCAGCTACCTGCATAGTAGCTAATCCTCCAAGAACCTCTGTTCTAATGAATTGAAGTTCTAATCTTTCCAAGTCCATTTGTAACTCTTTTGGTAGCTCCCAATTGCTAGGTTGAATATCTACACTCTTTCTGCTTAAAGCATCAACTACAACATTTGCTTTCCCTGGTGTATAGTTGATTGTTAAATCATAATCTTTGATTAGTTCCAACCAACGTTTCTGTCTCATATTCAATTCCTTTTGGGTGAAGAAATATTTGAGACTTTTATGATCAGTGTATAACTCACATCTGGCTCCATAAAGAAAATGCCTCCATCCTTTTAGCGCAAAACTACTCCTGCTAACTCTAAATCATGAGTTGGATAGTTGACTTCATGTGGTTTCAGTTGTCTTGAACCATAAGCAATCACTTTCCGATCTTGCATTAATACACAACTCAAACCTTCTTTAGATGAATCACAGTATACTATAAAGTCTTTCCCTGTTTCAGGAACTGCTAAGATTGGAGCTATGGTTAACCTAGTCTTCAACTCCTGGAAACTTCCTTCACACTTCTCATCCCAATTGAATGGTGTATTCTTTCTTAACAATTTGGTCATTGGTCCGGCTATTTTGGAGAAACCTTCAATGAATCTCCGATAATAACCAGCCATTCCTAAGAAACCTCGAATTTGCTTCACATTGGTTGGTGCAGTCCACTCTAGTACTGACTAAACTTTAGATGGATTTACAGCAATTCCATCTTTACTGATCACATGACCGAGGAATTCTACCTCATCTAGCCAAAATTCACACTTACTAAACTTAACATAAAGTTTGTGTTCCCTTAGAGTCTGCAATGCTATTCTCAAATGATCAGCATGCTCTTCCTTATCCTTGGAATATATCAGAATATCATCAATAAAAACTATGACGAACTTGTCCAAATATGGCATGAAGATTTTGTTCATCAGATTCATGAATATTGCTGGTGCATTGGTCAAACCAAATGGTACTACCAGATACTCATGGTGTCTGTATCTTGAGACAAATGCTGCCTTTGGAACATCTTCCGGTTTGATTTTTATTTGATGGTATCCAGATCTTAAATTGATCTTTGAGAATACTCCAGCTCCTTTCACTTGATCAAACAAATATTGGATCCTTGGTAAAGGATACTTATTCTTCATAGTAACGTTGTTCAGATTTCTATAATCTCCACACATCCTTCTTCCACCATCTCTCTTATCCACAAAGATTACTGGTGTTACCCATGGAGATACACTTTCCTGAATAAATCCTTTTTTGGATAACTCATCAATTTTCTCTTTGAGTTCTTTTAACTCTTTGGGTACCATCTTGTATGGTGTTTGAGATATTGGTGTTGTACCAGGAATTAGGTCGATAGTGAACTCTATCTTCCGTTCTGGTGGCATTCCCGGTAGCTCTGCTGGAAAAACATCTTGAAACTCATTTACTATAGGAATATCTTCCAATTTGATCTCTTTCATCGAGTTCAACTGCAAATCCACCATAATATGACTGTGCTTTTCTGTTTGATAAACTATCCTTGATCCACTTGGAGTTTTTATTGCGACAGTTTTCTCCTCACAATTTATCCGAGCTCCGTGTTCCATCATCTAGTCCATACCCAGCACTACTGCAATTCCCTTCAAAGGAATCACACAAAGGTCTGCAAAGTAAGTACAACCACAGATCCAGATAACCTGATCTTGTTTAATGTGGCGTACAATCACGTTTCCCCCTGCCGTCACTACGGTCATAGGGCTTTCTTACGTTGCCCTTCTAATCCCGAATTTATCACAGAATTCTTCAGAAATGAATGAAGTAGTTGCACCAGTATCAAATAGCACTTTTCCGGGATTGGTAAGGATATTGAGAGTACCTATCACTGCATGCTCCGAATTATCCACCTCCTCGAGAGTTGCACAGTTCAGTTTACCGGTAGGTCTGTTCCTATTGCCATTGTTGTTCTTGCCATTATTTCCTCCTTTATTTGGCTATCCATTTCCTCCACTGGCTTGTCCTCCTCCTTTGGTAGGCCAACCTCCTGGTGGTTTGCTCGGGCAATCGGGCTTGATACGCCCCTTCTGACCACAACCGTAACAGATCACTCTGATTTTGCATTCCTCCGAAATTCCACGAATTCCATAGTTGTTACAAATAACATTCCTTCTAGGATTGGATTGATTTCCACCACTGTCCTTGTTATTGTTATTGTTACCGTAGTTCTTGTTCCGGGGTTTGAACTCTAGATTGGGTTTAGGTTTGCTTGCCTGAATTCTCTTGGTTTCCTTCTTGGCTCTCTTCCTCCTATCCTCTTGGACATTCTTATAATCATCTTCGAAAGTAATGGCCGCATCCAGCAACTGCTGATAAGTTTGCTTATTAGCTAACCTTAACTGCATTTTCACAAATGGGTTTAATCCACGCAGAAAACGTTTCTTCCGCTTCTCTTTAGTGTTAATATCCTCCTCAGCATAGCGAGACAATTGGCTAAACTCCCGGATGTACTTCATGACACTAGTATATCCCTGCTGAATCTCCTCACATTCTCTCCTCTTCAACTCCATAACACTTTCCGGTACATGATATTCACGGAATCTCTGCTTGAACTCCTCCCAGGTGAACTCCCTTCCTGGTTGTTGCATAGACACCTGATTCTCCCACCATGATGCTGCAGGTCCAATCAGAAGATGAGTTGCATACCTCAATTTCTCCTCATCATTGCAACCTACAGTCTTCAGCTTTCTTTCTGTATCTTCTAGCCAATCTTCTGCATCCATTGGTTCCGGGGCTGATGCAAAAGGTAACAACCTTGCATTCTAGAAATCAGATAGACTCACTCCTCCACGTTCAGGTGCCCTCTGATTTGCTTGTCCCAGCAATTCCTCCATGAACTTGTTCTGGGTCTCTTGCGTCATTTGCATACACTGCATAAAGTTCTCCTCCATTAACGGCCTCATTGGTGGTGGTGTTAATGCTCCCTGATTTGCTACATCTGCATCGGCCTTCTCCTTGGCCTCTCGCTCCATCCGCTGCTGATCAGTCTCGATTTCTACACCCGTATCCATGACCCTCTAGTCCTGCAACATAAAGCGAATACTCATAATTACATCATGCACATGTGTTCTGATCTCGACTTTATGCACAGAACTAGTCACACAATGAAGATCCAAATAAAATACAAATATGCATTCCACATATTGTACATAATATCATAATATTACGAAGTCATTACAACATATAACATATAGGTATAATCATAACACTTCCTTACTTGTCTCACTGTCTTATTTCGTAGAGTACAATACACGATACTTAACATCGCTAACTAGTTATCTACTTCTAGTAGTAACTATGCTCATCATACATGCCTGATGTCCAACCGTGATGATGTGTCGTTCGTCGCACAGTTTGTGGAACAAATAGCCTTTCAGAAGGAACATACTCAGTATCTGAAGTGTCAGGACTTTAGTCATTACTCAACCTGGGCGCATTGATTCCCTCCAGCTCAGCTGAAAAGTCTTCAGAAACATATTCAACAATATCTCCCGCTTGCATCCCTTCATTCCTTGAGTTGTCAACAGGATACGCAGATCCTGCCGCTTCCCAGGTGCTCCTTTGGGCAAGATAGTTAAACACTGGATAATGTATATTCCCTGGGTTTGGAGAAGATGTTGATGATTCAAACACTCTCTCCTCAGGATCTTCTTCTTCATCCTAATTATCTATCGACATGGCATTTATACTACTGTTACTAGGGTTAATCCTTGCACCCATCCAGCTAGATTGTCCAACATTTCTGTCAGAACCATCTGTGGACATCTGATGTTCATGAGATCCTTCATATGATCCCCTTCTCCAACCATCAGAATTCTCAATAGGAAGTTTTGAGTCAGAACCTTCCTCTGAGCCCTGAGGTACTGCATACCTCATATCCATAGGAGGATCATATAAAGGTTCAGGTCTTGGTGAATAAGGATATGGTATACAAGATTCAGGATCTATAGGTATATCCTTAAAGATAGGTGTTGCACTACTACCTGCTTCCTTCTCTAACTGGAATGCTAACTGCTTTCTCCTTTTCGGATTAGTTAGATCCTCTAACATGTCATTGTTATCTTCAACAATCACTTGATGTGTCTTATAAAAAGATGCAACGAGTGTTCGGTATCTATCCATAAACTTGGAAGCTAACTTAGGATGATTCTTCACCAAAGTAAGATGATCCGGTATAGGCTCCAAGTCTATAGAATCATGAGGTATCATAGAAAATGTGTTGCCTTCTAACTCCTTGGCTTTATGCTCCAGGATAGTAGCTATCGCCTCCATAATAGCAACATGATATGCTGCTAAGTGACTCCTACCTTCCCCTATAGGTAGATCGTGATACAAACCAAGCTCCTCTGGAAGTTGGATACTCACACGGTACTTGGATAACATCCGGCCATCAAGGTAAGTTATAGTATTCACTGGAATTCTAGTTGGATAACTAAAGATCTTTAAAAGTTGACGAAGTTGGTCTGTGAATGATCCTTGATAATCATCAAGAGTCTCCTCTTTCCTTACCAAAGTATATTTTGGAAACTTTGGTGCCATAGCTGTGTATATCAGAAAAAATAATTTTGATTAACCAATAATATATTGCATCATAACAAAGAATTATCGCACTAAAACATATAACAGAATATTCTCATTTGAATACACATTATATTATTTTTAGAGAATTCTTTATCGTTGCTAAACTTTCCTACAGGTAATACCCTTTACTAGGTTTCCGACCTAAGGTCAAAGCAATTTGCTCTGATACCAACTGCGGTGAACCAGCATACCACTACATGTCTAGTACACTATAGTCGTTGACATGACATCCATAGAACACCGTTCTGTAAATATCACATCCCTCAGAGTGGTACAACAGAAACATTGCAGGTCCATATTACAAACATTCACACATTATTATTATTACAATACCAGAAGTTCAAGACTTCAAAAGGTTTCAACTTATAAACCAAAATATAAAGTGTTTCAGCGGAATTTAAAAGTAGCAGCTGCGACAAGGAGTTAAGCTCAGCAGCATATTCTATAGAGTTCATGCTGCCCGGCTCAGTTGGTTACTACTAGCTAGGATACTTAGTTGGACTCGTTATCATCAACACCATAGAAGATTTCATAATCCACTCCTTCAACACCTCCTGATAGGTCAGGATCCTCGTAGAACACATCTTCTTGACATTCAGTTGCATACATTGGCACGTCTTTGGGATCCTCAGAGTCTAAGCAAGGATTCAAAGGAAAGGATGAGTAACAGCGTTACCCAACAAGTTCATTATATGCAAGGTGGGAAGTTTGATGCTCTAACTACCACCTCAGACTATAAGTCCTTGGTGCTATTGTTATCGCCGTATTTTGGCCAAAGACGGAGATGGGCCGTGATCAAGATGGGCTTGGAAGATACGTATATTCAACGTGTGGTTGGATCGGCCTAGTGTGTGGATTTGGGCTAAATTGCCCGTGTATCTTGTATCATAGTAGGTTTCGTGTTTGTTTAGGTTCCGTTTATGTTTAGGTAAAGATAGAGTTGTAGAGTTATTCCAAAAGTAGAGAGTCTCCGGACTATAAATATGTACCTAAGGTTATCGAAAAAAGGAGGACAACCACGTTCACAACAAACACAATCTCGGCGCATCGCCACCCCTTGTTTCTAGGGTTTCTTTCGGGTAAGTGCCATCGCCTAGATCGCATCTTGCGATCTAGGCAGTATCTACTATCGTTACCTGGTTTTACTCGTACTGAAGCGTTGTTGATGACGAGTAATACCATTATCATAGATTGTTTGAGGCTAGCATCGGTGCTTTTCATTATTATCGTTGAAGTTATGCTACCTCTAGTTACCTCGCTACCTTTGCACTATTTCCCAAGTGCGAGTAGCATCTTGCTTGATCTTTATTTAGTCGATTCGATCTGTTATAGTTGTGCCTTGTTTACCAAGGTTTAGTTTAATATCTACGTAATCAGGCCTTACAAACGGGTTGAACGATCCAGTAGTACATAAGGACGTGGCTTATTCGTTCTAGAGAAGTTGTTCCGGTAATTGACTTTACGTTGGTTATTAGGCCTCCTCTAGGGTTAATATTCTTCATCTTTTGTACGTACCAGGCTCAATTACGTGTAGGACGTTCCAGTTACGTGGTGAAAACATTAAACTGTCGTAGATCGATTTAACTTGTAGTGATCAAGCAAAACCCCATGCTATCGTAAATCTAATGCAGAACCATGGGGCAATCGGCTCTAGGAGCCGATTGACAGGGAAACCTGGGAGCTGGTCACGGCTCGAATTTTACGTATACTTGTTTACCATGCAGGAAATCAATCAGAGCAATCCTTCACCTTCCTGACCAGGTATAGGTCAGGTGGCATCTCGAACCAAGCCGGGCGTGTGCGGAGTTTTTGCGGCCGTCGCCGAGGGACCAGGGCCCCAGCGATCTGGAGCCTCCCGGCTCTCCGTGTTGCCCGTCGCTGCTCGCCGGTGGGTTTTGGTAGGCAACACATTCTGGCACGCCCGGTGGGACATTCAACAACGTCTACATCAACATCCGACGCTGCGATGGAGAACAGACCAGTCACTTACGACGATCTACCTGACGAGCACAAGGCCAAGTATGACGAGATCAAGGCTCTCTTCGAAGAAGACCTCATCAGCTCTTTTGAGAGGACCCGTAAGCATGGCATCAAGTGGAGGGGGTTCTCCCCCGAGGGTGCCCTCGATGAGGTAGATCTATCTGTTCCTTCAGAGGAACGCACCAGAGCTCTGCGACAGGAAGTCAACTACATGGTGGCTCATTCTCTGCACCGCCATTCTGAGAGCCTGGTGAACGCTTTCGAGCGGATCGCGGTTCGCGTAGTTCAGGAGATCATGAAGCATCAGTACTCTCCGTCGGGGCCTGCTTTAGGGACTCACCAGGGAGAAAGACCGCTCCGACCGAGCCACGTGCCGTTCGCACTTGCTCGCCCAACCGCCAGAGCAGCGGCTTACGTCGTCTACAAGGCTGAGGCGACCCAGCGATCGCCAATTCCTGTTTGAGCCACCTAAGGAGATCCCACACGGATATATATGCGCCTACGTCGGGACTGCAATAACGACACGCACAAACAGATTGCAACGCGGGAGTTTACTGGCGGGGAGTTCCCGGGCGGATCTTGAGCGGCGTGTGCAGGCGGCGATGGCTAGGATGGACGCCGACAAACAGCGTGGCTAGCCAAGTATGCCACTGGAACAAGTCATGAGAATCTAGCCCCTACGGCTCAAACAAAGGAGCAAATCGGTACCATCTGAGGGACGGTTAAACCGTCGAAGAGGAGGACAATCGGCTATTCAAAGCCGTACCCCAACGCGTTTGATCTGATTCCGCGGCCACCCAAGTATAAGCTCCGAGTTCTCAAGATTCAACGTCGGAAGGGTCAAGCTCGATCGAGCACATAAGCGATACCGCCCAACTAGGCATGATTTGGCATCGGATCGGATCGCGTAAGATTTTTGCGCAATCTCTGACAGGACCAGCCTTTGGGTGGTACACCTCACTACCACCTAATTCAATTCATACCTGGAAGCAACTGGAAGAGCAGTTCCACATCCAGTACCATTCAGAGGCTACCGAGGCTGGCATTGCAGACCTGGCGCAGTGCGGCGAGCGGGGAAATCAGAGCCGAATACATCCGGTAACCAGACCGTCAAGAACCGATGTTACTCGGCTCGTTTAACTGAGAAGGAGGCGGTCGAACTGGTAGTGTTGGGTCTCTCAGCACCCATCAAGGATCTGGCTTTCCAAGTGGAGTACAACTCATTGGCGCAAATGGCCCAGAAACTGACAATGTATGAACAGCGCCACCCTGAGTTGTACCAAGACAAATTCAAACGTCCAATAGGCCTGGTCGATACAGAAGAAGGTGATCCTGCGCAAGACCAGGAGGTGGCCGTGGCTGAATGGACTCGGGGGGCAGATCCTGTGGCCTGCAAATGGTTGAAACAACAAGGGCCTGCGAAAGGGTTCGACTTCGATGTGAGCAAAGCCGAGCAGATGTTCGATTTACTGCTGAGGGAGAAGCAGCTGAGGTTACCCGAAGGCCACAAAATCCCTACGGCTCAGGAAATGAACGGGAGGCCGTACTGCAAGTGGCATCACTCGTTCACCCATACCACCAATGAGTGCAAAGAGCTTCGCCGCCAAATCCAAATGGCAATAGAACAAGGCCGTCTGATCCTCGGGCAGTTCGCCATGAAAGTGGACACGAACCCATTTCCCGGCGTCAACATGGTAGAACTCAGTCGCTCCGCGAGGCGTCAGCGGGATTTCTCGTTCGGCGTTAACATGGCAGGGTCAGGGTACCACCATGACACGTACAAGGAGGAAGGTGGTCGCTCTCGGGGCAAGGAGAGAAAGGAGGCTAGTCCATGTGACCGGCCCAGCCACCATGACAGGCGGTACTTAACAGAGGAACAAGTGAGGAGAGTGCGATATCAGAAGACACATTCCACGCATCTCCTTAACAAGTATGAGCGCCAGTATGACCAACGTCGCCGGCGCGACAGAGACGACGAAAGATATGAGCACCTTGCTAGGGGACCGTCAAAAGAAAAGGAAGGCGCAGACAAACATTGGGATTGTCCTTTCTTCAAGTACTGCTGGGACGCGGGGATGAGCCGATTGCCTACAGTCGACAACTGCCCGGAATGCGGTCAGCAGAAGGAAGACACGAGGCCAGTGTCAGTGTTCAAACGTCTAGGGCCTCTTCCACCCCAGAGCCGTCACAGGGAGTCCGCTCGAGCAGAAGACCTCGAGAAGCCAAAGAATGACAAAGACGAAGACAGGTATCACCGTCCAAGGTGGTGTCCCGACGGACTCAGACACCCGTAAGCGTGAGTGCAGGCTGCGTAACTTGGAGGAAGCAAGCGCAGATATCACGCTTTGAAGAAAGCACGCCTGATCTGGCCGTCAAAGTAAAGCAGACTTTGGAAGCGGAGATCGCCCGACAAGGAAAGAATGGCGCCCAAACCAGCAAAAGCGATGCCGACATCGGTGGCACAAACATGGTGTTCGTACTACCGTCGTAATTCTGCGCCAAGAACCAATGAGCTACCGGTGGCAGTTTGGCTGCGGTCCACGGCGGTTATCTTTGAAGCCACGTGAGAAGGGTTATAAACATCTGAAAGCCACATACTGCGGGTTACATCAATGGGCAACCCGTCAAGATGTTGGTGGACACCGGCGGCGATCAATATCATGCCATACTCCATGCTACGACGTTTGGGACGCTCACTGCAGATCGATCAAAACCAACGTCACGTTAAGCGACTTCAGGTCGGACTTGAAGCGCAAAGGCGTCTTGAACGTAGATCTGACCGTGGGCAGAAAAACCATCCCCACGTCATTCTTCGTCGTGGACAGCAAAAGCACTTACACTGTCTTGCTAGGAAGGGATTGGATTCACGCTAATTGCTGCATTCCATCCACGATGCACCAGTGCCTAATCCAGTGGGATGGCGATGAAGTGGAGGTCATACACGCAGACGATTCTATCGAGATCTCCATAGCTGGCATGAACGTCTGGGAAGCAGAAGACCAAGAGCCGATCTCTGGAATCAATCTGGACGGCTGCGAGCGTATTGAAGCTACAAAAAACGGGGTGAGGCTGGTCTTATCCACTGGCCTTACAGAGTAGAAAAGCCCACCTGCGATCGGCCACAAAAAATAAAAAGCAGCGATCATACGACAAGCAGTTCATGTAGTCGTAGCAGAGAGATGCTCTGCCACTGTAAAACAATAGGGTGTAAACCGTCCTTGACTAATGCAAGCAAAAAGGGGGCCGATTCAAGCAATCGGCCCAAATTATTTTTGTTATCCTCACCTACCGTTTGCCCTGTGTTTAGCATCGATTTGACAGGTGACGGGAAGCTAGGGTACGGGTTCACGTCCGCTGATGAGCTAGAAGAGATCGACATTGGTCCTGGGGATAAGCCACGACCAACATTTATCAGCAAAAGGTTAGATCCGAGTCTGCGGGGTCCGATGATAGCCCTGTTGAAACAATATCCAGACTGCTTCGCCTGGGACTACACAGAGATGCCTGGGTTAGACAGGAGCATCATCGAGCATCGACTCCCGCTCAAAAAAGGATTTCGGCCATTTCAGCAGCGAGCACGACAAATGAAGGCCGAAATTCTGGAAGAAGTCAAGAAGGAGGTCGAGAAAATGTTGACAGCCAAGTTGATCAGGCCATGCAGGTATGCTGAGTGGATTTCTAGTATCGTACCTGTAGAGAAGAAGGATGGCCGTTGGCGTGTGGCCATAGATTTTCGGGATCTCAACAGAGCTACCCCAAAGGATGAGTATCCAATGCCGGTGGCAGAAACATTAATCAACGCAGCGGCTGGTCATAAGATCTTGAGCTTCATGGATGGCAATGCCGGTTACAACCAAATTTTTATGGCTCCAGAAGACATACACAAGACCGCATTCAGAGTCCTGTGGTCGGGGTTGTTCGAGTATGTAGTCATGACGTTTGGATGAAGAATGCGGCGCTACATACCAAAGAGCCATGAATTATATTTTCATGATCCGATCGGCAAGTGGTGGAAATCTACATCGATGACGTGGTGGTCAAGTGCGCCTCAAGACACGGACACTGGACGATCTGCAGCGTCTGGACCGAACAAGAAAATTCGCCTACGGATGAATCCAAAGAAGTGTGCCTTCGGGTGACGGCGGTCGGTTCTTGGGTTTTGGTCCATGAACGCGGAATTGAGATCGGCCTGAAAAGTCAGGAGGTAGTGCGAACAATGAAGCCACCCACTACAAAGAAAGAACTGCAGTCCCTCATCGGCAAGATCAACTTCGTCAGAAGATTCATCTCTAATCTGTCAGGAAGGATTGAGTTCATGGGACTAGTAAAATCAAATCGACGAGGAATTCGGCGAAGCGAGAACAACGAGCCTTCGACGAGATCAAAGAATATCTGACAAAGCCGCAAGTGTTAGTTCCACCGCAGCCTGACAGGCCGTTCTACATTTACTTGTCAGTAGCTGACACGTCCATCGCCTCGGTAGTGGTGCAAGTTTATGATGGGCTGGAGCGAGTCGTCTTTTACATAAGCAGAAGGATCTTTGGGCAGAGACAAGGTACCACGATATCGATAAGTTGTGCCTCTGTTTTTCACCGCACCAAGTTGCGCCACATTTTGCTATCGCGAGATCATCATCATATGCAAATCGACGTCATAAAGCACATCTTGTCGGCTCCTATGTTAAAAGGCCGATGGGCAAATGGATGTTTGCATTATCGAGTTTGACATCCGGTATCAACCCGAAAGCGATTAAGGGACAGGCTGGCCGATCTTATCTGAAAGGATCAAAACTAACATAGCAACCTTTCCATAAGAGCGTGGGCTATGTTTTTGACGGATCGGTTTGTGACGATGGCTGCGGCATCGGCATTTTACTCGTGTCGCCCGGGCAACATTTTCCTTCTCCATCAGATTGTCTACCTCTCGCACCAACAATGTAGCCGATGCGAGGCGACACGCAGGATGGAGTTACTCCTCGGCGGAGGCGAAGCGGTGGAAATTTTGGAGACTCCAAGTTGGTGATTTCCCAGCTCACGGAGGACTACAAGTGCGAGCGAGTCCCTCTTCCCATTATGGATGCCTGCCGCGGTGATGGCGCAATTCCGGTACATAAACTTCACTTGGATCCCACGATCGCAGAATACCGAGGCAAACGATCTTTCGCATGGCTTCAGGCTACAAGGGCGTGGTAGAAGGAGCCGACGTTGATGCAGTTCACAGGCGGACGATGAGAGCCGATATCTTCAATTACTTGAAGGATTCGGGGGGGCACCTAAACGGATAAGGTACAAAGCCATGAATGCGTGCTTATTGGGGATGACATGTTTTACAGGACTGGAAGGGCTATTGCTCAAATGCAGGGGATGCCGAGGCCAATCGGCTCCTACACGAGGTACGAAGGCGCTGTGGAACTCACCAATCGGCTCATAAGATGAAATGGTTGATCAGCGATCGAGGTTTTATTGGCCCACCATGCTTGAGGACTGTTTCAACTACTACAAAGGGTGTCAAGCATGTCAGAAATTTGGAAAAATCCAGATGGTACCCGCGTCAGCAATGAACCCCATCATCAAGCCTTGGCCATTCCGAGGTTGGGGCATGGACATGATCGGCAAAATCAATCCTCCATCAAGTAAAGGCCACATGTGGATTCTGGCCATCACTGACTACTTCACTAAATGGGTGGAGGCTGTCCCGATGAAGTCAGTAAACTCGAAGGATGTTATCAATTTTGTGAAAGAACATGTCATCCATAGATTCGGGATTCCCCAAACTATCACGACCGATGGAGGTTCGGTCTTTATTTCTCAGGAGTTTAGAAAGTTCTGCGAGGACATGGGGATCAAGCTGATTAGATCATCTCCATACTATGCTCAAGCAAATGGGCAAGCTGAGCGTCAACGAGCCTCATCAAGCTGATCAAGAGAAAAGTCGATGAGCACCCAAGGCGTTGTACGAGGTTTTGTCGAGGCGTTATGGGCTTATCGCATGTCATGCCATGGAGCAATAAAACCTTACCATACCATCTAGTATATGGACAAGAAGCCGCCCTACAGGAATTACGGCTTGGATCGAGACGCGTCACTTTTCGTGACGATCTAACGATGAAGAATACGCAACCACGATGAGTGACGGTGTGGAGGATTTAACGAGCTCAGCTATGGTCCGGAGAAAATCAAAGAGAACAAGGCCAAAGTAGCTCGTGCATACAACAAGAAAGTAAAGCCAAAGGAGTTCCACGTTGGTGATTTGGTATGGGAAGCTGTGTTGCCCTTGGGGACTAAGGATGCAACATATGGTAAATGGTCTCCAAATTGGCACGGGCCGTACAGGGTCGACCAAGTTTTAAGAGGAAGCAGTACATGCTTGAGGAGCTGGGCGTGAAATTCCGATGTGATCAACGGTCAACATCTCAAGAAATATTTCCCAAGCATGTGGGATGTTGGACAGTAAAACTGGAGGGGCCGATACATGAAATCGGCTAAGTAAAGGCACGTGAGACGATGGACAGTAGAAATGTGGGGGCCGATGTTGAAATCGGCCGAAAGAAAAAAAAAATATAGCCGATGCACGGTCATCAAGAAATGCTTCGAAGGTGTGGAGGGCGTCATCGTCATCTTCATCCTTGCTTGTCACTAGTTATTGGTTCGGGGCACGTTTTTCGATGGACAATTGGAGATTTGGGTCGCCCGTTTTGAGAAAGGTCGCAGGTCACCGTTTGAAACCAAGAAGTGGCCGTTTTAATGTGCCTAAAGATGCGACCAAGTTCTGACCCTGTTAGCGTTTTTTGGGAGAAGGACTTGTTTGACTGTATGCGTGCAGTATGTTGAAAGCCAATACAGTGTCATCGACTTCTAGGACATCGACTTATCATGGCTATCGGCAAGATCAGGGGCGGACAAGGCAATCTTCGGGGAATAGATTTTCATTCATTCAAAAGATGATTGCTTACAGGACGATTGATTACAAAAGGGAGCCTACTACTACATTGTCGCTCTGGTTCCTAATCTAAAGGCGAGATAAATCATGCCGTCGCCGTCCTCTTATTTGTCTTCGCCTTCTGGCGCGTCGTCTTCGCTTCTTCTTTGAAGAAACCAGCGGGGCCTCTTCGTCTTCGTCGTCATCTTGGTGTCCTCATTTGGACCCGCGGAAGCGCCGTCGTGGTACTAAATCGAGGAGGTTTCCTCCTCCGATTCCTCCTCCTCGTCAGAGGACTCGGCAAATCCCAAGACCAAGCGTCATCGCTGCTCCGCCTCCGGTTCCCGTCAACGAGGAACTGAGGCTCTCGCCGCCGTCGGTCATGGACGCCGTCGTCCTCCGACCGGCGAAGTCCCAACCTCTCGTCCCACCATTGTGGGCGAGAGTGTCTGCCGCCATCGGAGTGTTACAGCGTCGGCTCTCGGTCGCTCATCGAGTTGGGCGTGGGAAGACACGCCGAGGAAGCGAGGAGGCCATGGCAAGAAAGAGGGTTTTTCGGGAGGAAGAAGGGTTTTCTGGCAACTGGAGGAAGATGGGGACGGCGAACTGTTCAGGCGGATTTAAATAAGGGGAATAGTGGAGAGACGGTTCAATGCCATAGCGGTTTCCCAGATTGCACTGCCAAAATCGTCAAATCATGCACTGCGCATGAGTTGAGAAGACAGGGCATCATGATGAAGGGGTAGCGTGACGATTACTGTACGCCACGCGATACATCAACGCAGCCCGATAAAAAAAAAGAGGAGAAGAAGAAACAGAGTGGTTTTGGAATTATCATTGCCAAAACCAGGGGGGCATGTGTTATCGCCGTATTTTGGCCAAAGACGGAGATGGGCCGTGATCAAGATGGGCTTGGAAGATACGTATATTCAACGTGTGGTTGGATCGGCCTAGTGTGTGGATTTGGGCTAAATTGCCCGTGTATCTTGTATCATAGTAGGTTTCGTGTTTGTTTAGGTTCCGTTTATGTTTAGGTAAAGATAGAGTTGTAGAGTTATTCCAAAAGTAGAGAGTCTCCGGACTATAAATATGTACCTAAGGTTATCGAAAAAAGGAGGACAACCACGTTCACAACAAACACAATCTCGGCGCATCGCCACCCCTTGTTTCTAGGGTTTCTTTCGGGTAAGTGCCATGCTGCCTAGATCGCATCTTGCGATCTAGGCAGTATCTACTTATGTGTTACCTGGTTTTACTCGTACTGAAGCGTTGTTGATGGCGAGTAATACCATTATCATAGATTGTTTGAGGCTAGCATCGGTGCTTTTCATTATTATCGTTGAAGTTATGCTACCTCTAGTTACCTCGCTACCTTTGCACTATTTCCCAAGTGCGAGAGTAGCATCTTGCTTGATCTTTATTTAGTCGATTCGATCTGTTATAGTTGTGCCTTGTTTATCAAGGTTTAGTTTAATATCTACGTAATCAGGCCTTACAAACGGGTTGAACGATCCAGTAGTACATAAGGACGTGGCTTATTCGTTCTAGAGAAGTTGTTCCGGTAATTGACTTTACGTTGGTTATTAGGCCTCCTCTAGGGTTAATATTCTTCATCTTTTGTACATACCAGGCTCAATTACGTGTAGGACGTTCCAGTTACGTGGTGAAAACATTAAACTGTCGTAGATCGATTTAACTTGTAGTGATCAAGCAAAACCCCATGCTATCGTAAATCTAATGCAGAACCATGGGGCAATCGGCTCTAGGAGCCGATTGACAGGGAAACCTGGGAGCCGGTCACGGCTCGAATTTTACGTATACTTGTTTACCATGCAGGAAATCAATCGGAGCAATCCTTCACCTTCGACGGTATAGGTCAGGTGGCATCGAACCAAGCCGGGGCGTGTGCGGAGTTTTTGCGGCCGTCGCCGAGGGACCGAGCCACCGGCGATCCCAGGAGCCTCCCGGCTCTCCGTGTTGCCCGTCGCTGCTCGCCGTTGGGTTTTGGTAGGCAACAGCTATGCAGTTTTCTTTAAATCTTTCTTCAAAGATTGATTTTATTATAAAAATCTATGACCATCAGCCTTCACAGGTTGACTAGAACTTTCATGGAGTTCCTTTCCTGCCGTTTTCACAGTTCCTTCCCGGAATAGGGAGTAACAAGTTACAATTCTTACACTCTGTAGAGGTGCGTTACTTTTCCCATGAGAGATCAACTCCTTGTTGCACAACCGGGCGTACTTTCCCGTCCACAATTCCATGATGTTGAGCCCAGTAGTTGGTCCAAGCCAATCACTGCCCCCTTCGCGACCTCGCATGCCTCCTTGGTGTACACCATGCCCACATATTGAATTAAGGCAATGGTTTGTACAAACCGTTAGATGCCAGAACTATTGTGGGACGATGAGGGCTCCCACCCATATGCTGCATATCCTCTAAGAATTACCAATTAATATGCACGCTACGAGGATAATAGCCACGACCTGCACATCCGGCTTCATGCGAGAGGAAGAAGGTACAGCTGACTTCTCTGTCCCATTACAAATCTCATGGCTAACGCGTAATATATGGCGCTAGAATCACTGATGTCAGGGGTTATTAAGTACCTAATTGATCATCATTGTTGCAAATAGAACCCTAAGTTTTATTGCTTCAATATATCATCACTTAGGATGATATCTAAGATTTCTTTATTTGTGAAAATAATATTTTATTTCCTTAGAGTATATATGATAACACACAATTTGCAAATACTTTGGTAAAGACTCTTCAAAGGATATAAGCAAGTGATGAACTTTCCTTGTGATGGCAAGGTAGTGAAGTCTGATGCTTGCACTGGACCTTGAGCTTCTATGTCTACAAAAACATCATTATTGCCCGGTAAGGACAATATTTAAAGAGGCAAAATGATTATGCAAAGTAATGTAATGCATCATTTAATTTGATATGCATTCTCCCCATTATTATAAAAATTCTTTTTAATAATAAAGGATTTATAAATATTAATTTTTAATATTTATAATATATATTATATTTACTTTATTTCCCATTTATTTGACTTTTATTGTTTTAATAATTCTTTTAAGAATTATCACTTAAATATTAAAAATTGTTATTAAATATTTATTTATTATTTTCCAAAAATACTACAATATTATTATATAATGAAAGTGATTTTTATTTATTTTTATCATCTTTCCATAATTTTGTAAAATTCCATAAGGAATATATAAATTACAAAATTCTTAATAAAATTTATATGTCTAAAATTTTATATCTTAATTTATTTGGATAGTTTGGATTTTTGTGAATCCAAAAATATTTTATTTATAATTTTTGGACTTTTATTTTTTTTCTAGAATTTTATTAAATTCAGGGGTATTTTGGTCTTTTCCTATTTATTAAAACAGATTCTAAACGACTTGGGCTAGCCATTTGGGCTTATTGAGCCCTTGTGGCCCAATAGGGCAGGGTCAAAATAATCACCCTGAAGGGTTTTCGGCCCACCCATGCCACTCATTCGCTGTCTCCTCTCTCGATCTCACCTTTCTTCTTCTTCTCTCCCGACCCCGTGGACAGCGATGATGTCGTCAGAGATTTGCGTCGCCATGCACCGTCCTGGCCACCGTTATGGTGCGGGGTGAGGTTGTCGATCGTGCTCGTCCATCTGGTCCAGTTCGATTTGATCCTGGGGTCCTACCCTGGTCAAGCTAGACCCTTCCCGAACCCTAGGGTTTGGGGAAAGTGTTGCTGCCGCCGCCGCCGCAGACTCCCCCTTGGTGAGGTGTGGTGCCCGTGTACTGCTGTGGCCACCGCCGTGGCTGGTGCAGGTTACAGCGCCCTCTAGGGTGCTCCCTGTGCCGCCGCAGGCTCGTCGGCCATTCTGCTTCCTCTTCAATTCTCCAGCGAGGACCCTGGTGAGTTATGTCTTCGTGGATCCTAGTTCATCTTATCACCTTGGATTCCTTTGTGTGTATCTAGTGGCCAGTTATAGTTTGTGCTTGTATTGCTACTAGGGTTCATCTCTGGTACTTGTAAGATGCTCCTATGATCTGGTTATGCTGTTTAATGGGAATTTGGGTGCTCTGCACCTCAGTGTTAGTGACCACCCCCATTTGATTGTGTGATGCTATTGTTGATTTGTGACTAAGGTTGTATTAAATGCTAGGGTTGCATATTATTGCCTCTGGTGAATTGATGTGTATATATGTTGTCAGTATCTTGATACTGGCAATGATCTAATCAGTGAGAATTTACTGACTTAGTTATTGTTGGCTTGCCAGATGATGCTTGGTTTGAGTTTTATTCAATAGAATCTAATGATTCTTTGATCATGAATAAATAATTAGGATATGATCCCTGTATCTAATTCCAGGGAGATGATTTGGTAGATGATTTGTGAATATTGGACTATTTGATTGTCTTTGTGATAAGGTCAGGGTTTATGAAACCTTCTTAAGATGGTACATAAGTAGATCTTGTTACTGACTATACTTATAGTCATTTTTGGAACTTGATGGTTGTTGATAGATAAGTTGGGTAACTTATTGTTTGATCTAGCCAATGATGCTGGTCTGAGGCTCTAGGAACTAAGCTCCTATGTTGCTGGCATTTTCCAAATTTGTTAAGACATCAACTGCTTACTAGATCTTAGATCCTAGTTGGTTAATACATATGGTTTTGTTTGTGACTTATAAAATCTGACGTGCTAATCCTTCTTGGAGATGTGCCCAGATTTTGTAAGAACAATTGATAGAATATAGAGGTTTCCTTTGGTATCACCAATTCTGTGAGGCTGGTCTGAGAATTTGGTGTTTTGAAAAGAGTTTGATCTTGATCTTTATGTTTAAAACCTCTAGGATAGATTCACCCCACTAGGGTGATTATTGAGAGGTTGTCTTATGTGTCAGCATATATATTTTGCTTGGATAAGATAAACAGATCATATGGTTGTTTATGATGCTCACCACAAAAACTATGCTGGTGATGGTTTGATGTGCTGGTGGTGTTGCTGGTCTAATCCAGTCCTTCTCCTTTTGATGTTATTCTTGTGTTCCCTTGATTCTTGTGCTTGGCCTTGAGGAACTCTGCTCCTCCTAGCTCCCGTGAGCTTCGCCTTTCTATTCACCTGATCCTTCCCCTCCTTATGTCACCATCAGGTGATATGTGGCTTGATCTGGTGTGAGATGGTGTTGCTGGTTTATTTGGCTCTGGCTAAGCTAGCTGTTCTTGTGTGTGTGAGCAGTCAAGAGATGCACTAGTGCTTCTCCACGGCTGTGCTGAGCAGTTTTGTATTGCTGGGTTGTTGCTAAGGTGCTGACAACACACACCATGCAATTTGGTGTGTATCATGCCTGTGTGCTTGATGTGCAACTGGTGGATATGCTCTGAATTTGAGAGTGACTGTTATCTGGTTACTTTTACCTGGCTGGTGAAACTTTCCCCTCCTTGCTGTTATTTGACTTATGGCTTAAAATTATGAAAGATATATTCTTTCATATTGGTGAAACTTGACCCTTATAAACTCAATGATGAACTTTGGTCAGTGCACTTCACTGACAAGTTTTAGAGTAAAAATAATTCTAATAATAAACTTTTTTCTTTTAAGTTTTTTTTATTTTGCAGGTACCAGATTTGAAGATCAAGACTTTAGTTTAGGTTTTGTTTTTCTTTATAGATTAGGCACTTGTAATGATTATCATATATAATTGTAATTTTTAATTTATTCTTTTGTACTCTTTATTTTTTTATTCTTTTGTAATAAAGATTGTACTATTAACAATAAAGAAGTATTATTCTTTATTTATTTGCTTATTATAAACATTGTGGATGATTCTCATAAGTTACATTTTTGTAACTTATTTATTGAATAAAATTATGAAATTGATTTTCATATTCTTAATTGCTTTCTTTGTATGAAGTTTGAATTATTATTAGTTAACTCTTAATTAAATCAAAGATTCAAACATTATTCAAAAATCCTTTTGAATTATAATTCAAACACTCAAGTTTTTTAAATTCAAATTTCATTTCCCAAAACACATAACTCCACAAAGATCATATCAAAGTCTATAACAATCATCCTTCAAGACTATACCTAATCTCAAAGTATGAAAGAAACTTTGATCACTTAAGGTTTTTGTTTGGCAAAAAAATTACCCACATTTTCACAAATGAACGCATGCAACATTTCAAATTCCTAAATCTACCCTTTGTTAGTTCCTAAATGCTGGGATGTCACACTTGCTTTCTTCTATGAGTTGTGTAATGGTAAGTGTGATGCTTCTTGTCTGTATTCTTTTATCGACACTTCACTCCATAAACCTGTGGACATGTTTACTGAGCTTAGTTTTCGCTTGGGTACAAGCGAAGGTCTAAGCTTGGGGGGAGTTGATACGTCCAATTTGCATCACCATTCTATATCATAATTTGCCTCTATTCATTGATATGTGTCTTATTATGAGGTGTTACTTATGTCTTTTCCTCTGTTTTGAATGTTGGATGATTCTTGGACGATGGGCTGCCAGAGTCAGGATTCTGATGGAAAAAGAGGTGTTTTGATGCAATTTCATGAAGATCAGAAAAATACCAGAAAAATCATGGAAAATTGTATTTTCCCAGAAAATGAAGGAAGCCAGAAGGGTAGTTGGAGTTGGGCCACAGGGGGCCCACATCCCCCCAGGCGTGGGCCCCCCTTGGCCGCACCTAGGGTGGGTGTGGCCCACCTGGCCAGCCTCCCACTCCGCCCTCTCGCCTATATATTCCTCTTAGAACCCTAAAAAACGAGGAGCGACCACAAAAAGATTCCACCGCCTCTGCGGGGCGGAAAACACCGAGAAAGAAATAGCTCTCCGGTCGATAGATTTCTGCCGGGGAAATTCCTTCCCGGAGAGGGGAGATCATCGCCATCAGCACCATCATCAAGCTAGGATTCATCGGGATCATCATCATCCACACCATCATCTCCACCAGCACCATCATCACCACTCCATCCCGCTGTAACAATCGTGTTGAATACTTGCATAGTTCTTAGGGGAAACTTTCCCGGTGTTGATTACTATTGTAGTTGATGCTTGTGAGTGGAACCATTGGATTATTGTTTATGTTCAGATTGTTATCCATCACCATATCATCTTTGATATTTATACATATGATGTCTTGTGAGTAGTTCGTTTAGTTCTTGGGGACATGGGAGAAGTCATGTTGTTAGTAGTGGATTTTTGTTGAGATATTATTCCATGGTTTAGTATTTAAGTTGTGGTGCTATTCTTCTAGTGGTGTCATGTGAACTTCGACTACATGATACTTCACCATTTATGGGACTAGGGGAATGCATTGTGTATTTGGATACTAATCGTGGGGTTGCCAGAGTGACAGAAAACTAAACCCCCGTTAGGACACCATTGCATAAGGGAGCGTAGGATCTCAGAGTTTAAGGCTGTGGTTAGGTTTATATCTTAATTGCTTTCCTATATTTGCGGATGCTTGCAGGAGGTTTAATCACAAGTATGTATTAGTACAAGTAAGGTCGGTACATTAGCACATGTTCACCCACACAACACTTACAACACCAAAGAAGAGTACTCAGCTATTTGAAGCGAAAGCACTTGGCAGAATTCCCATGTGTCCTCGAGAACGTTTGGTCCTTATAAGTATTTCCACCGGCTTGTCCTTTGCTAAGAAAGGATTGGGCCACTTGCTGCAGTTGTTCGTCGTCTTTATTACTTGCACTTTGTTTTGTTTCTTTATCAGAAAACCCCTACAAATATGTTTGCTAAGTATTTACAGAGATTTCCTGCTCCATACCACTAGTCAACACCTTCTGTTCCTCGTTGGGATCGACACTCCTATTTATCGAATGTACTACGATACACCCCCTATACTTGTGGGTCATCACCTTACAATATTTAACACTTAAAAGGCCTGGCATATCTTTCTCAGTAAATAAAGTATGTCAGTATCTTCATGCTCCAACAACTTCTCATTGGACAGCTGCAATAAGGATTTTAAGATATGTTTAGGGAACAATACATATTGGGTTAACTTTTCAATAGTCTTCATCTTGTTTTCTTAGTACCTTCTCAGATGCAGATTGGGCAGGTTGCCTAGATGATAGAAGATCGATAGGAGGATTTGCTGTCTTTCTTGGATCAATTTGATATCATTGAGTGCAAGAAAATATGCTACAGTCTCAAGATCTAGCATTGAAGCTGAATATAAAGCCTTAGATAATGCTACAGCTAAACTGATATGGGTTGAAGCTTTGCTTGGTAAACTTGGTGTTCAACTAAAGATAAAGTCATGTCTATGGTGTGATAATTTAGGTGCTAAATATTTGTCTGCAAATCCTATCTTTCATGCCAGAACCAAACACATTGAGATAGACTATCATTTTGTTCGAGAGAGAGTTGCAAACAAAATGCTTGACATCAGGTTCATATCAAGTAAAGATCAAGTTGCAGATGGTTTCACAAAATCTATGGTAGTTAAAGATCTAAATAAGTTTAAGCATAATCTCAACCTTTCTGAAGGTTGTGATTAAGGGAGGCTGTTAGATTTCATGTAACGTGTTGTGTAACATTACTTGTACAAGGTTGGAGTTGTACTCTAGTTTAAACAGAGATAAGAGATAGATAGATATGGATTCCTTTTGTATCGATCTATCTCAATTTCCTTGTACCGTACTTCTTGTAACAGCCATGACGGGGTCTTGTCCCATCCATATAAACACGTACACGGGATCTCCAACGAGATCGCCGCTTCTTCCTAAATCCTATCGCTCGATAGAGATAGAATACCATGTAATATACATACAATACTGAAGCTAGACCAAACAGGACTTGACGCGCTGGTCAAGTACGTGCACAAAGGGTTAGCCTACGATGTAGTAGGATCCTAATAAACTTTGTAAGTGCATGTTATAATCTCTCTCTTTCTCCGTTGTGTATTTCTCTATATAAACTAAACCTCACGAGGATGAATACTCGACACTAAGTTTAGCTGAACACTAGTTTTTTCATGGTATCAGTTGTTGGGCCATGTACCTCCATATGGAGGTGTGTTGGCAGCCCAACATCATCCCATAAAAGTCTAACACGTTTCAACCGTTGATCGGCGTTCGTATCCAACGACTGAGGTGCTCCTTGGAAGAGTAGAAAAGAAAATCCTAGTCACCCTGTGTGGCTGTGTGCGTGAGACACTCAATCAGAGTGTGAGATGAGTAAGAGAGAGTGAGAGAACACACAAAAACACCACAACCTAGTGAGAAGGGAGGAAGAAAATTGAGAGGTGATTTCTGTTCAGTTTTCTGAGATCTGATCGACCTGTCTTGAAGCTGGTGTTTGGAGGCTCAAACGTGCTTGGATTGACTCCAAACTTGGTGAGTTTGTTCCTTGCTTTGAGTACTTTGATCTGGTTAGCTGGTTTGAGATTTGGGTCAGTGTCGCATCAGATTTGGAAGCGTTTTAGTCAGTTCGGACTGCTGCAGATTCAGCACAAAGCAGTTTTGGTAGACGAACAGTTTGAACAGGTAAATGGTGTCCAATTGAGCTGAAATTTGGCATGTATGTTGGTACTCGTATGTCAGCTTGTCTACCAAATTTGGTGTTGATTGGATCTGCAGTTTAAGAGCAGTTTGCTGATTACCGAAGAGGATAGAAACTGAGATACTGTGCTTTGTTGTAATCTTTCTCTCAAGTGGTTGTTGTTGTTGCCGGTTGGCAACATGATGAGTGTGTTGTATATCTCTAGATATTTTAGAGAAGACTTTGTATCCAGGTTGCTCATAGTGAAGCTCGTGTGGACCGGTTGGTCTGCACCCATGGTTTTTTCCTACTCGCCTTGAGGAGGTTTTTCCACGTAAATCCTTGTGTCACCTGTGCATGTGCTCATTGTTTTATTTCCGTTGCATATCTGTTAATTGAAACTATCCTCGGGGTTCACCGCAAGAAGCAGGGATTGTGTATGTTCCCCCAACAAAGTGGTATCAGAGATGAGATTCAGCTTATATTCAGTTTTAGAGAAAGGTTTGTTTTGAGCTGAGTGCATTTGCTTGTGGTGAAGGATGAAAGTGTATACGAACAGAATAATTTCTTTGAATGATACAAATTATCAAGCATGGAAGAGTAAGATGAAGGACTTGTTATATATGAAGGATTACCGGAAGCTGTTCTCCAATGAGATGTTTAGTGATATGCAAGAAGATTAGTGGGAGGTACTTCATCTCCAAGCTTGTGGGTTCATCCGACAATGAGTGGATGATAATGTTTTGAACCATATCACTGATGAGTCGCATGCACATACTTTATGGCAGAAATTGGAGGAGTTCTATGCCCGCAAATAAGGTACTAACAAGATGTTCTTATCAAGAAATTGATGTGTTTGAGGTATAAGGAGGGCACTCTAATTGCAGATCATTTGAATGAATTTTAGGACATTATAAATCAGCTATCTTCAATGGGAATCATATTTGAAGATGAAGTGAGAGCATTACTGCTACTTGGCTCACTACCGGACACTTGGGAGACCTTTAATGTCACCGTGTGCAATTCAACATATAATGGAGTAGTCACTTGGAACTTGTGAAGACCAAGGTACTAAATGAAGAGTCTAGAAAAATTGCTGATAAGGACTGTTCTTTCTCACATTCTGAAATGTTAGTGATCGAGTCATGGGGGAGAAGCAAGAGTAAATGTCCGAGTAAGGGAGGAGAAAGAAGTAGAAGCAAATCAAGAGGCAAAGACAAGTATGCTGGTATTATATGCCATCACTGCCATGATAAGGGCCACATCAAGTGGCATTGTGAACAATGGAAAAAGACAAAAAGAAAAAAATAAAGTTCAGAAACAAACCGACACTGATAGTGATAGTGAGGGAGGTCGGATTGCTGCTGTTAAGGAGATCATGTGTCTCATGCATAAAGAACATGATGGCAGCGGTGTTTCCACCATTGAGGATAGGATCACTATAGTTTCTGATGATACCATCAGCTCTGTAGATGGTGATGAATTGACTTGGATTCCGGACAGCGGTGCTATCATACATGCTACATCTCATAGAGAGCTCTTCACAAACTACACATCAGGTGATTTTGGTGTTTTGAAGATGGGAAATAATGATAGAGAAAAAATCATTGGAAGAGGAGATGTGCACTTTGTAACACCCGCAGAATCGGCCCTATGCAAGTCTCAGCGATTCACGCCAAACCCGCATAGGAACGATTCAAAGGTGCCCACCAGGCACTTTCGTGCGGGTGGAAAACGAAGTAATACCATTACACAATAGTACACGATGGAACCCACAGAACAGATGTATACAACAATGACTCAAAGAGTCAAGAATACAGATATACAAGACAAAGATCCAAATCACCTTTAAAACGATACAACGTCCGAGTACGGACAAGATGCAAATTGGGCTAAGAGCCCTGAAGAATAACCAATGGAGTCCATAACCCTGCCCAGGACAAGCCGGAAGGGTAACACTGCTAACGACGTCGATCTCAAAACCTGCTTAAACAAAAGGGGTGCCGACAAAGGGAAATGGAAAAAGAGAGTCGATCGAGAGGCGATGCAGCGAGACTAGAATTCGGCGGTCCTCGCATACATAGGTATGGTGGACTGAAGCGGCAGCGCAGCATGCACTAAACAACCTATAGAGACTCAATACAACTGGCGGCTATCAGATATGGATAAGAAGGACCTATTCGGATCCAACTTGAAACTAACACCAAGCATACCCATCCTGGTATTTCCCCCTCGAGACCAAGCGAGGAAGTCAACCGAGGAACTCAAATAGTTGGTAGTTTTATTCGTTCCGTTATAGTTGCGGCAATTACTAGTCAGATATAGATAGCATGAGTCATCCTGATATAATAAGCAGTGGGCAGTTTTAGTGAACCATTCTGTTGTAGTTGTAGTACTTACTAGTCAGTTACATATAGCATGAGGCATCCCAAAACCCAACAATTGTTGGTACTTTTATTTAGCCATTCCATTGTAGTTGCAATACTTACTAGTCAGATACAATGGTAACAGGTGACAATCCAAACCAGCAGTTGTTGGCACTTTTATTTAGCCATTCCATTATAGTGAAGCTAATTACTAGTCATTATAAAGTCAAATTTGTAGAACTACTTTAGTTATAGTTGTCTATGATCGAGATACTGTGCTCCAAGTCGTCCATAACCGCGGACACGGCTTTCAGAAAGTTTTACCCTGCAGGGGGGCACAAATAGCAACACACGCACGATCAACCTCGAGAAAAACCAATAAAAACCCAACGAGGCATCACGACAGAGCAATTGCAAGATTCATATAAATTTCAGGGGGACACCCCACCAAGCTACCCGCGACGAAGTTGGCCGGCTTCGAAACGGACCCAGAGGTTTGTGTCAATGGTTGTAAACGACTAGGAACCCGAAAGTGTGACTGGGCTTGTCGATACCGCGGAAACATTACACTTATATAAACAGTACATGCACTCCACGCGCAATCGTAAATAAAGCAGTAAAGCATGGCATAAGTACAGGATAGTAATAAAGCCCCAAACTACTTTGTGGCCCCAAGAAATAAATATGACTCAAGCTCTGGCTAGGGGGATTCATGGTCCCACATGCGGATAGTGCGAATATTCAAAGAACAGGTATCAAGTACTCGGGGTCCTACGGGACACAAGTGGACGGTTAAAAACCAAATAACATCTATTGCACACCTGTGCCTCTTCATTATTTACCTACTTCAATTTTAGTTATTAAACAATAATTAAAGCCATGATCATCTCCAACATAAAGCATATGGCAGTCTTCCAACAACTGTGGTACTTGACGACACGCAACAGCACTGGAGCAAGCGATATGACACGCAAGTCCAACTGTCTACCAAGCAACAAGTAATAGGATGTGTCCAAGGCAATATAAGGCTGCAAGGGATATCTCGGGTACGAAAACTAGAGCATCGCACATAGATATCAACAGATCAACAGGAGGAAATAAAGACTATAAAAGTAAAATAGGTAAAAAGGGGGAGAATGCTCGCCTGAAAAACATTGCCGAAGTTTCATAACCGAAGAACTTGTCGAAGCTCATAACATCTCATCGTCCTATCCGGGAAGAAGCAAAACACTAAAAAGAACAAGCGTGTAGCAATTACAACTAGAGGGTTTGTAGTTGTTTTCACAACCTCATCATGCTTGCATGCATGGGCCATCCAAACCTAGTCTACCCCATCTTTCTCTCTCTCTTTTCTTCAACCCATCTTTTCAACCTTCTTGCCCCGTGTTTTTATTTTGGCTTGCAAGCAACACCTGTTTCAATTTGAAAACAAACCTTTCCATCTTTTGAATACAAATCAGAAACAACAAATTCTATCTAACAGAAAAAAGAGAGTAAACCTTACCTGGGCCTTTCCTGGCCGCAGCACAGTCCCTAGAGTTCTCTCCTTCCTCTCGTGGACTAGTTCCTCCCAGCCATAACCTTTAGTCGCATCATGCCGTCATTGTTCTTTTGTTTCCTCCCCTCGCTCGCTCTTTTCTCTACGCACCGACGAACGCGGAGCAGGTCTCCGTCCTTCCGCCGTTGTACTCGTCACACTCCACCACCACCTACCCCTCTTCTTATCCTCCCCAAGGCGTCCTGGAACCTTATCTTCCTTCCTCTTTCCCTGGAAGCGCCGCTACTTCTTTTCCGCTCTCTGCAAGCCAACCAAGACCAGCTCTGATACCATATGTGAGACCCTGGCACATAGATCAATAGGATTGATAGGAAACCCATACCAACAAGTTGCAACTTCTTTTCCAAAATCTCATTCGAAAAGAACTCTAAGGTTAAGCATGCTTGGCCTAGAGCAATTCTAGGATGGGTGACCGATCGGGAAGTGGGTACCGGGTGCGCATGAGTGAGTACAAAGTGCGCAGAAAAGACTAGTGTTGGTCTGTGGGGTTAGTCTAGAGATCCTATTGAGCTGCCAGAAGTGACAGCCGTCGGTCCGGAGTGACCGGGGGTGTTACAAGTGGTATCAGAGCCGACCCTCGCGGTTACATGGGCGTGTGCGGGTCAGTGGCGGACATGTGTAGAATGGCGCGTGTGGCCCGGAGTGGACACGGCATGGCAATGTGCCGACACTGGACGCACAGACGTGTGCCAAGAGGGGACGTTCCTGGCTTGTGGTTGATCGACGAGGACGTCGATCTTCTAAGGGTGGGTGTATGTGAGACCCTGGCACATGGCTCAATAGGATTGATAGGAAACCCATACCAACAAGTTGCAACTTCTTTTCCGAAAGCTCATTCGAAAATAACTCTAAGGTTAAGCGTGCTTGGCCTAGAGCAATTCTAGGATGGGTGACCGACCGGGAAGTAGGTACCGGGTGCGCATGAGTGAGGACAAAGTGCACAGAAAAGACTAGTGTTGGTCTGTGGGGTTAGTCTAGAGATCCTATTGAGCTGCCAGAAGTGACAGCCGTCGGCCCGGAGTGATCGGGGGTATTACACACTTGGAGACTGAAAATGGTATGACACTAGTCCTCAAGTCGGTGAGGCATGTTGAGGCCCTTAGGCTCAACATTATCTCGGTTGGATTGCTTGATGGAGATGGGTACTTGAGAAAATTTGGAAATTCATAGTACAAGTTCACTAAAGGAAACCTGATTGTTGCAAAAGGTAACATGGTTTCAGTTTTATATCATGTTCATGCTAATCTTTCTGCTGCTTGTGTTAATGAATTGCAGAAAAAGGATGCGTGTGCCTTATGGCACAAGAGACTTGGGCACATGAGTGAGAAGGGGATGGTGGTGCTAGTGAAGAAAAATCGGTTGAAAGGTGTTCACATCAAGAAATGTTCAGATTGTCTAGAAGGGAAGCAACACAAAGTTGCGTTCAAGAGTCAACCTCCTCACAAGAAGCCCGAGGTGCTGGACTTGATACATTCCGATGCTTGCAAAATGTCGGTGAGGTCTATGGGTGGAGCAAAGTACTTTGTCACATTTATTGATGACTTTTCCAGGAAGGTTTGGGTCTATATTTTGAAGAACAATCATCAAGTACTAAGTGTATTCAAGTAATTCCATGTCTCAGTTGAGAGAGAAACTGAGAAGAAGATCAAGTGCATTTGCACTAATAACGGGGGAGCGTATATTGGCCCATTTGATGCCTATTGCAAGAAGCGGGGAATTAGGCACCAATTTACTCCTCCGAAGAAACCACAGCTAAATGATCTTACTAAGAGGATGAACATGAATTTTTTTGAGAGAGTTAGATGCTCGCTATCAAGTTCAAAGCTATCTAAACATTAATGGGGTGAGGCTTTGTCGACTGC
Source organism: Avena longiglumis (assembly GCA_030063025.1). Taxonomy (NCBI): domain Eukaryota; kingdom Viridiplantae; phylum Streptophyta; class Magnoliopsida; order Poales; family Poaceae; genus Avena; species Avena longiglumis. The sequence goes on from CP125975.1 coordinate 401,945,730, forward strand.
AATTTATCTTATTAATCTCTCACCAAGTTATCCATTGCAGGGAGATGTTCCAACACATGGTCTTTTATGACAAGGACGTCTCGTGTGAGAACCTGAAAGTTTTTGGATGCAAGGCCTTTGTTCATATCCCTCAAGATAAAAGGTCAAAGCTTGATTCAAAGACACGACAGTGCATATTTATTGGCTATGGAGGTGATCAGTTCGGTGATAAGTTGTATCATCCAATAGCAATGAAGGTTGTGAGAAACCGTGATGTTATGTTTGTTGAAGACCAAACAACTGAGGATATTGTGAATACAAAGGTGCAGGTTCAGGAGCAAGCTCCAGTACATGTTTCTCCTCAAAACCAGCAGCAAGATAGATCTGATTCTGACCCAGTTCCTGCAGATTCGGCTCAACAAGAAGATGAAGATGATGATGCAGAAGATGTGCAAGATGATGCACATAGTGGTACAAGTGATGATGCTCCCCAGCATCAAGAGTATGATGCTGAAGAAGATGATCATGATCAGCAAGCACCTGAACCAGATAGTCCACCAGCTGCTCCACTCAGATGGTCCAACCGATGCCGTTTTCCTTCCACTAGGTATAACTCAAACCAATATGTGGTGTTATTGTCTGATGGTTCAGAACCTGAGGGCTTTCAAGATGCAATGAAATATGAGAACAATAAGGAGTGGAATAAGGCTATGCAAGAAGAGCTGTGTTTCTTGCATAAGAATCATACTTATGAGCTAGCGAAGTTGCCCAAGGGAAAAAAAGTTCTAAAGAACAAGTGGGTCTACAAAATCAAGTAAGAAGAGCATGCGTCATATCCAAGATACAATGCCAGGCTAGTTGTAAAAGGATTCAGCTAGAGAAAATGTATTGACTTTGATGAAATATTTTCTCCGATGGTGAAGATGACATCAATCCGAATGATCCTTGGCATAGCAGCAAGTCTCAATTTGGAGGTTGAGCAAATGGATGTGAAGACAACTTTCCTTCATGGAGAGTTGGAGAAAGAAATCTACATGGAGCAGCCTGAAGGGTTTCTTGTTAAAGGCAAAGAAGACTATGTGTGCAAATTGAACAAAAGTCTCTATGGCCTGAAACAAGCACCAAGACAATGATACATGAAGTTTGAATTTGTCATGGGGGAGCAAGGCTACAAGAGGTGTAGCTCAGACCATTGTGTATTTATTCAGAGGTTCTCAGGTGATTTTATCATGTCATTGCTCTATGTTGATGATATCTTGATTGTTGGAAAGAATGTCTCTATGATTGCTAGGCTAAAGAAAGAGTTGAGCAAAAGTTTTGCCATGAAATATTTGGGTCTAGCAAAGTGCATTCTCGGCATGAGAATTGAGAGATGCAGAAAATCCAACAAGTTGTACTTGTCTCAAGAGAAATATATTGAGAAGGTACTTCACAAGTTCAAGATGGACAAGGCAAGGGAAGTGAGCTGTCCACTCGCAGCTCATTTCAAGTTGAGTAAAAAGCAATGTCCCTCCATTGAAGAGATGGAAAAGGAAATGCAAAAGGTTCCTTATGCTTCAGTTGTTGGGAGTTTGATGTATGTTATGGTGTGCACATAGCCTGACATTGCTCAAGCGGTTAGTAATGTGAGAAGATTTATGTCCAATCCAGAAAGACCACATTGGGAAGTCGTAAAGTGGATTTTCAGGTATCTCTGGGGCAATACTAATATGAAGCTTTGCTTTGGTGGTTGTGAGCGCGATTGCATATTCAGATTCAGACTTGGCTGGAGATATTGATGGAAGGAAGTCTACTTCAGGTTATTTGTTTACCCATTCAGAGGGGAGAAGTGGCATGGCAAAGCAGGTTGCAAAAGTGTGTGGCGCTGAACACAACTGAGGCCGAGTTCATCGCAGTAACTGAGGCGAGCAAGGAGCTATTGTGGCTAAAATGATTGGCTTGTGAGCTTGGTTTTGAGCAAGACAAGTATGTGTTGTTTTGTGATAACCAAAGTGTCATTCACCTGAGTAAGAATGCAAGTTTTCATTTTAGGTCGAAGCACATTGATGTTCACTATCATTGGATTCAAGATGTGCTGAATGCCAAGCAAATGCAAATTGAGAAGGTGCACATAGATGACAATGGGGCTGATATGTTGACCAAGATGGTGACAAGAGGAAAGCTCGAGGTATGCCGTCGGCTCACCAACATGACTGCCGGTTGGCAGTGAGACCCTCCATGATGTCCGGAGGGGGAGTTTGTGTGGCATCCCGCAAAACCACTACTAGAAAATCGCGTTGAATTTGTGCATTGCATCGTCATCATCATGCATTGTTTGCCAAAACTATTTTCGCAACGCCCGTTTTGTTTTCTAAAACGCCCCAACTTTAATCAAATATCAAACCCGGGGCTCCGGATTATTTTATTTTGGCCGCTATCGGTTTGCTTCGGCCCGTTTAAAACAAATACAAAGTTCAATTATTTTCAGTAGGGGCAGACGAACGGGCCAAATAGACCCGATCGACCGCCCCAGGAAAAAACTAAAACGGTCCACCCCAATCAGCCCCATCTAATCCTATTCCTACCAACTAGTCTACCCATACCCAACCCTCCACCTCACCCTGGCCACTCCCCTTGCGCCACGTCACCCTGCCTCTCCCCCCCACCACTAAAAATCTGCCACCTAATCCCACCAGTCTCACCCCTCCTCTCTCTCTCCACCTCTTCCCCCACGTCAGCACACTCCCTGCCCACCTAACCCAGCCACGCACACGACGCAACACCACCCCCACCCCGACCTGTCCCCTGGACCCACCGACGCGCCCCACTCCACGTTCTCTCCTCCGTCCCTGTGCTTCTTCTTCCTCCACCACGCACGCGGCCCCGACCTCCCCTCTCCTCCCGCTCGTTCCCTCTGCTAGTCTCCCCGCCCCGCGCCTCGGCCACAGCTGCCACTGCTACCTCGCCGCCTCTGCCCCTCTGCGCCCCAACTCCGGCCACCACGCTCCTACTCCGCCGCCCGCCTACCATCCTCGCCCGGCCTCCTGTGGCCCTCCTCCTAGCGAGCTCCGCGCCTCTCAGCTCCCTCTCCCGAGCCGCCCACCGTCGCCCGAGCCGCAGCCCGAGCCGACCACCGCAGACGCGCGACTCCGGCCGCCTCCCGCCGTCGCGCTCCGCCTCAGCCCAGACCCCCGCTCGACCAGCGCCATGGCACCGCTCCGCCAGATGCGCCGCCCTCCGCCACGCCCGCCCGCCCGAGACCGCCAGTTCCGCCTCCAAGGCTTCGCCACCCAGCGCCACGTCCCCGCCGAGCCGACCCGCGACCTCCACCTACCTCCTCCGTCCGCGGCGACCCGCCTCCGCTCTGCTCTGGCGTTCAGCGCCCGCGCGACCTCCGGACCTCGCCGCCCCTCGGCGCTTCTTCTCGCCGAGCCGCGAGCCCGTGCCGCCGTCGCCGCGTGCCCCGAGCCCGCCTCGCTGAACGGGCCGCCGCCCTGCCATGGCGTCGCCTTCCGCCCCCTCGGCGCCGAGCTCTGCGCCGTCCTCCGCCCCCAGCCCCACGCGCTTCCGAGCGAGCCCGCCGTCGGCAAGACCGGTCCCGCAAACCCCAAGTCCCCCTCGCCAAGATCGCCCCGGAGACCGGGCCCCAAGATCTTCGTCACGGGAACCCCGTTGCCTTCGCCACGGCGATGATGCCATCGTGGACCCGATGGTCGAGATTGGACCGAACCCTCGGACGCCAAGAACTGCCTCGGACGCCAAGACCGACCCCGTGTCAAGTGCACCGACCCCAACCCGAAGATGCCCAGAACACAAGTTCGCCTTCTCGAACGCCAGGAACTCCTTCAGGGACACCGATGAGCGAACCCCGGTGCGTCAAGCTCTCCTACCCGACCGTCAGGGCCCACGACATGGAATCGCCAGGATCATCCCCAGAACGCCAAGATTGCCACGAGAACGCCCCGAATGTTGACACCGACTCGAAAACGCGAAACCGACAAGACCCTCGCAACGGCAAGATCAACCCCGTGGAACCCGACAAGATCTGCATGCGACAAGAACGCCCCGACCGGGGAAATCCGATGCGCCCCCGACACCGAACCAAGTACCCCTTTCCGGACGCCGAGTCCGCCGAGAACCCGGGATTCGACAAGATCTACCCCCGCTATCCGAGAACGCATCCGTCGAACCCTGAGACCGACCCCGAACCCCGGAACCCCAAGATCGTCGAGCCCCCTCTAATGTGTGACCCTTTTCCCTCGAACCCTAATTCATAACATAATACAACTTGTCGTATATTAAATCGTCATCTCGCATGCATATCATTGGTTTGGGGGCCTTATGCCGATTCACCTTATAATTAAATATGGGGCCCATATGCGGGCAAATCTAGTCTCATATTGGCCTCATTTAAATCTTGTGTAGCGACCCGGTGCTATCTTCTGCCATGTTAAGACAACATTTAATTGCGGGGTAGCTAAATAACTTGAACCACCTAATTAACTGTCGGGACCCCGGTTCCGCTTAATCTGACCTAATTGCATCGCACCTTTGCCATGCCATGCATCATACATGCATCATGCCGATCTTCTGCCGTTGTATTAAATATTGCATCCGGTGTTTATTCTAGTGTTTTGCTTCTTCGCGGATAAGACCGTTGAGTTGATGTGAGCTTCGCCCCGATCTTCGGTTGAACCTTCGACAATGTTTTCAGGCGAGCATCTCCCCCTTTCTACCTATCTTACTTTTATAGTATTTACTTCCCTCCAGTTGATCTATTGCTATCTGAGTTGCGATGCTTTAGTTTCCGTACCTGTGTGATACCGTGCAGCCCTATATTGCCTTGGACACACCCTATTACTGTTGTTTGGTAGATAGTTGGACTTGCGTCGTAGTTGCTTGCTCAAGTCTTGATGTGTGTCATATGCCACGCTTGATGTATTGCCGCATGTTGATGTTGGAGATGATTCTAGTTTTACTTATCGTCACTTTAATTTCTGTTTAACAACTAAAAGTGAAATAAGCGAGAGGCATCGGTGGGTGATAGAAAATATTTGCTTTCGAACGCCCACTTGTGTCCCGTAAGACCCAGTACTTGATACTGTTCCTTGATTTTTGCGCTATCCACATCCGGGAGGTATATGGGACCCCCGAGACGAGCTTGATTCAGTCTTATTTCTTGGGGCCACAAACTAGTTTGAGGTTTTATTTACGATCTGTACTTATGCCATGCTACTTTACGTATTTAAAATTGTGCGAGGAGCACACTGCATCTTTAGGATCATGGCACGATTCCGCTGTGTCGACAAGCCCAGCCACACTTTCGGGTTCCCGATCGTTCACCGGCCCCCATAACCTTGAGGCCGTCTCGAGCTTGCTTACTCCGCTATGGATTCTACTTAGGGTGGCCCTGAAATATTTCTGAATCTGTGATTGTTCGGTCGTGAAAGCCTCGTTGGGTTTTGATTTGGTTTTTCCGAGGTCGATCGGCGTGTGTTGCTATTGGTGCACCCGGCCGGGTAAAACTTTCGAAAGCCGTGTCCGCGGATATGGACGACTTGGAGCACGATTCGACCATAGACAAGCATAACTAAAGTTTATCGCTATAAATTTGACTTATAATGACTAGTAATCAGCTTCACTATAATGGAATGGCTAATTAATACTGCCCACAATTGCTTGTTTGGTTGTCGCCATGCGACAATGGTACCTGACTAGTAAATCTTGCAACTACAACGGAATGGCTGAATAAAAGTACCAACAACTGCTGGGTTTTGGGTTATCTCAAGTTAAATGTATCTGACTAGTAAGTGCTGCCACTACAACGGAATGATTAACTAAAAGTGCCCACTGCTTACTTTATCCGGACGATTATCTAAATCTGACTAGTAAAGTGCCACAACTATAACTGAATAAGTAAAACTGCCAAATGTGTGAGTTCCTCGGTTGACTTCCTCGTTTGGTCTCGAGGGGGAAACACCAGGATGGGTTTGTTTGGTGTTAGCTTCAGGTTGGATCCGGATAGGTCATTCTCACCTCTCTCTGATAACCGCCAGTTGTATCGAGTCTCTATAGGTTGTTTAGTGCATCTTGACGCCGCTTCGATCCACCATACCTATGTAGGCGAGGACCCGAATTCTAGCCTCGCTGTGTCTTGGCCTCGATCTTGACGCCTTCTTTTTCCTTTGCCCTTTGCGGCACCCCTTTGTTTAAGCAGGTTTTGAGATCGGCGCCGTTAGCGGGGTTACCCTTCCGCTTGGCACAGGCAGGGTTATGGGCGCCATTGGTTATTCTTCGGGCTCTTAGCCCCATTTGCTTCTTGTCCGTAGTCGGACGCTCTATCGCTTTTCAAGGTGATTTGGATCTTGTATATTATATTCGTATTCTTGACTCTTTGAGTCGCTGTTATATATATCTGCTCATGGGTCCCATCGAGGACTGTTGTGTAATGTTATTACGCTTTTCCACCCGCACGAAAGTGCCTGGTGGGCACCTTTGAATCGTTTCTATGCGGGTTTGGCGAATTTTGCTCAAACTTGCATAGGTCCGATTCTGAGGGTGTTACAGAGTGGTATCAGAGCTCAGCAGTTGCGATACCCCCACAAGTCCAGCCTGTAGGATAACCTAGCTAACGGCCGAAGTAGAGTGTCAAAACTATTTTTGCAAAATCGGTTGGATAGTTCTGGCTAGGTCTGATTTTACTTCTTACCCCTTTGCTGCTCTCCTCTTACCTCTACGTGTTTTGAATCCACCTCTTATCTCTTCTTCGAGTCCAGGATTTCTCGTGGTTGGGTTTCCGTCGTACCTTCAGGGTTTCGCTTCCTTCTTCGATAACGGTGTTCTGCCATCCGGTGTTCCAGCCGCCTGATGAATCCGTCTACGGTGGTACCATTCTTTGTTCCTTGTTTGTGCCTTCCGGTGTTTTCCGACGCGACGACCTCATCTACGCCAGATCCGATGCAGAGTCTGCATCCCTCCTTTGTTTCCGAACCTCGCTTGTCGAGATCTTCAGTCTGATTTCGAGAATGGTTGCACTCCCTTCCACTGATTGTGCGGAGTAATAGATTGGGTGCGTGATGGATTGGCCCCCATGCCGACTACCCCTTCTATTCGCTTTTGTACATTGAAGTGGATGAGAATGCATCGGTTCCCCCTTTCCATCGGAGCTAGAGGTGGCTTATTGTTGATACCTCTACCTTCGACCTTTTTGTTCCGGAGAGTTCTCCCGACGATCACGGACAACGACCTCTTGTTAGTGGTGTCGCGAGGATCTACACGAAGCGAGAAGATGCAGATCGCCGACCTTCTTTCCGGTACCATGAGGCGGATCTCGAGGGCGAGATCCCTTGTTAGTGGTGTCGAATTGTGGCATCCCGCAAAACCACTACTAGAAAATCGCGTTGAATTTGTGCATTGCATCGTCATCATCATGCATTGTTTGCCAAAACTATTTTCGCAACGCCCGTTTTGTTTTCTAAAACGCCCCAACTTTAATCAAATATCAAACCCGGGGCTCCGGATTATTTTATTTTGGCCGCTATCGGTTTGCTTCGGCCCGTTTAAAACAAATACAAAGTTCAATTATTTTCAGTAGGGGCAGACGAACGGGCCAAATAGACCCGATCGACCGCCCCAGGAAAAAACTAAAACGGTCCACCCCAATCAGCCCCATCTAATCCTATTCCTACCAACTAGTCTACCCACACCCAACCCTCCACCTCACCCTGGCCACTCCCCTTGCGCCACGTCACCCTGCCTCTCCCCCCCACCACTAAAAATCTGCCACCTAATCCCACCAGTCTCACCCCTCCTCTCTCTCTCCACCTCTCCCCCCACGTCAGCACACTCCCTGCCCCACCTAACCCAGCCACGCACACGACGCACACACCACCCCCACCCCGACCTGTCCCCTGGACCCACCGACACGCCCCACCCCACGTTCTCTCCTCCGTCCCTGTGCTTCTTCTTCCTCCACCACGCACGCGGCCCCGACCTCCCTCTCCTCCCTCGTTCCTCTGCTAGTCTCCCGCCAGCGCTGCTGCTCCAGGCCGCCAGCCGCCACACGCTCCTACCGCCGCCCACCCTGCTCGCTCGCCTCCCCCCAACTCCGCGCCACCACGCTCCTACTCCGCCGCCCCGCCTACCATCCTCGCCGGCCGCGCGCCTCCCAGGGCCCCTCCTCCTAGCGAGCTCCGCCGCGCCTCTCGCCTCTCCCGAGGCCACTGTCGCCCGACCGCTGGGCCCGAGCCGACCGCCACGGGCATGCCGCGACTCCGGCCGCCGCTCCGCCCCGCAGCTCCGCCGACCCCGCTCGACCCGCGCTGGCATCGCCGCCCGCTGCGCGCTGCCCTCCGCCACGCCTCCGCCCCGCCGAGACCGCGCCGTTCCGCCCGTGGCGCTTCGCCACCCAGCGGACGTCGCCACCGTCCCGCCGAGCCGGCCCGCGACCTCCACCTACCTCCTCCGTCGCCGGCGACCCCGCCCGCCGCTCTGCTCCGGCCGTTCGCGCCCGCGACCTCCGGACCTCGCCGCCGCCGCGTCCTCTGCGCCCCTTCTCTGCCCGTCGCGAGCCCGTGCGCCCTCGCCGTCCGCCGCGTGCCCGAGCCTGCCTCACTTTGAACGGGCCGCCGCCCTGCCGCGCGTCGCTTCCGCCCCTCGGCGCCCGAGCTCTGCGCCTCGTCCTCCGCCCCTGGCCCCACGCGCTTCCCGACGCGAGCCCGCCGTCGGCAAGTCCGGTCCCGCAAACCCCAAGTCCCCCTCGCCAAGATCGCCCCGGAGACCGGGCCCCAAGATCTTCGTCACGGGAACCCCGTTGCCTTCGCCACGGCGATGATGCCATCGTGGACCCGATGGTCGAGATTGGACCGAACCCTCGGACGCCAAGAACTGCCTCGGACGCCAAGACCGACCCCGTGTCAAGTGCACCGACCCCAACCCGAAGATGCCCAGAACACAAGTTCGCCTTCTCGAACGCAAGGAACTCCTTCAGGGACACCGATGAGCGAACCCCGGTGCGTCAAGCTCTCCTACCCGACCGTCAGGGCCCACGACATGGAATCGCCAGGATCATCCCCAGAACGCCAAGATTGCCACGAGAACGCCCCGAATGTTGACACCGACTCGAAAACGCGAAACCGACAAGACCCTCGCAACAGCAAGATCAACCCCGTGGAACCCGACAAGATCTGCATGCGACAAGAACGCCCCGACCGGGGAAATCCGATGCACCCCCGACACCGAACCAAGTACCCCTTTCCGGACGCCGAGTCCGCCGAGAACCCGGGATTCGACAAGATCTACCCCCGCTATCCGAGAACGCATCCGTCGAACCCTGAGACCGACCCCGAACCCCGGAACCCCAAGATCGTCGAGCCCCCTCTAATGTGTGACCCTTTTCCCTCGAACCCTAATTCATAACATAATACAACTTGTCGCATATTAAATCGTCATCTCGCATGCATATCATTGGTTTGGGGGCCTTATGCCGATTCACCTTATAATTAAATATGGGGCCCATATGCGGGCAAATCTAGTCTCATATTGGCCTCATTTAAGTCTTGTGTAGCGACCCGGTGCTATCTTCTGCCATGTTAAGACAACATTTAATTGCGGGGTAGCTAAATAACTTGAACCACCTAATTAACTGTCGGGACCCCGGTTCCGCTTAATCTGACCTAATTGCATCGCACCTTTGCCATGCCATGCATCATACATGCATCATGCCGATCTTCTGCCGTTGTATTAAATATTGCATCCGGTGTTTATTCTAGTGTTTTGCTTCTTCGCGGATAAGACCGTTGAGTTGATGTGAGCTTCGCCCCGATCTTCGGTTGAACCTTCGACAATGTTTTCAGGCGAGCATCTCCCCCTTTCTACCTATCTTACTTTTATAGTATTTACTTCCCTCCAGTTGATCTATTGCTATCTGAGTTGCGATGCTTTAGTTTCCGTACCTGTGTGATACCGTGCAGCCCTATATTGCCTTGGACACACCCTATTACCTGTTGTTTGGTAGATAGTTGGACTTGCGCGTCGTAGTTGCTTGCTCAAGTGCTGATGTGTGTCGTCATATGCCACAGTTGCTGATGTATTGCCGCATGTTGATGTTGGAGATGATTCTAGTTTTACTTATTGTCACTTTAATTTCTGTTTAACAACTAAAAGTGAAATAAGCAGAGGAATCGGTGGGTGATAAAAAACATTTGCTTTCCGAACGCCCACTTGTGTCCCGTAAGACCCCGAGTACTTGATACCTGTTCCTTGATTTTTGCGCGCTATCCACATCCGGGAGGTATATGGGACCCCCCTGAGCCAGAGCTTGATTCAGTCTTATTTCTTGGGGCCACAAACTAGTTTGAGGTTTTATTTACGATCCTGTACTTATGCCATGCTACTTTCTGTATTTAAAATTGTGCGAGGAGCACCTTGCATCTTTGTTAGGATCATGGCACGATTCATGGTGTCGACAAGCCCAGCCACACTTCGGGTTCCCGATCGTTCACGGCCCCCATAACCTTGAGGCCGTCTCGAGCTTGCTTACTGCTTTGATTCTACTTGGGTGGCCCCGAAATATTTCTGAATCCTGTGATTGTTCATCGTGAAAGCCTCGTTGGGTTTTGATTTGGTTTTTCCGAGGTTGATCGGCGTGTGTTGCTATTGGTGCACCCGGCGGTAAAACTTTCTGAAAGCCGTGTCGCGGATATGGACGACTTGGAGCACGATTCTACCATAGACAAGCATAACTAAAGTTTACTGCTATAAATTTGACTTATAATGACTAGTAATCAGCTTCACTATAATGGAATGGCTAATTAATACTGCCCACAATTGCTTGTTTGGTTGTCGCTTGCGACAATGGTACCTGACTAGTAAATCTTGCAACTACAACGGAATGGCTGAATAAAAGTACCAACAACTGCTGGGTTTTGGGTTATCTCAAGTTAAATGTATCTGACTAGTAAGTGCTGCCACTACAACGGAATGATTAACTAAAAGTGCCCACTGCTTACTTTATCCGGACGATTATCTAAATCTGACTAGTAAAGTGCCACAACTATAACTGAATAAGTAAAACTGCCAAATGTGTGAGTTCCTCGGTTGACTTCCTCGTTTGGTCTCGAGGGGGAAACACCAGGATGGGTTTGTTTGGTGTTAGCTTCAGGTTGGATCCGGATAGGTCATTCTCACCTCTCTCTGATAACCGCCAGTTGTATCGAGTCTCTATAGGTTGTTTAGTGCATCTTTGCTTGCCGCTCGATCCACCATACCTATGTAGGCGAGGACCGCCAATTCTAGCCTCGCTGTCTTGGCCTCGATCGACGCTCCTTTTTTTTCCTTTGCCCTTTGCCGGCACCCCTTTTGTTTAAGCAGGTTTTGAGATCGACGCCGTTAGCAGGGTTACCCTTCCGGCTTGGCCTGGGCAGGGTTATGGACGCCATTGGTTATTCTTCAGGGCTCTTAGCCCCATTTGCTTCTTGTCCGTAGTCGGACGCTCTATCATTTTCAAGGTGATTTGGATCTTGTATATTATATCTGTATTCTTGACTCTTTGAGTCGCTGTTATATATATCTGTTCTGTGGGTCCCATCGAGGACTGTTGTGTAATGTTATTACTTCGTTTTCCACCCGCACGAAAGTGCCTGGTGGGCACCTTTGAATCGTTTCTATGCGGGTTTGGCGAATTTTGCTCAAACTTGCATAGGTCCGATTCTGAGGGTGTTACAGAGTGGTATCAGAGCTCAGCAGTTGCGATACCCCCACAAGTCCAGCCTGTAGGATAACCTAGCTAACGGCCGAAGTAGAGTGTCAAAACTATTTTTGCAAAATCGGTTGGATAGTTCTGGCTAGGTCTGATTTTACTTCTTACCCCTTTGCTGCTCTCCTCTTACCTCTACGTGTTTTGAATCCACCTCTTATCTCTTCTTCGAGTCCGGATTTCGTGGTTGGGTTTCCGTGCACCTTGTGGTTTCGCTTCCTTCTTCGATAACGGTGTTCTGCCATCCGGTGTTCCAGCCGCCTGATGAATCCGTCTACGGTGGTACCATTCTTTGTTCCTTGTTTGTGCCTTCCGTTGTTTTCCGACGCGACAACCTCATCTACGCCAGATCCGATGCAGAGTCTGCATCCCTCCTTTGTTTCCGAACCTCGCTTGTCGAGATCTTCAGTCTGTTTTCGAGAATGGTTGCACTCCCTTCCACTGATTGTGCGGAGTAATAGATTGGGTGCGTGATGGATTGGCCCCCATGCCGACTACCCCTTCTATTCGCTTTTGTACATTGAAGTGGATGAGAATGCATCGGTTCCCCCTTTCCATCGGAGCTAGAGGTGGCTTATTTCGTAGACTCATAGGCCCATACTTGCTAATCGTTGCCGTTACTTCTGCTTCTACATGTACTACTGCATGGCTGCTCATTTTTTTGCCTTAATGTGTGATTACACAAAAAACTTAGCTACCCGTCGTCCACAATTACATACGAGAATCCAACGGTGGCTAGCTGCATGGGCATCATACCCCTAGGGACTCACTTAATATCCTACGAAATATCCAGATAGCCATGGAAGAAATAAATACAACAAACAAATACAAGAGACCTGGAAGGTACTAATATGAACTCTCATAATTTTGTTTTCCTATTAGATACTGATGTTATTCAATCTAGAGCTTTAGAAATGGGTGTGGTGGCTCAAAGAAGATCCCATATTGATGAGGTTGTCAACAATTTGGGTGCAACCTATCAAAGAAAAAACGGTCTGGAGTTGATACAAAATATGCTTAAAAGAGTGAAGAATGGTCTCAAAGTCTAGGAAGCTAACCTCATAGGTCAGGATACAAAAAAAAGAATGATCTTTCCCGGAAGTTTTACATAGAAAGGAGATGGGAGAATCCACTTAACTGTTAGCAAAACATCTTGTTAGACAGATTCAGCAAGAGCGAATGCAGATTTATGAGAATCAAGAGTCCTATTAGGAACAAAAGTCAGAGAAGGCTCGCTTTTACATGGTGATAATAGCATTGAGTTCTTCCACATAATTTCAAACGGGAGAACATGGAAGAATACTATTCCCCCCCTACATAGTGATCAGGATACTATTCAGAGGAAGCTTCCATGAGCTATATTTCTCTGCAGAGGCTTGCTTTGGTATCCCCCCTAAGGGCAATCGAAGAGAAAAAACGGGTCTGGGTGCACTACTAGGAAAACGGCTATAGGTAATCAGCACATCCGTGGCTCACATGGTTGAAGTGCCCCACGGCTAAAACAGGCGTGGCTCACCTGTGGGCAGTGCCCTACTAATAACTAGAACAACCGTGGCGCACATGACCATAGTGCGCCACAGATGTGTGTGGGCCAGGGCCCTGTTGGCCACACGCCAAACTTCTGCAGCGCACTACAGTCATGTGCGCCACGGTTGTTAGGGTCATCTGTGGCGCACGTGTGCATGGTGCGCTACGACTAAGCGCATGCCCACCTCTGCTCTGAAACGGCCACAAACTTCTGTGGCGCACTCCGCCTAGTGCGCCACAGGGACTAGGAGCATCTGTGGCGCACTCCGCCTAGTGCGCCACAGAAGTTTGTACTCCCTGTGGCGCACTGGGGCCGTGTGCGCCACGGATGTTTCGATTCTTTTAGGACAGCACTTTATGTGCACATGTGTGCCCACACATCCACCACCCACACTTCACTTTCCCCTTCTTCTTCCTCCTTAGATCTAGTCGGGATCTTCTCCTTCCCACCTCAATTTCTCCATACATTCACCATTTTTAGCATGTAAAACTTGCTTTGGATGTTATATAAGTAATAGAGGAGGTCTCCGGTCTCTCATCTATCCGTCTCCGGTCGACGCGCGCACCTCTCCTTTCCATCTTTCTCGCGATCGGTCTCTCATCTCGGTAAGTTGTCCATGTAAGGATGTGTTCATGTGTATATGGATGATGCCTGTGCTCATATGTATGTAGATGATCGATGCTCATGATGTGTGTATGTGTGGAGAGGATCGATGGTCATATGTGTGTGTATATGGAGAGTATCGATGATGCTCATGCATGTGTGTATGGAGAGGATAATGATATGTTCATGTGTGTATGGATCGGTTTCTCTCTCTCTTGTGTTTGTATGTGAACTAGTTGCCTTTTGTTTTGCCAAAATGTTGATTCATTTCCATTTTGGCAAGACTTTGGCATTTCGCAAAGGTCCTAATTTTAGGATAGGTCATGCCGAAATTTTCTATCGACCATTGCCTGCATGCATTCATTATGTGGTTCTAATAGACTTCAAAATTGTACCGTGTACATCGTGCAGGCAAAAATGGTCCGCATAATGAGCGAAGGCATTGTGGCTAGATTTTTGAAATGTGCGACGGCCGACATGATATGAAATAACAAGACAGATATAAGATGTTCGTGCAGAAGATGCAAACTCAACTGGGTGATCGCCCCAGATTCCGGGAATCTGCGCACTGCTGCCCGCCATGGTTTCATGGATGGATACACTCGTTGGATAAGCGATGGCGTAGATGATGGAGACGGTGAAGAAGGTGGCCAACATGACGATGATCATCATCACGGCGAGAACGGGCGAGATGATGAAGAGTCTCCTGGAGATGGTGAAGGTGCGGAAGCAGACCGGGATGATGATGATCTAGATGCCGGAGGAGCGGCATTTATGGAACAACGTCAGTGGTGCGGGACCCTTATGTGCAAGAGCTTCTCAAGCGCATTTAGTAACGCCAGGCTGCCGCTAGAGAGAAAGCCAAGCTTGCCCAACTTGAGAAAGACGCGGTTACTCCATTGTATGAAGGATGCAGGCCCGATGATACCCGGTTGAATGTAACGCTCAAGGCTATGGAGATGAAGGCAAAGCACAAATTGAGCGACGCAAGCTTCGACGATATGATGGCATTCTGGCATGATCGTCTCCTGGAGGGGAACACATGTCCAACTAGTATCGAGGATGCCAAGAAAATCGTCTGTCCTCTCGATCTACCGCACGTTAGATATCACGTATGCATCAACGATTGCATCATTTATCGGGGCGAGGGCGCGAGAAAACCACATGTCCGGTGTGCGGCGTGAGTCGATACAAGAAAGGGAAGAAAGCACCTCGAAAAGTGGTATGGTACTTTCCTATCACCCCTAAATGCGGCGCTATTTCGCGGACCCTAAGGAAGAAGCTCATGCGATGGCATGCGGAAAGGAAGAAGCCGGAGATGATGATGACCCGAAAAGGATGAGCTGCGCGCACCCTTGGATGCTAGCGATGGAAAGCATTGGACCTCGAATTCCAAGAATTGTGGAGATTCGAGGAACATCAGGCTTGGTGCGAGCCGATGGACTCAATCCGTTCGGTAGCAACACGCCGCACTTGGCCTGTGTTTGTATGGATGTACAACCTCCCTCCATGGTTGTGCATGAAGAAGAAGTACATACAAATGAGTATGCTAATTCAAGGGCGAAACAACCTGGTACCGACATCAATCGTATCTCGGGCTGTTGAAAGAGGAGCTAGCGTTATGGGAATCTGGAGCCAATACTTACGGCGTCGACAAGATTATTTCACTATGAGAGCGCGTTGGTCACTACGGTGCAAGACTATCCAAGTTGCGGGTATATCTCGGGCAGGTTATCCAAGGATTCTACGCATGCGTTAGGTGCATGGATAACACAAGCTATCTCCAACTAGAGAAAGATCCGGGTCATCGAAAACCGTGTTCATGGCGCACCGGAGGTGGCTCGGCAAGAATGATCCATGGAGAAAGCGTGGAGACCTGTTCGATGGCAAATCGAGACCCGAGGAATCCGAGCGTAGGAGCAGCGAAGAAGTGGAAGAGTTCTTTGAAAACTGGAAAGATTGTCCTAAGCACGGAAAGAAGCGAAGAGGCAGCAACAAGACAAGCGGCTGATGAAGGTATGGAAAACAAGGTGCATTTTCGGAGTTGCCATCTTGGAAGTTTCTCCGCGCCTCATAGCCTCGACATCATGCATATCATGAAAAGCGTGTGCGAGTCGAGTCGCCACCATAATCAACATGCGATAGGACGAAAGATGGTCCGAAAGCAAGGCACGACCGATATGCTTGGGTATCCGGAAGGAGCTTCACGGAGGGCCTACTCGATGATCGGAAGATGACGATGATCATGAGTCGGAGCGACACAAGGTCGTCGGAAGGGTAAAAGTTCAAGAAGCGAATATTACTGCCTCCTTCTTGCTTCACTCTAAGCCAAGATGAGATCAAACAGTTTTCAAGTGCCTTCTAGGAGTCAAATTTCCTTACTGACGCTGGCAAGATAAGCAGATACCTAGGCGAGGCGAGAGGTTCGATGGCATGAAGTCTCACTGTGCCGTGCTAATGACGCAGTACTTCGGTCGCACTAAGAGGGATAATGGACGAGCACGTCCGTGAAACGTTATTTGGCCTATGCAAGTTTTTGGCGTCATCTCTAGGAAGTCGGTTGGCTTGAATCAGCTCGGAAGGCTACAGGAGGAGATCGTGGTGATACTATGTGAGCTTGAGGTCTACTTCCCACCGCATTCTTCGACATTATGGTGCATCTGCTGGTCCATGTCGTGGAGGACATCGTACAACTCGGGCGATGTTTCTCCGCGGCATGATGGCGTTCGAAAGGATGAGCGGACACATCAAAGGATACGTTCGCGAGTCCCGTCGAGATGGAAGCATAGCCAAGGGCTTTACGGCGAAGTGCATCTCTTCGCACGAATTATCTGAACATCGAGAACCTCGGTCTTCCCGTCAGCAGACACCTTGGCAAGCTCGACGGATCTGGTCACCGAGAGGGTCGTCGCATCGCATGCGAACTTCGATTTCGAGCTGAGACTTTGATCGAGCAAACCTCGTCGGCTACAGCATTTAGAACTGGTCGATCCTTGGGTGCGAAGCACAAAAGGTTAATCGAGAAGAAATACGATGGAGGGCATACGAGGACGAGGAGAAATAATCAAAGAGCACAACTCAGATTTCACGCGTTGGTTTAGGCAGACGCTTGATAATCCCAGCCGCATTCTTCTCGACACGGAAAGATCATATTCACCTTGTCGCGGGACCGATGCAAAACCTGGTGACCTATCAGCGTATGATATCAACGGCTACACATTCTACACGGAGGAAAAGGACAACAAGTGTGATTATCGAACTCGCGTAACGTCGAATTCTACCGATGACAACGTGAAGGAAAGATTCTGGAAGAATCGAGGAGATCCGGGAGCTCGACTACTGTGGAGAAAAGGTGCCGATGTTCCGTGTCGGATGGGCAAAGAGCGTCGAAGAGAAGACGGTATTTCACAACCATGGTTATACCGAAGCAGCCAAATCCAAGGCCGCGGTGCAAGCGTGGCGCGAAAAATGAACCGTGGGTACGGCTACCAAAGTGGACCAATGTTTTTCATTACCGACAAAGCCTAGCCGTGTTGTCGTGAGGAGAGGAAAAAGGAACATCATCGGAATGGATGGAGTCGCCAATGAGCAAGACTTGACCAAGACGGGCGATCCAAAGATTGAAGATGACGACGACTACGATGCAGCAACATACATCACAAGAAGAAAAAGGACAACCCTACCCAAAAAAGGTAGCCCGTTCGAAAGAAGAAACATTAAAGTGCCGGGGCTAAATTATTCAACCGCGACAAAGAAGGGAAAAAAGATTGTAAAACGCTAGCTCAAAAAATATTGTAAACGCGTGGTCGAAAAAGATTGTAATATTCATGGACAAATTATTATGAAATTTAGTTATACTTTGAATCATATTTGTAACACTTTTATGACATATATCATTCTTTTTTCAACACATTCCATTTGAATTTTTTGCGCAGAGATGAACACTGCACGCTCATCTCCTTATCGCCGAAGCATTCCCACGCCACGTATTTCGACTCGGGGAGTCTAGAAAAGAAGAAAAACTACGACAAGATCAAGGAAGTTCTGGATGATGCTCTCACTGGCTTTGCCTCGACGGAAGGCACCGACCGTGCGTAAGAAGGTCAAGTTCGCAGCACGTCTTCAACCACGTGTGAGTTCCCTGCGTGAAGCAGGAAAACGAAGAAGGAAGCCTACTACGCACTCCATCACATGAGGGCGTTCCTACTTGACCAGCAGAATTCTACGTTGCCAGATCATCTCAAACAGTGGGCCGAAGCAAAGGCCAAGATCAATGATTCGGATATTAGACAAGAGATGTATCGCATCCAGCAGCAGTTTGGGGCAATCATCTTTCGTGATGTCATGACTTCGGGGGGGATCTTCTACGGAGGAAATATCCCGAATAACCGTGACATAGAAGATCGCCTAGAGATGCAGGGTGACTATAGGAAGTTCATGACGAGGCAGGGCGTCCTCCCGTTCCCTAAGCCGAGCCAGAAGGCTTGATGTTGGCCTAGTTGTAGTTGCAAACTATAGATGACCTTTGTGTGTGTGTGTGGACGACAAGTGTACTTATCTTATTAGGTTTATGAATCACCGCTTACTTATTTTGCTTATTATTATTATATATCAATCAATGCTTGGTTTTTTTGCTTACTCTTTGGTTTTTTTGCTTACTCTTTGGTTCTCGGACGACAAGTGTGAGTTATTTTTGTCTTTTTCGAGAATATGCCGATGATTGAAATGTCGTGGCACAATATATATGTGAATGTGCTATGACGGGATTGTCAGCCTTGTGATATGCACAAGTCCAGGAATTGTGCATCCTACTTGGGCGATCCGTCATAAGCTATTCCTGTGTCCATCGTCCTAGCTAGTTATATATGAGACATGCTTTTCGAGTTATTTTTGTCTTTTTCGAGAATATGCCGATGATTGAAATGTCGTGGCACAATATATATGTGAATGTGCTATGACGGGATTGTGAGCCTTGTGATATGCACAAGTCCGTGAATTGTGCATCCTACTTGGCTCGAGTCCGTCATAAGCAATTCTGTGTCCAACGACCTAGCTAGTTATATATGAGGCATGCTTTTGAGTTATTTTGTCTTTTCGAGAATATGCCGATGATTGAAATGTCGTGGCACCATATATATGTGAATGTGCTATGACGGGATTGTGAGCCTTGTGATATGCACAAGTCCGTGAATTGTGCATCCTACTTGGCTCACGGTCCGTCATAAGCAATTCTCGTGTCCAACGACCTAGCTAGTTATATATGAGGCATGCTTTTCGAGTTATTTTGTCTTTTCGAGAATATGCTGATGATTGAAATGTCGTGGTACAATATATATGTGAATGTGCTATGACAGATTGTTAGCCTTGTGATATGCACAAGTCCGTGAATTGTGCAGCCTACTTGGCTAACAGTCCCGTCATAAGCAACTCCTATGTCCAACGACCTAGCTAGTTATATATGAGGCATGCTTTTCGAGTTATTTTTGTCTTTTTCGAGAATATGCCGATGATTGAAATGTCGTGGCACAATATATGTGAATGTGCTATGACGGATTGTTAGCCTTGTGATATGCACAAGTCCGTGAATTGTGCATCATACTTGGCTAGCAGTCCCATCATAAGCAATTCGTGTCCAACGACCTAGCTAGTTATATATGAGGCATGCTTTTCGAGTTATTTTGTCTTTTTCGAGAATATGCGATGATTGAAATGTGGCACAATATATATGTGAATGTGCTATGACGGGATTGTTAGCCTTGTGATATGCACAAGTCCGTGAATTGTGCATCCTACTTGGCTAACGGTCCCGTCATAAGCAATTCCTGTGTCCAACGACCTAGCTAGTTATATATGAGGCATGCTTTTGAGTTTGCTCTTTTGATTTAAGAGTACTTTCTATAAGTGTATCTTCATATCGACTTTAATTATACATGTTTTTCAATCACCGGTTAGTTATTATTGTCAACTTGTAGATGACGTGGTACGTCGTGTACAAGGGACGGGTTCCTGAGTCTATGTTGATTGGGAAGACTGCGGAGACAGTGCACCGTTTCAATGGCAATAGCTACAAAGGGTACAACACTATGGCGAGGCGGAAGATAGATACACGCGCTATCTAGCGGGAGTTAGGACAAGGAACCGGATGAAGACCTACACCTTCGTCGTGGCGGTGATCATGCTTATCTTCTTTGGTTATTTATCCGCGTTTGTGTCTAGCTAGCTAGTTTAGATGTCTAGCGGGCTTCCGAGCTCTAACTTGTTCGATCGACACATGTATTCGCATGTCACCAACTACTACTTTGTAACATGATCAAAACAATGTAACTTGGACTATGTATTCATGTATGAGACTTATCTATATGTATTTGTTTCAATCTTGTTTTTCATATCGAGTATTTATATATATAATTGTATATCTTGTATCTGTGTGTGTATATCTGCTGTAATATTGTATATAATCTGTATTGCATATAATCTGGCTTGAAGAATAAAAAAAAACAAAAAATACATCTGTGGCGCACATGTTCTACCTTCTGTGGCGCACTAAACCTAAAGCGCACCATGGATGTTTAGTGGCGCACTGGGTAGTGCGCCACAGAAGATCCAAGGGGTAGCACACCATGCCAAACTTCTGTGGCGCACTAGGTGGTGCGCTACGCCTATCTCTACACAACCGTGGCGCACTAGGCAGTGCGCCACGGCTGAGAGATAGCCGTAGCGCAAGGCCCGTGGCGCACTACAGGTGCGCCACGGATGGGCCTTTCAGGTGCGCCACAGACGACCATTTTCCTAGTAGTGGTGGTTCGACGGTATGTCCCGGGGTTAGTTTAGGAGCCGGTTTAGCGCTGTATATTTTTTGTATCGGTGTACGTATCCGTTTTGTATAGAGCGTGTTTAGGGGGAAAAAAGTTTAGGTCCCACGTTCTAGTGGTGCTGTTACTCAGAACCTCTACATAGAGTAGCGCCCTTGTGATATTCACGGCGATCCGACCGGCGGCGTAACCCTAGCAGCCGACGAGATCGCACCACATTGCTGCTCCTCTCTCCTCTAGACACGGCGGCACCCTAAGACGCGGGACAGACCTCATCGCTGCTCCTGTCCTCTAGAAAAATTTGAGATCGGAGCACATCTAGATCGTACGAGTCTAGATCGCAACACTTCCAGATCGGAGACGATCTGGACCTAGTACGCGTCAGAGGTGAGATCTCGTCGGCTGCTAGGGTTCGGTGACGGATCCTCCTCCTACTCCTCCGTGTTGTCGTAAGATAATTCCGACTCTCATGGTTTCTAGTGGTTGCAGATAATGGTGGATAGCAGTGGTTCAAGTATGATGGAAGAAGATGACGAGTACTTGGACAATGAGGCCGAGTCCTCTCAGCACCATGGATCAGATTCCGAGTCCTCTGACCACCATGGATCAGATTCTCATGTAGATGGGCATGTCCATCCCGATGATGCATCAGACGAAAATGTGAGTGGCCTTGATTTTATGTGGTGTACTAGTAATTGCAATGAAGACAACAAAATAAATTATGTTCATTTTTATTTGTGTTGTGTAGATTGAGTTAGAAGTTGCTAATGAGGAGAACGATTCTGAGGTATTGGACAGTGAGTACGTCAATAAGGTATGTGCATTATTGTAGGTATATATGTGGATGAAATTAGTTGCATGAAAATAGAACTTACTATTATTTTCGTATTGAATTGTTCAGTTAATAGTTGGGAGTGATAAAAGTTTTGACTACTATGGTGATTCAGACTTGGAGACATGTGCTAATGTTGAGGTATGTGTTTCATATTTTATGTGATATATATACCCAAGTTGTACCATTGTACTAATAACTTATGTGTTATATGTTATGGATTTGTAGGTGGTTGGGAATGTTCTTAAAGAGAAAGAATATAAGGGGGAATGTGACAGGGATATTGGGCATCCCGGTGAAGAGCGGGAGAAGTATTAGAAAATAATGGATATGACTTTTGTTTCGGAACCTGTGGCATATTATTTTTACAACAGCTATGCTAAAGACCATGGATTCAGCATAAGAAAGGG
Organism: Avena longiglumis; assembly: GCA_030063025.1. Classification (NCBI taxonomy): domain Eukaryota; kingdom Viridiplantae; phylum Streptophyta; class Magnoliopsida; order Poales; family Poaceae; genus Avena; species Avena longiglumis. The sequence continues at coordinate 401,967,628 of CP125975.1, forward strand.
CAGGTATAAGGAAAACAAAAAGGCATCGCATGATATACGTAAGAGGAAGTTCGTATGCTCCAGGGAAGGGAAACATAGTAGCAAATACTTGCCTTTGGAAGGCAGAAAATACAAGCCAAGAGCAGAATCTTGTTGTGGATGCACAACGCAACTAGTCGTGAAGCTAGATAAATCTAAAGGTGTTTGGTGTGTTGAGAAGTTTGATGACAAACACAATCATATTTTAGCTAGACCTGATGAGGTGCCTTTTCTTTGGTCTCATAGGAAGATCAAAGATTTCCAAAGAGCAGAGATATTAGCAATGGCAGCTAGTGGGATTAGAAAGCATATGATCATGATTTCTTTCATCAGCAAGTACGGTAGATACAATCAAGTTGGATTCACGAGGAAGGATTTGTATAACATGTGTGCCAGAGAGAAAAGGAAGCTACTTTCAAGTGGCGATGCCACCTGACCATCGGCATTATGCAAAGCAGGAAGGAAAAGGACCCTGACTTTTTTTATGATCATTAGCTTGACGATAAGGGACGTTTGAAATGTCTCTTCTGGTGTGATTCTCAGTCACGTCAGGACTACCAAGATTATGGTGACGTTTTGGTGTTTGACAGCACCTACAAGATGAATCGATACGGTATGCCTTTTGTTCCGTTTGTCGGCCTGAACAATCACAGGAAGACTACCGTATTCGGGTGTGCCATCATATCAAATGAGACCGAGGATACTTATGCTTGGCTCCTGAAAATTTTTTTGAAAGCAATGTGTCAGAAGAGGCCACGGTCTATAATCACGGATGTGGATGCTGCGATGATGAGAGCGATACGAAGTGTATTACCAGACGTGTGGCACCGTATTTGTACATGGCACAATGAAAAGAACATGTGCAAGCACCTAAGTTCCAAATCATTGCTAGAGTTTTGGTCTCTATTATATTACTCCACCACGAAGGCCAAGTTTGAGGAAGGATGGCACGCATATGTGAGAAAATGGCAGACATATAAGACAAAACCGTGGCTAAATAGAATGTACAAAAAGAAGCACATGTGGACGGCTGCTTATCTCGCAGATGGATTTTGGCTAGGGATGAAAAGAAACCAGCGCAGTGAAAGTCTCAACTCGTCCCTTCATCTTCACCTCGATTATGGGATGACGCTTGTGGATTTAATTGTGCACTATGAGAATGCCATTATACGTATCCGAAAAACAGAGGCGCGAGATGACTGCACGGCTTCACAGACTATGGCTGTGATTGTTACCAAATGGCAGCAAATTGAGTTAGCAATGGCCAGCACATTCACCCCAGCTAATTTTTATATCTTGCAGGATGATCTTCGTAAGATTGAAGGCATGACGACTGTAGAAAAAAGTGTGGGAATAGAAGATTCGGCAAGGTATCTTGTGGCATGGTCAAATAACCGACGCCATAATTTTTCTATGGACTATACACCAAACAATCCAGCATAAAGTATAGATTGCAATTGCCGGAGGATGGTACGTAGAGGAATTCCTTGCAAGCATATTCTGTTTGTGTTGACAGAGCTGAAATTGGTTGAACTACCAAGGTGTATTGTTCTTGCACGATTCTCAAAAAATGCCAGAAGTGGGTTACCTTCGAGGCGCACGAGCGATCTGTTTGGTGGGATTCTTTGGGCAGGAGCGAAGTCGGTATTCTGAGCTCAGTGTGATGTCGTCTGAAGCATTACATGTAGCCTACAATAATCCTGAGTTGTACAAACAAGTAAAGACCATGTACCAGGAAATTATATCGACAAAAGTGGCATACGATGCAGGAGTACATGGTCCAAGAAATTCCATTAATACTGATGGAGGACCTTCTGCAAGTGCAACTACTCTAATAGGTGATCCTGCTAAAGTCAACACAAAAGGTGCTCCGAAGGGAAAGAATAAAGGGAAGAGCAATGTTGTGAGTAAAAACGGTAGACCACTCGGGTATGAAGAAAAAAGCGGTTAAAGTTGTGTAGCGTTTGCAAAACACATGGACACAACAAAAATAGTGTGAAATGCAAACTCCATCACAGGTAACCGCTATATTTAATTTTGGCATTAATTATTGTAATGTAGTTATTTATGATTTTTGTGTTTGTAAACTGCAGGTATCTTGCAGAAATGTTAGTTCGACGTGAGTAGCAGTAACAAAGTATGCTGACGAGAGGGAGCTCATCATCATGATTATCCGGAAGTGAAAAAGATCATAAATAGTAGTTGAGAATTTTATCTTGTTTATGAGAACGTTGTTTGGTTATCTTGATTGGTTATCTGAATAGCGGTCTGTAAGGCTTGATTAGGGACATAATAGCGACATGTGAGTATTATGTTTATTTATCTTGATTGGTTATCATGAAATTAAGCTGGATTGATGTTGCAATCCGTTTTGAAGAAAACAATGGCTATGTATGAATGGTTATTGCTAAAGTTTCCAAAAACACAATGATGAAAACTTGATGTGTAAAGTTGTCGTGGCAGGAAAACAGGGAAAAATCGTGCCGCGGCAGAAATCTGGCAGCCCTGTCGCGACAGAAAAAACAGCCTTTTCTGTGTCGCGGCAGATAGAATTTGTAGCGACAGAAAAAACATGGCGTGATTCGGTTTATGTAGCGTGATTCCCCCTCTACGTCTGCGTCCCCCTTGTCTGCTGCGTCAGCCGACGCATGTGGCGACGTACGGAGCGGGGACAGAGTGGACCCTGGCGGCCCTGGCGACGTACGGTAAGGGGACCGTGTGGAGAGGATTGGGCGGGAACTGGGGGGACCGAGGTGACGCGGGAGCAGACCTCCCTGGTCCCAGCGTGGAGAGGAGGGAGGCGTCAGCACCGGGGACACCGAGTCGCGCGCAGCTCCTGGATCCGGCGACGTGGCACGCGAGGAGTTGACGCGCGGAGGTGGAACCGAAGCACTTGAGACAGAGGGGGACCGGGAAGAGGACGACGGTCCCACATAATCTGTCTCGGTTGTTGCAGCGTTTTGGCTTGTAGCGACTGTTTCTTTGGATGCAATATTTGATGTAGTATAAGGGTTGTAGGCTCTCGATTCCGGTGCCGTTTGTTCAGACAAACTACCAGGCATGTGAAGAGCTGGAACCTGAAGGGGATAAACAGTAGGAACAATATGCAAATATGTATCATTAGTGTGCAAAATAGATCCACTGGATGGTGATATTGCTTGATCTGTTGAAACATGGTCTAATAAACACAAAATATTGAATATGTTCACACCAGGAGTAATAAACACAAAATATTGAATATGTTCACACCAGGAGTAATAAACACAAAATATTGAGTATAAACCCAAAATATTCAGTATATTTTACAAGCATGTCATGGTAACATAGGAACAAAAAAACCTGTAGGGTGGGAAACCTTCTACGGGACTAAAACCCAACCTACAAGCCATAATTCATTCCTCAGATTTTCATGTGTTTGGCCGCCTCAAGAACCTTGGTTCTGATAGTGCAGATGTTTGAAGGGGACAGAACAACCTGAGCAACCTTCAGTCTTTTGTTATCATTCACTGTGGACTGCATTGACAAATCTAAGTAAGTACAAATATTTTTGCTACAGCTGGCCGGGTAGTGATAGTTAAAAGAATATGCAAACCTGCGAAATTTCCCTAGTCATTTTATCGCCATCCCAGTGTTTCATACACTCCAACACAAATAAGCCACATGAATTTCTGGAACACAGGACAAGAACTAATTTTATTTTGCATGATGGATAACATGAAATATACAAGGCAAAAAAAATTAAACTAAACTCACCCATCTCTTTGCCGAGCCAATTCATAACGTTTTATAGGACATTTTGATACGTCGGGGTATTGTGATTTTGTAATCATGTTAGTTTGTTTTATGTCATACGCTATTTGATATCTCTGAAAAATGCAAAAATTAGTGTAATGTACACAAGTATTAAGGTAGTACATGATAAAGTTAAGAGAATAAATTACCATTGTTTCAATTATTTTCTTCGTTGTAGATAAAGAGTACAAAGAGTCTAGAACTTGAAATTCTTGTTTCGGTATGTGCATGACTACTGTCGTCCAATGCGCGTCATTTATATTTAGAGGAAAATATACCTACAGAAATTGAAAAATGTAATCAACAAAACACTTTTCAACATACAAATGATGTACGTTTTAATTACCTTATTTCGCAACAAATATTCATCCATGACTCTTCCAATTGAGCCACTTTTGGACATAGTGAAGTCCATGTTATGCTTGGATTTTTTCGCTTCTTCTAAAGTTGTACCCTTCTTCACAAGGAACGTTGTTCTTAATGCACTGAAAAAGTATCGATCAAGTCCCACACGAAGTGACAAATCTCCAATGTAACTATCTATTAACTGTAACCATAAGAGGAATTAATTTTATCAGAGTGGTAACATTATTATGTATTAGCATGATATAAAATAATCATAACACAGTACAACTTACATGATCCCTAACCCACTCATGGTCCAACACATCTTTAAGCTTTAATGAATTCAACATAATTCCATTTGCATGTTGGTAAACAACCCTTTTACCATTCGATTCATCCTTACATGCATTTTCAACCAATGTCATAGCTGCTTGTATTTGCTTAGCAGTCAAGACTCGTGTAACATCATCTTGGTTTACAAATAATCCTACGAAAATGGTAAAAAAACTCGTTATAACTACATAAAGATATAAATAGTAGGTACACATTAAATAATTGTCAAATCTATTTGTAGGGAACACATGCATCGGTTGAAACTAATTCCTCAGCATACATTCATAGTGCCAATATGTGTTTTCACTTGCATGCACATTACTCACAAACCGATTCACATGGATGAATGTGAAAGGAAATAAATAAGATAGTACTAGGCTAAAACGCCACAATTATTCAGTAATAAATGACTATGCGCCTAAACCAGCATTCCTAGTGAAACTGCATGAAAAATGAAAGGAGCCGTGTAAACTGAACCGGAGGGAGTACCTTTCTTAAGTGCACGACGTTTGGGGGGCTCATATCCCACGTAACCTTCAAGTTTTGTAGAAATTTTGCGCTTATGTTTCCCCAAACCTTGTTCCGGCTCATTGTTAACGTCCAACTTACTATCGATGCGGTTGGAATCGTTTGACGCAGTTGCTCCATCCTTTCCCATTTTTGCTAATTCCGTACATTTCCGATGGAAGGTCTGACACGGCTTTTGTAGAAATATCAAGCACTAACTCTGGGTTGGAAGGTGTGCTGCCTATTGCGTCTTTACAACCATCCTTATGTGCGCCATCGTCGGGCGTTGCATTACCATTCAATCTAGTGTGTTTTATTGAATCAATAGTTTCCTTAATAATCTGATCAGCATAAGCACCTGCACTCTCTTTCCCATACCAAAATTCTTTTTCCGAAAAATAGGATACATTATTCAATGATAGGTTGTCATCTCCATTTTCAACTTCTTTGCTTTTGTACATAATTCCATTTTTATTCAACTTGACAATTAATTCCTGAAAAATTAAATGGAAATATATAATGTACTCGTAGGCTATTAGATATAAAAATAGAAACTCCCAATAGTACATGCAATAACACGGTGATTACTTGTGCATATGAGTCCATCATTTTTTTGACGATTTTCTCCATTGTTGACTCCATCCTATTCATTGTTCCCTCCATCACTCGATCCATCACTCGCTCCATCATAGACTCCGTCAGTACCTCCTGCACGTTTTTAGTACTTTTTTGGTTTAAATTTCTGGCTACAGTCTTCCTAGCCGAACTTGCCTTTGACTTGAGAACAGGAGCCGGTTTATTTAGCATTTCAATCCTATACTCCAACGTTATATTATCTTCAACCTGATACATACAGATTAGTAAAACTCAATGTTATTAATCAAAGTATAGGCATAAGTTTTTTAACATAACCACATGATATATATACAGATGATATTAGAAACATGGATCGTTACCAGAATAGGTCCTTCACCCCGACCATGATCACAGTCCATTGAATCCCTAATCCTCGCAGCATCATCTGTCCAATTACGCATGAGTGGTCTCAAGGACAAACTTGGATTTATCCTACAAGGATCATCTACATGCTTGACCTTCTCCTAATAAACATACTGCATGTGAACCAAGTGTAATGTTAGTGCATCGTAAAATGAGATGATCTACCATATTAAAAATAATGTTGAGAAAATATTTAATACCTGTATTAAAGACAAATTTCCCTTAGGCCACTGTTTATATCTAGTTATAAGCCTGAAGTATAGAATGAGATGATCTACCGTGAACTCACTCCAATTAATGGTGGACATACGGTCTAGGTCCTCCACTAGTACCCAATAATCCTTCGGTACAATCCTCTTAGTCATAGGCGCCAGGACTGTATCAAGGAGAACAAGGGAAGATTTGCGGAGGAAGTCATCGTCCGCATCTTTACTCATGACAATATCAGCTATTGAATCTTCAATAACAATGTTGCCAGTAGTTGCGCTGAGAAAATGTGGTGAAATACGGGACTTTCCGTCTTCACCTTCCTCATCAATTATACGATTAGCAGACAGACCATAGTTTCGTAATCCATAAATACACTCTGCATCTTGTGCAGTCAATGCAAATTTGCCTTTATTAGGCAGGAAAAAAGTGCTAGACTCATGATCATAAATATGAAACATGTACTGCAGCAAGACAACTCGCATCCGAATTGGTGGAATTTGCAACATACTTCGCATATTTGATTCCATAAATTTGCTACGTTGTTGACTTGTAAAATTGCCCACAAGTCTACACCATGTTTCAACAGAGCAAGCAATATCACCGTCCATGCGATCATAGATCTAGGTTCACAGAGATACGGTGCATTCGATCATAGATCCATGCGATCATACATGATGGGCCGCCGCAGTACTTCTCATGCGCGCCGCCGTTATACGAATGGCGCACTCCGCCGAGTCGCCGCAAGGTTGAGACGGTCGCTCCTCGAAGGAGTCAACTCGAAAGGCTGTTGTAAACTAGGATAGAGAAGGCGGCGGTAGGGTGACGATGTAGCCACGACGTGGTCGTGCCTATTTGACCCACCACGTCGCTGCGTGTTTGACTAAAAAAATGTGAAAACGACCCTAAAGGCCCAGTTTAGGCCGACGTACGCAGTACATTGGCAAAAAAATCATGTAAAAAAAATTTGACACTCTGGAGGTTGGGTTCCACACACGGGCCTAGCTCAAGCCCATTACAGGCGAACTAGACCAGAGTAGTACTGCCTAGCGGCCCTAGAGGTCATCCTATTACAGGCGAACGATACCAGGTGAATTGGATTTGTTTTTTGAGAGGAGCTCGAGGGTGAGCATCGACCGGGGTATATAAGCTGGTCGTCCTCGCCTCCAACTAGCGAGGTGGGACTAAAACTCCCACTCACATCGGCACCGCGCGCAGCACGCGTACACGGGCCAATTTTACTGCCGGCCCACCACGATGCGGCGCTGCGACGGGCACGGGAGTTGGGCCAGTGCTTAGGTACAAAATATGTTGTTTCATCATAGATCCACTTCATGTTTAGCGAGTCTCAGCCCCGAGCTAAGAATCTTCATGCCGCCCTTCGACAAAGTATAACGATGGTTTAAAACGGGCATTATAAATTAAAAAATGATCCAAACAATGCGAAACTTTCGCGTGGTGTCATATTATGTGACATAGTTAGAAGGAAAATAACAAACTTGGTATATTAATTATGTCTCAAAAAACCTTCACAAAATGACCTATCTCGTTCGAGGTTTCTTGGCTTTCGGGTCAAATGACCAATGTTATGGCTACAATGAAGGCATAGTTTATGATAATTTGTCTATATTATGCATAACTGTGCATCATGGGATGTCGAACAATGTTTCAGGAGGAAGTTTTCCTTTTCGTCGTACCAAAAAGCCGTTTTCCATTTTCCGAGTGCAAAAAAGGACGGTTTTGTGAAGCAACCATCAAATGGCTAATTCAAAATGCTACCGTCACATTTTTCAAAAATACTAGACCACCTTACATGGATAATGTCATAACAGGGGGATCTCAAATATTTCCTTCTATCCCTGGTGAAAAAGACAAATTCCTGCCGAATCGGTAGGAACTGTGTAAGATATGAACTACAGGTACATGATCGGATGCTCATGATTTTTTACAAAAATCATTTTTAGGTTCAAAATATGTTGTTTCATCATAGATCCACTTCAAGTTTAGCGAGTCTCAGCCCCAAGCTAAGAATCTTTACACGTACCGTTTTAAACGGGCAAATGAAATTATGATAACAATCACGACATAGTTTGTGATAAGTTGATATTGATATCATATTTGGATTCCTCTCATTTTTATAATCAATTTAGACCTATTATTTGCCGAATTCCGATTTACAGATTTAAAGATATTAATTATTACATATTAAATAAAAATACAAAATAAAATAAAACTATTATATTTTTATTTGAATTCAATAATATTTTTACTTATTCATTGTTGTTTACTTAAATAATTGCTTGTAATTTCAAAAAATATAATCATGTGACATGATGATATAAGAGTTAATAGGATTGATATCATAGTAATGACAACAATGTGTAAATTGCTTTGCGGAAAGAGATTCTGAAGGAACGAGAAAGTTAAGCGTGCTAGAGCTGGAGTAGTGCTAGGATGGGTGACCGACTAGGAACTTTGACTAAGACTGCAATTTAATCAATTATTAACTATAAATAGTGTTAAAAATGATCAAAGCGAGAGATTAATGAGTCAAACAATTCAAAGACAAAAAAAAAATATATTTTTTTAAAAAAAAAATAAAAAATATTTTAGGCTATGCCGACGGCCGGCTTGGCCGTCGGCGTAGCTCCAAGCTGAGACTTTATCGGAGACGGCCGTTGCCTAACACGCGAGGCCCGCTGGAAGACGCTGTGCCGAGGGGGAGGGGCTGTGCCGACGGCCACGGAGCTGTGCTGACGAGAACGTACGCCGAGGGGGCTACGCCGACGGCCACCGTCGACACAGCCTGTGCCGACGGCAGCCGGCCTTCGGCGTATCAATTCGTTCCTGTAGTGACCTATTGTGTACCGAGCTTATAACTCACATGCGATGACGTCTTTACGCGGAATTGGAAGGAACACGACATCATTGAAAAGAATAGCTCGCATACGACCCTTGTGAGGCAGGTAATATCCTAGGGACACACGGGCCATAAAACAGTCGTTAAGGACACATTTAACTTTGTTTCAAGATTAGGGTTAAGCCAAACCGGTCGGTTAGGACAGTCAGTCAAGCCAGTCAAACCAACCTCTTCAGACCGAGAGCGTGCGTCACACTGACTGTAGCTTCCCCGACGGCGGCGGTGGACCTCACCCATCGTTCTTGGCGTCGGCGGCGGCGGAAGGGCAATTCATTTAGGCGGCGGCGCTTTCGTTCGATGGCGAAGGTGGTGAGTGCCATTTGAAAGCTAATTCCTCTCCCATTCTTCTCAATTCGAGATCTGAGCGTGCCCATTGATGCTAGATTGTGGAGGCGAGTGTCTTGAGCAGGGTGAGGGGAACGAGATGGAGCATGGAGAGGGGACTTCTAATCGGTATATCACGTATCTCTGCACTTAATTTCTCTAAGGTTGAGCTCTTTGTTCGCTTCCGCTAGCTCACAGCGCCCGCCAAAAACAGGGGAGATGATGTTGCGTGCCAAACCTTCAAATTTCGCATCAATTTCTTTCTCTCTAGGGCTGTTTTTCGGCAAAAACAGGAGAGACGATGTTGCTGTGTACAAAACAATAAGGGCATCTCCACCGGTCCGACCCATCCGATCAGCCCAAACGGTCCATTTCTATCCTTTTGGGTCAAGGCCCGGTCGATTTGGGGCCGTGGTCCGGCCTGTTCGGCCGACCGCGCACAGCGGCCCGACTCATTTGTTCGTCTCCCTCCCGCTGTCATCGGTTGACACCCTCGTGATAGGACGTTAATGGCGAGCGACTGTTAGCGCTGGTGGCTTCCCGCGCGGCCGGCATTTACCGCCATCGTTTCCCGCATGCGCCTCGCTTCCCACGGCAATAAAACTTCCCGCGCATCCCGGTCTGTTTCCCGCCTCCGCCGTGGTTTATAAAAGACGGTCGCCAGCGCGGCGGAGACAACAAGACCCAAAGCAAGAGAAAACCAGCAGCCGAAAAAGCTCCAGTAGCCATGCCTTGCTGCAAGATCGCCACATGGTCCAAGATCCGGGAGATGTGCCACACCCGCTACCCGGACGTAGAGGTAGACAAGGTCCACCTCGAGGCCACAGTGCTGGCACGGCGCATGGGCGAGGCACGGGTGCTGGCCTTCGAGAAGGAAGGAGAGATTGCCGAGTGTGCGCTGCAGCGGGTGGTGGAGGCAGCGGCAACGGTGGCCATCCAATGGGCGGTGACCGACATACACCACCTTGCCGCCAAGGAGGCAGTGCAGGCGATGGCCATGGAGGCCGCATCAGCGGCTCTTCACGAGATCCGCCACGAGGCAGGCATGACCATGCTGGAGGAGGTGGCCAAGCAGGCCGCCAAGTCCGCCATCCGCGAGATCTGCCACGCCACCAAAGCGCGAAGTGAGGCTTTAGAGCACGTTGCTAACTCGGCGGAGGAGGAGGAGCGCGTGGCTCTGGCCGCTGAGGTGGCGCTCGCGTGGGGTCTCATCGACGCCGGTGACATGGAGGACATGGTGGACAAAGACGAGGAGGGGGAGGAGGTGGACCAGCTGGAGGAGCTGATCGTTGTCCCCATGCAGATAGCTTATGCGTCGGGCTTCATCCCCAATGGTGCTCCGATCCCGGCTCCGGCTCTGACTCCTTCTTCGACGGAGCTTCTCGCCCAATAGGAGGCAAGGGGCCACTGGGCCGCCGAGATGGACAAGGCCCTGGCGAACCAGGCGGCAGAGGACCGGCTACAGGAAGAGGGCAGGGCGGCGGCTTGCGGCCATTCTCGCGACCGTCTCCGTGAACACGTCCAGCAACGGGCCATCTGGGCCGCTAGGGCGGTGTCATGGTATTGCCGAGGAGTACGCCATGGAGGGGTCCTCACAGTGCGTATTTAGAGACGTGGGGGAAGGCGGACGGTTGATGGGTACGAGGTAACATAGCTTACCCAGGTTCGTGAAGGGTTCGCAGCATAGAAAACAAAAAATTTCCTACGATGTGAACTATACACCAAGATCTATATATACTAGATACAAACAACGGGCGGATGTAAATCCGTAGAGAACATACCCTTGAAGACCGACAAAGCTTAACGAGTTCAACTCGTGGTTGATGTAGACGATCTCTTGCCGATCTCAAGATCGAGAGGAAGTCCTAGCGCCGCAAATTAGCAGCGCATCCGTGCTCGCACACACGTTCGAGGCACCGAGCAACCTCCGCCTCCTCGCTCCAGCGATGCAGCGGAAGCACAACTCTTTCTTGCCGAATAGCCACCGGGAACATGTATCTCGCTAGTCCGAGACCATGGGGGATAAATTCTAGAGGGGGAGAGAGATCCTTCACGAGGAGGTGTGTTGTGAGAGGAGGAGAGGGGGGCCTTTTATAGGGGAGAGGGGGGGCACCCAAGGGGCATGGCGCCCAGCCATGGGGCTGCCCCCACCTCTTCCACATTCATGTGGGTGGAGCTCCCACTCAAAATGAGAAGCCTCCACTCCCATTAAAAAGCCTCCACTCAAAATTCCACTCACATGCATTAAATTTCCACCAAATTTAATGCAAGCTCTCATTTAAATAAAACTATTTTATTTATTTATTCAGAATTTTGTTAATTACTTTAATTAACAAACATTCACATAAAACCCCTTGCTAGTATTCCATTTCACATGCAGAACCAGTTTCAGCAATTTCAACCAAAACAGTTTCGGTGTCTAGTGAAATAAATTCCTGCGGTTTCCTTTTCTTTTCGGCATGAAACTTTTTCTCCAATTGGATGTCGGTGTCTCTTAAGTGTGTCACCCTACGGTTCGCAAATAATGTGGACATGATCGAGACCCCTCTCAGATCAATAATCAGAAGCGGGATCTGGAGACCCATACTGACTCCCACACATTCAACGATGACTTTCTTGTGATCGTCGGAACCTTTTTCGCTAGTATCTTAATCCCTTTGTTTCACGATATATTACATGTCCGAGATACGATCATTGGTATCTCCATACCTAGTTTGATCTCGTTACCGACATGCACTCTTTTCTCGTTCCCGTGATATAACATTCTAGTGATCAAATCACTTGCTTGCAAGCTAATCAATGTGATATCACCGAGAGGGACCAGAGTATATCTATCCGTCATCGGGATGAACAAATTCCTCTTGATCCATGAGCCTCAACATAACACTTTATTAGTTACGAATCCATCTTTATAATCACCCCTTACGGTGTGACGTTTGATGTTATCAAGAACCTCTTCCGGTGTTAGTGATTGACATGATCTCATGGTCTAAGGATTAGGATCACTTCGTAAGTTGTTATAGCAATATAAACTCAATGACTTTGATCGTAATGCTATACTTCGGATGAGTGTTCATCACATCATTACACTAATGTTGTGATCCCGTTATTAACAACATCCAATGTCCATGATCGAAACCTTGATCATCTTGTTAATCAACGAGCTAGTTTATGAGAGAGGCATAACTAGGAACTTTCTGCTTGTTTATTAAACACACATGTATTAACGTTTCGTATTAATACAATTATAGCATGCAAAATAAACATCTATCATATACTTGGAATACACATAATAAACAATTTATTATTGCCTCTCGGGCATATTCCTTCAGTCTCCCACTTGCACTAGAGACAATAATCTAGTTACATAGTGATAAATCTAACACCCATAGAGTTCGGTGTTGATCATGTTTTGCTCTAGGGAGAGTTTTAGTCAACGGATCGCTACATTGAGATCCGTATGTACTTACAAATCTTTATATCTCCATCCTTGACATGCTCGCGGATGGAGTGAAACGGCGCTTAATATGCTTGGAATGCTTGTGAGACCTTGGCTCTTTGGCATTGGCAATGGCACCATTGTTGTCACAATAGATCACCATTGGGTCCAACGCGTTTTCCACAACTCCTAGTTCGGATATGAACTCCTTCATCCAAAAGCGCTTCTGGCAACGAGCAGCAACATATTCGGCCTCCGTTGTTGATCCCGCTACCACAGGTTGTTTGGAACTCCTCCAACTAACCGCTCCGCCATTCATGAGAAATACATATCCGGATTGAGACTTAGAGTCATCCGGATCGGTGTCAAAGCTAGCATCGACATAACACTTAGCGACGAGCTCTTCTTCACCTCCGTATACAAGAAACATATCCTTAGTTCTTCGTAAGTACTTAAGGATATTCTTGACCGCTATCCAGTGTTCAAACGGATCCGATTGGTACCTACTAGTCAAACTAATAGCGTGTGCCACATCCGGTCTTGTACATAGCATGGCGTACATTATAGAGCCTATGGCTGAAGCATAGGGGACTTTGTCCATTATCTCTCTTTCTTCCGTAGCCGGACTTTGAGTCTTACTCAATGTCTTTCCTTGCAACATAGGTAAGAACCCCTTCTTACTTCCGTCCATTTTAAACTTCTTTAAAATCTTATCAAGGTATGTACTTTGCGATAGCCCTATTAGGCGCCTAGATCTATCTCTATAGATCTTTATGCCTAATATGTATGACTCTTCACCTAGGTCCTTCATTGAAAATTTGCTGTTTAGATAACTTTTAACACTGTTTAAAAGTTCTATATCATTTCCGATCAATAATATGTCATCCACATATAATATCAGAAATGCCACATTGCTCCCACTCACTTTCTTGTAAATACAAGCTTCTCCATAAGTTTGGACAAATCCAAACTCTTTGATCACCTCATCAAAGCGGAGATTCCAACTTCGCGATGCTTGCTTCAATCCATAGATGGATCGCTGAAGTTTGCACACCTTGTTAGCATCCTTAGGATCGACAAAACCCTTTGGTTGTATCATATACAACTCTTCTTCAATATTACCACTGAGAAACGGTTTTGACATCCATCGCCATATTTCATAATCAAAATATGCAGCAATTGCTAACATAATCCTAATCGACTTTAGCATCGCTACGGAGAGAAAGTCTCATAGTCAACTCCTTGAATTTGTCGAAACCCCTTTGCGACAAGTCGAGCTTTATAGATGGTCACATTACCATCAAGATCGCTTTTCCTTTTGAAAATCCATTTGTTCTCCACGGACTTTCGGTCGTGAGGTAATTCCACCAAGTTCCAAACTTGATTTTCATACATGGATTCCATCTCGGTTCATGGCTTCTAACCATTTGTTGGAATCGGCTCATCATCGCTTCTTCATACGTCGCAGAGGTCATTATTTTCATCAACCATGAAATTTATGACAGATTTCCGTACTGAGCTCGGGGGCTGCAGCGTCTGTTTGACCTGCGAGGTTCGGTGTACTCTCTTCGGAGTTTCATGATCATTATCATTAGTTCCCTCTTCAACAGGTGGATCCAACTCGAACAACTTCCGGTAGCGCTACTCGCCATACTTTGAAGAGAAGGTTCCACAACCTCTTGAGTTCTACCTTCGACTATTCACACCTTTCGCGAGAAACTCTTTCTCTAGAAAGGATCCATTCTTAACAACAAAAACCTTGCCCTCGATGCGTGATAGAAGGAATACCCAATAGTTTCTTTAGGGTATCCTATGAAGACGCATTTTTCCGCTTTGGGTTCGAGTTTATCCGGTTGAAGTTTCTTCACATAAACATCGCAACCCCAAACTTTAAGAAATGACAGCTTAGGTTTGTTTCCAAACCACAATTCATACGGTGTCTTTTCAACGGATTTAGATGGTGCCCGATTTAAAGTGAATGCAGCAGTTTCTAGTGCATAACCCCAAAATGACAACGGCAAGTCTGCGGAGACATCATAGATCGAACCATATCTAATAAAGTACGATTATGACGTTCCGACACACCATTTCGTTGTGGTGTTCCGGCAGGGGTGAGTTGTGAAACAATTCCACACTCTTTCATGTGAGTGATAAACTCGTAACTTAGATACTCACCTCCACGGTCGGACCGTAGAAATTTGATCTTTCTATTACGATGATTTTCCACTTCATTCTGAAATTCCTTGAACTTTTCAAAGGTTTCAGACTTGTGTTTCATCAAGTAGATATAACCGTATCTACTAAAATCATCCGTGAAAGTAACAAAATAACGATATCCACCTCGCGCCGACACACTCATTGGACCACATACATCAGAATGTATGATTTCCAATAAATCTGCCGCCTGTTCCATTGAACTGGAAAACGGCGTTCTAGTCATCTTGCCCATAAGGCATGGCTCACATGTATCAAATGATTCATAATCAAGTGATTCCAAAAGTCCATCCGAATGGAGCTTCTTCATGCGTTTAACCCCAATATGACCTAGACGGCGATTACCACATATATGCGGATATATCATCATTAAGTTTAATCCTTTTAGCATCAACATTATGAATATGTGTAACATTATCATTGAGATCTAATGAAATAAACCATTCATCATTGGTGCATGACCATAAAAGATTTCATTCATATAAATGGAACAACCATTGTTCTCAGATTTAAATGAATAACCACTTTGCATCAAACATGATCCGGATACAATGTTCATGCTCCGGTGCACCGGATAACATTTATTCAAGTTTATGACTAATCCCGGTGTAAGTGGAGAGGCAGCGTTCGACGGCGATTACATCAACGTTTGATCCATTGCCGACACGCATCTTGACCTCACCCTTGCTAGCGGTCGCTTGTTCATGACCCACGATTCGAGTTACAAATATTAGCAACGACCGGTATCAAATACCGGTGCTCTGCGAGCACTAGTCAAGTACACATCAATAACATGTATATCATATATACCTTTGTTTGCCTTGCCGGCCTTCTTATGCGCCAGATACTTGGGGCGATTTGCTTCGATGGCGATCCCTTACAATAGTAGCACTCGGTATCGGACTTAGGTCCAACTCGGGGTTTCTTTTCAGTGCGGCAGGCTTGCCGCCTTACTTCCTTCCGTTTCCCTTCTTGTCTTTCTTGAAACCAGTGTTCCTATTGATCATCAACACTTGATGTTCCTTTTGATCTCCACTTAGCGGTTTTAAGCATTGTGAAGCTCGGGAGACTTCTTCATGCCTTGCATATTATAGTTCATCACGAAGCTCTTATAGCTAGGTGGCGGACTGCGAGAACACGATGGATGCCTAAGTCAATGGGAATCGATATTCCCAAGGACACAAGCTTATCGGCGTAACCCGACATCTTGAGTACATGCTCACTAACAGCTGTGCTCTTCCATCATGCAGACTAAAGAAATTTTACAAGCATTGTAGCTCTCTACAGCATGTGTGTCGAAAATCATTTTCAACTCACCCATTGTATCAAATGCATTGCCGTTTTGAAACGCTTTGAAGTTCGGCTCTAGCCCATACAATATGCCGCAATGAACTAAGTTGTGGTCCTCCCGAGTCGATAGACATTCTTCTCCTCGTCGGTCATCATCAAAGGTGGGGGCCTAACGCGCTTCTAGCACATATTGCTTTTGTGCGTGAGAGGAGAATCCTCAAATTCATGGTCCATTCAGTAAAGTTGCTACCGTTCGTTGCTAGTTTCTCTTTCTCCATGAACGCATTGAAATTAAAAGCAGGTGGTGCCATCTACAACAGAATTTGTAAAGTTTAGACTAAGTGTATGATAGATCGAGTTCAACTAATCTATATTACGAATGAACTCCCACTCAAAAGCGACATCCCTCGTGTCCTTTTGGTGATTACATGAACCAAATCCACTACACCAAGTCCGATCATCACGTGAGTCGGTATAGCTTCAAAGGCGAGCATCAAATGGGCATCATATCAACTATATGACTCATGCTTAACCTTTCGGTCTGTTCCGAGGCCATGTTTGTACATGCTAGGCTCGCCAAGTTAGAACCTTAGTATTTGCGTGTGTAACTGTTTTACACCCGAAATATGGTCGTGGATCCAAGAACACCGATCATCACGTGATGTCTTGGGCGACGAAAACATAATCGGTGCATACTAAAGGAAGAACACATTCTTATCTTGATATTTAAATGAGGGATCATCTTATTATGCTTAACAAAGCGCTAAACAAGCAATATAAGATGTAATCAAACATCATATGTTTATTAGTGAAATTATATGGTTCCGCAGATGATCTCTATCATGTGCATCGTGGTATGATCACTATCATACCTATATGTGTAAATCCAAGGTCTATGGATTTTACGCTATGTGTGTTATGAGTATCATCTCATACTTCTACTTACAACACTACCATATCATAACACTAGCCCAAAGAACAATCTAAACTAGACGCCTCTAATTTATCCATTGCAAGTTTTACGTGGCTTAGGGCTTTCGAGATAGAACCGTTCTTACCTACGAACATGAACCACAACGAGGATAATCAAATTGTTGACAACTCGCTTGCAAAATAGATATTGACTATAGTAGGAGAGACAGACACCCGCTAGCCACTTATGCAAACTAGTTGCATGTCAAGCGTGGAACAGGTCTCATGTGCGAGGACATGTAAAGTTTGTCCGGCCTTCATCCCACTATGCCACCAATATCCAAAATCACAACAAAGGAGCAACAACATGATCATCATCGCCCACATACTCATATGTGTACTACCGTGTAAAGTATCTACGCATAGATCCGGCTCGATACCTTTGAAGGGTTCGCAAAGATAGAAAACAAAAATTTCCTACGATGTGAACTATACACCAAGATCTATATATACTAGATACAAACAAGCGGATGTAAATCCGAGAGAACATACCCTTGAAGACCGACAGCTTAACGAGTTCAACTAGTGGTTGATGTAGACGATCTCTGCCGATCTCAAGATCGAGAGGAAGTCCTAGCGTCGCAAATTAGCAGCGCATCCGTTTCGCACACACGCTCGAGGCACCGAGCAACCTCCGCCTCCTCGCTCCAGCGATGCAGCGGAAGCACAACTATTTCTTGCCGAATAGCCACCGGGAACATGTATCTCGCTAGTCTGAGACCATGGGGATAAATTCTAGAGGGGGAGAGAGATCCTTCACGAGGAGGTGTGGTGTGAGAGGAGGAGAGGGGCCTTTATAGGGAGAGGGGGCACCCAAGGGCATGGCGCCCAGCCATGGGGCTTCCCCCACCTCTTCCACATTCATGTGGGTGGAGCTCCCACTCAAAATGAAAAGCCTCCACTCCCATTAAAAAGCATCCACTCAAAATTCCACTCACATGCATTAAATTTCCACCAAATTTAATGCAAGCTCTCATTTAAATAAAACTCTTTATTTATTTATTCAGAATTTTGTTAATTACTTTAATTAACAAACATTCACATAAAACCCCTTGCTAGTATTCCATTTCACATGCAGAACCAGTTTCAGCAATTTCAACCGAAACAGTTTCGGTGTCTAGTGAAATAAATTCCTGCGCTTTCCTTTTCTTTTCGGCATGAAACTTTTGCTCCAATTGGATGTCGGTGTCTCTTAAGTGTGTCACCCTACGGTTCACGGATAATGTGGACATGATCGAGACCCCTCTCAGATCAATAATCAGAAGCGGGATCTGGAGACCCATACTGACTCCCACACATTCAACGATGACTTTCTTGTGATCGTCGGAACCTTTTTCGCTAGTATCTTAATCCCTTTGTTTCACGATATATTACATGTCCGAGATACGATCATTGGTATCTCCATACCTAGTTTGATCTCGTTACCGACATGCACTCTTTTCTCGTTCCCGTGATATAACATTCTAGTGATCAAATCACTTGCTTGCAAGCTAATCAACGTGATATCACCGAGAGGGCCCAGAGTATATCTATCCGTCATCGGGATGAACAAATTCCACTCTTGATCCATGAGCCTCAACATAACACTTTATTAGTTCTGAATCCATCTTTATAATCACCTGTACTGCGTGACGCTTTGATGTTATCAAGAAACTCTTCCGGTGTTAGTGATTGACATGATCTCATGGTCTAAGGATTAGGATCACTTCGTAAGTTGTTATAGCAATATAAACTCAATGACTTTGATCGTAATGCTATACTTCGGATGAGTGTTCATCACATCATTACACTAATGTTGTGATCCCGTTATTAACAACATCCAATGTCCATGATCAGGAAACCTTGATCATCTTGTTAATCAACGAGCTAGTTTATGAGAGAGAGGCATAACTAGGAACTTTCTGTTTGTTTATTAAACACACATGTATTAACGTTTCCGTATTAATACAATTATAGCATGCAAAATAAACATCTATCATATACTTGGAATACACATAATAAACAATTTATTATTGCCTCTCAGGGCATATTCCCTTCAGTTCGGATCCCACAACGATGGTGGAATCATACTTCTGCTATAAATCACTATAATGGCAATACGCCGAGTTACAGAGATAGGTTCGTTGTGCGAGGTGTGTGCTAATCGCTACTTGGTTGTCTGAGATTGTTGCCCTAAAGGCTCCCATAGGCCCGACTTATATAGTCGCCAGGTCCTAGGGTTACAGGGAAAAGTCCTAGCTGGACAGGTTACAGAGTCCTACACCGTCTATCACTAGTCTAGCGTGTCTTGTACTCCAAGGCTCCGGTTACGCTGGTGACTCCACCATAGCCTTCCTTTATCCGGCATGGGCCTCCCTTCTGGATCCATCTAACTGGGCTGCCCAGCAGGCCATGGGCCATGCTACCAACTGTGGGCCACCCAGGTTATCCGGATAAGAGACATGCTATGAGGATACCCATATAGCATATCCCCAACAGTAGCCCCCGGAGAACTCCTAGATCTTGCGCCGTCTTTCCTCTTCACGTTGAATTCTCCGTCTAGATGGATGTCGGCAAATCGTCAAGCAATATCTTGTAGTCCTCCCAAAGAACCCTGCAAGGTTTTCTCCGTCTTCAATCAATAGTCCATAAATAGTAACTGCGGTGGAAAATTCACTTTTCACCTGATTCTCTCCCACATCTTCTTCTTCCTCAGGCAAGCGTTTCCTCGAGCTATCCACGCCTCGCACGAAAAACCCTAACTCCCAATCTCACCAGTCACCTCCAAACGCACCCAATGGCCAGCAGCAGCTCCTCCCCATCGATGGTGGTGTCGGGCGAAGCCGGCGAGCTCTGTCGTCGTGCCCCCAGAGGCCCTGGTCAACCCAAGTCCGCGGTTGAAACCACCGGCGGTGATCATAATCCAGCGGCGCTGGAGCTACTGGAGGAGGAATACGACTCCCACAAAGGCGATTGGCGCGGTTCGGACATCACTGACTGCGACATCAAAGAGTTGATCGATGAAGGTTACCTCCCTGCGACGGAGGGGCTCGCCTGGCGGGCGGCGCCGGCCGGCGAGGTCACACCTTCTCCCCAAGTCGGAGAAAAGGTGTACCTCAAAGCACAGATGGTACATGGCGTCTCCCTGTCCATCTCTAACTTCTTACTCGCTGTCCTCAATCATTACCGAGTTCAGCCTCAAAACCTCTCTCCCAATAGTATCCTAGCGCTTAGCAATTACGCGGCGCTTTGCGAGGGTTACTTAGGGATTAGGTCTAGGCTAGATCTCTTCATCTATTTCTTCATCGTCAAGCGCGAAGCCGGGGCCAGCAAGGATGAACTTAGAAATTGTGGCACCATTAGCTTCAAGATCCGGCCTAGCCGGCGGTTCCCCGACATCGTCGGCCACGAGTCCTGCAAGAACTGGCAGCGTACTTACTTCAATGGCCCAGATAACCCTCTGGCTAACCAAGAAGTAACGTACCCGGACTTTGTTGATGGAGCCGCCGCCGAAGCCCCGACATGGAGATCCTAGGCCTCCCTTCCCTCCGACATTGATGCTTCCCACGCAATAAGACGGATAGAGTGGTTCATAGAGACGGATTTGACCGGGTTGGACCTAGCCATGTGTTGGTTCATCAGGCAGTTCCATCCTCTGCAGCACCGCTAGAAGCTGATGCACGAGTATTCCAATGATAGAAGGGATAGCCTCCGCATCTCCGTGGACAACTTCTTGAGCGACTACGTCAAGCTTCGCCTCAAGGACATTGTCAAGGTGAAGGACGAGAAGCGTGTCTTCGCCATCACCTACGACATGTTCGTAGATAGCAAGTGCCCAAAGGTAACTGCTTATTTTCCGTGTATGACATATACTCCAGTTCTTCCATCTTAACATTTTCCATCTCATCTAACACGGTGACCTTTCACTTAACAGCTTAGCGATCTAGAGGAGGATAGCATGGTTGTCCAAATCTATGATCCAAAGATGAAGGAAGTCATGGTCGTGTCCGAAGACGATGTTCCGTTGCCGCGAAAGCGGAAGAGCTCCACCTCTGACGCTGGCAACAGAGGCAAGAAGAAGAAAGCGGAGGGTGGAGCCTCCAAGAAGACTACCACCTCCCTAGAGGTGGAGAAAAGAAAGGTTACAGGGATCCCTTTTGCTAAAGCACCCCCTCTTGTGTAAGCTTCTTTCTCTCCGACATTCTCCATTTGTCTGTCTTATTCCTGTACTTATGCATTTTGCATGTTTTAGAAAGAAAGCCACGACCATCTTGAAGAAGACCCCCAAAACTTCGGGGGCTTCTAGAACCATCAAGGATATGCTGCATCGTGACGTATCTCCCGCCATCGCCCCTGTCACTCCCATCGTCAAGCCTTCGTCTGCTCTGAAAAGATCTCAAGCCAAGGAAGAAGCTGGCCCTTCCGCCATGGAAGTGGACTCAGGTGCCTCTACCGAGCTTGTTGTTGTCAGCGAACAGACGACGCAGGAGAGTGCCGCACACCAAATGGTTGAAGCTCCATCTAAGGATGCCATCGGTAGCGGTAAGGCGGTGGTGTAAGGTGGTACTTCTACCGAAGGCGGCACCCCCGCACCCAAGAAAACCAGAGTTTCCGAAGATAGTCTATCCAGTGCTTACTCCGGGTAGCACTTCTCTGGTTCCTGGTGCGGCACCGAAATATCAGACATGCGGTCTAGAGGAGCTTCTCCGGCAAGAAGAGATCTTGCAAGGAAACAGTGCATCCTTCGGCAAGCTGCTGGCTGAGAGTGCTACCAACCTCAGGATCATTGCACTTGTAAGTTTTATTTGCCTTTTGCATTTCATATGAGTATCCCACTATAGCCCTCGACGATTTAGACAGAAAATGATAGGTCTTTGCGTATGAATGCTCTAAGAGTGACTAAGCTAGAAAAATTCTCACTGTAGCCCCTAATCATATAGATGGAATGAAATATTCCGACTAGATGCTTTAAGAGTAGCATACGCAGTGTTTATAAATTTCGATACTGTATCCCCCAAGCTTCTAGTTGTAACTGAATTAGTTCTGACTAGATGCTTTAAGAGAAGCTAAGCATACATCCGAGTTAAAAACTTTATACTGTAGCCCCCAAGATTCTAATCGAAAACTGAATTAGTTCTGACTAGATGCTTAAAGAAAGACTAAGCATATTGCTGAGTTAAAAACTCTCGCTGTAGCCCTCGAGCGTCTAGGTGGAAATTTTCCGGCTAGATGCTCCAAGTAGATCAAACAATGTTTAACTTCCTTCTTTCCATAGAATGGGAATGCTCGGAGGGGCATGGCCAATGAGAAGTACCAGAAGATGCACGCTGATCTGGAAGATAAAAAGGGTAAAACTGCTTTCTTGAAGGAACAAATCACCAAGAGCAACCGTTTGTTTTTCCTCTTTTTCGCACTCCGACTTGGTCTTGTGCCAAAATTCTCCGAGTACTCACCGTGTACTAGTCTTTTCTCTGACTTGCAAAAACCATTGCCAAGGCTAAGGATATTGTCGAGCAATCCAAGCACATTCAGCAGCTGTATAGCGAAAACAAGATCCTCAAGAAGGTGAGGAAGGACATGCTGAAGATGCATGAGGAATCAATGAAAGCCCTGTAGGACTCCGCCACCATGGAGATGAACCGCTTGAAGGAGGAAATCTCTATCTTGAAAGAGCAGAAGAAAGCTGCTGATGAGCAAAATCAACGCCATCATGAAGCGTACAAGCTCCTCCAACAAGAACGGGACTCCATGGCGGACACCCTCTGGAAAGCCGAGGCCAGCATCTTCAGTAAGTGATTCTCCGTCTTGGATTCTTATAAGCTGGATACTTTGAATTTTTGAACTCATTCGCTCCTTTGTCGGAATTTGTAGCTCCTATGGGTTTAACCCGGTCGCCTCCCAGCAACTTCATCAACACCGCCATTGCGCAAGCCAAAGAGATTGCCAAGCCCCTCCAGATCAATATCAAGGCATCGGACTCTGTGATGAAGTTCTCAGAGATCCTGCGCCGAGACCCTGAGCGCATTACAAGCTGGAAAGATTCATGTGCACGGGCCGGTGCAAGGATGGCGTTGTCCATGGTCAAGGCACACTACGAGAATGCCGACATCGACACGGTAACCTCTGGCATCCCCGACATAGATGACGAAGGCCAAAAGATAAATCATGAATCTATCTTAGCGTCACTCGCGAGTTATGACACCAGAGTCGCCGAGTTGGTCGATGTTAACGTCTTCGTGCTAATGAACACCATCGATGGCGGCAACCAAAACTCCTCCGAGTCCCTCAACACTGCCGACTTCGAGGGTGACTCTGTTGCTGCCGATGATGTTGCTTCCAAGTCTCCTGCACCAGAGGAATAAAAACAACTTGTAATATTTGTTTCCTCTGTAATGTGTATGCGGAAAAACTATGTGTTAACTTAAGGCAGAAAACAATGATGTATGTCCTGCTACTTAAGAACTATTTCCAGCATGTATATATTTTTTAAGCAAGTGCTGGCTTATCCATTACTTTGGTTCTTATGCTTGACTTTTCGTGAGTCGGAAGACTCGTTGTCAGAACCATGCGCTCAGGTGATGATTCCCAATGGCACCGTCAATAACCTAAGCACAAAATCGCCGACAATAAGTGCCAAAAGTCACTACTCTAGAATCCACATAAAAATGACAAAGGACGTGTAGAACAGAAAACTTAAGCTAACGCCCGTAGGCGGAAGTTTCACAAGTGCAATCACAAAGCTTGTGCATAAAAGTTTTATATGATCCAAAAATGAACACTAAAGGAGGTAAAAGACTCAGCAATATGAGTGAACCAAAGATCTTTATTTCATTGATCATATAAGAGGTACACAATTAGATAAAAATGCAAAGTGTAGAAAGGACGTAGCTGTGCTATGTTCCATGGCAGATCAAGCTCCGGGTAGTCATCATCCGGGTCACATCGCTTACTCTTATGATCCTCGTTGGGTCTATCCTTCAGTTCACGATTGTCAATGAGGTAGTAAGACCCATTGAGTAGCGCCTTGCTTATGATGAACGGTCCTTCCCATGGTGGGGATAATTTGTGTGACTTCTTCTGCTTAAGTCCGAGCACCAAATGCCCCTCCTTAAATGGGCGATGCCGAACACGACGACTATGGTAGCTACATAGCTTCTGCTGGTAGATGGCGGATCTTTGGCATGCCAAAACGCGCTCCTCCTCCTCGAGAAGGTCCACATCTAGGCGTCTGGATTCTTCAGCGCCATCTTCGTCAGAGGCGGCAACCCTTGGTGCATCGTGAAGTATGTCGGAAGGTAGGATGGCTTTTGCTCCATATACCATGAAGTATGGGGTGTAGCCGGTGGATCTATTTTGTGTAGTTCATAAACTCCACAGCACAGATGGCAATTCTTCCGCCCAGGCTCCAGCTGCTCTATGTAGCGGTGCCTCAAGACGTGGCTTTATTCCCTACAGAATCAATCCATTGGCTCACTCAATCTGACCATTGGATTATGGATGTGCCACAGATGCGAGGTCAATTCGGATGCCCTTCTCCCAACAATAAGCCTCCACTTATCCGAGTGACAAGTTTCTGCCGTTGCCGGTGATAATGCTATGTGGGAGACCAAATCTCACCACTAGATCCGGACAAACCTGAGGGCAGTTGCCCCATCAAGCTTTCTAATGGGTTTAGCTTCTATCCATTTAGTGAATTTATCAACTGCTACTAGCAGATGCATAAACCCACATGGTGTCGTCTGTAACGGTCCCACCATCTCTAGCCCCCAGACTGCAAACGTCCAAGTTATTGGTATTGTTCGCAATTCTTCAGCAGGAACATGTGGTTGTCGGGTATAATACTGGCATCCCACGCATGTCTCAACCAGCTTGTCGGCGTCCGCCTTCACGGTCAGCCAGTAGAATCCTTGCCGGAAGGCTTCCGCGACCAACGATCGAGGAGCGGCGTGATGGCCGCAATCTCCGAGATGGATTTCATGTAGGTTTTCAATACCTTCTAGCTGGGAAACACACTTAAGGTATACACCAGTAGTGCTCCTTTTGTAGAGCTTCCCATTGCTTATGGTATATCCCTTTGCTCGTCATACTATTTGCCGTGTTTCGACTTCGTCGTCAGGCAAAGTTCCGTGTTCGAGATATTCCATGAACGGTTTTATCCAAGCCAGAGGGACCTTTGCCACCATGTGGACGAAAGAGTCAACTCTATCCGGGTTGTCGATGTTTGCTCCCTTCACGGACGGTGTCCGTAGATGCTCTAGGAAAACTCCTGGCGGAATTCGCTTGCGCCCTGATCCAAGCTTAGACAGCAGATTAGCCGCCTCGTTTTGCTCCCTAGGTACATACTTGACCTCGTAGCCCAAGAATCACTTGGCTATCTCGTCCACTTCATCTCGATATGCCGCCATCATAGGGTTCTGCACATTCCAGGTGTCAGCCACCTGCTGGGCAACCAAGTCGGAATCTCCACAGCAAACTATGTGCTTGATGCCAATATCCTTGGCTACGCGTAATCCGTGAATGAGTGCTTCATACTCCGACATGTTGTTCGTATCCTCAAAGTGGATCTGCAGAACGTAGTGTAGCTTGTCCTTAGTGGGTGACTGTAGCAGTACACCAGCCCTCGAGCCGTTGAGCAGCTTTGATCCGTCAAAGTGCATCACCCAGTACTCTGGTTCTGGCAACAGAGTAGCATCTGGCATCTCCGTCCAATCTGCAATAAAATTCGCCAAGGCTTGTGACTTGATAGCGTCACGTCTCTTGTAGGTGATCTCGAAGGCGGCAAGTTCAATACCCCACTTCGTGACCCTTCCTGTAGTGTCGCTGTTGTTGATAATGTCGGACAGTGGAGTCTTGCTCACCACTATGATTGGGTGCTCCTGAAAGTAATGCCTCAGCTTCCGAGAAGCAAGGAATACTCCATAAGCTATCTTCTGGTAGTGCGGGTAACGCTGCTTGGACTCCATCAAGACCTCGCTTACATAGTAAACTGGTCATTGAACTCCGTGCTCATAGCCTGGTTCCTTCCGCTCTACCACAACGACGATGTTGATTACCCAGTTGGTTGCCGCCATGTAAATTAACATGGGCTCTCCAGGCTCGGGTGCTGCAAGGATTGGCACTGAGGAAAGAATCTCCTTGAGCTGCTTCAATGCTGCATTTTCTTCATCCGTCCACGTGAATTTGTACGCCTTCTTCAGCAACTTGTATAGCGGCAGAGCCTTCTCTCCAAGTCGGCTGACGAACCGACTAACTGCTGCAACACAACCTGTTAGTTGTTGAATGTTCTTTAGGCATGTCAGACGGTTTATGTTTAAGATGGCCTTGATTTTCTCCGAGTTGACCCCGATTCCACGCTGGGAAACGATGAAACCCAACAATTTGCCGGCTGGAACCCCGAAGACGAACTTCTTAGGGTTAAGCATCATGTTGTATTTCCAGAGATTATCAAAGGTTTCTTTTAAGTCGGAGATTAAGTCATTTGACTTTTTAGACATCACCACTATATCGTCCACATAGGCGTGAATGTTCTGACCAATTTGATCATGTAGGCAACGTTGCATTGTCCGCTGGTACATGGCGCATGCGTTTTGCAGCCCAAAGGGCATCGTAACATAGCAAAACATGTCGTAGGGAATAGTGAACGAAGTGGCCAATTGGTCTGACTTCCTCATCTTGATCTGGTGGTATCCTGAGTATGCATCGAGAAAACACAAAAGTTCCAAGCCAGCCGTCGAGTCAATGACTTGGTCAATGCGAGGCAAAGTAAACGGATCTTTGGGACATGCTTTGTTCAAGCCGGTGTAATCAATGCACATTCTTAATTCTTTGGTTCCCTTTTTGGGGACAAGTATAGGATTGTCCACCCATTGGGTGTGAAGGACTTCTCAGATAAAACTAGCCTTAAGTAACCTAGCTATCTCTTTGCCAATGGCGTGTCTCTTCTCATCTCCGAAGCGTCGTAGAGGTTGCTTCACTGGTTTGCATTTTGGATCAATGTTTAAGTTGTGCTCGGCAAGTTCCCTAGGTACACCTTTCATGTTGGCAGGTTGCCAGGCAAAGATGTCCCTATTCTCACAGAGGAACTCGACAAGCGCGATTTCCTATTTGTGATCCAGGTTCGTCCCAATGGCGGTGGTCTTGGAGGCATCGCCTACCACAAGTTCCACCGGCTTGGTCTCGATGGCGACCTTGAATGCTGGAGCGGAGTCGGAAATCTGTTTCTTCGACTCGGGCATCTCTGAGTCATCGACCTTTCTCTGGATCTCCATGAATTCTTCGCTGTAGAGGACAACTTCCGCGTAGGCTGCTCCATTAATCTTGCAGTCCTAGCTTTGGTGAAGCTTCCGGATATAGTGATGACGCCATTTGGTTCGGGTATCTCGAGTTTGTTGTAGACGAAGCATGGCTAGGCCATGAAGGTGTGGAATATGTCACGGCCGAATATGACGTGGTACACGCTCTTGAAGGGGACCACCTCAAAGGTCATGAACTCTTGGCGGTAATTATTAACATCGCCAAAGGCAACCTGAAGTGTGATGCACCCAAGGGACCGAGCCTCCCGACCAGGAACTACGTTGTGGAAGATGGTGTTGGTCCGCCTTAGGTTTGCCTCCGTCAAGTTCATCTTCTGCAGTGTATCCAGGTACATGATGTTTATGCTGCTTCCACTATCCACCATACACTTGGTGAACTCAATGCGGTCAATCAAGGTGTTGATGACCATGGCGTATTGGTTCTCCGTAGGGATAAGGTCTGGGTGATCCTTCCTGGCTCAAGTAATTGGAATCTCCGACCAGCGCAGGCACTAGGGAACTGGGGGTAGAGTAGCCATCAGTATCCTCATAGAGGTCTTCTGTTGTCGGACGGTGGGGGTGCCAAGGAAAGTGTGGTAAACTGGCGCCTTCTTCACGAAGGGGTTCTTTCCTTTGTCGTCGATCTTGGCGGCATGCTTGGGGTCAACATCCTCGTCCATGTCACTTGAATCCTTGGACTCCTCATCCTTCTTCTTCCCCTTGCCCTTGCCTCGCGGTCTGTTCTTCCGACTTCGCTTGTAGCCGGACTCCGGGTCCTCCTTGAGGTCGTTGACGAATTTGCAGTGTCGATTGGTATGGGTGGCTTTGCTGTTGACATCGAGGTGTACGAGGCACGACATATCGCGGTACTCTTTGTTGGATTGGGGAACGCGGAGCGCTGTCGAGGTAGTTTCACTTCCTCGCTGCTGCCCACGACCAGCTCCCATCCTCGGCCATGTTGTCCGCTATCACCTCGTCCTGCAAAGGTCATGGCGACCATGTCGGGAGTTTGCTTTTCTTCTGGAGCGGTTTTCCGCTTTGTGCTACTATTCCTCCGAGCTTGAGTTGGAATCGCCATTGCCGGCAGAGAGCCGCGAGCATCGTCGTCGGCAGCTGCGAACTCACTAGCCAACTGAATCATCTGGTTCAAGTCAAGATGGTGATTGTCCTACAAGCGCTTCAGCTTATGTCGGAGCAACGTGCCCCTTTCCAACCCATCGATGAAGGCGGCCATGGCGGTCTGAGCATGCACTCCTGCGAAGGAATTCTCCATATCCAGCCAGCGGGAGAGGTAGGCGCGAGATGTCTAGTCTTTATCTTGCATGTACCGCTGTAGATCGCCAACAGTGCAGGGACATTTGTACGTACCCTCGAAGTTCTTGGTGAACGTTTCTTGCATGTCCAACCAATTGCAGATGGATTTCTCTGGCAAGTCATCAATCCTTTGACGGGTTGTGCCCGCCAACATCAATGGGAGGTACTTGACGACAACGTTGGGGTTACCCCCAGCAATCTCTACCACGTTGCCATAGTCCTGCAACCATGTGGCTGGCTTTGCGGTGCCGTCATAGGGCTTGATGGTCTTGTCAATCCGGAAACCTTTGGGGTAAGTTGCGGACCGTATCACAGGTCCAAAGCAACTGGTCCTAGGTATGGTCCTTCCTCGGCCTCTTAGATCTTATCAATCCGCGAATGTGCGTCGTATGGCTCCGGGTTTCTTTTCTTCTTGTCAACAGGGGACGGGCTGCGTGAATGACACGGGCCTCCTCCGCCATGGTGACTGCTAGGTGGCAACGGAGGCGGAGGTGGCGGTGGGTTAGCCTTCTTGCTATTACCCTCCTGCGACGCCTCACGCCTGTCGCGATTGGTTGTAGGACACGGAGGGTCATGGCGCGACCTGCTCTTGTGTCCCTAGCTGCGCTCTCCGTCATGACGGGTCTGCTCTGTGTTGTCGCGGATGACGATGCCGCCCTGCCTTGGCGGGGGCATATCCGTACGATGGTGAGCCTTGGGGTCTTCGCGATGTCGGGGGGAGTAGGGTAGTGGCGATGGGCGACAAGGTTGGGCTTTTTCTCCGTGGTCGGATGATATGGGGATAGCATCCTTCCTGTTGCGCGCATCCCTCCGTCTTCGTTCTGATGAACCCGTCTGGGACCCGACATCAAGACGAGATCTGTCCCTTGGCGGATTATGCTGGCTAGACTGGCAAAATGCTGGGTCAGACTCAAGCCTTTGAGAGGTGGCCTTTTCCTGCTGCGTCACCGCCTTGGCCACTAGGTCATAGACCTGGTCTACTGCCTCGGGAGATCTATCCTGATCCAAAAGGGTCTTGGCGACGGCGAGGTTGAGGGGAGGAGTGGGCATCACATGCCTGCCTTCACTTTCAATGTATGGCTTGGCTTGTGCCAGCTTCGGGGGAGCCCATCCTTGGTTTCGCCATACACCAGGATCGTTGATGACGCGAGCCGGAGCTTTCTTGGCCTTCTACTGCTGCAGCAGAGTCTTGTACTCGGCCTCCATTGCTCTAGCTTTCTCTATGGATTTCTGCGCGTTGACCAGATCTCGATCTAGCTTAGCACCATGCTCCGCGATGGCTTGCGCTTCCTCCACCAGCTGCTGGCGCTTCTCTTCAAGCTGGGTCACGTTCCATATATGAGCTACGGTCAGTGGCTCAACGAGGAGATTGCCGTACATCACTCTATCAGCTGGAGTAACTTGGGCATCAGCAGACGTAGATGCCGGAGGTGGCAAGTTTGTGGTGTTGTTATTGCTCGGACCGGTGCCGAGTTCCTGCGGCTGTTGCACTGGATTAGGCGGAGGGGCCATGACCTTTGCACGATCATCGTTGGCGGCAACAGGTGGTCCCTTCCCCTTGTCCAGATCTATAGGCGTAGCTCGTCCGGGTTGATCTTCATCCATCACCGTCCCAATGGTGACGAACACCTCTCGAGACGTGACGGCATTGTTGGCTTGCTCGTCGCGCGTGTACTCCTCTTCAATCTCCTGCATGGCAGAGTCTAGCTCTTCTGGACTGAAATCTATCTCCTCCGAATCTGCACTGAAGTTGGCGTAAAGCGTGTCAATCACATAGTCGGAGGGTGCCAGGACTTCCTCGATGACGGGGGGTAGAGGTGCAATAGCAGTGACGATGACTGGAGGTGGTGGCGCAACTGCGGCGATGGCGGCCGGAGGCGGTGGTGGTGGTGGCTGAATTGGAGGGGCTCCGTCGATGAGCGCAAGCGCTGTCTAAGCTGTCGCTTTGGCCTTCGCGTAGTTTTTGACCGTGTTCACCATGCCTTCGAAGGTAATACGTCCCGACGCCTGCTGCCATCTTAGAGAATGCCGGAGAAGCGTGCCATGGTCCAGTCCTTCCACAAAGTGATACATAGCATCATCATTGGGGTAGTGGGCCAGATCGGCTCGTATACGGAGCCACCTGGCAAGGTAATCGGGGGGTTTTCGCCCACTCTCTGAATGCAACGCGCCAGATCGAAGATGTTAACCACGCCGACGAACCTGGATCTCTGCTGTCCAGACGCACGGACGAAGCCGGCGGACTTGTAGTGATCTTCCACCTTTATATCCTGCACAGGGGCGGTTTGGGTGGGCCTTGAATTTTTCTGATCTTTGCTGGCAAACTCCGAAGAGAGATCCAACATCGATCTTTCCGAGAACGTATCCTGCCCGTAGGCGGTCCGTGCGGGTCTTGATGCTCCTCCGACTCCCAGGGAACTAGTGCCCGAGTCGGTTTCGCCAATGAAGAGGTGGATGTCTCCGATAGGAACGATCGAACACCGCGTAGGGTTCGTCTTCGCCGGGATCTAGAACTCGTCAGGAGGGACGATCAGAACGTTGCCGGAGAAGAGAACACGACCGATGGCTACGGTTTCGCCGATTCCCGTGAAGATCTTGGTCCTTGCCCATTGAAGAGCCTGAAGTGCCTCTTGCCCCACGGTGGGCGCCAACTGTTGTGGTATTGCCGACGAGTACGCCATGGAGGGGTCCTCGTAGGGCGTGTTTAGAGACGTGGGGGAAGGCAGACGGTTGACGGGTACGAGGTAACACAGCTTACCCAGGTTCAAATCCCACACAGGGTGGCGGAATCCTACTCCTGTTATAAATCACTATAATGGCAATACGCCGAGTTACAGAGATAGGTTCGATGTGTGAGGTGTGTGCTAATCACTACTTGGTTGTCTGAGATTGTTTCCCTAAAGGCTCCCATAGGCCCGACTTATATAGTCGCCAGGTCCTAGGGTTACAGGGAAAAGTCCTAGCCAGACAGGTTACAGAGTCCTACACCGTCTATCACTAGTCTAGCGTGTCTTGTACTCAAAGGCTCCGGGTACGCTGGTGACTCCACCGTAGCCTTCATTTATCCGGCATGGGCCTCCCTTCTGGATCCATCTAACTGGGCCGCCGCCCAGGAGGCCATGCTACCAACTATGGGCCACCCGGGTTATCCGGATAAGAGACATGCTATGAGGATACCCATATAGCATATCCCCAACAGGCGAGTGGCTGTGGCCGTGGCAACGACGACAAGTAGCCGTCTCGCCGTCCTCCTCCAGCAGTAGCCGTAGCTGCAGTAGCAGTAGCACCCCCCCTAATTAGTTTGAATGGCCTTTTTGTAACTGGCAGGGCTCAATCTAATGAAAAGCTATCGTTAAGTACTAATGTCTCTCTTACATATGGGCCCGG
The DNA here is from genome assembly GCA_030063025.1 of Avena longiglumis. NCBI lineage: Eukaryota > Viridiplantae > Streptophyta > Magnoliopsida > Poales > Poaceae > Avena > Avena longiglumis. Next base: position 401,999,960 of record CP125975.1, read on the forward strand.
TTGGCCAACGGGCAGAACACCCTGTGCTGTCCGCGCGCGTCCGGGACGACATAACTGAGCCCTAGATTAGATGCATGGATGGGTCGAGTCGGGCGTGTTTGCCCGGATGGGTCGCCCCGCTGGGGCGCCGCGCATCCCCGAGCGTCCGCGCGGACAAGTTCGGACACGCTCGGACCGGATGGGTCGACCTGGTGGAGATGCCCTAACACTCACTTGAAGTTGCAAGGAAATAGTATTTCCCTTCTAGTTTCTTGAAACCTTAAGAAGTGTATAATATTATCCTCTATTTCCTTGGGTCTTTCTTTGAGATTACATTCATGAAAATAATATGGGTCAATAAACCCAATGTCATAGGATGCGTCCTCTTTTTTCATTCAAGAATCTTCATTCTGCATAATATAGTGAGTATGATTATACATGCAATAAACAAGGTGAGCTAGCTAGATACTTAACTACAGAATTAGTACTTACAGACAATAGGCACTGACGATCAATTTGTCGATGGTATCTTGATTGAATAACTGAAATAGTTCAACAAATTCAATCATTACCATGTCATCTCCTTTTCCATAATGCTCTTTTTTAACTCCCAACATTATCCAGTTTGTCCCAACCTTTAAGGCATCCATGTCAGTTATACAATCTTCGCATTTTTGTTGATAGATTCTTGACCTCCTCAGGTTTGACGAGAGGCTTCCCGTACTGGTATTTTTATGCTTCTTCAGCCTCGAGGAAGTACTGTAACTAGGATAAGTAATTATCAATACTCATACCTTAAGCAGCGGCCGCTTCTTCGTATAGTTCAACTAACTCTAGATCATACTGCTCTTCGACCGCACATTTTCTCGACCCCACATTGGTATTGGGAAATCACTTTGAGCGGGGGGGCACAGTTGTTTTTTTGTTCTCCGAGCTGGGGAACTGATTTCCCGCTTACACTAATACTCTTCGACCGTTTCTGTGCCGCATGTGACTTGAGAATAGAGCGCTCATAGTCTGATGACAGCCTTGGCTCGGGTTGGTGAAGGGTCTTCACCATTTTGAGCACTTGGGATTTATCTTCTTTAGTGTTGGGCAACTCTGGCTCTTTTGCTGCTCCAGTTTAGCAAAAAACTTTGTCGTTTCCGCCTCTACAATCACCGCAGTCTTCTATGGAGTATAGTCGTAAGGTCTCTTGGGAGGAACCTTTGGTACTTTTGTTAGGGGCTCCTGTTTACGTCTTGATGATCGCTTACCACTCCGCAGAGTAGCGGTGGTACTCTTACACTTTTTGTCCTAAGCTGGCTGAAGCGACAGCGACGGCCGGCGCGGCGGCGACTGACACGGCTCAGTTGTAGAGCTTCGTTGGGAGACCCCAAGAGGAAATTATGATGAGCACAGCGGCAAATTTTCCCTCAGTTATGAAACCAAGGTTATCGAACCAGTAGGAGCAAGGAAACAACTCCAAGGTGTTGCTACCAACTTGGAATCCTGCACAACACAAACTCAAGGCTTTGCCCCAACTTACAGTGAGGTTGTCAATCTCACTGGTTTGCTGAAAACAAAGGATTAAATGTATAGTATGGAAGGTAATGGTTTCTTGTAGAAAGTAAACAGTAACAGTAGATGATGTAACAATGGTAAAGATTGGACCAGGGTCCACGGTTCACTAGAGGTGTTCTCTAAGATAAATAACATAACATGCTGGGTAAATAAATTACAGCAGGGCAATTGACAGGACTAAGCAAGGCATAACAATGCAATACTAGACATTCATGATCCTATGATATTTGATTGGGCATTACAACAATATGCATAGACTGCCATTCAACTGCATCTATGACTAATAATCCACCTTCAGGTTATCATCCGAACCCCCTCCAGTATTAAGTTGCAAGCAACGGATAATTGCATTAAGCAATGTGTGTAAAGTAAATAGTACAATTGTTCCATGAATAAAAGATTGTTGTTTTCTCCCTAGTAGCAACAACACATCTACAACCTTAGAGATTCCTGTCACTTCCCCAGATTACTAGAGGCATGAACCCACTATCGAGCATAAATACTCCCTCTTGGATTCACTAGCATCTACTTGGCCAAGATAGCTACTAGCAACGGAGAGCATGCAAGATCACAAACAGCACAGACATGATAGAATAAATAATCAATAAGACATGATAGAATCAATAATCAATCTGACATAGCATCTCAATATCCATCGGATCCCCGCAAACACAACATGCATGATTACAAATAGATGATCTTGATCATGAATGAGCTCACAAGATCTAAACATGATAGCACAAAGGAGGATAAATAACCATCTAGCTACTGTATGGATCCATAGTCCAAGGGTGAACTACTCACGCATCATACCGGAGGATGACATGGTGATGAAGAAGGCCCCCGGGATGATATCTTCCTTCCGGCAGGGTGCTGGGAAGAGCTTCAGACCCCCCCGATCTAGGGACTATGATGGCGGCTATGGACTATTTTGTAGAGATCTGATCGGGTACTTAGGGTTTCTACATCGGTACGATTTTATAGGCGAAGAGGCAAGGCAGGAGGGCACCCCAGGCGCCCACACCAGGTGGTGGTGCGCCCTAGGGGGCCCGTGCCACCCTAGGGTGTGGCAGCCTCGTGTCCTTCGGTTGCCCTTCAGTCTTTGTGTTTGTTCCGGTAAAATATTGACTTTGGCTTTTGTCCTATCCAATTTCGAGAATATTTCCTTACTAGCTTGTCTGAAACCAAAAACAGCAGAAAACAGGCAACTAGCACTGTGGCATCTTGTTAATAGGTTAGTCCCAGAAAATGTATAAAAATACCTCAAAGTGTAGACAAAGCATAGCAAAGTTGATACTAAACAAGCATGTAACATCAAAAATTATAGCTATGTTTACTACGTATCAGCGATGGTTGCGCTGGAGACGGCTGCTCGCTTGAGACGGGTGAGGCGGCGGAGACGACTGTTGTGCTGGAGACGGGTGAGGCGGCAGCGAAGATGGAGTGCTCTGAGAAATCGATGGCCTTGGCATCCGATTTGGAAGCATGATGTATCCCTTTTGCCATAGAATGGTGTTGTTTTTGGCTTCTGCTAGTTCAGTCACATCCCCTTCACCTGCAGGGTAGTCAAGCTTTAGCTGGTGAAATTCGTGCATTACTTCATCCACCCCGACAATAGCATAGAACTATGGAACCGGATGACAATGGTAAGTTGGTTCATGTCCAATTGGTAAGGCATAGCTGACCGCCACCTTCATTGTTATGTTCACAACTTTGACATGTAGCTCATAGTGCGTCATCTCCGTGATATCATCCACTAGGTAGCCAAGATGAGCCATCATCGATGCACCATCATCATCACCTGGGACCTTCGTGGAAGCCACACTGCTTTTCCGATTATTAGATAGGCCGGTAGCATCGAATGCAGGTTCTACCATGTTCCGCTGAGATGGGCTAGTAGTAACTTGCTGGCTAAGTGCGTCATGTAGATCTTGTTGCCGCTTTAATTGTTCTTCAATGTTATGCATCCGGTCTGCCTAAATCTTTGCTTCAATTTCCTCCTTGTCCTTTCTCCTCTTATGGTTTCTATCAGGATATTTCTTCCTGTCTACGGGAAACCCAATGTTCCATGGTTTGGAGCCTACTATGCCCCATGTTCGTCCTTCGTGTTCCAGATTCCCAAGGGCAAGGGTGAGCTCGTCATTCTCTCTATCGGGAATGAACCTCCCATCTTCAATAGCCTTTACTGCATTTCTAATGTCTTCGATGGGTAAGGGGTTTTCTTCATGTCTTCTATTATATATACACTTCCCTTCTGAGTCCAACATGCCTCCATGCCCGTAAAACCAATTCTTGGCACGTTCGAGCCAATCGGTTGTCTCTGAAAAGATCCCTTTAGCATGCAGGTCGTCCTCAAGTTTCTTCCATTTAGGAATGCCAGCCCTGTAGCCACCTTTCCCCATAGTATGGTGATACTTCTTGTTGGCGGCATTTTTCTTATTCGTTTCAGACCTTTTATGAGCTACATCTGATTTCTTGTACTCCACAAACTCATCCCAGTGGTATTTTATCTTCTCATACGCTCCCTTGAAATCCGGAGTCTTCTTTTTCACGATAAAGTCTAGGTGCAATCTTTTCTTCCAATTGGTGAATTGTTGGGCCATCTTCTTAAGAGCCCACTCCTTAACCCTTTCCTTCATGGCAGTGGCATGTTGCTTGGCCTCCTCATCTGGATTCTTCGCATTTGGATCCAGCTCTATCGTTGGTAGGATGAAATTAATCATGAGACTCCTCCAAAGTAAATCTTTGGCTTTGTCTGGGACATATGTATATGTAACTCCTTCCTCCTTTGGCTTATTCCAATCTCAAACGGTGATCGGGACAAAGTCCCTAACAGTTACTCCGCATTGTGGTACATATTTGTTTTTAACATGAAGAGGAGCCGTCGGTTCACCGTCGGCAGCGACTTCTTTGATCCTGTACCTTTCATGGTTTTCCAACTTTTTGGCTGGGCCTTGTTTTCTCTTTGCAGAATATTTTCTTGATCTAGAGGGCTAAAAGAAGAAAGAGTGTTAATATATGTATATAGACAACAGAATATTAATTAATTAATATTTATATACGCATCGCCGGAGTTTGTAATATTTAATAATCCATTGGAGTCGTCGCCTTCTCCCTCACGAAAGCCATCGCCTTCTCCCTCACTAAAGTCGTCTCTTCCAGAAAAAAGAGGATCACCCTCACTAGAGTTGTTCAAAAACATCGATAAATCCATTTCTTCCCCGCGAATCACACAATGGATCAACTCTTCCTTTTCTTCGTCTCTGCCATGTGGTTCCATATTTTCTGCAAAGGTGGAAAAGTGGATAAGAGAGGCTAAGGGAGGAGGTTAGGTAGGCGATATTTTAGGGGCTTAGGGCCAGGTGCCAAGAGATATAAACCCCAATTCAGAGAAACCCTAATATATACATACATAATGATAAAAGTGCTCATCAATTGATCTTTATTCACAATAAAATGAATATTTACAACTAAAATAAACTAAATCCACTAAAACCAATATTTACAACTAAATCAATATTTACATACACAATATTTCTATCTAAATTAATCCGTACAGTGTGTGTGTGGGCGTGCGCGTGTGCGTGTGCGTGTATACGTGTGAGCGGTGGTGGGCACGCATGGTGGCCGGCGAGCGCGAGGTGGCCGGCGTCAAGGAACCGTGTACTTGTGTGGGCGGCAAGCTTCGATGCGCGGGAGGCTGGGGATATCAGCGGCGGTGCGGGCGGTGAGCTCCGGTGCGGGCGGTGAGCTCCGATGTGCGGGCGGCGAGCTCCAGCGCGCGTGGAAGCCGCCGGCGATGCATGGAGGCTAGCGACGGGGCGGTGGTTGGGCAGCCTGACAGCGGTGCGTGGAGGTCCTCGCGGCGCCTGCTCTGTTCTTCGATCGGTTGAGCGGAGAAGAATGAGGAGAATGGGTGCGTGGTTATAAAGGAAGGGGCATTCGTCCCGGTTGGTGGCTCCAACCGGGACTAAAGGGTAATACGTCCCGGTTGGTGCCACCAACCGGGACGAATGCTCCACCTTTTTGTCTAGGTTGAAGCCACAACCCGGAACTAAAGGGCCAATTTTGGTGGCTCCAACCGAGACTAAAGGGCCTATTTTCAAAAAAAAATCAACTTTTCTGTCTAGGTTCCCGCCTTATTTCTTTGTTTAGGTGTTTAAATTTGCAATGGTTTTTAAATGGTAAATCATTTGGAATCTTAAAAAACTTTAAACATAAATAGTGTTTGAATTTGAATAACTAATTTAAAACCATTTTTGTTTTCTAAAATAATTATTGTAACTATTTACATTATAAACCATTTTAATTAAAAATAAATTAACTAATATTTTTTGCATATTTTGGAATCTTAAAAAACTTTAAACATGAATAGTGTTTGGATTTGAATAACTAATTCAAAACCATTTTCTGTTTTCTAAAATAATTATTGTAACTCTTTAAACTATTAACCATTTTCAATTAAAAATGAAGTCACTATTTTTTTTTGCATATTTTGGAATCTTAAAAAACTTTAAACATAAAAAGTGTTTGAATTTGAATAAATAATTCAAAACCATTTTATATTTTCTAAAATAATTATTTTAACTATTTAAACTATTAACCATTTTTCCCATTTCAAACTATGGTCAAAACGACATGAAGATAGGGGATGAGACTGTTAGAACATGCATTGGATCTCTGAAGAAACAACATATTGAGTCTAAAAATGATTATTTTTTAAAAAAATCACGGGCGTTAGATCATGTACCTGTAGTTCAAACCGGACCCACTTCCTATCGATTTGACAGACATTAGTATTTTTCACCCGGGAAGGGCGGAAAGGTTTGAGATCTCCCGGTTGGGATATCGTCCATGTAAGATGGTCTAGTATTTTAGAAAAATAGGGTGGTAGCATTTTTAAATAGCATTTTGGTGGTTGCTTCACAAAACGACCCGTTTTTTGTGCCCGGAAAATGGAAAATGGCTTTTCCGTGCCACGAAAAGGAAATTTACCTACTGCAACATTGTTTGACGTCCCAAGATGTACGTGCGTGCACAATATGGGCATAATATCACAAACTATAACACTATTTTGCATATAACATTGGTCATTTGGACGGAAAGCCATGAAACCTCGAACATGATAGGTCATTTTATGAAGGTTTTTTCGAGACATAATCAATATACCAAGTTTGGTTTTTTTTTCTTGCAACTATGTCACATAATATGACACCACGCTAAGGATTTACATTGTTCGGACCGTTTTTAAATTACTTATGCCCGTTTCGAATTTTTCCCGTTTCAAACTATGGTCAAAACGGTGGGCACGAAGATAGGGGATGAGACTCGTTAGAACTTGTATTGAATCTCTGAAGAAACAATATATTGCGAGTCTAAAAATTATTTTTTCAAAAAATCACGGGTGTTAGATCATGTAACTGTAGTTCAAACCGGATCCACTTTCTACCGATTTGGCATATATTTGTCTTTTTCACCCGGGAATGACGGAAATATTTGAGATCTCCCGGTTGGGATATCAGTCCATGTAAGGTGGTCTAGTATTTTAGAAAAATAGGGTGGTAGCATTTTGAAACAACATTTTGAAACAACATTTTGGTGGTTGCTTCACAAAACGACCCTTTTTTGCGCCCGAAAAATGGAAAATGGCTTTTCCGTGCGATGAAAAGGAAAATTTCCTCTTGCAATATATTTGCCATCCCAAGGTCAACATGCATGCATAATATGGGCACATTATCACAAACTATGCCGCGATTCTGCATATAATATTGGTCATTTGGACAAAAAGCCATGAAACCTCGAACATGATAGGTCATTTTGTGAAGGTTTTTCTAGACATAATCAATATACCAAGTCTGGTGTTTTTCCTTGCAACTATGTCACATAATACGACACCATGTGAAGGATTTACATTGTTCGTACCATTTTTGAATTTCTTACGCTGGGATGGTATCTCCAACCAGGACTAATGTTTAGTCACGGTTGGAGAAACCGACTAGGACTTAATGGGTTGCGCCAGGCTGGGGCCGGCGCAAGCATGTTTAGTCCCGGATGGTGTCTCGAACCCGGAATAAAGGTTCATGTTTAGTCCCGGTTGGAGAAACCAACCGGGAATAAACATGGGTGGCGACACTATTTCGGTGGGTAGCGGCACTATGTTTGTTAGTGGCGATACTATTTTGGTGGGTGGCAACACTATGTGATACGTCGGTAACATATCTATAATTTTTTATGCTACATGCTTGTTTAGTATCTACTTTGCTTTGCTTTGTCCACACTTTGAGGTGTTTTTATATCTTTTCTGGAACTAACCTACTAACAAGTTGCCACAGTGCCAGTTGCCTGTTTTCTTCTGTTTTTGGTTCCAGAAAGGCAGAAAATCAATATTCTTGGAATTGGACGGAACAAAAGCCAAAGTCAATATTTTACCGTGGGGGACACGAACCCCTGGTCGCCTCCTGACCTCGCCCCTTCACCTATAAGAAGCCCTCGATGCAGAAACCCTAAGTACTCGATCAAAACTCCACGAAACCTTCTCTAGCCACCGCCACCATCGTCCCTATATCGGGGGGATCTGAAGTTCTTCCCGGCACCCTGCCGGAGGGGAAATCATCCCGAAGGCCTTCTCTCCGGTATGAAGCGTGAGTAGTTTCACCTGGGACTATGGGTCCATGTAGTGGCTAGATGGTTGTATCTCCTCCTTGTGCTTTCATGTATAGATCTTGTGATCTCCGTTCATGATCAAGATCTAATCTATTTATAATCATGCATGTTGTGTTTGCGGGGATCCGATGGATATTGAGATTACTATGTCAGATGGATTAATGGTTTTGTCTTTATGATTCTATCATGTATGTGTTGTTTGTGATCTTGCATGCTCTCTGTTGTTAGTAGCTATCTTGGCCGAGTAGTTTCTAGTGACTCCAAGAGGGGGTATTTATGCTCGATAGTGGGTTCATGCCTCTAGTTTCCAAGGGAAGTGACAGAAATATCTTTGGTTTTAGATGTGATATTGCTACTAGTTAGAAAACAACGGTCTCTTGTTCATGGAACAAGTGGATTGTTTACCTTACACACTTTGCTTAAAGCAGTTGTCTGTTGCTTGCAACTTAATACTGCAGGGGGTTCAGATGATTGATGCAGCGCTGAGTTGATGTAGGAGCGCTTCGTTGGGAAACCCCAAGAGAAAGGTATGAAGCAGCACAACAACAAGTTTTCCCTCAGTAATAAACCGAGGTTATCGAACCAGTAGGAGGAAGGAAACGTCACACAAGTGTAGCAAGCAACGGAGACCTACACAACGCAAACTCAAGACTTTGCCCCAATGAATTAGTGAGGATGTCAAGCTCACTGGTTTGCTGTAACAAAGGATTAAACATATGGTGTGGAAGGTAATGGTGGTTTTCAACAAGTAAACAAGTAAGAGTGGAAGATGTATCAATGGTAAAGATTGGACCGGGGTCCATAGTTCACTAGAGGTGCTCTCCTTAGATAAACAACATGACATGAAGGGTAAAAAATTACAGCAGGGAAATTGATAGGAATTGAGCAAGGCATGACAATGCAATTACTAGTCATAAATATCCTATGAGATTCGATTGGGCAATACAACAAGATACATAGACAGCCATCCAACTGCATCTATGACTAGAAGTCCACCTTCAGGTTATCATCCGAACCCCCTCCAGTATTAAGTTGCAAGCAACAGACAACTGCTTTAAGCAAAGTGTGTAAGGTAAACAGTCCACATGTTCCATGAACAAGAGACCGTTGTTTGCTCCCTAGTAGCAACAACACATCTATAACCGAAGAGATTTCTGTCACTTCCCTTGGAAACTAGAGGCATGAACCCACTATCGGGCATAAATACCCCCTCTTGGAGTCACTAGCAACTACTTAGCCAAGATAGCTACTAACAACGGAGAGCATGCAAGATCGCAAACAACACAGACATGATAGAATCATAAAGACAAAACTAGTAATCAGACCAACATAATAATCTTAATATCCATCGGATCCCCGCAAACACAACATGCATGATTACAAATAGATTATATCTTGATCATGAACGGAGCTTACAAGATCTATATATGAAATCACAAGGAGGAGATACAACCATCTAGCTACTACATGGACCCATAGTCCAAGGTGGAACTACTCACGCATCATACCGAAGAGAAGGCCTCCGGGATGATCTCCCCTCCCACTACTAGAGAAAAGCTTATGCGAGGCGCACCTAAAAGCTTATGCGAGGCGCATATGATATGCGCCTCTAGCTTTGAGCCTCGGCTATTTTTTATGCGAGGCGCATATGATACGCGCCTCCTATACTTCACATATGTGAGGCGCATATCGATATGCGCCTCCTATATATTATAGGAGGCTCATATCATATGTGCCTCGCGTGTGTTTCACAATGCGCCTCGTATATTATAGTATATGCGCCTCCTATCGTGTCCTATATGCGCCTCCGGTAATATTTTCGAAATTCAAGTTTTACAGACCACTATAAATAATAATATACAGATATTCAAATATACAATATAGTCCAGAATACAGTCTAAATAGCAAAGAATTTTCCAGAAACTTGCAATTGGCCAAAGCATAATAGAACCAACATGAATACAAGTACATTGCACATCAATCGCGACATACGAGTTCATACATCAAGTAGAATCAACAAGTGTCAAGTTTTCACACAACACCAAGTGTTTGTGCCACAAGATCACACCTTCGATTACAAGTTCACAACCACATTACAACTCCGACGATGGAGCTCTAGCTAGATGAAGTAGAGCACATAACCTACCATGAAGAGCAACAAGGTGGTGATCACGAGGAAGTTCCTCCACTTCTTCCTTCTGTGCCTCCTCCACTTCTCTTCCGCCACCTCTCTACTCTCGTAGCCTAGGTAGTTGTTGCCCGAGAAGTTGTGTCAGTGGAAAGCAATAGCAGTTCACCAGATAGAATCATGCATATATATATATATATATGGGTGCAACAAGATGTAAGAAATCAGGTTATAATCATCGTCATTTCGAAGAAAGACCAAAAAAGCAAACCAAGAATGACTTGGATTAGTGCCTCATACTTAGATTAGGCACGGAAATAACAATGCTCGTTGTTCGATCTCACGCGGCAAGTAGAGTATATGCCCAAATTACTAGTCTACTTGGCACACCAGATCGAACAGCGGCATAGTCATACACATGACATCACAACACGTTCTAATCATCGGCATTTCGAAGAAAGACAAAGAAAGCAAAATACAAGAAGTAGGGCATAGACAAATAGTTACACGCAAAACTACAAAAGTCCAAATCTAAAATGTAACAAAAGCGGAAGTGGGAAATAAAGAACTGAGAACGAATGGGCCAGATGGATTTCTACCATTAACCAATCTTGCACTAATAATGAAGTTGTAAGTATTTCTGTATACATGACATGCACTATAAGAACTAATCAGATTCAAGCAAGGTACTGTGTCTCAAATATGATTTTCCATATTTCGCATTGCCATGCATGCACATCTCGATGAAAGATCAAAATATATCCAAGCAAATCTGCGGTGTATAAATATGTATTCAAGTAATTTGCATGGTTTCTCAGCTAAGATGGTGTGGTGTCTGGTGAGAATAAGTTAGTAGGTCAATTTGAACTTAAGGCAGAGTACATGAAAAACATATTATATTAACACATAAATAGCCTAAGAAAAAATTTGAGCAACCAGATATTTATATAAACAACAGTACTAATTTTACATCACCACATGAAGCACTCAAGCGCATCATAAGTTCCTTCTATTCTCCTGTATTTTCAGGGGCTGCCCAAATCACGGTATACAACCACAAGAAACATTAGTTTTTCAGAAATAAACCACATGGGGCTACGAAAGAAATTATGCGGACATGGTAGTGTACCATAGTTGTCAGTAATGCTTCACTGAAATATGCATCTATATTACCAAGATAATTTTATTAGCAGTGATAAAAATCAGTTAGATAGTTGATTTCCTTATCTACTGTATGTATATCTCATGAACTATATAGCCACCAATTTTTTTATCTACCTGTGAGGAAGTAAAACAACGGCACACTAAAAGCTATTCTACTTCCTTTTAAAAAAAACTGTTCTACTCTTCTGTGTACGAAACTTACTCAATAATTCAGGCTTACACCAGGCTATTGCCTTATGTAACAGTACAACCAAACCAAAGTAATCTTCATCTAGGCTAGTGTATGATACATCTGTACAATTAAACCAAAGTGAATCGTGGACATCCCAGCAATTCGAAGACAGAAGTACTCCACTACATTGATTTGTCATAGGCATAGGCTACCAAAAGGAACTGGGCAGACAATGTGCAGTGGCAACGGTAGCAAGACGGTGAGGCTGTACCTGAGTATGAGCCTGTCCCACTCATGGAAGCCTTCCCTCCTGAGATTGTCCACGGTGACGCCCTCGTGGCCCACGCTGCGGCCGGTGAGCAGGAATGTCTTGAACCCTGTGTCGACCTCCTGTCTGTCAGTGGAAGGATCGTGGCGCCTCCCCTCTCCACCCACTTGTCGAACTCCCGGTGGTCGAACAGCTCGAGCCTGCAGGCCATTTTCAAATCGAGTCTGTCAGCAATCCCCAATTCACGAATTGAACTTCCTACCCTGCAATTTCGAGGAATGGAGGGCGTGGGCTGCTTACCCGTATCCATGCTGCATGTAGTAGGGCAGGTTGGAGAGGATCGTCTCGTCGATGTCGAACACCCAGGCACCATCAGCGGCGGCGGCGGCGCGGGCGTAGGCGGAGGCCTTCCTTGCGACGAGCTCGAGGTCGGAGCGGTAGGCGGGGCCCGTGAGGTAGCGGCGCACGTGGGGCGCGCACTCCTCGGGCACCGCGGTCCACGGCGCGAGGTTTTTGGCCTCCCCCACCATCCTCCAGCTCGTGCACCGCAGCTCCGTCTCCTCCTCCGCCCACTCTCACCGACGCAACTCTCGTCTGTCGGCAGCTCGAGGACGAGCGGCGTCGGGCTCCTCCTCCACGGGGCGGGCGGGTCGCGGGCGAGGTGTGCTCCTCCTGTAGGTGGTCGCCGAAGTATCAGGGAGAGGGAAGAGGGGTAGGGGGAAGGGGACGGAGAGAGGAATGGGGTGCGGGGTGCCAGATATGCGAGGAGTATATTGTAGAGTGCGCCTCGTATAATATTAGACGAGGCGCATTTGGGCCGAATATGCCTCGTATAATATGCGGTCATAGACAAATAGCGCACTACGCTGGTTTTTGTCAATAAACGTGTAGCAGCCTAGTGGTAACATGCCTTGTCCTATTCCAAACATTGGCTATCCAGGTTCGAATCCTGGGGTCACAAACTTTTTAGAATTTTTTTTAAAGGCCATTTTTCATGTAAAAGCATTGTCCAAACACAATATAAACTATAAAATATACTGCAAATATTTTAAATATTCAAATATTGCTAAAACAACAAAAGTGATTATTCTCAATGATACATAATATTCTCAATGCAATATTATTATATCACACACATAATGAAAATTAAGAATGTTTCGATACATAATAGTAGGCCACACACAGAAGATTTGTCTTGGTGGAGGAGGAAGAAGTGAGACAAGTGAGTGGGGTGGTAGTTGGCTCCATGTGCAAAAAGCTGGAAAAAAGTGGTGCCAGGTTATAGGAGGCGCATATTGCACAATATGTGCCTCCTATAATTCAAACTATAGGAGGCGCATATAGCAATATGCGCCTCGCCTATGAGGCCACCTACCTCCGCCCGGGCCCGCAGGAGTTATTTGAGGCACATATGACCATATGCGCCTCGCATATTATCAAATATAGGAGGCGCATATAACCATATGTGCCTCGCATATTCGTGCACCTACCAACACTGGGCCACAGATTATGCGGCGCATCATCCATATGCGCCTCGCCTATCTGATATATAGGAGGCGCATATGACTAGAATGCGCCTCGCATAATATGGGGCTGCTAGATTCCGTCCGTACAAGGATTATAGGAGGCGCATTCTTATCATATGCGCCTCGCCTATTTTTATACTAGAGGCGCATGGATAAAGAGTGCGCCTCGCCTATTTTATAGGCGGCGCATATGGTCTAAATGTGCCTCGCATAAGCATGTCTCATATAGCCTTTTCTCCAGTAGTGTCCGGCAAGGTGCCGGGAAGAACTTCAGATCCCCCCGATCTAGGGATGACGGTGGCGGCGGCTACATAAGGTTTCGTGGAATATTGATCAGGTACTTAGGGTTTCTGCATCAAGGGCTTCTTATAGGCGAAGGGGGAGGCCGAGGCGGTGGCCAGGGGCCCTACACCCTGCCTAGGCGCGGGGCAGGGCCCACCCGCACCTAGGAGGGGTCTTATCACCCTAGCCCGCCTCTCTGGCTCCCCTCTGGACTTCTTGTTCCCCACGGAAAGTTATTGAGTTTGAACTTTCTCCCGTCCAATTCCGAGAATATTTCCTTACTAGCTTTTCTGGAACCAAAAACAACAGAAAACATGCAACTGACACTGTGGCAACTTGTTAATAGGTTAGTACCAGAAAACATTTAAAAAACACCTTAAAGAGTATACAAAGCAAAGCAAAGTAGATACTAAACAAGCATGGAGCATAAAAAATTATAGATACGTTTCCGACGTATCAAGCATCCCCAAGCTTAACTTCTGCTCGTCCTTGAGTAGGTAAGTGATAAAAAGAATAATTTTTGAGGTGACATGCACCCTCACAATAAAGATCTAACCATTTGCAAACATTATAAGCTGGTATCAAAGAACTCTAAACATGTGCATGAAATATGGAGTTCTAAAAATAGGACATAGTATCTGTGCATGCTACATGAAAGGCTACAAACAAAGATCATGACTAACATGCATTGAAAAACGTTTGTTTGTTTCACATACAGAAAACATAGCATAGTGACATTCAGCTTGTCTCTCATAGAGTAGCAAATAGATGCATAGGACACCTTCAAAGTTCACAAGGGTGACTAGAAACAAATAGCACAAGAACAGGTAATATCACAATATGCATCAATCAATAAGCTTTGGAACACTGCACAAAGAATGACAACTATGCTCTCTTAATGGTGCCTAAAGGTAGAAGGTGGGGACTCAATAGTGGTGGAAGGAAAGCCTTTTGTGAAGGAAGCAGAGATTTCAAGTTTCAAAAAGAGCTTCCGAAAATTATGAGACTTGTTAGCTTTCAGCCCTCATTGGCACGATCATAAGCATCTTGAAGTGATTAAGGTTAAAGTGAACAAAGATGGAGTATATGCTTGACGAAGTATAAGTTGGCAATCTCAAGTCCCTTGAATACGAGGGCCACACCTCATGCTACTCAACTTTAGTCACATGTAAGTTCTTGTCATTGTAAGTACTTGCATATAATAGAGAACCACCAACGGGGTACCCCTTGCACATGGTACAGGAGCTTCCCCATAACCAAAATGACAAGGCAAGCAGACAATGAGCATCTCAGCAATCTTTTTATTTACCATATGCATAGCTTTTTATTTAGGATGCTTCATAGATAGCTCACTATGGTGATGCTGCAAGTTTCCACCATGATTAGGCATGGCTTAGGCTAGCGGCCCAAGAGTTTCTCTAACACAGAATACAAACTCCATGGACTTACAAGTTCCCTCTTTATTTCACACTGGTGAAATCCATAGACAAAAGAGCATGATATCAACTGAGTACAAAGTACAAGTGCAATGTTGAAAACGTTCCCCGTGACATCACAGTTCTGCTAATTCCAACATATAAGTGCAAGCATATACAACATAGATGACACAATGGTTCAAGTTTATTAGGGGCAAAGAATATAAAGTATGCCATCAAGTTCGTGAGGGCTTTAATCACTAAGTTTTCACATAACAAAATAGTTTTTAATTGGAAGATAGCTGAAAACAAGAATATACTTTGAATGGTGTAACACACCATGCATAGGAGTTTATTTGGACACTTTGGAATAACTTGGTTTCTTGGGAGTTGGAAGCATGAGTAGATCTTACTCATACAAGTGGAGGCTAGCAAAAGACTAGGAGCAACCAAATAAGAGAGCATAATGGCCATCATCATGCAGAGCAACAAAGCATTACTAATCAAAGCATAGAGTGGTACTACAAATCAAGGACTAAATGATCATAGAGGCTATGGTGACTTGTGAGAGTCATAACATGGTGTGAGCATGTGCCAATTCAACCCAAGCAAAGCATGAAAGGAGAATACCACAATACTATGCTTTTGCATGCTAAAACAACGCATAATTTCTTCAAGGCACACTAAGCAATCCCAATTGTTTGGAACAAGACATGATACAACAATAATCACTAAGCATAATGCCAAAACAACACCTAGCATGTCATGCTAAAGTCAAAGTCACAGTCAATGCAAGCTCCTCTTGCACTTTCAAGCAAGAACTTACTACTCCTTTCCAACACCAAGCAACTTATTTGCAAAACAACACAGTGAGAACGGGGGTCCAAACTACTTTATTCAAGCAAACTAAACAACCTAGGCAAATCAAACAAAAACTAAGACACTCCAATAACAACACAATTGTGCATGAAACAATAAAAACAAAGTGCCTAGACAGACCTGAGCTTTTTATTGATGAAGAAGGGGATGCCTTGGGCATCCCCAAGCTTTGACGCTTGTACCTCTTGGATATTTCTTGGGGTGACACCAGGATGGAATCCCCAAGCTTGAGCTTTTTTCCATTCTTCATCTCATTACATCATTCTCTCTCTACACCTGAAATTTTTTCTTCATACAAAACTTCACACAATCTTCATTAGCAACATTAGTTTTTTCAAAAGATATTAGACCTAAGGAAAAGCTTTGGAACAGCAAGGCTTTTCACTAAAAACAAGCTACTGTAGTAACTCCTTCAAAAAGCTCAATTAACCTAAAGAGAACTCAAAAAAGGAATCAATAAGAAGCAAATGCAAATAATGGCAGAAATCTGTCAAAACAGAGCAGCATGTAGAAACTGATTTTTTCAAACATCTTCTGTTGCTCAAATTGAAAAGTGTTGAACTAACTAAAGTTATATAACATACTTGGGGATTGATACGTAAATTTTGAGATCAATCTGAGTTACAGAGACTCCTCACGAATTTTTATGGTAGAGGATGGAAATCTGTTTCGGGACAGCAACTCCCCAAATCTTACTTCCCTCTCATTAGAGGTCATTCTTGGAACAAAAAGAAAAAAAAGGATAAAGAGAGGTCATTACTGAAGTAATAACTTCCAAGACTCAAGGAAACTGTTGGGTTATCTCCCAACAAGTACCTTTCTTTAACTCCTTTAAGTTAGACACAAGAAGCAAGAAGAATCAAGTATTTTCAAATGAAGAATTGAGATCAATACTTGCAAAGTCTTGAACTATGAGAGGTATCTCATCCAAATGATTTTTGGAGGATCCTTTCTCATCTCTCTTGGGTTTACTACTTTCATCAAAAGGATTTTCAGGACAATCCAATCAAAATTCTTTTTAAAGGCCTCATACATCCCAACAAGCTTAAAGGGTATATGTATCTTAAATTCATCTCCAAGCTTTGTTTTATCTGAAGTACCCACAACATCTACACATGAGCCTAGCACATTGAAACGCTCAAAGACCTTTTTGGCTTCCCTAGCAACATCATGGAACTCCCTGAGTAAAGTTTTAAGAATAAAATCTCTCTTTTCAGCATTCTTTTCTTCTTTTAGTTTTAGGAACAAAATTTGCATCATGGGGTTAAGGCTAACAAACCTAGCCTCCAACATATGAACTAAAGAAGCTGAAGCAATCTCATAATTAGGAGCAAGTTCTGCTATAGATTTATCCTCAATATCCTCATGCTTGCTAACATAATTAAAGAATTCTTCAATATTATCTTTCCCAATTATGGAGCCACTACCTATCGCAATATCTTTTAGGGCGAACTTGGGGAACAACATGGTGACCTAAAGCAAGGTGGCAACTAGAGTAGGAACTAATTTTTTGTGTTTTTGAATAAAGTAAGCAAACCAAACTAAACTATTTTTTTGGGTTTTTTGAAAAGAGGCAGACAAAACCAAGCAAAAGAAACAAAGCAAACTAAAAACAAAGTAAAGAGAAAGAAAGTGAAGGACTCCCCTAGTAAATATGTCCTTAGCCTCCCCGGCAACAGCGCTAGAAAAGCTTGATGCAGCGCTGAGTTGATATAGAAGCGCTTCGTTGGGAACCCCAAGAGCATGGTGTGAAGCAGCACAACAGCAAGTTTTCCCTCAGTAAGAAACCGAGGTTATCGAACCAGTAGGAGGAAGTAAACATCACATAGGTGTTGCAAGCAACGCGGAGACCTGCACAACACAAACTCAAGCCTTTGCCCCAATAAATCAGTGAGGTTGTCAAGCTCACTGGTTTGCTGTAACAAAGGATTAAACGTATGGTGTGGAAGGTAATGGTGGTTTGCAGCAAGTAAACAAGTAATAGTGGAAGATGTATCGATGGTAAATATTGGAATGGGGTCCATAGTTCACTAGAGGTGCTCTCCTTAGATAAACAACATGGCATGAAGGGTAAACAAATTACAGCAGGGCAACTGACAGGAACTGAGCAAGGCATAATAATACAACTACTAGTCAGAAAGATCCTATGAGATTCGATTGGTCAATACAACAAGATGCATATACCGCCATCCAACTGCATCTATGACTAGAAGTCCACCTTCAGGTTATCATCCGAACCCCCTCCAGTATTAAGTTGCAAGCAACAAACAACTGCTTTAAGCAAAGTGTGTAAGGTAAACAGTCCACATGTTCCATGAACAAGAGGCCATTGTTTTCTCCCTAGTAGCAACAACACATCTACAACCGAAGAGATTTCTGTCACTTCCCTTGGAAACTAGAGGCATGAACCCACTATCGAGCATAAATACTCCCTCTTGGAGTCACTAGCAACTACTTGGCCAAGATAGCTACTAACAACGGAGAGAATGCAAGATCACAAACAACACATACACGATAGAATCATAAAGACAAAACCATTAATAAAACCAACATAATAATCTCAGTATTCATCGGATCCCCGCAAACACAACATGCATGATTAAAAAATAGATTAGATCTTGATCATGAACGGAGCTCACAAGATATATACATGAAAGCACAAGGAGGAGATACAACCATCTAGCTACTACATGGACTCATAGTCCAAGGTGGTACTACTCACGCATCATACCGGAGAGAAGGCCTCCGAGATGATCTCCCCTCCGACAGGGTGCCGGGAAGAATTTCAGATCCCTCCAATCTAGAGATAAAGGTGGCAGTGGCTACAGAAGGTTTCGTGGAATATTGATCGGGTACTTAGGGTTTCTTCATCGGGGGCTTCTTATAGGCGAAGGGGGAGGCCGAGGAGGTGGCCAGGGGCCCCACACCCTGCCTAGGAGCAGGTTAGGGCCCACCCGCACCTAGGGGGTCTGGGCGCCCTGGCCCGCCTCTCCGGCTCCCCCTGGACTTCTTGTTCCCCACGGAAAGTTATTGACTTTGACATGTGTCCCGTCCAATTCCGAGAATATTTCCTTACTAGCTTTTCTGGAACCAAAAACAGCATAAAACATGCAACTGGCACTGTCGCAACTTGTTAATAGGTTAGTACCAGAAAACATGTAAAAAGAACCTCAAAGTGTAGAAAAAGCAAAGCAAAGTAGATACTAAACAAGCATGGAGCATCAAAAATTAAAGATACATTTCTGGCGTATCAATGATAACCTGAAGGTGGACTTCTAGTCATAGATGCAGTTGGATGGCGGTCTATGTATATTATTGTATTGCCCAATCGAATCTCATAGGATCTTTTTGTCTGGTATTGCATTGTTATTCCTTGCTTAGTTCCTGTCAATTGCCCTGCTGTAATTTGTTTACCCTTCATGCCATGTTGTTTATCTAAGGAGAGCACTTCTACTGAGCTATGGACCCCGGTCCAATCTTTTCCATTGATACATCTTCCACTATTACTTGTTTACTTGATGCAAACCATTACCTTCCACACCATACGTTTAATCCTTTTTTACAGCAAACGGTGAGATTGACAACCTCACTGTTAGTTGGGGCAAAGTATTGAGTTTGTGTTGTGCAGGTCTCCACATTGCTTGCAACACCTGTGTGACGTTTCCTTCCTCCTACTGGTTCGATAACCTCGATTTCTTACTGAGGGAAGACTTGCTGCTGTGCTTCTTCACACCTTGCTCTTGGGGTTCCCAACAGGCTCCACGTCAAGCGCCAAGTTCTCTGGCACAATCAAGGAGTCATCAACAAGTTTTCTGGCGCTGTTGCAGGGGAGGCTAAGGACGTCTTCACAAGGAGAGTCCTTCACTTCCTTTTCCTTTAGTTTGTTTTTAGTTTGCTTTGTTCCTTTTGCTTGGTTTTGTTTGCCTCTTTTCAAAAAACCCAAAAAAATTTAGTCTAGTTTGGTTTGCTTGCTTTATTCAAAAACACAAAAAAATTAGTTCCTGCTCTAGCTCCTGCTGCTATTTTTGGATTTCCCACCTTTGCCAAATTGAACTCCGCTGAGAACACCAAGTTGTGTGACTTCACTAGCACCAACAACAATGATTTCCTAAGCACTCCTATTTCTCCACATGCTCCTGATGCTACCTTTTATGAAATTAAGCCTTCTTTGTTTAATCTTGTGATGAGAGAGAAATTTGCTGGTGCTAGTTCTGATGATGTTGCTGCCCATCTCAATAACTTTGTTGAACTTTGTGAGATGCAAAAGTACAAGGATGTAGATGGAGATATTATTAAGCTCAAGCTGTTTCCTTTCTCCTTGAGAGGAAAAGCTAAAGAATGGTTGCTATCTTTGCCTAAAATAGTATTGATTCTTGGACTAAGTGCAAAGATGCTTTTATTGGAAAGTACTACCCTCCTGCTAAGATTATATCTATGAGAAGTGACATTATGAAATTTAAACAACTTGATAATGAACATGGTGCTCAATCTTGGGAAAGAATGAAATCTTTGGTTAAGAATTGTCCCACGCATGGACTCACTGCTTGGATGATTATCCAGACTTTTTATGCAGGTTTGAACTTTTCCTCAAGAAACCTGTTGGATTCAGCTGCTGGAGATACTTTATGAGCATCACTTGGGTGCTGCAAATTGACTCCTTGATAATATGATGGGTAACTACTCTGAATGCACACTGAGAGAGCTCCACATGGTAAGAAGGTAAATTTTGTTGAGGAAACCTCCTCTTTGAGTGATAAGATTTATGTTATTATGGCTATGTTTGTTAATGGGAAAGCTCCTATAGATCCTAATAGTGTTCCCTTATCCTCTTTGGTTGCTCAAGAAGGGCAAGTTTATGTGAACTTCATTAGAAACAACAATTTCAACAATAATGCCTTTAGGAATAATTTTGGTGGTAACAACAATTATAGGCCTTATCCTCCTAATAATGGCAATACCTATGGAAACTCCTACAACAATGCTAGAAGTGCCCCCTCTGAACTTGAAGTCATGCTCAAAGACTTTATTAGTAAACAAACTGCTTTCAACAAGACTGTGGAGGAGAAACTTTTAACTGTTGAGAAGAATATATCCACTTTGTCTGAAGCATAGTCTTCCTTGATTAATAAAATGGCTACTAAACCTGAAACCATGGAAAATACCTTTGCTACTTCTCATGCTATACAAGTTACTATTTATGAAAATGTTAGACTGTTAGCCCAACTTCATGCTAAGTGGGAAAGGGAAGCTAAAATTGATAGAAACAATAGTGTGTGCACCATCACTAGAATGGATACCACTAAACCACAAGAAGTCCCTGTTCCTGCTCCTACTATGCATAAGCCTATTGAGTCTACTACTAGTGATGCTAAGTTTGAATTTGATATAGATGGTTGCAATGTTTCTGAAGTGATTCTTTTCTTGCAAAAGCTTGCTAGAAGTCCTGATGCTAGTGATATACATGTTGCTTTCACTAAACATATTACAAATGCTCTTGTGAAAATTAGGAAGAGAAGCTAAAACACAAAGCTTCTATTCCTAGGAAAGTAGAATATAGTTTGGAACCCATTATTAATATGCAAGTGAATGACTTTGATCTCAAAGCTTCATGTGATCTTGGTTCTAGTGTCTCTATTATGCCTAGGAAGATTTATGAAATGCTTGATTTGCCACCTTTGGAAGATTGTTATTTAGATGTCCCACTTAATGATAATGCTAAGAAGAAACTCATGGGGAGTATTAATGATGTTCTCATTATGGTTAACAATGCATATGTCCCTGTGGATTTCTATGTTTTGGATGTTGAATACAATGCTTCTTGTCCTATTACTTTGGGAAGACCCTTTCTTAGAACAGTTGGTGCGATCATTGATATGAAAGAAGCCACCATTAAATATTATTTTTCATTCAATAAAGGTAATGAACACTTACCTATTAGTAGAGAGAAGTTGCTTTTTCTCCTCCTTTGAAAGCAAGGTTTGATGTTAATGATTCCTCATTTGAAAATACTTGATTCTTCTTGCTTCTTGTGCCTAACTTAAAGGCGTTAAAGAAAAGTACTTGTTGGGAGATAACCCATGAGTTTCCTTGAGTCTTGGAAGTTATTACTTCAGTAATGACATCTCCTTATCATTTTTGTTTGCTTTTTGTGCCAAGAATGACCTCTAATGAGAGGAAAGTAAGATTTGGGGAGTTGCTGTCCTGAAACATATTTCTGTCCTCCACCATAAAAATTCGTGAGGAGTCTCTATAACTCGAATTGAGCTCAACATTTACGAATAAATCCCCCAGTATGTTAGCTAACTTTCATTAGTTCAACACTTTTTGATTTGAGCAACAGAAGATTTTCAAAAAAAATCGGTTTCTACCTGCTGGTCTGTTTTGATAGATTTCTGCCATTATTTGCATTTGCTTCTTATTGATTCCATTTTGAGTTATCTTTAGGTGAATTGAGCTTTTTGAAGGATTTTCTATAGTATTTTCTGATTTTAGTGAAAAGTCTTGTTGTTCCAAAGCTTTTCCTAAGGTCTAATATCTTTTGAATACACTAATGTTGCTAATGAAGATTGTGTGAAGTTTTGTATGAAGGAAAAATTTCAGGTGTAGAGAGAGAATGATGCAATGAGATGAAGAATGGACAAAAGCTCAAGCTTGAGGATGCCACCCTAGTGTCACCCCAAGAAATATCCAAGAAGTACAAGCGTAAAATCTTGGGGATGCCCAAGGCATCCCCTTCTTCATCAATAAAAAGCTCAGGTGTGTCTAGACACTGTGTTTTTATTGTTTCATGCACAGTTGTGTTGTTCTTGGAGCGTCTTAGTTTTCGTTTGCTTTTCTTAGTTTGTTTAGTTTGCTTGAATAAAGTAGTTTGGACCCCCGTTCTCGATGTGTTGTTTGCAAATAAGTTGCTTGGTGTTGGAAAGGAGTAGGAAATTCCTGCTTGAAAGTGCAAGAGGAGCTTGCATTGACTGTGACTTAGACTTTAGCATGACATGCTAGGTGTTTTTTTGACCTTATGCTTAGTGATTATTGTTGTATCATGTCTTGTTCCAAACAATTGGGATTGCTTAGTGTGCCTTGAAGAAATTATGCGTTGTTTTAGCATGCAAAAGCATAGTATTGTGGTATTCTCCTTTGATGCTTTTTTTGGGTTGACTTGCCACATGCTCACACCATGTTATGACTATGACAAGTCACCATAGCCTCTATCATTTAGTACTTGATTTGTAGTACCACTCTATGCTTTGATTAGTAATGCTTTGTTGCTCTGCATGATTATGGCCATTATGCTCTCTTAGTTGGTTGCTCCTAGTCTTTTGCTAGCCTCCACTTGTATGAGTAAGCTCTACTCATGCTTCCAACTCCCAAGAAACCAAGTTATTCCAAAGTGTCCACTATAAATTCCTATGCATAGTGTGTTACACCATTCCAAGTATATTCTTGTTTTCAACTATCTTCCAATTTAAAATTAAAGCCCTCACAAACTTGATGGCACACTTTATATTCTTTGCCCCTAATAAACTTGAACCATTGCGTCATCTATGTTGTATATGCTTGCACTTATATGTTGGAATTAGCAGAACCGCGCTGTCACGGGGAACGTTTTCAACATTGCACTTGTACTTTGTACTCAGTTGATATCATGCTCTTTTGTCTATGGATGCCACCGGTGTGAAATAAAGAGGGAACTTGTAAGTCCATGGAGTATGTATTATGTGTTAGAGAAACGCCTAGGCCGCTAGCCTAAGCCATGCCTAATCATGGTGGAAACTTGTGGCATCACCATAGTGAGCTATCTATGAAGCATCCTCAATAAAATGCTATGCATATAGTAAATAAAAAGATCGCCGAGATGCTCATTGTCTGCTTGCCTTGTCATTTTGGTTATGGGATAGCTCATGTACCATGTGCAAGGGGTACCCCGTTGGCGGTTCTCTATGATATGCATATACTTATAATGACAAGAACATACAGGTGACTAAAGTTGAGTAGCATGAGGTGTGGCCCTCGTATTCAAGGGACTTGAGATTGCCAACTTATATGTCAGAAACGCATCTATAATTTTTGATGCTCCGTGCTTGTTTAGTATCTACTTTGCTATGCTTTGTCTACACTTTGAGGTGTTTTTATATCTTTTCTGGATTTAACCTATTAACAAGTTGCCACAGTGTCAGTTGCCTGTTTTCTTCTATTTTTAGCTCCAGAAAGGCAGAAAATCAATATTCTCGGAATTGGACGGGACAAAAGCCAAAGTCAATATTTTACCGTGGGACACGAATCCAGAACACGAGACGGAGATGCGAACCAGGGCGTCCAAACCCTCCCTAGGCGTGGCCAGGGCGGGCCCGCGCCTGGGCAGGGTGTGTCCCCCCTGGTCGCCTCCCGGCCTCGCCCCTTCCGCTATAAGAAGACCCCGATGCGGAAACCCTAAGTACCCGATCAAAACTCCACGAAACCTTCTATATCCACCACCACCATCGTCCGTAGATCGGGGGGATCTGAAGTTCTTCCCGACACCCTACCGGAGGGGAAATCATCTCGGAGGCCTTCTCTCCGGTATGAAGCATGAGTAGTTCCACCTTGGACTACGGGTCCATGTAGTAGCTAGATGGTTGTATCTCCTCCTTGTACTTTCATGTATAGATCTTTTGAGCTCCATTCATGATCAAGATCTAATATATTTGTAATCATGCATGCTGTGTTTGTGGCGATCCGATGGATATTGAGATTACTATGTCAGGTTGATTAATGGTTTTGTGTTTATGATTCTATCATGTCTGTGTTGTTTGTGACCTTGCATGCTCTCCGTTGTTAGTAGCTATCTTGGCCGAGTAGTTGCTAGTGACTCCAAGAGGGGGTATTTATGCTCGATAGTGGGTTCATGCCTCTAGTTTCCAAGGGAAGTGTCAAAAATCTCTTCGGTTGTAGATGTGTTGTTGCTACTAGGGAGAAAACAACGGTCTCCTGTTCAAGGAACAAGTGGATTGTTTACCTTACACACTTTGTTTAAAGCAGTTGTCTGTTGCTTGCAACTTAATACTGGAGGGGATTCGGATGATAACCTGAAGGTGGACTTCTAGTCATAGATGTAGTTGGATGGCGGTCTATGTATATTGTTGTATTGCCCAATCGAATCTCATAGGATCTTTTTGTCTGGTATTGCATTATTATGCCTTTCTCAGTTCCTGTCAATTTCCCTGCTGTAATTTGTTTACCCTTCATGCCATGTTGTTTATCTAAGAAGAGCACCTCTAGTGAACTATGGACCCGTTCCAATCTTTACCATTGATAAATCTTCCACAGTTACTTGTTTACTTGCTGCAAACCGTTACCTTCCACACCATACGTTTAATCCTTTGTTACAGCAACCGGTGAGATTGACAACCTCGCGTTTAGTTGGGGCAAAGTCTTGAGTTTGTGTTATGCAGGACTCCGCATTGCTTGCAACACCTGTGTGACGTTTCCTTCCTCCTACTGTTTCGATAACCTCGGTTTCTTACTGAGGGAAGACTTGTTGTTGTGCTGCTTCACACCTTGCTCTTAGGGTTCCCAACATGCTCCACGTCAAGCGCCAAGTTCTCTGGTGCCATCAAGGACTTGTTATCAAGCATATACTCCATCTGTGTTCACTTTAACCTTAATCACTTCAAGATGCTTATGATAGGGGCAATGAGGGATGAAAGCTAACAAGTACCATAATTTTTGGAAGCTCTTTTTGAAACTTGAAATCCCTGCTTCCTGTACAAAAAGGCTTTTCTTCCACCATTACTTGAGTCTCCACCTTCTACTTTTAGGAACCATTAAGAGAGCATAGTTTTCATTTTGTGTGCAGTGTCCCAAAACTTATTGATTGATGCATATTGTGATATTACTTGTTCTTGTGCTACTTGCTTCTAGTCACCCTTGTGAACTTTGAAGGTGTCCTATGCATTTCTTTGCTACTCTATGAGGGACAATCTGATGCCACTATGCCATGTTTTCTGTATGTGAAACAAACAAACGTTTTTCAAAGCATGTTATTCATGATCTTTGTTTGTAGCCTTTCATGTTGCATGCATAGATACTATGTCCGATTGTTAGAACTCCATCTTTCATGCACATGTTTAGAGTTCTTTGATCCCAGCTTACAATGTTTGCAAATGGTTAGATCTTTATTGTGAGGGTGCATGTCACCTCAAAAGTTATTCTTTTTATCACTTACCTACTCGAGGACGGGCTGGATTTAAGCTTGGGGATGCTTGATACGTTGGAAACGTATCAATAATTTTTGATGCTCCATGCATGTTTAGTATCTACTTTTCTTTGCTTTGTCTACACTTTGAGGTGTTTTTATATATTTTCTGGAACTAACCTATTAACAAGTTGCCACAGTGCCGGTTGCCTGTTTTCTTTTGTTTTTGGTTCCAGAAAGGCAGAAAATCAATATTCTCGGAATTGGACGGGACAAAAGCCAAATTCAATATTTTACCGTGGGGGACACGAATCTAGAAGACGAGACGGAGACGCGAGCCAGGGCGGCCAAACCCCCCTAGGCATGGGTGGGCCCTGCCCCGCGCCTGGGTAGGGTGTTCCCCCCTGGTCGCCTCCTGGCCTCGCCCCTTCGCCTATAAGAAGCCCCTGATGCAGAAACCCTAAGTACCCGATCAAAACTCGACGAAACCTTCTGTAGTCGCCACCACCATCGTCCCTAGATCGGGGGGATCTGAAGTTCTTCCCGGCACCCTGCCGAAGGGGAAATCATCCCGGAGGCCTTCTCTCCGGTATGAAGCATGCGTAGTTCCACCTTGGACTATGGGTCCATGATACGTTGCAAACATATCTATAATTTTTGATGCTCTATTCTTGTTTAGTATCTACTTTGCTTTACTTGTCTACACTTTGATGTGCTTTTTACATGTTTTCTGGTAATAACCTATTAACAAGTTGCAACAGTGCCAGATGCCTGTTTTCTGCTGTTTTTGGTTTCATAAAAGTTAGTAAAGAAATATTCTCGGAATTGGACGGTACGAAGGAGAAAGTTAATAACTTTACGTGGGGGACAAGAAGTCCAGAGGAGATCCCGAGGGGCCGGCCAGAGGGGCCAGACTCCCCCAGGCGCGGGTGGGCCCTAGCCCGCGCCTGTATAGGGTTTGGCTGCTCTGGCAGCCGCCTCGTTCTCCCCCTTCGCCTATAAGAAGCCCCCAATGAAGAAACCCTAAGTACCCGATCAATATTCCACGAAACCTTCTGTAGCCATCGCCACCTTTATCCCTAGATTGGGGGGATTTGAAATTCTTCCCGGCACCCTGCCGGAGGGGAGATCATCCTGGAGGCCTTCTCTCCGGTATGATGCTTGAGTAGTACCACCTTGTACTATGAGTCCATGTAGTAGCTAGATGGTTGTATCTCCTCCTTGTGCTTTCATGTATAGATCTTGTGAGCTCCGTTCATGATCAAGATCTAATCTATTTGTAATCATGCATGTTGTGTTTGCGGTGATCCGATGGATATTGAGATTATTATGTTGGTTTTATTAATGGTTTTGTATTTATGATTCTATCGTGTATGTGTTGTTTGTGATCTTGCATTCTCTCCGTTGTTAGTAGCTATCTTGGCCAAGTAGTTGCTAGTGACTCCAAGGGGGAGTATTTATGCTCGATAGTGGGTTCATGCCTCTAGTTTCCAAGGGAAGTGACAGAAATCTCTTCGGATGTAGATGTGTTGTTGCTACTAGGGAGAAAACAATGGCCTCTTGTTCATGGAACATGTGGAATGTTTACCTTACACACTTTGCTTAAAGCAGTTGTTTGTTGCTTGCAACTTAATACTGGAGGGGGTTCGGATGATAACCTGAAGGTGGACTTCTAGTCATAGATGCATTTGGATGGCGGTCTATGTATCTTGTTGTATTTCCCAATTGAATATCATAGGATATTTCTGACTAGTAATTGCATTGTTATTCCTTGCTCAGTTCCTATCAATTTCCCTGCTGTAATTTGTTACCCTTCATGTCATGTTGTTTATCTAAGGAGAGCATCTCTAGTGAACTATGGACCCCGGTCCAATCTTTACCATTGATACATCTTCCACTGTTACTTGTTTACTTGCTGCAAACCATTACCTTTCACACCATACGTTTAATCCTTTGTTACAGCAAACCGATGAGCTTGACAACCTCACTGATTCGTTGGGACAGAGTCTTGAGTTTGTGTTATGCGGGTCTCCACGTTGCTTCCAACACCTGTGTGATGTTTCCTTCCTCCTTATGGTTTGATAACCTAGGTTTCTATTGAGGGAAATCTTGCTAATGTACTCTTCATACCTTGCTCTTGGTGTTTCCAACGAAGCATTGTTCCTCCCTATTGAGTGTATCATTAAGTAATTTCTGGCGCCGTTACCGGGGAGGCTAAAGACGTATTCACTAGGGGAGTCCTTCACTTCCTTTCTCTTTACTTTGTTTTTAGTCTTCTTTGTTTCTTTTGCTTGGTTTTGTTTGCCTCTTTCCAAAAAAACCCAAAAAATTAGTCTAGTTTGTTTTTCTTGCTTTATTCAAAAACACAAAAAAAAAATTAGTTCCTGCTTTAGTTGCCACCCAGTTCTAGCTCACCATGTTGCTCCCTAAGTTCACTGTAAGATCCCACCTTTATAAAGGTAAAGATCCCTGTGATTGCAATGCTAGTCCCTGGATTAAATGCTAGCATCAACAGTTTAAGATGAAGTACACAGAAGCAAAGGTCATTATTACATCATCATTCTAGAGATAACATAGTCTTTTACAACTCCAGAGCCATAGGCTAGTACAAGAGTTTCACTTAACAACATATAAATAGAAGTCTTCATCTTCATGTGCCATAGGCAAGCATGTTGAGTGTAGACTCATAACCCCTAATCATCATCAGAGTATCCTGCAACATCACAAGTTACAGCCACAGTGGGTCAATACATTGGAATAGTATTGGCAAGTGATACCTTAGTAGAATATTAACATCTAGTTACTACATGAATTTGGCTAAGTGTAGCTTAGGCTTGCTTTTCTCAAAATAAGTTTTACCTATCAGCTGAAAACACTAAGTTTTTCTTTGACAAAAACTTCCCAAGGAACCACCAATATAAATTGGTGAACCTTCACCCTTGTTCAACCACAAGTTTTAACTTAGAAAATTGGGATGAGGAGATTCTTGATAGCTTCCATGTCTTGATGCTCAAATTGTCCAATACCAGGGACATGGCTAAGTACTTAGATTCTTCCATCTGCAGAGGTTGTGCACTTTCCCCACAAGACTTGATTTTCACCAAGACAGGACCTTTTAGAAGCCTTCCCTTAGACCAAAATGGACGCTCTCCAAACCTATCATTCCCCTACCACCAATTGTCCATTTGGCTAAGTTATTGCAACCTATGTGATCCAGGTAGAGCCCATATTGCCATGTGGCTGCACTAGAAGCTTCTTAACATTTGGCATCTCAAATCCCTTTGTTCCTGGGTGGCAATCCACAAGTGAGATACACAATGTAAACCATAGAAATGGGCCTTATATAACCACTCAACCAAAAACCACCAAGCAATTACCATTCCACCTAGGTGTTTCATTCACTTAGTTGTTTTATTAAACAAAAACCATAAGTCAAGTACTTAACAATATTTTCCATAGCATGATTATATTCCACTCTTGGTTGCTATTAGCTAGTCTAAGAATGGCAATAACAAGTATCTTAACTTAAAGGAAATTCTAATATTTCTACAACTACTAGGATTTCCCAAGCATAGCATATAGATACTTAGCAAAAATAATCATGCAAGTCCTATACAAAATATTTCTAATGCATAGGTAAAAATAGTGGGATAAAAACATGAAGCACCACTTGCCTTGGTAGTTTGGGTAGTAGCAACAATCTTCACAACCACAATCACTATTAGCACCAAAATCTACACATAAAATAATGGCACCAAATTCACATATCAAAATATACAAGCAAAAATATATGAATGCATGCAAATGATATGTGATGATTTTTCTAAATCAAACAAGACAAGTGAAACAATATATAATCATAAATAAGACAAATACACACTAAACAAACTTTATTTAGTCTCTAAATCATTTTTCAAATAATTTCTATACTCAAAATAAGACTATAAATGTCACTCCAAAAATAATCAATTTTACAGAAGCAAAACATTACATGGGATAAATGTATAGAATTCTTTCTCCTGATTCCAATGATATAAAATTTGCAAAATTTGAACGTGGGGATCAAAAGTTATGAACTTTGCAAGTTTGAACATCTAATAGATCTAAATTCTGTTTTTAAATTTAAACACAGACACGCGTCATGACCTGATTGGTGCGTACCGGTTCGTGTGGATCGCTCTAGGTGGGCTGCACGATCTAAATGAAGATGCACGGGTCAGATCTAACCGTACCCCTTCGCTAAGTGATCTATTCCTATGCGCTGGATCTAGATCCAACGGTTGCTAAGCATGCGACCATGGATCTGCGGCGCTAGCGACGGCGTCGGCGGCGGCGGCGGCGCACTGGCAATGGCGTTCTAGCGAATACAGAAGGGGCTGGGGTTTGCGGTCTGGCTTACCAAACTCGCAAGGTCACGAGGAATCTCAACGTGCAGACGGGCAGGGTCGGAGCGCGCTGTAGAGGTCGCTCGGGTTCGTCGGACTTGCAGACGACATCGGGTTCTTGCAGACGATGACATTGCCGACTATATAGACCTCCCTAGCACAAACCAGATGTGTCAGGAGGTGCGCAAGGTTGTGGCGAACACGACAAGGTCAAAGGGGAAGCAAGGGGTGCTCGAACATTACCAGTATTTCTCGTCGGAGTTGGGTGGCGGCACTGACGTTTGTGGGCACGAACGGGTACGGTGACCTGGGTCATGAGAAAGCAAACGAAAGGCATCTGGGGATGCGCCAGAACATGCTGGTCACGCTCGTTTGAAGCAGAGGCAAAGGGGCGGTTGAGTCTCACCGGAATCTCGAATGCGCGTAGCCTGGTGGCAGAGTGAGCGAGGAAAGTGGGGGGAAACGACCGCGGTGGCAAGGTGATTAAGTAGCCAGGAGCGGGGTGAGAATTGCGCATGCAATCAATGGCAATCAATCGATTTAAAACGAGGCAGTGAAGGAGGAAACGGCAGGCGACGACGTGTTCATCGCGCTGGTTCTGGGGAGGACGATGACGACGTGGCGTTGGGGCCACTGGTCAGTCTCTGGTGGGTTGGTTCGACACGGGTGAGAGAGAGAGGGGGAGGGAATGGCCCGGGTGGGCTGTTTTGGCGACTGGTCCGAAAGGGTGGCGCCGGCCCATTTCTTATTCTTTAACCTTTTTGTTTTTCTGTTTGAATTTCCACGAAACATTTTCAAATGATTTCAAATGTGTTTAAATTCAAACTCTTTCTGGATTTTTATAAAGTGAAACCTGCACATTTTTAAGTATAAAACCATGCTGTTTCACCAAACTTGCTTTGTCCTTTAGAGTTTTAAAAGAAAACAGTGCCTTTACCAATGTTTTAATAAAGATATAAAAATGGTTTTCAAGCCATATTTTGTTTTGAAATTTTTGTCCAATCTTTGGAATACATCAATCAACCATAGGATCAAATAAATTTGGTTTAAAACAAACAATCTCATATTAGAGAGTAGCATTGGGTCAATGCCTTGCTTACATAAGATAATAGGCATTCAAATGCTTCTGTTTTTGTAATGACTTTGAAAATGATCCTAAAATGATTATGAATGCAAGGATGATATGCAAACTTTGAAATCATGATTTTAGGGATGTTACAAATCTAACCCCCTTAAGGTGAATCTCGCCCTCGAGATTCGGATTGGCTAGCAAATAGGTGAGGGTGGTATTTCTGAAGGTCATCTTCTCTTTCCCATGTTGCTTCTTCTTCGGAATGATGGTTCCACTGGACTTTGCAGAATTTGATAGTATTTGTCCGAGTAACTCTTTCTGCAGGCTCAAGAATCTTGATAGGTTTTTCCTCATAAGTGAGATCACTTTCCAACTAGACTTCCTCCAAAGGTATAGTATCCTTCAAAGAAGTCTCTTCCATCTCTGGATGACATTTCTTTAGCTGACTCACATGAAACACATTGTGAACGGCAGACAATGATTCTAGCAACTCAATATCATAAGCTACTTCTCCTTTATGACTCAGAATCTTGAATGGTCCAACATATCTTGGGGCCAATTTTCCTTTGACTCCAAATCTCTTCACTCCACGGAGTGGTGACACTCTAAGATAAGCTCTATCACCCACTTCATAGGTGACTTCTCTACGTTTAGGATCTACGTAGCTCTTCTGTCGGGACTGTGCTATCTTCAATTTGTCCTTTACTAGCTTGACTTTCTCTTCAGC
This sequence comes from Avena longiglumis, assembly GCA_030063025.1. Classification (NCBI taxonomy): domain Eukaryota; kingdom Viridiplantae; phylum Streptophyta; class Magnoliopsida; order Poales; family Poaceae; genus Avena; species Avena longiglumis. Next base: position 402,032,354 of record CP125975.1, read on the forward strand.
CTCCTTTATTAGTTCTGGTCCGAACAAATTTCTTTCTCCCACACCATTCCATAGTAATGGGGTAGTACACTTTCTCCCATAGAGAAACTCAAATGGTGCCATCTCAATACTGGCTTGATAGCTGCTGTTGTAAGAGAATTATGCGTAACACAGACTTTCATCCCAACTAGCTCCATAGTCTAGGGCAGATGCCCTCAACATATCTTCTAAAATCTGGTTGGTCCTTTCTGCCTGTCCATCAGTCTGGAGGTGAAAAGCAGTACTGAATTCCAATCTCGTTCCAATGATTCATGTAGTTGCCTCCAAAAATGAGAAGTGAATTGGGTTCCCCTATCGGACACAATACTCTTGGTTACCCCATGCAGACACACAATCCTATTCATATAGATCTTAGCCAACTTAGCACTTGTATAGGTTGTCTTCACGGGTATGAAATGAGCCAATTTAGTGAGGCGATCCACTACTACCCAAATAGAATCATATCCTGACCTAGTCCTTGGCAGTCCGGTGATGAAGTCCATGCCAATCGTGTCCCACTTCCAATCAGGAATAGTTAGTGGTTGCAAAAATCTTGCTGGTTTCTGATGTTCCGCTTTCACTCTACTACATACATCACACAAATCAATATGTTCGGCAATGTCTTTCTTGAGATTATTCCACCAAAATCATTCCTTCATATCCATGTACATTTTTGTGTTACCCAGATGAATGGAATATGGTGAGTTGTGTGCTTCTTGTAGAATCAGTTTCCGAAGCTGCGGGTCTTGCGGAACGCAGATACGTTTTCCATGCCATAAAGTACCATGTTCGTCTTCACGGAATCCTTTGGCTTTTCCCTTGACAATTTTTTTCCTTAATCTCTTAAATTTCCTTGTCCTTCTTTTGGGATTCTTTGATTTTGTCCAACAAAGTGGGTTGAACATCCAATGGTATGAGATGTCCCTCAGGCACAATCTCCAATCTAAGGTATCTAAATTGGGCACACAGATCATCTGGCAACTCTCCCTTAGTAAGGCCATTCACAAATACTTTACGGCTTAGTGCATCCGCTACAACATTTGCTTTACCGAGGTGGTACTGCAAACTCAATTCATAGTCCTTGATGAGTTCTAGCCATCTTCTTTGTCTCATGTTGATTTCTTTCTGAGTGAAGATATACTTCAAGCTTTTGTGATCTGTGAACACTTCACATCGCTTTCCCAAAAGATAATGTCTCCATGTTTTGAGTGCATGTACAACAGAGGCTAACTCCAAATGATGAGTAGGGTAATTTACCTCATGAGTTTTTGAGTTGTCTCGAGGCATAAGCCACAACTTTCCCTTCTTGCATTAAAACTGCACCTAATCCATGATAAGATGCATCACAATACACTTGGAAATCCTTCTCCAAATCTGGCAGACATAGGACTGGTGCTGTCACTAGTCTCTTCTTCAATTCTTGTAAACTGAGTTCACATCCTTCAGTACAAGCAAATTTCTTGTCTTTCTTTAGTAACTCCGTCATTGGCTTAGCTACCTTGGAGAAATTCTCAATGAATCTTCTGTAGTATCCTCCCAAGCCAAGGAAACTTCGAACCTCCTTCACTGACTTAGGAGATTCCCATTCAGTTACAGCTGACACTTTTGCGGGGTCAACTGCTACACCATCTCCTGACACAACGTGTCTAAGAAATCCAACTTCATTCAACCAGAATTCACACTTGCTAAATTTGGCATACAGCTTATGCTCTCTAAGCTTCTCAAGTATCAAACGCAAATGTCCTTCATGCTCTTCTTTGCTCTTGGAGTATATCAAAATGTCATCGATGAAAACGACAACAAACTTGTCAAGGAACTCCATGAACACCTTGTTCATCATATTCATGAAGTAAGCTGGTGCATTGGTCAAACCAAATGGCATCACTGTATACTCATACAATCCATACCTAGTGGTGAAAGTTGTCTTAGGTATGTCTTGTTCCCTTATCTTAAGCTGAAAATAACCTGACCGGAGATCAATCTTTGAGAACACACAGGCTCCTTCTAACTGATCAAACAAGTCATTGATTCTGGGCAAAGGATATTTGTTCTTGATAGTCACCTCATTGAGTGAATGATAATCGATACATAACTTTTGACTCTTATCTTTCTTTTCCACAAACAAAACTGGTGCTCCCCAAGATGAAGAACTTGGTTGAATAAATCCTTTTTGCAATTGTTCTCCATGATGTTTCTTGAGTTCTTTCAACTCATCAACTAACATCTTGTAAGGTCTCTTTGCTATTGCTCCTGATCCTGGCAGCAAGTCAATCAGAAATTCCACATCTCTATCTGGTGCCATTCCCGGCAACTCTTCTGGAAACACATCCGGATATTCACTCACAATTGGTACAATGTCTATGATAACCCCCTTAAGAGAATTTAGCTTACTCCCTTTTGATTCAAAGTTAGACTTGAATCTTATCCGTTTCTTTTCTGGGGTTGTGAGTGCAATAGTACGATTGGCACAATCTAGTACTCCTTCATACTTAGTCATCCAGTCCATTCCCAAAATTACATCCAGTCCTTGGGAATCTAGGATTATCAGACTCACTGGAAACTTATGCTTCCCAAATTCTATCACTAGATCACGACATCCAAGACTTACTATCATATCTCCACCGGGAGAACTTACTTTTATTGGACACCCAATATTTTCAGTTGGAAACCCATTTCTATCAACAAATTCTTTTGATATGAATGAATGTGATGCACCAGTATAAAAAAGAACAAGTGCTAGAATAGAATTGAGTTTTAACTTACCAGCCACAGCATCGGACTCCTCATAAATCTCTTCCACATTGATGTGGTTCACTTGTCCCTTCTGGAAAGGGTTGGGCTTGTTGGCTCCTTCAAATTTCTTCTCTGGGCACTCATTTGCATAATGCCCTAGCTTTTTACACTTGAAACATTCAACCTGACTGATATCTCTCTTTGCAAGTTGACTGCCACTTCCACTTCCACCTCCACTGTGGTGACTCTTGTGTCCACCCTTTTGGTTCTTATACTTGTCACTATCATGACCACGGTGATGCGTGTTGTCATGATGGCGGTTGTGGCTGTGGTGGTTGTTGTACTTCCCATGTTTGTGGGATCCAGAACTCCCACTATCATCATAATGGGAATGCTTGTGAGATGATCCCAAACTATGCTTGTCAGAGCTGTGCTTCCTCTTCCTGCTTTCAACCTGTTTCATCTTGTTCTCCAAGATGGTAGCCTTGTCACAAAGGGATTGGTAGGTGGGGACATAGGCCACAGATAGTTGCAGATTCAGTTCATCGTTCAGTCCTTCGAGGAACTTCTCTTTCCTCTTGGCATCGGTATCAACTTCATCCGGTGCATAACGTGCCAGATTGTTGAACTCCTCTATATATTCAGCCACGCTGCAGTGACGCTGCTTCAGGTTATGGAACTCCTTCTTCTTCAAATTCATCACTCCGGATGAGATGTGAGTTGTACGGAAACCATCTTCAAAGATAGCCCATGTCACATCCTCAATGGGAGTGGTGATCTGTAAGTAATACCACCAAGTAGCTGCTGGTCCTTCCAACAGGTGTGCTGCAAACCTGACTTTATCCTCTTCGGTGCAGCCGACAGTTACTAAATCCTTGTTCACCGAACGTAGCCAATCATTGGCCACCATGGGATCAGTGGTTCCTGAGAACTTTGCAGGTCTCAGTCTTAGGAATCTGGTGAGCATGTCAAATCCTGGTGGATTGTTCTGATTGTTGTTGTTGTTGTTGTTATTCTGATTCTGAATGAAAGTGGTCATCATCTGCATCAGCTGTGACTGTGCTGTCATCAGCTGCTGCATCTTGGGGGTGACATTGTTGTTGTTTGGGTTGGGGTTGGCACGTCGAGGAGGCATCTGTGGTTTTCATAAGGATAAGAATGAGATACCCATAGATGCTTAACATGCACAATGCATCACATAGACAATCACCAAAACAAACATCAAAATAACACAAAGTTCAACGACATAAACAACAAGTTTGAAAAGCAAACACACTATAGCAAGCCATCCACATGTTGGATGGTCATTGCGACTCAACAATCATAAGCATGGTAAATGAAAGATAAATGAGTAGTCATCACTACTCCTCTGCATCAACCTCCTCATCAACAAGTGTAAGACCTGCATTCTCCATAGCGGTCTTGTATTCCTCGACATTGGTAGTCAAGGCCTCTATCTTGGCCTTAAGAGCCCTCTTCTATGAACAAAGTCTCTCAATCACACCCTGCTGATGCTCGAGCTCGAAGTCCTTGGCCTCTAGTTCTGCATTCATCTCTTGAATCCTCTTGTTCCTGTCTTGGACTCTTTTCTCTTGGCTCTTGAACTTCCTGTCCTGGCTCTCAAACTTGGCCTCCATTTCCTTGACTATCTTGTCTTGCTCCGCGAAGAGCTTGTCCTTCTCACGAAGCTGCACCTGGAGCTTGTCATTGCTAAGCATGACGTTGTTCCTATCAGTATCTAGGTGCCTAATAAGAACCTCTAGGTCCTGAAGGTACAGACGAATCGGCTCTGTCGTCTCTCTAGCAGCATCCTCGAACTCAATAGCCTCACCCTCCTCGTCACGTCTTCCGAAGGCGTGAAAGTGAGTACCTCTAAGCTCTCTGGAGTGCCTCCCTACCAGACGCCCAAGTAGATCCTGCATGACTACATCTAATCCTCTCTCCTTGTCATCATGCATTAGCTTGAAGGTGATAGCCTCCGTGGCTGGCTCAGTCTGGCGTCCTGGCTGAGTAACTTTGAAGCCCCAAAGGTCCTTCCTCCCAAACTTGGTGAGGGGAAGCGTCATGATGCTAGGAAGCGGAAGGTTGAGCACACTAGTGAGATCAATAAGACGAGTGCCAAAACGAGTTCCCTTGAACTCTTCAGTCGTGTTGATAGTAACATTAGGCATCTATTTTATAAGATAGAGAAAAGTTAGAATCAACTTCAATAGAGATAAATCACAAGACAAATCATCACATGCATATCTTTGGCAATCAAAAACACAAGTCATGGTATACATAAATCCATTACAAGCATCCAAGGTTCAACATAGACAATTTTTTTGGAAATAAAACGATAAGTGTGGTGGTCCAACTAACGAAGTACGTTACAACTCTCACTCACTAGACAAAATGTCTATCAAAGCATCCTTAGTAGCCATCTGTCTATCTTGATCACAAGAATCCCAAATCAAGTCTATGATGTCTCCCCTTAGGTGTTGGTTGGTAGTCTCTAAATCTTGGGTATGCTTCTTTTCTTCTCTAAGGTCATTTTGAGTGTTGAGCATTCGACACTTGAGTCTATCACCAAGCTCCTTGATAGCATTCCAAGCTGCATTTCTTGCAGAGTCAAAGAATGTTGTGTGCATTTCTGAGTTGGTGACCATGCAGAATCTTGATTCCTTGTGGTTGTCTTCCTTGTTTTTATACAAGTGAAGTTTCACCCACCAGTACTCCACTCCTTCATCAATCACGGGGAAACATGTGTACACAGTTGCACCATGTATCCCCATGGTAACCATAAGGTTCTTAAGGGATTTTGGAAATTCAGTCTCACACTCCAAAGTCATGGTCATGAGTGGTCCCTTCCTTATGGCTTCGTTGATGGAGTTCATCTACAAATAGAGATGAGAAATAAGAATAGAAAAGTTTACGAGAATAAAAATAAAAGTGTGGAAATTGTTGAAAATTTTTCCTTAGTGGTTACTAATCCAATCCTAGGGTCATAATCCTACAGGCAACACAGTGCTCTGATACCATCTGTAAGATCCCACCTTTATAAAGGTAAAGATCCCTGTGATTGTAATGCTAGTCCCTGGATCAAATGCTAGCATCAACAGTTTAAGATGAAGTACACAGAAGCAAAGGTCATTATTACATCATCATTCCAGAGATAACATAGTCTTTTACAACTCCATAGCCATAGGCAAGTACAAGAGTTTAACTTAACAATATATAAATAGAAGTCTTCATCTTCATGTGCCACAGGCAAGCATGTTGAGTGTAGACTCATAACCCCTAATCATCATCAGAGTATCCTGCAACATCATAAGTTACAGCCATAGTGGGTCTATACATTGGAATAGTATTGGCAAGTGATACCTTAGTAGAATATTAACATCTAGTTACTACATGAATTTGGATAAGTGTATCTTAGGCTTGCTTTGCTCAAAATAAGTTTTACCTATCAGTTGAAAATACTAAGTTTTTCTTTGACAAAAACTTCCCAAGGAACCACCAATAGAAATTGGTGAACCTTCACCCTTGTTCAACCACAAGTTTTAACTTAGAAAATTGGGATGAGGAGATTATTGATAGCTTCCATGTCTTGATGCTCAAATTTTCCAATACCAGGGACATGGCTAAGTACTTAGATTCTTCCATCTGTAGAGGTTGTGCACTTTCCCCACAAGACTTGATTTTCACCAAGACAGGACCTTTTAGAAGCCTTCCCTTAGACCAAAATGGACGCTCTCCAAACCTATCATTCCCCTACCACCAATTGTCCATTTGGCTAAGTTATTGCAACCTATGTGATCCAGGCAGAGCCCATATTGCCATGTGGCTGCACTAGAAGCTTCTTAACATTTGGCAACTCAAATGCCTTTGTTCCTGGGTGGCAATCCACAAGTGAGATACACAAGGTAAACCATAGAAATGGGCCTTATGTAACCACTCAACCAAAAACCACCAAGCAATTACCATTCCACCTAGGTTTTTCATTCACTTAGTTGTTTTATTAAACAAAAACCATAAGTCAAGGACTTAACAATATTTTCCATAGCATGATTATATTCCACCCTTGGTTGCTATTAGCTAGTCTAAGCATGGCAATAACAAATATCTTAACTTAAAGGAAATTCTAACATTTCTACAACTACTAGGATTTCCCAAGCATAGCATATAGATACTTAGCAAAAATAATCATGCAAGTCCTATACAAAATATTTCTAATGCATAGGTAAAAATAGTGGGATAAAAACATGAAGCACCACTTGCCTTGGTAGTTTGGGGAGTAGCAACAATCTTCACAACCACAATCACTATTAGCACCAAAATCCACACATAAAATAATGGCACCAAATTCACATATCAAAATATACAAGCAAAAATATATGAATGCATGCAAATGATATGTGATGATTTTTCTAAATCAAACAAGACAAGTGGAACAGTACAGAATCATAAATAAGACAAATACACACTAAACAAACTTTATTTAGTCTCTAAATCACTTTTCAAATAATTTATATACTCAAAATAAGCCTATAAATGTCTCTTCAAAAATAATCAATTTTACAGAAGCAAAACATTAAACACATTGCATAAATGTATAGAATTCTTTCTCCTGATTCCAATGATATAAAATTTGCAAAATTTGAACGTGGGGATCAAAAGTTATGAACTTTGCAAGTTTGAACATCTAATAGATCTAAATTCTATTTTTAAATTTAAACACAGACACGCGTCATGACCTGATTGGTGCGTACCGGTTCGCGTGGATCGCGCTACGTGGGTCGCATGATCAAAATGAAGATGCACGAGTCAGATCTAACCGTACCCCTTCGCTAAGTGATCTATTCCTATGCGTTGGATCTAGATCCAACGGTTGCTAAGCATGCGACCATGGATCGGCGGTGCTAGCGACGACGGCGCGGTGGCAACGCACTGGAAATGGCGTTCTGGCGAATACAGAAGGGGATGGGGTTTACGGTGTGGCTTACCAGACTCGCAAGGTCAAGAGGAAGCTCAACGTGCAGACGGGCATGGTCGGGGCGCGTTGTAGAGGTCGCTGGGGTTCGTCGGACTTGCGGACGACATCGGTTCTTGCAGACGATGATGTTGCCGACTATATAGACCACCCTAGCACAAACCAGATGTGTCAGGAGGTGTGCAAGGTTGTGGCGAACACGACAGGGTCAAAGGGGAATCAAGGGGCGCTCGAAGATTACCAATATTTCTCGTTGGAGTTGGGTGGCGGCATTAACGTTTGCGGGCACGAACGGGGACGGCGACCTGGGTCACGAGAAAGCAAACGAAAGGCATCAGAGGATGCGCCAGAACATGCTGGTCACGCTTGTTTGAAGCAGAGGAAAAGGGGCGGTCGAGTCTCACCAGAATCAGTCGCCAGAGGTCGTCGGTACCGCGGCGGTTTGAGCTCGAATGCGCGTAGCCTGGTGGAAGATTGAGCGAGGAAAGTGGGGGAAAACGACTGAGATGGCGAGGTGATTAAGTAGCCAGGAGCGGGGCAAGAATTACGCACGCAATCAATGGCAATAAATCGATTTAAAACGCGGCAGTGAAGGAGGAAACAGCTGGCGACGACGTGTTCATCGCGCGGGTTCTGGGGAGGACGATGACGACGTGGCGTTGGGGCCACTGGTCAATCTCTGGTGGGTTGGTTCGACGCGGGTGAGAGAGAGGGGGAGGGAATGGCCCGGGTGGGCTGTTTTGGCTACTGGGTCGAAAGGGTGGCGCCGACCCATTTCTTATTCTTTAACCTTTTTCTTTTTCTGTTTGAATTTCCAGGAAACATTTTCAAATGATTTCAAATGTGTTTGAATTCAAACTCTTTCTGGATTTTTATAAAGTGAAACCTGCACATTTTTAAGTATAAAACCATGTTGTTTCACCAAACTTGCTTTGTCCTTTGGAGTTTAAAAGAAAACAGTGCCTTTACCAATGTTTTAATAAAGATATAAAAATGGTTTTAAAGCCATATTTTGTTTTGAAATTTTTGTCCAAGCTTTGGAATACATTAATCAACCATAGGATCAAATACATTTGGTTTAAAACAAACAATCTCATATTAGAGAGTAGCATTGGGTCAATGCCTTGCTTACATAAAATAATAGGCATTCAAATGCTTCTGTTTTTGTAATGACTTTGAAAATGATCCTAAAATGATTATGAATGCATGGATGATATGCAAACTTTGAAATCATGATTTTAGGGATGTTACATTCACCCAGAAAGACCTTGCAATAGGTAGTGGATCCATAATTGGGAAAGACAATATTGGAGAATTCTTTAACTATGTTAGCAAGCATGAGGATATTGAGGATAAATCTATAGCAGAGCTTGCTCCTAATTATGAAATTGCTTCAGCTTCTTTAGTCCATATGTTGGAGGCTAGGTTTGTTAGCCTTAACCCCTTCATGCAATTCTTATTCCTAAAACTAAAAGAAGAGAAGAATGTTAAAAAAGGGAATTCATCCTTGAAACTTTATGAAAAGAATTCCATGATGTTTCTAGGGAGGCCAAAAAGGTTTTTGAATATTTCAATATGCTAGGTTCAAGTGTATATGTTGTGGGTATTTCTTATAAAACTAAGCCTAGAGAGGAATTCAATATACCCATACCCTATAAGCTTGTTGGAATGCATGAAGCCTTTGAAAATAACTTTGATTGGATTGTCCCTGAAAATCTTTTTGATGAAGGTAGTAGACCAAAGATAGATGAGAAAGGATCCTCCGAAACCCATTTTTATGAGATACCTTTCATAGTTGAAGATTTTGCAAGTATGAATGTTAATGCTTCCTCATTTGAAAATACTTGATTCTTCTTGCTTCTTATGCCTAACTTAAAAGCGTTAAAGAAAAGTACTTGTTGGGATATAACCCATGAGTTTCCTTGAGTCTTGGAAGTTATTACTTCTGTAATGACCTCTCCTTATCCTTTTTGTTTGCTTTTTGTGCCAAGAATGACCTCTAATGAGAGGGAAGTAAGATTTGGGGAGTTGCTATCCCGAAACAGATTTCTGTCCTCCACCAAAAAAAATAGTGAGGAGTCTCTATAACTCGGATTGAGCTCAAAAATTACGAATAAATCCCCCAGTATGTTTACTAACTTTTGTTAGCTCAACACCTTTTGATTTGAGCAATAGAAGATTTTCAAAAAAATCAGTTTCTACCTGCTGGTCTGTTTTGACAGATTTCTGCCATTATTTACATTTGCTTCTTATTGATTCCTTTTTTAGATCTCTTCAGGTAAATTGAGTTTCTTTGAATGAGTTACTTCATTAGATTGTGTTTTTAGTGAAAAGCCTTGCTGTTCCAAAGCTTTGCCAGCGGTCTAATTTTTTGAATAAGCTAATGTTGCTAATGAAGATTGTGTGAAGTTTTGTATGAAAGAAAAATTTCAGGTGTAGAGAGAGAATGATGAAATGAGATGAAGAATGGACAAAAGCTCAAGCTTGAGGATGCCAAACTGGTGTCACCCCAAGAAATATCCAAGAAGTACAAGCGTCAAAGCCTAGGGATGCCCAAGGCATCCCCTTCTTCATCAATAAAAGCTCAGGTCTGTCTAGACACTTCACTTTTATTGTTTCATGCACAGTTGTGTTGTTCTTGGAGCGTCTTAGTTTTCGTTTGCTTTGCTTAGTTTGTTTAGGTTTCTTTAGAATTTTGGACCCCCGTTATCGCTGTGTTGTTTTGCAAATAAGTTTGCTTGGTGTTTGGAAAGGAGTAGTAAGTTCTTGCTTGAAGTGCAAGAGGAGCTTACATTGACTATGACTTAGACTTTATCATGGCATGCTAGGTGTTGTTTTAGCATTATTCTTAGTGATTATTGATGTAGCATGTCTTGTTCCAAACAATTGGGATTGCTTAGTGTGCCTTGAAGAAATTATGCGTTGTTTTAGCATGCAAAAGCATAGTATTGTGGTATTCTCCTTTGATGTTTTGCTTGGGTTGACTTGGCACATGCTTACACCATGTTATGACTATTACAAGTCACCATTAGCCTCTATGATCATTTAGTCCTTGACTTGTAATACCACTCTTTGCTTTGATTAGTTTGCTTTGTTGCATTGCATAATTTTGGCCATTATTGCTCTCTTAGTTGGTTGCTGCCAGTCTTTTGCTATCCTCCACTTGTATGAGTAAGTTCTACTCATGCTTCCAACTCCCAAGAAACCAAGTTATTCCAAGTGTCCACTATAAACTCCTATGCATGGTGTGTTACACCATTCCAAGTATATTCTTGTTTTCAACTATCTTCCAATTAAAAACTATTTTGTTATGTGAAAACTTAGTGATTAAAGCCCTCACGAACTTGATGGCACATTTTATTCTTTGCCCCTAATAAATTTGAACCATTGAGGAAACTTTGTTGTACATGCTTGCACTTATAAGTTGGGATTAGCATAACCGTGTTGTCATGGGGAACGTTTTCAACATTGCACTTGTACTTTTTGTACTCCGTTGATATCATGCTCTTTTTGTAGGGGTTCGTAGCATGGAAAACAAAAAATTTCTACCGCATGCACACAAACAAGCCAAGATCTATCTACTAGATTGTAGCAATGAGTCGATAGAGGAACTCACCCTCGAAGATTCCAAAGTGGTTAACGAGAGCAGATTCTCGTGGGTGATGTAGTCGTACACTTGCCGATCTCAAGATCGCGTAGACGATCCTTCCGGCGCTGCATTCCGGCAGCGCTTCCACAGTCGATCACACGTTCGGTACTCGATGAAGACCTTCCTCTCCCTTGTTCCAGCAGGCAGCAGAGGTTGTAGCACTCTCCTCGCGATTCCGGCAGCACGACGGCATGGTGTCGGAAGTAGAGGGGAGATCTCACAGGGCTTCGCCTTAAGTCGGAGCGAGTATGGTGGAGTATGAGAGAGGCCTTGGTTATCTAGGGTTTAGAGGGCAACAAGGGGAGGGTGTGGCCGGCAGCTAGGGCTTGGGGAATCCCCAAGTCGTCGAGTTGGAGGGGAAACCCTAGGAGGCGGCGGCGGCTGCACTTGGAGGTGGAGGCGCCAGAGCTAGGGTTTGAGGTGTGTAGGTAGGGGGCAGCCCTACCCCGACTTACATAGGTGGGAGGGTGCGGCTTGGGAGGAGGGAGTCCTCCTCCTACTCCTCCTCATGTCCGGCGGGTGGAGGGAGGGGTCTTCCTCCCCAAGTAGGCTTCCTACTCTCCCTCCACCAAGCAAACTTGAGATTTGACTTTTTCAAATTGGCGTTTGACTTTCAAACTTCGATTTGATTTCTCTCTTTATTTTGCCCAGCCAAGTGACCTAGTACATGATGAAACAATTCCATATTGTCATGACACATCAATGTACCCTTCCCCTTCGGAGTGCCGGACCTTCCAGACCCTTCTAGAACATTCCTAGTGAAAACACCGGAATCATTCCCGAACTCCGAAACAGGACTTTCCTTATATGAATCTTATTATCCGGACCATTCCGGATCTCCTCGTGATATCCCGGATCCCATCCGAGACTTCGAACAACATTCGGTCTCTTACTCATCATTCCATAACTACACAACAACATCGAATCCTTAAGTGTGTCTCCCTACGGTTCGTGAATTATGCGGACATGATCGAGACACTTCTCCGATCAATAACCAATAGAGGAATCTGGAAATTCATATGACTCCCACATATTTCTACGATTACTTTGCGATCGAATGAACCACTTACATACGATACCAATTTCCCTTTGTCTCATGATAGTTTACTTATCCGAGGTTTTGATCGTCGGTATCTCTGCATACCTAGTTCAACCTCGTTACAGTAAGTACTCTTTTCTCGTTACCATGGTATGTGATCCCTTGTGAGCCAGTCACATGCTTGCAAGCTAATTGGATGACATTTCACCGAGAGGGCCCAGAGTATATCTATCCGTCATATGGATGGACAAATCCCACTCTTGATCCATGTGCCTCAACCCATACTTTCCAAACACTCAATGCCATCTTTATAGCCACCCAGTTACGGTGTGGTGTTTGATGTCATCAAAGCATCCTTCCGGTGATGGTGATTAGCATGATCTCATGGTCGAAGGAATTAGGTTACTATGTATCAGAAAGCTTATAGCAATTGAACTATTAAAATGACTTTGATTTTTATGATACGCTTATCTATAGGAGTATGTCCATCATACCATTCTCCTAATGATATTATCTTGTTGTTAACAACATCTCAATGTTCATGATCGGGAAACCACGATCATCTATTAACCAACAAGCTAGTATTATAAATAGGCTTTACTAGGGACTCTATTTTAGTTTACAAATCACACAAGTATTAATGTTTCCAGTTAATACTGTTGTAGCATGAATGTAAACATTTATCATAAACACAAAGATATAATAATAACTACATTTATTATTGCCTCTAGGGCATATCTCCAACAGTCTTCCACTTGCACTAGAGTCAACTAATCTAGATTACATGGTAATATACCGAACACCCATGGCAGTTTGGTGTTGGTCATGTTTTGCCCTCGGGAGAGGTTTAGCCAACGGATCCGCCACATTCAGATCTGTGTGTACTTTGCAAATATTTATGTCACCATCTTGGACATTTTCTCGAATAGCGTGAAAACGTAGCTTGATGTGCTTCAGCTTCTTGTGTGACCTTGGTTCTTGCGCATTGGCTATGGCGCCCATGTTATCACAGTAGATAGACATTGGGTCCAATGCACTTGGAACCACACCGAGCTCTGTAATGAACTCCTTCATCCATATCGCTTCTTGTGAAGCCTCCAAAGAAGCTATGTATTCCGATTTAGTTGAAGATCTCGCCACAGCGCTTTGCTTTGCAATCCTCCAGCTAACTGCCGCACCATTCAAAGTAAATACGTATCCAGATTGAGATTTAGAATCATCTGGATCGGTGTTCCAACTAGCATCGGTGTAACCATTAGCAACGAGTTGTTCTTCACCTCCATAAGAAAGAACCATATCCTTAGTTCTTCTTAGGTACTTAAGGATGTTTTTGACCGCTGTCCAATGATCCACTCCTGGATCACTTTGATATCTGCTAGTCAAACTAACAGCATATGCAATGTCGGGTCTAGTACATAGCACGTCATACATTAGAGATCATATGGCTGAGGCATAGGGAGTCTTACTCATCCTTTCTCTATCTTCTGCCGTTGCAGGACTTTGAGTTTTACTCAAGGTCGTATTGGGCAACATGGGCAAGAACCCTTTCTTGTTATCTTCCATTCCAAACCTCTTTAGAACTTTGTCCAAATATGTACTTTGTGACAATGATATTAGGCGTCTCCATCTATCTCTATAAATCTTTATGCCTAATATGTAAGCTGCTTCGCCAAGATCTTTCATTGAAAAACTATTATTCAAATAATCCTTGACACTATTAAGAAGGTCTACATCATTCCCAATCAACAATATGTCATCTACATATAGTATTAGGAATGCTACAGATCTCTCACTCACTTTCTTGTAAATACAAGCTTCTCCATAAGTTTGTATAAAACCAAAGCTTTTGATTACCTTATCAAAACGTTGATTCCAACTTTGGGATGCTTGCTTCAATCCATATATGGACCGTTGAAGTTTGCACACCTTGTTATCATCTTTAGGATCGACAAAACCTTTGGGTTGCATCATATACAACTCTTCATCAATGTCTCCATTGAGGAACGCCGTTTTGACATCCATCTGCCATATCTCATAATCATATTATGCAGCGATTGCTAACATAATCCTCACAGACTTTAGCTTCACTACTGGTGAGAAAGTCTCATCGTAGTCAACTCCATGAATTTGTCGAAACCCTTTTGCGACAAGTCGAGCTTTATAGATAGTAACATTACCATCAGCATTTGTTTTCTTCTTGAAAATCCATTTCTTCTCGAGAGCCTTCCGGCCATCCGGTAAGTCCACCAAAGTCCATACTTGGTTCTCGTACATGGATCCAATCTCGGATTTCATGGATTCTTGCCATTTATTGGAATCTGGGCTCATCATCGCTTCCTCATATGTCGCAGGGTCATCGGTGTTGTCCACCAACATGATACTCATGACGGGATCATACCAATCAGGAGTGGTACGAGTTCTCATTGACCTGCGAGGTTCCGTAGTAACTTCAACCGAAGTTTCATGATCAACATCATTAGCTTCCTCTCTTATTGGTGTAGGCGCTACAAGAACTACTTCTGGTGTTGTGCTACTCGCAAGTTCGAGAGAAGGTTCAACAACCTCGTCAAGTTCTACTTTCCTTCCAGTCACTTATTTCGAGAGAAATTCTTTCTCTAGAAAGGATCCATTCTTGGCAACAAATATTTTTCCCTCAAATCTATGATAGAAGGTATACACAATAGTTTCCTTTGGGTATCCTATGAAGACGCATTTTTCCGCTTTGGGTTCAAGCTTGTCTGGCTGTAACTTCTTTACATAGGCTTCGCAACCCCAAACTTTAAGGAACGACAATTTAGGTTTCTTCCCAAACCTTAATTCATACGGTGTCGTTTCAACGGATTTAGATGGTGCCCTATTTAAAGTGAATGCGGCTGTTTCTAATGCATAACCCCAAAACGATAGCGGTAAATCTGTAAGTGACATCATAGAACGAACCATATCTAAGAGAGTTTGATTACGACGTTCGGACACACCATTACGCTGTGGTTTTCCCGGCGGTGTCAATTGTGAAAGTATTCCGCATTTCTTCAAATGCTCGCCAAACTCGTAACTTAGATATTCACCTCCATGATCAGATCATAGAAATTTAATCTTCTTGTTACGTTGATTCTCTACCTCACTTTGAAATTCCTTAAACTTCTTTTGAAAGTTTTGGACTTATGTTTCATGAAATAGATATACCCATATCTACTCAAGTCATCCGTGAAGGTAAGAAAATAACCATAACCACCGTGCAATGCTACACTCATTGGACCACACACATAGGTATGTATGATTTCCAATAAATCCGTAGCTCGCTCCATCATACCAGAAAATGGAGTCTTAGTCATTTTACCCATCAGACATGCTTCGCATCTTTCAAGTGCTTCGAAATCAAGTGATTCAAGAAGTACATCGGAATGGAGTTTCTTCATACGCTTCACTCCAATGTGACCAAGACGACAGTGCCACATATATGTCGTGTTATCACTCAATTTCAAACGTTTAGCCTCAATGTTATTAATGTGTGTATTACTACAATCGAGATTCAATAAGAATAGACCATATATCAAAGGTGCATGTGCATAAAACATATTACTCATATAAATCGAACAACCATTATTCTCGGACTTAAAAAAGTAACCGTCTCGCAATAAACATGATCCAGATATAATGTTCATGCTCAACACAGGCACCAAATAACAATTATTTAAGTATAAAACTAATCCCGATGGTAGATGAAGAGGTAGAGTGCCGACCGCGATCACATCAACCTTTGATCCATTTCCAACGCGCATCGTCACCTCGTTCTTCGCTAGCTTCTGTTTATTCTACAACACCTATTTCGAGTTACAAATATGAGCAACCGAACCAGTATCAAATACCCAGGCACTACTATGAGTACTACTGAGATACACATCAATAACATGTATATCGGATATACCTTTCTTCTTGATGTTGTCGTTCTTCAAATCCGCTGAGTACTTTGGGCAATTCCGCTTCCAGTGACCCTCTCCCTTGCAGTAAAAGCACTTAGTATCAGCCTTAGGCCCAGGCTTGGTCTTCTTCGCCGGCGCGGCAACTTTCTTACCGCCCTTCTTGAAGTTTCCCTTTTTCTTAGACTGGCCTTGCTTCTTGAATTTGGTGGTCTTATTGACCAACAACACTTGGTGCTCTTTCTTGATCTCCACTTCTGCAGATTTCAACATGGAGAAGAGTTCTGGCAACGTCTTGTCCATGTTTTGCATATTGTAGTTCATCACAAAGTTCTTGTAACTTGGTGGTAGTGATTGGAGGACACGATGAATCCCCAAAGAATTAGGAATAACTATACCCAAACTTTGGAGTTTGTTTGTGTTCCCAGACATCTTAAGCACATGCTCACTGACGGAGCTGCCCTCTTCCATCTTGCAGTTAAAGAACTTTTCAGAAGCCTCATAACTCTCAACTGTCGCGTGAGCCTCAAATATCATTTTGAGTTCATGGACAATATCATGTGGGTCATGGTTCTCAAACTTTTTCTGAAGCTCCAATTCCAAAACATACTAGATAGCACACTGAACTGTGGAGTACTGATTCTTCCGAGTGAGGTAAACATTCTTTACTTCTCGGTAGCAGTAGCTGCAGGCGGGTCACCCAGCGGTGCATCCAGCACATAGGTCAAATTACCAGCATTGAGGACAATCCTCAAATTGCGGAACCAATCCGTGAAGTTGCTTCCATTGTTTTTCAACTTTTCTTTCTCTAGGAACGCATTAAAATTGATGGTAGGGGCCGCCATTGATCTACAACGTATTTTCAATAGTTTAGAGTAAGTTTATGACAAATTGAGTTCTAATTAATAGTTAAATTAATCTAGGTGAAGTCCCACTCAAAACAATATCCCTCACATTGTTTTAGTGATCACACGAACCAAATCCACCACATCAAAACCGATCATCACGGGAATTGATGTAACTTCAATGGCGAACAATCAACATGTTCATCATATCTACTATATGACTCATGCTTTACCTTTTGGTGATCCGTGTTCCGAGACCATGTCTGTACATGCTAGGATCGTCAAGATCAAACCTTAGATTCCGCATGAGAAAATCTGGCTTGCTCACGTTGTATACACTCGCAGAATCTGGCACACCCGATCATCACGTGGTGCTTCGAAACAATGAGCTTTAGCAACGGTGCTTTCTAAGGATGAACACTTTAAAACTTGAAATTGTGTGCTTGAGGGATCATCTTATAATGCTACCGTCGTGAACTAAGCAATACAAGATGCATAAAAGGATTAACATCACATTCAATTCATAATATGTGATATGATATGGCCTTTCTTCTTGTGCTTCCGATCTCCATCTTCAAGCACAATCATGATATCCATCATCACCTGTATGGCGCCAAGGTCAATGGCGCCGTTTCATGGTTGTCGTCCACCAGCTTCAACTATTACAACTACTTTGAATAGACACGCAGGCCTTAACGGAATTTAAAAACAACCATATGGCTCATGTTGGTTGCCAACTTACAATAAGGAACATTGCATACATCAAATATAATCACAATCATGGCCATATCACATCACAGAACACCTCTGCAAAACAAAGTTAGACGTCTCTAATTTTCTATGCATATTTTATGTGGTTTGGGGATTTCAATAAGTGTCGTTCTAACTTACGAACAAGAACTACAACGTTGATGCTTGAACTATCAAGTTCCCGTTGTAAATTGGATCTATACTATTATGGGAGAGACAGGAACCCGCAAAGCCACTTATGCAATACAAGTTGCATGTTGAGCATGGAGCAAGTCTCATGAACGATGTCATGTAAGGTTATCCCGGGCCACTTCATCCCATCATACCGCAAGATGCAAAGTACACAAAAATCAATTGATAATAAAAGCACCACCGCCCATAATGACCATTGTGTTCTACTCGTGCAACAGATCTATATATAGACACGGCTCGGATACCACTGTAGGGATTCGTAGCATGGAAAACAAAAAATTTCTACCGCATGCACACAAACAAGCCAAGATCTATCTACTAGATTGTAGCAACGAGTCGATAGAGGAACTCAACCTCGAAGATTCCAAAGTGGTTAAAACGAGCAGATTCTCGTGGGTGATGTAGTCGTACACTTGCCGATCTCAAGATCGCGTAGACGATCCTTCCGGCGTTGCGTTCCGGCAACGCTTCCGCAGTCGGTCACACGTTCGGTACTCGATGAAGACCTTCCTCTCCCTTGTTCCAGCAGGCAGCGGAGGTTGTAGCACTCTCCTCGCGATTCCTGCAGCACGACGGCGTGGTGTCGGAATGTCACATCCCAAGATTTTCCAAATCTTGTAATGTGAAAAATAAATAAACAAAATAATTTTTTGTTGAATTTCAGGGTGAGAAGAAACTTTTGGAAACTTAAGATCCCATCTTGAACAAACTTTGGTAAATGTTTGAATCCAACAAAAATCCAAATCAAGGTAAATGCATTCCTCAATGAATGTATCTGGATATTTAAACACTTGGAAAAAAATCCAAATACTATTACCCTAATGGAATAAAAATCATTTCCAAAGTTATCTCCAAGTCTATGGATTTGATCCATATAAAAATTGATCAAAAAATATTCACAAATGATCAAGAAAGACAAATAGAAATATTATAAATCCATATAAATTGGTTTCACTTAACTTGGAACCATAAATAAAATCTTATGAATCTAATAAGTTAAGGAAAATTGAATTTCCAAAGCTAATAAAGACCTTATAAAAAAACCATACCAAATGGTGAGCAATTGATCCTAAAGGAATTTAAAAGGATAAACAAAGATAAAATGAGATTTCACAAATTGGAATCACCAAGTTTGGATCTCTAAATTAAAAGACATGGATTTTATAAGATGAAGAAAGAATTATTAAATAAGGAATATTTAAAGACCAAATAAAATCTTGGCCAAATCTATTAAGCAAATGGATTGATTATAACCCAAATCCAAATAAAATAAAAGGATAAAGAATTTCCAAAATAAAATAAAATGGCTTAGACCAAATTCTATTGGAATAAAGACAAACCCAAATTTTAAATGACTAATAAATCTTATTAAAAACCTTTCCAAATAATTCAAGATGGATTATTTGACACCCAATTAATCAAATAAAAACCTACTGAAAGGATTTGGAAAGTTAAAGATTTTAAATGGAGATTTAAAAATATTATTAAATCCTATCTAATTAAAAACTAGAGCCTATTTTGAATAAATAAAAGACCCTAAAATAAATTCCAAAATTAACATCCGAATGTGTTACAAATCAGTAATTAAACCCACACAAAATTTGACAAAAGTTTGAATTCAAATGGGTGCTTGAATTGATTAAACCAAATCAAAACAGAAAAATCAAAAGAGAAAAAGAAAAACAAACAGAACAGAAAAAAATATGAATAGGACCCGACCCAACTAGCCTGGCCCAACTAAGCCCAGTTAGCCCACCTCTCCCTCTCACGAGCGAACCATTATTCACTCAGAAACTCACCCACTCAGCGACTGACCGACGGACCCCACCACACCCTTCTCTCTCTCGATGTCAGACGACCCCACGACCACGTCAGCTTCTTCCCCACGCGACATGTTCTTCCTCCCTTAATTGTCGATTGATTCGCGTCGTCAATTCACTTCAATGCCGCGTGATCAACGCCCCCTGACCACACTCGCTTATATGCCCGTTTCTCCTCTTCCATTCCCCCCAAACATCACGCCTCGAGAGCCACCAGGCTGCTCCCATTTTATGCTAGACGCCCATGTCTCCGGCGAAGCTCACCGAGCGATCGCCAACCACCGCCGCCTCGCCTCCTCGAGCACACAAAGCGAGTTCCCTGCACTCGCACACCTCTTTGTGGCCTCGGCTCATGAAAGTGCCCTGCAAGCTAGGCAAAGTCTTCGACTAAGCGCCACCGTCAAACTACATCAACTCCGGTGACCCTCCCTGTAAGCAGCTGTCCACCCCTCTCCTTCCCGATGACACTCCTGCACTCGCCACACTCGCCCGCATCTAACCACGCCTTTGTTTTGCCTTGGGGTGAACTGCAGCGTCGCCCTCGACGACCTCCAGAGTCAGCGCCGGCAATGACTCCGCGAGGAATTGCCACCATCCCTGTGCGCGCCTCGTCGAACTAACAGCACGTTGAGCTTCGGCACCTCCTTACGAACACAGTGATCCCTCTCCCTCTCCTTGCGCCCCAGATCACCAGCTCACAGCAGCCAGCCGCCGCCGCCGCCATTGATTAATGGTCAACGCAGTCAGGTCCGTAGGATTTTGATCTGACGAATGCGATAGAACGTGAGTGAAAGGCTAAGTTTGCATCTATGCCGCACGATTCTAATTAGATCCAACACACGACGTAGCTCGATCCTGGCGAACCGGTACAGGCGAATTAGAACTTGACACGTGGCTCAGCTCGTTTTGAATTAAAACAGAATAGATCTATTAGATGTGCCAATTTGAAAAATCCATAACTTTCAAACTACACGTCCAAATTTTGCAAATTTTATATCAATGGATTCAGAAAAACAAGACCTAGCCAACCATGCACTTTGTTTAGTAAAAAACTTCTGTTAAAATGTTTGTTTTTGCAGAAACTTTTGTATGCTTGTTTAGGTTATAAAAATTGTTCTAAAATGATTTTGGGGATAAAACCTTCGGCAAATGGTTTGTTTTGAACCCACTGACCATAGGAAACAAATTGTGGTTTCAAAAATGTATTTGGTGAAACAAAATAATGAATCTTTGATTTAAACCATTTCTGGTCAAATGAAAATATGGTTTAATTGTTAAAAATGATTTTGCAGGAAACCTTTGGGAAATGTTTTGGAAATAAACTTTCTGACCCTAAACACAAGATTTTATGGTTTGAAAACATATTTTTTGAATCCTATATATTAATGCCTTATTAAAAACATTTCTACACCACATAAAATGATACCTTGTTTTAAAAATGGTTTATGAAGTGAAACCTTTTGCAAATGACTTGGCCACTTTATAAAATGACCAATAGGTGCTTTAAAATGTTTATGAACCATTAGAAACCATTTTTACAAATAAAACAATCTCTTACATGCTTGCATGCATTGTTTTGTTTTATTATTTTATGTGATGTTTGCTTGATTGGTAGATTGAAATTGTGCCTTATTTGATTGAATTGTAGTGACTTGAAGAGTGTGATTGTTTCAAGGACAAGGAGTGAACTTATACTCTTCCAAAAAGGCAAGTGATGCTTCATACTTTTGTCCCATTATTTTCACTATGCATTAGTGATATTTCTAAGTAAGACTTGCATGGAATTTTTGCTAAGTATAAACTATGCCATGGGAAATCCTAGTAGATGTAACATTAGTAGAAATTTCGAAGTTAACATTCCTATTACTATCATGCTTAGCTTAGCTAGTAGAAAACAAGGGTGTAATATATATTCATGCTATGGAAAAATTTCTAAGTCTGAGGACTTGTGTTTTGTTTAATAAAACAACTAAGAGAATGAATCACCTGGGTGGAATGGAAGGAATGGTTTGTGTTGAGTGGTTCACAAGGCCCATTTCTATGGTTTACCTTGTGTATCTCACTTGTGGATGGCCACCCAGGAACAAAGAGATTTGAGATGTCAAATGTTGACAAGCTTCAAGTGCAACCACTTGGCATTATGGGCTCTGCCTGGATCATATAGGTTGCAATAACTTAGCCAAATGGACAGTTGGTGGTAGGGGAATGATAGGTTGGAACGCGTCCATTCTGGTCTAAGGGAAGGCTTCTGAAAGATCTTGTCTTGGTGAAACCAAGTCTTGTGGGGAAAGTGCACCACCTCTGCAGAGTGTAAAATCTAAGTACTTAGCCATGTCCCTGGCAAAGGACAATTTGAGCATCAAGACATGGAAGCTATCAAGAATCTCATCATCCAAATTTCTAAGTTAAAAACTTGTGGGTGAACAAGGGATTGAAAGGATCACCAATTTCTATTGGGAGATGCCTTGGGAAACATTTTGTCAAGCAAAAACTTAGTGTTTTCAAATGATAAGGAAAATCTATTTTGAGCAAAGCAAGCCTAAGCTCCACTTAGCCAAATGCATATAGATGATAGACTCCACAATATTACCATAGTATCACTTGCCAATACAATTCAAATGTATTGACCCTTGTGGCTGTAACTTGTTATGTTGTAGGTTTGATTGTTATTAGTGAAGTTTTATGATTAGGATTACAAGTCTACAACCAACATGTCTGCCTGTGGCACTTTGAAGATGAAGGACCCCATGCTATTGTTATATTCTGCTGCATTGTAATAAGATAGCCAAATGAGTTATGTAAGATGTAATAAATTATTTTATTCCTGGTTATAAAGTTGTATTATGACATATGTTTCTTGATATTACATCTTAATTGTGGATGCTAGCTATTGATCCAGGGACTACCATTGTAAACACAGGGATCTCTACCTTATTAAAGGTTGGGAACCTTACACGGAAGTAGAGGGAGATCTCGCAGGGCTTTGCGTTAATCCGGAGCGAGTATGGTGGAGTATGAGAGAGGCCTTGGTGATCTAGGGTTTAGAGGTCACCAAGGGGAGGGTGTGGCCGGCGTCTAGGGCTTGGGGAATCCCCAAGTCGCCGAGTTGGAGGGGAAACCCTAGGCGGCGGTTGCACTTGGAGGTGGAGGCGCCAGAGCTAGGGTTTGAGGTGTGTAGGTAGGGGGCAGCCCTACCCCTCCTTATATAGGTGGGAGGGGGCGGTTTGGGAGGAGGGAGTCCTCCTCAAACTCCTCCTCATGGCCGGCGGGTGGAGGGAGTGGGACTTCCTCCCCAAGTAGGTTTCCTACTCTCCCTCCACCAAGCAAACTTGAGATTTGACTTTTTCAAATTGGCGTTTGACTTTCAAACTTCGATTTGATTTCTCTCTTTATTTTGCCCAGCCAAGTGACCTAGTACATGATGCAACCATTCCATATTGTCATGACACATCAATGTACCCTTCCCCTCCGGAGTGCCGGACCTTCCAGACCCTTCTAGAACATTCCTGGTGAAAACACCGGAATCATTCCCAAACTCCGAAACAGGACTTTCCTTATATGAATCTTATTCTCCGGACCATTCTGGATATCCTCGTGATATCCCGGATATCATTCGAGACTTCGAACAACATTCGGTCTCTTACTCATCATTTCATAACTACACAACAACATTGAATCCTTAAGTGTGTCTCCCTACGGTTCGTGAATTATGCAGACATGATCGAGACACTTCTCTGATCAATAACCAATAAAGGAATCTGGAAATTCATATGTCTCCCACATATTTCTACGATTACTTTGCGATCGAATGAACCACTTACATACGATATCAATTTCCCTTTGTCTCATGATAGTTTACTTATCCGAGGTTTTGATCGTCGGTATCTCTGCATACCTAGTTCAACCTCGTTACCGATAATTACTCTTTTCTCGTTCCCGTGGTATGTGATCCCTTGTGAGCCAGTCACATGATTGCAAGCTAATTGGATGACATTCCACCGAGAGGGCCCAGAGTATATCTATTCGTCATATGGATGGACAAATCCCACTCTTGATCCATGTGCCTCAACCCATACTTTCCAAACACTCAATGCCATCTTTATAGCCACCCAGTTACGGTGTGGTGTTTGATGTCATCAAAGCATCCTTCCGGTGATGGTGATTAGCATGATCTCATGGTCGAAGTAATTAGGTTACTATGTATCAGAAAGCTTATAGAAATTGAACTATTAAAATGACTTTGATTTTTATGCTACGCTTATCTATAGGAGTATGTCCATCATACCATTCTCCTAATGATATGATCTTGTTGTTAACAACATCTCAATGTTCATGATCGGGAAACCACGATCATCTATTAACCAACAAGCTAGTATTATAAAGAGGCTTTGCTAGGGACTCTATTTTAGTTTACAAATCACACAAGTATTAATGTTTCCAGTTAATACTGTTATAGCATGAATTTAAACATTTATCATAAACACAAAGATATAATAATAACTACATTTATTATTGCCTCTAGGGCATATCTCCAACACTTTTGTCTATGGATGTTACCGGTGTGAAATGAAGTGGGAACTTGTAAGTCCATGGATTTTGTATTCTGTGTTAGAGAAACGCCTGGGCCGCTAGCCTAAGCCATGCCTAATCATGGTGGAAACCTGCAGCATCACCATAGTGACATCTATGAAGCATTCTTCTTATCAAAAAAGAGAGACACATTGAGAAAAGAGGAAAGAGAGAAAAAAGCACCATATTCCCATGGTACATAAGAAGAATTGCTGAGATGCTCATTGTCTGCTTGCCTTGTCATTTTGGTTAAGGGAAAGCTCTTGTATCATGTGCAAGGGATACCCCGTTGGCGGTTCTCAATGGTATGAAAATACTTACAGTGATAAGAACTTGCCTGGGCCCTAAGTTGAGTATCCATGAGGTGTAGACCTCATATTCATGGGACTTGAGATTTCCAACTTATACTTTGTTAAGCATATACTCCAGCTTTTCCACTTTAACCTTAACCACTTCAAGATGCTTATGATAGGGGCAATGAGGGCTGAAAGCTAATAAGTACCATATTTTTGGAATCTCTTTTTGAATCTTGTAATCCCTGCTTCCTTTACAAAAAGGCCTTTATTCCATCATTATTGAGTCTCCACCTTCTACCTTTAGGCACCATTAAGAGAGCATAGTTGTCATTCTCTGTGCAGTGTTCCAAAGCTTATTAATTGATGCATATTGTGTTATTACTTGTTCATGTTCTAGATGTTTTTAGTCACCCTTGTGAACTTTGCAGGTGTCCTATGCATTATATTTCTACTCTATGAGGGACAAGATGATTGCCACTATGCTATGTTTTCTGTATGTGAAACAAACAAATGTTTTTCAATGCATGTTATTCATGATATTTTTTTGTAGCTTGCCATGTTGCATGCATAGTTACTATGTCCTATTGTTAGAATTCCATTCTTCCATGCACATGTTTAGAGTTCTTTGATCTCAGCTTTCAATGTTTGCAAATGGTTGGATCTTTATTGTGAGGGTGCATGTCACCTCAAAAATTATTATTTTTGTCACTTACCTACTCGAGAACAAGCAGGAGTTAAGCTTGGGGATGCTGATACGTTGGAAACGTATCTATAATTTTTTATGACCCATGCTTGTTTAGTATCTACTTTGCTTTACTTGTCTACACTTTGAGGTGCTTTTTACATGTTTTATTGTACTAACCTATTAACAAGTTGCAACAGTGCCAGATGCCTGTTTTCTGCTGTTTTTGGTTTTAGAAAATTTAGTAAAGAAATATTCCCGGAATTGGACGGGACGAAGGACAAAGTTAATAACTTTTCGTGGGGAACAAGAAGTCCAGAGGAGATCCCGAGGGGCCGGCCAGAGGGGCCCGACCCCCCCCCCCCACCAGGCACGGGTTGGCCCTAGCTCGCACCTGGCTAGGTTTTGTCTGCCCTGGCGGCCGCCTCGGTCTCCCCCTTCTCCTATAAGAAGCCCCGATGCAAAAACTCTTAGTACCCGATCAATATTCCACGAAATGCCTCAGAGCCCGCCACCATCGCATTACCTAGATTGGGGGATCAAGCTCTTCCGGCACCGAGGGGAGGAGATCATCCCGGAGGCCTTCTCTCCGGTATGATTTGGGAGTAGTTCCACCTTGGTTTATGGGTCCATGTAGTAGCTAGATGGTTGTATCTCCTCCTTTGTGCTTTCATGTATAGATCTTGCGAGCTCTGTTCATGATCAAGATTTAATCTATTTGTAATCATGCATGTTGTGTTTGCGGGGATCCGATGGATATAGAGATTATTATGTTGGTTTGATTAATGGTTCTATCTTTATGATTCTATCATGTCTGTGTTGTTTGTGATCTTGCATGCTCTCCGTTGCTAGTGGTTATCTTGGCCAAGTAGTTGCTAGTGACTCCAAGAGGGAGTATTTATGATCGATAGTGGGTTCATGCCTCTATTTTCCAAGGGAAGTGACAATAATCTCTTCAGTTGTAGATGTGTTGTTGCTACTAGGGAGAAAACAACGGTCTCTTGTTCATGGAACATGTGGACTGTTTACCTTACACACTTTGCTTAAAACAGTTGTCTGTTGCTTGCAACTTAATACTGGAGGGGGTTCGGATGATAACCTGAAGGTGGACTTCTAGTCATAGATGCAGTTGGATTATGGTCTATGTATATTTTTGTATTGCCCAATCAACCTCATGGGATATTTCTGGCTAGTAATTGCATTGTTATGCCTTGCTCAGTTCCTGTCAATTGCCCCGCTGTAATTTGTTTACCCTTCATGCCATGTTGTTTATCTAAGGAGAGCACCTCTAGTGAACTATGGACCCCGGTCCAATCTTTACCATTGATACATCTTCCACTGTTACTTGTTTACTTGATGCAAACCATTACGTTCCACACCATATGTTTAATCCTTTGTTACAGCAAACCGGTGAGCTTGACAACCTCGCAGATTCGTTGGGACAGATTCTTAAGTTTGTGTTGTGCAGGTATCCACGTTGCTCCCAACACATGTGTGACGTTTCCTTCCTCCTTCTAGTTCGATAACCTCGGTTTCTACCGAGGGAAATCTTGTTGCTATACTCTTCATACCTTGCTCTTGGGGTTTCCAATGAAGCACTCTTCCTCCCTGTTGAGTGTAGCATCATTCCATATAGTAGCTAGATGGTTGTATCTCCTCCTTTTGCTTTCATGTATAGATCTTGTGAGCTCCGTTCATGATCAAGATCTAATCTATTTGTAATCATGCATGTTGTGTTCGTGGGGATCCGATGGATATTGAGATTACTATGTCAGATTGATTAATGCTTTTGTCTTTATGATTCTATCATGTCTGTGTTGTTTGTGATCTTGCATACTCTCCGTTTTTAGTAGCTGTCTTGGCCAAATAGTTGCTAGTGACTCAAAGAGGGGGTATTTATGCTCGATAGTGGTGTAGGGTTTGCAGCATAGAAAAAAAATTCCTACGATGAGAACAACTATGTACCAAGATCTTTCTACTAGATACAAGCAACGGGCAGATGTATATCTATAGAGAACATACCCTTGAAGACCAACAAAGCTTAACGAGTTCAAACTCGTGGTTGACGTAGACGATCTCTTGCCAATCTCAAGATCAAGAGGAAGTCCTAGCGCCGCAAAACAGCAGCGCATCAGTGCTCGCACACAAGTACGAGGCACCAAGCAACCTCCGCCTCCTCGCTCCAGCGATGTAGTGGAAGCACAACTCTTTATTGCCGAATAGCCACCGAAAACATGTATCTCGCTAGTCCGAGACCATGGGGATAAATACTAGAGGGGAGAGAGATCCTTCACGAGGAGGTGTGAGTGAGAGAGAGGGAGGGGGCTCCTTTTATAGGGAAAGGGGGCACCCAAGGGGCCATGCGCCCAGCCATGGGGCTGCACCCTCCCCTCATTTCATTCATGTGGGTGGACACTCCACTCACACAAAAGCCTTTCAATTCCCTCCACTCAAAAACCCACTCAAATTCCTATTAAATTTCCACCAAATTTAATGCAAACTCTCATTAAATAAAACTCCTTTTATTTATTCAGAATTTTGTCAATTACTTTAATGACAAACATTCTCATATAAGCCCTTGCTAGTATTTCATTTCACAAGCAAAAATGCTTTCTGCAATTTCACCCGAAAACCCATTTCGGTATCTAGTGAAATAAATTCCTGCGCTTGTTATTCTTTCCGGCATGAAACTTTTGCTCCAATTGGATGTCGGTGTATCTTAAGTGTGCCACACTACAGTTCGTGAATAATGCGGACATGATTGAGACCCCTCTCGGATCAATAATAAGAAGCGGGATCTGGAGACCCATACTGACTCCCACACATTCAGCGATGACTTTCTTGTGATCGCGAGAACCTTTTATGCTAGTATCTTAATCCCTTTGTTTTGCTATATATTACATGTCCGATATTGAATCATCGGTATCTCCATACCTGTTTTGATCTCGTTACTGACATGCACTCTTTTCTCGTTCCCGTGATATAACATTCTAGTGATCAAATCACTTGCTTGTAAGCTAATCAATGTGATATCACCAAGAGGGCCCGAGCATATCTATCCGTCATCGGGATGAACAAATTCCACTCTCGATCCATGGGCCTCAACATAACACTTTAGTATTTCTGAACCCATCTTTATAATCACCCAGTTATGGTGTGACGTTTGATGTTATCAAGAAACTCTTCTAGTGTTAGTGATTGACATGATCTCATGGTCTAAGGATTAGGATCACTTTGTAAGTTTTTATAGCAATATAAAATCAATGAATTTGATCGTAATGCTATACTTCGGATGAATGTTCATCACACCATTCCATTAATGTTGTGACCTCGTTATTAACAACATCCAATGTCCATGAATTATCAACGAGCTAGTTTATAAGGGAGGCATAACTAGGAACTTCCTTTTTGTTTATTAAACACATGTGTATTAACGTTTCCATATTAATACAATTATAGCATGCAAAATAAACATTTATCATAAATAAGGAATACAATAATAACCACTTTATTATTGCCTCTCGGGCATATTCCCTTCAGTCTCCCACTTGCACTAGAGACAATAATCTAGTTTGAAAACTTTGTGTATTGAACACATATGTCTTTTTGGTGTTCCATATACGCAATTGCAAGTGGTTAACATAATCTATGGATCTGACGCTTTCAGGTCCGTGTGTATTTGCGTGTCTTTGCGTCTTCACGCATAACTCATTCTCCAATGAGATGGCATTATATAAATTTGGTCTTTTGGTGAGACCTTTAGTTCCTTGGGGTTAAATCATGTCGATAATATTGTTGTACAATATATCTTTAGTGTTACCCCGTTGCGAACCACACCTTAGTTTGATAACAAACTACTTGACACAAATGCCCTCCTTTGCTGCTACTGTAGCAGTCATATACTTAGCCTTTTGTTGTAGTTTCTGTCACAATGTCTTAACTTTGGAATTCATCCAAATCCATCATGGAAACTTTCTTTCCATTTCATTGTTCCACTCATAGTTTAAATTGAGATAAACTTAATTTTCTATCTTGTGACAAAACTACTATCAATGTAATGCTTTACAATGAACTATTTGTAATTGTTTGTCACCTCTACACAAATATATTCTTATTTCTTCCAAAAGATCATAAGAATATCCTTACTATCGTCCAATGATCATTTTATGATCCATTCTGGTATATGCTCATAACACTTAGAACATAGGACATATTTGGATGTGTACATATCATGGTATGATTGATCAAAACATTCTCGTGATTTCACTCATCAAGTGTCAAAGAACTTGAATCTTGTTTCACTTATCAAGTGTCGATACACTTGAATCTTGATTCAATTCCTTTCCATGTGACAAGAACTGTTTCTTGTCTTTTCTATATTGAACTCCTTGAATATATCATATATGTATGTTTGGCACAACCATATTAGCGTCGCAGTCTATCCACTATAGACATTCATGCTAAATATTCGAGTTTTGCCTAAGTCTTTCATCAAAATGAAATTCTTAACCTTTGTCAATAAAGATACATCAGTTCTAATCAACAAGATGTCCTCCACATAATGTATTATAAATATGTCTTAGCGCTCCCACTTAATTTCTTGCAAATGCAAGCATCTTCTGATGAAATTAAACTTCTTTAACAGTTTCATCACGGTGAAGATTCCAACTCCGCGATGCTTACTTCAACCATTGAAGTTTGCATGCACTTTTAGCATCCTTTGAATTAACAAAACCCTTTGGACCGTGTCATGCATACATCCTAGGTAACCATTCTATTAGAATAACTTTGTTTTGTTTATTCTTCTACCATATACCAAATTATATGTAGCGGTTGCTATATTAATCCGTCCAGACTAAATATCGCTATGAAAGATCCAATCTTGTCATAGTCAACTCCTTGAACATTGTCATAAAATACTTTACGACATGTCGACTATTTCATAGATGTGAAACATCCATGTCTGTTTCTTTATAGATCCAAATACGACTGATAGGTTTTTACACCTTTACGGAGGGTCTTCCAAGTTCAAAACTTGAATTCTTGTGTATGGAACTATCTCGGATTTTATGGCTTCAAGACATTTGATAGAGTCAGGGCCCATCATCGCTTGTTTGCGTGTAGTCGGTTCATCATTGTCAAACAATAATAATTTACTCTCAAATATCAACATTTGATTGTTTATCTGACCTACTTGGTTCAATAGGAACTTAGACCTCCGTGACCGCAACCTTTGAGGCACGTGAGCCATGAGCATTCTGGCTGCCTCCGGAACATTTTCTGGCGCTGCGCAACTCAGAACATATAGCTAAGGTTCGTTAACCTTATTAAAGTTCTATTTTCCTCCCACTTAACCTTTTATGAAAAACTTCTTTTTCAAGAAACTTCACGTTTCAAGCAACAAAACCTTTTGTCCTTGGTGTTATGGAGGAATAACCAATTGTTATTCGAAATAACCTACAAAGACATGCTCATCCGACTTTGGTTGTAAACATCTTACTTATGCTTAGCATACCAAAATTTAAGGAATTACAACTTGGCTTTTACCCCAAACCATAACTTCCATGGTGGCATTTCAACAAATCAATATGTAGCTCTTTTCAGTGTAAAAGCGGTAGTCTCTAAAGCTTTAATCTTTTTAAAACATAGTGGCAGTTTTATAAATAACACCTTTGATCCAACCATATCACACAAGGTTTCATTACAAATCTCAAACACTCCATACTCCTATGGTGTTTCGGGAGATGTAAATCTAGGTGTTTTGCTAAACTTGCAACTCAAATAAATCCCTTTATGATAAATCATAATTCATTTATTTTTCTTGTTACAATTGTAACTCAAATAAATCCCTTTTATGATAAAATCATAAAACATTTATTTTCTTGTTACAATGATTTCCACTTCATCTTGAAACTCTTTGAAACATTTTCAAATATTTCATACTTCTTTCTCATTAAGTGAACATTCACTCAAATTTCCGGAGAAAGCATATGAAGTTGAAATCCATCGCTTACGGCTATACATAATGGACTACATACATCGATATGTATAAATTTCAATATTTTAGTCGTTCGTTCTTCTTTGGCCTTTGAATGAAGTTTTAATTATCCCGAGGAAAGTCTCACAAGCGTCACTTGATAAAATCAAAGACTCCAAAAATCCATGAATATGGAGATTCTTCATGTTTTCTTTCCAATATAATTTAAACGGCGATGTCACTTCGTAAGTGATCTTTCAATCATTTGTCTTGCGACATTTTAGCATTAGGTTTTATGGATGTGATTTCTCCAACTAGATTTGTAAATCATCCATATTATATGGAATACGGTAATTATTTGAACAACCTTTTGTTCTCATAATACCTGATTTAAATAACAGTTATTAAAACAAATCTTGAAGTCAAGCTTTGATGTCAACGATAAATACAAACAACGGTTTGTTTGTTTTCGATGAACATCATCACATATTCTCTTGCTAGTTATTTAGGTCATTATGGTTTATGAATTGTGTCGTTCCGTACGAAATTTCATACCAACCAATTCGGTATCCAATACCCAAGAACCACATTGTTTAACAAGCAAAGAATACAACCATAACATGTATATCATCTATATACCTAAATTGGATATTTCTAATCTTTTCTTTTCTGCCAAATATATTTTATAGATTCTCTTTCAGCATTTCCTTTTCCTTTTAAAAGAATCTATCAACATCAACAGTGGCGCCATATACATGACACATAGTCCAAAGCGTGTATATTCAAATAATAATACCTTTGGACTCGCACTTTGAAGTAGATCACCAACATCAAATGATCAGTGTTCTTTCAAAATCCATTCTTTAGTAATCTTTTAGTGTAGTAAACACTTTACATACATCTTATATTCATATTTATCATGACGACTTTGATGATCAAGCTACTGTAGCTTAGAAAGGCGAATCGTGAGTATAACATTACTTTCCAAAACTCTTTTGGATGATTAGGATGTCTAGCATCTCCAACCTTTGCAAATTCTCATCCAATATGAGAACATATATTATACTCTATCATATTGCAACCAAAACATTGTTTCAGATACCATTATATCTGCCACACATGATGGTTTTTGAAACAATTCTTTCAGCTCCTAGATAAACTTGATATTAAAACAATGAAGAATCATGGAGGCAAACATGATACGTAGATACTAACACTAGAATTGTTACTCTCAATTTAATACCAATTATTAAATTTCACGAAGTAAATAGAGTTTGCTGAAAGTTTGCAATAGGACTTTATACTTTAGATTGACACTCAACAGAATACGATACCAGTTCGTAAAGTAAATATCCAGAATTATATAGTTCTATTATCTCAGTTACAACTAAGCATAAGGTGGTGAACGAATGCCAATGACTACAACAAATTATGCAAACTCACTTTGATTTAATTTATGATAAATTGATTTCTACTAACCAAATTAGAAATGAACTCCCACTCAAAAACGACATACCTCGTATATTTTTGGTGATTACATGAACCAAATCCACTATACCAAGTCTAATCATCACGTGAGTCGGTGTAGCTTCAAAGGCAAGCATTAAATGGGCATCATATCTTTCATATGACTCATGCTTAACCTTTCGGTCCATGTTCCGAGGCCATGTCTGTACATGCTAGGCTCGCCAAGTAAGAACCTTAATATTCGTGTGTGTAACTTTCTTACACCCGTAATATGGTCATGGATCCAAGAACACCCGATCATCACGTGATGTCTTGGAGCGACGTAACATAATCGATGCATACTTAAGGAAGAACACATTTTTATCTTGATATCTAAATGAGGGATCATCTTATTATGCTAATAAAACGCCAAACAAGCAATATAAGATGCAATCAAACATCACATGTTTGTAAGTGAAATGATATGGTTCCCGCATATGATCTCCATCATGTGCACCGTGGTATGATCACTATCATACCTCTATGTGTAAGGCCAAGGTCTATGGAACTTACACGTTATGTGTGTTGTAAGAGTATCATCTCATACTTCTACTTACAACATCACCATATCATAACACTAGCTCAGCAACAATCTAAACTAGACGCCTCTAATTTATCCATTGCAAGTTTTACGTGGCTTAGGGCTTTCGAAGATAGAACCGTTCTTCCTATGAACATGAACCACAACGAGGATAACCAAATTATTGACAACTCGTTGCAAATTAGATATTAACTATAGTAGGAGAGACAGACACTCGCTAGCCACTTACGTAAAACTAGTTGCATGTCAAGCGTGGAACAGGTCTCATGTGCGAGGACATGTAAAGTTTGTCCGGGCCGCTTCATCCCACTATGCCACCAATATCCAAAGTACAAATAATAAGAAATAAAATGATCATCATCGCCCACATACTCATATGTGTACTACCCGTGCAAAGAATTTGCGCATAGATCCGGCTCTGATGCTACTGTAGGGTTCGCAGCATAGAAAACAAAAAAATTCCTACGATGAGAACAACTATGTACCAATATCTTTCTAATAGATACAAGCAACGGGCGGATGTATATCCGTAGAGAACATACCCTTGAAGAACAACAAATCTTAACAAGTTCAAACTCGTGGTTGATGTAGACGATCTCTTACTGATCTCAAGATCGAGAAGAAGTCCCAGCGCCGCAAAACAGCAGCGCATCCGTGCTCTCACACACGTACGAGGCACCGAGCAACCTCCGCCTCCTTGCTCCAGCGATGTAGCGGAAGCACAACTCTTTTTGCCGAATAGCCACCGGGAACACCATGGGGATAAATACTAGAGGGGGAGAGAGATCCTTCACGAGGAGGTGTGAGTGAGAGAGAGGGAGGGGCGCGTTTTATAGGGATAGGGGGCATCCAAGGGGCCATGCGCCCAGCCATGGGCATGCCCCTCCCCTCATTTCATTCATGTAGGTGGACACTCCACTCACACAAAATCCTTTCAATTCCCTCCACTCAAAAACCCACTCAAATTCCCATTAAATTTTCACCAAATTTAATGCAAACTCTCATTAAATAAAACTCGTTTTATTTATTAAGAATTTTTTTAATTACTTTAATGACAAACATTCTCATATAACCCCTTGCTAGTATTTCATTTCACATGCAAAAACACTTTCTGCAATTTCACCCGAAAACCCATTTCGGTATCTAGTAAAATAAATTTATGCGCTTGTTATTCTTTCCGGCATGAAACTTTTGCTCCAATTGGATGTCGATGTCTCTTAAGTGCGCCACCCTACGGTTCGCGAATAATGCGTACATGATCGAGACCCCTCTCGGATCAATAATCAGAAGAGGGATCTGGAGACCCATAATGACTCCCACACATTCAGCGATGACTTTCTTGTGATCGCGAGAACCTTTTACGCTAGTATCTTAATACCTTTGTTTTGCTATATATTACATGTCCGAGATTCGATCAACGGTATATCCATACCTAGTTTGATCTCGTTACTGACATGCACTCTTTTCTCGTTCCCGTGATATAACATTCTAGTGATCAAATCAGTTGCTTGCAAGCTAATCATTGTGATATCACCGAGAGGGCCCAAAGCATATATATCCGTCATCGGGATGAAAAAAATCCACTCTCGATCCATGGGCCTCAACATAACACTTTAGTATTTCTGAACCCATCTTTATAATCACCCTGTTACGGTGTGACGTTTGATGTTATCAAGAAAATCTTTCGGTGTTAGTGATTGACATGATTCATGGTCTAAGGATTAGGATCACTTCGTAAGTTGTTATAGCAATATAAACTCAATGACGTTGATCGTAATTATATACTTCGGATGAATGTTCATCACACCATTCCATTAATGTTGTGACCTTGTTATTAACAACATCTAATGTACATATCAGGACTAACACTCAAGACATTTATTAATACTAAAAAACCAGGACTATGTAATTGGTACTAAAGTCCCCCCTTTAGTCATGCTCATATCTATCCCTATAGTACACAACTCCAGGGTTGTCTTCGTCTTCGTCATCGTCGGCATTGCTAGGCGCACGCGGCTGGATCCTCAGCCCAACCATAGCATATTCCAGGGGCACCTGCCACTCCGGCCTCAGATTCACGACGTGTGGGGGAGGGGGCTCCCATATGAAGATGCCCTACGCCCGCGGTTTTCACCACCGCCACCCTTCTTATGGCTCTTTGGCGGGTGCGAGCATCGCAGGTGGGGATGATCTCCCTGCACAATGTAGCGCATCACGCCAACGATAGCCCGGTTCGACCACCATAGGCAGTGACCGGCTTCGTTGTGGTTCACCATGGGAGGGTCGTCACCCTTGTACCTGGCGATCTCCCTTTCCTGTCGGTTAGTGAAGAGACTTTTATGGTGTCGTAGTTTTCGGGATACCAATGGGGATCCATCCGTTGATCCGACGTTAGATCATGGTAGAAGTGGTTCGTGATGGCCGCCTGTCGGGCGGAACCATGAGGCACAGGAGGGACAGGAACCCCTCTAGCGTTGAGCATCCAGCCGGAAGGCGGCCGGTAGCCCGGCGGGCATGGGTAGCTAGAGGTGCATAATGTCTCGGTCTTCTGGAGGGTCAGAATGGCCCAGTATGCGCTGACCACTGTTGTGAGAGACAAAGGTGTGGATGTGTGGATAGCCATGGCGCGGTCAGCCTATATATAGAGGGAACAGCGAGAAAACATGACGGGAAGCAGTGGGAAATGACGGAAAATATCTTTAGTCCTGATTAGTGGCTACAACTGGGAATAAAAGCTCTGATCAGAGGGAAAGGGTGGGAAAACTTGGCGGGAAGCGGTGGGAAATATCTCAGGCTGGCTTACGATGTGATATGTCTGTGTTATGGCTAGAATCGTGGCATATATAGTTTGTGAAGCAACAACCGAATTAAAGTTTCACATTTAAAAATACAAAACCCTTCGCGTGCTGTCATGTTATGTGTTTTAGCTGCAATGAAAAATATTAAACTTGTAAAATTGCAAACATCATAAAATATCCTTCACAAAATGAGCTTTCATGTCTCATGGCATTTAGGTTCACAATATGTGGCCGTCTAGCCAGATTTGAACTAGAGGTACACAATATGAGGCCATGAACTTCTTGGCGTATGTCCCTTGCTTATGATCGCTTCAGCCGTAACCATGGAGCATCTTCTTTACTTAACGGGATGCTTGGGTCAGTTTTCACTGTGAAGGGTGGAATTTCATCAAACTTATTATATGTGTGTCTTGTCCTCGACTCCCACGATGTTTCCTTTCCCTGAAAAAACTAAGTGACGCTTTGGCTCATCGTATGATGTATTCGTTTGCTTTTTTTTCTTTTTTCGGTCTAGAGGACATGTCCTTCACATAGAAAACCTGAGCCACATCATTGGCTAGGACGAATGGTTCGTCTCTGTAACCAAGATTGTTGAGATCCACCATTGGCATTCCATACAGCTGATCTACCTTCACCCCTTCTCCATTCAGGTTGACCCATTTGCAGCGAAACAAAGGGACCTTAAAAGTAACTCCATAGTCAAGTTCTCATATTTCCTCTATGTAAGCATAGTATGTGTCCATTTGCCCATTCTTGTCTATTGCATCAAAGTGTACACCACTATTTTGGTTGGTGCTCTTTTTATCTTGGGCGATCGTGTAAAATGTATTCCCATTTATTTCGTACCTTTAAAAATTCAATATAGTAGAAGATGGTGACCCGGCCAACAAGTAGAGTTGATCTCCAACAGTGGTGTCATTCATGAGATGTGTTTCCAACCAACCGCTAAAAGACTTCATGTGTTCATCTCTAATCCAGGAGTCAGCCTTCCCCGGTTTGTTGGAGCGTACAATATTTTTGTGTTCCTCGATATACAGAGCTACCAAGGTGGAATTATGTAGAACTGTGTAGTGTGCTTGACTAAAAGATTGCCCGTCCCTACATATCATTGCTTTCTTTACCAGCATGCCTTTTCCACTCAGTCTCCCCTCATGTCGCGAGTCAGGAACACCAATCGGCTTAAGGTCAGGAATAAAGTCAACGCAAAAACAATGACCTCCTCTATTCCATAGCCCTTGGAGATGCTTCCTTCTGGCCTAGCACGGTTATGAACATATTTCTTCATGACTCCCATGAACCTCTCAATGGGGAACATATTGCGTAGAAATACAGGTCCGAGAATGGCAATCTATTCCACTAGGTGAACCAGGAGATGCGTCATAATATTCCAAAACTAACAAGACATTATACCACATCCTTCTTTAAACTTGGCAGAATATCTCGATTGATTACCTTATGAGATATTGCATTAAGGAATGCACATAGGTTCACAATGGGTACTCGAACATTTTCAGGTAGAAGCCCCCTCAATGCAACCGGAAGCAACTATGCCATAATCACGTGAAAGTCATGAGACTTCAGGTTTTGGAATTTTTCTCTTCCATATTTATTAGCCCCTTTTATTAGACAAGAAGCTAGACGGCACCTGACAAGGTTATACCCTACGGGTACGTGACTTCAGCATACCTGGTCCAGCCCAAGGAAGGCCCACAGCAGACATACGCTGGCCCATGAAGATTTTCGGGTGGCCAAGGCCCATGACGCCTTCGGATCCTTGGAGAGCAAGACTAGCATAGATAGGAAATTCAAAGGGGTGAAACCCTAGAACCTGTAACCGACTAGGACTATACCCGAGACCTGCCTAAAGTCTATATAAAGGCCAGGAGGGCACGTCCTAGATCTCTCGACTCATACT
The DNA here is from genome assembly GCA_030063025.1 of Avena longiglumis. Lineage (NCBI taxonomy): Eukaryota > Viridiplantae > Streptophyta > Magnoliopsida > Poales > Poaceae > Avena > Avena longiglumis. Next base: position 402,070,573 of record CP125975.1, read on the forward strand.
TTCGCACACACCTCCACGCCAGATCGAATCAAGACCAGAACCTTCTTCCCAGTAATCAAGAGCGCACAAGCAGAGTAGGGTTTTCTCCGGGGCCTGAACTGTAAATCTCGTGTCCCGGTTTCTTGTCCGTTAACCGCTCCATGACTCCAAAGATCCCCATCTTCTCCAAAACCCAAGTCCATAACAATGGGCATTGACGAGATTAAACCGCCAATTGGCGCCGTTCGTGGAAACGGGGCTTGATTGTGCGATCGTGACGGTCCCGACCGATCGATCTACAACTCCGGGCGACGGATAATCACCTCCTCTTCGCACTTTCGACTTCACCGCCCACTCGGCCACCATGAAGGATTTCGAGCCGTAGGCGACGGACTCAAATTTTGTTCGGGAGCTTCGCCTCGAGGTGGGACAACCGCACCCTCCGCCTTCCCGGCGGATGCCCGTGCATCAATCAGCCCGCCTCGTGGGCTCCACATCCCGCTACGCACATCACCATCGATGATGAGTTCTACAACAAAGCAGTTGCAACTCCGATCAGGCGATCCACCTTCGGATGAAGGGACCTACGGTTCGATCCAAAGTCAGCAGCGAACCGATCAACGAAGCGCTACCAATGCGCCGCGATCATCCAGAGCAGAAACGCCTAACCCGCCGCCCAACACGAACCCCAACCCGCAGATGTAAACGGCGAAACGGCGGAAAAGAAGCCAATCCCACCCGGGGAAAACAACGCCACGCCATCCAACTTAGCAAAGAAGGATGGGTCCAGCACGCTGCGTCGCCAAAGCGATATAGTCCTACCCGTGGACTCCCACGTGACCCATCGATGGCATACCACTACCTCCTCATCGAGGAGCACAAGAAGCAAGTCAAGATGCAGGAGACGCTCGACAAACGCAAGCAAGCAGCCTCCGAGTCCAGCGCGCGACAAGCTGCGCTCTCCGCCATGGCACCCGGCTCTAGCCTAACGGAAACCAGGGAAACAAGCACCGCTCGCGGGTGGAGAACATGGCTCCCAAGGAACGCCATGATGTGACCCGAACTCCCCCCACATCGTTCATGGATATGGATGCCGACGGCAACATCCTCCCGAAGACACCGCAAGCTGCGATCATGGCAGCCATCGTATCTCGCGCCCACCAACCTCGGAAGGGGACCAAAGAGCCATTCATAAGTCCGCACTCACCGGACTCGACTCGCGGAGCTGCGCTCCACGAAGATGCTCCGGAGTCAAGAAGAAAGCTCCACGACGCGATCGAGCCCCACCCTTCATTCAAGAGGAGGAGCACGACCTTCCTCGAAGGAATAAGAGCTCGCATCGCCATAAACGCGACTACGACGCCAGAGACGCGCTTACATAGCGCAAAATCGACAAAGCACGAGCCAAACGCGCATGCTCGTCTGAGTCTGAGATGGATGAAGATGAAGGAGAACTCTTGTGGAGCTCGACAATCAGCAGATCTTCGCAACACAGATACCACGCACTTCAAGCTTCCTTCGATACCCGTTCGACCACGCGCAAGATCCAAAATCTTGGCTCGCCGATCATCATCATTCATTGCCAGTTTCATCTTTTCACTGCCTTCTTCTCATCGCCGCCCGCCGTTGACCGATCCACCCGCTGCTTGATGTCACGAAGTGATCAAGCTGAGGATGTCAAGCCGAGCGTTTTTGCTGTTCTTTCTGCTGTTCATGCTTTTCTTGTCTCATGCCTTGTTTTCTGGTCAGCTGACGTTACAGGCCCGCTACGCGAACGCTGAGGCCGACGTGCCGCTGGCTTGTGTCCACCGGCCTGTTCAGCGCAATGGCAATGGTTTACGGAATTTGCTTATGCTGCGAGCCACGCTTAAGTCGCTGGACGCTTTTTCGCTTCTCAGGACGCTTTTTCGGATCGAGGCGAACCCGAAGAAAATCAGAGCCATCATGACGATGGAGAAGCCGAAAACCTCAAGGGCGCCCAAAGAGCTCGCAGGACTAGTAGCGGCGCTAAGGTGTTCATCACCGCATGGGCGAGAAGGCCCTACCATTCTACCACCGCCAGAAGCGCATAAGTTCGAGTGGACACAAGAAGCCAACAACGATTCGAAAAGCCTGCTGCTCCTTCCACCTCGCCTGCTTTGGTCACGCCAAAGGAGCGCGAGCCCTCATTGTACATAGCATCCACACATCAGGTGGTCAAGACTGCATCGTGGTCGAACGACCAAGAAGGCAAGACCCACGGGTCCAAATACCAATTTACTACCTCACGAGGTAATCGACACCAACAAAACAGGTACCTCACTACTGTGGTTAGCCTACACGTGTTCATGACGGCTCGACTGAGCCATTACTTCCTGTGAGCACCAAGTGATGGTCGCCAACGAGGCACCCTCAATAGCATCCTCGAATAATCCAGAGGCCACAGACGGGTGGCCCTATGGGGCATCGAATCGTCACCCTTGGACATCGCTTCACGAAGCGATACGAATCAAATCTCAAGTCCTTCCGACTTCCTGGTACATTGATGGAGCTGCACGCCAGACACCCCTGCATATGTCGCAGTCATGGACAATGCACTTCGACGGCTCCAAGCGTGAAGCCGGAGCAGGGGCAGGGGTCATATTGACCTCCCCGCAAGGCGACAAGATGAAGTATGTTCTTCGGATGAAATTCAGAGCCTCCAACAATGAGGCCGAATACGAAGCCCTCATCCATGGCATGAGGATGGCAAAGATATGCGGCGCAACGCTACCGTCATCTACGGTGACTCCAACCTCGCCGCCCAACAGACGATGAATGAGTGCGACGACACCGAAAAACATGATCGCCATCGCCGCCTACAACACACTCAAGGCGACCGACGTTGCGTAACTTCGCACGCTGGAAGGAGAGCAACGAGGAAGCCGATAGACTCGCCAACATCGGCTCCACTTTGCTAAAAGTGCCACCGTGAGTGTTCCTAACAGATCTCGCGCATCATCCATCAAGCGAAAGTTCCCAAGGTATCACCCGAAGAAGCGTAACACTGGAGATACGCCACCAAGGACACGAAGGACCAAAAGTCGGACACAGAGGTAGCCATGGTCAACCTAATGCAGGTCATGGAAGTCGAAGAAACTTGACGCGACCATACCTCCAGCTCTTGATAACCGGAGAATTGCCGACAAAACAGACGCCAGATCTCGGCGTCAAAAGCCTTCACCATCATCAACGGCGAGTTGTAAAAGCGCAGCATCACGGGTGTACTTCAACGGTGCGTCACCATCGACGACGGCAAGGCCATACTCCAAGACATCCATGAAGGCATTCGCGGCCACCACGCAGGCAGCCGCTCCCTTGTCGCCAAAGCTCTACGAGCAGGATTCTATTGGCCAACGGCCATGAGCGACGCAAAGGACATCGTCTGTAGATGCAACGGATGCCAACGGTTCGCCGACAAACCGCACGCACCTGGGTCCGAGCTCAGACCCATACCTATAGCTTGGCCTTTCGCTCAATGGGGCCTCGACATGATCGGCAAACTGCCAAAATCCTCGAAAGGGGGACACGTCTTCCTCCTGGTTGCAGTCGACAAATTCACCAAGTGGATCGAGGCCATGCCGGTCACCAACCAGAAAGGCAAAACCGCCAAGTTCTTCGAGTCTATTGTCTATGTGTTCGTGATACCACACAAAGATCATCACCGACAACGGATCGAACTTCATCTCCGAAGAATTTGTGACTTCGCGAAGGCCTTGGGATCAACATCACGACGCCTCAGGGCACACCCGCAAACGAACGGCAAGTGGAAAAGGCCAACGGCCTAATCGGCGCCGCATCAAGAAGCGCCTCATGAGCTCACTCAACAAAAGTCGGAAATTGGACGAAGAGCTACCATCCGTCCTGTGGAGCTTACGGACCACGCCAAACAGCTCCACCGCCACACACCATTCTTCATGGTACACGGAGACGAGGCCGCAGTTACCACCGGCACGCCACCAGGCCTCGGGTCGCCGCCATAAAAGCCGAATCCACGATTGCACTTTAAGACACCGCCGATACACTCGACGAAGCACGGATATAGCAGCAGCTGATCACGGTGTACCAGCAGAGTCTCCGAACTACCACACCACGCCGGTCATACCAAGGTCCTTCGTCGAAGGAGACCTCGTCTTGCGACTCAAGAAAAAGCGACCGAATAAATTCGAGTCACCATGGGAAGGACCCTACGTCATCACCGAAGTCATCCCAGGTGGTGCCTATCGCCTCAAGCACATGGAGTCTGGAGTCGCATACTCCAACCCATGGAATATCTCGCACCTGCGACGATTCTATCCGTAGCAACCTACCCCCTTTTACTTTCAATAAGGCTTTCAGCCAAGGCTATTCAGCCGAACAATGTACCTCCTCCATTACGATATAAATAAAGCTAAGTGTCTCGCCCCAAAACTTCGGTTCACTATTTTCTGCAACTTTACTACATGCTACAAACGCACTCGGGGGCTCCCCCCACCTCACGATTTCATCGACTGAGGACCAAACGTACACTCGAGTAGTCGACAACGCCAGCAAACGAAAAGGACACGATTCAATCAAAGTAATCGTGCTCACAAACAAACAAACCTTTACAACAAAGGGCACAACACGCCAAATTAAATATACAAATTTTACATCTATCTCTTTACGTACTACCTATGTTGAAGAATAACCTGGCGCTGCTCAAACAAATCTACAACTGTTCGCATATCGCCATAGAGCCGTGAATGCGGACAAGATGTCCCACTCGCCACCATCGGGCGAAGAGGTGGCCCAGCGCCACAAAGAGCCAAATCCACGCCAGCCGGTGCAGCCTCACAAGAGACAACGCAACCTTCACTCCTGCGACAAGCCGCCGCACCAGCTCCTTGACATTGCTTACGCTCAAACTTCGATGTAAGACCCGCAAGGCTTGTCGGTATGGCATCCAAAGGAACATGACGCAAAGACCGAGGCAAGCGATGTTCCGCACTTCGGAGCACCCGAAACTTGATGAACACGATCCCGCACCGCCGCCAGCTATGGCGCGATCACGATCCATCCGTAAGAAGCCGCGGCCTCCATGTCCCGTTGAGTCAAGCAATTGACCAACAGCGACATGCTCCTTTTCTTCCTCGAGCAAGATTCGCACCGCAACAATCGCACAAAATAAGAGTAAGGCCAAAGGCTCATCCAAGAACCGAGCTACAACTCGAACCAAAGAATAACCTACATTGCAGCTGCTCGACAGCAACCAGCTCCGCCATCAAGTATTCCTCTCGCTGCACCACGATCCGCTTTGACTTCCAAACGCCGGCATGACCACAGAACCCGAGCAACTCCTCTCCGCATCGCGACACGATCCCGAAGGAAAGTGAGATGCGAGGAATCATCCAAGGATGGTCGCAAGGGCATTGCGGATGGGGCGTCAAGGATCAAGACCAAGGAACCTAGAGCAAAGAAAGAAAGAAAGGAACACAGACATTCAGCCAAGGATAGAGCACAACTCAGAGGAATTCATCAAATATATAAGGCCACTATGTGGCACAAGGATGGTATTCTTCAAGATATTTACAACAAAAGTAGACTACAAACTACCCTACGTCTACTACGCCTAAGACGCAGGACCCTGAGTCGCCTCGAGCCGATCGCTTAGCTTTGGCCCGCCACGCAGAAGGCATACTGGACAAAGAAATCAATGAGCTTGGGCTATACGCTTGCAGAAAGGCATAGGAAGCAAAGGCTACCTCGGATCCATCCGCAGCCGCCGGCATCCGAGAGGTGATCTAGGTCGATCCAGCTCCGCCCACCGCCAAGGCCATCGCCAGCCGACGGACGCCGATGCCCTTCGCTTGTACGCCGCAGCGCCGGTGACAGAGCCTCCGCCAGAGCATCCACATCATCAAGGGTTGCGCCTTCGGGACAAGCTCCTTGTAGAAGCGACCAAGGACCTCTTCGCCTTGGCAAGGAGTTGACGACGGTGCAGCGTCTTCGACCGCCAAGGGCATCATCTAGAGCACCTGCTCGAGCATCATGGTCGAACTCGATGCCTGCGGCATCTGAGACAAAAATAAGAAAAGCAGCATAGAAGAAGACCCGAAGAAAAAGAAACAAGTACAAAACTAGCACTCACCCGAAATAGCCTTGGCAGTAGCCATGAGCTTCGCCGCCACCTCTCTTTCACGAGCAGCCGCAACGGTGGCCAGCTACTCCTCACGATCTGCGGCCTCCTGCTGCAGACGCTCCTTCGATTCGGCTGCCTTAGTCAGCTCTAGCTCGAGGCGTTCTTTCACGCCAATGGCGGCTTCGGCCTTCTGCTCCGATTGACCAAGGTTCTTTTTGAGAGCGTCGACCTCACGGAGGGAATCGTTATGCTCCTCTGCATTTAAGACAAGCAAGTGTCAAAGAACAGGACCAGGATAAATAAGAGAGGCATTAATAGACAGATGGATACCTTGAAGCTGCCGAAGGTTCGCCTCTAGCGCCAGGCGCTCTTGCACCAGCCACTTGGCCTCCTGCACAAAAGGCTGCAGAAAAAGAAATAGCAGTAAGAAAAGGGCTTGGGGGCTACGCCCAACACAAAGGAGTAAAAACAAAATTCGCACACGAAGACACTCGGGGGCTCCCCCCGTGACATGAAGCAGAAAAACTTACATGCTCTGATGGTGACTCTGAAGAACCTCGGAATTTCGAGGCGCAACCACCTGCACCTCCTGCAACGGAGGATCCGGAGCCGCGCCACCCGAAGTCGCCACCGTCTGAGGCGGAGGAGACGCAATTTTCGACTCCCCCATCATCTCCCGCGCACCACCACTGGAGGAATCATGGGAGGAATGCCTGCATACGAACCAATCAACATAAGCGCAACAACCATGAAGGAAAAAGGACAATACTACAAAAAGAAACTTACGAGCCCAAGGAGCTCAGTCAAGATGAGGAGTCCTTCGGGCTCTCTTCTCCTCCTTCTTTTCTTCCTTCTTCTCCTCCTTTTTCTCTTCCTTCTTCCGCTTCACTGGCGGGTGCGGCGATACAGCCCGCACAGGAATGGCAGGAATAGGAGAAGTAGAACCCCCATGACTGTCACTATGACGCTCAAGGCCCAGAGGGTTTCTGGGAGTCGGAGGAGTCGAGGCATCCGAAGACTCGCTGGATCTCCGTGATTGTTTTCGCGTATGATCCTCACTCGACTCGTCTGCATCTTCCGCTGGAGATCGCGCCGACGGTAGCTCGGACACGAAATCAACCACTTCAGTATCCGGGGCATTAGGATACCTTTCGGGCAACGGCGGTACCATGCCCGGCACTTTGAAGCTCTGCAAAATCAGAAGGAACTTTGTTAGCAAACAAAGGAAACAAAAACACAGCCGACCAAAAGCACTACGTGCACGAATCTACACCTCGGTACGGCCAACGTCGAAGAAAATGGAGGAGTTAGCGACTTCCCCGGGATCTCTTCTCCGGCTTTGAACTTCAGCAGCGCGCGAAGGGCCCTGTCAAGATCCCCCTTGGACATTTTCTCAGCCGAAACCCTCATAGGATCATGGCGCCCAGAATAAAGAAACATCGGGTACGCCCTTGCTTGGAGAGGCTGCACCCGACGCTCAAGAAAATTCCGGATGATGTCCACGCCGTTCACCTCCTTCTCCGGAATCAGCTGGAGATCCTCCACCCAACGGTAAAGGGCCTCTATCTCCTCCACCTCACCGTCCAAGATTTGGTTTTTCCAAGACCTTTTTCGCTCAATCATTTGGGAGGGGTCAAAGGGAACAAGACCAAAATCTTGCCCGGGCACTATGGAGTCGCGGATATAAAACCATCACCTCCGCCAGTACTGGACAGATTCGGACATGGAAAAGGAAAAGAAGAGCAGATTGGGACTAAGGGAGATGATGAAACCCCCAATGGGATACACACCATCCGAAACAGATTGCCTCTTCACGGAATAGAGCTTACGGAAGAGGCCAAAGTGCGGCTCAATTCCAAGCCAGCACTCGCAAAAAGTGATAAAACACGCAATATGGAGAAGAGAATTGGGAGACAGATGATGAAGTTGAATCCCATAGAAGAAGAGCAGTCCACGGAGGAAGTCATGGACCGGAAAAGAAAACCCACGCAAGACGAAGGCGAGAAACATAACCCGATACCCAGATGGGGGACGGGGGATTACCTCATTGCCGGGGAGTTTGACGGCCTCCCTATCTTGTGGGATCAGGCCCCGCTCGCGAAGCTTGCGGAGATCGCTCTCCCGCGTCTCTGATCGCCGCCAGCCACCATCGGTGACGCGAGTAGCGACGGTGCCCTTCTTTCCTCCAGCGGTGCTGGTCCCAACCGCAGATGAAGATTTCTTGGTTTTCCCCATTGCGCTACGGCGGCGTCGACAGTGAAAACGCAGAAAGAACGACGGAAATGTGGAAGGAAATCCCAGCGCGAAGCAAGAATCGCTCGAGCACAAAGAGGCAGTGAACACAAGAACTGGTGCGGTGAAAACAAACCACGGTTTCCCCCAATGATTATAACAGCGAAGACGACGAACGGCAGCCGTCCATCCAGAAGACCTAACGCCAACGGCAGATCTGACCGTACACGTGTCAGCATCACAACGAACCGTCGTTACCACACCGTCCACTATGCGCGGAAATCGAGGAGACGCCATAATTATCTCCACCCCGCGCGCGACCGTTCAATTCAAAGTCAGCAAGTGGGACCCACGTTCGTCCAGTCAAGTCATCTCTAGCGTAGCAGACGCTTGAGGTCATCGATCGTCAACACTGATGTCATCAAAAGCAATACTAGCACCAACTACAATTCTTCGGCTCCACAGCTACGAGTACTCACTCGAATCTTCGATTCGACTAAATACTCGGGGGCTACTCCTATCGTGAGCTGGCCGCACCCGGAAGATGAATAACGACAAAGTATTTTCTTCGAGTCCTACGTCGAGTCTACGACTCCACTACGGACTCGGGGGCTACTCCCATAGGGATGGTGGATTTAAGCATCCAAAATTTTTTGAGTCTTACGGACTTAACAACTGAACAATGATTGAACTAAAACTCGCCGAGTTCTACGACTCAAGTACACTGGGTTACTCCTATAGGATACCTGGTCGCACCCTATGAATTCTTCGATGCGATCTTCGGATCAAGACGAAAAACTTTTGGCATCTCTGCCCAACAAGCCGAGTGAGCGACAATCTCCTTGGCCACCAAACACCTCCGCGGTGACAAATGTTCGGATGTTGCGTCATGACGCAAAGATAAGACCGCAGATATCATCGGCGGCCGCAACGCATATGACCAAGGCTCGCTAGTACAAATCCATGTCAACAGGCGTGATGAAAAATCCTGACGGACGCGTTGGGTACATTAATTAAAATCACTAGAATTCCACTCCTGTAAGTCCTCCGCGGCCTGAGTCGAATTACGCAAGCATATGTTCCAGGTCCGAGTTGAGGGACTCGAACCTGAGGAAGATCGTGTTGTTTCGTCCTAAGACAGTTAGCTGACCCTGATCCGTCGGGTGAGTCAGGCACACGTATCAACAAATCCCTACACACATATACTGTTTATACATAGTTGCACCCGAAGGATTGAAGAGTCATCAGCCGAATCTACGATTCGACTAATCACTCGGGGGCTACTGACAAGGTTATACACTACGGGTACGTGACTTCAGCATACCTGGTCCAGCCCAAGGAAGGCCCACAGCAGACATACGCTGGCCCATGAAGATTTTCGGGTGGCCAAGGCCCATGACGCCTTCGGATCCTTGGAGAGCAAGACTAGCATGGATAGGAAATTCAAAGGGGTGAAACCCTAGAACCTATAACCGACTAGGACTATGCCCGAGATCTGCCTAAAGTCTATATAAAGGCCAGGAGGGCACGTCCTAGATCTCTCGACTCATACTTTTGCACACACCTCCACGCCAGATCGAATCAAGACCTCAGAACCTTCGGTTCCGCCGTAATCAAGAGCAGACAAGCAGGAGTAGGGTTTTCCCTCCGGGGGCCTGAACCTGGGTAAATCTCGTGTCCTCTGGTTGCTTGTCTGTTAATCGTTCCACGATCTCCAGCATCCCCATCTTCTCCAAAACCCAAGTCCATAACAATGGGCATTGACGAGATTAAACCTCGTCAGCACCTTGATACTGTAAAGGACTTCAAAAAAATATTTCCTTCTCTGCTTTGGTAAGAGCATAGCTGGCATGACTTAAGTGACGCCCTTTATCCGTCTTGTTCTATGTATGCATGTTCTTTGGGTCTTTCATAAGTTGCTGGTCCTCCCGTGCTTCTGGTGTATATTTTGTCTTCCCATACACGCCCAGGAATGCTAGCAGGTTCACACAAATATTCTTCGTCACGTGCATCACGTTGATTGAAGAGCGAACATGTAGGACTTTCCAATAGGGTAGCTCCCAAAATATAGATTTCTTCTTCCACATGGGCGCGTGTCCGATAGCGACGTCGTTCGGAACAGATTGACCGCCAGGACCCTTTCCAAATATTACTTCTATGTCCTTGACCATACCAAACACATCATCACCAGTAGGAAGGTCAGGCTTCTTCTGGTGATCTGCCTCACCTTTGAAATGCTTGCCTTTCTTTCTTACGGGATGATTGGTCTGAAGAAATCGTCGATTCTCCAGATACACAACCTTATTGCATTTATGCAAATATGTACCTCCAGTCTTATCTAAATAGTGCATGCATGCCTTATATCCCTTGGTTGTCTGTCCTAAAAGGTTACTAAGAGCAGGCTAATCATTGATGGTTACAAAAAGCAACCCTCGTAGGTCAAATGGCTCCTGTTTATGCTCATCCCACACATGTACACCTTGTTTTCCCCATAGCATTAAGATTTTTTCAACTAATGGCCTTAGGTGCACAAAAATATTGTTGTCGGGTTGCTTCGGGCCTTGGATGACCACTGGTATCATAATAAACTTACACTTCATGCACAACCAAGGAGGAAGGTTGTAGATATATAGTCACAGGCCAGGTGATGTGACTGCAGCTCTGCTCTCCAAAAGGATTCATGCCATCCGTACTTAGACCAAACCATAAGTTCCTTGCGTCAACTGTAAAGTCCGGGAAGTCTCTCTCGATGTTTCTCCACTACGACCCATCAACGGGGTGTCTCAACTTCCTGTATTTTTTATGGTCTTCTTTGTGCCATCGCAACAACCTGACATGCTCTTTATTTGTGAACATACGTTTCAACCGTGTTATTATAGGAGCATACCACATAACCTTAGCACGAACCCTCTTACAGGGGGGCTCGCCCTCAACATCACCAGGGTCATCTCGTCTGATATTATACCGCAATGTAGTGCATACCGGGCATTTATATAAATTCCCGTAATCCTCAATGCGGTAGAGGATACAATCATTAATGCATGCATGTATCTTCTGCACATATAATCCTAGAGGGCAGAGAGTATTATTTGCTTCGTACATACTCTCAGGAAATTCGTTATGATTTGGAAGCTTCGGCTTCATTATTTTTAGCAACTTTTCGAATGCGGAGTCAGCTAGACCACACTCTGCCTTCCATCGCAGCAATTCTAGTGTGGTACCGAGCTTTGTGCTGCCATCTTTGCAATTTAGGCACAACAATTTTTGTGATCTTCTAACATTCCCTCTAACTTCAACTTCTCATTTTTTGTTTCACAGTCTCGCTTTGTATCAGAAATGACCCGACCAAGATCATCGGCAGGCTCATCTGATTCTCGTTCTTCACCTCCTTCCTCTTTATTGTCTTCCATTGTAGCATCACCATATTCAGGAAACATATGATGATAGTTGTTATCATCATCCTCTTCTTATTCATTGTCTTCCATCATAACCCCTCTTTCTCCATGCTTGGTCCAGCAATTATAGTTGGGCATGAAACCTTTCATAACCAGGTGTCCGCGAATGATTTTTGAGGAAGAGTACTCCTTGTCGTTCCGACATTTAACACATGGAAAACGCATAAAACCATTCTCTTTGTTTGCCGTAGCCACATCAATAAATTTATCGATGCACTTAACGTACTCGGGTTCACGTCGGTCACCGTACATCCATTCTTGCATGTTCATCTGCATCATATAATTAAGTTTATCAAAAATCATTACAGAACATCATAAATAATGAAATGACCACTTCACATTTACACATGCATTATATCAATGATAGATGAAAGGATAAGGCTGCTAACCTCGATCGAGGAGGAAAGAAAGAGGAGAAAGCTCAAGTGTGGCTCGGGCACCTCATATCATTTTTGTTTTGTGAGAAATCAAACGACATCATTCACTCAAGCATTTCATCGAACACCTCGCGTTCATAGGAAAAAAAGATAGCACACACCTCTCACACCATCCACCAAGAAAAAACAGAGGGAGGGAGAGGGCTGGAGCGGCGTATTTATAGGCAGGAAAACTATTCGTCCTGGTTTGTAATATAAACCGGGACTAAAGGTATGCGGTAGGCCATGTGTCTGGCATAATACCTTTAGTCCCGGTTTGTGTTAGAAATCGGGACGAAGGCCTCCGCCTCCCGAGCGACGCGCCAGCCGCTCGAACCGGGACGAACACAAGCATTAGTCCCAGTTTATGGCGGAACCAGGACTAATGGTCCGGATGAAAGACTTGTTTTCTATTAGTGATCACTAGGTATAAAGAAAACTAAAATGGACAAAACCACATGTCTCCACGGTTTCACTTGTCCTCCTCAAATGAATTAGTATTCTTGAGTATCTTGCAACAAGTTCTAAGTAGCTTCACAGAGATTTATATAAGGTTTCTTAAGTAAACTGAATTTCAAGATATTTTGTTTGATTTATCGTTGCTCACCTCATATATCCTGTGGTGAATTTCAAGATTGCCTCTTGGATACAAGGCTCCAAAAGGGTTTTGCACTGGAACCTAGAAATTGCTAGTTATCATTTTAACCACGGTCAATTGTTTTTATGTTCACATAGGTTTAACAATTGAATATCAAAGTTGTTGTACTATTTCCATGGTATTTAAAAGATATCGCCTTATTAAGAAACAGTAAAACTCATGACATATAATGGAGTGCGGAGCAAACAGATCAAGAAAATCTTCGATCTTGTGGATACAGTCACGTGATACACGGTGCAAGTAAGATTTTCCCTATCAAGGCTGACTTATTTAGTAACTTTTAAATATTTTTATTAGTAGTTGTTGCCACTTTACGAAGGTGTATTCTAGTGTGTAGACGACTATCTTCATCGTGCTAGACAATGTAGTCATGTGGAACTTGAGGTTCGAGGTTTGGCTATGAAAGTACTTGTGATAACTGTTTATTGTTCTAACTCTAGGTGTACACCCCGACACACTCCTTACGCGGCGATCTCTCTTCCCTAGATAATGTGCTCATCTGTGGTCGTGACACAATAACCATATCCTTTGCTCTCATTACTAAGTAGCCGTGTGGACGACCAACTAAGAATTATTTGTTTTTGTAGTATGGTGTATAAGTCAAACTATTGAAGACTAATTATGTTGGTTATGTTTTAGTTTGGGTCAAAAAAATTGATATGGATTTGTTTAAATCGAAATTGAATCAGTAATGGTAAGTTTAATATGATCACGAGACCGGTCCACTTTACAACCAACATATTTTGGCCCTAATAAGAGTGAAAATAAGCCGTATTTATTTATACAGAACTTTAATACTTATTGATAAATGTAGACCTTTTATTTATTACGTTTAGCAAATTTTAACAAACATCAACATGCTAAGTTTAAGATCATCTTGTGTTGTTCTACAATTCTAGCACAACCAAATTACTAGATCTAACAAATATAGCAAGGGCAAGACCACATGTCACCATAGTTTAACTTGTCATAACTAGATGAATTATATTGTATATATGGGTTCATTCCTATTTTAGTACCTTTAAATACCTTACAGAAAGCTCAAAATATCTTAATAGACACTTCTATATAGTTCCTTAAGTAAATTGAATTTTGAAGATTGTATAAGGAATCGTGAGGGCTTTTCCCTCAAATTACTGAAGTTTCTCATTTTCTATCTTTGTAATCAAATATATTTTTGAGCTCTATATGGATTTAAAAAAATCAGGTGGTAATGTGTGCATACTCTTTACTTGGTATTAATAAGGAACCACCTTAATGGCCACTAGGTCGAACAACCAACTAATTTGCGATACACACTGTAATACGTAGATATATTGGAGTATTCTAGAGTTAGAGATAGACTTGGTTTAGAATTTCTTTGTACTCCAAGAACCTTCCCTGTGTATCTCTATGTATACACCTGCGAGGGTCAGATCAATAAACAACAAAAATATTAGGGTTATATAATTCTTATATGATATCAAGTTAAAAACCCTGCTCATGCAGTATTAAACAAATTCTGCAACCTACATCAAACTCACACGAAGGACTGGAATATCCTAGACGTGAGGGAGAGTGTTAAGAATATAATATATTGTCTACCTTTTTTCAATCAGTTCGAACTTGATTAAGTTGGTTAATGCATAAATTCAATACACACATGCTTTGTACTAGGTATTGAACTAACATTCCTCATAAAAGACAAGTGGGAAACTTTGCGCCATCTGACTTTTTGTTTGGCAGCCTCCAAAAAGGGGAGAATAGGTAGTGTTTATAGGCTAGAAAGAGTTCTATTACTTATTTTGGGAAAGTTACAAGACTTGGCATGTACTTTCATAGTATTAATTCTTGTGTGAATTGTAATGTGTATGCTGGTCTTGCTACACTTGCTACTCATTCATTTGATGCTTGGTCCAGCTCTTCAGGGTTGAGTGACATTGCTACTACTAGTTGGAGGCATTTTCCTTGGATCATTTGTCCCTCTTCGATTGGTTTGTGAGGGGTGTGAGGCAGAGACGATGAAGGTGATTCAAATGTGGCCTTGGCTTCGGTGTTGGGGTCAAGGTCCTTTGTATTCCTTGATGATTTTTTGTTTATCCTCCTTGTATGTTCTTGGGTGGGCTCTTACTGTATGATGCCCTTCGATCTATGGAAAGAAGGTAGGGGTTCCTCTTTGGCTGCGGAGGTGATTGAGTATGTGGCGAGATCTTGTCTTCTTTGAAGTAGACCAGTGTGTGATCCTCCGACGTCTGGCCTATTCTCGGACAAATTTTGTCCTTCGCCTTCACTTTACTAACTGAGCGCTTTAGTTCAATGCTTCCGCAATTGTATGATGTGTGTTTCTGTTTTTACATTCATTTGCTTTTTTTTATTGGTCAATAGGTTATTTCCTCGACACTTTGTATTTGTTCTATGGATGTTTGAGTCTTTATTAATTTAATAAGTCGGGTTCTTTTACCCTTCTATCAGAAACAAAATACAATCCTCAACCTCAAGCTAGGCAGAAAACGTGCAACAAAAACATAGCCCATGTCCGAGAAAAAGAAATAAAAAGTTCTTTGGCAATCCCCTAACAAAAATGATTTCAGATCATTATCACTAAAATGCTGATTTCCCCGGTGGCCTTTCTAAGGAAATTCATTGTCCCCTAAAAGGAAACATATGCCACACATGTATAATTACCCGGCCGGGACAAGGCATTTCGCACTACAGTATAATTACCGGTAAGTCATTTGGCGCAACAGTATAATTACCGGCCGGGCATAGTCGTCCCGTTCAAGTCACACTGGAGACAAGATCCTAGAAGGAAAATAGTCGAGTGAGAAGTCGGTGCTTCTTTCAGTTTCAATCGCAGCCATTGCTCGCACTTGGTTGTTGGCCATGTCAACAGCAAGAACCCATGCCTTAGGGTGCTGGAATTTGACCCTGGCGATCAGGTAAACAACGGTACCTTCATCGTCCAGGCCGAGAACCGGCTGATATGTCCAGAGATTCTGCAAGTTCCGCTCTGCAACCTGACCGTTCTTCTTCTGAGCCTCACACAACATTCCACAACGAAGCAATCCAGACCGCATCGTTCTATCGATTCTGATGCCAGAAGCGCTGACAGTGCAGTCGACCTTCCAATCCCCCGGAGCACCGATGACATTACAGTTGGTGTATGTGATGAGTGTCCAGTCATCAATTCTGAGCCTGGGGCCCTTGGTTTCATGATCCTTGCCGGGAAGACGATCGCCGAATGCTTCCAGCTCGACCAACTTAAGGCAATCATCCCCAATGGCAGAGACGCTCCGGTAAGGCTTCGGACAGCACTCCAACGCCTTCCCATCATGCCTTCCCGGCCTAACCGGCAGCTTCACAAAGCGGACCTTGTCGTCGTCGTCGTCGTCACGGAGCACGTCGTAGAACAGCACTCCGTGCCAGAGGTCGACCCAGCCGATGGTGCCCCCGAGCGTGATCACGTAGCATGCTGAAAGTGCCGGCTGCCGTCGTCGGGGAGCGGTATCGGGTAGGGAATTTGCGGCGGGTCCACCTGCACCTTCTTGGAGGTCCAATCCCAGGCTTCGGATCTGAACTGGTAGATCATGAACTTGAAGTATTCGGTTTGGCTCAGCACGGCGACGGTGAAGTGGTCGCCGCGGGGGAGGAGGCCGACCTCGTTGTCTCTGAAGAGGAGAGGGTGAGGGTGAGGGAGGAGCTTGAGCGACGGGCTTGCGGAGCCGACGGCTGGGTGGTAGATGAAGTAGTCGCTCATCTTCTGCGTGATGTTTTGGGGCGGGGGGAGCCGCCCGACTGCGACGCGGAGGACGAAGAAGCAGCCCTCCGTGCAGATGATTCTCGGTTCCTGGAGGAAGTCTTGGACTTGGTCGGGACGCAGGCGGGCAGACAGACGGGAAGGGATCGGCGGGTGAGCAGGCCATAGGGAAACCTCGATGAGGCTGCCGTTGCTCGTCAACGCTTGGGCGGTGCTGCTGTTGGAGTCGGAGCTGGTGGCGATGTAGGCCGTGGAATCGACGAGGATGCAGGCGGCCGCCATGAAAACCCTAACTATCTATGACGTATACCGCTCGACCTTTTCTGGCGCGAGGTATGGCGCATCGGAAGGGGATCAAGAGCTAACGACCCTGATCGCACGCCGATTTGCTCGTCTGATCGCAGACCTCAAACCCGAACACCTGAAATCCGTCTCTGCCGAGTGCCGATCCACACACACCCATGGCTGCCGCCCCCATTGATTGGATGATGCTCGACCCCTTCGTGTTCCGCAGGGACGACGGTTTTTCCTTCCCGGACAGCGAGGCCGCACCCTTCAGGGCTAAAGGCTCCAGCTCCCACGACGGCCCTTTCACCATCGCCTTCCGCATCGTCGAGCCCCCGGGCCGGCATCTCCCGCCTCTACCTGCAGTGGCCGGGCGGCCCAAAGGAGGGCTCCTCGTGCGATCTCGTGGCCGTACACACCACAACGTCCTCCTCTTCAGGCTCACATCCAACCCCGTCAAGGTGAAGGATGAAGAGTCCCTGATCTGGCCGCAGGAGTACTTCATCTGCCAAGGAGGGCCCTTCTTGCAGCTCCATCGGATCCCCATGTGTACCCACCGCGCTTTGCATCCTCGTGATCTTGGGGTGTGTTCTTTTCTGGAATTCGGTGGAACGGAACCGGTCCGTTCCGCGTCTAGCGTCCGTTCGTGCGTTCGGTTGGAAGAAAGGAACGGAGCCAGGTAGTTCCTTGGAATGGAATATTCCTCTAATATGCGGAACGAGGTCGTCCGACCAAATCGGACGGACCGCGCGGAACGGCTCGCTAATTCGCGAACTAATCCAGCTAAGATGATTAGTTACTGAATCAACGGGGATTATTGGCTGTGCTGATGATCAGCTGAGATAATTAGCGATAAAATTTTGCAAAAACACGTTGTCTTCTAATTTGAGTATATTTTGCAAAGATTTTGAAAAAAAGATTTCTATTATTTGGTATTTTTAGAAAAGATTTTAAGACAAAAATAAATATTTGCTACCATTAATTACAATTGTTAAATTTAAGCTTAAATTGTTAGAATTTTAAGCATCATTATAGTTATTCCGTTCCGGTCCCAATTCTTCCAACCGAACACAATATGGGACCATTCCGTTCCTCGTTCTTTTCCGAACCGAACACAGGGTCGAAACCGTCCCATGCTCTCGGAACGGACTCACTCCGTTCCGTTCTCTCTCGTTCTAGAACCGAACACACCCTTGGTATCTTGTCGGCCGACCGTGAAGGAGAAACATACGTCATCGCGCAGCTGCGCCTAAGTGAATCCAAGTTGCCCGCCAGGATGCAAGGCGAGCTGTGCCTGCTCCACTCCACCAAGTGGAAGCTGCTACAGAACCTACGTATCAAGTATGAAACCCACGAGTTATCTGATTTGATCCGTTGGAGAACTGACACGGTAATCTGTTTCCAGAACAGTTTGTGCTGGGTTAGCTACTCCAGTGGAGGCATTCTATTCTGCGACGATATGTTCAAGAAGCCAAAAATCTCCTACCTCCGGCTGCCCATTCATGACCACCATCGCCGTACAGAATATCACCGGTTGCAGGATATGAACTGTTCTTTGTGCGTCACCGATTCTGGCAGCAAGCTCATGTCCATCTGTGTTACCCCCGAGGATATTGACATTGTTGGCCCAATGCTTCCTGGTACTGATTTCACAGTCACCTGCCATACTTTGGGCGCATTGGGGACAGAAGAAGTGTTCCCAATGCGCCCAAAGTATGGTTATGGGGTTTCAATGCCTCCCTCCCACAAAATGTTCTCATGTTTCCCCTTGTGAGTATGACCAAGTAAAACGAGCTATACTTTCTTTTGTCCGAGGAAGGGGAGGATGGAAATGATAAGGTTTCCGTGATTGCCCTTGATACTATTAGCAAGGTTGTGACAAATCATGAGTACATCAAAGGAGCGACGACAGATCTCGGGGGAGAAGATGGTGACATGGTTAGGAAAAAGTCTCGCCTTATCCATCCCTTTGTTACTTTGGGTTTCCAAGGAATTTGGGCCCCACCAAGCATTTGTTCTTCAATGAAATAGGAGTTGGTCGGTCGAGTAGTAGTGGCGGAGTCGGTCGGTCGAGTAGTAGTGGTTAGGAAGCCTCGATGATGGTCCCTATTTCGGTGTTGTGTGTACGGTTTGTCTTGGTAGTCCCATTGATTGTGTGTGCCCTCGAGGCGGTCGTGTTTCATGATGCAGGGTCTGCAAGGGTGTCTATATGGGTTTTAGGTCTTTTTTTCCTAATTAACCGGTCAATTATCTTCATCTTTTTCAATAAAGTGAGGTAATCTTGCTCGTCTACTTCTGCATTGTTGGCACAGTTTGTGTTAACTCATAATTTCGATATTTGTACCGAGCTTCTCCTCCATACTAGAGAATCAATGCCCTTTGTTGGCTCTTGTTGTCAATATGGCATTGGTTACACATTTTCAACTTGAAGTGATATATTACCTTGCATACGATGTTCAAGCTTATGATAATAGTGGTAAAAAGTGATCGTCAATGTCTTAGATGAGTCTATTAGGTAAAGGTTCATTTTGATGACCATAACCAAAATCAACTATGTGCTAGTATTAGTCTAAAGTATATTTATGTGCTTCCTTTTATGTCCTTGCAAAACTTTGGCCTTCATGTAGGTATTTTGGAATAAAACAAAGGTTGCAATACCATGATTATGGAAAGTTTCTTTTAGAAGAAACAATTGGCGATACCTCTAATGCGTATTGCATATTCTAAGCAAAAAAATATAGTAAATGGTTCATGATGTGTCTAGCCATTCTTGAATGCCCATTCTACCCCCACTTAGCATTAAGTATATTAGTAGTGAAAACCTGTTTGAAATGTAGTGATAGCCTTTCCTTAAAATGATGCATTGTGGTGGTTCCAACCGCTCCAGATGATTTTATTTTTCGAAAAGTCAGATGATTTTGTAAAATAGGACTATGTGTATCATCTCTGCAAACCTTTTTATTTTGCTAGCACAAATTGATTCCACGGTAAGTCTAGACCCTTAGATTGGCGCAACCGCGCAAGATCATTTTTTTGAAGATTTTATGTTAAGTAATATTTTTATGCTTTATTTATTAGATATAAGCAGTGTGCCTTAACATTGTAGACAATAAATGTTGCAAACATCAATTAGCACTCCTCTAGATAAAGTTATATCACCTAACGTACTCCCTCTATCCAAAAATAAGTGGATATCTAGATATTTTAAGATAAATTATACAGTGAAGTAAAAATGCATTGGGAAGGTGCAAATCATCATGTCTCTCCTCTTTAATTCCCCACATCCAATATATACTAAGTGCATTTTCAAAATGAGAATACCGTGTGATGAATATTATTGGGCTAAGATTTCCGTGTGGCGAGAGATAACCAGTTTTTCTTACTACCTTAAAGTGCATTAGAAAAGTAGGAATACACTATTGTGTGGACAATTTTTTGAAGCTAAACATCCACTGTGGACGGAGGTAGTAGTTGAAGCCTTGAAAAACTGTTACAAAGGGATATACTCATTCTCTACTACCACACACCATCATACACTTGAGACTATAAGTAGTAGTGCCGAAGAGGTGCCAAACAACCCCTATGAAACTCATACCTGACCTACTAGTAGGGCAGGAACGGGCTGTCCGCAACACCGCTTGTCAAGCCCACTTAAGTGCTTACACAGGAGCTCATAGTATCGACATGAAAATAATTGGGCTTTGCGGGTAGGTCTCCACATCTCGCTCCCATATCCTTCTTAGACCCGCATACGCCTTACTCAACTAAACACATGACCGAGGATAGTGAGGTGCCCATCTAGTCTAGTAAATAACAAGATGGACTCTGCACGCTTTGCTGCACACATTTTTTGCTACTGGCGTTTTTTTCTTGGCTTGTGTCTTGATTGAAGGTAAAGAACAGAAAGCATGGAGCAACAATAGGAAAAGGATGGCTCCACCGCAACCATCGATACCAATAGCTTGGTAAGGATCTCACTGACGCGGATGAGGCTCATCTGAAACCTAGAAAAACTATCTAATCACCGACTCTCTACCCTAAACATCTCCGAAGTATCTAGCAGGGATTAATATTTTTCACTTGTAAGTTTTGTATCACAAATTATATTGAAAACATCACTTGGTTTCTTCTCAGAAAACAATGACACAAAATTAGAAAAAAACAATTTATTTATCTGATGCAGAGAGTAATTGAAATACAATAAGAGTAACCTCATAAGATCCAATCTCCAGTACATGCTCATTGGTGTATAAAGTCACAAAAAATGGAAGATGAAAAAAATGCCTTTATATGGACCATGTATAATGCAGTATGCCAACATTCAGTTCCAATATTTTAAACTAAATCAGTTCACGTGATTACTCTCTGGCCCCATTTCCATGGCTATTTCATCCAAAGCCACATATTAGCGAAGTAGGGACATAATGAAGTGAAACACCTCACTATATAGTATCATGTAAACTGATTTAGTTACCAAAGATATTAGCACACATGAACCAAAGATATTAGCGCAGGGACATAACGAAGTGAACCACCTCACTATATAGTAGCATGTATCATGGATCTTCTCAACTTATGCACCCTACAAAATTCGGTGAACAAATAGATCTTCTCCACTGGCACAAATTTTTTAACTCAAAATAAACTGTATCGTAAAGAATGCAAAGTTTTTTGTTCTTCTAGACAAAAGTATGTGCCCTTTCATGCTTCACTTACATACCACATCAAGAGAATTTGCATAGTTAGTATATTATTTGCCTAATCTATTCCAGAGCAACCCCGACAATTTAATGGTTAAGCAGCTGTCAGAGCCCCAGAGCAAGGTGTCTTCGGATACTGAAAACAATGGCAACATCCTATTTATATGTGTGATTATAGACTCCAATCAAGTTCCTGCGCACAAAAATACCAATAAACTTTCTTTAATCTCTAAAGCATTAATCATCTAGAATTACCAAAGATATTAGCACATGAACGTAACCATGATCTAATTTTCTAACCATTTGTCCATAGCTCTAACTAAATAACGCTAAAAAGGAGCTGGTGATAAAAATAAGAGTTGTTGATCATAGTTCTAACTTAATCAAAAAAAAGGATCAAGAATATAATCCTAGATATACATATTTTAGACAGTGGTTTGCTTTTCATTTAATCTTCTTTTTTATCATATCTCATAGTTCTGGAGACCCCAACCTCAAGACAAACGACAGCTCAATCTTGTAGAGCACATTAAGTAGTGCAAATGGAAGTTGGCATCATTTCCATGACCCTTAAAAAGAGTAACATTATCCCTAGTATAAAAAACTTTCTAGATGTACAATTTGGTAGTGAAACTTGCTTCGAAGAGACTACAACATGCAATTAGCAGTCAGTTTAGTCCATATCCTGAATCCAAGATAAAAGATGTCATGCTAACGTTGACATATACTCCCTCCGTTTTAAAATATAAGATGTTTTAGCTTAATGAAGCAAATATATCTAGATTACTTTTAGTTTGTAGGTTCACTTAGGTTTGGAGTGAATCTATACACTAAAAAAAGTCTAGGTACATTTCCTTCACAAACCTAAAACATTGTATATTTTGAAACGGAGGAAGTACAAGGGAGATGGTTTTTAGGACGATCACTTTCAAAATAATGTTGGAATTATGCCCTAGAGGCAATAATAAAGATGTTATTATTATAATTCTTGTTCATGATAAAGTTTATATTCCATGCTAGAATTGTATTAAGCGGAAACATTAATACTTGTGTGGTTTGTAAACAACACCGTGTCCCTAGTACGCCTCTATGGACTAGATCATTGATCAATGATGGTTAAGGTTTCCTAACCATAGACATGAGTTGTCAATTGATAATGAGATCATATCATTGGGAGAATGATATGGTGGATAGACCCAAACAAAGCAGAGCAATTAGATCGTGTCATCGTGTTCGTCTTTGCGAAGCTTTTCCTATGTCAAATATTGTATTCCTTAGACCATGAGATAATGCAACTCCCTGGTATCGGAAGAAAGCTTTGAGGTCATCAAACGTCATCCTATGAGAGGGTGATCATAAAGGTGTCTCTCGTGTGATCGGAAAGTATACATTGGGTTGTATGTATCGAGATGGAATTTGTCCCTCCCAAGTCGGAGAGATATACTTGGGCTCACTTAATCGATATCAACACCGCTTGCAAGCATGTGGTTAAGGAGTTAATCACAAAGTGATATCGGATTACGAACGAGTAAAGTACTTGCGTGAACGAGATTGAACTAGGTATGACGGCATCGACGATCGAATCTCGGCAAGTAAAATATCGCGAGACGAAGGTAATATATATATATGGGATTGATTGAATCTCGGCATCGTGGTTCATCCGATATGATCATCGATGAATGTGTGAGTCAATATGGGTGCCTGCACCCGCTGTTGATTATTGATAGAAGATCATGTCTGCATATTCTCGAACCCGCAGGGTCACACACTTAACGTATCTCGACGCTAGGATAGATTGGATAATTGGTTTATGAATTTTTGTTCGGAGTCTCGGATGGGATCCGGGACAATGGTCCGGAGAATAAGATTCATATAAGGCAGTGCAGTTTTTGGAGTTCGAAATTGTTCCGGGTTAATCGGTATTGTACAGGAAGCTTCTAGAACCTTCCGGAAGGGGACCAACGTGGCCCCACCTTCCGGGAGGGGGCATGGGCCTATGAGGGAGTGTCCTGGCCGCATTGGGCCAGGGGCACAAGGCCCCATAGGGCCCAGCCGATCCTAGATAAGTTTAAACTCGCTTTAAACTAGAGATAGGATTTCTAGATAAGGAGAGTTTAAATCGTTTAAACTAGAGATAGGATTTCTAGATAAGGAGAGTTTAAATTGTTTAAACTAGAGATAGGCTTGGAGGAGGGCAGCTGGCCGCCTCTATATATAGAGGGTGTGCGCCTCCCCTACACACACCTTCCTCCAAGCCCTAGCAGCCTTGCTACCTTCCTCTCTCCCGATCGCTTGTAGGCGAAGCCTGCAGGTAAATTCTCCACCATATACACCACGCCGTCGTGTTGTAGATCCAATCTATCTCTCCACCATACTTGCTGGTCCGTGGAAGGAGGAGACGTCGAGGTGCTGCACGTGTGCATCTCACGGAGGCACCGCCACTTGTGGTGCTAGATCGGATCGGATCACGAGGAGGAGAAGCGAGTACGACTACATCACCCACGTTCCGATTTAACGCTCACTGGCGAATCTTCAAGGGTATGAAGATCTAATCCAATCTCTCTTGTTGATTGCATCTCCTAGATTAGATCTTGGCTTTCCCTCTGTTCGCATCCGTAGAAAATTTTGATTTACTATGCCGCAAAACCCTTCAGTGGTATCAGAGCTAGATCTATGCGTAGATGTGTTTCACGAGTAGAACGCAACATGGTTGTTGGCGTTGATGTTTTCTGTTGCAAGCCTCTTGTTTGTGTTCTTCTTATGACGCGGGATAGTGAGATTGAAGCGGTCCAGGCCAACCTTACGACGCCGTCATGAGACCGGCTCGACTTGACGTGTGGCTTGTACCACACATGCGGCTGGTGGATGTCGGTTTCTCACTATAGTTGTCATGGGATTAACACCGGAGTTTGGCAACCATAATATCACCGTTGTGGCTTTCCGTAGGTAAGAATCGTTCTTAGCATCTACTCCCATAAGCCACGTAAAACATGCAACAACAAAGTAGAGGCGTCTAACTTGTTCTTGCAGGGAGTGTTTTCTGTGATATGGTATGGCCCAAGATGTGATGTGTATAATGTATGCGATGATCATGTTTTGTAATGCTTCACGACTTGCATGTCGATGAGTACACAACCGGCAGGAGCCATATGGTTGTCTTTATAATTGTGTATGACCTGCGAGTCAACTTCTTATACGCCATGTAATAGCTTTACTTTATCGCTAAGTAGTTAGCAATAGTTGTAGTTGCTATTCGTGGTGGAGGCAATCATGGTGGAGTGATGGACATCATCTTAACGCACAAGATGGAGATCATTGCGAGGATTGGCTATACCATGTCACATAAAGTTATATGCATGTGATGTTTATCCCTTTATGTATCTTATTATGCTTAGATCGCGACGGTAGCATTATAAGATGATTCCTCACTTAAAGATCAAGATAAAATTGTGTTCTCCCCAAGTATGCACCGCGAAAGTTCGTCGTGTCCAAGCATCACGTGATGATCGGGTGCTATAGACTCTACGCCATACAACGGGTGCAAGCCAGCTTTGCACACGCGAAATACTTGGGTCTAACTTGACGAGCCTAGCATGTATGCATGGCCTCGGAACACAAGAACCGAAAGGTTAAGCATGAGTCATATGAATGATATGATCGACACTTTGTTGTCCACCATTGAAACCACATCTCTTCTCGTGATGATCGGATTAGGTGTGGTGAATTTGGATCATGTTCACTAAAACAACTTGAGGGATGTTGAATTTAGTGGGAGTTTATCTAGTAATTTGATTAAGTTGAACTATTTATCATGAACATAGTCTAAATTGTACTTGCAAATACTGTAGATCCAATGGCCAAGTCCAACTTCAACTTCAACGTTTTTGCTGAGAAAGAAAAGCTTAGAAACAATGGGTCTAACTTCACCAACTGGTTCCGCAATCTAAGAACCATTCTGTCTGGCGGACAAAAGGACTATGTCCTTGGTAAAGCGTTAGGTGACCCTCACTGCAATCGCTACCGATGAGAAAGCTGTCTATCAACAAGAAAGATGATTATGGTGTGATTAAGAGCACCATGTTGTTTGCTATGGAACCGAGCTTCAAAATCGCTTTTGAAACCTATCCGGCCCTTTGAGATTCTCGAGGAGCCGAAAACCATGTTTGAGACTCAAGCCCGCTTCTAAGAGATATGAGATCTCCGAGAAGTTCTTTAACCGCAAGATGGAGGAAGGGAGTTCATAGTGAGCACGCCATAAAGATGTCGGGCTACACTCAACGCTTGAGCAACTGGAATGCACGATTCCGAGGAGCTCAAGATTGACAGGTTCTACAATCACTCCTCCCAGCTACAAAAGTTTTGTAGTGACTCATAATCGATTGGTTCCATCGATACGATCACCGAGCTCTTCGCAAAGTCAAGGCTGCGAGTGGACATCAAGAAGGATAATCATGTGTTGATGGTCAACAAGCCTCCTTTAAGAAAGGTAAGGAGCAAAGAAGCCCTTCAAGAAGGGCGGCAAGCGCAATGCCCTCCGAGAAGAAGCTCAGTCCGGTCCTAAGCCGACATCGAGTGCTTCTATTGCAAGGACAGGGGTCCTCGAAGCGCAATTGTCCAAGTACTTAGCGGACAAGAAGGTGGCACCATCAAAGGTATATTTGATATACATGTTATTGATGTTTTCCTTACTAGCCCTCGTTGTAGTGCCCGGGTATTTGATACCGTTGCTAATATTTGTAACTCAAACAGAGCTACGGAATAGACGGCTTATGAGGATGAGGTGATGATGCGCTGGCAACGGATCAAGAGTTGATGTGATGGCCGCACGCTCTCCTTAGTTTTACCTTCGGATTAGTTTTAAACCTTAATAAATGTTATTATGTGCCTGCGTTGAGCATGAACATTATTTCCGGATCATGTTTATTGCAAGACGGTTATTCATTTAAATCGGAGAATAATGGTTGTTCTATTTATATGAGTAACATCTTTTATGGTCATGCACCTCTTGTAAATGGTTTATTTCTTCTAAATCTCGAAAGGGATGAAACACACATCCATAACATTGAGGCTAAGAGATGCAAAGTAGATAGTGATAATACTACTTATTTGTGGCAATCGCTGCCTAGTTCATATTGGTGTAAAGCGCATGAAGAAACTCCATTCTGATGGACTTTTGGAGTCTCTTGATTTTGAATCATTTGACACATGCGAACCATGCCTCATGGGCAAGATGATCAAAACCCCGTTCTCCGGTATGATGGAGCGAGCAACGGACTTGTTGGAAATCATACATACCGATGTATGCGGACCGATGAGTGTTTCGACGCGCGGTGGATATCGCTATTTTCTCACTTTTACCGATGACTTAAGTAGATATGGGTATATCTATTTAATGAAACATAAATCTGAAACATTTGAAAAGTTCAAAGAATTTCAGAATGAAGTGGAGAACCATCATAACAGAAAGATTAAGTTTCTACGATCCGATCGTGGAGGTGAATATTTGAGTTATGATTTTCTCACGCATCTTAAAGCAAGTGGAATCGTTTCACAACTCACGCCACCCGGAACACCACAGCCAATGGTGTGTCTCGAGCGGAATCGAACCCTATTAGATATGGTCCGATCAATGATGTCTCTTCGATTTGCCTTTATCATTTTGGGGTTATGCATTAGAAACCGCTGCATTCACTTTAAATAGGGCTCCATCTAAATCCGTTGAGACGACACCGTATGAACTGTGGTTTGGTGCTAAACCTAAGTTGTCATTTCTTAAAGTTTGGGGATGCGAAGCTTACGCCAAGAAGTTGATGCCGACAAGCTCGAACCCAAAGCGAGAAATGCGTCTTCATAGGATACCCTAAGGAAACTATTGGGTATACCTTCTATCACGTAACCGAAGGCAAAGTGTTTGTTTGAAGAACGGTTCCTTTCTTGAGAAGGATTTTCTCTCGAAAGAAGTGAGTGGGAGGAAAGTAGAGCTAGACGAGGTTATTGAACTTTCTCTTGAATTGGAGAGTAGCGCAGCAACTGAAATTGTTCCAGTGCCGCCTGCACCAACAATAGAGGAAGCTAATGACAAGGATCATGAAGCTTCAGACGATGCTGCTACTGAACGTCGCAGGTTGACAAGGTCGCGTGCCCCTCCTGAGTGGTACGGCAACCCTGTCTTGACTGTCTTGTTAGTAGAGGACAAAGGAACCTACGAACTATGAGGAAGCGATGATGAGCCCACTCGAGAAATTGCTAGAAGCCATGAAATCGAATTGGGATCCATGAGCGAAAACCAAGTATGGACTTTGGTGGATCCTCCTAGCACCAAAGGCCGTTGAGTGCAAATGGATATTCAAGAAGAAAACGGACGCGATGGTAATGTTACCGTCTATAGCACGGCTTGTCGCAAAAGGTTTTCGACAAGTTCAAGGTGTTGACTACGATGAGACTTTCTCTCCGTAGCG
Organism: Avena longiglumis; assembly: GCA_030063025.1. Classification (NCBI taxonomy): domain Eukaryota; kingdom Viridiplantae; phylum Streptophyta; class Magnoliopsida; order Poales; family Poaceae; genus Avena; species Avena longiglumis. Next base: position 402,098,610 of record CP125975.1, read on the forward strand.
ATGTTTAAGCCCATTCGGATTTTATTAGCAATTGCTGCGTTTCATGATTATGAAATATGGCGATGGATGTCAAGACTGCGTTCTCAATGGCAACATTGATGAAGAGTTGTATATGATGCAACTCAAGGTTTTGTCGATCCTAAGGATGCCGATAAAGTATGCAAACTTCATTGCTCCATTTATGGATCAAGCAAGCATCTCGAGTTGGAACCTTCGTTTTGATCAAGTGATCAAGAGCTTTGGATTTGTTCCAAATTGCTATGAAGCTTGCATCTACAAGAAAGTGAGTGGGAGCTCGGTGACGTTTCTGGTACTATATGTGGATGACATATTGATTATCGGAAATGACATCAACATGCTTAACGATGTGAAGAGTTATTTGAACAAGTGTTTTTCAATGAAAGACCTAGGTGAAGATGCTTATATATTGGGCATCAAAATCTATAGAGATAGACAAAGACGCCTGATAGCTTTAAGCCAGAGTACATACCTAGACAAAGTTCTGAAAAGGTTCAGAATGGATAAGGCAAAGAAAGGTTCGGCCTATGTTGTCAGTAAGATATTGAGCAAGGCTCGGTGTCCACGGTAAATGATAAGGAAGCTATGAGCAAAGTGCCTTATGCCTCGCCATAGGTTCCATCATGTATGCCATCTCGTGTACTAGACCGGATGTGTCCAATGCTCTTAGTTTGACGAGCAGATATCAAAGTGATCCAGAGTGGAACATCGACAGCCGTGAAGAACATCCTAAAGTACCTAAATAGAACTAAAGAAATGTTCTTAGTCTATGGGGTGATGAACGACTTGTCGTAAAAGGTTACGTCGATGCTAGTTTTGACAATCGACAAGGATGATTCTAAATCTCGCATGTGATACGTGTATATTTTAAATGGAGGAGTGAGTGGAGAAGTCGCAAGCAAAGCGTGATCGGGGATCTACATGAGAAGCGGAATACATGGTCGCTCTGTAAGGCCAAGTGAAGGAGTTTGGATCGAAACTTCATCATCGAGCTTGGCGTGGTTCCAAGTGCATTGGACCCAGGAGATATTGTGTGACAACACCGGCGCCATAGCACTCGCTAAGGAACCAAGATATCATCCAAAGACCAAGCATATCAACTCAAGTTTCATATAATCCGAGATTATATAGCGAGATGGAGATCGAAGATTAGCAAAGTACATACGGATCCGAATGTCGCAGATCCATTGACTAAACCTCTTCCACGTAAACATGATCAACACCTCAGTGCCATGGGTGTGAGATTGTTGCCAGATGTAAACTAGATTATTGACTCTAGTGCAAGTGGGAGACTGTTGGAATTATGCCCTAGAGGCAATAATAAAGATGTTATTATTATAATTCTTGTTCATGATAAAGTTTATATTCCATGCTATAATTGTATTAAGCGGAAACATTAATACTTGTGTGGTTTGTAAACAACACCGTGTCCCTAGTACGCCTCTATGGACTAGCTCATTGATCAATGATGGTTAAGGTTTCCTAACCATAGACATGAGTTGTCAATTGATAATGAGATCATGTCATTGGGAGAATGATATGGTGGATAGACCCAAACAAAGCAGAGCAATTAGATCGTGTCATCGTGTTCGTCTTTGCGAAGCTTTTCCTATGTCAAATATTGTATTCCTTAGACCATGAGATAATGCAACTCCCTGGTATCGGAAGAAAGCTTTGAGGTCATCAAACGTCATCCTATGAGAGGGTGATCATAAAGGTGTCTCTCAAGTGATCGGAAAGTATATGTTGGGTTGTATGTATCGAGATGGAATTTGTCCCTCCCAAGTCGGAGAGATATACTTCGGGCCCACTCGGTAATCGATATCAACACCGCTTGCAAGCATGTGGTTAAGGAGTTAATCACAAAGTGATATCGGATTACGGAACGAGTAAAGTACTTGCTGTGAACGAGATTGAACTAGGTATGACGGTACCGACGATCGAATCTCGGGCAAGTAAAATATCGCGAGACGAAGGGAATATATATATATGGGATTGATTGAATCCTGGCATCGTGGTTCATCCGATATGATCATCGATGAATGTGTGGGAGTCAATAGAGATCATATATTCTCGAACCCGCAGGGTCACACACTTAACGTATCTCGACGCTAGGATAGATTGGATAATTGGTTTATGAATTTTTGTTCGGAGTCTCGGATGGGATCCGGGACATCACGAGAGGTTCCGGAATGGTCCGGAGAATAAGATTCATATAAGGCAGTGCAGTTTTTGGAGTTCGAATTGTTCCGTTAATCGGTATTGTAGGAAGCTTCTAGAACCTTCCGGGGGACCAACGTGGCCCCACCTTCCGGAGGGGCATGGGCCTATGAGGGAGTGTCCTGGACGCATTGGGCCAGGGCACAAGGCCCCATAGGGCCCACCGATTCTAGATAAGTTTAAATCGTTTAAACTAGAGATAGGATTTCTATATAAGGGAGAGTTTAAATCGTTTAAACTAGAGATAGGATTTCTAGATAAGGGAGAGTTTAAATTGTTTAAACTAGAGATAGGCTTGGAGGAGGGCAGGCTGGCGCCCCTCTATATATAGAGGGTGGCGCCCCCCACACACCTTCCTCCAAGCCCTAGCAGCCTTGCTACCTTCCTCTCCCTCCCGATTGTTTGTAGGCGAAGCCTGGCAGAAATTCTCCACCATATACACCACGCCGTCGTGTTGTAGATCCAATCTATCTCTCCACCATACTTGTTGGTCCGAGGAAGGAGGAGACGTCGAGGTGTTGCACGTGTGCATCTCACGGAGGCACCGCCACTTGTGGTGCTAGATCGGATCGGATCACGAGGAGGAGAAGCGAGTACGACTACATCACCCACGTTCCGATTTAACGTTCATTGTCTTGAATCTTCAAGGGTATGAAGATCTAATCCAATCTCTCTCGTTGATTGCATCTCCTAGATTAGATCTTGGCTTTCCCTCTGTTCGCATCCGTAGAAAATTTTGATTTACTATGCCGCGAAACCCTTCAAATAATGCTACCACTTTGCGGTGACCCAGCATACCACTGCATGTGTAGTACACTATAGTCATTGACATGACATCCACAGAATACCGTTCCGTAAATATCACATCCCTTAGAGTGGTACAACAGAAACATTGTGGGTGCATATTACAAACATACACACATTAGTATTACAATACCAGAAGTTCGAGACTTCAAAATATTCAACTTACAAACCAAATATAAACTGTTTCAGCGGAAGTTTTAAAGTTGCAACTTCAACTCCGAATTAAGCTCAGCAACTTATTATATAGGATTCATGCTGCTCGGCTTAATTGGTTACTAATAACTAAGGCAACTAATATGACTCGTTGCCGTCCACTCCATATCTGATCTTGTAGTCCACCCCTTCCACACCACCCGACATGTCAGGCTCCTCGTAGAAGACATCATCTTGGCATTCTACTGCATACATCGGGGTATCTTCTGGATCCTCAGAATCTAAGTAGGGGATAAAAGGAAAGGGTGCGTAAAAGCGTTACCCAGCAAGTTCATTATATGCAAGGTGGGAAGTTTGATGCTCTATCTACCACCTCGAACTATCAGTCCTTGGCACAATGCAGTTTTTCGTAAATCTTTCTTCAAAGATTGATTTTATTGTTAAAAATTATTCCCATCAGTCTTCACAGGTTGACCAGAACTTTCATGGAGTTCCTTTCCTGCTGCGTTCGTAGCTCCTTCCTGGAACAGGGAATAACAAGTTATAATTCTTATACTCTACAGAGGTGCGTTACTTACCCATGAGAGATCAACTCCTTGTTGCATAACCGGGCGTACTTTCCCGTCCACAATTCCATGATGTGGGTCCCAGTAGGTCATCCAATCCAATCACTGCCCTTTCCACGACCCCGCATGTCTACACGATCCTTCGAGGCCAGCTCACCTCCGTTAAGCCCCCTTTCGGGCAAGCTAAAACCCTGATAAGTTCTCAAAGACTATGAGCTGGTGATGCCCCTCGCAAGTACCATATAGGTCTGGCTATACCTCCGGCAGCCACTCATAGATAATCTAGACACCAAAAGCGTGGGGCCTAAGGGTGCCCACCCATATGTTGGATCCGCACAAGGAATCACAACGTCACGTTAAGGTCGTCTTGCCTACATACGAAAGGAAAAAGGATACAGCTGACTTCTCCATCCCATTCCAAATCTCATGGTTAACGCGTAATATACGACGCTAGAATCACTGATGTCATGGGTTATTAATTCCTAGGTGATTAATCTTGTTGCAAATAAAAACCTAAGTTCCATTGCTCCCCTAATCCATATCATCACTTAGGATGATGTCAGCAATTTATTTATTTGAGAAAATAATATTTTCTTTCCTTGAAACATAGATGATAACACACAATTTATAAATACTTTTCAAAGGACATGAGCAAGTGATGAACTTGCCTTGTGATTGCAAGGTAGTGAATTCGGATGCTTGCACCAGACCTTGAGCTTCAATGTCTACAAAACACCATTATTGCCCAGTAAGGACAATATTTAAAGAAGCAAAAATGAATATGCATATTAATGTAATGCATCATTTATTATTTATCTTCTTTGTGTGTTTTACCCACTATTTTAGTTTCTGGAATCTCCTTATGTAATAAAGGCATTCATTTTAAGTAATAACCTTTAATATATTTTATAAATATTATTTTTAGAATATAATATGTTATTAATAGAGTTAAAAACTAAATTTTATTTAATTCTAACTCTTATAAATATTTCCTTAATATTTCTTTTTAAGAATTTTAATTAAGGAGATTTTATTTTGGTATCTTAAATATCAATTTAGTATTTTTCTAAAATACAATAATAACTAAGTATGCTAAAAGTTATTTTTAGGTATTTTCTTAATTTTTATAAAATTCCATAAAGAATATAAATTAAAAAATCTTTAACCTAAAGTTCTCTTATTAAAAATAGATTTCTTAATTTAATTTAGTAGGTTATTTCATTATAAATCTAAAAATATATTGTTTGCATTTTTAAGGCTTTCATTTTATTTTCTAGGATTTATGGAATCCTAAAGGTATTTTGGTCTTTTGTTAAATCATTAAAATCCTTTTAATGTTTGGGCCAACCCCATTGTGCTATTTGGGCCCATCTTGGACCAATTGGCCTGGTCAAAACAGCTCCCCGAAGTGGTACTGGCCCTATCGGCCCAGTACATTCCTCTCTCTCTCTCTCTCTCTCTCTCTCTCTCTCTCGTTCACCCATCTCCTTCTTACTCGACCCCATCGGGTTGCCGACATCGCCGCCATGCGATTCACGCTGCCCTGGTCCTTGATACGTCCAATTTGCATCACCATTATATATCATAATTTGCCTCTATCCATTGATATATGTCTTATTATGAGGTATTACTTATGTCTTTTCCACTGTTTTTGCATGTTGGTTGATTCTTGGAGGATGGACTGCCGGAGTCTGGATTCTGATGGAAAAAGAGGTGTTTTGATGCAATTTCGCGAAGATCAGAAAAATACTAGAAAAATATGGGAAAATTATATGTTCCCGCAAGACTGAGGAAGCCAGAAGGGGAGGCGAAGAAAGGCTACAGGGGCCACACCCCCTAGGCGTGGGCCCACCTTGCCCCGCGGCTAGGGAAGGTGTGGCCCACCTGGCCGGCCTTCGACTCCGCCCTCTCGCCTATATCTTCCTCTCGGAACCCTAATACCAAGGGAGCGACCACAGATAGATTTCCGCCGCCTCTACAGGGCGGAAAACACCGAGAGAGAAAGATCTCTCTAGCAGATAGATTTCTGTTGGGGAAATTCCTTCCCGGAGAGGGGAGATCGTCGCCACCAACACCGTCATCAAGCTAGGCTTCATCGGGATCATCATCATCATCCACACCATCATATCCACTAGCACCATCATCAACACTCCGTTCCGCTATAACAATTGTGTTGGATATCTCTTTAGTTCTTAGGGGAAACTTTCTCGGTGTTAATTACTATTGTAGTTGATGCTTATGAGTGGAACCATTGGATTATTGTTTATGTTCAGATTGTTATGCATTATCATATCATCTTTGATCTTGATACATATGATGTCTTGTGAGTAATTCGTTTAGTTCTTGAGGACATGGGAGAAGTCATGTTGTTATTAGTGAATTTGTGTTGAGTTATTATTCGATGGTTTAGTATTTAAGTTGTGGTGCTATTCTTCTAGTGGTGTCATGTGAACGTCGACTACATGATACTTCACCATGTATGGGCCTAGGGGAATGCATTGTGTATTTGGCTACTAATTATGGGGTTGTCGGAGTGACAGAAACATAAACCCCCGTTAGGACACCTTTGCACAAGGGAGCATAGGATCTCAGAGTTTAAGGCTGTGGTTAGGTTTATATCTTAATTAATTTCATGTAGTTGCGGATGATTGCAGGGGGTTTAATCACAAGTATGTATTAGTCCAAGTAAGGTCGGTATATTAGCACAGGTTCACCCACACAACACTTACAACACCAAAGAAGAGTACTCGGCTATATGAAGCGAAAGCACTTGATAGAATTCCCATGTGTCCTTGAGAACGCTTGGTCCTTATAAGTATTTCCACCGGCTTGTCCTTTGCTAAGAAAGGATTGGGACACTTGCTGTGTTTGTTCTTTATTACTTGCACTTTGTTTTGTTGCTTTATCAGAAAACCCCTAAAAATCAGTTTGCTAAGTATTTGCAGAGATTTCCTGCTCCATACCACTAGTCAATACCTTATGCTCCTCGTTGGGATCGACACTCCTATTTATCGAAAGTACTGCGATACACCCCCTATACTTGTGGGTCATCAAGACTATTTTCTGGCGCTGTTGCCGGGGAGTGAAGCGCTATTGAAGAGTGGAACTGGTAAAGGACACTTCTACTATGAGTATTTCTTTTGTTAGTGCTTGTTTATTTGTTTCCAATATGGACAATCCACTTGGTTTTCTGTTTGGGAAAACTACTACCACTGCTAGGGTAGTAGATGAACCACCACCTGTTGAGATAGATCCTTTTAAGATACCTACAAGTATTGTTGACCGTGTTATGGATAATTATTATTTTGGGGATGGAACTGTCCATCCTGGTGATCACTTGCTTTTTATCCATTATGCGGGTTGTTTATGTGTGCAGGTATCACAACTGAACATGTGAATAAGTTACTCTCTATATCCTTGAAAGGGAGAGTTGAAGAATGGTATAAGCTGCTGAAGAATGTACAATCCATGGAATGGGAGGAAATGGCTTCTCTCTTTTATTCTAAATTTTATCCTCCCGGTGAGATTCATAAGGATAGAAATCTGATTTATAACTTTTGGCCTCGTGATGGAGAGAGTACAGCTCAATCTTGGGGGAGATTGAAGTTACTAATTCTGAAATGTCCTATTCATGAACTCCCTAACAATATTATTATCAATAACTTTTATACTAGGCTTTCTCTTCATGATAAAGATTTACTACATGCTTCTTGTGCTGGATCATTCTCACGTATGAAGGAAGAAGCTAAATGGGATTTGCTAGACCGTATTCAAGAGAACACTGAAGCTTGGGAGAATGACAAAGGAAGAAAGTCAGGTATAAACTATGATTATGAATGCATTAAATATTTTATGGGAACTGATGACTTTCGTGATATTAGTAATGAGTTTGGTCTTGATTCCCAAAGTATTGCCAACTGATTATGAAGTGGAATAGGTACCATGCTCCTTATAAAGATGTTGTTAATCATGTTCCTATCAGAAGTGCTAAAGTTTGTACTACTAATCATATTGTGTCTGAACCTTATGTTGAGAAAATACCTTTCCTAGCTAAGGTAAAGGAGTATTCTATGATTATTAGTGCAAATAATAAAGGCACTAAGAAAACTGTGGAGCCTGATGAGCAATTGAGTATTGAACCTGTGGTAGCTATTGTGAAAGATCTTGACGCTAGAAATATAGAGGATGAGCACATTGTATTCTGTGAAGACGCTTCTAATATTTTCTCTCATTCTAGTAAGGCTAGAAAAGCTAGTGTTCATGTGCTTTCTGTTAAAATTGGTGATCATTGCTACTATGGTTTATGTGATATTGGTGCTAGTTCTAGTGCTATTCCTTATGAGCTTTATAGGGAAATTATGCATGAAATTGGTCCTTGTGAGCTTGAGGACATTGATGTGGTTATTCATCTTGCTAACAAGGAGACCATTTTCCCTATTGGTATTGTAAGAGATGTGGAGGTTTTTTTTGGTAAGGTTAAGTATCCTGCTGATTTTCTAGTGCTTAATTCAGCAGCTAGCAAAACTTGTCCTATCATTTTTGGTAGACCTTTCTTGAACACTTGTGGAGATATTATAGATTGTAAGAAGGAGAAAGTTTTAACTAAGTTTGATGGAGATTCTTATGAGTTTAACTTTTCCAAATTTGCTAAAGATCCTTGTGAAAACAGTTTGCCTAATAAAGATTTCAGGATGGAACGGCTTGCTTCTATTGATCCGGTTTATGACCTTGGACCTCTTTTTGGTGATAGTAGGTGTGCTCATTCTTGTGATAAAGTTGTTGCCAGTAACAGTTATATTGTCAACTTTATTCAAAGTCCTACTGAAAGTTATTATGAGAGAGGGAAACATGGTTTTATGCATCTCAATAATGTTAAGTTTCCCCGTTTTATGTTGAAAGCTTTGAAGTTGCATTTGTTTTGTCTTCCTATACTGGTGTCTTTTTGTTTTAACAATTTGTTTTCTCATGATACCCCCATGCATAGGAAGTGGGTTAGACTCAAATGTGTTGGTTATTTGCTTCTTGATGCTCTCTTTCACTTCAAATATTTATCTCCTTTGTGAGCATCTTTGAAAGTTTCAAGCCTAACTTAAAGGCATTAAAGAAAAGTACTTGTTGGGAGATAACCAAAGAGTTTGGTTGAGTCTTGGAAGTTACTACCTCAGTAATAACCGCTCCTTATCCTATTTGTTTTGGTTTTTGTGTCAAGTCCAACTACTTTTCAGAAGTGGAGGAGTTGTGAAAAGTGGCTGTCTTGGGACAGATTTTTGTGCTGCATTGTAAAAATTCGTGAGGGATCTCAGTACATCGGATGGAGCTGTATTTTTCTGAGATTGTTCTCCAAATTGTTACCCAATTTTCATTAGTTCTGCACTTTTTGATTTGAGCAACAGAAGGTTCTCAAAAAAATCAATCTTTACCTGCTGGTCTGTTTTGACAGATTTCTATTATCATTTGCATTTGCCTCTTATAGAAGCCTTTGTTTTGATGGATTTCAGTTGAAGTGTGAACCTAAAGGTTAATTGTTTTTTCTTACACTAATGTTTCCATTGAAGTTTGTGTATTACCTTGCGAAGAAAGGAAATTCCAGGAGAAGGAGAGAAGGAGTCTGCAGAGTTCGTCTTTGAATAGGTAAAAGTGGTAGAAACAAAGGTTTGTGAAACCCCAATCTTTTTATATTTTCGATGTTTTTAATACATAAGGGAAGTTACGAGACGGAACAGAGGAGGAACCGGAGGCCGGGGTGGCCAAACCCACCCCAGGCGCGGGCCCACCTTGCCCCGCTCCTGGAGGGGGTGTGCCTCCCCCGAGCTCCGACTCCGCCTTGTTTTAGTATCAAAACCTTCCTTATGCTTTGAAACTTCATAATACATAACCCCCGGATCCCCCGAGGTTCATGCATCATGTTCTCGTCGTGTTTTCATTTCGATCTATTTCTGTCAGGAAAACTTCCCAAGTTTAGAGTACCATGGTCTTCACCAACGACAAAGGCAAGAAGCCCGTGGAAGAGATAAAGTTGGAAGAACAAACCTCCACAGGGGCAAGGGCAAGGAAACCTACTTTGGCAGGAGCAATTAACACTAGGGATGCTTTTTCTCGTAACATGCAGGGAATCATAGCCTTTGGTCCAGACTTCAGATATTGCCCTAAGGTAGCGGAAGCCCTTCGAACCACTAACGAGTTTTGTGATAAGTACCGTGCTTTGAGGATGAAGGTGGATATGCTTCAAACGATAATAACAGACTTCGTAAGATGCTGGAGGATTTTTTGATCCTTGACAAGGGAACACCGCCACCACCGAAGGAGTAATTCGTTATCAGGTTTGGCATCCCCTTGGCTTGTTCCAAGCTTGGGGGGAGTGACGCGGTATCGCCATCATTATCTTTTATCTTTTACCTTTTTAGTGGATTCTTATCTTTTGTAGAGAGGTTATCTTATAGTTTGGTTTGCATGTGGAAGTATATCTCCTTTAGTTGATTATCTATGTATCCCTTGGTGTGAGTGCCTTTATGGAATATTAATGAGAAGTTTCATCTTTTACATTTTGCAGTTCTTATTTTTAGTTTGCAATCTCTATTATATGTTGGATCTTGTTGATCAGTATTGGCATCATTTTGGGATCATCAAGTGGATCTAAATTGGTTTTGGCAAACCGAGTTCTGGTCAGTAGCAATACTTTTTGAGGTTTGAAAGAAAAAGAGGAAAAGGATTACAGGTATTTTGTATCATCTATTTTGTTTCTTGTTGGCTCATAAGCTTAGTATTCTTTATTTAAAATCTTTTGTGTCTTCAAGGAAGATTGCATGTTTGGCTTTATTACTTGTATGTTTGTTTGTTTCTTTCAACTCTCTTGCTTGCTACCCAACCTTGCTAGCCAAAAACCTGTTTTGAGAAGGCATACTTCTCATGTTTCCAAATCCCTTTGAACCAAAACCTTTGCCACTTGTGTCCACCATATCTGCCTAGTAGCTTTTGCTATTCCAAGCAAATTATCAAGATTCATCTATCTTTCGAAGTAAAAAGTATTTTGTTATGTGAAAACTAGTTAGTAAAGCTCTCACGAACTTGATGGCACACCTTATTTCCTTGCCCCTAATAGACTTGAACCATTGTGTCATCGAAGTTGTATATGCTTGCATCTATACATTGGAATTAGCAGAACCGTGCTGTCACGGGGAACGTTTTCAGCATTGCACATGTACTTTGTACTTAGTTGATATCGTGCTCTTTTGTCTATGAATGTCAACGGTGTGAAATAAAGAGGGAACTTGTAAGCCCATGGAGTCTGTATTTTGTGTTAGAGAAATGCCTGGGCCGCTAGCCTAAGCCATGCCTAATCATGGTGGAAACTTGCAGCATCACCATAATGATCTATCTATGAAGCATCCTCAATAAAAAGCTATGCACATAGTAAATAAAAATATCGCTGAGATGCTCACTGTCTGCCTGCCTTGTCATTTTGGTTATGGGATAGCTCCTGTACCATGTGCAAGGGGTACCTCGTTGGCCGTTCTCTATGATACGCATGTACTTACAATGACAAGAACTTACCGATGACCAAAGTTGAGTAGCATGAGGAGTGACCCTCATATTCAAGGGACATGAGATTGCCAACTTATATTTCATCAAGCATATACTACATCTTTGTGCACTTTAACCTTAATCATCTCAAGATGCCTATGATAGGGGCAATGAGGGCTCAAAGCTAGTAAGTACCATAATCTTTTGGAAGCTCTTTATGACTTCTAATCCATGCTTCCCTCTATGAAGGGACCTTTCTCCTATTTTCTAAGTTGAGTCAGTAAACCTACTTCCTCTCTATCTCCAGCAAGAATTTGAGTTGTTGTGTTGCAAGAATTCATATGGTGATTTACTCAATCATGTTCTTATTCTTCCTTGTTTGCACAAAACCCTTATCCATTGAGTATTACTTTGAAAGCCTTCATTGAAAAACCTTTTTGAGCAAAGAATGCTCCTATTATAAAACTTCTACAAAAAGCTTTTTGTGAAACTATTTGCCAGATGTTCTCTGACCAAGAACAAGAGTTTGCCAATTCCAATTATGATTTATCTTTATGCATCTTTATTGCGACTCCTGTACATGTTGCAAGCTAAGTTATATAATGGTGAGTTGCTTTCTTCCATGAGTTGTGTAATTGTAAGTGTGATGCTTCTAGTCCGTATTTCTTTTATCGACACTTCACTCCATAAACCTGTGGACATGTTTACTGAGCTCAGTTTTCGCTTGGAGACATGCGAAGGTCTAAGCTTGGGGGAGTTGATACGTCCAATTTGCGTCACCATTCTATATCATAATTTTCCTCTATCCATTGATATATGTCTTATTATGAGGTATTACTTATGTCTTTTCTACTGTTTTTGCATGTTGGTTGATTCTTGGAGGATGGACGGCCGGAGTCTGGATTCTGATGGAAAAAGAGGTGTTTTGATGCAATTTTGCAAAGATCAGAAAAATACCAGAAAAATATGGGAAAAATATATTTCCCCGAAAGACTGAGGAAGCCAGAAGGGGAGGCGAAGAAGGGCTACAGGGGGCCCACACCCCTAGGCGCGGGCCCACCTTGCCCCATGCCTAGGGCAGGTGTGGCCCACCTGGCCGGCCTCCGACTCCGCCCTCTCGCCTATATCTTCCTCTCGGAACCCTAATACCAAGGGAGCGACCACAGATAGATCTCCGCCGCCTCTGCAGGGCGGAAAACACCGAGAGAGAAAGATCTCTCCAGCAGATAGATTTCTGCCAGGGAAATTCCTTCCCTGAGAGGGGAGATCATCGCCATCAACACTGTCATCAAGCTAGGCTTCATCGGTATCATCATCATCCACACCATCATTACCACTCCGTTCCGCTGTAACAATTGTGTTGGATATTGCTTTAGTTCTTAGGGGAAACTTTCCCGGTGTTAGTTACTATTGTAGTTGATGCTTGTGAGTGGAACCATTGGATTATTTTTTATGTTCAGATTGTTATCCATTATCATATCATCTTTGATCTTGATCCATATGATGTCTTGTGAGTAGTTCGTTTAGTTCTTGAGGACATGAGATAAGTCATGTTATTATTAGTGGATTAGTGTTGAGTTATTTGAAGGGTTTCGCGGCATAGTAAATCAAAATTTTCTACGGATGCGAATGGGAAAAGCCAAGATCTAATCTAGGAGATGCAAACAATGAGGGGGGGGGGTAAATGAGATCTTCATACCCTTGAAAATTCGCACGGCGGAACGTTCAACGGAACGTGGTTGATGTAGTCGTACTCGCTTCTCCTCCTCGCGATCCGATCCGATCCGATCCGATCCAACACCGCAAGTGGTGATGCCTCCAAGATATGCACACGTGAGGCACCTCTACGTCTCCTCCTTCCTCGGTCCAGCAAGTGGGGCGGAGAGATAGATTGGATCTACAACACGACGGCGTGGTGCAAGCGGTGGAGAGTTTCTGCGGCAGGGCTTTGCCTACGCGCAGTCGGGAGGGAGAGAGAGAGGAGGGCAGCAGGGCGGCTAGGGCTTGAGGAGGTGGTATGGGGAGGGTGCGCCCCCAGCCCTCTTTATATAGAGGGGTGGGAGGTTGCCCCTTGCCCCTCCTCCAAGCCTAGGTCCGGCGGCCAAGGAGGGAGGAGTGGGGGGCAAGTTCCCCCCCCCCTTCTAGAAGCTCCCCCTAGGGTTTCCCCTAGGGCTTGGCCGGCTGGGCCTATGGGGCCTTGTGCCCCTGGCCCAATTCGGCCAGGGAACTCCCTCGTAGGCCCACGCCCCCTCCCGACAAGTGGGGCCACGTTGGTCCCACTCCGGAAGGTTCTAGAAGCTTCCGGTATAATACCGAACAATCCGAAACAATTCCGAACTCCAAAAACTGCTTTGCCTTATATGAATCTTATTCTCCGGACCATTCCGAAACCTCTCGTGACGTCCTGGATCTCATCCGAGACTCCGAACAAAAACTCATAAACCAATTATCCATTCTATCCTAGCGTCGAGACACGTTAAGTGTGTGACCCTTCGGGTTCGAGAATATGCAGACATGATATTTTATCAATAATCAACATCGGGGTCTGGAAACCCATATTGACTCCCACACATTCATCGATGATCATATCAGATGAACCACGATGTCAGGATTCAATCAATCCCATATATATATTCCCTTTGTCGCGCGATATTTTACTTGCCCGAGATTCGATCGTCGGTACCGACATACCTAGTTCAACCTCGTTCACATCAAGTACTTTACTCGTTCCGTAATCCGATATCACTTTGTGATCAACTCCTTAATCACGTGCTTGCAAGCGGTGTTGATATCGATTAACGAGTGGGCCCGAAGTATATCTCTCCGACTTGGGAGGGACAAATCCCATCTCGATACATACAACCCATCAGGTACTTTCCGATCACCTGAGAGACACCTTTATGATCACCCTCTCATAGGATGACGTTTGATGACCTCAAAGCTTTCTTCCGATACCAGGGAGTTGCATTATCTCATGGTCTAAGGAATACAATATTTGACATAAGAAAAAGCTTCGCAAAGATGAACACGATGACACGATATAATTGCTCTGCTTAATTTGGGTATGTCCATCATATCATTCTTCTAATGATATGACCTCATTATTAATTGACAACTCATGTCTATGGTTAGAAAACCTTAGCCATCATTAATCAATGAGCCAGTCCATAGAGGCGTACTAGGGACACGGTGTTGTTCACAAACCACACAAGTATTAAAGTTTCCGCTTAATATAATTCTAGCATGGAATACAAACTTTATCATGAACAAAATTATAATAATAACATCTTTATTATTGCCTCTAGGGCATAATTCCAACAGTCTCCCACTTGCACTAGAGTCAATAATCTAGTTTACATCTGGCAACAATCTAACACCCATGGCACTAAGGTGCTGATCATGTTTTGCTCGTGGAAGAGGTTTAGTCAATGGATCTATGACATTCAGATCTGTATGTACTTTGCTAATCTTCAGATCTCCATCTGTTATATAATCTCGGATTATATGAAACTTGCGGTTGATGTTCTTGGTCTTTGGATTATATCTTGGTTCCATAGCCAGTGCTATGGCACTAGTGTTGTCACACAATATCTCCAGTGGGTCCAAGGCACTTGGAACCACACCAAGCTCAGTGATGAAGTTCCTGATCCAAACTCCTTCACTTGACGCTTCTGAAGCAGCCATGTATTCCGCTTCTACTGTAGATCCCGCGATCACGCTTTGCTTGCAGCTTCTCCAGCTCACAGCTCCTCCATTCAAAATATAAACGTATCCTGTCTGAGATTTAGAATCATCCTTGTCAGTGTCGAAACTAGCATCGACGTAACCCTTTACGACGAGTTGTTCATCACCTCCATAGACTAAGAACATTTCTTTAGTCCTATTTAAATACTTTAGGATGTTCTTCACGGCTGTCCAATGTTCCACTCCTGGATCACTTTGGTACCTGCTCGTCAAACTAAGAGCATTGGACACATCCGGTCTAGTACACAGCATGTCATACATGATAGAACCTATGGCCGAGGCATAAGGCACTTTGCTCATAGCTTCTCTATCATTTACCGTAGCTGGACACTGAGCCTTGCTCAATATATTACCTGACAACATAGGCACTGAACCTTTCTTTGCCTTATCCATTCTAAACCTTTTCAGAACTTTGTCTAGGTATGTACTCTGGCTTAAAGCTATTAGGCGTCTTTGTCTATCTCTATAGATTTTGATGCCTAATATATAAGCAGCTTCCCCTAGGTCTTTCATTGAAAAACATTTGTTCAAATAACTCTTCACATCGTTAAGCATGTCAATGTCATTTCCAATAATCAATATGTCATCCACATATAGTACTAGAAATGTCACTGAGCTCCCACTCACTTTCTTGTAGATACAAGCTTCGTAGCAATTTGGAAAAAATCCAAAGCTCTTGATCACTTGATCAAAATGAAGGTTCCAACTCCGAGATGCTTGATTCAGTCCATAAATGGAACGCTGAAGTTGGCACATTTTATCAGCATCCTTAGGATCGACAAAACCTTCGGGTTGCATCATATACAACTCTTTATCAATGTTGCCATTGAGGAACGCAGTCTTGACATCCATCTTCCATATTTCATAATCATGAAACGCAACAATTGCTAATAAAATCCGAATGGACTTAAACATCGCTACGGGAGAGAAAGTCTCATCGTAGTCAACACCTTGAACTTGTCGAAAACCTTTCGCGACAAGCCGTGCTTTATAGACAGTAACATTACCATCCGCGTCCGTTTTCTTCTTGAAAATCCATTTGCACTCAACGGCCTTCCGGTCGCTAGGAGGGTCCACCAAAGTCCATACTTGGTTTTCACTCATGGATCCCAATTCGGATTTCATGGCCTCTAGCCATTTCTCAGAGTCTGGGCTCATCATCGCTTCCTCATAGTTCGCAGGTTCACTGTCGTCTACTAACAAGACAGTTAAGACAGGGTTTCCGTACCACTCAGGAGGGGCACGCGACCTTGTCGACCTGCGACGTTCAGTAGTAGCATCGTCCAAAGCTTCATGATCCCTGTCATTTGCTTCCTCTATTGTTGGTGCAGACGGCATTGGAACAATTTCAGGTGCTGCGCTACTCTCCAACTCAAGAGAAGGTTCAATAACCTCGTCTAGCTCTACTTTCCTCCCACTCACTTCTTTCGAGAGAAACTCCTTCTCAAGAAAGGATCCGTTCTTTGCAACAAACACTTTGCCTTCGGATCTGTCATAGAAGGTATACCCACTCGTTTCCTTAGGGTATCCTATGAAGATGCATTTCTCCGCTTTGGGTTAGAGCTTGTCCGGCATCAACTTCTTGACGTAAGATTCGCATTCCCAAACTTTGAGAAACGACAACTTAGGTTTAGCACCAAACCACAGTTCATACGGTGTCGTCTCGACGGATTTACATGATGCCCTATTTAAAGTGAATGCATCGGTTTCTAATGCATAACCCCAAAATGATAACGGCAAATCTGTAAGAGACATCATTGATCGCACCATATCTAATAGAGATTCCGGCGTTCAGACACACCATTGAGCTGTGGTGTTCCGGGTGGCGTCAGTTGCGAAACTATTCCGCTTGCTTTAAGATGCGTGAGAAAATCTTAACTCAAATATTCACCTCCATGATCGGATCGTAGAAACTTAATTTTTCTGTTACGATGGTTTTCCACTTCGTTCTAAAATTCCTTGAACTTTTCAAATGTTTCAAATTTATGTTTCATCAAATAGATATACCCATATCTACTTAAGTCATCGATAAAAGTGAGAAAATAGCGATATCCACCGCGCGTCGAAACACTCATCGGTCCGCATACATCGGTATGTATGATTTCCAACAAGTCCGTTGCTCGCTCCATCATTCCGGAGAACGGGGTTTTGATCATCTTGCCCATGAGGCACGGTTCACACGTGTCAAATGATTCAAAATCAAGAGACTCCAAAAGTCCATCAGAATGGAGTTTCTTCATGCGTTTTACACCAATATGACCTAGATGGCAGTGCCACATATAAGTAGTATTATCACTATCTACCTTGCATCTCTTAGCCTCAGTGTTATGGATGTGTGTTTCATACCTTTCGAGATTCAGAAGAAATAAACCATTCATAGCAGGTGCATGACCATAAAAGATGTTACTCATATAAATAGAACAACCATTATTCTCCGATTTAAATGAATAACCGTCTTGCAGTAAACACGATCCAGATATGATGTTCATGCTCAACGCAGGCACATAATAACATTTATTGAGGTTTAAAACTAATCCCGAAGGTAAAACTAAGGAGAGCATGCCGACGGCCATCACATCAACTCTTGATCCGTTGCCAACGCGCATCGTCACCTCATCCCTCGCTAGCCGCCGTCTATTCCGTAGCTCCTGTTTCGAGTTACAAATATTAGCAACTGAACCAGCATCAAATACCCAGGCACTACAACGAGGGATAGTAAGGAAAACATCAATAACATGTATATCAGATATACCTTTGATGGTGCCAGCCTTATTGTCCGCTAAGTACTTCGGACAGTTGCGCTTCTAGTGACCCTTGTCCTTGCAATAGAAGCACTTAGTGTCCGGCTTAGGTCCAGACTTGAGCTTCTTCTCGGAGGCAACGCTTGCAGCCGCCTTTCTTGAAGGGCTTCTTTGCACCCTTACCTTTCTTAAAGTGGGGGCTTGTTGACCATCAACACATGATTATCTTTCTTGATGTCCACATCCGCAGCTTAGCGAAGAGCTCGATGATCATATCGGTGGAACCAATCGATTATGAGTAACTACAAAACCTTTGTAGCTAGGAGGAGTGATTGCGAGAACTCTGTCAATCTTGAGCTCCTCCGGAATCTTGCGATCCGATTGCTCAAGGCGTTGAGTGTAGCCCGACATCTTAGTGGTGTGCTCACTAACGTAACTCCTTCCTCCATCTTGCGATTAAAGAATTTCTCGGAGATCTCATATCTCTCGAGCGAACTGAGTGAAATATAGTTTTCAGTTCCTCAAGAATCTCAAAGGGACCGGGGAAATCCTCAAAACGATTTTGAAGGTCCGATTCCATAGCAAACAACATGGTGCTCTTAATCACACCATAATCATCTTTCTTGTTGATAAACAGTTTCTCATCGTACCGCATCTACAGCAGGGGCGTCACCTAGTGCTTTATCAAGGACATAGTCCTTTTGTCCGCCAGCGAGAATGATTCTCAGATTGCGGAACCAGTTGGTGAATTTAGACCCATTGTTCTTAAGATTTTCTTTCTCAGCAAAAACATTGAAGTTGAAGTTGGACTTAGCCATTTGATCTAAAAAAATTGCAAGTACAATTTAGACTATGTTCATGATAACTAGTTCAACTTAATCAAATTACTAGATGAACTCCCACTAAATCCAACATCCCTCAAGTTGTTTAGTGAACATGATCCAAATTCACCACACATAATCCAATCTTCATGAGAAGAGATGTGGTTTCAATGGTGGACAACGAAATGTCGATCATATCATTCATATGACTCATGCTTAACCTTTCGGTTCGTGTGTTCCGAGGCCATGTCTGTACATGCTAGGCTCGTCAAGTCAAACCCAAGTATTTCCGCGTGTGCAAAAACTGGCTTGCACCCATTGTATGTGAACGTAGAGTTTATAGCACCCAATCATCACGTGATGCTTGAACACGACGAACTTTCGCAATGGTGCATACATGGGGAGAACATAGTTTTATCTTGATCTTTAAGTGAGGAATCATCTTATAATGCTACCGTCGCGATCTAAGCATAATAAGATACATAAAAGGATAAACATCACATGCATATAACTTTATGTGACATGGTATAGCCAATCTTCGCGCAATGATCTCCATCTTGTGCGTGCCAGCATGATCTCCATCACTCCACCATGATTGCCTCCACCACGAATAGCAACTACAACTATTGCTAACTACTTAGCTATAAAGTAAAGCTATTGCATGGTGTATAAGAAGTTGACACACAGGTCATACACAATTATAAAGACAACCATATGGCTCCTGCCGGTTGTGTACTCATCGACATGCAAGTCGTGAAACATTACAAAACATGATCATTGCATACAACATACACATCACATCTTGGGCCATACCATATCACAGAAAACACTCCCTGCAAAAACAAGTTAGACGCCTCTACTTTGTTGTTGCATGTTTTACGTGGCTTATGGGAGTAACAAGCTAAGAACGATTCTTACCTACGGAAAGCCACAACGGTGATATTATGGTTGACAAACTCCGGTGTAAATCCCATGACAACTAGAGTGAGAGAAACTGGCATCCACCAGCCGCATGTGTGAAACAAGCCACACGTCAAGTGCGGATCCGGTCTCGCGAACGAGGTCGCGTAAAGTTGGCCTGGACCGCTTCGATCTCACTATCCCGCGTCATATGAAGTACACAAACAAGAGGCTTGCAATAGAAAACATCAACGCCCGCAACAAGCATGTTGCGTTCTACTCGTGAAACACATCTACGCATAGATCTAGCTTTGATACCACTGAAGGGTTTCACAGCATAGTAAATCAAAATTTTCTACGGATGCGAACGGGAAAAGCCAAGATCTAATCTAGGAGATGCAAACAACGAGGGGGGGGGGTAGATGAGATCTTCATACCCTTGAAGATTCGCACGGCGGAACGTTCAACAGAACGTGGTTGATGTAGTCGTACTCGCTTCTCCTCCTCGCGATCCGATCTGATCCAACACCGCAAGTGGCGATGCCTCCGAGAGATGCACACGTGCGGCACCTCGACGTCTGCTCCTTCCTCGGTCCAGCAAGTGGGGTGGAGAAATAGATTGGATCTACAACACTACGGCATGGTGCAAGCGGTGGAGAGTTTCTGCGGCAGGGCTTCGCCTACGCGCAGTCGGGAGGGAGAGAGAGAGGAGGGCAGCAGGGTGGCTAGGGCTTGAGGAGGTGGTGTGGGGAGGGTGTGCCCCAGCCCTCTTTATATAGATGGGTGGGTGGCTGCCCCTTGCCCCTCCTCCAAGCCTAGGGCCGGCGGCCAAGGAGGGAGGAGTGGGGGGCAAGTTCCCCCCTTCTAGAAGCTCCCCTAGGGTTTCCCCTAGGGCTTGGCCGGCTGGGCCTATGGGGCCTTGTGCCCCTGGCCCAATGCGGCCAGGGCACTCCCTCGTAGGCCCACGCCCCCTCCCGACAAGTGGGGCCACGTTGGTCCCACTCCGGAAGGTTCTAGAAGCTTCCGGTACAATACCGAACAATCCGAAACAATTCCGGACTCCAAAAACTGCTTTGCCTTAAATGAATCTTATTTTCCGGACCATTCCGGAACCTCTCGTGACGTCCTAGATCTCATCCGAGACTCCGAACAAAAACTCATAAACCAATTATCCATTCTATCCTAGCGTCGAGACACGTTAAGTGTGTGACCCTTCGGGTTCGAGAATATGCAGACATGATCTTCTATCAATAATCAACCGGGGTCTAGAAACCCATATTGAATCCCACACATTCATCGATGATCATATCGTATGAACCACGATGTCAGGATTCAATCAATCCCATATATATATTCCCTTCGTCGCCCGATATTTTACTTGCCCGAGATTCGATCGTCGGTATCGGCATACCTAGTTCAATCTCGTTCACAGCAAGTACTTTACTCGTTCCGTAATCTGATATCACTTTGTGATCAACTCCTTAATCACGTGCTTGCAAGCGGTGTTGATATCGATTACCGAGTGGGCCCGAAGTATATCTCTCCGACTTGGGAGGGACAAATCCCATCTCGATACATACAACCCAACAGGTACTTTTCGATCACCTGAGAGACACCTTTATGATCACCCTCTCATAGGATGACGTTTGATGACCTCAAAGCTTTCTTCCGATACCAGGGAGTTGCATTATCTCATGGTCTAAGGAATACAATATTTGACATAAGAAAAAGCTTCGCAAAGATAAACACGATAACACGATCTAATTTCTCTGCTTAATTTGGGTATGTCCATCATATCATTCTCCCAATGATATGACCTCATTATTAATTGACAACTCATGTCTATGGTTAGGAAACCTTAACCATCATTAATCAATGAGCCAGTCCATAGAGGCGTACTAGGGACACGATGTTGTTCACAAACCACACAAGTATTAAAGTTTCCGCTTAATACAATTCTAGCATGGAATATAAATTTTATCATGAACAAGAATTATAATAATAACATCTTTATTATTGCCTCTAGGGCATAATTCCAACATTATTATTCAATGGTTTAGTACTTAAGTTGTGGTGCTATTCTTCTAGTGGTGTCATGTGAACGTCGACTACATGATACTTCACCATTTATGGGCCTAGAGGAATGCATTATGTATTTGGATACTAATTATGGGGTTCCCGGAGTGACAGAAACCTGAACCCCCGTTAGGACACCTTTGCACAAAGGAGCGTATGATCTCAGAGTTTAAGGCTGTGGTTAGGTTTATATCTTAATTACTTTTCTGTCGTTACGGATGTTTGCAGGGGGTTTAATCACAAGTATGTATTAGTACAAGTAAGGTCGGTACATTAGCACAGGTTCACCCACACAACATTTACAACACCAAAGAAGGGTACTCGGCTATTTGAAGCGAAATCACTTGACATAATTCCCATGTGTCCTCGAGAACGTTTGGTCCTTATAAGTATTTCTACCAGCTTGTCCTTTGCTAAGAAAGGATTGGGCCACTTGTTACGTTTGTTCTTTATTACTTGCACTTTGTTTTGTTGCTTTATAAGAAAACCACTAAAAATGCGTTTGCTAAGTATTTGTAGAGAGTTCCTGCTCCATACCACTATTCAGCACCTTCTGCTCCTCGTTGGGATCGACACTCCTATTTATTGAAAGTACTACGATACACCCCCTATACTTGTGGGTCATCAATGTGCTACTTGTTTCTAGTCACCCTTGTGAACTTTGAAGGTGTCCTATGCATCTATTTGCTACTCTATGAGGGACAAGATGAATGCCACTATGCCATGTTTTCTGTATGTGAAACAAGCAAACATTTTTCAATGCATGTTATTTATGATCTTTGTTTGTAGCCTTTCATGTTGCATGCATAGATACTTTGTCCTATTGTTAGAACTCCATCTTTCATGCACATGTTTAGAGTTCTTTGATTCCAGCTTTCAATGCTTACAAATGGTTTGATCTTGGTTTTGATGGTGCATGTCACCTAAAAAATTATTCTTTTATCACTTACCTACTCGAGGACGAGGAGGATTTAAGCTTGGGGATGTTTGATATGTCGGAAACGTATCTATAATTTTTAATGCTCCATGCTTGTTTACTATCTACTTTGCTTTGCTTTGTCTACACTTTGAGGTGTTTTTATATATTTTCTGGAACTAACCTATTAACAAGTTGCCATAGTGCCAATTGCCTGTTTTCTTCTATTTTTGGTTCCAGAAAGGCAGAAAATCAATATTCTCGGAATTGGACGGGACAAAAGCCAAAGTCAATATTTTACCGTGGGCGTCACGAAGTCCAGAGGGGAGACGGAGAGGCGGCACAGGGCCACCACACCCCTAGGCACGGGTGGGCCCACCCCGCGCCTGGGTAGGGTGTGGGCCCTCTGGCCGCCTCCCAGCCTTGCCTCTTCGCCTATAAGAAGCCCCCGATGCAGAAACCCTAGGCACCCAATCAAAACTCCAAGAAACCTTCTGTATCCGCCGCCACCATCGTCCCTAGATCCGGGGGGATCTGAAATTCTTCCCGACACCCTACCGGAGGGGAGATCATCCCGAAGGCCTTCCTCTCCGGTATGATGCGTGAGTAGTTCCACCTTGGACTATGGATCCATGTAGTAGCTAGATGGTTGTATCTCCTCCTTGTGCTTTCATGTATAGATCTTGTGAGATCCGTTCATGATCAAGATCTAATATATTTGTAATCATGCATATTGTGTTTGCGGGGATCCGATGGATATTGATATTACTATGTTAGATTGATTAATGGTTTTGTCTATTTGATACTATCATGTCTGTGTTGTTTGTGATCTTGCATGCTCTCCATTGTTAGTAGCTATCTTGGCCAAGTAGTTGCTAGTGACTCCAAGAGGGGGTATTTATACTCGATAGTGGGTTCATGCCTCTAGTTTCCAAGGGAAGTGACAGAAATCTCTTCGGTTGTAGATGTGCTGTTGCTACTAGGGAGAAAACAATGGTCTCTTGTTCATAGAACAAGTGGATTGTTTACCAGACAACTACTTTGCTTAAAGTAGTTGTCTGTTGCTTGCAACTTAATAATGGAGGGGGTTTGGATGATAACCTGAAGGTGGAATTCTAGTCATAGATGAAGTTAGATGGCGGTCTATATATATTGTTGTATTGCCCAATCGAATCTCATAGGATCTTTTTGTCCTCTATTGCATTGTTATGCCTTGCTCAGTTCCTGTCAATTGCCCTGCTGTAATTTGTTTACCCTTGATGCCATGTTGTTTATCTAAGGAGAGCATATCTAGTGAACTATGAACCCCAGTCCAATCTTTACTATTGATATATCTTCCATTGTTACCTGTTTACTTGCTGCAAACCACTACCTTCCACACCATACATTTAATCCTTTGTTACAACAAACCGGTGAGCTTGACAACCTCACTGATTCTTTGTAGCAAAGTCTTGAGTTTGTGTTGTGCAGGTCTCTGTGTTGCTTACAACATCTGTGTGACGTTTCCTTTCTCCTACTGTTCGATAACCTCGGTTTTTTACTGAGGGAAAACTTCCTCCTGTATTGCTTTACACCTTGCTCTTTGGGTTCCCAACGAAGCGCTCCTACATCAACTCAGGGCTGCATCACTGCTGTGTTGACAACACACACCATGCAGTTAGGTGACTATGCTGCCTGGCTGTTTGGTGCATGGTGTGGATCAGATCAGTGATGTGTTTCACCTTTTGACCTTTTACATTTCACTCATCTGGTGAAACTCTCCTTTTACTTGCTGCTAATATATTTACTTGTGGCTTATTTGTTATGAAAGAACAGATTCTTTCATATTGGTGAAACTTGCCCCTTTAACAATTACTCAATGATGTAAACTTGAGCAGTGCACTTCACTGCTCTCAACTGAGAGTAAATCTAACAATTAATCTTTTATTTTCATTTTGTTTTTTTATATTTTTGTAGGTACGAGATCTGGATATGCAAGATTTAGTATAGGATCAGATAGATAGATATATTCTCATTGTAATTTTTATTTTATTCTTTTTGTAACAATCTTGTAATAGTTTATTATTTGGATTCCCTTTATTGTAATTCCTTTACTGTACTGAACCCCTTCATTGGTTGAATGAGTTCATCATTGTAAAAATGTGTATGAAATAAGGATAATAAATAAAGATTCATTTCTTATTTGAATTACTTTATATTGAATTCTTTTATTATTTATTATCTCTTTATTATAAAAAATAATATTACTAAATCATTAAAAAAAAATCATTTTAAAATACTAAATCCTAACTTTTAAATAAAAGTTCAAATTTCAAATTTGAATTCAAATTCCTTCCCCCAAAACACATTGATTCATAAAGATCATGTCAAATTTATAAGGATCACTCTCCAGAGTTATTCCTACACCTAGAGAGTGAAAGAAACTCTGATCGCTTTAGGTTTTTGTTTGGCGAAAAATTTACCTGCATTTTACAGATGGATGCATGCATATGCACAAAATCCTAATTCTACCCTTCGTTGATTTCTAAATGCTGAGACGTTACACACTTCTTATTTTAACCCTTGCACTTTTACCTTGCAACATGCACCCAATTTTCAAATTCCCCACACATAAACCACTCTTCTACATCACATATAAGAAGTGAACCGAGCAATGGGACGGAGAAGAGGGTCAAGTTTAGACCCCTCCTCTTCTCGAATAATTCTTTGTAGGTTATTTTGTTGCTTGAGGTGGGCCAGGAAGGGATGCTAGTCAACCCGGCGTGTCTTGTTAGTTTATACCATTGCACTAAATTTTAAAACATTACCAAAAAAACAATATAGAAAACACTATGTATTAAGGTAGCTCATTTGAATTGAAAACTTCAAATACAACATGCAAAAAATTAGGTCCGCGGACCTAGGACCGAAGTAGACATCGTGATCAGCTATTCCAATAATATGTATGGAAAACAAGGCCATAAGTAAGTTATACGAGGTAAAATCATCATATTAGGGCATGCACGATGAAAGATAAGACATGTATTACCTTAGCTTTCACGTCATTTAGAGAATGCGATATATATAAGTGGTAAAACTCATAATCTTTATAGTCATTCCTACCAATTAATGAGTATGCATAGTTTGAGAAAAAACATATTTTTAGTAAAAAGAAAGCATATGGTACAATGGAGAATATTTCTTCTCTTAATTTTTAATAATTTTTAAATTCATCTCTTTTATGAGGGAATGCAACTTTCTCTTTCTTCATTTTCTTTTTTCTATCAAGTCCAATGAAAGACAGTTGTCAACAAAATACATCCAATTTTTTATATTTCAAAATATGTTTTTAGACAACGGATTCATCACCCGCGAGCTGAATTAGATTTTCGCAATGTAAGGTTGAAATCACTTACGTGTCCTTATATCATTTTTATTACTTTTAATTATTTATTTATGGAAATCTCGGATAACTTACTATTCCCTCCATTTAGAAATATAAGATGTTTTATGTTTGTGAACGAGATGTATCTAGACATCTTTTAGTCTAGATGTCTAGATTCATTTAAACCTATACACTAAAAGGTGTCTAGATACATCTTCTTTATAAATCTAAAATATCTTATATTTATAAATCGAGGGAATAATAAACTGTTTTCCTTTCGCAGAAACACAAATCCAAAACAGCAACATCCAAATTATACGCGAGGTGCGCGCTGTCGGAGCAGTGAGTCATCGGTCCGTCCTCACTCATCCACCCCAGCCGCAGCATCCCACATCGCTGGGAAGAAGAAGAAACGTCGGGGACTCCTCTCGACGTCTGTCCCCAGTCACCACACTTATCCAGCAACCAAACACTGCCCCACACCGCGGCGCAGCATATCCCCGACCAAGCCCATCCCTGCTCAATCACCCCGCCACACCGCTCTGCCGCGACGATGGCCTCCCGCCTCCTCCGCCTCCACCACCAGCTCCGGCGCCGGCGGCACGCCTCGAGCCCAGCTCTCAGCAGGCTGCTGTCCTCCTCGCCCTCTTCCGCCCCGGAGCCGCCGCCGCCGCCCCCGACGGTGGAGAAGGTGCTGGTGGCGAACCGGGGGGAGATCGCGTGCCGGGTGATGCGGACGGCTCGGCGGCTCGGGATCCCCACTGTGGCCGTCTACAGCGACGCCGACCGGGCCGCTCTGCACGTGCGCGCCGCCGACGAGGCCGTCAGGCTCGGCCCGCCCCCCGCCAGGGAGAGCTACCTCAACGCCGCCGCCATCGTCGACGCCGCCCTCCGCACCGGCGCGAAGGTGAGCCACAGCGAGCGAGAGCTCGTTACGCTTTTGGCCAATGTTGCCACCCGGATCAATTTGGTAGCACCGCTTTGCTGCTCTGTAGACTTCAGCTAGTCCGTTTGTTGAAATGAGGCATCCCCTGTTCCACTGAGGCACTGACTGACACCAGTAGCTAGTCTGTCAGTAATTTTGCTGCCTGATATGCTCGCTGAAGGAGGTCCCTTACTCGATAGATTAACATCATAACTGAAACTAGTTACGTACTTGTTTCTAATGTTCGTTGCTCCTAGAATAAAATCCCATCACAATTTTTTCTAATGTTCGTTACTTGTCAAGATTTACATTATGACTGAACTAGTTACTGATTATTACTACCGGACTAGTGCATTCTTGGTTTTGGTGTACAGTTGCCAATTTAAGTGCTAGGTTGAGGTGTGTCATGATGAGATATAAATTTTTCTGAAGGCTGACAGATATATGTTCTTGTAGGCTATCCACCCTGGATATGGTTTTCTTTCAGAGAGCGCAGATTTCGCTCAGCTCTGTGAATCGGAGGGGCTTACATTCATTGGGCCTCCGCCATCTGCAATCCGAGATATGGGTGATAAGAGGTAAATATTCTTTGTCATGTCGTTTACATAAATACTACTTCTCCTTATTGTATATGGGACAATGTTGTCTAAGGAAATTCTGTAAAAAATAGCGCGTCAAAGAGGATCATGGGTTCTGCTGGCGTACCGCTTGTTCCAGGCTACCATGGGGCTGACCAAGACATTGAGTTGTTAAAACATGAGGCTGATAAGATTGGGTATCCAGTTTTGATAAAACCTACCCATGGTGGAGGGGGCAAGGTACGCTGGGAATCTTTGCACAGTACAATACTAATTGCAGTTTCCAATATTATCATGAGAAGAAGTGGAGGCTAATCCACATGGAACACATTTGTATATGCAGTTTTAGGATCTCTTGTGTGTGAGTTGCGTGATCGAATTTAAGAGCATATTTCGCTCATCTAAATCATGTCTTCTGTTACTAATGCTCTTCTATTGATCTTTGATCTTTGTATTCAAGGGGATGAGAATAGTTCAAGGGCCTGATGACTTTGTGGATTCTGTACTGAGTGCTCAACGTGAAGCTGCAGCGTCATTCGGCATAGACACGCTGTTGATTGAGAAGTATATTACTCAACCCAGACATATAGAAGTCCAGGTAACATTCTGATTTAAGTCATTCCACAATCACTCTCTCAATCTGCACATGTCCTTTGTTGTTTAATGTGCCGCTATTTCAATGTGTGAAGGTATTTGGTGACAAACATGGAAATGCTATTCACCTTTACGAGAGAGACTGCAGTCTACAAAGAAGGCATCAGAAGATTATCGAGGAAGCACCAGCTGTAAGGCTTTATTACCTGCCAATGCCCTGGATTTTTTTTTAACAAAATATATTTTATGTTTCCATTTATATGTTCTCTGCAGCCAAATGTGACAACGGAGTTTCGGACTCATATTGGTGAAGCTGCTGTGTCTGCTGCGAAGGTGACATACTTGATACTTCTACACTATACTGTATGCTGTGGTTTAATATATAGATTTGATGTTCTTATGTTTTCATCTCATCACACTGTCGAGTTGTTTGTTTGTTCCCTGC
Organism: Avena longiglumis; assembly: GCA_030063025.1. Taxonomy (NCBI): domain Eukaryota; kingdom Viridiplantae; phylum Streptophyta; class Magnoliopsida; order Poales; family Poaceae; genus Avena; species Avena longiglumis. The sequence continues at coordinate 402,126,996 of CP125975.1, forward strand.
ACATAAGAAGTCCAAAGACCAAGCCATACAGTCTTTCTTTCATCATACAAGTGGCAAATATGCAAGCAAAGTATTCCATATCTTGGGTGCATTTTTAAATTTCTGTTTGCTATTTGCCTGTTTAGAAACTTGGGTTCATTCAGTATTTATGAAACAGTACCCAACTTAACACTTGCAAGCTACCTTACCCTCCACCCTATGTTCTGCTGTAGTTATTCTGTTTAATCTTTATATTTTATACACAGGGTCACTTATTGGATTCTTTGTATTGAAGGCAGTTGGTTACTACAGTGCTGGAACAGTGGAGTTCATTGTGGATACTCTTTCAGGAGAATTCTATTTCATGGAGATGAATACTCGACTCCAGGTACTATAATATGATTATTAATTGATCATGTAAGATGCGAGTACAATGGGTAACCCAAAACATCCAAAGCTGCAAAACCCATAAAGGTGAAATAATATATTGACATGTTCAAAATTAGAAGACATGGATGTGTCACTTATATTATTCGATTTGCATATGGATAGCTTTCTAACAACATCTAGCTTAAATGCAAAGTGTGTGCCATTGCAGCCATACTCTCTCTCTCTCTAAAATTCACCTGGATCTTTGAAGGTTGAACACCCAGTAACAGAGATGATCGTTGGTCAAGATCTTGTGGAGTGGCAAATACGTGTTGCAAATGGAGAACGCCTACCATTATCTCAGGAGCAGGTCCAGTTAAATGGTAAGTCCTGTCAATGCATTCATGATTTCATCCTAAACACCTACAGATGTTTGTTAGCTTCATGCTTTATCCCTTGGCTATGCGTCCTTTTCATTTTAAGCTCCATCACATAACCATATCTTTTAGTTGTATTTCGATTATGCTTTTGAAAATCGTACCTTCGACTAATCTGATAGTATAGCACATGATGGTGTTGTAGCAAGCATTGGTAAATGCGTTATTGTTGGTTAAACTCATTAAGCAGGTATACTAGTGAATAACCCAAATCACTTGCCTATTGCTATTGACTTCTCTAGCTTATTGGATCCATTTATCATTGAGAAGAGAAATAGAATCCAACTATTCTCTAGAAGCAGGCTGGACTCTTTTCGTGCATTTAACAAAAATGTGCTTAACATGAATGTCTTCTCTTGATACTTGAGCAAGTATTTGTTACCCTGAATTTATGTTAGACGGATAACATTAGGTCTTCTGATGTACATACACAAATTATACGGGTGATCTCAGGTTGTATGTTTATATTGGTAGCATTAACAGTTCAATTTTATAAAGCCACTTCAAGTAAGAACTATTTATTAACCATCAGTGTACCCTGATCCAGGACATGCATTTGAAGCTCGAATATATGCTGAAAATGTTCCAAGAGGATTTCTTCCAGCAACAGGAACCTTACATCACTATCGACCAGTCCTGCCTTCCACAACAGGTAATTTTGGATATATCGAGTGACAGAATCTTTTACCGGTTATTTTTCAGCATGGTGGTGCTAACATATTCTTGATCAGTAAGAGTTGAAACTGGAGTTGAACAAGGAGATACTGTCAGCATGCATTATGATCCCATGATAGCTAAACTTGTAGTTTGGGGTGAAAGTCGCAATGCTGCACTAGTCAAGCTAAAGAACTGCTTGTCGAACTTTCAGGTATATAGGCCCATCAGGCCATCACCCTAGTTTACACTATTTTTAGAAGTCTTATTTCTTGGATTCTTTAATGCTACTAGTTACTTGGAATTACTACTCCCTCCGTCTCAAAATAGATGTCTCAAATTTTTCAAAATTTGGATGAATCTAGACACTATTTAGTATATAGATTCATCCAAATTTTAAAAAATCTAAGACATCTATTTTGAGACGGAGGGGTGTACTCATTATCATTGGTATGTTAAGGATCATGATGGTACTTTTGAGATTCCCTGCCTATTATGCTGTAGTTAATGAATAGACAGATTGCAGGTTTGCCCACAAATATTGCTTTCCTTCAAGAACTCGCAGGCCATAGTGCATTTGAAAGAGGCCTAGTTGATACACACTTCATTGAGCGTTACAAAAATGATCTTCTAAGTACTGCTGCTACGGCCTCGGGTGAAGCACATGATGCAGCTGAGCTTGGTGCAATTTTGACTGCTGCTTGCATTTGCAGAAAGGACCACATTACCTCTGAAGAATCCCTTCGTATGTTTTGTGCCTGCCCATCTGTTTTGTCATTCGACAACATTACCAACATGGCCTGATATTGATACATGCTTTTCGGTAGGTGACAAGACACTTTCTGTATGGTATGCCCGTCCACCTTTCAGAATGCATCACTCGTCAAAGCGTCTAATGGAGTTTGAGTTTGATAACGAACATGAGGGGTCGAGTGATGAGCTACTCAAATTGTTGATTACATACGGATCTGATGGAAGTTACTTTATCGAGGTGATTACTATACACATAACATTTTTTGCTTTTGGTTGTGTGAATTGTAACATCTAAGGAAGCTTCTCTACTGAGGTGAGTACTAATACAAGTGTATAATATTAACGGTAAATAGGCAATGATGGAAAATGGGAAATGATATCAAACTTTATTTGGTGGAAAGCATGTCTTTAGTCTTCATATATTTGAGACCAGTCATGTTTCAATAAAATATTTCTGATAAACAATGTATAATACATCAAAATGTATGTTTCAGCAATATTGTTTTTGATAATTATTGTATAATCACTGCAAAATCCACCACAGTTTGGTCGTTATCGTGGAATCTGCTACATGTTGCTTCTTTCACATCATTCTGAATGAAAATGTATGCCCCACTTTGTTTTTTATATGCCTTTTTACAGTTAAGCATATGGGCTTCAAGAGCGCAACAGTAGACTGAAACATTTTCGAGTAGATTAGAAACTGAACTTTGTGTGCACTACCCATATCAGAATTTCTCGTTACCAGAGAAATAAGCAACCTCTTAATTGGCGCGTTTAACACTGCACACCTGTTAACCAATATCTTGGCTCATTGTTCTGCTTGTGACTTGTGACCAGACTGAAGATGGCTCTTCTCCTGGCTTGGATATCAAAGTAGATGATTGGGGTGAACATGATTTCCGGGTTGATGTTGGTGGTGTGCAAACAGATGTAACATTAGCATTTTATTTAAAGGTGAACCTGATACCTTATTATGGTGGTTATTACCTTATTCATTAGTTTCTTCTGACTGTAACATCATCCCTAATTTTGTTTCTCTGTTGCTTTCAGGATAATAGCAGACATATACACATCTGGCATGGGAAGCATCATCATCATTATAGGCAGACCATGAGAGCTGAGCAGTTACTTGATGATAGTTCTCAACCTACCCATGCTTCAGAGGGAAGGTCTCATCCAAAAGGAAGTGTTTTAGCACCAATGGCGGGTTTGGTTGTGAAGGTTTTGCTTAAGGATGGGGCACATGTGGAGGCTGGTCAGCCTGTTATGGTTATAGAAGCAATGAAGATGGAGGTTCGAATGAACTTGCTGCCGTTTCTTCTTTTAATCAAATTAATCAAAGCTGAAATAACTATCTTGTACTCCTTTTCTCCAGCATGTTCTGAAGGCTCCTCGGGCTGGTTACATAGAAGGGCTGAAGGCTACTGCTGGACAACAAGTTTTTGACTCCAGTGTCCTTTTCGTTGTCAAGGTATGTGTTAAGTCTAAATTGTGTCAGAACAAAATGTACACTCATCTTTCTATTTTGTCAGAACAAAATATATGTCAAGTCTAAATTGTGTCATCATTATATTTTGACCCATACCGATGGTATTCTTGAGAATGTATTCGAAATTAAAGGAACAATTGAAAAGTCCATAAGAAATCATATTAAGAAGTCATGTGTAGTTTGTCAGCAGTAGCCACGCTTGTCTGCAATCATGTGGGTGTGGCAAATTAATCTGGCAAGTGCTAGCAGCTGCAAGTACTGGTTGAAGGATGGAAGGAGTTTCTTACATTTTATGTAAAGTTTCTTCGTCTCTAAGCAGTTAGACTAAAAGAGTAGTTGTCAAAGAAGCAGCTGCGGTAGTGGTAAGCCGGTAACACCTATTTTCAGCTAGAGGCTGTTGTATATTGAAACCCACCTTTATTGTCTTGAAATGTCTCCTGGTAAACCGGGATCTCCTGTAGAATGAAATAAAACAAAACATTTCAAGTTTAAATAATGTCCTCCTCATCCCATCAGCCTCATGAGCAGAAAACGTCTCATCATTCCAAATGGTACTACTAGTATCGTTGCTTTTATTACCCATCTGAATATCTGAATTCGGTTGTTTCCTTTCTCCAGGATAAGAATACAAGCTGATGAGTCCGGAAAACAGTCCCCGTCGTGAGACATGTACCAATCGATGTACAGATGCTTCAGAGTTCGACTCCCCTCTCTGTCGCCCAGAGAGACGAATAAGCAAACAAGCAGCTGGAGATGATCCTGTGACTAAATAATACTACTCCGCTGCATCTCCCTGACCCTAGTACATATAGCTGGAGCTCATATCTCGTTGCATCCTTTCCTGTATAGCGTGTATATCACTGTGTCGGTGGTTAATTTGAGAAACTATGCACGTTTGTGTTTTGTTCATTCGTGTGCCATGCATTGTCCACTTTTTTTTTCTCGAGAAACCAAGAAAGAGCGCTGCGAGTTCATGAAAAAATGTAGAAGCACCTTGTTTTTATAAGGAACTTGGCCAAATTGAAGGAGCACACTTTGACCTACAGAGGCCAACGCATCCGCTGTCTGTCACTGTCTTCTCTGAGAACCTGAGATGGGCCACTTTGCAGAAAGTCATCCTTGTTCCCTGGAAGATATGACCAAGTTCGCTCCTTCTAGGCATTCCAGAGCATGTAGATGAGACGCGTCCGTACACCCAATTTATTTTCTTTCTAGGGTGCGTTCATCCACCCACAGAAAGATTCTTGATTATCCTGCGCATACACGTGTTGGCTTAAGCTTGTTCAGGTTACAAGACTGTTGGAGAAATCGCTGGAGACTGGAGAGTGCCGGAATGCTGCTATGCACACGACGATTCTTGGGACGATACTTGTCAGACGTTTTCATCGCTCCGTCCGTATTTCATTCGCTGGACCATCGCCAAGGTGCAAAGAACGGTCCAGTGGCAAACATTGAACGCTCCTATCCTATGCACACGACGATTCTTGGGACGATACTTGTCTGACGTTTTCAGCCAAGATACGTCACAACAATTTCGACATTGAAGAGGAGTGCTCCTGTCGTGTATACTGGTATGCCCTAGTAGTGTCTTTAAAGATCATATAGATAACGACTTATTGGAGGTAGACAATTTATGCAGCTCTTCGAAGCCTTGATTACTTTTAAGGATTAGAGACTTTCTAGACCGAGAGATTATTATTTTACATTGGATAAAATGGAACAATTTTTTTCATATGACGACCTTCTACTGTACTTTTTTCTAGCTGGAGATACATCCTACTTAGATTATCGAGAACCGATTAACTTGTGTGGAATCAGAAGGTCCTAAACATTACAGTCCAAACGGAAATAAAGTAAACATGATAGTCCTTAAAGGAAATGGCGACCGACGAACGACATGTGGTTTCTATTATACGCCATGTGGTTTCTGTTGTGTTGCTGATGATTTGTTTGGCGGCGACAAACCGATCAAAAGTCGAGTGCACGAAATAATCACAAGAGCGGTTTTTTTTTTGTTTTTTGCATGTGGAGGCTCCAGCTCTGTCGGTTACGAAAGGTCCTCTCTATCAGAGGCAGAGATTGAGCATAGTTCATGGGCGAGCCAAACAACAATTTTTGAAGTGTGATATCGTGGGAAATGAGCAAATAAGTCATACAAACTAGATACTCAACAGGCATGGTGTAGAGGGCTGGCCTGGCCATGCCCTTATTTTATTACGGCGTAGATGCACCAGGACCGATGATGCTAATCATTCAGCGGAGTCGGGTAAAGCCTAAGCATGTCAAGCTTGGCGAGAATTTGCCCAAAAATTCTCATTATAAACCACTAAACACACTTGTTCTCAACAGCTGGTCACTTGAGCCCATCTGCGGGCTACGCTGATGCTCAATTGTACTAAATCTTGGCATAGTACACTAGCAACACGATATGTCTAAGCCATCAGGCATAGTCTCATTCATTGCACCATGGCCAGTGCTATCTCCCTTGTTACGAGCACCTGGATTTACCCCTTATAGGCTAGCATACTAGCTTAGTTTATTTTTGCTTATCACTACTATATTCGACATTGATTTGATCAATAATGTCGTTGGGTCGCATTCCGCAACTATTGTGCTGCTCTTGGGTGTATCCAAACGAAGGTCCTGGTCGATAGCTTGCTTGTTTTTTTTACAGCGCCGGTCCTTGTTTCCACCAGCTCTTTTTTCCAGGCCTCTAGGTGGTGATACAAAAAGAGATTACAACTAATCAGTGCATGTCCTAGTCTGTGGGGATCACTATGCAAAGGTCGGCCGCTCCTGCTCTAGCCCAAAGCGCTGCCTTATCTTTGATCTTCCTGGTCAGCTGCGGTACTGATGGGAGGTCACCATCAAAAAGCAGGAATAAATATGTGTCTGGAGGTCTGCACATTGAGGGAATCCTCATTGTCTGGAGGTCTGCACAGGATCCGGTGTAATGATCCAGGGAATAAATAATAGGAAATGGTAGGAGTGTGATTTCGATGTTTGCACAACATGCATATAGAATTTTAGGGTTAGTTTGAAAATTCAATCACAGGGAATAAATAATAGGAAATGGTAGGAGTGTGATTTCGATGTTTGCACAACATGCATATAGAATTTTAGGGTTAGTTTGAAAATTCAAATCTTGATTGAATTTGATTCTAGTGAGGTTATTTTGTAACCAAATGGTCACTAGAAAATTGAAGTTAAGTTCAATAGTTAATACAAATCATTTGAAATAATTCAAAATGGAGGTTTGACCTAAGTCAAATTTGAATTCAAAATTCAAATCCTACACTCATACAAATCACAAAGATATGAATTCAAATATCATAGAAACCTCAAATATCATAATTCAAACAAGAATCACAAGTAGTATGAAGATAATTTGATCTTTATTTATTCACAACATGAGTAGATGATCCAAGTTACATCAGTTACAAAAATAAGAAAGAAAACCGTAATTATAAACCACAAGAACCTACACTACACCTCTACTTTATCTTTTGCAAGTTTTACGTAGCTGTTAGGTTTTTTTGCAAGAGAACCGTTTCTATCTACGAACTTTTAACCACAACATGGATTGACTAGTCGACGCTTTAAATCCCTTTTTAGGGTCGTCTTTTGTAAATGCTATATCAAGAGAGACGAACACCCGCCAGCCACATAAATGGTACAAGCCATATGTTAGGTATGGAACCAGTCTCGCATAAGGCCCGGGCCGCTTCATCGAACAATATCGCGATATAAACAAGTACACATGGGAGGGTAACAACTAGAAAATCAATGCCCATGTAATCACTATGTGTTCTAACCGTACCAACACATCTACGCATATATCAGCTCTGATACCACTGAAGGGTTCCGCAATAAAAAACAAAAAATCCTAGCAATGAGAACGATATAGCCAAGATCTATTCTATGCATATGTAAGGTAACAGAGGGGTTCATTGTTCATACCCTTGAAGTCCAAAAAGCATTATGTTCCATTAAACATTGATGATGTAGTCATACGACGACACCGACCTCAAGGTTATGCAGGCGTACAAGTGATGAGTGCCACAATTGGGAGCACCTCTGAAGTTCTACACGCATCTAGTATGACATCCCCCGTGCTTCGGTCCAACGAAGCAGCGGAAGAAGATTGATCCAGACCGAGATTCCAGTAGCATGACGACATGTGTATGGTGGAGAAACCCTAATCCCCGTATGCACATTCCTACTTGGGAACCACAAGAGAGATAGATAGATAGAGAGAGAGAGAGAGAGAGAGAGAGAGAGAGAGAGAGAAGCCAATCGATTGGTTTGAGGAGGGGTCCTCCTCTTTATATAGGGGGAGAGGGTCTACCACAAGGAGGAAGGGGGGGGGGGCGGCGTGGGACTATTCCCACCGTGTAACACCCCGTTCTCTAGGCCCGGGGGTGTCACTCCTGGTAGCTTGATAGGATATCTAGACTGGCCTCACAGACCAGCACTAGTCTTTTCTGCGCACTTTGTCCTCACTCATGTGCACCCGGTACCCACTTCCCGGTCGGTCACCCATCCTAGAATTTCTCTAGGCCAAACACGCTTAACCTTAGAGTTCTTTTCAAATGAGCTTCCAGAAAAAAAGTTGCAACTTGTTGGTATGAATATCCTATCAATCCTATTAAGTCATATGCTTGGATCTCACATATACCCACCCTTTAGAAGATTTATGCCCTCATCGATCAAGCACACCCTAGGAACGTTCCCTCTTGGCACGTGTATGTGCGTCTAGTGTCGGCACATGTGCCATGTCATGTTCACTCCGGGCCACACGCCCCATGCTCCACATGTCCCGCAACTGACCCGCACACACCCGACACGCGTATGTGCGTCCAGTGTCGGCACATGTGCCATGCCGTGTCCACTCCGGGCCACACGCGTCATGCTCCACATGTACCGCCACCGACCCGAACACCTGTTTATCCGCGAGGATCGGCTCTGGTACCACTTGTAACACCCCGTCCACTAGGCCCGGGGGTGTCACTCCTGGTAGCTTAATAGGATATCTAGACTAGCCCTACAGAACAACACTAGTCTTTTCTGCGCACTTTGTCCTCACTCATGAGCACTCGGTACCCACTTCCTGGTCGGTCATCCATCCTAGAATTGCTCTAGGCCAAGCATGCTTAACCTTAGAGTTCTTTTCGAATGAGCTTCCGGAAAAGAAGTTGCAACTTTTTGGTATGAGTATCCTATCAATCCTATTAAGTCATGTGCTTGGATATCACAAACCATCGGCCCGATATAGCTCCTGTGTAGGGTTCCCCCTTGGCCTTCCTTGGGGTGGCGCGCCACCACATAGGCCTCCCCTCCGAGTGAGGCGCATTTAGGTGAGCCGCCCCTAAAATCCAACTAAAAATTTAAATTAATATTAATTTATTTAATAAATATTAAATACATATTATTTAAATCATCTCACTCCGAAAAACCTTTCAAAACCCTCCGATCATCATCATATATCCCCGAAACATTTCCGGTACCATCTCAGAACTATTCTGAAGTTCTCTCTCTTTTCTCCTACAATCTCGGATCAATCCCTAAGCGTCATATAACCTTAAGCATGCCACCTTATGGTTCGGGAATATGCAGACATGATCGAGACAACTCTCCGATCAATTACCAACAACAGGATCTGGAAACCCATGATGGCCTCATGCATTCCAAAAATTAACTTGATCACTTGAACCTTGAACATCGAGTCTCATTCCCTTTGCTACACGATACTTGATTTGTCCAAGACCTGATCTTCGGTATCTCTATACTTAGTTCTATATTGTTATCGAAAAACATATTTACTCGTTCCCGTGATATTACATCCTCGTGACCTAGTCACATGTTTGCAAACTTTATAGATGTAATCTCACCGACTAGTCCCAGAGTATCTATCTGTCATGCGGATGGGAAAATCCCGATCTTGATGTATACGCCTCAACCTAGCCCTTTGGAATACATGAGATACACCTTTATGATCACCCTGCTACGGTGTGATGGTTGATGCAGTCAAAGCATCCTCGAGTGATAGTGATTAGATATGATCCCATAGTCAAAGGAATACGTTACTATGTTTTACTAGATATCACAATGTTGAACTTTGTGACTTGATCTCATTGCAATACTATGGTTGGGTGTATGTACATCACATCATTCATCTACTGACATGGCCCCATTATCAATTAACATAAATGTCCATGATCGGGAAACCTCGTTCATAGTTGACCAATGAGCTAGTTGACTAAGGTTACTCGAAACTTGGTTTGTTTATATACCACATGTGTGTACTAATGTTTCCGCTTAATACCGTTAATTATAGCATGTTATAAAACTTATTATGAATATTTGAGATATGACAACAAAACATCTTCATTATTTTCCTCTAGGGAATATCTCCTACAAAGAGGTGGCGGCTAGGTTTTTTTTGGAGGAGGAAAGGAGTTACCGGTCTGCCAATTGTTGCTAGTTTTTTGTAGCGGTCATGTGCTAGTTCCCTATAGCAACCAAGAGAGAAAAAGGTCCCGCAACAGATGGCTTAGACACGGAGATCGTATACTAAGATAATGATGGATCAGACGGGCAGGGATGCGCTGCACCGAAGAACACAGCGTGCAGCGCTTGTAGATAGATTTTCCAAGATTAACTAGGTTCCATTTGGCAATCCGTCTCCTAACTCCACTACCAGAGCGAGCGGAGCTGCACCGAGCGTGTTGGCTCTGCGATCTCAAACTATGAAGCGCTCCAGCATTTAGTGCAAAACTGAAGAGCTAGTATTTCGATGATCCATGAAAAGGAAAATCGGAGAGCGGCTAGAAATTACAACCTACCGCTGAAAGGAATATGCCCGAGAGGCAATAATAAAATGGTTATTGTAGGGTTTCGTAGCATGGAAAACAAAATTTTCTATCGCATACAAACAAACAAGCCAAGATCTATCTACTAGATTGTAGCAACGAGTCGATGGAATAACTTACCCTCGAAGATTCCAAAGCGGTTAACGAGAGCAGATTCTCGTGGGTGATGTAGTCGTACTCTTTCCGATCTCAAGATCGCGTAGACGATCCTTCCGGCTATGCTCGGCAGCGCTTCCATGATCGGTCACACGTTCGGTACTCGACGAAGACCTTCCTCTCCTTGTTCCAAAGAAACGGAGGTTGTAGCACTCTCGCGATTCCTAAAGACAACGGCGTGGTACCGAAGTAGAGGGAGATCTCGAGGCTTCGCCTTAAGCGAGTATGGTGGAGTATGAGAGAGCTATTAGTGGTCTAGGGTTTAGACACACCAATTATAAGGCTCTAAACCGAAGGCTAGGGCAATTAGAAGCTCTAAACCAAAACGGCTCTAAACCGGAGGCTTTGGCTAGGGTTTAGATTAGAGGATAGGAACTTGTGTGTCTAGAGGAGGCCCTGCCCCTCCTCTTATAGGTGGAGGAGGGCCGGCGGCCAAGGGGAGGGAGGGGAGTCCCTCCCCAACTCGGCCTAGGTGGTGCGCCGGCTTGGAGAGGAGGGACTCCTCCCCCAAGTCGGTTTCAACCTCCTCTTGCTTGTTTCCTCGCTTCTGTTTTAGCCGTTTGACTTTCAAACTGGCCATTTGACTTTTTAGTTTTAGGATTCAATTTAATCCTTTATTTGGAACAGCGAGAACACTTAGTACATGATGCAATCATTCCAATATGTAATGACACATTCATGTACCCCTTCCCCCCCGGAGTGCCGGACATTCCGGAACCTTCTAGAACATTCCCGATGAAAACACCGGAATCATTCCCGAACTCCGAAACGGGACTTTCCTTATATGAATCTTATTCTCCGGACCATTCCGGATCACCTCGTGATATCCCGGATCACATCCGAGACTCCGAAAAACATTCGGTCTCTTTCTCATAATACCATAACTACTCAAACAACGTCGAATCCTTAAGTGTGTCTCCCTACGGTTCGTGAATTATGCGGACATGATCGAGACACTTCTCCGATCAATAACCAATAGAGGAATCTGGAAATTCATATGGCTCCCACATATTTCTACGATTACTTTGCAATCGAATGAACCACTTACATACGATACCAATTTCCCTTTGTCTCACGATAGTTTACTTACCCGAGGTTATGATCGTCGGTATCTCTGCATACCTAGTTCAACCTCGTTACTGATAAGTACTCTTTTCTCGTTCCCGTGATATGTGATCCCTTGTGAGCCAGTCACATGCTTGCAAGCTAATTGGATGACATTTCACCGAGAGGGCCCAGAGTATATCTATCCGTCATATGGATGGACAAATACCACTCTTGATCCATGTGTTTCAACTAATACTTTCTGAACACTCAATGCCACCTTTATAGCCACCCTGTTACGGTGTGGTGTTTGATGACATCAAAGCATCCATCCGGAAAAGGTGATATGCATGATCTCATGGTCGAAGGAATTAGGTTACTATGTATCAGAAAGCATATAGCAATTGAACTATTGAAATGACTTGATCTTTATGCTACGCTTATCTATAGGAGTATGTCCATCACATCATTCTCCTAATGATATGATCCTATTGTTAATAACATCTCTATGTTCATGATCAGGAAACCATGATCATATATTAACCAACAAGCTAGTTTAACAAGAGGCTTTACTAGGGACTCTTATTTTAGTTTACAAATCACACAAGTATCAATGTTTCCGGTTAATACAATTATAGCATGGTATGTAAACATTTATCATAAGTGTGAAGATATGATAATAACCACTTTATTATTGCCTCTTGGGCATATCTCCAACAGCCTCCCACCGCACTAGAGTCAATAATCTAGTTTCAAACCTTTGTGTATATAACACCTATGGCTTTCCGTGTTGTATGTACACGATTGATAGTGGTCAATGATCTCCGGATCGACACTCTGTGTCCTTGTGTAATTGCATGTCTTTGCGTCTCACGCATCACTCATTCTCTAATGAGATGGCTTTGTATAAATTTGGTCTTTCGTGACCTTTAGTTCTTTGGGGTTAAAACATGTTGATAATATTGTCGTACAATATATCGTCATAGTATTATCCCGCTGTGAACTACACCTAGTTTGATAACAAACTACTTGACACAAATGCCTTCTTTTGCTGCTATAATAGCAGCCATATACTTAGCCTTTTGTTGTAGTATCTGTCACAATGTCTTAACTTTGGAACTCATCCAAATCCATTATGGAACTCACTTTCCATTATATTGTGCCACCCTTAGTTTAGATTGAGATAAACTTAATTTGTACTTTGTGACAAAGCTAGTATCAATGTAGTACTTTTACAATGAACTAACCATCTATTTGTCACTTCTACAAATAATATACTCTTAGTTCTTCCAAAAGATCATAAGAATATCCTTACTATTGTCCAATGATCATCTTACGAATCATTCTGGTATATGCTCACAACATTTAGAGCATAGGACATATCTGGGTTTGTACATATCACAAGATGATTGATATAAATACTCTTTGTGATTTCATACATCAAGTATCAATCTATACTTGATTATTTGTTTCACTTTACCAAATGTCAATACACTTGAATATATCATCAACATTGAACTCTTTCAATCCTTTCTGCGACAAGAACCTTTTCTTGTAGTTTCTATATTGAACTCATTCAATATCTCGTCTATGTACTCGCACAACCATATTAGCGTCTATTAATGCCAAATATTTGGGTTTTGCCTAAGTCTTTCATCGGGATGAAATTCTTAATATGTGTTAATAAAAGATACATTATTTCCAATCAACAATATGTCTTCCACATAATGTATTAGAAACATGTCTTAGCGCTCCCACTTAATTTCTTGCAAATGCAAGCATCTTCATTGTCTCTAATGAACTTTTAAACTCCTTTAACAGTTTCATTATAGTGAAGATTCCAACTCCGCGATGCTTACTTCAACCATTGAGGTTTGCATATGCTTTTAGCATCCCTTGAATCAAAAACCCTTTGGACCATGTTATGCACATGTCCTAGGTAACAATTCTATTAGAAGAACTTGTTTTGTTTATTCAACTACCACATAACAAAATTATATGTAGTGGTTGCTATATTAATCCGTCTAGACTAAATATCGCTAATGAAAGATCAAATCTTGTCATAGTCAACCTTTGAACATTGTTGTGAACTCTTTCCCAACATGTCGACTATTTCATAGATGTAAAACATCCATGTCTATTTATTTATAGATCCGCACAAATCGCAAGGTCTTACACCTTTCTCGAGGGTCCTTCAAGTTCAAAACTTGATTTCTCGTGTATGGAACTATCACGGATTTTATGGCTTCAAGCCATTTGACGGAGTCAGGGCCCATCATCGCTTCTTTGCATGTAGTCGGTTCATTATTCTCAAATAATGATTCAACCCTCAAATATTGGTATTTGATTGTTCATCCGACCTACTTGTTTCAATAGGAACTTGGATCTCCGTGACCACAACCTTTGAGGTACGTGAGCCATGAGCTTTGTTGCTGCCTCCGGAACACTTTTCAGCGCTGCGCAACTCTGCACATACATATAAGGTTCTTTTAACCTTATGAAAGTTCTATTGTCCTCCCACTTAACTTTTCACGAAAAATTCCTTCTCAAAGAAACTTGACGTTTTAAGTGACAAACACTTTTGTCTCCGATGTTATGGAGGATTACTTAATAGTTATTCGAAATAACATACAAATACAGGTTCATCCGACTTTGGTTGCAAACATCTTTCTTATGCATAGCATACCAATGTTTTAAGAAAGGACAACTTGGGTTTTATCCCAAACCATAACTTTATATGGTGTCATTTCAACGGATTATGATGGAGCTCTTTTCAGTGGAAAAACGGTAATCTCTAAAGCTTTTAATCTTTAAAATATAATGGCAGTTTTATGAATTATACCTTTGATCTTACCATGTCAAACAAGGTTTAATTACATATCTCGAACGTTCCATACTCTTATGGTGTTTCGGAAATGCAAATCCACGGAACGATTCCTTAAATCTTAGGTATTATGCTAAACTTGTAACTTAAATATCTTTATGATCTTATCATAAACTATTCATATTCTTGTTACAATGATTTTGCACTTCATCTTGAAAGTCTTTGAACTTTTCAAGTGTTTCATACTTTATCCTTATTAAGTAAATATTCATATATTCACTCAAATTTTCGGAGAAAGCATATGAAGTTGAAATCCATCGCTCTTGACTACACATAATGGATTTCGTACAACAATATGTACAAGTTCCAATAAGCTAGTCATTCGTTCCCTTTTGTCCTATGAACGAAGTTTTAATTATCTCTAGGAAAGTTTCACAAGCGTCATTTGATCAAAATCAAAAGACTCCAAAATTCCATCCACATGGAGTTTCTTCATGTTTTCTTTCCAATATAATTTAAACGGCGATGTTACTTCCTAAGTGATCTTTCAATCAATTTGTCTTTCGACTTTTTTAGCACTAGTTTTATGGATGTGATTTCTCCAACGAGATTTGTGAATCATCCATCTTTTATGGATTACGGAAATTATTTGAACAACCCTTTTGTTCTCATAATACCTGATAAAACAAATCCTGAAGGCAAGCTTTGATGTTTAACGAGCAACACAATAACCCTTTATTTGTTCTCGATGAACATCATCACATATTCTTTTGCTAGTTACTTAGGCCATTGTAGTTCATGAATTGTGTTGTTTCGTATGACGATTCATACCAACAAATTCAGTATCAAATACTTAGGAACCACATTGTTTAATAAGCAAAGAATATAGCCATAACACGTATATCATCTATATACCCAAGCTGAACAATTCTAGTCTTTTCTTTTCTGCCATATATTTATGAGATTCTCTTTCAATATTTCCTTTTCTGTTTGAAAGAATCTATCAATATCAATAGTGGAGTCATACATATGACACATAATCCAAAGCGTGTATAATTAAATACCAATGTCTTTGGACTTGCACTTTGAAGTAGATCACCTATCGTCAAATGTTTGGTGTTCTTTCAAATTCCTTTCTTTAGTAATCTCTTGGTGTAGTAAACATCTTACCTACATAAAATATTCACCCTCATCATGGATATATCCATGATCAAGCTACTTTTAGCTTGTAACGGTGAATCGCAAGTATAATGTTGCTCTCCAAAACCTTTTGGAGGATTAGGACAACTAGTGTCTCCAACCTTTTGCAAATTCTCATCAAATATGAGAACATGACTTTTGCCATATTATACTCTATCATGTTGTAACCAATACTTCGATTCAGATATCACAATATCTTCCACACATCATGGTTTCTGAAACAACTCTTTCAGATCCTAGATAACCTTGATATTAAGAGAATCCTTTGAATATCAAGAATCATGGAGACAAACATGATACTTATATACTAATACTTGGAATTGTTACTCTTGATTTAATACTAATTATTAAACTTCATGGAGTAACCGGAACTTACTGAAAGTTTGCAATAGGACTTTTAAACTTTAGATTAACACTTCAAAACAATACGATACCAGTTCGTAAAGTAACTAACCAGAATTCTATAGTTCTATCATCTCAATTATAACTAAGCGCAAGGTGGTAAACGGATGCCAATGACTATAACAACTATGCAAATTCACTTTGATTTAGTTTATGATAAATTGAGTTCTAATTAATAATTAAATTAATCTAGGTGAACTCCCACTCAAAACAATATCCCTCACATTGTTTTAGTGATCACACGAACCAAATCCACCACATCAAAACCGATCATCACGAGAGTTGATATAGCTTCAATGGCGAACAATCAACATGTTCATCATATCTACTATATGACTCATGCTCTACCTTTCGGTAATCCGTGTTCCGAGGCCATGTCCACATGCTAGGCTCGTCAAGATCAAACCTTAGTTTCGCATGAGCAAATCTGGCTTGCTCACGTTGTATACACTTGTAGAATCTAACACACCCGATCATCACGTGGTGCTTGAAACAACAAGCTTTAGCAACGGTGCTAACTAAGGGTGAACACTTTATGACTTGAAATTCATGTGCATGAGGGATCATCTTATAATGCTACCATCGCCTACTAAGCAATACAAGATGCATAAAGGATTAACATCACATGCAATTCATAATATGTGATATGATATGGCCTTTCTTCTTTGTGCTTCCGATCTCCATCTTCCAAAGACGAACATGATCTCCATCATCACCGCATTGCATCAAGGTCAATGACGCCTCCATGGTTGTCGCCCACGGCTTCAACTATTACAACTTCTTTGAATAGACACGCTGGTCTTAACATAAATTAAAGACAACCATATGGCTCTGCGGTTGCCAACTTACAATAAGGAACATTGCATACATCATATATAATCACAATCATGGCCATATCACATCATCAGACACCCCGCAAAACAAAGTTAGACGCCTCTACTTTATTTGCATATTTTACGTGGTTTGGGGCTTTCAATAAGTGTCGTTCTAACTTACGAACATGAACCACAACATTGATACTAGTATTGTTAATCACCCGTTGTAAATTGGATCTTAACTATGCTAGGAGAAACAGCACCATAAAGCCACTTATGCAATACAAGTTGCATGTCGGCGTGGAGCAAGTCTCATGAACGATGTCATGTAAGGTTAGCCCGGCCGCTTCATCCCAACATACCGCAAGATGCAAAGTACACAAGAAGCAATCAACAATAAAGCATCAACGCCCACAATGACCATTGTGTTCTACTCGTGCAACAGATCTACATATAGACACGGCTCGATACCTTTGTAGGGGTTCGTAGCATGGAAAACAAAATTTTCTATCGCATACAAACAAACAAGCCAAGATCTATCTACTAGATTGTAGCAACGAGTCGATGGAATAACTTACCCTCGAAGATTCCAAAGCGGTTAACGAGTAGATTCTCGTGGGTGATGTAGTCGTACTCTTCCGATCTCAAGATCGTAGACGATCCTTCCGGCCATGCTCCAGCGCTCCGCAATCGGTCACACGTTCGGTACTGACGAAGACCTTCCTCTCCTTGTTCCAAAGAGCGGAGGTTGTAGCACTCTCTCGCGATTCCCAAGACAACGTGGTACCGGAAGTAGAGGGAGATCTCGCAGGCAGCCTTAAGCCGAGCGAGTATGGTGGAGTATGAGAGAGATATTAGTGGTCTAGGTTTAGACACACCAATTAGAAGGCTCTAAACCAAGGCTAGGGCAATTAGAAGCTCTAAACCAAAACGGCTCTAAACCGGAGGCTTTGGCTAGGGTTTAGATTAGAGGATAGGAACTTGTGTGTCTAGAGGAGGAGGCCCCGCCTCCTCTTATAGGTGGAGGAGGGTCGGCCAAGGGAGGAGGAGTCCCTCCCAACTCGGCCTAGGTGGTGCGCCGGCTTGAGAGGAGGACTCCTCCCAAGTCGGTTTCAACCTCCTCTTGCTTGTTTCCCTCGGTTTCTGTTTAGCCGTTTGACTTTCAAACTGGCCATTTGACTTTTCAGTTTTAGGATTCAATTTAATCCTTTATTTGGAACAGCGAGAACACTTAGTACATGATGCAATCATTCCAATATGTAATGACACATTCATGTACCCCTCCCCCCCCGGAGTGCCGGACATTCCGGAACCTTCTAGAACATTCCCGATGAAAACACCGGAATCATTCCCGAACTCCGAAACGGGACTTTCCTTATATGAATCTTATTCTCCGGACCATTCCGGATCACCTCGTGATATCCCGGATCCCATCCGAGACTCCGAACAACATTCGGTCTCTTTCTCATAATACCATAACTACTCAAACAACGTCGAATCCTTAAGTGTGTCTCCCTACGGTTCGTGAATTATGCGGACATGATCGAGACACTTCTCCGATCAATAACCAATAGAGGAATCTGAAATTCATATGGCTCCCACATATTTCTCGATTACTTTGCGATCGAATGAACCACTTACATACGATACCAATTTCCTTTTGTCTCACGATAGTTTACTTATCCGAGGTTATGATCGTAGATCTCGCATACCTAGTTCAACCTCGTTCGATAAGTACTCTTTTCTCGTTCCCGTGATATGTGATCCCTTGTGAGCCACCACATGCTTGCAAGATAATTGGATGACATTTCACCGAGAGGGCCCAGTATATCTATCCGTCATATGGATGGACAAATACCACTCTTGATCCATGTGTTTCAACTAATACTTTCGAACACTCAATGCCACCTTTATAGCCACCGTTACGGTGTGGTGTTTGATGACATCAAAGCATCCATCCGGAAAAGGTGATATGCATGATCTCATGGTGAAGGAATTAGGTTACTATGTATCGAAAGCATATAGCAATTGAACTATTGAAATGACTTGATCTTTATGCTACGCTTATCTATAGGAGTATGTCCATCACATCATTCTCCTAATGATATGATCCTTGTTAATAACATCTCTATGTTCATGATCGAAACCATGATCATATATTAACCAACAAGCTAGTTTAACAAGAGGCTTTACTAGGGACTCTTATTTTAGTTTACAAATCACACAAGTATCAATGTTTCCGGTTAATACAATTATAGCATGGTATGTAAACATTTATCATAAGTGTGAAGATATGATAATAACCACTTTATTATTGCCTCTTGGGCATATCTCCAACAGTTATTATCTTATTCCTTGTTTATGATAAATGTTTATTTTGCATGCTATAATTATATTAATATCGGAAACGTTAGTACATGTGTGTTTAATAAACAAATAGAAGGTTCCTAGTTATGCCTCTCTTATAAACTAGCTCGTTGATTAACAATATGATCAAAGATTTCCTAATCATGGACATGATGTTGTTAATAACTATATCACAACATTGTTGGAATGATGTGATGAACATTCATCTGAAGTATAGCATTACGATGAAAAGTCATTGTGTTTATATTGCTATAACATCATACAAAGTAATCCTAATTCTTAGACCATGAGATCATGTCAATCACTAACACTGGAAGAGTATCTTGATAACATCAAACGTCACACTGTAACAGGGTGACTATAAAGGTGGGTTCAATTCTATGAAGGTGTTATGTAGAGGCTCATGGATCAAGAGTGTAATTTTTCCATCCTGATGATAGATAGATATACTCTGGGCCCTCTCAGTGATATCACATTAGTTAGCTTGCAAGCAAGTGATATGATCACTAGAATGTTATATCACAGGAACAATAAAAGAGTACATGTCAGTAATAAGATCAAACTAGGTATGGAGATACCGATGATCGAATCCCGGATATGTAATATATCGCGATACAAAAGGATTAAGTTACATGCATATAAGGTTCATATGATCACAGAAGTCATCGTTGAATGTGTCGGAGTCAGTACGGATCTACAGGTCCCGCTGCTGATTATTGATCGGAAAGGGGTATCAATCATGTCTACATTATTCGCGAACCATAGGATGACACACTTAAGGGATGCCGACACCATTTGGAGCGAATAATATGCCATAGAAAAATAATAAAGCACATGCATTATTTCAATGGAAACCAGAATTGTCTCAGGTAAAATTGCCGAAACTGGTTCTGCATGTGATATTGAAATGTTGCAAGGGGTTTTATGTGAATGTTTGTTAATTAATGTAATTAGCAAAATTCTGAATAAATAAATAAAAGTAGTTTTATTTAATGAGAGATTGCATCGAATTTGGTGGAAATTTAATGGGATTTGAGTGGGATTTTGAGTGGAGGAAATGGAGGGGAATTTGTGTGAGTGGGAGCTCCACTCACATGAATGGAGGAAGAGGTGGGGGCACCACCTTGGCCGCCGGCCATGGCTTGTGGGCTGCCCCCTCCTCCTATAAAAGGAGCCCCTCCTCTCACTTCTCACTCACACCTCCTCGCGAAGGATCTATCTCCCCTCTTTAGAATTCCCCATGGTCTCGGATCAGCGAGATACATGTTCCCGGTGGAATTTTCTGGAAGGATTTGTGTCTTCCGCTACTTCACTGGAGTGAGGGTGCGGAGGTTGTCAGGATACCCGAACGTGTGTGCGATCACGGATACACCACTGCTTTTGCGGTGCTAGACTTGATGGTGCTAGACCTGCTGGACCAGATGGACTTCTTCTCGATCTTGCGATCAACAAGTGTTCGACTACATCATCCATGAGTATAACCTTGTTAAATATTTTCGGTCTTCAAGGGTATGTATTCTATGGATGTATATCCACCTGTTGCTTGTATCTAGTAGATAGATCTTGGTACTTAGTTGTTTCCATCGTAGGAAATTTTTTGTTTTCTATGCTACGAACCCTACTGTAACATCCCAAAACTATTGATCAATATTATCAAGTTCCAATCATCAAAATTAGGGTTAACAAAAACTTTTGTTAATTAAAATCATATGAATGCATGTGTGTATGTGATGATTCTATGAATGCATGAATGAACTTGTGTGATTGTTGTAAATAGCAAGGAATGGTTTAAAGATAAAAACAACATCATCTAAAACATTTCCAAGCAGAAACAAATCAAGAGAAAATTCTAAAACAAACAAAATAAGCAAATGGTCATTTTTGCCAATCTTGCTCACTAGGCCACTTTGAGTGTTTCTAGTCCAAGATTTCAAACAGAAACAATTCCATTTCTTTTCACCCCTTTCTAGACCAAGTGAAAGTGAACCCAAGCCCACCTTTCAAACCCCTAGAAACAATTGGCAACTTGATTCAAATGACAACTCAAAATTGAATCTATATCATATGTGAAGATCACCAATTCTCAAAAACAAACCAAACCAATGCACCTTGAAAAAACCATCTAACCAGAGACTACCTAGTATGTGACTAGTACACCCACCAATTTTCATCCAAAAATTCAAATTCAAATCTCTTTCGGTCATTTCATCAAACACCTTGCAAACACAAATCAAACAGACATCAAACACTATAGTGAGTAGTGTTTTGACCTACTTGTTCCCTCTCTAGCTCATAGAATGCTCTTACCCTGTCCAACGCCAAAGCACATCCAGCCCCTGGACCACTCAGCCCGAGCATGCCCAGCCTCTCTGCAAGCACGTTGAGAGAGCGCCAGAGCGCCGCACTCGACACATGAGCACAGACCGCGTGCCGCCCTTGCCGCTTGCATGCGTGATCACCGCCGCCCCAGGAACCGCCGGGACATGCCCATTCATCGCCGCGCGACCAGGAGAGCCCGTGCGCCATTAAAATGTCTGTCGGACCCGCCTAGAGCATCACAACGTTCCGACCAATTCGCACCGCCCCACGCCTCGCGACCATGCCGTTGAGCTTCGCCGGGAAACACATCACAGTCCCCTACCGTCGCCCATGTCGTCCACCCGCGCCCTTCGGTCCCCTCGCTGCACTATAAATAGAGGCCACCCCTGTTTGATTTCAGCATACCAACACACTCCCCTCTCTCATACAACCACCCTAGCTCATCCCCGGAGCAAGGCGAGCAGCAGTTCACCGGAATTTTGCCGGAGTCTGTCGTGGAGGAGGAGAAGAGGAGCAGTCGATTGGAGCCGCCCCAGGAGAAGCCACCGGTACCAGGAGGTTCGCCGTCGTCGACTTCGTCGTTCACCCCATCGCCGACCCTCGCCTGAGCCCCGGTGATCCTCACATGACCCCCACTGGCCGTGCTAGGGTTCTGTCTCGTCATCGTTGCCCGACGGAGACGATAAGTCCTAGCCGTTCAATTAGATGTTGATCGTGTGGTCTAGATTCCCCCGTACCCCTTCACACCCCTGTCTTGCTGTCTGGTGGGGACAACCACTTAAACCCACCCCCGCGCGCTATGCACCGTGGGCCGGCCCAATTAACTTCCCGCGTGACCCAGTAGTTTGAATTTAGGTTTATCAATTTAGTTTCAAACTTAGTTTTGTACCTAGATTCAAAAATCAGTCCAGATCGATTCACTGAACCATATTGCATGAAACTAATTTTGCTAGAAAGGTACCGAAATTCTTAATCCAAACCCGTTGGATTCAAATCATTTGGAGTTGTAGATCACCTCTAGTAAAAATAACAAGGCAGAAGCTTTTCTGCATTCAAACATTTTTTAAAATTCAACCACAAAAGGTTTTGAGTTGATTCCAACTCTCAAAAATCACATTTAACTAGACCTTTATGAATATATAAAAATATCTAGGTTTACTTGCAGAAATAATGGACAAGTAATAAAAGAATGCCGATAGGCATTTCTAGTCACTTTATTTAATTAAAATAAAAAGGTTAAACCTTATTAAATTGTGACACCGCTTTAAATCACATTCCCAAGTACTGAAATATGTGGTGATGACATGTGTCAACAAGATCCCATGTTTTACTTGGAGAATATTAAATATTAAGTAGTTTTCAATGAGTAGAAATTACTTTTCTAAAATAAAAGAAATAAAATTATTTCCTTAATCTTTGTAATGTTTGTGATGATGCTAGATCATCTATTGAAAACCTTGGTGTGATAAATAGAACTAGTTAAGTATTGTTTGGTGATGGTGTACCTCGTATTTATTTATAGACGCTAGTACCGACCAAGGATACGAGGAGGAAAGAGGATACTACGAGGAAGAAGCAGAGGAGAACTTCAACCACTGCACTGCACAAGGCAAGCTACTATCTTAGCAAGCTAAGCTAAACCATGCAAGTTTTACTTGCAAGCTTCACTATACAAGTTAACTTTGCAAGTTAACCCTTGCAAGATAACTGTGCCAAATAGATGCCTTAGGCATATGTAATTATACCACCTTATGTTACCCAATCCCATTTTTACTTGCAAGCTTAGTATTTTATTTTCTTTATCAAAGCTTTCTATTCAAGTGTATTTAGTGAACTGTAGATTATAAAAATATATTTAAAGAGCATAAAACTTGGCCTAAGATAGATCAATCTTGATGTCATCCCGAGGCATGGGATTGAATTTAGATAAGTCACACTTGATTACCACCCCTCATTAGTGTTTATCCCACACTTGTAGTTGCTAGTGCTAAGCATAAAACTTGATCACTTTAGATGGTAATACTTGGTGAAAATGATTATGAAAACCTTAGAATGATGAGTCATTCAACTGATATGTTTTGACATGTCTTCTTGAACACCAGATGATTTTGATGATGAAAATGTTGAGGCATGAGCCTTAGCCCTTTATAAAAATAATGGTTGTTTGGATGCGATACCATTCTAATTTTACCGTACAACCACAATACCCAAAATTTGGGTAGGGCTTGAATAGAAATTTATATACCTTAGTATGGGTTCCCTTGTGGCCAAGGTTTGAGCTGATGCTACCTTGTGAAGATTGTCCACCTGTGCAGTTCCCAAGATGACAGTTGGTCATTGTTGGGAGGCCAAACTCATAGGAGAGGTGACTATACTAGGGCGTGTAATTGAAAGGTTAGGATTGATTATCCGCATACTGAGTATGGTGAATTCGGGATTGTTCCTGGCGGATGTATCAAATATTGTGGTGAAAGTGTACCACCTCTGCAGAGTGTCAACCTATTTGTCGTGGTGGTATCACGGCATATGCCATGGGTAGGCTAAAGTTGGGGCCGATGGACGTGGAGGAATCCGGGGAGGGATGATGCAGTGAAGACCGCACTCGAATGAACAAAGAGAAATACAATGTATATTGGAATGAAGCTCTCAAGTGGAGATAACACCTCATTCTATACATCTAATCTCTTATAATCTTGCCATACTTGTGGCTACAATCATGCTCCTTGAGTTGTATCTCCTATGCTTCTATCTAGATCTCTCTGTGAGAGTGGAGGAAGAGGAAGAAGGAGAGCTCCTAATGAGCAGAGAGGGGAGGATCCCTTCGGGGGCCTCTCATCTAACGATCCCCCTGGTGCTCCTTATAAAGGGGAGCCGAGGGGACAATTCTTGTGCTTCACGCTTAGCATCTAGATGGCATATTCTGGGCATCCTCCAGAGATGCTGAGCATATGCCTTGGCATCTTTGGAGATGCCAGGCATATTCCCTAGCATCTTATTTGATGCCAAGAGCATATCCCTAGCATCTCCTTGGATGCCATTGGCATATTCCCTAATGCACGTGTCAGTCTCAGCCATGGGCGTCCCAAGACTGACACGATACTTGATGAGCTTGCCCTGGTTTGATAATAAGCCGTCGTAGATGTTCTGAAGGCTCCTGGAGGTGAATAATGGGGTGATTGGATCTTTATACCTCGACCCAAACGCCCTCGGCCAAGAGGAAATTCGGCCTGCCCTGTAGTTGATTTGGCCTGGAGATCCCAGCACTCGGCCCAGTTCTGGGGCAGAGCAAGAGGGCCCAGCCGAGTCATATTAGTCGGCCCAGTCTTGTGGCGGCAGGCGGACCTCGTCTGGCGGCTGACAGTCCGTGGTGGCCGCCAGGTGTCCACCTCGGCCCACCGGGTGTCTTTGTCGTTGCCGGCGAACGAAACCCGTGGCGGGCAGTACTGCCTCGGCCCACCCGGGGAAGCTAGGCGACGCGGGCGAAGGGATCCGTCGAGGTGAGCTCTTGGCGACGCAGGAGCGCTGACTCGGCGGGACTTCCTGGCGGGAGTTCCTCGGCGGGAGATGGAGGAGTGATGGGCCGGGATAATAATTCGGCCCGATCTGGGCTCCTCTTATTCGGTGTACATTATGTCTTATTCGGCTTTGGCCTTGATAATTCGGCCCAGGGGAGTAGGATCAGGCCCGGACGGTTCTGACCAGGCCGAGTTATACTTAACTCGGCCCAAGCTGGTTTTACTCCTCTTTCTTTTAGCTTTTTACATATCTTTTCCCCATTCTTTCTACAAAAACCGTTTATTAATTTACTCTGATCTCCTTATAGCACAACTCTAGGGTACCTGGGGTCATATCCCCGACATTAGTCCCCGAGGCTATGTGGGACTTGTAGAGTCGCGCATAGACTTTAATTTTAAATATTCCCAAAGTTGTTTTTCGACTTATTGCACCTTGGTTGTATACTTCTATGTCTTATAATTATTTTGAGCAAGTTTTTGACTACTGGCGTTCTCGGGCATTGGCCATAACCCCTTTGGGTAAGTTTTTGGATTTCTGGCCTTCTTGGGCATTGGTCATAACCCCTTTTGGTAAGTTTTTGTACTTCTGGCCTTCATGGGCACTGGCCATAACCCCTTTGGGTAAGTCATGAGTTCTGACCTTCTTGGGCACTGCTCTCTTAACCTTTTTGGGTAAGTTATGAGTTCTGGCCTTATTGGGCACTGCTCTTTTAACCTCTTTGGGTAAGTTATGAGTTCTGGCCTTATTGGGCACTGCTCTTTTTACCCCTTTGGGTAATTTATGAGTTCTGGCCTTATTGGGCACTGCTCTTTTAACCCCTTTGGGTAAGTTATGAGTTTTGGCCTTATTGGACACTGCTCTTTTAACCCCTTTAGGTAAGTCATGAGTTCTGGCCTTATTGGGCACTGCTCTTTTAACCTCTTTGGGTAAGTTATGAGTTCTGGCCTTATTGGGCACTCCTCTTTTAACCCCTTTGAGTAAGTTATGAGTTTTGGCCTTATTGGGCACTGCTCTTTTAACCCCTTTAGGTAAGTCATGAGTTCTGGCCTTATTGGGCACTGCTCTTTTAACCTCTTTGGGTAAGTTATGAGTTCTGGCCTTATTGGGCACTGCTCTTTTAACCCCTTTGGGTAAGTTATGAGTTCTGGCCTTATTGGGCACTGCTCTTTTAACCTCTTTGGGTAAGTTATGAGTTCTGGCCTTATTGGGCACTGCTCTTTTAACCTCTTTGGGTAAGTTATGAGTTCTGGCCTTATTGGGCACTGCTCTTTTAACCTCTTTGGGTAAGTTATGAGTTCTGGCCTTATCGGGCACTGCTCTTTTAACCTCTTTGGGTAAGTTATGATCCGAGTCATCTGATTCCAAATCTGAGTTACTTTACTCAAAATTGACTTTATGTCTTAAGTCTGAGTCCTCTGACTCAAATCCGAGGTATATGACTCAAATCCGAGTTACTTTACTCAAAATTGACCTTATGTCTTAAGTCTGAGTCCTATGACTCAAATACGAGGTATATGACCCAAATCCGAGTTATCTCATTCCAAATCCGAGTTACTTTACTCAAAATTGACTTTATGTCTTAAGTCTGAGTCCTCTGACTCAAATCCGAGTTAACTCATTCCAAATCCGAGTTACTTTACTCAAAATTGACTTTATGTCTTAAGTCTGAGTCCTCTGACTCAAATCCGAGGTATATGACCCAAATCCGAGTTATCTCATTCCAAATCTGAGTTACTTTACTCAAAATTGACTTTATGTCTTAATTCTGAGTCCTCTGACTCAAATCCGAGTTAACTCATTCCAAATCCGAGTTACTTTACTCAAAATTGACTTTATGTCTTAAGTCTGAGTCCTCTGACTCAAATCGGAGGTATATGACCCAAATCCGAGTTATCTCATTCCAAATCCGAGTTACTTTACCCAATTTTGACTTATATCTCAAATCTGAGTCATCTGACTCAAATCCGAGGTATATGACCCAAATCCAAGTTATCTCATTCCAAATCCGAGTTACTTTACTCAATTTTGACTTACATCTCAAATCTGAGTCATCTGACTCAAATCCGAGGTATATGACTCAAATCCGAGTTATCTCATTCCAAATCCGAGTTATTTTACTCAATATTGACTTACATCTCAAATCTGAGTCATCTGACTCAAATCCGAGGTATATGACTCAAATCCGAATCATCTGTTTGCCACGATATAACTTGATTTGGCGTGATGACGATAATTTGCCTTTGATATGGATCCGAGATATAGATCCGAGATTAAGTTTTGGGATATGATAATAGGGCTAACCGCTGAGAGATCTGATTCGAGATGTAGATATGAGATATGATAAGCTGGCCAATAGTCATCCGAGATATGGGATAACCTGGCAAGATGGTGAAATATCAATCCGAGTCATAACATAACCTGGCAATCTGGCGAACTAAATAAAGCTTCGGCCCGAATCATAGATATGATTAGTACGCCGAGTCTGAATACAAATCCGAATTATAATATACCCTGGCAAGCTGAATCAAATGTTAGTCCGAATCAGAGAGAATCTACTGAGCTGAGTTAAAGGTTAATCCGAAGCATAAATAAATTGACTCAAATTGTATCCGAATCATCAATAAGTTGGCCGGTAAGCTGAGTTAAAGGACAATCCAAAGCATAGATAAACTGACTCAAATTCTGTCTGAATTATAAATAAGCTGACTCAAATTCTATCCGAATTATAAATAGGCTGACTCAAATCTTATCCGAATTATAAATAGGCTGACTCAAATCTTATCCTAATCATAAATATGCTGACTCAAATTCTGTCCGAATCAGCAATAAGCTGGCTGGTGGGCTGAGTCAAAGGTTGGTCCAAAGTGTAAATAAACTAACTCAAATTCTATCCGAATCATCAATAAGCTGGCTGACGAGCTGAGTTAAAGGTTAATCCAAAGCATACATAAACTGACTCAAATTCTATCTGAATCATCAATAAGCTAATTCAACTTCTATCCGAGTTATAAATAAGCTGGATGGTGCGCTGAGTTAAAGGTCAATCCAAAGCATAAACAAACTGACTCAAAATCTATCTGAATCACAAATAAGCTGATTCAACTTCTATCCGAGTTATAAATAAGCTGGCTGGTGCGCTGAGTTAAAGGTCAATCCAAAGCATAAACAAACTGACTCAAAATCTATCTGAATCACAAATAAGCTGATTCAACTTCTATCCGAGTTATAAATAAGCTGACTCAAATACAGATCTAAATCAACATAATGTTCTCTTAATCCAAAGGTGACTCTACGGATAAGTTGACTAGTCCCCGGGTTAAGTTATTTTCTCCCCGGGTTGAAGGATTGAGTTTAGGTGGCTGAGTTATCTGGCACTTACAGTATACTTGGAGAAGTGTTTGAGTGAGTCTTGCTAGGTCATACCTGCCCTGCTGAGTTACCTGGTACTTACAGTAAGCTTGGAGTAGTGCTTGAGTCCTTCTTGCTGAGTCTTACCTGCTTTGATGAGTTAGACTTGGAGAGCCTCTGCGCTTACCTCTTTGTTCTCTGTTGGCTTGGTGGAGATGAATGAGCCCTATGAGGAAGAAGTTGATGAAGATGTTCCCGTCCGGATGGAAACCCAACCAACGCCACTAGAGGGCCCCACGGTGGGCGCCAAATGTCGTGGTGGTATCACGTCATATGCCATGGGTAGGCTAAAGTTGGGGCCGATGGACGTGGAGGAATCCGGGGAGGGATGATGCAGTGAAGACCGCACTCGAATGAACAAAGAGAAATACAATGTATATTGGATTGAAGCTCTCAAGTGGAGATAACACCTCATTATATACATCTAATCTCTTATAATCTTGCCATACTTGTGGCTACAATCATGCTCCTTGAGCTGTATCTCCTATGCTTCTATCTAGATCTCTCTGTGAGAGTGGAGGAAGAGGAAGAAGGAGAGCTCCTAATGAGCAGAGAGGGGAGGAGCCCTTCGGGGGCCTCTCGTCTAACGATCCCCCTGGTGCTCCTTATAAAGGGGAGCCCAGGGGACAATTCTTGTGCTTCACGCTTAGCATCTAGATGGCATATTCTGGGCATCCTCCAGAGATGCTGAGCATATGCCTTGGCATCTTTGGAGATGCCAGGCATATTCCCTAGCATCTTATTTGATGCCAAGAGCATATACCTAGCATCTTCTTGGATGCCATTGGAATATTCCCTAATGCACGTGTCAGTATGAGCCATGGACGTCCCAAGACTGACACGATACTTGATGAGCTTGCCCTGGTTTGATAATGAGCCGCCGTAGATGTTCTGAAGGCTCCTGGAGGTGAATAATGGGGTGCTTGGATCTTTATACCTCGGCCCAAACGCCCTCGGCCAAGAGGAAATTCGGCCTGCCCTGTAGTTGATTCGGCCTGGAGATCCTTTCAAAGGCCCGGTTCAGGCGAGCAAGAGGGCCCAATGAGTCATATTAGTCGGCCCAGGTCCGGCACGTAGGCGGACCTCGTGCGGCCTGGGCGAGTTAGGGTGCACAGTCCCGTGGTGGGCCGCACCGTGTCCACCTCGGCCCACCCGGGTGTGTTGTGCGTTGCCGAGCAGGGACGAAACCCGTGGCGGGCCGAGCCGTGCCTGCCTGGGCCCACCCGGGGAAGCTAGGCGACACGGGCGAAGGGATCCGTCGGGGTGAGCTCTTGGCGACGCAGGAGCGCTGACTCGGCGGGAGTTCCTGGCGGGAGTTCCTCGGCGGGAGATGGAGGAGTGATGGGACGGGATAATAATTCGGCCCGATCTGGGCTCCTCTTATTCGGTGTACATTATCTTTTATTCGGCTTTGGCCTTGATAATTCGGCCCAGGGGAGCAGGATCAGGCCCGGACGGTTCTGACCAGGCCGAGTTATACTTAACTCGGCCCAAGCTGGTTTTACTCCTCTTTCTTTTAGCTTTTTACATATATTTTCCCCATTCTTTCTACAAAAACCATTTATTCATTTACTCTGATCTCCTTATAGCACAACTCTGGGGTACCTGGGGTCATATCCCCGACATTAACTCATATTTGGAATGAGTTAACTCGGATTTGAGTCATATACCTCGGATTTGAGTCAGAGGACTCAGACTTAAGACATAAAGTCAATTTTGAGTAAAGTAACTCGGATTTGGAATGAGATAACTCGGATTTGGGTCATATATCTCGGATTTGAGTCAGAGGACTCAGACTTAAGACATAAAGTCAATTTGAGTAAAGTAACTTGGATTTGGAATGAGTTAACTTGGATTTGAGTCATATACCTCGGATTTGAGTCAGAGGACTCAGACTTAAGACATAAAGTCAATTTTGTGTAAAGTAACTCGGATTTGGAATGAGATAACTCGGATTTGGGTCATATACCTCGGATTTGAGTCAGAGGACTCAGACTTAAGACATAAGGTCAATTTTGAGTAAAGTAACTCGGATTTGGAATGAGTTAACTCGGATTTGAGTCATATACCTCGGATTTGAGTCAGAGGACTCAGACTTAAGACATAAAGTCAATTTTGAGTAAAGTAACTCGGATTTGGAATCAGATGACTCGGATCATAACTTACCCAAAGAGGTTAAAAGAGCAGTGCCCGATAAGGCCAGAACTCATAACTTACCCAAAGAGGTTAAAAGAGCAGTGCCCAATAAGGCCAGAACTCATAACTTACCCAAAGAGGTTAAAAGAGCAGTGCCCAATAAGGCCAGAACTCATAACTTACCCAAAGAGGTTAAAAGAGCAGTGCCCAATAAGGCCAGAACTCATAACTTACCGAAGGGGTTAAAAGAGCAGTGCCCAATAAGGCCAGAACTCATAACTTACCCAAAGAGGTTAAAAGAGCAGTGCCCAATAAGGCCAGAAATCATGACTTACCTAAAGGGGTTAAAAGAGCAGTGCCCAATAAGGCCAAAACTCATAACTTACCCAAGGGGTTAAAAGAGGAGTGCCCAATAATGCCAGAACTCATAACTTACCCAAAGAGGTTAAAAGAGCAGTGCCCGATAAGGCCAGAACTCATGACTTACCTAAAGGGGTTAAAAGAGCAGTGCCCAATAAGGCCAAAACTCATAACTTACCCAAAGGGGTTAAAAGAGCATGCCCAATAAAACCAGAACTCATAAATTACCCAAAAGGGTTAAAAGAGCAGTGCCCAATAAGGCCAGAACTCATAAATTACCCAAAGGGGTTAAAAGAGCAGTGCCCAATAAGGCCAGAACTCATAACTTACCCAAAAAGGTTAAGAGAGCAGTGCCCAAGAAGGCCAGAACTCATGACTTACCCAAAGGGGTTATGGCCAGTGCCCATGAAGGCCAGAAGTACAAAAACTTACCCAAAGGGGTTATGACCAATGCCCAAGAAGGCCATAAATCCAAAAACTTACCCAAAGGGGTTATGGCCAATGCCCGAGAACGCCAGTAGTCAAAAACTTGCTCAAAATGATTATAAGACATAGAAGTATACAACCAAGGTGCAATAAGTCGAAAAATAACTCTGGGAATGTTTAAAATTAAAGTCTATGCGCGACTCTACAAGTCCCACATAGCCTCGGGACTAATGTCGGGGATATGACCCCAAGTACCCTAGAGTTGTGCTATAAGGACATCAGAGTAAATGAATAAACGGTTTTTGTAGAAAGAATGGGGAAAAGATATGTAAAAAGCTAAAAGAAAGAGGAGTAAAACCAGCTTGGTCCGAGTTAAGTATAACTCGGCCTGGTCAGAACCGTCCGGGCCTGATCCTGTTCCCCTGGGCCGAATTATCAAGGCCAAAGCCGAATAAAAGATAATGTACACCGAATAAGAGGAGCCCAGCTCAGGCCGAATTATTATCCTGGCCCATCACTCCTCTTTTATATACCTTAGTATGGGTTCCCTTGCGGCCAAGGTTTGAGCTGAGGCTACCTTGTGAAGATTGTCCAGCTGTGCAGTTCCCAAGATGACAGTTGGTCATTGTTGGGAGGCCAAACTCATAGGAGAGGTGACTATACTAGGGCGTGTAATTGAAAGGTTAGGATTGATTATCCGCATACTGAGTATGGTGAATTCGGGATTGTTCCTGACGGATGTATCGAATATTGTGGTGAAAGTGTACCACCTCTGTAGAGTGTCAAACTATTCGAATATCCGCGTCCGCGGTTATGGACAGTTGGAGTGGCCATACTATTCCGTCGTCAGATGTTTTCAAAATAACTTATGAAATGAATCATGACTTTGACTTGACCACAACAGGGTTGCGTTATGAAGATTCAGGTTCCCACTTAGGTGGTATAAAACTTTCAACTAGCTTTCTTTGCTTCTAAACTCAGTTAAGGTAAATCTGGCTTTTTGCAAAACAACCTAGAGCTTAGTATTCCTACTCAAAACCCCTTCACTTGTTAGTATTAGTTTGCGAGTACTTAAAAGTACTCATGGCTTTGTCCCTGGCTATTCCCGTGGCCAGACTATGAAGAGGACTATCAGGAGGACGAACCGCATGAAGGTTACGACAACTAGGATCATCTCCCATCGTCAGCATTTCATGTGACTATGAAGATGGAGTCTCGCCCACACTACCATTATTATTACGTTATTCCGCTGCTATGATTGTATTCAGACTGGATCATGTGATCCTTTATTTGTTGTAAGACCTTATGTATGGTTTGTAATGGATGATGTACTATGATATCCAATCTATTATGTCTCACAAAAATGGTAATCCTGGGATTGCGATGTATGGCATAACAGGCATCTGGTACTAAAAATCCGGGTGTTGACAAGTTGGTATCAGAGCCATCCTGACCATAGGAGACCCTAGTTAGAATGGACGTTTGAATCAAAAACTTAGTTTCAAAACAAAGGAAGTGAGTATTTATAAAAACTTATTCTCATTCTTATCACTTAGACTCTTTCATGAAACTTCATGTTCCTCCAAAATTCTTGCAAAATTACATAAAATTTGACATACTTGATAACTCTACTAACTTACTCATGCTACATTCTTATAGATGGACGTGAAGTATAGCAAGTTCTATCAGTTGGAGAATGGAGGAGACCTCATCTTTGAGCGTGACTTGGACCAGCTTTCGTAACTTCTGGAGCGCCCGCACCCCGATTTCTTCGGAGCTCAGCTCAGCGATCAGGAAGGAGAGGAATTCCAATGGCTGATTTTTTCAAGTCTCCGAGGAAAGATTGAAGCTCCCACCTCATAGGGAATTCAGTTCACCATCAGAGAGAACAACTGTCTCGATGGACTTGCCAGGGCCATGAAGGAAGCTCTTGCCCGTCTGTGTGGGTAGAGTATCAACCAAATCAAGGGTACCCTCTTTGAGTTCTGCCCAAGGCGTGATGCTATGGGACAACCACTGGAGGCACCATATCACCCTGAGCTGAAGAATCAAGTGGACCACCTCAGCTTCATGATGTATGACCGGCAGAAGGAGTTGGACAATGCTCGTTCCTACGCCAACCATAACTCTGCCATTGCCGCCAAGAAGGATCAGACCATTGCCATGCTAGTGAAGGACCGCCAGTCTCGTCGCCGTCAGCTTGACAAGAGGGAGCGCATCATTGCCCGTCTACGCCACAGGATCACATACTTGGAGGAGACCATCCACGAGAGGGATATTGTAACACCCTCAGAATCGGACCTATGCAAGTTTGGGCAAAATTCACCAAACCCGCATAGAAACGATTCAAAGGTGCCCACCAGGCACTTTCGTGCGGGTGGAAAACGAAGTAATAACATTACACAACAGTCCTTGATGGGACCCACAGAACAGATATATTTAACAGCGACTCCGAGAGTCAAGAATACAGATATAAGGTACAAAGATCCAAATCACCTTGAAGTGATAGAGCGTCCGACTACGGACAAGAAACAAATGGGGCTAAGAGCCCTGGAGAATAACCAATGGCGTCCATAACCCTGCCCAGGCCAAGCCGGAAGGGTAACCCTGCTAACGGCGTCGATCTCAAAACCTGCTTAAACAAAAGGGGTGCCGGCAAAGGGCAAAGGAAAAAGAAGGAGCGTCAGTACTGAGGCCAGTACACGGCGAGACTAGAATTCGGCGGTCCTCGCCTACATAGGTATGGTGGGCTGAGCGGCAGCGGCAACATGCACTAACAATCTATAGAGACTCGATACAACTGGCGTCAAACAGAGGGGGTAAGAAGGACCTATTCGGAACCATCCTGATTCTATCCTCAAACAAACCCATCCTGGCGTTTCCCCCTCGAGACCAAACGAGGAAGTCAACCGAGGAACTCACACAGTTGGCAGTTTTACTTATTCGGTTATAGTTGCGGCACTTTACTAGTCAGGTTTAGATATTCATCCTGATAAAGATAAGCAGTGGGTACTTTTAATTAATCATTCCGTGATAGTTGCAGCAATTACTAATCAGATACAGATAGCATGAGATAGACCCAAAACCCAGCAGTTGTTGGTACTTTTATTCAGCCATTTCGTTGTAGTTGCAATACTTACTAGTCAGGTGCAATGGTCGCGTTTACACTTCAAACAAGCATTTGTGGGCAGTATTAATTAGCCATTCCGTTATAGTGGAGCTGATTACTAGTCAATATAAGTCAAACTTATAGCAGGAAACTTTAGTTATGCTTGTCTATGATCGAGATACTGTGCTCCAAGTCGTCCATATCCGCGGACACGGCTTTCGAAAGTTTTTCGGCCGGTGCACCAATAGCAACACACACCGATCAACCTCGGAAAACCAAATCAAAACCCAACGAGGCTTTCACGATTGAACAATCACAGGATTCAGAAATATTTCAGGGGCCACCCTTAAGTAGAACCCGCAACGGAGTAAGCAAGCTCGAGACGGCCTCAAGGTTTAGGGACGGCTGTGAACGATCGGGAACCCCAACGGGCTTGTCGACACCGCGAAATCGTGGTCCGAACCTAAACAAGACAATGCAGTTACTGCATAATCGTAAATAAAGCGGTAAAACATGGCATAAGTACAGGATCGTAAATAAAACCTCAAACTAGTTTGTGGCCCCAAGAAATAAGAATGAATCAAGCTCGCTCGGGGGTCCCATATACCTCCCGGATGTGGATAGCGCAAAAATCAAGGAACAGTATCAAGTACTCGGGTCTTACGGACACAAGTGGCGCTCGAAACCAATTATTATCTATCACCCACCGATGCCTCTGCTTATTCAATTTTAGTTGTTAAACAGAAAGTAAAGTGAACAATAGTAAAACTAGAATCATCTCCAACATCAACATGCGGCAATACATCAGCAACTGTGGCATATGACGACACCCAACAGCAATATAGCAAGCGACGGCGACGCGCAAGACCAACTAGCTACCAAACAACAGGCAATAGGGTGTGTCCAAGGCAATATAGGTCTGCAAGGGAAATCACAGGTACGGAAACTAAAGCATCGCAACACAGATAGCAAAAGATCAACAAGAGGGAAATAAATACTATAAAAGTAAGATAGGTAGAAAGGGGGAGATGCTCGCCTGAAAACATTGTCGAACGGTTCAACCGAAGATCGGGGCGAAGCTCACATCAACTCAACGGCCTTATCCGCGAAGAAGCAAAACACTAGAAGGAACACCGGATGCAATATTTAATACACGGCAGAAGATCGGCATGATGCATGTATGATGCATGGCATGGCAAAGGTGCGATGCAATTAGGCCATATTAAGTGGAACCGGGGTCCCGACAATTAATTAGGTGGTGCATGTTGTTTAGCTACCCCGCAATTAGATGTTGTTTAACAAGGCAAGATGATAGTACTGGTTCGCTACACAAGTTTAAATGAGGCCAATATGAAGCTAGATTTGCCCGCATATGGGCCCCATATTTAATTATTAGGTGAATCGGCATAAGGCCCCCAAACCACATGACAAGATGCATGCATGAACAATTACTATGCGACGAGTTGTTATTATGTTATAAAATAGGGTTCGAGGAAAAGGGGTCCACACTTTAGGGTCTCGACGATCTTGGGGTTCCGGGGTTCGACAGGGTCCGGGGTCGGGTCTCGGGGTCCAGGGGTCGATGGAAACGTTCTCGGACTTAGGGGTAGGTCTTGACGCATCCGTGGTCTTCGGGTCATGCCGGCGGTCATGGCGTTTGGGGAAGTTCTCGGTCCGGATGAAGCACTTCGGCGTTCACGGTTCCACGTCGACGGCCTTGGTTCCTCGATGGAGAACTTGGTGTGTCCATGTCGGGTTCTCGGCCGTCGCCGGGCGTCGCTACCGATCGGGTCCGGAAGAAGACCTTGGCATCCTGCAGTTAGGGTCTTGGATCGGGTAGATCTTATCGGTCTTGGCGCCTTCGGATCCGGAGGAAGAACTTGGCGCGTCGGGTTCGGGCCTCGTGGTTCAGGAGGTCTCGTCCGGAAGGAGTATTGTCGCACCGCCCTCGTTGTTCGCGGACCGCTTTGGAGACCTTGTCGTCCGAGGAAGATCTTGACGCCAAGAGGGTTTGCTGCACTCGTGAACAGGGTCGGTGTGTCTCTTGGGACGACCAAAACCAGCTTCATCCATCAACACACACGCACCACACACCGCCAGGTACCAACATGGAGGTACGGTTCTGAGGCAGACATGGAGTGAGCTTGGCGAGGGGCGACGACGCGCCGGGCGGTCTCGCATGAGGGCACGCAGAACGACGGCAGGGGACGGCTCGGTCGCGCTGAGGGAGGTCGGATATGGCGGTGTCCCGGCCAGCGGTGACTGGGCGAGGCGACGCTGCGAAGGTGGCGTGGGACGACGAGGATCGGGACCAGCGGCGTGGCGAGGC
Organism: Avena longiglumis; assembly: GCA_030063025.1. Taxonomy (NCBI): domain Eukaryota; kingdom Viridiplantae; phylum Streptophyta; class Magnoliopsida; order Poales; family Poaceae; genus Avena; species Avena longiglumis. Next base: position 402,163,963 of record CP125975.1, read on the forward strand.
GGCGTCGCGGGCCGCGCTCAGCTTGGCGCATGGAGGCGAGGGTGCGGCAAGCGGCGTGGATGCGCTGGGGATCCGAGGGCGCGGGCGGACGGGAGGGACTGCTCGGGCGGCTGGCGCTGCCAGCGGAGGGCGGTGGCGGCTGGAGCTGAGGGCGGAGGGGCGGAGAGGAGCGGCCTGGGCGGAGCTTGGTTCATGCGGGCGGGCGGTGGTTGGCGGGTCAAGGGAGGCGCCGCGGAGGAGCGGTTGGGGCGTGGCCGGCGGCGTGCGCGGAGGGGGGGCGTGAGGTCCGGCGGGCGGCGGTGTAGCCGGACGGGGGGGAGAGGGAGGAGCTCGCGGCGGCGCCAGGCGGCGCGAGGAGCCGCAGCGGCCGGAGGAGGGGGAGAGCCGGAGAGGGAGAAGAAGGACGGAGGGGCGGGGCGGTGAGGTAGGGGAGGGGCGGCGACGCGAGGGGCACAGGGGTGCGGGCGGTGCTGATGGTGGCCAGGGAGGCAGGGGATGGGCGCGTGAGGAGGAAGACGGCCAGGGAGAGGAGGATGCGTGGTGGTGGGACCGGGGCGGGTCCAGGGGAGCGGTTGGTGGGGCGATCGACCTGGGGGAGGGTGGTTCTGGGAAGGTCGGTTGGTAGGTGGGGCCCAGAGGGTGGGGCAGGAAGAGGTGGGCTGCTGCGTGCGCGCGTGGCGTGTAGAGTGGTTGTGGGTTGCTGAGAGGGAGAGAAAAGAGGAGAGAGGGAGGGGAGGGGTGGGTCGCCAAGGGGAGGGTTTGGGGTGGGTGGGGGGAGGGGGGAGCTGAGGGGGCGAGAGGGGAGTGGCCAGGGTGACGTGGATCTAGGGGGTGGGTAGGATTTTAGGTAGCCATAGGATTAATAGACGGACCGATCTGGTTTTTCTGGGGCGGTCGTTCGGTCGGTTCGGGCCGTTCGACTGCCCCACCAAAAATAATCTAATATTTTATTTGTTTCCAAATATCTTTTGTAGTTAGTTTTAGACAAACGAAATATCCGGAACATATGCGGGTTTGGCGTTTGAGTAAAAGTCGGAGCGTTTTAGCAAACAAAACGGGTGTTGCGAAAATAGTTTTGACAAACAATGCATGATGATGACGATGCAATGCACAAATTCAACGCGATTTTCTAGTAGTGGTTTTGCGGGATGCCACAATTCGACACCACTAACAAAGGATCTCGCCCTCGGGATCCGCCTCATGGTACCGGAAGGAAGGGTCGGCGATCTGAATCTTCTCGCATCATGTAGATCTTCGCGACACCACTAACGAGGGTTCCTTCTTCATCTGGGAATCGGCGACACCACCAACAAAGGGTCGTTGTTCCTGATCGTCGAGAGAACACTCCGGAGAACAAAGGACGAAGGTAGAGGCATCAAACGATAAGGTCACCTCTAGCTTCCATTAGAAGAGGGAAAAGTTACATTGATCCACCAGTTCGATGTACAGAGCGAACAGTAAGAGTCGGCTAGGGTGATCAGTCCATCTCGGCCCAAACTATCAACTCTATACACGGGTAGGAGAATCAGGCAACTTAACTCTCGAGATTTAGACTGAAGATCTTCATAGGTGGTATACGGAACAAAGGAATGCTGCCAGCAGAAATCGTATGAAAGACACAATGATTAGGTTCCGCGATGGTTCCATTGGCATGAACAACACATGCTCAAGGTATACTCCAACTTCACCAATGCGCGTCCTTCTCACATGTTTTTCAACGACACTGATATCCAGCAAGGAACACACATAGATAAAGAGCTCAAGAACAAAAGATCGGATGTAGGGCACAACAGACAAGTTGCAGGTTGATGATCGTAGCACCTCCGTGACAAAAGGGGGAAAACGAAACCCTGAAGGTACGACGGAAACCCAACCACGAGAAATCCTGGACTCGAAGAGAGAGGTGAGAGCGGATTCAAAACGCGTAGAGGTGAGAGTAGAATAGCAGAGGGGTAAGGAGTAAAACCAGACCTAGTCAGAACTATCCAACCGATTTTGCAAAATAGTTTTGACACTCTACTTCGGCCGTTAGCTAGGTTATCCTACAGGCTGGACTTGTGGGGTATCGAATCGCCGAGCTCGATACCACTCAGAACACCTCGGACCTATGCAAGTTTGGGCAAAATTCACCAAACCCGCATAGAAACGATTCAAAGGTGCCCACCAGGCACTTTCGTGCGGGTGGAAAACGAAGTAATAACATTACACAACAGTCCTCGATGGGACCCACAGAACAGATATATTTAACAGCGACTCCGAGAGTCAAGAATACAGATATAAGGTACAAAGATCCAAATCACCTTGAAGTGATAGAGCGTCCGACTACGGACAAGAAACAAATGGGGCTAAGAGCCCTGGAGAATAACCAATGGCGTCCATAACCCTGCCCAGGCCAAGCCGGAAGGGTAACCCTGCTAACGGCGTCGATCTCAAAACCTGCTTAAACAAAAGGGGTGCCGGCAAAGGGCAAAGGAAAAAGAAGGAGCCAAGATCGAGGCCAAGACACGGAGACTAGAATTCATGTCCTCACAGAGGTATGGTGGGCTGAGCGGCAGCGGCAACATGCACTAACAATCTATAGAGACTCGATACAACTGGCGTCAAACAGAGGGGGTAAGAAGGACCTATTCGGAACCATCCTGATTCTATCCTCAAACAAACCCATCCTGGCGTTTCCCCCTCGAGACCAAACGAGGAAGTCAACCGAGGAACTCACACAGTTGGCAGTTTTACTTATTCGGTTATAGTTGCGGCACTTTACTAGTCAGGTTTAGATATTCATCCTGATAAAGATAAGCAGTGGGTACTTTTAATTAATCATTCCGTGATAGTTGCAGCAATTACTAATCAGATACAGATAGCATGAGATAGACCCAAAACCCAGCAGTTGTTGGTACTTTTATTCAGCCATTTCGTTGTAGTTGCAATACTTACTAGTCAGGTGCAATGGTCGCAAGCGACACTCCAAACAAGCATTTGTGGGCAGTATTAATTAGCCATTCCGTTATAGTGGAGCTGATTACTAGTCAATATAAGTCAAATTTATAGCAGTAAACTTTAGTTATGCTTGTCTATGATCGAGATACTGTGCTCCAAGTCGTCCATATCCGCGGACACGGCTTTGAAAAGTTTTCCCGGGTGCACCAATAGCAACACACACTCGATCAACCTCGAAAACCAAATCAAAACCCAACGAGGCTTTCACGATCGAACAATCACAGGATTCAAATATTTGGGGCCACCTTAAGTAGAACCCAACGGAGTAAGCAAGCTCCGAGACGGCCTCAAGGTTTGGGACGGTCAGTGAACGATCGGGAACCCCAACGGGCTTGTCGACACCGCAAATCGTGGTCCGAACCTAAACAAGACAAGTGTGCAAGACTGCATAATCGTAAATAAAGCGGTAAAACATGGCATAAGTACAGGATCGTAAATAAAACCTCAAACTAGTTTGTGGCCCCAAGAAATAAGAATGAATCAAGCTCGCCTCGGGGGTCCCATATACCTCCGGATGTGGATAGCGCAAAATCAAGGAACAGTATCAAGTACTCGGGGTCTTACGGGACACAAGTGGGCTCGAAACCAATTATTATCTATCACCCACCGATGCCTCTCGCTTATTCAATTTTAGTTGTTAAACAGAAAGTAAAGTGAACAATAGTAAAACTAGAATCATCTCCAACATCAACATGCGGCAATACATCAAGAATCGGCATATGACGACACCCAACAGCAATATAGCAAGCGACGCGACGCTGCAAGACCAACTAGCTACCAAACAACAGGCAATAGGGTGTGTCCAAGGCAATATAGGGTTGCAAGGGAAATCACAGGTACGGAAACTAAAGCATCGCAACACAGATAGCAAAAGATCAACAGGAGGGAAATAAATACTATAAAAGTAAGATAGGTAGAAAGGGGGAGATGCTCGCCTGAAAACATTGTCGAACGGTTCAACCAAGATCGGGCGAAGCTCACATCAACTCAACGGCCTTATCCGCGAAGAAGCAAAACACTAGAAGGAACACCGGATGCAATATTTAATACACGGCAGAAGATCGGCATGATGCATGTATGATGCATGGCATGGCAAAGGTGCGATGCAATTAGGCCATATTAAGTGGAACCGGGGTCCCGACAATTAATTAGGTGGTGCATGTTGTTTAGCTACCCCGCAATAAGATGTTGTTTAACAAGGCAAGATGATAGTACTGGTTCGCTACACAAGTTTAAATGAGGCCAATATGAAGCTAGATTTGCCCGCATATGGGCCCCATATTTAATTATTAGGTGAATCGGCATAAGGCCCCCAAACCACATGACAAGATGCATGCATGAACAATTACTATGCGACGAGTTGTTATTATGTTATAAAATAGGGTTCGAGGAAAAGGGGTCCACACTTTAGGGTCTCGACGATCTTGGGGTTCCGGGGTTCGACAGGGTCCGGGGTCGGGTCTCGGGGTCCAGGGGTCGATGGAAACGTTCTCGGACTTAGGGGTAGGTCTTGACGCATCCGTGGTCTTCGGGTCATGCCGGCGGTCATGGCGTTTGGGGGGGGGAAAGTTCTCGGTGTCCGGGATGAAGCACTCGGCGTTCTACGGTTCCACGTCGATGGCCTTGGTTCCTCGATGGAGAACTTGGTGTGTCCATGTCGGGGTTCTCGGCTTCGGTCGCCGGGCGTCAGTCTTCGGGATCGGGTCCGGGAAGAAGACCTTGGCATCCTGCAGGTTAGGGTCTTCGGATCGGGGTAGATCTTATCGGTCTTGGCGTCTTAGGATCCGGGAGGAAGAACTTGGCGCGTCGGGTTCGGGCCTCAGGGTTCAGGGGTCTCGGCGTCCGGGAAGGAGTACTTGTCGCACCGTCCTCGTTGTTCGCGGACCGTTTGGAGACCTTGTCGTCCGAGGGAAGATCTTGACGTCAAGAGGGTTTGCTGCACTCGTGAACAGGGTCGGTGGTGTGTCTCTTGGGACGACCAAAACCAGCTTCATCCATCAACACACACGTGCACCACACACCGCCAGGTACCAACATGGAGGTACGGTTCCCGGAGGCAGCACATGGAGTGAGCTTGGCGAGGGGGCGACGACGGCGCCGGCTCGGGGCGGTCTCGGCATGAGGGCACGCAGGAACGACGGCGAGGGGACGGCTCGGGGTCGCGCTTGAGGGGAGGTCGGATATGGCGGTGTCCCGGGGCCAGGCGGGCGGTGACTCGGGGCAGAGGCGACGCCGTTGCGAGGCAGGGGTGGCGGGACGACGAGGATCGGGACCAGCGGCGCGGCATTTAAGGAGGCGGCGTCGGGCCGCCAGCAGTGCTTGGCGCTGAGGCGAGTGCTGCGGCAAGCGGCGGTGGATGCGCTGGGGGATCCGAGGCGCGGGCGGACGGGAGGGACTGCTCAAGGCGGCAGCTGGCTGGAGGGCGGTGGCTGGGCTAGCTGAGGGGCGCAGGAGGGGCGGAGAGGGAGCGGCCTGGCGGAGCTTGTTCATGTGGCGGCGGGTGGTTGGCGGGCTCAAGGGAGGCGCCATGAGGGGCGGTTGGGCGTGGCAGCGCGCGAGGGGGGGGCGTGAGGTCCGTGGCGGCGGTGTAGCCGGACGGGGAAGAGGAGGAGCTCATGGCGGGCGCGAGGAGCCGAGCGCGGCGGAGGAGGGGAGAGCCGAGAGGAGAAGAAGGACGGAGGGGGCGGTGAGGTAGGGGAGGGCGGCGACGCGAGGCACAGGGTGCGGGCGGTGATGGTGGCTGTGAGGGGTGGGGATGGGCGCGTGAGGAGGAAGACGGCCAGGAGAGGAGGATGCGTGGTGGTGGGACCGGGCGGGTCCAGGGAGCGGTTGGTGGGGCGATCGACTGGGAGGTGGTTCTGGAAGGTCGGTTGGTAGGTGGGGCCCAGAGGGTGGGGCAGAAGAGGTGGGGCGCTGTGGGCGTGTGGTGTAGAGTGGTTGTGGGTTGCTGAGAGGGAGAGAAAAGAGGAGAGAGGGAGGGGAGAGAGGGGGTGGGGTCTGGCCAAGTGGCAGGTTTTGAGTGGGTGAGGGGAGAGGGGAGCTGAGGTGGCGAGAGGGGAGTGGCCAGGGTGACGTGGATCTAGGGGGTGGGTAGGATTTTAGGTAGCCATAGGATTAATAGACGGACCGATCTGGTTTTTCTGGGGCGGTCGTTCGGTCGGTTCGGGCCGTTCGACTGCCCCACCAAAAATAATCTAATATTTTATTTGTTTCCAAATATCTTTTGTAGTTAGTTTTAGACAAACGAAATATCCGGAACATATGCGGGTTTGGCGTTTGAGTAAAAGTCGGAGCGTTTTAGCAAACAAAACGGGTGTTGCGAAAATAGTTTTGACAAACAATGCATGATGATGACGATGCAATGCACAAATTCAACGCGATTTTCTAGTAGTGGTTTTGCGGGATGCCACAGATATGCAGCTCGAGGAGAGGGAGAATGCAGGGGAGGATATTCGTGGAGACCCCTACTCCTATCTCAGTGACGATGATGACTTTCTGGAGGATTATGCCATGGACTTCTTGACCGATGAGGATGAATTCGCCTTCATTGATGATGATGAGGATGATGAGGACACCGACTCCAAGGAGTAGTAGCACTTGAGCAATAGCGTTAGTGAAGTTGTATCCGGTCCCATTGTATCATAGTTTCCCATAATGGTTCTTAAAACCATCTGTTTTCTTTGTTGTGGTGTGTGTTTGTATGGTGTGCTATGAATGAATGAAAATCAAGTTGTTAGAAAAACCTGAATCATCCTTTGAAAACTTTTCAAAAACAAAAACCCTGAACCTTAGAAATTTCCCTCTTTTCTCATGATCTATCTCAATCTTCAGATGCCTCGCGGAGGAAGCACTTCATCCTTGGACCCGATGTTGCAGATCTTGCAAATGTTGGTTTCTGACCACGAAGCTGAAAGAGCCGAACACCAAGCCAACTTAGCCACCCTTCAACTCATAGCTCAGATGGCCAACAACAATCAAGGCCATGGAAACCAGGACAACCTTGGATCCAAGCTCAAGAACTTTCAGAACACCTATCCACCCATTTTCACTAAGTCTAAAGAGCCCCTAGATGCAGATGATTGGCTGCAAACCATGGAAAACAACCTAGAAGTTGCAGGATTGGAAGGTACTATTCGCCACCCACTACCTGGCCGGAGATGCAAGAGCATGGTGGAACATCGTTCGCGCCATGAATGGAGGAAAAATGACGACTTGGGAGGAATTCAAAATCAAGTTCAGCAGAACCCATGTGCCACCAGGTTTGATCAGGAGGATGACAGATGAATTCAGGGAACTGAAGCAAGGGAGAATGACAGTAGTTGAGTACCATGACAAATTTCTATCATTGGCTAGGTATGCATCAGATGAGATTGACACTGAAGCCAAGAAGAAGGAGAGATTATGAACGGCCTGCATGATGAGATGCAGATATTATTGGTCAATATCCCATTTGCTGATATTGAAGCCTTAGTGGATTCTGCCATTTAGATGGAAGGCAAGATCAACCAAGCCAACGAGAATCACAAGCGTAGAATGATGCATCAACCAGGAACCCATCATACCCCAAAGTATCGCCCCAACCCATCTCCAGTATTTTCCCCAAGAAACAATATACCCCCACTGAACCGTCCGACCTATCCCAACCGTGGAGGAGTAAACCCGAGGCCCGGAGGAAACCACACAAAAAAACCCGGCAACCCCAGCAATTTCAATCGTGCACCGCCAAAATTCAACAACAACAATGCCGCCACTAACACCAATATTGCCCCGAGGACTGGAAGCAATGTTGTGCCTATTGCAGCAAAGGACAAGTCCCAAGTGACTTGTTATGAATGTGGAACCAAGGGTCACTATTCCAATGAGTGCCCCTAGAAGATTGCAGCAGCCCCCAATGCAAATGCCCCAGCTCAGCAGCAACGTCGTGCTCAACCCGGAAGGAGAGCTGTATGTTTCTCATGAATGCTGAAGAAGCCCAAGAAGCGCTAGATGTCGTGATAGGTATGTTTTCTGTTAACTCAGTACTTGCAAGAGTGTTGTTTGATTCTGGAGCATCGCACTCGTTTGTTACCGAAGAATTTTCATGCACTAGTAAGATTCAACCAACCAAATTGAAGCATGTTATGATAGTTCAAATACCCGGTTCAACCACCAAAGCTAGACAAATTTGCAAGGCCGTACCTATCCGAATCCATGGCATAGATTTTTCTGCTAATCTAATAGTACTTGGAACTAAAGGTTTGGAAGTAGTACTAGGAATGGATTGGATGTCGAAACATAAAGGATTAATTGACTATGCCAAGAAAGCCATAACCATGACCGGTACAGCGGGAATATCAGTAGAGAATGTATCTGAAACCTTGCCCCGTGAATTCAAGTGCAACAAGAGACTAGCCCAACCAACCATTGACCAAGTCAGAGTAGTCTGTGAATACCCCAATGTATTTCCAGATGTTTTGCCCGGTATGCCCCCAGAACGGGATATCGAGTTTATCATTGAACTAATCTCAGGAACCGGACCCATAGCCTAGAGACCATATAGTATGAACCCGTCTAAACTAGTGGAGCTGAAGAAGCAATTGGATGCTATCCTAGAGATAAGACTGATCCAATCAAGTGCGTGGCCATGGAGATCACCTGTCTTGTTTGTGGACAAGAAAGATGGAGGTAACCATTTGTGTACGGATTATCGGAAGTTGAATGATGTCACTGTCAACACCCGGATTTTTAATCCCCGATGCCTGTTATGCCATACATCGCAATCCCAGGATTACCATTTTTGCGAGACATAACAGATTGGATATCATAGTAAATCATCCATTACAAACCATACATAAGGTCTTACACAAATAAGGATCTCATGATCCAGTTCTTAATACAATTCAAGCAGCGGAATAACAGAATAATAACGGTAGCGTAGGCAAGACTCCATCTTCATGGTCACAGGCAATGCTGACGATGGGAGATGATCCTAGTTGTCGTAATATTCCTGTTGTCCGTCCTCCTGATACTCTTCTTCATAGTCCGGCCACGGTAATAGCCAGGGACAAAGCCATGAGTACTCTTTAAGTACTCGCAAACTAATACTAACAAGTGAAGTGGTTTTTGAGTAGGATATACTAAGCTCTAGGGTTGGTTTGCAAAAAGCTAGATTTATCTCTACTGAGTTCAGAAGCAAAGGAAGCTAGTTGAAAGTTTTATAACAACTAAGTGGGAACTTGAATTTCATATCACAACTCTGTTGTGGTCAAGTCAAAGTCATAAATCATTTCATAAGTCCTTTTGAAAACATCTGACGACGGAACAGTATGGCCACTAAATCGCCCATAATCATGACGCGGCTATTCGAATAGTTTGACACTCTACAGAGGTGGTACACTTTCACCACAACATTTGATACATCCGTCAGGAACAATCCTGATTTCACCATACTCAGTATGTGGATAATCAATCCTAACCTTTCAATTACACGCCCTAGTATCGGCACCTCTCCTGTGAGTTTGGCCTCCCAACCATGACCAACTGTCATCTTGGGAACTGCACAGGTGGACAATCTTCACAAGGTAGCCTTAGCTCAAACCTTGGCTGCAAGGGAACCCATACTAAGGTATATAAATTTCCAGTCAAGCCCTACCCAACCTTCGGGTATTGTGGTTGTACGGTAAAGTTGGAATGGTATCGCATCCAGACAACCATGAGTTTTATAAAGGGCTAAGGCTCATGCCTTAATATTTTCCTCATCAAAAATCATCTGGTGTTCAAGAACACATGTCAAAAAAGTTCAGTAGAATGACTCATCATTCTAAGCTTTTCATAACCATTTTCACCAAGTATCCCCATCTAAAGTTGATCAAGTTTTATGCTTAGAACAAGCATCTAGAGGTGAGGGTAAACACTAATGAGGGGTGGTAAACAAGTGTATCTTATCTAAGTTCAATCTCATGACTCAGGATGAAATCAAGATTATCTAACTTAGGTCAAGTTTTATGCTATTTATGCTACCTTCAATTATCCTTCTAATATCTACAAACCACTAAGTAAACTCTAAGGAAAAGCTTTGATAAAGAAATAAAACACTAAGCTTGCAAGTAAAACTAGGGTTAGGGATCAAGTAGTGTAAGCTGGCAAGGGTTGGCTTGCTAAGGCTTGCATGATTGCAAGTATAGGCTTGCCTTGTGCAGATCAGTGGTTAGAGTTCTCCTCGGCTTCTTCCTCGTAGTATTCTCCTTCCTCTTCGTATCCTTGGTCGGTACTAGCGTCTATAAATAAATATGAGGTACACAATCACCAAACAATACTTAACTAGTTCTATTTATCACACCAAGGTTTTCACTAGATGATCTGGGATCATCACAAACATCACCAAGATTAAAGCAATAGTTTTATTTCTTTGATTTGAGAAAAGTAATTTCTAATCATTGAAAAACTACTTAAGATTTAATAATATCCAACTAAAACATGGGATCACCACATATTTAAGTACTTGGGAATGTGATTTAAAGTGGTGTCACAATTTAATAAGGTTTAACCTCTTTATTTTAATTAATAAAAGTGACTAGAATGTCCTATGAGGCATTCTTTTATTGCTTGTTCATTATTTCTGCAAGTAATCCTATATATTTTTATATATTCTGAAAGGTATAGTTAAATGTGATTTTTGAGAGTTGGAATCAACTCAAAAGCTTGGTTGAATTTTGAAAAATGTTTGAATGTAGAAAAGCTTCTGCCTTGTTATTTTTACCATGGGTGTTCTACAATTCTAAATGGTTTTAATCCAATGGGCTTGGATTAAGCATTCCAGTACCTTTCTAACAAAATTGGTTTCCTGCATTTTGGTTCAGTGAATCGAGATGGGTTGATTTTTAAATCTAGGTATAGAATTGAGTTTGAAACTAAAAGAATAAACCTAAATTTTGAATTACTGGGTCGCGCGGGAGGTTAACTGGGCCATCCCACTGCGCACAGCGCGAACGCGGGCTGGTTTAAGTGGCTGTCCCCACTTGTTAGTGAGACAGAGAGTGGCAAAGCGGTATGGGGGGATCTGGACCGCACGATCAATCTCTAATCCTACGGATGTGGTTCATCGTCCACGTCGGGCAACCCCGGCGAGGCAGAACCCTAGCGCGGACAGTGGGGGTCGTGGGAGGCTCACCAGGGCTCAGGCGATGGTTGGCGACGTGGGCGAACGACGAAGTCAATGACGGCGATCCTCCTGGTATCGACAGCTCCTCCTGGGGCGGCTTTAATCGACGACGCACTTCTCCTCCAGCAGTGGCAGACTTCGGCCAAATTCCGGCGATGTGCTGCTCGCCTTGCTCTGGGAGTGAGGTGGGGTGCTTCTGAGAGAGAGGGGAGTGAGATGGTGTGAAGAATTCGTGCTGGGCTGGCCTCTATTTATAGTGCCTGAAGGGGACCGATGGGCGCGAAGTGAGCTCATCGTGGTCATCGGCACAACGAGCTAAAGGCATGGGCAATGATAGGGGGAATGGCTACGCGGCGTGGGACGGCGCAAAACGGTTGGAACATCACGGCGCTCTGGGCGGGTCCGAGGGTAGTTTTAATGTGGCACAACGTCTACGGTCCGCGCGGCGGCAAACGGGCATGTCTGGGGTGTTACTGGGGTGCTAGCGATCCTGCTTGCATGCGGAGAGGTCGGCGCACGGTCTGGGGGCGTTGGCGAGGGCGGCGTGCGGTCTCTGCTCGCTCGCAGAGAGACTTGGCATGCTCGGGCTGTGTGGTCCAGGGGCTAGCAGTGCTCGAGGCTTGGAAAGGGGGTGGCGGTGGACGGTGGAGAGTGTCATAGACATGCTTCCTAGGTTTGGTTCTTCTTCTAGCTTGCTATCGACATGGGGGTGGCAAGTTAGGCTCAGCCTGGTCACCATTAATGGCTAGGGCAAGCTCACAATGGTGCTAAAGATTGTTAAAGGGGCTAGATGATCTACTAAGATCTTGCTGCAAACCAGAGAGGGAACAATGTTGGCCAAAATCACTGCTCCTAATAGTGTTTGTTGTTTGTTTGGTGATTACAAGGTGTTTGATGAAATGGCCGGAAGAGATTCAAATTTGAATTTTGGATTCAAACTTGGTGGATGTGTTGGTTACATACTAGGGAGTCTCTGGTTAGTGGGATTGGTCAAGTGGAATAGGGTTGGGTGGTTTTTGAAAAAAGGGGTGATCTTCACATATGAATCAGATTCAATTTTGAAATGTGATTTGAATCAAGTTGCCAAATGTTTCTGCAAGTTTGAAAGATGGGATTTACTTCACTTTTACTTGGTCTTGCAATGGGTGAAAAGAAATGGAAAAGTTTTTGTTTGAAATCTTGGACTAGAAACACTCAAAGTGGCCTAGTGAGCAAGATGGGCAAAAATGTCCATTTGCTTTATTTGGTTTGTTTTTGATTTTATCTTGATTTGTTTCTGTTTGGAAATGTTTTAGATGATGTTATTTTCATCTTTAAACCATTCCTTATATTTAGGTTAATCACACAAGTCCATTCATGCATTCATACAATCATCACATACACACATGCATTCATTTGATTTTTATTTAATAAAAGTTTTGTTAACCCTAATCTTAGTGATTAGAATTTGATAATCATGATCAATATTTTTGGGATGTTACAAACCTTCCATCCTTAAACAAAATCTTGTCCCGAGATTTGAGAAAGAAGAAAAAAGATTACCTAGGACTTAAAGAGATCGGGAAACTCCGTCTTGATGTGATCTTCTCGTTCCCATGTAGCTTCTTCCTCGGTGTGGTTACTCCACTGAATCTTGAGAAACTTGATGCTTCTGGTGGTCCTAAAAGCTTCCTCCAAAATACGGATGGGTACTTCGGGATATGTCAGGTCATCGTTGATCTCTATGGTGCGGTGATCAATGTTCTTGAAAACTTCAGTCTTCTCCGGGACTTCAAGGCATTTGCGAAGTAACGATATATGGAACACATTGTGCACTGCTGACATCTCCTCTGGCAGTACCAATTGATACGATACTTCTCCTCGACGATTTAGAATCTTGAAAGGTCCGATATATCTGGGGGCTAACTTTCCTTTGAGCTGGAAATGCTGCATTCCCTTCAAAGGCGACACTTTGATATACACAAAATCTCCGATATTGAAAGCGAGGTCTCGATGTCTCTTGTCGGCATAACTCTTCTGTCTTGACTGGGCGGTCTTGAGGTGCTCACTGATCTTGTGAACTTTATCTTCTGCTTCTCGTAGGATGCCAGGTCCGAAAATCTGCCTCTCTCCTACTTCCAACCAATTCAAAGGGGTACGACACTTCCTTCCATACATGAATTAAAATGGGGCCATTTGCAAACTGGCTTGATAACTGTTGTTGTACGAAAATTCTATGAAAGGCAGATAGTCTTCCCATTTAGATCCATACTCTAGCACACATGCTCTCAACATATCTTCGAGTATATGATTTACTCGCTCCATTTGTCCATCTGTTTGAGGGTGATACGCTGTGCTGAAATCTAGTTGGGTTCCTAAACATTCTTGGAATTTCTTCCAGAATCTCGAGGTAAACTGAGTTCCTCGATCTGATACAATGTTCTTGGGGACTCCGTGCAAACTGACGATTCTAGCGATGTATAACTCCGCTAGCTTTGAGCTCTGGTAAGTAGTCTTGACAGGTAAGAAATGGGCTACCTTGTACAATCTATCAACTATGACCCAAATAGAGTCATTTCCCCTACTAGAAGTAGGCAATCCAGTGATAAAGTCCATTCCAACTGAATCCCATTTCCATTCCGGAATCTGGAATGGTTGCAACAATCATGAGGGTCTCTAATGTCCCGCCTTGACTCTCTGACAAATATCACACTTGGTGATATAGCTTCCGATTTATCTCTTCATCTTATGCCACCAAAATTGCTCCTTCAAATCCTGATACATCTTCGTTCCTCTGGGGTGGATAGAATAAAGAGTATCATGGGCCTCTTTCAAAATATCCTGCTTCAATTCCGAATCTGCTGGTACATAGAGACGTCCTTTGTACCACAACACTCCTTCTTCATCTTCGGTGAATCCGGGTACTTTGCCTATACCTATACGACGTTTGATTCTGTCGATACTAGCATTTCCTTTCTGGGCCTCCTTGATCTGACTGATCAAAGTGGGTTGAAATTCTATGCTAGCCAAAATTCCTTCACTTACTAGTTCCATTCTAAAATCTTCCATCTCCTTGTGAAAACTTGGTTGCTCTTTCAGAATCATGGAGTTCAAGCGGCACGGCAATCTTCTAAGGGCATCTGCTACCACATTGGCTTTATCAGGGTGATAGTGAATGTCCAGATCATAGTCCTTGATTAGCTCAATCCATCTTCTCTGCCTCATATTCAGCTCTTTCTGAGTGAATATATACTTCAGGCTCTTGTGATCCGAATAAATCTCACAACGGTTTCCCATCAGGTAATGCTTCCATGTCTTCAGGGCTAGAACTACGGCTGCTAGTTCAAGGTCATGGGTTGGATAATTCTGTTCATGCTGCTTTAGTTGTCGGGATAGGTAAGATATAACTTTGCCTTCTTGCATCAACACACATCCGAGACCAATCTTGGATGCGTCACAGTATACGTCAAACAGCTTCATGATATCCGGCATGATCAAGATTGGGGCTGAAATCAATCTCCTCTTGTGTTCTTGAAAACTTGCTTCACATTTGTCCGTCCATTCGAACTTCTTATCCTTTTTTAGCAATTGGGTCATGGGTCTTGCAATGCTCGATAATCCTTCTACGAACTTGCGGTAGTATCCTACTAATCCGAGAAATGCACGAACTTGGGTTTGAGTGGTTGGGGCTTGCCAATCTTCCACATCCTTCACCTTTGCAGGGTCAACGGCAATTCCTTCGGCTGATACAATATGTCCGAGGAATCCGACCTCCTGTAACCAGAATTCACATTTGCTAAACTTGGCATACAGCTCATGCTCTCTAAGGGTTCCAAGGATGGTCCTTAGGTGTAGCTCATGTTCTTCTTCTGAATTGGGATAGATCATAATGTCATCGATGAAAACAACGACAAACTTATCTAGGAAGTCCATGAAAATCTTATTCATGAGGTTCATGAAATAAGAGGGGGCATTGGTTAATCCAAAATACATGACAGTATACTCATATAATCCATATCGGGTGGTAAAGTCAGTCTTTGGAATATCCTCTACACGAATCTTGAGTTGGTGATGCCAGTTCTAAGATCAATCTTAGAAAACACTTTGGCACCAGTCAATTGGTCAAATAGGTCTTCTATATTTGGTAGTGGGTACTTGTTCTTGATGGTGACATCGTTCAACTTCCGATAATCCATACATAAACGGTTACCGCCATCCTTCTTGTCCACAAACAAAACAGGTGATCTCCATGGCGACGCACTTGGTTGGATCAATCCAATTTCCAGCATAACATCAAGTTGCTTCTTTTGCTCCACTAGTTTAGATGGGTTCATGTTATACGGTCTCTGGGCTATGGGTCCGGTTCCAGGTATTAGTTCAATGATAAACTCGATACCCCAATCTGGGGGCATACCGGGAAAACATCTAGAAATACATCGGGGTATTCACAGACTATCCAAACTTGATCAATGGTGGGTTGGGCTAGACTCTTGTTGCACTTGAATTGATGGGGCAACGTTTTCGATACATGCTCTACTGATATTTTGGCTGTACTGGTCATGGTTATAGCTTTCTTGGCACAGTCGATTAATCCTTTATGTTTCGACATCCAATACATTCCTAGTACTACTTCTAAACCTTTAGTTCCAAGTACTATTAGATTAGCATAAAAATCTATGCCATGGATTCGGATAGGCACAGCCTTGCAAATCTTTCTAGCTTTGGTGGTTGAACCAGGTATTTGAACTATCATAACATGCTTCAATTTGGTGGGTTGAATCTTACCAGTGCATGCAAATTCTTCAGTAAAAAATGAATGCGATGCTCCAGAATCAAACAACACTCTTGCAAGTACTGAGTTAACAGAAAACATACCCAGCATGACGTCTGGCGCTTCTTGGGCTTCTTCAGCATGCATGAGAAAGAGACGGCCGTTGAGGTTGAGCGAGTTCCCTGGGGAAAACCTTCTTCCGGGTTGAACACGACGCTGCTGCTGAGCTGGGGCATTTGCATTGGGGGCTGCGGCAATCTTCTTGGGACAATCATTGGAATAGTGACCTTTGGTTCCACATTCATAACAAGTCACCTGAGACTTGTCCTTTGCTACAACAGGCACAACATTGTTTCCAGTCCTTGGGGCAGTGTTGGTGTTGGTTGCGACGTTGTTGTTGTTGAATTGGGTGGTGCACGGTTGAAATTGCTGGGGTTGATAGGGTTGTTGTGATTTCCTCCGGGCCTTGGGTTTCCTCCTCAACGGTTGGGGTAGGTCGGACGGTTCATCGGGGGTCTGTTGTTTCTCGGGGCGAATCCTAGAGATGGGTTGGGGAGATACTTGGGTGTATGATGGGTTCCTGGTTGATGCATCATGCGATGCTTGCGGTTCTCATTAGCTTGGTTAATCTTGCCTTCCATATGAATGGCAGAGTCAACTAAGGCTTCAATATCAACAAAGGGGATATTGACTAACACTGTCTGCATCTCATCATGCAGACCATTCAGGAATCTCTCTTTCTTCTTGGCTTCAGTGCTGATCTCATCAGGGGCATACCTTGACAGAGATAGGAATCTGTCACAGTACTCTACCACATTCATTCTTCCTTGCTTAAGCTCCTTGAATTCATCTCTCATCCGCAGAATCAAACCGGGTGGCACATGGGTTCTGCTAAACTTGAGTTTGAATTCATCCCAAGTCATCATTTGTCCTCCATTCATGATGCGAACACTGTTCCACCATGCTCTTGCATCTCCGGCCAGATAGTGGATGGCAAACAGAACTTTCTCGTTGGCTTCCACTCCTGCAACTTCTAAGTTGTTCTCCATGGTTTGCAGCCAATCATCGGCGTCTAGGGGCTCTTAAGACTTACTGAAAATGGGTGGATTGGTGTTCTGGAAGTTCTTGAGCTTGGATCCATGGTTATCTTGATTTCCATGGCCCTGGTTGTTGTTGGCCATCTGAGCGATGTGTTGGAGGGTAGCTAGGTTGGCTTGGCGCTCGGCTCTTTCAGCTTCACGGTCCAAAACTAACATTTGCAAGATCTGCAACATCGGGTCCGGGGATGAACTGCTTCCTCCGCGAGGCATCTGAAGTTTGAGATGGATCATGAGAAAAGAGGGAAATTTCTAAGGTTCGGGGTTTTTAAAAAGTTTTTAAAGTTTGACTAAGATTTTTCTAGCAACTTGGTTTTCATCCATTCATAGCACACGATACAACACACACCACAACAAAGGAAAACAGATGGTTTTAATAACCATTCTATGAAGCTACGATACGGTGGGACCGAATACAACTCACTAACGCTAGTGATCAAGTGCTACTACTCCTTGGAGTTAGTGTCCTCATCATCCTCATCATCATCATCAATGAAGGCGAATCCATCCTCATCGGTGAAGAAGTCCATGGCCTGATCCTCCAGAAAGTCATCATCGTGCTGAGATAGGAGTATGGGTCTCCACGAAGGTCTTCCCCGACATTCTCCCTCTCCTCCAGCTGCATGTCTCTCTCGTGGACATTATCCTCCAACTCTGTGATCATGTGGCGGAGACGGGCAATGATGCGCTCCTTCTTATCGAGCTGACGGTGACGAGACTGGCGATCCTTCACCAGCATGGTGATGGTCTGATCCTTCTGAACAGTGATGTCGGACTTGTGGTTGGCGTAGGAACGAGCATTATCCAACTCCTTCTGCTGGTCAAACATCATGAAGCTGAGGTGGTCCACTTGGTTCTTTAGCTCAGGGTGATATGGTGCCTCCAGGGGCTGTCCCATAGCATCACACCTTGGGCAGAACTCAAAACGGGTACCCTTGATATGATTGATACTCTGTCCACACAGACGGGCAAGAGATTCCTGCATGGTCCTGGAAAGTCCATCGAGCCAGTTGTTCTCTCTGATGGTGAACTAAATTCCCTCTGTGGTGGGGGCTTCAATCTTTCCTCTAAGACTTGCAACAATTATCCATTGCAACTCTTCTCCTTCCTAGTCGTTGAGTTGAGCTCCGAAGAACTCGGGGTGCGGACGCTCCAGCATCTCCGACAGCTGGTCCAAGTCACGCTCAAAGATGAGGTCTCCTCCATTCCCCAACTGATAAAACTTGCTATACTTCACGTCCATCTATAAGAATGTAGGATGAGTAAGTTAGTAGAGTGATCAAGTGTGTCAAATTTTAGGTAAGTTTGCAAGAATTTTTTAGGAACTTGAATTTTCATGAAAGAGTCTAAGTGATAAGAATGAGAATAAGTTTTCATAAATACTCACTTCCTTGGTTTTGAAACTAAGTTTTTGATTCAAACGTCCATTCTAACTAGGGTCTCCTATGGTCAGGATGGCTCTGATACCAACTTGTCAACACCCAGATTTTTAATCCCAGATGCCTGTTATGATATACATCGCAATCCTAGGATTACCATTTTTGCAAGACATAACAGATTGGATATCATAGTACATCACACATTACAAACCATACATAAGGTCTTACACAAATAAGGATCTCATGATCCAGTTCTTAATATAATTCAAGCAGCGGAATAACAGAATAATAACGGTAGCATAGGCGAGACTCCATCTTCATGGTCACAAGCAATGTTGACGATGGGAGATGATCCTAGTTGTCATAACCTTCTTGTTGTCCGTCCTCCTGATACTCTTCTTCATATTGTGGCCACGGGAATAGCCAGGGAGAAAGCCATGAGTACTCTTTAAGTACTCGCAAACTAATACTAACAAGTGAAGTGGTTTTTGAGTAGGATATACTAAGCTCTAGGGTTGTTTTGCAAAAAGCCAGATTTATCTCTACTGAGTTCAGAAGCAAAGGAAGCTAGTTGAAAGTTTTATAACACCTAAGTGGGAACTTGAATTTCATATCACAACTCTGTTGTGGTCAAGTCAAAGTCATAAATCATTTCATAAGTCCTTTTGAAAACATCTGACGACGGAACAGTATGGCCCTAATCTGTCCATAATCATGACGCGGCTATTCGAATAGTTTGACACTCTGCAGAGGTGGTACACTTTCACCACAACATTCGATACATCCGTCAGGAACAATCCTGATTTCACCATACTTAGTATGCGGATAATCAATCCTAAACTTTCAATTACACGCCCTATTATAGGCACCTCTCCTGTGAGTTTGGCCTCCCAACCATGACCAACTGTCATCTTGGGAACTACACAGGTGGACAACCTTCACAAGGTAGCCTCAGCTCAAACCTTGGCCGCAAGGGAACCCATACTAAGGTATATAAATTTCCAGTCAACCCCTACCCAAACTTCGGGTATTGTGGTTGTACGGTAAAGTGGGAATGGTATCGCATCTAGACAACCATTAGTTTTATAAAGGGCTAAGGCTCATGCCTTAACATTTTCCTCATAAAAAATCATCTGGTGTTCAAGAACACATTTCAAAACATTTTAGTAGAATGACTCATCATTCTAAGGTTTTCATAACCATTTTCACCAAGTATTCCCAACTAAAGTTGATCAAGTTTTATGCTTAGCACTAGCATCTACAGGTGAGGGTAAACACTAATGAGGGGTGGTAAACAAGTGTATCTTATCTAAGTTCAATCTCATGCCTCAGGATGACATCAAGATTATCTAACTTAGGTCAAGTTTTATGCTCTTTATGCTACCTTCCATTATCCTTCTAATATCTACAAATGACTAAGTAAACTCTAAGAGAAATCTTTGATAAAGA
This sequence comes from Avena longiglumis, assembly GCA_030063025.1. Lineage (NCBI taxonomy): Eukaryota > Viridiplantae > Streptophyta > Magnoliopsida > Poales > Poaceae > Avena > Avena longiglumis. The sequence continues at coordinate 402,183,775 of CP125975.1, forward strand.
AATAAAACACTAAGCTTGCAAGTAAAACCTAGGATTAGGGATCAAGTAGTGTAAGCTGGCAACGTTTAGCTTGCTAAGGCTTGCAAGATTGCAAGTATAGGCTTGCCTTGTGCAGAGCAGTGGTTGAAGTTCTCGTCTGCTTCTTCCTCGTAGTATCCTTCTTCCTCTTCGTATCCTTGGTCGGTACTAACGTCTATAAATAAATACGAGGTACACAATCACTAAACAATACTTAACTAGTTCTAATTTATCACACCAAGGTTTTCACTAGATGATCTGGGATCATCACAAACATCACCAAGATTAAGGCAATAGTTTTATTTCTTTTATTTGAGAAAATTAATTTCTACTCATTGAAAAACTACTTAAGATTTAATATTCTCCAACTAAAACATGGGATCATGTTGACACATGTCATCACCACATATTTCAGTACTTGGGAATGTGATTTAAAGTGGTGTCACAATTTAATAAGGTTTAACCTTTTTATTTTAATTATTAAAAGTGACTAAAATGGCATATGAGGCATTCTTTTATTGCTTGTTCATTATTTCTGCAAGTAAACCTATATATTTTTATATATTCTAAAAGGTCTAGTTAAATGTGATTTTTGAGAGTTGGAATCAACTCAAAAGCTTTTGTGGTTGAATTTTGAAAAATGTTTGAATGCAGAAAAGCTTCTGCCTTGTTACTTTTACCATGGGTGTTCTACAATTCTAAATGGTCTGAATCCAACGGGCTTGGATTAATAATTCAAGAACCTTTCTAACAAAATTGGTTTCATGCATTTTGGTTCAGTGAATCGATCTGGGTTGATTTTTAAATCTGGGTACAGAACTAACTTTGAAACTAAATTAATAAACCTAAATTTAAACTACTGGGTCAAGCGGGAGGTTAACTGGGCCGGCTCACGGCGCACGGTGCGCGCAGGCTGGTTTAAGTGACTGTCCCCACTTGTCAGTGAGACAGAGAGTGGCAAAGCGGTATGGGATATGTGGACCACACGATCAAGCTCTAATCCTACGGCTGCGGTTCATCGTCCACGTCGGGCAACGTCGACGAGGCAGAACCCTAGCGCGGCCAGTGGGGGTCGTGGGAGGCTCACCGGGGCTCAGGTGATGGTCGACGACAGGGGCGAACGACGAAGTCGACGATAGTGATCCTCCTGGTATCGGAAGCTCCCCATGGGGCGGCTTCAATCGACGACGCACTTTTCCTCCAGCAGTGGCAGACTTCGGCCAAATTCCGGTGATGCGCTGCTCGCCTTGCTCCGAGAGTGAGGTGGGGTGCTTCTGAGAGAGAGGGGAGTGAGATGGTGTGAAGAATTCATGCTGGGTTGCCTCTATTTATAGTGCCTGAAGGGGGCCGATGGGCGCAGGCTGAGCTCGTCGTGGTCATCGGCACAACGAGCTAAAGGCATGGGATCTGTGATGACGACCACGACGAGCTCAGTCCGTACTCATTGAGCTTCGCCGGGGAACACAGCACCGTCCCCTACCGTCGCCCATGCCATTAGCCCACTGTGATGACGACCACGACGAGCTCCACCCACGCCCTTCGGTCCCCTCACTTCACTATAAATAGAGGCCACCCCCATTCGATTTCAGCTCACCAACACACTCCCCTCTCTCTCAGAACCACCCCACCTCATCCTCGGAGCAAGGCGAGCAGCAGGTCGCCGGAATTTCGCCGGAGTCTGCCGTGGAGGAGGAGAAGAGGAGCAGTCGATTGGAACTGCCCCAGGAGAAGCCACTGGTACCAGGAGGTTCGCCGTCGTCGACTTCGTCGTTCGCCCCCTTTGCCGACCCTCGCCTGAGCCCCGGTGAGCCTCACATGACCCCCATTGTCCGCGCTAGGGTTCTGTCTCGCCGGTGTTGCCCGACAGAGACGATAAGTCACAGCCGTTCGATTAGATGTTCATCGTGTGGTCTAGATTGCCCCGTATCCCTTCGCACCCCCTGTCTCGCTGAATGGTGGGGACATCCACTTAAACCCACCCGCTGATTCCGTACTCGCTGAGCTCCGCCAGGGAACACAACACCGTCCCCTACCGTCGCCCATGCCGTTAGCCCACTGTGATGACGACCATGACGAGCTCCACCCGCGCCCTTCGGTCCCCTCACTGCACTATAAATAGAGGCCACCCCCGTTCGATTTCAGCACACCAACACACTCCCCTCTCTCAGAACCACCCCACCTCATCCCCGGAGCAAGGCGAGCAGCAGGTCGCCGGAATTTCGCCGGAGTCTACCGTGGAGGAGGAGAAGAGGAGCAGTCGATTGGAACCGCCCCAGGAGAAGCCACAGGTACCAGGAGGTTCGTCGTTCGCCCCTGTCGCCGACCCACGTCGGAGCCCCGGTGAGCCACACACGACCCCCACTGGCCGCGCTAGGGTTCTGTCTCGCTGGCGTTACCCGACGGAGACGATAAGTCGCAGCCGTTCGATTAGATGTTGCTCGTGTGGTCTAGATTGCCCTGCACTTCGCACCCCTGCCTCACGACCGGTGGGATAGCCATAAACCCACCACAGGCGTGCTGCAGGCGCCGTGGGCGCCCGATTAACTTCCCGTGACCCAAAGAGTTTGAATTTAGGTTTATCACATTAATTAGCTTGCAATCAAGTGATATGATCACTAGAATGTTATAACACGGGAACAAGAAAAGAGTACATGTAGGTAACGATATAAAACTAGGTATGGAGATACAGATGATCGAATCTCGGACATGTAATATATCGCGAGACAAAGGGATTAAGTTATATGCCTATAAGGTTCACATGATCATAGAAGTCATCGTTGAATGTGTGGGAGTCAATACGGATCTCCAGGTCCCGCTGTTGATTATTGATCGGAGAGGGGTATTGATCATGTCTACATTATTCGCGGACCTTAGTGTGACACACTTAAGGGATACCAACACCATTTGGAGCAAATAATATGCTGGAGAAAGAAAAAGAAAGCGCAGGAATTATTTCAATGGAAACCGGAATTGTTTTGGGTAAAATTGTTGAAACTGGTTCTACATGTGATATTGAAATGTTGCAAGGGGTTTTATGTGAATGTTTTTTAATTAATGTAATTAACAAAAATATGAATAAATAAATAAATAAAAGGAGTTTTATTTAATGATTGATTGCATTAAATTTATTGGAAATTTAATGGGATTTGAGTGGGATTTTGGGTGGAGGAAATGGAGGGGCATTTGTGTAAGTGGGAGCTCCACTCACATGAATGGAGGAAGAGGTGGGGGAACCACCTTGGCCACTGGCCATGGCTTGTGGGCTGCCCCCTCCTCCTATAAAAGGAGCCCCTCCTCCCACTTCTCACTCACACCTCCTCGTGAAGGATCTCTCCCCCCCTTTAGAATTCCCCATGGTCTCAGATCAGCGAGATACATGTTCCCGGTGGATTTTCTGGAAGGATTTGTTGCTTTCGCTGCTTCGCTGGAGCGAGGGTGCGCAGGTTGTCTGGATACCCGAACGTGTGTGCGATCACGGATGCACCACTTCTTTGCGGTGCTAGACTTGATGATGCCGGACCTACTGGACCAGATGGACTTCTTCTCGATCTTGAGATCGGCAAGCGTTTGACTACATAATCCACGAGTACAACCTTGGTATAGCTTTTCTATCTTCGAGGGTATGTATTCTATGGATGTATATCCACCCGTTGCTTGTATCTAGAAGATAGATCTTGGTTCTTAGTTGTTCCCATCGTAGGAAATTTTTTGTTTTCTATGTTGCATGTAACAACCCCGGGATCAGGGCTAAACAAATTCCATACCTCTGTCTGACATAAGCTTAACCTTGAGCTCGAGGATATCCAGCGGAGAATCGATAACACAATAGTGACCCTATGACACAAAAATTATTACAGCAAGCTCATAGCTGAGCAAAGAACCAAAATATTACAATCAGAGGTTACTTACCACAAACATCAAACAACGGAAGGAAAATTATGCTATTTAGATATAGCAAACTTAAAAAATGGCCTAAGAGGCCCGAAGCATAATGATGACGTCCCAGCCCATAGATTCCAAGCTGCCGGCCGGGAACCCCAAGCTACTCGTCGATGTCGATGTCGTACAGAATTCGTCTTTAGGGGAACACTTACTCTGCCAAAAGTATCAACAAAGAAAGGGTGAGTACAAGGTGTACTCCGCAAGACTTATGGCTAGTGGAGTTGTTTTGCATAAAGCCATATTTGTTTATAAAACAAGAGGGAGAGGAAGCTCATCTAATCAAAGTATTTTAAAAGGGGATAATAGAGCGACGTCTTCAAAGTACTGATCATCATCTTTATATCCACCAAGTCATCATCATCGAACCTCTACTTGGATCACCCCCTCGTACCCATGAGGAAGCATCCTTAGGTACACATTGATCTACCAAGTTTTACGATTAGGTTATAGTTCTCTATGATCTTAGAATCTGGTGAACAAGCATTCATAACCGTGAACACGGATTTTTGAAAATATTTAACCCTGCAAGGGTGTACAACTTTACCCACACGTATTAACCTTCTCTTAGCGCCGCGTGATAAGCCCTCTTCCTTGGAAGGCCGACAAAGGGTGGTTAGACAAGACCTTTACCTTACTTTTGCCTAAATCCATGAGTTTCCAAGAAAGGGTTCCATCAGGCCATATCTCTATGTCCAAGGACCGGGAGTACTCCCGGATCCTCCTTCCTCCTTGGTCACGCCTTATATGATGCACCATCTTCAAACCATCCAAATATGTAGATGACAAATAGCTAACTACGGACTCATGGACCAGACTAGGCAAGTTAGTGAGTCAAGGGGGTTTGTGAGACCCTGGCGCATGGTTCAATAGGATTGACAGGAAACCCATACCAACAAGTTGCAACTTCTTTTCCGGAAGCTCATTCGAAAAGAACTCTAAGGTTAAGCGTGCTTGTCCTAGAGCAATTCTAGGATGGGTGACCGACCGGGAAGTGGGTAACCGGGTGCGCATGAGTGAGGACAAAGTGCGTAGAAAAGACTAGTGTTGGTTTGTGGGGCCAGTCTAGAGATCCTATTGAGCTGCCAGAAGTGACAGCCGTCGGTCCGGAGTGACCGGGGGTGTTACAAATTGGTATCAGAGCTGACCCTCGCGGTTAAACAAGGCGGGTCAAGGATGACATGTGGCGCATGGCGCGTGTGGCCCGGAGTGGACACGGCATGGCACATGTGCCGGCACTGGACACACAGACATGTCCCAAGAGGGGACGTTCCTGGCTTGTGGTTGATCGACGAGGACGTCGATCTTCTAAGAGTGGGTGTATGTGATACCTTGGCGCATGGTTCAATAGGATTGACAGGAAACCCATACCAAAAAGTTGCAACTTCTTTTCCAGAAGCTCATTCGAAAAGAACTCTAAGGTTAAGCGTGCTTGGCCTAGAGAAATTCTAGGATGGGTGACCGACCGGGAAGTGGGTAACCGGGTGCGCATGAGTGAGGACAAAGTGCGTAGAAAAGACTAGTGTTGGTCTGTGGGGGCTAGTCTAGAGATCCTATTGAGCTGCCAGAAGTGACAGCCGTCGGTCCGGAGTGACCGGGGGTGTTACATGGTTTGATGCGGCTCGGATCACTTTAGAGCTTCGTTGGGAAACCCCAAGAGAAAGGTATGATGCAGCACAGCAACAAGTTTTCCCTCAGTAAGAAACCGAGGTTATCGAACTAGTAGGAGAAAGGAAACGTCTCAAAGGTGTTGCAAGCAACTTGGAAACCTGTACAACACAAACTCAAGACTTTGCCCCAACAAACAGTGAGGTTGTCAATCTCACCGGTTGCTGTAACAAAGGATTAACTGTATGGTGTGGAAGGAAATAGTGGTTTGTAGCAAGTAAACATTAACAGTGGAGGCTGTATCAATGGTAAAGATTGGACCGAGGTCCATAGTTCACTAGAGGTGTTCTCCTTAGATAAGCAAAAATGGCATGCTGGGTAAACAAATTATAGCAGGGCAGTTGACAAGACTGAGCAAGGCATAACAATGCAATACTAGACATCATGATCCTATGAGATTCGATTGGGCAACACAACAAGATACATAGACCGCCATCCAACTGCATCTATGACTAGAAGTCCATCTTTGGGTTATCATCTGAACCCCCTCCAGTATTAAGTTGCAAGCAACAGTCAACTGCTTTAAGCAAACTGTGTAAGGTAAACAATCCACTTGTTCCATGAACAACAGACCATTGTTTTCTCCCTAGTAGCAACAACACATCTACAACCTTAGAGATTTCTGTCACTTCCCTTAAATTAAATAGAGGCATGAACCCACTATCGAGCATAAATACCCCCCTCTTGGAGTCACTAGCAACCACTTGGCCAAGATAGCTACTAACAACGGAGAGCATGCAAGATCACAAACAACACAGACATGATAGAATCAATAAGACAAAACCATTAATCAATCTGACATAGTAATCTCAATATCCATCGGATCCCCACAAACACAACATGCATGATTACAAATAGATGAGATCTTGATCATGAACGGAGCTCACAAGATCTAGACATGAAAGCACAAAGGAGGAGATACAACCATCTAGCTACTACATGGACCCGTAGTCCAAGGTGGAACTACTCACGCTTCATACCGGAGGCTGGCATGATGAAGAAGAAGGCCTCCGGGATGATCTCCCCTCCAGCAGGGTGCCGGGAAGAGCTTCAGATCCCCCCGATCTAGGGATGATGGTGGCGGAGGCTACAAACGGTTTCGTGGAATATTGATCGGGTACTTAGGGTTTAGGCATCGGGGGCTTCTTATAGGCGAAGAGGCGAGGCAGAAGGGCGGCCAGGGGGCCCACACCCTGCCTAGGCGCGGCCTAGGGTGGGCCCACGCCTGGGGGGTGCACCGCCCTGTGGCTCCCCTCCGTCTCTCCTCGGGACTCCGTGTTCTCCTTGGTGAAATATTGACTTTGGCTTTTGTCCCGTCCAATTCCGAGAATATTTCCTTACTAGCTTTTCTGGAACCAAAAAAAGCAGAAAACAGGCAACTGGCACTATGGCAACTTGTTAATAGGTTAGTACCAGAAAACATATAAAAACACCTCAAAGTGTGGACAAAGAAAAGCAAAGTAGATACTAAACAAGCATGGAACATCAAAAATTATAGATACATTTCCGACGTATCAGGGTTCCCAAGCCCCCGTGTGGCTGTACGCTCGTCTCGGTTCCAAAGGCAAGAACTTGGTTCCTAGTGGTGGCAAGCATGGGACTACAAAAACCACATCCCACCGTGGCCTTCCATACAAGCCTTAACATGTTTAATCTCATATCACCTTTGATCTCATCTCATCACATTCTCCTGTCATACTAGATTCTCTGGATCTGATACATCATCTGGAAGAACCAGACTAACAGCTATGCATGGGTAAGCAGGACACAATATAAGCTCACACAATCGATACCTAGTTATGCTAGGACTAGTGGATCGGGTAATAAAGCTCAAAGGGAGTAATACAACAGACAGGATACTCTATCTATCGATAAAAGACCATAGTAGAATCGTATGCATCATGGCAAGAATTGAAGTGCTGTCAAAATCATAGGATTATATCATGGTGGGGTAATGCTTGCCTTTTTCGTTGATAACCCATAATCAGATCTTTGGAAGCCTTGTACTTGACTTGGTTATAGCTGGTCAAGTAATGTTCATCGATCTTCGATGGTGTTGACCTCGGGCTTCGATCTCGATCTCGATATCGTATTCTACCGGGGTAAAACCAAATACCGAAAAGAGAGGGAAAACAATCAACACATGTCATCGATGCAATGCTTAAGCAAAGATGATGATATGACAAGTTAAATTGTATTGAAAAGTAACCCTAAGGCATGCTCGACCATTTAATCAGGGTTGTGAGGGGTGCAAACCCTAATTTGGAGGAACTCCGAAATCACTTGTGAGGGTTAATTTGGTTCTCTAATTAAACTTGTCATTTAAGTTGTCTACCAATGCATTATTGTAGTTTAATTAGGTAGATCTCATTTTTATGAACATTTTGATATATTATACATATTTTTCTGATTTAATATGAATTAGTTATTGATTTTACAATATTTATTCAATTTCTGGATTTATTAAACCAATTAAAAACCTTTACTGCGTTAGCATGACACATGGCTGATGTCACCACAGGGTCTGGGCTATTTTCACTGGGGATCTACCTAGCCCCAGTCACTGACTGCTGGGACCAGGGTCACGGGGGTGCCACGTTGGCGCCACGCGGGACTCGCCAGAGAACCTGCGGACGATGGCGACTGATGATGCTAGAGGGCGAGATGGGACGTGTAGTTGGTTCCGTTTGAACCGTAGCAGCAAGGCGAGCATACGAGTGGCGGCGCCGCTGGGTTTTGGTCACCGGAGCACGGGTTACGATGGCGAGCGGCGGCGGTGCTCACGGGTCTGTGGCGCACGATGAGCACAGAGAGGGAGGGGGACATAGGAGGGGTCCAGGAGGATCACATGCTCACCCTGGAGCTGAAGGGGTCGACAGCGAGGCATGGGGTGGACTGGAGCGGCTGCAATGGCGACGGTGGCGCTCATCAGTATTGGGGAAGACGACGAGGATGGCAACGATTGGGGGCTACCCTTCCCGATTCCTTATGAGGGATGGATGAGGGAGACAAGACGAAGCTCTTGGCGTTGTTGGATGGATGAGGGGAGGCCAGAAATGGCGATGACCGGCGAGGTCTGTGGCAGCTAGGGTTTCAGGCTCATAGGAAACGAGCGAGAGAGGGCAAGCGCGAGACGGAGAGAGAGGCACAGGGGAAGAGGGACACATCGCGGTGGGTCTTATCCTGTCCCGTAGGCGGCAAGGCAAGCATCTTGGCGTGGCGGACGGCGGCGGTGACAACACCGAGCTGGTTGGCATCGACAAGGGGATGACGAAGCGGTATTGGGCCGGTAACGGGACACGTAGGGGCCGTTGGCTGCCAGCGTGAGCGGTGAGTAGGGAAAGGAGAGGGTCTGGGCCGGCCTGGTTCTGGTCTGGATCTTATTTTTTTCTGCCAAATATTTTTCCTTTTTCTGTTTTCATTTCTATTTTGTATTTTCATTTCAAATTTTGTTTTGAATAAATCAAAAATACTAGAGGCTTTCATAAAATATATAAAATACTCAGGGGCCCTTTTATACAATTTGGGCGCCAATATTTTTTGTACTTTTCAAATTCAAACCATTTTGAATGGATTTCAAGAGAGGGGGAAATAGGGTTAGGGTTTTAGGGTTATGCATTATTTTCTTTAATGCACATTTTAAATATGATGCTTATGAATGCACAATCAACCCTAATTTAGGATTAACTAAAACTAGGGTGTTACAGCTCTATCCCCCTAACGAGAATCTCGACCCGAGATTCCTAAGTTAGGAAGAGAAACAAAGAGAGAAAGTGACAGGGCCACTCTAAAGATAAGAGGGAAACACACTAAATAGAACGGAGTATCGCATGGTCAACTCATAGATGGAGTGTTCGAGAACAACTCTAAGATGACAACATGAAACATATCAAGGTAACAGAGGAAACAAGAGGAGAAGGTTTCAAGTTGTTAGATAGATGATCTTCATAAGGATTGCGACCATGGAGCTCATAGAAGAGTTTAAGCTTCTGAGAAGGAAGGCTTCCAACAGAAAGAACATGACCACAGACTTCAATAGGGAACCTCTACTAAACGGCTTAAGTAGAGATTTTAGGTTGCAGAGATATGGATCAACAAAACCAAGTTGTTGAACTAATTTTGACATAGAAGGGTCACTCTTTCATACAATAGAAGGCTTAATACAAAGAGGTGTTTTGGTGGGGAGGACTCTTAAGAGTCACAAAGAACATGTATCAAGAAAAACTTTTCATTACCAAAATCATAGTCATTCTTAAAACATGGTTGATAGAACGAAGAAAACTCTTTATTCATCCAAGTTTATCAAAATCTTTGCCAAATATCATGATATCACTTTACACCACTATATAAATAGGTAAGCAGATTCCTAATGATACGAGAAAAAAGAAACTTCATTCTCATACTTCTATTACTTGGCAAGACAGAATTTGCCAATATAAATGGTTTGGAGGATTGACCGATAGACATTTAGCAACACTACTTTAAATGTTCTCCTTGATGTTCAAGAAACAAGGCATCAAGTGAAGGTTGGATTTCGGATACAAAAGAAAGCATAAGCACAGCTCTTATAATAAATCATAGAAGAAGCCTCATGAAAAGTGGTTGTTATTGCTGATTCAAGAGAATATGACAAGAGGTCTTTCCGGCTAAGTGTGTCAACCATTACATCATTCTTGCCAGACTTGCAAAGAGACCTATGTCAAAACCTTGAATAACACCAACAATCATTGGTGCTTGAGATTCAGCTTCGGTTAAGTGGAATGATACTTCAGACTCAGCATGTCCGAATAGAAAATTCGCAACATTTACTGCGGAGGTAAAGTCACTAGATTCTCAAGATAGGAACTACAGTGTAAAGCTCCAACATACTGAGCTAGGTTGCTAGACCCATATATTTAACAACTTGTCGAAAGACAACTTCCCACACATAATGACATGGTTATACCCCACGGATACACAACATCAGCATACCTAGTCCAGCCCGAAGGAAGGCCCACTACAAGATATACGGTCTGTGGAGATTCCGAGTGGCCCAAGCCCACGACGCCTTCGGATTCTTGGAGACCAAGGCTAGTGTAGATAAAATTTCAAAGGACAAACCCTAATCTATAACCGACTTGACCTACGCCCGGGACCTTCCTATCTATATAAAGGCTAGGAGGGCACAGCGAGGAGGACCTCTCTCACCGCATACACACCTCCACGCCAGATTTCATCTGCGCACCCCTGTAACTTGCGGTTCCGCTGTAATCAAGAGCAGTCAAGCAGGAGTAGGGTTTTCCCTCTGGGGGCCTGAACCTGGGTAAACCTCGTGTCCCCGTGTTGCTTGTTTGCTAACCGTTCCACGATCTCCAGCATCCCCACCTTCTCCAAAACCCAAGCTCATAACAATGGGCATTGACGAGATTAAACCTCGTCAATTGGCGCCGTCTGTGGGAACTGGGGGCGCTGATTGTGCGATCGTGACGGTCCCATGCGAAGCGATCTACAACTCATCGGTGTCGGAGATCCATCTCCTCTTCGGCGCTTTCGACTTCACCGCCCAATCGCCAACCACCATGAAGGATTTCGAGCCCATAGGCGACGCGCTCGAGATTATCTTCGGGAGCTTCTGCTTCCAAGTGGGCCAGACTGGCACCCTCCACCTCCCAGAGCGGGTGCCGCCACCATCCATCGGGCCTTCTTTGTGGGTCCCACCCATAGACGTGCTACGCATGTCGACGCTGTCAGATGAGTCCTATGACAACAACAGCTGCAACTCAGATCTGTGCGACCCTCCATCAGACGAAGGAACCTACGGTTCTGAATCCGAAAGCTGCGACAGAGCGATCCGATCCATAGGCGCTACCAATGCGCCGTGGTTATCCATGGTGAATCAGAGGTGCCCAACCCACCACCCAATCCACCGCCCAACCCGCAGGCCTGGAACAGAGGAAACAGAGGAAACCCTAACCTCTAGACCAACAAAGGCGACTGTGGTTCGCGTTACTTTTGTGCAATTGCATCATCATGACATTAGTATGCATGCATGTTTTAACTAAAACTATTCCCGAAGAGCCCCTCTTTGTTTTCTAGATAATCCCCATCCTCAATCAAATATAAAACGCTGGTGTTTCCGAATATATCTGTTTGTATAAAAACAATTTACAAAAGCCTTTTTAAAATATAATATAAATAAAAATGTAAATATTTTAGTGGGGGAGGCAGCCACCGGCCAGGCCCAAAAGGCCCAAACCGGCAGCCACCTACCACCCCACTACAAACCCTAAAACTACCTACCTGTCCCATGTTTTCCCTTCACCCCGCCGCCACCCTCCTGTGCGCTCGCGCGCGCAGCAACCACACCAAACCCACCCCTGGATCCCATGCTCCCTGTGCCCCACTCCCTGTCCCGCACCCTTCCCTGTCCCATCGCAAGCACGCACACGCACTGCTCGCTGCACCTACACGCTACACCGCCTCGTACACCAAACACACACACGCAACACCCCGCACGACGCCCCAACCACCCCGATCCGATCCCCCACCCTCCCCGTACACGCAACACCACACACGCCCCGCTCCTCTCCCTCCCAGGCACCGCCGCTTCCTCCTCCCCGTCGCCCGCGCCGCTTCGCCGCCAGCCTCCCGGCTCCTCGCCACGCCCGCTCGCCCGTCCTCCTCAAGCTCACGCAACCGCCATGGCCCGCCCGACCCATCCCGTGGCGCGCATGCCGCCTCGGGCGCCACAGCAGCACCGGCCCCAGCTCGCCGTGCCACCTCACCGCCGCGCCGCCTCCCCCACGCGACCTCACGCGCCAGCCACGCCTCGCAAGGTCACCGCGTCCTCGCCGCCCGCCTTCACCGCGCCGCCGCCAGCGCCTGCGGCCAACGCCGCCTCCTCCGCAGCAACCGCACCGCGCCCCCATAAGCCCGCCGCCGGCCGCATCCCTCCGCCCGAGCCCGTCCCTCGCCGGTCAACGCCCGCCCTGAAGCTCCGTCGTCCTCGCGCCTCTCTGGCGAGCAGCGCCCGGCGAGCCCCGCCCAGCAGCGACCCCCCGCTAGCCCCGCCTCGAGCCTCAAGGCCGCGAGCCTCTCCGGCGAGCCTCGTCGCTGGCCCCACCTTCGCGAGCTCCCGGCCTCCTCGCGAGCCGTTCCTCCGCCTCGCCATGAGCTCAGCGGACCGCCGCCATCGCCGCCCGCCCGCGTCGCCTCGGTGCCGTGTGTGCAAGTGAAGGACATCGAGTTGTGCAAGAGCCATGCCGAGTACCACCCCGCCAACGTCTAGGGGACGAACAAGATCTTCGCCACGGATACGCCAGGACATCCTCATGAACCCCAAGGTCGGTGGACGCCAAAACCCGCTCACGGACGTCCGTTTGTCGAGTCGAACCGTGGGACCCCGAAACTCCCAAGATCCCGTTCTTGAAACAACAAGGCCGATGGCTTGGAGTCGACAAGATCTACCATCTACCGCCTGCGTGGGACGCCAAGTTCGTCGAACCCCGAGGACCGGACGCGGCTAGGTCTACCTCAAGGACACCGAGAACTTCACCCCGGGCCCGATACCGCCAAGATCGCCACGAGAACGCCAAGTGATTCGTCCCGAACGCCATGACCGACAACATGACCCGAAGACCCCGGATGCGCCAAGATCTGCCCGTTACCGAGAACGCGAGAACGATCCCGCCGAGGCCGTCGAACCCTGGACCCCGAACCCCGAACCCCGGAACCCCAAGAACGTCGAGAACCCTAATGTGTGACCCCTTTTCCTCGAACCCTATTTTATAACACATCAACTTATCACATATTAAATTGTCATCTCGCATGCATCTCATTGGTTTGGGGGCCTTATGCCGATTCACCTAATAATTAAATATGGGGCCCGTATGCGGGCAAATCTAGCCTTATATTGGCCTCATTTAAACTTGTGTAGCGAACCGGTATCTTATCTTGCCTTGCTAAACAACATTTAATTGCGGGGGTTCTAAATAACTTGAACCATTTAACTAATTGTCGGGACCCCGGTTCCACTTAACTTGACCTAAGTGCATCGCACCTTTGCCATGTCATCCATCATACATGCATCATGCCGATCTTCTGCCGTTTTATTAAATATCGCATCCGGTGTTTATTCTAGTGTTTTGCTTCTTCGCGGATAAGGCCGTTGAGTTGATGTGAGCTTCGCCCCGATCTTCGGTTGAACCCTTCGGCAATGTTTTCAGGCGAGCATCTCCCCCTTTCTACCTATCTTACTTTTATAGTCTTTATTCCCTCCTGTTGATCTGTTGCTATCTGTGTTGCGATGCTTTAGTTTCCGTACCTGTGATATACCGTGCAGCCCTATATTGCCTTGGACACACCCTATTGCCTGTTGTTGGTAGATAGTTGGACTTGCGCGTCGTAGTTGCTTGCTCAAGTGCTGATGCGTGTCGCCATATGCCACAGTTGCTGATGAATTGCCGCATGTTGATGATGGAGATGATGCTAGTTTTACTTATCGTCACTTTAATTTCTGTTTAACAACTAAAATTGAATAAGCAGAGGCATCGGTGGGTGATAGATAATATTTGGTTTCGAGCCACTTGTGTCCCGTGAGACCCGAGTACTTGATACTGTTCCTTGATTTATCGCGCTATCCACATATGGGGAGTATGGCCCCCTAGCCGAGCTTGATTCCGTCTTATTTCTTGGGGCCACAACTAGTTTGGGGCTTTATTACTATCCTGTACTTATGCCATGCTATCGCTTTATTTACGATTGTGCGAGGTGCATAATCGCATCGCTTTTGAAGCGGGATGTTTTCGGTATCGGTCCCGATTGGGGATCTGTCGTTCTGACCATCGACGCAGACCTTGAGTCCGTCTCGGAGCTAGCTTACTTCGTTGCGGGTAGCTTAATGGGGTGGCCCCCTGAAATATTTCTGAATCTTGCGATTGCTCTGTCGTGAGACCTCGTTGGGTTTTGATTTGGTTTTTCCGAGGTTGATCGTGTGTGTGTTGCTATTGGTGCACCCCGGCCGGGTTAAAACTTTCTGACACCCTGTCCGCGGTTATGGACGACTTGGAGCACAGTATCTCGATCATAGACAAGCATAACTAAAGTTTACTGTTATAAATTTGACTTATAATGACTAGTAATCAGCTTCACTATAATGGAATGGCTAATTAATACTGCCCACAATTGCTTGCTTGGTTTTCGCTTGCGACAATTGTACCTGACTAGTAAATCTTGCAACTACAACGGAATGGCTGAATAAAAGTTCCAACAACTGCTGGGTTTTGGGTTTATCTCATGCTATCTGTATTTGATTAGTAATTGTTGCAACTACAACGGAATGGTCAACTAAAAGTGCCCACTGTTTACTTTATCCGGATGATTATCTAAACCTGACTAGTAATTGCTGCAACGATAACTGAGTAAATAAAACTGCCAACGGTGTGAGTTCCTCGGTTGACTTCCTCGTTTGGTCTCGAGGGGGAAACACCAGGATGGGTTTGTTTGGTGCTAGCTTCAGGTTGGATCCGGTTAGGTCAATCTCATCCCTCTCTGATAACCGCCAGTTGTATCGAGTCTCTATAGGTTGTTTAGTGCATGTTGCGCCGCTTGATCCACCATACCTATGTAGGCGAGGACCGCCGAATTCTAGCCTCGCCGTGTACTGGCCTCAGTACTGACGCTCCTTCTTTGTTTTTCTGCTTTGCCCGTTGTCGGCACCCCTTTTGTTAAGCAGGTTTTGAGATCGACGCCGTTAGCAGGGTTACCCTTCCGCTTTGGCGGGGTTATGGACGCCATCGGTTATTCTTCAGGGCTCTTAGCCCCATTTGCATCTTGTCCGTAGCTGGACGCTCTACCGTTTTCGAGGTGATTTGGATCTTTGTATATTATATCTGTATTCTTGGCTCCTTGAGTCGCCGTTATATATATACGTTCTGTGGGTCCCATCGAGGACTGTTGTGTAATGTTATTACTTCGTTTTCCACCCGCACGAAAGTGCCTGGTGGGCACCTTTGAATCGTTCCTATGCGGGTTTGGTGAATTTTGCCCAAACTTGCATAGGTCCGATTCTGAGGGTGTTACAGCGACGCTGACGCCTATCGAAGAATCAACCTCAACAAGGAAGGATGGCACCAGGCACGTGAAGCCGTGGCGGGCAATAAGATCCTGTCTTTGGATGCTTCACGGGACCTACTGATGGCATACCACCTTCTCCTCATCAGCGAGCACAACCGGCATGTCAAGACGCAAGAGGTACTCGACGAATGCAATCAAGCAGCTTCGGAGTCTAGCACACGGCGAGCTACGCTCTCCGCCATTGGTGGAGCCAGCTCGCACGGCAATCATGCCAACAAGCATCACTCTCTCGCAGAGCACATGGACCCCGTCGCATGACGTGAGATCACCAAAACCCTCAACACATCCTTCATGGAGATGGATGCCAACGACAACGTCATACCGAAGATGCCGCAGGCTGCGATCATGGCGGCCACCATGTATCTCGTGTCCCATCCACCTCCGGTGGGGGACCCGAAGAGTGCCATGCACAAGTCTACGCTATCCGGACTCGGGCTCGTCGGAGCTGCGCTCCACGAAGAGGCTCCCGTGGAGACGAAGAAAAAGGCTGCGGTCAGATTCAACTGCAGCCCCACACCATCATCCGACGAGGACGAACACGATCTACCTCAACGTCGTAGGAGCCCAAGACGTCGCAACAACGACTATGATCCTCGAAACGACCTCGCTCAGCGCAAGGTCAACAAGGCACGCACCAAATGCGCGTGCTCAAACGAATCCGAAGAGGATGACGATGGAGAACTGTGCGGAGCATGATGCTTCAGCAGATCTGTTCGGCGCACGTGCATGCCGAAAAATTTCAAGCTTCCTTCGGACACTCCGAAGTTCGACGGCACGCAGGATCCGAAGGCCTGGCTCAGCGACCACCTCTCGTCCGTCAAGCTGCATGGCGGTAACAAGAACACCGCCCTGCAATGACTTCAGCTGCAGCTAACAAGCGCAACCCGGATCTGGCTCAGCAACCTGTCCTCAGGCTCCATCCGCTGCGCTAAGCATATTTATTAGCCGCATGGGTGAGAAGGCCCTTCCCTTTTACCAGCTGCTGCGCAAGGCGGACAAGTTCGAGCGGACACCCGAAGCAGATGACGCTTTCGAGGCACTCAAGCGGCTACTCTCAACCTTGTCTATCCTGGTCACGCCAAAAGGAGCGAGAACCTCTGCTGCTGTACATCGCAGCTACGCACCAGGTGTTCAGCACCATACTCGTGGTTGAGCGACCCGAAGATGGCAAGACCCATGGGGTCCAACGCCCAATATACTACCTCAGCGAGGTACTGACACCAACAAAGCAGAGGTACCCTCACTATCAAAAGCTTGCCTACGGCGTATTCATGACGGTTCTTCGGCTGAGCCACTACTTCCAGGAGCACCAGATAATGGTTGTTAACGAGGCACCATTGTCTAACATCCTAAACAACGCCGAAGCCACGGGACGCGTGGCCCTGTGGGGCATTGAGCTATCCCCTCTAGACATAGTCTACGAGCGGTGCAAGGCGATCAAATCTCAGGTCCTCCCTGACTTCCTCGTCCACTAGATGAAACTCCAGCTACCGGATACTCCGGACATGACGCAGTCATGGACGATGCACTTTGACGGTTCCAAGCGCGAGGCTGGAGCAAGAGCTGGTGTCATACTAACATCCCCCCAGGGCGACAAGATGAAAGATGTCCTTCGGATGAAATTTCGTGCCTCCAATAACGAGGCGAAATACGAGGCCCTCATCCACGGCATGAGGATGGCCAAGATCTGCAGCGTAATGCGCCTAGTCATCTACGGTGACTCGAACCTCGTCGTCCAGCAGACGATCAATGAGTGCGACGCACACGCTGCCAACATGATTTCATATCACGCGCTCTATAATTCACTCGAATGAGACTTTGACGGTTGCGAGCTTCGGCACGTTGGAAGAGAAAGCAACGAGGAGGCCGACAGACTCGCCATCATCGGCTCCACATGCGCACGGGTGCCACTAGGTGTGTTCCTCAAACAATTCTGTGTACCCTCTATCAAAAGGAAATTCCCCAAGGGATCACCGGAAGAAGCAGAGAACTCGAGGGTTGCACTGCCCGAAGGACAAGAAGGACCCGAAAATCTCGATACGGAGGTTGAACTTTTCAGCCTGATGCAGGTCATGCCAATCGAGGAGACATGTACGTAGCCATGCCTTCGGTACCTGCTAAACAAGGAACTGCCCAACGACCCGACAGATGCCCGGCACATATCTCGCCGGTCCAAAGCTTTCACCCTTCACAATGGCGAACTATACAAGCGCAGTATTTCAGGTGTGCTCCAAAGATGCGTCACCATCGGTGACGTCAAAACAATCCTCCAAGACATCCAAGAGGGCATCTTCGGTCATCATGCAGGTAGCCGCGCCCTCATCGCCAAAGCTCTGCGAGCTGGATTCTACTGGCCAATGTCCATGAACGATGCCAAGGACATCGTCCGAAGATGCAACGGCTGCCAAAGGTTCGCGGACAATCCACGCGCACCTGGGTTGGAACTCAGGCCCATACTATTGGCCTGGCCCTTCGCCCAATGGGGCCTTGACATGATCGACAAAATGCCCAAATCTTCGAAAGGAGGCCATGTCTACCTCCTGGTCGCAGTCGACAAGTTCACCAAGTGGGTCGAGGCCATGCCCGTTACCAACCACAGCGGCAAAACTGCCGTCAAGTTCTTCGAGTCCATAGTCTACAGGTTCGGTGTGCCACATAGCATCATCACCGACAACGGCTCGAACTTCATCTCGAAAGAATTCTAGGACTTCTGCGAGGGACTTGGAATCAACATATCATACGCCTCAGTGGTGCACCCGCAGACCAACAGGCAGGTCGAAAAGGCCAATGGCCTCATAGGCGGAGGCATCAAGAAGCGTCTACTCAGCCCACTCGAACGGCTCACGGGAGCCTGGGCAGAGGAGCTACCCTCCGTCCTCTGGAGCCTACGCATAATGCCGAACAGCGCAACTGGCTTCACGCCTTTCTTCATGGTTCACGGAGCCGAAGCTTTACTACCTGCCAAGGTATGCCACAAGTCCCCGTGGGTCATCTCCTACAGCGAAGCCGAATCGACGGGCGCACTCGAAGATGCTGTCTACACACTCAACGAGGCATGCGACATCCCCGCGGCTCGCTCAGCGGTCTACCAGCAGAGCCTCCGCAACTACCATAGCCGACGGCTACGCCCAAGGTCCTTCGTCGAAGGAGACCTCATCTTACGACTCAAGCAAGAGAGGCCGAAAAAGGTCGAGTCACCCTGGGAAGGACCCTACATCGTCACAGAAGTCATCCCAGGTGGCGCCTACCGCCTCATGGACATCGCGTCAGGAGTCGAATAATCCAACCCCTGGAAGGTCGCACATATGCGACGCTTCTACCCCTAGTACCCCTTTACTTTTAGTCTACTCAGCCAAGGCTATTCAGCTGAACAATGTACCTCCTCGATTACGATATGAATAAAAGCTAAGTGTTCTGCCCAACATTTTCTTTCACCTTGCATTAATTTTCGCTATAACACGCTCGGGGGCTCTGCCTCACCTCACGACCTCGTCGACTGAGAATAACGCATGTAACCTGAGTAGCTGACCACGTTAGGCTAACGAAAAGGACATGCATACAACAAGGGAACCACGTGCTAGAACAAACAAACTTTACAGAAAAAGGGCATATCAAGCCCACTCGAATATATACAAGTTTTACATCTATCTTTTTACATGGTCTACCTCTTATGAAGAATCACGTGTGCCTAATGCTCAAAAAGATCCACGATCTCTTCGGCATACTGCCTAACAGCGGCATAATGCGGGCGCATGTCCCAGAGGCCACCATCTGGTCGAGGGGGCGGCCCAGACGCCACCACCATGATATCAACATCAGGGCAATGCAGATGAACAAGCGAAAGGGCGGCTTTCACCCCTGCAACCAGCTGGTGCCGCACCAACTCCCTCACGTGATTCACGTCCCGAAACTTCGACAACAACCCCCAAAGGGTGGACGGTGCCTCGGCCAGAGGAAACATGACGTACATAATCGATGCCAGGGAAGTCTTCACCTGCCTCAGCACCCGCGACAGCTGATGAACACGATCCTGCACCGTCTCAAGGACGATGCCCAATCACGGTCCATTCAGAAGAAGCCTCCGGCTTCCATATCCTGTTGGGTCAGGCAATTGATCCGAACTGCAACACGCTCCTTCTCCTCCCTGGCGGTAGCCCGCTCAGTCTTCGACTTCCACACGTCCGCGTGGCCTCGAACGCCAAGGATCTCCCTCACCAGGCTGCGGACGTGGTCACGAAGAAAAACAAGATGTGACGCATCATCCAAATATGGTCGCGACTGAGGGACAGTCGAAGTATCCATGGGAGCCTCACTCGAAGGTCCATAAAGGAAAAGCAAGTAAGAATATGAACAACACATTTCTCTGGCAACAGCCCGAAGCATAATTTATATACATCAAAAGCCACCACGTGTCATAAGGAGAAATTGTTCGACAAAATATTACAGTAACACAAAAAGAAAAGCTATCCTAGCTACAGCAGATTTAGGCGCCCGCATCCGGGGTAGCCTTGGAGCCAGATTGCCTGCCCCTGGCTTCTCCCTGCTGCCTCGCCGCATAGTCCTCCAGCAGGTCGATAATCTTCGGACCATACCGCTTACAACGAGAAGCAAAGAGAGCAAAGGCTACCTCAGAGCCGTCGGGAGCTATTGGCATCTGGGAGGTGATGTGCTGAAGATCCAGCTCCACTCTGGACACCATGGCCATGGCCAGCCCCATGGAGGCGCTGATGCCCTTCTGCTTACCCTTGTAGGCCGCAGGGGCATCCTCTGACAGCGCATCTGCCAGAGAATCAACATCCTCAAGGGCAGCGTCCTTGGGAACGATCTCCTTGTAGAAACGCTGGAGGACCTCCTTGGACTTAGAAAGGGAACCAGCAGCAGTGCCATAGAGATCTTCGACCGATGTAGTGGCATCATCCAGCACGCTCCCGTGCTCCAAGACACTGCGCTCAAACGTAATGCCCGAAGCATCTAGCGCAAAGAAGATCAAGCAAGAGTCGAATAAGGACAAGAAGAAAGAACAGTCGAAAATCCAACAGACCAATTTCAGCAAGACACATATCGGAGAAGGCATTGGCCACAGCCATCAGTTTCTCGGCCACCTCCTTCTCGCGCGCAAGCACATCAGTTGCGAGCTGCTCTTCACGATCCGAAGCCTCCCGATGCAGGCGCTTGTTGGCATCGGCAGCATCAGCTAACTCTTGCTGCAGGCGCTCCTTCGCCTCTACGGCATAAGCAGCCTGCTTCTCCGCGCGACCGAGGCTCTTTTAAAGAGCGTCTAGCCGGCGAAGGGCCGCATTATTTTCATCTACAAAGCATCAAGAACACACATGAGCAACTTAATCTACATTTAGGCAACAGGTAAAAAAGACAAGAGCAAGCAAGACACGTACCTCGGAGTTGCTGCATACTGGCCTCCAGCGCTAGGTGCTGCTGGATGAGCAGGTTCGTGCTATGCACAAAGGGCTGTGGAAAGAAGCAGAAGCAAAAAATGAAGAAAACATGACGAAAAAGGCTCGGGGGTTGCACCCAAAAATGAGCAAACCATCAAACAAAATGACCCGAAAAAGGCCCGGGGGCTCCCCCCAAGACAAGAGGAAAAACAACTTACATGCTCAGAGGGGGACTCCGAAGGTCCAGTGCAATCTTTTGAGTGACGACCACTCGAGCCCCATGAGGAGAGGGGTTCGGAGCATCGCCCCCAGAGTTGGCCACCATCTGAGAGGGAGGAGCCGTCGGTTTCGACTCCCCTACGGCCTCCCGAGCGCCCTCACTAAGAGAGCACTCCGAGGACTGGCTGCAAGGAAAACATTCATCAAAGCAAGAATAAAAGTGCACAAGCAAAAAACAGAATGAATAGCATCCGAAGGTACTTACGAGTCGATGTCGCTCAAAGTGAAAACGGGCGGCGCCTTCTCTTTCTTCTTCTTCTTGGCCGGCGACTACGGCGCCATTGCCCGTAGAGGCACAGTCGGGAACAGTGAGGAGGAAGCACCGTCATCCCCGCTATGGCGCACAAGGAAGGATGGGTCCCTAGGCGTTGGCGTAGTCGAGGCATCCGAAGACTCACTCGAACTTTGTGCCTCCTTTCGGGTCCGCCACTCACTCGCCTCGGGGGCATCATGAGTTGGCGACTGCGCCGACAGAAGCTCAGACTCGGAGTCCACAACTTCGTTGTCCGGCGCAATCGGATACTTTTCAGGCAGGGGAGGCACCATGCCAGCTACCTTCAGTTCCTGCAAAAGAAGACAAAGAACGTGATTAAGCAACACTTAGTCATGCGAAAAATAGTAATCATAAAAAAGCGCAACGCGCAGGACGCAGTTCTAAAACCTGAGGAACTAGATTTGAAGAGCTGAAGGGGGCAGTCAAGGACTCTTCGGCAGGTCCTATTCATCCTTGAACTTTAGAAGCGGCCGAAGAGCCTTATCGAGGTCGCCCCTGGAGAGCTGCTCAGCTGAAAGCCTCATCGTGTCGCGACGGCCAGAGTAAAGAAACATCGGATGCGCCCTCGCTCGACGTTTGAGGAAGGTGCGGATGATGTCCACACCATTCACCTCCTTCTCCGCAACCATCTAGAGGGCCTCCACCCGACGGTAGAGCTCCTCTACCTCCTCCACCTCGCCCTCCAGGATATGGTTCTTCTAGGATCTCTTCGGCAGGATCTCCTGGGTGGAGTTGAAGGGAGCAAGGCCAAAAATTTTCCCGTCCACTGTGGATTCGCAGATATAAAACCACTTCTTCCGCCAGTACTGGATGGACTCAGACATAGAAAAGGAAAAGAAGAGAACAGAGGATAAGAGGGAAATAATGCAGACGCCAAGCGGGTAGACCCCGCCGGTGCCAGATTGCCTCTTCACGGAATAGAGCTTCCAGAAGAGGCCAAAGTGTGGCTTGATATCGAGCCAGCACTCGCAAAAAGTAATGAAGCAGGCGATGTGGAGAAGAGAATTGGGCGAAAGATGGTGGAGTTGGATGCCATAGAAGAACAATAGTCCACGAATAAAATCATGGACTGGGAGCGAGAGGACGAGAAGAACGAAAGCGACAAAAATCACCCTAAACCCCGCCGGTGGACAAGGAATTACCTCATCGCTAGGGATCTTGACGTCCTCCTTGTCAGGTGGCATTAAACCCGCGTCGCGCAGCTTGCGCAGGTCACCCCCGCGCGTCTCCATGTGCCTCCACCCGCCATCAGTAACGCGAGCGGCGGTGGCAGCTTTTTTTCCACCGGTGGCGGCGCTTGATCCCGCTCCAGCATAAGCCTTCTTTGACTTCACCATGGTAAAGCGTCGACGACGGCGGTGAACACGCGGGAACGAGGAGGGAAAAGATCGAAGAACGTCCAGTGTGCGCGAGGACGAGCTCAGCGAAAATGGAGGCAGTGAAAGCAAATGGCAAAGTGTGAAAAACAAATCACTATTTTCCCCACGGTTATAAAGATCAAGACGATGACCAACAGCCGTTCATCCAGAAGCCATAACGCCAGGAACAGATCCAACCGTCCACATGTCAATACAACAGTAAACTGTCGCCTGCATGCCGTCCACTACGCATGGAAACCAAGGAGACGTCGTAATTCTTGCCACGTCGCACATGACTAGTCAACTTCAAGTCAGAAAGTGGGACCCACGATCGTCCTGTTACGTCACCTCTGGCACCGCAGACGGTTGAGATCATCGACCGTCAGCACTGACGTCATCAAGTAGCATAGCAACGACTATAATTCTTCGACTGGAAAAATAAGTACTTCCTCGAATCTACGATTCGAACAACTACTCGGGGGATACTCCTATCAGGAGCGCTGGTTGCGCACCTGAGGCATGATTAAGGTAATACAAAACTGATGATTCTTCGAGTCCTACGTCGAGTCTACGGCTTCACTATGGACTCGGGGGCTACTCCCGTAGGGAGGATTGATTCAAGCATCCAAAAAAATTGTGTCCTTCGGACCTGAAGCCAAAAACAACTAAACTAAAGTCTCTGCCCGAGTCTACGACTCAAATATACACTCGGGGGCTACTCCCATAGGGAGCGCTGGTCGCGCACCCTATGAATTCTTTGACTTTGATCCTTCGGATCAAAATGCAAAAAACTTTCTGGCAACTTTGCCCAAAACCGACGTTAAGTGAGAAGCAATCTCCTTGGCCACCCAAAACACCTCCGCGGTGGTAAAATTTCGGATGCTGTGTCTACGACGCAAAGATAAGACCTACAGATACCATCTGATGGCCTGGTAACGACTTTTGATACCGCCAAGAAACCCGTGTCAATAGACGCGATGAAAATCCTGACGGAAGCGTTGGGTACATCACTCGAAAATTACTGGGATTCGACTACTGTAAGACCTCAGCGGCCTGAGTCGAATTACACCAGCATCTGTTCCAGGTTCGAGTCTAGAGACTCGAATCTGAAGAAGATCGTGTTGTTTTGTCCTATGACAGTTAGCTGGCCCTGATCCGTCAGGAGAGTCAGGCACACACATCAGCAATGCCTACAAACTAAAACCATTCTCTTGTAAATAGGTACAAAACTGCACCCGAAAGATTGAGGAGTCCCTAGCCAAATCTGCGATTCAACTGAGCACTCGGGGGCTACTGACATGGTTATACCCCACGGATACACAACATCAGCATACCTAGTCCAGCCTGAAGGAAGGCCCACTACAAGATATACGGCATGTGGAGATTCTAAGTGGCCCAAGCTCACAACGCCTTCTGATGCTTGGAGACCAAAGCTAGTGTAGATAAAATTTCAAAGGACAAACCCTAATCTATAACCGAACCGACCTACGCCCGGGACCTTCCTATCTATATAAAGGCTAGGAGGACACGGCGAGGAGGACCTCTCTCACCGCATACACACATCCATGCCAGATTGCATCTGCGCACTCCTGTAACTTTCGGTTTCGCCGTAATCAAGAGCAGACAAGCAGGAGTAGGGTTTTCCCTCCAGGGGCCTGAACCTGGGTAAACCTCGTGTCCCCGCATTGCTTTTTTGCTAACCGTTCCACGATCTCCAGCATCCCCACCTTCTCCAAAACCCAAGCTCATAACAATGGTAATTTACGAGATTAAACCTCGTCACATAAGGTACTAACAATATACACACATATATCCTTAAGGAACGGGGATAACTCTACCCAAATCCATGGCGACATCTTTCAACAATTACACGTCAATCAGAGAAGGTTACTTCTAACATCCAAAACACAAACTTCGAGATGATTCAAGTATGGTTCTCAAAATTTTCCAACATTAATTCCAATTGTTCCATATGAATCTTGTCTAGCATGGAGAAGATAAGAATGTCATTGATGGGCTCAACAACAAACTTATCAATACAATCCATTAATATGGACTCATATGTTGAGTGAACAAGACAATAATACTAGTAAGATAAAAGGACATGAAGATGTACTCAAGTGAAACATCACAAGTAGAAACAACATCAAGATAATCCTTGGAACTGAGTTTGATTTGACGATAACCCAAACCAAATCAAAGCTGGGGGAAGATAACATATCCTCAAAGGAGATACTATCTTTCTTTAGCACGGACAAAACTAGACATCCGTTTAAGGAGGAACTAGGTCATGTAGAACTCTTGTCTTACAACTCTCCAAGTTATTGTTTAAGCTCAACCAATTAGTTCAGGGGTATCCAATACGGATCCTTGGAGAAAAGAGCAGTTCAGAGAACTTGCTTGCTCTAGAACTTGACAACACGGTCATGTGGCAACATGGCGATACTTCTATAAAGACATCCAGAATATCACGAACCACCAATATGGCTCTTAGTTCGAGAGGGAACTTGCTTTGTAAGGCAAGAAGACATAGTCTTAGAGCTTCGGCACAAGCCTTACTCTTTGATCGAAGAGAACGTACCAGAATAACAGACTTAGTAACGCAATAATCCTTTGCTTAGTGACGGGGTTAACCAATCACGCTAAGAATGACACAAATGTCCTTTGAGTTCTAAGCAATAAAAATTGCTAGAATCTCAGATGGCCACATTATTACGCACACACATCACCCACGAGCGTGAAAGCTCGAGGGAGGGTGGGTAAATATGTGTAAGATCATCACTTCATTAAGGGGTCATGGAACTTGGCACGACCTCTTAGTATAAAAGAGTGTGATACGTTAAGGTAGATCAGATGAAAGACACTCAATGTATCTTAATCTACGGATTACAACACTTTGACCAGGTCCTAAATATGACGAGGTATTGGAGTTTGTTTCTCCTAACATTCTGAAATGGTTTGTCATGACGAACCACAAGAGTATCTTGCATCGGAAGACACCAATGCAAGTTACTAATTGGCTACCAACCGGTAAACAAAGGTCGGAAAAGAACAAGGGAAAAGGAACATACTCAGGATAGAATCCCGAGATGTGGATGCATAGATTATCCATCTTCCGGAAACCAATGCAAAGAAGGTAAGGTGTGGCAGAGTCACGAGTATATATGTGAGACTCATGAGGAGTACTCTTGTCGTGATCTATTTGGTTCCATTAAAGAACATCTGCCATAGCTAGTGGTAGGGGAAGTCCTTGGTTGTCACAAATCAATCGCGACAAATACCACAGCTTAAAGGCTAGAATTGTAGTACCATCCATCCTGAGGTAATGTGTGAACATTAACGACAGGGGCCAAAGAAAGGATCTTAGGTTAAAGTTCAGCTTCATGTACAAGATTCACAACACTAGAATCTAGCACAATCAGGGATCTTCGGTTCAAGTCCAAGGGTTAAAACCCGGGAGAGGAGTAACTACTACTTGAGTGACATAGCGTACACTTCAATATAGTAACCACGAGGTAGCTTCCAAGAGAAGAAACGACTTCTGAAGTACCCAACAAACAAAAAGGAGGCACACGAGGCGAAAGGAAAGCTAGAAGCCTAGAGCATAACACTGTGCGTCATTATATTGTAGAATCCATAAAACAGATAGATCATGATGGAAAGGAATCTCTCATGTGAACATGTGTAAGGGTAACAAGGAATTCACAACACACACTACTATAGAGAACTCGACACTAGGTCAACTGGTTGAGAAATGACATGCCCAGAAGGCACCTAAGCTTTGAAATACTAGAAGAGATATCAAAGCTTTTCAAAGACAACACTAGATAAGATAACCCAGAGTTAGAGCAAAACTAGATAAGAAGTAAAAGAAGCATACTAGATTTTTCGCAAATACTTTCCATCTTTTAAATAGTTTTCACAAGAACTAGACTCAACATCGACCAATAGCAAGGTTTTCCTACGACTGGTACTGCTCTGATACCAAAACCTGTAACACCCCCGGGATCAGGGCTAAAAAATTCTTCACCTTCGTCTAACATAAGCTTAACCTTGAGCTCGAGAATATCCAGTGGAGAATCGGTAACACAAATGTGACCCTACGACACAAAAATTATTATAGCAAGCTCATAGCTGAGCAAAGAACCAAAATATTACAAGTAGAGGTCACTGACCACAAACTTCAAACAACGGAAGGCAAATTATGCTATTATGTATATCAAACTTAACAAATGGCATAAAAGGCCTGAAGCATAATGATGACGTCCTAGCCCATAGATTCCAGGCTGCCGGCTAGGAACCCCAAGCTACTCGTCGTTGTCGATGTCATACGGAACTCATCTTCAGGGGAACACTTACTCTGCCAAAAGTACCAACAAAGCAAGGGTGAGGACAAGGTGTACTCTGCGAGACTTATGGCTAGTGGAGTTGTTTTGCATAAATCCATCTTTGTTTATAAAAACAAGAGGGAGAGGAAGCTCATCTAATCAGAGTATTTTAAAAGGGGATAAGAGAGCTATGTCTTCAAAGTATTGATCATCATCTTTATATCCACCAAGTCATCACCATTGAACCTCTACTTGGATCACCCCCTCGTACCCATGAGGAAGCATCCTTAGGCACACGTTGATCTACCAAGTTTTACGATTAGGTTATAGTTCTCTATGATCTTAGAATCTGATCAACAAGCGTTTATAACCGTGAACACGGTTTTTCGAAAAGATTTAATCCTGCAGGGGTGTACAACTTTACCCACACGTACTAACCTTCTCTTAGCGCCACGCGATAAGCCCTCTTCCTTAGAAGGCCGGCAGAGGGTGGTTAGACAAGACCTTTACCTTACTTTCGCCTAAATCCATGAGTCTCCAAGAAAGGGTTCCATCAGCCAATATCTCTATGTCCAAGGATCGGGAGTACTCCTGGAGCCTCCTTCCTCCTTGGTCACGTCCTATATGATGCACCATCTTCAACCCATCCAAATATGCAGATGCCAAATAGCTAACTACAGACTCATAGATCAGACTAGGCAAGTTAGTGAGTCAAGGGGGTTCCCAAGCCCCCGTATGGATGTACGCTCGTCTCGGTTCCAAAGGAAAGAACTTGGTTCCTACTGGTGGCAAGCATGGGACTATAAAAACCACATCCCACTGTGGCCTCCCATACAAGCTTTAGCATGTTTAATCTCATATCACCTCTGATCTCATCTCATCATGTTCTCCTATCATACTAGATTCTCTGCATCTGATACATCATCTGTAAGAACCAGACTAACAACTATGCATGGCTAAGCAGGACACAATATAAGCTCACACAAGCCAGACCTAGTTTTGCTAGGACCAGTGGATCAGGTAATATAAGCTCAAAGGGAATAATAGAACGGACAGGATACTCTATCTATCGATAAAAGACCATAGTAGAATCGTATGCATTATGGCAAGAATTGAAGTGCTTTCAAAATCATAGGATTATATCATGGTGGGGCTATGCTTTCCTTTGCCGGTTGATAACGTATAATCAGATATTCGGAAGCCTTGTACTTGACTTGGTTATAGCTGGTCAAGTAATGTTCGTCGATCTTCGATCTTCAATTGTTTTGACCTCGGGCTTCGATCTCGATATCGATATCGTATTCTACCGGGGAAGAACCAAATACCGGAAAGAGAGGGAAAACAATCAACACATGTCATTGATGCAATGCTCAATCAAAGATGACGATATGAATGGTTAAATTGTATTGAAAAGTAACCCTAAGGCATGCTCGACCATTTAATCGGGGTTCCGAGTGGTGCAAACCCTAATTCGGAGGAACTCCAGAAACACCTATGAGGGTTCATTTGGTTCTCTAATTAAACTTGTTATTTAAGTTGTTTAGCAATCCATTATTATAGTTTAATTAGGTAGATATCATTTTTCTGAACATTTTGATATACTAATACATATTTTTCTGATTTAATATGAATTAGTTATTGATTTTACAATATTTATTCAATTTCTGGATTTATTAAACCAATTAAAAACCTTTACTGCATCAGCATGACACAGGGCTGACGTCACCACAGGGTCTGGGGCAATTTTCACTAGGGCTCTACCTAGCCCCAGTCAGTGATTGCTGGGACCAGGGCCACGCGGGTGCCACCTTGGCGCCACGCGGGACTCGTCGGAGAACCTGTGAACAGCGGCGACTGGCGGCGCTAGAGGGCGAGTTGGAACGTGATGTTGATTCCGTTTGAACCGTAGCTGCAAGGCGAGCATACGAGTGCCGGCTGAAGGGATATGGGTAGGCTACACTAGCGCAAATCAAAATTTTCTACCGCGTAAACCAGGAATATTGTTGTCATAGATCTCGGGATTACCACTAGATGCGCAGTTGTGGAACTTGATGAAGCACGTCGAGGCAATGTAGACGTTCTATGTCTCCTCTTTGTCCTCGTCCCACGAGCAGCTCCCCTTGTGCGGCTCGTCCAACTACTACAGCTGCAGCACCTTCGAGGTATCCACACGTACAGGGTGGAAGCGTCAGACGCCGGACTGCTAGGTATGTGCGTGCAACACAGGCGTGAGGAGTGGCGGCTGGGTGGAATGGTCTAACCCTGGTCAGATCGCCCCACCCTCTCTTATATAGGCGTCCCTAGTGGGCTTCCACATTAGCAGCCCATTAGTAGCCTAAGCCTGGTCTAATTCGGATCTAATCCTCATTAGGCTTCTAGCCCCTTAAGTGTGTGACCCTATAGGTTCATATACGTATAGACATGACACGAATACACTTATTCTGTCAATAGTTGGTAGCGACCTCTAGCAAGACGTGCCAAATTTTAAACGCATACAAAGATCATATCAAACGAACCATCACAAGGTTTAGTACATGTTTTTCCCTTTGCCTCACGATATTTGGTCTAGCTCCAAGATGACCTCTCTTTATCGATATTGTGATTCGGAATCCCTTTACTAGGTTAACTCTTAACCATATGTAGCACGACCATGCATTTCTGGATCGGATCACTCGAGGGGCCTAGAGATATCTCTCTCAAGTAGAGAGGGGCAAATTCCATCTTGATTGACCATGCCTTGTAGCATGATTCAGGACAAACCCGAAAGCTACCTTTATAACTACCTAGTTACGGAGTAGCGTCTGATAACCCCAAAGAAGGTCGATCCACATATCAAGTGCATGCTACAATCTCAGGTCTAAGGACAAAACGTACACCATGTGTAGAGAGAGATGCAAGTCTAATTGCCAGTTTCAAGTTGGATCAGTCCAACCCCATGTTCATAACATGTGTCCACATCATTGGTTTGACATCTCCATGTGTATGACTTGCGAAACATAGTCATCAACCAATCGATGTGCTAGTATAATATTCACGTGTGTCCTCACATGAACTCCGACTAGGGACAACTATTAGATAACCATACAAGTAAAGAGTTTCACAAACAATTCACATAATTACCAATCAATACAAGTTTCCTTATATGGATATTCAAGGAAAATTTCAGTAACTCATGGATACATAAGAAATATAATCATCTCTATGATTGCCTCTAGGGCATATTTCCTTCAGCGGCACCGCTGGGTTATGGTCACCAGAGCACGGGTTACGACGGCGAGCGGCGACGGTGCTCACGGGTTTGTGGCACACGACGAGCACAGAGAGGGAGGGGGACATAGGAGGAGACCAGGAGGATCACGTGCTCATCTTGGAGCTGAAGGGGTCAACGGCGAGGATGGGGACGATTGGGGGCTCTCCTTCCCGATTCCTTCCGAGGGATGGATGAGGGAGACGAGGCGGAGGTCTTGGCGTTGTCGGATGGACGAGGGGAGGCTGGAAACGGCGACGACCTGCTAGGTATGTGGCAGCTAGGCTTTCGGGCTCACATGAAACGAGCGAGAGAGGGCAAGCATGAGAGGGAGAGAGAGAGGCACGGGGAAAGAGGGACACCGCGCGGTGGGTCTTATCATGTCCCGTAGGCGGCGGGGCGAGCATCTTGGCGCATCGGCGCGGCGGACGGCGGCAGTGACGACACCGAGCTAGTTGGCACCGGGAGGAAGAAGACAAGAGGAAGGCGAAGCGGTATTGGGCCGGTAACAAGCCACGCAGGCTGGGTCAGCGTGTGAGCGAGTAGGAAAGGACAGTGCAGGCGGCTGGTTCTGGTCTGGATCTTATTTTTTTCTGCCAAATAGTTTTCCTTTTTCTGTTTTCATTTCTATTTTGTATTTTCATTGCAAGTTCTGATTTGAATAATTCAAAAATATTATAGGCTTTTATAAAGTATATAAAATACTCATGGGCCCTTTTATACAATTTGGGATCCAATAATTTTTGTACTTTTCAAATTCAAACTATTTTGAATGGATTTCAAGAGAGGGGGAAATATGGTTAGGGTTTTAGGGTTATGCATTATTTTATGTAATGCACATTTTAAATATGATGCTTATGAATGCACAATAAACCCTAATTTGGATTAACTAAAACTGGGGTGTTACACTGCGAACCTTACAACTGCCATCGATAAGTGACCGAAATGGTATGTTGTCTCACCCTTTCCTCGCTTCCGAGAACATCCATCTACATGGCTCGTGAACCCCATAGCTCTCCCCGAGACCCATGACGCCACTTGATTCACGACCGCTGCAAACAAAACAGGACCTCCTCCACTGAATCGAGCCATCGTACACACAACCGGATTCCACTCGCCGCGAGGATCTCACATGTTAGTATTGTGCGCCTGGCCACCAGGAGTGGAACTGCTACTGTCGTACTAGTAGAGTCTAAGATGGATAGACTGATATTGATTATCATTTTTAGATGGTTGGTATATGTCCCAGCCTTAACCGATCCATGAGTTGTAGGACTTCACTTTCGATGAACAAGCAATAAAAAGTCTGTGTGCATCAATTGATACAAATGGACTCGTTAGACCGTTGGCAACAGGCGCGTAGCTCCTAGATTGAAGCCGGTCTCTTGCTGGTGCCTTCAAAGTTGTGGATGAAGCAGTACACCAGCTCTTCTCAGTTACGGATGGATCCGGAGGGAAGGTTATTAAGCCAGGCTCTGGCCGCAACCTTCAGCTGCAGCTAGAGGCATTGCATGGATGCGTTTTTGCTCCCTCCATGGAGTTTGAGTGACGAAATATGATCGTCAGACAGATATTCAGCTCATGTACGCTATCAAACTTCGGGTTATCCGAAGGAAGCCTGAAGCCCTTAGGCATCCGTGTTTGCCGTATGGCCCTGCTGAACCACCTGGCGCCGCATAGATCCGTGTCTTCCTCTTCTGACTCCATGGAGCACACACGTTTTGTGCGTGATTTGTAGATCTTGCGTTGTGTGAGATCGTCACGGGCATCGTAGTTGCGGCTCCTACGCTGTGGGCTGCGGCGACGCCGCAGCAGGTCATGCTCCTCCTCGTCAGATGAGGGTGTGCGGTGATGACTGCAAGTACACAGATCGTTTGTAACTAGTTTCGAAATAAAGATATTGATCCCACAGGGAGCAGGACTCTGAAGTCTAATCACTCGTAAATTAAATACTTAAATAGAAATGCTAAATAAAGTTCTAAGTAACAAGATAAAATTCGAGTGTTGTGTAAAAAAAGGTGTTTTTGGATTTTTGGTATAAGAGAACAATCATTAAAGTAAACAAAACTGAATACAGAAAATAAGTATTGCGTATGTAAAAGAGATTTGAAACTGCAATGAGAAAAAGCGTTCTCGGGAATTAGCGGATACACCTCTAGCATTTATAAAGGGTCTAAGGTAAAGATTATTATCATAAACATTCTCAACTATGTATGTGTGGGAGGAACTCCGTATTTGGACGAATAGGCAGCAACCACTGCTCACATCATCCTCATAACCATAGTAGACAACAATCGACATCAATCGAATTACTGCGCTATTAAGGGACTTTACCCCTTAGGATGTATCCCATGGCATGGATAGTGTTTCGTGAGTTTTCTTAATCCCAAGTTGATACGTAAGGAGTGCCAACGGTTTTATAGTCACTGTAAGTGCTAACAAACCTTCGTCTACCAACAAGTAGTTCTGTCCATCAAGTATCCACAAGAGGAAAATATTTAGAGGTCGACTTCTCCCACAATCAAGATGAAGACAATCTAACACATGGTCATAGAGATGAATATCATAATAAACTTTATCTTATTTCAATCTCATGCTAGGATTTCTCCATCTCCCCAAGAACTAATGATCTAGTCAGATATGGAGGCAATCAACATCATGGCAAAGACAATGCAATCTATCATAGATGAATAGTACTTGTATAAATTCACAACAAGTATGGAAATTACAACAAGATCTAGACAAGATATAGACGGAATGGATGGACATGGTAGTGATGCGGCGGTTGATGATGAAGATCGATGCCTTAGCCTACTGGATCTGCGTAGGGCGAAGATGGATCCCTGGTGGATGAGTTCTCCCTCCAGATCCCTTCCGAAGGTGAGGTTTCGGCGATTTCTGGTCGTTCTGTATGTCATCTCTCTGATCCAGTTGTACGGGGTGAAACTATTTGAGGAGACGGTGTCAACGCCAACTATAAGGCGGGAACTATGCGGCCGGAGAAATTGCTCTCGCCATATAGTTGGTCGTTAAACCTTCTGTATCTTCGGATCACTTCGGGTTTTTTTCTAGTATTATTGATATTTCCCAATTTAGCGATTTACGCTTATTTTTGGTTTCTTTTCACTCCAATATAACTGGTCCAAGAATTTTATCCATCGTATCCAGCATCTTACCTGATTCTAGGTGAAAATAAACATAAAAGGTGCGCGCGAACGCTATAAAATACCAAGATCCTACCACTACAGTGCAAAATAATAATATAAAACATGATGTAAATATGCACTCATCAACTTCCCCAAGCTTAGACTCTTGCTCGTCCCGAGCAAGGTTAGCTTAATGGATGTGATCCTCATATTCATGAAGCTGAGTCGATAAAATAAATGTGGCAGTTGCAACACATGTTTATCATATATGATACATAGGAATAAGTTCATGAATAGTACCTTACTCGAACCATCCGAATAATATTAGCAGGCTTCCACACCATAGCATTTAATAGTCCACAAAATATTATTCTCAATATGATGTAAAAGTGTTTCCGTTCGACCGAATGAGTTAGCGAGGTAGTCCCAAGCGTTTTAGGATTAACACATTCATTTGGGATTTAAAATCTCAAACGTTTCTTTGTCTCACCACAATATAGTGGTGTATGTCTATTTGCTCTTTGCACATTTTCTTCTCTCTTTTTTCCCTTTTTTATGCTCACACTTTTGTTTAAGTGATGTGCAAAGGAGCTAGCCATACATTCCACTTCATAGAATTCAAAGTTAAACGATCTCAATTACCAAATTCCAACTGTATGTGAAGCATTTTTATAGCTTGAATACTCTACATCGTCTTGTTCTCACTCTAATTTGATAGCACTTCTTATTTTCATTTATTCAAGGTTTCTTTCTCAACTTAACTGATTAGATAATTTTACCGACTCATCATGCAAAATAATAATATAAAAGATGATGCAAATATGCACTCATCATGCGGCTTCTAGTGAATTTTACCGCAACCTTTTTCTTCGGCTCCAGGGTCGCCTCCCCGTGCAACGTGGCTCCGACAAGCCCAAGACCTCCAATCGCAGATTTATGGATTGTGTACCTGGGGTCTCCCGCCGGTGGCAGGTTTGCTGCCAGGTAGGTGGTGGGTCTATGCGCTCCATGCGGGAGCGGTGCTTATGGCCATCATAGCCTTTCGAGGAGGATCCGCCGGTGGAAGAGAGCGCAGGTCGCCGCGCTTGACTCGTCAACTGCTCTCCTGTGTTATTCGAGCTCCTTTTGCTGCTCGACTTGGCGATTGTGTTGCTTGATGAGGAGCCAGTGATAGCCCATCAGCATGTCGCGAGAAGCGTCAAGTGGCAGAGGATCGGTACCTCGCACAGCTTCACGGACCCTCTCCCACTGAGCGTCATTGAGACGGATCTCTTGTCGATTGCGATTGCCGCCGTTGGCAGCTTCGTGTGCCCCGTTCCCATTGGGATTGGCCGGGGGTGGGCCATTTCCTCCATTCGTGGCGTTAGGAGCCTGCGGGTTGGGAGGGGTATCCATTGGTTCGGCTCCATTGTCAACGTGACCATCATGGATTTCCACGCACATGTAGCGATGTGGTAGATCATTGCTCCCATAGCTCTCTGACCCAGAACAGTAGGTTCCTTCCTCTGTAGGAGGATCACAGAGATCGGAGTTGCAGCTGCTGCTGTCATCCGAATCGGCTGTCAGCGACGGTGCGCTCAGGACACCGATTGGCGGCACCCACGGAGCGGGTCCGGAGGCAGTATTCGCTCAGGGAGGCATGGGGTGCCGATCTGGCTCACCTGGAAGCAGAAGCACCCCGAACATCAGTTCGACTCCGTCTCCTACGGAGTCGAAGTTTTGGCGAGTTGCCGACGAGTGGATGGTGAAGTCGATGATGCCAAAGAAGAGGTGATTCTCTGTCACGGATGAGTCGAAGACGGTGGTGGATGGGACCATCACGATCGCACGATCTGCGTCCCCAGTTTCCACATACAGCGACAATTGACGAGGGTTCAACTCATCAATGCCCATTGTTATGGACTTGGGTTTGGAGAAGATGGGAAGGCTGGAGATCGCGAAACGGTTAATAGACACGCACCTAGGGGACATGAGGTTTACCCAGGTCAGGCCCCGGGAGAAATAATCCTACTCCTGCTTGTCTGCTCTTGATTGATGGTGATGCCGATAATTAGAAGGGTGCGTAGATGCAATCTGGCGTGAGATGTGTTCTAGGGTATGAGGTGAGATCCTCCTCGCCATTCCCTTCTGGCCTTTATATGAGGAGGTCAGGTCTCGGAATAGGTCGAGCCGGTTACAGATTAGGGTTAACTCCGTTAAAATTATATCTATACTTAGCCGTGTCCTCCAAGAAGTTGAGTTATCTCCGGGCTTGGGTCATCCGAAGTCTTCTTAGGCTTGCTTGTGGGCCTTCGCTAAACTGGACCAGATAGACCAATGTCAGGTACCCATAAGGCATATCCATGTCATCCAGAATTTGCTCGCCTGTTTTGAAAAGAAAAACTTTCAACCATCGCGTCCAAGTCCTAGGCACGGGCGGAGCGCTTTGGAGGTGAAAGTGGGCTATAGCCCTCCCTTCCAAAACCTTAAATGTTTATCGGGATATACTCTGGTGACCGTATTGGCTGTCTTTTGCTTCCTGGTTGCCAGCAAGCATAACCGAGCAAGGAGAAAGAGGCATCGCCACCTCGATTCTAATCGTAGGCAGATTGGTTCATTGGCGGTGTGATAAGATACGGATTCTACAAACAAAAAAAGGATACGGACTCCTGGGCAGTGCCCATCTAATCGCTGTAGGCTAGTTTTTTGTTTGTGCTTTTTGTTTACCTCTTGAGGTCTGATAAGATACGGACTGCTGGGCAGTGTCCATCTGATTCTGCATGTTTTTTCTTGCTGGCCATCGGTGGATGGTTAGCTCCTCCTCTTTTTTATGACAAATAGATTTAAAAAAAAAAACACAGTATAAACATAGATGCTCACAATACATATATACACTTATCCATATAAATACACGCACGTACATCTTATCCTTATGAACACCTCCGAGAGACTGAGCCGGCGGGTCTTGAGATTGCAAGTCATGGAAGTATATCACGGAGTAATTCCTAAATTTAGAAGTTGTTGGCCATCGGTCGATTGGCCAAAAGAAAATCTCTATTATGTGCTACTCCCTAGCTTTCTAAAAAGCTTATATTGTGGAACAAAGTCCTGCGTAAATCAATAAATTAAGTGTATTTTTAAGCTTGAAAATCGTTTCTTAATGCTATTATGAATAAAATTTCGCAGCAAAATTAGCATGAAGAGTTGATTTGGCATCCAATTTTTTTATGCCCTCCTCCGCTTTTGGTCAAGCTCCACCACCGGTCCTAGGCTGCTGGATAGAGGTCCGCTCTTCCTGGTTGTGGCATCCATTAGGGCATCTTTATCGGCTCGATCCATCCGGTCGTCCCAAATGGTCTATTTCTGTAAGTTTGGATCGGGTCTCGGTCGATTTGGAATGGGGTCTGGCCAGCCACGCCCAGCGGCACAACATTGTCCGCACAGGCGGGCATTCGCGCCATCGCTGGACAAAAGATGCAAATCAGTTGAAAATAACACCATTGTTGAACAAAGACACACAGATTTATTAGCAAATAACAATGACAGACGTGCGCCATCGCCCTTTGGGCATCGCCAACAAGTGGCCACTGGTTCTAAAATTTATAAAAGGGAGCATTTTCATATAAAAAGCTACTAAAATGGCAGCTTCCATGTCCAAAAAGTTGCATCCACCGTCGCCATTGCCCTTCCGGCATCGCGTGCCCTGATGGCATGCTGCCTCTTCGCAACCCAAGCCCTGCGATCGGGTCGGCGATGATATCCAGGTCGGTGAGCATGATGGCATTCTCCTCGGCCATGATCTTGGCTTCGGCCTCCTTGGCCTTTGCTTCGGCCTCTAGCATCCTAGACCTGGCCTCGACCTCCTTGGCATTGTCTTCGGTCTCCGTTGACTTCGCCTTGGCCTCCTCCACCTCGATGGACCTTGTCTGCAGCTCAACAAAGGTCTTGGTGGCGGCCTCTTTCTCTTTGCGCCGCCTCCCCTACCTCTTGGCGATGGCCTCTTCCTTCTTCTCCAGGATCTGCTTCAAGGTCTCCTGGAACACCAAGGAACCAGCCTGGCAGGCGAGGTCGGCCTTCGTGGCCTTGTGTCCATCAGGGCGGCGGGTACGACCGGCAGTCCTGTCGCTTGCAGAGATAACGAAGCCTTCGTCATTGTCAGCGTCTAGGTCGACGACACCACCCGTCGAAGCACTGGCCTTGCCCCTCTTGTTATTTGTTTCTCTCCAAAT
Source organism: Avena longiglumis (assembly GCA_030063025.1). Classification (NCBI taxonomy): domain Eukaryota; kingdom Viridiplantae; phylum Streptophyta; class Magnoliopsida; order Poales; family Poaceae; genus Avena; species Avena longiglumis. Next base: position 402,221,746 of record CP125975.1, read on the forward strand.
GGCAAAGCTAGTCTCCCATTTTTTGGTGTCCTTGAGAAACGTCCAACAATGGCCCAACGAGAAGACCTTGTTATCATTCACCGTCTTGAAGTGCTCCATTGCTTTCATGATCTACACACATGGATGCCAACAATGGCTCAACGCAAATGCAACGCATCGACAAAGAGAGAAAAAGGTTTTACCATATCAATCGGTTGCAAGCTGCTTATTTTCCTTTTTATCACCATCTCATAGGAGCCTTGGAACTTGCTACACTATGCATGAATGGTTCCCCAACGCTTGGAGAGGGAGATTGTTTTGATCACTAAAAAAGGCGTCCTTCCCAAATTTCTTATGCTCATGGAAGAACCTGCCCACCTTCTTCCAATAGGCAAAACCCTTTTGCTCGGCGCCGCATAGTGGATCTTGTGAAATCTTCATACATGCCTTGCATAGGAGCTTGTCCTCGGCAGGTTGTAGCCCCCGGTTCGTTGGCTCACCTTCTTGTCGTTGAGAATTGAGGTCGCAAGTGAAGCGTCCAAGCCCTCGCCCATGCAAGTGCCATCGTTCCCAAACAATGCCTCATCTGTAATGTTGCATGCATCTTGCTGGGTCTCTTGCTGCGTCTCCATCTCGGCCTCGCCGTCGTCGGCATAGCCGTGGACACCCTCATTGATCATGTCATTCATGACGTCCTCGCCATCATTTCCCACGAAATACTACACCCCAATTGGCCATCATAAAGCGGCGCGAGCAGTGCACTGGCAATGGCGAAAAATGTGGCAATTATACCGTGTAGTCGGCGGCCGGCGGTTCGGCTCAGATTTCGTCGAGGCATGTTCGCGACAGAGATGTTCCACCGCTTCGTCGATGCCTCCGGGGTTGCATCCGCGTTGGATGGAGTGCGGTTCAGGTCGATGGCGGGCTCTCCCACCTCCGACGACGCCATGCGGGGATGGTTGAACTGGGACAGCTGGTGGCCTCCAAGCGAGGGCGTGTGCGGTCCTGCCGTCCTAGGCTGAGCTGGTGGCCGGCCGGTAGGCGTGGAAGTGATGGAGATGGTAGAGGACGTGTCGGCCGTGTCCAGGCCGGGAAGAGAGACCGCGCCGCCAAAAGCATAGGTCATCGTCTCATGCTTGATCATGTTGACGGCGCACCTGGCGGCACTCACGTCTAGCTCGTTGGCGTCGACCCTGTTCTGGGTGGCGAGGGGGCGCTCGTTCTCCTCTTGGCTCCATCTCGAGCCTAGCAGCGACGCATCGATTTCTCGTTGCTACCCGGCGGCCATTGAGCTTGTCCGACTCGATCTTCTGCTCCTTCGGCGTTTGTACCTTTGCGGGCTTCTTCGGCCGACCGCGCTTCTTCGTGGCGGGAACACCGGAGGGCGCAGCATCGACCATGGCCAAGGGATCCACCGTCTTCCCTTCCGTTCCCGGCAGTGGAAATCTGGAAAAGATTTTTTGGAGGGAGAAGTGGTGTGGTTTATGTGGCACTGATGAGAGGGACCGCCAAAGATAAAGGGAGGACACGCTCGGACAAGCACGCTGTCCGGGACGACGCAACCGAGACCTGGATTAGATACACGAAAATATCAAATCGAACACGTGTATTTAAATGGATCGGCCCGCTAGGACCCGCGTGTCCGCGTGGACAAGTTTGAACATGATGGGACGAGATGCCCTTATCAACACGTTCTCTTACCCAGCACTATGTACAAAGAGAATCGGGCACGTAATGGAAAAAAGCAGCACTCCCGATCGGCCTATGTAGCTTCATGGGCTCAAAGCCCATCATAGCAGCCCATGATTTCGCAGAGTGGAGCGGTACGAACGGTAATCGATCCCAGGTCTCGACCGGGAGACCGCAAGTCGCACGGAGCGGAGCCAGGGAATAGCTCGGAGTCGGAGTCGGTGCGTTGCCGAACAGGAATCAAACAGAGTCCACACGTACGCGTCTTCTAAAAAACATCGTCGCCTCGTCAATCTCCTGTTATTATTGTTATTATAGGAGTCCATCGGGAAGCCAATAAATACCGGCAAGGAAAGCCGCTGGATACACCCGGCGGAAGTAGTTCGGTATCGTATCGTGGGTTGCGATGGAGTCGAGCAACGTGAGCTTCTCGGGAATACTCGACGCCGTCGACGCTGCGGCCGCGACCGCAGCATCGGAGGCGAAGACGACGCTGCACTCGGGGTTCCTCGACGACGACAACTTCGTGAGGGCCGACATGTTCGACCTCAAAGCCCTCCACGCCGTGGTGGAGAAGAAGGCCATCGACAAGCTTCTCACCGGGGAGAAGGAGCGGCACAACAGGGGCGCCGACGACGAGCCGTTGGAGCCATGGGAGATCAACCTCGCCAAGCTTGAGGTTCACGAGCTGATATCGCCGGGGACGTTCGGCTCCGTGTACCGCGCCACCTACGACGGCAGGGTCGTCCTAGGTACGTATCGCCGATTTTTATTCCTCGATCGATCGATCGGTGCTCTCTCTCCCGGTGTTGCTTGATCTTTGATCTTTGGGGTGTACGTGTGCATGCATGCATGAACTACAATGGTGGCCCAAGGGTTTAGGGTTCTGCACGGTCGTATCAATCTACCATGGTGATTCAAGGGTTCAGGATTATTCTAGGATTTTATCGATCATCTTCTTGGTCCAACGATCCTTATATCCTAGTCTAATTATTCGTCTTTTTTCAAATAATAAATAACAAGTGATATGATCATAATTATTCGGTTTGAGTTATCCTCGAAGTTTAATAATGCGGGCCGTGAAATCAGGGTACCTGCAAATTGGATGCATACCATGTTTTTACTCTGTGCTTATCACCATCATGCAAGTAGTATGGATTACCACAGATCGTCTGCTGCATGGATGATGCATGCATGCATGTGCATATTTCTTTCTATGAACAACATAGATCATATTTCTTTTTGTATCCCCCTCATCGGATTCTTGCTCGGTTTGTCGGCTACCTAGATCTTCAATAATTAATTCCACGTGGGTACAAATTATTAACTCTGCCCCAAAAAAAAAAACCTACTTCCTTCGATCTAAATTAATAGACTCAGATTTTTCTAGATTTGAATGTATCTAGCACTAAAACATATCTAGATACAAGCAAATCTATACAAATTCAAGTCCACTAATTTGGATTGGAGGGGTATTAATAACTCTTTCCAAAGATGCACTAAGTATAAAATTTGAGATTTGTTTTTCCGCTTCAGTTTCTTGGGTGTACCTTCAGCTGATCCACTTGTGTTGTCTATATATATACTAAATCTGTCACATAAGATACCAATTTTAGTTAGATCTTTAACTTATAGATATTCCAAGCATATATACTATCGTTGAAGTCTTGTGCAGTAGATAAATAACTGGTGACCCTAAAAACATTAATTCAAACGGACATAACTTCTTGGTTGAACATAAACGAATTCAGTTCTGTACTATTTTTGGTGCATGAGCCACTGATCCCCCGAGTAGCTAATTTATTTTTCTGCTTGCTTACTTTGTGTGTAGCTAAACTGCTAGACTGGGGAGAGGATGGATTCCTCACAAATGCTGAAATCTATGCTCGGCGCGAGTCTTTGAGGAAGGAGGTTGCTGTTTGGAAGGATCTGAGCCACCGAAATGTTACAAAGGTGAATATTTCTGCTCCTCGTTATCCACACTATGAATGAATGGTCTTCTGTAGAAGCTTTCTTCTTACTGCATTATGTAATTATTTTGTATTTCTTTCTTGCAGTTCATCGGTGCATCAATGGATACCAATCACCTTAACATTCCAGCTAACAATGAGGACGACGAAAACACTAGACCCATTGATTTCCCTGAAAGGGCATGTGTTGTCGTCGTTGAATATATAGACGGAGGAACACTTAGGCAATATCTATATGCACACAGGGAGGAAAAGCTCGAATACAACGTTGTGGTTGATCTTGCGTTGGATTTGGCCAACGGGTAAGACAGTTGCCTCAATTTCATCGTAATGCATTTTCCAAATGTGAATCAGTGCATAACCAGCAATCTCAAACGTATCATTTTTAGATTGAGCTACCTACATTCAAAAGATATCGTGCATCGGGATGTCAAAGCAGAAAATATGTTGCTTGATTCTAAGCGAACCCTAAAGATTGCCGATTTCGGCGTTGCCCGTGTCCAGGCACCGAATCCGGCTGAAATGACAGGCCATACAGGCACACTAGGTTACATGGCCCCAGAGGTACCGTGTTACAGCCAATCACCAATTTATGATTTTGGTGCTCTATTCTTGCATTTCTTACAAGAATTTACCGTTTCTTGTGTTTGCTCTGCAGGTCCTTGAGGATAAGCCATACAATAGAAAGTGTGATGTTTACAGTTTTGGGATATGCTTATGGGCGATCTACTGCTGTGACATGCCATACTACCCGGACCGCAGTTTTGCAGAGAGTTCATCTGCAATTGTTCATCAGGTTTGTTTCCGGCCGATGGATTTACTCTCATTGTTACAACATGGACTTTTTTTACATGCAGACATATGTTAAATTACTAGCCCATGCGACAAACCTGAAAAAAAATACTAGCCCATGCGACAGATTTTCTTTTGCTAACAACATCCATTGTTTATTATGTTGTTGCACACAGAAATTGCGACCTCGGATCCCAGATTGCTGCCCGGCACCAATGGCGAACATCATGAAGAGGTGCTGGGACGCCAACCCCGAGAAGCGTCCTGATATGAAGGACGTGGTGCTGCTCCTGGAGGATCTTGACACGAGCAGAGGCGGCGGCATGACCCCGGAAGGGATCGCGGAAGGGAAGAGCCCCGGGTGCTTCTGCTTCTTCGGGGGCCGTCGTGGTTGATTGATTGCCTCGTATTATGTTAGAGCTTCAGTATAGATTTCTGTTAGTAGTTTTGATTAGGAAAGTGGTGGTGTTATTTACAGGTTTACGTCTCTGAAAAGTTTGAATGGAACATGGATGGTTAATTTGGCACTTGATCCATGGGAATTTTGTTTGCTCCAAGGTGAAGTGTGGATTTATAATTGAAAGATGTTGACTATGTTTTCTTGAAACGAAAGTAGAATGTGTTTTCGGCATTGGATTGGGTTGGCCTGCTGTTTTATTTCCTTTGACTGCTTCTGTGCGTGTGATACATGACATGAAGACGAACACAGCACGGAAGCATTGGAGATATCCTGCTTTTTTTATCCTCTGCGTGCTGCACCTGCCTGATCTGTTTAATGAAAAAATCAGTAAGAATGCGTGTTAGGTTTTCATGGCTTCCCACGGTAAGAATCGTAGGCTTGTGTGGTTCACCTGACCGTTGGGATTATTAGAAACGCGAATTGTTCTTCTTAGAGCAGACCGTAACTAGTACTTCCTCAGTCTCAAAATAAATGTCTTAGATTTGTTAGAGTTTGGATGGACCATTAAATAGTTTCTAGATTCATCCAAATTTTAATAAATCTGAGACATCTATTTTAGGACGGAGAGAATACATCTTCTCTAAAAAAAAGTATCGCTTATTTTAAATTTGAATGTATCGGCTTTTCCGGGGAATCCAGCCTCGTTTATTAAGATCTTCATGCTGTCTTCCCGTGTTAGGGCAAGTATACAATGGTAAACGCTTGTATAGGCGGGAGAAAAACAGGAACATAATCCTAGCGACGATAAGACTTTGTTGCTGCAACGGGAGGCGCTAATTGGGGCGCTTATCAAGATCGCTTATCTAGTTCTGTTTTCTTGTTTTATTTATTATTTTATTTGTAAATAGCTCTGTACTTTTTTATATATAAAATTAATAAAAATACGCAGCAGGGTGCAGCATGATTTGTATGGAGATAATCGTGGAGCGCCCACGGCAGACTTAGCAGCGACCTAAGGGCATTTTCACTCGGCCGAATGCATCCTCTCCGAGCATGAGCATGTTTGTACGGATGTGTGCGCGGCGTCTCGGTGAATCGATTCATCCAGACAAACGCGTCCGGCTTGACCCATCCGTGCATCTAATCTGGGTCTCGGTTGCATCGGCCGGACAACGCGTTTATCTGAGCATGTTCTTTTTTTTAACTTTGCGGTCCCTCCCGCCTATGGCACAGAAACCACACCACTTCTTCCTTCAAAAAATCTCTCCCAAATTTCCACTGGCGGGAGCGGGAGGGAAGGCGATGGATCCCGCCCCCATGGTTGATGTTGCGCCCTCCGTCGTTCCCGCCGCCAAGAAGCGCGGTCGGCCAAAGGAGCCCACAAAAGATCAGACGCAGGAGGAGCAGAAGATCGAGCCGGACAAGCGCGCTGGCCGGCGGGTAGCGGCGAGAAATTGACGCGTCGCCGCTAGGCTCGAGTCGGAGCACCAGGAGGAGAAGGAGTGCCTCCTCGCCATCCAGAACAGGGTCAACGCCAACGAGCTGGCATTGAGTGTTGCCAGGTGCGCCGTCAACATGATCAAGCGGGAGGCGATGACCGCCGCTTTCGGTGGCGTGATTTCTCTTCCTGGCCTGGCCACAGCCGGCACGTCCTCTACCAGCTCCGTCACTTCCACGCTACCGGCCGGCCACCAGCTCTGCTAGGACGACAGGGCCGCACATGCCCTCGCTTGGAGGCCACTAGCTGCCCCGGTTCAACCATCCCCGCGCGGCATCATCGTAAGCGGAGAGCCCGCCATCAACCTGAACCATACTCCATCCAACGCGGACGCAACCCCGGAGGCGTCGACGAAGCGGCGGACCATCTCTGCCGCGAACATGCCGTTGCCAATCAACCTGTTCGGCGAAATGCGAGCCGAGACGCCGGCCACCGATGACACGGTATGATTGCCACATTTTTCGCCATTGTCAGTGCACTGCTCCTGCCGCTTTATGATGGCCAATTGGGGTGTAGGATTTTATGGAAAACGACGGCGAGGACTTCATGCACGATATGATCCACGAGGGTGGCCACGGCTATTCCGATGACGGCGAGGCCAAGACGGAGATGCAGCGTGTGACCCAGCAAGATGCATGCAACATTGCGGACGAGGCATTGTTTGGAAACGATGGCACTTCCATGGCCGAGGGTGTCACGGCTGCGTCGTTGGCTGCTTCACTTGCGGCCTCATTTGTCGACTGCAAGAAGGTGAGCCAACGAACCGGGGGCTACACCCCCGCCGAGGAAAAGCTCCTATGCAAGGCATGGATGGAGATTTCACAAGATCCACTATGCGGCGCCGAGCAAAAGGGCTTTGCCTATTGGAAGAAGGTGGACAGGTTCTTCCATGAGCATAGGAAATTTGAGAAGGACGCCTTTTTTAGCGATCGAAACGATCTCTCCCTCTCCAAGTGTTGGGTAACCATCCATGACGAGTGTAGCAAGTTTCAAGGCTCCTACGAGATGGTGACGAAAAGGAAAATAAGCGGCATGCAGCCGGTTGACATGGTAAAACTTCTTCCTCTCTTTGTCGATGTCTTGCATTTGCGTTGAACCATTGTTGGCATCCATGTGTGTAGGTCATGAAAGCAATGGACCACTTCAAGACGGTAAATGATAACAAGGCCTTCTCGTTGGGCCATTGTTGGACGTTGCTCAAGGACACCAAAAAATGGGAGACTAGCTATGCCCTTTGGAGAGAAACGAACAACAATAAGAGGGGCAAGGCCAGTGCTTCGACGGGCGGTGTTGTTTATCTAGACGCCAACAATGACGAAGGCTTCGTTACCTCTGCAAGCGACGGGACTGTCGGCCGTGCCTGTCGCTCTGGTGGCCACAAGGCCACGAAGGCCAACCTCGCCCGCCAGGTTGGTTCCTTGGCGTTCCAGGAGACCTTGAAGAAGATCTTGGAGAAGAAGGAAGAGGCCATCGCCGAGAGGGAGGGGAGGCGACGCAAAGAGAAAGAGGACGCCACCAAGACCTTTGTCGAGATGCAGGCGAGGTCCATCGAGGTGTAGGAGGCCAACCATAAGTCCAGGCTAATGGAGATCGAGGCCAAGGCGAAGTCAACGGAGGCCGAAGCCAATGCCAAGGAGGCCGCGGCCAGGTCTAGGGTGCTGGAGGACGAAGCGAAGGCCAAGGAGGCCAAAGCCAAGATCATGGCCAAGGAGAACGCCATCATTCTCACCGACCTGGATAGCATCGCCGACCCCGATCGCAGGGCTTGGGTTGTGAAGAGGTAGCAAGCCGTCGGGGCTCGTGATGTCTGAAGGGCAATGTCGACGGTTGATGCAACTTTTTGGGCAGGGAAGCTTCCATTTTAGAAACATTTGTGTATGAAAATACCCCCTTTTGTAAATTTTCGAACCAGTGGCCACTTTTTGGCAATGCCCAAAGGGCTATGCGCACGTATGCCATGTTATTTGACAGTTAATCTATGTGTATTTGGCCAGCGATCGCGCCATTTTCAACTGATTTGCATCCCTTGCCTAGCGATGGAGCCAGCGCCCGCCTGCGCAGACAAATGGGTCACGCTGCTGGGCAAGGATGGCCGGACAGGTTGGAACCCCTCCCCATATCGACTGTGGCCCGACCCAGTTGGCCCAGTGGAGATGCCCTAACAAATATCCTACGACCGGCAGCAAATCTCAACCCTAGCATCGCTCCTAAACGCCCCAGTTGTACATGACCTTATAGTTTCGGGCTAATATGACAATCGCGGTAACTTCCTCTAGTTATCCTCCATCCCAAACCAAACGCATATTCCCTCTCGCCAACAAAAGAATTTTCAAACACCGTCGATCTCTAGCGCCATGGATGGTGAAGGAGGAAAATATGACAACAAAGAAGGGCGGCGACAACATGACTATCGAATGGTTAGATGTGTCCGCCGCTCCTATTCCAACCACGATGATGTTCCCCTCTCCTTCCACATCAAGGAAGAGGAAGGGTATGTGCTCACCTGCTCCCCCATGTCCATGATTGCAGCGGCAACTCAATATCTACTAGGTAGATGTGTTCCGCCACGAGGACGGAACAGAGGCCCAATTGTTAGGCTCGTAATGGTGCACCTTGTAGAAAGTTATGAAGACCTAATTTATGTTGTTGTGTTGACATGGCTCTCATGGGGATTATATAGGGGTACAAGAAGGAAGATAAACTTGGAATGGCATAAGGTATATAAATCCTTGTCTATTACATGTGTATTTACTCTAACATACACACTCGGTCATAGCAGGAGTGAAGTGGACGATTGTGACTAGATTTAAAGTCTTGTGTTTACATCGTCTTTTTCGTCATGTCATCATCAAGGTCACTTTATGGTGCCTTATCTTCGCTCCCGTAGTCACATCATAAGTGTCATGGACACTACTGACGACGCAAATGTTTTGACTGGAGTTGTTGCCAATGAGTTTATGTAGATGTTGTTGTTCATGTCGATGTCGAGGTAGATGATCTTGATGTATCCATGGTCGAGGTAGTCATGTTCCATATTGTACTCGTCGTAGTCGATGTCACCATGATAGTTGAGGCACGAATTTTACATGATATTTTTTGTACGGAGTTATAGTCGTGGAAGGGACACCTTCCGAATGTAAGAGGGTGCATTTCAGAGCCGAAATTTCACATATTTAAAGGTACTATACCATTGGATGTGACATTTTGCACCTTGAGGAGTACTATCGCAGGCGTCTTGCGGATTTCAGAAGACGCGGATATAGGTGAGTCCACTAGTTTTGCCAAGATCCAAAAAAACATACCGGGCACACAATGGTTTTGCCATGACCATGTGTGCGGCTGTAGGGGCTATCAGAAAAGTGAATCATGTGTGTCGATGCAGTGTTCTACGTCTCACATGCTTAATATTGTCATTGGTGTCGTCTTATGTCTTGAAGTAGTACTATCAGAAGACGTGTGTATATCCTTATAGACGATGTAGACATGCAATGACGGTGATGCTGTGTTGACAAGGATGGTGACGAAGACCACATTGATATAGACCTTGACGATGAGGTGTCGGTGATGAAGCAGCATGCATGAAGGAGAGTATCGCTTGAAGGTGTCCCTTATTGGCAAAGTGTGGAGAATCATTCACTAGTATAGAACAAACCTTTGCACAAGGTGGAATTTATCCATCACACATGACTTTCCCAACCATCGCTATTGGAAGGTGTGCCTCTAAATCGCACACGGTTTACTTAACCGTGTGCAAAGAGGAAAACAGTTTCATTAATACACACATCTACGATTTTTGGAGCCTTCGCAAACGTCTTTTTTATATTAAATGTCTGTAGTCTAGATGATTGTAAATGAGTAAAGTTGTTTTCTCATATGTGTTCAACTCAATTCGCATACGGCTAGTTAGAACAAGCCGTATGCTGGTTCGATACGTTGCAAATGACTTTACTCGGAACTGCCTTTAGTGATAGCCCAAGATGCTAGTAGATGTATGCAAATACAATACCTTATAAGGATAAAATGGATTTATCCACTTATCCTTGGGACCATCCTCACGCACCATGTTTGAGATCCAAAGAGAGTATACGCCACGCCAGTCGTTGCATCGTCCTCGGTGGACTCATCGTTGGAGAGGATCTGTACTATGGTGTCCTTGCCTTTGTCATCGTAAACCTGAGGATCTAAGTCGTCCTCAGGAAGGTTTTCAATCTGCAAAAACAAAGCAATTAGATTCAACTGATGATGTTACTAGGCGGAAGAAATGGAGAATAATGCAAACTAAGTACTACCTTGGGGCATCTCCCCTTCGTTTACATGTCGAGGGTGGTCTCAAAACCCTCGGCCTTGTCCTTCAACTTCACCATGTCCTTTAGCCAGAGCTTGATGGCATTGTGGGATAGATTTTCCTGGGATATTCTTTGAGGACCCGACCTCTCCTCCATGCATTGGTGAAGCAAGACGGGACACAGCTGCAATGGTTGGATCCCCCTTGTGAACCAACACATGGTCAGGTCAAGGCCCTTCAGCCCTATGTCGATCGACTTCTCTATCCGCCTAACAATGTGGGAAGCTTGAAGATCGAAGGTGTAACATCCCAGCATTAGAGCTTAGAAATAAGCTGAACTCAGATGTGTGCATTTCATTCATGCATAGAAAATATGAATAATTTTTGCGCTTTTGAATAAAACTTGTCAAAGTGATTGAAGCTTCTCTTAACTTGATGGAATTGAAGTAGATAATCAAGTTGACTAAGATAAGTTTCAATATGACCTTTGCTAAAACCTTATTTTGGGTAAACATGATTTGATCTAAGGATAGATCAAATGTAATAAAACTAAACCACAAAAAATTGCTCAATGGTTGATACCTGATCCTTAAGTGATCATATCATGGTATTCATTACAATAACTCTTGGAAATTAAGTTAAGTATATTACTCAAGTAACACGAATTTAATAACTAAATCTTGATCTATCTTATTCTTATCCATTCCTGCCATGAGCATCATGGTAGTTCTTAAACTCTAATTCCTTATCACTTGTTGAGTAGGAAGGAAATCAATTCAAGAACCTTCACCACATGTATTTCTTTCCATATCAATTCATATCATCTCTATTGAACCATGTTCTAATATCTGTTGAACGTCAATGTTGAGTAATCAACTATTGATTTATCAATCTTTAACCTATCAATTCCTGATCTATCAACTCTTATCCTTGTCATAACATTCACTTTAAAGCTTTAAGAGAAAGAAGTAAGAAGAGGTAAGTAGGAATGCTAGTTTTAGATATCATCTATAGGATGGGAGTGTTTGAAGAGAGTTAATTCAATAAGATAATTGATGGAGTTAACTCACTTATGAACGGATAGAAGAGTTATCTGAAATAAAGATGTATGTACTATTGGATCAAGTAGGCATAGACAATGAATATTATCTCTTAGTCCAATAGAAATTCTAAGAGGATAATTATAATACAACTATAATGTTGTATTGAAGAAAGCCTTGATTAGCCAACTGGAAACCTAAGCCATAAATGATCAAAGGATTATAATGATCATGCTCAAGTTATGATTAGCCAACTAGAGTGATTGATTATTTTATGCATAAGTGACATTGGTGGATAGAACATGATTAAAACCTAGGTTAGCTATATAATCTTAAGATTGAGCATAGCAAATTACAATTGTATAAGATGAAGTGGGAGTTAATGAGGTAACTAAAGTTAAGATAGTATATCCAACCTCATACTAGAGAAGCATTTAATTATAGAAGTAGTATTATTCCTCTTAAAAGAATAGTAAACATTTGAGGTGAAGTAGTAATTTATATATACGCCTGTTAGAGTAATATTTGTGATGGATGATAAAGAAAGAGTATGAATGGAGTCAAAAGTAACTACTTAATGGATTAGAGATTATCATTAGTAGTTTGATGTAACCAAGTGTAGATATGAGAAGATTATGAAAAGCTTTAGTGACAAGCTTCTGAGATTTATAAGTGAGATTACAAAGTAATTTGTGAAGTAAATCTGAAATAAAGATGTATGTACTATTGGATCAAGTAGGCATAGACAATGAATATTATCTCTTATTCCAATAGAAATTCTAAGAGGATAATTATAATACAACTATAATGTTGTATTGAAGAAAGCCTTGATTAGCCAACTGGAAACCTAAGCCATAAATGATCAAAGGATTATAATGATCATGCTCAAGTCACTAAGAGTGATTGATTATTTTATGCATAAGTGACATTGGTGGATAGAACATGATTAAACCCTAGGTTAGCTATATAATCTTAAGATTGAGCATAGCAAATTACAATTGTATAAGATGAAGTGGGAGTTAATGAGGTAACTAAAGTTAAGATAGTATAACCAACCTCATACTAGAGAAGCATTGAATTATAGAAGTAGTATTGTTCCTCTTAAAAGAATAGTAAACATTTGAGGTGAAGTAGTAATTGATATATACGCCTGTTAGAGTAATATTTGTGATGGATGATAAAGGAAGAGTATGAATGGAGTCAAAAGTAACTACTTAATGGATTAGAGATTATCATTAGTAGTTTGATGTAACCAAGTGTAGATATGAGAAGATTATGAAAATCTTTAGTGACAAGCTTCTAAGATTTATAAGTGAGATTACAAAGTAATTTGTGAAGTAAGAGAGTAATCATTCAAGTGGAATTGGATTCATTTGAAGCATTCTAGAAGTGGGAGTTATACCTATGAGGAGATCTTGTAGAGCTTTAGTGTCAAGCTCATTGGATTCACAAACGGATTTAGGAGGAGAAATTATTAGTAAGAGTATAAGTAGTAAAGCTCATCATGTCAATACATGATGATAAATGTGAAGTAGTAATATATCAAGAAGAGGAATTCCTGAGAAGCTATTAACCAAGACTATATCACTCCATATCAAAACAATTATCTATATCACTCCTATAAAACCTAAACAATTGCCACAAGATAAATGAATTACCTTTATCATATAAGTAATGCTCATTATCAACCAGTACATGGTAACTGGTCACTAGGAGTCACCCACACTAACTAAAGAAGAAACTATTTAGAATAAGAGGTAATCTTTAGTTATTTAAGTATATCAAGTTATTTTGCTCCTACTTAGTATCATTGCAAAAAGGTATATAGATAAATCCAATACTTATGAAGTATGGAAGATAGGAATTTTTGGTAAACATTCAACCATAACTCTATAGAAAGATTGATATCTATTCTAGATGTTTGATCCACTATCCAAATTCTTAATAGTGTCTAAGGATGCTATTCTATATAAAATCACCTAAGCATATCTTTGTCACTCCCAAACATTGTAATCATATGTGCTTAGAAACTATCTTTATCATAAGTTATTCTAGAGGACAACCCTACTATTTTATCTTGGATGGTGATATCATTCATGAACACAAGCATGAAGACAATATGTCTTAACCATTAATCTTCATCCATGTCTATAAAATAATATAAGTATATTAAGTCCTCTAAACCTCATGGTAAATGCTTGTAATTCCAAACCATAAATCCTATGCTAGTTATAACAAAACATATACCTTGATATCCCCTAGGCTCATGTGATTAATGTTAATCATAGTAATTCATAGGATTTTATATACCAAATAATAATGTAGGATCACCATTAGAAAGTTTCCTTAAAATATATAAATATAATGAGAGCCAAGTTTCATGAATATATAGGAGTGCATCCTCTAATAAATTCAGGGTGTATTATGTAAGGGAAATTTATAACCATTATTCACCACCACACTAAGGCATTAATTATATATAATAAGTATTATATGATGCCCTCTCTAATGATTTTATAGATGTCTTAAACCACATTTAACAATAGATAAATAAAATCATAGCTTGAAGAAGGTTTCTAAATAAAAAACAAAGACTTAAACCTAAATGATTAATGAGCTTTTCTCATATACATCTCACAAATAAATAGGATTTGTACAAATATATATCAAATAATTCAAAAACAAATAGTTATAATGAACCCTGAGATACTTGGGATATTCTACAACAATTTTGAGAATTTAAAACTTAATGGAAATTAAACATAGAATGGTTAAATATAAAAACAGAAAGAATAAGGAAAAAAGAAAGAAAATTCGAAACAGATCAATTCTGGCATGTGGCCCATTTTCTCCTCTCCTTATCTGACACTCGCGTGCAGCCGCAACAACATCCTCGCTCACTCGGCCGCGGCCCAACAACAGCCCGCGCGCAGCCCATTTCTAGCCCATACCGATTCGAGCTCCTGTTCGTCGTCTTCCTCATCGCCATTAAGAAGTTGTGTGGCCGCACTGCCACCATCGATCCCCCACCACATTGCGATGCTCGCCACCGCTTTAGACCGTGAGTATAATATTGGTCGCGACCTCCTCTTCCTCCCTATACCCATATCTCTCGATCTCGTGCCTTCTTCTAGTTTCCCCCAAAACCGAAACCCTAGTCACATAGAGAAGCCATGGAACCTCGTTGTTCCATACCTCGCCCCGCTCCGCCGTGATGCCTGGGAGAAGCACTGCATCACGCTCAACATTCTTGTGAAGTCTCGCAAGCCGAGGAGCTTTCATTTGCGTGGAGTCGAGATCCACCTCCCGCCGGCCGCCGCAGGCATCGCCGTCGATTAGCCTCATTCCGATCCCATCTGATCTTAGCAACCTCTTCACTATAATCCTAGTGAGCTTGTGGTGCTCCATCACCTCTCCCTTGCCTCGCTCTCGCCCTGGTTTTCTCTGCCGCAACGTCTTGCGGCCCGCCGCCGTTGTTTGTCGTCGTGTCACCGTCTCCGGCGACCAAAAACCGGCCGCGTGACCACTGTTCGATTCCCCATCGCATGCTCTCTCTCTCACGCACACAGTCACGCCCTCCGGCACATACAGGATCGACCGATCCGTGCTCGATTGGGATCTCCTCCCCATTGCTAACGCCAGGATGATGTCATCCTTGACCAGGTCTGCATGTTGACTAGTCCACGCCAACGTGGCATGTCAGCATGGCCACCGGCCCACCTGTCTGCGACCTAGGCTAGATTTACTTCTAGTGTAAAAAGTATTCCCTGTTTAAAATTTAATTAGAAAATGGATAAACTTTGATAATTCAATAACTTTTGTTTTATAATTTAGAAAAATATGTTTAATATATAAAAATTTATAGAAAAATAAAATTTACAATTTACATTTATTATCATACATTATTGTGTTACCTATTTAAATATTTTTATAAGTAATAATGCTTTGAAAATTCATATTTTAATATTGGTAAATGGGGAAAATATAAATAATATACTAAAATTCTTAAAAAAATAAGAACTATAATGTAAAACTATAAACATAAAATATTATATCACTTAACTAAATGTTTATTATTTATTAAGTGTTTATAAAGTAATATATCTTATAAAAATCATATCGTATTAAATATAGGACACAAAAATATTTATAATATACCAAAATAATCACAAAAATAATATCTACATGTTAAAAATATAAGGTTCCACTTTTTACGTAAATAAAAATTTAATAATGTAATAACTTAAGTTTAAACTTATTTCTTTAACTTTTAGTTCATAAGAGAGTAAATAAAAATTTGCTAATATTTCTAAAATTATCCATTAAAGGTCTAAAAATAGTATTAATCTTAAAGTATTAATAATATGAAGTCAAAATACTTCATAACATTATAAATATAATTTTATTAAATTATAATTCACCAATAAGTGTATATTATCTTCCAAAAGGATTCTTATCTAATATAAAATCCTCAAGAATGATATTTTTTGCTAAATAAAACCTTTTACCATTACCTCAACCACAAGTTTATAAATATATTATAAATCCAAAGATAATTCATAAGTAGTTAAGTAATATTGGTTCCATATTTATAAATTATAACCATTCATTTTTAAGGAGATAAATGATGTTATTCAATCATAATGTTAATAAACCACTACTCAAATAGAAGTAACACCACTCTTAATTAACCTTAAAGAAACATTATGAAGTGAACAAATTATAATACCATCTAATGACCAAGATAGATAAGTCTCAACTACTAGTGTGGTCATTATTCAAATGAAGTAATTCTTTCTTCCTTGATAACTATAGTTAGTTAAAAACCCTAAGAATATTAACTAAAGGTTTAGATGCTTTGTTTAGTTAAGTAAACTTTTCTTCAAAAGTTATTCTTTTAAGATACACTAAAAGTAATTCTTAAGCATTCCAAAATAAATCTACTTAAGTAATAGCCCTCATTTAAGGAGTCTTTAGATATCATTCCACACTTGAGTTCTTTATTATTGTATGCTACTTATTATACTTACATGTTGTTTCACACACACTCACAAGCCTTAATCAGAAGCACAAGTGTGAAACTTATCTAAAAGGACAACACATTCCAAAGAAACCATTTCTAGTTCCCAAACCTTAGTTCATCGATGTTTATTCCGGGGATTCGAGTTTATCAAATTGCATTACATTACTTATGCATAGTGGCATCTTGCTTCTTTAAACATTAGTCCTTACTGAACCAATGATGCTGATTTCAGATATTGGATCTTCTATTGTCTCGAAGACCGTAAGTGCAAATTCTTGCAATCACAAAAGGTAAGTTCACACTTGCTCATGTCTTTTGGTTATTTTCTATCAAATATTTTGCAAATATAGTGTTGTCATCACCTGCATTTCAAAAAGTCTCATAATAATATGATTATGGGTTATTTACCAAGAGGTAATAACCTACTATGAAAGTTCTAGTGGTAAAGGAACATATTATCTAGGACTTAAAAACCAATGTCGCCAGTGATTCTTGCGTCGTATATCACGTGTTAACCATGAGATTTGGAATGGGACGGAGAAGTCAGCTGGATCTTCTTCCTTTCGTATGTAGGCAAGACGATCTTAACGTGACGTTGTGTTTCCTTGCAAGGATCCAGCATATGGATGGGAACCCTTAGGCCCCATGATTTTGGTGTCTAGATTATCTGTGAGCGGCTGCCGGAGGTATAATCAGACCTTTATGGAGCTTGCCAGGGGCACAACCGGCTTATAGAGTCTTCGAAAACTCATCGGGGTTGTATCTTGCCCGAAAGGGGGCTTAACGGAGATGTAGTCAACCTTGAAGGATCATGCAGACATATGGGGTCGCGGAGAAGGGCAGTGATTGGTTTGGATCTTAGTTTGATCCTCATACCAAGGAAGTAAACGGGTTGTCCGCTTGGATGTGCAACAAAGCTAAGATCCCTCATGGGTAAAGTAACGCACATCTGCAGAGTGTAAGAACTGTAACTTGTTACTCTATGTTTCAGGAAGGAGCTACGAACGTGGCAGTAAAGGAACTCCATGAAAGTTCTGGTAAACTTGTGAAGGCTGGTGGACATATATTTTTAGAATAAAAGCAATCTTTAAAGAAATGTTTACGAAAACCTGCATTGCCTACGTCATATGGTATGTGGCTGTAGCTAGTGCATCAAATACTCTTTTTTAGTAAACTTACTGAGTACGCTCGTACTCGACATATCTTCTTAACCGTTGCTAGATTCTGAAGTCAATAAAGACGACGTCTACATCAACTTATACTCACAGGAATCATCACCAACAGCTCAAGATTTTCAATAAGGCCAATGAAGTCAACATATACATCAACTAAAGTGAAGACGAAGTTGTTGATTAGATAGGATTATAATCTCTAGCCATAGAACCTACTTCTGTAGAGTATTGCAATAGCATCAATGCAAGCCAAATAGTTAGATGTTAATCTTATTAGGATGATAGTTATGATTTGATTATTTCTGGTTCTTCTTTGTAAGTTTCTTTCTCTCTCTTTTTTACCTAGAGTGTTCTTTGGGTCTTTTGTAAAGAGTCGGGTTGTAACCTATAGTCATGTCTTGGACCTGTTGTTTTTCTGTTGTACCATTCTGGGGGATGTAATACTAGTGAACGGTGTTTCATTGGTATTATGTCAATGACTATAGTGTACTACATCATGCAGTTGTATGCTGGATCACCATGGAAGGGCAGAAGGCCTTTGTTCTTCCAACTGGGGAGCTCGGTAGCAACACCGTCGATGAGGTCGGGATAGTGTCGTGTTCGCCCTGGTTCTGGGGCCTTTATAAGCCGGAAGGAGGGAGCCTAAAGGCACAAGCCTATTGTCGTTATAGTGATTTATAGCAAGAGTAGGATCTCGCCACCATCATAAGATCTGAATATGGGTAACTCGTGTTACACAACCTTCCTGGACGCTCGTCGCCTCACACCCGCATTACTCTAAACTCGTCGTTGGGATCCCCATTTGGTGTACTCATCCACAATACCATGACACGACACATATTGAATTGTTTCTGAACTTTTTGTTGCAAATGTCTTCAAGTCCATCTTCTGGTTATCCCTAATCTCATCTAGAAAATTCTTGAGTCAAAAATGGTGTTGTTAGTGTCTTCACCTCCCAATTTGCCTGACATATGTGCTCACCTTGATAACAACTCCTTCCGACAAAACCACCTGTTATGATTTCCTTTCTTGGCTTCAGATACCAAGGACATTAGGTTTGCAAACTGCATCCAGTCTTCTTTTATCATTTCTCAATTTATTCACTTTCACTTTGTGTCTGACATGACACCGTAGGCATTTATTGATGCCCTCAACTCTTGAACACTCTTAAACACCAAACAAGGTTTGAACATAGGATTTTCCATGTCAATAAGAGGATTGAACACTCTGATTTTTTGTTGCAGCTGTTCTTTATTTTCATGCTTCAAAATCAGTGAAGTATTTTGTATGTTGCATCATCGTCCTCTAGTTAAAAACCATTCACAAGTTCATTGTGATCTAGTGCCTCCTCATCAATATTGTCAGTGAACAAGTCATTATCTCCGTCCTTACACATCATAATCACTAGCTACCAGTAAAGGTGGAACCAGATTCATTGTCACTAATTGCACCTTCCTCTTCCTCATTTCTTCTTCCTCCTTCTGCTGATGCCAGCAGTGCGATATAAGCTGTTGCGTCGTAACTAGATTTATTATGTACCAGATCAGGCATCAATGTTGTCAGAAAATTCTTGTGTTCAATTAGCAGAGCCAGTGTCTTCTCCTCCTTTGTGTCTTCTATGTGTCCACTATATATGTGTCATTGTATGATTCTATTATGCACTGTAATCCATATATTAGATCCTTATTACCGGTAGGACATCGCGGCCGGAGATGTCGAACGGCGAGCTGCGGCGGGAGGGAGATCGCGGGCCTACAAAGCAACACGCTCGGTCAATTAATTCCAGCCGCATCTCGCGGAACAGCGCAGACGACGCTTCCTCCCGCTGCTTGACAAGGCTTGACACGGACGCAGGTTTGACAATGGACGGCACTCGTTGCCTGATCGGCTCCCCCTCGCTCTAGCCTCTAGATGATTAAATAATCTGCGCATTGTGTGCGAAATTGCCTGTTGTTCTTAGTACGGTTGTTCGATTTGTTTACAGGATGGTGACGATGATCGCAACCGGGGTGCTCGTTCAGATGCGAAGCCCCTCAGCGTCGTCTCTACACATTTGGTACGTACTGTATGATTTTTAACTTGCAGCTGCTGAGCATCCAGTATATGGAAACTAAACGTTGTTGATCGAGTCTGCTCCAGTTAAACTGTTCTTCGCTAGCTACTGTTAACCTTGATTTCCAGGATTATTAAGTATTGGGAATGGGATGCGTGTGACTTCTTCTTTTTCGCAGACACATGAGGACGCGAAGATGGAGCATGCTGCTCGCAGATAGTACGTACTATTGGAACTTGGAAGGCATAATAGCCCACGCGTTCTTTAGACACCCGCCGTGGTCGATTGCTTGTGTCCACAAAGCAGGCCTTGTTTCAGTAGAGATTCTGTAATGGTTACTACTGTTTTAGTTGATATGGAATGTGGTTGTGTGATTTACACTCTAAGGGAGTGCAGATGGTTAGTTTAGCGCTTGATTCATGCATGCTTCCAAAGGCTTGACGCAGCGTGGATTTGTGGGCAGAGCGAGTTCGTGCGCTCTTAGAGCAACTCTAACCGATCCCTTTTCGGTCTTTAGAGTACTTTTTTAGCTGCTAACGGCCCGTGACGCGCCAAACCAATACCCAAGCGGCCGTTAGCGGAGAATAATTTTAGTTCGACACCTCCGCGGCTCCTAAATATGGTCGAGCGTTGGACTATATTCTTACTCCACTTCGGCCTCCACCTCTCAACCCGCGCGGTCACAAATCCGCCGCCGACTCATCGTCGACCACATCCGGCCACCCCCGACCCATAGTAGGCCCCCCCCCCCCCCCCACCCTCCCACGTTCTTTCCCGACCCAACGGCCCCCTATTTCATCGGAATCGGGCGGCACAATCATCGTCGCAGATCCGCCGCCGGGACTCGCCGGAGGCGAGTCCCCGCGCCCGGGATTCGGCGAGTTTCCGCGGAATCGCGTGGCCTGGCCAGCACTCCGGCATGGCTTCTTCCTCCACGCGCTGGAGCAACTCGCCGGATTCGCTTGAGGACCTCGCCAGATCCCTGGCACCTGCCGCACCTCCGGCATGGGTGGGCAACCACACCTTCTCCGGCGGTGCCAGCAGCACCTCCCTCGGCACCACCAGATCCGGCACCGCCAAGGTGTGTTCATCTTCTTTTTTGTTTGCTTTTAATGAAAGCTTCACCATTTCTTCCGATGAAGCAAGTGCATGTCATTTGATTTCGTAGGATTCGGTGGCCATGGGATGAGGACGAGGACAACGATTTGTACTTCGCATTGCATGAGCAAAACCGAGTTGGAGATGAGCAAACATACATGCAGTTTTGGGAAGGGATACATGCCAACTTCCATCGAAGAACTAGTCTAGGTCCTAGATCCATACCATCGATGATGCATCGATGGAGCTTTCTAGTAAGGTGCCATAATACCGACGAGTATTATCGCGTCAAAAATAATCCATAGATGGTGGAGAACCCAACTCTGATGGTTCTAGTGATGAGCTCGAACCCAACTCAAATGGTTCTAGTGATGAGGTAGAAAAAAAACCGTAGACGGTGCAAAAACCCAATTTGTGGGTTTATGATGCTTGTAATCATTTATATGACTCAATATGCATTATAAATCTACTTATTATATATGTTGTTATGCATTCATGTGGTCAAATTTGCAAATTTTATCAAAACAAATTAGTCCTCTAAGTAATTGGGGATCGGTTCCAGCACACAAAATTTAGAGGACTAAATATAAGAAGTTAAGAGAAAGGGAGGCTTTTTTTTATCCTCTAAATTATTGGGAATCGGTTAGAGTTGCTCTTACGAGGTTTCTTCGCTTTCTTGTCTTCCTAGTTTCTACCAGTATTATTGTGTGAATAGAGGAGTATAGGTTGTGATTTTGTCTTGTTGTCTATATCTTTAAAGTATTGGGTTTTTTTACTTTTTGTCCCTGCACGAGACAACTCCTAGATCGTGACGTGGAGGCCTGACTTGAGGAAAGTGGGTGGTTTGAGCATTCTACGAGTTTTTATGTACAAACTCTTGGGTTGGGTGGGGGGCATCATGGATCTTTGATTTCTTTCGTTCTCGTTGCGATGTTTTTGGTGACAAGTTTTGGTTCTTCGTGTTATTTTCTTTTGTTTGTGTTTGATGTGCTATGTGCAAGGGCCTCGTCATCATCTTGTATCTGTACATCCGTTGTGGCTTTATTTATAAAGCGGGGAGAAAGCCTGATCGAGAGATAATAATTCATTAAAAGTATGTATTAGCCTCTATTTTGCGGCTTAGTTTTTATAAAACCACGGTATTTCAACGACTAGGCATGAGTTACTTTTTTACAAAACCACAGTTTTTTGTTTGGAAAAAATTCCAAACCACTCCCAAGATGAAGGAAAACTTTGGAGGAAAATGGTAAATAGTAAGTATAACACTAGAAACCCTAACATCTTCTGTAGTGAGGAGGTTGGGGTCTTCCAATTTTGGAAAGCTCTTATGTGGGCTGTTAGATCCACCAAGTTTGGCTATAGATGGAAGATTGGGGATGGAAATTTTATCGGGTCTTGGGAGGACACCTGGTGTGGTATTTTCCCATTAACTGTACAGTTTTTGATCTGTATATCATCTGCAATGAGCCTGGTAAAACTGTTAGACAAGTCAGAGATGGCACACAGCTTAGACTAACTTTTCGTAGAAACTTCACCCCCATGATGATGAATAGTTGGTATGAGTTTGAAGTATACCTGGGCATGAGTTGGCTTAGTCTAGCTCACCGCTGAGCCGCGAAAATCTCGGGATGGATTTGCCGAGCCCGAGCCAGCTCGACGCTGCCGGCGAGCCGCAAAACCGAGCTCGGCCCGAGCTTCCAACGAGCGTCGTCTAGCTCGGTGCAGCCCGCAAGCCTCGTGGCGATGGCTCACTGACGGGTGGGTCCATATCCTAGGCAGCGTCGTTGGAGGCGGCAGGGGCAGTTCGCGGCGGCGCGGCTCGATTTTCTCGTCGTAGAACGGACGGGGCGACGCGGCGGTGCTTGCTGGACGAATACAGATGTCGACGACATGGGTGGACGGGGCGGCACGGCACGACGGTGCAGAGGAGAGGCAGCGGCGACGGCCTACGCTAGTGGTGGAGAATCTTGTGGCGGCGGCATGTGAGGTCGAGCCACATGAAGACGCGAGACAACCGTCTCCTCCCTCCCATATGTGTGGTTGTGTCTATTGATGAGAATTTGGCCCATCAAGTTCTCTCTCCCTGCTTAATTTGGCCCTGCTAAATTCCGAGAAAAAAAAGACTAGCCAAACGAGCCGGACCGGGCTGAGCCCGAGTTTGCCACAGTCCAGCATCGTTGACTCGGCTCGATCTGCCATCCCTAGCGGGCCGAGCCCAGCTCGCTCCGAGCTCAAAAAACTCGGGCCAAGCCCATCAATCCGAATTTCATGTCCAGATATAGCTTGAAGGGCTTGCATCCGGTATAGATTTTTCTCTAGGCTGTGATGCCCTCATCTGGCAGTATAACACAAGAGGGGTTTATTCAACTACTACTCTTTATAAGTAGTATCATCAACTATGGGGGTGTGACACCTGTTTTTATTCCTTCTGTCTGGTAACTGCACATTCCTCCAAGGATACACATCTTTCTTTGGCTCGTGTCACAAATTAGGATTATGGCTAGGGACGACTTAAAGAAAAGAAATATGCCACTTTTTGTTCTGACCAAGAATCTGTGCATCACCTGTTTTTTGATTACATATATAGTAGCTAGGCAGGTTTGGCCTCTTATTTTTAATTTTTTTTAGAGTAAATTCCATGTTTTACCCCCAAGTTCAACATTTTTTACGATAATTACCCTGTTTAGCAATAATTCATCCCATTTACCCTATTTAACGAAAGTTTTGCCAATTTTTACCCCATTCCGTGAGGCTGTTTTATCGGCTCTAATCCGTGAGGCATCTGTGTGAGAATGTAGCGGCCTTTTTTCATCGAGCTGGGAGGGAGGTTGTGCGGGCTTGTCCACTACATGGCGCGAGCGTCCTTGGTTTGTGCGTGTGCGCGATTTAGCGAGCAGCGACCAGAGACAAGGAGCCAATCTCTATTTGACGGTGGATCAATAGCTTGCGTGCACAGGTAGCAAGGTTGTATAGTCATCGCACTGTGCTTCCTTAGCTAGCTAGCGCGCATGATATTCATTCAATTAACAACGTATATGGTGACAATTGCATGGGCAAGGTTGGAGTATGGCGATACACCTCAATCGGTCCATCTCCAAAGGAGCAGCTCAATAGTCAATATGCACGATGCGATAGCTATCTCAATCTGTTGGACCTGTGTTAGGCAGTTGCACGAACCAGGGCACAACGTCGGACGGCTTGGTGCCGTTGGTGAGTACTGGTCGGCGCGCTATGCAGGGCAAGCATACTAACAAGTTGTCGCTTCTAGTTGTTGTTCTCCAAATCTAGCTAGCTTGTCAACATAACCGATCAGCTAACCAGCATTGTACAGATCCTGACCTCTTGGAGAGTACGCGGCAAGATCAAAACTTGCATTGCGGTATGCTGCGTGGACTTGGTTATTGGGTATTTGGGTTACACAACTGGGTGAAAACTAAAAGGGATAAAAAATGGCACAACTTTTACTAAATGGGTAAGCTGGAAGAATTATTGCTAAATTGGGTAATTAACGTCACAAAAGTTAAACTAGGGGGTAAAAACTGAAATTTACTCTTTTTTTTAACATGCCGGCTGGGGATTCCTAAGAATCTGTTGCTAGATATTGGATTGCCAACAAAAAGCATGTCCTACTTAATTCTGTTTCTGCTTCTATATTATGGAGCTCGTGGAAAGTAAGAAATGACCAAATTTTCAATGGTTGTCCTTGGTTGGATATAAAGCAGGTGTGGCGATTGATGTTGTGCTCGATCAAGAGATGGAGGCTAATATTCAAGGATCATATGATGGAGGCAGCGGACAGGTTTTGCCTCCACGTCTCGGAGATCATTCGATCGCCAACGTTGTTGGACAGTGGCTGAGAACTGCTCCCACACACGCTGATGCCGCGGCAAGGTCCCCCAAGACGAAGAAGAAAACCGGTGGGTCGGGCACCTGGACAACGCCGACTTTTGTCATGGAATCCAACCCCGCCATGCAGTAATCTCTGAGGAAGCTGGTGTCGGATGCACCTATAGCTTTTGTACTGAAAACAAGTTTGCTCTGTTTGAGCTTTTGCTTTTTGTCACTTGGCTAGCCTGTAGTGTGCTAGAGTGACTGTAGTGGAGACCGAGGTGTGCGTCTGTCTGCTGAGAAAAAAAAACGTTATTTTGCTGAACCTGTTCGATCCAGGTTTTGTTTTCGATGAAAATGGAGCCGGGGGCGATGCCCTGTTATTCTAAAAAAATGTCCAAACTTCTTTCTATTATAGTGTGAAAATAACACGGTTTTTGGAGTACTATAGTTTCAAAACTTTGGTATTTCACTACAGCCAAACAATTCAAAATATTGTAAACTTGTAGTATTTTTTTTTAAAACATACTCTTAGTTTTCCATGGCCCCCTTTGTTGTCTTTTGCTCTTTGCCCTCTTTTAAAGTGAAACCTCAATCTTTAAAGTTAAAGTTGTGGTGGCGTGTGGTCTTACGGTTCAAGATAATTACATGGAAAATGACATCTCACATCCACCCCGATAACAAACGTATGTTATCTCACAAATTCTGCTATCACGCGATTAATTTATTTCAACAAACCAACCTTAGAGCATCCCTGGCCGTTCTCCTATAATTTAGAGGAGTAAATGTAGGAGTAAACTTAGAGAGTAAAATTTTAATCCTCTAAGAGCAACTCTAGCAGATACGTTAAATTTATAAACTGTAAAATGCTAGTATAGGCATCTATACTTTACTTTTTTCGGTTTCGAACACCGTCACACAGACAGACACCGTAAATGAAAATGAGAAATTTGAAATTTAAACGAAGATCATCTCGCATGGAGATTAAAAAATGCAGACGAGTTCGATCAGAGTCTTTACATAGATACCGCAGCAGATCAAAAGTTGCTCGAGGCATGGATCTACTTAATTACACAAATAAGCGAGCTACGATGGCCAAGCCGAAGCGGCGGGTGCGGGGCGAAACCCTCACTCACACGTTCGAGTTAATGGGCCATTGGAAACAATTTAACATGCCAGGCTGTAGTACAGTGTCTGCTAGGTCGTTCGAAATCAACTCAACCTATAAACTCGTCGGAATTTCACAGTTCCGGAGTTTTTACCGCTAGAGTTGGTCTAACATGCCAAACTGAACCGATCCCTCAAGTTTAACTCCTCAAACGAAGTGATCCCACATGGAAGCCTCCCTGCATCTACTTTCTTCATTGCTTCTCTTCCTTCCGACGACTAACCTTTGAAAGGATACGGATGTCGCCTAGAGGGGGGTGAATAGGCGATTAAAACTTTTCCTAGAGTGGCTCAACAAAGGCGGAATAAAACTAGTGTTTACTATGTTAAGCACAGCCTAGAACAACTAAGGTTCACCTATGTGCACCAACAACTTATGCTAAGCAATACAAGTAACAAAGTGATAGCAAGATATATATTACTTCAAGCATGAAGGCTATCACAATGTAAAGTGCATAAGTAAAGAGCTCGGGTATAGAGATAACCCAGGCACGCGGGGACACCGATATTTTACCGAGTTCCTCCGAACATGGAGTACGTCTCGTTTGGAGAGGGGGTGGTATCAAACCACCAACGCCACAAAAGGCCTCCCTTATTCTCCGGTGAATCTCACCCCAACAGGATCGATCCACGCTTCCACTATCGGTGCACTTGTCGGTGTCAACCGGAACCTCTCACAAGGTTGGGGCACTTCTCCACAACTTAATTGGAGGCTCCCAACAAACGCCACAAAAGGCCACAATGCCACCAAGGCCACAAACCGTCTAGGGTTTCAAGAACCCAAGAGGGACAAGCTCCAATGAGCAACTCAAACCAAATCCTCCAAGGAGAACTCAAACCGATGCACCAAATGCAAATGGCAAGAACACCACAAAGATGCTCAAATCCCTCACTCTCAAGTTCCAACAAAGCTACTAAAGCTATTGGGGGAACAAGAGAGGAGGAAACAAAGAGAGACACAAAATCCCCCAAAATCTAGATCCCCAAAGATACACTCACAAATAGATGTTTTAGTTTGGTCAAAACGTAGATCTAGATCTCCTCCAACTACCCCTCAAATATATGCAAGAATCAATGGAGGGGTGAGTAGAAATCAAGCTCAAAGAGTAAGGCAAATGGGAGAAAAGCTTAGACAAAAGGAGGAGGAAGAAGTAACCCTAAAAGACAAAGGGGCAAGGCTATTTAAAGGGCTAGGCAAAATATGTCCGTTGGAGCCTTAATGTAGCGGTAGTACCGGAAGTTCAAGCGGTACTACCGGAAGACTCTGGTACTACCGGACCAGGTACCGGACGTGGTACCGGAAGACCAACATTCAAACTTCATAAGTCCTGGCCATAGCGGTACTACCATTGATGCTACCGTAAAGCGGTAGTACCACAAATGGAAACCGATACTACCGGACGTGAAGTGGAATCAGCAGTTTAGACGAAAAAACTCTTTGTCACGCCAGGTAGTAAAATGCGGTAGTACCGCATTTTACTACCTAGACAGACAGAAGCTTTTTGCCAACGTACAAAAGTCTCTGCCCCGTGCGGTACTAAAATGCGGTACTACCGTATTTTAGTACTGGAGCAGGCAGAAGCTTTTGACCAGTGGTCAAAAAGCTACT
This sequence comes from Avena longiglumis, assembly GCA_030063025.1. NCBI lineage: Eukaryota > Viridiplantae > Streptophyta > Magnoliopsida > Poales > Poaceae > Avena > Avena longiglumis. The sequence continues at coordinate 402,249,349 of CP125975.1, forward strand.
GTCGCGCTAGGTATTAAAATGCGGTACTACCGCTTTTTAGTACCTAGCCCGGAAGAAAGAAACGGGCCGTTTTCAGGGGCGGGCGGTAGTACCGCTTGGCCCAGAAAACAGATTGCCAGGCAAATATTCAAACGACAATAACTTTTGACTGGAAGCTTCGATTGACCCGATTCAAATTTCGTTGGAAATATTGAATATCACCAAGTGAGAAAGTATCAAGTAGAATAATGTGATATACCTCACTTGGTGAGAAACCAAAAAGACGCATAAATCAAAATCGTAACAATATACAAATGGGAGATCCGATTTTGATGAACAAGAGCTTGTTATGGAGATTACCACAAGCTTTATATCCTCACATGGATAAGAACCAAATACGATGATGCAAGTATGCAAAGGTTTGAGCTCTCTCCGAACAATATGATCGAGTTACTCATTCGAGAGCCCCTCTTGATAGTACGGTTATCTATCCTAAACCCGGTCTTCCACTAACAATATAAGACCGGCAAAAGGGAAAACCTATCAAGATTATACCTTTGCCTTGAGAATTCCACTTGAGCTCGATGTAGACGATCTTTACCTTCTCAAGATGGAACGTCTTTCTTGATTCCTCATCATCGATCCATGATCACCGAGGATGGAAAGCATCAAACATGATATCTTCTAAAGATTGCGCATTTTGAGCTTGCACAACATATCTTCTTCTCATTTCATCGACCTTGAAGCCGACACAAGCTCCAAGCGATGTCAATGGACAATTCCTACAAGTATAACTTAATACACACATTAGTCCATAAAGATTGTCATTAATTACCAAAACCACACATGGGGCCCCACATGTTCTTTCAATCTCCCCCATTTTGGTAATTGCCCCACATGTTCTTTCAACCTTGGACAAGGACAGTGGCGGAGCCAGGAACATAGCAAACCCCGGGCCAAAATTACGCACAAAATAAAAATATACAAAACCCTAATGTAATAGCCCCAAAGTTTGAGAACCAAGCGTTGATTTGGTGGCAAGGCTAGCAAGTGCGCAGCCAGCTCACCCAGGTTCGAGTCCCCATCGGAATCGAATTAAACGAAGGTGTTATCCGACACGTATGACACCTACACTGACTTTGATGCACTATCGAGTGCTACTCGCCTTCAACGACTCAAAGCACCAAGGGCAACGATTGTGAAGCTTGCAAAAATGGCCGAGAAGGATATTGCAGTGGACACAGGCAACATGAACTCAAAGACAAAGACGATTTGATCAAAAGGCAGCATCTTAGGCAAAGATTCATTTTCCATGTGTGATATATTTGTTAGGTTGTTCTCCACCCGGTCGACCCCAACGGGTCGATCGATCCTTGACCAAGCGTCCTGATCGGGGGAGCCCAACCTCCTCATGGTTGGTGGGCCCCTGTCGCCAACGCATATAAAGAGGTGGGGGGCCGGACACACTCCCCTACTGATCTAGGGTTGCGCTAGGCCGACGGGAAGCACCGTCACCACTCTCACCCACGCCCACGCCATCGCCTCCGCCATGGCCACCGGCTCTGGAATCCCCTCTAGCTCGTGTTCCTCGAGCCAAGACGCAGGTATACACGCCTATCCCTCTCTCTTCTCCTCTCTCTACTCTCTCAGATCGAACCCAATAGTACTACTGTGATTATCTAGACTAGAAGATCCAAAAGCAAATTTAACATTGGTATCAGAGCAAATTCTAGAGCTAGATATTTTGGTAGAAAAGCAAAGAAACCCTAGATCTCAAACCCTACAGAGCGCCTGTCTTACGGCCGCACCGTCCCCCTCGATCCCTATGTGCATCGGCAAGCTAAGGCATAGGGAAGAAGGACCAACCCTTCGGGGCAAAGTGCAGAGAAGGGAAAAGCCCCAATTTTATCCCCAAAGCCACGGATCCCGAATCGAATCAAAACAAAGAAAAACAAAGAAAATCGGCCACCGCTGCGCCGCTTGACGGTCGTGCGCCCACCCTCGGGTGGACGCACCGCCGGCAAGGGGGGCAAAGGGGACGCCACCGTCCACCCTCTCCATCTCTGTATCCACTGCTTGTGGGGTGGGGGAGGTGAACGGTAAAGAGGAGAAAGGGGAAGGGGGGTCGCGGCGTGGGAGAGGGAAGGGCTCGTCGCCGGCGCCGTCGCTGGGCGGGGTGGCCACCTCGCCTCGCCTCACTCACCAGATAGCGCCGCCAGAGAGTTGGCTGCTCGCGGGCACAGACAGAGGGGAGTGGGAGAGAAAGTGAGCTAGGGTTAGAGGGGGGCTTGCGGTGCGGTGGCTTTTGTTCCGCCAAAACGAGCGTGGATCCGTTAGATCTAGGTCAGTCGCAATGAACGGACCAGATCAAGCGCGCTGAGGCCAAGCGGCCGCTGAGCCGTGGGCCGTACGCACCTGGGGACGAATGCGCGCGCTGCTAGACAGGGAGCGCCGCAAGATGCCGACTGGGGCGATTGCGAGCACAGAATAGTTTTTCTTTTTCTTTTACGTATGGTTTTAGACAGTTTTTTATTTGTTTTGATTCTTTTTGCACAGTTTTTTTTATAGAAAAATTATCCAACGAAATTTTGTGTAGAAAATGATAAAGTAACAGTAAAGTTTCTATAAAAATGTAAAGTTGATGAATTTTTTAATTCATTCCTTCCGGTGCAAATAGTTAAAAGTGATTACTTAAATGCAATAAAGTGATAATTAACTTTTTTTAAAATGTGATAAAGTGAATATTAAAGGTGATTATGGTCTTGTTATTCTATGACCAACGTTATTAATAACATTACCATGATTTGTTAATGAAATGAAAGGTGTATTTATCTTTATTTTTGCCTAACGGGTGATATAATTTTAATTGCACAAATAGTTGTATGTTTAATTTATACCAACGTTGGATTAATGCATACAATTATTTTTGTTATCTCACATCTTTGTGGTTTTCAGGAGGTCTCAACTTGATGAGTTGCCTCAAGGACGTTCCGATGCTCAGGGGTGACAACTACACTGAGTGGAGGAAGAAAGTGGACCTGGCATTCGTGTGTGCCGAGGTTGACTGGGTTGTGGACACTCCACGGCCAGTCAAACCAAAAGACCCAGAAAGAGATCTTGCTGATGATAATGTTGCATGGGAGAAAAGGAAAAGGGACCATGCTCCAGTGGAGTTGGCTTACTCCATTGACAAACAAAAGTGGGTGAATGCCAACAAAAAGTGCATGACATTTGTAAAGGATACGATTGAGAACGCCATTGTGGGCTCAATCGAAGAGTGTGCTTCCGTTGGGGAGTTTCTTGAAAAGATAAAGAGACAGTTCACTGACTCTTCAAAGATGTATGCCACCTAGCTGCTCAAACAGCTGGTCACAAAAAAGTACACGGGAGGTGCACATGGCATCAGGGAGCACATCCTGAGGATGAGCAATATGGCTGCTAAACTAAAGCCCATGGATGCTGATCTGGAGATCAAGCCTACTCTGCTCGTTCACCTTGTCATGGCTTCACTTTCTCAACAATTTGAGAACTTTGTGATCAACTACAACATGTCTTCTACGTGAAGGACAACAGGAAGAGAACCTTCAACAATAGAAACCATGGTGGTTCCCCCTCCAAGCCCATGGAAAAGGTCTCCAACAGTATCAGCATCGGCAGAGTCTCTCTAAGGGGACAAGGACAAGTGTCACCACTGCAAGAAGTCTTGGCACTTCAAGAAATATTGCCTAGAATGGCTCAAGTTTATAATGGAAAAGAAAGGTATAGATACAGTTTATTTTGTAAATGAATCCCTGTATACACAGTTTTTGAAATCTACTTGGTGGATTGACTTTGGTGCAACTGTTCATGTTGCAAATTCTTTACAGGGATTCTATTCGATAAGAACTATGCAAAGAAGCGAAAGATGCATTAAAGTCGCGAATGGAGTTCAAGCAGTAGTTGAAGCTGTTGGCGACATTCCCTTGGAGCTAGTTGATGGTTTCATTGTTTTGTTAAAAGATGTTTTATTTGTTCCCTCGCTTTACAGAAATAATAAGTGTGTCATGTTTGGATAAAGACAGTTATAAATGTTACTTTGGACATGGCAAGTGTGCCATATGATTTAAGGATGCTTGTGTGGGTACTGCTTTACTCCACGATAAGCTTTATTTCTTATCCTTGCATGAAAAAGTGTTTTCTGTGTGTAATGTGAGTGAGCAAATTTCCTTGTCGAACAAAGAACAAAAGAAAAGAAAAGAAAGCAAACTCATGACTCGTCGAAGTTATGGCATTGTCGATTAGGCCATATTTCGAGAGGAAGAATAGAAAGCCTCGTTAAAAATGATATTCTTCCTCCGTTAGAGTTCTCAGATATCGAACAATGCATAGATTGCATAAAAGGAAAATATGTAAAGCAAAACAAAAAAGGGTGCAAACCGAAGTACAGCAACACTAGAAATCATTCACACTGATATTTGTGGATCGTTTCCTGTGAAAAGTGTGGATGGTTATGATTCGTTCATAACATTCACATATGATTACTCCCGATATGGTTATATTTATCCAATTAAAGAAAGATCTAAGGCATTGGATAAATTTAAGATTTTCAAGGCTGAAGTTGAAAATCAGCATGATAAAAGAATTAAAATAGTCCGGTCCGACCATGGGGGGAGTACTACGGTCGGCACACTCCATATGGTCAAGTACCTGGACCTTTTGCAAGGTTCTTACAGGAAAATGGAATAGTCGCCTAGTATTCTATGCCGGGCGAACCTCAGCAAAATGGAGTAGCTGAAAGGCATAACCGTACTCTTATGAATATGGTGCGCAGTATGATGAGTTATTTCACCCTATCATTGGGATTATGGATGGAGGCGCTTAAAACTGCCATTCACATTCTCAATAGAGTATCAAGCAAGTCGGTGCCCAAAACACCGTACGAGTTGTGGACAGGGAGAGTCCCCTTTCAGCGCCACTTGAGGGTCTGGGCGAGCCCAGCTGAGGCAAAAGTTTTTAATCCAAATATTGCAAAGTTAGACCCCAAAATAGTGACTTGTCACTTCATTGGCTATCCCGATAGATCAAAAGGTTATCGTTTCTACTGTCCTGACAAATACACAAAGTTTGTAGAAACGAGACATGCAGTCTTCTTGAAGGACGAATTGATGAGGGGGAGCATGGTAGCTCGGAAAATCGATCTTGAGGAGAAGAGGGTGCGTGCACCTAATCCGATGACTCAAGAGCCATTTTTCTCGCTACCTTTTGTGCCACCATCGACAACCCCTAAGGTTGTGGTGCAGGCACCTGTTGTGACTCCACATGTGACAACAATGGGAGAAGGTTCGGAACCTGTCCGTCAGGAGCCGCCTGAACCCACTGCTGAGCACGAAAGGGAGCCGGAACAGCCACACACGGAAAATGTGCCAGAACCTGAGGCACGAAATGAGCAAGAGTCTGACGAACTCAGAAGGTCTAAAAGAGAAAGAAGACCAGCCATTTCTAAAGAAATTTACAAAGTTTATAACACAGGAACAGTTCAGATGGAAGGTGCCCCACCTCATGAAGAAGCCATGAGAAGCCCTCACTCAGCCAAGTGGGTGGAGGCAATGGAAGATGAAATAAAATCGATGAGTTCCAACAATGTTTGGGACTTAGAGAAAATTCCTAAAGGAGCCAAAACAATAGGCTGCAAATGGGTATACAAAAAAAAGTATGACTCCAATGGGAATGTAGAAAAGTATAAAGCAAGACTTGTGGCAAAAGGCTTTACGCAAAGAGAAGGAGTAGATTACAATGAGACTTTTTCTCCTGTCTCATGTAAGGATTTCTTCAGAATCATAATGGTACTAGTTGCGCATTTTGATTTAGAGTTGCATCAAATGGATGTAAAAACGATATTTCTAAATGGAGATTTAGAAGAGAATGTTTACATGAAACAACCTAAGGGTTTTTTCATAGAGGGGAAGGAACATATGGGATGCCGTCTAAAGAAATCCATTTATGGGTTAAAGCAAGCCTCTAGACAGTGGTATTTAAAGTTCAATGATACAATTAAAAGATTTGGATTTAAAGAGAATGTTAAGGACAACTGCATTTATGCAAAGTTAAAAGTGGGAAATACATTTTCCTAATTCTGTATGTGGATGATATCCTGCTTGCTAACAGCGATGTCAGTCTACTACTAGAAACAAAAAAGTTCTTGTCCTCAAATTTTGATATGAAAGATCTTGGTGAAGCTTCTTATGTTTTGGGCATAGAAATTCACCGAGATAGAAAGAATGGAATGTTAGGACTATCGCAGAAGGCATATTGTGAAAATATTCTAAAGAAATACAATATGCGTGCGAGTAACGCCACACCTGCTCCCATAGTCAAGGGCGATAGTTTTGGAAAATTTCAATGTCCAAAGAACCAATATGAGATCGATCAAATTAAAGCAGTATCATATGCTTCGGCCATTGGAAGCTTACAGTATGCACAAGTGTGCACTCGCCCTGACTTAGCTTTTATCATCGGGGTACTCGATAGATATCAGGATAATCCAGGCATGGAGCACTAGAAAATGGTAAAGAAAGCTTTGCTTTATATGCAAGGCACAAAAGGCTTCATGCTAACATATAAAAGATCTGATTCTCTAGAAATAAGAGGGTATTCAGATGCAGATTTGCGGGAGATAGAGATGATAGAAAGTCCACGACAGGATATGTCTTTACTCTATCGGCAATAGTGGCTGCGAGATGCAACTATTGACTGTTTGGCGCTTCTCAAAATAGAAAAGTATATAGTGGCTCTCTGATTCTATTGGCAATTGAGCTTTGACGATGAAACATGCTCTATGTACTAATTCATGATGAAACGAGTAAAGTATAAAGTATAAATTTAAAAGTAAAGTTAAGATCAAGGGAGAGAATGTTAGGTTGATCTCCACCCGGTCGACCCCAACGGGTCGATCGATCCCTTGACCGAGCGCCCTGATAGGGGGCGCCCAACCTCCTCATGGTTGGTGGGCCCCTGTCGCCAACGCATATAAAGAGGTGGGGGCGGAAGCACTGCCAAGGCGCAGGTATACACGCCTATCCCTCTCTCTTCTCCTCTCTCTCTCTCTCTCAGATCGAACCCAATAGTACTACTGTGATTATCTAGACTAGAAGATCCAAAAGCAAATTTAACAATATTTTGTGAGGGTAGAATTGGGTGGCCGGTGCTATGATTTTATGGCTACATGTTTGTGTGTGTATTTTTTGTCAATATTGCATGCTCAAGTTTATAACTGCAACAACATAGCCCATATTTGAAAAAATAAACAAAATGTAAAGAAAATAGGCCAAAATGAATAGGTTCAGCCAATTGGGGGAGCTGTTGGGGCAGCCACGACATGTGTCCAAGCGCCCCATATCGCCATTCGTTTCAACAGGTGGGGCCAAAACAGATGATGCTATATGAAGAAACGAGGGTGGGGTCAGAGGGCTGATGAGCATCACCACCTTATGGACACGGTCAGGAAGGAAAGAGCCGCTTCGCACAGAAGTGCTCCCTCCGTTCAGATATATAAAATGTTTTAGCTTCATGAATCGAATGTATCTAAATATTTTAGCTTCATGAATCGAATGTATCTAAATATTTTTTAGTGTAGAGGTTCGTAGAAGTTTAAAGTAAACCTATACACTAAAAGGCACCTAGATACATTCATTTTGCAAAACTAAAATGTCTTATTATTCCAAACGAATGGAGTAGCAAATAGGAAGAGAGAAAAAAAGCAACAGAACAGCCCAAGCTCCTATAATTTTCGGACTACCAGTTTCCTATCACGGCAGGATTTTGGTTCTGAACCTGACGAGTTGCTGCAGATCAGCAAGATAAGCTACTCGTACCAGGACAATATGTTACAATACTGTGTATTGCACAACAGCTTGGAACCAGCTAAAAGGCATCCACAATGTAGTACTCCCTCAGTCCAGAAACAAGTGACTTTTCATGTCTAGATTCGTATGTGTCTAGACACATTGATACATGTAAATCTAGACAAACTTAAGTCACTTATTTCTAGACGGAGAGAGTAACAGAGTGTATGCTCAACACTCAATGATACCCTGTCATAGTTTTAATAAGTCGCAGTACAGAACCATCTCCAGATTATAGACAAGAATAAATTGGCGACTTACATTCAAGTATTCTAGGTATAAGCTTGATTGACAGAAACCAAACTGCTACTACTATAAAATTAAGAAACCTACCGAACAGATATCAGACTAGTTCACTGATAGCCGTTCCTCTCATGACTGCCCACTTGGCCGGTAAGACATGCAACAAGTTTAGCGTTGACGGCATATATGTTCCACGAAACCATCATCAGTCAAATATCTCTTGGGCTTCAATTTTGCTGTGTTGCCTGCAAGGTTTGGTCAAAGGTGTACCATTATCATGGAAGAGAAGAAAACCAAATAGTAAGATTGCAATGTCTTTGTCTTCTACTTCCTCTGTTTCAAAGTATAAGACGTTTTGGTAGGCTACCAAATTAGCCTACCAAAACATTATATTTTGAAATGGAGGTAGGACTGACTAGTAACTCTTTTCTAGATCCAACACAACATTTGTGCATATTAGCAAAGCAACAATGTATGTGTCATCAGTTACCACCACATAATGGTCTTCTAGTATTAAAAAAGCAATTTGCGTCTCGAAAAAGATCCCATGAAATTCTTTAAATCAATGAGGCCATATGTGCGAACACTAAGCACGCAAGTGCGCATACTGCATGCATGAAACATTTTAAAGAAAAACACAGCGTGCACTTACTGTTCATCCTTGGAGACTCTGTAATACTTCTCGGCAAGCTGCCTCTGACCAATAAGCTGAGCAAACCTCTCATCATGAGTGATTATAATCAGCTGGAAATTTTCCTGGCCTTTCCTGCTCTCCATTATTCTATTATGGTGCACACAAGAGAGATTCAGTTAATTGTAGAAGATTATGCCAAAAAAAAGCTAATGGTACAATCTCCAAATGATAATGAAATTGCCACGTTATACTGTACCTCAATAGGGCAGCAGCTAAGCTCTCTGCATTCGGCCCATCTAAATTGGTGGTTGGCTCATCCAAAGCTAATATGCCGCAATTCAGACAGAATGTTTCTGCCAGTGCTAGTCTGATTATAAGAGAAGCAAGCACCTGAAAAGCAGTGGAGATAACTTTGAGACATGATCCCACGTGCCTATCGAGTTTTTAAAATCGCGCTAGCAGTAATCAAACAGTGTATTGGTTAAAAACAAGAGTGCAGAGATGTCACAGTAGCTGAGTTTACACCGACAAAGAAAAAACCAATAGAGTTTACCTTCTGACCAGCACTGCATCGCCCTCGCATTTCTAGCTCAGCACCACCATTTTGCATGACAACCTAAAGGACAGTTCAAAATGTAAAATGTATCAGCAGTCCAAGCAAGTCAGTGAACATTTAGCTAGTTTAACTTACACGATAACTATATGATCGAGTGCCAGCACCCTCAGAATCAGAATTGATGCTTATGCAATCGATATCTTGACCTCTGTATGTCTGCTGCCATAATTCCTTTATTATTTTATTGATCTCCTCCATTTTCATGGTATGGAACCGCATAAGGGCCCTACAGAAATGCAAGTGTCCCATTGTAAAGAACGTTAATATGAATCACTATACAGGTAACAGGGATTTACTAGCAGAAGCAACCATATATTTTAGAATAATTTCTTAGAACTATCCTTTTTTGCCAAAATATTAACGACCACACACCAAAATAGTAGCTTCACATAATGCAACTCTGGTAATACCACGAAAGCAGCATGTTTTAGGATGTGATAGTCATGGCCACCATCAACAACACAATTTCCATTGCCCCAATTTAAGAAAATGAGCACCAAAATTGTCTTGTTGGCCATTGAAGGACTCAGTTCTTACAAAGCGTAGTTTTCTGAGACAATAATATGAAGGACTCTTGTTGACTGTTCTGCCATGTTTATCTTGGTTTCACATTTTCTTAATCTATCCTAGAAAAAAATGAGGCCTGCTATTTTGAAATTAGAGAGTAAAACTTAGCTCATGTTGGACACAGTTTCTTACAGACATATTGGTAGTGACTGGTGACTTCTACGGTTGGGTCATGTGATCTCAGATTCAACTTAGGAGCCAAATAGTAAAAGATCAAATTTGTTGTTACCATGTCAAGTGGGTGTAACTTATCTCTGTGTCTAGAACTAGTGTGCCAGTGGGAGGTATTATGGTTCAGTCTTATGGACCAACTCTGATGCCATGCTAGGTTGCATGCACCAATCACCCAAAAGCAAGTCCTTTGATACCATGCAGGGTTTATAGCTATCGGCCCATTTTTCTAGATTAATCCAGTATTATGTTTTCCTTTATTGAGTCACACATACTTCTATACAGAACAGGCCAGTGGTGACAATTTAAATAACAGATACTATGTGTTATTTTCATTCCTAGTGAAATTTGAAATAGGATTCAGTAAAGACAGGAGCACAGTTTGCATGAGAATTTGAAAATTGCAGTGTTTTAAAGTTAACAAAGTGTTTGACATGCACAAAATTGACAAGGATAGTTGACAGAAAATATGACATGCTGTGAAGAATGATGCTGTAAAGGGCAATATTCTCAGCTTATTACTCTACTACATTTAAGGAAAGTAAGTATGTCTTTAAGGCAAAGAATAAAAAAATATTACTTGTCGCAGTGAAGAGTACAATGTTCAGGAAGTCAGTACAATCTCTTGAGGTAACTACAGAAAAATGATAAACACGATGGTAAGAAATGACATTCTACTCACTTGTCCAAAGCAGCATAGTATCGGTCCAAGTCCTTATTTGCCATCTCAGTTGTCTGCAGCCACATCAGTTTGTTTATCAAGTAATAAGATCACAAAATCGCAGAAACTGACCCGGAAGAGCATGACATCTACCTTGAGTTGGAGAAGTTGGTTAAAATATCTCTTCTCAATATCCTTGTACTGCGTCTGTTTAAGCTCAAGTTTGTGCTTTGAAATATTACTTTGATAAACAGAAATCGTTCCTTGACACCTATTATACTGCAAGGATTGACGCGAAATCAAATAACATGGTCATCAGTCATACGTGATAGTCTCATACTAAGAGATGGAGTAAAATTATGGTGTGTGCTTGAACTTCAGAGTTAGCAATTTGGTGCTTGTACTATGAAAAAACCATTTTCATCATTCCGTGCATCAGGCAAGTCATCATATTTCTTGCTCTGCCAGTCTGGACTCTGATGACACGCTAATTTATCTAAGGGCTAAAACATGCATTTTCATAATACCAACCTAGGTGACATAACCCTGAAATTAAAGTATGACTGCATTTTTTTTTACTCTTAAGAAATGTATGTATTATTTGACCAAACATATTCATGATACCCTTAAGATTTGTAAGAAGAGAATGTCATCTTAGGCAACTTTATCAATTATTTGGAATGAAATAACCACAATACCTCTGAAAGAAGCCTTTCTTTTTCTTGAGCATGACGTTTAAGATCAGCTTCTATAGTAGACATGCTGCCGATGGAAAGCACATTATCTTCAAGTAACTCAATATCATGAGTAAGCCGATCCACGTCAGCCTTTGTTTTCCTGTAGTTCAGGTTGTCATCAATGTTTCTTTTGAACTGATCTTGGGTTCGCAATACTTCTTTGCTCCGGTCTAGCTCAGCCGATATGTCTTGCTTTCTTGCCTCATGCTTCTGTAACTGAGACAAGTTCAGCTTATGTTTTTCCTGCAATTCATTAAGCTTCTCCGCTTTCTTTGAATCCATGTACCTGAGAGGGTATTTGGGGGGCGAAGTAATTAATAAAAGTGGGACAAATCGAAAGAGCAGGGGTGAAAAAATATATACTCTTTGATTCGTTTGTTGAGAGTTCCAAGTGAATCGATTTCTTGCTGGAATCCCCTTTTTCTTTCTGCCAACTCCTCATACTCCTGCTCAAGCCTTTCCTTCAAAGCTTTATACTCTTGCAACAAGCTTTCTCTTTCTTCTGACAATGGAACAAGAGCCTCTTCTAAATGCTGCATCCACGAAAAATATAACATTTAGCGTGTATTATATTATCATGCACAAGCGCAAGAGTTACCCGTGTCAATGATACACTGAAAGATACACAATACGACGCAGGAGTACAACAGACAATAATGAGATCACGCCTTCAGGGTCAAAGTCTAGACCTGCTGTCACAAGTATAATGTACATGCACCAGTACTTTCCAAAGTTGGCCAAGTGAACCATAAGGCCATGACAGTAAACTTATCAAACTAGTTGGTGGGCAAAACATGATGACAGCACTTTCAGTTCCATATCAAACAATGGCCTACACAACTACTGGAAAAGTCACATATAAACCAGCACTGTGGTTGTTTTATACAAGTTTTCAAGTTGAGCTGTGTTATGAGCTTGAGTGTATAGCAAGGGGCAATGGAGGTGGACGCATGGTTTAGGGTTTGAGCACAAGCGGTAGTGAGGCCCATCCCAGTGAGCACAATGGGTTCCTCCCTGGCTATGACTCGCAAGAAACTGAGCAACTCCGAGTTGGGGCAACAGTCCTAGTTGGTCATAATGCTCGAGTCTTCCCAATTTATAGAGAGCTTCCCTAACAATTTTAGCCAAGAGATAATGAAACCAAATAACTAATCTGATACGAACCCAAACCACCCAAACATATAACGAAAATCACCACACAATACGAAACTAGAGATAGCTTGGGATAAGGACGCCTAGCAACTTGTCGCTCATGTCATGGCTAGTGGTTCCTAAGCGAAGGTGGTTACAGGTGCAGGCCTGGGCTTGAGCCTGCTCTGTACGTCAGACCCCAAAATGCATCTGTAACAAAGGGGGTGCGCTAGGATTCAGCATATATAGATTAATGGCACCTCCCAATGGCTTGCCTAGATAAGGGGAGTTACTCCTCGCCTCAAATTAAAAAAGACACGTCTCCATCTAACTACATGAAAATGTGGCACATGACGAAACTCAAATAGGGTAGGTCACAACAAAACAGAGACTTAAGGAACCATATTCCAGTAACGAAAATATTAACTGGCCCAGTTTTGCAGACAAATGGAGGTCAAATAAGTACCTTCTGATCTTGGTTCAGTTGCTCTTTTTCCTCAGCAATATGTATCAGATCTTGTTCAGCCTTTTTGAACTTATCCACTATACTTGAAGCACTTACTTTTTCTTCCCTGAGAGCATGCCACCGCATCTGAGCATTTGAAAGATCTTCAGTAAGTATTTTTTGTTGATCCCTGAGATGATCCACTTCACTAATCAATGTGTCCCTGCCAGGCAGATGTCGATAACCAACGTAGTTGAGCTTCCAAGCATGAGTCATATTAGAAGTAAGATATGTGCTGACAAAGTGATCAGGGTAAAAAGGTATCCATAAAAAACGTGTCACAAAAGTAAATTCCTTCTTTATTGACAAACCTGGAAAGCTTAAGCACTGGTATCTTTTCGCAGGGCCAACGCAAGAAACAATTATAGAAACACTTACCCAGAAAATGCTTTCAGAGATGTGTGAACAAACTTTCTCTAACTCCCTTCTAGAGAACAAAAGCAAAATGCCTGAGAAGACTAAAGCAAGACTGACAACAGCACAAATGCACCATGCATATGCTCTATGACCGAAAGGAGAGATGAAAGAGAGCTTGCTGTTCCTCTAAAAGCTTCTAGACTCGCTTGTATAGATATATGTGCAGCAATGTCTCCTCTACCCTTGAAATTTAACTGAGAGGTTCTTAGGAGTTAGGAGATGAACTTCCAAAATAGAAGATGCATCTTGTCAGCACGAGTAGTACTATCAACCCTTCGAAGCCCTGGGCCAGGATGTCACACTCCCCCTCTGTGCTCATATTTCCTGGTAATTATCTTGTAAATATTTACCACTTAATAAAAGCTTAGTCCCCCAACCCCTGGTACGGATACGAATGGTAAATTTGGTTGGATACCATGGATCAAGGATGGTGGAGGTGGCCAATTGGTAAGAAAGCAAGAAAAAAGAATGACGTACAGGAGCTTTACGATTAATTATTGCATGCAACACACCAAAAGAAACACACACCCTAAATAAGTCTCCTACACTCTGTTCCAATAAGTCAAAATAAGTTACTAGAACTAAAAGGATCTCCAATAGTAAAAGGGGTCGTTTTGCAAATTCCCTATGACAATGTGCATCAAGGATCTCAGTGATTTTAGTTGGTCGTATATCATGGAGGCAAGTTTGTTCCTGGTTGAAAATTAATACCTTGCCCTCTGCACAGAGCTCAGCTCCAGCTGAATTTCCTCCACAGATCTAACACCTTGGCCACGAGAATCAAGCTTATATTCAAGATCTTGGACTTGTGGTTCTAAGTCCTGTATTTCTTGCACATGCCTGTCGAGAGTCTCAATTGGATGTAACAAGACTTCCACTCCATCCCTGTCCATTTTTACTTGGGCAAGAACACTGACAAGCTGCAATGCATCAGTAATACAAGTCATAGCAAAATAGAAGAGTAATCATAAAAGATGGTTACGAAGATGGCACCTATACTGCTGTGCAAGTAAATAAGGTATGATTTCCTCATCGGAACTGTGTTTGCAAAAGGTTCAAGTAAAGTTTCCCAAGTGACAGTGCTCCTATCTAACATGTGAGTGTGACCTAGGAGATGTGCGAAGAAAATAATTTACCAACCCTCTGAAGAGGATGAAGCATTCCATAGCCTAGTCTCAAAGAGCAAAACATCTTCTCAAGTACCAAGTTCCATACTTATACAGCAATTTTATAGACTGATTTACTACAAGTTGACGTGGAAGAAAAGATAACTAGAATTATGCCTCAGGAGTGGGAAATAATTATTAGGATAGATAGTGGAGCTAAGAAATATTCTAGTCTGGAAGTAATTTGGTGAAGAGAAACACATGTCATATAAAGCATTAAGGCATTATGCTCTACTGCCTGCTATCCTTATTTTGTGTATGAGAATTAAAAATAAGGCTGTGCCAATAACAGATGACTAACATCTTCGAATGTTTGCGCCTTCTCACTTTCATCCGCCAAAAGTTGTTCCAAATCCTTCTCTGCTAAAGGTATAGTCTCTTTCCCCAGTTTCATATACTCATCATAAAGCCCATGGAGATCATCCAATTGCTTGAAAAAGTCTTCAGCGTCTGATTTCACCATTTCCAGAACCTTCATATGCTCTGCAGAACTTGTACCTGTTGCCCTTTGCTGAAAGATGCAACAGACGGTAACAACAGAAAAAGGTATCCATCATATGCAGAAAGCAACTCTAATTAAACATAAAAAACAGCATGCTACTAATTACTAGATCACCCACCTTCTTTACAAACCAGTCCTCTTCATCAGGTGTGAAAGCGCGATCACAACAAGGGCACTTGTGAGAATCACGGGCAATTTTTTCATAAGGGTCATACATTATTCGCATTCCCTTTGCAAGATTGTACTGACTGCATATAGGCAGAAAGCACTGAATTTGGGCATCGGCATGTAGATTACAGAAATAGCTACAATTATGGATACCTACTTTCTGTGTTTATCTCTATCGTCCATGGCATCTTTCAGGATCTTGGGATACGTGTTGATGTCAACAGAAACCTTAGTAATGGATTGAAGTTTCGTGTTCAGATGCTTTCTTTTGGCTGCACAAAAGACATTTATGATTGGCATTCAACATGAGTCCATAATACAGAACAGTATCGACGGACTACATAACTAAAGCATACAGCAGTTTTTGCTTAGATTTTTAGTGCATATCAATGTATTATTTCTCTTAGCTAGACACTTAAACGTTGACATAAGTATGCAAGCCAACTCATGATACAGTTTAACCCAAACAAATCAATCAACTAACAGTTTGCGTTATGCATTAGTTGGCTACTGCATTCATCAAACTGCAACATTAGTTACCATTACCTGCAAAAAGAACACTAGTTACCCTTGATCCCTATGTAGTGAGGATTAGAGGATTAGAATCACTACAAGGCCTATAAAATCAATCATGCCCAACAGTGCAATGTGGACATTTTTTCGACATGATACTTAAAATGGATCTTTCATATACTTCGTCTACATTCACTTTATGCTGAATAAGAATGTACAGTATAGATTATCCAAATTGTATTTAAGGAACAATTTCTATTGCATACGCTCCACTTAGTATGCATTGAATCTGTCATCGTTTCAAGGTAGCATCTCACCAAGATAATACATCCTTGATAGCAAGGAGACGTGCAGGTCTCAGATTCTGATTTTCCCAATTTCAAACATAATGGAGTTTTTACATGCTAAATTATGTCAAATAAAGCATTGCTAAGTTTGTATGAAATAAGTAAGCGTGCAGTGGTCATGTCTAAATTTACCATCCAAATCTTTTTGAAACTTTGACAATCGGCTTCTAGCACCATCAACTTTCATCTGAGCAAATTTCAACTGTTGTTCCGCTTCCTGGGATTTTGAGTTCAATCCATTGTAATCCGCATCTACAGACCTGAGTAAAGTCAAGTTATGTAGTGCCATTAGCAAACAAAGCACCAGAAAATATGAAGTGTCATATGTACTATTATTGCCTCTGTGATGGCACTCATGGCAGGATGGAAGCATAATAAATTACCAGTTCGAGAGCAAGTTGGGTGTGTAGAAATACATGTACCATTTTTGCATTGCCCATATCAGGGTAGCATAACATGTTATTAGTTCAAGAACATATTGGGTGTGTGGAAGCCCAGACACAGCATTAACAGGCTAAACCCTTAGATCACACATCCATGTGGACGTTTACAACTAACATGTGCACTTACACTGAATACATACACATTGCGCACATGATTGATCAAACTGTACCTGATTATAGATACTACAACTAACGGTCCAGTAAATTCCAACAGAATGAATAGAAGATCAATTGCATTGATGAAATAGTCCACATATTACATATTTACAGAGGCAAATTCATTTGAACATGAGTGAAAATTGGACATGTTATGTACTAGAAACTCATTGGGAGACGATTAAACATATCAATAAAGCACTTGGATACAAACCCAAAAGCTTGAGTAATCTCCTTCTTGAGATCCTTTTCAGAAGGAAGCCACTTAAGAACACTTTTAATTTTGTCCTTGTGTTCATCATATCTGCAATTTATATAATGTGTTATTTGAAAGGAAAAAACACTGGACAAATTGGTATTGGAATATAACTAACCACAAAATCATAATACAGAGAGAAATTAAAGGGGGGGGGGGGGCATACATCTTTTTACGTTTCTTTTTGCACTTTTCCAACTCATCCTTCTTTAGTTCTAGTTTTACTCTGTCATCAGCGTCATTACTTATGTTATCTTTCTCCCGGTGAAGTGTTTTTATCTTTTGATCCAAGGTATATATCTCTGGGCGCTTCTGACTTATAATCAAATCATAGTCTCTTTCTCCCAGGGCAAGTGTCTTCCTCTCAACTTCGATTTGCTGTTGAAATCACGGGATGGAACAACATAGTTATTTAAAATTAAGAATGTCAAACTTAAAAGAAATTCAAAGAATCTCAAACCTAACAGGAACCAGGTGGGGTGCAGTCTGGTGGGGTGGGGTGGGGGGCACAGATCATTTAGAGCATACAGCTTTTGGACAGTTGTGGTGAAACTGTCCAACACTGAGAAACTAACTATTTTATGGCACTCCCTCAGTTTCAGTATATCTGTCCTTTGTCTCAGGAAATCATGTTTCAATATATTTTTCCATTGATTTAATCGAGAGGGTAATTATTGCAATTTTGACATTGTACATCTATTTAAATGCTTATGGAATTGCCGATTGGTCATAGTATGTTATCTAAGATTATCTTTAATTAAAATTCTTCTTAGATTAAGTGCTTCCATGGTCTGTGTGCTGAGAACACACATAGTGAAGCCGCAGAGGAAGTAAATGAATGAACCTTGCAGACCAGTCAAGTACAGCTATACATCAATAAATAGTTCCAATGCACAAAAATAGCTAGGTCGAACAGATACCATATGCCGCTCCCTTTCATCAATACGGGCGAGATTATGCTTTGAAAGCTCCGTTTCGGCAGCATCACGTTCATTCACTTTATCTTTCATGCGCTTAGAAACACCTACCTGGAAGTGTTTAATGTATTTAAGAAATGGCATCTGATATACCAGTTGCATACAAGCACAGTGTTCTTTCCGTTACTAACCTGAGATTCTTTCTTAGATTGTATCTGGCCATCAACTTCAGAGTAACGAGCATTTACTCTAAGATAGCGTCCCCAAAGAAACTCTAGATGTGTGTCATTAGATTTCTGCTCAACAAAAGCAATTTGATCATTAAGAGACATACTTGATAAGAAATCAGAACTTCAGCATTGACTCATTCATAATTTACTGACGGTACTGGACCCAACGCTCTCAATATAGTATGGTAAGAAGCATATAACCATGGATGAACCAAGATGCAAAACAAAAATAGGCAACAAAATTAAGTTACTGGGTGCAAAATAAAGTGCACTTGCAATATAACTCCCCAGATATTAATGTTGGGCATGATTCCAGATAAAATCAGGAGCAGCTTCAGATTAAAGTGTTCACTTTTGCAACTAAGTTCCAAAATACAAGGAAGCAGTATTGGAACCTTCTTATCCTGCAAATCATCCTCAAGGTTCGATAATCTTCCTTTAATTCTGTTTGTAAGGTCCATGGCAGCAGCATCAGTAAATGGAGCATCAGGAATTTGCCCAAGATTATGTTTGGTGAATAACTTCGTGATAGCTGAGTCTCTTTTGTGCTTCACGGACATGTGAGCCTGAAAACGACATACTTGAATTTAGCCTCGTACCAGAATGTCCACTATTCGTTGTAAGGCCAGTCAAAAGAAAGTATCAAAGACTACAGCATTACATTAGCTTCTGCCTGGAGCTTTCCTATTTCAAGAGTCAAATCATTCATGGTCAGAGACAAGGAGGAGCTACTTGTCTTTTCATCATTCATCTCTCGTTCCAGTTTACTGATTTTCGTTTCCATTAATGTAATTCTTTCTTCAAATTTTGTCTGCCACTCCTTCAGTTCCTCGTCAGTATCTAAAGGAAGCAAGATAAACCATCATTATGCTGAGAAGGAGCCATTAGGCTCGGTGGCCGTGTGTGAAGCCAACAAAGACTGGGCCGACTGCCCACTGCCAGCAATAATCAATGGACCAAGCGGCTAAAGCAAGCCAAGTAATGGACCATATGCTCCAGTGATACTTGTTTTTGGAAGCCAAGGCCATGTACTTGTTTGCCATGGCCCAGGATGGTCATAACAACCCTCCGCCAAAGATTAGGCTGCTGGCATGATGAGGATTTGCTTACCTTCATTTTCCTCAGAAAGAGCTGCATACTGTCGCTGCTGAAGAGTAAAATATGTACTTCTAGCAGTTGCCTTGGTGCTAATTTGCTCCTGAAGTTTCCTCAATTCATCCATAGTTGTTCCTGTACGACGGATTTTGCTTTCGACAGCTTCGATGTTTGTTTTCAGGTCCTCCATTTGAGTTTTCAAGGCATCTGACTTCTCTTGATCTTGTGCAATACTGTCACGAAGCTGCGAACATAGGGGAAATTAAACTAAACTCTCCGGTGGAAGTGTAGAACAGGTAGGTTTTCAGTACAGAGTAAAGGTGTCCAATGTTGCTGCATGTGAATACTGACATGAGCTGGCAATTGCAATAACTCAAAAAAAGGCTGGTTCAGAATGGCAACAAACTATAAAAGGTAAGGGGACCATATCAACATACAACAATGATGAGAAAATTAAGGGTCAAAAGCCCCTCAGTAAAAAAGAACATGCACAATAGTTCATATGCAAATTAAAGTAATTTGGACAATGGCACAATATAGAAGGTACTACCTGGACCATTGATTTCTATGATAACATGTTAAAGATCACAAAAAAGGAACTGTATACTTCATGATGAATATAGTAATAACAATTTCTTCCTTCTCAAAAAGTAGTGAAAATTTGTACACTTATATATTAATGATCATACTTAAAAACGTATTATAAATGGTACCAATTCTAGGATGGCCTCTATTTGTGGTGGGAAAGTATAACCAGTGTGAGAACGAAATACATACATATGTTGTTGCTGCTACTCGACCACTATTTCTGTTATGGCATTAGTAGCATAGCTATAGCTAGAGTCTATTCCAATTATTACTGCAGAATTAAACAATTAGGGAAAATAGGGTGACGAGAGTTAGTTTAAATAAAGCCTAGTTGTGTGCTACAGATCTTGGAGTCGGTTATGGGTATCATGAATAGCAACTTAGTATTTCCAAGAGGCAAAAGCCACATATATACATGTACAGGAGGGAGGCCAAAGGCCAATGTGCAGGAGGCCAAAAGCCTTTCTTGTTCTCTCGGCTCCTTTGTTTACATTGTCTTCTTTGTAACAAATAATCAACTGCAGTGATTCTTGAGTTGGAGTTGTAATGCAATTGGCAAAGCTGGTCTGTTGCCAATGTTATTTTTATAAATACCAATGTTTCCAGTAGCGCCAGACTAATTTGCTACTTCTATATAGTGGCAATGTATCATGCACAGAAGATAAAATTACCCTGTATGCTTGATCTTTAAGAGTCTGAAGGTTCTCCAGCTTTAACCTAAAAGTCTTGATTTCTTGTGCTTGGTCCTTGTGAAGTTTCTTTATGACTTCGAGAGCTTTGGTATAGCTGTACATTGAGCATGGAAATTAACCTCTAGAGAAGTAGAGACTACTATTTTAAACAGATCACAACAATCAAATAAGAAAGTATTGGTATTGGTGGTCATAACTTCTTAATTATTAGTAAATAGTGATGCATTGATGTACCGGGTAGCAGAAAAGATGTCATCAAACTTTTTCTTAAGTGTTGACGGGTCCTGCAACGGCCAATTGGACTCATCTTGGTGCACAAATATAACATTCTCCAGTATAGCCTTTGAAACACCCATCAGGGCTGGAATCTCCCTATCCATATCAGCGCATCTGTAGCTGAGACAAACCTTCTGAACTCAACAATAAAAATGAGGCTATGAGTTGAAAGAACTTTTCAGCAGTATTCCAGAAAAACAACCCCTTCGTATTCCTACTACAAATTACTTAGGATAAATCAAATAGAAGTTGTGAAAATTATATTGTCTAGACTCTAGGTTCAAATGGATGTACATTTTCTATGTGCAAGAATTGTGTGAAGGTGTGAATATAATGTTCAAAAAACATAGAAACGTAGTAAAGAATATTTTCTATGGTGCAAACATGGCAAGGAACAAAGGAAATCATATGGCCGTTCAGGCAATTTACATGGTTCACAAGACATTTTGAGTTTTCTATTGATTCGAGCCTTTTGACATACTTCCATCCACATGGGGTAACAGAGTATTTAGTTTCTCTTCTGCTATACAAAGCGAGAGAAGGAAAGCTTCCAGCAATTGTTACTTTATAAAACCATTTGAAACCACAATAAAGATACAAATATTTAATAGCTCCAAAAGGCAGGAGTAAGAAGTAGAACTCCTGACCACACACCCACTGGACAAATTGCATAGTCATCGGGGTATTCATGAGCCTCTGTGTATGTAAACATGGGGGCAGCATTACTCCATCTTAGCTCTTGAACAGAGATATGCACAGGAAATATAAGTTTAAACTACGAGAGGTGATTGGTGTGTTCAGGAACTCGTATCATTTAAGTGATACTCGAGTCAGAAACTGCAACAGATACTAGTTTTATTGTGGGGGGCTGCTTGCCTTAGTGCCATAAGCCAAATTTAAGTACCTTATGAGAATACAAATAGAGCAAGTTAAGGTGTCAACAACCTTTTGTGCTGAGTTTGGCACAACATGGAGATTCAAGCATAGCCCATATATCGATAGAGCAGAATTAATATAGCTGATTGCAAAATGCATATGAAGCAACTTTAAGGCCAAAGAGGGGCGGGGGGGTTGACCTCGCCCGTGTGCGGATTTATAGTCTGGAGAACACTCTCGATAGCTTTAAACTCCATCTTTGATGCCTTCTGGGTAAGCTGGAAAGAGCGGATGCAGACCACATCCTTTCCTGCTGCTGTCTTAAAACGCAGCTTAATTTGTCCTTTTGTTTCAGTTTCACCTGCCACCTAAATCCCACACAACCAACAAGTACAAAAGTAAGAACCCAAAAGAAAAAGAGTACAAAATAGTAAAAGAACAGCCCTAACATAGTGAATAGGGATTTCTTGCTCCTGAGCTCCAGTGATCCCTTCATCATTTATTTAAACAAAGTAGAAAATCATATTTACAAGTTTCAAAAAAAACTGAAAACAATTCTGGATGTAGTCAATGTATCCTACAAACGTCAAAGATCTGAATTTGGAATATTTTGTATTCTGAGCTATAAAAAAAAAGTATGCATCTGAGTTTAGTTAACAGTGCATATTTTCAGAACTCCAATTTTTACCAGATTTTGTCATTTTTTGTGTAGCCCAGAATTCAAATAATTCGGCATTGCAATTTTGCATCAAAAAAATGGCAAATACAGCAAACCCAACTACCGCTCTAGCACACCACGATATCCACAAAGTCCAGAACCTCTCTGACTGACCAGAATCAAACCTCCGGAGTAGCAAAACTCAATACACTCAGCCACACACACACACACAGTACCACCACCACCATTCCCAAATTAGCAAAACTCTGCTAGTCCAAGCCACCAGCAATCGAGCATAAAACCTTATGGGGAGCATTGAGACCCTTAATATTGAACGGTGAGGTGAATGAGGACCGCGTATCACCTTGGGATCGTGCACGAAGGTGTGGCCGGAACGGGAATTGGGGGGCAACTCGCCGGTGCAGGACAGCTTTAGGCACTCGATGATCGTCTGCGGAAACCCAAAAAAAAAATCACCAAGCCGTGCATCCATCAATCGGCGCATACATATGTGATGGAAGGGAAGGTAGATTGGATCGGTGGGCATACGGTTTTGCCGGCGCCGTTAGGGCCGACGATGAGGGTGAGGGGCTTGAAGAAGGTGATGACGTTCTTGTTCTCCGGGTCGAAGCTCCGGATCCCCTTGATCAGCATCTTGTCCACCGTGCTCATCTTGCCTCCCCGAAACCTATTCCTCCAACTCCTCCTTTCTCCGCCCCCTCCTCTCTTGCTTCGGTTCCCTCAAGTTCTCCCCCGCCGTCTCTTGCGTTGCTGCTTCTGCCGGCGGCTACAGTAACCTACCAGCGGGTTGCGTGGTGGCATCCATCTATTGCTCCGCCATGGACGGGGAGACGGGGGGAGGACGAAGGTGGGGAACTGGGGAGAATGGTAGGATGGCGATGGGGGATTTTGGCCTCCTGGGGTTTAGGGTTTAGAAAATGATAGGCGTGCCACAGATTAGTTTGGACCTTTATAATTCCCTAAAAAAAAAGTTAGGACTCTTAGGGCCGGTTTGATTCAAAGGAATTTCAAAGGATTTGTGAAGGATTTTATTCCTTAGGAAATATTTTTACGTTGGTCGTTTGATTTAAAGGATTACAATCCTTAGGAATTCCTTCAAAGGATTCCTTTGCCCTCTATTTTGTAGGAAATTTTCTATCCACTACAACCTCATGTTAGAATTCATTTGCTTTTCCCGTGATTCAAACACGTACTTAATCCAAATTCCTGTAGTTTTATATTTCTATAGGATTCAATAGGTCATGTCACTTAAATCCTATGATTTTTATATTCATGTGTTTTGAGAATCCTGCAAATCAAACGAGCCCTTAGAATTTATCACACATTACACCAATTCCTAATTTGCCCTATTTTTTCATTTTATAGGTATATTATAATTTTTTAACTCCTAAATACATTGTGAAATAGAGTACCTGGCTCGACCGAACCAAGTCTGTTCCATCGATTCAACCAGCCAGCTCCAGTTAGCTTGTGCAGCGAAGAGAAACATAGGAGATGGAAAATACCCTCCACTGCACCGTTGTTCCTATATATATGCTTCGCTTCGATATGCACTGGAATAACCAAGTTGATTGATCAGATTGTCATATATTTGTTGGATATTTCTCTCACTACCTTCACACTTCTTACTAACCAAGGGACGTGTAACAAACATGGCTGAAATGGCGGTGACATGAGTACGGTTGTTTGGTTTGCGTGAGAAAAGCTAGCTACACAATGCATGGCGAGGGCTCGTGCTCCTTTGGTACTAATTTCTTGAAATAGCCTATGAAAAATTTCACCTTTTTCAGGTTGCTTAATGCATATTTCTTGGCTAACCACATTTTGGTTCAAATTCAGAAGACGCATAAGGTGCATCTGGCTTTTACTAAACTTCAGTTAAGATTCATAATAGACGCTATTTTTTATGGAAGCACAATGCATGTTTCTTAGTTTTTATGTGGATGAGGGATGTTGCATGTGCTTAGTTTATACTCCAAGGAGAGGAGCTGCCTCAAATAGTTTTTGTGATAGTGCAAGAATTTCTGCTCCTATTTATTTATTGAAGTAGCCAATTTCTGATTTCATATGGGGTTTTGCTCCGGAGGATTTAGCATCCTCTCAAACCTTTGCTTCCCTAAGAATATGCGTGGTGAATGTTGTCACCACTCGCTAAGCCATGTTGGCGTTTATGACCATACCAAGCAGGTATACTTATGTGATGTAAATCACGTGCATGTTACTATCGGTATACTGGACTTATAAAATACAAAAAATCTAGCCAATCAGTCTCTCTACACAATTTATATATATTATCGCATTGCAACAAAAAAAAAAGCAAACAAGCAAGCAGGGGCAAATGCATCCAACAAGTTTAGAATGGTAGAACCATGTTTGACTATAAATAAGGTAAGGCTTGGTGTTATATCTGCTAGCATTATCAATTTGTAATGTTATCGAGTGTGATGTAGCTCCGTTTTCTTGCTCTCTTCTGTTCTGCTATGCTGAAATTCAAACATGTTTTACTGAACTGGTCTACTTATGTTTCAGGATGCTCATGTAAAATTTTCTTAGAACGATATTCATATATCGTACTCCCTCCGTCCAGAAATAACTGCTTGAGTTTGTATAGATACGAATGTACCTATATACTAAACGTGTTAGATACATTCAAATCTAGACAATCCTAAGTTAGTTATTTCTGAATGGAGAGAGTACAAATAAAATGATCGGTTCATCACTGATCGGTGATGAAATTATTAGTTTGTGCAGATTGTCTCGGCCCACTAGGTGTAGTTGATCCTGCTAATTCAAAGGTGAATTTGTGTTCAGATGATTGTTTATTTGAGTTGATCCACAGGCATCTTGCAAGGGTATTAGGAGGTGCTCTTAACACTACAGTACAAGATTCTGATGCCTTGGCTACTCAAGAGCTAAATCAACTGCTAAAATCTCGATCAGAGTCTCCCTAAACAATTATTCGTCATGTATAATTAATTGTAAACCATATTTAAACCGGGTTAACATCTGCTATATATTGAAGAAAAGCCATGGCATAGGATCCATTCATAAGTAGGTATGTACTTATAGTAGATCGCAGATATATTCTAATTGTTCGTTTTATTTTTCAATTTTCCAGAACTCTTCTATCTAATGTAGGGTTTTGGTGAAATTTCATGTTTTGGCAAGTTTAGGTGTTAGAGTATTGTACGTATACGATTGTTATGGTAGTTTAGGATAGTTAGGACTCTAGCCTAACTTGACTTGTACTCTAAAATGATCCCTGTACGTCTATATATATTCGCCCACGAGGCTCAATAATACATCCAACATATTACGCCAATCTCATAATCTTACATGGTATCAGCATAAACCGATCTAAAACCTAGCCTCCGCCGGCACGCTTTCGCCGCGCTGCCCCCGGGGAGGTCAATCTCCATGATCTCCGCCGGGGGCCGCGCAACCCGTACGCAGGATTCGTCCATCGATCCGTGATCGGCCACCCTGCAAGTCTTTTTTTCCGATCTCTTGATTGGTTTTCTTTTTTGGTTTACCGATCTTAGATCGGATTGTGTCGCCCTCCACCTCCGTCATCATCGCCGTGCCTCTACTCCGACCATCGGCACCGACGATCTACACCGTGCTTGTGCGCCTGGCCTCTCCGTTGTCCCGCCTGCCTCGGCAGGATGTTGCGGCCTCACGACAGGCTGTCGCGCACCGCGGACGGCTGCTATGCCTTCCTTGGAAGGCTGCCGTGGCTGCCCCCCTTGGATCGTCTTCGTCTTCATCGTCCGGGACTTCACCGACAACGCCACCATCGACTCCGATCTACGCGTCGTCCATACCATGGCGCATACAGCGCACCGTCGGTCTGATCAACCGATCCCGCGTCTGTCTACGCCAAGCACGTCCTTGAGCACGCGCCTACCACCGATCAAGCTACGGGCTGCCGCTGCGCCCGAGGTTTGGTCCATGCTACCGACTTCCAACGCGCCTTTTTTGGCGTGTACGTCGCTGGTGGTCTCCCAGCCGCTGCACCGACTTGCGCCCTGCAGCTATGCCGCCCCCTCGGGTCATAGCGTCGCTGCACGTAGTCTACTTCGTCGTCCTAGTGCATCGACGTCCTCGGCTTTTACCGCGCCTACTCCTACAGGCGTGGATCGCCGCCGTCTGCACGTGGTCTTCGTCATGTCGCCGGGTTCTTCTTCGCCTACTTCGAGTACCGCCGCCGCACCTCTCTAGGCGTCCAGCATGACCACTTTAGGTCGCCGTTGGTTTCGCCGCCTTCTATGTCTTCTCCATATCGACCTCGTCGGCATCGTCATACGATACTGGCGCACAGGTTCATGATGGCAACTACCCCTGCATGCCTGGTACTGGCAACACCGGTGCGTGCCTTCGTCCTCGACGCGTTTCCGAGTCTGGCAAACTCGCGTCGGACGCCTCGTCTTCGTCGGCATGATAACGTCTTCTTCGGCATCGACACCTTCCTCTACGACTGCCTCGACCGCATCAGCGACGCATTCTTCTTGGCATACTAGGTTCTGGCAGAACCAAGATGTGCCTTCGTCCCCGAAGTGTGCCTAGTTCTGGCAAACTTTGGCGCCGATCGTACCCGACGGCTCGGACTGCATCGACTCCGGCATTGATCGACACCTTAGACCTGCCTCGACGCGTCTCCGTCATCCTCTTCGCGTACTATGCGCTTGCTGACATGGTTATACCCTACGGGTACATGGTCTCAGCATACCTGGTCTAACCCAAGGAAGGCCCACGGAGGATATATGCCGGCCCATGAAGACTTCCGGGTGGCCCAGGCCCATAACGCCTTCGGATCCTTGGAGAGCAAGACTAGAGTAGATAGAAAATTCAAAGGGGTAAAACCCTAGAACCTATAACCAACTAGGACTATGCCCGGGACCTGCCTAAGTCTATATAAAGGCCAGGAGGGCACGGCCTAAATCTCTCGACTCATACTTTCGCATACGCACCACCACGCCAGATCGAATCTGCGCACTCTGTAACCTATGGTTCCGCCGTAATCAAGAGCAGACAAGCAGGAGTAGGGTTTTCCCTCCAGGGGCCTGAACCTGGGTAAATCTCGTGTCCCCTGGTTGCTTGTCTGTTAACCGTGCCACGATCTCCAGCATCCCCATCTTCTCCAAAACCCAAGTCCATAACAATGGGCATTGACGAGTCGAAACCTCGTCAATTGGCGCCGTCTGTGGGAATCGGGGCTGCTGATTGTGTGATCGTGACGGTCCCGACCCGATCGATCTACAACTATGCGGCGACGGAGAGTCACCTCCTCTTCGGCGCTTTTGACTTCACCGCTCACTCGCCGGCCACCATGAAGGACTTCGAGACCGTAGGCAACGGACTCGAAATCTTGTTCGGGAGCTTCGCCCAGTGGGACAACTGGCACCCTCCGCCTTCCTGAGCGGGTGCCCGTGCCATCAATCAGGCCCGCCTCATGGGCTCCACACCCTGTGCTGCGCACATCACCATCGACAGATGAGTCCTACGATAGCAACAGCTGCAACTCTGATCTGTGCGATCCACCTTCGGATGAAGGGACCTACGGTTCCGGGTCCGAAAGCTGCGGGCAAAGAATGACCAATCTGGCGCTACCAATGCGCGCGATCATCCGTAACAAAGAACGCCTAACCCGCCGCCGAACACGAACCCCAACCCGCAGGACAGAAACGGCGGAAACCGCGGGAACAGAAGAAGCCAATCCCCCCACCCGAAGGGGAAAACAACGGCCACGTCATCCAACTTAGCAAAGAAGGATGGGTCCAGGCACGCCGCGCCGTAGCAGGCGACATAGTCCTGCCTGTAGACTCCTCACGTGAACTACTGATGGCATACCATTACCTCCTCATCGAGGAGCATAAGAAGCAAGTCAAGATGCAGGAAACACTTGACAAACGCAAGCAAGCAGCCTCTGAGTCCAGCGCGCGACGAGCTGCGCTCTCCGCCATGGCCCCCGGCTCTAGCACGAACGGAAACCAAGGAAACAAGCATCGTTCATGGAGATGGATGCCGACGGCAACATCATCCCGAAGACACCACAAGCTGCGATCATGGCAGCCACCGCATATATCGCGGCCCACCAACCTCCGGAGGGGGACCCGAAGAGAGCCATGCATAAGTCCGCACTCACCGGACTCGGACTTGTCAGAGCTGCGCTCCACGAAGACGCTCCTGCGGAGCCGAAGAAGAAAGCTCCGGCCAGGCGCGACCGGAGTCCCACCCCTTCATCCGAAGAGGAAGAGGAGCACGACCTTCCTCGAAGGAAGAAGAGCTCGCGTCACCATAAACGCAACTACGATGCCAGATACGCGCTTACACAGCGCAAAATCGACAAAGCACGAGCCAAACGTGCATGCTCGTCTGAATCCGAGATGGACGAAGACGAAGGAGAACTCTGTGGAGCCCGATGCTTCAGCAGATCTATTCGGCGAACACAGATGCCACACAATTTCAAGCTTCCTTCGGATACTCCGAAGTTCAACGGCACGCAAGACCCAAAATCCTGGCTAAGTGACCATCTATCATCCATCAAGCTGCACGGCGACAACAAAGAAACCGCCATGCAATGCCTTCAGCTGCAGCTGACAGGCGCGACGCGGGTCTGGCTCAGCAGCCTATCATCAGGGTCCATCCAAAGTTGGGAGGAGCTAGCTTACAGCTTCATCCGAAATTTCAAAGGCACCAGCAAGAGGCCCGCCTCAATCGAAGAGTTGCGAGCCTGCACTCAGAGAACGGGCGAATCTATTCGCTCGTACATACTACGCTGGTCTACCACCAAGAACTCCGCAGCACACATCTCCGAAGAGAGGGCCATTGACGCCTTCAGGGACGGCGTCAAACGCCGAGATTTCAAGGAGGATCTTGGGCGCGTCAAGCCCAAAACACTTGACCACCTCATGGACATCGCCAACAGGTGGGCAGACGGCGAAGATTGCATTCACCGAGCACAATCGGATGAAGAGGACGACTACGGCCGAAGACGGGAACGCCGCAGCAAGAGGAGATCGCACGTCTACGAGGACCGCGACGGACCCGACATGGTCGCGACTACGCCGACCGCCGCAACGACAATACCGCAATAATGCGGAGGATACCGGAGGAAACTTCCATGACAATGACGCGCACAGCCGTGGGTGGCAACGCCGACCGCGATAACGGACCCAAAGATACAACAAACTTTCGGGTCCATGCACCATCCACTTCTACATCGACAAGCAAGATGGCAAAATAAAGCCAGACCATATGCTCAAGGATCCGCCATGAGTTCCAGAAACTCAGCGAAAGCATGGTGCAGATGAGGCAACAAGCCCCAACACCTGCGTTCGGAAACCCACCTGCGCCCGGCGAAATAGCGCTCGGAGCCCCTCCACCGCAGCCTATTGGAGGCCCAAACCAACCAGTCGCACCAGCGCAGAACAACGCTGGGAACGGGTATCCCCCACCGAAAGGAGCACTAAATATGATCCAGAAGGAGCGCCCCACGAACAGGGTGTAGAAGAAAATCACCCGACAAATCAACTTGGCTGTGGCAATTCCGCCTGCAATCCCTGAGTACCTCAGTGGATCGGAGTCCTGCATCACATTCACTCGCGTGGATCACCTTGCGGATCCCTCGCGGTCATGCCGCTCGGTGCCGAGGCGCAGATCGGAGGCTTCGAGATGAGTCGCGTCTTCATGGACGGCGGCAGCGGCATCAACCTAATGTTCGCAAGAACTCTAGCGGCAATGCGGATCCCGCAATGCAGCCTGGAACAGTCAGACACAACGTTCCACGGCATCGTTCCAGGGAAGGGCATATTCCCCCTGGGCAAGATAGGGCTCGACATCATCTTCGGGAAGCCGGACAACTTCCGGCAGGAGCGACTCGAATTCGAAGTGGTAGACTGGCCATCACAATACCACGCCATCCTTGGGCGTGTAGCATTCGCAAGGTTCCTGGCTGTCCCACACTAGGCATACCTACTACTCAAGATGCCAGGGCCGAAGGGCGTCATCACAGTCCACGGGAGCTTCACCCGATCGGACCAATGCGACAGGGATTTCAACAAAATCTCCCAGTCTTTCGGCATGCAAGACGAACTCGTAAGGCTCCGCGAGGTGACGGACAACAGGGCACCCCCAGTCACAAGGCAAAACGCACCTGACATGTCGTTCGACTCCACCGTCAACACAAAGAAGGTGCAGGTCCATCCGACTGACGCCTCCAAGACGACGCTGATCGCCAACGACCTTAGCCCCGCATAGGAAGGCGCGCTCGTCGAATTCCTCGGTGAGCGCTTGGAAATCTTCGCCTGGTGTCTTGCGGACATGCCAGGAGTTCCCAGGGAATTCGCCGAGCACGCACTCAACGTCTTTCCAGACACCAAGCCAGTCAAGCAGTCCATCCGGAGACTGTCCGAACCACGAGCCGAAGCCATCGGCAAGGAAATCAACAGATTACTCGCTGCAGACTTCATCAGGGAAATCAAGGAAAGCGAGTGGCTGGCAAACACAGTCATGGTCCCAAAGAAGGACACGGACATCCTACGGATGTGCGTGGATTTCACGTCACTAAACAAGCATTGCCCAAAGGACCACTTCCCTCTTCCTCGGATCGATCAGATCATCGATTCGACTGCAGGTTGTGAGAAACTCTCCTTCCTCGACACCTACTCAGGCTATAACCAGATTCGACTCAAAGTCGAAGATTAGGAGAAAACGGCGTTTATCACACCATTCGGAGTATTCTGCTACAACACAATGCCCTTCGGGCTAAAGAATGCAGGTGCTACGTACCAGCGATGCATGCAGGCCTGCCTCAAGGACCAGATCGGACGCAACGTCCAAGTCTATGTTGACGACATAGTGATAAAAACCAAAGAGGGAAGAACACTTATCGACGATCTCCGCGAGACGTTCGACAACCTTGATCGCTACAGGATCAAGCTCAACCCGGAAAAGTGCGCCTTCGGCGTCCCATCGGGTCAGCTGCTTGGGTACTTCAACTCTCAGCGAGGGATCGAGGCGAACCCGAAGAAAATCAGAGCCATCATGGCAATGGAGAAGCCGAAAAACCTCAAAGGCGTCCAGCAGCTCGTAGGGCGAATAGCGGCGCTAAACAGATTCATCAGCCGCATGGGCGAGAAGGCCCTGCCATTCTACCAACCGCTGCGCAAGGCAGACAAGTTCGAGTGGACACCAGAAGCCAACGATGCATTCGAAAGCCTCAAGCGGCTCCTCTCCACCTCGCCCATCTTGGTCACGCCAAAGGAGCGCGAGCCTCTACTGCTGTACATAGCAGCCACACACCAGGTGGTCAGCACCGTACTCGTGGTCGAACGACCCGAAGAAGGCAAGACCCACGGGGTGCAGCGCCCAATTTACTACCTCAACAGGTAATCGACACCAACAAAGCAGGTACCCTCACTACCGTAAGCTCGCCACGACGTGTTCATGATGGCTCGACTACCGAGCCATTACTTCCGGAGCACCAAGTGATGGTCACAAGCACCCCGAACAACATCTGAATAATCCAGAGGCCACAGGACGCTGGCCTGTGGGGCATCGAGTGTCAACCTTGGACATCGTCTCACGAAGCTCATAATCAAATCTCAAGTCCTTCCGGACTTCCTGGTACATTGGATGGAGCTGCAGCTGCCAGACACCCCAGATATGTCGCAGTCATGGACGATGCACTTCGACGGCTCCAAGCGAGAAGCTGGAGCAGGAGCGGGGGTCATACTGACCTCCCCGCAAGGCGACACGATGAAGTACGTCCTTCGGATGAAATTCCGAGCTTCTAATAATGAGGCCGAATACGAAGCCCTCATCCACGGCATGAGGATGGCAAAGATATGCGGCGCAACGCGCCTGGTCATCTACGGTGACTCCAACCTCGTCGTCCAGCAGACGATGAATGAGTGCGACGCACACGCCGAAAACATGATCGCGTACCGCGCGCTCTACAACGCACTCGAAGGAGAATTTGACGTTGCGAGGCAGACGTTGGAAGAGAAAGCAACGAGGAAGCCGACAGACTCGCCAACATCGGCTCCACCTGCGCGAAGGTGCCACCAGGTGTGTTCCTCGAACAGATCTGCGTGCCATCCATCAAGCGGAAATTCCCTAAGGGGTCACCCGAAGAAGCAGAACACTCGGGGGCTACGCTACCCGAAGGACATGAAGGACCCGAGAAACTGGACACAGAAGTCGCCATGGTAAACCTAATGCAGGTCATGGCAGTCGAAGAAACTTGGACGCAGCCATACCTCCAGTTCTTGTTAAATGGAGAACTGTCTGACAGCCCGACAGATGCCCGGCGCATCTCTCGTCGGTCAAAAGCCTTCACCACCATCAATGGCGAGCTGTACAAGCGCAGTATTACGGGTGTACTACAAAGGTGTGTCACCATCGGTGACGGGAAAGCCATCCTCCAAGACATCCACGAGGGCATCTGCGGCCATCATGCAGGCAGCCGCTCCCTAGTCGCCAAAGCTCTACGGGCCGGATTCTCGCCAACGGCCATGAGCGACGCAAAGGACATCGTCCGAAGATGCAATGGATGCCAACGGTTCGCCGACAAACCGCACGCACCCGGGTCCGAGCTCAGACCCATACCCATAGCCTGGCCTTTTGCTCAATGGGGCCTCGACATGATCGGCAAACTGCCAAAGTCCTCAAAAGGGGGACACGTTTACCTCCTGGTCACAGTCGACAAATTCACCAAGTGGATCGAGGCCATGCCCGTCACCAACCAAAAGGGCAAAACTGCCGTCAAGTTCTTCGAGTCCATTGTCCACAGGTTCGGCGTACCGCATAGCATCATCACCGACAACGGATCGAACTTTATCTCCAAAGAATTCCAGGACTTCTGCGAAGGCCTTGGGATCAACATAACATACGCCTCAGTGGCACACCCCCAAACGAATGGGCAAGTGGAAAAGGCCAACGGCCTAATCGGCGCTGGCATCAAGAAGCGCCTCATAAGTCCACTCGAACGGAAAGCAGGAGCCTGGACGAAAGAGCTACCATCCGTCCTATGGAGCTTACGGACCACACCAAACAGCTCCACAGGCTACACACCGTTCTTCATGGTGCACGGAGATGAAGCCGTGCTACCAGCCGAAGTACGTCACCAGGCCCCCCGGGTCGTCGCTTACAGCAAAGCCGAATTCACGGCTGCACTCGAAGACGCCGTTGACACACTCGACGAAGCAAGAGACATAGCAGCAGCTCGATCAGCGGTGTACCAGCAGAGTCTCCGCAACTACTACCACGCCGCGCTGCCAAGGTCCTTCGTCGAAGGAGACCTGCCTTGCGACTCAAGCAAGAGCGACCGACGAAATTCGAGTCACCATGGGAAGGACCCTACGTCATCACCGAAGTCATCCCAGGTGGCGCCTACCGCCTCAAACACGTGGAGTCTAGAGTCGCATACTCCAACCCATGAAACATCTCGCACTTGCGACGATTCTACCCCTAGCTACCTACCCCCTTTACTTTCAATAAGGCTTTCAGCCAAGGCTATTCAGCCGAACAATGTACTCCCTCCATTACGATATAAATAAAGCTAAGTGTCTCGCCCCAAACTCCAGTTCATTATTTGCAACTCTACTTTACTTGCAGAACGCACTCGGGGCTCCCCACCTCACGATTTAAATCGATCGAGGATCGCGTGTACACCTGAGTAGCTGACAACGTTAGGCAAACGAAAAGGACACATACTCAAACAAAGCACTGCGTGCTTACAACAAACAAACCTTTACAAAGGGCACAACACGCCCGGTCGAAATATACAAATTTTACATTTATCTCTTTTTACAGGTACTACCTATGTTGAAAAATAACCTGAGCATGCTGCTCAAACAAATCTACGACCTGTTCGGCATACTGCCTTACAGCTGCGTAATGTGGCCGCATGTCCCACTCACCACCATCCGGCCGAAGAGGTGGCCCAGCTGCCACAACAGCCAAATCTACATCAGGCCGGTGCAGCCTCACAAGAGATAACACAGCCTTGACTCCGGCGACGAGCTGTTGCCGCACCAACTCCTTGACATTGCTTATGCTACGAAACTTCGACAGAAGACCCGCAAGGCTCGTCGGTACGGCATCCAAAGGAAACATGACGTGCAACACCGATGAAAGCGATGTCTGCACTTGGCGAAGCACCCGTGAAACTTGATGCACACGATCCTGCACCGTCGCCAGAGCCATGGCGTGATCACGATCCATCCAGAAGAAGCCGCCAGCCTCCATGTCCTGCTGAGTCAAGCAATTGACCCGAACAGCGACACGCTCTTTCTCTTCCCTAGGAGCAAGGTTAGCACCTGCGACATTTGCACAAAATAAGAGGCAAATCCAGCAGGCTCACTCGAAGAATTGAGCTGCAGCTCGAAACAAAGAACAACTTACACTGAAGCTGCTCAGACAGCCAAAGCAGTTCCGCCATCAAGTACTCCTCTCTGGATGCACCACGATCCGCCTTGGACTTCCAAACATCGGCATGACCTGCAGAACGAGCAACTCCCTCCGCACTACGACACGGTCCCAAGAAAAGCGAGTTGAGAAGGATCATCCAAAGATGGCTGCTACCGCAGCGAGGTGTCAACAGGGTCGGCACCCGAAGGAACCTAGAACAGCAGGAAAGCAAAGGACACAAACATTCAGACAGTGGTAGAAGCACAACTCAGGCGAATTCATTAAACATATAAGGCCACTACATGGCATAAGGACTGTGTTCTCCAAAATATTTACAGCAAAAGCAGACTACAAACTATCCTACGTCTACAACGTCTAAGACGCGGCACCCTGAGTCGCCTCGGAGCCGGACTGCCTAGCTTTGGCCACGCCGCATGGTGCATACTCGACAAAGAAATCAATGAGCTTGGGCCCATATCGCTTGCAATGGCGAGTAGGCAGCAAAGGCTACCTCGGATCCATCTGCGGTCGTCGCATCCGGAAGTGATCCGGCGATCCAGCTCGCTTAGCCAAGGCCATAGCCAGCCGACGGACGCGCCGATGCCCTTCTTGCGCTTATGCGCGCAGCGCCTTGCCGACAGAGCCTCCGCCAGAGCATCCACATCATCGAGGGCCACGCCCTTAGGGACAAGCTCCTTGTAGAAGTGGCCAAGGACCTCCTTCGCCTTGGCAAGGGAGCTAACGACGGTGTTGCAGCGATCTTCGACCGCCACAGTAGCATCATCTAGAGCACTCCCGTGCTCTAGAGCATCACAAAACTCGATACTGCGGCATCTGAGACAAAAAAAAAGGAGAGAAGACATGAAGAAAAGCAGTACAGACGAAGACAGGAAACACGAAGAAACAAACACAAATATAGCACTCACCCGAAATAGCCTTGGCAGCAGCCATGAGCTTCGCCGCCAACTCTGTTTCACGAGCAGCCGCAACAGTGGCCAGCTGCTCCTCACGATCCGCGGCCTCCTGCTGCAGACGCTCCTTCGCTTAGGCTGCCTTAGTCAGCTCTATCTCGAAGCGCTCCTTCGCGCCAACGGCAGCCTCGGCCTTCTGCTCCGATTGACCAAGGCTCTTCTTGAGAGCTTCGACCTCACGGAGAGAAGTATTATGCTCCTCTGCATTCAAAACAAGCAAACGTCAGAAAGCAGGACCGGAATAAACGAAAAAAGCACCAAAAGGCAAATAGGTACCTTCAAGCTGCCGAAGGTTAGCCTCCAGCGCTAGGCGCTCCTGCACCAGTCGCTTCGCCTCCCGAACAAAAGGCTGCAGAAAAAAAGAAACACAAGTAAGAAAAAAGGACTTGGGGGCTGCGCCCAACATCAAGGAATAAAGGCAACACTTGAACGCGAAGACACTCGGGGGCTTCACCCCGAGGATTCGCAAAAAGAACAAGACAATAATTTTCGGACACTGGGGCTCCCAGGTGTGCATTTAAGAGGTACTTATGCTCGATGGCGACTCGAAGGCTCATTGGCGAAATTCGAGGCGCAACCACTGCACCTCCCCGGAGGATCCGCAGCCGCGCCACCCGAAGTCGCCACCGTCTAAGGAGGAGGAGACGCAATTTTCGACTCCCCCATCATCTCCCGCGCACCATCACTGGAGGAATCGTGGGAGGAATGCCTGCATACGAAGCAATCAGCACAAGTGCAAAAATCATGAAGGAAAAAGGACAATAGTACAACAAGAAACTTACGAGCCCAGTGAGCTCAGGTCGAAGACAGGAGGAGTCCTTCGGGCTCTCTTCTCCTCCTTATTCTCCTCATTTTTCTCTTCCTTCTTCTCTTCCTTCTTCCGCTTCCCTGGCGGGTGCGGTGCTACAGCCCGCACAGGAATGGCAGGAATGGGAGAGGAAGAGCCTCCATGCCCGTCACTATGACGCTTAAGGACCAGAGGGTTTCTGGGAGTTGGAGGAGTCGAAGCATCCAAAGACTCGCTGGAGCTCCGAGATCGTTTACGCGTATGGTCCTCACTCGACTCGTCGGCATCCTCCGCCGGAGATCGCGCCGAAGGCAGTTCGGACACGGACTCCACCACTTCATTATCCGGAGCATTCGGATACTTTTCGGGCACTGGCGGCACCATGCCTGGCACTTTGAAGCTCTGCAAAACCAGAACGGACTTTGTTAGCAAACAAAGGAAATAAACACGCAAATGTAAAACGCCACGCCGCGAATCTACACTGCATGAACGCCAACGCCGAAGAAAACGGAGGAGTTAGCGACTTCCCCGGGATTTTTTTCTCCGGCCTTGAACTTCAGCAGCGCGCGAAGGGTCCTATCAAGATCCTCCTCGGAGATTTTCTTAGCCGAAACCCTCGTCGGATCATGGCGCCCAGAATAAAGAAACATCGGGTGCGCCCTCTCTTGGAGAGGTTGCACCCGACACTCAAGAAACGTCCAGATGATGTCCACGCCGTTCACCTCATTCTCCGGAATCAGCTGGAGATCCTTCACCCGACGGTAAAGGGCCTCTATCTCCGCCACCTCGCCATCCAAGATTTTGTTTTTTCCAAGACCTCTTCGGCTCAATCATTTGGGAGGGGTCAAAAGGAACAAGACCAAAATCTTGCCCAGGCACTACAGAGTCGCGGATGTAAAACCATCGCCTCCGCCAGTACTGGACAGATTCGGACATGGAAAAGGAAAGAAAAGAAGATTGGGACTAAGGGAGATGATGCAACCCCCAATGGGATAAACACCATCCGAACCAGACTGCCTCTTCACGGAATAAAGTTTCCGGAAGAGGCCAAAATGTGGCTCAATGCCAAGCCAGCACTCGCAAAAAGTGATGAAGCAAGCAATGTGGAGAAGAGAGTTGGGCGATGGTGAAGTGAATGCCATAGAAAAGAGCAATCCATGGAGGAAGTTGTGGATGGAAAAGAAAACCCACGCATAACGAAGGCGAAAACATAACCCGATACCGATGGGGACGGGGATTACCTCATTCTTGGGGAGTTTGACGGCCTCCTATCTTGCGGATCGAGACCCTTTCATGCGGCTGCGGAGATCGCTCTCCCGCGTCTCTGATCGCCGCCAGCCACCATCGGTGACACGGGTAGCGGTGGCGCCTTTCTTTCCTCCGGCGGCGCTGGTCCCAACTGCAGATGACGATTTCTTTGGTTTTCCCATTGCGCTACGGCGACGCCGGTGGTGAAAGCGTAGAAAGGAAGATGGAAATGTGGAAGGAAATCCCAGTGCGCATCAAGAATCGCTAGAGTACAAGGAGGCAGTGAAAACAAGAACTGATGCGGTGAAAACAAACTGCGGCTTCCCCAATGATTATAACAGCGAAGACGACGCACGGCAGCCGTCCATACAGAAGACCTAACGCCAACGCCAGATCTAGCCGTACACATGTCAGCATCACAACGAACCGTCGTTACCACGCCATCCACTACGCGCGGAAATCGAGGAGACGCCGTAATTATCTCCACGCCGCGCGTGACCGGTCAATTCAAGGTCAGCAAATGGGACCCACGTTTCGTCAAGTCAAGTCATCTCTGGCGTAGCAGACGCTTGAGGTCATTGATCGTCAGCAATGATGTCATCAAAAGCTATACTAGCACCAACTACAATTCTTCGGCTCCACAGCTAAGAGTACTCACTCGAATCTTCGATTCGACTAAATACTCGGGGGCTACTCCTATCAGGAGCGCTGGCCACGCACCCAACAGACGAATAAAGACGAAATAATTCTTCGAGTCCCACGTCGAGTCTACGACTCCACTACGGACTCGGGGGCTACTCCCATAGGGAGGATGGATTTAAGCATCCAAAAATTTGTGTCCTACGGACTTAACACTGAACAAGCGCCTGAATAAAAGTCTCCGCTCGAGTCTACGACTCGAACAGACACTCGGGGGCTACTCCCATAGGGAGCGCTGGTCGCGCACCCTTTGAAATCTTCGACTGCGATCTTTCGGATCAGCATGCAAAAACTTTTTGGCAACTCTGCCCCAACAAGACGCTGAGTGAGCAACGATCTCCTTGGCCACCCGAAAC
Organism: Avena longiglumis; assembly: GCA_030063025.1. Taxonomy (NCBI): domain Eukaryota; kingdom Viridiplantae; phylum Streptophyta; class Magnoliopsida; order Poales; family Poaceae; genus Avena; species Avena longiglumis. The sequence continues at coordinate 402,288,269 of CP125975.1, forward strand.
ACCTCCGCGGTGACAAATGTTCAGATGCTGCGTCCGCGACGCAAAGATAAGACCTACAGATATCATCTGGTGGCCTGGCAACGCACCCGACTGCGCTCTGCTAGTATGAATCCGTGCCAACAGGTGCGATGAAAAATCCCGACGGACGCGTTGGGTACATCAATTAAATTCACTGGAATTCTACTTCTGTAAGTCCTCTGCGGCCTGAGTTGAATTACGCCAGCATATGTTCCAGTTTCGAGTTAAGGGACTCGAAACTAAGGAAGATCGTGTTGTTTCGTCCTAAGACAGTTAACTGACCCTGATCCGTCGGGTGAGTGAGTCACACGCATCAACAATCCCTACACACATACTGTTAATACATAGTTGCACCCGAAGGATTGGAGAGTCCTCAGCCGAATCTACGATTCGACTGATCACTCGAGGGCTACTGACATGGTTATACCCTACGGGTACATGGTCTCAGCATACCTGGTCTAACCCAAGGAAGGCCCACGGAGGATATATGCCGGCCCATGAAGACTTTCGGGTGGCCCAGGCCCATAACGCCTTCGGATCCTTGGAGAGCAAGACTAGAGTAGATAGAAAATTCAAAGGGGTAAAACCCTAGAACCTATAACTGACTAGGACTATGCCCGGAACCTGCCTAAGTCTATATAAAGGCCAGGAGGGCACGACCTAGATCTCTCGACTCATACTTTCGCATACGCATCACCACGCCAGATCGAATCTGCGCACCATGTAACCTTCGGTTCCGCCGTAATCAAGAGCAGACAAGCAGGAGTAGGGTTTTCCCTCTAGGGGCCTGAACCTGGGTAAATCTCGTGTCCCCTGGTTGCTTGTCTGTTAACCGTGCCACGATCTCCAGCATCCCCATCTTCTCTAAAACTCAAGTCCATAACAATGGGCATTGACATGTCGAAACCTCGTCACTTGCGGCTTCATGTGCGGCTACATCGACACCGGCAACCCCGACCACAATATCGACCACGGCGACCCTTCGCACGGCTACATCGACCTCGGCACCGCTCCACGCTCTCCACTCCCTCGACATCGGCACAAGGGCTTCCACCTCGCTTGAGCATCATCAGCCTCCTCTACAGTCCAAGCATCCGCGCCGCGACATCGTCTACGACACTCCTGCTGCAACTGCGGGAGGATGTCAGCCAACTGGTCTACTTCGGCACTCCAGTCTGACCGTTTGCGATGTTCTTATTGTTCACGACGCTACCGCTACGACTGCGGGAGAGTGTTAGAGTATTGTACGTATACGATTGTTATGATAGTTTAGGATAGTTAGGACTCTGGCCTAACTTGACTTGTACTCCAAGATGATCCCTGTACGTCTATATATACTCGCCCACGAGGCTCAATAATACATCCAACATATTACGCCAATCTCATAATCTTACATTAGGCTTGCCTCACGTCGAGCTCAATGAGATTAGTTTTATAAGTTTTAGTACAAGTTTTAGAGTGGTTGGCATTTTTAATAACCGTCCACAGGCCTCGATCTAACGGTGAAAAAAGTGGTGGAACAAACTCGGTGGAAAGAGACGGAAAAATAGTGTGGGACCGGAACAAAATTAAGGTATACCAGAACAAAAGATAAGTTGTGTTATTTTTGTTAATTAGAGGTCGGTTGTTCCGGTGCACACGGTCTAAAATTCATATTTTTTTCTGAAAAAACATCAAATAGCCAACCGATCCCTCCCAAGGCCAGCGCCGCTCCTCAGTCTCTCCACCGATCTCGACACCCTCTACCCCAACGCCGCTCGATCACCTCCCGCCAACGACCATAGCCGTCGTCCCCCTCGATCCACCATTGTGAGCACATCCCGTCAACGACCAGGGTCACCATCGTCGCCGTCCCACTCCCCCGCTCCGCTCGACCGCCGCCTCGATCTGCTTCGAAGGTGAGGGCGCGCGGTGACGAAAGCGACGAGGCTAGGTATAATTGTCAAATCAGGAATGCAGGCACATCACTTGTATTCTAAATTCCGAATTAGAGGTCAATGGATTCTATATCAAAACTTGATAGAATTAATCAACAATTTTAATTGGCGGTTATAAAAAATCACAAGCAGTGGAACCCGACGGAACTCGGCGGAACGAAAAGTTTTGTCCCAATCACCCTAAAATGTTGTGTATGATGTGCAATGGACAGGCTCATCGCCTTTGAACTTACATGTTCGGACGCTTGTCATCAGGTGTACACACCGTGGTCGCGGTGGGCGATGGACGATAAATCTGAGTAATGTTTTTTAGCAATGTTTATTATTGATCTAGGGGTATGTATTTTTTCTCTCATTGCAACGCACAGATGTATGAAAAATTTCTAACCAGTTTGCAGTTTGATATACTCCCTTTGATTATTTATTATAAAGTTTATACTAATTTAGTATAAAATAAGCGACACTTATTGTGGACCGACCGGACTCCTCGTGACTCCTCCTCGCGTCGCCCCCTCCTGGCGACCGAGGGGGCCAAACCCTACCCCGTCGCCACCTCCTCCCCCTCCATCCTTCTCTCTCCTCGTCGCCCCGGAGGGAAGCCAGCCTAAGTGCACGACGCCGGTGATGGTGGCGGCGGGGATCTGGCCTCTCGGCCCTAGCGCGACGGTAGGGAGGAGAACGCCGGCGCTGCACGGGCCCCCCTCGCCATCGACGTCTTCACGGCTCCGGCCGGCGGTGGCTTCGTGAGAGCTCGGATCTGGAGGCGGCGGCCTCTATTGAAGTGGGGCGGTGGCGATCTGGTGGAGGAGGTATCAGCGATGGGATTCCATTGGAAGACCTAGACCGGCTCTCCATCCCTAATTGCCTGCTCGGTCCGTTCTCCGGAAATCGGCCGGCGGTGTGGGGATCTGATACGTCGGAAACGTATCTATAATTTTTGATGCTCCATGCTTGTTTTGTATGTACTTTGCTTTGCTTGTCTACACTTTGAGGTGCTTTTTACATGTTTTCTAGTACTAACCTATTAACAAGTGCCATAGTGTCAGTTGCATGTTTTCTGCTATTTTTTTGTTTCACAAAAGTTAGTAAAGAAATATTCTCGAAATTGAACGGAACAAACGTCAAAGTCAATTACTTTTCGTGGGGAACAAGAAGTCCAGAGGGGAGCCGGAGAGGCCGGCTAGGGGGGCCAGACCCACCCTAGGCGCGGGTGGGCCCTGCCCCGCGCCTGGGAAGGGTGTGGGGCCCCTGGCTGCCGCCGCGGCCTCTGCCTTCGCCTATAAGAAGCCCCCGATGCAGAAACCCTAAGCACCCGATCAAATCTCCACGAAACCGTCTATAGCCGCTGCCACCATCGTTCCTAGATCGGGGGATCTGAAGTTCTTCCCGACACCCTGCCGGAGGGGAGATCATACCGGAGGCCTTCTCTCCGGTATGATGCGTGAGTAGTTCCACCTTGGACTATGGGTCCATGTAGTAGATAGATGGTTGTATCTCCCCCTTTCTGCTTTCATGTATAGATCTTGTGAGCTTTGTTCATGATCAAGATCTAATCTATTTGTAATCATGCATGTTGTGTTTGCGGGGATCCGATGGATATTGAGATTATTGTGTTGGTTTGATTAATGGTTTTGTCTTTATGATTCTATCATGTCTATGTTGTTTGTGATCTTGCATGCTCTCCGTTGTTAGTAGCTATCTTGGCCAAGTAGTTGCTAGTGACTCCAAGAGGGGGTATTTATGCTCGATAGTGGGTTCATGCCTCTAGTTTCCAAGGGAAGTGACACTAATCTCATCGGTTGTAGATGTATTGTTGCTACTAGGGAGAAAACAACGGTCTCTTGTTCATGGAACATGTTGACTGTTTACCTTACACACTTTGCTTAAAGTAGTTGTCTGTTGCTTGCAACTTAATACTGGAGGGGGTTCGAATGATAACCTAAAGGTGGACTTCTAGTCATAGATGCAGTTGGATGGCGGTCTATGTATCTTGTTGTATTGTCCAATCGAATCTCATAGGATCTTTCTGACTAGTAATTGCATTGTTATGCCTTGCTCAGTTTCTGTCAATTGCTTTGCTGTAATTTGTTTACCCTTCATGCCATGCTATTTATCTAGGAAGAGCACCTCTAGTGAACTATGGACCCTGGTCCAATCTTTACCATCGATACATCGTTCACTATTACTTGTTTACTTGCTACAAAACATTACCTTACACACGGTATGTTTAATTCTTTGTTACAGCAAACCGGTAAGCTTGACAACCTCGCTGATTCATTGGGGCAAAATCTTGAGTTTGTGTTGTGCAGGTCTCCGCGTTGCTTGCAACACCTGTGTGACGTTTTCTTCCTCCTTCTGGTTCGATAACCTCGGTCTCTACTGAGGAAAGACTTGCTATTGTGCTCATCACACCTTGCTCTTGGGGTTTCCAACGAAGTGCTCCACGTCAGCACCATCAGGATCGCTGTGTCGGATCTAATAAAGAAGGTGGTCCTTTGGTTTCTTTCACACGAAGATGAAGACCAGCTTGATATCTTCCCTCGTTGATCTGGTCTGGAGAGGCGAGTTCCGGAAGGCTCCGCCGGCGAACTCCCATGGGCGTATAATTCTTGGAGATTGCTGGATCGGAAGGTATTCGGTCGTGCACACCTTGTTTTTCTGGCCGTTTGGTTTCAGCGGGAGCGTTGCGAAGCTCTGTTGTTTGTTCCCACCAAGTGTCATTCTTAGAGCCATGGTGAAGTCAAATGCGGAGAATGTCAGGAAAGCGGAAATATGAGGATAGCGATGGTGGTTTTTGTTCTTGTGGCGACGGAGAATTAGCTGCGTGATCTTGGACTCGTTGCCGCGACTATTGGTGCGGAAAGACAACACAGGAGAGTTCCCAGTCTTATCTTGCAGGGTGAAAATCCAAGGTCTGGCCTTAACTGGTTGTGCATGACAATGATCTTGTTGAAGACATTATTTTGTGAGCAAGGACTTTCTCCAGGATGAAAATATATGATCATTGATCGGGCGACGATGGCGCTTGGGCTGTTTCCTTCTTGAAGGCGTTGTTATTGGAGTGAAGGGCCACTGGTGTTGTTGTGATGGTGTCGGTGTCGTTGCTTTGAGGATTAGTTCTACGTATCGGAACTTTTTTTTATTTTTCTTCTTTTTTTCTGAGCTGTGTGCATCCGTATGGCCGCTATGACTAATTGGCATCCATGTGATATTAATATATAATCTTTTCCATATCTGCAAAAAAAAATTTTTGCAAAAAAAAATACTTATCGTGGACCGAAATGAGTATCTTCTATCTGGTATGCAATCTGTATCTGATCTGATATGATTTTATTTTTGTTTTTGACTTAGTGATCCGTCCGCGAGCGAATCTTCCACATGTGGACGTTAAGCTTAAGTTACGGGGTAATAACAGTCACGGCAAATCCTCCATCCCAAATCCAAAACGCATTTTCCCTCTCGACAGCCCAAAACCTCCAACCTCCCAAACATCTCCAGCCCTCTCTCGCACCGATCGCCGGCGCCGCGGACGATGACGAAGGAGAAAGCGACAGCGAAGAAGGTCGCCGGCCGTGTCGCTAGCGAGTCTACCGACGGCGGGAGTGTGCTCGCCCGCTCTTCTCCTTCGTCGGCATCGAGGAAGAGGGATGCGAAGGGGAAGGGGAATGCGATCGCCAGCTCCCCTCCTCCGTCGGCATCGAGGAAGAGGAAGGGGAATGCGCTCGCCATCTCATCTCCTCCATCAGCATCGTGGAAGAGGAAGGGGAATGCGCTCGCCAGATCTTCTCCTTCACCGGCATCGAGGAAGAGGAAGGGGAAAGAAGAGTCGCTGGATCCTCCCATGACCGCATCCATATCGACTGGTTGGACGCGTTCGCACGCTCCTCCCCCGACCGCATCGGCGGCGCGTGCGTCGCCTCCCCTCCCTCGTCGGCGGCCAAGGGGAATGGGAAGGGGAAGAAGCGGAAGGAGCAGGCAGGCGGAGGCGGGGCCCGAGTTCGCCGCGACGTCAGACGACGGGCTACGGCGGGACATCCCCGGAATGTCCGACGACGCGCTGCGGCGGTTGAAGGCGGGCCGCTTACGCCGGGGGATATGGATGACACGGACGCCGCGTACGAAGAAGGTTCGATCGGGCACTAAATTGAATTCATGGCAGTATGATTCTGTATTTTTCATTTGCGCCGGTGCTTGTTGTTCTTAGAACTGTCGCTCACTGTGTTCTGTAGGATGCTGATGATCGTCGCAGTTAAGCCGTGTGAACCGTGTCTACACCATTCGGTAAAAAATAAATTCACCTACGTATATACTATTACCGATGTCTCAGTTCTGAGCTTGTACATGTATGAATACGTGGGAGCTTTGCCAGTGAAGTTTTCTGAGAGATATACTCCTATAAGCGCAAATGCTATTTTCGAGCATCGGATGAAATAAAACTACCGCTGAATTTGCTACAGTTTATCTCTTCGTTGCTATTGCTAAGCATATGAGGGGAATGTACACTGAAGTGTTGACAAATAGTGACCGAAGCATGTAGCTCTTTATATTTTTTTTAAAAATCGAAAATCATATTTATAGTTTGAAATAAAATGAAAAAAGTTTGAAAGTTGTCAATGAAGTATCATACAAGCGTGCAGAATCATATTGTGAAATTGTTATGTTTTAGCCTACACAAAAAGGATAAAATCTAACAAATTTATAGTTTCAAAATATGCAGTGTTCACTATACTCAATCCATGCTTTTGTCAATTTTGTGTGTAGTCTAAAATACAATGTACCACTCCCTCCGTTTCAGAGTATAGATGTTTTAGTCTTTTTTCTAAAAGACATGTATCTAGACGTCTGATATATAGTTTTAGCGCAAAATGAATGAACATACACATCAAAAGACATTTTAGATACATGTGTTTCAGAAAAACTAAACATTTTATATTTTAAAACGAAGGGAGTAATTCAAAGTAGTTCGTATTGAGATTTTACACGCTTATATAGTATACATTATTGACTACATCCAGGATCTTGTTTTTATAAAAGAACTGCAAAATATAATTTTAACTTTTTCAATATAGAGATTTACTTGTAGCTCAGGCCTCCATTTGGAGTTTCGTGGAAACTAGTAAGCGTGCACGTGCAACGCACGATCATAATCTATAATAAAATATTTATTTTAAATCTTATTGATTTTTTAGCGAGTTTCTTTCTACCAAGCTATTAAGTTTGACTCGTGCCTAACACTAAGTGTACGACACACGTTTAATCATTTGTTGGATTGGCGGATGGTAAATAGAAAATTGATTGAAAGGTAAACTTAACTTCCGATGATGAGTCTGATTGATCTTTTGAGTATTTTAGGAGGTCTATTCACGACATACAAATCATGGGACATTTGTTGCTTTCGTTGACTTCCAAGTATCTGCTTTTTATATCCTGATCGCTCAACTCCGAATCTACTAAAATGACAGCTATTTTGTCTCTAAATGTGACATATGAGCCTACGTCATACAATAAGTAACAAGACACGTAGCTAATACACCTGTTTAGAAGTGTCGGGTAAAAAATCACTGGTGAAGCACTTATTCAAACTTAACAACCACAGACCAAGGAATAACACGCATGATTATATATGTACTACTCCATCCTTTCTAAATTAACTCATTTTTCTAGATTGATAGTCCATCCGTTTTAAAATATAAAATGTTTTAGTTTTTTGAAACAAATGTATCTAGATATTCTTTAGTGTGTAGGTTTGTATAAAGTTACATACTAAAAAACGTATAGATACATTCGTTTCACAAAAGCCAAAACATTTTATATTATAAAACAGAGGAAGTATGTATCTATACACTGAATCGCATCTGGATAAATGTGAATCTAGACAAATATAAGTCAGTTTTTTTTTCAAATCCAGAAGCTTTATTGATCAAACGATGGCCTCGTGACACGCACCACACCCTATCTACATCGGGTCCGGTTGAATAGAAAAAAAAGTGGATAACAGTGGTACTCACTCAGTCAATCTCATAATCCATTGCTAAAGAAAACCACCCCGTCTCCCTAAAAAAAAACACCCCGTCACCTACATCCCGACCGTCGTGAGCTGTTGCCCATGTCTCCCGCCGTTCCCCATTCCTTACTCCCAAGTACCTATCTCAACCTCGTCCCTCCCCTTTGTCCCCAGCTATAGCGCGAGAACTCTGCGCACCCCTGCTCTTCCCCACCTCATCCCGTCGAATCCGGTCGCCGAAGTGCCTGCGGAGGCAGATGAGCTCGTCATGGTCACGGGCGAGCCGGCGCTAGGCGCTGTCGGAGGCGGACGCGGGCGCGGAGCCATACATGGACACGGACACGGAGGCATGGGCTCGTCTCCATCGGAACGGCGGCCACAACAATCGCGTGTCAAAGGGATCCACGGGCTGACCACAAAATGTACAAGGTCAAATCCTCTTTCTCATTTCTCTTTCCAAGTTGTTGATCTGTCTAGGCCAGAGTGATCTTCCTGATCTAAATAGGAGGATTGGCTACCTAGAGCATTTTCAAAGTCTGGGCACGCCATGCGCAGTGGCGGTCATCCAGTGTCATCGATCTTGCTTTTGCAGTTCGTCCTCGTGAGCTAGACGGATAAGAGGCAGGCAGATAGATCTCGGGTTCGCAGTTTGGCCTGGCGAGCAGACAAACAGGCAATAGACAGATCAATCTTTTTCTTAGCAAAGGTAGATGGATCGATCGGTCCCATTTTCATCGCTTGTGGCTTCTTGACCTGTTAGTATGTCAGGCAAGCTGACCCGTGGGTTGTGTCCTATGTGGCTCAATGCCTCAAACAACAAGGAAACAAGCATAATATGGCCCAATTATAGAACTGCGTAGGTTTGTATGCCCAAAACCGTGAATTGGACAATAAAATTAAGCACACCAACTTTCCCATATATAGGTTAACGCCTGTATATAAAAACTACATGTTACACATTATATATTAGGCAAACATAACTTTTGGTTTGGCTATCAATAGGTGAAGATAACTTTCGCTTGGGCTGTCAGTATTTGACACTAATGTTAGCTTTGATCAGGTCTGCAATGTGTTTCTAACGAATATGCTTTCATAAGAAAAACGGTTTCTAACGAATATACTTTCATAAAAAAGACAACTATTCATCTTTAACTTGTTATTCCCATGCAACACATAATTGGATGTTTGATGGATATAATCCATATTTGCTCTAAACTTCATGACACCTGCATTAGATGAGCATAACCATTTGTCCGGAGCACCACTACATCAAACGAACTAAAACAATATAGGTTTTTTCATAGTATGTTTCCTTTCTGGACCAAATCATCAAATGAACTAAAAGAATCTATGTGTTATCAAAAAGGAAGTGGATTTTCTAACAATTGTAAAAATGCATGCAGGTTTAGCTACGACAATAAATAAATATAGGACTGGTACAACATGAAGTCTTGTGGTGTCTAAAGCTACGGTGCAGTTACATCTTCCTTGCTTTATCTAACAATATTTATTCTTTTCTGTTCTGTATTAGGCAGTAATGGTAGATTTATATGTTTTTTGGTGATGAACAATCACAAAAGGAAGAGGAAGCAGCCAACCAGATGAGTAACTAAGGATATAAAAGAGAAGGAAGAAAATAAATAAATCGGCAACTACGCTTCAAGGGTAACCTTCCATTTACTCCCAATACTGTAATTTGATGCATGTATTTGTTCCCTGAATAAAATGATACCTTGCTTGCATGTGTTATGAGAGAGAGAGAAGGTAGGCGAGCGATTGCTAGAGAGAGAGATGACATAACCATTGTATATTAATTACAGCGATTGAGAACTCAAAGGGTAGTAAATATGGTCCGATCAGTAAAATGATATAACCATGTACACAAATATTGATATTAGCATGAGAGTACATACCGACATTTTCCTTTCTAGGTACCTCTGTAGAATGCATAGACGTAGGGTAGTCAGTAGTACTTTGTAGATGTTGACTCTCATAATTAGCTTTGGTCATTTGAGGTTGATTGGAGCCATAAAAAGGACCTCCAAATGAGTAAAAGGAAAAGAGCCCTCGCATTAAGTCCAATTAAACACAATCGAGTATATGCAGTATAAACAAATCTATGAACTAACCTGAGTTTTCAAATGTGTGACCTGAGGTGTGTAAGTTGACGGTTCTACTCAATTGGGGTATTTCAACACCTGACAATTGTGTGAGGGGACGTGTATTATGTTTCGTTCTTTCTAGCTTATTATTATGACAAAGAGGCACAACAATTGCTCTCATCCTTCCTGCAATTTTTTGCATTTGGTATGCATCATTCCTGTGCATCCAATTGCCCTCATTTTCGTCAGTCACATTATTCTTGTTTTCTTGGGGGATGCCTCCAAGTGATTGAAATGATTCTGATATAGTTGATAAATCTGTAAGAAAATTGCACATAGAATTAATAATTGGTAAACTATAAACATTCAATCAGTAGTTGTGGTAGTAGAGAACCTGTGAATATGCATCTCATGAAATACCAGTTGGTCGTGTGACCTACATGTGAATATGCATCTCATGAAATCTAGAAGAACTATATATTGTGACATATATAAAGATGAACACCGCGTAATGAAGCGACAGATTAGTTGCCAAGCAATAATAATTACTACTCTTAGCTGTGCCAGATTAGTTCAGGGGAGGCATCCATACAAGTGCATCTTGTAAATACTGAAGGAAAGAATGAAACGAAGTCCTATAACTCAAATGTTGTTCAATGACTTGTTTCATTATTTGTATCGATGTATTGTGCTTGCTCTACATCTTATTTTTGACTACATGCTTTAGGTATGCTTATGCATGGTACAGAAAGTAAATTACTTGAAAACAATGAGATGGTGTTTGGCAATTGATGCCAGAGGAGACATCCATTTTTATCCAATCATTGGACATGATTGTAGTATAAAAATATGGCTGGAGAAATGAAAATTGAAAAAATCCGACATGATTGTAGTATAAAAATATGGCTACAGAAATAAAAATTTAAAAAAGCCGGATGGAAGCTCTCACTTCAGTTTATTGAAATGAGGTATGGACTGATGGAAGCATATTTTTCTTTTGCACCAAACATGTATTATACAACTGTTTCAAAGCTCTTCTTAATTATTATTCGTCTTGTTGATTCATATTGTGCTAAGTGAGGAAAGTGACACTTTTGAACCTTCTAGTTTAATAATGTTCTTCTAGAATCAGTCGTCGCGGATAGCCAAGTTGGATTACATACTTTCTGTAGAAAGTGATACATTTGTCCCAACAAATGATGACAATCTGGATAAAGTTTCTGACAGTCATCTCATGTTTTCTTTGATGTTTGTCATACAACATATTATTTTGTACTATACCAACCTCAAATATCTCCTTGTCTTAGTTTCATGTGTCTCTGGATTGTTCAACAATACCTTCTCTGCAATATCGTATCTACGGATCTTTGAGTGGAAAGTTGCCCAATTCTCATATGTGAATTTGAACGTTATGTATAGTTGATTGGATGGTGGATGTCATGTGAATTCGACACAAAATGATGCTCTTTATATAGTGAGGATTTGCAAAGCAACGGGCCATCAATGAGTTCCTTCAATGGTAACTGAATTCATTTTTCATCACGCTTTTAGTAGAGATATATGGTATTGGTCATACTGATGACAAGGTCCTTGTTCTTGAGTTTCCTGTGATGAATCCAAAAATGATATATGGGCTTGCTATACATCTTATTTTGGATTCCATGCCACATATTAGTTAAAGAATTTAGATCAGTTATAGAATTTATTTATTGGGTTGTTCATTTGAAAAATCTATGTGACAAATCTGGTGTTTATTAACAAATTAATATATAGAGTTGCTGTGACTGACTATTGACATGGTAATGGTAAATATGTTGAATGTCATGATATGGTGGTGTTGCATATTAATTACCTAGTAATCTTCTGATAATCATGAAAGCAATGGTTCGTTTCTAAAACATTGTATTGTCACCTTTTACAGGATGGCAAAGCCGGAGGAGGCGATGCAGGGGCGCCCGCACACCCGACGGTGCGATGCAGTAGGGTGTACGCGGTGGCGAAGGTGGAGATGACAGCGGTGGCAATGTTGTCATCTAGGAAGGCGTTTGATGGCGACGGCGGTGCGAGGAATATGGCGATGGCGTCATCCAGGAAGGCGTTTGATGGCGACGGCGGTGAAGTACGGCGGCGAAGGCGGTGATGGCGGATATGGTTCCATGAAGTGCTGCGATGGAGTCGTCCAAGAAGGCGTTTGAAGGCGACGGCGGCAATGACGACAATGGCGGCGAAGGACGGCCACAATGGCGGCGAAGGCGGTGATGGCTGCTATGGTGCCGTCAAGTGCGTCGATGGAATCATCCAGGAAGTCGTCGATGGTGACAACGCCAAGGATGGAGGAGAGGTAGGCGACAAAAGCGGTGGCGATCTAAGAGGCTACGAAGGCGGAGACGGTGGCGACCTAAGAGGCGACAAAGCAGGCGGATATGGTGGCGACCTAAGAGGCGTGGGTTTATGGACACCAGATCGTGGGTGTGATCGTTTCCTTTTTGTGTTTTTTTCTAGCCAAGGGGTACGCGGGTGGGTTGTCATGCTCCAGAGCACAGTCCGGCAAAGTGTATTGTTATGTGCACCCAGGCAAATGGTTAGGATACTATAAACCGTAGGATGGAGATATCGTTTGGTTGTAAGTGGCTGTATATGTCTGTTCGGGTGTCTGTAGCAAAGTTTTTGTTTGTGGCTTTATGAGTAGTAGAGATGTACCGACTAGCAAGGTGTTATGTGACTTTTCTTTTGCAGACTCGGTGATATATATATGCGGAGATGGAGCAGTCTGCTCCCGACGCGGTCGATCTGTTCTCTCCAGCAAGCAGACCTTGTTCTAGACTAGAGCCTCTGTAATGGTTACCGTTAGTTCTGATTTGAAATATGGTGGTGTAATCTACAAGTTCACAACTCTGAAAAGTTAGGAAATGCTACCACTAGTGTGTGGACGGACAAAAGAATATAGCTTGTCGTGTGGTTTTCTCATGCTCAGCCATGATAATTGTGCGATGACTCACTATGCAGAAAAGGCTATCAGTGGCAAAACATCTATTAGTGGCGCAATACCGGTAACGTGTCTTTAACACATCACTAGTACTTTGCATAGGTGAATAGAATTGTCACTATCTATGAGTGCATGATGCGCCTCTACAGCGCACATGGTTTACTTTTTCATGTGCGAAAGGGCATACGGTTCCTTGAATCCAACAGTCTGTGAATTATAGGCCTTTTGCAAATATGTTTTCCTTATTGACTGTCTGTGTTTTCAGATTATTGCAAACGACTTATGTTGTTTTATCATATGTGTTCAACTCAGTTCACACACGATTAGTTACATTGCAAATATTTTTTACTCTGAACCGTCTCTAGGGCAGACCCAGGTTACTAGTAGATGTATGCAATATCGTACCAAATCTCAATTTTATGTGATTGCACATCAGATACACCATATGTTATAACATTTGCAACATGGCTTCATTTGATAGCTATATAAACGAGAAGATATACAAAATAGAAAAGAATATGTAGTTTTTCTTGGCTATGTCTTTGTCTTCATGACAGTGATATACCTTGCAAGGATAAAATGGAAAGACTTCTCCACTTATCCTTGGGTCACCATCGCCGCACGCTGCAACTGGAATACTTCCGAAGAGGGTAGACGCCACACGTTGCAGGTCGGTACTTCCGCTCTTGGAAGTATTGATATAAGGATCTGTAAATATAAAATATAGTACAACATGTTGTTTTTAATATGAGAAATGTGAACACTTAGAAAATATTGTTAGATGTATAAATTGAAATAATTATGCACTTATGTGTAGATATGGATGTCGTGGGAGAAGGCAAAGGAATATGAGCCTTCTTAATTTTTTGAATCCACGATATTTCTAGCTTGCTAAACACCGGGTAAACTTTGTCGTTCCCCTGTCTTTGTAATATGCAGTGTTGCTAAAATAATATCCTGATTATATAAGTATAGAATAAAAATATATTAATATAGATGGCTATACACTTTCACTATTCATTAAGGAATTTAAAAAGATCAACACAAATAGAAAAGTGCATATGCACATCTAAAATATACAACACACTAACAACAAAGTAGTTAACCAATGCACTGCGCATTTCAACGAATTAGAAAAGATTAACGCGAGGTCGGTCTAGTGCATATATAGATCCAAATTGCACCACCACACTAACATCAAAGTAGTTAACAAATCCACTATGCATTTGAAGTGATTAAAAAGACCAAGTCAGCCTACTACATATGTAGATCAAATGTACACAACCACACTAAGAGAAGAGTAATTAACAAGTCAATCAAAAACGCTAGAAAAAGGGCGCGCTCGCGGGAGTACGCTGCGCGACGCTGCTCGCGCCAGCACGTGAATGATTTTGGTGCGTCCCGCGATCGGGGGTGTCTTCTTTTCTAGACACGTGTAGCTCTGGTAGCACTTCTGGATGTGTGGGGTGGGGGTTAGTTCGGTGGTTTTCTTCCATCGTGGGACCTCGCTCGGTTTTCTATTTTTAGCTGGTTTTTTCTCTTTTCCGGTTCGTATGAACCGCGGTGTGCGTGTCATGCACTTCTTATAGGAGGAGTTCGAGTGGCGTGCTCGTAGTACAGGGAGGAAGTGCACAATTAACTGTCTTGGCAGTGACGTAGTGCTATGTTTTCTCTTTTTCGGTCTTGTTTTCTCTTTTTTGGTCTTGTTTTTCCTTTTTTCGGTAGTTAGTATCTTCTTTTATTTTGTTTCCTTTTAGTTTATTTTCTCTCTTTTGTTTTATTTACAACCAATGGAGATTTTGTGGGGTGTAATGGGAGGGGTCCTGCTTTGAACATATTTTTTACTATACTTTGAACTAATTCTTTTAAAGGTATTGTTTTCAATGATATTATGCTTCTAATAGTAATGTGAGGCAGTGTAGTGTTTAATTCCACACATTGCATTATTGATACCATGCGTAGTGTATGAGATGCAGTGCTGAGCATTTGCGGTGTGCTGTGTCGTGCACTGCTTACAGGAGGAGTTCGAGTGACGTGCTCGTAGCACATGGAGGCAGTGCACTATTGATACAATGAGCAATGCTTGGGGTGTAGTGCTGAGCATCTGCGGTGTGCTAGGCCGTGCACTGCTTACAGGAGGAGTTCGAGTAGCGTGCTCGTAGCATAGGGAGGCATTGCATTGTTGATACCCTTCGCAATGCATGGGTGCAGTGCTGAGCATCTGCGGTGAGGAGTTCGAGTGGCGTGCTCGTAGCACAGGGAGAGACAGTGCACCATTGATACCATGAGCAGTGCATGGGGTGCAGTGCTGAGCATCTGCAGTGAGGAGTTCGAGTGGTGTGCTCGTAACATAGGGAGGCAGTGCACTATTGATATCTTGACCAGTGCATGAGGTGCAGTGCTGAGCATCTGCGGTGTGCTATGTTGTCCACTGTTTACAGGATGAGTTTGAGTGGCGTGCTCGTACCACAGGGAGACATTGCACTATTGATACCATGAGCAGTGCATGGGATGCAGTGCTGAGCATCCGCGGTGTGTTGTGCCGTGCACTGCTTAGATGAGGAGTTCGAGTGGCGTGCTTGTAGCACAGGGAGGCAGCGCACTATTGATACCATGAGAAGTGCATGGGATGCAGTGTTGAGCATCCGCGGTGTGTTGTGCCGTGCACTGCTTACATGAGGAGTTCGAGTGGCGTGCTTGTAGCACAGGGAGGCAGCACACTATTGATACCATGAGCAGTGCACTCAGCATCTGCGGTGTGCTAGGACATGCACTGCTTACAGGAGAAGTTCGAGTGGAGTGCTCGTAGCACATGGAGGTAGTGCATTGTTGATACCCTCCGTAGTGCATGGGGGGCAGTGTTGGGCATCTGCCGTGAGGAGTTAGAGTGCCGTTCTCGTAGCACAGGATGAGACAATACACCATTGATACCATGAGCAGTGCATGGGGTGCAATGCTGAGCATCTGCGGTAAGGAGTTCGAGTGGCGTGCTTGTAGCACAGGGAGACAGTGCACTATTGATACCTTGAGCAGTGCATGGGGTGTAGTGCTGAGAATATGTGGTGTGCTGTGTCGTGCACTGTTTACAGGAGGAGTTCAAGTGGCGTGCTCGTAGCACAGGGAGGCAGTGCACTATTGATACCATGAGCAGCGCATGGGGTGCAGTGCTGAGCATCTGCGTTATGTTGGGTCGTACACTGTTTACAGGAGGAGTTCGAGTGGCGTGCTCGTTACACAGGGGGAGGCAGTGCACCATTGATACCATGAGCAGTGCATGGGGTGCAGTGCTGAGCATCTGTGGTGAGGAGTTCGAGTGGCGTGCTCATAGCACAGAGGGAGGCAGTGCACAGTTGATACCATGAGAAATGCATGGGGTGCAGTTTTAAGTATCCACGGTGAGGAGTTCGAGTGGCGTGCTCATAACACAGGGAGGCAGTGCACTACTAATACCATGAGCAGTGCATGGGGTGCAGTGCTGAGCATCTGCTGTGTGTTGAGCCGTGCACTGCTTATATGAGGAGTTCGAGTGGCGTGCTCGTAGCACAAGGAGGTAGTGCATTTCTTGTACAACGTGTAGTGCATAGATCGTGAATGCAATGTATGTATGAAGCGCAGTGCATAGAGTGCAGTGTTGAACCTTTGAAGTTTGCTGGGTCGTGCATTGCTTATAGGATGAGTTCGAGTGGCGTGCTCGTAGGACAGTCAGGCAGTGCAATGTTGATACACTACGCAGTTCTGCAATGCTTCGTTTTTCGTTTTATTTATTTTGTATTTTTATTTATCCTTTATTATTTCACTTTTTTGGTCATGTTTTCTCTTTTTCGGTAGTTATTATCTATTTTTATTTTTTTAAAATTTATTTTGTGTTTTTGGTGAGGCAGTGCATTTTTTAATCTTCTGGTACTTGTGAGTACATCACAGTAAGTTGATCCAAGATGCAATACATTCAACATTCAAGATACACATACATACATAGAAGATGATCAAAGTGTTCAACTTACTAAATACGTTCAGTAACATAATAGTAGAAACAACATCCTAAACTTACTGAATACATGGAGTAACACATTACACTAGATAAAAGATATTCAACTTACTAAACAACACGACTACATTACACTTCAGCACTAGATGAAACAAGAAAAGATGACTATCTGAACAAGTTTCTTCCAAGGTGAACCACTAGATGACAATCTCAACAAAGTTGAGACCAAGGTGCTCTTGCATCTAGTGGTTCACCTTGGAAGAAGCTTGTGAAGTCGGGCCACCCTGTGGTGAAGTAGTGATGCCCATCCAACATCAGCAGCAAATGTGAAGTTGGGCCACCATATGGTGAAGCTGACATGTCCATTGTCCCTTTGTATAGTATATGCACATGCAATAAAATTCTCTCCTTCTCCTTCAAGATCACGTCCCTGCATGTACATATGTGCTATGACCTGAGTTGGGTACCTAAAACCATCTACAACCTCAATTGGCATGAACTGCAATAAAGAAAAAAGTTAGTATTTTAACAAGCATTCTAAATTAACAAGTTCATTCAATTCTATGTGAAAACTAAACATAAAATATGATGAAATATGTGGAAACTAACCAGTGCATTATGTTCATGGTTTTTCAGATTCATCTTGTGTACCCAGAAATTCTTTTCATCTTTACTTTCAAAAAACTGATGTTCTGTGACATAAACATCTTTGTAAATGTCAAATAAGATTGAAGCCATTTCCTGCTCAGTTAGTGCATTTATGTCTAAGAAGATGGTCATGTGCATAATGCTTTTGATGGAACTAGGCACATATCCCACCTCTGATCAATGAGGGGAAATACATATTAAGTATTAAACAATGTTATTATGATGATTTGGTAGTAGGACAATGAGAAACTGTATGTGCAAATTATTTACAGTAAATAAGGAAAATACCAGTTGCTTAATAAATCTGTTTCTCTTCACCATTAGAGTAAACAGTGACATGAAATAAGTTGACCAAGTTCAAACCAGCATGATCAAGTGGGTCGTCATCATATTCAAAATGCACTACATCTCTAAGTCTTATATCATAAACCCTCATCAAGGACTTCCAGTATTGACCACAAATTATTGTCCTAACATTAGACTTCTTCAGCAACAAATCAAAATTCCTTAATGCTTCACTATTCGCAACCATCCAATTATTTGGAGTGAAATCATTCAATATTACCCTAAATGAGCATGGCACTACCTGAAGGTAAACAGCATGGTTCAGTTCATGGGACAACAACACAGTAAAAGAAACAGTGCATAAAATGAAAATTTCAAACGTTTTCAATAAAACCTTCTCGTAAATATGTAAAAACTTACCACACCATTGATGGGAAAACCTTGAACAATGTTAACCTGGAAGCTGACTGCTCTCCTCTGTGCCCTACAACAATTGTGGGCAGGTTGCCCACACACTACACAGTCCATTCCAAGAAACACCTGAAAAAATTAACAGTGCATTAAATTAGTGAACTGTGCATTAAAACTAGAGTGTAGTATATGCATTTAACTAAGTAGAATCCTAATATAGAAAGTGACAAACAGGTCAATTATCAGGCATGAACTACAACACACTATGTATTCAGTTTAAAGGATGAACAATTGATGACCCACAAGTATAGGGGATCGCAACAGTCTTCGAGGGTAGTATTACCCAATTTATTGATTCGACACAAGGGGAGACAAAGAATACTTATAAGCCTTAACAACTGAGTTGTCAATTCAGCTGCACCTGGAAATAGTCTTGCTCACAACAGTTTATCAGTAGCAATAGTTTTATAATAGAAATAGAAAAGTAACAGCAACAGTAGAACAAAAGCAATAGTAACAATAGTAACAAACAGTAGGATATGAGTGCAGTAGGCATATGGATGGATGGACAGGCGTTGCATGGACAAGTCTAAACATGTAACTTTAAGATCTAGGGCAATTGCAGATAAATAAGATAAAGCATCTAAGTACTAAACAATCATAGGCATGTGTTCCATATATAGTCATACGTGCTCGCAATGAGAACTTGCAATATCTTTTGTCCTGCCAGCCCGTTGCAGGGGCCCTCAAGGGAATCTACTGGCAATTAAGGCACCCCTTTTAATAGAGAACCGGAGCAAAGTATTAACACTCCGTGAACACATGTGATCCTCACATCACAGCCATCCCCTCCGGTTGTCCCAATTTCTATCACTTCGGGGCCTTTGGATCCGGGCAATGATATGTGTACACAACATGCAGATAAGATAAAACAATACTATTATCATGAATCAATAATAAGTTTAGATCTGAGATCATGGCACTCGGGCCCTAGTGACAAGCATTAAGCACAACAAGTTGCAACAAAGTCAAATATCACTAAAAGAGATACTAGGCACCATGCCCTAACAATCTTATTTGATTACATGATAGAACTCATCCAATCCCTACCATCCCCATAGCCTATAGCGGAGGATTACTCACTCATGGATGGGGGAAACATGGATGGTTGATGGAGAGGCGTCGGTGATGATGATGGCGATGATCCTCTCCAAATTCCCCGTGTTGGCAGGGTGCCAGAACAGAGTTTCTGGTTCCGAATCGCGGTTTCTGGTGGTGGCGGCGCAATGGAACTCTTTCTTGAAAAACGTCGAACTCCCTAAGTTTTTAGGTCAGAAGGCAACTTATAGGCGAATAGGGAGGCCGAGGGGTGCCCGAGGTGGCCACACCCCTCCCAGGCGCGGCCTGGGCTGGCCCGCGCGGCAGGGGTGTGGACCCCTCTTGGCTCACCTCTGCCTCGTCTTCTGGCTCCGTGAGTCTTCTGGTGAAATAGGATTTTTGGCATATTTTCCGGGATTTTTCCTGATAGTTGATTTTCTGCACAAAAACTAGACACCAAGGTAATTTTGCTGAAAACACCGTCGGTCTGTGTTAGTTTTATGCAAATCACACAAGTTTAGAGGAGAAACAATAGCAAAAGTATTTGAGAAAGTAGATACATTTTGGACGTATCAACTCCCCCAAGCTTAGCTTATTGCTTGTCCTCAAGCAATTCAGTTGAAAAACTGAGTGCGATAAAAGAACTTTCACGAACACATTTGCTTCATATGATGTATATATTCTCAGCACATGAGTAGATACTTAGACAATTCATAATAAGGAGTATGCAACTAAGTCTACTTAATAGCCATTGAAATCTATGAAGAGATTCCAACTCAATAATAATAAGTAGCAGGAAACATAAACATAAGCAACATTGCAATGCTCATAAGATGGTATGATAGAGTGGGATGTGGAACTGTGTGTCTGAGAGAAGGCATGACCTCTTTCTTATCTGTACAACTATTCATATACCATTCATGCGTGGAAAAATAAAGCTCGGCCCGGCGAGATTCCCGGAACCCGCGATGCGCGCGTCGTGACGAGGCAAGGCGTGGCGAGGCGAGCGAGGAGGAGGAGTGCACGTGTATATGACTTCTCTTCTCAAGCTCGTACAAGTGGTGGAAGAGCTCTCATTATAAGCTGTTCCAGCTCTTGCCTTGCATGAATAGGCCAAATGGGTCTCTAGGATTTCAGGAATTTAATGGCATATAAAAATGGGCTGGGCCTATTTAGGAAAATTCCAACACTGACGATGTATATGGCTCAGCTACTAGCTGATAGATAGAAGCTTGATGAGCAATTGTCCGATATGATAGACAAGTGTTTTGAAGGCATTGAAACAACAAAGAATGCATGTCTTGACAGGCTACATGCAATGCAACCACTGAAGGACATTCTTGAGCGCCATCGTAACTGCAAGGATTACATGGATGACATTCATAAAGTGGTCAAGAAGCTTGATAAAAAACTGTCTAAATGACTTGTGAAGTGTCTTCCATATTTTAATTATTAGCAAAATTTGTCCTATCATGTTGTAAGTGTTTGTAATGGTGTTTGTGAAGAGCACGTAATGGATGTGATGGAGCAAGAATGTATGCAATTAAGTAAGTATGAATATAATGAAGCAGGTGTCTGTCTGTCAGTGAATTATGCTTCAGGGTATTTCTCTGCGTATTGTGTTTATTTTGCTCTCTGTTTTTGCTTTTACTTTTGCACTGTCCCGCGATTTGCTCGTGTTAGGCACTGATTCGTGTTTGTGTATGCACCGCTCCATAGATGTCGATGTTCTGCCTTATGTAATTCATACTGTGTTTAGTGTGCTGAAAATATATTTTTACACATACCTATACAAAGAGGGTTTTTAGTGCGGTATGCACCGTTCATAGATGCAGGTGCACTGCCATGTAGATGTATATACACTGCCTTCTTTATTCATTTACGCATTGGTCTGTGGCAGTGCAAGCATATATTGATATGCCGTTTTTAAGATCATTTATAATCAATTTATACTGGTTTGGACGTGTACTTCATCTAGAAGCAGTTTATGTTTGGTTGAGTGTGATGAAAATATAGTTTTTACACATAGAAATTCAAGTGTTTTGAGCGTGGTATGTACTGCCGACATAAGTGCAAATGCACTACGCGTCCCTTCCGTACGACCGTACTAGTGTTCTGCACTGCACATTTGTTAACGTATGCTCGTGTAACATCCTAGCATTTAGGAACCAACGAAGGATATATTTAGGAATTTGTGAAATTGCATGCATTCATGTGTAAAAATGTGGGTAAATTTTTCGTCAAATAAAAACCTAAAGTGATCAAAGTTTCTTTCATGCTTTGAGATCAGGTATAGTCTTGGAGGATGATTGTTATAAACTTTGATATGATCTTTGTGAATTAGTGTGTTTTGGGAAATGAAATTTGAATTTAAACTTGAGTGTTGGATTTATAATTCAAAAGGATTTAGATTTATGTTTGAGTATTTTTGATTTAGTCAAGAGATGATAATTAGTAGCTCAAACTTTAAATAAATAACATAATCAATAAAATGAATATTTATTCCATAATTTTATTCAAGAAATAAGTTACAAAAATGTAACTTAGGAAAATGATCAACAATCTTTACAATAGTAATTAAATAAAAGGATAATCTTTATATATTGAGTAATAGTACAATCTTTATTACAAAAGAATAAAATAAAAATTACAAAAGAATAAAATAAAGATTACAATTGAATAAGAGAAATATTACAAGTAACTTTCTATAAAGAAAAAGAAAACCTAATCTAAGTCTTGAATCTTCAAGTCTGGTACCTGCAAAACAAACACAAACTAAAAGAAAGAAAGTTAAGGTTAAAAATATTTTACTCTTAGTATTGACAGTGAGGTGCACTGTTCAAAAGTTCATCATTGAGTAATCTTTTAAGGGGCAAGTTTCACCAATATGAAAGAACTATATCTTTCATAAATTCAAGCCATAATTCAAATAAACAGCAAGATCACACCAACCAAACCCTGGATCATATCACCAAGATGGTGACATAAGGAGGGGGTAGATCATGTGGATAGGAAGCACAAGGTCAAGTCACCAGGACTAGGAGGTGGAGAGCAGGATCAAGGACAAGTCCATAAGCTGGAAGTATTAGGAGAAGCATTAGATCAAGCTAGACATACAACCAGCAAGATCAAGCTAGCCACAAGATCAACAACTTGCAACCCCAATAACACCCAAGTGTGGTGAGTATCATAAAACATCCACATATTCTGTTCATCTTAATCAAACATAAAAGCATGTGTTGTTTTACAAGTTAAACCTCTCAGTGATCACCCAAGTGGGGTAAACCTATCATAGAGGAAATTTGAAATATAAAGGCTAATAGTAAACTCTACCACATCCACCAGAATCTCAGACCAGCATCATAGATCCTGGTGACCATCAACAACTCATATATATTCCAAAATGTTCTCAAATAGCTTATAAAATTTGGGCACATCTCCTAATGGAGTAGCACCTCAGACTTCATAAACTATATGCACCAACATTAAGCTATAAGCAAACAAATCATTTTTCCCAAACTTTGACTCAAGAATCAGTAGCTGGTATCACTACCAGAACCAATCCATGAGTAACAATAAGAGAAGGGTATAGTCCCTAAACCTCAGACCAACATCATAGGTTCTAGGGATTCAAAGAAAGAAGTTTTCATTTATTTCTGATGCCAATCTAATCTTAAGCTTGAACAAAAAGCAAGCCAAGTAATAGAATCTAGTCTTGTGTGCCATAGTAGAATGGTGTCACAATAACAGTTTCTAAACTAAGCAGGTTAAGCATCCAATCTTCACAGATACAACCACAGCCAACTATAAATCATTTTCCTGATATTAATCACATGAATCATAATTAGGAATATTCATATATATATCATCACTGTAAGAGACCATTTGATCTCAAACTGTATATGAATCTATAAGCCAACAACTAAATATACAATGACTTCATCACTCAGAGATCACTATCAGTAACTAAGTAATGACAGTGGTGAGCTCTCAAACCACTAGAATCTCCAAACAATAATTCTAGAGCAACATTATCATCTAACCCCTATCAAAGTTAACCAATGGAACCCAACTGATACGCCACTAGCATCGTCAAAGCTAACCATAAGCAGTAATCCACATCAAACCACCACTCAACATTCTTATGGATCATCAATAAATGATCCAACTCATCAGATATCTAATCCACAGAGGGATATGAACCCTAAGAAGAACAAACAATCCTAATCAGGACATGACACTAGCCAGGAGTGGCAACTACCAACACATGGCATAGGATAGCCTAGCACAAAGGACACGAGGGAACCAAGAACAACTTACTGTAGGAGGTTGCTGTGGGCAAGAAGAGGAAGTAGTGGTCGACGACGAGCACGGCGGCACGGGGATCACACCCAAGGGGGCGCTGCGACCCACACCACACCGAGGCAGCGACCCTAGCCACTCCTGAAGGCGAGGAACACCCCCACGGCACACGGCAGCAGCGTCGCCAACAGCACCAGCACCACCCTAAACCCTAGGGTTCGGGATGGAGCTAGTCTGGCCACAAGAGGGCTCCAGATCCAAATCATATTGGACAGGAAGGTAGAGCATGGTCTACAACCTTGCCCTGCACCACGACGGCGGCCAGGAAGGTCCACGACAGCGTGAATTGCCGGCGGTGGCATCGCTAACCACGGGGTCGGGGGAGGAGAAGAAGAGAGGTGAGATCGAGAGAGAGAGAGAGAGACAGAGAAAGTTGGGCTGGTTGGGCCAGGACCCTTCGAGGTGTCGTTTTGACTTTGCCCTAATGGTCCACAAGGGCCCAATAAACCAACATAGGCAGCCCATTTACCTAAAGGCAATTTTAATAATTAAGAAAAGACCAAAATGCCCCTAAATTTAAATAAATTCTAGAAAATAAAATAAAAATCCAAAAATTATAAATAAAATATTTTTGGATTCACAATAATCCAAACTATCCAAATAAATTAATAATTAAAATTTTAGAAATATAAATTTTATTAAGAATTTTGTACTATATTTATTCCTTATGGAATTTTACAAAATTATTGAAAGATGATAAAAATAAATAAAAATCACTTTCATTATATATTAATATTGTATTGTTTTAGAAAAATACTAAACAAATATTTAATATCAATTTTTGGTATTTAAATAATAATTCTTAAAGGAATTATTAAATAAATAAATTCAAATAAAAGGAAATAAAATAATACAATACTCAATAAATATTAAAAAAAATCCTTTATTATTAAAAAGAATTTTTACAATAGGGGAGAATACACATGAAGTTAAATAATGCATTTCATTACTTTGCATAATCATTTTGCTTCTTTAAATATTGTCCTTACCAGGCAATAATGATGATTTTGTAGACATAGAAGCTCAAGGTCCAGTGCAAGCATCAGACTTCACTACCTTTCAATTACAAGGCAAGTTCATCACTTGCTCATAGTATTTGCAAATTGTGTGTTATCATATATACTCCAAATAAAGAAAATATTATTTTCACAAATAAAGAAATTTTAGATATCATCCTAAGTGATGATATAATGGAGCAATAGAACTTAGGGTTCTATTTGCAACAATGATGATCAATTAGGGACTTAATAACCCACGACATCAGTGATTCTAGCGTCGTATGTCACACGTTGGCCATGAGATTTGGAATGGGACAGAGAAGTCAATTGTATCTTCTTCCTCTCGCATGTAGCCGGATGTGCAGGTCGTGGCTGTTATCCTTGTAGAGTGCATATTAATTAGTAATTTAGAGGATATGCAGCATATGGGTGGGAATCCTCAACGACCCACGATAGTTCTGGCATCTAACGGTTTGTACAAACCATTGCCGTAATTCAATATGTGGGCATGGTGTACACCAAGGAGGCATGGGAGGTCGCGAAGGGGGCAGTGATTAGCTTGGACCAACTACTGGGCCCCAAATCATGGAATTGTGGATGGGAAAGTATGCCCGGTTTTGCAACAAGGAGTTGATCTCTCATGGGTAAAGTAACGCACCTCTACAGAGTGTAAGAATTGTAACTTGTTACTTCCTGTTCCGGGAAGGATCTACGAACACGGCAGGAAAGGAATTCCATGAAAGTTCTGGTCAACTTGTGAAGGCTGATGGTCATAGATTTTTATAATAAAATCAATATTTGAAGAAAGATTTACAAAAACTGCATAGTGCCAAGGACTTATAGTCCGAGGTAGTAGTTAGAGCATCAAACTTCCCACCTTGCATATAATAAACTTGTTGGGTAACGCCGTTACTCATCCTTTCCTTTGATCCCTTGCTTAGACTCTGAGGATCCCGTAGATACAACAATGTATGCAGCCGAATGCCAAGAAGATGTGTTCTATGAGGAGCCTGACCTGTCAGGAGGTGTTGAAGGAGTGGATTACGAAATCCGCTATGGTGTCGATGACAACGAGTCCAACTAAGTATACCTGAAATGGATCGTATGGGCACCTAGAGGGGGGGTGAATAGGTGCTAACCAATTTTTAATACTTTTTCAATTTTAGGCTTGGCACAAAGTAAATTCTCTAGATATGCAACTACGAGAATTTTCCTATATGTAGACCTAACTACTAAGCACGTAAAAGAGGAGCGAGGAAACCGTAGTGGAGCACGCGGAGACACAGGGATTTGTTTTACCGCAGTTCCTTCCTTGTTAAGGGAAGTACATCTGCGTTGGAGGGGTGGGCGGTTCTAAGACCACACACGCCACAATAGGCCTCACCCTATTCTCCGATGGATCTCGCCACGAGAGGCCTGATCCACCTTCTCCACTATTGGATCCCTTCGAGGCGGGAACCGGTGCCTTTTACAACACTATTGGGGCACACACCCTGGCAATTGGGGGCTCCCGGGATGACAACAAGCTGCCACAAGAACAAGGTTTATCAATATAAACAAAAACGAGGATCTAGATATTTGCAAGAAATACTAGATCGTATGTTCTCCAAATGAATGGAGAGGAGATGAAGCGCTTGATTGCGGATGATGAAGATCGAGTTCTCCTCCTTTGATTCCCCAAGGGATGGGGCCTTTGGGTGGATCTAGGTGGAGCACTCTTGTGAAACTTTCGGATCGATCTGTTCTTTTCGAGATGAATCAAGAGTTACGGCGGAAGGCTTCCTTAAATACCCCTCCCGGATCTGGCCGTTGCACAACTTTGGGGCGGATTATCCGCCCCACTTGGGCGGATTATCCGCCCCCTGGGAAAACTCCGCCCCAAGGGCGGATTCTCCGGGGGAAACTCCGCCCCCTCTCTCGGGCTTGCGCCTTGGTGAAACTTGGAGAAGATCTTGGGGGCGGATAATCCGGCCCCTAAGGGGCGGATTATCCGGCCTAGCCGAAAGTCCGGCCAAAACTCCGCCCCTCTCTGGGGCTTGCGCCTTGGCGATGAGCAGGAGGGCGGATTATCCGCCCGAGGCGGATTATCCGGCGGAGAATCGACCAACATTCCGCCCTTAGGGGCTTGCGCTTGCCAGGCGGAGGGAGGCGGATTATCCGCCTGGTGGGGCGGATTATCCGCCCCAAAGGCGGAGTTCGAGCAACACTTCAACACATTAAAAGATCCTTGGTATTGTTATCTAACACACAAAACACTAGGGATTAAGAAATGTTCTTTCAATCTCCCCCTTTTTGGTGTTAGATGACAATACTAGGATTTGCAATAAAACCGGCAAACGCCACCTTAGATAATGAAAGACGCTCCCCCTAGATGTGTGCATATTTAAGATTTGCATTTGAATACAAATACACACACTAGGTAGAACACTACTTTAGGGTTTGGGAAAAAAAATACCACCGGAATATATAGCCAAGGCATACATAGATAATCCCATGAATCCATATGTCATCAAATATGCTCCATAATTCCAGAATTCCATGGGGTCCATGATAGATAAATCCAGAAATCCATGAATACCAGACATAGTACCAAACTGGGGAGTACGACATAGTCTTACACAAACAACCACAAATAGCAAACAAGTTCACGCTAGAAAAGGCACAAGCAAGCAAATAAAAACGACTAAAATCGAAGAGCTTGTGCCCGACCCTTGCAAATCCACGAGACCTAATATAACTACTTCTCCCCCTTTGGCATCGAAACGCCAAAAAGGAAGAAGAGCGATGCTTGGGTTGAGAGAATCAAACTGAGATGGTACTACGCACCCAAATTTGCAAGAATCAAATCAACCAAAAGCCAAATTTGAGTGAGTTTTCCATAAGAACAAAAGGTATGCAAGAAAATCCAACGAGACCCATGAAAAACCAACTCTTCTCGAGGAAGAGGGCGGTGGCCGAAGCCACCATGTTGGAGCGCATGGCATGACACCGCGAAGATGTATCTTGAGTTCAAAACCAATGCTCATCGATGACCCACATATCATAAAATGATATTAAGGGAAATGATTTTACTTGATTTCGGCATTATGGGGGGAGGGTTGTCCCAATCAATTAGGACCACACTCCCCCTATGTCTATGCCCGCATCTAAACCAAATACATGAATAAGAGTAAGTGAGTGTGCAAGGGTAGTCAAGCCAAGCTCCTTGAATCTATGATATTTAGCTCATTCCGCAAATAACAAAATCTTGCTTCATCGAGGGGCTTCGTGAAAATATCAGCAAGTTGGTTCTTCGTGCTCACAAAGGATAGAGCAATATCTCCACGAGCAACATGATCCCGAATAAAGTGGTTGCGAATCTCTATATGTTTTGTTCTCGTATGCTGCACGGGATTGTAAGCAATTTTGATAGCACTTTCATTGTCGCATAAAAGAGGCACTTTGTCACAATTGACACCATATTCCTTTAAAGTTTGCCTCATCCATAACAATTGAGTGCAAGCACTTGCAGCGACAACATATTCAACTTCGGTGGAGTGAAATACAATTACATTTCTTTGATGACCAACACACTAGAGACACCCAAGAATTGGCATGCACCAGAGGTGGATTTCCTATCATCTTTGTCACCACCAATCTGAATCGGTGTAACCACATAGAGAAACTTGAACCCTTGGGATACCATAACCCAAAAGTTGGGGAATGAACCAAATATCGGAAGATTAAGCTTGCGCCACTAAGTGGCTTTCTTTAGGAGCGGCTTGGTACCTTGCACACACTCCTACACTTAACACGATA
Source organism: Avena longiglumis (assembly GCA_030063025.1). Taxonomy (NCBI): domain Eukaryota; kingdom Viridiplantae; phylum Streptophyta; class Magnoliopsida; order Poales; family Poaceae; genus Avena; species Avena longiglumis. Next base: position 402,316,901 of record CP125975.1, read on the forward strand.
TCGGGCCTAGATGCGCAGAGGTAAAGGAGAGGCCGATCATGGATCGGTATACCTTTTGATCCACATCTTTACCCTTGGGATTGAGCTCAAGATGACACTTTGTTTGCATTGGGGTAGCAACCATTGAGATCCGTCATCTTGAACCTTTTGAGCATGTCTTGGATGTATTTAGCTTGATTAATAAAGGTTCCCTCTCTAAGTTGTTTGATTTCAAATCCAAGAAAGAACTGAGCTCACCCATCATGGACATCTCAAACACATGGGTCATAAGCTTTGAAAATTCATCGTTAAAAGCTTGGTTAGTAGAGCCAAAAATAATGTCATCTACATAGAGTTGGCATACAAAAGCTCCCATTGACCTTCTTAGTAAAAATAGTGGGATCGATTTGCCCAACTTGAATCCACGGTCTAGCAAAAGCTCTTTAAGGTGCTCATACCACGCACGTGGGGCTTGTTTAAGGCCATAGGCGCCTTATCGAGTTTGTAAACATGGTTGAAATTTAGGGTCCTCAAACCCGGGGGCAGCGTATACTAACTCATGTAGAGGACCATTAAGGAAAGCGCTCTTAACATCCATTTGCTGTAATTTAAAATTATGATGGGCTGCATATGCAAGAAGGATACGGATGGACTCAAGGCGAGCCACATGAGCGTAGGTCTCGTCAAAATCAATTCCTTCTACTTGAGAGAATCCTTGAGCCACGAGTCGTGCTTTATTCCTCACAATAATGCCATTTTCATCCTGTTTTTTCTTGAAGATCCACTTGGTGCCGATAACATTGCGGCAAACCTTTCTACGAGCTTCCAAACTTTGTTGCGTTCGAAGTTGTTTAGTTCTTCATGCATTGCAACAACCCAATCGGGGTCTTCAAGAGCATCAAAAACCTTCTTTGGTTCAACCATGGAAATGTGAGCTTGATGATCACAGAAGCTAGCTAGCTCTCTTCGAGTGGATACCCTTCGTCGTAGATCACTAACAACCTTGTCAAGAGTGTGACCTCTTAGTTCAAGGTTGCGATCAGCACGAGCCTTGCGACGAGCCTCAATGTCCTTATTGTTTCTAGGAGGAGTGGATTCAAATGTTGTATCCTTGTCTTGATTACTGCCTTGCCCTTGATCTTGATCACCGGTACTGCCAGAAGATTGTTGCTGAACATTTTCTTCATGCCCGGATAATCCGCCCCATGGAGGGGCCGGACTATCCGACTGGAGGTAATGCAGAGCCATCTTCCTGAGAAAGCCTGACTGGAGTTGGAGACCCAGGGCCGGATACTCCGCCCCTTGGGACCGGAGAATCCGGCCTGGGAGTTTCAGAGATGTTGATTTCTCCCTCGGATCCTGATGCACGAGATGGAGTGGAGGCGGATTGTCGCCCCTTGGAGGCGGATAGTCCGCACTGGGACTACCACTTGCTTGTCCGGTGACATGATGATCTTCAGCAGTTGTGGTGTTGGTGCAGGATTGTCTTCAACAGTAGGAGCTTGTTGATCTTGTGTAGATGAGTGCTCCACATGTGTGGAGCATTGTCCCGATCCGCCACAAGGGGTTCCTCAATGGGCGGAAAAATCCCACGCCCATTCTTCTTATGGCATCTTGGGGTATTTCAACATCGCATCACAAACATCAACTTGCCCTACAAAGGAGTTATTTTCATCGAACTCCACACTACAAGACTCTACAACAATCCCGGTGAGCTTGTTGTAGACTCTATAAGTGTGGGATTCGCAAGTAACCAACAAAAATACCTTCTAAAGCCTTGGATTCAAACTTTGACAAGCGGACACCTTTAATAAGAAAGAAACACTTACACCGAATACACAAGTATGAGATGTTGGGTTTGTTGCGGTAAGTATTTCATATGGGGTCTTGTCCAAGATCTTCCGAAGGTAGAGCAGTTTGATGAGTGACAAGCGTGGATATGGCTTTTACCCAAAATTATAAGGAGACTTGAATTCTAGCATAGATCTTGCCATATCCATCAAAGTCGGTTCTTCCTCTCGGCTACACCATTTTGTTGAGGGTGTCTGCATGGAATATTGGTGTCTAATCCCCTCTTCGCTAAGAAACTCGTTTAAAGTGTAGTTCTTGAATTCTGTGCTGTTGTCACTTCTAATTGCCAAGATGGGAACATTGTGTTGACGTTGAAATTCATTGGCAAAGTCGATGACAGTTTGTTGAGTCTCACTTTTCAGCTTGAAAAAATATACCCATGTGTATCTTGAGTAATCATCGACGATGACCAAGCAATATTTCTTCCCACCAAGACTTGCATGAGAAGGAGGACCAAATAAATCCACATGGAGTAATTCCAAGATCCTCTTTGATGACACAATAGTCTTCCTCTTGTGGGAAGAATCATGCATTTTCCCTTCAACACACGCCCTGCAAACACGATCTTTGGCAAAAGAGACATTGTCTTTTAGTCCAAGGATGTGGCCACCCTTTTGGAGACTTTGCAAAGTTCTCATGTTGACATGGGCTAAGCGGCGATGCCATAGCCAGCCACGTCGGCCTTTCGAATAAACACATCGCACGAAGTGGTTTTCCCAGAAGTCCACCACATACAGGTCATTTTCGGCGTATCCAGAAGCGACCTTTAGAGACTTGCTCCATAAGAGTACCACCAAATCATCATCGATAAAACAGCAAAACCATCTTGCCAAGGGCACGAGCAGAAGAAGATTGTAGCCAAGGGTCTCAACAAGCATGGCGTCCACGAGAGAGATATCGTGGGTAACCACAACCTTGCCAAGACCCAATACCTGAGATTTAGACTTATCACCATAGGAGGCGTGATATTATCAAGATTTGGACGCATCTCGTGATGATCTCCTTGCTTAGGTCATATGACTAGTGCAACCACTATCCAACACCCATTTCGACCCAGGAAGCATAGCCCTGCAAGAAAATTACTTCTTGGTTTTAGGTACCCATTTTTCAATGGGTCCTTTCATGTTAGTAACAAGAGTCTTTGGGACCCAAATAGACCAAGCGATATATTCATCAAAAGTACCAACATAATAAGCATAAACATCGCCATAGTCATCACAAAAGAGTTCATAATTCGGATTGTGAGACCCTGCAAAACCAATATCATTAGTCTTGTCTTTTGTGTCAACCTTCTCAGCAGTGCTTGTCTTTAGTTGCACATTCTTGGTCTTGTTCTTCTTGGTTTTCTTCTTCTTGGACTTGGTGACATACCCAAGTCCCTCTTTACCATGATTTGACCTTTGCTTGTCAAGGACTTCATCAAGCACCCCTTTGTCCTTTGTAGTGATGTCCTTGATTACTTCTTTGTCCTTGTTACTATATGTTGAGTTGGACGAGCTAGAAGATTCATATTTGTGAATCGACTTTGAAGGCGATCATGTGACTCATTGAGAATAGAGAACTCGTTTTTCAACGCCTTGTGAGCATTGTCAAGTTTCTCCAATTCCTCGGAGAGTCTATCATGAGCAGCCCCAAAGTCAATCCTTTCCTTCTTTAACTTCTTTGCCTTGGTGACAGCATTGTCACGATCCTTAACGAGTTTAGTCACAATTTCTTCATGTGACTCTTCCATAGACTCAAGTCTCTCTTCAAGAGATACCCGAGCTTCTTCTTCTTCAAGAGCATTTTTTAGGGATGCAATTTCCATTGCATCCTCCCTTTCAATTCTGCCCTTTTCTTCGAGGAGTGCTTCGTTTTTGGCTAGCTGATCCATAAGAGCCTCAAAACGAACTTTGTGCTCACCTTGCAGGTTAGTATAGAAATATTCCAAAGCAATAATCTCTTCCTTAACCTTAAGACTAGCAGGATCATCCATGTCTATCATAGTCTTGGGAAAAGAGGAGTTGGAAGAAGTTACCTCGGAGCTTCTTGCCATGAGGCAAGTAGCATTCTTGATGATGTTGTTTTCGTTTGGAGAGTCGAAGAGAGATGTTGATGTAGATGTAGTGGCTATAGCAGCCACCTCTTGAGAGCTATCGTCATCGTCCTCATCTTCACTCCCCGATGAATATTCTTCTTGAGCCACTAGAACAATCTTTTGTTGCTTCTTGAAAGGAGTATTCTTCTTTACAAATTGTTTCTTACGTGGAGCTTTTGATTTGTCCTTGAAAATGAGTCTTCCTCCATTATCCTCTCTACTTTGATATGGGCACTCAGCCACGAAGTGCCACCACAATTGAATCATGTTCTCAGCTTAGGACCATTTTCTTTTCTTCCATAAGCTCCACTCTTGCGATCTAGTTCAGCTTTAGCCTTGGCTGGATCTTTCCAAAAGTTTCTTGCATAAAGAGCCAAGTATTGCCCGTGGATCCTTTTTATATCCTCGGGAAGTCCAGACCTTCTACCGCATATTCATCATGATCAAACACACTAGTCTTCAAGGCCATGTTGATCCCCTTTTGCATCCCCATAGCTCGAGCACGAGCATCTTCGGCATTCTTGGCAACCACTTTGAAGGCGGCCATTTCTTGCATTACCTCATTGGATGACATGAGGTGATAATTATGCCTACCTTGGAGACTTTTCAAATCTGTGGGCTCAAATGGCATAAGAGCACTAACATACTTGCGCTTGATCCAAGCATCATCAACATGAGCTGCACCGTGGTTTCTGAAGGTTGTGGCTATTGCCTTGAGCCTCCTATACATGTCCTCGTGGTCTTCTCCATCCAGCATATAAAATCCTTCAGCTTCATTGCTCAAGGCATCATATCTATTCCTTCTCATACTTTCATTTCCGATGAAGAGCTCGGTGAGAGCATCCCAAGCTTCTTTGGCTGTGCTAAGATGCTGAATGTGTGGCATGTCTTTATCTCCCACACCAAGCTGTATCATGTGTAGAGCCGTAGCATTGAGTTGGCTATCGACCACTTCTCTCCTTGTGAGATTGTTAGGATTTCCAACGTGAAGACCATTTTCGATGATCTTCCACAACTCTATGGAGGAACTGCACACATGAGATTTCATCAAAAATTGCCATTGAGAGAAAGTAGAAGATGACAGTTTGGGTGGATCACCCCTATTATGTATATGTGGGTGAGGAATAGGCGGATCAGGGGAATACACATGAGAAACCTCATTGTATCCATCCTTACCGCTATCCTTTTTCGAGGAGGGGCTCTTACTTGTATCATCACCTACCACTTCGTTATCTTTGGAAACAGCAGTTTACCTGCGTTTCCTTGGATTTGGAGTGGTATCCTCGAGTTAGATGGAGGTGATCTTTGCGGATGTGGAGAGACGCATTATCAATTGACGCATCTCTTCCATCTTAGCCTCCATAGAACTCACCAAGGTTGTTTCCAACGTCTTGAGATCGTTCATGGTGACTACCTCCGGAGCATCACTCCCATCTCCCTTGGAACCCATACTTCTCTTAGGCTGTTAAGCCCGAAATAAGAGCCGAGGCTCTGATACCAATTGAAATGGATCGTATGGGCACCTAGAGGGGGGGGGGGGAATAGGTGCTAACCAATTTTTAATACTTTTTCAATTTTAGGCTTGACACAAAGTAAATTCTCTAGATATGCAACTACGAGAATTTTCCTATATGTAGGCCTAACTACTAAGAACGTAAAAGAGGAGCGAGGAAACCGTAGTGGAGCACGCGGAGACACAGGGATTTGTTTTACCGCAGTTCCTTCCTTGTTAAGGGAAGTACATCTGCGTTGGAGGGGTGGGCAGTTCTAAGACCACCATGCCACAATAGGCCTCACCCTATTCTCCGATGGATCTCGCCACGAGAGGCCTGATCCACCTTCTCCACTATTGGATCCCTTCGAGGCGGGAACCGGTGCCTTTTACAACACTATTGGGGCACACACCCACAACCGAATTGGGGGCTCCCGGGATGACAACAAGCTGCCACAAGAACAAGGTTTATCAATATAAACAAAAACGAGGATCTAGATATTTGCAAGAAATACTAGATCGTATGTTCTCCAAATGAATGGAGAGGAGATGAAGCGCTTGATTGCTGATGATGAAGATCGAGTTCTCCTCCTTTGATTCCCCAAGGGATGGGGCCTTTGGGTGGATCTAGGTGGAGCACTCTTGTATGAAGCTTTCAGATCTGATCTGTTCTTTTTCGAGATGAATCAAGAGTTCTGGCAGGAGGGGGGAAGGCTGGCTTAAATACCCCCTCCCCAGATCTGGCCGTTGCACAACTTTGGGGGCGGATTATCCGCCCCCCACTTGGGGCGGATTATCCGCCCCCTGGGAAAACTCCGCCCCAAGGGCGGATTCTCCGGGGGAAACTCCGCCCCCTCTCTGGGGCTTGCGCCTTGGTGAAACTTGGAGAAGATCTTGGGGGGCGGATAATCCGGCCCCCCTGAGGGGCGGATTATCCGGCCTAGCCGGAAAGTCCGGCCAAAACTCCGCCCCCTCTCTGGGGCTTGCGCCTTGGCGATGAGCAGGAGGGGCGGATTATCCGCCCGAGGCGGATTATCAGCGGGCGGAGAATCCGCCAACATTCCGCCTTCCGGGCTTGCGCTTGCTTAGGCGGAGGGGCGGATTATCCGCCCCTGGTGGGGCCGGATTATCCGCCCCCAAAGGCAGAGTTCTGAGCTGCAACACTTCAACACACATTAAAAGATCCTTGGTATTGTTATCTAACACACAAAACACTAGGGATTAAGAAATGTTCTTTCAATACCAATTAGTAGTAACCGACGGAGCCGAGCAGCATGAACTCTATAGAATAAGCTGCTGAGCTCAACTCCTAGTGGAGTTGCTACTTTTAAATTCCGCTGAAACATTTTATATTTTGGTTTGTAAGTTGAATCCTTTTGAAGTCTTGAACTTCTGGTATTGTAATAATAATGTATGAATGTTTGTAACATGGACCCGCAATGTTTCTGTTGTACCACTCTGAGGGGATGTGATATTTACAGAATGGTGTTCTGTGGATGTTATGCCAACGACTATAGTGTACTACACATGCAGTGGTATGCTGGGTCACCGCAGCTTGTTTTGTCAATTTTTTCTATCCTATGAGCGCTCGTTAGCAGTGGCCTCCCGCTCTGTGATCGTCTACGGTGGCGGCGTAACATTCGGCGACGACGCATCGCTCGACAGCTCTCTGATGCGGTGCTCTGCGTCATCCCGTCCGTGTTGTTCCCGGTGGGGAGAGAGAATGTGTGATTTAGTGAGGGTCATGAGAGGATAAGATGATAATATGCAGAGGAGCTATTGCAGTTTGCATGAATCGCTGTGCGCCGTATGCGCGAGCGGTTCATGCGGCGCCCACTGTTATCTTTTACCAAGAGAGATACGAGGAGGAGGGATGTAATTTTTGCATGTGTGACACCAGCCATTCATCACACTTTTGAAATTAATAGTAAAGATTGCATGTAAACACATTTTTAAACATACAAAATTGTAGAAAGAATTCACATGTATAGCAGGTCGTACACAAAATTTTGCGAAAAAGAATACTCCCTCCATCCACAAATAAATGATATGAATTAGTCTAGATGTATATATATGAGAATCTAGCGTAATTTAAGTCACTTATTTCTGAGCCAAGAAAGTATTCTTTATGGCTTGTGCAAAAAGACAAAAAATAATCAAACTGTAGCATTAAAATTGTCATTTTTATGCAGGCCAAATAAAATATATTGCTACCTTTTTATCGAAACTTTACGTGTTAGCTAAAAACTAAATAGACCCAATGCGCTCCGTTGCACCGTCCTCTGCTAATTACGTTTAAATTCTATGGCAGGTGTGTAATATTCCTTGAGTATATATGGTTTTGTATTTAGTTTGTTGTGGCTTGTTTCAGTTCGCATGGCGTGGGCTTGTTCATACTACCATGGAGGATGGCAAGGGCGAATTGCGTCCCACGCACCCCTAAACCGCAAACCCACTGCACACCCGCGCACGGTATCGACCAGCGGCCAGCAGCTGTAACGATGATTACCATAGATTCACATAGGCCTATACACCAAACACGCCCCATTATTCGTCCCACCGAAACCAGCCCCTTCAACAGCATTGAATAAAAACGCAAAGAAAGGAGCATAGGAAACAAACCAAAGAGGGGGACAACCCCTGATAACACGCATGGGCGCAGTGGCCGCACTGAGAACCAGCCCGCGCCTACGAAATTCAGGAGGCGAGAAGCATACAATAGCGCTAAAGGAAACCACCTCCACATCAAGAAGAGCAGAAGAGAGACCGACCCGATAGTCAAAGACAAACTAACATTGTGCCCCGCTTCACCCTTCCATGTAGAACACATGCGGCTACATATGACACGACACAACACCATGAACACAAAAGGCCCGTAGGCAGGCCTGCATGAAACAACGTCGTCTCAGCAGATACACGCCGATAGCTGGGCCCAATTCAAAAGACATAACCGAGACAATCAAGGGACCTAATTCAAAAGATAAAACCAGAAATTTCATATTTATAAGTCCAGGCGTGATTAATGCTCCTAATTCACCATTTCTATGCCATTATTTTCTCTCCCGTAATTAAACTATCTCGTGATTAAAGTAGTCATGTACTCCCTCCGTCTCAAAATAGATGTCTTAGATTTATCAAAATTTGGATGAACCTATATACTAAATAGTGTCTAGATTCATCTAAATTTTGACAAATTTGAGACATTTATTTTGGGACGGAGTGAGTAATAAAAATAAAATACAAGCCAAAACTATAGTCAAAAATTAGAATCGTTTTTCCCACTTAATGCACCATACTATTTTGGAGTTTTTTTATGGAACGCTTGTATATCTTGTTTTGGACTAGTCCACCACACCAAGAGCTGGATCCATAAAATAAGAAAATAGAAAAGGTAGCAAGTTTATGACTTGCATATGTTTACAAGTAACAAGAAAACAAAAACCATAGTAGAAAGCTAATATACATTGTTCATTACATATACAAATGCTTACTTTCTAGATTTTTCTGAAAGTTAATAATAGAAATGCAAGTATTTGGTAGAGGTCATTGTAAAACCAAGACACTATCAAGTTATCTTGGTTTTCCTACAAAGGTCATATTTTTTTGTGATGCAATGTTTACCGGCACATAGCAAAGATTATGTACATTAATGTTAAATAAGTTAAGTATATATCGAGAGGTCAGATCATCTCGTTTGTCGATTCACCGGCCCATGAATGGCATACACAAATAGAGGATAGAAAACCATTGAAAATGTAGAATTACTATTAGCAAGGTATTTTATTTATTTAGTCACTGAATGGCAGATATTCTTAGAGAACTTTCAATGTTAGTCTCACGGCACGATCCGGTTCAACGCATCCTACTAATTGGTCGCATGTCCGTGGTCTCAATCGTCCCTCTAAAGCAGCGGGACACTTGAGGAGGACATGTGAACCGGGGTCACCGCTACTCTTTTGTAGAAGGAATGTCATTCCAACGGCCCAGATATTATATTGAAAAATATAATAGGACGTTGCTGCGATACCAACTGTACAAAGGAGAATATGAAAAACGGGAGAGTACATCCGCACCTGATCATGTGTAACCAGGAAATTATATATAGAGAGAGCCTGTTGATGCGGCTCAGATCACTGTAGAGCTTCGTTGGGAAACCCCAAGAGGAAGGTATGATGAGTACAATAATAAGTTTTCCCTCAGTAAGAAACCAAGGTTATCGAACCGGTAGAAGGAAGGAAACGACTCAAAGGTGTTGCTAGCAACTTGGAAACCTGCACAACACAAACTCAAGACTTTTCCCCAACAAACAATGAGGTTGTCAATCTCACCGGTTTGCTGAAAACAAAGGATTCAACGTATGGTGTGGAAGGTAATGGTGGCTTGCAGAAAGTAAACAGTAACAGTAGAAGATGTATCAATGGTAAAGATTGGACCGGGGTCCATAGTTCACTAGAGGTGTTCTCCATAAGATAAACATCATAACATGCTGGGTAAACAAATTACAGCGGGGCAATTGACAGGACTGAGCAAGGCATAACAATGCAATACTAGACATTCAGGATCCTATGAGATTCGATTGGGAATTACAACAATATATATAGACCGCCATCCAACTGCATCTATGACTAGTAATCCACCTTAAGGTTATCATCCGAACCCTCTCCAGTATTAAGTTACAAGCAACGGATAACTGCTTTAAGCAATGTGTGTAAAGTAAACAATACAATTGTTCCATGAACAAAAGATCGTTGTTTTCTCCCTAGTAGCAACAACACATCTACAACCTTAGATATTTCTGTCACTTCCCCAGATTCAATAGAGGCATGAACCCAATCGAGCATAAATACTCCCTCTTGGAGTCAGTAGCATCTACTTGGCAAAGATAGCTACTAGAAATGGAGAGCATGCAAGATCTCAAACAACACAGACATGATAGAATCATTAATCAATCTTACATAGTAATCTCAATATCCATCGGATCACCCCAAACACAACATGCATGATTACAAATAGATGATCTTGATCATGAATTGAGCTCACAGGATCTAAACATGGTAGCACAAAGGAGGACAAACAACCATCTAGCTACTGTATGGACCCATAGTCCAAGGTGGAACCACTGACGCATCACATCGGAGGCTGGCATGGTGATGAAGAAGGCCTCCGGGATGATATCTCCCCTCCGGCAGGGTGCCAGGAAGAGCTTCAGATCCCCCGATCTAGGGACGATGGTGGCGGCGGCTATGGACTATGTCATGGAGATCTGATCAGGTACTTAGGGTTTTGGTATCGGGGGCTTCTTATAGGCAAAGGGAGAGACCGAGGGGTTCCCAAGGCGGCCGCACCCTCCCAGGCGTGGGCAGGCCTGGCCGCGCGGCCAGGGGGTGTGGTACCCTCGTGGCCCTCCTCCGTCTTGTCTTCTAGGGGGGCCCACACCCTCTGGTCGTGCGGGCCAGCCCAGGTCACGCCTGGGAGGGGTGTGGCAACGTCGGGCATCCCCTCGGCCTCCCTCTTCACCTACGTAAAGCCTTCTGACCTAAAAACTTCGGGGGGTTCGATGTTTTTCCAGATAGTTTTCCGTTGCGCCGCCACCACTAGAAACTGCGATCCGGAACCAGAAACTCTGTTCTGGCACCCTGCCGGTACGGGGAATTTGAGGAGATCATCACCATCATCATCACCGACGCCTCTCCATCAACCATCCATGTTTCCCCCATCCATGAGTGAGTAATTCCTCGCTGTAGGCTATGGGGATGGTAGGTATTGGATGAGAGTATCATGTAATTGAATAAGATTGTTAGGGCATTGGTGCCTAGTATCTCTTTTAGTGCTATTTGACTTTGTTTCAACTTGTTGTGCTTAATGCTTGTCACTAGGGCCCGACTGCCATGATCTCAGATCTGATATTATTATTGATTCATGATGATACTATTGTTTGTGATCTTATCTGCAAGTTGTGTACACATATCATTGTACGGAACCAAAGGCCCCGAATTGACAGAAATTGGGACAGCCGGAGGGGATGGCTGTGATATGAGGATCACATGTGTTCATGGAGTGTTAATGCTTTGCTCCGGTACTCTATTAAAAGGAGTACCTTAATTGCCAGTAGATTCCCTTGAGGCCCCGCTGCAACGGGCTGGCAGGACAAAATATGTTATGCAAGTTCTCATTGCGAGCACGTATGACTATATATGGAACACATGCCTATGATTGCTTAGTACTTGGATGCTTTATCTTATTTATCTGTAAATGCCCTAGATATTGAAGTTATGATTAGTCTCGTCCATGCAACGCCCGTCCATCCATCCCTATGCCTACCACACTCAAATCCTGTTGTTTGCTACTATTGTTACTACTGCCTTTGTTTTACTGCTGCTGTTACTTTGCTATTGCTACTACAAAACTGTTGCTACTGATAAACTACTGTGAGCTAGACTATTTCCAGTTGCAACTGAATTGTCAACTCAGTTGTTAAGGCTTATAAGTATTCTTTGGCTCCCCCTGTGTCGAATCAACAAATTAGGTTATACTACCCTCGAAGACTATTGCGATCCCCTATACTTGTGGGTCATCAAGTCTATTTTCTGGCACCGTTGCCAGGGAGCATAACTTTACTTGTAAGTTCACTTGGATTTATTATTGTTCGTTGCTATCCTTTTTCATCATGGGGAAGTCTCGTGATGGAAATTTTCCTATTTTACCATCCACTACAAGAAGAGGTACAGTTCTAAACACCTCTGCTGATCTTGATTCACCATCTGTTCTAAGTAAGTTTGTTACACCACCACATGCACATGCTTCACACACTGCTACTACTATTGAATCTGAAATTGCTCTGATGCTCATGATGTTACTTCTACTGTGCTTGATGAGAGTGGTTCATTAGGTCCTTTCCTAGATGCTACTATTGCTAGAACTATATTGGGAAACACTGAAACTCCTAGTGAAGACACTATTACCCCTGTTATCTCACCTGAGTCTAGAGAAAGCTATGATATTAATGATGGTTACATTGAAATGACTGATGAATTTATTGAAGAGTATCGAAACACACGTGGTGCTAGTGCTATTAGGAGTCTCCTTGAGAAACATACTATTATACCTAAACTATCTCCTGATGCTAAGTTTGCTACTTCTCCCATAGACATTAAAGATAAGGATTATGATTTCTCTCTTGATTTATCCTATATAAACATTGTTGAGAAAGAACTTTTTTGTGGGACTAAAAATGAAAGTGTTATGGCACATATGACTGAGCTCTCCACTATGAGTGGCTTATTTTCTAATGATAGTAAGAAACGCACTTATTTTGTTGCTAAAATTTTCCCTTTTTCATTGAAGGGAGAAGCTAAAGCTTGGTTTAATAATTTACCTCCTGGATCCATTGATAGACCTGATTGCTGGATTGCTACTTTCTTTCAGAAATATTTCCCTCCTAGTGCTAGACATGCTGCTTTACAGAAACTTTTTTTATTTTAAATAGGGAGAAGAGGAGAAATTGCCTGAGTCATGGACAAGGTTCTATGCCTTGATTCATGCACATCCTGGATGCCCATTACCTAAAAATGAGCTTTTTTATATATATTATAATGGACTAACTGATGAATCTAGGACATACCTAGATAGTTTTGCTGATTGTGTTTTTAGGAAAAGAACTCCTGCAGAAGCTGAAGAATTAATGGCTAAAATAAGAAAGAATTATGATGATTGGACTCTAACCGAGCCAATTACACCTGAGCCTACTACACCTGATCCAATTGTGCCTGAACCAACTCCAACACCAACACCAAAGAAGAGGGGAGTGGTTGAATTAAATGATGAAGTGATGAAAGAAGCTAAGAAATGTCTTAAGGAGAAGGGTATTAGATATGAAGATGTGAATAATTTACCTCCTATAGAAGAATTATGTAAGCCGATTCCCCACTCATCTACTATTGAGGTACACTCTCTCCAACACTCTGATGAAGGTGACATCCCCTATGGTAAACCTCCTTATCAATGTTTAGAGGAACTTGACATTTTTATTGTTAAACAAAGTAATTTTAATAAACAAGTTCAGAATCATTTATTGGAAAACTCTAGAGCTATTAATGAGTTGAAAGATATTATGGAAAGAACTTCTAATGATGTTAAAATGATTGTTAAACACTTTCAAATGGTTCAAACTCAAATTGATCAACTTGCTAAAGTACAAAAAGATATGCTAGTCAATCCTTCTAGAGATAAACATGCTTATGAAATTAGAACTAGGAGTGGTGCTACCACTCACGATCCCTTATATCTTGAGGGATATCCTAAAATAATTGAGCAGGATTCTCAACAAACTGAAAATAGAGGTACTTCTTATAAGAGGAAGAAAAATAAACATAAAACAGTTGAGGAACCTTCTGAACCTGCTGTAGATCCTAATAGTATATATCTGTCTCTGATACTGAAACTGAAAGTGGTAATGATAACAATGATGCTCCTGATAAGGAAGAAATTGAAAAAGAACCTAAGAAGCCCACTAAGAACCCTAGGTACACTAAGGAAGATTTTATTGCTAATAAACATGTAGTGAAAGAGAACCTTGGGTGCAGAAACCAATGCCTTTTCCTAATAAGAAACACAAGTCAAAGGAGGAAGAACACTACAACAAGTTCTGTGAGTGGATGAAACCTTTATTTTTGCAAATTCCTTTGACTGATGCTATTAAGTTGCCTCCTTATTCAAAGTATATGAAGGATATTGTCTCTAATAAAAGGAAGATTCCTAATGAGGAAATTTCTACTTTGCTTGCTAATTATTCCTTAATTGGTAAGATTCCAAAGAAACTTGGTGATCCAGGTATTCCAACTATTCCTTGCTCTATTAAAAATAATTATGTTAGAACTGCTTTGTTGATTTGGGAGCTGGAGTTAGTGTTATGCCTTTTTCTCTCTACAAGAGACTCCAGCTGGAAAAATTGATACCAACTGATATATCTTTGCAAATGGCTGATAAGTCTACTACTATACCTGTTGGTATATGTGAGGATGTTCCTGTTCAAGTGGCTCATAATTGCTTGGTTTTAACTGATTTTGTTGTGCTTGAGATGCCTGAAGATGATAATATATCTATTATTCTTGGGAGACCTTTTCTTAATACTGCAGGTGCTGTCATCAATTGAAATCAAGGAAAAGTAACTTTTAATATTAATGGCAAATAGCATATTGTATATTTCCCAAATAAGATTGATAAGAGCTATGGCCTAAATTCAATTGAAAATATTGAGAGCATCAAAGTTGGAGAAATATATTGTTCCATTCCACAAGAAAGTTTTGAAACTATTATGATTGGGACTATTGCTATCAAGATTGAGGTAACATAATCATTCAGTGAAATGCAAAGTTTTGTTTCATATAAGATTGTTTTGGTAACAAGACTTGATCAACCTTGTTAACAAAGGAATTTTAATGAACAAAACAATGTTTTCACCATGGTTATACTTGCTCACTTTTATGTTTCTCCTTTCCAATCTTTGTTTTTCCTCTTGTTAGTCTCAATTTAGCTAGTTGCTTGCTTTTTAGAGTGTCTTAGAACTTCTATAGTTTTGGTTTTGGTTTGCTTTTGTGTCTTTCAAAAATCTTTTTCAGCGAGAAAATCAATTTTCATGACCTGGAAATTGGCCAAAAATAAAGTTTCCCGATTTTTTTTAGAAAATTCATATTAAATGTTTTTGTGAAGAAGGGGTAGAGGGGACCCGGAGTGACCCAGGGGGACCCACCAGGCCAGCACACCCCCTGGTTGCGCGGCCAGCCCTAGGTGGCGCCTGGCATGGGTGTGGCCCACCCTTGGCCCTCCAAGTTGCCTCCTTCGAGCCACTTCTTTCTCTCTCTCCCCCAAAACATAGGAAAACTTCTCAAATCCCGAGTTCCTGCTGTTCTTGCTCCCAATTTTCGATCTCCTTACTTAGCCCATCTTTGTTGCTGATTTTTGGAGGGATTGCTCTCTAGTATTTGCCTCCTCCGCTCGTCCAATTAGATTTTTGATTGGTGGATTGTATCTTGAGTATTTTGCTACTGTAGGTGACAGGTTGTGTGAGCTTTCATGCTTGTTCTATGCTTAGAGATTTCATTTTGATGCATCTTTAACCCTCTATCAAGTTACTATAGTAGTTCCTTATCATTTAGTAACTTAGAAATCACTTGGTTTGATGTTTGTCTAAAAATTTCAGAAAAAGGGCCATGGAAAACCATACCTTTGGAGAAGTATTTGAAAGTTATGCACTTAGGAGGAAAAGGCCTTCGGGATCATCCTCTCGAGCTAGTCCATCACACAATGAGGATCTTATTGCGCCATGCTTTGGCAACAAGGGAGATGAGGGGGATGCGCACCCTTCTACCTTCCCTTGTTTTACCTTTTTGCAAGCTGCAGGGATTCTCGATGATTGCCTAACTCCTGTTCGGAGGGTTGGACTAACCGATTATATGCAGGATGAGAGTGAGCAATATGCTTGGCTCACCAAAACCTTTGTGGAGAGTTTCTCTTTCACTAACACCCCTTTCAATACACATGTTTCATTCAAAATCTATGATAAGCCTGTCACCATGACATTGAAGAAAATTTGCAGCATTATAGGTATTGGCATGGCTGGGATGGTGAAGAAGATTCAAGATCGACTCGCTGATTTGTTGGAGCTCTACCGCGGGGTAACAAATGATGATGATCGCACAGCCCAACGCGGGAAGATAAGAAATATTCAACTCCCAGCTCTCAGATATTTTGCTTATTATCTTGCCACTAGCATTCTTGGTAGGGAGAACACTAGCAATATTTCCAACTATCATTTGGCCTTTCTAGCTGTTGCACTCAACAATGAAACCAGGTATAATCTTGGTTCTCTCATTGCTCGTCGCCTAACTACTAGAGGACCCATTTATGGGGGTATTATTTTTGCACGTGTAGTTGCTGCCTTAGAACTTTCCGTTGATCCAAATGATACAGTATTGGCTCCACAGAGGCTTGATCTTGCTGCCATGAAAGCGCATCACTTTGTTACTGCTAGCTCTAGCCTTGAGAGTTTAGTTTACAGGATGATGTTTACTTACGGGGACGAGTGAGAAATTCCTTTGCCACATGCTACTTTGTTTAGTATTTGCAGGGGGTCTTGGTCACGCTCCAAGGAGGAGATGGACGATCAGCTACGTGTGCATGATTTCCACGAGCGCTACTAGGGGGACGCGCCCTCTTATTACTATCCTGTGCACTACACAGGGGCTTCCTCGAGCACGTACCAGGACGAAGGGGCTTCTTCGTCGCATTACGGAGGCATTTCTTCTTGGCCAGGCTGGGATTGATCTCCACTTAGGCAAAAAGCCTAAGCTTGGAGGGAGGTATACCGACACCACACTCATCTACATATCATGTTCCGTCGGTACTTTGTATATCCATGTTTTGCTTTCTTTTTGGTTTTTTGTTTCTGCTTTCCCAAAACACAAAAAGACCAAAAAGATTTTCGTTGTTTCTCTTGGTTTATTTTTTTGCTTTTTAGCTTTGGTTAGCTATAAGAAAAATCCAAAAAGATTTTGCTTTGTTTGCTTTTGCTTTGAGCGCTTACTTTAAAAAATCGAAAACACCCAAAATATTTGTTGTTCTTCTTTGGTTTTGTGAAGTTCGTTGCAGGGTTCAGCGGTCCTCAGTGGAGTTTGGTTTCATGTTATTATTCAAGCCACACAAGTGAAAGGCAATAATGATGATTTACAACAACTCGAGGTGTGGTAAGAGGTTGGTAATGAACTCTATTTGTCTTCATTTTTGTACATATACTCATTATTGTGGGCATGCTTAGTTTGTTCATGTAAGGTGTATGTTATTTAATGGATGATTAGTAGTTCTTCCTCTCTTATGATTAGATCCAACTTGCTAATAGTTTGCAGCATGTCATATGAATGTTTGCTTGCATTGTTCTATTCATAACTTGGTATGACATTGTGGTATCCTCCTTTGTATGCTTCATTTGAATTGACTTGGCACATGCTCACGCATGCATATGACTGAAACAATAGTCAGTTAAGCCTCGATGATTTATTTTGCCTCAGAGTTCTTGTATCCCTTTTATGCCATAAATAATTCTGTTTTGTTGCAAGCATGATTATGGCAGTTATTGCTCTCTCGTTTGTCGCTCTCTTTCTATTTCTAGCCTTCACTTGCACCGAGTATGAGCTCTACTTGTGCTTCCAACTCCCCAAAACCAAACTTGTCAAAAGTGTCCACCATATCTACCTATTAGCATCATTTGCTATTCTAAGAATATTCATTATGCCTCGTTTTCTTCCAAATAAATTGTTTGCTTGTTATGAGAAAGTTAGTTAGTAAGGCTCTCACGAACTTGATGGATGATGGTGCATGGAAGCTTCGTTGGGAGACCCCAAGAGGAAGGTATGATGAGCACATCAGCAAGTTTTCCCTCAGTAAGAAATCAAGGTTATCGAATAAGTAGGAGGAAGGAAACGACTCAAAGGTGTTGCTAACAACTTGGAAACCTGCGCACTACAAACTCAAGACTTTGACCCAACAAATAGTGAGGTTGTCAATCTCACCGGTTTGCTGAAAACAAAGGGTTAACTGTATGGTGTGGAAGGTAATAGTGGTTTGCAGAAAGTAAACATGAACAGTGGAAGATGTATCAATGGTAAAGATTGGACCGGGGTCCATAGTTCACTAGAGGTGTTCCCCTTAAGATAAACAAACATGGCATGCTGGGTAAACAAATTACAGCAGGGCAATTGACAGGACTGAGCAAGGCATAACAATGCAATACTAGACATTCATGATCCTAGGAGATTCAATTGGGCAATACAACAAGATACATAGACCGCCATCCAACTACATCTATGTCTAGTAATCCACCTTCAGGTTATCATCCGAACCCCTCCAGTATTAAGTTGCAAGCAACGGATAACTGCTTTAAGCAAAGTGTGTAAGGTAAACAATCCACTTGTTCCATGAACAAGAGACCGTTGTTTTCTTCCTAGTAGCAATAGCACATCTACAACCTTAGAGATTTCTATCACTTCCCTTAGATTAAATAGAGGCATGAACCCACTATCGAGCATAAATACCCCCTCTTGGAGTCACTAGTATCTACTTGGCCAAGATAGCTACTAGAAATGGAGAGCATGCAAGATCTCAAACAATACAAACATGATAGAATCAATAAGACAAAACCATTAATAAATCTGACATAGTAATCTCAATATCCATCGAATGCCCGCAAACACAACATGCATGATTACAAATAGATTATCTTGATCATTAACATAGCTCACAAGATCGAAACATGGTAGCACAAAGGAGGAGATAGAACCATCTAGCTACTACATGGACCCGTAGTCCAAGGTGGAACTACTCACACTTCATACCGGAGGCTGGCATGATGAAGAAGAAGGCCTCTGGGATGATCTCCCCTCTGGCAGGGTGCCATGAAGAGATTCAGATCCCCTCGATCTAGGGACGATGGTGGCGGCGACTCCATATGGTTTGGTGGAATATTTATCGGATACTTAGGGTTTCTGTATCTGGGGGTCTTTATAGGCGAAGAGGTGAGGCAGGGGCAGCCAGGACGGCCGCACCCCTAGGCGCGAGCTGGGCCTAGCCGCGTGGCCAGGGGTGTGGCCCCTGGTGGCTCTCCTCCATCTCGTACTCTGGCTTCGTGTTACCCACGGTAAAATATTGGCTTTGGCTTTTGTCCCGTCCAATTCCGAGAATATTGATTTTCTGCCTTTCTAGAACCAAAAACATAAGAAAACAGACAACTGGCACTGTGGCATCTTGTTAATAGGCCAGAACTAATCAAATAGGCTGAAGAGAAAGTCAAGTTAGTAAAGGACAGAGTGAAGATAGCACAGTCCTGACAGAAGAGCTACATAGATCCTAAGCGTAGAGAAGTCACCTATGAGGTGGGTGATAGAGCTTATCTTAGAGTGTCACCACTTCGTGGAGTGAAGAGATTTGGAGTCAAAGGAAAATTGGCCCCACGATATGTTGGACCATTCAATATTCTGAGTCGTAAAGGAGAAGTAGCTTATGAGATTGAATTGCCGGAATCATTGTCTGCTGTTCATAATGTGTTTCATGTGAGTCAGCTAAAGAAATGCCATCCGGAGATGGAAGAGACTTCTTTGAAGGATACCATACCTTTGGAGGAGGTCCAAATTGGAAGTGATCTCACCTATAAGGAAATACCTATCAAGATTCTTGAGACTGCAGAAAGAGTTACTCGGACAAAGACTATCAAATTCTGCAAAGTTCAGTGGAACCATCATTCCGAAGAAGAAGCAACATGGGAAAGAGAAGACAACCTCCGGAAAGACCACCCTCACCTATTTGCTAGCCAATCTGAATCTCGAGGGCGAGATTCACCTTAAGGGGGTTAGATTTGTCGGGGGGATAACCCCCGGTAGGGTTACGAGAGGGGAAACATAGCGCAGCTGGGTTGGCTCCGAGTAAAAAATGAACCAGGTCGTGTAAGAATGGCCGAGAAAGAGAAGCGTGAGAGCCGAGATACAAACTATCTCGGCCTGTATAGGACAAAGTTGTAACCCTTGCAGGTACCAATGAGCCGAGTCAACCGAGGAAGGGCCAAGTCAAGAAGGACACGTGGCACCTTTCCGAGTAAGGTTCGGGAAGGACCATGGTAAAGCATGGTCAAAAGAGAAGGGCGGCGCCGGGTGACACAAAAGGAGCCGGGTGACGCCCAAAGCAAGTGCTGACGTATAAAGTAACAGCGTGAAACCAAAAAGAACAAGAAGCAGCATACCATAAGACCATTAGCTATCAAGCTTTATGGACCGGGCCTATGGGCTTAGGTCAAGCCCATAACCCGACCCATATTGTAGGGACCAAGATCCAAACAGTAAACCCTAGAACCCAAAGGGGTATTAGCTAGCTAGCACTGCCTATATAAGGGAGGGCGCAGCAGTAGTAGAAGGATGTTGGACGAAGGAGAGAACAGGTGCTGCGTACTCAAGCCAATACAGCTCAAGGAGCACTTGTAATGTTTGGGGTATCAATCAAATTTTCAAGTGTGGAGAGTTCTACTAGTTCTTCGTGCATGGCTCGACCGTGCACTCCCTCCCCGGTGACCACAAGCACCCATTCGGCCCCCAACTTAAGCCTACCCATGGCATCTGCCGTGCCACCACCACGACAGTTGGCGCCCGCCGTGGGGCAGAAGCAAGTGCTTGATGGAGTCTTCATCCGGACGGTCAACATCATCGCCAAGACCGGCGAGCGCGTCTACTTCGGCCTTATCCAGAGGTTTGGAGCGCTCAACTTCGTCAGCGACAACGCGGGCTGCTTCGGGACCAAGCTGTTCCCTAGGGGCGGTCGCTTTGTCAAGTTCGGCGAGCACCAGGTCTACGTCGCGGTGCGCATGGAACGCGCATATCCTGAGCACGTTGTCCTGGCGCCGGATCCTCCAACGGCTCCAGTCGCTGGGAAACCTCTCCAACTCGTCTCCATGGAGGTAATGATGACAACCCCAAACCCCACAACTCCCCCAGTAGTTGCAGTAGAGAATGAGAACGCAGAGGAAGGAAATCACGAGGAAACGCCAAGGGCTACAAGAACAACAAAGGCGTCGCTGGAAAAACCAGAGAACATAGCTAGGAGCAAAAGAGCTAAGGAGCTGCAGGAAGCGATAGACAAGTTGGCAGAGCCAGTGGCACAAGAAACT
This sequence comes from Avena longiglumis, assembly GCA_030063025.1. Taxonomy (NCBI): domain Eukaryota; kingdom Viridiplantae; phylum Streptophyta; class Magnoliopsida; order Poales; family Poaceae; genus Avena; species Avena longiglumis. The sequence goes on from CP125975.1 coordinate 402,338,000, forward strand.
GACCTGGCGTGTGTGCAAGCCGAGTTGGAAAAACCAGGATAAAAGTCCTGGAGAAAGCAAAGGAGCTAGCACAGTTACAACAGGATGTGGATATCACTATCCGAGAGCTTAACTCGGCAAATCAAGTCAAGGGTGCAAAGACCCGGCTTGATGCAACGAGATTGAGAGGAAGGAACCTCAACGAAGAACTGGCAGATGCGACATCAAAGATAACACCAGAGAACAACAATGAGATGGCCATGCGTCCAACGTACAACACAATGACTAATCATGCGGCGGCGAAGCAATGGCAGAATTGCCCCACTTGGAGGGGGAAGCAAAGAAAAGGCAGCAAGAACGACTCAATGAGTTAGTAAAAGCAGCCAGCATGCTGAATGTGGCGTATTACAGAGCAAATCCGGGTATAGTAGGTAGATGACAACTGGTTCACTCGCCGACTCCTGTCCCGGCAAGATCGGCTGGGCATACAGCATCCTCACCCGGAGCGGCACCCAGGCCGAGAAAATAAAAAAATGTGGATTCTGGAAGAAACAAGCAGATGGTCGCTTATGATCCGGCAGTGATTCAAGGAAATCCGGCACATGCGCAAGGGGCAAAAAGAAATAATCCCCGAGAAAATGAAAACCAGGAAAAAATTGGACAGAGAAATGACAATGGAGGGCAAAATTTTGCGCCTCATACTCGACGCGCAACTCACTCGGCAGGAGGAGGAAATCCAGCTCCGAATAACGCACTAGCTCAGCCGGAAAGAAGACAACAGAGCGCCGGAAAAGCAGTTCAACAACCAGCTGACCCGAACGCGAATAAGTATAATGATGGTTACTCGGCCATGGTAAATGATAGGTATGAGCTGCCGGATCATGCATATCAAGCAATGGGAGCGAGATACGGAGGTAGGAACCTTCAGCCGGATGATGCCAGGCTGAAGCTTGACCACATAAAAATGGCAGAGATAATTGAATCACAAGGTCCGCAGGGTCCACCATGCTTTGGCCCAAGGATCATGAAGGAGCCACCGGTGCCAAATTTCCAGCTGGCCAGTGGGACAAAAACATATGATGGAAGCACAAAGCCAGAGGACTGACTCATAGATTATGGAACCGCTGTGAAGATCGCGCAGGGAAACTTGAGATGGGAAGTACGTTACGTACCGCAGATGCTGGAAGTACCAGCTCGGGTATGGTTGAACAATTTGCCACCCGGAAGCATCAACAGTTAGATTGATTTTCACGACGCTTTCGTGAGCAATTTCACGAGCACTTACAAGAGGCCGAATCACCCACAGCAACTAGCAATGTGCAAGCAAAAACCGAATGAGACAGATAGGGAGTTCCTCACAAGGTGGTGTACGACGCGTAACTCTTGTGAAGGGGTAATCGAGTCACAAGAAATCACATGGTTTGCACAAGGATGTAGACATGGGATTGTGCTGTGGCAAAGGTTACAAAGAGATATGCCGGCAAGCCTGGCAGAGATGATAAGAATCGCCGACTCGTATGCGTTAGGAGATCCGACTCAGCCGCTACTCATGTCGGCAAACGGGATGACTGAGACTCAGATCTATGATGCTGCCGGGTCGCAAAGGCGCCAGGAGAGATCCGAATACAGAAGCAAGAGAAGAGACGAGAGGCCGGATTACAGGTATGGTTCGGCTCAGGTTGCGGAAGTGAGTCAGGATCATCCAGATGCTGGAAGCAGTCAGCGTCAAAGGAAAAATGGACAACAGCAATGGGTGCCAAAGAATGACGGCAAAAGGCCATATGATCAGATGAAACAGTATCATGACCGACAAAAATACACCTATGAGATGATGCTGGATCATCCGTGTAAGTTTCACATGCCTAGTCCGAGTAAGCCGGCAAATCACTCAACAAGGCAATGCACTTGGTTTCAGAAAGGAGACAGAGTGGACTCGCCTAACAAGCAGCTTCCACCACCTCCCCATCCACCACTTACAGGAGGAAATGCTCAAGTAGTAGGAGCAGATAACAGATATGAAAACAGGCAGCCGAGATATCAGAATCAGGAAAGAAGAGAAGCTGTGCACTAGGTGCACAATCCAAGAGGTTACGATGCTCATATCGGCCACAGAACCAGAAATGAGTACAGAGAACATCACCAGAGCTATGTTTTATTTGTCACAGAGCCAAATGAAAAGAAGAGTCAGCAGCGACGAATGATGGAAGTGAATACCACGATGCCGGTAATTCCCAAGTACATGCATTGGTCTGAGCAAGAGATAACTTGGAGTATAAAATATCACCCCAAGATCATGCCAACCCCTGGAGGATACGCTCTGGTGATGTACACCTATGAGATGATGCTGGATCATCCGTGTAAGTTTCACATGCCTAGTCCGAGTAAGCCGGCAAATCACTCAACAAGGCAATGCACTTGGTTTCAGAAAGGAGACAGAGTGGACTCGCTTGATGGAAGTGTGGACTCGCTAGACAGAGCTATGTTTTATTTGTCACAGAGCCAAATGAAAAGAAGAGTCAGCAGCGACGAATGATGGAAGTGAATACCACGATGCCGGCAATTCCCAAGTACATGCATTGGTCTGAGCAAGAGATAACTTGGAGTATAAAATATCACCCCAAGATCATGCCAACCCCTGGAGGATACGCTCTGGTCTTGGATCCAACATTCATGTGCCCAGATATCAACGTGAAGTTTTCAAAAGTACTGATTGACAGTGGCAGTAGCATCAACATCATGTATAAGGATACAATGCTCAAGTTAGGCATTACCATGAACATGCTGGAGACGACTAAGACCACTTTCCACGGGATTGTGCCGGGATTGTCCTGTGAGCCAATTGGCAAGATCTGGGTCGACGTCTTATTCGGCAACAGGGAAATTTGTCGCACTGAAGCTATAGAGTTCGAGGTGGTAGATCTGGTCAGCTCATATCACGCCTTACTCGGTAGGCCGGCTATGGCAAGATTCATGGCTACTACCCACATGGCTTACTTAAATATGAAGCTGCCAGGCCCATGTGGGGTGATCACAGTGGAAGGAGATTACAAGATATCTATTGCTTGTGCTTCATCCGGATCTTCACTGGCCGAGTCACTCGTCATAGCACAAGAGAAAAGTCAGATGTTGGAGGTGGCAGCATTGGCCAAAGCAACACAAATGTCCATGCCGGCACTCACCAACCCGCATGACAATGTGTCATTTCAAGCTACCAAGGAAACCAAGAAGGTGCATGTGGATGAAACTTTCCCAGAGCACATAGTGACCATTGGGGCTGGCCTTACAAATAAATAGGAAAGCAAGCTCACCAGCTTCCTCCGTGAGAATCGGGACATCTTTGCATGGTCCACTCAAGATCTGCAAGGAGTTCCGAGGGAGCTAGCTAAGCACTCTCTTCATGTAAGACCAGATGCAAGGCCGGTGAAGCAACCCCTCCACCGCTTCACCGAAGATAGGAGGAAGGTAATAGCGGCCGAGATTGCAAGACTTTTAGCTGCTGGATTCATCATGGAAGTGCTGCACACGGACTGGTTGTCAAATCCAGTCCTGGTCGAGAAGAAGAAAGATGACCCGAACGTGGCAATGGTATGGCGCATGTGTATTGATTACACGAACCTCAATAAGGCATGTCCGAAAGATCCATTTCCTCTGCCTCAGATCGATCAAGTCATAGATTCTACTGCTGGGTATGAGTTGTTGTCATTTGAAGGTGCATATTCAGGATTCCATCAGATTCCGCTGAATCCAAATGATCAAATAAAGACATCTTTTATCACCCCGTACGGGGCTTATTGCTATCGCACCATGCCATTCAGATTGAGAAACGCAGGCGCAACATACCAAAGATGCATGCAAAAATGCTTACAAGATCAATTGGACAAAAATGTTCAAGTATACGTCAATGACGTGGTAATAAAAACCAAACAAAGTCATACTCTAATTGAGGACTTGCGTCAAAAATTCGCAAACTTGAGAAGATTCCGGATGAAACTTAACCCGGAAAAATGTACATTTGGTGTCCCGGCTGGCAAGTTACTCGGATTCCTTGTATCTAGCCGAGGAATTGAAGCTAACCCGACAAAGATCAGGGCCATCGAAAGAATGGAATTGCCAAAAACCCTCAATGATGTCCAGAAGTTTATTGGATGCCTGGCTTCATTGAGCAGGTTTGTTAGTCGGCTAGGCGAAAAAGACCTACCACTATATCAGCTGATGAAAAAATCAGACAAATTCACATGGACACAGCAAGCTGATAGCGCTTTCCATGAATTAAAGAAAATGTTGGCAACATCACCAATATTAGCATCACCACTATCCAAGGAGCCAATGCTGCTCTATGTCGCCGCAACCAACAGAGTTGTAAGTGAGTAATAGTGGTTAAACGTGAAGAAGGGGGGCAAATCAGTCCAAAGACCAGTATATTACTTGAGCGAAGTGCTCTCTATCTTAAAACAGAATTACCCGCATTATCAGAAGATGACATATGGGGTATATATGGCAGCAAAGAAGCTGAAACATTATTTTCAAGAACACCCAATCCGGGTAATATGCGAGGCACCTATCTCGGATATATTGGGAAGCAAAGATGCCAGCGGCCGAGTAGCCAAGTGGGCCATTGAACTGGCACCATACACTCTACAATATGATAGGCGGGATGCAATAAAATCTCAAGCCGTTGCAGATTTATTTGTAGAATGGATGGAGATGCAGTACGAACCACCACTGCCAGATCCAAATTACTGGAAAATGCATTTTGACGGGTCCAAGACGAAAATGGGTCTCGGCGCCAGGATAGTGCTCACATCTCCAAAGAGTGATCAACTGAGGTATGTGTTGCAAATTCATTTTGCTGCTTCTAACAACGTTGCCGAGTATGAAGCACTTGTCCATGGCATTAAAGTAGCCAAGGAAATTGGTAACAAAAGGATCATGTGTTTTGGCGATTCAGATTTGGTGATTCAGCAAGTGTCTGGACATTGGGATGCACTGGATGCAAACATGGCATTATATCGCTTCCACGTATAATAAATTTCGGAATATTTTGACGGTTGTGAATTTCATCACATTCCTAGAGCAGAAAATGAGGCAGCAAATGTATTATCCAAACTAGGGTCATATAGGCAAGCAATACCACCAGGGGTAACATTGGAGCATCTCAGGAAGCCATCGATCAAGCCGTCACCTGAGTCCGAATCAATCAGGATCATCCCGGCGAGTCAGGAATCAGAGGCAGTGCCAATGGACATCGACTTAGGGATAGGTTCGAGTCACTTGGGGACTGATCCGTTCAATTCAGGGGTCACCAAATCACACTCGGGCACTCCTCAGGTTATGTCGGCAGAACATATCTCGGCCGAACCAATGGACATTGATGTTGAAGCAGACCTGGAACCACTAATACCAACGTGGGAACATCCAATATTCAGTTATTTGATAGATGGAACCTTGCCGAGTGATGAAACACTAGCAAGGCAAATGACACGAAGGTCAAAAGCATACACCATAATCAACAAGGAACTCTACAAGCGAATTGTGACAAGTGTACTGCAGCGTTGCATCAGCTCAGAGCAAGGCCAGGAGATCTTATTGGATATCCATCAGGGAGAGTGCGGGCACCATGCGTCATCAAGAGCGTCGGTAGCCAAGGAATTCCGACATGGATTCTACTGGCCAAGCGCATTGTCACAAGCGCAAGAGTTAGTCGGGAAATGCAGTGGTTGTCAACATTATGCGTCCAAGTCACATTTACCAGCGTCTAAATTAAAGACTAGACCAATCACTTGGCCTTTTGCAGTATGGTGCCTGGATATGGTAGGACCATTCAAACCAGCAAGGGGAGGCATGACTCATATCTTGGTCATGATCGATAAGTTCACCAAGTGGATAGAAGTGAAGCCAATCAAGAAATTGGACGGTAAAATAGCTGTCACATTCCTAAGGGATATAATCCTCAGATACGGTTACCCGCACAGTGTGATCACGGACAATGGCACGAACTTTGCTGAAGGAGCTTTTGCTCGCTTCTGTGGGAAACACCGAATAAGACTCGACGTAGCATCAGTCGCCCATCCAGAATCAAATGGACAAGTTGAACGGGCTAATGACTTAGTTCTATCTGGGATAAAACCCCGCTTAATGGAACCAATCCAGAGATCACCTGGTTGTTGGATAGAGGAACTACCCTCAGTACTGTGGAGCTTAAGAACAACTCCGAATCGATCAACTGTTTATACGCCATTTTTCCTTGTATATGGGGCTGAAGCAGTTTTGCCTGCCGATATAGAATATGACTCGCCAAGGATAAGGCAATACTCGGAAGTCGAGGTAAAAGAGGCCCGAGAAGATGGAGTAGATTTACTCGAAGAAGCAAGGGAACTGGCATTCTCCAGATCTGCTATATATCAACAAAATCTCCGATGCTACCATAGCCGGAAAGTGCAACCTCGTGTCTTTCGAGAAGGAGATATGGTGCTAAGGCTGGTGCAGCGCACAACAGGAATGCATAAATTACCACCTCCATGGGAAGGTCCATTCATTGTAAGCAAAGCATTGCACAATGATTCCTACTATCTCATAGACGCTCGAGAAGCGCAAAAGAACAAGGCCGACAGGTCGGGAGATGAAACCAAAAGGCCATGGAACGTGGCACTGCTTTGTCCCTTCTATACTTAGGAGAAGCAGTGCATGTATCACTCGAACTCTCATATGTCGGACGTGCTTGCCGGCTATATGCTAATAGTAAAACGGTATGATTCGAAAAACTGACTCGGGGACTACCCCTTAGGCTTTCCATTTCAATTATTTTACGTCGGCTGGCGTGAAACCCGAAGTTTATCTCAGAACAAGTAGTGTTTACTCGGAAGAAATCAACTCTTCGACTATGCTGTTGTCCGAAAACACGGCTTCATGGCAAGCAAGAGAAAAAGATCTAAGACGGGTAAACACGAACGTGTAATAAGTACAAGGGAGAAACGCGAGTTGGCCTTAGTTTTTGCCTAACTCTCCGCATGTCGTGTTATACTGTGTGTCGAGTAATCTCGGCAAAGTTATCCAAGTTTCATACCCGCTAACTATATTCTTCGTACTTTGAGATCCTAACGTCGAACACCGAAAAAGGTAGACAAGGGCCAAAGGCAAGGACAAGTGACACGGCAAAATGAAACTCGGGGACTTGTCCTTGAGTGATTCGCACTCAGAGCACAACACAAATATATAAATCCCATCGACTGGCGCGAAATCAAACTTAAAGTGCAATGTATGTTACATCTGTACCCGACATACCGGGGATCTAATAAAAGTTCAAGTATTTGTTGGCCTAAGGAGCAGAAGAACTCGGAGGAGCACTCTCAGAGCCAGGAGTAGTGCTTGGAGCATCGGCCGGGTGAGGGCCATTGGAGGCCGGGTCATCTTGATCATCTGACTCGGTTGCTTCGCTGTCGCCACCCTCTTCATCAGCAACTTCGACGAGCGGGTCGCCAAGGTCGAGGAAGCTAGGCCCTTCACACCAAGCATGCACCATGGTGTACTCGATCATGGCATAAGCTCGCTCCTGGCGCTTCTTGATCAGCTCCGGGTCATTTAGCCATTTGCCATCCCCCCTTATGCGATCAAGAACATCAAGGTTGATGTCCTCGTACCAGGAAATCACGAAGGAGAGAGCTTTATCCGCTGCAGCTCGGCCGGCCGACTCACGCCATTGATCCAGCCGGTCTTCAGTAAGAAGCAGTCTCTCGTCCAGTGGGTCGATGAGTTCGGGTGGGTCTTCATCCGGCCAGAGCATGCGAAATGCATGGATAGCTGACTTGAGCAAGTCCACACCGCAAGATCTGAGGGTCTTAACCCGTTCAGACACCGCTGCAAGGAGCTCCTCCATGGACACCTCGCCGTCAGCGGCAGCACCAGCTTCGGCTCTCACCTTCTTCATGGCTCGGATGGCAAACATGTTGGCCTCAGGAAAATTCTCTGCAAGCAAAAAGAGAAAGTTAGCAAATAGCAAGGACAGATGGAAAAGGACTCATACAATGCGTAAATAGTAAGAACTCGCTACCGAGAAAGAAGTTGATGGCGGCGAGTTTGTTATGCCAAGTCTTGGTCTTGGCTTGAAGGGCATCGAAGTTCTGGTTTGCCGACTCGACCGATGACTCGGCCTTGTCGAGTAACCTCTTGGTCTTCTCGGTGCTGGCAGCATGTTGCTCGCTCTTCTCGGCAAGCTCTTCCTTTAGCCCCTTCACCTTGGCCAAGTACTTCTGCTCTATCTCGGCCATTAATTCCTTCAGCCGAGTCGCCTCATCTCGCTCCTTCTGGAGTTCGGCTTGGTGCTTCTCTGCTTATTCAGAACAAATATTTGTCAGTACCAACAGAAAAATTTCGGCAATTGGCTTAGGGAAGTAAGAAATTTACTCTCGGCCTCGCTGATTTGCGAGTGAAGTTCGTTAATGGTGGACTGAGCAGTGGCCGTGAAACAAGAGTGAGAGGAAAAATGAGAAGATGGACTAAGAAAATTACACCAAATGAAAAAGAGGAAGATCAAAAGATATTACCTTGGCCGTAGGTGTCAGTCTATAGCTTCTCATGCGCAAGTTCGAGCTTGCGATGCGCCAGGACGAGAGCTTGATGCACCTTGGTGCGCTTGTTATGCGTGAGCTAATCAAAAGAAGACAGACAATAACGAAGAGTCAAGTCAGGCGACCTGCCGAATAAAAAAGCTTAAGAGTTTACAGCCGAGTAAGTTCGTTGCTCGGCAGTAACCTCGAGGGCTAGGGATTGAAGCTCTAACATGAGTTTGGCATAGAGGAATAAAAAGGCTTAAGAGTTTACAGTCGAGTAAGTTCTTTACTCGGCAGTAACCTCGAGGGCTAGGGATCGAACTTCTAACATACAGGCTTGGAGTAAAGGATTTAAAGGCTAAGTGTCTATTGAAGAGCTTACATCCGAGTAAGTTTTTTACTCGACTGTAACCTCGGGGACTAGGTGGTATATATAAAAGAAATACTCAATAACACAAAAGAGTAAGAAGTTAATATACCTCATTTACTTCGTCGGCGTGGGCCATCAGAGCGATGACCTGCTGGGTCATGTCCGAGACGGCCTTGGGGCCCAGCTTCAGCTTCTTGCCGACACGGGTGCCGACCTCCTGCTCGCCTACTGCATTCCATGCCATGGCGTAAGGCTCAGCCGAACCAAGGCTCTTGCCACTAAGCGTCCGTGAAAGAACTGGACCCGTTTTCAGGGCGGTTCCCACAGTGGCACAGGTCACAGCGACAGAGGTATGGAGGGTAACAACCCTGGATTCATCACCTGACCCGGCAGCCGCAGATTCGTCCCCCTTACCCATTGAAGCGAGCTTTGACGCCAACGTCGGAGGCCGGATCTGAGGAGAAGAACCCGGAGCGCAAACTAAAGTTGTTTGCTTGGAAGAGGTGGATTTGCCAGAAGAGGGGCGAGTAGAACCAGAAGCCTTGGGCTGGGTCTGGCCCTTTGACAGAATTTGAGAGCGAGCAGGAGGATTTGGAGAAGATAGTGGAGCCTCCTGACTGGGCTCAGCAGTTTTGCTGGCTCCAAGATCAAGAAGTTGTTCATTCACATCAGCTCGAGGGCTGATGCCAGAGGAACTGGTGGCAGAGGATTTCTCGGTGCCAGACTTGTGGGCACCAAGATCAGGAAGTTTTTCCTGGCCAGCGCCAGAGGCGCTAGCCGAGTGACCCACCGGGTCTGACTGACACTGAGAAGCATGAACCTCAACAGTGCGAGCCTCGACCCGGACGGGACTCGGCTCCGCTGAGTCAGCTGGAGGAGGTGCAGGCCTAAGCGGCAAGGCAAGGCAATGCAAGAAGCATCCTGATTCACCATCAAAGGTACAACACTGAAAACAACAAGACATATATAAGAGAACATCAGTGATGAAAAAGAAAAGAACAGAGAAGGCAAAGTGCAAAAACTTACCCGGTGACGACCGAGTCACGGGTGACTCGGCGTGTGAATCGGCGCTGAGCAGCTTGGCGGGTCTCAGCCAGGCTGGCAGCAGCAGAGGCAGCAGGAGCGGCCGGAGTGGGCTTGTTCTTCTTGGCCGACTGAGTGCTGGAGGAGGCTCCGCGTCGCTTCGACTTGGCGACGGGGATCTTGCCGACTCCACCCACGGCGAGAGGAGGAGTATCATGTACCTGGCCAGCTCCATAAGTAAATAACGGGTTTACTCGGACAAGCAAAGATATTAAGGTCATAAGGCATGTACCTCCAAAAGTGTACAATCATCATCCTCATCATCGTCAGACCAATCTTGTAAGGGGTTGCGAGATTGACTCTTAACCGAAGCTGAAGCAGCCGCAGTATGCGGGATCGGCATGAAGCACTCCAAGTCATAGTCAAACTCATCCGAGTTAGAGCGATCCATGTTATAGCCGGTAGGAGGGACAATACTGTCATCAACCTGGTGAAGGAGATTCTGCGAAGGACAAACAAAATGAGAAACTAAAAACTAAACTTAGAGTGGCAAAAGAGCTAAAGCCTACTCGACGAGAAATTAATCCGGAAAACTTACCCAGGGGACAGGCCTGACCCGGCTAAACGGCGGGCAACTCCAAGCCCAATCATCCGCCAAGTTCAATTTAAAGATTGAGCTTACTCGGCGGGCAATGGAGTCACGGGTGAGCTCCTTAGTGGAATGCCGAGTAGGATCATGGGACCTGCTCATGAAGAACATTTTTTGGATCCTGGCTTGGATGGGGCTTACCCGGCGAGAGATCAAGGTGCACATGAGGTCAGAATCGGCGAGATGAAAGTTTTCATCCGGCGATAGCAACCTTTCCAGGATAGCGTTGGCTTCGTTCACCGCAGCGTCTTGGTCACGCGGGTCAAGCTGCCAGTGCTTCTTGTGGGGGACCTCATCCGAGAAAGGGGGAAGCCGGATGTTGTCAGTGGACCCACTGTTTTGTAGGGATTCGTAGCATGGAAAACAAATTTTTTCTATCGCATACAAACAAACAAGCCAAGATCTATCTACTAGATTGTAGCAACGAGTCGATGGAATAACTTACCCTCGAAGATTCCAAAGCGGTTAACGAGAGCAGATTCTCGTGGGTGATGTAGTCGTACTCTTTCCGATCTCAAGATCGTGTAGACGATCCTTCTGGCGCCATGTTCCGGCAGCGCTCCCTTGATCGGTCACACGCTCGCATTGATTTAAGACCTTCCTCTCCCTTGTTCCAGCGGCGGAGGTTGTAGCACTCTCCTCGCGATTCCGCAAAGACAACGGCAATCTTGGAAGTAGAGGGAAATCATGAGGCTTTGCCTTAAGCGGAGCGAGTATGGTGGAGTATGAGAGAGGGATATTAGTGGTCTAGGGATTAGACACACCAATTAGAAGGCTCTAAACCGCAGGCTAGAGCAATTAGAAGCTCTAAACCAAAACAGCTCTAAACCGGAGATTAGAGGATAGGAACTTGTGTCTAGAGGAGGAGGCCCTGCCCCTCCTTTTATAGGTGGAGGGGCTGGCCAGGAAGGGAGGAGTCCTCCCAACTCGGCCTAGGTCAGCCGGCTTGGAGGAGAGGGACTCCTCCTCCAAGTTGGTTTCAACCTCCTCTTGCTTGTTTCCCACAGTTTCCTGCTTCCCACAGTTTTGGAACAGCAAGAACACTTAGTACATGATGCAATCATTCAATGACACATTCATGTACCCTCCCCGGAGTCTTGGGACAATCCGAACCTTCTAGAACATTCCCGATGAAAACAGGAATCATTCCCGAACTCAAACGGGACTTTCCTTATATGAATCTTATTCTCGGACCATTCCGGATCACCTCGTGATATCCGGATCCCATCCGAGACTCGAACAACATTCGGTCTCTTTCTCATAATACCATAACTACTCAAAACAACGTCGAATCCTTAAGTGTGTCTCCCTACGGTTCGTGAATTATGCGGACATGATCGAGACACTTCTCCGAACAATAACCAATAGAGGAATCTGGAAATTCATATGGCTCCCACATATTTCTACGATTACTTTGCGATCGAATGAACCACTTACATACGATACCAATTTCCCTTTGTCTCACGATAGTTTACTTATCCGAGGTTATGATCGTCGGTATCTCTGCATACCTAGTTCAACCTCGTTACCGATAAGTACTCTTTTCTCGTTCCCGTGATATGTGATCCCTTGTGACCTAGTCACATGCTTGAAAGCTAATTGGATGACATTCCACCGAGAGGGCCCAGAGTATATCTATCCGTCATATGGATGGACAAATCCCACTCTTGATCCATGTGTTTCAACCAATACTTTCCGAACACTCAATGCCACCTTTATAGCCACCCAGTTACGGTGTGGTGTTTGATGTCATCAAGGCATCCATCCGGTAAAGGTGATATGCATGATCTCATGGTCGAAGGAATTAGGTTACTATGTATCAGAAAGCATATAGCAATTGAACTATTGAAATGACTTGATCTTTATGCTACGCTTATCTATAGGAGTATGCCCATCACATCATTCTCCTAATGATATGATCCTGTTGTTAATAACATCTCTATGTTCATGATCAGGAAACCATGATCATATATTAACCAACAAGCTAGTTTAACAAGAGGCTTTACTAGGGACTCTTATTTTAGTTTACAAATCACACAAGTATTAATGTTTCCGGTTAATACAATTATAGCATGGTATGTAAACATTTATCATAAGGGTGAAGATATGATAATAACCACTTTATTATTGCCTCTTGGGCATATCTCCAACAGTCTCCCACTTGCACTAGAGTCAATAATCTAGTTTCAAACCTTTGTGTATTCAACACCTATGGCTTTCCGGTGTTGTATGTACACGATTGCTAGTGGTCAACTGATCTCCAGATCTGACACTTTCAGGTCCGTGTGTAATTGCATGTCTTTGCGTCTCTACGCATCACTCATTCTCTAATGAGATGGCTTTGTATAAATTTGGTCTTTCGGTGTGACCTCTAGTTCTTTGGGGTTAAAACATGTTGATAATATTGTCGCACAATATATCTTCATAGTATTATCCCTCTGTGAACTACACCTAGTTTGATAACAAACTACTTGACACAAATGCCCTCTTTTGCTGCTATAATAGCAGTCATATACTTAGCCTTTTGTTGTAGTATCTGTTACAATGTCTTAACTTTGGAACTCATCCAAATCCATTATGGAACTCACTTTCCATTATATTGTGCCACCCTTAGTTTAGATTGAGATAAACTTAATTTGTACTTTGTGAAAAAGCTAGTATCAATGTAGTACTTTTACAATGAACTAACCATCTATTTGTCACTTCTACAAATAATATACTCTTAGTTCTTCCAAAAGATCATAAGAATATCCTTACTATTGTCCAATGATCATCTTACGAATCATTCTGGTATATGCTCACAACATTTATAGCATAGGACATATCTGGATTTGTACATATCACAAGATGATTGATATAAATACTCTTTGTGATTTCATACATCAAGTATCAATCTATACTTGATTATTTGTTTCACTTTACCAAATGTCAATACACTTGAATATATCATCAACATTGAACTCTTTCAATCCTTTCTGTGCGACAAGAACCTTTTCTTGTAGTTTCTATATTGAACTCATTCAATATCTCGTCTATGTACTTCTGGCACAACCATATTAGCGTCTATTGATGCCAAATATTTGGGTTTTGCCTAAGTCTTTCATCGGGATGAAATTCTTAATATGTGTTAATAAAAGATACATTATTTCCAATCAACAATATGTATTCCACATAATGTATTAGAAACATGTCTTAGCGCTCCCACTTAATTTCTTGCAAATGCAAGCATCTCCATCGTCTCCGATGAACTTTTAAACTCCTTTAATAGTTTCATCACAGTGAAGATTCCAACTCCGCGATGCTCACTTTAACCATTGAAGTTTGCATATGCTTTTAGCATCCTTTTGAATTAATAAACCTATGGACCGTGTTATGCACATGTCCTAGGTAACGATTCTATTAGAAGAACTTGTTTTGTTTATTCAACTACCATATATCAAATTATATGTAGTGGTTGCTACATTAATCCGTCTAGACTAAATATCACTATGAAAGATCAAATCTTGTCATAGTCAACCTTTGAACATTGTTGTGAACTCTTTCCCAATATGTCGATTATAGATGTGAAACATCCATGTCTATTTCTTTATATATCCAGACACAACTGTAAGGTCTTACACCTTTCTCGAGGGTCCTTCAAGTTCAAAACTTGATTTCTCGTGTATGGAACTATCACGGATTTTATGGCTTCAAGCCATTTGACGGAGTCAGGGCCCATCATCGCTTCTTTGCATGTAGTCGGTTCATTATTCTCAAATAATGATTCAACCCTCAAATCTTGGTATTTGATTGTTCATCCGACCTACTTGTTTCAATAGGAACTTGGATCTCCGTGACCACAACCTTTGAGGTACATGAGCCATGAGCTTTGTTGCTGCCTCCAGAACACTTTTCGGCGCTGCGCAACTCTGCACATACAACTAAGGTTCTTTTAACCTTATCAAAGTTCTATTGTCCTCCCACTTAACTTTTCACGAAAAATTCCTTCTCAAAGAAACTTGACGTTTTAAGTGACAAACACTTTTGTCTCCGATGTTATGGAGGATTACTTAACAGTTATTCGAAATAACATACAAAGACAGGTTCATCCGACTTTGGTTGCAAACATCTTTCTTATGCATAGCATACCAATGTTTAAGAAAGGACAACTTGGGTTTTATCCCAAACCATAACTTTATATGGTGTCATTTCAACGGATTATGATGGAGCTCTTTTAAGTGGAAAAACGGTAATCTCTAAAGCTTTTAATCTTTAAAATATAATGGCAGTTTTATGAATTATACCTTTGATCTTACCATGTCAAACAAGGTTTAATTACATATCTCGAACGTTCCATACTCTTATGGTGTTTCGGAAATGCAAATCCACGGAACGATTCCATAAATCTTAGGTATTATGCTAAACTTTGTAACTCAAATATCTTCCTTTATGATCTTTATCATAAACTGTTTATATTCTTGTTACAATGATTTTGCACTTCATCTTGAAAGTCTTTGAACTTTTCAAATGTTTCATACTTCATCCATATTAAGTAAATATTCATATATTCACTCAAATTTTCGGAGAAAGCATATGAAGTTGAAATCCATCGCTTTTGACTACACATAATGGATTTCGTACAACAATATGTACAAGTTCCAATAAGCTAGTCATTCGTTCCCTTTTGGCCTATGAACGAAGTTTTAATTATCTCTAGGAAAGTTTCACAAGCGTCATTTGATCAAAATTCAGAAGACTCCAAAATTCCATCCACATGGAGTTTCTTCATGTTTTCTTTCCATTATAATTTAAACGGCGATGTCACTTTCTAAGTGATCTTTCAATCAATTTGTCTTTCGACATTTTTAGCACTAGTTTTATGGATGTGATTTCTCCAACGAGATTTGTGAATCATCCATCTTTTATGGATTACGGCAATTATTTGAACAACCCATTTGTTCTCATAATACCTGATAAAACAAATCTTGAAGGAAAGCTTTGATGTTTTAATGAGCAACACAATAACCCTTTATTTGTTCTCGATGAACATCATCACATATTCTTTTGCTAGTTACTTAGGCCATTGTAGTTCATGAATTCTGTTGTTTCGTATGACGATTCACACCAACAAATTCAGTATCAAATACTTAATAACCACATTGTTTAATAAGCAAAGAATATAGCCATAACATGTATATCATCTATATACTTAAACTGAACAATTCTAGTCTTTTCTTTTCTGCCATATATTTATGAGATTCTCTTTCAATATTTCCTTTTCTGTTTGAAAGAATCTATCAATATCAATAGTGGAGTCATACATATGACACATAATCCAAAGCGTGTATAGTTAAATACCAATGTCTTTGGACTTGCACTTTGAAGTAGATCACCATCATCAAATGTTTGGTGTTCTTTCAAATTCCTTTCTTTAGTAATCTCTTGGTGTAGTAAACATTTCACCTACATCAAAAATTCACCCTCATCATGGATTTATCCATGATCAAGCTACTTTTAGTTTGTAACGGTGAATCGCAAGTATAATGTTGCTTTCCAAAACCTTTTGGAGGATTAGGACAACTAGTGTCTCCAACCTTTTGCAAATTCTCATCAAATATGAGAACATGACTTTTGCCATATTATACTCTATCATGTTGTAACCAATACTTCGTTTCAGATATCACAATATCTTCCTCCAATCATGGTTTCTGAAACAACTCTTTCAGATCCTAGATAACCTTGATATTAAGAGAATCCATTGAATATCAAGAATCATGGAGACAAACATGATACTTATATACTAACACTTGGAATTGTTACTCTTGATTTAATACTAATTATTAAACTTCATGGAGTAACCGGAACTTACTGAAAGTTTGCAATAGGACTTTTAAACTTTAGATTAACACTTCAAAACAATACGATACCAGTTCGTAAAGTAACTAACCAGAATTCTATAGTTCTATCATCTCAATTATAACTAAGCGCAAGGTGGTAAACGGATGCCAATGACTACAACAACTATGCAAATTCACTTTGATTTAGTTTATGATAAATTGAGTTCTAATTAATAATTAAATTAATCTAGGTGAACTCCCACTCAAAACAATATCCCTCACATTGTTTTAGTGATCACACGAACCAAATCCACCACATCAAAACCGATCATCACGAGAGTTGATGCAACTTCAATGGCGAACAATCAACATGTTCATCATATCTACTATATGACTCATGCTCTACCTTTCGGTAATCCGTGTTCCTGAGGCCATGTCTGTACATGCTAGGCTCGTCAAGATCAAACCTTAGTTTCCGCATGAGCAAATCTGGCTTGCTCACGTTGTATACACTTGCGAATCTAACACACCCGATCATCACGTGGTGCTTGAAACAACAAGCTTTATAGCGGTGCTAACTAAGGGTGAACACTTTATGACTTGAAATTCATGTGCATGAGGGATCATCTTATAATGCTACCATCGTCTACTAAGCAATACAAGATGCATAAAGGATAAACATCACATGCAATTCATAATATGTGATATGATATGGACTTTCTTCTTTGTGCTTCCGATCTCCATCTTCTAGCACGAACATGATCTCCATCATCACCGATATTGCATCAAGGTCAATGATGCTTCTCCATGGTTGTCGTCCACCGGCTTCAACTATTACAACTACTTTGAATAGACACGCGGGTCTTAACAGAATTTAAAGACAACCATATGGCTCCTGCCGGTTGCCAACTTATAATAAGGAACATTGCATACATCATATATAATCACAATCATGGCCATATCACATCACAGCACACCCCTGCAAAACAAAGTTAGACGCCTCTAATTTTCTTTGCATGTTTTACGTGGTTTGGGGCTTTCAAAAAGTGTCGTTCTAACTTACGAACAAGAACCACAACATTGATACTAGTATTGTCAATCACCCGTTGTAAATTGAATCTTAACTATGCTAGGAGAAACAGGCACCCGCAAAGCCACTTATGCAATACAAGTTGCATGTCAAGCGTGGAGCAAGTCTCATGAACGATGTCATGTAAGGTTAGCCCGGGCCGCTTCATCCCAACATACCGCAAGATGCAAAGTACAAAAAAAAGCAATCGACAATAAAAGCATCAACGCCCACAATGACCATTGTGTTCTACTCGCGCAACAGATCTACATATAGACACGGCTCTGATACCACTGTAGGGATTCGTAGCATGGAAAACAAAATTTTTCTATCATATACAAACAAACAAGCCAAGATCTATCTACTAGATTGTAGCAACGAGTCGATGGAATAACTTACCCTCGAAGATTCCAAAGCGGTTAACGAGAGCAGATTCTCGTGGGTGATGTAGTCGTACTCTTTCCGATCTCAAGATCGTGTAGACGATCCTTCTGGCGCCACGTTCCGGCAGCGCTCCCGCAGTCGGTCACACGTTCGGTACTCGACGAAGACCTTCCTCTCCCTTGTTCCAGCAGGCAGCGGAGGTTGTAGCACTCTCCTCGCGATTCCGGCAGCACAACGGCGTGGTACCGGAAGTAGAGGGGAAATCCCGCAGGGCTTCGCCTTAAGCCGGAGCGAGTATGGTGGAGTATGAGAGAGGGATATTAGTGGTCTAGGGATTAGACACACCAATTAGAAGGCTCTAAACCGCAGGCTAGAGCAATTAGAAGCTCTAAACCAAAACGGCTCTAAACCGGAGATTAGAGGATAGGAACTTGTGTCTAGAGGAGGAGGCCCTGCCCCTCCTTTTATAGGTGGAGGGGCTGGCGCGCCAGGGAAGGGGAGGGGAGTCCCTCCCCAACTCGGCCTAGGCTGGCCGCCGGCTTGGAGGAGAGGGACTCCTCCTCCAAGTTGGTTTCAACCTCCTCTTGCTTGTTTCCCACAGTTTCCTGCTTCCCACAGTTTTGGAACAGCAAGAACACTTAGTACATGATGCAATCATTCAATGACACATTCATGTACCCTCCCCCCCGGAGTGCCGGACAATCCGGAACCTTCTAGAACATTCCCGATGAAAACACCGGAATCATTCCCGAACTCCGAAACGGGACTTTCCTTATATGAATCTTATTCTCCGGACCATTCCGGATCACCTCGTGATATCCCGGATCCCATCCGAGACTTCGAACAACATTCGGTCTCTTTCTCATAATACCATAACTACTCAAAACAACGTCGAATCCTTAAGTGTGTCTCCCTACGGTTCGTGAATTATGCGGACATGATCGAGACACTTCTCCGAACAATAACCAATAGAGGAATCTGGAAATTCATATGGCTCCCACATATTTCTACGATTACTTTGCGATCGAATGAACCACTTACATACGATACCAATTTCCCTTTGTCTCACGATAGTTTACTTATCCGAGGTTATGATCGTCGGTATCTCTGCATACCTAGTTCAACCTCGTTACCGATAAGTACTCTTTTCTCGTTCCCGTGATATGTGATCCCTTGTGACCTAGTCACATGCTTGCAAGCTAATTGGATGACATTCAACCGAGAGGGCCTAGAGTATATCTATCCGTCATATGGATGGACAAATCCCACTCTTGATCCATGTGTTTCAACCAATACTTTCCGAACACTCAATGCCACCTTTATAGCCACCCAGTTACGGTGTGGTGTTTGATGTCATCAAAGCATCCATCCGGTAAAGGTGATATGCATGATCTCATGGTCGAAGGAATTAGGTTACTATGTATCAGAAAGCATATAGCAATTGAACTATTGAAATGACTTGATCTTTATGTTACGCTTATCTATAGGAGTATGCCCATCACATCATTCTCCTAATGATATGATCCTGTTGTTAATAACATCTCTATGTTCATGATCAGGAAACCATGATCATATATTAACCAACAAGCTAGTTTAAGAAGAGTCTTTACTAGGGACTCTTATTTTAGTTTACAAATCACACAAGTATTAATGTTTCCAGTTAATACAATTATAGCATGGTATGTAAACATTTATCATAAGTGTGAAGATATGATAATAACCACTTTATTATTGCCTCTTGGGCATATCTCCAACATGTTTTTGACATAGAAAAAGGTTCTATGCCACTTCTTGCAGGAATCGATACCAGCAACCCGAGGAAAGATGGAATCCCTCCTGGGCGTGATGCTGGCAGCACCGCACCGAGTAGGCTTCTTCTCGGCATGGGGAACTTCAGGCTAGGGGACAACCTGAACTTTGAAGCGAAAATACTTGGCCCACAGAAGAGCTGTAGGCCAAATTCCAAGATAGGCCTCGCAGGCAGAGATGAAACAAGAGAGAGAGCCAATTGCGTTGGCAGGAAGATGGTGGGTCTGTAGAAGGAAGGTAGAAAGAAACGAGGAAAAGAAAGTGCTCACAGGAAGAGAAAAATCCCGTTCAAAGTGGGAAAGGAAAACCACCCGCTCGCTAGATTGAGGTTTAGGGGAGATCTCACCGACGGGGAGGCGGCAATCCACTTGCAGTGAAATGCGTCTGGTGGACCAGAGCCACTCCACTTCTTCGGTGGAGACCTCCGAGCCTTCCCAGCCACGGCGCTCGCCGGCGGGGACCTCCTGCTCCTCGGCACCATCAGCACCGTCGTGAGCATCCATAAGGTCATCGGATTTTGTCTCCTCCTCGGTAAGGAGAGGCTTGGAACAACAAGGACCCGTGCTGGAATCGAAAGAGGACAGGGGAAATCGCAGCACATGAGCAAGAGGGAGAAGGAACCGCAAAGGGGGCAGTTCAATCTTGAAGGCGCGAGGAGGAAGAAAGGCTAAGGAAACTGAACGGGCGTGGGGGAAGTGGAAACCCCCAACCCCTACTTAAGGGCAGTAAAAACCCCTGTAGTGGGATCTAACTGTGCCGTGCGGCCAGCGTGTGGCCGTGTACCAGGCCGGTTGAGCCAGTCATCGAGCGCCACGTAGCCAAAGATACACGAAAAATCCAGAGCCACGTCACGGCTGGAAGGACAAGAGGCGCAGACTGATGGGACTACCACAGTGACGGGGAATAACTACGCATCCGTCACTATGCTGCCAGAACTTGGAACAAAAATTGAGGCAAGTAATCATGATTACTAGTTGTCAGTGACTGAAGCGCGCCGAAAATGACCCAGAATTGGCCAAAATAACTCGGCTCGAGGCAAGAATGAGCCAAGAAGTCAAATAATTGACCCGAAATTGTCAGACTAACCCGGCAAGGTGCGAAACTGAGATAGATAAAAGACAAAAACTAAGTTCCATTCACACAAAAGGAACCTGGAGACGCCTAACAGCTTGAACTGCTAGACATCGCCAGCTTCGGGGACTAATGTCGGGGGGATAACCCCCGGTAGGGTTACGAGAGGGGAAACATAGCGTAGCTGGGTTGACTCCGAGTAAAAAATGAACCAGGTCGGGTAAGAACGGCCGGGAAAGAGAAGCGTGAGAGCCGAGATACAAACTATCTCGGCCCGTATAGGACAAAGTTGTAACCCTTGCAGGTACCAACGAGCCGAGTAAACTGAGGAAGGGCCGCGTCAAGAAGGACACGTGGCACCTTTCCGAGTAAGGTTCGGGAAGGACCATGGTAAAGCATGGTCAAAAGAGAAGGGCGACGCCGGGTGACACAAAAGGAGCCGGGTGACGCCCAAAGCAAGCGCTGACGTACAAAGTAACAACGTGACACCAAAAAGAACAAGAAGCAGCATACCAGAAGACCGTTAGCTGTCAAGCTTTATGGACCGGGCCTATGGGCTTAGGGCAAGCCCATAACCCGGCTCATATGGTAGGGACCAAGATCCAAACAGTAAACCCTAGAACCCAAAGGGGTATTAGCTAGCTAGCACTGCCTATATAAGGGAGGGCGTAGCAGTAGTAGAAGGAGGTTGGAAGAAGGAGAGAATAGGTGCTGCGTACTCAAGCCAATACAGCTCAAGGAGCACTTGTAATCTTTGGGGTATCATTCAAATTGTCAAGTGTGGATAGTTCTACTTGTTCTTCGTGCATGGCTTGACCGTGCACTCCCTCCCCGGTGACCACAAGCACCCATTCGGCCCCCAACTTAAGCCTACCCATGGCATCTTCCATGCCACCACCACGACAAGATTTGTAACATCCCAAAAATCATGATTTCAAAGTTTGCTGTCACATCCCAAGATTTTCCAAATCTTGTAATGTGAAAAATAAATGAATAAAATAAAAATTTGTTGATTTTCAGGGTGAGAAGAAACTTTTTGATTCCAAGTTGGAAACCTTCAAACTTATTTTGATCAAATAAAATCCTAAAAGGATTTAAAAAGATAAATAAACAATAAAGTTAAAAATATTTGAAAGTACTATTTTGGAAACTTTTAATAAAAAGATTTGGTTTTCAAAAGCAAAGGATAGAATTATAAATAAGGATTATTTTATAAGCCAAATTAAAACTTGGCCAAGCCTTTGAAATAAAATATTTCTATTTGATAAAAATAGTAAAGGTTTATTTAAAATAAAATAATAAGGATTTAATATCCAAGTTTATTAAAAATAAAGGTTTTACTATTTTAATTAAACATCAAAACTTATTTATTTATTTTAAACAAATTTTCTAAGAAATCTTTATTTTCAAATAAAAACCTACTGATTTGGTTTTATTTTATTTTTCAAATGGAGATTTTAAATAAATCAAATCCTATTTTGATTTAATAATCAAGGTCTATTTATTTAATTATTAATGGACCCTAAAATAAAAATATTATTTTTATTTTTGGGAATTGGTTTTATTGATAAACAGAACCAAAAACTCAATGCATTGTTTGGTGAAAGTTTGATTTGATTTGAGTATTTGATTGTTGTTTGAAATTCAAAACAGAAAATAGAAATAGAAAAAGAAAAAAAGCATTTGAAAGGAAAAAAAATAGAGTCAGACTCGACCCAACTAAACCTGGCCCAGAAGCCCAGTACCAGCCCAACTATCCCCCCACTCGCGAAGCGTTTTCCACCTGAATCCGCACCCGCAGAACGACTGACCGGTGGACCCTCTTTCCCTCGCACTCCCTCGCTGACAGCAAGGTCCCACCTCTCCTGTTCGTCGTCTTCAACCCCCCTAACCGCGCCCTGCCGTTGCAGCCAGTAACGCCGGCGATCAATTCGCGTTAACCACGACCATAACTCCCCCTGCGACCACGCTGTTTTAAACGCCCGCGTCTTACCTCTCTTTTCCCCTAGACAACTCTCTTCCTCTGCCCCTAGGCCGTCGTAATTTCTAGCCGTGCTCTCACTGCTCCGGCAAGCTCTGCAACCAATTCCGGCCAGCAGACACCGCCCCTTGCCTCCCCAAGCACACGGGCACATTCCCCAGACCTAGGCGCTTCTCCCTGTGCCTTCCATTCACTCGCGGGCGCCCCAGAACGGCGACTTCGACAATCTTCGAGCGCCGCCGCGTCTGCTACTTTCTCCGGCGACGTCCCCTGGTAAGCACATACCGCCCCACGCCCTCTCGTTCATGCTCTTGCACTCGCCACACTCGACTGCATCTAACCGTGTCCTCGTTTTGCCTCGGAGTGAACCACAGCGTCGCCCCCGACAACGACCAGAGCCACCCGACGCCGTCCCCCACTCCGGCGAGAAATCCCGCTAGAACCAGAGCGCCCCTCGACAAGCTGACCGTACCTTGAGCATCCCCACGTCAATGCGATCACGGTGAGAATCTCCACTTCCTTCTTTGCTTCATGTACCGTCGGCAAGCTCGCCGCCAGAGCGTACGCCGCCGTCTGCCGCCACGCAGCGCCGCCAGTTAGTGGCAAGTTGATTGTAGCTGTTAGATCGATATCGTGTGGCTGTGATTAGAACGGAGCGAAACGGTATGAGACAACCCGTGCCGTGCGATCTGTTTAGATCCAACGAACCGCAGAGCGCAATGCGCACGAACCGGTACCGCCCAATAAAAACGCGACGCGTGGCCAGTCTTTGTTCTAAAACAGAATTTGAAATCAGATTGATTTGCAAATTTGAGACCCTTGTAACTTTTGATCCACATGTCCAAAAATTGCAAACTTTATATCAATAGAATCAGTGGAACAAGCCCTAGCCAACCATGCAATTTGTTTAGTAAAAAGCTTCTTGTAAAATGTTTGTTTTTGCAGGAACATTTGTATGCTTGTTTAGGTTAGAAAAATTATTCCAAAATGATTTTGAGGTTGAAATCTTTGCAAATTGGTTTGTGGTGAACCTACTGACCCTAGGAACCAACCCATGGATTTAAAAATGTATTTTGTGGAGTTTAGGAATAAAAACTTGATTTAGCCCATTTCTATTCAAATAAAAATGTTGATTTTGTTATGGAAATGATTTTTGAGAAAAACCTTTGGAAAATGTTTTGATTCAAACCTACTGACCCAAAACACCAACTTTTGTGAATCAACAACTTGTTTGGTGAACAATATGAATTGTTGCCTTGCTAAAAACAATTTTTCCACCACATGAAATAATGATTGGATTTAAAAATGGTTTATAGATAAAACCCTTTTGCAAATGACTTTGCCACTATGGAAAATGACCACTTTGAACCTTACAATGTGTAGAGTCTAGTAGAAACCACCTTTGCAAATAAAACTATCTTTTGCATGCTTGCATGCATGACTTGGTTTCTATTATGTTATGTGTGGTGTTTTGTTTGTTTGATTATGGTTTGGAATGCTAGTTGAATTTGTGTTTGCTTGATTGATTTGTAGTGAAGCTAGAAGAGTGTGATATTAGCAAGATCAAGAAGTGAACCAACATTCCAAAAAGGCAAGTTACACTATCATCCAAAGTCCTGCTATTTTCATTATACTCAGTGGATTTTGAAACATGCATGAAAAGAATTTCTATACTTATGCTATGCTAAATCCTAATAGGATACCTTATATATTCCTTAGTGAAACAATGTAGTTGTAAATTGCTTAGCCATGCTACTTATTTTGAGAAGAGACACATGTTGAGATTTTTATAAAGATGAGAAAAGACTTGTGTTTTATATAATAAAACAAGTACTCAATGAACCACCTGGGTGGACAAGGATACTCAAGTTTTGGACAAGGTGGCAACAAAAGGAACCATGTCGATGGAAATCTCTTTGTGTTGTGCACCAAAAGAAAACCACCTAGGGACTTAGAGATTGAACATGTTTCTCCAATTGTGGCTTTCGTGTACAACCACATGCTATTATGGCTCTGGCTTAGTCAACTACATTGGGAAGACCCATGCATTGTCTTCAGGTTACTGAAAATGAGGGAACTCGAAACCCTACATGTGTGCCTGAAGACAAGCTAGCAATGGTGTATGGGAGGACCTTTTGGAAAACTTCGTCACACTCTCAGTCTGCCGGTACTCCATCTTGGTGAGCACTAATCCAGTAGGCCGCTGGTGGCAACAAGATGGGATTGTGTCATGTGGGTAAAGTGTACTCCTTCTGCAGAAGTTAATAAAATATAAGTACTTAGCCGTGTCCCCGGTTATGGACAATACTGAGCAACTAAAGCTTGAAGCTATGGAAAATCTCGACATTCCAATTTCTAAAAGAAAAACTTTAAAGTGATAATAAAAATTGAAGCACTTGGGGATTTACCAAGGAGCTCAAGAGATTTTGATAAAAACTTGAAGCACTTGGGGATTTACCAAGGAGCTCAAGAGATTTTGATAAAAACTTGAAGCACTTGGGGATTTACCAAGGAGCTCAAGAAATTTTGATAAAAACTTGAAGCACTTGGGGATTTACCAAGGAGCTCAAGAGATTTTGATAAAGACTTGAAACACTTGGCGATTTACCAAGGAGTTCAGAAATATTTGAAAAAAGAACAAAACCATTTTGAAAAGATAGGATGAAATATTGCTTTCTGCAAATGAGCCTAAAACCCCACTTAGCCAAATATGCATGTAATGATAGGATCCACTTATATTATACATAGTAGTGAAACTTGCCAATACAATTCAAATGTATTGACCCTTGCGGCTGTAACTTGTAATGTTGCAGGTTTGATTGATTTTAGTGAAGATTGATTGATTAGGATTAAAAAGTCTACAACCAACATGTCTGCCTGTGGCACTTTGAAGCTGAAGGACCCCATGCTTATAGAAATTCTGTTGCAATGTAATGTAATAGCCAAATGAGCTATGTAAGATGTAATAAAATTATGTTATTCCTGGTTATAAAGTTATATTAAGACCTTTGTTTCTTGATATTACATCTTAACTGTGGATGCTAGCTATTGATCCAGGGACTAGCATTGTAAACACATGGATCTCTACCTTATTAAAGGTTGGGACCTCTACATTTGCATATTATTCATGCATTCATAATCATTTTAGTATCATTTCCTAAAAAATAGAAACTTTGTGATCTATTATTTTATGCAAGCAAGGGAATAGCCTTAATGCTACTCTCTAATATGAGAATATTTGTTTTGACCAGAAACGAATTGATCATATGTTTGTTTGATATTCTCCAAAGCTTGGACAAATACTTTCAAAACAAAATATGAATTTAAAACCATTCTTATGTATTTATTAAATAAGTGATAAGGGCATTGTTTATTTCAAATTCCAATGGGCCAAAGTAATTTGGGTGAGCAACTTTGTTCTGTAGCCAAAAAAGTGCAAGCTTTACTTTACAAAAATTCAGAACAAATTTGAATTCAAACCCATGTGAAAAACATTTGAAAAACATTCCTAAAAATATAATTAGAAAAAGAAAAGAGGAAAAGAAAAAAATAAAAGCAGGCGCTACCATTTGAGCCCAGCACCAGAACCAGCCCAGCAAGCCCACCCGGGCCAGTCCCCCTCTACCCCTCTCTCACCCGCGTGAAACTTACCCCACAACCATTGACGCTGGACCCTCTCCACGTCATCGTCGTCTTCCCCGAATCCTCGCGCGCAAACGCCGCTCCGCTGTTACCTCTCTGAAGTGACGCCGCGAATAAACCCGGCGTAAATCCCATTGATTGGCTGTGTGAATGCCGCCCCTGCTCCGGCTACAAAACCCCTCCCCACCCCGCACTTTTCCCCTCACTCCACTCGATCGCTCCGCCACCAGGCTGCCTCTATTTCGCATTACACCGCCGCAGACAAAGCAAACTCCGGCAAGGTATTCCGGTAAGCCTCGTGCTCGCGCCCACTACTCATTCACTCTGGGATGATCCCCTGTTCCATGCGCACCTCCTGATACCCATTGTTCATCTGTTTGTGATCCAGAGCATCGACTTCGACGAGCACCGTGGGCATCCGACGCCGTCTCCAACTCCGGCGAGAGATTTAGGTAAAACCCTACCACCCCGTGCCTTCTCCTTGACCCTATCAGGTTCTCCTGAGCGATGTGCACACACTGATACCCTCAGTTTATGCTAGGGTGGCCAGAAACGCCGCCTTCATCGACTTCCGAGCAAACCCGACGGTGTCTCCAACTCCGACGAGCCCCAGCAGCCTCTGCAGCACGCCCCCGCCCACGCCAGCGACACCTTGAGCATCGTCGTGTTCTCGCGAGCCTGGTAAGCCACTACTCAACCCTTATTCCCCTCTAGAATCACCGGAGCGTTGCCGACAGAAGCGCCGCCGCCAACACCCATTGGCGCCGCCAGTCTTTGGTCGCTTGCGTCGTAGCCGTTAGATCTAGATCGGGCGTGTAGGAATAGATCACTTAAGTGAAGGGGTACACTAGATCTGTGCTGAACGGTCTTATTTAGATCCAACGCACCACGTTAGCTGATCTGTGTGAACCGGTACCAACAAATCAGAAGCTGCCGCGTGGCCTGTGATTTATTTAAAAACATAGAAACATTTCTATTATAGGTTCAAACTTGTAAAATTCATAACTTTTGATCCACACGTCTAAATTTTGCAAATTTATATCATTGGAATCAGGAGAAGGAATTCTATCCAACGATACACTTTTTATAATAAATTGCATTTTTAAAATTGTGGTTTTTTCAGAAACATTTGTAGGCTTATTCTGAGTATAGAAATTATTTGAAAAATGTTTTAAAGACTAAATAAAGTTTATTTAGTGTATATTTATTTTGTTTGTGATTCAGTACTGTTCCACTTGTCTTGTTTGATTTAGAAAAACCATCACATGGCATTTCCATGCATTCATATATTTTTCTGCTTGTTTATTTTGATATGTGAATTTTGTGATATCATTTTATGTGTAGATTTTGGTGCTAGTGGTGATTGTGATTGTGAGGATTGTTGCTACTCCCCCAACTACCAAGGAAAGTGGTGCTTCATATTTTTATCCCAATATTTTGACTATGCATTAGAAATATTTTGTATAGGGCTTGCATGAATATTTTTGCTAAGTATCTATATGCTATGCTTGGGAAATCCTAGTAGTTGTAGAATTGTTAGAATTTCTCTAAGTTAAGATACTTGCTATTGACATGCTTAGCCTAGCTAGTAGTAACCAAGGGTGGATTATATATACATGCTATGAAAAATATTTCTAAGTCTTTGACTTATGTTTTGCTTAATAAAACAACTAAGTGAATGAAACACCTGGGTGGAATGTAAAGAATGGTTTGTGTTGAGTGGTTACACAAGGCCCATTTCTATGGTTTACCTTGTGTATCTCACTTATGGAATGCCACCCAGGAACAAAGAAATTTGAGATGCCAAATGTTAAGAAGCTTCTAGTGCAGCCACATGGCATTATGGGCTTTGCCTGGATCATATAGGTTGCAATAACTTAGCCAAATGGATAGTTGGTGGTAGGGGATTGATAGGTTTGGAGCACGTCCATTCTAGTCTAAGGGAAGGCTTCTAAAAGGTCATGTCTTGGTGAAAATCAAGTCATGTGGGGAAAGTGCACCACCTCTGCAGATGGAAGAAACTAAGTACTTAGCCGTGTCCCCGGTAATGGACAATTTGAGCATCAAGACATGGAAGTTATCAAGAATATCCTCATCCCAATTTTCTAAGTTAAAACTTGTGGTTGAACAAGGGTGAAGGTTCACCAATTTCTATTGGTGGTTCCTTGGGAGTTTTTGGAAAATCAAAACTTAGTGTTTTCAACTGATAGGTAAAACCTATTTTGAGCAAAACAAGCCTAAGCTACACTTAGCCAAATTCATGTAGTGATTAGATGATAATATTCTACTAAGTTATCACTTGCCAATACTATTCCAATGTATTGACCCACTATGGCTGTAACTTGTGATGTTGCAGGTTACTCTGATGATTAGGGGTTATGAGTCTACACTCAACATGCTTGCCTATGGCACATGAAGATGAAGACTTTCATTTATATTGTTAAGTTAAACTCTTGTACTAGCCTATGGCTATAGAGTTGTAAAAGACTATGTTATCTCTGGAATGACGATGTAATAATGACCTTTGTTTCTGTGTACTTCATCTTAAACTGTGGATGCTGGCATTTGATACAGGGACTAGCATTGAAATCACAGGGATCTTTACCTTTATAAAGGTGGGATCTTACAAGTCACCTGTAAGTTCTTGTCATAGTAAGTACATGTGTATCATAGAGAACCGCCAACGGGGTACCCCTTGCACATGATACACTAGCTATCCCATAATCAAAATGACAAGAGAAGCAGACAATAAGAATCTCTGCAATCTTCTTATTTACCAAGGAATATGGTGATTTTTTCTCTCTTTCCTCTTTTCAATATGTCTCTTTTTTTATAAGAAGAAATCTTCATAGATGTCATTATGGTGATGCTGCAAGTTTCCACCATGATTAGGCATGGCTTAGGATAGCGGCCTAGGCGTTCCTCTAAGACACATACATAACTCCATGGACTTACCAGCTCCCCTTTCATTTCACACCAACAACATCCATAGACAAAAGAGCATGATATCAACTGTGTACAAAGTACAAGTGCAATATCAAAAGCGTTCCCTGTGACAGCACGGTTCTCCTAATTACAACGTATAAGTGCAAGCATATACAACATAGATTACACAATGGTTCAAGTTTATTAGGGGCAACAAAAAAAAGTGTGCCATCAAGTTCGCGAGAGCTTTAATCACTAAGTTTTCACATAACAAAGAGACTTTTTAATTGGAATATAGATGAAAAGAAGAATATACTTGGAATAGTGTAACACACCATGCATAGTAATTTATAGTGTACACTTTGGAATAACTTGGTTTCTTGGGAGTTGGATGCACGAGTAGAACTTACTCATACAAGTGTAAGCTAGCAAAAGACTGGGAGCGACCAACTAAGAGAGCCATAATGGCCATAATCATGCAGAGCGACAAAACATTACTAATCAAAGCATAAAGTGGTACTACAAGTCAAGGACTAAATGATCATAGAGGATATGGTGACTTGTTCATAGTCATAACATGGTGTGAGCATGCGCCAAGTCAACCCAAACAAAGCATCAAAGGAGAATACCACAATACTATGCTTTTGTATGCTAAAACAACACATGATTCCTTCAAGGCACATTAAGCAATCCCAATTGTATGGAACAAGTCATGCTACAACAATAAGCACTAAGCATAAGGTCAAAACAACACCTAGCATGACATGATAAAGTCTAAGTCACAGTCAAAGCAAGCTCCTCTTGCACCATTCAAGCAAGAACTTTCTACTCCTCTCCAACACCAATCAACTTATTTGTAACAACACAGCGAGAACGGGGGTCCAAACTACTTTATTAAAGCAAACTAAGCAAACCAAAACGAAAACTAATACACTCCAAGAACAACACAACAGTGCATGGAACAATAAAAATGAAGTGTATAGACAGACCTGACATTTTAATTGATGAAGAAGGGGATGCCTTGGGCATCCCCAAGCTTTTACGCTTGTACTTATTTAATATTTCTTGGGGTGACATGGGGTGGCATCCCCAAGCTTGAGATTTTGTACATTCTTCATTAGCAACATTAGTCTATTCAAAAGATAATAGACCTTTGGGTTTAGCTTTAGAACATCAAAACTTTCACTAAAAATACAAGATACTATAGCAATTCCCTCAAAAAGCTCAATTTCCCCAAAAGAACCCAAAAAGGAATCAATAAGAAGCAAATACAAATAATGACATAAATCTGTCAAAACAGACCAGCAGGTAGAAACCGATTTTTTCGAAGACCTTCTGTTGCTCAAATAAAAAAGTGTTGAACTAATGAAAGTTAGATAACATACTGGGGGATTTATTCAGAAAATATTAGATCAATCCGACTTACAGAGAGTTTACAAGAATTTTAATGGTAGAGTACAAAAATCTGTTTCGGGACAGCAACTCCCCAAATCTTACTTCCCTCTCATTAGAGGTTATTCTTGGCATAAAAAGTAAACAAAAAGGATAAGAAGAAGTCATTAATAAAGTAATAACTTCCAAGACTCAAGAAAACTTTTGGGTTATCTCCCAATAAGTACTTTTCTTTAACGCCTTTAAGTTAGGCATGAAAGTTTGAGAAGATGCTCACATAAGAAATATGAATTGAAGTAAAAGAGAGCATCAAGAAGCAAACTCAAGACACATTTAAGTCTAACCCACTTACTATGCATAGGAATCTTATAATAAAATAAATCAAATAAGCACATAGTAACAAGAATGGGTAGATAAAATAAGAACAACTTCAAAACTTTCAACACATAGAGAGGTATTTCAGTACCATGAAAACATCTACAACCATATTTTCCTCTCTCATAATAATTTTCAGTAGCATCATGAATAAACTTAATAATATAAGTATCACATAAAGCATGCTTTTCATGATCTACAATCACATAATTTTTATCAAGCTCAAAATAGTGGGATTAAAACCTTTAGACCCACTTTTAACAATTTTATAACAAGAAGACTGATCATTCAATATAGGACCATCATCTAGAGCTTTATCATAAACATTTTCTAAGCAAAACTCTTTAGTACCATGCATTTCGAAGTTAGGCACAAATATAGGATTATCATAGATAACAGGAGCATAGCTATTATCACAAGTTTTACCCATAGCAGATATTTCAAAAGAATCCACAGGAACATAACATTCATCCTCCTTTGGTAAGCATGGGGGACAATCAAATAATATAAGAGGTAAAGAGTTACTCTCATTAGAAAGTAGGCATGGGTAGATCCATTCTTCCTCCTCTTGACCATCACTCTCCTCCTCTTTTTCATCTAATGAGCTTTTACGTTTAGCAATTTAGTCTTCCATAGGCTCCTGCAAGGCATTAGTATCTTCTGTTTGTGGAAAGCACCTATTAAAATATTCAAGAATATAGCTGATACGTCAGAAACGTTCTATAATTTTTTATGATCCATGCTTGTTTAGTATCTACTTTGCTTTGCTTTGTCTACACTTTGAGGTGTTTTTATATCTTTTATGGAACTAACCTATTAACAAGTTGCCACAATGCCAGTTGCCTGTTTTCTTCTGTTTTTGGTTCCAGAAAGGTAGAAAATCAATATTTTCGGAATTGGACGAGACAAAAGCCAAAGTCAATATTTTACCGTGGGCGCCACAAAGTCCAGAGGGGAGACGGAGAGGCGAGCTAGGGCCACTAAACCCCCTAGGCGCGGGTGGGCCCTACCTCGTGCCTGGGTAGGGTGTGGGCCCTCCGGCCGCCTCCCAGCCTCGCCTCTTCGCTTATAAGAAGCCCCCGATGCAGAAACCCTAGGAACCCGATCAATACTCCACGAAATCTTCTGTAGCCGCCGCCATCGTCGTCCCTAGATCGGGGGGGGGGGGGATGTGAAGCTCTTCCCAGCACCCTTCTGGAGGGGAGATCATCCCGGAGGCCTTCTTCTCCGGTATGATGCGTGAGTAGTTCATGACCAAGATCTAATATATTTGTAATCATGCATGTTGTGTTTGCGGGGATCCGATGGATATTGAGATTAGTATGTCAGATTGATTAATGGTTTTGTCTATTTGATTCTATCATGTCTATGTTGTTTGTGATCTTGCATGCTCTCCGTTGTTAGTAGCTATCTTGTCCAAGTAGTTGCTAGTGACTCCAAGAGGGGGTATTTATGCTCGATAGTGGGTTCATGCCTCTAGTTTCAAGGGAAGTGACAGAAATCTCTTCGGTTGTAGATGTGTTGTTGCCACTAGGGAGAAAACAATGGTCTCTTGTTCATGGAACAAGTGGATTGTTTACCTTACACACTTTGTTTAAAGCAGTTGTCTGTTGCTTGCAACTTAATACTGGAGGGGGTTCGAAGGATAACCTGAAGGTGGACTTCTAGTCATAGATGCAATTGGATGGCGGTCTATGTATATTTTTTATTGCCCAATCGAATCTCATAGGATCTTTTTGTTTGGTATTGCATTGTTATGCCTTGCTCAGTTCCTGTCAATTGCCCTGCTGTAATTTGTTTACCTTCATGCCATGTTGTTTATCTAAGGAGAGCACCTCTACTGAACTATGGACCCCGGTCCAATCTTTACCATTGATACATCTTCCACTGTTACCTATTTACTTGTTGCAAACCATTACCTTGCACACCATATGTTTAATCCTTTTTACAGCAAACCAGTAAGCTTGACAACCTCACTGATTCATTGGGGCAAAGTCTTGAGTTTGTGTTGTGCAGGTCTCCGCGTTTCTTGCAACACTTGTGTGACGTTTCCTTCCTCCCACTAGTTTGATAACCTCGGTTTCTTACTAAGGGAAAACTTGTTGCTATGCTGCTTCACACCTTTCTCTTGGGGTTCCCAACAGGCTCCACGTCAACCACGCGTATAGCCATCAAGTCTTTCTGGCGTCGTTGTCGGGGAGGCTAAGGACGTCTTCACAAGGGGAGTCCTCCACTTCCTTTCTCTTTACTTTGTTTTTAGCTTGCTTAGTTTCTTTTGCTTGGTTTTGTTTGCCTCTTTTCAAAAACTCCAAAAAATTAGTTTAGTTTGGTTTGCTTTCTTTATTCAAAAACACAAAAATATAGTTCATGCTCTAGCTACTGCTGCTGTTTTTGGCTTTCCCACCTTTGCCAAAATGAACTCCGCTGAGAACACCAAGTTGTGTGACTTCACTATCACAAACAACAATGATTTACTTAGCACTCATATTGCTCCTCCTGCTCCTGATGCTACCTTTTATGAAATTAAGCCTCGTTTGTTGAATCTTGTGATGAGAGAGCAATTTTCTGCTGCTAGTTTTGATGATGATGCTGCCCATCTCAATAATTTTGTTGAACTTTGTGAGATGCAAAAGTATAAGGATGTAGATGGAGATATTATTAAGCTCGAGCCGTTTCCTTTCTCCTTGAGAGAGAAAGCTAAAGAATGGTTGCTATCCTTGCCTAGAAATAGTATTGATTCTTGGACTAAGTGCAAAGATGCTTTTATTGAAAAGTACTATCCTCCTACTAAGATTATATCTATGAGAAGTGACATTATGAAATTTAAACAACTTGATAATGAATATGTTGATAAAGCTTGGGAAAGAATGAAATCTTTGGTTAAGAATTGTCCCACTCATGGACTCACTGCTTGGATGATTATCCAGAATTTTTATGCAGGTTTGAACTTCTCTTCAAGAAACCTGTTGGATTCAGCTGCTAGAGGTACTTTTATGGGCCTCACTTTGGGTGCTGCAACAAAGCTCCTTGACAATATGATGGTTAATTACTCTGAATGGCATACTGAGAGAGCTCCACATGGTAATAAGGTAAATTCTATTGAAGAAACCTCCTCTTTGAGTGATAAGATTGATGTTATTATTGCTATGCTTGTTAATTGGAAAGCTCCTCTAGATCCTAATAGTGTTCCCTTAGCCTCTTTGGTTGCTCAAGAATATCAATTTGATGTGAACTTCATTAGAAACAACAATTTCAACAACAATGCCTATAGGAATAATTTTGGTGGTAACAACAATTATTGGCCTTATCCTCCTAATAATGGCAATACCTATGGAAACTCCTACAACAATGCTAGAAGTGCCCCCTCTGAACTTGAACTCATGCTCAAAGACTTTATTAGTAAAAAAACTGCCTTCAATAAGACTGTGGAGGAAAATCTTTTATCTGTTGAGAAAAATATTTCCTCTTTGTCTGAAGCACAGTCTTCTTTGATTAATAAAATGGCTGCTAAACCTGAAACCATGGAAAACACCTTTGCTGCTACTCATGCCATACAAGTAACTATTGATGAAAATGTTAGACTGTTAGCTCAACTTCATGCTAAGTGGGAAAGGGAAGTTGAAATTGATAGAAACAATAGTGTGTGCACCATCACTAGAATGGAGACCACTAAACCACAAGAAGCCCCTATTTCTCCTCCTACAATGCCTAATCCTAATGAGTCTACTATTAGTGATGCTAAGTTTTATTTTGATATAGATGGTTGCAATATTTCTGAAGTGATTCTGTTCTTGCAAAAGCTTGCTGGAAGTCTTGATGCTAGTGATATGCATGTTGCTTTCACCAAACACATTACAGATGCTCTTGTTAAGATTAAGGAAGAGAAGGTAAAACACAAAGCTTCTATTCCTAGGAAAGTAGAAGATAGTTGGGAACCATTATTAATATGCAAGTGAATGACTTTGACCTCAAAGCTTCATGTGATCCTGGTTCTAGTGTCTCTATTATGCCTAGGAAGATCTATGAAATGCTTGATTTTCCACCTTTAGAAGATTGTTATTTGGATGTTCCAATTAATGATAATGCTAAAAATAAACTAATGGGGAGTATTAATGATGTTCTCATCATGGTTAACAATGCTTATGTCCCTGTTGATTTCTATGTTTTGTATGTTGAATACAATCCTTCTTGTCCTATTACTTTGGGAAGACCTTTTCTTAGAACTGTTGGTGCCATCATTGATATGAAAGAAGGCACCATTAAATATCAATTTGCATTCAAGAAAGGTATTGAACACTTCCCTATGAGGAGAGAGAATTTTCTTTTTTCTCCTCCTTTGAAAGAAAGGTTTGATGTTAATGCTCCCTCATTTGAAAATACTTGATTTCTTGCTTCTTGTTCCTAACTTAAAGGCGATAAAGAAAAGTACTTGTTGGGAGATAACCCAAGAGTTTCCTTGAGTATTGCAAGTTATTACTTCCGTAATGACCTCTCCTTATCCTTTTTGTTTGCTTTTTGTGACAAGAATGACCTCTAATGAGAGGGAAATAAGATTTGGGGATTTACTGTCCCGAAACAGATTTTTGTCCTCAACCATAAAAATTCGTGAGGAGTCTCTGTAAGTCGGATTGAGATGAAAATTTACGAATAAATCCCCCAGTATGTTATATAACTTTCATTAGTTCAACACGTTTTTATTTGAGCATCATAAGATTTTAGAAAAAATCGAGTTCTACCTGCTGGTCTGTTTTGACAGATTTCTAACATTATTTGCATTTGCTTCTTATTGATTTCTTTTTGAGTTCTCTTTAGGTGAATTGAGATTTTTGAAGGAGTTGATACAGTATCTTGTGTTTTAGTAAAAAGTTTTTATGTTCCAAAGCTTGCCTAAAGATCTATTATCTTTTGATTACACTAATGTTGCTAATGAAGATTGTGTGAAGTTTTGTATGAAGGAAAAAATTCAGGTGTAGAGAAAGAATGCTGTAATGAGATGAAGAATGGACAAAATCTCAAGCTTGGGGATGCCACCCGGTTTCACCCCAAGAAATATCCAAGAGGTACAAGTGTCAAAGCTTGGGGATGCCCAAGGCATCCCCTTCTTCATCAATAAAAAGCTCAGGTCTGTCTAGACACTTCGTTTTTATTTGTTTCATGCACAAGTTGTGTTGTTCTTGGAGCGGCATAGTTTTTGTTTGGTTTGGTTAGTTGTTTAGTTTGCTTGAATAAATTAGTTTTGACCCCCGTTCTCTCTGTGTTGTTTCAAATAAGTTTCTTGGTGTTGGAAAGGAGTAGGAAGTTCCTGCTTGAAAGTGCGAGAGGAGCTTGCATTGACTATGACTTAGACTTTAGCATGACATGCTAGGTGTTGTTTTGACCTTATGATTAGTGATTATTGCTGTAGCATGTCTTGTTCCAAACAATTGGGATTGCTTAGTGTGCCTTGAAAGAATTATGCGTTGTTTTAGCATGCAAAAGCATAGTATTGTGGTATTCTCCTTTGATGCTTTGTTTGGGCTGACTTGGCACATGCTCACACCATGTTATGACTATGAACAAGTCACCATAGCCTCTATGATTATTTAGTACTTGACTTGTAGTATCACTCTATGCTTTGATTAGTAATGTGTTGTTGCTCTGCATGATTATGACCATTATTGCTCTCTTAGTTGGTTGCTCTCAGTCTTTTGCTAGCCTCCACTTGTATGAGTAAGTTCTACTCATGATTCCAACTCCCATGAAACCAAGTTATTTCAAAGTGTCCACTATAAATTCCTATGCATGGTGTGTTACACCATTCCAAGTATATTCTTGTTTTCAGCTATCTTCCAATTAAAAAGTATTTTGTTATGAGAAAACTTAGTGATTAAAGCTGTCACGAACTTGATGGCACACTTTATATTCTTTGCCCCAATAAACTTGAACCATTGTGTCAGCTATGTTGTATATGCTTGCACTTATACGTTGGAATTAGCAGAGCCATGCTGTCATGGGGAACATTTTCAACATTGGACTTGAACTTTGTACTCAGTTGATATCATGCTATTTTGTCTATGGGTGTCACCAGTGTGAAATAAAGAGGGAACTTGTAAGTCCGTGGATTATGTATTTTGTGTTAGAGAAACGTCTGGGCCGCTAGCCTAAGCCATGCCTAATCATGGTGGAAACTTGCAGCATCACCATAGTGAGCTATCTATGAAGCATCCTCAATAAAAATCTATGAATATAGTAAATAAAAAGATCGCTGAGATGCTCATTGTCTGCTTGACTTGCCATTTTGGGTATGGGATAGCTCCTGTACCATGTGCAAGGTGTACCCCGTTGGCGGTTCTCTATGATATGCATGTACTTACAATGACAAGAACTTACAGGTGACTGAAGTTGAGTAGCATGAGGTGTGGCCCTCGTATTCAAGGGACTTGAGATTGCCAACTTATACTTTGTCAAGCATATACTCCATAGTTTGTTAAATTTAACCTTAATCACTTCAAGATGCTTATGATAGGGGCAATGAGGGTTGAAAGCTAACAAGTACCATAATTTTTGGAAGCTCTTTTTGAAACTTGAAATCCCTGCTTCCCTTTGTGAAGGGCCTTTCTTCCACCATCATTTGAGTCTCCACCTTCTACCCTTAGGCACCATTAAGAGAGCATAGTTGCCATTCTATGTGCAGTGTCCCAAAAATTATTGATTGATGCATATTGTGATATTACTTGTTCTTGTGCTACTTTTTTCTAGTCACCCTTGTGAACTTTGAAGGTGTCCTATGCATCTATTTGCTACTATATGAGGGACAAGATGATTTCCACTATGCCATGTTTTCTTTATGTGAAACAAACAAACATTTTTAATGCATGTTATTCATGATCTTTGTTTGTAGCCTTTCATGTTGCATGCATAGTTACTATGTCCTATTGTTAGAACTCCATCTTTCATGCACATGTTTAGAATTCATAGATCCTAGCTTCAATGCTTGCAAATGGTTTGATCTTGGTTTTGATGGTGCATGTCACATAAAAAATTATTCTTTTATCACTTACCTACTCAAGGACGAGCAGGAGTTAAGCTTGGGAATGCTTGATACGTCATAAACGTATCTATAATTTTGATGCTCCATGCTTGTTTAGTATCTACTTTGCTTTCCTTTGTCTACACTTTGAGGTGTTTTTATATATTTTCACGAACTAACCTATTAACAAGTTGCCAAAGTGCAAGTTGCCTGTTTTCTTCTGTTTTTGGTTCTAGAAAGGTAGAAAATCAATATTCCCGGAATTCGACGGGACAAAAGCCAGAGCCAATATTTTACCGTGGGCGTCATGAAGTCCAGAGGGGAGACGGAGAGACGAGCCAGGGCCACCACCCCCCTAGGCGTGGGTGGGACCTACCCCGCGCCTGGGTAGGGTGTGGGACCTCCGGCCGCCTCCCAGCCTTGCCTCTTCGCCTATAAGAAGCCCCCGATGTATAAATCCTAGGCACCCGATCAAAACTCCACGAAACCTTCTATATCCGCCGCCGCCATCGTCCCTAGATCGGGGGGATCTAAATATATTCTTGGCACACTGCCATAGGGGAGATCATCCCGGAGGCCTTCTTCTCCGGTATGATGCGTGAGTAGTTCCACCTTGGACTATGGGTCCATGTAGTAGCTAGATGGTTATATCTCCTCCTTGTGCTTTCATGTATAGATCTTGTGAGCTCCATTCATGATCAAGATCTAATCTATTTGTAATCATGCATGTTGTGTTTGCGGGGATCCGATGGATATTGAAATTACTATGTCAAATTGATAAATGGTTTTTTCTATTTGATTCTATCATGTCTGCGTTGTTTGTGATCTTGCATGCTCTCCGTTGTTAGTAGCTATCTTGGCCAAGTAGTTGCTAGTGACTCCAAGAGGGGGTATATATGCTCGATAGTGGGTTCATGCCTCTAGTTTCCAAGGGAAGTGACAGAAATCTCTTCGGTTGTAGATGTGATGTTGCCACTAGGGAGAAAACAACGGTCTCTTGTTCATGGAACAAGTGGATTGTTTACCTTACACACTTTGCTTAAAGCAGTTGTCTGTTGCTTGCAACTTAATACTGGAGGGGGTTCGGATTGTAGGGGTTTGTAGCATGGAAAACAAAAAAATTCTACCGCATGAAGACACAATCAAGATCTTATCTATGATCAAGCGAAGATCTATCTACTAGATCGGTGCAACAAGTTGATAGAGTACTAACCCTCGAAGATCCAAAGCGGTTAACGAGAGCAGATTCTCGTGGGTGATGTAGTCGTTCACTTGCCGATCTCAAGATCACGTAGACGATCCTTCCGGTGCCGCGTTCCGGCAGCGCTCCCACAGTCGGTCATACATACAGTACTCGATGAAGACCTTCCTCTCCCTTGTTCCAGCAGGCAGCGGAGGTTGTAGCTCTCTCCTCGCGATTCCGGAAGCACGGCGACGTGGTGTCGAAAGTAGAGGGGAGATCCCGCAGGGCTTCGCCTAAGCCGGAGCGAGTATGGTGGAGTAGAGGGAGCCCCGACAATCTAGGGTTTAGAGGGCTGAGGTTTAGAGGTTGCTAGCAACTAGAGTTTACCTAGTCGGTAGCGGTTTAGAGGAGATCTAGATTGGTCGCAACTAGAGAGGGGGCGGCGGACAACCTAGGGTTTCTTGGGCACCTAGGGCAAGGGGGATACCTTGGGGTGCACCCCTACCCTTCCTTATATAGGTGGTGGGCGTCCAAGGGTGTTCCCAACCCAGGTGGAAACCCTCGCTAACTCAGAAACCCTCCCTAACTCGGAAACCATGTTGGGATTTGACTTTTTCAAACTGCCTTTTTGACTTTCAAATTAGAGTTTGATTTCTCTCTTCCAAGTGTCCAGCCAAGTGACCTAGGACATGATTCAACCATTACACTTTGTCATGACACATCCATGTAACCTTCCCCTTTCGGATCGGTGAACCTTCTAGACCCTTCTAGAACATTTCGGTGAAAACACCGGAATCATTCCCGAACTCCGAAATTGGTTTTTTCCTTATATGAATCTTATTCTACGGACCATTACGGATCTCCTCGTGATATCCCGGATCCCATCTGAGACTCCGAAAAACATTCGGTCTCTTTATGCACATTCCATATCTACTAAACAACATCGAATCCTTAAGTGTGTCTCCCTACGGTTCGTCAATTATGCAGACATGATCGAGGCTCTTCTCCGATCAATAACCAATAGAGGAATCTGGAAATTCATATGGCTCCCACATATTTCTATGATTACTTCGTGATCGAATGAACTATTTACATACGATACCAATTTCCCTTTGTCTCACGATACTTTACTTATCCGAGGTTTGATCGTCGGTATCTCTGCATACCTAGTTCAACCTCGTTACCAATAAGTACTCTTTTCTCGTTCCCGTGATATGTGGTCCCTTGTGAGCCAGTCACATGCTTGCAAGATAATTGGATGACATTCCACCGAGAGGGACCAAAGTATATCTATCCGTCATATGGATGGACAAATCCCAATCTTGATCCATGTGCCTCAACACATACTTTCCAAACACTCAATGTCACCTTTATAGCCACCCAGATATGGTGTGGTGTTTGATGTCATCAAAGCATCCTTCCGGTGATGGTGATTAGCATGATCTCATGGTCGAAGGAATTAGGTTACTATGTAACAGAAAGCTTATAGCAAGTGAACTATATTAAATGACTTGATCTTTATGCTACGCTTAACTATAGGAGTATGTCCATCACATCATTCTCCTAATGATATGACCCTGTTGTTAATAACATCTCTATGTTCATGATCAGGAAACCATTATCATATATTAAACAACAAGCTAGTTTAACGAGAGGCCTTACTAGGGACTCTTTTATGTTTACAAATCACACAAGTATTAATGTTTTCGATTAATACAATTATAGCATGGTATGTAAACATTTATCATAAGCATGAAGATATGATAATAACCACTTTATTATTGCCTCTTGGGCATATCTCCAACACAGATGATAACCTTAAGGTGGACTTCTAGTCATAGATGCAGTTGGATGGCGGTCTATGTATATTGTTGTATTACCCAATCGAATCTCATAGGATCTTTTTGTCTGGTATTGCATTGTTATGCCTTTCTTAGTTCCTGTCAATTGCCCTGCTGTAATTTGTTTACCCTTCATGCCATGTTGTTTATCTAAGGAGAGCACCTCTAGTGAACTATGGACCCCAGTCCAATCTTTACCATTGATACATCTTCCACTGTTACCTGTTTACTTGCTACAAACCATTACTTTGCACACCATACATTTAATCCTTTATTACAGCAAACCGGTGAGCTTGACAACCTCACTTATTCATTGGGGCAAAGTCTTGAGTTTGTGTTGTGCAGGTCTTCGCGTTGCTTGCAACACCTGTGTGACGTTTCCTTCCTCCTACTGGTTCGATAACCTCGGTTTCTTACAAAGGGAAAACTTGTTGTTGTGCTGCTTCATAGCTTGCTCTTGGGGTTCCTAACAGGCTCCACGTCAACCACGCATATAGCCATCAATAGCCATTTTCTTACTTGTACTTATCAAAGAAAAATTTAAGTATCTCATAAACCTCATATTCATAAGGTGCATCATCAGTATTTTCAAGCAAACTGGCAAGTTCAAATGCACCCTTGAAGGCAATAAATTCTTCAATTTGTTCCACATCATAAAAGTCATAATTTTATTTAACACAAGAAGATATGGTAATATTATCATTATACTCATATTGAAAAGTTAGGTATTTATACCTCCTACAGCAACAAGATTTATCAAAGAAATAAGTAACATTATAAGTAGAGCACACCTCTCTAGCAATAGTATTCAATTAATCAATTTGTTCCCATAAGTATTTCCCTTTTTGTGACAAATGGTGTTCCTTATAATAATTCTTTTGTTCTTCCGTGAACCCACCTTGCCAATAAGAACTACTTTCAAAGAAACCATCCATTGATAGAAAACATGACAAAGCAAGGCAATAACAAACCACCAACTAGAGTAGGAACTAATTTTTTTTTGTGTTTTTGATAAGAGAAAGCAAACCAAACGAAATTTTTTTTGGAGTTTATATAAAAAGAGGCAAACAAAACCAAGCAAAACAAAACCAAAGTAAAGAGAAAGGTTATGAAGGACTCCCCTTGTGAATACTAGCTTCCCCGGCAACGGCGCCAGAAAATTCTTGATGGTGCATGGAAGCTTTGTTGGGAGACCCAAGAGGAAGGTATGATGAGCACAATAGTGATACGATGGAAACGTATCTATAATTTTTTATGCTCCATGCTTGTTTTGTATCTACTTTGCTTTGATTTGTCTACACTTTGAGGTGTTTTTATATCTTTCCTGGAACTAACCTATTAACAAGATGCCATAGTGCCAGTTGCCTGTTTTCTTCTGTTTTTGGTT
This sequence comes from Avena longiglumis, assembly GCA_030063025.1. NCBI lineage: Eukaryota > Viridiplantae > Streptophyta > Magnoliopsida > Poales > Poaceae > Avena > Avena longiglumis. The sequence goes on from CP125975.1 coordinate 402,380,451, forward strand.
CTAGAAAGGCAGAAAATCAATATTCTTGGAATCGTACGGGAAAAAAGCCAAAGCCAATATTTTACCATGGGTAACACGAAGCCAGAGTACGAGATGGAGGAGAGCCACCAGGGGGCCACACCCCTAGAAAGCCCTGGAGGCGCCTGGAGGGGGTGTGGGCCCCCTGGACCCCCACCGACCTTGATTCCTGCGCCTATAAGAAGCCTCCGATGGGAAAACCCTCAAGAATCCAGAAGAAATCCAGATAAACCTCTATAGCGCCGCCGCCACCGAAGGGGAGATTCGGGGGCCAGAAAGTCTCTGTTCTGGCACCCTGCCGAGACGGGGAAGTGCCCCGGAGCCATCTCCATTGATCTCCATCGCCATCTTCATCACCATTGCTGATTCCCATGATGAGGAGGGAGTAGTTCTTCCTCAGGGCTAAGGGCTCTACCGGTAGCTATGTGTTCATCTCTCTCTCTATGCATGATCTTGTTGTGGTCATGAGCTTTGTAATCTAGTAGATCTACCTTGGTACTCAAGTGCTTCATTAGATCTCTACTCTCCCCATGTGTGTGTAAGTGACAACGTGCACTCCATGGTGGCACTTAGGTTTGAGTCTACATAAATACTCTTTGTGCTTTAATAGATCTATGCTTTTACCCACGTGTGTGAAAGTGAAAACGTGCACACCGTGTGTGGTACTTTGGCTAGATTGAATATTTGTTATGAGTATATTTGGAGTTGGATGTCTCTATGAAATTGTGGTGTTTGTTGGAACCGTCTAGCTCTCAAGGTGATAGTGTGGGGTTATCTATATTGGGGAAGGCCCTACCATGGTTTAGAGTGTTCAACCGGAGAGTAGTTAAGAGTAGTATCATGAAGAGAAGATATTTATATGAGAGAGTGTTCACTAGTGAAAGTATGATCCCTAGGCCTTGTTTCTAAACATTGAAACACCGTTTGCATCTAGATCTGTTGCATGTTTGCTTGCTTTAGTCTTCACCTCACCGTCAAGCTCCTTTCTGTCACTCACACACGTTCTCCCACGTCAACAACAAGTCAGAAGCTATTTTCTGGCACCGTTACCACTTGTATTTCACTATTTCTACGCCGAACTAGTGCACCTATACACCTGACAAGTGTATTGGGTGTGTTGGGGACACAAGAGACTTCTTGTATCTTGATTGCAGGATTGCTTGAGAGGGAATACCTTTGACCACTTCCTACCTGAGTTCGATAAACCTTGGGTAATCCACTTAAGGGAAACTTGCTGCTCTTCTACAAACCTCTTCACTTGGAGGCCCAACAAGTGTCTAAAAGAATAGAAGTGTGTAGACATCAAGATCTTTTCTGGTGCCGTTGTCGGGGAGGTTTTGGGCTTTTACCTTCCCTCCACGCCATCAGCTTATTTTCCGGCGCCGTTGCCGAGGAGGTAAGGTAAAAGGTACTCACACCCTCTGGTGTGAGTGCTCGAAGTTATTTCCTTTAGATTCTGCAATTTTGTCTTTTTGTTTCTTGTTTTCATTAGTTAGGCTTAATGGAAAACAACAAAAAAATTAGAGAGCTTTATAGTGTTTATATTGAGTTAGGACATGAAGTGTTTGAAGAGAAAATAAAAAAACTTATGGAGCTTTATTTGCATGCTAATAGAAATGTTATTAGTATGGATTCTTTGGATACCATTATTGCTAATTGTAACATCCCAGACTTTATTATATGATGTTACTAGAAGCATGCATCATCCTTGCATCCCACAAAATTAAGTCGCATCAAAACCCTACCACCAAACCCGAGACAAAAACCATAATATTAATTCCTACCTATGACCATTAATAAGGGAATCTTGTTTTGAACCTTCCAAAACCAGGTAAAAATAATATCCTCTGGTCCTATGTTGACCACCTTCTTTCTACAAAAAATTAGGACTTGGTTTCATAGTTTTTGGACTTGGTATGCAAAATTTATTAGAGAAATAGTTAAAACAAAAAGGAAAAAGAGTAGTATAAAAAAATCCTACTACCTAACCTACTGGGCATTGCGCCCACTACTTGTAGCGTCACCTAAGCGCAGCCAAACCAGCCGCTCTGCCATCCACCGACATGTGGGCCCGCGCTTTCATCCCCACCTCCAGCGGGAGTCCCTGATGAACATGAACCCGAGTGCAAATCCTCGCAATTCTCCGTCCTCCGTATGAATCCATGCCCCCCTACTCCAAGGAATCTCCCCCTCTTATACTGCTGCTTCGGCCCCCATCGGTGTTTTCGTGTTTCTCAAACCCTAGCTCCCGTTTCGCCACTTTCCGATCTCGCCGGAGCCGTCCGCCGTTGGAGCTCGAGGTTGGCGAACTTCCAGAGCACCTCGAGCCCTGGTCTACCTTCCATACTACTCGCCTCGACCTACCCGATCCTCCCATCTAACTCACTTCTTCCGAATCGCATGGGGGTCACCGGCAATTGCTCGCCGGAGCCCATCGGGACCGAGAGGAGGAATGGCCGACCGTGGGAGACCGAGGAGGAGAGGGACCGCGCCGAGGCTGTTGAGAGGTTTGCCGTCCCCATACGCATAGAGGGGCCATCTTCGCCATCTTACAAGACCACTGGAGACGCCGGGACTCTGACCACCGACGCCGTTCCACCACCGCCACCGTCGCCTTCATCGCCGCCACCGCCACAGGTCAGTCAGCCGCTCACGGCCGTCCGATTGAAAGTATGCGGCCTAGATGAGAAGGGGGCGAAGGGGTATGCGCCTATCACATTAGGCCACGTGGCCGCCGCGTCAGCACGCCGCCTCAGCGCGCCGCGTCAGCACCGACTGCTTAGCTGGCCCAAACCAGATGCTGCCACATGTCGCATTCTCGCTAGGGTTAAATTTATTTGGCAGATTGAGATTAAAACTTGCGAAATTCATAGAAAATTGAATACTTGGTAAAATTTAGCATATAATATACCGTTGTATTCACAAAATTATGTAGAACACATATCTGCAATAAAATTTCAAGTTTACAGTAGGTTTTATGTGTAGAAATTAATCTTGAAATTAGAGTGTTTAATCCACAGAAAAATAATTAAAACCCCGTTTTAGTCGATTCTTGTTGCGTTGATTTTGTTTTTACAATACCTACTGAACAAAATTATAGAAACTTGCTTAAGAGCATTAGATCTGATTTGGGGCTAATTAGATGGTTGGAACTTCTAGTGAGTCTATGAATTAGAATAATGACCCAAATTAGTTTAAACCCGTGGGAAATCAATACTAATAACATCCCTAACACAATTGCAATCCAATTAGACTACCTTGGTAAATTTAGAAAAACAAATCTTGCATAAGTACCATGTTGCATACATGCAAATTATCCTTGTGGCATATTTTGTGCAAGTTGTGATTAGAATTATGTCTGTGTTTCGTTAGATTGTTCGGAGTGCACTGAGGAGTGCTATTGTGTAGAGTGCTGCTCGGATCAAGGAAAGTTACACCACTTGTTCCTAACTTTTGTCCCAGTTTTGATTCTATGCATGTGATCTTCAAAATTCTGTAGTATGCATGTGTAGGATGTTCTAGTAAAATTTTTCCTTAGTATTATTTTGCAAGTGCGATGATTTTGTAGTATGCCATGTGTAGATCTATACTTAGGATTTACCCTCCTAATAGGTTCCCCTGTTTTGCTAAGTATTGCTTGCTATGCTATATATATGTAAAGTACCGTTGGGGGGTTCGAAAGACAATGAAATTTTCTAAGTATAAAGGTTCTCTTGAGAAAACTTTTCTTCTCAAATACACTTCAAAATAAAACTAAGTTTTCTTCTGGGCGGAATGGTTGTCGAGTCAACGAGTGAGATTTTGGTGGAGGACGACCGCCTAGGAATCAAAGAAGTCTGCCATGTTTTAGAATTCAGAAGCTTCCAGTGCAACCACAGTACATATGGGCTCTGTCTTGGCCTAGTACTTAGTGGGAAACCTCACCTGGGTACCAACATTTGGAGGTTCTTGGCACGGTTGTATCCACAAGGTAGAGGGGCTACTAAGGGAAAGCCTCGCCATGGTCTTGTCTATACAAGGACTTGATCGTGGATTGTGGGTAAAGTGCACAAACTCTCGAGAGTATTGCAATCTGATCGATTAGCCGTGTTCACGGAAATAGAACAACATTGAGCATCTGAAGGATGGAGCCTCTGAAGGATCTTCCTCTCTCTCTATTTCAAAACTTAAAGTTTTTCTAAAAACCCAAAGCGTGAGTCATATCGCTATTGGTAGGATTTTGGGGAACTTGGTGAGTAATATCCAAGTGTTAGGTTGATTGGACACTTGGTGAGTAATATCCTCGTGTGCCATTCGACCATATATTACTTAAACAAAAGTTTACAAAGTAGGGAAAATCTTCTCTTCTTATCTATACTTAAGAAAACTAGCTTTGAGCAAATGAACTCTACAGCCTAAATTAGCCTTGCATGTAGAGATAGTCTTTTCTTCCTTGGTGTAATTTGCCAATACATTCAAAGTATTGACCCAACTTGTTGGCTGCACGTCTTATGTGTAGAATCCGAAGATTGAAAGGTGCATAGGGATCGCGAGTCTACACTCGACAATCCTGGGGCGTTGATGGACTCAAGATTCTTTTATGTTTCCACTGTTATTTGAGTTAGCTTAATGCTAAGAAAATTTGTAATAAATTCATACTCTGGATTCTCCGTGTAATAATGACTTTGTGTTTTACATGATATTCATCGATTGTGAGTGCTAGCTATTGATCCAGGGACTAGCATGTAAATCACAGGGACTTAGGATCTTTATTGATCCAAGGTCACTACACTAATGCTATGGAAAAGTCTAAGCTTGGGGAATGTTGGGGAGGTGACCCCGGATAGGGTCAGTACAGGGAAAAACAAAAGGAAGTTCCCCGTCCAATTCCGAGTTAATGGCTAAATCGGCCGAATCCTGTAAAGGTCGGCCGAGGTAACCACGAGCAGGACATTTAAGAGAGGGGCAATACGTGACTCGGCCGATGTACTGTGTAAGTCGGCCGGGTCAGCCCGAATAATATAATTGCAGGTAACGGCCAAGCCGAGTTAAGCGAGATAGGGCCGAATAACATGAAGCTTGCAGGAGAAGGAGGAGCCTATAGTCAAACTCTAGTCACGGGCTAGGAAGAATCTGAGCAGAGCCAAGCACAAAGGACAAGGCGGAGAGCGACAGAAGGGCGGAAGGAGGTCACGGAGGTGACAGTACTGGAGCCCGAGGCGTGCAGGTGGGGTTCTCTAGAACCTTGCCGTCATTAGAAGGGCGACACGGAAAGGAGGCCGTCGAATTACTATATTGGGACAAGCATATTCTTCGAATATGCTTGCCACGTCAGCCCTAGAGGAGCCAAGGCTCCCCTTTATAAGGAGAGGCTTGGACTCTGAGAAGGGGATCGACCCATTTGGTACTGTTAGGCTGGTAAAGTTCTTCTTCTCCACTTGTATACAGCTCAAGGAGCACTTGTAGCCAGGAAAAGGAGAAATAAAGATCTTTACGTTAGTTTTCTGTGTGTAGATTCAACTACATCTTCCCTCCCCAGATACCTCTAGCATCCATTGGCCCCATACTTTAGCCTACCCATGGCATCTGCCGTGCCACCACCACGACAGTTGGCGCCCACCGTGGGGCCAGCAGCGGTGCTTGCTGGAGTCAAGATCTGGACGGGAAACTTCGTCCACACTAGCGAGCGCGTGGTCTCTGGCCTAGTTTGGAGATTTGATCTCTGCGACTACGTCAGTGACAACGCAGGGAGCTTCAGGGGAAAAACTCCCCCGCGCAACGGCATCTTCATCTTCATCAGCCTGGGCATGCACCAGATCTACGTCGGCGTCGACACCTCCTGCGTCTACCCTCATCGAGTCATTTTTGCAGGAGAGCCTCCCCTCAGTGCTGCGAACGGTCCGCGTGGGGAGTACTCCACAGGCAGCGTCGAGGTGATGGTCGCAACAGGAGTACACGTAGCAGCAGGAGGTGCCGGATCAAGCAAGGAGCCGGTGACAGGAGGACAGGTGACCGCAAGACATGTAGCTCCACAGCCCACCGAGGTAGATCCTTTGGCAGCAAAGCCAGCCGAGGTGCAGGAGACAACCCCAAGGGCACCAAGGGTAAGATGGCCACCTCTGGAAAGACCAGAGAATATTCTCCAGGCAACTATAGATAACTTGACTACGCCTGTGGCACCAATAGTTGATCCGGCTAATGCTCAGGCAGAGTTGGAGGAAACTAGGCAGAAAGTACTTGTAGAAGCAAAAAAGGTGTCGGCGTTGCGGGAGTCCCTAAACAGGAACCTGCGAGAATATGCTAAGGAAAATAAGCTAGATGTTGACCCTGAGCGGGTCGATGAGTTAAGGATAAGAGGAAAGAACCTCATGAATGATATCAACAAAGAGCATGAAGCTCATAAAGCAGATTCAGTGGATCTAGGTTTGCCGAGGTATAACACCCCGGCGAAAAATCTAAGGGCGTCAAATGCCGCAGCTCTAGAATTGGAGGGGCTGACCGGTGAAGCCCGGCAAAAACAGCAAGAAAGAGTGAATGAGCTGGTGCGCATCGCGAACTATCAGAATGAGGAAATGCTTAAGGCTGATCCGGAAAGACCTGGTGCTTCACGAATGGTTCATTCGGCCGGAGCAGCACCTTCCCTTTCAGTGGCAGCTGCATCTTCACCCGGAAACAATGCACGGAGAGATAGAGCGGTAACTTCAGGAAAAAGAAACAAGCAGATTGTACCATATGATCCGACAATAGCTGAAAAGATTAATGAGAACAGAGGCAATGGGAGCCGAGATAACAATGGTGAAAGAAACCCCCACCGTGCCGACAGAGGCAACGGAAGCCGAGGTAATGGAGACCTCGGAAGTGGAAATCATGAAAATAATACCCCAGCAGAAGGAAGGAGAGATCCGCCGCCCAATCCTCAGCCGAGGTATGAACCTCGGCATGAAAGAGAAGTAAGACCAACTCACCAAAATCAGGCAAATGAGAGATACAATGATGGTTACTCAAATATGGAATATGCGGGTCATGGTGGGAATAATCACTATGGAATGCAAGAGAGAATTGTATACAGAGATTTGCCATCAAGTGATGCAAGACTAAAACTAGACCGGCTATACCGATCCGAGTTGTTAGAAGAACAAGGTCCACCAGGCCCGGCATGCTTCGGACCACGGATCATGGGAGAGCCGCCAGTGCCGAACTTTCAGCTGGCAAGAGGCACAAAAACATATAATGGGAGCACCAAACCACAGGATTGGTTGATTGATTATGCCACTGCTGTAAAAATAGCTGGCGGAAACTTGCGATGGGCAGTACGATATGTCCTGCAAATGTTGGAAGGGCCAGATAGAGTATGGCTAAATAACCTGCCAGCAGGCAGTATCAAATGTTGGCTAGATTTTGAAGAGATGTTCGTCAGCAACTTCACCAGTACTTACAAGAGGCCAAACAGGCCACAACAGCTGGCAATGTGCAAGCAAAGGCCGAATGAGACAGACCGAGAGTTTTTGACTCGGTGGTGCAACCTCAGGAACTCATGCGAGGGAGTTATAGAATCGCAAGAAATAGCTTGGTTTGCTCAAGGATGCCGTTATGGCAGTGTATTGTGGCAGCGATTGCAAAGGGATATGCCAACCACTTTGGCAGAAACCATCAGGATAGCAGATTCGTATGCATTGGGAGATCCGACACAACCAGAATTAATGTCAGCAGATCATCGGGAGCATCAAGATCAATATGCAAGAGATGCGGCTGGGTCATCAAGGCGCAATGAGCTCAGAGGAAGAAGAAGATAAGAAAGACCGGATTATAGGTATGCCTCTAATCAGGTGGCAGCTGTAGTACAAGATCAGCCGAGTCACGGAAGCAGTCAGCGTCAGAAGAATGGCTCTCAGCAATGGACACCAAGGAATGAAGGGAAAAGACAGTGGACACCAGAACAGAAGAAGCAATGGCAGGAAAGGCCGAAGTACACGTTTGAGTCTATGTTAGATCAACCGTGTAAGTTTCATACTTCAAACCTGGCCAAGCCGGCCAATCATACAACTCGGCAATGCGCCTGGATGAAAAATGCAATGGTTAACCCGGCGGGCATGCAAGCAACTTCTCACCAGGCGCATCAGCAGCATCAGCCGCAGTTGACTGGAGCAAATGCACAGCAACTGATGTTGCCACCTCCTCCCCCGAGGTATGATAACTCGGACCGCGGAGATGAAGTGCATCAAGTGATACATCAGGGTCCGGATGGAAGGACGAACCCAGGAAATAATGGACGCAATGATTACAGGGAACATCATCAATCATATTGTGTGTTCACAACAGAACAGCAAGACAGGCAAAGCGTACATCGCCGGCATATGGAAGTAAATGCAGTTATGCCGGCAGTACCAAGATACGTGCCTTGGTCAGATCAGGAAGTAACTTGGAGCATAAAAGATCACCCCAAGATAATGCCGAATCCGGGGTCGTACGCACTCGTGCTAGATCCGACATTTGTTGGACCGAGCATTAATGTGAAATTTTCAAAAGTACTCATTGACAATGGGAGCAGTATCAATATCATGTACAAGGATACAATGCATAACTCGGAATATCGCAGAATATGCTGCAACCCACGAGAACCACGTTCCATGGAATAGTGCCAGGGCTTTCATGCGAACCCATTGGGAAGGTTCGAGTAGATGTATTATTCGGCACAAGGGATAACTGCAGAGCAGAAAATCTGGAGTTTGAGGTGGTGGATCTAGAGAGCTGTTATCATGCTCTACTCGGACGACCGACATTGGCAAAGTTCATGAGCAGCTGCCACATAACTTACCTGAAAATGAAACTACCTGGACCACAAGGGGTGATAATAGTATCAGGAGATTACAGGAAGTCAATGGAATGTGCTTCAGCCGGATCAAATCTGGCCGAGTCATTGGTGATAGCAAGAGAAAAAAGAAGGATTCAGGAGGTAGCGGCCCTCGCTCAGTCGGCGCAACTGAATATGCCGGCATTGGCTAATCCACATGGAAGTGTCTCTTTCTAGCCGACTAAAGAAACAAAAAAGTTTCAGATAGATGGGCAGTTCCCAGAGCGCACCGTCACCATTGGTGCCGGCCTAGATGCTAAATAGGAAAGCGAGCTCACCAACTTCCTCCGTGAGAATCGGGATATCTTTGCATGGTCAACTCAGGATTTGCAAGGTGTCCCGAGGGAGTTGGCTGAGCACTCTCTGAATGTAAGGCCAGGAGCAAGGCCGGTGAAGCAACCTCTCCGCCGCTTCGCCGAAGACAGGAGAAAAATAATAGGGGATGAGATAGCTCGGCTCCTTGCGGCCGGGTTCATCATGGAGGTGCTTTATCCAGATTGGCTATCAAACCCGGTGCTAGTAGAAAAGAAGAAGGATGACCCAAATGTAGCCATTGTATGGCGAATGTGTATTGATTACACGAACCTGAACAAGGCGTGTCCAAAAGATCCTTTTCCTTTACCTAGAATAGACCAGGTCATTGATTCGACTGCTGGTTGTGAACTGTTATCATTTGTAGACGCGTATTCTGGTTTTCATCAGATACCGTTAAATCCGGCCGATCAAATAAAGACTGCGTTTATTACCCCGTACGGGGCTTATTGCTATCGCACCATGCCATTCGTCCTGCGTAACGCAGGGGCAACGTACCAGAGATGTATGCAAAAATGTCTGCATGACCAGATAGGAAAAAATGTACAAGTATATGTAGATGATGTGGTTATCAAAACCAAAGAAAGCAAAACGCTACTGGATGATATTCGGCAGACTTTCGCGAACTTGAGAAGGTTCTGAATGAAGCTTAACCCGAAAAAATGCACTTTCGGTGTACCGGTGGGAAAACTACTCGGTTTTCTCGTATCTAGCCAAGGTATAGAGGCCAACCCAACAAAGATAAGAGTAGTAGAAAGGATGGAATTGCTGAGATGCCTAAATGACGTATAGAAAATCACAGGTTGCCTGGCCTCGCTTAGCCGATTTGTATGTCGGCTGGGAGAGAAAGCATTACCACTTTATCAACTGATGAAAAAATCTGATAAATTCATTTGGACACCACAAGCAGACAATGCGTTCCATGAATTGAAGAAAATGTTGGTCACAACGCCAATCCTGGCTTCTCCATTGTCAAAAGAGCCTATGTTACTTTACATAGCCGCCACGAACAGAGTAGTAAGTGCTGTGATCGTGGTGGAACGTATTGAAAATGATAAAGCAGTACAAAGGCCGGTATATTACCTAAGCGAGGTACTATCAGCCTCAAAGCAGAATTATCCACATTATCAGAAGATGGCATATGGGGTATACATGTCAGCAAAGAAACTCAAACATTACTTCGAAGAGCACCCCATCAAAGTGATCTGTGAGGCACCCATAACCGACATATTAAGCAACAAGGATGCAAGCGTCCGAATAGCTAAATGGGCAATTGAATTGTCACCTTATGCTCCGCAGTTCGATAGGCGAGATGCAATCAAATCTCAGGTTGTGGCCGACTTCTTCGTGGATTGGACCGAGGTCAATATGAGCCACCATTACCAGATCCGAACTATTGGACAATGCACTTTGATGGCTCCAAGCTAAGGAATGGCTTGGGGGCAGGAATAGTATTAACCTCGCCAAAACGAGATCAGCTGAAATATGTGATGCAAATACATTTTGCCGCGTCAAACAATGTCGCCGAATACGAAGCACTCGTCCACGGATTAAAGGTGGCAAAAGAAATTGGCATACGTCGGATCCTATGCTACAGAGATTCAGATCTAGTAGTACAGCAAGTATCAGGAAGTTGGGATGCGCTGGACGCAAATATGGCTTTATACAGATTTCATGTGCAAAAACTCAGCGGATACTTCGAAGGATGTGAATTTCATCACGTACCTCGGGCAGAAAATGACGCTGCAGATACGCTGTCAAAACTCGAATCAACCAGGCAATCAATTCCCCCAGGTATCGCCCTGGAGCACTTGAGAAAACCGTCAATAACACCATCACCAGAGTCCGAATCCATCCTTGTTTCGGCAAAATCAGGAGAAGATAGTATGCCGATGGAAATTGATAAGGAATGTAACTCGGAATTTCCAACAATGAACCCGACCAATGCACATATGGATATGGAAAAATCCGAGGTAGTTATGTCGGCTGAAAATATGGAAATAGATAATGAGATGGCACCAGAAAAGATCATACCAACATGGGCGCAACCTATATTTTCTTTCCTTAAAGATGCGATTTTGCCGAATAACGAGGTGTTGGCTAGACAGACAGTGAGAAGAGCTAAAGCTTATACAATCATAAACAATGAGATATATAAAAGGAGTGTCACAAGCGTGTTGCAAAGATGTGTGAGTTCGGCGGAAGACCAGGAGATCCTCCTAGATATACATCAAGGAGAATGCGGACGTCACGCCTCGTCTAGAGCTTTAGTGGCCAAAGCATTCAGGCATGGATTTTATTGGCCAACAGCGTTGAAAGAGGCCAAAGAACTGGTGGAAAAGTGTAATGGTTGCCAGAGATATGCTAGCAAGATACATATGCCATCGTCCGAGTTAAAAACAATACCAATTACTTGGCCATTTTCTGTATGGTGCTTAGATATGGTGGGACCATTCAAGCCGGCCCGGGGCGGGATGACCCACATCCTAGTCATGGTCGACAAATTCACAAAATGGATTGAAGTAAAACCAATAAAGAAGTGTGATGGGCCCACAGCGGTAAAATTCCTCAAAGATATTATCTTGAGATATGGTTACCCACACAGTGTTATTACAGACAATGGTACAAAATTTGCTGAAGGAGCCTTCGCTAGATTCTGTCAAGAAAAACACATAAGACTAGATGTCGCCTCGGTGGCTCACCCAGCATCTAATGGGCAAGTAGAAAGATCTAATGGACTAGTATTGTACGGAATAAAACCACGACTCGTCGAACCACTGCAAAGGTCGGCAGGGTGTTGGATTGAGGAACTACCAGCAGTACTATGGAGCCTTAGAACTACCCCAAACAGGTCAACAGGGTATACACCATTTTTTCTAGTATATGGGGTAGAAGCCGTGCTTCCGGCCGACATAATACATAACTCGCCAAGGGTTGCCCAGTACACAACCGCTGAGGTAAATGAGATAGCTCGACAAGATGATGTTGATCTGCTAGAAGAAGCCAGGGAGTTGGCACTATCAAGATCAGCTATTTATCAGCAGGACTTGCGACGATATCACAGCAAGAAGTTAAATCCAAGAGTGTTTAAAGAAGGAGATTTGGTTCTTCGACTGGTGCAACGCACGGCCGGCATGCACAAACTGTCACCCCCATGGGAAGGCCCGTTCATCGTGAGCAAGGCATTGCACAATGATGCGTATTACCTAATCGATGCTCAGTCACCAGGAAAGAACAAGACAGACAAAGCCGGCGAAGAATCGAAAAGACCATGGAACGTAGCTTTACTTCGTCTATTTTACTCGTAGGAGTCATCTATGACACGTTGTAAAGTGATGCTTCAGTACGAAGCATCAACTATGTGTTAAACCTCGGCGCCCAGAGCAGTGGCTCGGGGACTGCCATATTTTGTTTTTGAGTTTGTGCTATGTATTAAACCTCGGCACCTTGAGTAGTGACTCGGGGACTGCCCTATATTGTTTCTAAGTTCGGGTTATGTATTAAACCTCGGCACCTTGAGCAGTGACTCGGGGACTGTCCTATATTGTTTCTAAGTTTGGGTTATGTATTAAACCTCGGCACCTTGAGCAGTGACTCGGGGACTGCCCTATATTGTTTCTAAGTTTGGGTTATGTATTAAACCTCGGCACCTTGAACAGTGACTCGGGGACTATCTTATATTGTTTCTAAGTTTGGGTTATGTATTAAACCTCAGCACCTTGAGCAGTGACTCGGGGACTGCCATGTTTTGTTTTTGAGTTTGGGTTATGTCTTAAACCTCAGCACCTCGAGCAATGACTCGAGGACTGCACAGTGTTGTTTTGCATTTTTTGCGATGTGTTAAGTCTAGATTTCTAGAGCGGTGCTTAAGGAATTGCCCCATAGTTGTCCCTTGTGGCAGGAATGGGTATCAAACTTCGGCACCCAGAGTGATATTATTTCGCTCTCCCCAAATATGGCTTTCGAGATTTACAACTTGGTTAAAAGTCCAGAACACAGTAGTTGAGTTGTGAAGTTTATTAAAGTCAGGGAATATTAGACGCCAAACTATGGTAGAACAAAGGCAAAAATAAACTCTAAACTTAAGAAATTGAAGGCTACCAAAGCAACGATTCGAACAAACAGGATCGGTTTAAACAAAATAATAACAATCACAACCATGTGTGCCTCAGCGGCAAAAGGCAAAAGAGGTTCATACCGCACAGAAAGACGGACAATTGTTTCATACACATCATATGCCCGCCATACCGGGGATAAGAAACGACTTAGAGTTTTTTAAACCAAAGGGGCAGCGACTTGGTCAGGTACTAGGCGCTCCGAGGTAGACGACACCTCGAACGAAGTTGCTTCGCCCTCCACAGAACCAGGAGCGACTTTGGAGGAAGCCCGGGGCTGGTGAGAAACATCAGCTAGAGCTTGAGAATGTCCAGTCCCTTTGGAGGAAGATCGCGCGTCGCTATTGCCATCCGAGCTCGCGCTGGAATCACCAGAAGTATCCGAGTCGCCTTCATCCTCGCCCTGGTCGGTTGAGTTATCATCAGAGGCATCTTCAACTTCGACCTCATCCGTCGGGTTAGAAAGGAAACTCGGCCCTTCAATCCAGTTATGCACGTCCGCATACTCAACAAGCTGAAAGGCGCGAGCTTGTCGGCGAGCGACAAATTCCGGATCTTCAACCCAACGGGAGCCAGTGCGCAAATTTATCAAGGTATCAAGGGAAATGTCTTCATACCATGACATAACAACTGTGAGCGCCATATCAGCACCAGCTCGTCCAGCGGATTCCCTCCAGAGATTTAACTGGTTTTGGGATGCCATCAGCCTTTCCACCAAGATTTTGATCTCATCAATATCAGAAGTCCCTGAAGTATTCGGCTAGAGAACATGGTAGGCCCGAATGGCTGCTTGCACTAAGTCCCTGCCCATAATCTTCATCGGACCAACGGTAGCGCCAACGTCAACCAAGTAATCTTCCATCGAGTATTCTGGGCTTGCATCAGCAGGAACACCTCGGCGCACACGAGCATTAACCACCTCTCTAGAGCTCACAGGTTTAGCTTCTGGAAAATGGTCTACGCGAAACAAAAATACGTCGGTCAACAGTAAGAAAGGGAAAAAGATAACTTGGCCACGGTCAGAGGCTTACGGTGAATATAGGTCAGCATTCTCTGAAGATCTTGAGCCCAGTCACCCTTGGTTTTCTCAAAGCGAGTGATCTCCTCGCTCATCGCCCGTGTCTTGAGTTTGGCACCCTCGAGAAGTTCTTTATTTTTCTGCAATTGCAGAGCTAGCCGATTCTTCTCCTCAGAGAATTCCTGGTCAACTTTCTCTAACTCAGACTTCTGAGAGAGCTTGAGGGACTCCACCTCGGCGCGCAATTGAAGTATCTCGTCGTGTTTATCTTTCAGCTGCGCCGAGTGAGTAGCGGCTTGTTCTAAAAAATGCAACATCATATCAGGCATAGGTGTGCAGTCTTGATGTGACGCTGCAAAAGTTTGTAACTCGGCTTTACCAAAGCCAAAAGGGTTAAAAGAAACCCAGTGCACATTTCAAATGTAAGTATGTAAAGTAAAAGAGTAACTAACCTTCCAGGGCCTTGACTGTAGCATCCCAGTTGTCTAACACCTGTAATGCTACTTGTTATAATAATAAAAAGGGCCACTTCCAACATATAATTGCTGCATCATTATCATATCATGCTCATGTCATCATGCCACCTTGCATTTGAGCATCATACAAAACCCTTTTCTTGTTTGGTTCTTTTCTCATGTGCATTATTAATTGTAATTGCCTCTTGATATTGTATTTGGCTCTTGATATATTGTTAAATGCCCAAGTTGAGTTGGGGGCATATCTCTTCTAAACTCCACCACCTCTCTTTCACCACCTTATATTCCACCATCCAATTAATATGAGCTTGGCATTTTAATTTGGGTTATCTCTAGCTCATGTTGGTTGGTTGGATTCCACCCATAATATTTGCTTGGCCTTGCCCACCTTTTGGGAATGCATATGAATAATGCCATGTTAATATTATTGTTTTCACAAGGATAAATTTGGCATTAATTATTTTGCATGGGCCATGCAAGTGCCACCTTTTCTAGTATTTGGTTTTTACTTGAATTCTAAGTGGATCACCTCTCCTTTGTTTAAATCTTGAGTTGGCTTGTAGTATTCTTCACCATATCATCTAAACCTCTATCCCCATCTCCATGCATACACATGTGATCATGTGTAAGCATAAGGACCACCCCATCACCACATCTCTCTCCCTTTTTTTTCCTTGTTTTGTTTTTGTGTGATCTTGTCCAAGCATGCATGATCAAGTAGAGTACCACCTCCCTCCATCCATACCCCCTCTTAGCTAAACCCTAAACCTACCCCATGCCATACCCATCCTAGCTAAGACCTACACCACACCCATTCTAATCTCAACCCAAGGTGCCCCCTCTCCCTCTCCTCTCTAGCTAACCACCCCTAAACCTATCTAGTATGGCCACACCTCACCATGTTCCTATCTACTCCTTCCTCACCATCAAGGACACCCCCCCTCACCTAACCTAGATCGAGCCGGCCCCTCTCCCTCTCACTTCTTCCCTCTCTTTTCTCTCTCTGCCTACCGGCCCCCCCTCTAGTTCTACCTGCCCTCGAGCTCCCCCTGGCCCACCTGCAGCCCCCTGGCCCCACCTAGCAGCCTGCCAGCCCGAGCACGCCCTGCCAGCCGCGCACGCCCATGCACGTGAGGTGCAACGCCCTACCCCTCCCCCCCCCCCGCCACCCCGCCCCCACCTGCCCTGGCGATCTTATCCTTCCCCCTCGTCTCTAGCATCCCCAGTTTTCCCCCTCAGGCCTCTCTTCCTCCCCTGCCTCCCTCCTTCTTTCTTCCAGCGAGCCAGAGCTCCCCATGGCCTCCAAACCCTAACGACGGCGCCCCCCAGCATCCCTTCGCTCCAGAGCTCCCCGAGGCGCGCCAGCAGTACCAGGAGCTGCGCCTTCTTCCTCTGCTTCGCCGTGACGCGCCGGAGCTCGCTGGATCTCGCCGGAGGAGCCGCGCCGCCGCCGTGCCCGTGACCGCCAGGACGCCCCGACCAGCTGCCCCCGCTCCGATCCTCGCCTCCCCGAGCCCCGCCAACCGCATCGTCGAGCTGCTGGTGAGCTCCTCTTCCCCCCAGACAACGTCTCCCTCTCCCTCTCGCCGTGCGTCGCCGTCGCATTCGGTCGAGCGCTCGCAGCGCCCGCAGCGTCGCGTCGGCGACGGCAGTGCGGCAGCAGGAGATCTGGCCATGTTCAGAGCCCTGCCTCGCGCGCTACGGTCCTCCTTCGCGCAAACATTCCAAACCAATGTTGCAGACCGATGAACCCTCTTCCTTTTTAGTTTTGCCCGCGATGCGATTCACCCAGTGGTTCGCTCGCCAACGTCGATCAAACGGCGGCCGATCGCTGTCGCCGGCAGAGCGCTGCGCCGCTGCCGTCCGACAGTTTTTGGTCTTTTGCGTTTAGAACCTCGAAGTTTCTCCCGCCTAAACCCGCGCTCCCCTACACCCCACCTGTCAGTGTCGCTGCTGTTTTGCAAAAAGGATCCTGGCAAACCTGTTAATCAACCCGCGGTCCTCAGCTCGCCACCGTGTCGCGTCTTCGCTGAGTGACGCGTGTGCGTGGCCCCGCTGTAGCCGGCCCCACCTGTCTGCGTCGGTAGCTAGGACCAGCCGCGGTGTCCACCGTTTTCCTGCGCGCGTGGGCCTGGGTCAGCTCAGGTCCCACCTGTAAGCGGCTGGGTTTTCTTTGTCTGAGTGCGAAAAGTATGACTGGGTCTGTTTTATTTATTCAAATCTTTTTCTGAATATTTCAAATTCAAATATATTTCAGATTCAAACAACTTTTCAAATATTAGTCCAAATAATATAAACAATATATGTTTCTGAACCAAAAAAATGCCAGGATTTCAAATATGCCATCCAATTTGCCTTTTGCACATTTAAAATTCCAAGTTTATTCAAATTACCACAAATGCCACTAGAACTAAAATAATTAATAACTTTTGTTTTATAATTCCAAATTTAGCAAATGATATGTCTAAAATGATCAGCTCGACGAGACCTTTCTGTTTATGCCATCCATAACTTCAAATGCAGCATGCATCATATAAAAATATAGGGTACAGCAAATGTTATGACAACAAAATGTGAACCAAAACCCCATTAAAATGTTGTTACTTGTCTTCCACACCTCACCATGCCATGCTACCTTATTGCCTTGTAAATTGTGCATCATTCATCATGGCATGATTGTTTGCTTGACGCATATTATTCACATGCTTGTGCTCTATATTCATGTTGGCCTTGTTTGTTTGGTTTTTCTCGGATAGACACTGAGCAGGGGTTATATCAAGAGAACCAGGAGCACTACCCAGATCCGTCCCTTGCTTCAACTGAGATATCAGGCAAGCACTTCCACATGCTTGCATACATACAGTACCTATTGCCTCTATCTTATTCTTGCATCATGGAGTCGCGATTGCATTAAATGGAATCCCAAGTATGCATAACCTTTACTTTTAAAACCCCACTAAGCTTGTTCCTCCATCCCATGAGCCATTACTACAGGAGTTGTTTGAGCCATGCGAGTCGTAGAACAACATGTGTAGGGTATGTGAGCGTCTGATGGATAACGAGGTACCTAAACAACTTAACCTGAGTAGTATGGGATAACTAATGAAAGTGGCACCGGTGAGCAACATCTGCTATTTGGTTTTTCCTGCTCACTTGTGTCCCGTAAGACCCCGAGTACTTGATTCCTGTTCCTTGATTTATCGCGCTATCCACATCCGGGAGGTATATGGGACCCCCAGGCGAGCTTGATTCAGTCTTATTTCTTGGGGCCACAAACTAGTTTGAGGTTTTATTTACTATCCTGTACTTATGCCATGCTACTTTCGTATTTAAAATTGTGCGAGGAGCACATCTTGTTTAGGATCGGGACACGTTTACGGTGTCGACAAGACCAGTTTTGGGTTCCCGGTCACTGACCGTCCACCCAAACCTTGAGTCCGTCTCGGAGCTTGCTTACCGTTCTTGGTAGACTCAAGGGTGGCCCCTAAAATATTTCTGAATCTGTGATTGTTCGGTCGTGAAGGCCTCGTTGGGTTTTGATTTGGTTTTTCCGAGGTTGATCGGCGTGTGTTGCTATTGGTGCACCGGCGGGTAAAACTTTCAAAAGCCGTGTCCGCGGATATGGACGACTTGGAGCAGTTTCGATCATAGACAAGCATAACTAAAGTACCGCTTTTAATCGACTAAGTAATTTGACTAGTAAATAGTGCAACACTCATGGAATGGTTAATAAAATTGCCAGCGGATGGGGGTTGTTAAATCGCTTCCTTGTTGGTAAGCAGGGAGGAGGATGGATCTGAAGAGATTACCATTACAACTGCTGTTCTTAAATCACAGACATCCGTCTATCCTTGATTAGGAGGATGGTTAGCGTTTATCTGTAGAACTGCTAGGGTTTATCTTTCGCTGCAATTGCGTCACCCCAGGTTGTGTCCCCTTTAGAGGCATTAAGACTTGCTGAGTACCCTTAGGGTCTCACACGATAAATTATTTGGTTCAGATGAGCGGTACCCTCAGGGCGGATCTTTGGGTGGAAGAAGCGAAGATGGGAGCGATCGTTTGGTGTAGAGATTAGGGAACGGGATCCGTGAGACCTGTAGTTGGGATGTGCTTATTTCTATGGCATCTTATGCCGATTTGCTTCTTATCCGCACTCGGATTTTGTTTGCCGCTTCGCATGATACTACGATGTGTGTTGTATGAGGAAGTATCCTAAAATATAGATCTATCTAGGTCATTTGAATCTTGCCGTATGGCGTTGCTATATTTCCTTTCTTTCTAGATGGTATGGCTCGATGTACTCTTGTATGGTGGCTTGCGTACATACCCACTTGTGTCGTAGTTGATCCCTTCGCTGCCGATTCGCCGTCTGAGGTCCCGTTGAGAGGGTAGTGGTTGGGACGTCTGAAAGGACTACCAGTGAGTGGCTTTTGGGGCCCCACCGTACTATTTCAACCACTACCACTCATCCAGGCTTGTATCTAGGAGCGTAATTCACCGAGGTAGTTACAATTAGTATCGAGCCATCCCGACCTTCGAGGTTTCAATAAACGGTCGTTGTCGATCTAGCAAATATTTTGGTAGTTATGTATATTAGGGAAAAACAAAACGCGAGAGTAGGACTGCTTCCACTTTTCTTCTTACCCTCCCACCCACCCTTTTCTGGTAAGGAAGTGCAACGTTTTCAATCCTCTTCTCAAGATTCAAACTAGGACTCACGTGTTATGGGTTTCCGTAGTACCATAGGTTGTGTGTGTGTGTGTGTGTGTAATCCCTTGTCTATCTGTTGCATCCAAGTTGTTATCTTATCTGCCTTTGGTTATCAACTGTTGGTACATTCCATACCGACAGGCTTTTGCAAACCGACGCAAGCTATCTTTCTCTTTGTAGCCGACGCTATCTTGTTTGGGGTGTTCGTTTCCGTAGTTACCAATCTTTAGGTTTCGTCGTGAGAAGAAGGGGTTAGGATATGTGTTCCACTTGTTCATGTGCGGAGTAATGATTTGAGTGCGGGATGGAGTCGCGACCATACCACTACTTTTATCATTCGCTTTTGTATATTGAATCGGTAGAGTCACTAATCTTGATTCGTTAAGTAATTTTGCGCATCTATTGGTATTCTAATGCCGAAATTTGTGGAAAATTTTTCTTGATATATTTGTGTACCACACTCCTTTTCAGTCGTGTGCGATATGCTTAATATCTTTGAGGGGCTATGAACTTTGTTGATATTTTAATATCATCTCAGTAAATTGTATCCTTTAATCTTGGTTAATTCCATCTTGGTACTATTTTGGATTATTATCATTCTCCATTATAGTACTGACTTGAGTTTTATATCAATGACAGGATGGCTCCACCACGCCGTACCGAAGAGGACATACCTCCGGAACTGGGCTCAGCGCTGTCAAACATCGCTAATGCTTTGGCAGCTATGCAAGAGAACCAGCAGCGCTTTGAGGAGAGTGTCAGAAGAAACGAGTTTGCTCCACTACCTCCACCTCCCAAGCGTGGAGACATCAAGAGCTTCCTCAAATTCAACCCTCGTCAGTTTGATGTGTCTGACCGACCTCTTGACGCGGATGATTGGCTGCGTGAGATCTCAAGGTTGCTCGAGACTGCTGATGTTCCGGAACAGGAGTGGGTCAAGTGTGCTACTCACCTTCTCAAGGGAGATGCAGCTCTTTGGTGGGAAAACTACTTGAAGGCAAGCTGCACTGGGTTCCAGCCAACTTGGGAGAGGTTCACTGCAGCTTTCAAAGAGCAGTTTCTCTCAGAGATTGTAATGGAAAGGATGAAGGAGGCTTTCCTCAACCTGAAGCAGGGAAATGATAACGTCAACACCTACATCAGGAACTTCATGAATCTATCTCGCTATGGTGGTGATGAGGTATCTGATGACAAGAAGAAGCGTAAAAGGTTGAGCAAGGGCTCAATCGTCGATCAAGTATGCAATCACGCATGCAAGACCGCAACCTTCTGGAACTACAGCACACAACACCGCAAGAGGAGGCAAGCGTGGCAAGTGTTCGAGGAGTCCAAGAAACACAATAGGGATGCATCAAGCTCTGCGATTATGGCAGCTCCTTCTAAGCGTGTGGGTTCCTAACACCCAACGCCGCTCCGGCTGCACCAAGACACCGCAAGTTTCGTCAAGGCCACCAAACTTCACCACTGCGGCTCCTGGGGGCTACAACCACCACTACCTCGAGCGCTGGCGGAGTCCCGGCTACTCGCTCCACGTCCGCCTAGTGCACGCTTCACGTGTGGAGATCTGGACATCTCATTTGAACTGTCCAATGAAGAACAAAGCTCTCCTCAACCCCGCCAAGATCTGCAACAAGCTCTCCTTGGTTCGTACCACCGCCTCGGGCTCTCAACATCAACACCAAGCCCGGGTCTGCGGTTGTTCGTGCCAGCTGCTCAACGCCTCTCAAGTGAGCTCGCACTTTGGAGTTGTGATGGGTATGCTTTCCGTTAACTCGATCCCCACGAGTTCTCTTTGATTCTGGTGCATCGCATTCTTTTGTGTCACACAAGTTTGCAGAAGAGAATGAGTTAGTCATGGTTCCTCTCTCTAAGCGGTTGGTGGTACAATCACCGGGTTCAAACATGAGGGCTGAGCATATCAGCCATGGCAATCAGATTGAGATTGGTGGTTCTTCATTCTTGGCTTCTTTGATTGTTCTGGGCAGCTCTGACATTGATGTCATCTTGGGCATGGATTGGTTGGCAGCAAATGCAGCTGTGATTGATTATGCTGAACGCTCAGTGTCTCTGAAGATTCCTGAAGGCCATATAGTCTTTTCTCCAAGTCTGACTCCTGCTGTCCAGCTCTATTCCTTGGCGGCTCTGAATGATGATGTTATGCAAGCTATTCAGAGTGTACCAGTGGTCTGTGAGTTCCCAGATGTCTTTCCTGAAGAGTTGCCGGGTATGCCTCCGGATCGCGAGGTTGAATTCGTGATTGAGCTTGAACTCGAACGGCTCCTATCTCCAAGCCATATAAAATGGGTCCTTCCGAGTTGGTGAACTCAAACGACAACTTGATGAACAAGAGAAGTTGGGTTTCATTCAACACAGCACTTCTTCTTGGGGTAGCCCAACAATCTTTGTGAAGAAGCGTGATGAACCGATGGGCGTGTGTTGACTACCGCTCTCAATGCTAAAACTATCAAGAACAAATATCCTCTCCCACGGATAAATGATCTTTTGATCACCGGGGAGCTGTGGTGTTCTCTAAGCTGGACTTGAGAAGTGGTTATCACCAAATCAAAATTCGCAAAGAAGATGTGCCCAAAACAGATTTCACCACCCGCTATGGCCTGTATGAGTACACGATCATGTCTTTCGGCCTCACCAACGCACCTGCTACCTTCTCGAGGCTGATGAATTCAGTTTTCATGGAATACCTGGATAAGTTTGTTGTGGTATATCTGGATGACATTCTGGTCTATTCCAAGTCTAAGGAGGAGCATGAGGAACACCTGCGGTGTGTCTTAAACAAGCTTCGTGAGAACCGCTTGTATGCAAAGTTCTCAAAATGTGAGTTTTGGCTGCCTGAAGTAACATACCTGGGCCATGTTATCTCTGCCAAGGGCATTGCAGTCAACCCGGAAACCGTGAAGACAATAGTTGAATGGCTTACTCCTGCTAATGTCAAGGAAGTGCGGAGTTTTCTCGGCTTGGCTAGCTATTGTCGTCGCTTTGTTCAGAACTTCTCGAAGATAGCAAAGCCTCTTACCGATCTCCTCAAGAAAGGCAAGAAGTACCTGTGGACTCCTGCTTGTCAAGAAAGTTTTGAGACACTCAAAGAGAAGCTCACTTCCACACCAGTCTTGGTTCCTCCAGGTACATCTAAGCCTTTCCAGATTTTCTGTGATGCCTCTTTGCAAGGATTGGGTGCGGTCCTTATGCAAGAGAAACAGGTGGTTGCTTATGCATCTCGTCAGTTGAAGATGCATGAGATCAACTATCCCACACATGACCTCGAGCTAGAAGCAGTTGTCTTTGCTTTGAAGCTATGGAGGCACTACTTGCTTGGTAACCGTTGTGAGATCTTCTCGGACCACAAGAGTTTGAAGTATATCTTCACTCAGCCTGATCTCAATCTTCGGCAGAGGAGATGGATTGAAGCAATCAATGACTTTGATGTGACCATCAACTACACTCCAGGCAAAGCAAACGTCATGGCAGATGCGCTTAGCCGAAAAGCTTATGTCAACAACCTCATGGTGGAATAGCAGCAACCTCTCTTGTGCGAGGAATTCCGTCAGCTCAACCTGGAAATTGTGGAACAAGGGCATCTCCTGAACCTTCTGGCTACTCCTCTCTTGGAAGAACAGATTCGCTCTCGTCTTGACAGTGATCCGCACACCAAAAGCTCATCGCTAAGCTTGACCTTCCAGTATGAGTCCTTCCACGTTGATGATCAAGGCACGCTCTTCTTTGAACACGGATGTTTGTTCCAAACTACCCGGTCCGAGAGACCAAGTTCTCAAGGAGGCACATGATTGGTTCTTTCTATCCATCCTGGCAGCACAAAGATGTACATGGACTTGAAAACACAATCTTGGTGGCACAGGTTGAAACGATATTGTGCCAAGTATGTCTCGAATGTGATGTCTGCGCAGTGAAAGGCATCCGCCATCGAAACCATTTGGTCTTCTACAGCCATTGAAACCTCCGGAATGGAAATGGGAGAAAGTAGAGATGGACTTCATCACGCTTTCCAAGGTCGGAAGGGCAACAATGCAATTTTGTTGTCATCGAAAGGCTTTCTAAAGTGGCTCATTTCTTCCCATCAAAGAAACAATTTACGGAATTCAGTTGGTGAGCTCTATATCAATGAATTGTCTCTCTGTATGGGGTTCCACCGAAATCAGTTCGCACCGTGGGAGCATCTTCACCTCAAAGTTACGGAGAGTTTCCAAAAGCTTTGGGAACAAAGTTGAACTTCAGCGCTTACCACCCTCACCGCAAGGACAAGTGGAGAGGATCAATCAGTTGGAGGATATGCTTAGAGCTTGCGTCATCTCTTTTGGCATGAAGTGGGAGGAATGTCTTCCATATGCTGAATTCTCCTACAACAACAGCTTCCAGAAGAGTCTGAAGATGGCACCATTCGAGGCTCTCTATGGTCGCAAGTGCAGAACTCGGATTGGTTGGTCAAGTGCAGGAGAAAGAATCTGGTTTGGCCCTGACATTGTAACTCAGGCATAGGAGAAGGTGCATATTATTCTGGAGAACCTGAAGATTGCTCAAAGTCGTCAGAAGAGCAACTATGACAGGAAGCACACAGATATGGTGTATGCCCCTGGTGATCTCGTCTACCTTCGTGTCACTCCCATGAGAGGAACACACCGCTTCGGTATCAAAGGAAAGTTGGCTCCTAGATACATCGGTCCTTTCAAGGTACGTGGTAGAAGAGGAGAAGTTGCTTATGCACTGGAGCTTCCGGAAAAACTCAAAGTCCATGATGTTCTCCACATCTCTCAGCTCAAGAAGTGCTTCAAAGACCCCGGCAAGACCGTGGATCATGAGCTAATCGACCTCCAAGAAGATCTGTCTTATCAAGAACACCCCACCAAAATCCTTGAGACCGCAGAACGAAGGACTCGCAACAAGTCCATCAAGTTCTGCAAGGTGCAGTGGTCACACCATTCCGTTGATGAAGCCACATGGGAGCGTGAAGATGAACTCCGTGCCAACCATCCTTCTCTCTTTGTATCTTCTTCTTCTTCTTCCTAGAATCTCGGGGCGAGATTCCTGTTTAGTGGGGGAGAGTTGTAGCATCCCAGTTGTCTAACACCTGTAATGCTACTTGTTATAATAATAAAAAGGGCCACTTCCAACATATAATTGCTGCATCATTATCATATCATGCTCATGTCATCATGCCACCTTGCATTTGAGCATCATACAAAACCCTTTTCTTGTTTGGTTCTTATCTCATGTGCATTATTAATTGTAATTGCCTCTTGATATTGTATTTGGCTCTTGATATATTGTTAAATGCCCAAGTTGAGTTGGGGGCATATCTCTTCTAAACTCCACCACCTCTCTTTCACCACCTTATATTCCACCATCCAATTAATATGAGCTTGGCATTTTAATTTGGGTTATCTCTAGCTCATGTTGGTTGGTTGGATTCCACCCATAATCTTTGCTTGGCCTTGCCCACCTTTTGGGAATGCATATGAATAATGCCATGTTAATATTATTGTTTTCACAAGGATAAATTTGGCATTAATTATTTTGCATGGGCCATGCAAGTGCCACCTTTTCTAATATTTGGTTTTTACTTGAATTCTAAGTGGATCACCTCTCCTTTGTTTAAATCTTGAGTTGGCTTGTAGTATTCTTCACCATATCATCTAAACCTCTATCCCCATCTCCATGCATACACATGTGATCATGTAAACAATATATGTTTCTGAACCAGAAAAATGCCAGGATTTCAAATATGCCATCCAATTTGCCTTTTGCACATTTAAAATTCCAAGTTTATTCAAATTACCACAAATGCCACTAGAACTAAAATAATTAATAACTTTTGTTTTATAATTCCAAATTTAGCAAATGATATGTCTAAAATGATCAGCTCGACGAGACCTTTCTGTTTATGCCATCCATAACTTCAAATGCAGCATGCATCATATAAAAATATAGGGTACAACAAATGTTATGACAACAAAATGTGAACCAAAACCCCATTAAAATGTTGTTACTTGTCTTCCACACCTCACCATGCCATGCTACCTTATTGCCTTGTAAATTGTGCATCATTCATCATGGCATGATTGTTTGCTTGACGCATCTTATTCACATGCTTGTGCTCTATATTCATGTTGGCCTTGTTTGTTTGGTTTTTCTCGGATAGACACTGAGCAGGGGTTATATCAAGAGAACCAGGAGCACTACCCAGATCCGTCCCTTGCTTCAATCGAGATATCGTGCAAGCACTTCCACATGCTTGCATACATACAGTACCTATTGCCTCTATCTTATTCTTGCATCATGGAGTCGCGATTGCATTAAATGGAATCCCAAGTATGCATAGCCTTTACTTTTAAAACCCCACTAAGCTTGTTCCTCCATCCCATGAGCCATTACTACAGGAGTTGTTTGAGCCATGCGAGTCGTAGAACAGCATGTGTAGGGTATGTGAGCGTCTGATGGATAACGAGGTACCTAAACAACTTAACCTGAGTAGTATGGGATAACTAATGAAAGTGGCACCGGTGAGCAACATCTGCTATTTGGTTTTTCCTGCTCACTTGTGTCCCGTAAGACCCCGAGTACTTGATTCCTGTTCCTTGATTTATCGTGCTATCCACATCCGGAGGTATATGGGACCCCCAGGCGAGCTTGATTCATCTTATTTCTTGGGGCCACAAACTAGTTTGAGGTTTTATTTACTATCTGTACTTATGCCATGCTACTTTCAGATTTAAAATTGTGCGAGGAGCACCTGTCTGTTAGGATCGGGACACATTTACGGTGTCGACAAGCCCTTTTGGGTTCCCGATCGCCACTGGCGTCCACCCAAACCTTGAGTCCGTCTCGGAGCTTGCTTACTTCGTTGCGGGTAGACTCCAAGGGGTGGCCCCCTAAAATATTTCTGAATTCTGTGATTGTTCAGTCGTGAAGGCCTCGTTGGGTTTTGATTTGGTTTTTCCGAGGTTGATCGAGCGTGTTGCTATTGGTGCACCGGCGGGTAAAACTTTCAAAGCCGTGTCATGGATATGGACGACTTGGAGCACAGTTTCTCGATCATAGACAAGCATAACTAAAGTACCGCTTTTAATCTGACTAAGTAATTTGACTAGTAAATAGTGCAACACTTATGGAATGGTTAATAAAATTGCCAACGGATGGGGGGTTGTTCGTCCGCTTCCTTGTTGGTAAGCAGGGAGGAGGATGGATCTGAAGAGATTACCATTACAACTGCTGTTCTTAAATCACGGACATCCGTCTATCCTTGATTAGGCGGATGGTTAGCGTTTATCTGTAGAACTACTAGGGTTTATCTTTCGCTGCAATTGCGTCACCCCAGGTTGTGTCCCCTTTAGAGGCATTAAGACTTGCTAAGTACCCTTAGGGTCTCACACGATAAATTATTTGGTTCAGATGAACAGGTACCCTCGCAGGACGGATACTGGGTGGAAGAAGCCGAAGATGGGAGCAACGATCGTTTGGTGTAGAGATTCCGGGAACGGGGATCCGTGAGACCTGTAGTTGGGATGTGCTTATTTCTATGGCATCTTATGCCGATTTGCTTCTTATCCGTACTCGGATTTTGTTTGCCGCTTCCGCATGATACTCTGATGTGTGTTGTATGAGGAAGTATCCTAAAATATAGATCTATCTAGGTCATTTGAATCTTGTCGTATGGCGTTGCTATATTTCCTTTCTTTCTAGATGGTATGGCTCTGATGTACTCTTGTATGGTGGCTTGCGTACATACCCACTTGTGTACGTAGTTGATCCCTTCGCCTGCCGATTACGCCGCCCGTACAGGTCCCGTTGAGAGGGTAGTGGTTGGGACGTCTGAAAGGACTACCAGTGAGTGGCTTTTGGGGCCCCACCGTACTATTTCAACCACTACCACTCATCCAGGCTTGTATCTAGGAGCGTAATTCACCGAGGTAGTTACATTGACTTTCTTCTCAAGACGGATGTTAAGATTGTTGATGTTACCTATTTACCAGCAAAGTGAGCTAACACCTCACGTCCAAAACAATAAGAGCTTTAGGGATAATGAAAAAGTTTGTTAACTTACCAACTTTCTTCACCACATGAATGACCTTCTCATACTTATCTTGTAATTTTTATGGGCGAAAAGCAGCCTTTGAAATTCGGCGGTCCGCCGGTCATGCGCAACCTAAGCAACAAAATATATAGCAATAAGATATTCGAAACTAATACAGATCCGAGTCAAGCAAAACTTAACTCGGATCTAGGTGGCTAGATATTCAAAACTAAAACAGATCCGAGTCGAGCAGAACTTAACTCGGATCTAGGTGGCTGGATATTCGAAACTCAGACAGATCCAAATCAAGCAAAGCTTGATTCGGATCTCGGTAGATGGATAGTCAAACACTAAGATAAAACTGAACCAGGCAAAGCCTAATAAAACTTCCAAACGAATAACAAATTATTCGGTTGCAAGCTTCGGGGACTAGAGTATATATAATATCATTCGAATGATTAATCAAACATCGATAAAAACAATTACCTCATTCATCTTGTCGCTGTCAAGAACGATCTTGGCAGCCAGATGTAAGCGACTGCTGATGTCGGAGAGTTGAAAGGGCTGGCTGCTTGGATTGCCCTCGAGCTGATCAGCAGCATTCCAATTGTTGGCATACTCAACCAACGAACCGAGGCTGTTCCCACTCTCTGTACGAGTCAAGACTTTACCTCGGACGTGTTGCGTAGCCACCGCCGCCGCGGGACTCTTGTGAAGAGCGAGCTGTGTATCAGCAGCCGGGGTAACAATTGTCTTGGCAGAAGAAACCCCCTTGCGTAGCGCATCAGCAATTGTAGGCTGAGATGAGCTGGCAAGCCCTTTCTGGGATGAGGGAGGTTTGGTGACGACGACCTTTTTTTCCTTAGAAGAGGCGTCGGCAGGAGCCGTTACCTCGGCACTCGGAATGACATTTTTTGGGGCCGGAGGGATTATGGTTTCTGAGGGCGCCGAGATATTGATATCCTCGGCTGGACTCGGGGTCGCGGTAAAGGCTGTGGGGGTCGAAGGGATCTCGGGGGAAACTTCGGGATTCACGGAGGATGCAGCAGGCTCGGTAGAAATATCTACTGGCCGAGTTATATGGCATCAGCAGGAGAGACCTCAGGCGCATCCTGGCGAGATGACGTTTGATTCGGAGCGGGAGGAGAGTTGATGCGAGGAGGACTAGGAACTCTAGTATCTTCAGGAGGCGGAGGAGAAGGCGGCCAAGTCGTGTGACTCGTCATGCTAGGACCACTAGGCTTAACAGAAAGAGGAGCCCTGCAAAGGCAAAAATGATCAGGTCAAAAGGCAGAGAGAGAGAAACAAGAAATACAAATAAAAAGCAACTCACCCAGTAACCCTGGGCATAGTTTTACGCTTCGGAGGGTGCTGGGCTGACTTTTTCATTCGTTTCTTGGGAGCTGTTTCCGAGGCACCAGCTGGAGCGCTACGTTTCCCCGAGGTAACAGGAGGCCGGGAGGCGAGAGGCTCGGCGTTGTGAACCTGACCGGCCGGATTAGCTGAGAAAGTAGAGGCCGGAAATGCATAAGAAATTGGCATTGCGACAACTAACTCAAGAACTTGAACCTCGTTCGAATCACCTTCCTCCTCGTGGGCCGGGGTCTTGCCATGAGCACGAGCCGGAGCAAGGTCCGACTTGGGAACGAACTCCTCCGAGTCCGGCTCCCCGCTGTCCGGAGTGTTCCGATCCGCGGGCCACGGGAGAGACAAAACCTCGGCATCCTCAATCTTCTGCTCCTCGAACCTCTGCAGGAAAAGAAAGAGAGAAATTAACAAGAAAAATCACAGATGCGATTAAAAGGCAAAACACAACTGCGAGAACTTACTCTGGGAGGGGGATGCTCGCGGGTGAACGACTTCAGTCCCCAGGCCCAGTCCTCTGGCATCTCTGTCTTAAAGATAGCCCGGACACGCTTGAAGATAAGATAATTATCCAGCTCCACCGTTGAGACTCGGCTGGGATCAAGGGGACCGCTCATATAGCAGAGATTATGCATGCGTTTCTGGAATGGGAAGATCCGGCTGCTGACGAAAGTAGTCATCAGATCCTCGCCACGTATCCCGGAGCAGATCAGTTCCTTCAGCCGAATCTCAAAGGCCTCGGCCAGAGCATGACTCTTCCTCAGATTATAAGTCCAGTTCTTCTTGGAAGGGGGGCCAATGGAAAAAGCAGGGAGCCGAATCCTGTCCTCCTTCACAGAATTCTTGACATAAAAGAACGATTTATGCCATTTCTTGCACAACTCTAGACCTGCAACGCGAGGAAACTCGGATTTCCTCCGAGGTGTGATTGACGCAGCTCCGCACTGGGTGAGCAATTTCTCGGAAGGTTGAAGGGATTTTTCTACGACAACATTGGAACGGATCTGAAAGAACTTCGACCAAATGTGCACAGACGGCCATAGGCCGAAGTATCCTTCCGAAGGAGAAATAAAAGCGGAAAGAGAAGCGATGGCATTAGCCGGAAGATGATGCGGCTGTAGGCCAAAGTAATCAAGGAATTCCCTAGCGAATTTGCTAAGGGGGAGACCAAACCCGCGAGCGAAGTGTGACATAAAGACGACGTACTTGCCCTCCTTGAGAACTGGAGAAGATTCACTGCCGTGTAAGCGACAGGCTACCTCGGCAGGAATCCAGCGAGTTCGGATTAACCACTCAATCTCTCGGCGGGTGACGGACGAGCCCTGCCAGGAGCCCCGCTCGGGCCCAGACGTTGCATCATCATCCTCAATAAGCGCACCGCTAATGGAGCTCGACATAGGGTCGCCGGAGGAGTCTACGGAAGATGAACTAGCGGCGGAGCGAAGCCTATAACTGCAAGGCCCCGTCGTGATCCTACGCGAAAACGGCGGCAGAGCGGAGAAGGAACCGCCGCAGGAATCTAAGAAGAAGCAGATGCGTCTAGAGAATAAACTAGGCAATGAGACCGGATAAACTCACCGGCGACGGCACCGGAGCAAGTATATGGGGACAGGGTCGACGGAGCAAAGCGATGGGAGCCTCGCCGTCGAAGATTCCGATGGGCGCACGGCGGCGGGAGCACGAACAGGCGCGGAAGCAAGAGGAGGAAGAAGGGTAACGGGAAGCAGAGGAGGAAAGAAAATCTCCCAGCCCCGTGCCCCTCTTTATAACCATGCGGCCAAAGTGGTAGTGAGATCGTGCGTGCGTGCGGGCGTTAACTGTGTAGATCGTGTGTGCAGCATAACCGCACGCCGCTGAGTGGAACCGCACCAACAACCACACGGTGCAAGAGAGGATTACGACCCCTGACGGAAACGGTCGCGGCGTTGCGGTACGCCGACAGCGACGATAATACTGTAAATTGTCGATTGGGCAATCGAGAGGAACAAAAAACTAGAGAAACAATGATGAGTGTGACACATAGGATGAGGCGTACGCGATAAGATGCGCGGATACCTCGGACGAGGAAAATGTAACTCGGAAACTAGGAGAAACGAATATTGGGAAACTGATATGGCCCGGCCGAGGTTAAAGGCAGGACCATACCAGCTTCGGGGACTAATGTTGGGGAGGTGACCCCGGATAGGGTCAGGACGGGGAAAGATAAAAAGAAGCCCCCCCCCCCAATTCCGAGTTAATGGCTAAATCGGCCGAATCCTGTAAAGGTCGGCCGAGGTAACCACGAGCAGGACATTTAAGAGAGGGGCAATACGTGACCCGGCCGATGTACTGTGTAAGTCGGCCGGGTCAGCCCGAATAATATAATTGCAAGTAACGTCCAAGCCGAGTTAAGCGAGATAGGGCCGAATAACATGAAGCTTGCAGGAGAAGGAGGAGCCTATAGTCAAACTCTAGTCACGGGCTAGGAAGAATCTGAGCAGAGCCAAGCACAAAGGACAAGGCGCAGAGCAACGGAAGGGCAGAAGGAGGTCACGGAGGTGACAGTCCTGGAGCCCGAGGCGTGCAGGTGGGGTTCTCTGGAACCTTGCCGTCATTAGAATGGCGACACGGAAAGGAGGTCGCCGAATTACTATATTGGGACAAGCATATTCTTCGAATATGCTTGCCACGTCAGCCCTAGAGGAGCCAAGGCTCCCCTTTATAAGGAGAGGCTTGGACTCTGAGAAGGGGATCGACCCATTTGGTACCGTTAGGCTGGTAAAGTTCTTCTTATCCACTTGTATACAGCTCAAGGAGCACTTTTAGCCAGTAAAGGGAAGCTAGTTTTTATGAAAATGATCTTTTTAGTTCCCCAGCTTTGGAAGATAGCTATTGTATTGCTTATGATGATACCAAACCTCCAATATATGATGATTACAATGATGAATATGATATTTTCAGCCCACCTACTATTGAGGAGAAAGTTAATTATGATTACAATATGCCTCCTATATTTGATGATTATGGTGATGAGAATACTAATGATAGCTATTTTGCTGAATTTGCTCCCACTACATTTAATAAGAATGACTATGCTTATGTAGAGAGTAATAATTATTATATGCATGTGGCTCATGATAAAAATGTTTTATGTGATAGTTATATTGTTAATTTTATTCATGTTGCTATTGAAAGTTATTATGAGAGAGGGAAACCTGGTTTTATGTATCTCAAGAATATTAAGTTTCCCCTCTTTATGTTGAAAATCTTGAAGTTACACTTGTTTTGCTTTCCTATGTTTGTTGCTTTGTTCTTTCATGACTTGTTTCTTTATAAGATTCCTATGCATAGGAAGTGGGTTAGACTTAAATATGTTTTGAATTTGGTTCTTGATGCTCTCTTTTACTTCAATTCATATTTCTTATGTGAGCATCTTCTCAAACTATCAGGCCTAACTTAAAGGTGTTAAAGAAAAGTACTTGTTGGAAGATAACCCAAGAGTTTTCTTGAGTCTTGGAAGTTATTACTTCTATAATGACCTCTCCTTATCCTTTTTGTTTGCTTTTTGTGCCAAAAATGACCTCTAATGAGAGGGAAGTAAGATTTGGGGAGTTGTTGTCCCGAAACAGATTTCTATCCTCCACCATAAAATTTCTTGAGGAGTCTATGTAAGTCAGATTGAGCTGAAAATTTATGAATAAATCCCCTAGTATGTTAGCTAACTTTCATTAGTTCAATACTTTTTTATTTGAGCAACAGAAGATGTTCGAAAAAATCGGTTTCTACCTGCTGGTCTGTTTTGAAGATTTCTGCCATTATTTGCATTTGCTTCTTATTGATTCCTTTTTGAGTTCTATTTAGGTGTATTGAGCTTTTTTAAGGAGTTACTACAGTAGCTTGTGTTTTTAGTGAAAAGCCTTGCTGTTCCAAAGCTTTGCCAAAGGTATAATATCTTTTGAATAAGCTAATGTTGCTAATGAAGATTGTGTGAAGGAAAAAAATTCAGGTGTAGAGAGAGAATGATGGGATAAGATGAAGAATGGACAAAAGCTCAAGATTGGGGATGTCACCCCGGTGTCACCCCAAGAAATATTCAAGAGGTACAAGCGTCAAATCTTGGGGATGCCCTAGGCATCCCCTTCTTCATCAATAAAAATCTCAGGTCTTTTTAGACACTTCGTTTTTATTGTTTCATGCACAGTTGTGTTGTTTGTGTTGTTCTTGGAGTGTCTTAATTTTCGTTTTTGGTTTTTGTTTGCTTAGTTTGCTTGAGTAAGTTGTTTGGTTACACCAAACTTCTTTTGGAGAGAGACACACTCTGTTTTCATTGCCTAGAACACTCTAGTTTTCACTCTTATTATTTTGTGAGTGTTCACTTTTGCTAGCATTGCGTTCAGCCTTAGTTTTCTTGTGCTTTCAGCTTAGAACTTTTTAGTTCTTATTTGTGGATTTGTGAAACAAGCTCACTGATCTTTGTTGATTATTATCTTTGTGAGTTGTTTCAAATAAGTTGTTTGGTGTTGGAAAGAGTAGAAAGCTTCATGCTTAAGTGGTACAAAAGGGAGCTTGCATTGACTGTGACTTAGACTTTAGCATGACATGATATGTGTTGTTTTGATCTTATTATTAGTGATTATTGTTGTAGCATGTATTGTTCCAAACAATTGGGATTGCTTAGTGTGCCTTGAAGAAATTATGCGTTGTTTTAGCATGCAAAAAGCATAGTATTGTGGTATTTTCCTTTGATGCTTTGCTTGGGTTGACTTGGCACATGCTCACACCATGCTATGACTCTCACAAGTCACCATCAGCCTCTATGATCATTTAGTCCTTGACTTGTAGTACCACTCTTTGCTTTGATTAGTAATGCTTTGTTGCACTGCATGATTATGGCCATTTTTGTTCTCTTAGTTGGTTGCTCCCAGTCTTTTGCTAGCCTCCACTTGTATGAGTACGCTCTGCTCATGCTTACAACTCCCAAGAAACCAAGTTATTACATAGTTTCCACTACAAAATCCTATGCATGGTGTGTTACACCATTCCAAGTATATTCTTGTTTTTAGCTATCTTCCAATTAAAAACTATTTTTTTTGTGAAAACTTAGTGATTAAAGCCCTCACAAACTTGATGGCACACTTTATATTCTTTGCCCCTAGTAAACTTGAACCATTGTGTCTTCTATGTTGTATATGCTTGCACTTATACGTTGGAATTAGCAGTACCATACTGTCATGGGGAACGTTTTCAACATTGCACTTGTACTTTGTACTCAGTTGACATCATGCTCTTTTGTTCTATGGATCTCACCGGTGTGAAATAAAGAGGGAACTTGTAAGTCCATGGAGTTTCTATACTGTGTTAGAGAAATGCCTAGGCCGCTAGCCTAAGCCATGCCTAATCATGGTGGAAACTTGCAGCATCACCATAGTGACATCTATGAAGCATTCTTCTTATAAAAAAGAGACACGTTGAGAAAAGAGGAAAGAGAGAAAAAATCACCATATTCCCATGGTAAATAAGATGATTGCTGAGATGCTCATTGATACGTCCAAAACGTATCTACTTTCTCGAACACTTTGCTATTGTTTTTCCTCTATACTTGTGTGATTTGGATACAACTAACACGAACTGGCGCAGTTTTCAGCAGAATTACCTTGGTGTCTTGTTTTTGTGCAGAAAATGAACTATCAGGAAAAATCCCGGAAAATATGCCAAAAATTATATTTTACCAGAAGATCCATGGAGCCAGAGGGGAGGCCTGGGGGGCCAGACCCACCCCAGGTGCGGGCCCACTAACCCCGCGCCTGGGGGGGTTTGGCCACCCCAGGCAGCTTCTCGGCCTCCCTCCGCGTCTATAAGTTGCTTTCTGACCTAAAAACAGAGGGGGTTCGATAGTTTTCCAGAAAGAGTTCCGCTCCGCCGCCGCCACGAGAAACCAAGATTCGGATCCAGAAACTCCATTCTGGCACCCTGCCGGGATGGGGAATTTGGAGAGGATCATCGCTATCGCCATGACCAACGCATCTCCATCAACCACCGATGTTTCCCTCATCCATGAGTGAGTAATCCCCCGCTGTAGGCTTGGGGATGGTAGGGATTGGATGAGTTCTATCATGTAATCGAATAAGATCTGTTAGGGGCATAGTGCCTAGTATCTCTATTAGTGCTATTTGACTTTGTTGCAACTTGTTGTGCTTAATGCTTGTCACTAGGGCCCGAGTGTCATGATCTCAGATCTGAACTTATTATTAAATCATTATGATAGTATTAATTATGGTCTTATCTGCAAGTTGTGTACACATATCATTGTCCGGATCCAAAGGCCCCAAAGTGACAATAATTGGGACAACCGGAGAGGATGGCTGTGGTGTGAGGATCACATGTGTTCACAGAGTCTTAATGATTTGCTCCGTGCTCTATTAAAAGGAGCACCTTAATTGCCAGTAGTTCCCTAGAGGCCCCGCTGCCACGGGCTGGCCGGACAGAAGATGTTGCGCAAGTTCTCATTGCGAGCACGGATGACTATATTTGGAGCACATGCCTAGGATTGTTTAGTACTTGGATGCTTGTTATTATTTATCTGCAATGCCCTAGTTCTTTGAAGTTACATGTTTAGACTCGTCCATGCAACGCCCGTCCATACATCCCTATGCCTACCACACTCGAATCCTACTGTTACTATTGCCACTGTTTCACTGTTGTTGTTACTGCTGCTGTTGCTACTACAAACTGTTGCTACTGATAAACTTCTGTGAGGAAGACTATTTCTAGGTGCAGCTGAACTGACAACTCGGTTGTTAAGGCTTGCAAGTATTCTTTGTCTCCCCTTGTGTCGAATCAATAAAATGGGTAATATTACCCGCGAAGACTGTTGCGATCCCCTACACTTGTGGGTCATCAAGACTATTTTCTGGCGCCGTTGCCGGGGAGCATAGCTTTATTTGTAAGTTCACTTGGAACTATTATTGTTCACTGGTACTCCTTTCATCATGGGGAAGTCTTTTGATGGAAAGTTCCCTATTTTACCATCCACTACAAGAAGAGGTACAGTCCTAAACACCTCTGTTGCTCTTGATTCACCGTCTGTTATAAGTAAGCTTGTCACACCGCCACCACATACTCATGCTACACACACTGCTACTACTGCTGAGTCTGAAACTGCTTTTGATACTCATGATGTTACTTCTACTGTCCTTGATGCGAGTGGTTCACTAGGTCCTTTTCTAGATGCTACTATGGCTAGTCTAGGGAATACCGAAACTCCTAGTGAAGACACTGTTACACCTGTTAGCTCACCTGAGTCTAGTGAGAGTTTTGATATTAATGATGATTACATTGAGCTCACTGATGAATTTGTTGAAGAGTGCCAAAACACACATGGTGCTAGTGCTATTAATAGTATCCTTGCTAGACATACTATTATACCGAAGAAGTCCTATGATCCTAAGTTTGCCACCTCTCCCATAGATATTAAAGATAAAGATTATGATTTCTCTCTTGATTTAGCTTATTTAGATATTGTTGAGAAAGAACCTTTTTGTGGTACTAGAAATGAGAGTGTTGTGGCTCATATGAATGAGCTTTCTACTATGAGTGCTTTGTTCTCTGATGATTTTAAAATGTGCAAGTACTTTGTTGCTAAGATCTTCCCTTTTTCACTAAAAGGACAAGCTAGGGCTTGGTTTAACAGATTACCTCCTGGTTCCATTGATAGCCCTGATTGCTTGATTTCTTCTTTTTTCCATAAATATTTTCCTCCTAGTGCTAGAAATGTGCTTTGCAGAGACTTTTTGATTTTAAACAGGAAGAAGAAGAGAAATTACCTAAGTCATAGAAAAGATTATGTTACCTGATTCATGCATATCCTGGATGTCCATTACCTAAGAATGAGTTGCTTGATATTTATTATAATGGACTAACTGATGATTCTAGGACCTACCTAGATAGCTTTGCTGATTGTGTTTTCAGGAAAAGGACTCCTACAGATGCTGAAGAATTAATGAACAAGATAAGCAAGAATTATGATGATTGGACTTCAACTGAGCTGAATACAACTGAACCTATTACTCCTGAACCAACTGTTCCTGAACCAGTTCCAACACCAACAACAAAGAAGAGGGGAGTTATTGCATTAAATGATGAAGTGATGAAGGAAGCTAAAAAGTGTCTAAAGGAGAAAGGTATTAGAGCTGAATATGTGAAGAATCTACCTCCTATAGAAGAATTATGTAAGCCAATTCCCCACTCATCTACTATTGAGGTACACTCTCTCCAACACTTTGATGACGGTGATATTACTTATGGTAAGCCTCTTGATCAATGCTTAGAGGAACTTGCCATTTTTATTGTTAAACAAGGTCACTTTAATAAACAAGTTCAGAATCATTTATTGGAAAGCTCTAGAGCTATCCATGAGTTGAAAGATATTGTGGAAAGAACTTCTAATGATATTAAAATGCTTTGTAAACACTTTCAAATGGTTCAAACCCAACTTGCTTAACTTGCTAAGGTGCAAAAGGATATGCTAGTTAATGTTTCAGGAAATAAACATGCTTATGGAATCAGAACTAGGAGTGGAGCAGCTACTCAAGATCCTTTATATCCTGAAGGACACCCTAAAATAATTGAGCGGGATTCTCAACAAGATGAATATAGCGGTAGTCCTCGTAAGAGGAAGAAAAAGAAACATAAGAAATTTGATGAACCACTTGAACCTGCTGTAGATCCTAATAGTATATCTGCCTCTGATGCTGAAACTGAGAGTGGTAATATTGATGAGTCTCTTGATAAGGAGGAAGTTGAGGAAGAACCTAAGAAACACACTAAGAACACTAGATACACAAAGGAAGATTTTATTGCTAATAAACATGGTAAAGAGAGAGAACCTTGGGTGCAGAAACCTATGCCTTTTCCAGGTAGAAACACAAGTAAAAGGAGGAAGAACACTACAACAAGTTTTGTGAGTGGATGAAGCCTTTATTTCTGCAAATTCCTTTGACTGATGCTATTAAATTGCCTCCTTATTCAAAGTATATGAAGGA
This sequence comes from Avena longiglumis, assembly GCA_030063025.1. NCBI lineage: Eukaryota > Viridiplantae > Streptophyta > Magnoliopsida > Poales > Poaceae > Avena > Avena longiglumis. Next base: position 402,418,359 of record CP125975.1, read on the forward strand.
TATTGTCTCTAATAAAAGGAAGATTCCTAATGAGGAGATTTTTACGCTACTTGCTAATTACTCCTTCAATGGTAAGGTTCCAAAGAAACTTGGTGATCTAGGTATTCCAACTATTCCTTGCTCCATTAAGAATAATTATGTTAGAACTGCTTTATGTGATTTGGGAGATGGAGTTAGTGTTATGCCTTTTTCTCTCTATAGTGTTATGCCTTTTTCTCTCTATATGTGATACCAACTGATATATCTTTGCAAATGGCTGATAAGTCAACCACTATTCCTGTTGGTATATGTGAGGATGTTCCTGTTCAATTTGCTCATAATTGCATGGTTTTAACTAATTTTGTTGTGCTTGAAATGCCTGAAGATGATAATATGTCTATTATTCTTGGAAGACCTTTTCTTAATACTGCAGGTGCTGTCATAAATTGCAATCAAGGAAAATTAACATTCAATATTAATGACAAAGAGCACACTGTCTATTTCCCCAAGAAGGTTGTCAGAAGCTATTTCCTGAATTCTATTGAAAATATTGAGGGCATCAAGGTTGGAGAAATATATTGTCCCATTCCAAAAGAAAATTTTGAAACTATTATGATTGGGACCATTGCTATCAAGTATGAGGTAACATAATAACCTTGTGGAATGCAAATTTTTGTTTCATATAATATTGTTTTGGTAACAAGACTTGATCAACCTTGTTAACAAAAGGATTTTAATCAACAAAATAATGTTTTCACAGTGGTTATACTTTCTCACTTTTATTTTTCTCCTTTCCAATCTTTGCTCTTCGCCGTGCCTAACTTAAAGGCGTTAAGGAAAAGTACTTGTTGGAAGATAACCCAAGAGTTTCCTTGAGTCTTGGAAGTTATTACTTCAGTAATGACCTCTCCTTATCCTTTTTGTTTGTTTTTTGTGCCAAGAATGACCTCTAATGAGAGGGAAGTAAGATTTGGGGAGTTGTTGTCCCGAAACAGATTTCTGTCCTACATCATAAAAATTCGTGAGGAGTCTCTGTAAGTCTGATTAAGCTGAAAATTTAGGAATAAATCCCCCAGTATGTTATATAACTTTAGTTATTTTAACACTTTTTGATTTGAGAAACTTAAGATTTTCGAAAAAATAGGTTTCTACCTTCTGGTCTGTTTTGACAGATTTCTGCCATTATTTGCATTTGCTTCTTATTGATTCCTTTTTGAGTTATCTTTAGGTGAATTGAGCTTTTTGAAGGAGTTACTACAGTATCTTGTGTTTTTAGTGAAAAACCTTTCTGTTCCAAAGCTTTGCCAGAGGTCTAATATATTTTGAATAAACTAATGTTGCTAATGAAGATTGTGTGAAGTTTTGTATGAAAGAAAAATTTCAGGTGTAGAGAGAGGATGATGTAATGAGATGAAGAATGGACAAAAGCTCAAGCTTGGGGGGAGACAATCCGTGTCACCCCAAGAACTACTCAAGAGGTACAAGCGTCAAAGATTGGGGGTGCCCAAGGCATCCCCTTCTTCATCAATAAAAATCTCAGATCTTTCTAGACACTTCGTTTTTATTGTTTCATGCACAGTTGTTTTGTTCTTGGAGCGTCTTAGTTTTTGTTTTTGGTTTTCTTTTGCTTTGTTTGGTTTTGCGTTGGTTGCCTTCTAAAAAAATCGAAAACACCAAAAATATTTCTTGTTTTTCTTTGGTTTTGTGAGTTCTTTGCAGGGTTCAGCCGTCCGCAGTGGATTTTGGTTTCATGTTAATATTCAAGTCACACAAGTGAAGGTCAATAATGAAGATTAAGACAACTCGAGGTGTGGTAAGAGGCTGGTAACAAATTCTATTTGTTTCATTTTTGTACATATACTCATCATTGTGAGCATGCTTAGACTGTTTGTGTAAGGTGTATGTCATTATGGATGCTTAGTAGTTGTTGCTTATCTATGATTAGCTCCAGCTTGCTAATAGTTTGTAGCATGTGATATGGATGTTTGCTTGCATTGTTTTATTCATACTTTGGTATGATATTGTGGTATCCTCCTCTGATTGTTCATGTGAATCGACTTGGCACATGCTCACGCATGTATATGACTAATCAATAGTCAGTAAGCCTCGATGATTTATTTTGCCTCAGAGTTCTTGTATCACTTTCATGCCATAGTTAGTCCTGTTTTGTTGCAAGCATGATTATGACAGTTATTGCTCTCTCTCGTTTGTCGCTCCCTCTCTATTGCTAGCCTTCACTTGCACTGAGTATGTGCTCTACATGTGCTTCCAACTCCACAAAACCAATATTGCCAGATGTGTCCATCATACCTACTTATTAGCATTATTTGCTACTTCAGTGCATATTTTATATATGCCGTGTTTTCTTCCAAAATAAAATGTTTGTCTGTTTTGAGAAAGTTAGTTAGTAAAGCTCTCACGAACTTGATGGAACACTTTATTCCTTGCGCTTAATAATTCCGAACCATTGTGACTAGTCCATGAAAGTTATATGCTTGCTTATTATATGCTGGGAGTCAGCAGAACTGTGCTGTCACGGGGAACACTTTCAACACCTGTTGGATATCTTATCCAGTTGATTCCTTGCTATTTTGTTTATGGATGTCGACGATGTGAAATAAAAGGGGAAGTTGTTAGTTCATGGAGTTTATACATTGTGTTAGAGAAACACCTGGGCCGCTAGCCTAAGCCATGCTTAATCATGGTGGAAACTTGCAGCATCACTATAATGAGCATCTATGAAGCTGCCTCAATAAAAAGCTATGCATATGGTAAATAAAAAGATTGCTGAGATGCTCATTGTCTTCTTGCCTTGTCATTTTGGTTATGGGAAAGCTCCTGTACCATGTGCAAGGGGTACACTGTTGGCAGTTCTCGATGATATGCATGTATTTATAATGACAAGAACTTTCAGGTGACCAAAGTTGAGTAGCATGCGGAGTGGCCCTCGTACTCATGGGACATGGGATTTTCAGTCTATGATCTGTGAAGCATATAATTCAGAGTGGACCTCAATTTCACCTTAACCACATGAAGATGCCTATGATAGGGGCAATGAGAGCTCAAAGCTAATGAGTAGCTTCCTTTCAGCATTAGGAAGCCTTTCAAACCTTCACAAAACCGTTTTCACAACTTTGTTGAGTCATCACTTATTCTATGAGCACCTTCTTGAGAGCATAGTTGTCATTCTTGTGTTTGTTCCAAAACTTGGTTAATTATGTCATGACTTTGATGCTTGTATCTCTGATATCTTTATCTCTAGTCTTCATGTGAACTTCAGAGGTGCCTTGGCATTTATATTGCGCTCTTCAAACAAAGGCAAGCGAGATACCACTCTATCATACCTTATTATGAGCATTGCAATGTTGCTTATGTTTATGTTTCATGCTACTTATTATTATTGAGTTGGTTTCTCTTCATAGATTGCAATGACTATTGAGTAGACTTAGTTGCATACTCCTTATTATGAATTGTCTAAGCATCTACTCCTGTGCTGAGAATATTTACATCATATGAAGCAAAGTGTTCGTGAAAGTTCTTTTATCGCACTCAGTTTTCAACCGAATTGCTTGAGGACAAGCAATAAGCTAAGCTTGGGGGGAGTTGATACGTCCAAAGCGTATCTACTTTCTCGAACATTTTGCTATTGTTTTTCCTCTATACTTGTGTGATTTGGATACAACTAACACGGACTGACGCTGTTTTCAGCAGAATAACCTTGGTGTCTTGTTTTTGTGCAGAAAATGAACTATCAGGAAAATCCCGGAAAATATGCCAAAAATTATATTTCACCAGAAGATCCACGGAGCCATAAGGGGAGACAGAGGGGAGGCCTGGGGGGTCCAGACCCACCCCAGGAAGCTTCTCGGCCTCCCTCCGCGTCTATAAGTTGACTTCTGACCTAAAAAAAGAGGGGGGTTTGATAGTTTTCTAGAAAGAGTTCTCCTCCACTTCCGCCACGAGAAACCAAGATTCGGATCCAGAAACTCCGTTCTGGCACCCTGCCGGGACGGGGAATTTGGAGAGGATCATCGCCATCGTCATCACCAACGCATCTCCATCAACCATCGATGTTTCCCTCATCCATGAGTGAGTAATCCCTCGCTGTAGGCTTGGAGATGGTAGGGATTGGATGATTTCTATCATGTAATCGAATCAGATCTATTAGGGGCATAGTTCCTAGTATCTCTATTAGTGCTATTTAACTTTGTTGCAACTTGTTGTGCTTAATGCTTGTCACTAGGGCCCGAGTGCCATGATCTCAGATCTGAACTTATTATTGAATCATTATGATAGTATTGTTTATGGTCTTATCTGCAAGTTGTGTACACATATCATTGTCCGGATCCATAGGACCCAAAGTGACAATAATTGGGACAACCGGAGGGGATGGCTGTGGTGTGAGGATCACATGTGTTCACAGAGTGTTAATGCTTTGCTCTGGTGCTCTATTAAAAGGACCACCTTAATTGCCAGTAGTTACCTAGAGGACCCACTGCCATGGGCTGGCTGGACAGAAGATGTTGTGCAAGTTCTCATTGCGAGCACGTATTACTATATTTGGAGCACATGCCTAGGATTGTTTAGTACTTGGATGCTTGTTATTATTTATCTGCAATGCCCTAGTTCTTCGAAGTTACATGTTTAGACTCGTCCATGCAACGCCCGTCCATCCATCCCTATGCCTACCGGACATGAATCCTACTATTACCGTTACTGTTACTATTGCTACTGTTTCACTGTTGCTGTTACTGCTGTTGTTGCTTTGCTGTTGCTACTACAAACTGTTGCTACTAATAAACTTCTGTGAGCAAGTACTATTTTCAGGTGCAGCTGAACTGGCAACTCAGTTGTTAAGGCTTGCAAGTATTCTTTGGTTCCCCTTGTGTCAAATCAATAAATTGGGTAATACTACTCGCGAAGACTGTTGCGATCCCCTACACTTGTGGGTCATCACTCATTGTCTGCTTGCCTTGTCATTTGGTTATGGGATAGCTCCCGTACCATGTGCAAGGGGTACCTCGTTGGCGGTTCTCTATGACATGCAAATACTTACAATGACAAGAACTTACAGGTGACTGAAGTTGAGTAGCATGAGGTGTGTCCCTCGTATTCAAGGGACTTGAGATTGCCAACTTATACTTCGTCAAGCATATACTCCATCTTTGTTCACTTTAACCTTAATCACTTCAAGATGCTTATGATAGGGGCAATGAGGGCTGAAAGCTAACAAGTACCATAATTTTTGAAAGCTCTTTTTGAAACTTGAAATCCCTGCTTCCTTTATAAAAGGGCTTTCTTCCACCATTATTTGAGTCTCCACCTTCTACCTTTAGGCACCATTAAGAGAGCATAGTTGTCATTCTATGTGCAGTGTTCAAAAGCTTATTGATTGATGCATATTGTGATATTACTTGTTCTTGTGCTACTTGTTTCTAGTCACCCTTGTGAACTTTGAAGGTGTCCTATGCATCTATTTGCTACTCTATGAGGGACAGGCTGAATGCCACTATGCTATGTTTTCTGTATGTGAAACAAACAAATGTTTTTCAATGCATGTTATTCATGATCTTTGTCTATAGCCTTTCATGTTGCATGCATGGTTACTATGTCCTATTGTTAGAACTCCATCTTTCATTAACATGTTTAGAGTTATTTGTTCCCAACTTTAAATGCTTGCAAATGGTTTAATCTTTATTGTGAGGGTGCATGTCACCTCAAAAATCATTCTTTTTATCACTTACCTACTCGAGCACGAGCAGGAGTTAAGCTTGGGGATGCTTGATATGACGGAAACGTATCTATAATTTTTGATGCTCCATGCTTGTTTTGTATCTACTTTGCTTTGCTTTGTCTACACTTTGAGGTGTTTTTATATCTTTTCTGGAACTAACCTATTAACAAGATGCCACAGTGCCAGTTGCATGTTTTCTTCTGTTTTTGGTTCTAGAAAGGCAGAAAATCAATATTCTCGGAATTGGACGGGACAAAAGCCAAAGTTATTATTTTTCCCGAAGCAACACGGAACAACGAAGCAGATCCGGAGGGGGCCACAGGGTGTCCGCACCCCCACTAGGCGCGGGCAAGCCCTGGGGGCGCCTGGAGGGGGTGTGGGCCCCCTGGACCCCCACCGACCTTGCCTCCTTCGCCTATAAGAAGCCTCCAATGGGAAAACCCTAAAGAATCTATAAGAAATCCACGAAAACCTCTGTAGCGCCATCGCCACCAAAGGGGAGACTCGAGGGACAGAAAGTCTCTGTTATGGCACCCTGCTGGGACGGGGAAGTGCCCCCGGGGCCATCTCCATCGATCTCCATCGCCATCTTTATCACCGTTGCTGATTCCCATGATAAGGAGGGAGGAGTTCTTCCTCGAGGCTAAGGGCTCTACCGGTAGCTATGTGTTCATCTCTCTCTCTCTCTCTCTCTCTCTCTCTATGCATGATCTTGTTATGGTCATGAGCTTTGTAATCAAGTAGATCTACCTTGCTACTCAAGTGCTTCATTAGATCTCTGCTCTCCCCATGTGTGTGAAAGTGACAGCGTGCACGCCATGGTGGCACTTAGGTTTGAGTCTACATAAATACTCTTTGTACTTTAATAGATCTATGCTTTTCCCCACGTGTGTGAAAGTGACAGCGTGCATACCGTGTGTGGCACTTTGGCCAGATTGAATATTTGTTATGAGTATATTTGGAGTTGGATGTCTCTATGAAATTGTGGTGTTTGTTGGAACCGTCTAGCGCTCAAGATGACAGCGTGGGGTTATCTAGATTGGGGAAGGCCCTACCATGGTTTAGAGTGTTCAACCGGAGAGTAGTATCATGAATAGAAGATATTTATATGAGAGAGTGTTCACTAGTGAAAGTATGATCCCTAGGCCTTGTTTCTAAACATTGAAACACCGTTTGCATCTAGATCTGTTGCATGTTTGCTTGCTTTAGTCTTCACCTCACCGTCAAGCTCCTTTCTGACACTCACACACGTTCTCCCATGTCATCAACAAGTCAGAAGCTATTTTCTTGCACAGTTACCACTTGTATTTCACTATCTCTTTGCCGAACTAGTGCACATATACACATGACAAGTGTATTGGGTGTGTTGGGGACACAAGAGACTTCTTGTATCTTGATTGCAAGATTGCTTGAGAGGGAATACCTTTGACCACTTCCTCCCTGAGTTCGATAAACCTTGGGTAATCCACTTAAGGGAAACTTGATGCTGTTCTACAAACCTCTGCACTTGGAGGCTGAACAACTATCTACAAGAATAGAATTGAGTAGACATCAAGCAGCAAGTTTTCCCTCAGTAAGAAACCAAGGTTATCGAACCAGTAGAAGGAAGGAAACGACTCAAAGGTGTTGCTAGCAACTTGGAAACCTGCACATCACAATCTCAAGCCTTTTACCCAACGAATAGTGAGGTTGTCAATCTCACCGGTTTGCTGAAAACAAAGGGTTAACTGTATGGTGTGGACGGTAATAGTGGTTTGCCGAAATTAAACAGGAATAGTGGAAGATGTATAAATGGTAAAGATTGGACCGAGGTCCATAGTTCACTAGAGGTGTTCTCCTTAAGATAAACAAACATGGCATGCTAGGTAAACAAATTACAATAGGGCAATTGACGGGACTAAGCAAGACATAACAATGCAATACTAGACATTCATGATCCTATGAGATTCGATTGGGAAATACAACAAGATACATAGACCGCCATCCAACTGCATCTATGACTAGTAATCCACCTTCAGGTTATCATCCGAACCCCCTCCAGTATTAAGTTGCAAGCAACGGATAACTGCTTTAAGCAAAGTGCGTAAGGTAAACAATCCACTTGTTCCATGAACAAGAGACCGTTGTATTCTCCCTAGTAGCAATAGCACATCTACAACCTTATAGATTTCTGTCACTTCCCTTAGATTAAATAGAGGCATGAACCCACTATCGAGCATAAATACCCCATCTTGGAGTCACTAGCATCTACTTGGCCAAGATATCTACTAGAAATAGAGAGCACACAAGATCTCAAACAACACAGACATGATAGAGTCAATAAGACAAAACCATTAATCAATATGACATAGTAATATCAATATCCATCTGATCCCTGCAAACACAACATGCATGATTATAAATAGATGATCTTGATCATGAACGAAGCTCACAAGATCTAAACATGGTAGCACAAAGGAGGAGATACAACCATCTAGCTACTACATGGACCCGTAGTCCAAGGTAGAAATACTCACACTTCATACCAGAGGCTGGCATGATGAAGAAGAAGGCCTTCAGGATGACCTCCCCTCTGCGGTGCGGGAAGAGCAGATCCCCTCGATCTAGGCGATGGTGGCGGCGGATCTGACGGTTTCTTGGAATATTGATGGTGCCAGGGTTTCTTTATCAGGGGTCTTTATAAGAGGCGAGGCGAGGAGGCATGGCCGCACCACTCTAGGCGGCTGGGCCCAGCCGCGTTGCCAGGGGGTGTGGCCCTCTGGTGGCTCTCCTCCGTCTCGTACTCCGGCTTCGTGTTCCCCACGGAAAAATATTGTCTTTGGCTTTTGTCCCGTACAATTCCATGAATATTCATTTTCTGCCTTTCTGGAACCAAAATCAGAAGAAAACATGAAACTGGCACTATGGCATCTTGTTAATAGTTTAGTACCAGAAAACATATAAAAACACCTCAAAGTATAGACAAAGCAAAGCAAAGTAGATACTAAACAAGCATGGAACATCAAAGATTATAGATATGTTTATGATTCGTCGGAAACGTATCTATAATTTTTGATGCTCCATGCTTTTTTAGTATCTACTTTGCTTTACTTGTTTACACTTTGAGGTGCTTTTTACATGTTTTCTGGTACTAACCTATTAACAAGTTGCCACAGTGCCAGTTGCATGTTTTCTGCTGTTTTTGGTTTCAGAAAAGCTAGTAAAGAAATATTCTCGGAATTGGACGGGACAAACGTCAAAGTCAATAACTTTCCGTGGGGAACAAGAAGTCTAGAGGGGAGACAAGGAAGCGGTCCAGGGCAGCCAAACCCCCCTAGGCGCGGGTGGGCCCTACCCTGCGCCTGGGTAGGGTTTGACCCCCTGGTAGCCTCCTCGGCCTCCCCCTTCGCCTATAATAAGCCCCCGATGCAGAAACACTAAGCACCCGATCAATTCTCCACGAACTGCAGATCGCGCCACCATCGTCCCTAGATCGGGGATCAAGTTCTTCCTGCACCTGCTGAAGGGAGATCATCTCGAAGGCCTTCTCTCTGGTATGTTGCGTGAGTAGTTCCACCTTGGACTATGGGTCCATGTAGTAGCTAGATGGTTGTATCTCCTCCTTTGTACTTTCATGTATAGATCTTGTGAGCTCCGTTCATGATCAAGATCTAATCTATTTGTAATCATGCATGTTGTGTTTGTGGGGATCCAATGGATATTGAGATTATTATGTTGGTTTGATTAATGGTTTTGTCTTTATGATTCTATCATGTCTATGGTGTTTGTGATCTTGCATGCTCTCCGTTGTTAGTAGCTATCTTGGCCAAGTAGTTGCTAGTGACTCCAAGAGGGTGTATTTATGCTCGATAGTGGGTTCATGCCTCTAGTTTCCAAGGGAAGTGACAATAATATCTTCGATTGTAGATGTGATGTTGCTACCAGGGAGAAAACAACAGTCTCTTGTTCACAGAACATGTGGAATGTCTACCTTACACACTTTGCTTAAAGAAGTTGTTTGTTGCTTGCAATTTAATACTGGAGGGGGTTCAGATGATAACCTGAAGGTGGACTTCTAGTCATAGATGCAGTTGGATGGCGGTCTATGTATCTTGTTGTATTGCCCAAACGAATCTCATATGATCTTTCTGATTGGTAATTGCATTGTTATGCCTTGCTCAGTTCCTCTCAATTGCCCTGCTGTAATTTGTTTACCCTTCATGCCATGTTGTTTATCTAAGGAGAGCACCTCTAGTGAACTATGGATCTCGGTCCAATATTTACCATTTATACATCTTCCACTCTTACTTGTTTACTTTCTGTAAACCATTACCTTCCACACGGTATGTTTAATCCTTTGTTACAACAAACCAGTGAGCTTGACAACCTCACTGATTCGTTGGGGCAAAGTCTTGAGTTTGTGTTGTGCAGGTCTCCGCGTTGCTTGCAACACCTGTGTGACGTTTCCTTCCTCCTTCTGGCTCGATAACTAAAAGAACATTTCATAATCCCTAAGTGTTTTGTGTGTTAGATAACAATATCAAGGATCATTTAACGTGTGTTGAAGTGATGCAGATTTGTACACTAAAAAGGGAAGTACGTCTGCGTTGGAGGGGTGGGCGGTTCTAAGACCACCACGCCACAATAGGCCTCACCATATTCTCCGATGGATCTCGCCACGAAAGGCCTGATCCACCTTCTCCACTATTGGTACCCTTCGAGGCGGGAGACAGTGCCTTTACAACGCTACCGGGGCACACACCCACAACTGAATAGGGGGCTCCCGAGATGACAACAAGATGTCACAAGAACAAGGTTTATCAATATAAACAAAAACAAGGATCTAGATATTTGCAAGAAATACTAGATCGGTGATTCTCCAAATGAATGGAGAGGAGATGAAGCGCTTGATTGCAGTTGATGAAGATCGAGTCGTCCTCCTTTGATTCCCCAAGGGATGGAGCCTTTGGATGGATCTAGGTGGAGTTCTCTTGGATGAAGGTTGCAGATCAGGTCTTGACTTTTTCGAATCAACCAAGAGTTCTGGCCAGAGGGAGAAGACAGGCTTAAATACCCCCTGCCCAGAACAAGCCGTTGGAGAAATTTGGGGGCGGATTATCCGCCCCCCTTTGGGGCAGACTATCCGCCCTGGGGAGAAAATCCGCCCCCAGGACAGAAACTCAGGGGAAAACTCCGCCCCCATACAGAGAGCGACACATCCTTGACTTGAAGAAAATTCTCGAGGGGGCGCATTATCCGCCCCCACTCAGGGGCGGACTATCCGCCCTAGGGAGAAAATCCGCCCAAGGGCCAGAAAGTCCGAGGGAAACTTCGCCCCCCATACAGAGAGCGACGCAATCCTTGGCTTGAAGAAAGTCCTCGAGGGGGCGGACTATCCGGCCGGGCCGGAAAATCCGGCCAAAAACTACGCCCCCTCTCTGGGGGTTGCGCACTCTTGAAAGAGGGTTGGGGCGGATTATCCGCCCACCAAAAAGCAGTTTCCTTCCCTTTTTAGTGTACAAATCTACAACACTTCAACACACGTTAAATGATCCTTGATATTGTTATCTAACACATAAAACACTTAGGGATTATGAAATGTTCTTTCAATCTCCCCCTTTTTGTTGTTAGATGACAATACTAGGATTTGCAAACGACTACCAACGACACCCTTAAAATAAATGAAAGAGGCTCCCCCTAGATATGTGCATATTTAATATTTGCCTTTGAAACACACATGAACACACTAGAGAAAACACAATTTTCATAGAAAAGACAATTAAACAAGATGGGTTGGTAAACAAGATCATACCACCGGGATGTGAATATTGCCAAATAAACTAATGATATTGTTCGGCTCCAAGCACATCCCACAGAATTGATGCATACATAAGATAATCCCATGATTCCATATGTCATCAACTAGAATGCCAGACTCCATAGATAGATCCAGAATTCCATGATAGTAGGTCCACAATATAAATCCAGAATTCCATAGGACCATACAAAATAAAGCACGACAGAGTCTTACAATAACCAAGAAAGCACAAATAGCAAATAAGTTCACGCTAAAGGGGCACAAGCATGCAAATAAAATGAACGAATGTAAAAGCAATTGCTTGCGCCCGACCCATGCAAATCTGGTGACTTGATAGAACTACTTCTCCCCCTTTGGCATCGAAACGCCAAAAAGGAAGAAGAGCGATGCTAACGCCCCAGAAGATCACGCCTCCTCATCCTTATCGTAGTCATCCCCGTCCCCTTCATCTTCGTCATACTCATCATCATCGTCATCAGCTGGAGGAGTGGGTGCCCGCGGAGGTGGTGGAAACAGGCAATTCTCAAGCTCACCATAGTTGATCCCTGAAGTGTTCCACTGAGCATACGGTTCCGGAGCAGTGGGCGAGGTGGAAGGCCAGTGGCCCCTGAAACATGGCTAAGAATGAGCTGCTGAGTGTGATCCCTTGCATGGTCCCTGCGGTACGCCTCATACTGGCCCTTGTGAGTGTCAATACCCATGCAAAGGATGTGCCGCTGGAACCAAGTGAGTTGTTTAACCTCGCGTGCCATTGGGGAGACGGTATAACGACGACCACTAGCCCGTGCATCACGCATAAAGGACTCAGGGGCAGTGGAGTGTTGAGAAGTCTTCTGAGCTTTGTTGTAAATTTTCTTTGACTTGTGCAAACCATCCAAATCAGTGCCAAAGTCCTCATGGGGCAGCATATGCTTGATGAGCATCATGATAAAAGGAGCATATGGGATGTAGAGCCTGTTGAGCATCGCATCGGTCATCTCATGATAGATGAAATCCATCACATCCAACTTGTATCCTGTAGACGAGCCAGCATTGGTGGCACACTCATGAGCAAAGGCAAGAAGAGGAACCAGGTGACCGCGGATCTTGTCATTGTTGCCTCCACTAGGAGTAATGTTGTCCCGAAAATGCCTATAAGGGTGGCATACAGTGGTGAAAGTCCAACGAAAGTACCAACAACACCATTGGGCGACAAACATGGAGCAAGCATAGTATCCTTGGATGGCCTGAGCAGAGAAATAATGCGGTGTCCTGAAGGGGTGTCCCGCCCATGAAAAGCATAGCCAAGAACCTGACCAAAGGTGCGGAAATCAGACTGGATCATTGATGTTCCCGTCATCCACTTCATAGTACGAAGCTCATCGCCGCAGATAACCAGAGTGGAGAAAAAACTGCTTCACGATCTTGGAATCATAGTGACACTGCAGAGTCATAAGTGGATGAAGCCCCATCTTGTTAGTCACATCCAAAGCTTCACGAAGGTGAGCCTTTGATTGAGCCTCAAACATATTCATAGGATGCATGGGGCGGATTTTGAGAGGAACATAGACATCATCATGGATATACCGAAAATGGGAGCACCAAAACATAGAATCCTCTGGCTCACCATCACTGTCAACATCTGCATAAAAATCTGTCTGGCGCATGGAGGAGTAATCAGTGTTGTCCATGGCCTTGTAGTTAGGCCGAGCCTCCTTGCCTTTACCCTTGCCCTTGCGAGATGCAACCCGCTTGGCTTTCCTTACTGCATCTGCCATCAGTTCAGCTTCTTTGGCTAACCTGTGAACCTCTGTTTCGTCAACAAATGTGCCCTCGGCAGTGGGCCTGAGATAACGGGCACGAGGACGACGCTTGTAACTCTTAGGAGGTTGAGAACCACCTGTGAAAAGCATGGAGAGGTAGCATGGGGATAAGCGCACACACAAGTCCAGGAGACATGTTAGAAAGAGGAAGAAAACAGTCCATGAGCCAGAAGAGTGCATGTGAGAAAATCGGAACCAAACCAAACCAGACACGTTGTCTCCAGGCCGGACTTTCCGGCCATGGGGGCGGATAATCATCCCCTGTCGAAAAAAATCTGGTTTGGCGAGATTGACCACGGCAACACAGATCTGGCACAAGGGATGTATTTCTACGGATTCTAACATGCACGGGAAAACACCAAGTATCATCTACCACGAGATTTCCACCACAACAATGAATCTCAAGCAAAAGATATGGATGAGGGAGTTACCCTCACTCATTGGAGGAAGTGCTCGGAGGAGAAGGTACCCGGAGGCGTGAGGAAGAAGATCCGGGGAGGGCCAGGATAATCCGGTGGTCAAATCGACTCCGGGGAGGGGTGGAAGCTCCGACGGCGGTAGGGGAAGAGCTAAGGGTGGGGGAGGGCTGGCTGCTCTGTTAGAGCCTGGCCTCTCCCGACCCAGCCCTTTAGAGACTGAAAACGCCCGGGGCGGATTATCCACCCCCCACTTAGGGCGGATAGTTTGCCCCCTCTGATTTTGTCTATGAAGACAGAATCAGGGCGGAGCATCCTAGCAAAAACCCTCGATGGTGTATAGAGGACTTGTGTGCAAGTATAGATGGTTCAAGGAGAGAAAAAGGCTTGGGTGTAGATTAACAAACTGTGATGGTACTACACACCCAAAGTTGCAAGAACAAATCAAACAAAAGCCAAAGTTGGGTGTGTTTTCCATAAGAACAAGAAATATGCAGGAACATCCAAAGAGAGCCATTAGAAACCAACTCTTCTCAAGGAAGAGGGCGGTGGCCGAAACCACCATGTTGGAGTGCATGGCATGACACCGCGGAGATGTATCTTGAGTTCAAAACCAATGATCATCGATGACCCACATATCACAAAGTGATATTAAGGGAAATGAATTTTTTCTTGCTTTTGGCATTATGGGGGGAGGGTTATCCCAATCAATTAGGACCACACTCCCCCTATGTCTATGCCCGCATCTAAACCAAATACATGAAAAAGAGCAAGTGAGTGTGCAAGGGTAGTCAAGCCAAGCTCCTTGAATCTATGATATTTAGCTCATTCCTCAAATAACAAAATTTTGCTTCATAAAGTGGCTTCGTGAAAATATCAGCAAGTTGGTTCTTTGTGCTCACAAAGGATAGGGCAATATCTCCACGAGCAACATGATCCCGAATGAACTGGTTGTGAATCTCAATATGTTTTGTTCTTGTATGTTGTACGGGATTGTAAGCAATTTTGATAGCACTTTCATTGTCACATAATGGAGGCACTTTGTCACAAATGACACCGTATTCCTTTAAAGTTTGCCTCATCCATAATAACTGTGTACAAGCACTTGCACCAGCAACATATTCAGCTTCGACGGTTGAGAGTGAAATACAATTATGTTTCTTTGAAGACAAACAAACTAGAGACCTGCCCAAGAATTGACATGCACCAGAAGTTGATTTCCTATCGTCTTTGTCACCAGCCCAATCTGAATTAGTGTAACCACATAGAGAGAAACTTTAACCCTTGGGATACCATAACCCAAAATTCGGGGAATGAACCAAATACCGGAAGATTCGTTTGAATGCCACTAAGTGGCTTTCTTTAGGAGTGGCTTGGTACCTTGCACACTCTCCTACACTTAACACGATATCGGTCCTAGATGCGCAAAGGTAAAGGAGAGAGCCGATCATGGATCGGTATACCTTTTGGTCCATGTCTTTACCCTTGGGATTGAGCTCAAGATGACACTTTGTTTGCATTGGAGTAGCAACGCCATTGAGATCCGTCATCTTGAGCCTTTTGAGCATGTCTTGGATGTACTTAGCTTGATTAATAAAGGTTCCCTCTCTAAGTTTTTTGATCTCGAATCCAAGAAAGAACCTCAATTCACCCATCATCGACATCTCAAACCTGTCAGTCATAAGCTTTGAAAATTCATCGTTAAAAGCTTGGTTAGTAGAGCCAAAAATAATGTCATCTACATAAAGTTGGCATACAAAAAGCTCCCCATTGACCTTCTTAGTAAAAAGAGTGGGATCGATTTTCCCAACTTCGAATCCACGGTCTAACAAAAGCTCTTTAAGATTCTCATACCATGCACGTGGGGCTTTTTTAAGGCCATAGAGCGCCTTATCGATTTTGTAGACATGGTTCGGAAATTTGGGGTCCTCAAAACCCGGGGGCTGCTTGACGTATACCAACTCATGTAGTGGACCATTAAGAAATGCACTCTTAACATCCATTTGTTGTAATTTAAAATTATGATGGGCAGCGTAGGCAAGAAGGATACTGATGGACTCAAGACGAGCCACAGGAGCATAAGTCTCGCCAAAGTCAATTCCTTCCACTTGAGAGAATCCTTGAGCCACGAGTCTTGCTTTATTCCTCACAACAATGCCATTTTCATCTTGTTTGTTCTTGAAAATCCACTTGGTGCCAATAACATTGCGGCAATCCTTGGGTTTCTCTACTAGCTTCCAAACTTTGTTGCGCTCAAAGTTATTTAATTCTTCATGCATTGCAACAACCCAATCAGGATCTTCAAGAGCATCAAAGACCTTCTTCGGCTCAACCATGGAAATGTGAGCTTGATGATCACAGAAGCTTGCAAGTTCTCTTCTAGTAGACACCCTTCTTCGTAGATCACCAACAACCTTGTCAAGAGTGTGACCCCTTAGTTCAAGGTTCCGATCAGCACGAGCCTTGCGACGAGCCTCAATGTCCTTATTGTTTCTAGAAGGAGTTGATTCAATATTTGTATCCTTGTCTTGACCACTGCCTTGCCCTTGATCTTGATCTGAGTTAACAACAGGAGCTGGCTGCTGAATTTGTTCTTCAGGGCCGGATAATCCGCCCCTTGGTGGGGCTGGACTATCCGGCCTAGGAGATGAGGCACCAGTTTCTTCTTCCTGAGAAAGCCTGACAGAGCTAGGAGATCCAGAGCCGGATAATCCTCCCTCGGGGGCCGGAGACTCCGGCCTGGGAACTTCATGGATGTTGCCTTCTTCTTCGAATCCCCTGGAACAAGTTGGAGTGCTGAGGCAGATTATCCGCCCTTGGAGGCGGATAGTCCTGCACAGGACTACCATTTTGTCCAGGAGACTGATGATCTTTAGTTGATTGTGGAGTCGGTGCAGAGTTTTCTCCAATAGTAGGAGCTTGTTGATGTTGTGTAGATGAGGGCTCCACTTGAGTGGAGCATTGTCCTTCCCGATCCGCCATAAGGGGTTCCTCAATGCGGCGGAAAAATCCCAGCCCATTATTCTTATGGCATCTTGGGGTATTTCAACATCTGCATCACAAACATCAACTTGCCCTACAAAGGAGCCATTATTTTCATCGAACTCCACACTACAACATTCTACAACAATCCCAGTGAGCTTGTTGTAGACTCTATAAGTGTGGGATTCGGCACCATAACCAACGAAAATACCTTCTAAAGCCTTGGACTCGAATTTAGAAAAGCGGACACCTTTAATAAGAAAGAAACACTTACACCCGAATGTCGTGGTATTGCCGACGAGTACGCCATGGAGGGGTCCTCACAGTGCGTGTTTAGAGACGTCGGGTAAGGCGGACGGTTGACGGGTACGAGGTAACACAGCTTACCCAGGTTCAGATCCCACAACGGTGGCGGAATCCTACTCCTGCTATAAATCACTATAATGGCAATACGCCGAGTTACAGAGATTAGGTTCGCTGTGCGAGGTGACTAGAAAGTCTAAGTTATCGTGCCCTAAAGGCTCCCATAGGCCCGACTTATATAGTCGCCAGATCCTAGGGTTACAGGGAAAATTCCTAGCCGGACAGGTTACAGAGTTCTACACCGTCTATTACTAGTCTTGTGTATCTTGCACTCCAAGGCTCCGGGTACACTGGTAACTCCACCGTAGCCTTCCTTTATCCGGCATGGGCCTACCTTCTGGATCCACCTAACTGGGCCGCCCAGCAGGCCATAGGCCATGCTACCGACTATGGGCCACCCGGGTTAGTCGGATAAGAGACATGCTATGAGGATACCCATATAGCATATCCCCAACAGTAGCCCCCGAAGAACTCCGAGATCTTGCGCCATCTTGCCTCTTCCCATGGAATGCTCCGTCTAGATGGATGTCGGCAAATTGTCAAGCAACATCTTGTAGTCCTCCCAAAGAACCCTGCGAAGGTTTCTCCGTCTTATATGAGTAAGTCGGAGAAATGCTGAATCTTCCATCGTACGCTCCCGTTGTCGGATTAAATCCGTCCACGCCGGAATATTTTATGGGACGGCACATCTACCATGTCAGTTATGGCGACGTAGGCTGTAGGTCAGCGACGCCTCGTAACTCACACATGCAGAGAACACAATCATATCCGATTTTCCCGCGCGAGCGATGCGAACCGTTGGCGGCGGCGGTTGGAGACATGGCGAAATTACCGCGCACGTTCACGAACACGTCGTCTACGCGGCAACCGTCCGATTAGCTGCACGAATCTTGACGCGGAGTAAGATAAATAGCGACCGTGGGACACTTGCCACTTTTTCACCCCATTCTCTCGCGTCATCGTCCTCTTCCTCCAGCCGCGCGCCTCCTCGAGCTCTCCGCGAAAACCTCGAGAAACCCTAGCCTCGCTCCCTGCACCAGTCGCGTTCTCTTCCTCATCCATGGCTAGCAGCAGCTCATCCCCGTCAATGGCGGCGTCGAGCGAAGCCGCGGTGAAGACGGCGAGCTCCGTCGTCGTGCCCCCAGAGGGCCTGGTCATCCCCACATCGGCGGTGATAGAAACCACCGGCGGCGACCATAATCTGGCGGCGTTGGAGCTCCTGGAAGAGGAGCCAGACTCGCACAAAGGCGATTGGCGCGGCTCGGACATCACCGGCCGCGACATCCAAGAGATGGTCGCTGAGGGTTACCTCCCTGCAACGGAGGGGCTCGCCTGGCGGGCGGCGCCGACCGGCGAGGTTACCCCCTCTCCCCAAGCCGAAGAGAAAGTATACCTCAAGGCGCAATTGGTACGCGGCGTTTCCCTGCCCATCTCCCACTTTTTCCTATCCATCTTGAATCACTTCAAGGTCCAACCCCACAACCTCTCCCCCAATAGTATCTTCGTGCTTAGCAACTTCGCGGAACTTTGTGAGGGTTACCTAGGGATTAGGCCTAGGTTAGATTTGTTTGTATACTTCTTCACTGTCAAGCGTGAAGTCGGACACAGTAGAGAGGAGCTTAGGAACTGCGGCACCATAAGCTTCAAGATCCGTCCTGGCCAGCAGTTCCCCGACATCCTCGGCCACGAGTCGTGCAAGAACTGGCAACAGACGTACTTCTATGGCCCCGACATTCCTTTGGCGGGCCGAGAAGTAACGTACCCGGACTTCGTGGATGGAGCCGCCACCAAAGTCTCCACATGGCGGTCCCATGCCTCCCTTCCCTCCGACCTCGACGCTTCTCGCGCAATAAGGCAGATCGAGTGGTTCGTAGAGACGGGTCTGACCGGCTTGGACCTAGCCATGTGCTGGTTCATCAGGCGGATCCAACCTCTGCAGCACCGCACGAAGTATATGCACGAGTACACCGGCGACCGAAGGGATACCCTCCGGATCTCCGAGGACAACTTCTCGAGCGACTCCGTCAAGTTCCGCCTCAAGGACATCGTCAAGGTGAAGGATAAGAAGCGTGGTTTCACCCTCACCTACGACATGTTCGTAGACGGAAAGTGCCCAAAGGTAGACATTTATTTTCCGTGTATGACATTGCTCCAGTTTTTTCGTCTTTCCAATATCATCTTGTCTAACACGATGATTTCTTCACTTAACAGCTTAGCGATCTAGAGGAGGGCAACCTGGCTGCCCAAATCTATGATCCAAAGATGAAGGAAGTCACGGTCGTGTCCGACGATGATGCCCCGTTGGCGCGAAAGCGGAAGAGCTCCACCTCTGACGCTACCGACGGAGGCAAGAAAAAGAAGACGGAGGGTGGAGCCTCCAAAAAGAGTACTGCCGCCCTAGAGGCGGAAAAGAAGAAAGCCACCGGGATGTTTGCCAAATCGCACCCCCCTAGTGTAAGCTTATTATTATCCGACATTGTCTCATTTATCTGTCTTATTCCTGTACTTATGCATTTTGCACGTTTCAGGAAGAAAGCCACAACCAGCCTCAAGAAGTTCTCCAAGACTCTTGGGGCTTCTAGAAATATCAAAGATATGCTGCATCGCGACTCCTCTCCCGCCATCTCCCATGCCACTCCTGTCGTCAAGCCCTGCTCTGCTCCGACAAGCTCCCCAGTCCAGGAGGCACCAGGCCCTTCCGCCATGGAAGTGGACTCTGGCGCTTCTACCGAACTAGCTGTCGTTGGTGAGCAAGCGACACAGGAGAGTGCTGCTCTTCAAATGGCTAAAGCTCCGGCTAAGGATGCCATCGGTAGCGGCAAGGAGGTGATGGGAGCTAGTACCTCTGCCGAAGGCGGCACCTCTGCTCCCCAGAAACCCTTAGAGTTCCCAAAGATTGTTTACCCGGCGCCCATGCCGAGCAACACAACTATGGTTCCTGGAGGAGTGCCGTCATCTCCGACGTGTGGTCTGGAGGAGATACTCTGACAAGCAGACATCTTGCAAGGAAACAGCGTTGCCTTTGGCAAGCTGCTGGCCGAGAGCGCTACCAACCTCAAGATCATCGCACTTGTAAGTTTTACTTTTACCTTTTGCATTTCATATGAGTATCCCACTGTAGCCCCCGAGGATGTAGACGGAAAACCATTGATTTTGCATCTATATGCTCTAAGAGTGACTAAGTTAGAAAACACTCTCACTGTAGCCCCCAAGCATTTAGATGGAATGAATTATTCCGACTAGATGCTTTAAGAGTAGCATACACAGTGTTCATAAATTTAAGTGCCGTAGCCCCCAAGCCTCTAGTTGTAACTGAATTAGTTCCGACTAGATACTTAAAGAAAAGCTAAGAATTTTCCGAGTTAAAACTTTATACTGTAGCCCCCAAGCTTCTAGTTGAGAACTGAACTAGCTCCGACTAGATGCTTAAAGAAAAGCTAAGCATATTGCTAAGTTAAAGTCTTTCGCTGTAGCCCCCGAGCGCCTAGATGGAGAATCTCCGACTAGGGGCTCCAAGTAGACTAAACAACGACTTAATTTTGTATTTGCTTCCACAGAACAAGAATGCTCGGAGGGGCATGGCCAATGACAAGTACTAGAAGATGCGCACAGACCTTGAAGCTAAAAAGGGTAAAACCGCCATCTTGAAGGAACATATCATCAAAAACAAGAGTGTGTTTTCTTTTTGCGCATTTCCGTCTTACTTTTGTGCCTTCCTTCTTCGATTACTCACGGTGTACTTTGTTTTCTCCGACTTGCAGAGCATGTCGCCAAGGCCAAGGATATTGTCGAGCAGTCCAAGAACATTCAGCAGCTGGACAGCGAGAACAAGATCCTTAAGAAGGAGAGGGAAGAAATGCTGAAGATGCACGAGGATTCCATGAAAGCCCTGCAGGACTCCGCCTCCGCTGAGATCAATCGCTTGAAGGAGGAGCTTGTGATCCTAAAGGATCAGAAGCAAGCTGCCGATGAGCAAAACCTTCGCCATACCGAGGCGTTTAAGCTCCTCCAACAAGAGAAGGAATCCTTGGCGGACGTTGTCTGGCAAGCTAAGGCCAACATCTTTAGTAAGTTTCCTCCGCCTTGTAGTTCTGTAGTCCGGATACTTAGAATTTATTGAACTCATGCAATGCTTGTCGGATTTTTCAGCGCCTATGGGTTTAACCCGCTCGCCTCCTTCGGACAAGGAATGCATGATTCTT
The DNA here is from genome assembly GCA_030063025.1 of Avena longiglumis. Taxonomy (NCBI): domain Eukaryota; kingdom Viridiplantae; phylum Streptophyta; class Magnoliopsida; order Poales; family Poaceae; genus Avena; species Avena longiglumis. Next base: position 402,439,634 of record CP125975.1, read on the forward strand.
GCCGGCAACTTCATCAACACCACCATTACCCAATCCAAGGAGATTGCCAAGCCCCTCCAGATTTATATCAAGGCCTTGGACTCCATGGTGAAGTACTCAGAGATTCTGCGCCGAGCCCCCGAGCGTGTCGCGAGCTGGAAAGCTTCATGCGCACGGGCTGGCGCAAGGATGGCGCTGTCTATGGTGAAGGCACACTATGAAGATGCCGACATCGACACGGTGAAATCGGGTATCCCCGACGTGGATGATGACGGCAAGGAGATTGATCATGAAGCCATCTTGTCATCACTCGCGGGATATGATACCAGGGTTGCCGAGTTGGTGGATGTTGACATCTTCGTGCCCAGGAACTTTCTCGACAACGCCAACTCGGAATCCTCTGAGTCTCACCATAGCATCGATGCTGATGGTGATTCTCCGGCTGGTGATGATGCGGCCTCCAAGTCTCCTGCGCCCAAAGAGTGAAAAACACTTTGTAATTTCTGTTTCACCTCTGGAGCGTGCGCGGAAAAAACTTTGTTGATGTAATCTTAAGGCGGAAAACAATGTTTATCATATCCTGCTACTTAAGAATTAATTTTCAGCATGTATATAATTTTTAAGCAACTGCTGGCTTATCCATTACTTTGGTTCTTATGCTTGACTTTTCGTGAGTCGGAAGACTCGTTGTCGGAACCATGCGCTTTAGGTGACGATGCCCAATGGCACCGTCAATAACCTAAGCCGACAATGATTGCCGAAAGTCACTACTCCAGAATCCACATAAAAACAACAAAGAACGTGTAGACCAGAAAACTTAAGCTAACGCCCGTAGGCGGAATTTTCACAAGTGAAATCGCAAGGATTATGCATAAAGGTTTATATGATCCAAAAATGAACACTAAAGGAGGTAAAAGACTCAGCAATATGAGTGAACCAAAGAGCTTTATTTCATTGATCATACAAGAGGTACACGATTAGATAAAAAATGCTAAGTGTAGAAAGGACGTAGCTGTGCTATGTTCCATGGCCGATCAAGCTCCGGGTAGTCATCATTCGGGTCACGTCGCTTACGCTTATGATCCTTGTTGGGTCTATCCTTGAGTTCACGATTGTCGACCAGGTAGTAAGACCCATTGAGCAGCGCCTTGCTTATGATGAACGGTCCTTCCCATGGCGGGGATAACTTGTGTGACTTCTTCTGCTTAAGTCGGAGCACTAAATCCCCCTCTTTAAATGAGCGATGTCGAACGCGGCGACTATGGTAGCTGCGTAGCTTCTACTGGTAGATGGCGGATCTTTAGCATGCCAAAACGCGCTCCTCCTCGAGAAGGTCCACATCTAGGCGTCTGAATTCTTCAGCGTCATCTTCGTCGTAGGCGGCAACTCTTGGTGCATCGTCGAGGATGTCGGAAGGTAGGATGGCTTCTGCTCCATATACCATGAAATAGGGGGTGTAGCCGGTGGATCTGTTGGGTGTAGTTTGTAAACTCCACAACACATATGGCAATTCTTCTGCCCAGGCTCCAGCTACTCTATGTAGCGGTGCCTCAAGACGTGGCTTGATTCCCTATAGAATTAATCCATTGGCTCGCTCAACCTGACCATTGGATTGTGGGTGTGCCACAGATGCAAGGTCAAGTCGGATGCCTTTGTCCCAGCAATAGGCCTCCACTTCTCCGAGTGACAAGTTGCTTCCGTTGTCGGTGATGATGCTATGTGGGAGACCAAATCTCACCACTAGATCCCGGACAAACCTGAGGGCAGTTGCCACGTCAAGCTTTCTAATGGGTTTAGCTTCTATCCATTTGGTGAACTTGTCGACTGCTACAAGTAGATGCGTAAATCCACATGGTGTTGTTTGTAACATACCCACCATGTCTAGCCCCCAGACTGCAAATGGCCAAGTTATTGGTATTGTTCGCAATTCTTCGGCAGGAACATGTGGTTGTCGGGCATAATACTGGCATCATGTGCATGTCTCAACCAGCTTGTCGGCGTCCGCCTTCGCGGTAAGCCAGTAGAATCCTTGCCGGAAGGCTTTCGCGACCAACGATCGAGGAGCGGCGTGATGCCCGCAATCTCCGAGATGGATTTCGCATAGGATTTCCATACCTTCTAGCTGGGAAATGCACTTTAGGTATACCCCAGTAGTGCTCCTTTTATAGAGTTGCCCATTGCTTATGGTATAACCCTTTGCTCGCCGTACTATTTGCCGTCTTTCGACCTCGTCGTCGGGCAGAGTTCCGTGTTCGAGATATTCCATGAACGGTTTTGTCGAAGCCGGTGGGATCTTTGTCACCATGTTGACGAAAGAGTCAGCTCTATCCGGGTTGTCAATGTCGGCTCCCTTCACGGATGGTGTGCGCAGATGCTCTAGGAAAACTCCTAGCGGAATTTGCTTGCGCCCTAATCCAAGTTTAGACAGTAAATCAATCGCCTCGTTTTGCTCCCTAGGCATATACTTGACTTCGTAGCCCAAGAAGCTCTTGGCTATCTCGTCCACTTCGTCTCAATATGCCGCCATCATAGGATTCCGCGCATTCCAGGTTCCAGCCACCTGCTGGGCAACCAAGTCGGAATATCCACAGCAAACTATGCGCTTGATGCCAATATCCTTGGCTACACGCAGTCCGTGAATGAGTGCTTCATACTCCGCCATGTTATTTGTAGCCTCGAAGTGGATCTGCAGAACGTAGTGTAGCTTGTCTCCTTTTGGTGACTGTAGCAATACACCAGCCCCCGAGCCATTGAGCAACTTTGATCCGTCAAAGTGCATCACCCAGTACTCTGGTTCCGGCAACGGAGTGGCATATGGCATCTCTGTCCAATCTGCAATGAAATCCGCCAAGGCTTGTGACTTGATAGCGTCGTGTCTCTTGTAGGTGATCTCGAAGGCGGCAAGTTCAATGCCCCACTTCACGACCCTTCCTGTAGCGTCGTTGTTGTTGATGATGTCGGACAGTGGAGTCTTGCTCACTACTGTGATTGGGTGCTCCTGAAAGTAATGCCTCAGCTTCCGTGAAGCGAGGAATACTTCATAAGCTATCTTTTGGTAGTGAGGGTAACGCTGCTTGGACTCCGTCAAGACTTTGCTTACATAGTAAACTGGTCGTTGAACTCCATGCTCATAGCCTGGTTCCTTCCGCTCTACCACGACGACGATGCTGATAACCCGGTTGGTTGCCGCCATGTAAATTAACAGGGGCTCTCGAGGCTCGGGTGCTGCAAGGATGGGCGCTGAGGAAAGAATCTCCTTGAGCTGCTTCAATGCTGCATCTGCCTCGTCCGTCCATGTGAATTTGTCCACCTTCTTCAGCAACTTGTACAACGGCAGAGCCTTCTCTCCAAGTCGGCTGACGAACCTACTAACTGCTGCAACACAACCTGTTAGTCGTTGGATGTCCTTTAGGCATGTCGGACGATTTATGTTTAAGATGGCCTTGATTTTCTCCGGGTAGACCTCGATTCCGTGCTGGGAAACGATGAAGCCCAACAGTTTGCCGGCTGGAACCCCGAAGACGCACTTCTTAGGGTTGAGCATCATGTTGTATTTCCGGAGATTATCAAAGGTTTATTTTAAGTCGGAGACTAAGTCGTTTGACTTTTTATACATCACCGCGATATCGTCCACATAGGCGTGGACGTTCCGACCAATTTGGTCATGAAGGCAACGTTGCATTGTCCGCTGGTAGGTAGCACCTGCGTTTTTCATCCCAAAGGGCATCGTGACATACTAAAACGTGTCGTAAGGGGTAATGAACGAAGTGGCCAATTGGTCTGACTTCCTCATTTTGATCTGGTGGTATCCTGAGTATGCATCGAGAAAACACAAAAGTTCCGAGCCAGCCGTCGAGTCAATGACTTGGTCAATGCGAGGCAAAGCAAACGGATCTTTGGGACATGCTTTGTTCAAGCCGGTGTAATCAACGCACATTATTAATTCAGTGGTTCCCTTTTTGGGGACAAGTACAGGATTGGCCACCCATCGGGTGTGAAGGACTTCTCGGATAAAACCAGCCTTAAGTAACCTAGCTATCTCTTTGCCAATGGTGTGTCTCTTCTCGTCTCCGAAGCGTCGTAGAGGTTGTTTCACTGGTTTACATTTTGGATCTATGTTTAAGCTGTGCTCGGCAAGTTCCCTAGGTACACCTTTCATGTTGGCAGGTTGCCAGGCAAAGATGTCCCTATTCTCATGGAGGAACTCGACAAGCGCGCTTTCCTATTTGGGATCCAGGTTCGTCCCAATGGCGACGGTCTTGGAGGCATCGCCTACCACAAGTTCCACCGGCTTGGTCTCGTTGGCAGCCTTGAACGCAGGAGCGGAGTCAGAGATCTGCTTCTACGACGCGGGCATCTCTGAGTCATTGACCTTGCTTTGGATGTCTTTGAATTCTTCGCTGTAGAGGACAGCTTCTGCAATGGCTGCTTCATTGATCTTGCATTCCCTTGCCTTGGTAAAGCATCCGGATACGGTGATGACACCGTTTGGTCCGGGTATCTTGAGCTTGTTGTAGACGAAGCATGGCTTGGCCATGAACATGTGGAATATGTCGCGGCCGAATATGACGTGGTACATGCTCTTGAAGGGGACTACCTCAAAGGTCATGCGCTCTTGGCGGTAATTATTAACGTCGCCAAAGGCTACCTGAAGTGTGATGCACCCAAGGGACCGAGCCTCCCGACCAGACACTACGCCATGGAACACGGTGTTGGTCCGCCTTAGGTTTGCCTCCTTCAAGTTCATCTTCTGCAGTGTATCCAGGTACATGATGTTGATGCTGCTTCCACTATCCACCATGCACTTGGTGAACTCCGTGTCGTCAATCAATGGGTTGATGACCATGGCATATTGGTTCTTCGTGGGCACAAGGTCTAGGTGGTCCGTCCTATCCCAAGTGAATTGAACTTCCGACCAGCGCAGGTATTAGGGAACTGGGGGGAGAGTGGCCATCAGGATCCTTAGAGAGGTCTTCTGTTGTCGGACGGTGGGGGTGCCAAGGAAAGTGTGGTAGACTGGGGCCTTCTTTGCGAAGGGGTTCTTTCCCTTGTCTTCGCTCTTAGTGACGTGCTTGGGGTCAAAATCCTCGTCCATGTCACTTGAATCCTTGGACTCCTCCTCCTTCTTCTTCCCCTTGCCCTTGCCTCGCGGTCTGTTCTTCCGACTTCGCTTGTAGCCGGACTCCGGGTCTTCCTTGAGGTCATTGACGAACTTGCAGTATCGATTGGTATGGGTGGCCTTGCCGTTGGCGTCGAGGTGTACGAGGCACGGCATATCGCGGTACTCTTCGTAGGTTTGGGGAACGCGGAGCGGCGCCGAGTTGGTTTCACTTCCTCACTGCTGCCCGCGGTGTCACATCCCAAGATTTTCCAAATCTTGTAATGTGAAAATAAATGAATAAAATAAAACTTTGTTTGATTTTCAGAGCCAGAAGAAACTTTTTGAATTCAATTGGAACTCCAAACCCATTTGAATTAAATAAAAACCTAAAGGGATTTAAAAAGATAAACATATAATAAAAGGAAAAATAAAAACATTTGGAAATACTATTTTGAAACAAGGAAAAGATTGTTATCAAATGGAATAGAAGTTTATAAATAAAGAATATTTTATAAAGCCAAATTAAACCTTGGCCAAGCTTTGAGAATTAAAACATTTTATTCTTAATAAAAATTAGCAAAGGTTTATTTAAATAAAATAATAAGGAATTAATATCCAAACTTTATTTAAATAAAAGGTTTTACCAATTTAATTGAAACATCAAAACTTATTAAATTATTTAAAATAAGTTTTCCAAATATTTGAAATTCACAAATAAAACCTACTAGAGTGTTTTGACTTTATTTTAGGTTTTAAAATAAATCTCTTAATAAAACAGAATCTATTTGATTTAATAACTAAGGTCCATTTTGTTTAATTATTAAATGGATCCTAAAATAAAGATGTTATTTTGTTTTAAACAAGTTTCCAAATATTCTTTACTTTCAAATAAAACCTACTGTACTGGTTTTGAAAATATTTGGGTTTTAAATGAAGATTTTATTAATTAAAACAAACCCTATTTTTATTAAATAACTAAAGACCCATTTTATTTAAATTAAAGAATGGATCTTAAAAAGAATAAAAATTATTATTTTATTTTGGATTTTGTTACTAAACAGAACCAAATTCATAGTTGCAAGGTTTGTTGATTGTTTGAATTGATTTGAGTATGATTTGTTTGTTAGAAATTTCAAAACAGAAATCAGAAATAGAAAAAAAAAAGTTACAGAATAAAAAAAAATGGAATTGGATCTGACCCAACCCAGCAGCCCAGTAAGGCCCAGAACCAGCCCAACTATTCCTCCCGCGACGAAACGTTTTTTTCCACTCGCAAACAGACCCGCAAAGAGAATGACTAGTGGACCCTTCCCCCACTCTTTTCCCCACTGACCAGCGGACCCCACTTCTCCAGCCCGTCTCCTTCCTCGCGACGACCACGCCGGCCGTTTCTGCCGTTGATGCCGCGCGGTAATTCGCAGTAATGCCGCATTGATTCCGCCTGACCTCGCCCTCTTAACGCCGCCCACTCTCCTCTTCATTTCCTCAAGCTCCTCCTCTCTCTGCAGTGTCACATTATTTCGCCCTACACCATCCTTGCTCCGACGAGCTTCCTTCCCAAATTCCGCCAACACTCACCGCCTTGACTCGTCGACCTACACAGACTCCCTACCCCAGACGCATCTCTCGGTACCACCCATTCGATCATGGCGCTCAGGCGTCGGCTTTGTCAAGTTCTGAACAGCGCCGCCGTCCGCTCCAACTCCGGCAAACACCCAGGTAGTTTCTGACCACCCCGCGCCTTCTTGTTCACACTCCCACACTCGCCACATCTTTCTACATCTAACTGCATCGTTGTTTTGCTTTGGGGTGATCCACAGCGCCATCCACGACGACCACCTGAAGCACCCGACGCTGTCCTCCACTCCGGCGAGCAATCCTGCCAAGATCAGAGCTCCCCTCGCCCGACCAACACCTCCTCGAGCATCACCGTGACCTCCTGAACCCGGTGAGCCTACTCCCTTCCTCTCTCACCTCCTGTTCCGCTAGCGCCGCCACTGACCGACCGTCGCCGCCGTCCACCGCAGCGCAGCGCCGCCAGTTAGTGGTCTGATTGATTGCGTCCGTTAGATCTAGATCGCAAGGCTGTAATAGAACATAAGCGAAGAGGTATCGTGTGACTCTGCGCCGCTCGATCTAAATGAGATCCTACGGTCTGCAGCACGCGATCCAGACGAACCGGTATCGGCCAATCACGACGCGACGCGTGGCCCATATTAGATCTAAAAACAAATTTGAAAACAGAATTATTTGCAAACTTCAAACCTTTGTATCTTTGGATCCACACGTCCAAAAATTGCAAATTTTATGTCGTTGGATTCAGGAGAGCAAGCCCTAGCCGACTATGGAATTAGTTTAGCAAATAGTATCTGTTAGGTTGCTTGTTTTTGTAGATTCTTTTGTGTGATTGTTTAGAGTATAAAAATTGTTTAAAAATGATTTTTAGGTTAAAACCTTTGCAAAATGAATTGTTGTGACCTTACTGACCCTAGGAACCAACCCTTGGTGTTAAAAATGATTTTGGTAAAATTTGGGTTGAATTATTTGACTTAGCCATTTTCTAGCCAAATAAAAGTATTGATTTTTATTATGGAAATGTTTTTGTAAAGAAAACTTTGGGAAAATGTTTTGGACCAAACCTACTGACCCAAAACACCAAGTTTTGCAATAGCAACTCATTTGGTGAAAAACATAAAGTTTTACTTTGATAAAGACCATTTTTCACCACATAAAATGATTGAATGGATTTTAAGATAGTTTTTTGGGAAAAACCCTCTAACTAATGACTTTGCCATTTTGGTAAAAATGAATAATTTGGACCTTACAAAGTTTTAGAAACCTAGTGGAGACCATCCTTGCAATAGAACCATCCTTTGCATACTTATGCATGACTTAGACTCCATTGCTTTGTGAATATGAGATTGTTTGTTTGACTTTGGTTTGGAATGTTAGTTGATTTTGTGTTTGCTTGATTGACTTGTAGTGAAATTAGCAAAGTGTGAGACTAGCAAGATCAAGGAGTGGACCACCATTCCCTACCAAAAAGGCAAGTTACACTATCATACAAAAGTCCTACTATTTTCATTATACTTAGTGGATTATGAAAACATGCATGAAAAAGATACCTTTATACTTATGCTATGCTAAATCCTAATAGGATTCCCTATACACTCCTTAGTGAAAATATTGTAGTTGTACATGCTTAGCCATGCTTCATTTTGAAAATAGATACATGTTGAGATTTTACAAAGGTTGAGAAAAGGACTTATGTTTTACATAATAAAACAAGGACCCAATGAACCACCTAGGTGGTGGATACTTTAAGTTTTGGAGAAGGTGACAACAAAAGGAACCATGTCTATGGGAATCACTTTGTGTTGTGCTCCAAAAGAAAACCACCTAGGAAACTTAGAGATTGAACATGTTTCTCCAATTGTGGCTTTCGTGTGCAACTACATGCTATTATGGCTCTGGCTTAGTCAACTACATTAGGAAGACCCATACATTGTCTTTAGTTACCGGACATGGGGATCTGGAATGCTTCATGGGGGCTGAAGACAAGCTAGCAATGATGTATGGGAGGACCTTTTGGAAAGACTTCGTCACACTCTCAGTCTGCCGGTACTCCATCTTGGTGAGCACTAATCCAGTAGGCCGCTGGTGGCAACAAGATGGGATTGTGTCATGTGGGTAAAGTGTACTCCTTCTGCAGAAGTTAATAAAATCTAAGTACTTAGCCGTGTCCCCGGTTATGGACAATACTGAGCAACTAAAGTTTGAACTATGGGAGATCTCGACATTCCAACTTCTAAAATAAAACTTGATGCACTTGGGGGTACCAAGGAATTCAAAGAGATTTTGTTAAGCTTGTTGCACTTGGGGTTACCAAGGTGCTCAAGAGTATGATGTACTTGGGGTTACCAAGGAACTCATGAGATTTTAAAACTTGATGCATTTGGGGTTACCAAGTGGCTCAAGAGATTTTGACAAGGACTTGAACACTTGAGTTTCTACCAAGGAGTTCAAGGGATTCTTGGAAAAGAGATTTGACAAAGGACTTAAAACCATTTCTGAAAAGATAGGATAAATTATTGCTTTGTGCAAATAAGCCTTAAACCCTACTTAGCCAAATATGCATGTATTGATAGGATCCACTCTTATATACATAGAAGTGAAGCTTGCCAATACAATTCAAAATGTATTGACCCTTGTGGCTGTAACTTGTAATGTTGCAGGTTGATTGTTTTTATGTGAAGATTGTTTGATTGACTAGGACTACAAAGTCTACAACCAACATCTGCCTGTGGAACTTTGAAGATCAAGGACCCATGACTATAGTTATTCCGCTGCAATGTAATGTAATAGCCAAATGAACTATGTTTGATGTAATAAACTTATGTTATTCCTGGTTATAAATTTATATTATGACCTTTGTATCTTGATATTACATCTTAACTGTGGATGCTAGCTAATGATCCAGGGACTAGCATTGTAAACACAGGAGGAACCTACCTTATTAAAGGTTGGGACCCCTACACGCGGCCTGCTCCCCTTCCTCGGCCACGTTGTCCGCCTTCTCCTCGTCCTGCAAAAGTCATGGCAACCATGTCGGTAGATTGCTTTTCTTCTGGAGCGGTTTTCCGCTTTGTGATGTTGTTCCTCCGAGCTTGGGTTGGAACGGCCGTTGCTGGCAAAGAGCCACGAGCATCGTCGTCGGCAGCTGTGAACTCACCGGCTAACTGATTCATCTGATTCAAGTCAAGCTGATGATTGTCATGCAAGCGCTTCAGCTTATGTCGGATCAACGTGCCCCTTTCCAACCCATCGATGAAGGCGGCCATGGCGGTCTGGGCGTGCACTCCTGCGCAGGAATTCTTCATATCCAGCCAGCGGGAGAGGTAGGCGCGAGATGTCTCTTCTTTCTCTTGCACGCACCACTGTAGATCGCCCACGGTGCAGGGACGCTTGTATGTACCCTCAAAGTTCTTGGTGAATGCTTCTTGCATGTCCAGCCAGTTGTAGATAGACCTCTCTGGCAAGTCGTCGATCCATTGACGGGCCGTGCCCGCCAACATTAACGGTAGGTACTTGACAGCGACGTTGGGGTTGCCTCCGGAAATCTCCACCGTGTTGTCGTAGTCCTGCAACCATGTGGCAGGCTTGGCGGTGCCGTCATAGGGTTTGATGGTCTTGTCAATCCGGAAACCTTTGGGGTAAGTTGCGGACCGTATTGCAGGTCAAAAGCAACGTGGTCCCAGGTATGGTCCTTCCCGGGCCTCGTGGATCTTATCGATCTGGGAACGTGCAACGTATGGCTCCGGGTTCTTCTTCTTGTTGTCAACAGGGGACGGGCTGCGTGATCGACGCGGGCTTCTTCCGCCATGGTGACTGCTTGGCGGCGATGGAGGCGGGGGTGGACCCTCCTGCGACGCCCCACGCCTGTCGCAGTTTCTTGTCGGACGCGGAGGGTCGTGGTGTGACCTGCTCTTATGTCCTTGGTGGTGCTCTTAATCATGACGGGTCTATGGCGCGTTGTCGCGGATGACGACGCCGCACTGCTTTGGTGGAGGCATATCCGTGCGATGGTGAACCTTTTAGTCTTCCTGACGCCGAGGGGATCGGGGCGGTGGCGATGGGCGGCGAGGTTGGGCTCTTTCTCCGTGGTCGGAGGATATGGGGATAGCATCCTTCCTGTTGCGCGCATCCCTCCGTCTTCGTTCTGACGAACCCGTCCGTGATCCGACATCTTCAGGAGATCTGTCCCTTGGCGGTTTGTATTGGCTAGATCAGCAGAGCGCTGGGTCAGACTCAAGCCTCTGAGAGGTGGCCTTTTCTTGCCGCTTTACCGCCTTGGCCACTAGGTCATAGACCTGCTCTACTGCCTCAGGTGATCTATCCTGCTCCAGAAGTGTTTTGGCGACGGCGAGGTTAAGGAGTGGGGTGGGCATCACCTGTTTGCCTTCACTGTCAATGTATGGCTTGGCCTGTGCCGACTTCGAGGGAGCCCATCCTAGGTTGCGCCGTACACCAGGATCATTGATGACGTGATCCGGAGCTTTCTTAGCCTTCTGCTGCTGAAGCAGAGTCTTGTACTCGGCCTCCATTGATCTAGCTTTCTCTATGGACTTCTGCGCATTGACCAGATCTCGATCTAGTTTAGCGCCTTGCTCCGCGATGGCTTGCGCTTCCTCCAGCAGCTGCTAGCGCTTCTCGTCAAGCTGAGTCACGTTCCGTATATGATTAACAGTTAGTGGCTCAACGAGGAGGTTACCGTACATCACTCTATCAGCTGGAGTAACATGGGCTTCTGCCGACGTGGATGCTGGAGGCAGCAAGTTTGCGGTGTTGTTGTTGCTCGGACCGGTGCCGAGTTCCTGCGGCTGCTGCACTGGATTAGGCGGAGGGGGCATGACTCTTGCGCGATCATTGTCGACAGTAATAAGTGGTCCCTTCCCCTTATCCAGCGCCGTAGGCGGAGCTTGCCCGGGCTGGTCTTCATCCATCGTTGTCCCAATGGTGACAAACACCCATGACGGTGTTATTAGCTTGTTCGTCGCGCGAGTACTCCTCCTCCATCTCCTGCATAGCGGAGTATAGCTCTTCTGGACTGAAGTTTATTTCCTCTGAATCTGTACTGAAATCAGCATAAAGCGCGTCAATGACAGAGTCGGAGGGTACCAGGACTTCCTCGATGACGGGCGGTGGAGGTGCAATGTCCTCGACGATGACTGGAGGTGGTGGCGGTGCTGCGACGATGGCGGCCGGAGGCGGTGGTGGGGGATGAATCGGAGGTGCTCCGTCAATACGCGCAAGCACTGTCTGAGCTGCCGCTTTAGCCTCCGCGTAGTTGTTGACGGTGTTCACCATGCCTTCGAAGGTGAGGTGTCCTGACGCCTGTTGCCATCTTAGAGAGTGTCAGAGAAGCGTGCCATGGTCCAGTCCTTCCACAAAGTGATAGATGGCATCATCATTGGGGTAATTGGCCAGGTCAGCCCGTATGCGGAGCCACCTGGCGAGGTAGTCGTGGGGGTTTTCGCCCTCTCTATGAATGCAGCGCGCCAGATCGAAGATGGTAACCACGCCGACGAACTTGGATCTCTGCTGTCTAGATGCACGGATAAAGCCGGGGGATTTGCAGTGATCTTTCACCTTTATATCCTACACAGGGGCGGTTTGGGTGGGTCTTGAATTTTTCCGATCTTTGCCGGCAAACTCCGAGGAGAGATCCAACATCGATCCTTCCGCGAACGTATCCTGCCCGTAGGCGGTCCGTGCGGGTCTTGAATTTTTCCGATCTTTGCCGGCAAACTCCGAAGGGAGATCCGACATCGATCCTTCCGCGAACGTATCCTGCCCGTAGGCGGTCCATGCGGGTCTTGACACTCCTCCGACTCCCAGGGAACTAGTGCCCGAGTCGGTTTCGCCGATGAAGAGGTGGATGTCTCTGATAGGAACGATCGAACACCGCGTAGGGCTCGTCTTCGCCGGGATCCAGAACTCGTCGGGGGGGACGATCGGAACATTGTAGGAGAAGAGAACGCGACCGATGGCTACGGTTTTGCCGATTCCCGCGAAGATCTTGGTCCTCGCCCGCTGAAGAGCCTGAAGTGCCTCTTGCCCCACGGTGGGCTCCAACTGTCGTGGTATTGCCGACGAGTACGCCATGGAGGGGTCCTCACAGTGCGTGTTTAGAGACATGGGGTAAGGCGGACGGTTGACGGGTACGAGTTAACACAGCTTACCCAGGTTCAGATCCCACGACGGTGGCGGAATCCTACTCCTGCTATAAATCACTATAATGGCAATACGCCGAGTTACAGAGATTAGGTTCGCTGTGCGAGGTGACTAGAAAGTCTAAGTTATCGTGCCCTAAAGGCTCCCATAGTCCCGACTTATATAGTCGCCAGATCCTAGGGTTACAGGGAAAAGTCCAAGCCGGACAGGTTACAGAGTTCTACACCGTCTATTACTAGTCTTGTGTATCTTGCACTCCAAGGCTCCGGGTACGCTGGTGACTCCACCGTAGCCTTCCTTTATCCGGCATGGGCCTCCCTTCTGGATCCACCTAACTAGGCCGCCCAGCAGGCCATAGGCCATGCTACCGACTATGGGCCACCCGGGTTATTCGGATAAGAGACATGCTATGAGGATACCCATATAGCATATCCCCAACACCGAATACCCTAAAGTATGAGATGTTGGGCTTGTTACCGGTAAGTATTTCATATGGAGTCTTGTCCAAAATATTTCGGAGATAGAGCCGGTTCGATGAGTGACAAGCAGTGGATATGGCTTCATCCCAAAAATTGTAAGGACACTTGAATTCAGCCAACATTGATCTTGCCATATCCATAAGAGTCCGGCTCTTCCTCTCAGCTACACCATTTTGTTGAGGGGTGTACGCAGCGGAATATTGATGTCTAATCCCCTCTTTGCTTAGAAACTCTTTCAAAGTGTAGTTTTTGAATTCGGAGTAGTTGTCACTTCTTATTGACAAGATAGGAACATTGTGTTAACGTTGAACTTCATTGGCAAAGTCAATGACAGTTTGTTGATCAGTCTCACTCTTTAGCTTGAAGAAATAGACCCATGTATATCTTGAGTAATCATCGACAATAACCAAGCAATATTTCTTCCCACCAAGGCTTGCATGAGAAGGAGGACCAAATAAATCCACATGAAGCAATTCCAAGATCCTCTTTGAAGACACAATAGTCTTCCTCTTGTGGGGAGAGTCATGCATTTTGCCTTCAACACAAGCCCTACAAACACGATCTTTGGCAAAAGAGACATTGTCTTTTAGTCCAAGGATGTGGCCACCCTTGTGAAGACTTTGCAAAGTTATCATGTTGACATGGGATAAATGGCGATGTCATAACCAGCCCACTTCGGCCTTTCCGAATAGACACATCGGACCCGAAGTGGTTTCCCCCGAAAATTCCACCACATACAGGTCATTTCCGACGTACCCAACAAAGGCGACCTTTATAGACTTGATCCACAAGAGTACCACCAAATCATCATTGATAAAAACAGCAAAAGCCATCTTGCCAAGGGCATGAACAGAAAGAAGGTTGTAACCGAGGGTCTCAACAAGCATGACGTCCACGAGAGAGATATCATGGGCAACCACAACCTTGCCAAGACCCAATACCTGAGATTTAGACTTATCACCGTAGGAGACTGTAATATTATCATGATTTGGACGCATCTCCATGATGATCTCCTTGCTTCCGGTCATATGACTAGTGCATCCACTATCCAGCACCCATTTCGACCCACCGGAAGCATAGCCCTGCAAGAGAATTACATCTTGGTTTTAGGTACCCATTTTTCAATGGGTCCTTTCATGTTAGTAACAAGGGTCTTTGGAACCCAAATAGACCAAGCAATATATTCATCAAAGGGACCGACATAATAATCATAAGCATCGCCATAATCATCACAAAAGAGTTCATAATTTGGATTGTGAGACCCTGCAAAACCAATATTGTTAGTTTTGTCTCTTGGGACATTCTTATCAGCGGTGCTTGTCTTTGATTGCACATTCTTGGTCTTGTTCTTCTTGTTTTTCCTTTTCTTGGACTTGCTGACATATCCAAGTCCCTCTTTACCATGATTTGACCTTTGCTTGCCAAGAACTTCATCAAGAACACCCTTATCCTTGGGAGTGATGTCCTTGACCACTTCTTTTTCCACACTAGCATTTTCCTTGTGACTATATGTTGAATTGGATGTGCTAGAAACATCATACTTGGCCAATCGAATTTGGAACTGATCATGTGACTCAATGAGAATGGATAAATCGCTTTTCAATGACTTGTGAGCGTGTCAAGTTTCTCCAATTCCTCGGAGAGTCTATCATGAGCAGCCCCAAAGTCAATCTTTTCCTTCTTTAACTTCTTTGATTTGGTGACTGCATTGTCACGTTCCTTAGCAAGTTTAGCCACTATTTCTTCATGTGACTCCTCACTGGACTCAAGCCTCTCTTCAAGAGAGACCCGATCTTCTTCTTCTTCTTCAAGAGCATTTTTTAAGGATGCAATTTCCATTGCATACTCCCTTTCAATTCTGCCCTTTTCTTCGAGGAGAGCTTCGTTTTGGGCCAACTGATCCATAAGAGCTTCAAAACTTACTTTGTGCTCACCTTGCAAGTTAGTATAGAAATAATCAAAAGCAATAATCTCCTATTTAACCTTAAGACTAGTAGGATCATCCATGTCAATCATAGCCTTAGGAAAAGAAGAGTTAGAAGTAGTTACCTCGGAGCTTCATGCCATGAGACAAGTAGCATTCTTGTTGATGATGTTTTCGTTCGGAGAGTTGAAGAGAGATGTTGATGTAGATGTGGTGGCTATAGCAGCCACCTCTTGAGAGCTATCGTCCTCGTCCTCATCTTCACTTCCCGAAGAATATTCTTCTTGTTCCACTAAATCAATCTTTGGTTGCTTCTTGAAGGGAGCATTCTTATTTACAAACGGTTTCTTGCGTGGGGCCTTTGACTTGTCTTTGAAAATAAGTCTTCCTCCATTATCTTCCCTACTTTGATATGGACACTCAGCTACAAAGTGCAGCCGATCACCACAGTTGAAACATGTTCTCAGCTTGGGACCATTTTCCTTTCTTCCATAGGCTCCACTCTTATGTTCTAGTTCAGCTTTAGCCTTGGCTGGATCTTTCCAAAAGTTTCTAGCATAAAGAGCCAAGTATTTTCTGTGGATCCTTTTTATATCCTCGGGACAGTCCATACCTTCTATGGTATATTCATCATGATCAATCACACTAGTCTTCAAGGCCATGTTGACCCCCTTTTGCATCCCCATAGCTCGTGCACGAGCATCTTCGGCATTCTTGGCAGCCACCTTGAAAGCGGCCATTTCTTGCATTACCTCATTGGAAGTCATGAGATGGTAGTTATGCCTACCTTGGAGACTATTGGCATAAGAGAACTGACATACTTGCGCTTGATCCATGCATCATCAACATGAGCGGCACCATGGCTTCTGAAAGTTGTGGCTATTGCCTTGAGCCTCCTATACATGTCCTCGTGGTCTTCTCCATCCAACATATAGAATCCTTCAGCTTCGTTGCTCAAAGCATCATATCTATTCCTTTTCATACTTTCATTTCCGATGAAGAGCTAGGTTAGAGCATCCCAGGCTTCCTTAGCTGTACTAAGATGCTGAATGTGTGGCATATCTTTGTCCCCCACACCAAGGGTTATCATGTGTAGAGCTGTAGCATTGAGTTGGCTATCGACAACTTCTCTTCTTGTGAGATTGTTGGGGTTTCCAACATGAAGACCATTTTCGATGATCTTCCACAACTCAATGGAGGAACTGCACACATGAGATTTCATCAAAAATTGCCATTGAGTAAAAGTAGATGCTGAAAGTTTGGGTGGATCACCCCTATTATGTATATGTGGGTGAGGAATAGGTGGATCAGGAGAATACACATGAGACACCTCATTGTATCCATCCTTACCACTATCCTTTTTAGAGGAGGAACTCTTGCTAGTGTCATCACCAACCACTTCGTTATCTTTGGAATTGGTTTTACCCATTTCCTTGGATTGCGGAGTGGTAGCCTCAGAGTTAGATGGAGGTGATGCTGCGGATGTGGAGAGACGCATTATCAATTGACGCATCTCTTCCATCTTAGCCTCTATTGAACTCACCAAGGTTATTTCCAACGTCTTGAGATCGTTCATGGTGACTACCTCCGGAGCATCACTCCCATCTACCTTGGAACCCATACTTCTCTTAGGCAGTTAAGCCCGAAATAAGTGACGAGGCTCTGATACCAATTGAAATGGATCGTATGGGCACCTAGAGGGGGGTGAATAGGTGCTACCAAATTTTTAGTTCTTTTTCAATAACCTCAGTCTCTACTGAGGGAAGTCTTGCGGCTGTGCTCATCACACCTTGATCTTGGGGTTTCCAATGAAGTGCTCCCCGTCAAGTTCTCTGGCGCCATCAAGGAGTCATCAACAAGTTTTCTAGCGCTATTGCCGGGGAGGCTAAGGACGTCTTCACAAGGGGAGTCCTCCACTTCCTTTCTCTTTACTTTATTTTTAGTTTGCTTACTTTCTTTTGCTTGGTTTTGTTTGCCTCTTTTAAAAAACTCCAAAAAATAGTTTAGTTTGGTTTGCTTTCTTTATTCAAAAACACAAAAAATTAGTTCCTACTCTGGTTACGTGTCTGTTATTGCCTTGCTTGGTCATGCTTTCTATCAATGGATGGTTTCTTTGAAACTAGTTCTTATTGGCAAGGTGGGTTCACGGAAGAACAAAAGTATTATTATTAAGAACACCATTTGTCACAAAAAGGGAAACACTTATGGGAGCAAATTGATAAGTTGAATACTATTGCTAGAGATGTGTGCTCTACTTATAATGTTACTTATTGCTTTGATAAGTCTTGTTGCTGTAGGAGGTATAAACACCTCCCTTTTCAATGTGAGTATAATGATAATGTTACCATATCCTCTTATGTTAAAGGAAATTATTACTTTTATAATGTGGAACAAATTGATGAATTTATTGCCTTCAAGGGTTAATTTGAACTTGCCAGTTTGCTTGAAAATACTGATGATGAACCTTATAAATGTGAGGTCTATGAGATACTTAAATTTTTCTTTGATAATTACAAGGAATAAAATGGCTATATTCTTGAATATTTTAATAGATGCTTTCCACACACGGAATAGACTAATGCTTTGCAGGAGCCTATGGAAGAGGAAATTGTTGAAACTAGAAGCTCATTAGATGAAAAAGAGGAGGAGAGTGACGAACAAAAGGAGGAATAATGGATCTACCCATGCCTACCTTCTAATGAGAGTAACTCTTTACCTCTTGTATTATTTGATTGTCCCCCATGCTTACCAAAGGAGCATGAATGTTATGTTCCTGTGGATCCTTTTGAAATATCTACTTTGGGTAAAACCTGTGAAGGTTTTAATCCCACTATTTTTGAGCTTGATAGAAATTATGTGTTTGTAGATCATGAAAAGCATGCTTTATGTGATAGCTATATTGTTGAGTTTATTCATGATTCTACTGAAAATTATTATGAGAAAGGAAAGTATAGTTGTAGAATTTTTCATGGTACTGAAACACCTCTCTATGTGCTGAAAGTTTTGAAGTTACTCTTGTTTCATATTCCTATGCCTGTCAATTTGTTCTTTGTGAATTTATTTATGTACAAGATTCCAATGCATAGGAAGAGGTTTAGACTTAAATGTGTTTTGAATTTGCTTCTTGATGCTCTCTTTGACTTCAATTCATATTTCTTATGTGAGCATCTTCTCAAACTATCAAGCATAACTTAAAGGCGTTAAAGAAAAGTACTTGTTGGGAGATAACCCAAGAGTTTCCTTGAGTCTTCGAAGTTATTACTTAAGTAATGACCTCTCCTTATCCTTTTGTTTGCTTTTTGTGCCAAGAATGACCTCTAATGAGAGGGAAGTAAGATTTGGGGAGTTGCTGTCCCGAAACAGATTTCTGTCCTCCACCAAAAAATTCGTGAGGAGCCTCTGTAACTCGGATTGAGCTCACAATTCACGAATAAATCCCCCAGTATGTTAGATAACTTTCTTTAGTACAACACTTTTTTATTTGATCAACAGAAGATGTTCGAAAAAATCGGTTTCTACATGCTGGTCCGTTTTGACAAATTTCTGCCATTATTTGCATTTGCTTCTTATTGATTCCTTTTTGAGTTCTCTGTAGGTGAATTGAGCTTTTTGAAGGAGTTACTACAGTAGCTTGTGTTTTTAGTGAAAAGCCTTGCTGTTCCAAAGCTTTGCCAGGGGTCTAATATCTTTTGAATACACTAATGTTGCTAACGATTGTGTGAAGTTTTGTATGAAGGAAAAATTTCAGGTGTAAAGAGAGAATGATGCAATGAGATGAAGAATGGACAAAAGTCAAGCTTGGGTATGCCACCATGGTGTAACCCAAGAAATATCCAAGAGGTACAAGCGTCAAAGTTTGGGGATGCCCAAGGCATCCCCTTCTTCATCAATAAAAAGCTCAGGTCTGTCTAGACACTTCGTTTTATTGTTTCATGCATAGTTGTGTTGTTCTTGGAGCGTCTTAGTTTTTGTTTGCTTTGCTTAGTTTGTTTAGTTTTCTTAAGTAGTTTGGACCCCCGTTCATTTTGTGTTGTGTTGCAAATAAGTTGCTTGGTGTTGGAAAGGAGTAGTAAGTTCTTGCTTGTAAGTTTAAGAGGAGCTTGCATTGACTGTGACTTAGACTTTAGCATGACATGCTAGGTGTTGTTTTGATCTTATGCTTAGTGATTATTGCTGTAGCATGTCTTGTTCCAAACAATTGGGATTTCTTAGTGTGCCTTGAAGAAATTGTGCGTTGTTTTAGCATGCAAAAGCATAGTATTGTGGTATTCTCCTTTAATGTTTTGCTTAGGTTAACTTGGCACATGCTCACACCATGTTATGACTATGACAAGTCACCATTAGCCTCTATGATCATTTAGTCCTTGACTTGTAGTACCAGTCTTTGCTTTGATTAGTATGCTTTGTTGCACTGCATGATAATGGACATTATGCTCTCTTAGTTGGTTGCTCCCAGTCCTTTGCTAGCCTCCACTTTTATGAGTGAGTTCTACTCATGCTTCCAACTCCCAAGACACCAAGTTATTGCAAAGTGTCCACTATAAACTCCTATGCATGGTGTGTTACACCATTCCAAGTATATTCTTGTTTTCAACTATCTTCCAATTAAAAACTATTTTGTTATGTGAAAACTTAGTGATTAAAGCCCTCACGAACTTGATGGCAAACTTTATATTCTTTGCCCTAATAAACTTGAACCATTGTGACAACTTTGTTGTATATGCTTGCACTTATAAGTTGGAATTAGTAGAACCGTGCTGTCACGGGGAACGTTTTCAACATTGCACTTGTACTTTGTACTCATTTGATATCATTCTCTTTTGTCTATGGATGTCACCGGTGTGAAATAAAGAGGGAACTTGTCAGTCCATGGAGTTTGTATCATGTGTTAGAGAAACGCCTGGGCCGCTAGCCTAAGCCATGCCTAATCATGGTGGAAACTTGCAGCATCACCATAGTGACATCTATGAAGCATTCTTCTTATAAAGAAAGAGACACATTGAGAAAAGAGGAAAGAGAGAAAAAAGCACCATAATCCAATGTTATATAAGAAGATTGCTGAGATGCTCATTGTCTGCTTGCCTTGTCATTTTGGTTATGAGAAAGCTCCTGTACCATGTGCATGTAACACCACGGTTCTGAAAATACCGTGGCTCCTATGTGACATGCCAATCCCTGGATCGGTTCATTGGCCCACAATAGAATAAGACGAATAACATAGCAAATATCCGTGTATCATGATTAACAAAGATCCAGAGTACCATTATTACAATAAAAGCTTATCCCAAAGCTAGCTCAAATTATTCAGGTAGCAACATAAATAAGGAAAATCCTCCATTCTTCAAATTGCCCACAAGTGAACAAGTGTCGAGTGGAGTACCGTGGCCTATATCGATTACTCAGAATAGGAATAACCTGCAACATGAAACGTAGCAGCCCCGAAGGGTCAATACATGGAATGTATGGCAAGTAGAGCTAGTAAAGGAGACAATAGTACTAACATCTACATGCATATTTGGCAAGTGGAGCTGTGTCTGGCTTGCATTTGCAAATACATTTGTCCTACTTTCATAAACAGTTTTTGATTTTATTTGAAAAGATCCCAATTAAGTTAACCCAACAATATTAAAACAATTATGAAGTTGGAATGAGCGAGAAACATGTCATGGAATCAATATCAAGCAACTCAGTTGTCCATAACCGGGGACACGGCTAATCGATTAGATTATACACCCTGCAGAGGTTAGTACACTTTACCCATGTGACTTGGCCAGCCTTCGTACCATCACTCTCATTTTGGGTGATGATAGGGAGAAGTCCAAGAAGAGACTGTTCGGGAAGTAGCTCCTCAATCCCGACGCGCACCGGTCCAACCTACCAAAATTCTACATCTCTGGATACGCGGGTTCGAGTTACCACAACCTACTAAGTTCAACCAACCGCCCATTTCATTATTGGCACATGGTTGTACACGTAAGCTACACAATAAAGAAGCCAATCAATTTCTCTCGATACCTGGGTGCCTTTCCGCAATGAAACCACCAAAAATCATCAATACCATCACACCCAGGAGATTCATTGCTTAAGTTGTTTTAGTTTTCACAAACCAATACTTTTAGAAACAAGTCTCAGTGATGTAACACAGCCCTCGTTCATCATAGCATGGCTAAGCACATCTACCAACGGTGTTTCATCTACAAGGAAAGCCCTACCACATAATAGGACATAGCATAGCGATAGTATCATCCTACACATGCATCTACAAAATACACGACAATGCATTGAAAATAGTAGGACGATATCATGAACAAAGTAGCATCTACTTGCCTTGGTTGTAGCGGTCGGAAGAACAATCCACACACGAGCAAGCGTTGCACTCGTCACAATCTACACGATACAATTGCAATCATAAACAAACAATCCACAAGCATATGCAAAAAAGATGATGCATGAAGGTATGCAAGGCAAGTGAATTGGTGCTACAGCTGCACCACATAATCCTATTCAATAATACTACTGATTGCATGCATGGAAAATAGTTTTAGCGCAAGTCGTTCTCAAGCTGAACCTCCTCTAGTGGCACAGTGTCTCTTAATGGTGTATCTACCATCTCCGGATGGCACTTCTTCAGCTGGGACACGTGGAACACGTTGTGAACAGCGGACAGAGCCTCTGGCAACTACAACTGATAAGCAACTTCTCCTTTGCGTGCTAAGACCCTGTACGGTCCAATAAACCGAGGTGCCAGCTTACCCTTATTTCCAAATCTCTTGATTCCACGATGTGGCGACACTCTGAGGTATGCTCTATCACCTATCTCATACACCACTTCCTTGCGCTTGGCGTCAGCGTAGCTCTTCTGCCTTGATTGTGCTACCTTCAGCCTATCCCTAATCAAGGTGACCTTCTCCTCAGCGTCCTTGATCAAATCAGGTCCAAACAACTGACGTTCTCCTACTCCATCCCATAGCAATGGTGTTCGGCACCGTTTCCCATATAGCACATCGAACGGTGACGTCTTGATGCTGGTTTGATAGCTGTTGTTGTAGGAAAACTACGCATATGGTAAATTCTCATCCCAACTAGAACCATGAGCCAAAGCGCAAGCTCTCAGCATGTCCTCCAAAATCTGATTCACCCTCTCGGTCTGTCCATCAGTCTGTGGGTGAAACGATGTGCTAAACTCCAATCTAGTACCAAGTGACTCGTGCAGTTGGCGCCAGAAGTGTGAGGTGAATTGGGTGCCTCTATCAGATACGATACTCTTGGGAACTCCATGTAAGCACACAATTTTGTCCATGTAAATCTTGGCCAACTTTGCACTTGTATAGGTCGTCTTTACCGGTATAAAGTGGGCTACCTTAGTCAAATGGTCGACCACTACCCAAATAGAGTCATATCCTGACCTGGTCCTGGGCAATCCTGTGATAAAGTCCATCCCCACTCTATCCCACTTCCATTCCGGCACGGGCAATGGCTGTAGAAATCCTGCTGGCTTCTGGTGTTCCGCTTTCACTCAGCTACATACATCACATAGGGCAATATGCTCCGCGATGTCTCCCTTCATGTTGTTCCACCAGAATCTGTCTTTTAGGTCCATATACATCTTTGTATTGCCCGGATGTATGGAATACGGCGAGTCATGAGCTTCCTGCAGAATCAACTTCCTTAACTCCGGATCGTTGGGAACGCACAAACAATCTCCATACCACAGGGTACCTTGCTCATCCTCGCGGAATTCCCTTGCTCGACCCTCCTTCATCTTTTCCTTAACTTCATCTATCTCTTTGTCTCCCACTTGAGCCTTCCTGATTCTGTCCTGTAGCATTGGTTGGACTTCCATTGTCGCCAAGTACCCTTCAGATACTACCTCCATTCTAAGGTCCTTGAATAGCTTGCACAAATCCTCAGGCAATTCACAAATTGTCAATCCATTGGCATAAACCTTCCGGCTCAGAGCATCTGCTACTACATTGGCCTTTCCTGGGTGGTATTGCAGATTCATATCATAGTCCTTGATAAGCTGCAACCATCTCCTTTGCCTCATGTTCAGTTCCTTCTGTGTAAATATGTATTTCAGGCTCTTGTGGTCGGTGTACACATCACAGTGTTTTCCCATTAAGTAATGCCTCCATACCTTGAGCGCATGAACCATTGACGCTAACTCCAAGTCGTGTGTGGGGTAATTCCGCTCATGGAGCTTGAGTTGTCGCGAGGCATATGACACCACTCTCCCATCTTGCATCAGCACACTCCCAAGTCCCTGTCGAGAAACATCACAGTACACTTGGAAATCCTTCTAAAGGTCTGGTAAACACAGAACAGGCGCGGTCACTAGTCGACGCTTTAGTTCCTGAAATCTGGCTTCACACACGTCTGACCATTCAAACTTCCTCTCCTTCTTCAGAAGTTCCGTCATCGGCTTAGCAATCTTGGAAAAGTTTTCAATGAACCTCCTGTAATATCCAGCAAGTCCCAAAAAGCTTCGTATCTCTCCTGCATTCTTGGGTGCTTCCCACTCTGTCACTACAGTCACTTTGCTTGGATCAACAGCGACTCCTTCTCCTGACACTACGTGTCCAACAAATCCAACAGTGTTAAGCCAGAATTCACACTTGCTGAATTTGGCATACAGCTTGTGTTCCCTCAGCTTCTCCATAATCAGTCGCAGATGTTTCTCATGCTCAGCGTCGTCCTTGGAATATATCAGTATGTCATCAATGAATACCACCACAAACTTGTCCAAGTACTCCATAAATACCTTGTTCATCATGGTCATGAAATACGCCGGGGCATTCGTTAGTCCAAAAGACATAATCGTATACTCATATAAACCATACCTAGTGGTGAAGGCGGTTTTTGGTACGTCCTCCTCCCGGATCTTCAATTGAAAGTAGCCTGATCGCAGATCAATCTTGCTGAACACCTTTGCTCCTTCCAGTTGATCAAACAAATCAATTATGTTCGGCAAGGGGTATTTGTTCTTGATAGTCACTTCATTCAGCGAGTGATAGTCCACCACTAATCTCTTGCTGCTGTCTTTCTTCTCCACAAACAGAACAGGTGCACCCCATGACGACGAACTAGGCTGAATGAATCCCTTTTCCAGCTGCTCTTTCAACTGCTTCTTCAATTCCTTCAGCTCATCCACATCCATCTTATATGGTTTCTTTGCAATAGGTCATGTTCCCGGCATCAGGTCAATGAGAAACTCTACTTCCCTGTCAGGTGGCATCCCTGGCAGCTCTTCCGGAAACACGTCGGGGTAATCCCTAATCACTGGCACAGTATCCATGCTAACCCCCTTAAGATAATTCAACTTACACCTTCTCGGTCGTGTAGCCGACTTGAATCTAATCCTCTTACCATCCGGGGTTTTGAGTGAAACAGCTCGCTGTGCACAATCTATGTGTCCCCCATGCATAGACATCCAATCCATACCCAGAATGACATCTAATCCTTGTGATTCCAACACTACTAGATGTGCAATGAAGTTGTGTGTTCCAATCCTCACAGTCAAGTCGCGGCATCCCGCGCTAGCTATCATATCTCCTCCAGGTGAACTCACTCTAATAGACCTTTTCATAGACTCAGTAGGTAACTTATACTTATCCACAAATGCCCTTGATATGAATGAATGCGATGCACCAGTATCGAAAAGTATAAGTGCAGGGTAAGTGTTGATTGGAAACTTACCAATCACAAGGTCAGGCTCATCTGGGATCTCCTCCACATTCATGTGATTCACTGTGGCCTTCTCATTGTTGGTTGGCTTCAGTCCTTTCCTCTCCGGACAGTTGTCAGCATAGTGTCCCTTCTGTTTACACTTCAAGCACGTCACCTCACTCAGATCCTTCTTCACAAAACTGCGATCACGGTTGCGGTCATGTCCATCGTGTCCTCCAGAGTGGTGAGAGTGTCCTCCCTTGTGGCTGTGGTGGTTGCTCCTATGGTTGTCATGACGATGTCCATCGCCTCCATGGTGGTGGCGGTCATGGCTCCCATGGTCACTTCCTCCATGCTTGGAGTATCCATCATATGAAGTGCGAGACTTGTGATGTGAACCAGAGTGGTGATTGTTACTCTTTCTCTTGCGGTTCTCCACCTGTTTGTGCTTCCCTTCCAAGATCCTGGCCTTGTCCATAAGCTCCTGAAAAGTGGGGCAATAAACCACCAGTAGCTGCACTGAAATCTCATCACTAAGGCCATCCAGGAATCTCTCCCTCCTTTTTGCATCAGTGTCAACATCCTCAGGTGCATAACGGGACAGGTTGTTGAACTCCTCAATGTACTCAGCCACGGTGCGATTGGTTTGGCGCAAGTTGCGGAACTCCTTCCTCTTCGTGCTCGAACTCCCGAAGACACGTGGTTGGTCCTGAAACCTTCCTCAAACATAGCCCAAGTCACGATCCGTGGGTGGGTGATCGAAATGTGTCCCACCAAGAAGCGGTCCCTCCGAGGTGAGCGGCAAACCTCACCTTCTCAGCATCAGTGCATCCAACGGTTACCAGATCCTTGTTGACTGAACTCAACCAGTCGAGAGCAACCATTGGTTCCGTTGTAGTAGAGAACTTAGCTGGCCTTAACCTCAGAAATCTGGTGAGAGCATCTCCCTGAGGCTGATTGTTTCCATTGTTGGTGTTCTGATTTTCCATGAACTGAGTCATCACTTGGGTCAGCTGTGCCTGAGCTGCCATGAGCTGCTCTAACTCAGTGGGTTGACGGCGGGGAGGCATCTGCGGTTCAGCACAGGTAAGTTTAGAAAGAATCAACTACGATAATAGGATTCTACCCATGTATTATGATCAAACAACAACAAGCAATGGCAGACAATCACAAGAAAGCAACACATCAACAAACAAGTGATCCAGCAACATACCAGGGGTTATCCTAGCAGTATATACCTACTGAAATAGTTTTACAAGAGTTGGCAATGGTTAACTAAAAAGTTGATCAACTAAACAGCAAAAACAGCAATCTGCCAGAACAGTCCAGCAGCGTTCACGAATTTTTCCGCCTGACTTAAACTCGTCAGAAAATTTATCTGATTTTTGCACATATAGTACAGAGAGTTTCGCATCAGCCCAATTTTTTTCAGATTTTTCCCAGTTACCAGAAAAATATGACAAATCGCGCAGTACTGCTGTATCAGCAGAAAACTGCAGCGAAAATAACACAGATGTTAACCAAACTTGCCATAACTCTTTTATAAAATTTTCACAAATAATTCCTGGGATATTGGAGTACACAAATAAGCAACTAAACACTCTTAAACTAACACGAACTAAGCTTCACATTGATCGAGACTAATCCTAACGAATTTGCCTAACGTGGACTAATTGGTGGACTTCTATCTACTTCTTGAAGAGGTTGCGGTAGGTCCTTGCACTCATGCATTGGCGCTTCGGTTTGCGGTACAACCATGGCGGCAGAGTGTACACTTCTCCTGAATCATCACTTGAGACCTCAAACTCCACCTCTTCTGGATCCTCCTCTTCTTCTTCACTCTCAGCTGCAACTGCAACAGCTTCATCTCCTCCACCATCATCGTCTCCATCATCATCATCCTCGTCCTCATCATCATCATCGTTCCCACTGTCATCATCATCCCCATTATTGCCATCATCTCCATTGTCATCATCAGAAGGTGCATTCAGCTGTGCTTGGAGGGCGGCAATCTGGGCTGTCATAGCTTCAATAGTTTGATCCCTTTCCTGGACGGTCCCTTGCAACTGTTGTATGTTTTGGGTGTTCTACTGCACAGTACCATGAAGATGAGCTATGGTTGCATCTCTGGCTATCAGGGCATTCTCCAGAACTCCCACGGCTTCATGCAAGGTGTCAATCTCCTGTCCTTGGACCACCATACCATTGCTAGCAAAGTCTGCAATCCCCTTTATCATCATCACTTTCTCAGCTAGAGCTCCATTCTCCCTTTCCATGTCCTCTATGTGCCTCCGACGGGGCAGCATGTTGTTCCTGTCGCCCGGGGTAACCACAATGTGCCCATCTTCATCACGCCTCCCATAGTCACGGTAGGGTGAATCTGCTGGCAGTAGGTGTCGGACATTATGGCACTGGCGAGACAGGGCTTCATGTATGGCCAAGTTGATTCCAAGTCCCCAGTTGCAGTATGTCTTGGTGTAGATCAAATGCACTGGATTTGGCAAGGCGGCATCCCTGAATATGAAGGTAGTGATCTCCCATGCATCCTCTCCATATCCATAGGTGTAAAGCCTTCTTCCCTTGAACATGGGCAGTGGCAATCCCAATGACTGCGAGAGATGTGCTAACTGCCTTGCAAAGGGCCTTGGTGACTCCATGGTGGCATACTCAGTCCTGACTTCTCCCATCTATCAAGTAAAAGAGGAAAGTGTGAGAATAGCATATGGTAAGAATTTTACGAGGGTGAAAGGCATAAGAGGAAAGACAGAGTTCATATAGGTTTTAATAAATCTATGGCTTCCTAATCCAATCCTAGGACACGATCCTACAGTCGACACACGGGCTCTGATACCATCTTGTAACACCGCGGTTCTGAAAAGACCGTGGCTTCTATGTGACATGCCAATCCCTGGATCGGTTCATTGGCCCACAATAGAATAAGACGAATAACATAGCAAATATCCGTGTATCATGATTAACAAAGATCCAGAGTACCATTATTACAATAAAATCTTAGCCCAAAGCTAGCTCAAATTATTCAGGTAGCAACATAAATAAGGAAAATCCTCTATTTTTCAAATTGCCCACAAGTGAACAAGTGCCGAGTGGAGTACCGTGGCCTATATCGATTACTCAGAATCGGAATAACCTGCAACATAAAACGTAGCAGCCCCGAAGGGTCAATACATGGAAAGTATGGCAAGTATAGCTAGTAAAGGAGACAACAGTACTAACATCTACATGCATATTTGGTAAGTGGAGCTGTGTCTGGCTTGCATTTGCAAATACATTTGTCCTACTTTCATAAACAGTTTTTGATTTTCTTTGAAAAGATCCCAATTAATTTAACCCAACAATATTAAAACAATTATGAAGTTGGAATGAGCAAGAAACATATCATGGAATCAATATCAAGCAACTCAGTTGTCCATAACCGGGGACACGGCTAATCAATTAGATTATACACCCTGCAGAGGTTAGTACACTTTACCCATGTGACTTGGCCAGCCCAGCTCGTACCATCACTCTCATTTTGGGTGATGATAGGGAGAAGTCCAAGAAGAGACTGTTCGGGAAGTAGCTCCTCAATCCCGACGCGCACCGGTCCAACCTACCAAAATTCTACATCTCTGGATACGCGGGTTCGAGTTACCACAACCTACTAAGTCCAACCAACCGCCCATTTCATTATTGGCACATGGTTGTACACGTAAGCTACACAATAAAGAAGCCAATCAATTTCTCTCGATACCTGGGTGCCTTTCCGCAATGAAACCACCAAAAATTATCAATACCATCACACCCAGGAGATTCATTGCTTAAGTTGTTTTAGTTTTCACAAACCAATACTTTTAGAAACAAGTCTCAGTGATGTAACCCAGCCCTCGTTCATCATAGCATGGCTAAGCACATCTACCAACGGTGTTTCATCTACAAGGAAAGCCCTACCACATAATAGGACATAGCATAGCGATAGTATCATCCTACACATGCATCTACAAAATACACGACAATGCATTGAAAATAGTAGGACGATATCATGAATAAAGTAGCATCTACTTGCCTTGGTTGTAACGGTCGGAAGAACAATCCACACACGAGCAAGCGTTGCACTCGTCACAATCTACACGATACAATTGCAATCATAAACAAACAATCCACAAGCATATGCAACAAAGATGATGCATGAAGGTATGCAAGGCAAGTGAATTGGTGCTACAGCTGCACCACATAATCCTATTCAATAATACTACTGATTGCATGCATGGAAAATAGTTTTAGCGCAAGGAAAACTATTATGCAAAGAGTATTGCTCAAAACTAGAGCTGGAACTCAAATAATTCACTACCGGTAGTATACTGTTTGTAAAATTTTGGGAAAATTCTACCGCATAGGCATCTCTAATTAGAAACAGTACCAATTGAAATTACTCAAAAAGGAATTATAAAACTCCCCGAGTAATTAAAACACTGCAGAAAGCCACTAGACAGTTTCTGCAGAAGTTTTCACTGTAAGCTTATCTTTTTAATTCACTATGAGATTCCCCTCGTTCCACTGAATCCAGGGACATATCATACGCAATTTTCAGAGCTACGGATCTTTTCCTACGAATTAATTACTCCAAAAAGGCCATTAACTCATTTGATTAAACTGTACTAAATCTTGCTGCAAAAGTCTGAACCAAAGGTACAGCAAGATTCTACACGACTTACTGAACCTACACATATTTTATTTGCAATTTTTGGCCCAGCGGTTTAATTTCTACGCAATTTACAAGTTTCTACCGAAATCTGTCAACTAAAACGATTAACGAAAATAACCAGTCAACTGTGTCTGTTGACTGGTCAACGCGTCTGCTGACTGGACGTCTGACTAGTCAACGCCTGAGACTGACCGGTCAACGGCTGATCTGAACCGTTGATCTGAGATCTAACGATGGCTGCTGACTCACCGGGAACGAACGACGAAACGAACGGCGGCGAGTTCCGGACGGTGGCGGCGATCGGTTCCGGCGACGGTGTTTCTCCTGCGCGGGAAGAGAGACAGTCAGCGCGCGGATCAAGACGGTCATCGCGGCGGCGCGAGGCGACGGCGCGCGAGGCGGGCACGCGAAGCGACGGCGGACGGTGCGCACGACGCGAGGTGGCGCGGCGCGTGGCGGCAGCGCGCAACGGGCGGCGCACGGCGGCGTGTAGTAGCGTAGCGTCGCGCAGCGGGGCGAGGGCGGCGGCAGCAGCGGCTGGCAGCGGCAAGCCGCAGCAGTCGCGCTGGTGGCGGGGCGCTGGCGGCGGGCGGCGCAGCGGGCGCGGTGATCTGCAGGAGGCGCGCATGTGGCGGGAGAGAGAGAGGCGCGGGGTACCTGCGATGGCGGCAGGGCACGGGAACCGAGGGAGGCGGCTGCGATCCCGAGCGAAGGCGGCGGGGTCGGTGGGTGCGGTTTACGAGGCAGGGCGGCGGCGGCTGCCCTTTTATGTGGGGCCCCCTCGTGGGGTCCTAGTCCGATACGGCGCGCGGTTGGAAAAGGACTCGGAAAAATCGGCCCGATTTTTCTATTTCATAAAACGGCCGTAACTTTTCCGTACGAGCTCCGAATCGAGCGATTCTTGCTCCTACGGTTTTATAAATTTGAGGGGAACAATCTAGGGTCAAGGGTTGAGCGAAACCACTAGGCTACAAGGGTGGACAAGGCGAGTCCTACTAAAGCCTCCCGCAGGAGCCTCGTAGTAAAACAGAAACGGGTTTTGAAAATAGCGTTTCGCCGATTCTTTTCGATCGACGGTTTTGCATGGAAAAGTATGATGTAATGATAGGGATGATATGCATAACCAAATCTAAAATTTGGGATGTGACAGTGCACGGGGTACCCCGTTGGCGGTTCTCAATGATATGAAAATACTTACAGTGACAAGAACTTACCTGGACCCAAAGTTGAGTATGCATGAGGTGTGGCCCTCGTATTCAAGGGACTTGAGATTGCCAACTTATACTTCGTCAAGCATATACTCCATCTTTGCCACTTTAACCTTAATCACTTCAAGATGCTTATGATAGGGGCAATGAGGGCTGAAAGCTAACAAGTACTATAATTTTTGGAAGCTCTTTTTGAAACTTGTAATCCCTGCTTCCTTTACAAAAAATGCCTTTCTTCCACCATTATTTGAGTCTCCACCTTCTACCTTTAGGCACCATTAAGAGAGCATAGTTGTCATTCTGTGTGCAGTGTTCTAAAGCTTGTTAATTGATGCATATTGTGATATTACTTGTTCTTGTTCTATCTGTTTCTAGTCACCCTTGTGAACTTTGAAGGTGTCCTATGCATCTATATTTCTACTCTATGAGGGACAAGCTGATTGCCACTATGCTATGTTTTATGCATGTGAAACAAACAAACGGTTTTCAATGCATGTTATTCATGATCTTTCTTTGTAGCTTGCCATGTTGCATGCATAGTTACTATGTCCTATTGTTATAACTCCATCTTTCATGCACATGTTTAGAGTTCTTTGATCCCATCTTTCAATGCTTGCAAATGGTTGGATCTTTATTGTGAGGGTGCATGTCACCTCAAAAATTATTATTTTATCACTTACCTACTCTAGGACTAGCAGGAGTTAAGCATGGGGATGTTGATACGTTAGAAAAGTATCTATAATTTTTTATGCTCCATGCTTGTTTAGTATCTACTTTGCTTTACTTGTCTACACTTTGAGGTGCTTTTTACATGTTTTCTGGTACTAACCTATTAACAAGTTGCCACAATGCCAGTTGCCTGTTTTCTGCTGTTTTTGGTTTTAGAAAAGCTAGTAAAGAAATATTCTAGGAATTGGACGGGACAAACGTAAAAATCAATAACTTTCCGTGGGGAACAAGAAGTCCATAGGGGAGACGAGGAAGCGGGCCAGGGCGGCCAAACCCCCCCTAGGCACGGGTGGGACCTACCCCACGCCTATAAGAAGCCCTCGATGCAGAAACCCTAAGCACCCGATCACATCTCCACGAAACCGTCTGTAGCCGCCGCCACCATCGTCCCTAGATCAGGGGAGCTGAAGTTCTTGCCGGCACCCTGCCGGAGGGGAGATCATCCCGGAGGCCTTCTCTCCGGTATGATGCATGAGTAGTTCCACCTTGGACTATGGGTCCATGTAGTAGCTAGATGGTTGTATCTCCTCCTTTGTGCTTTCATGTATAGATCTTGTGAGATCCGTTCATGATCAAGATCTAATCTATTTGTAATCATGCATGTTGTGTTTGCAGGGATCCGATGGATATTGAGATTATTATGTTGGTTTGATTAATGGTTTTGTCTTTATGATTCTATCATGTCTATGTTGTTTGTGATCTTGCATGCTCTTCGTTGTTAGTAGCTATCTTGGCCAAGTAGTTGCTAGTGACTCCAAGAGGGGGTATTAATGCTCGATAGTGGTTTCATGCATCTAGTTTCCCAAGGGAAGTGACAATAATCTCTTCGGTTGTAGATGTGCTATTGCTACTAGGGTGAAAACAATGGTCTCTTGTTCATGGAACATGTGGACTATTTACCTTACACACTTCACTTAAAGCAGTTGTTTGTTGCTTGCAACTTAATACTGGAGGGTGTTCGGATGATAACCTGAAGGTGGACTTCTAGTCATAGATGCAGTTGGATGGTGGTCTATGTATCTTGTTGTATTGCCCAAACGAATCTCATAGGATCTTTATGACTAGTAATTGCATTGTTATGCCTTGCTCAGTTCCTGTAAATTGCCCTGCTATAATTTGTTTACCCTTCGTGCCATGTTGTTTATCTAAGGAGAGCACCTCTAGTGAACTATGGACCCCGGTCCAATCTTTACCATTGATACATCTTCCATTGTTACTTGTTTACTTGGTGCAAACCATTACCTTCCACACGGTACGTTTAATACTTTGTTACAGCAAACCGGTGAGCTTGGCAACCTCACTGATTCATTGGGGCAAAGTCTTGAGTTTGTGTTGTCCAGGTCTCCGCGTTGCTTGCAACACCTGTGTGACGTTTCCTTCCTCCTTCTGGTTCGATAACCTCGGTATCTACTAAGGGAAGACTTGCTGCTGTGCTCATCACACCTTGCTCTTGGGGTTTCCAACAAAGTGCTCCCCGTCAAGATCTCTGGCGCCATCAAGGAGTCATCAGTTTCCGATGTATCAATGGCACACTTTATTTCTTGCACTTAATAAACCTGAACCATTGTGACTATCCATGAAAGTTGTATGCTTGCAAATTATAGGCCGGGAGTTAGCAGAACCATGCTATCACGGGGAACGCTTTCAACACCTGTAAATATATACCCAGTTGATATCATGCTCTTTTGTTTACGAATGTCGTCGGTGTGAAATAAAAGGGGAGCTTGTAAGTCCATGGAGTTACGTATATGTGTTAGAGAAAAGCCTGGGCCGCTAGCCTAAGCCGTGCCTAATCATGGTGGAAACTTGCAGCATAACCATAGTGAGCAATCTATGAAGCATTCTTCTTATAAGAAAAAGAGAGATTTAGAACAGAGGAAAGAAGAGAAAAAACACAATTTTTCCATGGTAGATAAGAAGATTGCTGAGATGCTCATTGTCTGCTTGCCTTGTCATTTTGATATGGGATAGCTCATGTATCATGGGGCAAGGGGTACCCCGTTGGCGGTTCTCTATGATACACATGTATTTACAATGATAAGAACTTACCGGTAACTAAAGTTGAGTAGCATGAGGAGCGGCCCTCGTACTCAAGGGACATGAGATTTTCAGTTTATGGTATGTCAAGAATATAACTCATATTGGACCTCACTTTCACCTTAACCATCTAAAGATGCCTATGATAGGGGCAATGAGAGCTCAAAGCTAATGAGTACCATACTTTCAGCATTTGGAAGCCTTTCATACTTTTCAAAACCTTTTCAATTCCTTGTTGAGTCACTACTTATTCTTTGAGCACCTTCTTGAAAGCATAGTTGTCATTCTTAGTGTAATGTGCTTGTCTCAAAACTTGGTTAATTATGACATAACTTTGATGCTTGTATCTTTGATATCTTTACTTCTAGTCTTCACTTGAACTTCAGAGGTTCCTTGGCATTTATGTTTTGATCCACAATCAAAAGAAAGTGAGATACCACTCTATCATACCTTCTTATGAGCATTGCAATGTTGCTTATGTTTATGTTTCATGCTACTTATTATTATTGTGTTGGAATCTCTCCATAGCTTGCAATGCCTATTGAGTAGACTTAGTTGCATACTCCTTATGATGAATTGTCTAAGTACTAATCATATGTTGAGAATTTATACATTACATGAAGCAAATGTTTGCGTGAAAGTTTCTTTTATCGCACTCAGTTTTCAACTGAATTTCTTGAGGACAAGCAATAAGCTAACCTTGGGGGAGTTGATACGTGCAAACGTATCTACTTTCCCGAACACTTTTGCTATTGTTTCTCCTCTAAACTTGTGTAATTTGGATACAACTAACACGGACCGACGCTGTTTTCAGCAGAATCGTGTTGGTGTCTAGTTTTTGTGCAGAAAAACAACTTTCAGGAAAAACCCAGAAAATATGCCAAAATTCCTATTTTACCAGAAGATTCACGGATCCAGAAGATGAGACGGAGGAGGGCCACGAGGGGCCCACACCCCCTGGCCGCACGGGCCAGCCTAGGCCGCGCCTGGGAGGGGTGTGGCCACCTCGGGCACCCTCTCGGCCTCCCTCTTTGCCTACATAAAGCCTTCTGACCTAAAAACTCCGGGAGAGGGTCGACATTTTTCCACATAGGGTTCTGATGCGCCGCCACCACCAGAAACTATGATTCGGAACCAGAAACTCCATTCTGACACCCTGCCGGGACGGGGAATTGGAGGAGATCATCGCCATCATCATCACCGATGCCTATACATCAACCATCCATGTTTCCCCCATCCATGAGTGAGTAATTCCCCGTTGTAGACTATGGGGATGGTAGGATTGGATGAGATCTATCATGTAACCAAATAAGATTGTTAGGGCATTGGTGCCTAGTATCTCTATTAGTGCTATTTGACTTTGTTGCAACTTGTTGTGCTTAATGCTTGTCACTAGGGCCCAAGTGCCATGATCTCAGATCTGATCTTATTATTGATTCATGATGATAGTATTGTTTGTGATCTTATCTGCAAGTTGTTTACACATATCATTATTCGGAACCAAAGGCCCCGAAGTGACAGAAATTGGGACAGTCGGAGGGGATGGTTGTCATATGTGGATCACATGTGTTCACTGAGTGTTAATGCTTTGCTCTGGTACTCTATTAAAATGACTACCTTAATTGCCAGTAGATTCCCTTGAGGCCCCGCTGCAACGGGTTGGCAGGACAAAATATGTTGTGCAAGTTCTTACTGCGAGTTCGTATGACTATATATGGAACACATGCCTATGATTGCGTAGTACTTGGATGTGTTATATTATTTATCTGCAAATGCCCTAGATCATGAATTTATATGAATAGTCTTGTCCATGCAACGCCCGTCCATCCATCCCTATTCCTACCGCACTCAAATCCTACTTTTTGCTACTATTGTTACTACTGCCTTTATTTTACTGTTGTTGTTACTTTTCTATTGCTACTACAGAACTATTGCTACTGATAAACTACTGTGACCAAGACTATTTCCAGGTGCAACTGAATTGACAATTCAGTTGTTAAGGCTTATAAGTATTCTTTGGCTCCCCTTGTATCGAATCAATAAATTGGGTTATACTACCCTCGAAGAATGTTGCGATCCCCTATACTTGTGGGTCATCAAGGAGAAAAAACCATCTAGCTACTGTATGGACCCATAGTCCAAGGTGGAACTACTCATGCATCATACCAAAGGCTGGCATGGTGATGAAGAAGGCCTACGGGATGATCTCTCCGCTTCGGCAGGGTGCCGGGAAGAGCTTTGATACGTCGTAAACGTATCTATAATTTTTTATGTTCCATGCTTATTTAGTATCCACTTTGCTCTGCTTTGTCTACACTTTGAGGTATTTTTATTCCTTTTCTGGGACTAACCTATTAACAAGATGCCATGGTGCCAATTGTCTGTTTTCTGCTGTTTTTGGTTCTAGAAAAGTCAGAAAATGAATATTCTCAGAATTGGACGGGACAAAATCCAAAGTCAATATTTCACCGAGGAGAACACGGAGCCAGAAGACGAGACAGAGGAGGGACACGAGGGGCCCACACCCATGGCCGCGTGGCTAGGCCTGGCCCACGCCTGGGGGGTGCAGCTATTGGAGATATGCCCTGTAGGCAATAATAAAAGTGGTTATTTTTATATCTTTATGTTTATGATAAATGTTTACATTCATGCTATAATAGTATTAACCGGAAACATTAATACTTGTGTGATTTGTAAACTAAATTAGAGTCCCTGGTAAAGCCTCTTTATAATACTAGCTTGTTGGTTAATAGATGATCATGGTTTCTCGATCATGAACATTGAGATGTTATTAACAACAAGATCATATCATTAGGAGAATGGTATGATGGACATACTCCTATAGATAAGCGTAGCATAAAGATCAAGTCATTTCAGTAGTTTGTTTGCTATAAGCTTTCTGGTACATAGTAACCTAATTCCTTCAACCATGAGATCATGCTAATCACCATCACCGAAAGGATTCTTTGATGACATCAAACACCACATCGTAACTCGGTGGCTATAAAGGTGGCATTGAGTGTTCGGAAAGTATGTGTTGAGGCACATGGATCAAGAGTGGGATTTGTACATCCATATGACGGATAGATATACTATGGGCCCTCTCGGTGGAATGTCATCCAATTAGCTTGCAAGCATGTGACTGGCTCACAAGGGACCACATATCACGGGAACAAGAAAATAGTACTTATCGGTAACGAGGTTGAACTAGGTATGCAGAGAAACCGATGATCAAACCTCGGATAAGTAATCTATCGTGAGAAAAAGGGAAATTGGTATCGTATGTAAGTGGTCCATTCGATCGCGAAGTAATCGTACAAATATGTGGGAGCCATATGAATTTCCAGATTCCTCTATTGGTTATTGATTGGAGAAGTGTCTCGGTCATGTCCGCATAATTCATGAACCGTAGGGAGATACACTTAAGGATTCAATGTTGTTTAGTAGATATGGAATGTAAGTAGGGAAACCGAATGTTGTTCGGAGTCTCGAATGGGATCCGGGATATCACGAGGAGATCCGGAATAGTCTGGAGAATAATATTCATATAAGGAAAGTCCGATTCCGGAGTTCGGGAATGATTTCGATGTTTTCATCGGAGAGGTTCTAGAAGGTTCATCGGACCGGAAGGAGAATGGTCCATGAATGTGTCATGGGTAAGTGGAATGGTTGGATCATGTCATAGGTCACTTGGTTGGGAATTTGCGAGAGAGAAATAAAGCTCTAAATTGAAAGTCAAAAGGGAGGTTTCAAAAGTCAAACTGGAACAATAGTTTCCTAGTGGAAGAAGGAAAGAGTCCTTCCTTCTATCCAACTTGGGTTTGGGTATGTATTCAAAATCTTCTCTCCCAAGCCCCCTCCCTCTCATAAATAGAGGGGGATGGCTACCCCAAAGAGCACACAACCTAGCCCTCCCCACCCCGTGCCGCCGCCTAGCCGCCGCCGCCAGACGCCGCCGGCTCGTCGCCGTCGCCGACACCTCCTCATCCTCTCCGGCCTTCTAAACCTAGATCGCCGGAAACCCTAGATCCACCATAACTCGCACCGGCTTAGACGAAGCCCTGTAGGATCTTCCCTCTACTTCTGACACCACGTCGTCGTGCTGCCGGAATCGCGAGGGGAGAACTACAACCTCCGCTGCCTGCTGGAACAAGGGAGAGGAAGGTCTTCATCGAGTACCGTGACGTGGATCGACAAAGGCGCCGAACGCAGTGCCGGAAGGATCGTCTACGCGATCTTGAGATCGGCAAGTGTACAACTACATCACCCACGAGAATCTGCTCTCGTTAACCGCTCTGGAATCTTCGAGGGTGGGTACTCTAATCGACTCGTTGTTACAATCTAGTAGATAGATCTTGGCTTGTTTGTATGCATGCGGTAGAATTTTTTTGTTTTCCATGCTACGAACCCCTTCAGCGGCCGCCTCGGGCACCCCCTTAGTCTCCCCCTTCGCCTATAAGAATCCCCCGATACCAAAACCCTAAGTACCCGATCAGATCTCCATGAAACAGCCCATAGTCGCTGCCACCATCATCCCTAGATCAGGGGGATCTAAAGCTCTTCCCGATACCCTACCGGAGGGGAGAGATCATCCCGGAGGCCTTCCTCATCACCATGCCACCCTTCGGTGTGATGCGTGAGTAGTTCCACCTTGGACTATGGGTCCATACGGTAGCTAGATGGTTGTTTCTCCTCCTTTGTGCTACCATGTTTAGATCTTGTGAGCTCCGTTCATGATCAAGATCATCTATTTGTAATCATGCATGTTGTGTTTGCAAGGATCCGATGGATATTGAGATTACTATGTCAGAGTGATTAATGGTTCTATCTTATTGATTCTGTCATGTCTGTGTTGTTTGAGATCTTGCATGCTCTTCGTTTCTAGTAGCTATCTTTGCCAAGTAGATTCCAGTGACTCCAAGAGGGAGTATTTATGCTTGATAGTGGGTTCATGCCTCTATTGAATCTGGGGAAGTGACAGAATCTCTATGGTTGTAGATGTGTTGTTGCTACTAGGGAGAAAACAACGATCTTTTGTTCATGGAACAATTATATTGTTTACTTTACACACTTTGCTTAAAGCAGTTATCCGTTGCTTGCAACTTAATACTGGAGGGGGGTCGGATGATAACGTGAAGGTGGATTACTAGTCATAGATGCAGTTGGATGGCGGTATATGTATATTTTTTTAATGCTCAATCGAATCTCATAGGATCATGAATGTCTAGTATTGCATTGTTATGCCTTTCTCAGTCCTGTCAATTGCCCCGCTGTAATTTCTTTACCCAGCATGTCATGTTGTTTATCTTAAGGAGAACACCTCTAGTGAACTATGGACCCCGGTCCAATCCTTACCATTGATACATCTTCCACTATTACTATTTACTTTCTACATGCCACCATCACCTTCCACACCATATGCTTAATCCTTTGTTTTTAGCAAACCGGTGAGATCGACAACCTCACTGTTCGTTGGGGCAAATTCTTGAGTTTGTGTTGTGCAGGTTTCCAAGTTGCTAGCAACACCTTTGAGTCGATTCCTTCATCCTACTGGTTCGATAACCTTGGTTTTTTACTGAGGGAAGACTTATTTCTATACTCATCACACCTTCCTCTTGGGGTTTGCCAATGAAGCTCTACAGTGATATGAGCACCATGAACAGGTTTTTCTGGCGCCATTGCCGGGGAGGCTAAGGACGGCTTCATAAGGGGAGTCCTTCACAACCTTTATTTTTACTTTGTTTTTGTTTTGCTTAGATACTTTTGCTTTGTTTTGCTTGCTTATTTTTACCAAAAATTACAAAAAAATAGTTTCGTTTGTTTTCCTTTTTCTTATAAAAAACACACAAAAAATTAGTTCCTACTATAGTTGTTGGTTTGTTATTGCCTTGCTTTGTCATGCTTTCTATCAATGGTTGGTTTCTTTGAAACTAGTTCTTATTGGCAAGGTGGGTTCACGGAAGAACAAAAATATTATTATAAGGAACACCGTTTGTCACATAAAGGGAAACACTTATGGGAACAAATTGATAAATTAAATACCATTGCTAGAAACGTGTGCTCTACTTATAATGTTACTTATTGCTTTGATAAATCTTGTTGCTGTAGGAGGCATAAACACCTCCCTTTTCAATGTGAGTATAATGATAATTTTACCATATCTTCTTGTGTTAAAGGAAATTATGAATTTTATCATGTGGAACAAATTGAAGAATTTATTGCTTGGAAGGGTGCATTCGAACTTGCTAGTTTGCTTGAAAATATTGATGATGCACCTTATAAATATGAGGTTTATGATATACTTAAATTTTGCTTT
The DNA here is from genome assembly GCA_030063025.1 of Avena longiglumis. Taxonomy (NCBI): domain Eukaryota; kingdom Viridiplantae; phylum Streptophyta; class Magnoliopsida; order Poales; family Poaceae; genus Avena; species Avena longiglumis. Next base: position 402,479,509 of record CP125975.1, read on the forward strand.
GATAATTACAAGGAAGAGATATTCTTGAATATTTTAATAAATGATTTCCACCAATGGAAGAGACTAATGCCTTGCAGGAGCCTATGGAAGAAGAAATTGCTAAACCTGAAAGCTCATTAGATGAAAAAGAGGAGGAGAGTGATGAACAAAAGGAGGAAGAATGGATTAGCTACCCATGCCTACCTTCTAATGCGAGTAACTCTTTATCCCTTACAATATTTGATTGTCCCCCATGCTTACCAAAGGAGGGGGATTGTTATGTTCCTGTGGATTCTTTTGAAATATCTACTATGGTTAAAATTTGTGATAATAATTATGCTCCTGTTATCTATGATAATCCTTTATTTGAGCCTAACTTTGAAATGCATGGTACTAAAGAGTTTTGCTTAGAAAATGTTTATGATAAAGCTCTAGATGATGGTCATATATTGAATGATTAGTCACCTTGTTATAAAATTGTTAAAAGAGGGTTTGAAGGTTTTAATCCCACTATTTTTGAGCTTGATAAAAATTATGTGTTTATAGATCATGAAAATCATGTTCTATGTGATAGTTATATTGTTGAGTTTACTCATGAGGCTACTGAAAATTATTATGAGAGAGGAAAACATGGTTGTAGAAGTTTTCATGGTACTGAAACATTTCTCTATGAGCTGGAAGTTTTGAAGTTACTCTTGTTTTATCTTTCTATGCTTGTCACTCTGTTCTTTATGAAATTATTTATGTACAAGATTCCTATGCATAGGAAGTGGGTTAGACTTAAATGTGTTTTGAATTTGCTTCTTGATGTTCTCTTTTACTCCAATTCATATTTCTTATGTGAGCATCTCCTCAAACTATCAAGCCTAACTTAAAGGCGTTAAAAAGTACTTCTTAGGAGATAACACAATAGTTTTCTTGAGTCTTGGAAGTTATTACTTATGTAATAACCTCTCCTTATCCTTTTTATTTGATTTTTTTTTCCAAGAATAACCTCTAATGAGAGGGAAGTAAGATTTTGGGAGTTGCTGTTCCGAAACAGATTTGTGTGCTCCACTGTAAAAAATTATTAAAAAATCTCTGTATGTCGGATTGATCTGTAATTTTCTGAATAAAACCCTCAGGTTGTTATATAACTTTCATTAGTTCAACACTTTTTTATTTGAGCAACATAAGGTCCTCGAAAAAAAAATTATACCTGTTGGTCTGTTTTGACAGATTTCTGCCATTATTTGCATTTGCTTCTTATTGATTCATTCTCTTTGGGAAAATTGAACTTTTTGAGGGAATTGCTATAGCAGCTTGTGTTTTTAATGAAAGTTTTGCTGTTTTGAAACTAAACCCAAAGTTCTATTATCTTTTGAATGCACTAATGTTGCTAATGAAGATTGCGTGAAGTTTTGTATGAAGGAAAATTTTTAGGTGTAGGCAAAGAATGATGTAATGAAATGAAGAATGGACGAAAGCTCAAGCTTGGGTATGCCACCCCGTGTCACCTCAATAAATATTCAAGAGGTACAAGCTTCAAAGCTTGGGGATGCCCAAGGCATCCCCTTCTTCATCAATAAAAATCTCAGGTCTTTCTAGACACTTCGTTTTTATTGTTTCATGCATTGTTGTGTTGTTCTTGATGCTTTGTTTGGGTTGACTTGGCACAAAATTGATATGTGAAACTTAGTGATTAAAGCTCTCACAAACTTTATGGCACACTTTACTTTCTTGCCCTTAATAAACTTGAACCATTGTGTCATATATGTTGTATATGCTTGCACTTATACGTTGGAATTATCAGAACCATGCTGTCACGGGGAACGCTTTCAAAATTGCACATGTACATTATACCCAGTTGATATCATTCTCTTTTGTTTGTGGATTTCGTCGGTGTGAAATAAAAGGGGAGCTTGTAAGTCCATGGAGTTATATATGTGTGTTAGAGAAACAACTAGGCCGCTAGCCTAAGCCATGCATAATCATGGTGGAAACTTGCAGCATCACCATAGTGAGCAATCTATGAAGCATTATTCTTATAAAAAAAGAAAGATAGAAAAAAGAGATTGAGAAAAGGAAAAAAAAAGATGAGAAAAGAGAGAAAAAAGCACCATTTTCCCATGGTAAATAAGAAGATTGCTGAGGTGCTCATTGAATGCTTGCCTTGTCATTTTATATGGGATATCTCTTGTGTCATGGGGCAAGGGGTACCCTGTTGGCAGTTCTCTATGATGCACATGTACTTACTATGACAAGAACTTTCCGGTGACTAAAGTTGAGTAGCATGAGGAGCGGCTCTCGTACTCAAGGGACATGAGATTGCCAACTTATACTTTGTCAAGCATATACTCCATATTTTGTTCACTTTAACCTTAATCACTTCAAGATGCTTATGATAGGGGCAATGAGAGATGAAAGCTAATAAGTACCATAATTTTTGGAAGCTTTTTATGAGACTTGAAATCCCTGCTTCCATTTATGAAGGACCTTTCTTCCACTTTTATATTTAGTCTCCACCTTCAATCCTTAGTCACAATTAAGAGAGCATAGTTTACATTCTTAGTTCTATGTGCATTGTCCCAAAATTTATTGATTGATTCATATTGATATTGCTTGCTCTTGAACTATTTGTATCTAGTCACCCTTATGAACTTTGAAGGTGTCCTATGCATTTATATTTTTCTACTCCACGAGGGACAAGATGAATGCCACTATGCTATGTTTTCTTTATGTGAAACAAACAAACGTCTTTCAATGCATTGTTATTCATGAATATTTGTTTATATCCTTTCATGTTGCAGCATAGTTGCTATGTCTTATTGTTATAACTTCTTATTTCATGGTCATGTTTAGAGTACTTTGATCCCAGCTTTCCATGCTTGCAAAATGGTTTGATCTTGATTGTGATGGTGCATGTCACCTAAAAAATTATTCTTTTTATCACTTACCTACTCGAGGACGAGCAGGAGTTAAGCTTGGGGATGTTTGATACGTCGTAAACGCATCTATAATTTTTGATGTTCCATGCTTGTTTAGTATCCACTTTGCTTTGCTTTGTCTACACTTTGAGGTATTTTTATTTGTTTCCTGGGACTAACCTATTAACAAGATGCCACAATGCCAGTTGTCTGTTTTCTGCTGTTTTTGGTTCCAGAAAAGTCAGAAAATGAAGTTTACCGGAATTGGACGGGACAAAAGCCAAAGTCAATATTTCACCGAGGAGAACACGGAGCCAGAAGACGAGACGGAGGAGGGCCACGAGGGGCCCACACACCCTGGCCGCGCGGCCAGGCCTGGCCCACGCCTAGGGGGTGCGGCCACCTCGGGCACCCCCTCGGTCTCCCCCTTCGCCTATAAGAAGCCCCCGATACCAAAACGCTAAGTACCCGATCATATCTCCGCGAAACAGTCCGTAGCCGCCGCCACCATCGTCCCTAGATCGGGGGGATCTAAAGCTCATCTCGGCACCCTGCCGGAGGGGAGAGATCATCCCGGAGTCCTTCTTCATCACCATGCCAGCCTCCGGTGTGATGCGTGAGTAGTTCCACCTTGGACTATGGATCCATACAGTAGTTATATGGTTGTTTCTCATCCTTTGTGCTACCATGTTGAGATCTTGTGAGCTCCGTTCATGATCAAGATCATCTATTTGTAATCATGCATGTTGTGTTTGTGAGGATACGATGGATATTGAGATTACTATGTTAGAGTAATTAATGATTCTATCTTATTGATTCTATCATGTCTGTGTTGTTTGAGATCTTGCATGCTCTCCGTTTCTAGTAGCTATCTTGGCCAAATAGATGCTAGTGACTCCAAGAGGGAGTATTTATGCTCAATAGTGGGTCCATGCCTCTATTGAATCTGGGAAGTGACATAAATCTCTATGGTTGTAGATGTGTTGTTTCTACTAGGGAGAAAACAACGATCTTTTGTTCATAGAATAATTGTATTGTTTACTTTACACACATTGCTTAAAGCAGTTATCCGTTGCTTGCAACTTAATATTGGAGGGGGTTCGGATGATAACCAGAAGGTGGATTACTAGTCATAGATGCAGTTGGATGGCGGTCTATGTATATTGTTATAATGCCCAATCGAATCTCATAGGATCATGAATGTCTAGTAGTATTACATTGTTATGCCTTTCTCAGTCCTATCAATTGCCCCGTTGTAATTTGTTTACCCAACATGTTATGTTGTTTATCTTAAGGAGAACACCTCTAGTGAACTATGGACCCCGGTCCAATCTTTACCGTTGATACATCTTCCACTTTTACTGTTTACTTTCTGCAAGTCACCATTACCTTCCACACCGCACGTTTAATCCTTTGTTTTTAGCAAACTAGTGATATTGACAACCTCATGTTCGTTGGGGCAAAGTCTTGAGTTTGTGTTGTGCAGGTTTCCAAATTGCTAGCAACACCTTTGAGTTGTTTCCTTCCTCCTACTGGATCGATAACCTTGGTTTCTTACTAAGGGAAGACTTATTGATGTACTCATCACACCTTCCTCTTGGGATATCCCAACGAAGCTCTATAGTGATCTGAGCACCATCAAGCTTCAGATCCCCCCGATCTAGGGACGATGGTGGCGGCGGCTATAGACTGTTTCGTGGATATCTGATCGGGTACTTAGGATTTAGGTATTGGGAGCTTCTTATAGGCGAAGGGGGAGACCGAGGCGGCCGCACCCCCCAGGCGTGGGCCAGGCCTGGCCGCGCGGCCAGGGGGTGTGGGCCCCTCGTGTCCCTCCTCCGTCTCATCTTATAGCTCCGTGTTCTCCTTGGTGAAATATTGATATTGGCTTTTATCCCATCCAATTTCGAGAATATTCATTTTCTGGATTTTCTGGAACCAAAAACAACAGAAAACAGACAACTGACACGGTGGCATCTTGTTAATAGGTTAGTTACATAAAACGTATAAAAATACCTCAAATTATAGACAAAGCAAAGTGGATACTAAACAAGCATGGAACATCAAAAATTATAGATACGTTTACGACGTATCACCTGCACCACCGATCAGTTCAGAAAGAAAAGGAAACTACAGAGAGGGTAGGGCGCCTACAACACTGATCAGAACAACCAAAAAATACACAAAGTTAACAAATGCCTCGCCGCATTTCAGCAACCAAATCCTTCAGTTGTAGCATCCTTGCAAAACCACTTCCTAACACTAGTGGAAACGAGGACTTTTGTTGATCCAGAAAAAGGGCTTTAACACCGGTTCTTCTACGAACCGGTGTTAAAGGGGGGCCATACCAGCGTGGCCCCTACGGCAAAAAAGGAGCCCCCCCCCTTTAACACCGGTTCGTGCCACGAACCGGTGTTAAAGGACCCTGCAACGATGGCCTTATTTCTTTAACACCGGCATGAACCGGTGTTAAAGAAACTATAATTTCACATGAGCCCACACCCCACTCTTCCATTTTTTTCACTATCTCATTTTGGATCCTAGAAAGAGGGTGTGAAGAGTGCTAGTTTGCGTTTTTTTCATATGTACAAGAGGTGTTCGGTGAAATGCCCGAGAGCTCAAAATAAGTTTTCTTGTTGCTCTTTCCGTCTCGGTCGAGGTCGGCAACTATCCTTTCATGTGTCATTGATGTACTATATATATAAATGGTCATCTCCCTATTAATTTTTGATATATACTACATATTAATGCAGATGAACCGGCAATGGATGTACGGTGACCGCCGCACTTCCGAGTACATTACGGGCCTCCAAAATTTCATCGTTGTGGCTAATGCAAACCGTGGTCACAATGGTTTTATGTGTTGTTCGTGTGTTCACTGTCAGAACAAGAAAGACTAATCAAATACCAGAACCATTCACGCCCACCTGCTTCGATCCGATTTCATGCCCAGCTATAATTGTTGGACCAAGCACGAAGAAAAAGGGGTTGTGATGGAAGACAACGAAGAAGAAGAGGATGATGACAACTATCATAATATGTATCCTGAATATGATGATACTGCAATGGGGGTAGATAATGAAGATCAAGAGGGAGCACATGGGCCCGCTGATGATGATCTTGGTCGGGCCATTACTGATGCAAAGGAAGAATGTGAAACTGAAAAGGAGAAGGAGAAACTGGAGCAGATGTTAAAGGATCACAAAACATTGTTGTATCCAACTTGCGAAGATGGCCACAAAAAGCTAGGTACCACCTGGATTCTTTGCAATGGAAGGCAGAGAATGGTGTGACGAAAGACATTTTCAAAGTTGTTGGTAAAATGAAGAATCTTCTTCCAAGAAATAATGAGTTGCCCAAGGTACATACCAAGCAAAGAAGGTTGTCGCCCTCTAGGATTAGGCGTGCGGAAGATACATGCTTGCATTAATGATTGCATCCTCTACCGCGGTGAGAAGTACGAGAATTTGGATGCATGCGGTATGCACTGCCTTTGCAGTATAAGATCAGACGAGACGATCCTGGCGATGTTGAGGGCGAGGCCCCTAGGAAGAAGGTTCCCGCCAAGGTTATGTGGTATGCTCCTATAATACCACGGTTAAATCGTCTCTTCAGAAATAAAGAGCATGCCAAGTTGTTGCGATGGCACATGGAAGACCGTAAGAAAGACGCGATGTTGAGACACCCCGCTGATGGGTCACGGTGGAGAAAAGTCGAGCGAGAGTACTCGGACTTCGCACGTGATGCAAGGAACTTAAGGTTTGGTCTAAGTACAGACGACATGAATCCTTTTGGTGAGCAGAGTTGCAGTCACAGCACCTGGCCTGTGACTCTATGTATCTATAATCTTCCTCCTTGGTTGTGTATGAAGAGGAAGTTCATTATGATGCCAGTGCTCATCCAAGGCCCGAGGCAACCCGGCGACGACATTGATGTGTACCTAAGGCCATTAGTTGAAGAACTTTTACAGCTGTGGGCCAAACCAGGTGTACGTATGTGGGATGAGCACAAAGGGGAGCCATTTGACCTACGAGCATTGCTTTTCGTAACCATCAATGATTGGCATGCTCTTAGTAACATTTCAGGGCAGACAAACAAGGGATACAATGCATGCACACACTGTTTAGATGAGACTGAAAGTGTATATTTGGATAAATGTAAGAAGGTTGTGTACCTAGGGTATCGCCGATTTCTTAGAACACGCATCCATGAAGAAAGAAAGACAAGCATTTCAAGCGTCTGGCGAACCCGGAGGAAGCCTCCTCCGTGCGGTGAGGAGGTATTTGGTATGGTCAAGGACCTAGAAGTAATCTTTGGAAAAGGTCTGGCGGTCTATACATTCGAATGACGATGCGGACACGCGCGCCCATGTGGAAGAAGCAATCTATATTTTGGGACCTACCCTATTGGAAAGTCTTAGAGGTCCGCTCTTCAATCGACGTGATGCACGTGACGAAGAATGTTTGCGTGAACCTGCTAGGCTTTCTAGGAGTGTATGGGAAGACAAAGATACACGAAAGCACGGCGGGACCAAGCGTCTGAAAGCCCTCAAGAGCCTATGCATCCCGAGAACGAGAAGGGTAAACGATGCCACTTAACTCCTGCCAGCTACGCTCTTACCAAAGCGAAGAAGGAAATATTTTTGAATGTCCGAGCGGTATCAAGGTCCCGCTTCTAAATCGAATATAAAGGGAATAATAAATATGGCGGAGAAAAATTCCAAAACCTGAAGTCTCATGATCGCCACGTGATTATGACACAATTGCTTCCGATTGCATTGAGGGGCTTCTACGAAAATGTTTGAGTACCCATTGTGAAGCTATGTGCATTCCTCAATGCAATATCTCGGAAGGTAATCGATCCGAAAGCCTACCAGGTTACAAGCAGATGTGGCCCAATGTCTTGTCAGCTTTGAGTTGGTGTTCCCACCATCCTTCTTCAATATTATGACGCTTCTCCTGGTTCACCTAGTAGAAGAGATTGCCATTCTCGGTCCTGTATTTCTACACAATATGTTCCCCTTTGAGAGGTACATGGGAGTCTTAAAGAAATATGTTAATAATCGTGCTAGGCGAAGGAAGCATCTCCAAGGGCTATGTAAGAGGAGGTCATTGAGTTACGTGTTGATTTTATTCCTGACCTTAAGGCGATTGGTGTTCCAGAATCACGACATGAGGGGAGACTGCGTGGAAAAGGCACCCTAGGATGTAAAGCAATGATATGTAGGGACGGGCATTCTCTCAATCAAGCACACTACACGGTTTTACAAAGATATATCTTGGTTGACCCGTATATCAATGAACACAAGAATTTAATACGCCTCAAACACCCGGGGCAGTCTGATGAATGGATTATAAGTGAACACATGGCGAGTTTTGGCGGTTGGCTGCAAAGACTTCTCACGAATAACACCACTGTTGGGGATCAATTTGTACTTGTTGGCGGACACCATCTTCGATTGTATGTACTTTCCAAAGTGCGAGATAAATGGGAATACATTTTACGATATGCCAAGATAAAAGAGCACCAACCAAAATAGTGGTGTCCGCTTGATGCAAAGAAGACAATGGGCAGAAGACCACGTATTATGGGTTCATAGAGGAGATATGGGAACTTGACTATGGACCTAATTTTAAGGTCCCCTTGTTTCGATGCAAATGGGTCAAGCTAACAGGAGGAGGGGTTGAGGTAGACAAGAAGTACGGAATGACAACGGTGGATCTCAACAATATTATGAAGGTAGAAAAGAACTTAGACGAACCATTCGTCCTAGCAAATGATGTGGCTCAGGTTTTCTATGTGAAGGACATGTCCTCCAGACCAAAAAAAAGAAAAAATATGCAAACGAATACATCATATGATGAGCCAAAGCGTCACATAGTTCTTTCAGGGAAAAGAAACATCGTGGGAATCGAGGACAAGACGTACATGTCAGAAGATTATAATAAGTTTGATGAAATTCCGCCCTTCACAGTGAAAACTGACCCAAGCATTCCGTTAAGTAAAGAAGATGCTCCATGGTTACGTCTGAAGCGATCATAAGGAAGGACATATGTCAAGAAGTTCATGATCATATTATGTAACTCTAGTTCATGTTTTTAATATTAATACATGTCTTGAGTGTTAGTCTTGTTTTGTGGATGGACCGGGACTATGAGAAGAAGTTGTCCCGATTCGTACTTACCATTAAGATCTGATCTCCAAACGCGCGCAGTCACATATTAGGGAGTGCCTCTATGACCAGTTTCTTGGAGATGCCGGAGGACTGGGCTCCGTCGGCATCTCCCTGAAACTGGCCATAGTGGTGTCCCTGCTCTCGAAAACCATCTTGCAGCTTTGTAACTTCTCTAACTAGATCAATACACCTGGGAGCTAACTAATTTCACATATTAGGGAGTGCCTCTATAACCAGTTTCTCGGAGATGCCGGAGGATCGGCTCACGTCGGCATCTCCACGAAACTGGTCGTAGTGGTGTCCTGCTCTAAAACCATCTTGGAGATGCCTCAAACTGGCTGGAGGACTGGACTCACAAGGATGCCTATTTATAGTACAAGAAGCTCGACATAGTGTCGACACTTACGAAATAATGTCGACACACCCCTATTATTAGTGACTTCGTGTTTTGCGGTTGGTGTCTCCAACCGACTAAAGGTTCATCTTTAGTTCGGTTGGTGACACCATCCGGACAAGGTACACGCCGCACGACATAATGTCGACACTCACCCCTATTATTAGTCTTGACTCGTGTTTTGTCCGGTTGGTGTCTCCAACCGGGACTAAAGGTTCATGTTTAGTCGGTTGGTGACACCATCCGGACAAGGTACACGCCATACGACATAATGTCGACACTCACCCCTATTATTAGTCTTGACTGTGTTTTGTCCGGTTGGTGTCTCAACCGGGACTAAAGGTTCATCCCGCCATTTTTTCCCGCCATTTTTCTTCCCGCCATTTTTCTTCCCGCCGATTCTTCCTCCAGTTCTTCCGCTAGTTCACTATATATATGTAGGGTTGGCCTCCATTGTCATTGCACATCTCTAGACTCATATCGCAACCTCATCACTCTTTCCCATGGCTTCCACCGTAGCACTAACCCCAGGGAGGCGGAGGCGCTTTGCTCGAACTACCCCTTCCCATCGGATCTTGTGTCCCGTCGGCTGGATCTTGGCGTCGGGCGTGCGGTTCCTCTGTCCTCTAGGTGTGGCGCGCCGGATGGCCATCACGAACCACTACTACTTCGAGCTCACGCCGGAGCAGCGAAGGAATCCCAGATGGCATCCCGAATATTTCCCTACTTGGGAAGCCTTCTTCGTGGATCGGCGTGAGAGGGCGCTTGCCAGGCACGAGGAGGACGGCCCACCTCCTCCTAACTTCAACGAGGCCGGCCGTCGGTTATGGTGGCGCGGTCGGACTCTCCAGAGCGTCATGTACTATGACACTGCTGCCGACTCTAACCCCCGTCTGCGCTACCCTCAAGTCCAGCCCACGCGCTACCCTCAAGTCCAACTCACGCGTACTCTCCAGAGGTTCAATTACGGCGACCCGGCGCGACAACGATGAATGGCGAAAGTGACGACTACACTGGCGAGTATTACAGGTGTAGGCAGGAGCATGACTGAATCACTCCAACATTCCAAAACAAGTTCGGCCGATTGTTACTTAATCTGGCCATGTATCTTAATTTTCAGTTCTTTTATGTATCTTAATTTTCAGTTCCAGTTCGGCTTTATGTAACTTACTATTAGTTGCATTCTCATTCGAGGTTTCTTGGCTTTCGGGTCAAATGACAAATGTTATGGCTAGAATCAAGACATATTTTGTGATAATATGGCCATATTGTGCATACATGTGCATCATGGCATGGCAAACAATGTTGCAAGAGGAAGTTTTCCTTTTTATCGCACCAAAAAGGCATTTTCCATTTTCCGAGCATAAATACAGACGGTTTTGTGAAGCAACCACCAAATGGCTAATTCAAAAAACCACCAACACATTTTACAAAAATACTAGACCACCTTATATGGACAATGTACCAACAGGGGGATCTGAAACCTTTCCGTCCACCTCTGGTGAAAAAGACAAATTCCTGCCGAATCGGTAGGAAGTGGGTCAGAAATGAATTACAGGTACATGATACGATGCTCATGATTTTTTACAAAAATCATTTTTAGGTTCACAATATGCTATTTTATCAAAAAAAACAATGCAAGTTGAGCGAGGCTTGGCCCCGAGCTAAGAATCATCATGCCCGTTGTTCGACAAAGTTTGTCGATGGTTCAAAACGGGGATAAAAAATAAAAAAAAGATCAAAACAGTGCGAAACCTTCGCGTGGTGTTATATTATGTGACATAGTTAGAAGGAAAAATCCAAACTTGGTATATTGATTATGTCTCAAAAAAACCTTCACAAAATGACCTATCTCATTCGAGGTTTCTTGGCTTTCGGGTCAAATGACCAATGTTATGGCTAGAATCAAGGCATAGTTTGTGATAATATGGCCATATTATGCATACATGTGCATCATGGCATGGCAAACAATGTTGCAAGAGGAAGTTTTCCTTTTTATCGCACCAAAAAGGCATTTTCCATTTTCCGAGCATAAAAAACAGACGGTTTTGTGAAGCAACCACCAAATGGCTAATTCAAAAAACCACCAACACATTTTACAAAAATATTAGACCACCTTATATGGACAATGTACCAACAGGGGGATCTGAAACCTTTCCGTCCACCTCTGGTGAAAAAGACAAATTCCTGCCGAATCGGTAGGAAGTGGGTCAGATATGAACTACAGGTACATGATACGATGCTCATAATTTTTTACAAAATTCATTTTTAGGTTCACAATATGCTATTTTATCAAAAAAATGCAAGTTGAGCGAGGCTTGGCCCCGAGCTAAGAATCATCATGCCTGTTGTTCGACAAAGTTTGTCGATAGTTTAAAACGGGGATAAAAAAATAAAAAAAGATCGAAACAGTGCGAAACCTTCGCGTGGTGTTATATTATGTGACATAGTTAGAAGGAAAAATCTCAAACTTGGTATATTGATTATGTCTCAAAAAACCTTCACAAAATGACCTATCTCATTCGAGGTTTCTTGGCTTTCGGGTCAAATGACCAATGTTATGGCTAGAATCAAGGCATAGTTTGTGATAATATGGCCATATTGTGCATACATGTGCATCATGGCATGGCAAACAATGTTGCAAGAGGAAGTTTTCCTTTTTATCGCACCAAAAAGGCATTTTCCATTTTCCGAGCATAAAAAACGGACGGTTTTGTGAAGCAACCACCAAATGGCTAATTCAAAAAACCACCAACACATTTTACAAAAATACTAGACCACCTTAGATGGACAATGTACCAACAGGGGGATCTGAAACCTTTCCGTCCACCTCTGGTGAAAAAGACAAATTCCTGCCGAATCGGTAGGAAGTGGGTCAGATATGAACTACAGGTACATGATACGATGCTCATAATTTTTTACAAAATTCATTTTTAGGTTCACAATATGCTATTTTATCAAAAAAACAATGCAACTTGAGCGAGGCTTGGTCAGATTCAAGTGTACATAAAAGATGCGGCATTTAAATATCCAATCAATTCAAAAATGTTAATACAAAAGACGCGGCATTAAAATATGATTTGCTCTAATAAAATAGGGTTAGATTCCTTTTTAGATGCTTAATATTTCTTATGTTCAAAGTTTTAGGATTTAACAATTTATTTTTGTTTGAATTGAATAATCAAAATTTATATGTAAGTGTTTTAATCATTTTGAAAATTTTCATGTAAAGTAAATATAAAATGTTGTTACATGAATGGATAGATATTATTTTTTTGAAAATTACGATATATTATTCATATTTTTCTGAGTTGAAATGAAAAAGATACCTATTTTTTGAATTAAAAATGCCCCTTTAATGCATGAAATAAATGCCCCCCCCTTTAACACCGGTTCCAGACACGAACCGGTGTTAAAGGGGCGATTATTTCGCCACACTTTCTTTAACACCGGTTCGTGGTTCGAACCGGTGTTAAAGGTATAATAAATGCTTGAACGAATTCCCCTTTAGCAACGTTTCCAGCCCCGAACCGGTGTTAAAGGGGGGTATTAAATGCGCCTTCCCCTTCCTTTCTTCCCCCAGAGCCAGATCGAACTGCCCGCCGCGCAGAGAGCAGAGAGTAGAGAGCAGGCTGCGTCCAGCCCTCCGTCGGAGCGCCGCCGTCGGAGCCTTGCCGCCCTGCGCTGCCAAGACCGCCAAGACCGCCACACGCAGAGATCAGCGCGCGTCTAGCCCTCGCCCGTCGAGCCGCCCTCGCCCTCGCCGGAGCTGGCCGCCACATGAGAGCAGAGAGCAGACGCACCGGCGCCGCGTCCAGCCCTCGCCGTACGTCGGAGCCGCCGTCGCCCACCGCCACCGCCCCCGCGCCACCGAAGCCGTCATGCTCGTGGTGAAACTTTGTTACTTTTTTTCATGTCTTTGTTACTTATTTGTAGTGAAACTTTGTTACTTATTTGTAGTGAAACTTTGTTATTTTTTTACATCTCTTTGTTACTTATTTGTAGTGAAACTTTGTAGAAAGAAATGAATAGACTTTGAATCAATACGATTAGAAATAGAGAAATAAACCATGGGCATATATTTATCTCAAATACTACATTTGTACTCCATCCGTCCACAAATATTGACCATCATTTGGTGAACAATGTGGGGAATATGTGTGATGTATAAAAGATATAGTCGTGTATTCATATTTGAGTAAAGTTTCTGATGTTGTAACATCGATAATATTGTTTACTTAGTGTTGGTGGTGAACTTGATGGTCAAAATCGGAAAACTCGAAACTAAGATGGCATGTAATTATGGAGGGAGTAGTAGTATAGATAGGATGTCAAGCGGGGCGGGTTCGCAGTCAACATAGTTTCACCGGCTAATATAAATTGTACTACATGCATAGATTAAAACTTGTATACAAATTGGACTGCGTGTAGGTGTAGCTGTCTGAGACTAAATAATTGTCCGCAAACCCACCCCACTTGTATACAAACTTGCATCCTGCCAACGTTACCCTCTTGGGGGTGTCGTTGTGGAGCTCTGACTCATCCTGATTAGGGTTTGGACCCCTCGGAACTCGTTTAAAATGATCAAGCATCCTTAGGGTTTTAATTTCATTTGTCTATTTATTTGTGTATTTTTGTATGAATAATATGTATATTTGTGTATGAATCCAAGTCCACTTGAATGTTTACACTCTTACTCTAGATAATATTATTGTTTTAGAAACTATGGATCCACTTAGTAGAAACCTTGAAGAAGAAGAAATAATGGAGAACATTATTGATGAGGACACCTCACAATATCTTAACTTGGAGGGACATGATGACAGCTCAAGTAGTCATGGAGAAGATGAAGACTCCGGTGAACGCAATTTAGTGATTACAAAGTCCGGCGAGGTATATGCATTGATTAAGACTCTGCTGACTTCCACCAACAATCTTCTTCTACATGTATTAATTAATGCTTCTTTCTTCTTTTAGCCCTCTGGATCGACCAGCCAACAACCATTCTTCTACGAAAAAGAGCAAGCGAGGCGCGAGCCATCGGTTGAAAGATCGTGCAAAGTTCACGATCAAAGCAGTCCGTGTTGATGGCAGGCCGATGGAGCCCGAGAAGGCCACAGACAAATTTGTACGTCAGGCTGGAGTTCTTGTTAGGGACCAAATCCCAATCATAATTGAAAATTGTAATAAGCCAAAGAAGGGCGACGGTACCTTTGTCGATGAAAGATCCAAAGAAACGCTTTGGAATTCATTGTTGGTAAATTTCACCCTTCCGACAGAGGAGGATGAAAACAACCCGGTTATAAAGGAAAAGGTCAAAGAGTGGACTCTAAAGAAGATGGCTGACGCTTTCCTCAACTGGAAGACAAAATTGAACAAATTTGTCAAAGCTCGCGAGACTCCATATTTCGAAGACGCATATTATGCGAAGATAAGACCTCACTGGCCCGAATTTGTGACATATAAAAAAGTGCTATAGCTAAAAAGAGGTCAGAAACCAATACGCTTAATGCCAAGAAGAAGGAATATCACCAGAGGACGGGGTCAGGTGGCTACATATCTCAGAGGCCTAAGTGGGAGGAAGTTGAGAAGGCCCTGCGCGCTAGAGGGATCACACCCCAGACAGATGGGTGGGACCTACGTGCAAAGACTTGGTTCTACGGAATCGGGGCAAGGTTGGACCCAGAAACAGGATTGTGTATCTTCCCAACCCTACTTGCCAAACCCGTCACTGAACTCATCACGGCATATGAGGAAACATCCGCCAGGACCTTCCATCCCGACAGAGAGAATGACCAGCTCACACGCGCCATTGGTAAAAAAGAACACCCTGGACATGCACGAGGCACAGGGGGTATGACGTGGAAGGATGGGTTTGCCGAGTGGAGCGACTCTTACAGATGGCGCGGCAGAAAAGAAAAAGAGCGTACAGGGCGGATGACACATATAGAACATGCACTTGCGGCGCTGCAGGCGCAAGTGAATGCACAACAGAGCCATCAAGCTACCGGCCCATCTCAGCGGCACGAAGATCCTGCATTGGAAGCTGTCGGCGGCCCAGACTCTGCGCGGAAAAGTAGCGTGGTTTCCACGGAGAACGTGCAGCCCACGCTTGAAATGGCGGGTCCTCGATACCCCGTGGATGAGATCACGGAGAGCGAACACGCTGAGCTGCATGTGATATTAATGGGCTTATCCATTAAGGTGGCTGTCGGCTATGCCTTACCTCTTGTAGCTGGTGGAACTTACCACTGCCAACCGATTCCAGATGGCTATGCTATTGTCGGGGTGGATGAGGTTGTGAAGGAATATGAGGAAGCACAACTTGACCATGCTACAGGTGAAGGGGAAACTCAACTCAAATTTGCAGTGAAAATAACCATTCTTTGGAAGAAGGAACACATCGTGCTTCCAAATTGGAGGCCACTGGAACCCCCGCCGTCTCCGCAGCGTCAGCAGTCTGAGTCGCTTCAGCTATCTCCTGCGCGACAGCCATCTCCGGCGCTTCAGCCATCTCCTGCGCGCCAGCTATCTCCGGCCCGTCAGCCATCTCCTCAGCGTAAGCGGAAGAGCACTGCCACAAAGAGCATCACTAGCACTGCCACAAAGAAATCCGCAGGAAACCGTACGCCAAAGAGTTCAAAAAACTACGTCCCGTAGCCTTCCGCCAAGCCATTGCCGGTTTTACCGTGGAATCGCAGCGACGAGGAGACCAATAGGATCTCGGAAGAAGAGGTCAAGAAATTCTTTGCACCTAGACGGGCCGAGCCAAAGGAGAAAATAGATCCGGCGGTGGTGGAGAAGTTTTACAAAAATCTTTTGAAACCTGAAACCCCACTTGTGCTGGACTACGAGCGCCAGATTTTGAAGGCGGATGCAAGGTGCCGTAGGGATACTGAAAGTAGCAGTCGTGAGGCACCCCAGAAAACAGTTCCCATGCTCGGAGAGCAGGAAAACCAATCATGCGCCCCGCTCCAAATGTTTGACACACGGGACACTCCTCCCGTAAATGATTACGAGGCAGAGCTACAAAGAAAGGCCAATGAGATGGGGATGAGTTACATTGCATACTTGAACATCATGGGAGACAACTTGCCCAAATGCGCCAACCCCATACAGCCATGGAAGTATGGGAAGAATCTCATCAAGAAAGAGGAGCTCAAGAATCTACCAACAACGATGCGAAAATTGCACAAGTGGTACCTTGATTTCTGCAAGACGAGAAAGGAAGAATGTATCATGGCGCATATAAGAGATGAGATTTTCTTCTGCGGAGACGACGGGATCGACTTCAACATTCAAGACTTGCATTTTCTATTCAATCAGAAGGAACTCGACAAATCTGCCATTAGCCTTTATTGTGTGTAAGTACTATTTCTGTAATTTATATCTCATCTCATTCACTTCATTAATTGCATGTATATATATATGCTCACCATATATGTATATACTATTATGCAGGAAAAAGGTTATGGAATGCAGGAAAGGAGGCCCTTTTGACATTGGGTTCGTTGACCCAAATAGAGTTTATGAAGAAGTGGTAAGAACCAAACCTGGGCAAACAGAAGATTACTTGCTAAGGTCTTTACTGAGACAACAAACCAAAAGGGAAATACTATTGCCTTACAACTTCTCGTGAGTACTGTTACCCTCTCTCTTGTACACATTCTATTTCGGCTTACTCGATGTTAAGTGTAACTGATGATGAGTTATGCGTGCGTAGGTTCCACTTTATTCTGCTAGTCATTCAACTCGACTCAGGAAAAGTCCTTGTCATGGACTCGTTACGAAAAGAAAAAGAGATATGGGCAGACTTTAGAGAGATGCTCCAGAGGTAATTTCAATCATATTATCGCACTAGATCGGCAACTTTCGTGACAACAAGTAATTAATTACTCATTTATCCATTTTCTTTGCCGGACAGGGTTTGGAAAAGGTTCACGGGCAGGGCCGTGGATGAATGGTCATAAGAACTAAAATTTGTAGACCAAAATGTAAGTAATACTATCTAGCTAGGTCTGCGTATCTCTTTGATTCTGCTTCCAATTCCATTATATCATGCTTTATTGATTATTATTTTGATTGAACTCTCAATTCTCGTAAAGTGCGCGCATCAGGGACACGGCAATAACTTATGTGGGTACTATGTTTGCGAGTTCATTTGCAATACGATATGTGCGACGGGCCAAGCCGCACTAGAACAACTTAAAGTAAGTAAACAAAGTCCACAACATTATTTTATTACCATCAATTGTGTTGAGTTTTATTCTTATATATATATATATATTGACGGCCCATTCTTCATATATATTCAGATCGAACGGATGCGGGACCAACTCCTACCATTTGAACGCATACGAGCAATTCAAGAGGAATTGGCGGGGTTCATACTTGATGAGGTCGTCACGCCTGGCGGAGAACTCTTTAGATATCCACCAAAATGAACGATGACGATGTATGTGTCGATGACGATGTATGTGCCGATGACGATGTTTGTGTATAATAATAGTTGCTTAATTATTCATGTACTTGTATGTACCGATGACGATGTATGTGTATACCGCTCCCGATCGATTCCCCCTCCCCCCCCCTCCCGCAGAAATACGCCCAGAACAGGGCAGAGGCAGAACTCTGCCGTGGTAGAGATTTAGGCCGTTTTCCTGCTGCGACAGAACGTTCTTGTTACCTTGATCTTGCGAGAACTCTCAAACCATTGGATGTAATATGAATGTGGGCGTTGTCTTGTTGGAAGCGCAAGCTTCTCTACCATGTCAACACTGGCCAGATTATTACAACTCCCTCCATCAATGATGATCCGTATAGCTCTTTCCTTGACAACACCACGTGTTTGGAACAGGTTGTGGCGTTGATCTTGCTCAGATTTGCTCAATTGCACACTCAACACACGTTGTGTAATTAAGCTCTTGTATTGATCAGCAGCTTCAGCTCCCATTACCTCTGTCTCTTCATCAGCATCAGAATTGTCTCCATCTCGAGCAGAAATAAGGGCTAGTGTATCTTCATCGAAGTCACTCGCTGAATCGTATTGACCATCTTCTCGCACCATCATCACACGTTGTGTTGTGCACTGTCTCTCAATATGACCAAAACCCCAGCACTTGCGGCATTGTATATCCTTTGTCTTACCCGTGGAAGCCATAGAAGATGCACTACGAGCAGGAGCATTGGATGATGGTGGAGGAGCAGCTGGAAATCTTGTGGTGGCCTTGGATGTGAACTCTGCCGCGGCAGGAAAACGGCATAAATCTCTGCCGCGGCAGAAGAACCTTTAACACCGGGGGGGGGGGGGAGCTGAGGACCGGTGTTAAAGGGCCCCCTCTAACACCGAACCCTCAACAGCGGTTGTAGAACCGCTGTTAGCGGGCCCTCCCAACCGGAGTTAAGGGGGGGAGGGTCTGCACTAGTGTAAGCTTGACAAAGATATCAGAAGTGGTTGTATCTTTATTTTCAAATGCTTGGTCATCGCGTACTTCTTTTTTGTCTCATATGCAGGAGAGGAGTTGTAAGGAGTGGGATGATAGGCACACACATGTTCAGGGAAAGTGAGGATTTATGGAAGACATCTAGCGCTACTTTGTTAGCCGGAATAAATAGGGAATTGGAAGATGAGAAGCTCACATGCGGCTTAAATCAACCATTCTCGCTAGTCACCACTCACCAGTCACCAGTTAACGTATAGAGAAAATTGTCAATTAAAGAAGGGAGGCCCTCTAGAACTACATTGAGGTTAGTAATTAGCAGATGAAAGGGTAAACACGTTAGAAAACTGAAAGTATAATAAAAATAAAGTGATGAAACCATCAGGTCTCGAGTACGACAAATACACGAGCATGACTGATGTTTAAGATCCGTTTTTTACAATTCTGTCTTGACGTGTCTAAAGATATTTATTGTTTTCTTTACCATATATAGTTTTATGTGAAACATTTAGGAAATTCAAATGAGCATTTACTGAACTCACTGAACTGGTAGCAAGATCTGGTAGAAGGATCACTAATCACAAGAATCTGAGAAATTTAGTTAAGCATAGCACTAGCAGAACCAAGATGAAACCTGATAGTTTAAAACCACTACTTTGCTTCCAGACCCTAATCTTTACAGCTAGACTCTTAGTATCTCCAAGGATTCAAATTAACATCATGGGTACACATGTATAATTAGTAGAGGACCTGAGAAAGTGAAATAAGACCACAAAGATAAAATTGGAGGGAACATATATATATATATATATATATATATATATATATATATATATATATATATATATATATTATATATATAGAGAGAGAGAGAGAAATGAAGCTGAAAATGAGGAGCTAAAAATAAATTGCACAACATAATTATATACAAAAGTATATTTGTTTGAAAACCCGCAAGATAAAATATAGACAACCGTGACAAACTTCAATTGGTCAAGCTTCATCCGTAATAAAGACAGTCTAGTGTGAGTATAAAATATAGACAACTGTGACTATATATATATATATATATATATATATATATATATATATATATAGAGAGAGAGAGAGAGAGAGAGAGAGAGAGAGAGAGAGAGAGAGAGAGAGAGAGAGAGAGAGAGAGAGAAATGAAGCTGAAAATGAGGAGCTAAAAATAAATTGCACAACATAATTATATACAAAAGTATATTTGTTTGAAAACCCGCAAGATAAAATATAGACAACCGTGACAAACTTCAATTGGTCAAGCTTCATCCATAATAAAGACAGTCTAGTGTGAGTACATGCAATAACCTTTTTCACGCTAGGCTTCAGATAATTTTGAGAACTTAACTGAATTTACTTATATTAAGTATTTTCACCTTGTTACCTCAATCCAAGAAGTGCGGAGCTGAAAACATACCATGTCATATCTCTTTAATCTTCTCTCAAGCGAAGGTTGGTCTTGCCGATTCTCATTCAACAAGCAATAATGTCTGACAACCAATGTTCTGATTAGCTTGGTTCTATGCATCTAATATGAATATGAATATGAATAGTGGCAGAATCGCTAGAACATCTTTCTTATTGCTAGCTAATGTACGTCCTAGCACTTAGGAGGCTTGTACCTAGTCTATGCAAAAATGGCATTTCTTTTGCAACCAACTGTTTTGCTAATCTAAATATGCTATCAACAGAGGTGTCCTATGTTGGTGATTGCTATCCATCCTAAAGCTGTGATAATCCATGGACAAATAAGAATGTCATCTAAAACACTCGAGCACCTTGCTCGACCGATGCATGATGCCATAAAGGCAAGAGACAGTCGACATCGTATTCGTGAAACTTACCTGCTTGATGCACGTTAAAAGAATGTGCATAACCTAGATAAGACAAACTCGATCAAGCTGAACCAACAATGGTGAGACGAAGGAGGAGAGGTGGGCTGCAAACCTAGACTACCGCGACAGAGGCGCCGGGGGCAGGAACCCGACATAGGTGCTTCTCAAGCGGGATGTGTTCACGGCCATAGCACACCACGCATCACTACACCAGTGTCAAACATTTGAGCTCTGCTTTCATGTGAGGAATAAGCAGTGAAGTTTGAACCGAAAAAATTTGCACTCTCTAAACTGCAAGCACGCATGTCTCAAGAAGTAAATGCAAATGGTCCTTGAAATAAAATATTGTGATAATTTCATCACTGGAACATATCGTAGATACACCATCCATATATGGATTGGATTTTAGAACATGCCTCCTTCTCCTAGTGATATAGATTCCAAATGGCAATCCAAATTGGGCAGCGGTCATTCTCAGAATAGTTTTAGATTAGTAAGCTTGCACGTGCCATGCACGTTTCCATGATCAAACTCTTTTTCTGAAATCTTAAGTCTCAGTTTAAATTACATTGTATGTGTGATATGTTTACATGTATATATTAATTCAAGTGAAAAGAAAAGAATTAGAAAGTAATAGTCCATTCATAAATATAACACGTTTGGAAAGTTCATAAATTCCCAAAACTCTTATATTTAGAAACAAAGGTAGCATGTCTTAGTTCGGTTGCCAATGAGTATGTTGGAATGGAAAACACCAGTGAGGAATCAACCATATGATCTATGTATGCTCATGTATGAAAAGCAAAATAAAAATCAGCAGAATCTCCCCTACATACGATAACCAAGTTCAGCAACCTAACATTCCAAGAATATGATTGATTAATCTGGTTAATCAATTCCAAAAAATCCGTGCGTCCAAGCCTACTCCCCTAACACATAATATTGTCAGATTCCAAATGGCAATCCAAATTGGGCAGCGGTCATTCTCAGAATAGTTTTAGATTGAAACGATGTTGCTTATAATCCATGCATAAAAGATCTCTAAATTAACATCTTGATCAATAGGATATCACAAACTAACATTGTGCATGCCAAGATTCTAAACATGGTTAGGTAAACAAAAGGCAAGCAATAAACATATGGCCACAACACCAAAAATAAAGGAATAAATAAAACAAAAACATGGGAAGAAGAAATCAAGGAGACTAAGACCTCACCGTGGCTTCAGAACTTCAATTTGGCCATAGTTGGGGAATCACATCGCTGAGAGAGATGAAGCAAGGGAAACCACCACCAAACCCTAAGCAGCTGCACCATGGGGCCAAGGGATCGGACAGTTTGATCAGGGGATCGCACAAAATTAAACCAAATCAGAGAAGAAGGGGAACTCATCACCTAGGGCTTTTGACCGTATTTCTAGCCATAGCAAACTGACCACATGCTGTAGCCACCATCCCCGACCTCATTCTCGCCGCACGACCGCTACCGTGCTAGAGTTTGCAGCCGCCACCGCCTGATTTAGTTTGGAGAGAGGGGGAAGAGAGATGGGCATGGCCAGGTGGTCTCATCCGGTCGATGGTATCCTAGATCGAGGCGGAGGTCGAGGCAAGGGCACTGGGAGGCACGACAACGGCTTGGTGGAGGGCTGGTGACGCTGGCCCATGAAGGGGAGGAAGAGAGGTGGACGCCCGACTGAAAGGATACGGATGTCGCCTAGAGGGGTGGTGAATAGGCGATTAAAACTTTTCCTAGAGTGGCTCAACAAAGGCGGAATAAAACTAGTATTTACTTTGTTAAGCACAACCTAGAACAACTAAGGTTCACCTATGTGTACCAACAACTTATGCTAAGCAATACAAGCAACAAAGTGATAGCAAGATATATATTACTTCAAGCACGAAGGATATCACAATGTAAAGTGCATAAATAAAGAGCTCGGGTATAGAGATAACCGAGGCACGCGTGGACACCGATATTTTACCGAGTTCCTCCCAACATGGAGTACATCTCGTTTGGAGAGGGTGGTATCAAACCACCAACGCCACAAAAAGGCCTACCTTATTCTCCGGTGAATCTCACCCCAATGGGATCGATCCACGCTTCCACTATCGGTGCACTTGTCGGTGGCAACCGGAACCTCTCACAAGGTTGGGGCACTTCTCCACAACTTAATTGGAGGCTCCCAACAAATGCCAAAAAAAGCCACAATGCCACCAAGGCCACAAAACCGTCTAGGGTTCCAAGAACCCAAGAGGGACAAGCTCCAATGAGCAACTCAAACCAAATCCTCCGAGGAGAACTCAAACCGATGCACCAAATGCAAATGGCAAGAACACCACAAAGATGTTCAAATCCCTCACTCTCAAGTTCCAACAAAGCTACTAAAGCTATTGGGGAAACAAGAGAGGAGGAATCAAAGAGAGACACAAAATTCCCCAAAATCTAGATCCCTAGAGATGCACTCGCAAAGAGATGAATCGGTTAGGTCAAAACGCGGATCTAGATCTCCTCTATATTCCTCTCAAATATTGGCATGAATCATTGGAGAGAAATTATAGAATCAAGCTCAAGAGGGAATAAGAGTATGGGGCAAAGCTTGAGCAAGAAAAGAGAGAAGAGACCACCCTAAACAAAATAGACAAAAGGCTTAAATAGGTCTAGGAAAAATATGGCCATTGGGACGATTTTCATGAAAGGTCTGGTAGTACCGGATTGGGCCGGTACTATCGGACCCAAAAAAATAGTACAGCAGCGAGCGAGCCAGGGAGAGAAAGCAGCAGCAGCAGGTGGTCAACGCGGGGCCACCAAGCAGGAGCGGGGCCCGTGCGGTGCAGGCAAAGCATGCACGCAGTAGCAGGTAGCAACGCATGCGGCAGCTAATGGCGCATGCGATGCCGCATGGGGCAGTCGGCGGCAGCCAGCAGAAGCCGTGGCGAGCGGCAGCAGCGGGCTGCAGGACAGTGAGGCCCAAGCGGGCAGGGGCGCGCGGGACCTGTGCCCGGTCAGCGCTGGGCGGGACGCGCGGGATCGGACGCTTGCACGCGTGCGAGGCGGGCGCGGTGGCAAGTGCGAGCTGGGCCAGGGAGCAAGATTTGGATCTGGATCTGGGAAAAGAAACTGGGCCGACGGGTACTACCGGCCCACCCGGGCGGTACTACCGGGCCGTCCGGTAGTACCGGATTTAGGTACCCAGCGAGACAGAAAGAAAACGGTCCGTTCTCAGGGGCGGACGGTAGTACCGGCCCGCCCGGGCAGTACTACCGCTCGGCCCGGAAAACAGATTGACGGGCAAATATTCAAACAACAATAACTTTTGACTGGAAGCTCCGATTGACCCAATTCCAATTGCGTTGGATAGAGGACGACAAGGGCTTTCCAATAAAAGGTGGAAATATTGGTTATCACCAAGTGAGAAAATATCAAGTAGAATAATGTGAGATACCTCACTTGGTGAGAAACCAAAAAGCCACATAAATCATAATCGCAACAAGATACAAACAGAAGATCCGATTTTGATGAACAATAACTTGTTATGGAGATTAACACAAGCTCTATATCCTCACATGGGTAAGACCAAATAACAACCAAATACGATGATGCAAGTATGTAAAGGTTTGAGCTCTCTCCGAATGATCTGACCGAATTACTCATAAGAGAGCCCCTCTTGATAGTACGGCTATCTATCCTAAACCCGGTCTCTTACTAACAATATGAGACTGGCAAAAGGGAAAACCTATCAAGATTATACCTTGGCCTTGAGAATTCCACTTGAGCTCGATGTAGACGATCTTGCCCTTCTCAAGATGTAACTCCTTTCTTGATCCCTCATCATCGATCCATGATCACCGAGGATGGTAAGCCACAAACATGATATCTTCTATATATGGCGCATTTTGAGCTTGCACAACACATATTCTTCTCATTTCATCGACCTTGAAGCCACCACATGCTCCAAGTGATGCCAATGGACAAATCCTACAAGTATAACTTAATACACACATTAGTCCATAAAGATTATCATTAATTACCAAAACCACACATGGGGGCACATATTATATTTCAATCTCCCCCATTTTGGAAATTGATGGCAATCCCTTTAAGAGGGTTTATATAAGGAATATTAATGAATAAAATGGTAATACCAATATCAAATGCTACAAAAAGTATGTGATATTGGTACCACCACTATATAGAGCAAACTCCCCCATAATCTATGCGTGTGTGATGAACTTGAATTTCATTGCATATATTGCTAATCATTATCATTGGTGTAGTTTCCTCTATATATACCACATGCTAAGCAACAACAAATATGCAATAGCATGAGAGGCAAATGCACAAGAACAAACTCAATGCATAAACCAACTTCCCTTAAACCCTCTAAAACTTCTCCCCCATTGGCATCGATTGCCGAAATGGGTGACAAGTTCTAGAAGGCAAATATAGTAATAATTCCTCCAAAGGTGTGCCTTCGCACATATCCAATGATGAATACTTGGGAGGGAGTAGAACTATATCGAGGATCCGAAGATTGCCAAAATAAAGTCAAATGATGCAAGCAATTTACAAGATCCGACAAACCAAATGAAAACAACGAATGAGTCCAAATGGAAACAACAAGATGTTATGATATGAGCAAAAGAGTGCTTCAAATAACAAATAGAGAAGCTCCCCGAGATTTGGTGCATAATTAAAAATAAATGCATTAGAATACATAGTGCACAAATATGGAATCATCGCTCCCCCATAAGCATTTAAAACACACTAAATGAAAGATCAAACAAATGCTTAAATAAAATAGAGAAGCTCCCCAAGATTTGTGCACACTTTAGAATGTTGTACTTCAATACAAAAGTTCACAAATATGGAATCCTCACTCCTCCATAAACATTAAAGGCACAATAAATGAGAAAGGAGACAAATGAGCATTATTAAATGAATTAGATGAGCTCCCCAAAGATAATGCACCAATTATGATAATTGTAATTGGGAACAAGGTGCATAATCACGGAATCCTCACTCATCCAAATTCATTTAACAATACAAGGCATGAGAGAACAAGTATGAGTGTCCGAAGATGCAAAAAAGAGGAACAATCACTCATAGGCAAATAAATTTGGAAGCCACCAAAAAAGGAATAAAAGGTGGTATCCAAGGAATAAAATCTCAACTAAAGTTATCTTATCATATGTGTATATGTTTCTAAGTGGATAATATCACAAAGACATAGGCCCATAAAGAAACAAGCACACACAAAGAAGATATACAATAAATCACATAAAAGGCTAAAATTAAGTCATAACATATATCAATAAGATTTTTGCTTCAAAGCATGCCCAAAGGCTCAAATATATCTTATTGTGCATTAATGAACTTCAAACACCAACACACTACATATATTACAACTATCACCAAGGGAAAAGGAGAAAGTTGAAATATATGGAGAAAAGCAACAAGTATCACATAGAGAAATCAACTAGCAAAATCTCACTATTGCACATGAGAGAAGTTGAGGAAACGAAGGACAATAAACTTGCTAGATTGACATATTTGGGATTGGTGGATCGTATGCATGATTTTGTATAGTCCCAATTATATTTACTCATCTCAACTTATACACATTTACAATAGGGAGTTCTCTTAAAACCATGCCTAGAACTACAACAATTATAAATACATGAATTCATGCTAGAAGGCAACCGACAAACGGTTGGAATCAAGATATATGAGAATGAGAAAGAGATACTTGTTATCGAGATATAATTGGTAGGATGTAGAGGATATGAATTCATTGATCATCCTATAGCTTGCCTCAAATTTTCATGTATGCACCACTTCTTCAAAATTGAGAGACAAGCATACAATATATCTCCAATGCACCTAAAACACAATTAAGTACAAAATGGTCCCAAACTTATTGGGTCCAAAGTAGTTAGTGCAACTACAATACATAGGTGAGACTCCACATAATTATGTGCATATTGATATGAAATTGAATTTCATGCACAACTTAGCCGATGGGAATTGGTGGAGTTTCCCTTATATATTGGATTAAAGAAAGCAAGCATGCCATAATATAAATATATAGTAAATATGCATGCATAAAGCTTTCAAGAACCAAAAAGGAGATACAATTTGAACAAAAACACCAAGTAAATCGAGATTGCACACACAAGAGTGTGACATGACAAACGATGTCCAAATTGTATCAAAGAGTCAATTCAACACATGAAAGATCACAAGTTCAACAAATGAACTAGGCTAAAACCAAAAGAGCAAAAGATAGATAGAAATAAAAATGCTCAAGGATTTATCTCATTCTAAAATGGTCAAATCATGAAACAACGAATGAGACAAAACCAACTCCCAAAAAGAGCAAGGTTCCAATAAGAAACCAAACCCCCCCCCCCCCAACTTCTCATGATGGCACAAAGTAACAAAACAAAAAGATTGAGGTTCCAAGCACAAAAAAACCCGATATGGATCAAAACAAAGAAGCATAAATACGAGTGTTCTAAATAATATAGGATAGCTCCCCCATGGATAGTGCATTATGTAGGATTTTCCTTTTGAATGCAAAATGCACATAAATGGGATCATCACTACTACCTACATTAAATAAAACACAAGAGGATACCAATAAAATAAGAAGATCCAAAAAGTAGCAAGGAATACATGGAAGCACACAAAAAATTTACTTGGCCAAAGATAGGACAATGTTAAGCAAAGGCCAAAGTGAATATGATCAACAAATTCTACCATAAATTACTCATTGTCCAAGGATAAGAAATATTGGGAATAATTTTCCCAAGGTAGCTTGCATAGATATCCAAGATCATAGTCACAACAAGAAGCATATACTAAATATAAGATTTGAGCATGATACTTCGAACAAGATTTCTTGGTAGCTTCCAATAGTCACACAATCACTAGTTATTAGAGTAACTTGAAGCAAATGGTTTCCATGATGATATAGAGACCTAAATATGACGAAACACATACCAAGAAACACTCTCATATACAAGATCCAAGATATGATCAATAAAGGCATTCACGCAAATTGGAACTTGTATGAGCAAATGTTTCACATAGGTGCTAGATAATTATCAATATCAATTCTAAGTGACACAACCTCGAATATTCACATTTTCTAGGATTTTAATATGCACTAAGCATATTACTCCCCCATAATGTGATACTACCATAAAACCAATACGAGTCAAAATGATACAAATAGAGATAATTAATGGACATTATAAAATTAAATTTCTCATGAGAATTATACCACATAGAGACTAGACAATAATCCAATATAAATGCTAGGTGGTATTCCTCATGTACACACATTTTTAGGATTGTGGAATGCCTAAGCATAACACTCCCCCAAAATGGGATAATCCATTAATCTCTCACAAGAGCCAAATAAGATACCACATATAACCAAGTAAGGCTCAAACACAAGAAACATACATACATGGTGTGCCACCTAATCATACACAAATAATCTTGATTTCAATATAATTAAGTGGATAGCACAACATGTACAAAAACATGGAAGATTCAAAAACAACACATGCACAAGAGGGCGAGTAACTTCCAATGTAAAGAGTTTAGCATATGTTACCGCAAGGAGGAACATTGGAAATATAATATAATCATGATAATACAAATGGCTTAGCTTGACAATAATAATTGACGAAGATCCCTCAATTCTTCATAATGTAACCAAGTCTCCAATGCCCTCCAAAACACACCTATTGATCAAGTTTTGGCTTGTTGGTCCCCAACCAATTTGGGTCCTAAGAAGTTAGTCACAATAGGCTTGGCAACCCAAATGGATCTTTTCTTGACACCACATTGGGAACCAAAAAATTTGGCAAACACATTGCCAACCTCATCCTTACAAAGAGAATAAGCATCATCAATAATGATAGGGTTGGATGAGGAGATACCGATAGTGCATGAGGAAGAAATATGCCCCTTCTCACGGCATATGTAGCAATTTCTACTCTTGCCATCTTTATTCTTAGGTGAAGCCACAACTCGAGGAAGATCTCGAGTAGTCCTCTTAGGAAGAGGCCCATTAATTACTTGAGGTGGATCTTGAGGCCGCTTCCCTTGTTGCTTCACACTAAGAGGCTTTTTCTTCAATGGAAAGATCTAACATGGTGCCCTTCTTCCTTGCACTTGAAGCAAACAATGTTGGCCGGATTCTTGACTTGATCTTGGCCATTCTTCTTGTTGTCCTTGTGCTTCAACTTGATAGTGGACTTGTTCTTGATATTGGAGTTGAATCCAAGCCCACTCTTGTCATTGGGGGATTTTTGCACACTCAAGATTTTGTTGAGTGCGGCCTTCCCTTGATGAACCTTTTTCAAGTCATTCTTCAAAGAAGTGACTTGAGCCTTGAGCTCTTTGATTTCCTCTATATGGTTAGTTTCAACAAAAGTACTAGAGGAAGTAGATGCTACATTGTTAGAGCAACAAGGCATGGAATGTAATTCATCACGAGATATAGCATGGTTGTGAGAGGATGAATTACAAGGACTAGAACATGGCAATATAACATTTGAAGTAGATATAGTGCTAATGTCCACATGAGGCCCACTAGATGTTACCTTTGACACGATGGCCTCATGAGCTAACTTTAGCCTACCATGGGAGACTAGAAGATCCTCATGCGAGGTCAAGATCTTAACATGACTTTCTTCTAATTTCCCATAGTTGCTAGTTAGCAAAGCAAGTTGAGCCTTTAGCTCAACATTCTCCTTCAAAATAGATGCTTCACAAGAAATAGAGTTAGTAGCACAAGCATCATTATTATTAGCAAGAGGTGAGGGCAACTTGTCAAGATCTTTTAAATATGAAGCTTTAAGTTGCTCATGTGACTCGGTGAGTTTGATGAGCTCCCTCTTAGCGACCCGAGAGCCATTTTCGAGGTGCTTAAAATCCTCAAGAAGTTTAGCATAAGCAACTTCAAGTTCACCATTTTTAATCTTGAAGGAGTTAGCCACCGTAAGTTCTCTATCATGGTATTCCTTTACTCTAGATAATTCTAGAGTAAAAGTCTCCTCAAGAGATTCTTTGGTGGTTTGTTCTTCTTCAAGGGAGTCCTTTAGTTGTGCAACTTCATTAGCATACTCACGCTCAAGTGCAAACTTTTCATCAATTAAGTTTTCTTGATCCTCAATAAGATCATTGCCTTTTATGGCACAATTCAAGATTTCAAGAAAGTTGGAGGAAGCAATTTTATTTTTGAAGAGAGCGCTATAGACAACCTCTCCCATTTTCTTAATAGAGGTAATATCATACTTACCTCTATAATCATCATTATCATTCTCAACCTCATCATCATCATGAGATACAATGGAATTAAAAGAGGTTACCTTTGTTCCCTTAGCCATAAGGCACATGTGAGAACCGGAGGAAGGTGATGATGAGATTGCACTTGTAGCTCTCTTCAAGACCTTGTCTTGGCCCATAGAATCTTCATTTTCCTCTACATGGTTAGCAACACAAGCACTAGAGGAAATAGAAGCATTTTTATCATGGCAACAAGACAACATGAGCATATCATCATGAGATTTATTCAAGTCATTTCTACATGATATGCAAGGACTATTAACACAAGCATGTGAGGAATTTTGAGTGCTAGAAGTGTTAAGGTCCAAAGATAGATCATTTCAACTAGATAGATATGAGGGATTACAAATAGTGAACACACTATCCATATTGCAATTTCTATCACCACTCACCATATCATTACCTTGTGAAAAGTCACATGTTGGTGAAGTGGTAGAGGATGAGAAATCATCTCGACCGGAAGTGGAAGCAACACAATCATCCTCAATAATGTTGGACATAACATACTTATCTTGAAGTTTTGTCCATAACTCATGAGCGCTCCAAAAAGGAATGATTGAAGATGTAACTACATAGCTCAAGGCATTAACAAGCACATTAGAAGCTTGAGCATCGAGATATAAGTTTTTCTCATCCTCACTAGATAGATTTTTGAAATCCATTGGAGGAGAAAAACCTATATCTACAATACACTCCAAATTTGGGTCCATGTCCCGAAAATGAATGAGTATGCGATTTTTCCATATATCATAATTTGTGCCATCGAATATGAACATATCATTGTGCACTAATCCTCTAGCCGACATCTTTACTCTCAAGGCGGTGAAGCCTAAAATGAGAGACCGGGCTCTGATACCAATTGAAAGGATACGGATGTCGCCTAGAGGGGGGTGAATAGGCGATTAAAACTTTTCCTAGAGTGGCTCAACAAAGGCGGAATAAAACTAGTGTTTACTTTGTTAAGCACAACCTAGAACAACTAAGGTTCACCTATGTGCACCAATAACTTATGCTAAGCAATACAAGCAATAAAGTGATAGCAAGATATATATTACTTCAAGCACGAAGGCTATCACAATGTAAAGTGCATAAGTAAAGAGCTCGGGTATAGAGATAACCGAGGCACGCGTGGACACCGATATATTACCGAGTTCCTCCCAACATGGAGTACGTCTCGTTTGGAGAGGGGGTGGTATCAAACCACCAACGCCACAAAAAGGCCTCCCTTATTCTCCGGTGAATCTCACCCCAACGGGATCGATCCACGCTTCCACTATCGGTGCACTTGTCGGTGGCAACCGGAACCTCTCACAAGGTTGGGGCACTTCTCCACAACTTAATTGGAGGCTCCCAACAAATGCCACAAAAGGCCGCAATGCCACCAAGGCCACAAAACCGTCTAGGGTTCCAAGAACCTAAGAGGGACAAGCTCCAATGAGCAACTCAAACCACCCTCCGAGGAGAACTCAAACCGATGCACCAATGGCAAGAACACCACAAAGATGTTCAAGTACCTCACTCTCAAGTTCCAACAAAGCTACTAAAGCTATTGGGGGAACAAGAGAGGATGAATCAAAGAGAGACACAAAATCCCCCAAAATCTAGATCCCTAAAGATGCACTCACAAAGAGATGAATCGGTTAGGTCAAAACGCGGATCTAGATCTTCTCTATATTCCTCTCAAATATTGGCATGAATCATTGGAGAGAAATCATATAATCAAGCTCAAGAGGGAATAAGAGTATGGGGCAAAGCTTGAGCAAGAAAAGAGAGAAGAGACCACCCTAAAAAAATAGACAAAAGGCTTAAATAGGGCTAGGCAAAATATGGCCGTTGGGACAATTTTCCTGAATGGTCCGGTAATATCGGATTGGGCCGGTACTACCGGACCCAAAAAACCAGTACAGCAGCGAGCGAGCCAGGGAGAGAAAGCAGCAGCAGCAGGTGGTCAACGCGGGGCCACCAAGCAGCAGCTGGCAGGCAGAGTGAGCAGGCTGCGACAGCATGTAGCAACAGCAGCTAGCAACGCATGTGGCATGACAGCCAGCGGCAAGGCTGAGCAACAGCCGAGGCAGCAGAGGAGGGCGTGAGCAGTCGTGGCGGCTGCAGGATAGCGAGCCGAGGCGGGCGTAGCGTGGGACTGTGCGATCGGTGGCGGGGCCATGACGGATCAGCGCTGCGTCACGCGGCAGATGGCAAGTCTGGCTGGGCCAGGGAGCAAGATTTGGATCTGGATCTGGGAAAAGAAACTAGGCCGGCAGGTACTACCGGCCCACCCGGGCGGTACTACCGGATTTAGGTACCCAGCGAGACAGAAAGAAAACGGGCCGTTCTCAGGGGCGGGCGGTACTACCGCTCGGTCCAGAAAATAGATTGACGGGCAAATATTCAAACAACAATAACTTTCGACTGAAAGCTCCGATTGACCTGATTCCAATTGCGTTGGATAGAGGACGACAAGGGCTTTCCAATAAAAGGTGGAAATATTGGTTATCACCAAGCGGAAAAATATCAAGTAGAATAATATGAGATACCTCACTTGGTGAGAAACCGAAAAGCCGCATAAATCAAAATCGCAACAAGATACAAACGGAAGATCCGATTTTGATGAACAAGAACTTGTTATGGAGATTAACACAAGCTCTATATCCTCACATGGGTAAGACCAAATAACAACCAAATACGATGATGCAAGTATGTAAAGGTTTGAGCTCTCTCCGAATAATGTGACCGAATTACTCATACGAGAGCCCCTCTTGATAGTACGGCTATCTATCCTAAACCTGGTCTCTTACTAACAATATGAGACCGGCAAAAGGGAAAACCTTTCAAGATTATACCTTTGCCTTGAGCATTCCACTTGAGCTCGATGTAGACGATCTTTCCCTTCTCAAGATGGAACGCCTTTCTTGATCCCTCATCATCGATCCATGATCACCGAGGATGGTAAGCCACAAATATGAGATCTTCTATATATGGCGCATTTTGAGCTTGCACAACATCTTCTCATTTCATCGACCTTGAAGCCACACATGCTCCAAGCGATGCTAGTGGACA
The DNA here is from genome assembly GCA_030063025.1 of Avena longiglumis. NCBI lineage: Eukaryota > Viridiplantae > Streptophyta > Magnoliopsida > Poales > Poaceae > Avena > Avena longiglumis. Next base: position 402,512,682 of record CP125975.1, read on the forward strand.
AATCCTACAAGTATAACTTAATACACACATTGGTCCATAAAGATTGTAATTAATTACCAAAACCACACATGGGGCACATATGTTCTTTCACCAACGGTTCAAGCAGATCGGGAAGTTGAATAAAAAATCTGAATAGGAACCAACAGTACCCGACGCTGAAGCACACTGGCGCCGCCGTGCCGATGCCAGCCATCCGAAGCCATCGATTGTCGGGTTACCTGACACCGATGTTGTCATTGATTTGGCCTGCCGAGTGTTGGGGATATGCTATATGGGTATCCTCATAGCATGTCTCTTATCCGACTAACCCGGGTGGCCCATAGTCGGTAGCATGACCTATGGTCTGCTGGGCGGCCCAGTTAGGTGGATCCAGAAGGGAGGCCCATGCCGGATAAAGGAAGGCTACGGTGGAGTCATCAGCGTACCCGGAGCCTTGGAGTGCAAGATACACAAGACTAGTGATAGACGGTGTAGGACTCTGTAACCTGCCAGGCTAGGACTTTTTCCCTATAACCCTGGGATCTGACGACTATATAAGTCGGACCTATGGGAGCCTTTAGGGCACGATCATAGACAATCTCATACAACCTCGCACAGCGAACCTATCTCTGTAACTCGGTGTATTGCCATTATAGTGATTTATAGCAGGAGTAGGATTCCGCCACCGTCGTGGGATCTGAACCTGGGTAAGCTGTGTTACCTCGTACCCGTCAACCGTCCGCCTTACCCCACGTCTCTAAACACGCACTGTGAGGACCCCTCCATGGCGTACTTGTCGGCAATACCACGATAGTTGGCGCCCACCGTGGGGCAAGAGGCGCTTCAGGCTCTTCAGCGGGCGAGGACCAAGATCTTCGCGGGAATCAGCGAAACCGTAGCCATCGGTCGTGTTCTTTTCTCCAGCAACGTTCCGATCGTCCCTCCTGACGAGTTCTGGATCCCGGCGAAGACGAACCCTACGCGGTGTTCGATCATTCCTATCGGAGACATCCACCTCTTCATCGGCGAAACCGACTCGGGCACTAGTTCCCTGGGAGTCGGAGGAGCATCAAGACCCCCATGGACCGCCTACGGGAAGGATACGTTCGCGGAAGGATCGATGTCGGATCTCTCTTTGGAGTTTGCCAGCAAAGATCGGAAAGCATCAAGACCCGCACGGACCGCCTACGGGCAGGATACGTTCGCGGAAGGATCGATGTCGGACCTCTCCTCGGAGTTTGCCTGCAAAGATTGGAAAAATTCAAGGCCCACCCAAACCGCCCCTATGCAGGATATAAAGGTGGAAGATCACTGCAAATCCGCCGGCTTCGTCCGCGCGTCTGGACATCAGAGATCCAAGTTTGTCGGCGTGGTTACCATCTTCGACCTGGCGCGATGAGTTCAGAGATAGGGCGAAACCCCCCGCGACAAGCTGTTTGAGACATGCACAGGATGCCAGTATTATGCCCGACAACCACATGTCCCTGCTGAAGAATTGCGAACAATACCAATAACTTGGCCGTTTGCAGTCTGGGGGCTAGACATGGTGGGGCCGTTACAGAAGGCACCGTGTGGATTTACGCATCTGCTTGTAGCAGTTGACAAATTCACCAAATGGATAGAAGCTAAACCCATTAGAAAGCTTGATGGGGCAACTGTCCTTAGGTTTGTCCGGGATCTAGTGGTGAGATTTGGTCTCCCGCATAGCATCATCACCGACAACGGAAGCAACTTGTCACTCGGAGAAGTAGAGGCCTACTGTTGGGACAAAGGCATCCGACTTGACCTTGCATCGGTGGCACACCCACAATCCAACAGTCAGGTTGAGCGAGCCAATGGATTAATTCTGCAGGGAAACAAGCCACGTCTTGAGGCACCGCTACATAGAGCAGCTGGAGCCTGGGCGGAAGAATTGCCATCTATGTTGTGGAGTTTACGAACTACACCCAACAGATCCACCGGCTACACCCCTTACTTCATGGTATATGGAGCAGAAGCCATCCTACCTTCCAACATCCTCCACGATGCACCAAGAGTTGCCGCCTACGACGAAGATGACGCTGAAGAATCCAGACGCCTAGATGTGGACCTTCTCGAGGAGGAGCGCGTTTTGGCATGCCAAAGATCCGCCATCTACCAGCAGAAGCTACGCAGCTACCATAGTCGCCGCGTTCGGCATCGCTCGTTTAAAGAGGGGGATTTGGTGCTCCGACTTAAGCAGAAGAAGTCACACAAATTATCCCCGCCATGGGAAGGACCGTTCATCATAAGCAAGGCGCTGCTCAATGGGTCCTACTACCTTGTCGACAATCGTGAACTCAAGGATAGACCCAACGAGGATCATAAGCGTAAGCGATGTGACCCGGATGATGACTACCCGGAGCTTGATTGGCCATGGAACATAGCACAACTACGTCCTTTCTACACTTAGCATCTTTTATCTAATTGTGTACCTATTATATGATCAGTGAAATAAATCTCTTTGGTTCACTCATATTGCTGAGTCTTTTACCTCCTTTAATGTTTATTTTTGGATCATGTAAAACTTTTATGCACAAGTCTTGCGATTGCACTTGTGAAAATTCCGCCTACGGGCGTTAGCTTAAGTTTTCTGGTCTACACGTTCTTTGTCGTTTTTATGTGGATTCTGGAGTAGTGACTTTCGGCACTTATTGTCGGCGATTTTGTGCTCAGGTTATTGACGGTGCCATTGGGCATCATCACCTAAGCGCATGGTTCCGACAACGAGTCTTCCGACTCACGAAAACTCAAGCATAAGAACCAGAGTAATGGATAAGCCAGCACTTGCTTAAAAAATATATACATACTGGGAATTAATTCTTAAGTAGCAGGATACGACAACCACTGTTTTCCGCCTTAAGATTACATCACCAAGTTTTTTCCATGCACACGTCAAAGGTGAAACAAGAATTACAAAGTGTTTTTCACTCTTTGGGCGCAGGGGACTTGGAGGCCGCATCATCACCAGCCGGAGAATCACCCTCGGCATCGGCGCTGTGATGAGACTCGGAGGAATCCTGGTTGACGTTGTCGATGAGGTTCCTAGGCACGAAGACGTCAACGTCCACCAACTCGGCAACCCTGGTATCATACCCCGCGAGTGATGACAGGATGGCTTCGTGATCGATCTCCTTGTCGTCATCATCCACGTCGGGGATACCTGAGGTTACCGTGTCGATGTCGGCATCTTCATAATGTGCCTTCACCATAGACAGCGCCATCCTTGCGCCAGCCCGTGCACATGAAGCTTTCCAGCTTGTGACACGCTCGGGGGCTCGGCGCAAGATCTCCGAGTACTTCGTCACGGAGTCCGATGCCTTGATATATATTTGGAGGGGCTTGGGAATCTCCTTAGCTTGGGTAGTGGCGGTGTTGATGAAGTTGCCGGCAAGAACCATACATTCCTTGTCCGAAGGAGGCGAGCGGGTTAAACCCATAGGAGCTGCAAATTCCGACAAGGAGCGTATGAGTTCGATAAACTCTAAGTATCCAGACTACATGAACATAAGGCGGAGGAAACTTACTGAAGATGCTGGCCTTGGCCTGCCAGAGGATGTCCGCCAAGGATTCCTTCTCATGTTGGAGGAGCTTAAACGCCTCGCTATGGTGAAGGTTTTGCTCATCGCGTCTTGCTTCTGATCCTTTAGGATCACAAGCTCCTCCTTCAAACGATTGATCTCCGCGGAGGCGGAATCCTGCAGGGCTTTCATGGAATCCTCGTGCATCTTCAGCATCTCCTTCCTGTCCTCCTTCAGGATTTTGTTCTCACTGTCCAGCTGCTGGATATGCTTGGACTGCTCAACAATGTCCTTGGCCTTGGCAACATGTTCTGCAAGTCGGAGAAAACAAAGTACACAGTGAGTAATCGGAGATTGTGGGCACAGAAGTAAGACGGAAATGCGTAATAAGAAAACAGACTCTTGTTTTTGATGATCTGTTCCTTCAAGATGGCGTTTTTACCCTTTTCGGCTTCGAGATCCGCGCGCATATTCTGGTACTTGTTGTTGGCCATGCCCCTCCGAGCATTCTCATTCTGTGGAAACAAATTAAAAGTTAAATCGTTGTTTGGTCTACTTGGAGCTTCTAGTCAGAGATTTTCCACCTAGACGCTCGGGGGCTACAGCGAGAATTTTTAAACTTAGCAATATGCTTAGCTTTTATTTAAAGCATCTAGTCGGAACTAATTCAGTTACAACTAGAGGCTTGGGGGCTACATCATTGAAAATCACGAACACTGCTTGTGCTACTCTTAAAGCATCTAGTCAGGATAATTCATTCCATTTTAAATTCTTGGGGGCTACAGTGAGAGTTTTTTCTAACTTAGTCACTCTTAGAGCATATAGATGCAAAACCTATGGTTTTCCGTCTACATCCTCGGGGGCTACAGTGGGATACTCGTATGAAATGCAAAAGGAAAAGTAAAAACTTACAAGTGCAATGATCTTGAGGTTTGTAGCACTCTCGGCTAGCAGCTTGCCAAAGGAAATGCTATTTCCTCGCAAGATATCCGCTTGTCGGAGTAGCTCCTCGAGACCGCACGTCGGAGATGACGGCACTCCTCCAGCAACCATAGTAGTGTTACTCGGCAGAAGCGCCGGGTAAACTATCTTTGGGAACTCGAAGGGTTTCTGGGGAGTAGGGGCGCCGCCTTCGGCAGAGGTACCAGCTCCCACCACCGCCTTGCCGCTACCGATGGCATCCTTAGCCGGAGCTTCAGCCATTTGAAGAGCAGCGCTCTCCTGCGTCGCCTGCTCGCCGACAACAGCGAGCTCGGTAGAGGCGCCAGAATCCACTTCCATGGCGGAAGGGCCTGGTGCCTCCTGGACTTGAGAGCTTGTCGGAGCAGAGGAGGGCTTAACGGCAGGAGTAGCAGGGGCGATGGCGGGGGAGGAGTCGCGATGCAGCATATCTTTGAGATTTCTAGAAGCCCCAAGAGTCTTGGAGGACTTCTTGAGGATGGTTGTGGCTTTCTTCCTGAAACATGCAAAATGCATAAGTACATGAACAAGACAGATAAATAGACAATGTCGGAGAGCGAAAGGCTTACACTAGGGAGGCGCTTTGGCAAACATCCCGGTGGCTTTTCTCTTTTCCGCCTCCAGGGCGGTGTAACACCCTCAGAATCGGACCTATGCAAGTTTCAGCGATTCCCGCCAAACCCGCATAGAAACGATTCAAAGGTGCCCACCAGGCACTTTCGTGCGGGTGGAAAACAAAGTAATAACATTACACAACAGTCCTCGATGGGACCCACAGAACAGATATACATATCAGCGACTCAAAGAGTCAAGAATACAGATATAACATACAAAGATCCAAATCACCTTGAAAATGACAGAGCGTCCGACTACGGACAAGATGCAAATGGGGCTAAGAGCCCTGAAGAATAACCAATGGCGTCCATAACCCTGCCCAGGCCAAGCCGGAAGGGTAACCCTGCTAACGGCGTCGATCTCAAAACCTGCTTAAACAAAGGGGTGCCGACAAAGGGCAAAGGGAAAAGAAGGAGCGTCGATCTTGAGGCCGATGCAGCGAGGCTAGAATTCGGCGGTCCTCCTACATAGGTATGGTGGTGGCAGCGGCAGCATGCACTAAACAACCTATAGAGACTCGCTACACTGGCGGATATCAGAGGGGGATAAGAAAGACCTATTCGAAGATAACCTGATTCTACCATCAAGCAAACCCATCCTGGCGTTTCCCCCTCGAGACCAAACGAGGAAGTCAACCGAGGAACTCACACAGTTGGCAGTTTTACTTATTCGGTTATCGTTGCCGTAATTACTAGTCGGGTTTAGATAATCATCCTGATAAAGTAAGCAGTGGGCACTTTTAGTTAACCATTCTGTTATGGTGGCATCACTTACTAGTCAGATACATTTAGCATGAGATAACCCGAAACCCAGCAGTTGTTGGTACTTTTATTCAGCCATTCCGTTGTAGTTGCAATACTTACTAGTCAGATACAATTGTCACAAGCGACAAACCAACAAGTAATTGTGGGCAGTATTATTTAGCCATTCCATTATAGTGAAGCTGATTACTAGTCATTATAAAGTCAAATTTATAGCAATAAACTTTAGTTATGCTTGTCTATGGTCGAGATACTGTGCTCCAAGTCGTCCATATCCATGACACGGCTTTCGAAAGTTTTACCCGCGGGTGCACCAATAGCAACACACGCTCGATCAACCTCGGAAAAACCAAATCAAAACCCAACGAGGCTTTCACGGTGAACAATCACAGATTGAAATATTTCAGGGGCCACCCTTAAGTAGAATCCATAGCGGCCGGCTCCGAGACGGACTTAAGGTTGTGGGGACGGTGTGAGCATCGGGAACCCTAAAGTGTGGCTGGGCTTGTCGACACCGCGGAATCGTGCCACGATCCTAAACAGTACAGTGTGCTCCTCGCACAATTTAAATACATAAGTAGCATGGCCTAAGTACAGGATCGTAAATAAAACCTCAAACTAGTTTGTGGCCCCAAGAAATAAGACTGAATCAAGCTCTGGCCCAGGGGGGTCCCATATACCTCCCGGATGTGGATAGCGCGATAAATCAAGGAACAGGTATCAAGTACTCGGGGTCCTACGGGACACAAGTGGGCGTTCGGAAACCAAATATTATCTATCACCCACCGATGCCTCTGCTTACTTCAATTTTAGTTGTTAAACAGGAATTAAAGTGAACGATAAGTAGAACTATGATCATCTCCAACATCAACACATGCGACATCACTCCAACAACTGTGGCATTTGACAACACGCAACAGCACTTGAGCAAGCGACTACGACGCGCAAGTCCAACTATCTACCAATCAACAGGTAGTAGGATGTGTCCGAGGCAATATATGGATGCAAGGGGATATCATGGGTACGGAAACTAGAGCATCGCAGCACAGATAGCAATAGATCAACAGGAGGGAGTAAAATACTATAAAAGTAAGATAGGTAGAAAGGGGGAGATGCTCGCCTGAAAACATTGTCGAAGGTTCAACCGAAGATCGGGGCGAAGCTCACATCAACTCAACGGCCTTATCCGCGACGAAGCAAAACACTAGAAGAAACACCGGGTGCAATATTTAATACTTCGGCAAAAGATCGGCATGATGCATGCATGATGTATGACATGGCAAAGGTGCGATGCAATTAGGCCATATTAAGCGGAACCGGGGTCCCGACAATTAATTTAAACGGTTCAAGTTATTTATCTACCCCGCAAATTAAATGTTGCATTATCAAGACAAAAGATAGCACCGGTTCGCTACTCAAGTTTAGATGAGGCCAATATGGGACTAGATTTGCCCGCATATGGGCCCCATATTTAATTATGCGGTGAATCGGCATAAGGCCCCCAAACCAATGATATGCATGCGAGATGAATGACAATTTAATATGCGACAAGATTATTATGTTATAAAATAGGGTTCTCGGATAAGGGTTCACACATTGAGGGGTCTCGACGGACTTGGGGTTCCGGGGTTCGGGGTCGGTCTCAGGGTCCAGGGTTCGACGGGATCGAGGTTCGGACTCCGGGATTAGGGTCTTCGGATCGGGGTAGATCTTGGCGTATCCGGGTGGAAGGGCTTGGTGGTTCTGACTTCACTTGTCAGTGCCGGACTCGGTTGCGGTGGATCTTGGCCATGTCGAAGTTCTTGCCGGAGGTTCGTCGAGGCCACCGGTTCGGTACGGTCTTCATGTGGTAGATCTTCTCGGGTCCCACGGGGTCGATCTTGCCGTTGCGAGGGTCTTGTCGGGACCGCGCCATCGAGTCGGTCTTGGCGTCCGGGGGTTCGGTCTCAACACCGGGGTCGGTCTCGGGGTCTCGGGCCTTGAGATCGGTCTTGAGTCAAGGTCGGCCTCCACGAGGAAGATCATGACGTGCCGACGGGTTCGGTTTCCGTGAAGGTCTTGTGGTTCCCACTTCGAGAAGATCTTGCGGTTTGCGGTCTCCACATCCAACAGCTTAGTACCAACTTGGTACTACACAGAAATCGTGCATTGTTGGAGGCAGAGAAACTAGCTGCGGTGGGCTCGTACGCGGGGGTTCTCTGCACAGCGGCTCGCGGCACACGACGGTGAGGCTGGCGGCAGCGGCGTGAGCGAGGCAGCGGGGCTCGTCTGTGAGGTTCTCTCAGGCGGCTCGCGGCACGACGCAGTGAGGCCTGGCGGCGGCGTGGAAGCGGCCGGCGGGGCTCGTCTGTGAGGGCACGTGGCGAGGGAGCCGGCGAGCTTCAGCCGGCTCGGCTGCAGAGAGGGGGGCGGACGACGAGCTTGGCGCGGTGTCTTCTTTGGAAGGCGGGGCCACGCGGCGGGCGCGGCGGGAGAGCAGCCGGGGACGCAGGGGTGCTCGGCGGCCGGCGGAGAAGCCACGGAGGAGGGGTCGCGACACAGGCGGCGGGGCGCGGGGCTTCAGCAGGATGCGGCCGAGAAGGTTGGGGCCTGGGGCTCACGGCCAGCGACAGGCGTGGCCGAGGCGGTGCGCCAGGAGGCCGGGAGCGGGGAAGCGGCGAGGGACAGGGCAGGCGGTGGTCGGCAGGAAGGTCGGTGGCGAGCCTTGCAGGGTGGCGTCGGGCGGCAGATGGGTGAACCGGCGGAGGGGAGGAAGGAGGAGGAACCGCGGGGGAGAGAGGGTCGCGTCGGGTGCGTGGTGGGGTCGGGGGCGTGGGGATCTGGGCAGGTGGGTGGGGCTGGGTTTGGTTGGGGACAGGCAGGTCGGGTGGGACCCGCTGTCAGGGAGAGAAGAGAGGGCTGAGGGTGGAAGGCTGGGTGTGTTGGTGGGGGTGGGTTAGACTAGGTGGCAGCGTGTGAGTGGTTGGGGGAAGGGAGAGAGGGGAGGTGGCGCTCGGGGATTGGTCCGGGTGAGGTGGCAGGCAGGGTGGGTAGGTTAGAATGGGTAGCTTTAGGATTTAGGTGTACCGGTTGGTTGGACCGATTTAAATTTCAGGGGTGGTCGTTCGGGTCATTCGGCCCGTTCGACTGCCCCACTAAAAAAATAATGCAAACTTTTATTTAATTTGCCACACATTTTTGTAAATAGTTTTTGGACAAACAAACTATTCCGGAGGCCCGGGGTTTGCGCGTTTGAATGAAGATGGGGCGTTTCAGAAAACAAAACGGGCTTTGCGAAAATAGTTTTAAGCAAACAATGCATGATGATGACGATGCAATGCACAAAAACAACGCGATTTTCTAGTAGTGGTTTTGCGGGATGCCACAATTCGACACCACTAACAATGGATCTCGCCCTCGAGATCCGCCTCATGGTACCGGGAAGGAAGGTCGGCGATCTGAATCTTCTCGCTTCATGTAGATCCTCGCGACACCACTAACAAGGGGTCGTTGTCCATGATCGTCGAGAGAACACTCCGGAAACAAAAAGGTCGAAGGCAGAGGTATCAACAAATAAAGCCACCTCTAGCTCCGATGGGAAGGGGGAACCGATGCATTCTCATCCACTTCAATGTATAGAAGCGAATAGGAGGGGTAGTCGGCATGGGGGCCAATCCATCACGCACCCAAACTATTACTCCGCACAATCAGTAGAAAAGAGTGCAACCATTCTTGGAATCAGACTGAAGATCTCGACAAGCGAGGTTCGGAAACTAAGGAGTGATGCAGACTCTGCATCGGATCCGGCGTAGATGATGTCGTCGCGTCGGAAAACACCGGAAGGCACAAACAAAGAACAAAGGAGGGCACCACAGAAGACGGATTCCTCAAGCAGCATGAACACCGGATGGTAGAACACCGTTATCAAAGAAGGAAGCGAAAACCTGAAGGTACGACGGAACCCAACCATGAGAAATCCTGGACTCGAAGAAAAAGACGAGAGCGGATTTAAAACACATAGAGGTAAGAGGAGAATAGCAGAGGGGTAAGGAATAAAATCAGACCTAATCAGAACTATCCAACCGATTTTGCAAAATAGTTTTGACACTCTACTTCGGCCGTTAGCTAGGTTATCCCAATTTGGACTTGTGAATCGCATAGCTTTGAGCTCTGATACCACTCTGTAACACCCTCAGAATCGGACCTATGCAAGTTTCAGCGATTCCCGCCAAACCCGCATAGAAACGATTCAAAGGTGCCCACCATGCACTTTCGTGCGGGTGGAAAACGAAGTAATAACATTACACAACAGTCCTCGATGGGACCCACAGAACAGATATACATATCAGCGACTCAAAGAGTCAAGAATACAGATATAACATACAAAGATCCAAATCACCTTGAAAATGACAGAGCGTCCGACTACGGACAAGATGCAAATGGGGCTAAGAGCCCTGAAGAATAACCAATGGCGTCCATAACCCTGCCCAGGCCAAGCCGGAAGGGTAACCCTGCTAACGGCGTCGATCTCAAAACCTGCTTAAACAAAAGGGGTGCCGACAAAGGGCAAAGGGAAAAGAAGGAGCGTCGATCGAGGCCAAGACAGCGAGGCTAGAATTCGGCGGTCCTCGCCTACATAGGTATGGTGGACTGAGCGGCAGCGGCAACATGCACTAAACAACCTATAGAGACTCGCTACACTGGCGGATATCAGAGGGGGATAAGAAAGACCTATTCGGAGATAACCTGATTCTACCATCAAGCAAACCCATCCTGGCGTTTCCCCCTCGAGACCAAACGAGGAAGTCAACCGAGGAACTCACACAGTTGGCAGTTTTACTTATTCGGTTATCGTTGCCGTAATTACTAGTCGGGTTTAGATAATCATCCTGATAAAGTAAGCAGTGGGCACTTTTAGTTAACCATTCCGTTATGGTGGCATCACTTACTAGTCAGATACATTTAGCATGAGATAACCCGAAACCCAGCAGTTGTTGGTACTTTTATTCAGCCATTCCGTTGTAGTTGCAATACTTACTAGTCAGATACAATTGTCGCAAGCGACAAACCAACAAGTAATTGTGGGCAGTATTATTTAGCCATTCCATTATAGTGAAGCTGATTACTAGTCATTATAAAGTCAAATTTATAGCAATAAACTTTAGTTATGCTTGTCTATGGTCGAGATACTGTGCTCCAAGTCGTCCATATCCGCGGACACGGCTTTCAGAAAGTTTTACCCGGCCGGGGTGCACCAATAACAACACACGCTCGATCAACCTCGGAAAAACCAAATCAAAACCCAACGAGGCTTTCACGACTGAACAATCACAGGATTCATAAATATTTCAGGCCACCCTTAAGTAGATTCATAACAAAGCCGGCTCCGAGACGGACTTAAGGTTGTGGGGACGGCTGTGAACGACTGGGAACCCGAAAGTGTGGCTGGGCTTGTCGACACCGCGGAATCGTGCCACGATCCTAAACAGTACAGTGTGCTCCTCGCACAATTTAAATACATAAGTAGCATGGCATAAGTACAGGATCGTAAATAAAACCTCAAACTAGTTTGTGGCCCCAAGAAATAAGACTGAATCAAGCTCTGGCTCAGGGGGGTCCCATATACCTCCCGGATGTGGATAGCGCGATAAATCAAGGAACAGGTATCAAGTACTCGGGGTCCTACGGGACACAAGTGGGCGTTCGGAAACCAAATATTATCTATCACCCACCGATGCCTCTGCTTACTTCAATTTTAGTTGTTAAACAGGAATTAAAGTGAACGATAAGTAGAACTATGATCATCTCCAACATCAACACATGCGACATCACTCCAACAACTGTGGCATTTGACAACACGCAACAGCACTTGAGCAAGCGACTACGACGCGCAAGTCCAACTATCTACCAATCAACAGGTAGTAGGATGTGTCCGAGGCAATATATGGATGCAAGGGGATATCACGAATGCGAAACTAGAGCATCGCATACAGATAGCAATAGATCAACAGGAGGGAATAAAATACTATAAAAGTAAGATAGGTAGAAAGGGGAGATGCTGCTTTGAAAACATTGTCGAAGGTTCAACAGAAGATCGGAAGCTCACATCAACTCAACGGCCTTATCCGCGACGAAGCAAAACACTAGAAGAAACACCGGGTGCAATATTTAATACTTCGGCAAAAGATCGACATGATGCATGCATGATGTATGACATGGCAAAGGTGCGATGCAATTAGGCCATATTAAGCGGAACCGGGGTCCCGACAATTAATTTAAACGGTTCAAGTTATTTATCTACCCCGCAAATTAAATGTTGCATTATCAAGACAAAAGATAGCACCGGTTCGCTACTCAAGTTTAGATGAGGCCAATATGGGACTAGATTTGCCCGCATATGGGCCCCATATTTAATTATGCGGTGAATCGGCATAAGGCCCCCAAACCAATGATATGCATGCGAGATGAATGACAATTTAATATGCGACAAGATTATTATGTTATAAAATAGGGTTCTCGGATAAGGGTTCACACATTGAGGGGTCTCGACGGACTTGGGGTTCCGGGGTTCGGGGTCGGTCTCAGGGTCCAGGGTTCGACGGGATCGAGGTTCGGACTCCGGGATTAGGGTCTTCGGATCGGGGTAGATCTTGGCGTATCCGGGTGGAAGGGCTTGGTGGTTCTGACTTCACTTGTCAGTGCCGGACTCGGTTGCGGTGGATCTTGGCCATGTCGAAGTTCTTGCCGGAGGTTCGAGAGCCACCGGTTGATCAGTCTTCATGTGGTAGATCTTCTCGGGTCCCACGGGGTCGATCTTGCCGTTGCGAGGGTCTTGTCGGGACCGCGCCATCGAGTCGGTCTTGGCGTCCGGGGGTTCGGTCTCAACACCGGGGTCGGTCTCGGGGTCTCGGACGCCAGGATCGGTCTTCGGGGTCAACGAGGTCGGCCTCCACGAGGAAGATCATGACGTGCCGACGGGTTCGGTTTCCGTGAAGGTCTTGTGGTTCCCACTTCGAGAAGATCTTGCGGTTTGCGGTCTCCACATCCAACAGCTTAGTACCAACTTGGTACTACACAGAAATCGTGCATTGTTGGAGGCAGAGAAACTAGTTCTTTGTGGGCTCGTCTGTGAGGGGTTCTCTGCAGCGGCTCATGACACAGCGGTGAGGCCCAGCGGCGGCGGCGTGGAAGCGGGCCGGCGGGCTCATCTGTGAGGTTCTCTGCACGGCTCGCGGCACAGCGGTGAGGCTGGCGGCGGCGGCATGAGCGGCCGGGCGGGGGCTCATCTGTGAGGGCGGCACGTGGCGAGGCCGAGGCGAGCTTCAGCTGCCGGCTCGCTGCAGAGCGGGGGCAGCGGACGACGAGGAGCTTGGCGGCGCGGGGTGTGGTGCTGGAGGTAGGCGGGGCCACGGCGGGCGGGCCGGCGGGAGAGCAGCCGGGGGCTGGGTGCTCGGCGGCGCCGGCGGAGGAAGCCACGGAGGAGGGGTCGCGACACAGGCGGCGGGCGCGGCCGGGGCTTCAGCAGGATGCGGCCGCGGAGAAGGTTGGGCGCGGGGCTCTCACGACGGCAGCGGGCGTGGCGCGGGCAGGCGATGCGCCAGGGAGGCCGGGCTTGGCGGGGAGGAAGCCGGCGAGGGACAGGACGGGCGGTGGTCGACGGGAAGGTCGCCGGCGGCGAGGCCTTGCAGGGGGGTAGGCGGCGTCGGGCGGCAGATGGGTGAACCGGCGGAGGGGAGGAAGGAGGAGGAACCGCGGGGGAGAGAGGGTCGCGTCGGGTGCGTGGTGGGGTCGGGTGGGGCTGGGTTTGGTTGGGGACAGGCAGGTCGGGTGGGACCCGCTGTCAGGGAGAGAAGAGAGGGCTGAGGGTGGAAGGCTGGGTGTGTTGGTGGGGGTGGGTTAGACTAGGTGGCAGCGTGTGAGTGGTTGGGGGAAGGGAGAGAGGGGAGGTGGCGCTCGGGGATTGGTCCGGGTGAGGTGGCAGGCAGGGTGGGTAGGTTAGAATGGGTAGCTTTAGGATTTAGGTGTACCGGTTGGTTGGACCGATTAAAATTTCAGGGGTGGTCGTTCGGGTCATTCGGCCCGTTCGACTGCCCCACTAAAAAAATAATGCAAACTTTTATTTAATTTGCCACACATTTTTGTAAATAGTTTTTGGACAAACAAACTATTCCGGAGGCCCGGGGTTTGCGCGTTTGAATGAAGATGGGGCGTTTTAGAAAACAAAACGGGCTTTGCGAAAATAGTTTTAAGCAAACAATGCATGATGATGACGATGCAATGCACAAAAACAACGCGATTTTCTAGTAGTGGTTTTGCGGGATGCCACAGGCGGCAGTAGTCTTCTTGGAGGCTCCACCCTCCGTCTTCTTTTTCTTGCCTCCGTCGGCATCGTCAGAGGTGGAGCTCTTCCGCTTTCGCGCCAACGGGACATCGTCTTTGGACACGACCGTGACCTCCTTCATCTTTGGATCGTAGATTTGGGCAGCCAGGTTGCCCTCATCTATATCACTAAGCTGTTAAGTGAGAAATCATCGTGTTAGACAAGATGGTATTGGCAAGACGGAAAAACTAGAGCAATGTCATACACGGAAAATAAATATCTACCTTTGGGCACTTGCCGTCTACGAATATGTCGTAGGTGAGGGTGAAGCCACGCTTCTTATCCTTCACCTTGACGATGTCCTTAAGGTGGAACTTGACGGAGTCGCTCGAGAAGTTATCCTCGGAGATCCGGAGGGTATCCCTTCGATCGTCGGTGTACTCGTGCATGAACTTCACGCGGTGCTGCAGAGGTTGGATTCGCCTGATGAACCAGCACATGGCTAGGTCCAAGCCGGTCAAACCCGTCTCTACGAGCCACTCGATCCGCCTTATTGCACGAGAAGCGTCGAGGTCGGAGGGAAGGGACGCATGGGACCTCCATGTGGAAACTTCAGCGGCGGCTCCATCCACGAAGTCCGGATACGTCACTTCTCAGCCCGCCAAAGGAATGTCGGGGCCATAGAAGTACGTCCGCTGCCAATTTTTGCACGACTCGTGGCCGACGATGTTGGGGAACCGCCGGCCAGGCCGGATCTTGAAGCTTATGGTGCCGCAGTTCCTAAGCTCCTCCCTACTGTGTCCGGCTTCATGTTTGGCAGTGAAGAAGTACACAAACAAGTCTAATCTAGGTCTAATCCCTAGGTAACCCTCACAAAGTGCCGCGAAGTTGCTAAGCACTAAGATACTATTGGGGGAGAGGTTATGGGGTTGGACTTTGAAGTGATTCAAGACGGACAGAAAGAAGTGGGAGATGGGAAGAGAAACGCCGCGTACCAACTGAGCCTTGAGGTACACCTTCTCTCTGGCTTGGGGAGAAGGAGTCACCTCGCCGGCCGGCGCCGCCCGCCAGGCAAGCCCCTCCGTTGCGGGGAGGTAGCCTTCGGCGACCATCTCTTGGATGTCGCGGCCGGTGATGTTCGAGCCGCGCCAGTCACCCTTGTGCGAGTCTGGCTCTTCTTCCAGAGGCTCTAGCGCCGCCAGATTGTGGTCACCGCCGGTGGTTTCAATCACCGCCGACGTGGGGATGACCAGGCCCTCAGGGGGCACGACGACGGAGTTCGCCGGCTTCGCCGTGGCTTCGCTCGACGCCGCCATCGACGGGAAAGAGCTGCTGCTAGCCATGGAGGATTGGAAGGATGCGACTGGAGAAGAGAAATGCTAGGGTTTCTTCGAGGTTTTCCGCGGAGAGCTCGAGGAGGCGTGCGGCTGGAGGAAGAAAACGATGACGCGAGAGAATGGGGTGAAAAAGTGGCAAGTGTGCCACGCTTACTATTTATCTTACTATGCGTCAAGATTCGTGCAGCTAATCGGATGGTTGCCGCGTAGACGACGTGTTCGTGAACGTGGGCGGTAATTTTGCCACGTCTCCAACCGTCGTCGCCAACGGTTCGTATCGCTCGCGCGGGAAAATCAGATATGATTGCGTTCTCTGCATGTGTGAGTTACGAGGCGTCGCTGACCTAAGCCTACGTCGTCGTAACTGACACGGTAGATGGGCCGTCGCATCAAAGATTCCGGCATGGACGGATTTAATCCGACTAGCGGAAGAGTACGATGAAAGATTCAACATTTCTCCGACTTACTAATAGAAGACGGAGAAAACTTTGCAGGGTTCTTTGGGAGGACTACAAGATGTTGTTTGACGATTTGCCGACATCCATCTAGACGGAGCATTCCATGTGAAGAGGCAAGACGGCGCAAGATCTCGGAGTTCTTCGGGGGCTACTGTTGGGGATATGCTATATGGGTATCCTCATAGCATGTCTCTTATCCGACTAACCCGGGTAGCCCATAGTCGGTAGCATGACCTATGGTCTGCTGGGCGGCCCAGTTAGGTGGATCCAGAAGGGAGGCCCATGCCGGATAAAGGAAGGCTACGGTGGAGTCACCAGCATATCCGGAGCCTTGGAGTGCAAGATACACAAGACTAGTGATAGACGGTGTAGGACTCTGTAACCTGTCCGGTTAGGACTTTTTCCCTGTAACCCTAGGATCTGACGACTATATAAGTCGGACCTATGAGAGCCTTTAGGGCACGATCGTAGACAATCTCATACAATCTCATACAGCGAACCTATCTCTGTAACTCGGCGTATTGTCATTATAGTGATTTATAGCAGGAGTAGGATTCCGCCACCATCGTGGGATCTCAACCTGGATAAGTTGTGTTACCTCGTACCCGTCAACTGTCCGCCTTACCCCACGTCTCTAAACACGCACTGTGAGGACCCCTCCATGGCATACTTGTCGGCAATACCACGACACCGAACCCAACCACCGAGGCCGCCCGTCGCCTGAGACGCCTCAATCCGTCAAAATCCATAGTACCAATCGCTCACCCCAATAGCCAAAATCACAGTTTTGGCCGCTTACCGTAGATCACCCGCCGCGGATGGTGGCTGGCTGGGCGCCAGAGACGCAGAATTGGGCTGTTGATTCGAGAAGGAGGACGATGCTGTCATAGAGCAGCGAATGAGTTGGCTCGACCAGAAAACCGAGGATGAGTACGTCTTCTATGCAGAACAGCCTTAGAGCCACGACCGCCAACAACATAAATATTTTAAATCTGTAAAAAAGAACCATAAATATTTTGAAAAAAATAAAAAGCAAGACGGTGAAACCAACCACAACTCGCCGTTTCCAGGATGTCAGGTTGTGCATCACGATTTTTTTCGATATTTTAAAATATGTTTTTTTTCTCAATCGCCGCTGCAAACCTCCCCATCCTCCCAGAACCCAAACCCAACACCCAAGCTTCCCTCTCGCATTAACCTCGAAAAATAATTCCCTGTCGCAAACCCCCAACGCTCCCATCTCCCTCCCCCTCCCTCCGCGCCGACCGCCGGCACCGCGGGTGATGATGGGGGCGGCGGCGACGGAGAAGATGGGCGGCGAGCGCATCTCCATCGACTGGGTAGAGGTGTTCAGTTCCGCCGGCCCCGACCCCCGCGGCGACGATTTCTGCAACCTCTCCCCTCCTTCGGCGGCGCGGAAGGGGAAGGCGAAAGGGAGTGGGTTCACCCGCTCTGCTGGTTGTAGCTTGGATTTCTACCCCGTCTCCCCTTCCTCGGCGCCGGCCAAGGGGAAGGGGAAGCGGAGGAGGGAGGAGGAGGCGGAGTACTCGGGTAGGTCGGACATCGAGGAGATGTCGGACGGCGACCTGCGGCGGGAGATCGCGGGCCTCTCCACATTCGGACGCCAACGCCTCTTGCCGCTGCTCGAGAATGAGGCGCGGCGCCGAAGGATCCGTACGGACGCCGCGAAGGTTCGATCTTGTACCCGTGTCTGATTGGCCCTGTTTTTCTCTCGATCTATATCGTACGATGTATCTATGTCGTTGTGAGGATCGATGCAATTGGTTAGGGCTCAAGTGCCCATGAATTGGGGAATGATAGTCGTGTGTATTGCTTCTGCGTGGGGGATAGAGGCGCTGCTGTAGAGTGTTAGTATACATCTTGTCAATATCTTAAAATCGCTGCTCATTTTATTTGTAGGATGGTGATGGTTGCAATCAAGGTACCTCTTCAAGTGAGAAGAGGGTGTACACATTTGGTCGGATTTCCGCATACTGCTTTTTCAGTTCCAAGCTTATATCACACTCTTGCAATGGCTATAGAGGGATTGTCAATGTGAGTTCATGTGAGTTGGAGTGCAATGCATGCAGTTTGTTTGAAGCACGTATTCAAAATAAAATGACCGGTGAATCTGCTCCACATAATTTGGTTCATCACTATGTATCTGCCATACAAAGGAAAGTGTACCAGGGTGTTATGTGCTCTTTCCTTCTTGCAGATGTCGAGGATGAGCAGACGGAAGATGCTTCTTCCAAATACTTTCCGAAGTCTTCCATTTTCTCGACAAGAAAGAACTATGGCTGGGTATACACTAATGACACTTTTTTTTTTAATCTATAGACATCTCTGAAAATTATGATAGGATCATTGTGAATGCAGGTAGGTGTACAGAATTGGAGAAGTTCTAACCAAACTGGACCGAGGAAGCCTATTGCAGTGGATAAGATGTACTCAAGGAAAACATCTCCAACAGCTTTACATGGAAACAAACAGAGAGTTCATGCCATTGATTCAAAGGAACATGATAATGAAAAATCTCAGCAGAATGACAACAACTATTGCAGAAATTATGCGAAGAGGTATGTGTCATTTTTTCAGAAAATCAGGGCAACAGCCCTTCTCCATTTGTAATAAAATGAACCATACCATCTAGTGTCAGCTTCTTAGCATACACATATGTGTCCATTTTTTATACGGTCTCTGTTCCTTTTATCCTTGCCCAACCTTATTTAGAATCTCCGTGCTACTAAATCATAGTATTTCTCCCGTGGGCCCTGCATTTAACTAGTATTACTACTACTTCTATATTCAGCAACATGCTATATTTTCTATTTCCTGATAACATCCTTACCCAACCTGTTTTAGAATCTCCGTGCTACTAAATCATAGTATTTCTCCCATGTGCCCTGCATTTAACTAGTATTATTCCCTCTGACCCAAATTAGTTGACTCAAATTTGTCAAGATATGGATGAATCTAATACTAAATCATGTCTAGATACAATCGAATCTAGACAAATCTAAGTCAACTTATCTGGGTCAGAGGGAGTACTACTTTTGTATTCAGCAAGCATGCTACATTTTCTATTTCCTGATAATATCCTAGGAGATCCAAGAGCTCGGTTGGAGATCCAATAATGGTTGATGATGATGCATCAAGTCATGGCGATGACAAAAGAAGCCCCACTCCCAACTTGGTTGATACTACCAAAAGGCCCGCTGGAAGAACGCATGCCAAAGAAGAGGGTAAGAATACCGAAGACGATGATATGAAAGAATCATTGAATTTCATCATGAATGTGAGAAAAGAGATGGCCGAAGAAAGGAAGATAATGAAGATGAAGGAAATGGAAGAGTGGACGGCGGCCGAGCAGCGGAAGGCGGTGGCCGAGGAGAGGAGGGCTGCAGCTGAGGAGAGGATGGCGGCAGCCGAGGAGAGGAGGGTGGCTTTGGAGGAGAGGAAGGTGGCTATGGAAGAAAGCCTCAAAGCAATTGAACAAGAGCAAAAGTTGATGTTCATGGACACAAGTCATCTCGATGCAAAGCAAAAAGCATACGTTGAGCTTTGTCGTGACCAAGTGTTGGCGAAGAGGTCGATGAGCATGATGGGCGGATTCATGGGTTCCATAGGAGGTGCCATGGGAGGCATGGGTGGTGGCTCAAGTGCCAATGGTGGCATGGCTGGCGGCTTTTGTTCCCATGATGCCATGGGAGGCGGCTTGGGTGCCCATGGAAGCAAGGAAGCCACACAAAAAGATGAGTCAACACATGGAGATGCAAGTGATGCCAATGCCACCAATGTGAATTGAGTGGCCATGCTTCGCTTAATGGTTATGATGTGTTTGTGTTTGTGGTGCACTATGTTATGGTTTAAATTTGATATGTGGACTCGGAGTTTAATTTGATACATTCTTGATGATACGTGTGCGTGCGTGCGTGCGTGCGTGCGCGCGCGCGCGTGTGCGTGTGTGGATCTTGCAAAATAGATAGTTGGTGACTTGGTGTCTTATTATACATATTCTTCTACGTCAGCACATTTGATGGTGCCCTATTTTGCATCCATCGGAGCAGGATTTTTACCCATAACCCATGCTGCCCTATAACGTTTTCCCTATTTTGCATTATCTCTTGCTCTTAGAGCAGTTGTATTCATCACGCTCTCAGTTCATTTTGAATTAGGTACTCTTTCCCGAGTGCCTGTTGCGCTGAGTGCCTGTTGTCGAATTGTATGCGACGAAGCTGTCAGTTGTTTATATGAAGCACCCAATGAAAATAAAACGACTGTTTTTTCATATGGAACTAGTAAGTAGCAGTGGGCAAAGCCGTTGCGTCTTATAAGTAGAAGAGCATCTAAAACACATGTATTAGACGGTTTCTAGTACTATATAAGTTTGAAGCAAAATAAGTGAACATACACACTATAAGGCTTCTAGATAAATATGAGTTAAAAAAAATTCTGAACCATCTTATATTTTGAAACAGAGGAGGTACATTTAAAAAAAATGATAAACTGATATCACTACAATTATTTTTAATATACATGGAGAGAAAGTATCCTTCGCTCCAAATTAATTGTCGCAGATTTTGATAAAATGTTGTCTAAAAAATTTGTCTAGATTCAGTGAATGTGCGATAACTTATTTGGACCAGATAGTAATAATATATTATGAAGTCACATAACTTTTTTTTATCTATAGCTCAATATGAGTATGCATATGTTTTTGATTAGATGTTGAAAAAACAGCAAGGATTTGTTTTAGGTGCACTAACATTTTATTGCATTTGATCTCTTTAAGTTAGTTCTAAATAAGATATAAGGAGTGGTCGGTCAAATAATTCGAAAAAAGATAAAGATTAGAATGTACAAGGCGTCGCAGGCTGGGCTTGCATCATACGGAAACGTACTCCAGCCGGCCGCACACAGTGCTTGTGCCGTCGGTGTCCTGCTGGCTGTAGATCATGGCAGTATTCGTGTCGTTGGCGGCGCAGGAGGAGAGCATGCAAGAGGATGCGTTGGTGATGGGGCGGACGGCGAAGGAGGCTTGAGTGCAATGAGGAAAAGACCGCCAGCGGCGAAGGCGGCAGCTCATCATGGAGAAAGCGAGGCGTTCACGATTTTTAAGGGTCCGGTTCAATGTTTATTTTTGTATACTGTTCAATGCTGGCGAGACCGGTGCTCAATGCTCAGGTCAATCACAACGCGTAAGCTTTTAAATAACAATGTAACCACGTGTGATGCAGCCTCATTTATCAAAGTTACCGGTTGTTGTATGTTTTATTCGTCCAGCACCACAAGTCTGCAATTTTCGTTTCACACAAAAATAAGTATTTTATTTAATGTCTGGATAAATCATCATCACAAAAACTGGATTATCTTGCTCCAAAGAGTCCGAGAGAAAAGAGACAGTTTGGCTGGGTAAATCACTTCACATGCAGGTCTTGGCAGGTTTCCCGATAAACAATGTTTATGTCACGTCGACTCCTAGTCCCGCTCTAAGAAAAAAAACTGTGCTTACATCAGAGTATCAGGTTGCATACTTGCATGTTCGCATCGGCTGTAGGTTTTCAAGAGAACTTGGCTAGCTTTCAGGCTATTCACTGGCGCATGACACAAAGTGTACGATTGACTGCGTGAAGTCAGAGGCGAATCCAGCGTGGGATGACCATTGGATTATCCTCTATGACACCTGATAAACGGCATAAATTGTTTTCAAAAATTGTTTTGTGTTGAAAATCAACGGTTGCGAGTGGTCTGACGGGAAACTGGGAAGGCACCGCCGAATCAAAATTCAAAACTGTTGCATTATATTAATCTCTATTATCTAAAAAGAAAGTTGTGTTCCGTTTTCAGCCGATACGTCGTTTGGTTTCGTCCGACCTTCTGTCCTCTCTCACGTGGCTCCTCCTTCGTCACGTGCATGGCTGTTGGGCCTCGCCCATTACTCTGATAGAGGAACGACCTGATCTCTCCTGCCCCTGCACATTTCTTCCACCGCTAGGTTTCTCCCTCGCCGCCTCCAGGGACAACTCAGGCCGCCACCACACGCCCTTCACCCCTCCCACCGGCGGCTACAACGGCCCTGACGAGGATGAAGACAAGGCGGCAGCAACTCTCCTGCACACCCGTGTTCGCAGCGGACTGTCGTCCGCCAGCCCCAATAGGTGTGGCCTCCACGCACCGTCGTACGCCGCCTGCCCGGCCTCTTGCTGCACCGCCGACCCTAACCCCGGTCGGTCTACAAGGACGACCCGTGCTCCGTCTCACATCAACAGCACTAGCCGCGCGACCAGAACTAGCCACGTCGTTGGCAGCGCCTGCAAAGGCAATCGATGCGATCCAATCGGTCAACAGCAACCGTCTTACGTCGGATCGTGGGAGCTCGTTTTCCTCCTTCAACCGGTACAATAAGTTAGAGAGTTTTCTCAAATTCCTTTTGCAAATTTTACAATTAATGACTATACAATAGGCCTGATCGTGTGAGAATACAATATACTTAGTTTTCAAATTTGTGAGTTTGTGATTATGGGCTCAAGAGAATTTGGAAGCTCGGTTTCCAAACTGTGATCGAAATCCCAGTTAAGAAATCCCTTATTCATATAAGTGGTTCTTCTGGTTCCTAAGAGAAAAGCTGAATCATAATTGAAGACAAAGATGAACCAACTTCAGGTATTAGAACCAAAGTTCAAAATGTTTCACTATTTTTGGGCATATTTATCTACAGTGTACTGCATTTGAGACAAAAATTTGCTACTTGGATACATTTGATATCGTAGTATACCCGATGACAAAATCTATTATTGGTTTTGTTTTGGGGATTCTTGCCGAAGCATTTTTGTTTTAGCACGGAATTTTTTGAGTGACATTCTAAAGCCTCTACATGTGCTATTTCTATTTTAAATGGGAAACACATCTGAGCAGTACGAGGGATGGGCATAGGATAGTGAGGTATTTATGAGGGAATGGTATGCATTTTTGGAACTATCTACTATGTATCGTTATACTGTCTGTATTGTTCTGGTATCCAGATGTCATGAAATTTTGACAAAAAGGTCATGGGTGCACTATGTATGGGATCTTTAAATCGAAACATTATGTACGAAAGCTATATGTTCCCGAATATGTCATTTTGTGTATGATGTCTACAGGCCACACCATTACTTCTTGACCATGACAGTTTTCTTTGTTTAGCTTTTAGTTATTGTGATTCTGTATAGCTATCCTATGATGTTACAAGTTCTAAATCTATTTGATATGTGCTTGGAATGGTTGTTTCCATTTTTATTCCACTATTTTTTTCATATTAACCGATAAATCTAACCATGGTTAATCACTTGACTGACCATGCTTAAATGGATCTGATGGAGTATGAATCTGAGTTATAATATTTAAAAATCAGTGTAATACATAATTATGAAGTCTGCTATAGAATTATGAGGCAGTATGAAGTCTGCTATTGATATGCTTGATCTTAGTGAAATATGATGACCGGAAGAGGAATCATAATGTACAATGACAAGGAAAAGAAATCTCACTCCCCACAACATAAAAAGAAATCGGAAGAAACGCATCACAAAGAAGGTAGTGATTATTTTTTCCTTCAGATTTTCTTTGCTTCTGTGTTGTCAGTGTTTATTGGCTCTGTTCAGTTCAAACTGACATCCACCATTAGCTTATATTGAAATTTTTACAATGGTTTTAAATCCGGAGTTGTGAGAATATCCCTTTAGGTAGATTTAGTATGCCCTTAAAGATACATG
This sequence comes from Avena longiglumis, assembly GCA_030063025.1. NCBI lineage: Eukaryota > Viridiplantae > Streptophyta > Magnoliopsida > Poales > Poaceae > Avena > Avena longiglumis. Next base: position 402,536,387 of record CP125975.1, read on the forward strand.
GTACACACATAATAAAACAATACTAATGGTTTCGAGACCTTCACTATGTAAGAAAAACCTTTTCAAATGATGGATGTTTCAAAATTTATGTTTCATGTGAGATTGTTAATTTTCCTAAGGTGCATAAATTTAGGATTTATTTATCCAATGAATTTCTTCTTTAACATTCTAAAACCATGAGTTATGTGCTCGGCTGGTGCAGTTCTTTCAAACTGAAAATCAAGTTATTTTAAAATTAAAATGGTCCTTGAAATAAATTTTACTTGGCATTGTTTTCTAGAACATTAGAAACCACTGAAAATTAATTCCATATTGAATGAAAATGTGCTTTACTAGCATTTTTACTTTTCCTTCACTAATTAGCATGGGTGCCTAATATACTTTTGTGTTTATTGCATATTGTCAGTTCTAACACAGTAATTTCATGAGCTTGGGGTTTGCTAAATACACATGTTTTTTAAAAATAGGGACTATTTGGAATCATTGTATATTCATAGCAAGCATTGAAAAGTAACTGAATGGGGACAAAATAGGGACCAATACTTGGAATGAAGCTTTGGTCAAGAAGATTTGCTATAGTGAAGATACTGAATGGATCCTAAAGCTGAAACCGTCAAATAACCCATGTGATGACTTTAAATATTTAGTGGGTTTCACTTTGAAAAGAGTGTACAGATTGGCCTTCAATTACACATTGGAGTCAGATGTCGTGCAGGTAGCAGTAAGAACTAGGATAGCAGTAGAAATATGTGAAACCAGTTTGGGAACAAAGGTACCTAAAAACGTGAGGATCTTTGGTTAGAGAGCCTCTCGTGACAATCTCGCAACCAAAAAAACAAGTTGAAGATAACACGGAAAAGTGGTGGTATTTGCAACATTTGTGGAAGGGAAGAGGAAGAGGAAGAAAGCTTTCATGCTACTGTAAGTTGAACGAAGTCAAGAGATTTGAAACATGAGATGAGAAAGCATTGGCAGCTACCACCTAAGCGCAACTTTTTCTTCACGGTCCCGAAGTAGCCGTAGAACCTTCTTATCAACTTAAGCAAGACACAAATAAGCCATGTCTTGATGCTCCTATGGAGATCCTGACATCTTTGTTGTGATACCTACCATGTTAAGGCGAGGAAGAAATCGCCAGGTTTTCTGCCTTTCTTCTTAGATATAACAGTTTCCTCCAAGACCCAAGCATCCACAGCAAGACTGGTCCAGGTTTGCTCCCAACCTTACCTCAGTTTGTTTCTGAACCTGGGTGTTCGTCACATGTCCCAAGCAGGAAGAACCTCACGGGATCTTGAGCTGGACTCCACCGAGCTATGGCAATCTGAAGATCAATGTGGACGCCGACTTCTGAGATGTGTCGGTACAGTCCACAGTGGGGATCGCTGTGCGAGATCACCTAGGATTGATCGTGCTTGCTGCTAGCATCGTGTGATGAAGATGTAGAGACGAAGAGGAGGCTGAAGCCTATGTGATCTGGGCTGGTCTGAATCTTGATATAGATCACAACCTAAACCCATCAGTCAAGTGATTAATCATGGTTAGTTTTATCAGTTAATATGAAAAAAATTAGTGGAATAAAAATGGAAACAACCATTCCAAGCACATATCAAATAGATTTAGAACTTGTAACATCATAGGATAGCTATACAGAATGACAATAACTAAAAGATAAACAAAGAAAACTGTCATGGTCAAGAAGTAATGGTGTGGCCTATAGACATCAAACACAAAATGACATATTCAGGAACATATAGCTTTCGTACATAATGTTTCGATTTAAAGTTCCCATACATAGTGCACCCATGACCTTTTTGTCAAAATTTCATGACATCTAGATACCAGAACAATACAGACAGTATAACGATACATAGTAGATAGTTCCAAAAATGCATACCATTCCCTCATAAATACCTCACTATCCTATGCCCATCCCTCGTACTGCTCAGATGTGTTTCCCATTTAAAATAGAAATAGCACATGTAGAGGCTTTAGAATGTCACTCAAAAAATTCCATGCTAAAATAAAAATGCTTCGGCAAGAATCCCTCCCAAAAAACCAATAATAGATTTTGTCATCAGGTATACTACGATATCAAATGTATCCAAGTAGCAAATTTTTGTCTCAAATGCAGTACAGTGTAGATAAATATGCCCAAAAAATAGTGAAACATTTTGAACTTTGGTTCTAATACCTGAAGTTGCTTCATCTTTGTCTTCAAGTATGATTCAGCTTTTCTCTTAGGAACCGGAAGAACCACTTATATGAACAAGGGATTTCTTAACTGGGATTTCGATCACAATTTGGAAACCGAGCTTCCAAATTCTCTTGAGCCCATAATCTACAGACAAACTCACAAATTTTGAAACTAAGTATATTGTATTCTCACACGATCAAGCCTATAGTATAGTCGTTAATTGTAAAATGTGCAAAAGGAATTTGAGAAAACTCTCTAACTTATTGTACCGGTTGAAGGAGGAAAACGATCTCCCACGATCCGCCTTGACTATGTAAGAAAAACCTTTTCAAATGATGGATGTTTCAAAATTTATGTTTCATGTGAGATTATTAATTTTCCTAAGGTGCATAAATTTAGGATTTATTTAGCCAATGAATTTCTTCACAAACATTCTAAATCCATGAGTTATGTGCTCGTCTAGTGCAGTTCTTTCAAACTGAATATCAAGTTATTTTAAAATTAAAATGGTCCCTGAAATAAATTTTACTTGGAATTGTTTTCTAGAATAGTAGAAACCACTGAAAATTAATTCCATAGTGAATGAAAATGTGCTTTACTAGCATTTTTGCTTTTCCTTCGCTAATTAGAATGGGTGCCTAATTTTGTGTTTATGGGTTTTCTAAACACACATGTGTTTCAAAAATAGGGACTATTTGGCATCAGTTTGTTGTATATTCATAGCAAGCATTGAAAAGTAATTGAATGGGGACAAAATAGGGACCAATACTTGGAATGAAGCTTTGGTCAAGAAGATTTGCTATAGTGAAGATACTGAATGGATCCTAAAGCTAAAACTGTCAAATAACCCATGTGATTACTTTAAATATTTAGTGGGTTTCGCTTTGAAAAGAGTGTACATATTGGCCTACAATTACACATTGGAGTCAGATGTCGTGCAGGTAGCAGTAAGAACTAGGATATCAGTAGAAATATGTGGAACCAGTTTGTTAACAAAAGTACCTAAAAACGTGAGGATCTTTGTTTAGAGAGCCGCTCGTGACAATCTCGCAACCAAAAAATCAAGTTGAAGAGAACACGGGAAAGTGGTGGTATTTGCAAGATTTGTGGAAGGGAAGAGGAAGAGGAAGAAAGCTTTCATGCTACTATATGCTGAACGAATTCAAGAGCTTTGAAACATGAGATGAGAAAGCATTGACAACTACCACCTGAGCGCAACTTTTCCTTCACGGTCCCGGAGTGGCTGTAGAACCTTCTTATCAACTTAAGCAAGACACAAATAAGCCATGTCTTGATGCTCCTATGGAGATCCTGACATCTTTTTTGTGATACCTACCATGTTAAGTCGAGGAAGAAATCGCCAGGTTTTCTGCCTTTCTTCTTAGATATAACAGTTTCCTCCAAGACCCAAGCATCCACAGCAAGACTGAGCCAGGTTTGCTCCCAGCCTTACCTCAGTTTGTTTCTGAACCTGGGTGTTTGTCACATGTCCCAAGAAGGAAGAACCTCCCGGGATCTTGCTGGACTCCACCGAGCTATGAAAATCTGAAGACCAATGTGGACGCCGACTTCTGAGATGTGTCGGGACAGTCCACAGTGGGGATCGCTGTGCGAGATCATCTAGGATCGATCGTGCTTGCTGCTAGCATCATGTGATGAAGATGTAGAGACAAAGAGGAGGCTAAAGCCTATGTGATCTGGGCTGGTATGAATCGTGATATAGATCACAACCTAAACCCATCAGTGTTGGAATCTGACTGTTCCGTGGTGGTGGCTATAGTGAATGAACAGTTGTTCAAGATGTGAAATGTGTACAAAGACATTAGTTTGCTTAGAGATTTGCTTCATGGTTGCGCTATAACCAAGATGAGGAGAAAATGTAAGTGTTGCCCATGATTTAGCATGCATAGCTAAGCATAGTTGTTCCAAAAGTGTTTGGCTGTGACCGATCATCCTAGTTGTTAGTACTGAACCTTGTAATCTGAACTCTGTAGCAGTGTGCTATGAGTAATGAAAGTTGATCTCCTCCTTCAAAAGAAAAGTGCCCAATAATTGTATAGTCCCTGTATCGTTGCAACGCGCAGGCATGTTTCCTAATAGAGAAAATAAAACATCTGCTGAATTGTGCTCCATCTAGGCCTTGTTCGGTTGCCAATGGTTTGTTCCCATGTTGAGCCAACCCTGCAGAGGGATTAGGGTGATCCCCGCATGTCACCCAAACCCCCACCAATCCCTTTCCCACCAATATCCACAATCCATGTATCTTAAAACTCTGTTCGGTTTGGTTGCCATGGTCTATCAGCTAGCAGCATAAGAAAATAATGAACCCATGATTCAGAACACTCTGTCTGCCTCAACTTGAGCAGCTTGGAATTTAAAACACTGCCAGGAAATGACGCATGCTCATAAAACAAGATTCATAGCGAAATATAATGTTGTCGATAGGATATACAGTAGATGGAACATAAGTATCTCAAAAAATTATATATTTCAAAATGAAGTCTAACTTGTTTTCAGAAAAGAAGTGACGCAACAACCAACAAAATCCAGCAAATAATATGCAGTCTTTCTTCTGAAGCTTCCTCATGTAGAACTCTAGTTCTTTGCCCAACACGCCCTCTGAGCTCACGCGCTGCACCTCCAGGTTGCCACCTATACACTTCACTGAAGGGTCACCTCCAACTAGCAAGGGGTCAGGGGTGGAAGGAGGGAGAACGTTGCAATCCAGGATCCTCACAGATAATGAGGGTTGTGCTGCCACTCGAGATGACCCCAAGAACATAAACTACGGGAGGCAAATGTAGATCAAGATTTTTAATAACATTCTGTCTTCTCCCCTACAGGTTATCTATCGAGCCACGGCTATCCTTCGATCATGGACTACTCTGCAACGTATGGAGTTTCGTGACTTGTTTTGTGGAAGGGTGTACGCAATTGGAGGACAGGATATTTTCTCCCGACATGGTTGGAAGCGTGATCTACAGATATATCTACCATAGCTCGAGGTCGTTTATTGTTTAGCATGTCTTGTAATTTTGGTACTTCTGCTTTCGTCACTAGATCTGTGGTTGATCGACTGTGTGCATCCTAGCTCTGCAGAGGCCAGGTGTAAATATTACTGTTACGTAATAAAGCATCCATTTACAAAAAGAAACACAGATCAAGATATCCATCATGGCAAACCTCTACCAAAAGAAGTGCATAAATAGCTGCTCAAAATGTAAGCACAAGGATCAGCTAGAAAAAATGGTAATGTTGAGCAGGAGAGAACACAATGTAGGCACGGAGAAATTGAATCACTCAACTCCATACACCCAAAAATTTCTCAAGGAATATGAGTGACCTAACTAAGTATAAATTTAGAAAATTAAAGTAGCCACACAAAGATGAGATTCCTTTAAATCTCTTGCATTACTGAGACAAAACTCAACACACATACCAAATGTGTTTCACTCTGCACATTTAGTTCTTGTAATATCCCTATCCGCCACACAATCTTAACCAATAGCACTAGAAATCATACCAAATAACATCAATTAGGAGATGAATTAAGCATACTAATGCTGCAGCTAAGGCAGAAAATTCCCGCCAAGACTTCTAGGCCAAATAATTACATGATCATAAATGGAAAACACATTAGAAGCTAAAGCTTGCTGATACGTCCAATTTACATCACCATTCTATATCATAATTTGCCTCTATTCATTGATATATTTCATATTAAGAGGTGACACTTATGTATTTTCATCTGTTTTTGCATGTTGGATGATTCTTGGAGGATGAACTGCCTGAGTCAGGATTCTGATGGAAAAAGTGGTGTGTTGATGCAATTTCGCAAAGATCGGAAAAATACCAGAAAAACTACAGAAAATAATATTTTCCCAGAAAACGAAGGATGCCAGAAGGGGAGGCGGAGTTAGGCCATAGGGGCCCCACACACCCTAGGCGCGGGCCACCCTAGGCCGCACCTACAGGGGGTGTGGCCACCCTGTCCCACCTATGGCCCCGCCCTCTCACCTATATCTTCTCCTCGAAACCCTAAAACGGGGAGAGCGACCACAGAAAGATTTCGCCGCCTCTACGGGGCAAAAAACACTAAGAGAGAAAGATCTATCCGGCAGACAGATTTCTGCCCGGGAAATTCCTTCCCGGAGAGGGGAGATCGTCGCCATCAACACCATCATCAAGCTGGACTTCAATGGGATCATCATCATCATCATCCACACCATCATCTCCACCAGCACCATCATCACTACTCCATCCCGCTGATACGTCCAATTTGCATCACCATTCTATATCATAATTTGCCTCTATTTATTGATATATTTCGTATTAAGAGGTGTTACTTATGTCTTTTCATCTGTTTTTGCATGTTGGATGATTCTTAGAGGATGAACTGCCGGAGTCAGGATTCTGATGGAAAAAGCGGTGATTTGATGCAATTTCGCAAAGATCATAAGAATACCAGAAAAACTATGGAAAACTCTATTTTCCCAAAAGACGAAGGATGCCAGAAGGGGAGGCGGAGTTGGGCCACAGGGGGCCCACACCCCCCAGGCGCGGGCCACCCTAGGCCGCGGCTACATGGGGTGTGGCCACCCTGGCCCACCTCTAGCTCCGCCCTATCGCCTATATCTTCTCCTCAAAACCCTAATACACGGGGAGCGACCATAGAAAGATTCCGCCGGCTCTGCGGGGCAGAAAACACCGAGAGAGAAAGATCTCTCCGGTAGACAGATTTCTGCCGGGGAAATTCCTTGTCGGAGAGGGGAGATCATCGCCATCAACACCATCATCAAGTTGGACTTCATCGGGATCATCATCATCATCCACCCCATCATCTCCACCAGCACCATCATCTCCACTCCATCCCGATGTAACAATTGTGCTGAATCTTGCATAGTTCTTAGGGGAAACTTTCCTGATGTTGATTACTATTGTAGTTGATGCTTGTGAGTGGAAACATTGAATTATTGTTTATGTTCAGATTGTTATCCACCATTATATCATCTCTGATCTTGATCCATATGATGTCTTGTGAGTAGTTCGTTTAGTTCTTGAGGACATGAGAAAAGTCATGTTGTTAGTAGTGGATTTGTGTTGAGGTATTATTCAATGGTTTAATATTTAAGTTGTTGAGTTATTCTTCTAGTGGTGTCATGTGAATGTCGACTACATGATACTTCACCATTTATGGGCCTAGGGGAATGCATTGTGTATTTGGCTACTAATTGTGTGGTTGTTAGAGTGACAGAAACCTGAACCCCCATTAGAAAACTATTGCACAAGGGAGTGTAGGATCTCAGAGTTTAAGGATGTGGTTAGGTTTATATCTTAATTTCTTTCTTGTAGTTGCAGATGCTTGCAAGGGGTTTAGTCACAAGTATGTATTAGTCCAAGTAAGGTCGGTACATTAGCATAGGTTCACCCACACAACACTTATGAAACCAAAGAAGATTAATCAGCTATATGAAACGAAAGCACTTGACAGTATTCCCATGTGTCCTCAAGAACGTTTGGTCCCCATTAGTATTTCCATCGGCTTGTCCTTTGCTATGAAAGTATTGGGCCACTTGATGCAATTGTTTTCTGTCTTATTTACTTGCACTTTATTTCCTCGCTTTATCAGAAAACCCCTAAAAATCTGTTTGCTAAGTATTTATAGAGATTTCCTGCTCCATAGCACTAGTCAACACCTTCTGCTCCTCGTGGGGATTGACACTCCTATTTATCAAAAGTACTATGATACACCCCCTATACTTGTAGGGTCATCAAGACTATTTTCTGGCGCCGTTGCGGGGGAGTGAAGCGCTATTGAAGAGTGGAACTGGTAAAGGTAACTTCTACTGTGAGTATTTCTTTTTATTTCTATTTGTTACTTTGTTTTCAATATGTATAACCCACTTGGTTTCTGTTTGGGAAAACTACTACCAATGTTAGGGTAGTAGACGAACCACCACCTATTGAGATAGATCCTTTTAAGATACCTACAAGTATTATTGATCGTGTTATGGATAATTATTATTTAGGGGATGGAACTGTCCATCCTGGTGATCACTTTATTTTTATCCATGAATTATGCGGGTTGTTTAAGTGTGAAGGTATCACAAATGAACAGGTGTAGAAGAAGTTACTCTCTATATCATTGAAAGGAAGAGCTGAAGAATGGTATAAGCTGCTAAAGAATGGACAATCCATAGAATGGGAGGAAATAGTAACTCTCTTTTATTCTAAATTCTATCCTCCTAGTGAGATTCATAAGGATAGGAATCTAATATATAACTTTTGGCCTCGTGATGGAGATATTACAACTCAAGCTTGGGGGAGCTTAAATGTCCTATTCATGAAATCCCTAGCAATATTATTATCAATAACTTTTATGTTAGGCTTTCTCTTCATGATAAATATTTACTAGATGCTTCTTGTGCCGGATCATTCACACGTATGAAGGAAGAAGCTAAATGGGATCTCCTAGACTGTATTCAAGAGAACACTGAAGCATGGGAAAATGATAAAGAAAGAAAGTCAGGTATAAATTATGATTATGAATGCATTAAATCTTTTATGGGAACTGACGACTTCCGTGATATTAGTACTGAGTATGGTCTTGATTCTCAAAGTATTTCCAATTGTTTTAAGACTTTTGCCTCTTATATAGAAATTCCTAAAAAGAAGTGTAATAAGTACCATGCACCTTATAAAGTTCTTGTTAATCATGTTCCTTCTAGAAATACTGAAGTTTGTACTATTGATCATACTTTGCATGAACCTTATGTTGAGAAAACACCTTTCCCAGCTAAGGTAAAGGATTATTCTATGATAATTAGTGCGGTTAACAAAGGTACAAAGAAAACCGTGGAACCTGATGAGCAAATTAACATTGAACCTATAGTAGCCATTGAGAAAGATCTTGTCACTAAAAACGTAGAAGTTGGGCACATTGTCTTCTGTGAAGACGCATCTAATATTGTCTCTTATCCTAGTAAAGCTAGGAAAAATATTGTCCCTGTGCTTTCTGTTAGAATTTGTGATCATTGCTATTATGGTTTATGTGATATTGGTGCTAGTTCTAGCGCTATTCCTTATGAGCTTTACAAAGAAATTATGCATGAAATTGGTCCTTGTGAGATTGAGGACATTGATGTGGTTATTCACCTTGATAATAAGGAAACCATTTGCCCTATTGGTATTGTAAGAGATGTGGAAGTCCTTTGTGGTAAGACTAAGTATCCTTCAGATTTTCTAGTGCTTGGTTCAGCAGCTAGTAAAACTTGTCCTATCATTTTTGGTAGACCTTTTTTGAACACTTGTGGAGCTATTATAGATTGTGAAAAGGAGAAAGTTTTAACTAAGTTTGATGGAGATTCTTATGAGTTTAACTTTTCCAAATTTGCTAAAGCTCCTTATGAAAATGAATTGCCTAATGAAGATTTCAGGATGGAACAACTTGCTTCTATTGATCCAGTTTATGACCTTAGACCTCTTTTTGATGATTGTAAGTATGCTCATTCTGATGATAAAGTTGTTTCTTGTGATAGCTATACTGTCAAATTTATTCAGAGTGCTACTGAAAGTTATTATGAGAAAGGGAAACATGGTTTTATGCATCTCAATAACATTAAGTTTCCCTGTTTTATGTTGAAAGCTTTGAAGCTGCATTTGTTTGTCTTCCTATGCTAGTTGCCTTTTGTTTCAACTATTTGTTTTCTCATGAGACTCACTTGCATAGGAAGTGGGTTAGGCTCAAATGTGTTGGATATTTGCTTCTTGATGCTCTCTTTCACTTCAAATCTATATCTCATATATGAGCATCTTTGAAATTATCAAGCCCATCTTAAAGGCTATAAAGAAAGAGTTGTTGGGAGACAACCCATTTTTAGTTTGCTTTTGGTTTTTGTTTTGCTGAGTCTTGAAAGTTATTACCTCAGTAATTACCTCTCCTTATCATTTTGTTTTGGTTTATGTGTCAAGATCAACTACTTTTGAGAAGTAGAGGAGTTGTGAAAAGTGGTTGTCCTAGGACATATTTTTGTTATGCATTGTAAAAATTAGTGAAGGAGCTCAGTATTTAGGATGGAGCTCTAATTTTCTGTGCTTTGTCTCCAAGTTGTTATACAACTTTCTTTAGTTTTGCACTTTTTGATTTGAGCAACAGAAGATTTTCAAAAAAATCAATCTTTACTTGCTGGTCTGTTTTGACAGATTTCTGCCATCATTGGAATTTGCCTCTTATATTGATTCCCTTTCAGATTCTTTTTGGGCTTTTGGAAAGGAGTTGCTACAATAGCTTTTGTTTTGGTGGATTTCAGTTGAAATGTGTATCTAGAGGTTTGTTGTTTTTGCATACACTAATGTTGCCAATGAGGTTTGTGTAAAGCCTTGTATGAAAGGAATTTTCAGGAGATGGAGAGAAGGAATTTGTAGAGTCCGTCTTTGAATAGGTAAAAGTGCTGCAGACTGAAGGTTCATGAAAACCTTATATTTTTATATTTTTTATATTTTTATTACATACGGAAGGTTACGAGACAAACAGAGAAGGAAATGGAGGCTAGGTGGGCCACACCCACCAGTGGCGCGGGCCCCAGCTGGTCGCGCCTACAGGGGTGTGAGCCTCCTGGAGTCTGTCTTCGCCTAGTTTTCGCACATTACCTTCCTTATGTCATAAAACTTCGTAATTTATAACCCCACGGATCCCCTGAGGTTTGTGTATCGTGTTCTCGTCGTGTTTTTGTTTCGATATGTTTTTGTCAGGCAGATTCTCAGTTTTGGAGCCACAATATCTTCCACTGGATCACCCATGGAGGATTCCTCCACGGATGCCATCAATCCGTACATGTATGAGTTGAAAGTTCACCCCAAGGAGTTGTTACTCAAGGATGGAGTGGTACATATAAAAGAAGTACATGGCCCTAAAGGAGAAGGCAGCCTGGAAGATAGGATGGAAGCACTAGAGCAGGAAGTTTTCAGGTACAAGAAGATGGTGGAATGCGAAGTGGACGTCATCCATATGATAAGTTCAGACCTCATATCCAAGCACAAGAAGGAGGTTGCTGAGCTTCGAGATGAAATCTTCTCACTCCGTCAGACCACCAATTAATTGCAATCACAGCTCTACGACATACAAAATCAAAACTGTGAGTATGAAACTAGGTTTAAACACATAAGCTCTGCTGCTAGTTTCAGGATATTTGAGACCAAGACATCCTTTGTGGATGGGGAGCTTTTACCTTGGAAGTCTGATGATGACAAGGGAACACCACCGCCGAAGGAGTAATTCTTCATCAGGTTTGGCATCCCCTTGGCTTGTTCCAAGCTTGGGGGAGTGCCGCTGTATCACATCATTATCTTTTACCTTTTTACCCTTTTAGTAGAGTTATATCTTGGGTAGAGAAGTTAACTTATAGGTTGGTTTGCATTGTGGAAGTATCTCTCCTTTAGTTGGTTATCTATTTATCCCTTGGTGTGAGTGCCTTTATGGAATATTAATGAGAAGTCTCATCTTTTACTTTTTGCACTTCTTATTTTAGTTTGCAATATCTATTATATGATTGATCTTGTTGATTAGTATTGGTATCACTTTTGGAGCATCAAGTAGATCTAAATTGGTTTTGGCAAACCGATCTCTGGTCAGTAGCAACATTTTTTGAGGTTTGAAAGGAAAAGATAAGAGCACTTATAGGTATTTTGTATCATTTATTTTGTTTCTTGATTGGCTCATAAGCTTAGTATTCTTTATTTAAGATATTTTGTGCCTTCAAGGAAGATTGCATGTTTGGCTTTATCACTTGTATGTTTGCTTGTTTCCTTTAACTCTTTTGCTTGCTACCCAGCCTTGCTAGCCAAAAACCTATTTTGAGATGCCATACTTCTCATGCATCCAACCCCTTAAACCAAAACATGTGCCATTTTGTAGCATCCCAGTTGTCTAACACCTGTAATGCTACTTGATCTAATAATAAAAAGGGCCACTTCCTACAAATAATTGTGGCATCATCATCCATGTCATGTTCATGTCATCATGCCACCTTGCATTTGATCATCATACAAAAACTCTTTTGTTTGGTTCTTATCTCATATGCATTAATAATTGTATTTGCCTCTTGATATTGTATTTGGTTCTTGATATATTGCTTAAATGCCCAAGTTGAGTTGGGGGCATATCTTTTGTTTGACTCCACCACCTTTCTTGTCATCACCCCATCTTTCCACCATTCCACCTTACATGAGCATGGCAACTTATTGGTTTTACCTCTAGCTCATGAGGGTTGGGATGGATCAAATTCTAGCTCCACATGCTCCCATGTATGCACCATGTTGTTTTCACAATATTGGTATATGAGAGCCACATGGCCACCTTTGCATGCCTTGTGAGTGGTACCTTTTTCTTAGTCTCCCTATGGGTTGTTTTGGGGTTATTATCATGTTGGGATAGTTTGGGACTATAAAATATCTAGTGGCACCTACACACTAGCATGTTCCATTTTTATCCAAATATGGTTTCCTCATTCACTCCACATGGAACCTTTCCTTCTTTCTTTTGCTTGGACCTTACTCCATCTTGTGAGGATGCAAATACATAATGCCATGCTATTATTTTTGTTTTCACAAGCATGGTACATGGCATTTAATGTTTTTGCATGGCCCATGCAAGTACCACCTTTGCTTGTATTTTAGATTTTTTTTTGATGTTTGCTTGGATCATCTATCTCTCCCCATCTCTCCCTTCTTTGGCTTGATCTTGTTTGTTTTGCTTAAAACCCTAATCTAACCCTAAACCCCAACCCCCCTTATCACCATACCCCTCTCCTATCTACTCCTAAACCTCCCCCTCTCTCTCTCGGCCTCTCACCATCTACCATACCACCACCCTCTAGTACCCGAGGCCACCCTCTAAACCCTACCCGAGCCTAGCTCCACCCTCTCTCCTCTCTCTCTATGCCATGAGGGCCCCCCCTAACCGAGCCACCCCTCTAACCTAGCCCCTAACCGAGACCACCCCCTCTCCTTTCCTCCTCTCTTTCTCCCTGCCTTGTGTCCCTAGACCTTCCTGCCTACCCCGAGCTCCCTCCTCCCTGTCCCCACCTGGCAGCCCCTTCCCATGCCTAGCTACCCCTGCCCCTGGCCGAGCACGTGAAGGTGACAAAGGTGGCACCGAGGCCACCTTTAATACCTTCCCCTCCCCCACGCAATCCTCACCTGCCCCCTCCCGTTCTTATCCACCCCCTCGCCCCTCTAGCCTCCCCCAGATCCCACCCAGAGGCCCTGCCTCGTTCCCTCCGCCTCTTTCTTCACCACCATCGCCACCACCGTCGGCTTCGGCGTCTATCTGCAGTACGAGGAGGCGAGCGTGGTTGTTGGGCGTCGAGGAAGAACGAGCCGGGTGCCAGCGACGCCCTGTACCCGCAGACGAGGAGGAGAAGCCCCAGACGCCGACACCGACGCCGCGAAACCCTAGCTCACGGCTGCCCCGCCTCGTCGCCGACCTACTGCTCCCCTGCACGATCCAACCCCCTCAACCAACTCTCGGTGAGCGCCCGACCCTCCCAGACACCTCCGCTAGCCGATCAGCTGCCTGTCCGCGTTGCGCGTTTCATAGAACGCTCTCGGCGCGGCGAGCTCACGTCGTCGAGGACCGTCTTCTCGTCGCGAGAACCTTAGCTAGGCCACGCGACCCTCCCTGACACCAACCCTGAGCCAGCGCAGCGGCTCTGCACCCCGCTCTGTCGCGCACCGTCCGTCCGCGCGTAGAAGAGAAACAGTGCCGCTGCACCTTTTGCGCATACACCCCTGTGCTTTTTGCCGCTCAACCCGCAGTCCCTTCGCCCCACCGTCAGCGTCGTATGCACATTTGCAAAAAGGCTCCCATGGTTTCTGGAATTTAACCCGCAGTCCCCCCTCTCTTGTGCGCACGTGTGGTGCTGAGTCAGCACAGGGCCCACCTGTCATTGACAGAGGCTGGGTTCCCCTGAGTATAAAAAGTATATATGTGTGTCTGTTTTAATTTAAACCTAATTCAAATTAATTCAAATTCAAAATTAAATCTGTTTTCAAATAACTTTAAAAATATAAATCCAAATAATATAAATAATATATGTTTTGAGATTAGAAAAATGTGAGGATTTCAAATATGCTATTCAAAATATTATTTGGACACTTTAAATTTCAAGTTGAGTAAAATTACATCAAAATGCCCCTTAACTTAACTAATTAATAACTTTTGATTTATAACTCCGAATTTAACAAATGATATGTCTAAAATGATTAGCTCGACGAGACCTTTCTGTCTATGCATTCCATGATATGAATTGCAGCATGCATCATATAAATATATAGTGTACAGCAACTATTATGACAATAAAATGTGACCAAAACTCAATAAAATGATTTATTCTTGTATTCCACACCTCACCCATGCCATGATACTTGATTGCCATGCAAATTGTGCATCATTCATCATGGCATGATTGTTTGCTTGTCGCATTTTATTCAGATGCTTGCGCTCTTTATTTATGTTGGCCCTTGTTTGTTTGGTTCTTCTTCGAATAGACACTGAGCAGGGGATATATCAAGAGAACCAGGAGCACTACCCAGATCCGTCTCTCGCTTCAATGAGTTGCTGTGCAAGCACTACCACATGCTTGCATACATACAGTACCTATTGCCTCTATCTTATTCTTGCATCATTGAGTCGCGATTGCATTAAATTGAATCCCAAGTATTGCATAGCCTTTACTTTTAAACCCCACCAAGCTTGTTCCTCCATCCCATGAGCCATTACTACAGGAGTTGTTTGAGCCATGCGAGTCGTAGAACAGCATGCGTAGGGTATGTGAGAGTCTGATGGATAACGAGGTACCTAAACAACTTAACCTGAGTAGTAATGGGATAACTAATGAAAGTGGCATCGGTGAGCAACATCTCCTATTTGGTTCTTCCTGCTCACTTGTGTCCCGTAAGACCCCGAGTACTTGATTCCTATTCCAAGAATATTCGCGCTATCCACATCCGGGAGGCTTATGGGACCCCCCTGAGCCAGAGCTTGATTCAGTCTTATTTCTTGGGGCCACAAACTAGTTCGAGGTTTTATTTACTATCCTGTACTTATGCCATGCTACTCTATTTACGATTGTGCGAGGAGCACCTTGCATCGCTTAGGTCACGGAGTGTTTTCGCGTATCGACAAGCCCAGTCACACTTTCGGTTCCGATCGTTCTGTACCATTGACGCAAACCTTGAGTCCGTCTCGAGTCAGCTAACTTCGCTATGGTCTACTCAATGGGGTGGCCTCGAAATAATTCTGAATCGTGATTGCTTTGTCGTGAAGGCCTCGTTGGGTTTTGATTTGGTTTTTCCGAGGCTGATCGAATGTGTTGCTATTTGTGCACCCTAGGTAAAACTTTCTGAAAGCCGTGTCCGCGGTTATGGACGACTTGGAGCACAGTTTCTCGATCATAGACAAGCATAACTAAAGTACCGTTTTAATCTGACTAAGTAATTTGACTAGTAAATAGTGCAACACTCATGGAATGGTTAATAAAATTGCCAACGGATGGGGGGTTGTTCGTCCGCTTCCTCGTTGGTAAGCGAGGAGGAGGATGGATCTGTGGATATTACTGTTATAAATGTTGTCTTTAATTCACGGACATCCGTCTATCATTGGTTAGGCGGATGGTTAGCGTTTATCTATAGAACTGCTAGGGTTTAACTTTTGCTGCAATTGCGTCACCCCAGGTTGTGTCCCCTTTAGAGGCATTAAGACTTGCTGAGTACCCTTAGGGTCTCACACGATAAATTATTGGTTCAGATGAACAGGTACACTCGCAGGACGGATACTGGGTGGAAGAGGCTGATGATGTGGGCAACGATCGTTCAGTGTAGAGATTCCGGGAACGGGGATCCGTGAGATCTGTGGGCGGGATGTGCTTATTTCTATAGCATCTTATGCCGATTTGCTTCTTATCCGTACTCGGACTTTGTTTTGCCGCTTCCGCTTGATACTCTGATGTGTGATGTATGAGGAATTATCCTGAAATATTATATCTATCTAGGTCATTTGAATCTTGCCGTATGGCGTTGCTATATTTCCTTTCTTTCTAGATGGAATGGCTCTGATGTACTTTTGTATGGTGGCTTGCATACATACTCATTTGTGTATGTAGTTGATCCTTCGCCGATTACGCCGTCAGACAGGTCCCGATGAATTGGAAGTGGTTGGGACGGCCGAAAGGTCTACCCGTGAGTGGCTTTTGGGGCCCCACCGTACTATTTCAACCACTACCGTTCATCCAGGCTTGTATCTAGGAGCGTAATTCACCGAGGTAGTTACACATTTGTGTCCACCATATCTACCTATTAGCATTATTGCTATTCCAAGTAAATTCTCAAGCTTCATCTATCTTTCAAATTAATTTTTTTTGTTATGTGAAAACTAGTTAGTAAAGGGACATGAGATTGATGCTAGCCTAAGCCATGCCTAATCCAGTTAGTAAAGGGACATGAAATTATTTTGTTATGTGAAAACTAGCATTATTGCTATTCCAAGTAAATTATTTTGTTGTGTGAAATAAAAGGGGAGCTTGTAAGTCCATGGAGTTATGTATGTGTGTTAGAGAAACGCCTGGGCCGCTAGCCTAAGCCATGCCTAATCATGGTGGAAACTTGCAGCATAACTATAGTGAGCAATTTGTGAAGCATCCTTAATAAAAACCTATGCAAATAGCAAATAAAAAGATCGCTGAGATGCTCACTGTCTGCTTGCCTTGTCATTTTGATTATGGGATAGCTCCTGTATCATGTGTAAGGGGTACCCCGTTGGTGGTTCTTTATGATACACATGTACTTACAATGACAAGAACTTTCTGGTAACTAAAGTTGAGTAGCATGACGAGCAACCCTCGTACTCAAGGGACATGAGATTGCCAACTTATATTTCGTCAAGCATATACTCCATGTTTGTTCACTTTAACCTTAATCACCTCAAGATGCTTATGATAGGGGCAATGAGAGCTCAAATATAGTAAGTACCATAATCTTTTGAAAGCTCTTTATGAACTTGAAATCCATGTTGTCCTCTATGAAGGACCTTTCTTCTACTTCTAACTTGAGTCAGTAAACCTACTCCTCTCTATCTCCAGCAAGCATTTGAGTTGTTGTGTTTCAAGCATTCATGTGATGATTTATTCAATCATGTTCTTTATCTTACTTGTTTGCACAAAACTCTTATTTAAATGAGTATTACTTTGAAAGCTATCATTGTGAAAAACCTTTTATGTTTGAGCAAAGAGCACTCCTGTTATAAACTTCTTTACAAAAGCTTTGCTTGAAAACTGTTTGCCAACTTTTCTCTGACCAAGAATAAAGTTTGCCAATCCCAATTATGATTTATCTTTATGCATCTTTATTGTGACTCCCATACTTGTTGCAAGCTAAGTTATATAATGGTGAGTTGCTTTCTTCTATGAGTTATGTATTGGTAAGTGTGATGCTTCTTGTCCGTATTCTTTTTTATCGACACTTCACTCCATAAACCTATGGACATGTTTACTAAGCTCAGTTTTCGATTGGGGACAAGCGAGGTCTAAGCTTGGGGGGAGTTGATATGTCCAATTTGCATCACCATTCTATATCATAATTTTCCTCTATTCATTGATATATTTCATATTAAGAGTTGATACTTATGTATTTTCATCTGTTTTTGCATGTTGGATGATTCTTAGGGGATGAACTGTCGGAGTCAGGATTATGATGGAAAAAGCGGTGTTTTGATGCAATTTCGCGAAGATCAGAAAAATACTAGAAAAACTCTATTTTCCCAGAAGACAAAGGATACCAGAAGGGGAGTGGAGTTGGGCCTTAGGGGGGCCACACCCCCTAGGCACGGGCCACCCTAGGCCGCACCTACAGGGGTGTGGCCACCCTGGCCCACCTCTGGCTCCGCCTTCTCACCTATATCTTCTCCTCGAAACCCTAAACCAGGGAGAGCGATCACAGAAAGATTTCGCCGCCTCTGCGGGGCGGAAAACACCGAGAGATAAAGAGCTCTCTAGCAGACAGATTTCTGCTGGGGAAATTCCTTCCCGGAGAGGGGAGATCGTCGCCATCATCAAGATAGACTTCATCGGGATCATCATCATCATCCACACCATCATCTCCACCAGCACCATCATCACCACTTGATACGTCGGAAACATATCTATAATTTTTTATGTTTCATGCTTGTTTAGTATCTACTTTGGTTTGCTTTGTCCACACTTTGAGGTGCTTTTCATAGGTACTAACCTATTAACAAGTTGCCACAGTGCCATTTGCCTTTTTTCTGCTGTTTTTGGTTCCAGAAAATCTAGTAAGGAAATATTCTCGGAATTGGACAGGACAAAAGCCAAAGTCAATATTTCACCGAGGAGAACACGTATTCCAGAGGAGAGACGGAGGGGCGCCATAGGGCGGCCGCACCCCCCAGGTGCGGTCCCACCCTGGGCCATGCCTAGGCAGGGTGTGGGCCCCTGTCCACCCTCCTGCCTCGCCTCTTTGCCTATAAGAAGCCCCCGATGCCTAAACCCTAAGTACCCGATCAATATTCCACAAAACTGTCTGTAGCCGCCGCCACCATCGTCCCTAGATCGGGGGGATCTGAAGCTCTTCCCGGCACCCTGCTAGAGAGGAGATCATCCCGGAGGACTTCTTCTTCATCATGCCAACCTCCGGTATGAAGCGTGAGTAGTTCCACCTTAGACTACGGGTCCATGTAGTAGCTAGATGGTTGTATCTCCTCCTTTGTGCTTTCATGTCTATATCTTGTGAGCTACGTTCATGATCAAGATCTCATCTACTTGTAATCATGCATGTTGTGTTTGTGGGGATCCGATGGATATTGAGATTACTATGTCAGATTGATTAATGGTTTTGTCTTATTGATTCTATCATGTATGTTTTGTTTGTGATCTTGCATGCTCTCCGTTGTTAGTAGCTATCTTGGCCAAGTAGTTGCTAGTGACTCCAAGAGGGGGTATTTATGCTTGATAGTAGGTTCATGCCTCTATTTAATCAAGGGAAATGACAGAAATCTCTAAGGTTGTAGATGTGTTGTTACCACTAGGGAGAAAACAACGGTCTCTTGTTCATGGACAAGTGGATTGTTTACCTTACTCACTTTTCTTAAAGCAGTTGTCTGTTGCTTGCAACTTAATACTGGAGGGGGTTCGGATGATAACCTGAAGGTGGACTTCTAGTCATAGATGCACTTGGATGGTGGTCTATGTATCTTGTTGTATTGCCCAATCGAATCTCATAGGATCTTTATGTCTAGTATTGCATTGTTATGCCTTGCTCAGTCCTGTCAATTGCCCTGCTGTAATTTGTTTACCCAGCATGCCATGTTTGTTTATCTAAGGAGAACACCTCTAGTGAACTATGGACCCCGGTCCAATCTTTACCATTGATACATATTCCACTGTTACTGTTTACTTGCTGCAAACCATCATCACCTTCCACACCATACAGTTAATCCTTTGTTACAGCAACCGGTGAGATTGACAACCTCACTGTTAGTTGGGGCAAAGTCTTCAGTTTGTGTTGTGCAGGTTTCCACGTTGCTTGCAACAGCTTTGAGATGTTTCCTTCCTCCTACTGGTTCGATAACCTCGGTTTCTTACTGGGGGAAGACTTGCTGTTGTGCTGCATCATACCTTGCTCTTGGGGTTTCTCGACGAAGCACTCCACGTTGACGCAACGCCATCAACATTTTTTGCCGTCGTTGTCGGGGAGGCTAAGGACGTCTTCACAAGGGGAGTCCTCCTCGACCTTTCTCTTTACTTTGTTTTTTGTTTGCTTAGTTTCTTTTGCTTGGTTTTTTTGCCTCTTTTTATCAAAAACTCAAAAAAATAGTTTAGTTTGGTTTGCTTTCTCTTATCAAAAACACAAAAAAATTAGTTCCTGCTCTAGCCGCTTCTGATTTTGGCTTGCTCCACTTTTGCCAAAATGAACTCTGCTGAGAACACCAAGTTGTGTGACTTCACTAGCACAAAAAACAATGATTTCCTTAGCACTCCTATTGCTCCACCTGCTCCTGATGCTACTTTTTATGAAATTAAGCCTACTTAGTTGAATCTTGTGATGAGAGAGCAATTTTCTGGTGCTAGTTCTAATGATGTTGCTACCCATCTCAATAACTTTGTTGAACTTTGTGAGATGAAAAATTATAAGGATGTAGATGGAGATATTATTAAGCTCAAGTTGTTTCCTTTCTCCTTGAGAGGAAAAGCTAAAGAATGGTTGCTATCCTTGCCTAGAAATAGTATTGATTCTTGGATTAAGTGCAAAGATGCTTTTATTGGAAAGTACTATCCTCTTGCTAAGATTATATCTCTAAGAAGTGATATTATGAAATTTAAACAACTTGATAATGAACATGTTGCTCAAGCTTGGGAAAGAATGAAATCTTTGGTTAAGAATTGTCCCACTCATGGACTTACTGCTTGGATGATTATCTAGAATTTTTATGCAGGTTTGAACTTCTCTTCAAGAAACATGTTGGATTCGGCTGCTGGAGGTACCTTTATGACCATCACCTTGGGTGTTGTAACAAAACTCCTTGATAATATGATGGTTAATTATTCTGAATGGCACACTGAAAGAGCTCCACATGGTAAGAAGGTAAATTTTGTTGAAGAAACCTCCTCTTTGGGTGTTAAGATTTATGTTATCATGGCTATGCTTGTTAATGGGAAAGCTCCTTTAGATCCAAATAATGTTCCCTTATCCTCTTTGGTTGCTCAAGAAGAGCAAGTTGATGTGAACTTCATTAGAAACAACAATTTCAACAATAATGCCTATAGGAATAATTTTGGTAGTAACAACAATTATAGGCCTTATCCTCCTAATAATGGCAATACCTATGGAAACTCCTGCAACAATGCTAGAAGTGCCCCCTCTGAACTTGAAGTCATGATCAAAGAATTTATTATTAAACAGACCACTTTCAACAAGATTGTGGAGGAAAATCTTTTAAATGTTGAGAAAAATATTTCCTGTTTGTCTGAATCATAGTCCTCTTTGATTAATAAAATGGCTGCTAAACCTGAAACCATGGAAAGTACTTTTGCTGCTACTCATGCCATACAAGTTACTATTGATGAAAATGTTAGACTGTTAGCCCAACTTCATGCTAAGTGGGAAAGGGAAGCTAAAATTCATAGAAACGATAGTGTGTGCACCATCACCACTAATATGGATACCACTAAACCACAAGAAGTCCCTATTCCTCCTCCAACAATGCCAAAGGCTAATGAGTCTACTACTAGTGATGCTAAGTTTGATTTTGATCTTGATGGTTGCAATATTTCTGAAGTGATTTTGTTCCTGCAAAAACTTGCTAGAAGTACTGATGCTAGTGATGTGCATGTTGCTTTCACCAAACGCATTACATATGCTCTTGTTAAGATTAAGGAAGAGAAGTTAAAACACAAAGCTTCTATTCCTAGGAAAGTAGAAGATAGTTGGGAACCCATTATTAATATGCAAGTGAATGACTTTGATCTCAAAGCTTCATGTGATCTTGGTTCTAGTGTCTCTATTATGCCTTGGAAGATTTATGAAATGCTTGATTTGCCACCTTTGGAAGATTGTTATTTGGATGTCCCACTTAATGAATATGCTAAGAAGACACTCATGGGGAGTATTAATGATGTTCTCATTATGGTTAACAATGCTTATGTCCCTGTTGATTTCTATATTTTGGATGTTGAATACAATGCTTCTTGTCCTATTACTTTGGGAAGACCTTTTCTTAGAATTGTTGGTGAAATCATTGATATGAAAGAAGGCACCATTAAATATCAATTTCCATTCAAAAAAGGTATTGAACACTTCCCTATGAGGAGAGAGAAGTTGCTTTTTGCTCCTCCTTTGAAAGCAAGGTTTGTTGTTAATGCTTATTCATTTGAAAATACTTGATTTCTTGCTTCTTGTGCCTAACTTAAAGGCGTAAAAGAAAAGTACTTGTTAGGATATAACCCAAGAGTTTTCTTGAGTATTGGAAGTTATTACTTCAGTAATGACCTGTCCTTATCCTTTTTGTTTGATTTTTGTGCCAAGAATGACCTCTAATGAGAGGGAAGTAAGATTTGGGGAGTTGTTGTCCCGAAACAGATTTCTGTCCCCCACCATAAAAATTCGTGAGGAGTCTCTGTAAGTCGGATTGAGATGAAATTTTACGAATAAATCTTCCGTTGCTCAAATAAAAAAGTGTTGAACTAACGAAAGTTAGCTAACATACTGGGGGATTCATTCGTAAATTTACAGCTCAATCCGACTTAGAGAGACACATCACGAATTTTTATGGTACACAAGAAGCAAGAAATCAAGTATTTTCAAATGAGGAATTGAGATCAATACTTGCAAAGTCTTCAACTATGAGAGGTATCTCATCCAAATGAGTCTTGGAGGATCCCTTCTCATTTCTCTTTGGTTTACTACTTTCATCAAAAGGATTTTCAGGAACAATCCAATCAAAATTCTTTTCAAAGGCTTCATGCATTCCAACAAGCTTAAAGGGTATGGGTATCTTAAATTCCTCTATAGGTTTGGTTTTATCTGAAGTACCCACAACATCTACACATGATCCTAGCATGTTAAAACGCTCAAAGAACTTTTTGGCTTCCTTAGCAACATCATGGAACTCTTTTAGTAAAGTTTCAAGAATAAATTCTCTCTTTTCAGCATTCTTTTCTTGTTTTAGTTTTAGGAACAAAATTTGCATCATGGGGTTAAGGCTAACAAACCTAGCTTCCAACATGTGAACTAAAGAAGCTGCAACAATTTCATAATTAGGAGCAAGTTCTGCTACAGATTTATCCTCAATATCCTCATGCTTACTAACATGATTGAAGAATTCTTCAATATTATCTTTCCCAATTATGGATCCACTACCTATAGAAAGGTCCTTCAGGGTGAACTTGGGGAGAAACATGGTGAGCTAGAACAAGGTGGCAACTAGAGTAGGAACTATTTTTTTGTGTTTTTGATAAGAGAAGGCAAACCAAACTAGACTATTTTTTTGTAGTTTTTGATAAAGAGAGGCAAACAAAACCAAGCAAAAGAAACTAAGCAAACTATAAAAAAAGTAAAGAGAAAGGAAGTGCAGGACTCCCTTGTGAATACGTCCTTAGCCTCCCCGGCAATAGCGCCAGAAAACTTGTTAATGGTTCAGTTGATGTGGAGCCTGTTGGGAACCCCAAGAGCAAGGTGTGAAGCAGCACAACAACAAGTATTCCCTCAGTAAGAAACCGAGGTTATCGAACCAGTAGGAGGAAGGAAATGTCACACAGGTGTTGCAAGCAACGTGGAAACCTACACAACACAAACTAAAGACTTTGCCCCAATTAACAGTGAGGTTGTCAATTTCACCAGTTGCTGTAACAAAGGATTAAACGTATGGTGTGGAAGGTAATGGTTTACCACAAGTAAACAGGTAATAGTGGAGGATGTATCAATGGTAAAGATTGGACCGGGGTCCATAGTTCACTAGAGGTGCTCTCCTTAGATAAACAACATGGCATGAAGGGTAAACAAATTACAGCAGGGCAATTGACAGGAATTGAGCAAGGCATAACAATGCAATACCAGACAAAAAGATCCTATGAGATTCGATTGGGCAATACAACAATATACATAGACCGACATCCAACTGCATCTATGACTAGAAGTCCACCTTTAGGTTATCATCCGAACCCCCTCTAGTATTAAGTTGCAATCAACAAACAACTTCTTTAAGAAAAGTGTGTAAGGTAAACAATCCACTTGTTCCATGAACAAGAGACCGTTGTTTTCTCCCTAGTGGCAACAACACATCTACAACCGAAGAGATTTCCGTCACTTCCCTTGGAAACTAGAGGCATGAAGCCACTATCGAGCATAAATACCCCCTCTTGGAGTCACTAGCAACTACTTGGCCAAGATAGCTACTAACAACGGAGAGCATGCAAGATCACAAACAACACAGACATGATAGTATCAAATAGACAAAACCATTAATCAATCTGACATAGTAATCTCAATATCCATCGGATCCCCGGAAATAGAACATGCATGATTACAAACAGAACATGCATGTAGTACACTATAGTCGTTGACATAACACCAATGAAACACTGTTCACTAGTATTACATCCCTCAGAGTAGTACAAAAGAAACACAGCAGGTCCAAGACATGACTATAGGTTACAACTCAACTCTTTACACAAGTTCCAGAGAACACTCTAGGTTAAATAGAGAGAAAGAAATTTCTTACAAAGAAGAATCAGAAATAACAACTCCAAAATTATAATACTATTAAGACTAATATCTTAACTAATGGTCTGGCATTGCTGCTATTGCAATACACTACAGAAATAGGTTCTATGGCTACAGATTCTATTCTTATCTAATCAACAACTTCGTCTTCACTTGAGCTGATGTATATGTTGACTTTCTTGACTTCATTTAAGAGCTTTGGCTTTTGATGATGATTCTTGGAGCATGGCTTGATGTAGTCATCGTTTGTACTAGCTTTAGAATCTAGCAAGGGTTAAGAAGATACGTTGAGTACGAGCGTACTCAGCAAGTCCACTAGAAAAGGAGTGTTTGATGCACTATATCTAGAGCCACATACCATGGGTCGTAGGCAATGTAGGTTTTCGTAAAGATTTATTCAAAGGTTGCTTTTATTCCGAAAAGCTATGTCTGTCAGCCTTCACGGGTTTACCAGAACTTTCATGGAGTTCCTTTCCCGTAGCATTCGCAGCTCCTTCCCAGAACAGGGAGTAACAAGTTACAATTCTTACACTCTGCAGAGGTGCGTTACTTTACCCATGAGAGACCTTAGCCTTGTTGCACAACCAAGTCATGACCTTGTCCATACTTCCTTGGTATGGGGCCCAGTCTTCTAAGATCCAAGCCAATCACTGCCCCCTTCGCGACCCCGCATGCCTCCTTGGTGTACACCATGCCCACATATTGAATTACGACAATGGTTTGTACAGACCGTTAGATGCCAGAACTATCGTGGGACGATGAGGGTTCCCACCCATATGCTGCATATCCTCTACGAATTACCAATTAATATGCACGCTACGAGTGATAACAACCATGACCTGCACATCCGGCTACATGTGAGAGGAAGAAGATACAGCTGACTTCTCTGTCCCATTCCAAATCTCTTGGTTAACGCGTGATATACGGTGCAAGAATCACTGGAGACATTGGTTGTTAAGTCCTAGATAATATGTTCCTTTACCACCGGAACTTTCATAGTAGGTTATTACCTCATGGTAAATAACCTATAATCATATTATTATGAAAATAGTGTTTTCTGTCCTTTTTCAAATGCAGGTGATGACAACACTGGATTTGCAAAATACTTTATAGAAAATAATCAAAGGACATGAGCAAGTGTGAACTTACCTTTTGTGATTGCAAGATTATGCACTCACGGTCTTTGAGATGGCATAAGATCCAATATCTGAAATCTGCATCATTGGTTCGGTAAGGACTAATGTTTAAAGAAGAAATATGCAGTTATGCATAAGTAATGCTATGCATTTTTGTAAAACTCCCAAATTGAATCCCCATTGCTTTGAGTGAAGTGAATTCAAGTGATTCTTTTAAGAGTTGGTTTATCTTCAAATTTTACTTTATAAGTAATGATATTTATAAGGAACCTAAGTGTTAACAATCCAATATGTAAGTAAAGTATAAGATGATGTGATTATGGTGAATTGTCATGTGGTGACTATGATAAAAGTCCTTGGGATTGAGTTGTTAAGAGTTGAAGAACTTATTATAATATTGTTATTTGAAGTGGCAAAAAGAATAACATTTGAAGAAAATATTTCCTTTATAATGTTTAAACGATCTTCATTGTTAATAAAACGTGATCAATGCCTTCTGGTATTTGATTGATTAGTTTGGACTTGAGATGCATTATGTCTTAATTGAAATAGACCAAAGTTAACTATAAAAACATAAGTAGTGTATTAGACATGATGTTTATAAGCTTTGAGACTATAGTTAACTTTAAAAGGTTAAGTAAACTTAAGATGTAATATATTTTAATTATTCTCAAGTTTAAGATTTATGATAGGTATAACTAAGGTGTGGAATTATTCACTTTATATTTAAGTGAATGCTTATGAAGTTATTTTTTTAAGGTTGTGATTTTAAATCTTTATTTAAGGTTTCAAAATATATTAATCAGTTATTAATTTACACTTAAGTTTTATTATAAATCTTAGTTCTGGTTTAGAACTTTAATAATTTCATTTTTTAGGGTATTAATATTTATTGAAGAAATATATTTTTTTACTTACTTAAAAAAATGTTCTTAAAGAATTTTCAAAAATATATAATGGATAAGGATTTATTATTTAAAATATTAAAGATTTTTTGTATTAATATATTTAATATTTTATTAGTGTAATATATTTATTCAAGACCTTAAAAATGAATTTTATTTATTTTTAAGTATTATCTTTATTTTTATAAAATTCATCAAAGAATTAAGTGTCTTTAAATATTTGCTTTATGTTTTATTTGTAAAACTCTAACTTAGTATTTTTATAAAATAGTAAAGTTATTTTGATACACAAAAATGGTTTTTATTTATTTTTAGAGTTTTTGTTTTATTTTATACAATTTCATTCAAGATTTAATGGTGATAATAATTATTTTACTTTAAATTTATTTTAAACACTTAAAATTATATTTTTATTAGGTAGATATTATTTTTGTGGTCATTTTGATATATCATATGTATTTTTAGGATTTTTTTATAATTTTCTATAGATAATAATGTTTGGAGGTTATTTTAATAATTCATTTTTTTAATTATTTATTTCTAAACCTAATCAACCTCGGCCGTTAGGTTGTATAGGTGGGCTGGCCTGGCCCAACTGGACCCTACTAGACCCCTTACCCCCAGCCCACCCCCCACTCCTCACACACACGCACACACACAGACCTTATCTTCTTCCCCTTGCTCCCGTGCGATGCCGCCGCCAGCCACTTCGGCCGCCGCTGGCCACCTCCTTCCCAGCCACTCGCCGGCCAAACTCCGCCTAGACCACCTTGCTCTTTTTCTCGCCGCCGACCCCTATTCCCCTTTTTCTCTGTTGATTGGGTTTAATCGAGGCTATGTGCTCTTTTGGCCAAAACCCTAGCCGCCATGGCTCAAGGTCACGGTGCGGCTCTCGCGCCATCGCCTTCGGTTGAGGCTCGTGGAAGAACGTGAGCCCCTCTCCAACGGTCTCGCCTTCCGGTACTTCTGCTCGACCTGACTTGCTCATCTTTCCTATGGTGGTGGTACTGTTGGTGGTGCGGCGCTGCTGATGTTGCTGCTTTCTTCTCCTATGGCCACCGTGACCACGGCTTGGCGCGGGTTGCAGCGCCCTCGGTTGCGCCCCGTGTCGCCGGGTGTTTCATCGCTGGCCAATCTCTACTTCCTCTTCTAACTTCTTGCGAGGACCTCGGGTAAGTGTGCTTCCCCTATTGTGTTTATCTCTATGCACTATCTACCTTGCCATGTCAAACATGCTTGATGTGATTACCCCTTGTCAAGGTTACATCTCTGTAACTAGGGTTCATACCCTCTATAGTGATGTTTGGTTACTATGAGATTGCTGGCAGATGTTCTCCTAAACTTGTACTTTTGATGCTGGCTATGCCTGGTTAAATAACAGGCTCTGCCATTTGATTTTGTATACTACAAGTAATGTGGATATAAATTCAGTTCTCTGAATTTTGGATAATGGTACTTGTGGTGCATCCATGTATTAGCAATTTGAGATTGCTAGATGGTTCTTTATACTGAAGCCATTTACTAAAGTAATTAGGTTATCTAGATGTGATGTTGTCACTAAATGGTACTGTCTGTTTGATAGATCATTGATCTTACTTGATGATTCCTAGATTGGTGGCTAGGCTTTAATCTTATAAGAGATATATTTGATGCCCTGAATCTGATTCATTGATGATTTTGATCCTCTCTTGAATATAGTTGCATCATTTTTAAATGATTCCTAGCAAAAGATAGCTAGGAAAATGATTTAGATTCTTATTTGGTTACTTGCAGATGGTTTTGAATGAGTTGATGTGGATTAGATCATGCACATGCATGATCTTGGGTTAGACAAGAATTGGAATATGCAAAGTAGATCCTCTTTGGCTACTTAATTGCTTGATATCTAGACAAATGATTCCTAGAAAAGATAATTTTGGGAAAATGATTTGAAATAATACCCCATGGATGTAACTCATTCTTTTAATCATGGGTATTTGATGTTAATCTTGGCTGGTGATTTCAGTGGCTTCTAATATTGGAATCTTCCTACTGTGGTGCCTCCATCTAGAGTGTGCACAATGGTGTTTCTAGTAATATGATCTGTTGCTAAATTAGTTGGCTATTGATTGCTTGGCTAATAGAGCACCTTGTGGCTTTTATTAATATGGTCATGTTATTGTGCTGCCTTCCTGGAGGTACACAGCCATATAATCATTTTTTCTTGAAGACACCTGTTGTCATTTGAAGTGACTGTTGGATGAACATCATGTTGGAATAACTTTGTTGTAGATTGAGATGCATCCTATGATGCAAAGGCTGAGGCCCCAATATAAGATGAGATTAGATACTACTGTTGCCTATTATCTCTATGATGTGACTAGCATAGCATCTATGCTAATCTGAGAGCACTCTTACTTCTACTCCTTTTTGGAATTTGGTGCAACTATAGCTTGAATTGAAACTGATGAGAGGCATTGGTATGATCTTAGTATATAAACATGTTGCTTGTAGAGTTGTGGTTGTTGTTGGGCTAGTGCTGATCTTGATCACCTTGCTTGTGCTCCTTGTTGATCTTCTAGCCGGTTCTTTCTGAGCTACTGCCTTCCCTGTGGAACTCCTCCCCTCCTAGCTCTTGGATGGATTTCCTAGCAACCAGATGCTGGTGATGTGGTTTTCTTGGCCATGGAGTGAAATGGATATCTCTGGTGCTAGTGTTGTATTGTGGCTGGTGCTCTATCTCTTGTGTGCTTTGATGGATTAGGTGCGGTTCTTGAGTCCTTGCTTGGGTGGATAAGCAAATAGTACTCTAGCAGCTGTGCTACGGTTGCACCCTCCCTTATCTACTTCCCAAACTCTCCTTGCTGCGTTGACACCACAACTACTGCATGAAGTGCCTGTGCTGTGTGCCTGATTGTGTCATATGTGGATCAGATTGAGTGAAAAACTTGATATTTGTTGTTGATTTACCTTTTTACCATTTATATGGCTTTGGTGAAACTTGCCCCTTACTAGCCAATGATGCATTAGTCTGAGGCAAAATCAACTGATAAGAACAGATCTTATATTTTTGGCCCATTCCAATCTACTCGGTGATGATCTAGCAGTGCACCTCACTGCAATTCTGAGAGTATAATACTAACCCACTAACCCCTCTTTTACCTTTGATTTGTTCTTTTCTGTTATATTGCAGGTATAAAACTAATGATAGAAGATCAATGAAGACTGGATTAGGAAATAGATAGATTATAGTTTGGGATTTAATCTTAAATGTAATCTTTTATTTATTCTCTTGTAAAGACTCCTTGTAAGAACCTTCTTTTCTTTAATGAAGTTTATTTTTCTACTGTAATTATTCTTGTAAGGTAACATTTTACTAATTCCATTCCAGTTGATTTTTTGTTACTAAATAAGGAAAAGAATAAGAAATATCCGTTTGTTTATCATATAAAGGGCAATAAATCTTCATATTTATTTTAAAGATAAGAATTTCTGGTATGGTATTTTTTTGTAATGCCTTTATTATAAAGAATGTTGTAATAGGTATTTATTATAATAAGAAAAACTTTTACTCCGTGTTTGCAATTTCTTATTCCACTTAATTATAAATGTTTATCTATTATATGATTGAATATATTTTGTACCACAATTGTTTTTTACTTTATTGTTTATATACTATTTACTTAACTTGGAAATATTCCCAAATATTCAAATTTGAATTTCAATTCTCAATTCAAACATGAATTGAATTGTTTTCCCAAGACACAAGAATATATTAGAGATCATGTCAAAATCCATACACTTGCGCTGACGTTATCATCAGAACAAGAGAGATCCCGATCCCTCTACAGCTCTTTGCGTTTTGCGCGAAAATTCCCCGGATTTTCTTATGCATGAATGCAATGCATACACCTGCGTCCTCTATAATTCTAGGTGCTAATCCTGGGGTGTTGCATTAGATCTTGATCATGAACAGAGCTCACAAGATCTATACATGAAAGCACAAGGAGGAGATACAACCATCTAGATACTACATGGACCCGTAATCCAAGATGGAACTACTCACGCTTCATACCGGAGAAGAAGGCCTCCAGGATGATCTCTGGTGACCCACAAGTATAGGGTGTCGCAAAAGTCTTCGCGGGTAGTATTACCCAATTTATTGATTCGACATAAGGGGAGCCAAAGAATACTTGCAAGCCTTAACAACTGAGTTGTCAATTCAGCTGCACCTGGAAATAGTTCTTACTCACAGAAGTTTATTAGTAGCAACAGTTTGGTAGTATCAACAGTAAAGCAACAACAGCAGTAACAACAACAGTGAAACATGAACAATAGTAATAGTAATGGTAACAATAGGATTCGAGTGCGGTAGGCATAGGGATGGATGGACGGGCGTTGCATGGACGAGTCTAAACATGTAACTTCAATACCTAGGGCATTGCAGATAAATAATTGAAATATCGTTTGCTACTAGATTTGTTGCATGTTTGCTTGCTTCCATCAGTTTGCCTTTAGTCTATTCCTCCATGACAGCAACTATTTTCTGGCACCATTACCCCACGTCAACAACAAGTCAGAAGCTATTTTCTGGCACCGTTACCACTTGTATTTCACTATCTCTTCGCCGAACTAGTGCACCTATACACCTGACAAGTGTATTGGTTGTGTTGGGGACACATGAGACTTCTTGTATCTTGATTGCAGGGTTGCTTGAGAGGGAATACCTTTGACCACTTCCTCCTAAGTTCGATAAAATTTGGGTAATCCACTTAAGGGAAACTTGCTGCTGTTCTACAAACCTCTGCACTTGGAGGCCCAACAACTGTCTACAAGAATAGAAGTGCGTAGACATCAAGCTCTTTTCTGGCGCCGTTGTCGGGGAGGTAAGGTAAAAGGTACTCACATCCTCCGGTGTGAGTGCTCAAAGTTATTTCCTTTAGATCCTGCAGTTGTGTCTTTTTGTTTCTTGTTTTCACTAGTTAGGCTTAATGGAAAACAATAACAAAATTAGAGAGCTTTATAGTGTTTATCTTGAGTTAGGACATGAAGTGTTTGAAGAGAAAATTAAAAACCTATGGAACTTTATTAGCATGCTAATAGCAATGTTATTAGTATGAATTCTTTGGACACTATTGTTGCTAATGCTATGGAAAAGTCTAAGCTTGGGGAAGCTAGTTTTGATGAAAATGATCTTTTTAGTCCCCCAGCTTTGGAAGATAGCTACTCTATTGCTTATGATGATACCAAACCTCCAATATATGATGATTACAATGATGAATATGATTTTTTCAGTGCACCTACTATTGAAGAGAAAGTTAATTGTGATTACAATATGCCTCCTATATTTGATAATTATGGTGATGAGAATGATAGTGATAGCTATTTTGTTGAATTTGCTCCCACTCCGGTTAATAAGAGTGATTATGCTTATGTGGAGAGTAATAATCATTTTATGCATGCGGCTCATGATAAGAATGTTTTATGTGATAGTTATATTGTTAATTTTATTCATTTTTCTACTGAAAGTTATTATCAGAGAGGGAAACATGGTTTTATGTATCTCAATAATATTAAGTTTCCCCTCTTTATGTTGAAAATCTTGAAATTGCACTTGTTTTGCTTTCCTATGCTTGTTGCTTTGTGCTTTCATGACTTGTTTCTTTACAAGATTCCTATGCATAGGAAGTGGGTTAGACTTAAATGTGTTTTGAATTTGCTTCTTGATGCTCTCTTTTACTTCAATTCATATTTCTTATGTGAGCATCTTCTCAAGCTATAAAGCCTAACTTAAAGGTATTAAAGAAAAGTACTTGTTGGGAGATAACCCAAGAGTTTTCTTGAGTCTTGGAAGTTATTACTTCAGTAATGACCTCTCCTTATCCTTTTTTTGTTTGCTTTTTGTGCCAAGAATGACCTCTAATGAGAGGGAAGTAAGATTTGGGGAGTTGCTGACCCGAAACAGATTTCTGTCCTCCACCATAAAAATTCGTGAGGGGTACCTGTAACTCGGATTGAGTTGAAAATTTACTAATAAATCCCCCAGTATGTTATCTAACTTTCGATAGTTCAACACGTTTTTATTTGAGCAACAGAAGGTCTTCAAAAAAATCGGTTTCTACCTGCTGGTCTGTTTTGCCAGATTTCTGCCATTATTTGCATTTGCTTCTTGTTGATTCCTTTTTGAGTTCTCTTTAGGTGAATTGAGATTTTTGAATGAGTTGATACAGTAGCTTGTGTTTTTAGTAAAAATTCTTGTTGTTCCAAAGCTTTGCCAGAGGTCTAATATCTTTTGAATAAACTAATGTTGCTAATAAAGATTGTGTGAAGTTTTGTATGAAGAAAAAAATCAGGTGTAGAGAGGGAATGATGTAATGAGATGAAGAATGCACAAAAGCTCAAGATTGTGGATGCCACCCCATGTCACCCCAATAAATATTCAATAGGTACAAGCGTCAAAGCTTGGGGATGCCCAAGGCATCCCCTTCTTCATCAATAAAAATTTCAGGTCTTTCTAGACACTTCGTTTTTATTGTTTCATGCACAGTTGTGTTATTCTTGGAGCGTCTTAGTTTTCGTTTTTGGTATGTGTTTGCTTAGTTTGCTTGAACAATGTTGGTTGGTTACACCACAGTTCTTTTGGAGAGAGACACACTCTATTTCCATTACCTAGAACACTCTAGTTTTCATTTTTATTGTCTTGTGAGTGTTCACTTTTGCTAGCACTGTGTTTAGCCTTAGTTTTCTTGTGCTTTCATCTTAGAACTTTTTAGTTCTTCTTTGTGGATTTGTGAGACAATCTCACTGATCTTTATTGATTATTATCTTTGTGAGTTGTTTCAAATAAGTTGCTTGGTGTTGGAAAAGAGTAGTAAGTTCTTGCTTGTAAGTACAAAAGGGATCTTGAATTGACTGTGACTTAGACTTTAGCATGAAATGCTAGGTGTTGTTTTGACCTTAAGCTTAGTGATTATTGCTATATCATGTATTGTTCCAAACAATTGGGATTGCTTAGTGTGCCTTGAAGAAATTATATAGCATGCAAAAGCATAGTATTGTGGTATTCTCCTTTGATGTTTTGCTTGGGTTGACTTGGCACATTCTCACACCATGTGATGACTATGACAAGTCACCATTAGCCTCTATGATCATTTAGTCCTTTACTTGTAGTACCATTCTTTGCTTTGATTAGTTTGCTTTGTTGCATTGCATGATTTTGGCCATTATTTCTCTCTTAGTTGGTTGCTCCCAGTCTTTTGCTAGCCTCAACTTGTATGAGTAATTTATACTCATGCCTCCAACTCCCAAGAAACCAAGTTATTCCAAACTGTCCACTATAAACTCCT
The DNA here is from genome assembly GCA_030063025.1 of Avena longiglumis. Lineage (NCBI taxonomy): Eukaryota > Viridiplantae > Streptophyta > Magnoliopsida > Poales > Poaceae > Avena > Avena longiglumis. The sequence goes on from CP125975.1 coordinate 402,570,234, forward strand.
ATGCATGGTGTGTTACACCATTCCAAGTATATTCTTGTTTTCAACTATCTTCCAATTAAAAATTATTTTGTTATGTGAAAACTTAGTGATTAAATTCCTCATGAACTTGATGGCACACTTTATTATTTGACCCTAATAAACTTGAACCATTGTGACAACTTTGTTGTATATGCTTGCACTTATAAGTTGGAATTAGCAGAACCGTGTTGTCACGGGGAACGTTTTCAACATTGCACTTGTACCTTGTTGTACGCAGTTGATATCATGTTGTTTTGTCTATGGATGTCACCGGTGTGAAATAAAGAGGGAACTTGTAAGTCCATGGAATTTGTATCCTGTGTTAGAGAAACGCCTGGGCCGCTAGCCTAAGCCATGCCTAATCATGGTGGAAACTTGCAGCATCACCATAGTGAGTTATCTATGAAGCATCCTCAATAAAAAGCTATGCATATGGTAAATAAAAAGATTGCTGAGATGCTCATAGTCTGCTTGCCTTGTCATTTTGGTTATGGGAAGGCTCCTGTACCATGTGCAAGGGGTACCCCGTTGGCGGTTCTCAATGATATGCAAATACTTATAGTGACAAGAACTTACCTGGACCCAAAGTTGAGTATGCATGAGGTGTGGCCCTCGTATTCAAGGGGCATGTGATTGCCAACTTATACATCGTCAAGCATATACTCCAGCTTTGTCACTTTAACCTTAACCACTTCAAGATGCTTATGATAGGGGCAATGAGGGCTGAAAGCTAACAAGTACCATAATTTTTGGAAGCTCTTTTTGAAACTTGTAATCCCTGCTTCCTTTACAAAAAAGGCCTTTCTTCCACCACTATTGAGTCTCCACCTTCTACCTTTAGTCACCATTAAGAGATCATAGTTGTCATTCTGTGTGCAGTGTTCCAAAGCTTATTAATTGATGCATATTGTGATATTACTTGTTCTTGTGCTATTTGTTTCTAGTCACCCTTGTGAACTTTGAATGTGTCCTATGCATCTATTTGCTACTCTATGAGGGAGAAGCTGTTTACCACTATGCTATGTTTTCTGTATGTGAAACAAACAAACGTTTTTCAATGCACGTTATTAATGATCTTTGTTTGTAGCTTGTCATGTTGCATGCATAGTTACTATGTCCTATTGTTAGAACGCCATCTTTCATGCACATGTTTAGAGTTCTTTGATCCCAGCTTTCAATGCTTGCAAATGGTTGGATCTTTATTGTGAGGGTGCATGTCACCTCAAAAATTATTCTTTTATCACTTACCTACTCGAGGAAGAGCAGGAGTTAAGCTTAGGGATGTTGATACATTGGAAACGTATCTATAATTTCTGATGCTCCATGCTTGTTTTGTATCTACTTTGCTTTTTCTATACTTTGAGGTGTTTTTATATCTTTTCTAGAACTAACCTATTAACAAGTTGCCACAGTGTCAGTTGCATGTTTTCTTCTGTTTTTGGTTCCAGAAAGGCAGAAAATCAATATTCTCGGAATTGGACGGGACAAAAGCCAAAGTTATTATTTTTCCCGGAGCAACACGGAACCACGAAGCAGAGCGGGAGGGGGCCACAGGGTGGCCAAAACCCCGCTAGGCGCGGGAAAGCCCTGGAGGCGCCTGGAGGGGGTGTGGGCCCCTGGACCCCCATCGACCTTGATTCCTGCGCCTATAAGAATCCTCCGATGGGAAAACCCTAAAGAATCCAGAAGAAATCCACGAAAACCTCTGTAGCGCTGCCGCCACCGAAGGGGAGATTTGGGGGACAAGAAGTCTCTGTTCCGGCACCCTGCCAGGACGGGGAAGTGCCCCCGGAGCCATCTCCATTGATCTACATCGCCATCTTCATCACCATTGCTGATTCCCATGATGAGGAGGGAGTAGTTCTTCCTCGGGGCTAAGGGCTCTACCGGTAGCTATGTGTTCATCTCTCTCTATGCATGATCTTGTTGTGGTCATGAGCTTCGTAATCTAGTAGATCTACCTTGCTACTCAAGTGCTTCATTAGATCTCTGCTCTCCCCATGTGTGTGAAAGTGACAGAGTGCACGCCATGGTGGCAGTTAGGTTTGAGTCTACATAAATACTCCTTGTGCTTTAATAGATCTATGTTTTTCCCCACGTGTGTGAAAGTGACAGCGTGCATACCGTGTGTGGCACTTTGGCTAGATTGAATATTTGTTATGAGTTATATTTGGAGTTGGATGTCTTTATGAAATTTTGGTGTTTGTTGGAACCATCTAGCGCTCAAGGTGATAGTGTGGGGTTATCTAGATTGGGGAAGGCCCTACCATGGATTAGAGTGTCCAACCGGAGAGTAGTTAAGAGTAGTATCATGAAGAGAGGATATTTATATGAGAGAGTGTTCACTAGTGAAAGTATGATCCCTAGGCCTTGTTTCTAAACATTGAAACACCGTTTGCTACTAGATATGTTGCATGTTTGCTTGCTTCCATCAGTTTTCCTTTAGTCTGTTCCTCCATGCCAGGAGCTATTTTCTGGTACTGTTACCCCACATCAACAACAAGTCAGAATCTCTTTTCTGGCACCGTTACCGCTTGTATTTCACCATCTCTTCACCGAACTAGTGAACCTATACACCTGACAAGTGTATTGGGTGTGTTGGGGACATGGGAGACTTCTTGTATCTTGATTGCAGGGTTGCTTGAGAGGGAATACCTTTGACCACTTCCTCCCTGAGTTCGATAAACCTTGGGTAATCCACTTAAGGGAAACTTGCTGCTGTTCTACAAACCTTTGCACTTGGAGGCCCAACAACTATCTACAAGAATAGAAGTGTGTAGACATCACATAGGCATCTTCATGTGGTTAAGGTGAAAGTGAGGTCCACTCTGAATCATATGCTTGACAGACCATAAACTGGAAATCCCAAGTCCCTTGAGTACGAGGGTCGCTCCGCATGCTACTCAACTTTGGTCACCTGAAAGTTCTTGTCATTGTAAATACATGCATATCATCGAGAACCGCCAATGGGGTACCCCTTGCACATGGTACAGGAGCTTTCCCATAACCAAAATGACAAGGCAAGCAGAAAATGAGCATCTCAGCAATCTTTTTATTTACCATATGCATAGCTTTTTATTGAGGATGCTTCATAGATGCTCATTATGGTGATGCTGCAAGTTTCCACCATGATTAGGCATGGCTTAGGCTAGCGGCCCAGGCGTTTCTCTAACACAATGTATAGACTCCATGAACTCACAAGCTCCCTTTTATTTCACATCGTCGACATCTGTAAACAAAAGAGCAAAGTATCAACTGGATAGGGTATCCAGAAAGTGTTGAAAGCGTTCCCCATGACAACACAGTTCTGCTGACTCCCAGCATATAATTAGCAAGCATATGACTTTCGTGGACATGTCACAATGGTTCAGAATTATTAAGCGCAAAGAATAAAGTGTGCCATCAAGTTCGTGAGAGCTTTACTAACTAACTTTCTCAAAATATACAAACATTTTATTTTGGAAGAAAACACGGCATATAGAATATGCGCTGAAGTAGCAAATGATGCTAATAGGTAGGTATGGTGGACACAGCTGGCAATATTGGTTTTGGGGAGTTGGAAGGCACAGGTAGAGCACATACTCAGTGCAAGTGAATGCTAGCAATAGAGAGGGAGCGAAAAACGAGAGAGCAATAGCTGTCATAATCATGCTTGCAACAAAACAAGACTACTTATGGCATGAAAGTGATACAAGAACTCTAAGGCAAAATAAATCATCGAGGCTTACTGACTATTGATTAGTCATATGCATGCGTGAGCATGTGCAAAGTAGATTCACACGAACAGTCAGAGGATGATACCACAATATCATACCAAAATATGAATAAAACAATGCAAGCAAGCATTCATATGACATGCTACAAACTATTAGCAAGCTAGAGCTAATCATAGAGAAGCAAGAACTACTAAGCATCCATAATGACATACACCTTACACAAACACTAAGCATGCTCACAATGATGAGTATATGTACAAAAATTAAACAAATAGAGTTTGTTACCAGCCTCTTACCACACCTCAAGTTGTCTTAATCTTCATTATTGCCCTTCACTTGTGTGACTTGAATAATTAACATGAAACCAAAATCCACTGAGGACGGCTGAACCCTGCAAAGAACTCACAAAACCAAAGAAGAACAACAAATATTTTTGGTATTTTCGATTTTTTAAAACAAGCAAACAAAGAAAAAACAAACAAAGCAAAAGAAAACCAAAAACAAAAACTAAGACGCTCCAAGAACAACACAACTATGCATGAAACAATAAAAATGAAGTGTCTAGAAAGACCTGAGATTTTTATTGATGAAGAAGGGGATGCCTTGGGCACCCCCAATCTTTGACACTTGTACCTCTTGAATATTTCTTGGGGTGACACGGGGTGGCTCCCCCCAAGCTTTAGCTTTTGTCTATTCTTCATCTCATTGCATCATTCTCTCTCTACACCTGAAATTTTTTTCTTCATACAAAACTTCACACAATCTTCATTAGCAACATTAGTGTATTCAAAAGATAATAGACCTTTGGGTTTAGTTTCAAAACAGCAAAACTTTTACTAAAGACACAAGATACTGTAGAAACTCCTTCAAAAAGCTCAATTTCCCAGAAAAAACCCCAAAAGGAACCAATAAGAAGCAAATGCAAATAATGCCAGAAATCTGTCAAAACAGACCAGCAGGTAGAAAATAATTTTTTCGAAGACCTTATGTTGCTCCGATCAAAAAGTGTTGAACTAATGAAAGTTATATAACATACTGGGGGATTTATTCGTAAATTTTCAGCTCAATCCGACTTACAGAGACTTCTCACAAATTTTTATGGTAGAGGACAGAAATCTGTTTCGGGACAGTAACTCCCCAAATCTTACTTCCCTCTCATTAGAGGTCATTCTTGGCACAAAAAGCAAACAAAAAAGATAAGGAGATGTCATTACTGAATTAATAACTTCCAAGACTCAAGGAAACTCTTGGCTTATCTCCCAACAAGTACTTCTCTTTAACGCCTTTAAGTTAGGCACGACGAAGAGGAAGGATTGGAAAGGAGAAAAATAAAAGTAGTTGACTCTTCAGCCATTTGCTGTTTCATCTTCAAGCATTTCAAGCACAACAAAATCAGTAAAAACCAAGCAATTATGAGCCACTTGAGTAGGAACATCGTCACATATACCAACAAGAATAGTAGTTGACTTATCAGCCATTTGCAAAGATATATCAGTTGGTATCAACTTTTCTAGCTGGAGTCTAGAGAGAAAAAGGCATAACACTAACTCCAGCTCCCAAATCACATAAAGCAGTTCTAACATAATTATTCTTAATAGAGTAAGGAATAGTTGGTATACCTGGATCACCAAGTTTCTTTGAAACCTTACCATTGAAGGAATAATTATCAAGTAGAGTAGAAATCTCCTCATTAGGAATCTTCCTTTTATTAGAGACAATATCCTTCATATACTTTGAATAAGGAGGCAATTTAATAGCATTAGTCAAAGGAATTTGCAAGAATAAAGGCTTCATCCACTCACAAAACTTGTTGTAGTGTTCTTCCTCCTTTGACTTGTGTTTCTTACCTGGAAAAGGCATAGGTTTCTGCACCCAAGGTTCTCTCTCTTTACCATGTTTATTAGCAATAAAATCTTCCTTTGTGTACCTAGTGTTCTTAGTGTGCTTCTCAGGTTCTTCCTCACCTTCCTCCTTGTCAGGAGACTCATTTTTATCATTACCATTCTCAGTTTCAGCATTAGAGACAGATATACTATTAGGATCTACAGTAGGTTCAAGTGATTCCTCAACTATTTTATGTTTTTTTTCTTTCTCTTACAAGGACTACCACAATCTTCACCTTGTTGAGAATCCTGCTCAATTCTTGTAGGGTGTCCTTCAGGATATAAAGGATCTTGAGTAGCTATACCACAGGCATGTTTATCTCCTAAAGCATTAACTAGCATATCCTTTTGTACCTTAGCAAGTTGATCATGTTGAGTTTGAACCATTTGAAAGTGTTTACAAAGAATTTTAATATCATTAGAAGTTCTTTCCATAATATCTTTCAACTCATTGATAGCTCTAGAGTTTTCCAATAAATGATTCTGAACTTGTTTATTAAAATACCCTTGTTTAACAATAAATGTGTCAAGTTCCTCTAAACATTGAACAAGAGGCTTCCCATAAGGAATATCACCTTCATCAAAGTGTTGGAGAGAGTGTACCTCAATAGTAGACGAGTGGGGAATTGGCTTACATAATTCTTCTATAGGAGGTAGATTCTTCACATCTTCAGATCTAATACCTTTATCCTTTAGACACTTCTTAGCTTCCTTCATCACTTCATCATTTAATGCAATAACTCCCCTCTTCTTTGTTGTTGGTGTTGGAACTGGTTCAGGCATAACTTGTTCAAGAGTAATAGGCTCAGGTGTATTTAGCTCAGTTGAAGTCAGTCATCATAATTCTTGCTTATCTTAGCCATTAATTCTTCAACATCTGTAGGAGTTCTTTTCCTGAAAACACAATCAGCAAAGCTATCTAGGTATGTCCTAGAATCATCAGTTAGTCCATTATAATAAATATCAAGAAGCTCATTCTTAGGTAATGGACATCCAGGATGTGCCTGAATCAAGGCACAGAACCTTGTCCATGACTCAGGCAATTTCTCTTCTTCTCCCTGTTCCAAATCAAAAAGTCTCTACAAAGCAGCATGTATAGCACCGGGAGGAAAATATTTCTGGAAGAAAGAAGCAATCAAGCAATCAGGGCTATCAATGGAACCAGGAGGTAATCTATTAAACCAAGCCCTAGCTTCTCCTTTTAGTGAAAAAGGGAAGATCTTAGTAACAAAGTACTTGCGCATCCTAAAATCATCAGAGAACAAAGCACTCATAGTAGAAAGCTCATTCATATGAGTCACAACACTTTCATTTTCAGTCCCACAGAAAGGTTCTTTCTCAACAATATCTAAATAAGATAAATCAAGAGATAAATCATAATCTTTATCTTTAATATCTATGGGAGAAGTGGCAAACTTAGGATCAGAGGACATCTTAGGCATAATAGTACGTCTAGCAAGGAGACTCTTAATAGCACTAGTACCATGTGTGTTTCGGCACTATTCAACAAAATCATCAGTGAACTCAATGTAACCATCATTAATATCATAACTCTCACTAGACTCAGGTGAGCTAACAGGTGTAACAGTGTCTTCACTAGGAGTTTCGGTATTTCCTAGACCAGTCACAGTAGCATCTAGAAAAGGACCTAATGAACCACTCACATCAAGCACAGTAGAAGTAACATCATGAGTATCAAAAGCAGTTTCAAACTCAGCAGTAGTAGCAGCGTGTGTAGCATATGTATGTGGTGGTGGTGTGACAAGCTTACTTATAACGGACAGTGAATCAACAATAGCAGAGGTGTTTAGGACTGTACCTCTTCTTGTAGTGGATGGTAAAATAAGGAACTTTCTATCACGAGACTTCCCCATGATGAAAGGAGTAGCAGTGAACAATAATAGATCCAAGTTGTAGAGGTCCCAGCCTTTAATAAGGTAGAGATCCCTGTGTTTACAATGCTAGTCCCTGGATCAATAGCTAGCATCCACAGTGAAGATGTAATATCAAGAAACAAAGGTCATAATACAATTTTATAACTAGGAATAAAATAATTCATTACATCTTACATAGCTCATTTGGCTATCTCATTACAATGCAGTAGAAATAACTATATAGCATGGAGTCCTTCATCTTCAAAGTGCCACAGGCAATCATGTTGGTTGTAGACTTGTAATCCTAATCAACACACTTCACTAACATCAAACAAACCTGCAACATAATAAGTTATAGCCACAAGGGTCAATACATTTGATTTGTATTGGCAAGTGATACTATGGTATAGTAGTGGTATCTATCATCTATATGCATTTGGCTAAGTGGAGCTTAGGCTTGCTTTGCTCAAAATAGATTTTCCTTACCATTTGAAAACACTAAGTTTTTTTTTGTCAAAAATCACCTAAGGCATCAACCAATAGACATTGGTGATCCTTTAACCCTTGTTCAACCACAAGTTTTTAACTTAGAAATTTGGATGAGGAGATTCTTGATAGCTTCCATGTCTTGATGCTCAAATTGTCCATTGCCGGGGACACGGCTAAGTACTTAGATTTTACTCTTTGCAGAGGTGGTGCACTTTCCCCACAAGACTCGACATACATTGAGACAAGATATTTCAGAAGCCTTCCCTTAGACTAGAATGGACGCGCTCCAAACATATCATCCCCTACCACCAACTATCCATTTTGCTAAGTTATTGCAACCTATATGATCCAGGCAGAGCCCATAATGCCTAGTGGTTGCACTTGAAGCTTCTCAACATTTGACATCTCAAATCTCTTTGTTCCTAGGTGGCATTCCACAAGTGAGATACACAGGGCAGTCCACTGAAAAATGGGCCCTGGTAACCACTCAACAAAAATCCATCCATGCAAGTCCCTTTCCACCCAGGTGATTCATTCACATAGTTGTTTTACTAAACAAAACATAAGTCCTTGACTTAGAAATATTCCATAGCATGAATATAATCCACCCTTGTTTTCTACTAGCTAGGCTAAGCATGATAGTGTAGGAATCTTAACTTAGGGAAAATTCTACTAAGGTTTCATCTACTAGAATTTCCCACGGCATAGTACACTTAGTAAAATTCCATGCAACTCCTACTTAGAAATATCACTAGTGCATAGTGAAAATAATAGGACAAAAGTATGAAGCACCACTTGCATTTTTAGTAGAGAATATAAGTTCACTCCTTTATCTTGCAATAGTCACACTCTTCAAATTTCACTACAATTCAATCAAGGCACAAATTCAATTTACCATTCAAGCAATTCATCACATAAAATAATAAAAACAAAGCAATGCATGCAAGCATGCCAAAGATTGTTTTATTTCAAAAAGTGGTTTCTAATAGGTTATAAACATTTTAAAACACCTATTGGTCATTTATAAAAGTGGCAAAACCATTTGATATTAGTGAAAATGGCCAATTTAAGTCATTTTTTTGTTTTGCTAGAAATGGTTAAATTAAAGTAATAATTACTAGTGTTTGACAAATACATTTTTAAACACAAATGTTAGTGTTTTATGGTCGAGTGTTTATTATTAAAACCATTTGCAAAAGGTTTTACCTATAAATCATTTTTAAATCAAACAACATTTTATTTCATTAGAAATGCCTTTAAACAAAGTAATAATTTTCTAGAGTTAACCAAATATATTTTAAAATCCTAAAACTTGGTGTTTAGGGTCATAGAGTTTAAATCAAATCATTTTCCAAAGGTTTTACTCAAAAAGCATTTTAAAACATATTCAACAATTTTATTTAGTTAGAAATGCTTTAATTCAAATATTTATTCTTTAGATTCACAAAATACAATTTTAAATCCATAAGTTTGTTTCTATGGTCAGTAGGTTCAAAACAAACCATTTACCAAAGATTTTACCCTAAAAACATTTTTAGAATAAATTTTATACACAAAATATGCCTACATAAGTTTCTGCAAAAACAACTAATTTTCTAGAAGCAATTCATTAAAAAAAGTGCATGGTTGGATAGTACTCTTTTTGCTGATTCCATTGATATACAATTTGTAAAATTTGGATGTGTAGATTTAAAGTTATGAATTTTACAAAATCACATATCTAATAGAAATGTTTCTGTTTTTAAATCCAAACACGTGCCACGCGTCTGTTTCTTATTCGTCGATACCGGTTCGCGTGGATCAGCTAACGTGGGGCGTTAGATCTAATATTAATCGTGCGACACAGAAGCAACATAACGTTTCATTTAAGTTATTCTATCGTGTCCATCGGATCATCATCCAACGGCTCCTAGCACTTATCCAAAGATGGGCGGTCTTGGCGCGGCGGCAAGCGGCAGAGGCGCTCTATCTATGGTGTTGCGGCGGCTACAGGAAGTGAGGGAGAGAACGGGGAGCGTTCCCAGATTCGCAGTGTCGCGCTAATCCTCAAGGTGTGCTTGGTTGGCGAAGGGGCGCTCGAGGTAGACGGGGATTGCTCGCCGTAGATGCTACTGACGATAGGCGTGCTCGGGCGTCGGCGTTGGCGAAGCTGTGGCACACGCTAAGGCAAAATAGTGATGCTGTTAGATGCGCACGAGTATTCGGAACACGCTATTATCATCCAGAGAGGAGGGGACGGTCGGGTCTCACCGGAAATGGTCACCAGAGTAGAGGCAGACGGCGGCGGCTCTCGGTTGTCGTCGTTGCCGAGGTTACGGTGCTCGCGCGACTGAGCGGGCGACACAGGGAGATGCGCAAGAGTCTGGGGATCACACCCATGTGCTCTAGGGTCAGTGGGGCTCGCGGTGGTGGCCAGAATCATCGCCGGAGTGCGTCGGCGACATTGGGGGTTGGAGCAAACAATTCGAGCAGCCCTATGGCCGAGAGGGAGGGGTGAGCAAGGGGAAAGAGAGAGAAGGCGTGGGCGTTTTGTAGAGCGCAGTCGCGGGGAGATTTAATCGCAGCATCAAAGCGAATTGAAGACGCGAAATTTTTGCAGGAAACGGCCGAGGTGTGAGAAAGAATAGGTCGCGGTGGGTGAGGACGATGAACTGGCAAGTGGGGTCGCGGAGTCAGCGACTGAGAGAGGGGTATGGTAGGGTCGTCTCGTTAGTGGCTAAGTGGGTGTGTCTGTGAGTAAGAGAAAACGATTAGGGGGGGAGAGGGGAAGTGGGCCTGCTGGGCTAGATGGGTTAGTTGGGCTGGGTTGATTTCTTTCCTTTTTTTTTGTTCTGTTTCATTTTTCTTTTTCCATTTCTGAATTCTGTTTTGATTTATTCAAATGATTTCAAGTATTTGTTTGAATTCAAATGTTTCCCAACTTTCAGTAGGGATTTCATTCTGTTTAATAATATTTTCTAAATTCCTTTTTAGAATATTTCTTTGTATTTTCTTGGGCTTTATTATTTATTTAAATAGACAATTGTCTTTATTCAAACAAGATTTAATTATATTTTCAAACTCTTTATTTGAATTCTAATTTTTACCAAACCTTTTTCAGTAGGTTTTATTTATTTAATAAGGTGTTACATAATTCACTTTGAATTATTTAAAGTATTTTAATATGATTATTAATCATTTAAATTGGGCAAATGTCTTTATTCAAATAAAATCAAATATGGTTTTGATTCCATATAAATTTTGTTTAAATGATTGTTTTATTCCATTTAACTTAATTAAATAACTTTTATATCCTCCTTAGGAAATTCCACTTTATTATTTTCCCATGATTTAATTAATCATTTCTATTAGGAATATTATCTTTATCCATATATAATTATAATATGTTTTAATGCCATATAATTTTATTGGAATAATCTTTATCCCTTTATTTCATTTGGATTTGGATTATCTTTGTTTGACTATGGATTTGGCCAAGATTTAATTTGGCTTTTTAAATACTCCTTATTTCTTTCTTTCTTTGTCTTATAAAATCCATATCTTTTTTAATTATAGATCCTAAATTGGTGATTCTAATTTGTATAATTTTATTTAATATTTGTTTATCTTTTTAAATCCTTTTAGGATTATTTTGCACACAATTTGGTATGGATTTTAGATAGGATCTTTATTAGCTTTTGAAATTATTTCCTTTTGCCATAATAAACTCATAAGTTTTTATCTATAGTTCCAAATTAAATGAAACTAATTTCTATGGTTTTATAATATTTTTATTTATCACTTTTGATCGTTTATAAATGCTTGTTGCTAAATTTTTATATGGATCAAACCCATAGTCTCAGAGAGATCTTGGAAATGATTTCTTCCATTAGGGTTTTTAGAGTTTTGGTTTATTTTCCAAGTGTTTAAATTTCAAGATGCATTTATGAAGAATGCATTTCACTTGATTTGAATTTAGTTGGATTCAAATTTTATTCAAAGTTTGTTCAAGATGGTTTTTGATGTTTCCATTTTAAAACAAAAGGTTTCTTTTCACCCTAAATTTCAACAATTATTTATTTTGTTTATTTATTTTTCACATTACAAAATTTGGAAAATTTTGGGATGTGACAGGCTACCACCCTTAAAAGAAATCTCGTCCCGAGATTTGGGAAGGCTAGAGGTTACAAGTTGGCTTCAAAACAACTAGGGTACTACCACCCTTAAAAAGGTTTCCAACTAGATTACATTTTGGGCTTACTTTGGATCTTGATGATTCTTCTCTGGACACTTGTTTGCATAATAGCCTAGCTCTTTGCATTTGAAACACATCACTTGGCTATTATCCTTCTTCTTCTTTGGTATCATTTCCTCTTGTTTATTTCCTTGGTTCTTCTTTTCTGGGCAATCACTGGCATAGTGTCCCATCTCTTTGCAAATATAACATTGCAACTAGCTTATGTCCTTCTTCTTCTTTTTGGGCCTCTCCAAAGCTAGGAGTTATTCTAGTTCATGATCTTCATATCGCACCTCAAAGGTGGGAAATCTTTCTCTCTTCTTGGGGCAGTTACTAGAGATATGTCCTTCATCTTCACAAGAGTAGCAACACTTTATGGTCACTTTGGATTTGGCTTTATGAGGCATGGTTCTAACTTTGCCTTCATCCTTCTTGGTAGAAGTAGTTCCCTTATGGAGGTTTCCAAACATTTGATGCATTCCATCTTGCTTCATTTGTTGAACTATAGGATAGATGGGGCATTGGATAGCGACAAGATCATTGCCTTCACATAGGAAACAAGTCACTTGAGATGTGGGGCATTGTTTAGTTGGATGTTTCTCTTCGCAATTAGGGCATTGATCTTCATGCTCTTTGGAAGTGCAATCCATGTCTCCACAAATATTGCAAGCTTGAGTTCCTTCTATAATATCATCCTTGACATCATTGTTGTCACAAACTCCTTGGGAATGGTTGTCTTTCATGTTGATCATTTGAGTGGTCATCCCTTGCAACAATTGGGATTGGATTTCCAAAAACTTTTGCAAGGTTGGGTCTAACTCATTGTTGTTGGCTAAAAACTGAGTTGTCATCTGATTCAACTGGGCTTGGGTTCCTAGAAATTGTTCTCTCATGTGCATCTCTTGGTTGTTGTCACAATTCTTGATGTTGGAGTTTCTTGGTGTAGTCATCTGTTTGGGTTGGATTGGGATTAGAATAGGCAAAAAAATTCTAAAGGAAGAATTCTAATCACACACATCACAATTCACACAAGCAATGTGCAAGCAATCACAAATCAAACATTCCACTCAAACAACAAGTTTCAAGCACATTTTTTGGCAACAAAATATTTTTGCTACACCACATAACTTGGTGTGTTTGATCAATACTTTAGTATGGTGGACCAACTATATGGTTTCACTTGAGGTCATTCCATTCTTCTTGGTTGTTTCTTCATGAATGAGTTTATGGTTTCCTTGGAAAATTTCTTGTATCTTGGTCACAAATCTTCAAAGGTGATGATAATTCCTTCTAAGTTGTGTTTCTTTAGTCTCCAAGTCTTGAGTATTATTCTTGTCTCACTTGTAGTCCTTAGTGATGTCCAAGTTGAAGTCCTTGGTGAAACTAAAGTTGAAGTCCTTGGTGATGTTGAAGTTGAAATCATTTGAGTTGGTGAAGTCCTTTGCTCATGTTGAAGTCTTTGCTCATGGTTGAGGTTTTGTCCAACAAGTTTGAAATAGAAGAGATGTAGAATCAAAACCAAAAGGTTGAGGAAATAGTTTACAAGATTGTTTGTAAATAAGTTTTGGAACAAATACAACTCCTATTTTTCTAAGGGGTTTTGTCCAATCCTAGGGTTACAATCCTACAGGCAACACACTGCTCTAATACCATCTGTAGAGGTCCCAACCTTTAATAAGGTAGAGATCCATGTGTTTACAATGCTAGTCCCTGGATCAACAGCTAGCATCCACAGTTAAGATGTAATATCAAGAAACAAAGGTCATAATACAACTTTATAACTAGGAATAAAATAATTCATTACATCTTACATAACTCATTTGGCTATCTTATTACAATGCAGCAGAAATAACTATATAGCATGGAGTCCTTCATCTTCAAAGTGCCATAGGCAATCATGTTGGTAGTAGACTTGTAGTCCTAATCAACACACTTCATTAACATCAAACAAACCTGCAACATAATAAGTTACAGCCACAAGGGTCAATACATTTGATTTGTATTGGCAAGTGATACTATGGTATAGTAGTGGTATCTATCATCTATATGCATTTGGCTAAGTGGAGCTTAGGCTTGCTTTGCTCAAAATAGATTTTCCTTATCATTTGAAAACACTAAGTTTTTGTTTGTCAAAAATCACCCAAGGCATCAACCAATAGACATTGGTGATCCTTTAACCCTTGTTCAACCATAAGTTTTTAACTTAGAAATTTGGATGAGGAGATTCTTGATAGCTTCCATGTCTCGATGCTCAAATTGTCCATTGCCGGGGACATGGCTAAGTACTTAGATTTTACTCTCTGCAGAGGTGGTGCACTTTCCCCACAAGACTCGACATGCATCGAGACAAGATATTTCAGAAGCCTTCCCTTGGACCAGAATGGACACGCTCCACACCTATCATCCCCTACCACCAACTGTCCATTTGGCTAAGTTATTGCAACCTATATGATCCAGGCAGAGCCCATAATGCCAAGTGGCTGCACTTGAAGCTTCTCAACATTTGACATCTCAAATCTCTTTGTTCCTGGGTGGCATTCCACAAGTGAGATACACAGGGTAGGCCATTGAAAAATGGGCCCTCGTAACCACTCAACAAAAATCCATCCATGCAAGTCCCTTTCCACCCAGGTGATTCATTCACATAGTTGTTTTATTAAACAAAACATAAGTCCTTGACTTAGAAATATTCCATAGCATGAATATAATCCACCCTTGTTTTATACTAGCTAGGCTAAGCATGATAGTAGTAGGAATCTTAACTTAGGGAAAATTCTACTAAGGTTTCATCTACTAGGATTTCCCATGGCATAGTACACTTAGTAAAATTCCATGCAAGTCCTACTTAGAAATATCACTAGTGCATAGTGAAAATAATAGGACAAAAGTATGAAGCACCACTTGCCTTTTTGGTAGAGAATATAAGTTCACTCCTTGATCTTGCAATAGTTACACTCTTCAAATTTCACTACAATTCAATCAAGGCACAAATTCAATCTACCATTCAAGCAATTCATCACATAAAATAATAAAAACAAAGCAATGCATGCAAGCATGCCAAAGATTTTTTTATTTGTAAAAGTGGTTTCTAATAGGTTATAAACATTTTAAAACACCTATTGGTCATTTATAAAAGTGGCAAAACCATTTGATATTAAGTTAGTGAAAATGGCCAATTTAAGTCATTTTTTTGTTTTGCTAGAAATGGTTTAAATTAAAGTAATAATTTCTAGTATTTGACAAATACATTTTTAAACACAAATGTTAGTGTTTTATGGTCAAGTGTTTATTATTAAAACCATTTGCAAAAGGTTTTACCTATAAACCATTTTTAAATCAAACAACATTTTATTTCATTAGAAATGCCTTTAAACAAAGTAATAATTTTCTAGAGTTCACCAAATATATTTTAAAATCCTAAAACTTGGTGTTTAGGGTCAGAGAGTTTATATCAAATCATTTTCCAAAGGTTTTACACAAAAAGCATTTTAAAACATATTCAACAATTTTATTTAGTTAGAAATGATTTAATTCAAGATTTATTCTTTAGCTTCACAAAATACAATTTTAAATCCATAAGTTGGTTTCTATGGTCAGTAGGTTAAAAACAAACCATTTACCAAAGATTTTACCCTAAAAACATTTTAGAATAAATTTTATACACAAAATATGCCTACACAAGTTTCTGCAAAAACAACTAATTTTCCAGAAGCAATTCATTAAACAAAGTGCATGGTTGGATAGTACTCTTTTGCTGATTCCATTGATATAAAATTTGTAAAATTTGGACGTGTAGATTTAAATTTATAAATTTTACAAAATCACATATCTAATAGAAATGTTTCTGTTTTTAAATCCAAACACGTGCCACGCGTCTGTTTCTTATTTGTCGATACCGGTTCGCGTGGATCAACTAACGTGGAGCGTTAGATCTAATGTTAATCATGCGGCACAGAAGCAACGTAACATTTCGTTTAAGTTATTCTATCGTGTCCATCAGATCATCATCCAACGGCTCCTAGCACTTAACCAAAGACGGGCGGCGCTGGCGCGGCGGCGAGCGGCGGAGGCGCTCTGTCTACGGCATTGCGGTGGCTACATGAAGCGAGGGAGAGAACAGGGAGCGTTACCATATTCGCAGTGTCGCGCTGATGCTCAAGGTGTGCTTGGTTGGCAAAGGGGCGCTCGAGGTCGACGGGGATTGCTCGCCATAGATGCTACTGACGACGGGCGTGCTTGGGCGTTGACGTTGGGGAAGCTGTGGTGCGCGCTAAGAAAAAATAGTGATGCTGTTAGATGCGCACGAGTATTCTGAACACGCTACTATCATCAAGAGAGGAGGGGAGAGTTGGGTCTCACCGGAAATGGTCACCGGAGTAGAGGCAGACGTCGGCGGCTCTCGGTTGTCGTCGTTGTCGAGGTTACGGTGCTCGCACGGCTGAACGGGCGGCACAGGGAGATGCGCAAGAGTCTGGGGATCACGCTCCTGTGCTCTGGGGTCAGTGGGGCTGGCGGCTATGGCCGGAATTGTCGACGGAGTGCGTTGCGGACATTGGGGTTGGGGGAAACAATTCGAGCAGCCCTGTGGCCGAGAGGGAGGGGTGAGCGAGGGGAAAGAGAGAGAAGGCGTGGGCGTTTTGTAGAGCGCAGTAGCGGGGAGGTTTAATCGCAGCATCAAAGCGAATTGAAGACGCGAAATTTTTGCAGGAAGCGGCCGGGGTGTGAGGAAGAACATGTCACGGTGGGTGAGGACGATGAACTGGCAAGTGGGGTCGCGGAGTCAGCGAGTGAGAGAGGGGTATGGTGGGGTCGTCTCGTCAGCGGCTGAGTGGGTGTGTCTGTGAGTGAGAGAAAACGATTCGGGGGTAGAGGAGAAATGGGCCTGCTAGTCTAGATGGGCTGGTTGGGCTGGTTGATTTCTTTTTTTTTGTTCCAATTCATTTTTCTTTTTCCATTTCTGAATTCTGTTTTGATTTATTCAAATGATTTCAAGTATTTGTTTGAATTCAAATGTTTCCCAACTTTCAGTAGGGATTTCATTCTGTTTAATAATATTTTTAAAGTACTTTTTAGATTATTTCTTTGTATTTTCTTGGAATTTATTATTTATTTAAATAGACAATTGTCTTTATTCAAACAAGATTTAATTATATTTTCAAACTCTTTATTTGAAGTCTAATTTTTACCAAACCTTTTTCAGTAGGTTTTATTTATTTAATTAGGTGTTAAATAATTCATTTGAATTATTTAAAGTATTTTAATATGATTATTAATCATTTAAATTGGGCAAATGTCTTTATTCAAATAAAATCAAATATGGTTTTGATTCCATATAAATTTTGTTTAAACGATTCTTTTATTCAATTTAAGTTAATTAAATAAATTTTACATCCACCTTGGTAAATTCCACTTTATTATTTTCCCATGATTTAATTAATCATTTCTATTAGGAATATTATCTTTATCCATATAAAATTAGAATATGTTTTAATGCCATATAATTTTATTGGAATAATCTTTATCCCTTTATTTCATTTGGATTTGTATTATCTTTGTTTGATTATGGATTTGGCCAAGATTTAATTTGGCTTTTTAAATATTCCTTATTTATTTCTTTCTTTCTTTGTCTTATAAAATCCATATCTTTTTTTGTTTATAGATCCAAAATTGGTGATTCTAATTTGTATAATTTTATTTAATATTTGTTTATCTTTTTAAATCCATTTAGGATTATTTTGCTCACAATTTGGTATGGATTTTAGATAGGATCTTTATTAGCTTTGGAAATTATTTTCTTTTGCCATAATAAACTCATAAGTTTTTATCTATAGTTCCAAATTAAATGAAACTAATTTCTATGGTTTTATAATATTTTTATTTATCATTTATAAATGCTTGTTGCTAAATTTTTATATGGATCAAACCCATAGTCTTAGAGAGATCTTGGAAATGATTTCTTCCATTAGGGTTTTTAGAGTTTTGGTTTATTTTCCAAGTGTTTAAATTTCAAGATGCATTTATGAAGAATGCATTTCACTTGATTTGAATTTAGTTGGATTCAAATTTTATTCAAAGATTGTTCAAGATGGGTTTTGATGTTTCCATTTTAAAAAAAAAGTTTCTTTTCACCCTAAATTTCAACAATTATTTATTATGTTTATTTATTATTCACATTACAAAATTTGGAAAATTTTGGGATGTGACACAAGTAAACTTACAAATAAAGCTATGCTCCCCAGTAACGGCGCCAGAAAATAGTCTTGATGACCCACAAGTCAACAAAGCTATCTAGGTATGTCCTAGAATCATCAGTTAGTCCATTATAATAAATATCAAGAAGCTCTTTTTTAGGTAATGGACATCCAGGATGTGCATGAATCAAGGCAGAGAACCTTGTCCATGACTTAGGAAATTTCTCTTCTTCTCCCTGTTTAAAATCAAAAAGTCTCTGCAAAGCAGCATGTCTAGCACTGGGAGGAAAATATTTCTGGAAGAAAGAAGCAATCAAACAATCAGGGCTATCAATGGAACCAGGAGGTAATCTATTAAACCAAGCCTTAGATTCTCCTTTTAGTGAAAAAAAGGAAGATCTTTGTAACAAAGTACTTGCGCATCTTAAAATCATCAGAGAATAAACCACTCATAGTAGAAAGCTCATTCATATGAGCCACAACACTCTCATTTTCAGTCCCACAAAAGGTTCTTTCTCAACAATGTTTAAATAGGATAAATCAAGAGAGAAATCATAATATTTATCTTTAATATCTATGGGAGAGGTGGCAAACTTAGGATCAGAGGACAGCTTAGGAATAATAGTAAGTCTTGCAAGGAGACTCTTAATAGCACTAGTACCATGTGTGTTTTGGCACTATTCAATAAATTCATCAGTAAACTCAATGTAACCATCATTAATATCATAACTCTCTCTAGACTCAGGTGAGCTAACAGGTGTAACAGTGTCTCACTAGGAGTTTCAGTGTTTCCTAGACTAGCCATAGTAGCATCTAGGAAAGGACCTACTGAACCAATCACATCAAGCACAGTAGAAGTAACATCATGAGCATCAAAATCAGTTTTAGATTCATTAATAGTAGCAGTGTGTGTAGCATGAGTATGTGGTGGTGGTGTAACAAGCTTACTTATAACAGACGGTGAATCAAGAGAAGCAGAGGTGTTCAT
The DNA here is from genome assembly GCA_030063025.1 of Avena longiglumis. NCBI lineage: Eukaryota > Viridiplantae > Streptophyta > Magnoliopsida > Poales > Poaceae > Avena > Avena longiglumis. Next base: position 402,589,609 of record CP125975.1, read on the forward strand.
GACTGTACCACTTATTGTAGTGGATGGTAAAATAGGAAATTTTCCATCACGAGACATCCCCATGATGAAAGGAGTAGCAGTGAACAATAGTAGATCCAACTGAACTTACAAATAAAGCTATGCTCCCCGGCAACGGTGCTAGAAAATAGTCTTGATGACCCACATGTATAGGGGATCGCAAAAGTCTTCGCGGGAAGTATTACCCAATTTATTGATTCGACACAAGGGGATCCAAAGAATACTTGCAAGCCTTAAACACTGAGTTGTCAATTCAGCTGCACCTAGAAATAGTTCTTGCTCACAGAAGTTTATCAGTAGCAAGAGTTGGTAGTAGCAACAGCAGCAGTAAACCAGTAGGATACGAGCGTGGTAGGCATTGGGATGGATGGACGGGCGTTGCATGGACGAGTCTAAACATGTAACTTCAAGATCTAGGGCATTGAAGATAAATAAGAATAAGCATTCAAGTACTAAACAATCCTAGGCATGTGCTCCATATATAGTTATACGTGCTCGCAATGAGAACTTGCACAACATCTTTTGTCCTACCAGCCCGTGGCAGCGGGGCCTCTAAGGAACTACTGGCAATTAAGGTGCTCCTTTTAATAGAGCACCGGAGCAAAGCATTAACACTCCGTCAACACATGTGATCCTCACACCACAGTCATCCCCTCCGGTTGTCCCAATTTCTGTCACTTCGGGGCCTTTGGATTCGGACAATGATATGTGTACACAACTTGCAGATAATATCACAAACAATACTATCATAATGATTCAATAATAAGTTCAGATTTGAGATCATGGCACTCGGGCCCTAGTGATAAGCATTAAGTACAACAAGTTGCAACAAAGTCAAATAGCACTAATAGAGATACTAGGCACTATGCCCTAACAATCTTATTCGATTACATGATAGAACTCATCCAATCCCTACCATCCACATAGCCTATAGCGAGGGATTACTCACTCATGGATGAGGGAAACATTGATAGTTGATGGAGAGGCATTGGTGATGATGATGGCGATGATCCTCCCCAAATTCCCCGTCCTGACAGGGTGCCAGAACGGAGTTTCTGGATCCGAATCTTGGCTTCTGGTGGTGGCGGTGCAGCGGAACTCTTTCTGGAAAAACGTCCAACCCCCCTCCCCTCGGTTTTTAGGTCAAGGGGTAACTTATAGGCGAAGAGGGAGCCCGAGGGGGTGCCTGGGGTGGCTGCACCCCCTAGGTGCGGCTAGGCCTGGCCACGTCTAGCAGGGGTGTGGGCCCCCTAGGCCTCCACTCCATCTCGTACACTGGCTTCGTGGATCTTCTGGTGAAATAGGATTTTTGGCATATTTTCCGGAATTTTTCCCGATAGTTGATTTTCTACACAAAAACTAGACACCAAGGTAATTCTGCTGAAAACAGCGTCAGTCCGTGTTAGTTGTATCCAAATCACACAAGTTTAGAGGAGAAACAATAGCAAAAGTGTTCGGGAAAGTAGATACATTTTGGACGTATCAGTCACCTCAAAAATTATTCTTTTATCACTTACCTACTCGAGGACGAGCAGGAGTTAAGATTAGGGATGATTGATACGTCAGAAACGTATCTATAATTTTTGATGCTCCATGCTTGTTTAGTATCTACTTTGCTTTACTTTGTCCACAGTTTGAGGTGCTTTTCATATGTTTTCTAGTACTAACCTATTAATAAGTTGCCACAGTGCCGGTTGCCTGTTTTCTGTTGTTTTTGGTTCCAGAAAAGCTAGTAAGGAAATATTCTCGGAATTGGACGGGACAAAAGCTAAAGTCGATATTTCACCGAGGAGAACACGGAGTCTAGAGGAGAGATGGAGGGGCGCCACAGGGCAGCCACACCCCCCCAGGCGCAAGCCCACCCTAGGTCGTGCTTGGGCAGGGTGTGGGCCCCCTGGCCGCCCTCCTGCCTCGCCTCTTCGCCTATAAGAAGCCCCTGATGCCTAAACCCTAAGTACCCGATTAATATTCCACAAAACCATCTGTAGCCGCCTCCACCATCGTCCCTAGATCGGGGGATCTAAAGCTCTTCCTGGCACCCTGCCGAAGGGGAGATCATCCCGGAGGCCTTCTTCTTCATCATTCCAGCCTCCGGTATGAAGCGTGAATAGTTCCACCTTGGACTACGGGTCCATGTAGTAGCTAGATGGTTGTATCTCCTCATGTGTGCTTTCATGTCTAGATCTTGTGAGCTCCGTTCATGATCAAGATCTCATCTATTTGTAATCATGCATGTTGTGTTTGCAGGGATCCTATGGATATTGAGATTACTATGTCAGATTGATTAATGGTTTTGTCTTATTGATTCTATCATGTATGTGTTGTTTGTGATCTTGCATGATCTCTGTTGTTAGTAGCTATCTTGGCCAAGTAGTTGCTAGTGACTCCAAGAGGGGGTATTTATGCTCGATAGTGGGTTCATGCCTCTATTTAATCAAGGGAAGTGACGGAAATCTCTAAGGTTGTAGATGTGTTGTTGCCATTAGGGAGAAAATAATGGTTTCTTGTTCATGGAACAAGTGGATTGTTTACCTTACACACTTTGATTAAAGCAGTTGTCTATTGCTTGCAACTTAATACTAGAGAGGGTTCGGATGATAACCCAAAGGTGGACTTCTAGTCATAGATGCAGTTGGATGGCGGTCTATGTATCTTGTTGTATTGCCCAATCGAATCTCATAGGATCTTTATGTCTAGTATTGCATTGTTATGCCTTGCTCAGTCCTGTCAATTGCCCTGCTATAATTTGTTTACCTAGCATGTCATGTTTGTTTATCTAAGGAGAACACCTCTAGTGAACTATGGACCCCGGTCCAATCGTTACCATTGATACATCTTCCACTGTTATTGTTTACTTGCTGCAAACCATCATCACCTTCCACACCATACAGTTAATCCTTTGTTACAGCAACCGGTGAGATTGATAACCTCACTGTTAGTTGGGGCAAAGTCTTGAGTTTGTGTTGTGCAGGTTTCCACGTTGCTTGCAACACCTTTGAGACGTTTCCTTCCTCCTACCGGTTCGATAACCTCGGTTTCTTACTAAGGGAAGACTTGTTGTTGTGCTACATCATACCTTGCTCTTGGGGTTTCCCGACGAAGCGCTCCATGTTGACGCAGCGCCATCACCACTCCATCCCGTTGTAACAATTGTGTTGAATCTTGCATAGTTCTTAGGGGAAACTTTCTCGGTGTTGATTACTATTGTAGTTGATGCTTGTGAGTGGAACCATTGAATTATTGTTTATGTTCAGTTTGTTATCCATCATTATATCATCTCTGATCTTGATCCATATGATGTCTCATGAGTAGTTCGTTTAGTTCTTGAGGACATGGGAGAAGTCATGTTGTTAGTAGTGGAATTGTGTTGAGGTATCATCCAATGGTTTAATATTTAAGTTGTGGTGCTATTCTTCTAGTGGTGTCATGTGAACGTCCACTACATGATACTTCACCAATTATGGTCCTAGGGGAATGCATTGTGTATTTGGCTACTAATTGTGGGGTTGCTGGAGTGACAGAAACCTGAACCCCCGTTAGGAAACCATTGCACAAGGGAGTGTAGGATCTCAGAGTTTAAGGCTGTGGTTAGGTTTATATCTTAATTGCTTTTTGTAGTTGCGGATGCTTGTAAGGGGTTTAATCACAAGTATGTATTAGTCAAAGTAAGGTCGGTATATTAGCACAGGTCCACTCACACAACACTTATAAAACCAAATAAGATTAATCAGCTATATGAAATGAAAGCACTTGACAGTATTTCCATGTGTCCTCGAGAACGTTTGGTCCTTATTAGTATTATCACTGGCTTGTCCTTTGCTAAGAAGGGATTGGTCCACTGCTGCAATTATTTGCTACTTTATTTACTTACACTTTATTTCCTTGCTTTATCAGAAAACCCCTAAAAATCCATTTGCTAAGTATTTACAGAGATTTCCTGCTCCATACCACTAGTCAACACCTTCTGCTTCTCGTTGGGATCGACACTCCTATTTATCGAAAGTACTACGATATACCCCATATACTTGTGGGTCATCACTTGCTATCCATACATTTACACCTATGTTTTCTGATTCCATTTTACTACCAGATAATTAATGAAATAAAATTACCTTTGTGGAGGTGGAAAAACACCTCCCTGACCTTAGAGGTAACATGGCTGAGAAATCTACGAACCAAAGATGATCTCTTGTACTACTGAACCTCTACAAAATTTGCTGCCTCTTTTGCAAGTATGAACTGACAAGTAACATGGATCTATGGTTTTCTGAATTTCTATGGGTTATATCTTATTGTGATTTTGCCAAAACAAAACCTCAATTTGTACTAAAAACTACATAACCAAAAGTAATATACAGATATACCAAAATCGATCTACCCGTGCATTGCATTTGCACAACAATCCATCATATCGATTAAGAGAAAGAGCAAGAACATGTAAAAAAAGTGCTCAGCTAGCAAAGAACCAGCTAGGAAGAAGAGGAGGAGGGACTTACCCATGTGGAGCAATAGATACACATGAAATCCGGAGGTTGAGTCTCGTTGTTGCCGGCGAGCTTTTTCACCTATAGGTTGCCCCCGAGCTCACACTGCCAGCTACTGCCACCACCTCCGAGTCATTCCCTATTGAGAGGGGAGTAGGCCGCAGGCCCCCCGGTTCATCGAGCAAGCGCCATTGCCTCATGTACGATAGGAACTCTATGACGACATAATAGGAGCAGCTCAATGAAAGAAATACAGAACAACAAGGCATCAAGTTTGTCACATACATGCTACAGATGTTGGGCTATGACTAAATATCGATCACATCAAAATCACACAAACACGGGCGAACGGATCTCTTTATTTTTTTCTGATCAATGTCTCGGTGCAACCGGTACAACTTGATACGAACTAACTATAACTCAAACTCAAACACCCATAACTAAACAAAACGAGGAATCAAACAAGAAAGTACCACGTACTAACTCAACAAGGACACGAACACATGACATATAACTGCACAACAAGCTTGATCACTTATCTAATTAACTAGAACTAACCAAGTATGATTCAGACATGACCGACACTCACACAACTCTGAACTAATTATCAAAGATTATGTGAACAACATAATCTACTTAGTATTACTAAATCATAGGGAACATGTTTATACTGCACTGTGCAGCCTATGAAATGGATTAACCTACCACAGTCCAATCCTTTTTTGGTATGATTGTTGGAAACAACTTAATCATCCAATTGCAGAGACATTTGTACAGTCAAATGGAAATACAGTTACATCATGAGCAGGGTACCTTCTTACCACATGTTTTTAGATCTTGGTCAACATCATCATGAGTCAAAGTAACATATTTGGTACACAACAAACACCGGAAATCATCGCCATCAGCGTTGCTCATCAAACAAGTACCAACAAAACCTTCACATTTGTGTTGCGGCTGCAACAGCCGAGAGCAGTTTAATCCCAACTATCTCTCCCTCTGAATCTCTCACTGGCATGATACATCTCCCCTCTTAATATCAACTCGCTCTCACCGCAGCATGAAAAATCAAGAAATCATAGAATCCTCTCGCTCACAACAACATGACAAATCAAGAACTCATAGAATCCTACTACTCCTAGGGCATTTTTAGATGTTAGAGTGGATGTGACGAGGGGTAACCTCGGCAATGCCCATGGTTATGGACTTAGGGTTTGGTAGAAAAGAGCAACTTGGGGATTTTGTCGGCTGATCAGACAAACAAGGAAGTCGATGTAGTCTGATTATGGAGAAAGCTCGGTTACAAAGTCGTCGGTTCGCTAGTTGCGATCTAGCTCATAGCGGATTACAGAAAAACTAAGGTGTCCTCTCCGTCGGTTCCTCCCAGCCTTTATATGAGGGGCTGGGCCCTGAACCGTATCCGGAGAGGTTACATGTTTATAAGTACAATGTGAACTCTATGTCGGTTCGTGACTACTTGATCGATAAGGCAAGCCTTTATTCGTCGGGTGCTTCTTGGATTACTTTGGGACCTTATAGGCCGTAAGCCTTTATGCACCTAGGGTAACTAATAATAGGAACCCGATAGGTCATACCTATGTCAGGATGCAACATAACTCTAGAAATTAAGAGCACAATAGAGGAAGGAAGCGGGAGGGGGTTCTCACCGGCGAGATATGGCCGCCGAGCTCACGCACTGCACCTCCAAGTCGGGGTCGCCTATTAATAGCACAAGGGAGGAGGAAGTAAGTCTCTTCTCCGATATAGGGTGTCAATTGGGATCCCACCAAAATCCCACTTCTAGTACATTTGCTAAAATCTAGTGTAAATTTTTGCTCAAAATTTTAACTATATTTTGGCAAATGAACTAAAGATGGGACTTTGGTGGGATCCCACTTGACACCCTACACCTATCTCCTCCGGTTGGTTGCACTGTCGGCCTCTCGGCTGTCCCCGTAGAGGCCACCGCCGTTGTCGCCCCCAATCGTGACAGGGATGGGGAGGAAGCTCCTCGATGTTTTTTCCTCTGTACCTGTTATGGGTAGATTCCACAGGAAGATACATGATTTTTTAACCCCCCATGGAATGGCTGGTTTTGGAAGGGATTTGATAGGGATATGATCCACGTTGGGTGTAACCGAACGCGCTAAACTGAGTGGGCGGGGAAAACATCTCGGCTACTGTGATCCCGGCCGACCCACGAGGGTTGGACCATAATCCCGGTGGGGTGGGGGCAAACCGAACAAATCCTTAAGGGGAGTACCATACAAGGGGAAGTGTGCCAAGTTACCGAGTGCCAAGGTGCTTTTTTTCCTTTACAGACTTTGATGATATGGAGATGCAACATGCTGCTCGCGAGTATTACTGGAAGACTTAGTTAGTTCCTCGTATATTCTAAGGCATGCAAACTACTGTATTAAAAGCATCTCTAACAAATGATCTATAATAGAACACCCAAATGGATGTTTTACATCACCTGTGCACTTTCTAATTTTTCAGATAATGTAAAATAGATCACCTATTTCAATCTCTTCCCCAATATTTTAACTAAAACTAGACCATCACAAGCATATCAACAACAACACGAACTAAATTATCATCAAGAACATCAAATACTTCGCAAATCAACATATCATATTATAAAGTAGTTCACCACCGACATAGTTTATAACACACAAAAACAAAATGCATAGTTAAAAGTACTAAACGACACGACATAGTTCATCACAAATAAAATAGCTATCATGCATCGGTGCCAACATTGGCATCTCCATGTTGCTCCACGTTGTCGTTAACAACGTTGGTGTTGTTGGTCACATGAAAGTTGGCTTCACCGGCGATGCCACCACCTTCAATGTCGTCGGTACCAGCGATGCCATCACCTCCCATGATGCTGGCGCTGCCACCACCTCCCATAGAACCCATGAATCCTCCGTCAAAACTTCCCATGCCACCACCTCCCATAGCATTGCATTCATAAAACCTCTTCCAAATGTTGCCATCATTTGTTTCTTTGCCAACACTTGATCGTGACAAAGCTCCACATCCCACCAGTGTCCATGAACATGAACTTTTGCTCTTACTCCAAAGCTCGGGCTACTTGCTTCATAGCCACCTTCCTCTCCTCCGTGGTCGCCGCCCTCCTCTCCTCCGCAAGCGTCCTCCTCTCCTCTATAGCCACCTTTCGTTGATCCACATCTCTTTGCTCTACTAGTTCCTTCATATTCATGGCTTATCTCCTCTCTCATCTCTTTGCGAGCATTCATCATTTGTTGTCAATGGCCATGTGAGTTGAGACCAGCAACGTCGGTAGAAAATATTCTTCCCCTGCCAACGGTGGTGACAGCGCCGTGCGTAGAACTTCCTCGACGGTGGTATCGAAAATGGCACCCGACTTCGGATCGCGGGTGGCTGCGGACTTTTGCTTATTTGCCTTCTTCCCCGCAGCCACGAGCGGCTGCCTCTTCGTTCCAGCGCCGCCTCCTGGCTTTTGCTCTCTAGCAAGCTTCTTGTCCACCATGGGGACGACCTGCGTCGGATCCTCGATCATGGCGACCGGCCTGGGCGACAAGAAGGTGGGGCAACATGGAGGCTGCCCCATAGGGTTTCATATGGCGACGGTGCCGACAGCTAGGGACAGTGCCGAGGTGGAATTGTTTGGGAATGGGCCAGGGAGGGGTCAGGGTGAGATTGGATCCGTCCATGGGCGGGCGCGGTGGCCAGGAAGGCGCACACGGATGGGAGGGGAGTAGGAAGGTTCAGGATGATGGTTGGGGTTGCGCGCGCATCCGTGAAAATTTTATATCACCAGGGTTGGTTATCCATATCTATGTTTACATCACCAGGGACCAAATATAGATCACGATCTAAATTTTGTAGATCATCAAAATGTGATATATCATCTGTTGGAGCAATATTTATGTTCTCTGGTGATGTAAAAGTTAGGTTTTAGATCACCACACCTATTTTAGATCATCTATTAGAGATGCTCTAACTGAAGCTGCACCTTTTTTAATTGACTCGGACTTAAGAACACCAACTACCTACCGTTCCCACCAACCATTGTTGTGTTGGGCTTCTTCTTTTGACCGTCTTTCAATCGCTTTCCTTCCTTTGACTTGTTGAACATGAATGGATGTTTGGATTTTCATACACATTATTTGACCTTGATGATATGCTATGTATATGTATATGCCACATTTGACTAGGAAAGACCCCATTGCTGAAAATTTAATACAAAATAATTTAGCTTTCATGAAACACAGAACATTCTCAACTGGATAAGCAAACAAGAAATACAAAGGAGCTTATCATGTTTGTTTTGTAATATGAAATACTTCCAACCTCCTACATGAGAAATTTTATTAAATACATGTTCGTAAATTGTGGATGGTAGAATATTTCAACAAATGTTTTCCATAATACACTTCTTATTAGTCAAAACGAGTTTTGAACTTACACATCCATTTTATTTGACATTCATGTGCATTCATTTTTGTTAAGTGGTATTTCTTTACATCGCATTTTCTTCTCATTTTATATATCTTATTATTTCTTTCCTTGTTCATTAATTATTTTAACTATACCTAACTTATTTGTGTAGTGTTATCTATATGATTCATCCATGCAACTTTTTCTGTAGTGTTTTTTGAAATTGTTCATGCCATAACTTTTCTTATCAACAGTGTTTTAGTTGTATTGCTAAGAAAGAACAATACGATTAAATTCATGTTCATGAATTAGGTGGAAATCTTCTATAAATACATTAGCATTTCTTGGTGGCATTATAACTTAGTATAACTTTGCAAAAAAGTGTTTTTTTTTTGAATTTTTCACATGAGGTATCTGATTGCGACATATCTAAATAATTCTCGCAACTATCCCATTCAATTTCTAAAACATCAAAAAAATACTCTAATAACCAACGGGTCACTTTTTTGCTATAGAAGGCTGTGAGATTTGCTCGTTCGAACTTTTTTACTCTCTCCGATCCATATTAATTGTCTCTGAATCGGATGAATCTAACACTAAAACATACTACTTGCGAGAATTATTTAAATATGTCGTAGCAGATACTTTAAATGGGCTACTTGCAAGAATTACTCACAATTATTAAGATATGTCGCAACAGAAATGGATCGTTGCGAGAAACTATTCCTCACAATTATTAAGATATGTCGCAACAGACACTTTAAATGGTTTAAATGGGCTACTCGCCGAGTACTGTTTCTTCAAACAGATACTTTAAATGGGCTACACATGAACGCATTCTTTAACGACATTTCTAGATACCTCCACTCTGGTGACAATCAATATGGATCGGAGTGAGTATTTGTTTTGTTTATTAAACTTGACCTAATAGTCTACAACATTAGGCAGATTGTTGTGATTCACACGAGGCCGAGTATAGTGCCAGGGTCCGACCAGCGGGGCCGTCCAACCATACTACTCCAATGAAACTACCTCCTCCGTCCATACATAAGTGTACTTCTAGCTTCTAGTATAATTTAAACTTTTTAAAATTTGACTAAGTTTTTTAACTAATTTAGCAACATATATAACATCAAATCTACCCCTCTGTTCTAAAATAGATGATTTAACTTTGTATTTGCTTTACAAAGTTAAAACATCTTATATTTTAATATGGATGGAGTACATATTATAAAAGTACATTTCAAATCGAATATACTAGTGCTAGTTTTGTGTCATGAATATAGCTAGTATATTTTTCAATAAAGTTGGTCGATATTAATTAAGTTTGACTAAGGAAAATGATAGGACTCCCCCGGGGGATCGTATCCCCCGGGTCTTCCACGTCGCTCGCTCGCGGACGACGCCATCCTCCGGGTCCAGCGTGACCCCGCGTGTCAAAGGGAGAAGAGAGAACCGTGTGCGGGTCCCACCACGACCCCCTTCCTTCTGATCCTCACGATCCCCTTCCTTCTTATCCTCTCTCCGCCCTGCAGACCACCTAATTAATCTTCTCCGGCTGCCTCGCCGCTGACCCGATTGGCTGGTTCCACGCCTCCCCATCCACCACTTCACCGTGACCGCCTACCCCATCCATGTTTTCCTAGCCTCCTCTACCAGCAAGCCACCATGGATTAACCGGTCCATGACGCCATGGCCTTAGCACCTCTCTCTCCTTCGCCGCCGGTGTCGTGCGCCTCTTCCTCTCTACCGTTGCCGGTCTCGCGCACCTCCTCGTCCCTTTCTTCCTCTATTTTACTCGCCGGTGACCACAAAAGCATGATCTGTGGCCAAAATCGAGCTCCTCCATGGGTGTCCATGGCTGCCGGATGTCGGAGCTACTCCTCGGTCCGATGCTTGCTACAAGAGGCGGTGGTGCTTGCTACAGCTGCGGCAGTGCTTGCTACGTGCGGCATGGCTTCTTGCTACATGTGGCGACCACGCTTGCTACACGCGGCGGCGTCGCTTGCTACGTGCGGCCGGTGGCGCTGTGACGTGCTGGACGGCGTTGCTTGCTACGTCGGCTTTGCTACAAGAGGCCGTGACGCTGCTACCATAGCCAACGGCGGCGCTGCTACACACGATGCTAACGAAGGTGGCGGAGCTGCTCCAAGAGCCCAGCTGAGCCGCTCCCTAGGGCACTGTTGGCGTCGCTTGCTACATGCGGCGTGGCTACTTGCTACCGGCGGCGGCAGTGCTTGCTACGTCTGTTTTCTGAGTTTGCTACATCTGTTTTCTGAGTTTGCTACATCTGTTTCCTGAGTTTGCTACATCTGTTTTCTGAGTTTGCTACATATAGCAAGGCGACCGGCCCTGCTACATATAGCGTTTGGTGTTGCTACCTGCGGCGAGCGGCGCTGCTACATGGCATTTTTTTCTTACAAGTTTTTGCTCCGGCGATGTCTCCGGCGAAGTCGGATTTTGCTACATTAGTATAATTATTTCGCTACATCTGTTTTCTGAGTTTGCTACAATAGCGCAAACTTCTTGCTACGAGGTCTCCGGCTAGATCTCCGGCGAAATTCTCCGGCGAGTCTAAGACGGAGTCAGTTTTGCTACATTAGCACAAATATTATGCTACATAGTCTCCGGCGAGGTCTCCGGTGAAGTCTCCGACGAGATCTGTCTTTTTTATTTGTAACGTGGACGAATCGTTTTCTGCTACAATGTAGCAAAAGCGGGGCAAAATGTAGCAAAAGCGGGACAAATGTAGCAAAAGCGGGATTTTGAATCTAAAAAGAGAACACGTGGTTGGCTGGGGACCCGGGGGATGAAAACTAGAAATCCCCCGGGGACGCCTAGCACTGGCCTTTGACTAAGGAAAGACCGCTTGGAGTACAGTAGTATTTATTTCAAAAAGGAGTATAATTAACGATACAATACCTCGTATAAGAAACTCCCGTGCCAATCTTCCGGTGGAAGTTGAGCTTAAGTTTCGGGGTAATCCCAATCGCCGCGGCAACCTCCCCATTCCCATCCCCCCAAACCCCAAAGCCCAAACCCAACGTTCCCATCTCCACCCCCCTCCCTCCGCGCCGATCGCCGGCACCGCTGGTGATGATGGGGGCGGCGGCGACGGAGAAGAAGGGCGGCGAGCGCATCTCCATCGACTGGGTAGAGATGTTGATTCATCCCGACTTGGCGACATGCTAACCGCCTTCGCCTTGAAGCGGAAGGCGAAGTAATGTCGTTCACCCGCCTCCCGACAGCTTGATTTCTACATCGTCCCTCCTCGGCGCCCGAAGGGAGGGAGGAGGAGGCGGAGTACTCGGGTAGGTCCAACGACGGGCTGCGGCGGGACATCGAGGAGATGTCGGACGGCGACCTGCGGAGTGAGATCGCGGGCCTCACCACATTCGGAAGCCGATCGGCGAAGGAGAAAAGGGAACGCCGCCAACGCCTCTTGCCGCTGCTCGAGAATGAGGCGCGGCGGCGAAGGATCCGTACGGACGCCGCGAAGGTTTGATCGTGTACCCGTTTCTGATTGGCCCTATTTCTCTCTCGCGCGATCTATCTCGTACGATGTATCTATGTCGTTGTGAAGATCGATGCAATTGGTTAGGGCTCCAGGCGCGCAGGAATTGGCGAATGATAGTCGTGTGTATTGCTTCTGCGTGGGGGGTTAGAGGCGCTGCTGTAGAGTGTTAGTATACATCTTGTCAATATCTTAAAATCGCTGCTCATTTTATTTGTAGGATGGTGATGGTTGCAATCAAGGTACCTCTTCAAGTGAGAAGAGGGTGTACACATTTGGTAAGATTTTCGCATTCTACGTTTTCAGTTCCAAGCTTATATCACACTCTTGCAATGGCTATAGAGGAGTAAATTGCAAAAAGCCACGATAATTGGGGCTAGAGTTTCAAAAAACTACAACAATTCAGGCTTGCTGCAAAAAACTACGAACTTTCAGACTACCAACTACAAAGAGCTACCAACTTCGTGTAATCGGGCAATTAGCTCGTTTGATCACGTTTTCGATACAGGTGGACCCATTGTCAGGCTGATGTGGCAGTATTTAATGGTTCAAGAGGGTATTTTTGCAAAAATATAGTGAACCCACTTGTCAGATCTTTCTCCCCTGCTTTAAAATAGGCCATGTCTATCACAGGTCGTCCCTAACCTCTAGCCACTGACGCCATGAAACCAAAATCAATAGCTCCATTTCAGCCGCGGCGCCTTGCGCCCTTGTCGCCCCGTAGAAGCTCGCCGGCCCAGTGTCCTCGCCGCACCGCCCCGTGCGCTCGCCGCCTCGCAGCAGCTTGCCGGCCCCGTGCCCTTGCTGGCCCGCGCCCTCGTTGGTCGCGCGCCCTTGCCGCACCGCCCCGCACCCTCGCTGACCCACGCGCTCACCGCGCCGCCCCGCAGCAGCTCGCCGGTCGCGCCGCCTGGCGCCTTCGTCGCCCCGCATAAGCTCGCCGGCCCCACGCCGCCCACGCGCTCGCCGCCTCGCAGCAGCTTGCCAGCTCCGCGCGCTCGCTGCCCCGCAGCAGCTCGTCGGTCGTGCGCCCTCCCCGCACTGCCCGTGCCCTCGCTGACCCGCGCGCTCGCCGTGACGCCCCGTGGCAGCTCGCCGATCGCGCGCCCTCGCTGACCCGCGTGCTTACCGTGCCACCCCGCAGCAGCTCGCCGGTCATGCGCCCTCGCCGCACCACCCCGCTCCCTCGTCGCTCCGCAGCAGCTCGCCGCCCCGCGCCTTCGCTTCCCTCGCGCTCGTCGGCCCTGCGCCCTCGCTGGCCCGCGCGCTCGCCGGCTGTGCCGTCGACGGCCTGCGGCAGTTCGCCAGTCGTCCGCGCGCTCGCCGGCCGTCTCGCCTAATCCCCTGAGGCTCATGGCCAGCGAAACGGACGGCGGGTTGAACACGTGGCACTCCACGTTGGCGCCCTCCTTGGCCAGCGCCTTGCCCACCTGCAGCGCAAACCCGGCGCCCAGAGAGTGCCCGCCCATGCACACGTTGCCGGCGCCGAACCTGTGCGCCACGTCCCGCAGCGCCACCAGCGCGCCGGGAAAGCGGACGAAGCCTTTGAGGCTGTCCCAGGCCAGGAACCGGAGGTCGTCCACGACGTCGGGGCGGAACGTGGGTGCCCTGAGCAGCGTGCCGCGCAGCACCACGACGGTCGCCGGCGCGCGGGCGGGCCGGAACGGGATGTAGTCCGACAGCGCGGCCTGGTGGTCCCACTCGAGGACGGCGCCGTAGATGGATCCGTCACGCTCGTCGACGAGCGGCCGGAGGAGCCTGTACTTGAACGGCCGCCACCACTGCGGCGCGAGGCCGGTGCGCTCGTCGCGTTTCTCCTGCCGGTCCAGCTCCAGGAGGTACGCCCCCTGGATGAAGCAAGCGATCACCAGAGCAGCGGTGACGGCGGTGGAGTAGCCCTCCGGCAGTGGTGGAGCGGTCCTCCGGCGATGACCTCCCTCCCAGTGGATTTGGTCAACACGGCTCAGTTAGAAAAAATATATTTTTTAGAGGAAAAGAAATGATAAAAAAGGAAGAAAAAAATAAGTAAAAAAAGTGGCACTAAGTTTGGAATTATAATGTTCGGGAGGACTATTTGGCAAAATGCACATGACACGTCAGCTTGACAGGTGGGCCAGCACTGTCAGAATGACGATCAACTGGTGTTAAACGAGGGTTACAGCGAACTGGTAGTTTTTTGCAACAATTAGGCACGAAGTTGGTAGTTTTTTGCAGCAAACCTAAATTGTCGTAGTTTTTTGAAGCTCTGGCCTCAATTATCGTAGCTTTATGCAATTTACTCGCTATAGAGGGATTGTCAATGTGAGTTCATGTGAGTTGGAGTGCAATGCATGCAGTTTGTTTGAAGCACGTATTCAAAATAAAATGACCGGTGAATCTGCTCCACATAATTTGGTTCATCACTATGTATCTGCCATACAAAGAAAAGTGTACCAAGGTGTTATATGCCCTTTCCTTCTTGCAGATGTTGAGGATGAGCAGACGGAAGATGCTTCTCGCAAATACTTTCCGAACTATGGCTCGACAAGAAAGAACTATGGCTGGGTATACAGTAATAGCTTTTTTTTGTTAATCTATAGATATCTTTGGAAATTATGATGGGATCATTGTGAATGCAGGTAGGTGTACAGACACGCAAAAGTTCTAACCAAACTGAACCAAGGAAGCCTATCAGAGTGGATGAGATTTCACCAACAGCTTTATGTGGGAGCACACTGAGAGTTAACGCCGTTGATCCAAAGGAACATGATAATGAAAAATATCGGCAGAATGAAAACAACTATCACAGCAGTCATGCAAAGAGGTATGCACCAATTTTCAGAAAATCAGAGTGATACCCCTTATCCATCTATGACAGAAATGAATCATACCATCTAGTGTCAGTTTTCTTAGCATACCCACATATGTGTCCATTTTTTGTTTTTTGAAGGTCTCTGTTCCTTTTATCCTTGCCCAACCTGTTTTAGAATTTCTGTGCTACCAAATCATAGTATTTCTCCCATGCGCCCTGCATTTAACTAGTATTACTACTTTTGCATTCAGCAAGCATGCTATATTTCTATTTCCTGATAAATATCCTAGGAGATCCAAGAGCTCGGTTGGAGATGCAATAATAGTTGATGATGATGCATCAAGTGATGACGATGACAAAAGAAGCCCCACTCCCAACTCGGTTGCTACTACCAAAAGGCCCGATGGAAGAAAGCATGCCAAAGAAAAGGGTAAGAAGACCGGAGACGATGATGTAAAAGAATCATTGAATGTCATGATGAATGTGATAAAAGAGATGGATGAAGAAAGGAAGATAATGAAGATGAAGGAAATGCAGGAGTGGACAACGGCTGAGCAGCGGAAGGTGGTGGGAGAGAGGAGAGGAGAGGAGAGAGAGGAGAGGGGAGAAGAGAGGAGGGTGGCTTTAGAGGAGAGGAAGGTGGCTATGGAAGAAAGCCTCAAAGCAATTGAACAAGAGCAAAAGTTGATGTTCATGGACACAAGTCATCTTGATGCAAAGCAAAAAGCATACGTTGAGCTTTGTCGTGACCAAGTTTTGGCGAAGAGGTCGATGAGCATGATTGGTGGGTTCATGGGTGCGATGGGCGGATTCATGGGCGTCATGGGTGGAGTCATGGCTCATGGGTGGCATGGGTGGCGGCTCAAATGCCAATGGTGGCATGACTGGCGGCTTTGGTTCCCATGATGTCATGGGAGGCGGCTTGGGTGCCCATGGAAGCAAGGAGGCCACACAAAAAGATGAGGCAACACATGGAGATGCAAGTGATGCCAATGCCGCCAATGTGAATTGAGTGGCTATGCTTTGCTTTATGGTTATGATGTGTTTGTATGAACTTTAATTTGTTTGTGTTTGTGGTGCACTATGTTATGGTTTGAATTTGATCCGCGGGTTCAAAGTTTAATTTGATATATTCTTGATGATACGTCTGTGTGGTGGTGAGATCTTGCAGAACACCTAGTTGGTGTCTTATAGTACATATTCTTCTACGGCAGCACATTTGATGGTGCCCTATTTTGCATCCATCGGAGCAGAATTTTTTTTAGTGCCCCATAACACATGATGCCCTATAACGTTTTCCCTATTTTGCATCAACTCTTGCTCTTAGAGCAGTTGTATTCATCATGCTCTTATAATTTATTTTGAATTAGGTACTCTTCCCCGAGTGCCTGTTGTCCTTAGAACTGTTGCTCATTTAGTTTGTTTTGTAGGATGCTGATTACGTGTCTACACATTACTTATGTAGCAGTGGTAAAGAGATTTAATTGAGCAAAATATGGGTTAGGGGGTTGTGTCGGTGAAGTTGTTGAGATATTGTATGCGACGAAGCTGTCAGTTGTTTATATGAAGCACCCAATGAAAATAAAATGACTGTTTTTTTATAGGGAAAAATAAAACGGCTGCTGAATTGTGCTTCAGTTAATTTCTTCTATGTTATATTGGCTTACTGTTCAGCATGGTTTGCGCCTTAGGAGCAAGTTCAATAATATAGCGGACTGTTAGTTATAAGAAAGTGTCATATCATCAATAGCCAGTTTTATAGTCTAATTATACAATAGTTAGTAGAAAAGCCTACTATTTAATTAAAATATATGGTCCATATTTCACTCACACAAACTGCCTAGGAGCACATGTTACAGCCGGCTGTTAACTTACAACCCGCTTACATTCTCTCTCCTCTATATCACCAAAACTATAATATTTTATCTCTTATTATAGCCAGCTGACCCTATTGTACTTGTTCTAAGGGGAATACCATACAAGGGGAAGTGTACCCGCTTACATTCTCTCTCCTCTATATCACTAAAACTATAATATTTTATCTCTTATAGATTCTAAGGGGAATACCGTACAAGGGGAAGTGTGCCGAGCCATCTGATTGTGCCCTATTGTACTTGTTCTAAGGGGAATACCATACAAGGGGAAGTGTGCCGAGTTACCGACTGCTAAGGTGCTTTTTCCTTTGCAGATTTTGATGATACGGAGATGGAACACGCTGGTCGCGAGTATTGCTGGAAGACTTACTTAGGGTGTGTTTGATAGCCCGTCTTTACATAGAATTTCCCACCTCAACCCAAATTTGGGTGTTTGTTAGGTCAGGTCCGTGGTCTGGGCACTGCCCACCTCATACGAAAATGGCCTCTCGGCATTCCCTGGTTGTGAAGCCGAAAACGAGCTTCGCTGTTGGGCAGGGCTGAGCTTGCCCGAAAATTCACCCACGCCCCGCACCTTGCACGAGCCAACAGGGGTCAACCGTCCCTCAACTTCATTTCCCCCAAATCTGCTCTTTCTCTCTTACCCAAACGAACCTCCACCGCCTCCTCTTGGACGCCGGCCTCCGTCGCCTCCTCCTAGACTCCTCTCCCGCCCTCCTGCCCTGGACGCGGGCCTCCCCCATCCCCCGCTCTCGCCGATGAGATGCACGAGTCGAGGCGCCCCAGCCTCCTCGACAAGCACGAACGAGTCTCCAGATGCACGTGTCGTCGTCCACCTCTCGCGCTTCCAACACCCGTCCTCCTCTCGCGATGCCCGCCCCCCGTCCTACTCGCGTGATGACCGTCCTTGATACGTCCAATTTGCATCACCATTCTATATCATAATTTGACTCTATTCATTGATATATGTCTTATTATGAGGTATTACTTATGTCTTTTCATCTGTTTATGCATGTTGGATGATTCTTGGAGGATGAACTGCTGGAGTCTGGATTCTGATGGAAAAGGAGGTGTTTTGATGCAATTTCGCGAAGATCAGAAAAATACCAGAAAAGATGGGAAAAATATATTTTCCCAGAAGACAGAGGAAGACAGAAAGGGAGGCGTAGAAGCGCCATAGGGGGCCCACACCCCCTAGGCGTGGGTCCCCCTGGGTCACGCCTAGGGGAGGTGTGGCCCACCTGCTCGGCTCCTGACTCCGCCCTCTCGCATATATCTTCCCTACGGAACCCTAACACCAGGGGGCGACCACAGATAGATTTCCGCCGCCTCTGTGGGGCGGAAAACACCGAGAGAGAAAGATCTCTCCGGCATACAGATTTCTGTCAGGGAAATTCCTTCCCGTAGAGGGGAGATCATCGCCATAAACACCATCATCAAGCTAGGCTTCATCGGGATCATCATCATCATCCACACCATCATCTCCACCAGCACCATCATCATTACTCTGTCCCACTGTAACAATCGTGTTGGATAACTGCTTAGTTCATTAGGGAAAACTTTCCCAGTGTTGATTACTATTATAGTTGATGTTTGTGAGTGGAACCATTGGATTATTGTTTATGTTCATATTGTTATCCATTACCATATCATCTTTGATCTTGATCCATATGATGTCTCGTGAGTAGTTCGTTTAGTTCGTGAGGACATGGGAGAAGTCATGTTGTTAGTAGTGGATTTGTGTTGAGTTATTATTCAATGGTTTAGTATTAAAGTTGTGGTGCTATTCTTCTAGTGGTGTCATGTGAACGTCGACTACATGATACTTCACCATTTATGGACCTAGGGGGATGCATTGTGTATTTGGCTAAAAATTGTGGGGTTGCCGGAGTGACAGAAACCTGAACCCCCGTTAGGACACCTTTGCACAAGGGAGCGTAGGATCTCAGAGTTTAAGGATGTGGTTAGATTTATATCTTAATTACTTTCCTATAGTTGCGGATACTTGTAGGGGGTTTAATCACAAGTATGTATTAGTCCAAGTAAAGTCGGTATGTTAGCACAGGTTCACCCACACAACACTTACAACACCAAAGAAGAATACTTAGCTATCTAAAGCGAAAGCACTTTACAGAATTCCCATGTTTCCTCGAGAACGTTTGGTCCTTATAAGTATTTCCACTGGCTTGTCCTTTGCTAATAAAGGATTGGGCCACTTGCTGTGTTTGCTTGTTGTCTTTGTTACTTGCACTTTGTTTTGTTGCTTTATCAGAAAACCACTAAAAATCTGTTTGTTAAGTATTTACAGAGAATTCCTACTCCATTCCACTAGTCAACACCTTTTGCTCCTTGTTGGGACCGACACTCCTATTTATCGAAAGTACTGTGATACACCCCCTATACTTGTGGGTCATCAAGACTATTTTCTGGCGCTGTTGCCGGGGAGTGAAGCACTATTGAAGAGTGGAATTGGTAAAGGAAAATTCTACTGTGAGTATTGCTTTTGTTTCTATTTGTTGCTTTGTTTCCAATATGGATAACCCACTTGGTTTTCTGTTTGGGAAAAATACTACCACTGTTAGGGTAGTAGATGAACCACCACTTGTTGAGATAGATCCTTTTAAGATACCTACAAGTGTTGTTGATCGTGTTATGGATAATTATTATTTAGGGGATGGAATTGTCCACCCTGGCGATCACTTGCTTTTTCTCCATGAATTATGCGGGTTGTTTAAGTGTGCATGTATCACAACTGGACAGATGAAGAAGAAGTTACTCTCCATATCCTTGAAAGGGAGAGCTGAAGAATGGTATAAGCTACTGAAGAATGGACAATCTATGGAATGGGAGGAGATGGCATCTCTCTTTTATTCTAAATTCTATCCTCCCAGTGAGATTCATAAGGATAAAAATCTTATATATAAATTTTGGCCTCTTGATGGAGAGAGTACAACTCAAGCTTGGGGGAGATTGAAGTTACTAATGCTTAAATGTCCTATTCATAAACTCCCTAACAATATTATTATCAATAACTTTTATGCTAGGCTTTCTCTTCATGATAAATATTTGTTAGATGCTTCTTGTGCTGGATCATTCACACGTATGA
The DNA here is from genome assembly GCA_030063025.1 of Avena longiglumis. Classification (NCBI taxonomy): domain Eukaryota; kingdom Viridiplantae; phylum Streptophyta; class Magnoliopsida; order Poales; family Poaceae; genus Avena; species Avena longiglumis. Next base: position 402,609,827 of record CP125975.1, read on the forward strand.
AGGAAGAAGCTAAATGGGATCTCCTAGACCGTATTCAAGAGAACACTGAAGCTTAGGAGAATGACAAAGGAAGAAAGTCGGGTATAAACTATGATTATGAATACATTAAATCTTTTATGGGAACTGATGACTTCCGTGATATTAGTAATGAGTTTGGTATTGATTCTCAAAGTATTGCCAACTGTTTTAAGGCCTTTGCCTCTTACATAGAAATTCCCAAGAAGAAGTGGAATAAGTACCATGCTCCATATAAAGATGTTGTAAGTCATGTTCCTGTTAGAAGTACTAAAATTTGTACTACTAATCATATTGTGCCTGAACCTCATGTTGAGAAAGTTCCTTTCCCAGCTAAGGTAAAGGAGTATTCTATGATTATTAGTGCAAATAACAAAGGTACAAAGAAAACTGTGGAGCCTGATAAGCAATTGAATGTTGAGCCTGTGGTAGCTATTGTGAAAGACACTGTCACTAGAAATATAGAGGATGAGCACATTGTATTCTGTGAAGACGCTTCTAATATTATCTCTCATCCTAGTAAAGCTAGAAAATCTAGTGTTCCTGTGCTTTCTGTTAAAATTGGTGATCATTACTACTATGGTTTATGTCATATTGGTGCTAGTTCTAGTGCTATTCCTTATGAGCTTTACAGGGAAATTATGCATGAAATTGGTCCTTGTGAGCTTGAGTACATTGATGTGGTTATTCACCTTGCTAATAAGGAGACCATTTGCCCCATTGGCATTGTAAGAAATGTGGACGTTCTCTGCGGTAAGATTAAGTATCCTGCTGATTTTCTAGTACTTAATTCAGCAGCTAGTGAAATTGTCCTATCATTTTTAGTAGACCTTTCTTGAATAATTGTGGAGCTATTATAGATTGTAAGAAGGAGAAATTTTTAACTAAGTTTGATGGAGATTCTTATGAGTTTAACTTTTCCAAATTTGCTAAAGCTCCTTATGAAAATAGCTTGCCTAACAAAGATTCCGGGATGGAACAACTTGCTTCTATTGATTCAGTTTATGACCTTGGACCTCTTTTTGATGACTGTAGGTATGCTCATTCTGATAATAAAGTTGTTGCCAGTGATAGTTATATTATCAACTTTATTCAAAGTGCTACTGAAAGTTATTATGACAGAGGGAAACGTGGTTTTATGCATCTCAATAATGTTAAGTTTCCCCGTTTTATATTGAAAGCTTTGAAGTTGCATCTGTTTTGTCTTCCTATGCTAGTGCCTTTTTGTTTCAACAATTCGTTTTCTCATGATACTCCCATGCATAGGAAGTGGGTTAGACTCAAATGTGTTGGTTATTTGCTTCTTGATGCTCTCTTTCACTTCAGATATTTATCTCCTATGTGAGCATCTTTGAAAGTTTTCAAGCCTAACTTAAAGGCATTAAAGAAAAGTACTTGTTGGGAGATAACCCAAGAGTTTTGTCGAGTCTTGGAAGTTATTACTTCCGTAATTACCGCTCCTTATCCTTTTTGTTTTGGTTTTTGTGTCAAGTTCAACTACTTTTGAGAAGTAGAGGAGTTGTGAAAAGTGGCTGTCCTGGGACAAATTTTTGTGCTGCATTGTAAAAATTCGTGAGGGAGCTCAGTACTTCGGTTGGAGATGCATTTTTCTGTGCTTGTTCTCCAAGTTGTTACCCAACTTTCATTAGTTTTGCACTTTTTGATTTGAGCAACATAAAGTTTTCGAAAAAATCAATCTTTACCTCCTGGTCTATTTTGACAGATTTCTGCCGTCATTTGCATTTGCCTCTTACAGAAGCCTTTGTTTTGATGGGTTTTCAGTTGAAGTGTGAACCTAAAGGTTTATTGTTTTTGCTTACACTAATGTTTCCATTGAAGTTTGTGTTTTTCCTTGTGAGAAAAGAAATTTCCAGGAGAAGGAGGAAAGGAATTTGCAGAGTCCGTCTTTGAATAGGTAAAAGTGGTGAAAACAGAAGGTTCGTGGAAACCCAATCTTTTATATTTTTGTTGTTTCTAATACATATGGAAGATTACGAGACAGAATAGAGGAGGAAACGGAGGCCAGGGTGGCCACACCAACCCCAGGCGCGGGCCCCAGCTGGCCGTGCCTGAGGGGGTGTGAGCCCCCGAGCTCCGTCTCTGCCTCATTTCTGTACGAGAACTTTCCTTATGCATTGAAACTTAGTAGTATATAACCCCCAGATCCCCCGAGGTTCATGCATCGTTGTTCTCGTCGTGTTTTCGTTTCGATCTATTTCTGTCAGGAAATCTTCTCAAGTTTAGAGCACTATGGTCTCCGCCAACGACAAAGGTAAGAATCCCGAGGAAGATGATCCTCAAAACCCCAAGGAGGAGGAGATTTTGGTAGGGTATGAAGGAGACATGGAGGAGGACTAGCGTCCGGACACCCGCGCTACCGTTGCAAGCATTGGAGTGGTGGCAAAACCTACCAAGCTTAGAAGGACAGCACGGATGTCTACAGGAGGGAAACCCCCATGTCTTATCTACAATCCACGGTCATCACCGCCACGTACCAAGAGAACCTTACATACCCTTATACATGAGCGTCAATATCAACATGTGCCCAAAGAGAACTTGCCCTTGATACGTTGGAAATGTATCTATAATTTTTTATGCTCCATGCTTGTTTAGTATCTACTTTGCTTTACTTATCCACACTTTGAGGTGTTTTTTACATGTTTTCTGGTACTAACCTACTAACAAATTGCAACAGTGCCAGATGCCTGTTTTTTGCTATTTTTGGTTTCAGAAAAGTTAGTAAAGAAATATTCTCGGAATTGGATGGGACAAAGTACAAAGTCAATTACTTTCCGTGGGGAACAAGAAACCCGGGGGATAGCCGGAGGGGCCGGCTAGAGGGGCCAGAGGTTTTGACGAAGGATTCATGGGTGCTATGGGAGGTGGTGGCAGCGCCGACGTCATGGGAGGTGGTGGCATCGCTGGTGCCGGCGGCATTGAAGGTGGTGGCATCGCCGGTGAAGCCAACTCTCATGTGACCAACAACACCAACGTTGTCAACGACAACGTGGAGCAACATGGAGATTCCAATGTTGGCACCGATGCATGATAGCTATTTTATTTGTGATGAACTATGTCGTGTCATTTATTACTTTGAACTATGCATTTCGTTCTTGTGTGTTATGAACTATGCCGGTGGTGAACTACTTTATGATATGATATGTTGATTTGCGAAGTATTTGATTTTATTGATGATAATTTAGTTCGTGTTGTTGTTGATATGCTTGTGATGGTCTAGTTTTATTTAAAAAATTGGGGGAGATTGAAATAGGTGATCTATTTTACATCACATGCTATGGCACATGTGATCTAAAATACATACATCATCTGGAAAATGAGAAAGTGCACAGGTGATGTAAAACAACTATTTGGGTGTTCTTTTATACGATCATTTGTTAGATATGCTTTTAATATAGTAGTTTGCATGCCTTAGAATCAACGAGGAACTAAGTGTGTGTTTCGTAGCCCGCGAGACCATAGAATTGCTATCTACACTCATACAAGATGACCCTAACTAGGATGGGCTCAGATTATCCCATGTGTTTGGTAGCTCGTGTTGGTTCAGACATGTTGATTAGGGTTATTGTTTGGTGGGCCGTATGGGGGAAGAGATGCTGAGGAGGGCTAAAATTTGCACAGATCCCCCTAAATACAAAAATGAAATATAATATTGTCCCTGTATACAAAACAAAAAGCAATCGTGTACCTGGAAATAGAATAGAAAGCAATCGAGTCCCTACAGAAAAGCAATCAGATCCTATTTGGTCGTGACAACGCTGGTCGTCATTGGTGGAGACCTGGCGAGTGGCGCTTAGCCGTCCTGCGGGAGACCATGGTCGTGGTGGTTGCTTGTTTGTGCTTGTCGAGGAGGCGGAGCTTGGTGGCCAGGAAGGCTTGTTGTCGTGCTGGCGCGTCAAGGAGGATGCTAGGGCATCTTGTTGACGTGAGAGAGGAAAAAGGTTGGGGCATCTTGTTGACGGGAGAGAGGCCGACGGCCGGAGTGCTACTGGTGCGAGAGGAGGTCGGGGGACTGATGACCCACAAGTATAGGGGGTGTATCGCAATACTTTTGATAAATAAGAGTGTCGATCCCAACGAGGAGCAGAAGGTGATGACTAGTGGTATGGAGAAGGAATTCTCTGTAAATACTTAGCAAACGGATTTTTAGTGGTTTTCTGATAAAGCAACAAAACAAAGCGCAAGTAACAAAGACAACAAGCAAATGCAACAAGTGGCCTAATCCTCTCTTAGCAAAGGACAAGCCGGTGGAAATACTTATAAGGACCAAACGTTCTCGAGGACAGATGGGAATTCTGTCAAGTGCTTTCGCTTCAGATAGCTAAGTGCTCTTCTTTGGTGTTGTACTTGTTGTGTGGGTGAACCTGTGCTAACATACCGACCTTACTTGGACTAATACATACTTGTGATTAAACCCCCTGCAAGTATCCGCAACTACAGGAAAGTAATTAAGATATAAATCTAACCATAGCCTTAAACTCTGAGATCCTACGCTCCCTTGTGCAAAGGTGTCCTAACGGGGGTTCAGGTTTCTGACACTCCGGCAACCCCACAATTAGTAGCCAAATACACAATGCATACCCCTAGGCCCATAAATGGTGAAGTATCATGCAGTCGACGTTCACATGACACCGCTAGAAGAATAGCATCACAACTTAAATACTAAACCATTGAATAATAACTCAACACAAATCCACTACTAACAACATGACTTCTCCCATGTCCTCAAGAACTAAACGAACTACTCACGAGACAACATATGGATCAAGATCAAAGATGATATGGTAATGGATAACAATCTAAACATAAACAATAATCCAATGGTTGCACTCACAAGCATCAACTATAATAGTAATCAACACTGGGAAAGTTCCCCCCTAATGAACTAAACAAGTATCTAACACGATTGTTACAGTGGGATGGAGTAATGATGATTATGCTGGTGGAGATGATGGTGTGGATGATGATGATGATCCCGATGAAGCCTAGCTTGACGACGGTGTTGATGACTGATACGTACAAAACGTATCTACTTTCTCAAACACTTTGCTATTGTTTCTCCTCTAAACTTATGTGATTTGGATACAACTAACACAGACTGACGATGTTTTCAACATAGTTACCTTGGTGTCTAGTTTTTGTGCAGAAAATCAACTACCAGGAAAAATCCCGGAAAATATGCCAAAAATTATATTTCACCAGAAGATCCACGGGCGGAAGGCGAGGCGGAGAAGGGCACAGGGGCCCACCCCTTCGGTAGCGGGCCCACCACTAGCCGCGCCTAGGGGGGTGCAGCCACCCCAGGCACCCCCTCGGCCTCCCTTTGCGCCTATAAGTTGCCTCTCGACCTAAAAACCGGGGGGGTGTCGCTAGTTTTCTAGAAAGAGTTTCGCTACGCCGTCGCCACCAGAAACCAAGATTCGGATCCAGAAACTCCGTTCTGGCACCCTGTCGGGACGGGGAATTTGGAGAGGATCATCGCCATCGTCATCACCAACGCATCTCCATCAACCATCCATGTTTCCCTCATCCATGAGTGAGTGATCCCCCGCTGTAGGCTTGGGGATGGTAGGGATGAATTCTATCATGTAATCGAATAAGATTGTTAGGGCATAGTGCCTAGTATCTCTATTAGTGTTATTTGACTTTGTTGCAACTTGGTGTGCTTAATGCTTGTCACTAGGGCCCGAGTGCCATGATCTCAGATCTGAACTTATTATTGAATCATTATGATAGTATTGTTTGTGGTCTTATCTGCAATTTGTGTACACATATCATTGTCTGGATCCAACGGCCCCAAAGTGACAATAATTGGGACAAACCGGAGGGGATGACTATGGTGTGAGGATCACATGTGTTCACGGAGTGTTAATGATTTGCTTCGGTGCTCTATTAAAAGGAGAACCTTAATTGCCAGTAGTTCCCTAGAGGCCCCGTTGCCACGGGCTGGCTGAACAGAAGATGTTGTGCAAGTTCTCATTGCGAGCACGTATGACTATATTTGGAGCACATGCCTAGGATTGTTTAGTACTTGGATGCTTCTTATTATTTATCTGGAATGCCCTAGATCTTGAAGTTACATGTTTAGACTCGTCCATGCAACGTCCGTCCATCCATCCCTATGCCTACTTTTCGAATCCTTTTCTTTATTCTTTACTATTGCTCTTGTTCCACTGTTGTTGTTGCTTTACTATTGCTAGTACAAACTGTTGCTACTGATAAACTTCTGTGAGCAAGAACTATTTCCAGGTGCAGCTGAATTGACAACTCAGTTGTTAAGGCTTGCAAGTATTCTTTGGCACCCCTTGTGTCGAATCAATAAATTGAGTAATACTACCCGCGAAGACTGTTGCGATCCACTACACTTGTGGGTCATCAAGACTATTTTCTGGCGCCGTTGCCGGGGAGTATAGCTTTATTTATAAGTTCACTTGGATCTATTATTGTTCACTGCTATTCCTTTTATCATGGGGAAGACTCGTGATGGGAAGTTACCTATTTTACCATCCACTACAAGAAGAGGTACATTCCTAAACACCTCTGCTGCTCTTGATTCACCATTTGTTATAAGTAAGCTTGTCACACCACCACCACATACTCATGTTGCACACACTGCTAGTACTGCTGAGTCTAAAACTGCTTTTGATACTCATGGTGTTACTTCTACTGTGCTTGATGCGAGTGGTTCATTAGGTCCTTTTCTAGATGCTACTACGGCTAGTCTAGGAAATCCTGAACTCCTAGTGAAGACACTGTTACACCTGTTAGCTCACCTGAGTCTAGTGAGAGTTATGATATTAATGATTGTTACATTGAGTTCACTGATGAATTTGTTGAAGAGTGCCGAAACACACATGGTACTAGTGCTATTAAGAGTCTCCTTGCTAGATGTACAATTATGCCTAAACTGTCCTCTGATCCTAAGTTTGCCACCTCTCCCATTGATATTAAAGATAAAGATTATGATTTCTCTCTTGATTTGTCCTATTTATATATTGTTGAGAAAGAACCTTTCTGTGGGACTAAAAATGAGAGTGGTGTGGCCCATATGAATGAGCTTTCTACTATGAGTGCTTTATTCTCCGATGATTTTAAGATATGCAAGTACTTTGTTACTAAGATTTTCCATTTTTCACTAAAAGGAGAAGCTTGGGCTTGGTTTAATAGATAACCTCCTGGTTCCATTGATAGCCCTGATTGTTTGATTGCTTCTTTCTTCCAGAAATATTTTCCTCCTAGTGCTAGACATCTTTGCTGCGAGAGACTTTTGATTTTGAACAGGGAGAAGAAGAGAAATTGCCTGAGTCATGGACAAGGTTCTGTGCCTTGATTCATGCACATCCTGGATGTCCATTACCTAAGAATGAGCTTCTTGATATTTATTACAATGGACTAACTGATGATTCTAGGACCTACCTAGATAGCTTTGCTGATTGTGTTTTCAGGAAAAGGACTCTTAGAGATGCTGAAGAATTAATGACTAAAATAAGCAAGAATTATAATGATTGGACTTCAACTGAGCTGAATACACCTGAGCCTATTACTCCTGAACCAGATATGCCTGAACCAGTTCCAACACCAATAACAAAGAAGAGGGGAATAATTCATTAAATGATGAAGTGATGAAGGAAACTAAGAAATGTATAAAGGAGAAAGGTATTAGAGCTGAAGATGTGAAGAATCGACCTCCTATAGAAGAATTATGTAAGCCAATTCCCCACTCATCTACTATTGAGGTACACTCTCTCCAACACTTTGATGAAGGTGACATTCCTTATGGTAAGCCTCATGCTCAATGCTTAGATTAACTTGACATTTTTATTTTTAAACAAGGTAATTTTAATAAACAAGTTCAGAATCATTTATTTGAAAACTCTAGAGCTATTAAAGAGTTGAAAGATATTGTGGAAAGAACTTCTAATGATATTAAAATGCTTTGTAAACACTTTCAAATGGTTCGAACCCAACTTGATCAACTTGCTAAAGTACAAAAGGACATGCTAGTTAATGCCTCGGGAGATAAACATGCTTATGGAATTAGAGCTAGCAGTGGTATAGCTAATCAAGATCCTTTATATCTTGAAGGACACCCAAAAGAATTGAGCAGGATTCTCAACAAGGTGAGAGTACTGGTAGTCCTCGAGGATATAAAGGATCTTGATTAGCTATACCACTTCCCAAAGGCATCAACATCTGCTCTGAGATGATCAGGAACTCATTTGAAATGTTTGAACATTTAATATCATGAGATTCTTGCAACTCTGAACAGCTAAGTGTGAACAATGTTGGCCCATCAAATCAATCTAGGCTTCATCGGGATCATCATCATCATCCACATCATCATCTCCACCAGCATGTAACACCCTCAGAATCGGCCCTATGCAAGTTTCAGCGATTCCCGCCAAACCCGCATAGAAACGATTCGAAGGTGCCCACCAGGCACTTTCGTGCGGGTGGAAAACGAAGTAATACCATTACACAATAGTCCACGACGGAACCTACAGAACAGATATATATACAGCAGCGACTCAAAGAGTCAAGAATACGGATATACAATTCAAAGATCCAAATCACCTGGAAAACGATACAGCGTCCGACTACGGACAAGATGCAAATGGGGCTAAGAGCCCTGAAGAATAACCAATGGCGTCCATAACCCTGCCCAGGCCAAGCCGGAAGGGTAACCCTTCTAACGACGTCGATCTCAAAACCTGCTTAAACAAAAGGGGTGCCGACAAAGGGCAAAGGAAAAAGAGAGAGCGGTCGATCTTGAGTCCGATTGCAGCGAGGCTAGAATTGCGGTCCTCGCCTACATAGGTATGGTGGTGAAGCGGCGGTAGCATGCACTACACAACCTATAGAGACTTGATACAACTAGCGGCTATCGAGAGGGGTAAGAAAGACCTATTCGAACCAACACGATACTACCACCAAACATACCCATCTGGTGTTTCCCTCGAGACCAAGCAGGAAGTCAACAGGAACTCACAGTTAGCAGTTTTATTCATTCCGTTATAGTGGCGGCAATTACTAGTCAAATATAGATAGCATGAGTCATCCTGATATAATAAGCAGTGGGCAGTTTTAGTTAAACATTCCGTTGTAGTTGCAACACTTACTAGTCAGATATAATTAGCATGAGATATCCCAAACCCAGCAGTTGTTGGTACTTTTATTTAGCCATTCCGTTGTAGTGGAGCTGATTACTAGTCATATCGGATACAAGTCAAATTATAACAATAAACTTTAGTTATAGTTGTCTATGATCGAGAACTGTGCTCCAAGTCGTCCATAACCGCGGACACGGCTTCTCGAAAAGATTTAACCCTACAGGGGTGCACCAAAGTTTCCACACGCACCTACACCCTTGTTGTCGGATCAGGTAGGTACAAGATCACAAAACATACACCCAACGGTATGTCGTGGGGTTTGGACAGCGTTTCCCGGACCAAAGCAAGCACGGGCCACCCCACTAAGCTACCCGCAACGAAGTCGGCCGGTCTCCGAGACGGACTCAGGGTTTGCGACAATGGCTGTAAACGACTGGGAACTCGAAACTCTCGGGCTTGTCGATACCGCGAAAACACTCCGCTTACCTAAACAGTATAGGTGCTCCTCGCACAATCTTAAATTAAGCAGTAAAGCATGGCATAAGTACAGAATAGTAATAAAGCCCCAAACTAATTGTGGCCCCGATGCAGATGCTTGAATCGGTACTAAATCGATGGGGTGCCCATACACCCACATGTGGTTAGCGCTCGATCTCGGGCAGTGTCAAGAACTCGGGTCCTACAGGACACTAGTGGTGATTAACAACCAAATAACATCTATTGCCCACCGGTGCCTCTGCATTTACCTACTTTCAATTTTAGTTATTAAACAATAATTAAAGCCATGATCACCTCCAACATTAAACATGCGGCAATACTCCAACAACTGTGGTACTTGACGACACGCAACAGCACTTGAGCAAGCGACTATGACGCGCAAGTCCAACTATCTACCAAATAACAGGTAATAGGATGTGTCCAAGGCAATATAAGGCTGCAAGGGATATCACGGGCACGAAAAACTAGAGCATCGCAACACAGATAGCAATAGATCAACAGGAGGGAATAAATACTATAAAAGCAAAATAGGTAGAAGGGGAAGAGATGCTTGCCTGAAAGACATTGTCGAAGGTTCATCCGAAGATCGGGTCGACACTCGCATCAACTCAACGGCCTAATCCGTGAAGAAGCAAAGCACTAGCACAAACATCGGATGCACTATTTAATACTACGGTAGAAAATCGGGCATGATGCATGTATGGTGTATGACATGGCAAAGATGCGATGCAATTAGGTCATATTAAGCGAAACCTGGGTCCCGACAAATATTTAGGTTCGAGTTATTTATCTACCCCGCAAATTAAATGTTGGATTAGCAAGGCCAAACATGGCTTCGGTTCGCTATGCCAATTTAAATGAAGTCCGGAATAAGACAAAGATATCCCGCATATAGACTCCATATTTAATTATGCGGTGAATCGACATAATGCCCCCAACCCACAGACAGGTATGCATGCATGAACAAATTAATATGCGACAGTTTTATATCTAGCATTTATAAAATAGGGGCTCGGGAAAGGTTCACACATCTGGGCTCGGGAGATCTTGGTTCTGGGGGTTCGGGGCCGGACTCAGGGTTCAACAGGGATCGAGGTTCAGATTCAAGATGGAGAACTTGTTCTGTCGTGACGGAGAACTTGGGTCCAAGCGGTCGATCTTGCCGTCGCGAAGATCTTGTCGGGCCCGCGAATTCCGATTGAAGATCTTGGCGTTCGGCGGGGTCGGTCTTCGGGTCTTGGTCGGGTCGCCGGTAGATCTTGGTGTCCAGGGCTGCTCCGGGTCCGGGGGTTCGCCGCTCCGTGAGGTAGATCTTGTCGATTCGGCGTCATCGCCCCTAGTTTCCATGACGAAGTACTCGGGGTTCCACTCGATTGTCGGTGTCGAGCTTGATGTCACAAATATCTTGAAGGGTTCATGGCCTCATGCGCGTTAGGCTAACTTGTGGCAAAAAAAAACAAAAGAGGGGAGCCACACGGCTGATCTAGGAGTCGGTGAGGACACCGGATCGGGACGGCTTTGGAAGGCCTTGACGGGGTTACTGACTTGGTGTCCCACGAAGCCAACATACAAAAACTTTGATGGACAGTCCACGACCACGAGGCGGCAGATGAGGCCAGTGAGGCGGCGGTTGCAGGCGGTGGCGGTCGGCGATGGAGGAGGCGCGGGCCGGGATCAGGAGGCGGCGAGGCAGAGAGGCGGCGGATCTTGTTGGCGGCGGCAGGGTCGCCGTCGGGGAGCGAGGCGCAGAGGCGAGGGAACACGTCGGCTCGGGGTCTAGGCTGCTGGCGAGGAGGAGGAAGACCATGGGGCGGAGGAGGTCGGAGGTCAGGCGGGGCCGTGGCCGAGGAGGCTCATGACAGGCGCAGGGGTGAGGCCGGCGGAGATCTGAGGCCAGCGGAGACAAGGCAGGCGAAGGTGGCTCAGGGAGGAAGAGGCGAGGAGTCGCAGTGACGCAGGACAGGCCTGCTCGGCGAGGTGCCACGAGGCAGTGGCAGTCGCGGCATGGCGGAAAGGGACGAGCGGCGGGCGTCGTGGTCTGCGGGGTGGGCGCGGAGCACGGCCATGCGAGCCAGGCAGAGGAGGGGGCCAAAGAAGCGGGTCGGTGGCGAGCTTGCAGGAGGGTGGGGTAGGACGGGATGGGGAACAGGTGCTGGGCGGCGGTTACAGGAGGGGGCGAGGGAGGTGGAGGCGAGCTTGCGGGAGGGGACGGCGGGAGGGAGGCGAGATGAGCGAGAGGCAGTGAGGCGCGTCGGTGGGGGTGGGCCCGCAGAAAGGGGATCGAGGGGCGGGTCACGCGGGCTGGCGGACCACAGGTGGTGTGGGGCTGCGGGTTGGGACCGGGGAGACAGGGGTGGACGGTTTGGTGTGTGTGTGCCTGCGGGGTTGGTGTGGGGACGTGGCGGGAGTGGTTGTGGGGGTGGTTGGGGTGATGTGGCAGCGGGTGGTTGGCTGGAGGAGGGACGTTAGCTAAGGTGGCGAGCACCGATTGGGTGGGATGAGGTGGATGCAGGGTGGGTAGATAGGCTGGGTAGAAAAAGGTTTAGGGTTTTCTTTAGATGGGCCGGGTGGTAGGTAGTCTGGTCAGGTTGGGCCTCTGGCCTGACCGATCGGACTGCCTCCCCGGACAAAACATTTTATTATTTATTTTATTTTTAAAACATTTTTTTAAATACTTTTTGGACAAATAAAAGATCTGAACAGACCGAGGTTTTAGTTTGAGATTAAAGGAGAGGGCTAATTAGAAAACAACTTAGGCTTTTACGAAAATAGTTTTTATGCAAAATATATGCATGATGTCATGACGATACTCAAATGCAATGTGGCATGATGACATGAGCATGCGGTCATGATGATGCAATGCACAAAAACACTGCGATTTTCTAGTAGTGGTTTTTGCGGGGCGCCACACAGCACAATCATCATTACTCCATCCTGTTGTAACAATCGTGTTGGATACTTGCTTAGTTCATTAAGGGGGAACTTTCCCAGTGTTGATTACTATTATAGTTGATGCTTGTGAGTGGAACCATTGGATTATTGTTTATGTTCAGATTGTTATCCATTACCATATCATCTTTGATCTTGATCCATATGATGTCTCGTGAGTAGTTCATTTAGTTCTTGAGGACATGGGGGAAGTCATGTTGTTAGTAGTGGATTTGTGTTGAGTTATTATTCAATGGTTTAGTATTTAAGTTGTGATGCTATTCTTCTACTGGTGTCATGTGAACGTCGACTTCATGATACTTCACCATTTATGGGCCTAGGGGTATGCATTGTGTATTTGGATACTAATTGTGGGGTTGCCAGAGTGTCAGAAACCTGAACCCCCGTTAGGACACCTTTGCACAAGGGAGCGTAGGATCTCAGAGTTTAAGGCTATGGTTGGATTTATATCTTAATTACTTTCCTGTAGTTGCGGATGCTTGCAGGGGGTTTAATCACAAGTATGTATTAGTCCAAGTAAGGTCGGTACGTTAGCACAGGTTCACCCACACAACAGTTACAACACCAAATAAGAGCACTTAGCTATCTGAAGCGAAAGCACTTGACAGAATTCCCATCTGTCCTCGAGAACATTTGGTCCTTATAAGTATTTCCACCGGCTTGTCCTTTGCTAAGAAAGGATTGGGACACTTGTTGCGTTTGCTTGTTGTCTTTGTTACTTGCACTTTGTTTTGTTACTTTATCAGAAAGCCACTAAAAATCCGTTTGCTAAGTATTTACAGAGAATTCCTTCTCCATACCACTAGTCAACACCTTCTGCTCCTCGTTGGGATCGACACTCTTATTTATCAAAAGTATTGCGATACACCCCCTATACTTGTGGGTCATCAGTCCCCCGACCTCCTCTCGCACCAGTAGCACTCCGGTCGCCGGCCTCTCTCCCGTCAACAAGATGCCCCGACCTTTGTCCTCTCTCACGTCAACAAGATGCCCTAGCCTCCTCCTTGACGCGCCGACACGACAACAAGCCTTCCTGGCCACCAAGCTCCGCCTCCTCGACAGGCACAAACAAGCAACCACCACGACTATGGTCTCCACTGCCAGGGACGGCTAGCGCCGCCACGGCCAGGGTCTCCACTGCCAGCGATGGCCAGCGTTGTCACGACCAACCAGGATCCGATTGCTTTTCTGTAAGGACTCGATTGCTTTCTATTCTATTTCTAGGGACCCGATTGCTTTTTGTTTTGTATACAGGGACAAGATTGTGTTTCATTTTTGTATTCAGGGGGATCTGTGCAAATTTTAGCCCTCCTCGGCATATCTTCCCCCATACGGCCCAACAAACAACAACCCCAATCAACATGTCTGAACCAACACGAGCTACCAAACACATGGGATAATCTGAGCCCATCCTAGTTAGGGTCAGCTTGTATGAGTGTAGATAGCAATTCTATGCTCTCGCGGGCTACCAAACACACCCTTAGTTCCTTATTGATTCTAAGGCATGCAAACTACTATATTAAAAGCATATATAACAAATGATCGTATAACAGAACACCCAAATAGTTGTTTTACATCACCTGTGCACTTTCTCATTTTCCAGATGATGTATGTATTTTAGATCACCTGTGCCATAGCATGTGATGTAAAATAGATCACCTATTTCATCTCCCCCAATTTTTTAAATAAAACTAGACCATCACAAGCATATCAACAATAACACGAACTAAATTATCATCAATAAAATCAAATACTTCGCAAATCAACATATCATATCATAAAGTAGTTCACCACCGGCATAGTTCATAACACACAAGAACGAAATGCATAGTTCAAAGTACTAAAAGACACGACATAGTTCATCACAAATAAAATAGCTATCATGCATCGGTGCCAACATTGGCATCTCCATGTTGCTCCACGTTGTCGTTGACAACGTTGGTGTTGTTGGTCACATGAGAGTTGGCTTCACCGGCGATGCCACTACCTTCAATGCCGCCGGCACCAGCGATTCCACCACCTCCCATGACGTCGGCGCTGCCACCACCTCCCATAGCACCCATGAATCCTTCGTCAAAACCTCTGGCCCCTCTAGCCGGCCCCTCCGACTCTCCTCTGGGTTTCTTGTTCCCCACGGAAAGTAATTGACTTTGTACTTTGTCTCGTCCAATTCCGAGAATATTTCTTTACTAACTTTTCTGAAACCAAAAACAACAGAAAACAAGCATCTGGCACTGTTGCAACTTGTTAGTAGGTTAGTACCAAAAAACATGTAAAAAGCACCTCAAAGTGTGGACAAGTAAAGCAAAGTAGATACTAAACAAGCATGGAGCATAAAAAATTATAGATACGTTTCCAACGTATCAACATCCCCAAGCTTAACTCCTGCTTGTCCTCGAGTAGGTAAGTGATAAACAGAATAATTTTTGAGGTGACATGCACCCTCACAATAAATATCCAACCATTTGCAAGCATTGAAAGCTGGGATCAAAAAACTCTAAACATGTGCATGAAATGTGGAGTTCTAACAGTAAGGCATAGTAACTAGGCATGCAACATGAAAGGCTACAAACAAAGATCATGAATAACATGCATTGAAAAACGTTTGTTTGTTTCACATAAAGAAAACATAGTGTAGTGGCAATCAACTTGTCCCTCATAGAGTAGCAAATAGATGCATAGGACACCTGCAAAGTTCAAAAGGGTGATAAGAAACAAGTAGCACAAGAGCAAGTAATAACACAATATGCATCAATTAATAAGCTTTGGAACACTGCACACAGAAGGTGGAGACTCAATAGTGGTGGAAGAAAGGCCTTTTGTAAAGGAAGCAGGGATTACAAGTTTCAAGAAGAGCTACCAAAAATTATGGTACTTGTTAGCTTTCAGCCCTCATTTCCCCTATCATAAGCATCTTGGAGTGGTTAAGGTTAAAGTGGCAAAGCTGGAGTATATGCTTGACGAGGTATAAGTTGGCAATCTCAAGTCTCTTGAATACGAGGGCCACACCTCATGCATACTCAACTTTGAGTCTAGGTAAGTTCTTGTCACTGTAAGTATTTGCATATCATTGAGAACCGCCAACGGGGTACCCCTTGCACATGGTACAGGAGCTTTCCCATAACCAAAATGACAAGGCAAGCAGACAATGAGCATTTCAGCAATCTTTTTATTTACCATATGCATAGCTTTTTATTGAGGATGCTTCATAGATAGCTCGTTATGGTGATGCTGCAAGTTTCCACCATGATTAGGCATGGCTTAGGCTAGCGGCCCAGGCGTTTCTCTAACACAGAATACAAACTCCGTGGACTTACAAGTCCCCTCTTTTTTTCACACCGATGACATCCATAGACAAAAGAACATGATATCAACTGAGTACAACAAGGTACAAGTGCAATGTTGAAAACGTTCCTCGTGACAGCACGGTTCTGCTAATTCCAACTTATAAGTGCAAGCATATACAACAAAGTTGTCACAATGGTTGAAGTTTATTAGGTGCAAATAATAAATGTGCCATCAAGTTCGTGAGGGCTTTAATCACTAAGGTTTCACATAAAATATTTTTTAATTGGAAGATAGTTGAAAACAAGAATATACTTGGAATGGTGTAACACACCATGCATAGGAGTTTATAGTGGACACTTTGGAATAACTTGGTTTCTTGGGGGTTGGAAGCATGAGTAGAACTTACTCATACAAGTAGAGGCTAGCAAAAGACTGGGAGCAAGCAACTAAGAAAGCAATAATGGCCATAATCATGCAGTGCAACAAAGCATACTAATCAAAGCAAAGAGTGGTACTACAAGTCAAGGACTAAATGATCATAGAGGCTAATGGTGACTTGTGAGAGTCATAACATGGTGTAAGCATGTGCCAAGTCAACCCAAGCAAAACATCAAAGGAGAATACCACAACACTATGCTTTTGCATGCTAAAACAACGCATAATTTCTTCAAGGCACACTAAGCAATCCCAATTTTTTGGAACAATACATGCTACAACAATAATCACTAAGCATAATGCCAAAACAACACCCAACATGTCATGCTAAAGTCTAAGTCGCAGTCAATGCAAGCTCCTCTTGCACTACAAGCAAGAACTTACTACTCCTTTCCAACACCAAACAAACTTATTTGCAAAACAACACAGAGAGAACGGGGGTCCAAAATACTTAAGAAAACTAAACAAACTAAGCAAAGCAAACGAAAACTAAGACGCTCCAAGAACAACACAATTGTGCATGAAACAATAAAAACGAAGTGTCTAGACAGACCTGAGCTTTTCATTGATGAAGAAGGGGATGCATTGGGCATCCCCAAGCTTTGACGCTTGTACATCTTGGATATTTCTTGGGGTTACACCATGGTGGCATCCCTAAGCTTGAGCTTTTGTCCATTCTTCATCTCATTGAATCATTCTCTCTTTACACCTAAAAATTTTCCTTCATACAAAACTTCACACAATCTTCATTAGCAACATTAGTTTATTCAAAAGATATTAGACCACTGGCAAAGCTTTGGAACAGCAAGGCTTTTCACTAAAACCACAAGCTACTATAGTAACTCCTTCAAAAATCTCAATTTACCTGAAGAGAACTCAAAAAGGAATCAATAAGAAGCAAATGCAAATAATGGCAGAAATCTGTCAAAACAGACCAGCAGGTAGAAACCGATTTTTTCGAACATCTTATGTTGCTCAAATAAAAAAGTGTTGAACTAAAGAAAGTTAGATAACATACTGGGGATTTATTCGTAAATTTTGAGCTCAATCCGAGTTATAGAGCCTCCTCACGAATGTTTTTGGTGGAGGACAGAAATCTGTTTCGAGACAGCAACTCCCCAAATCTTACTTCCCTCTCATTAGAGGTCATTCTTGGCACAAAAAGCAAACAAAAAGGATAAGGAGAGGTCATTACTGAAGTAATAACTTCCAGGACTCAAGGAAACTCTCGGGTTATCTCCCAACAAGTACTTTTCTTTAACGCCTTTAAGCTAGGCACAAGAAGCAAGAAGAATCAAGTATTTTCAAATGAAGAAGCATTAACATCAAATCTTGCTTTCAAAGGAGGAGCAAAAATCAAATTATCTCTCCTCATAGGGAAGTGTTCAATACCTTTCTTGAATGGAAAATTATATTTAATGGTGCCTTCTTTCATATCAATGATGGCACCAACTGTTCTAAGAAAAGGTATTCCCAAAGTAATAGGACAAGAAGCACTGTATTCAACATCCAAAACATAGAAATCCACAGGGACATAAGCATTATTAACCATGATGAGAACATCATTAATACTCCCCATGAGTTTCTTCTTAGCATTATCATTGAGTGGGACATCCAAATAACAATCTTCCAAAGGTGGCAAATCAAGCATTTCATAAATATTCCTAGGCATAATAGAGACACTAGAACTAAGATCACATGAAGCTTTGAGATCAAAGTCATTCACTTGCATATTAATAATGGGTTCCCAACTATCTTCTACTTTCCTAGGAATAGAAGTTTTGTGTTTTAGCTTCTCTTCCTTAATTTTAACAAGAGCATCTATAATGTGTTTGGTAAAGGCAACATGCATATCACTAGCATCAGGACTTGTAGCAAGCTTTTGCTACAACATAATCACTTCAGAAATATTACAACCATCAATATCAAAGTCAAACTTAGCATCACTAGTAGTAGGCTCAATAGGCCTAGGCATAGTAGGAGTAGGAATAGGGACTACTTGTGGTTTAGTGGTGATAGTGCACAAACTATTGTTTCTATCAATTTTAGCTTCCCTTTCCCACTTAGCATGAAGTTGAGCTAACAACCTAACATTTTCATCAATAGTAACTTGTATGGCATGAGCAGTAGCAAATTTTTTTTCCATAGTTTCAGGTTTAGCATCCATTTTATTAATCAAGGAAGACTGAGCTTCAGACAAAGAGGATATATTTTTCTCAGGATTTAAAAGCTTTTCCTCTATAGTCTTATTGAAAGAGGTTTGTTTACTAATAAAATCCTTGAGCATGACTTCAAGTTCGTAGGGGGCACTTCTAGCATTATTGTAAGAGCTTCCATAGGAATTGCCATTATTAGGAGGATAAGGCCTATAATTGTTGTTGCTACCAAAATTATTCCTATAGGCATTGTTGTTGAAATTGTTGTTTCTAATGAAGTTCACATCAACTTGCTCTTCTTGAGCAACCAAAGAGGCTAAGGGAACACTATTAGGATCTAGAGGAGATTTCCCATTAACAAGCATAACCATAATAACATCAATCTTTTCACTCAAAGAGGAAGTTTCCTCAACAGAATTTACCTTCTTACCATGTGGAGCTTTCTCAACATGCCATTCAGAGTAGTTAACCATCATATTATCAAGGAGCCTTGTTGCAACACCCAAAGTGAGCCCCATAAAAGTACCTCCAGCAGCTGAATCCAACAGTTTTCTTGAGGAGAAGTTCAAACCTGCATAAAAAGTATGGATAATCATCCAAGCAGTGAGTCCATGAGTAGGGCAATCCTTAACCAAAGATTTCATTATTTCCCAAGCTGGAGCAACATGTTCACTATCAAGTTGTTTAAATTTCATAATGTCACTTCTCATAGATATAATCTTAGCAGGAGGATAGTACTTTCCAATAAAAGCATCTATGCACTTAGTCCAAGAATCAATACTATTTCTAGGCAAAGAAAGCAACCATTCTTTATCTTTTCCCCTCAAGGAAAAAGGAAAAGGCTTGAGCTTAATAATATCTCCATCTACATCCTTATACTTTTGCATCTCACAAAGTTCAACAGAGTTATTGAGATGGGTAGCAACATCATCAGAACCAGCACCAGAAAATTGCTCTCTCATCACAAGATTCAACAAAGCAGGCTTAATTTCATAAAAAGTAGCATCAGGAGTAGGTGGAGCAATAGGAGTGTTAAGGAAATCATTGTTGTTGGTGCTAGTGAAGTCACATAACTTGGTGTTCTCATCAGAATTCATTTTGGCAAAGGTGGGAAAGCCAACAACAACAACAACAGCTAGAGCAGGAACTGATTTTTTGTGTTTTTGAAAGAGGCAAACAAAACCAAACAAAAGAAACAAAGCAAACTAAAAACAAAGTAAAGAGAAAGGAAGTGGAGGACTCC
The DNA here is from genome assembly GCA_030063025.1 of Avena longiglumis. Lineage (NCBI taxonomy): Eukaryota > Viridiplantae > Streptophyta > Magnoliopsida > Poales > Poaceae > Avena > Avena longiglumis. The sequence continues at coordinate 402,629,539 of CP125975.1, forward strand.
CCTAGTGAAGACGTCCTTAGCCTCCCACGGGTTGGCATGCGCAAGTTTTCCCTCGATTGAGGCGGTTATCGAGGTTGAAAGGAGGAAGCAAGCGTCACCAGTTGTTGCAACAAGCGTGGAGACACGCACAACACAAACTCAAGACTTTGTCCAAGCGAATCGATGAGGTTGTTTTAAGCTCACGGGATTAAACATATGGTGTGGAAGGTAATGGTGGTTTGCAGCAAGTAAACAAGTAACAATGGAAGATGTATCAATGGTAAAGATTGGACCGGGGTCCATAGTTCACTAGAGGTTCTCTCCTTAGATAAACAACATGGCATGCATGGTAAACAAATTACAGTAGGGCAATTGACAAGAACTGAGCAAGGCATAACAATGCAATTACTAGTCAGAAAGATCCTATGAGGTTGATTGGGCAATACAACAAGATACATAGACCGCCATCCAACTGCATCTATGACTAGAAGTCCACCTTTAGGTTATCATCCGAACCCCCTCCAGTATTAAATTGCAAGCAACAAACAACTGCTTTTAAGCAAAGTGTGTAAGGTAAACAGTCCACATGTTCCATGAACAAGAGACCGTTTTTTCTCCATAGTAGCAACATCACATCTACAACCAAAGAGATTATTGTCACTTCCCTTGGAAACTAGAGGCATGAACCCACTATCGAGCATAAATACCCCCTCTTGGAGTCACTAGCAACTACTTGGCCAAGATAGCTACTAACAACGGAGAGCGTGCAAGATCACAAACAACACAGACATGATAGAATCATTAAGACAAAACCATTAATCAAACCAACATAATAATCTCAATATCCATCAGATCCATGTAAACACAACATGAATGATTACAAATAGATTAGATCTTGATCATGAACGTAGCTCACAAGATCTATACATGAAAGCATAAAGGAGGAGATACAACCATCTAGCTACTACATGGACCCATAGTCCAAGGTGGAACTACTCACGCATCATACCGGAGAGAAGACCTCCAGGATGATCTCCCCTCCGGCAGGGTGCCGGGAAAAAATTCAGATCCCCCCGATCTAGGGACGATGGTGGCGACGGCTACAGACGGTTTCGAGGATTTCTGATCGGGTACTCAGGGTTTATGCATCGGGGATTATTATAGGCGAAGGGGGAGACCGAGGCGGCCGCCAGGGCGACCAAACCCTAGCCAGGCGCGGGGTGGATCCCACCCGTTCCTAGGTGGGTCTGGCCCCTCTGGCCATCCCCTCCGGCTCTCCTCTGGACTTCTTGTTCCCCACGGAAAGTAATTGAATTTGTCCTTTGTCCCGTCCAATTCCGAGAATATTTCTTTACTAACTTTTCTAAAACCAAAAACAGCAGAAAACAGGCATCTGGCACTGTTGCAACTTGTTAGTAGGTTAGTACCAGAAAACATGTAAAAAGAACCTTAAAGTGTGGACAGGTAAAGCAAAGTAGATACTAAACAAGCATGGAGCATCAAAAATTATAGATACGTTTCCAACGTATCATGTACCATGTGCAAGGGGTACCCCGTTGGCGGTTCTCAATGGTATGCAAATATTTACAGTGACAAGAACTTACCTGGACCCAAAGTTGAGTATGCATGAAGTGTGGCCCTTGTATTCAAGAGACTTGAGATTGCCAACTTATACTTCGTCAAGAATATACTCCAGCTTTGCCACTTTAACCTTAACCACTTCAAGATGCTTATGATAGGGGCAATGAGGGCTGAAAGCTAACAAGTACCATAATTTTTGGAAGATCTTTTTGAAACTTGTAATCCCTGCTTCCTTTACAAAAAGGCCTTTCTTCCACCATTATTGAGTCTCCACCTTCTACCTTTAGGCACCATTAAGAGAGCATAGTTGTCATTCTGTGTGCAGTGTTCCAAAGCTTATTAATTAATGCATATTGTGATATTACTTGTTCTTGTGCTATTTGTTTCTAGTCACCCTTGTGAACTTTGCAGGTGTCCTATGCATCTATTTGCTACTCTATGAGGGACAAGCTGATTGCCACTATGCTATGTTTTCTGTATGTGAAACAAATAAACGTCTTTCAATGCATGTTATTCATGATCTTTGTTTGTAGCTGGTCATGCATAGTTACTATGTCCTATTGTTAGAACTCCATCTTTCATGCACATGTTTAGATTTCTTTGATCCCAGCTTTCAATGCTTGCAAATGGTTGGATATTTATTGTGAGGGTGCATGTCACCTCAAAAATTATTCTTTTTATCACTTACCTACTCGAGGACGAGCAGGAGTTAAGCTTGGGGATGTTGATACGTCGGAAACGTATCTATAATTTGTTATGCTCCATGCATGTTTACTATCTACTTTTCTTTGCTTGTCCATACTTTGAGGTGAATTTTACATGTTTTCTGGTACTAACCTACTAACAAGTTGCAATAGTGCCATATGCCTGTTTTCTGTTGTTTTTGGTTTCAGAAAAGTTAGTAAAGAAATATTCTCGAAATTGGACGGGACAAACGACAAAGTAAATTACTATTCGTGGGGAACAAGAAGTCCAGAGGGAGCCGGATGGGCCAGCCAAGGGGGCCAGACCCACCCCAGGCGTGGGTGGGCCCTGCCCCGCGCCTGGCTAGAGTTTGGCCACCATGGCCGCTGCCTCGGCCTCCCCTTTGCCTATAAGAAGCCCCCGATGCAAAAACCCTGAGTACCCAATCAAATCTCCACGAAACCGTCTATAGCCGCCGCCACCATCGTCCCTAGATCGGAGGGATCTGAAGTTCTTCCCGGCACCCTGCCAGAGGGGAGATCATCCTGGAGGCCTTCTCTCCGGTATGATACGTGAGTAGTTCCACCTTGGACTATGGGTCCATGTAGTAGCTAGATGGTTGTATCTCCTCCTTTGTGCTTTCATGTATAGATCTTGTGAGCTCCGTTCATGATCAAGATCTAATCTATTTGTAATCATGCATGTTGTGTTTGTGGGGATCCGATGGATATTGAGATTATTATGTTGCTTTTATTAATGGTTTTGTCTTTATGATTCTATCATGTATGTGTTGTTTGTGATCTTGCATGCTCTCCATTATTAGTAGCTATCTTGTCCAAGTAGTTGCTAGTGATTCCAAGAGGGGGTATTTATGCTCGATAGTGGGTTCATGCCTCTAGTTTCCAAGGGAAGTGACAATAATCTCTTCGGTTGTAGATGTGCTGTTTCTACTAGGGAGAAAACAATGGTCTCTTGTTCATGTAACATGTGGACTGTTTACCTTACACACTTTGCTTAAAGCAGTTGTTTGTTGCTTGCAACTTAATACTGGAGGGGGTCCGGATGATAACCTGAAGGTGGACTTCTAGTCATAGATGCAGTTGGATGGCAGTCTATGTATCTTGTTGTATTGCCCAATCGAATCTCATAGGATCTTTCTGACTAGTAATTGCATTGTTATGCCTTGCTCGGTTCCTGTCAATTGCCCTGCTATAATTTCTTTACCCTTCATGCCATGTTGTTTATCTAAGGAGAGCACCTCTAGTGAACTATGGACCCCGGTCCAATCTTTACCATTGATACATCTTCCACTATTACTTGTTTACTTGCTGCAAACCATTGCCTTCCACACCATACGTTTAATCCTTTGTTACATCAAACCGGTGAGCTTGACAACCTCACTGATTCGTTGGGGAAAAGTCTTGAGTTTGTGTTGTGCAGGTCTCCGCGTTGCTTGCAACACCTGCGTGACGTTTCCTTCCTCCTACTGGTTCAATAACCTCGGTTTCTTACTGAGGTAAAAGTTGTTGTTGTACTGCTTCATAACTTGCTCTTGGGGTTCCCAACAGGCTCACATAAGTTGTGCAAGCCATCAAGTAGCAAATGATGCTAATAGGTAGGTAAGGTGGACACAGCTGGCAATAATGGTTTTAGGGAGTTGGAAGCACATGTAGAGTTCATACTCAGTGCAAGTGAAGGCTAGCAATAGAAAGGGAGCGACAAACGAGAGAGCAATAACTATCATAATCATGCTTGCAACAAAACATGACTAATTATGACATGAAAGTGATACAAGAACTCTGAGGCAAAATAAATCATCGAGGATTATTGACTATTGATTAGTCATATGCATGCGTGAGCATGTGCCAAGTTGATTCATATGAACAGTTAGAGGAGGATACCACAATATCATATCAAAGTATGAATAAAACAATGCAAGCAAACATTCATATGACATGCTACAAACTATTAGCAAGCTGGAGCTAATCACAAGCAAGCAAGAACTACTAAGCATCCATAATGACATACACCTTACACAAACAGGCTAAGCGTGCTCACAATGATGAGTATAAGTACAAACATGAAAACAAATAGAGTTCGTTACTAGCCTCTTACCACTCCTCAGGTTGTCTTAATCTTCATTATTGCCCTTCACTTGTGTGACTTGAATAATAACATGAAACCAAAACCCATTGAGTACGGCTGAACCCTGCAAAGAACTCACAAAACCAAAGAAGAACAACAAATATTTTTGGTGTTTTCAATTTTTTTAAAGAAAGCAAACAAAGCAAAACCAAACAAAGAAAAGGCAAACCAAACAAGAAGCAAACAAAGCAAAATATTTTTGGATTTTTCTTTTAAGGCAAACCAAAACCAAAAGGCAAAGAAACAAACCAAGAGAAACAGCAAAAATATTTTTGGTATTTTTTGTGTTTTTGAGAAAGAAGCAACAAAAAACAAAAATAAAGTGAAACAATGGATATACAAAGAACCGACTGAACATGATATATAAATGAGTGTGATGTCAGTATACCTCCCCCCAAGCTTAGGCTTTTGGCTTAAGTGGGGCTCAATAGCGCGGGTAGTAACCCCAAGCTGGTGGGTCATCATAGGAATGATCGTAGTCAGGCGCCTGCGATGAAGAATAAGACGCGCCCCAGTCAAATGAGGGATGCTGGTATGAAGACTCTCCCAAGTTGGAGGGCTGAACCGAATCATCTTCGGAATCCTCTCCAACATTCTCCTCTTGCTAGGAGAGCTCCGCCACATAAGTGTCAACATCCTCCTCCATGAGCAACCATCCTTGCCTATTATCAAAGTTAAATAAAGCAGGTGCAAGCAAATAAACTATTTTCTCAGTCCTACCCCCTCTCCAACCATGCTTGGCAAAAGATAATTCAAATGGTAAACTTCTCACATTAGCTCCCAAGGAAACAAAACCATGCTGAATCATTGATTCAAGATCAAGCCTTTCTATAGGAACTGATAATCTGAATGGTGAGGCTCTAAACCATGGAAAGCTAGCAACCTAGAAGCAACGAGACCTCCACAAATTCCACCCTTCTCGCGGTTGGTGGTGAGACGGTAAGATATCAAAGCACCCAGGTTATAAGATCTATTCCTATTCAAAGCAGCTGGGATAAAAGCTAGATCAAAAGAAGATAACTTGCTACCAATCTTTCTAGCGAGAACACACTTGGTAATGAAATAGGCAAAATATCTAATGGCTGCGAACTAAATGTTCCGAATTTTACCACTTTACTTTAAGAAGTCGAAACATTGGCAAATCTCAGCATATAAATCCATAAGCGACTTGGGCCTCTCCTTGATCTTCTCATAAGATCCCCACCGAGGTACTCTAATTGCTGCACAAAAATCATCAAAAGGCAAGTCGACAGGTATATTGTATATTTTGTAATGGACCATGGGGTTAGATGAAGACCAAGAAAACCGGAAGTCCTGCACAAAATCCATGGTTAGCTTAACATATTGAAATGGTTCACCTTTAACAAAGTGTTCCAACCCTGCATTGGCAATCAAAGTTTGGAAATCCTGGAAGATTCCCGCAGTTCTCATAAATTCATGGCATGGGTATATGTAAGGGAAGACTCCTTCCTCGCGATGAACTTTCATTGGCTCAGGTACCATCAAGTCATATTGATTCAGTGGATATGCACTCAGCTTCCTTGATGAAATTTTTAGACAAACATCAAACCAAGTGATTTCCAAGTAGATAAATGATGAGCAACTACTATAGGAACTTGCTAGAGGGCTAAACATGCATCAAAATGAAATTTCTAAGCATAGAACAAGCATGCAAGCTCAAATAACCTGACATCTATAGAAGCAAAATACTCAGGATACAATCTACCAATCACAAATCTAATTGGACAAGTGGAGGAGGCACATACCAAGGAGCAAACCCCCTAAAAATCAGCACTTGAGATAGGCTAAACAAGGAGATCGAAAATCGCGAGCAAGAACAGCAAGAACTCGAGTTTGAGAAAGTTTTCCGGTGTTTTTCGGGAGAGAGAAAGAAGGTGGCTTTGAGGAGGCAGTCTGGAGGGGCCCAGGTGGGCCAGACCCACCCCAGGCGCCACCCTTAGGTAGGCCGCTCCTACCATGGTTGTGGTGGCCTAGGGTGGGCCCCTGGGTCACTTTAGGTGTCTCTCTGCCCCTTTTTTCGAGCAAAAATTTATTTTAAATTTTCTGGGATTTTTCGGAAAACTTTATTTTTGGCCAATTTTCAGGGTATGAAAATTGATTTTCTCGCAGAAATAGTTTTTTTCAGAAAAAGCAAAAGCAAACCAAAAGCCAAACTACAGGATCTCTAAGAAACTCTAACAAACAAACAACTAACAAAACCAAAGCTAGCAAAAGAAAGGCAAAGACTAGGAAGGAGAAAAGTAAAAGAAAGCAAGTATAACCATAGTGGAAACATTATTTTGTTCATTAAAATCCTTTTGTTAACAAGGTTGATCAAGTCTTGTTACCAAAACAATCTTATATGAAACAAAACTTTGCATTCCACAAGGTGATTATGTTACCTCATACTTGATATATTTGGTCCCAATCATAATAGTTTCAAAATTCTCTTGTGGAATGGGACAATATATTTCTCCAACCTTGATGCTCTCAATATTTTCAATGGAATTCAGGCAATAGCTTTTAGCAACCTTCTTGGGGAAATAGACAGTATGCTCTTTGTCATTAATATTGATTGTTACTTTTCCTTGATTACAATTGATGACAACACCTGCAGTATTAAGAAAAGGTCTCCCAAGAATAATAGACATATTATCATCTTCATGCATTTCAAGCACAACAAAATCAGTTAAAACCAAGAAATTATGAGCCACTTGCACAGGAACATCCTCACATATACCAACATGAATAGTAGTTGACTTATCAGCCATTTGCAAAGATATATCAATTGGTATCAACTTTTCCAAATGGAGTCTCTTATAGAGAGAAAAAGGCATAATACTAACTCCAGCTCCCAAATCACATAAAGCAGTTCTAACATAATTATTCTTAATAGAGCAAGGAATAGTTGGTATACCTGGATCACCAAGTTTATTTGGAACCTTACCATTGAAGGAGTAATTAGCAAGCAGAGTAGAGATTTCCTCATTAGGAATCTTCCTTTTATTAGAGACAATATCCTTCATATACTTTGAATAAGGAGGCAACTTAATAGCATCAGTCAAAGGAATTTGCAAAAATAAAGGTTTCATCCACTCACAGAACTTGTTGTAGTGTTCTTCCTCCTTTAACTTGTGTTTTCTTACCTGGAAAAGGCATAGGTTTCTGCACCCAAGGTTGTCTCTCTTTACCATGTTTATTAGCAATAAAATCTTCCTATGTGTACCTAGTGTTCTTAGGGTGCTTCAAAGGTTCTTTCTCACCTTCCTCCTTATCAGGAGACTCATTTTTATCATTACCACTCTCAGTTTCAGCATCAGAGACAGATATATACTATTAGGATCTACAACAGGTTCAAGGGGTTTCTCAACTATTCTATGTTTCTTTTTCTTTATCTTACGAGGACTACCACTACTCTCACCTTGTTGAGAATCCTGCTCAATTCTTTTGGGGTGTCCTTGAGGATATAAAGGATCTTGAGTAGCTATACCACTCTGAAAGGATAGAGATGTCGCCTAGAGGGGGGGTGAATAGGCAATTTCATAACTATTACGGTTTTGGCTTCATAGAATGCAGAATTAAACTAACGTTTATTTTACAAGCACAAAACCTAAATACACTAGGCTCAACTAAGTGCACCAACAACAAATTAAGCTAAGCAAGATAACACAAGATAAATATACCACAAGTGATAAGCAAGATATAAGTGTTGGAATTATGCCCTAGAGGCAATAATAAAGATGTTATTATTATAATTCTTGTTCATGATAATGTTTATATTCCATGCTAGAATTGTATTAAGCGGAAACTTTAATACTTGTGTGGTTTGTAAACAACACCGTGTCCCTAGTACGCCTCTATGGACTAGCTCATTGATTAATGATGGTTAAGGTTTCCTAACCATGGACATGAGTTGTCAATTAATAATGAGATCATATCATTGGGAGAATGATATGGTGGACAGACCCAAACTAAGCGAAGCAATTAGATCGTGTCATCGTGTTCATCTTTGCGAAGCTTTTCTTATGTAAAATATTGTATTCCTTAGACCATGAGATAATACAACTCCCTGGTATCGGAAGAAAGCTTTGAGGTCATCAAACGTCATCCTATGAGAGGGTGGTCATAAAGGTGTCTCTCAGGTGATCGGAAAGTATCTGTTGGGTTGTATGTATCGAGATGGGATTTGTCCCTCCCAAGTCGAGAGATATACTTGGGCCCACTCGGTGTCGATATCAACATCGCTTGCAAGCATGTGGTTAAGGAGTTAATCACAAAGTGATATCGGATTACGGAGCGAGTAAAGTACTTCGTGAGCGAGATTGAACTAGGTATGGCCAGTCGACGATCAAATCTCGGGCAAGTAAAATATCGCGAGACGAAGGAATATAAATATGGGATTGATTGAATCGGCATCGTGGTTCATCCGATATGATCATCTATGAATGTGTGGAGTCAATATGGGTTTCGGACCCTCATTGATTATTGATAGAAGATCATATACGCATATTCTCGAACCAGCAGGTCACACATAATGTGTCTTGGCGCTAGGATAGATTGGATAGTTGGTTTATGAGTTTTTGTTGAGTCTCGGATGGGATCCGAGACATCACGAGAGGTTAGGAGGTCAGGAGAATAAGATTCATATAAGGCGGTGCAGTTTTTGGAGTTTGGAATTGTTTCGGGTTAATCAGTATTGTACCAGAAGCTTCTAGAACCTTCCGGAAGGGGACCAACGTGGCCCCACCTTCCGGGAGGGGGTATGGGCCTATGAGGGAGTGCCCTGGCCGCATTGGTCCAGGGGCACAAGGCCCCATAGGGCCCAGCCGGCCAAAGAGGGTTTAAACCCTAGATAGAGCTTCTAGAAGGGGGGGGTTCCTTGCCCCCCACTCCTCCTCCTTTGGGGCCGCCGGTTTGGGCTTGGGGGAGAGGCTAGGGCTGCGCCCCACCCCTCTATATAAAGAGGGCTGGGGGCGCACCACCCCCCACACCTTCCCCTCCAACCCTAGCCGCCCTGCTTCCCTTCCTCTCTCCCTCCCGACTGTTTGTAGGCGAAGCCCTGCTGCAGAAATTCTCCACCATATACACCACGCCGTCGTGTTGTAGATCCAATCCGTCTCTCCACCATACTTACTGGACCGAGGAAGGAGGAGACGTCGAGGTGCTTTGCGTGTGCATCTCGGAGGCACGCACCCCCACTTGTGGTGCTAGATCGGATCGGATCGCGAGGAGGAGAAGCGAGTCGACTACATCACCCACGTTCCGACGAGCGTTCGCTGTGAATCTTCAAGGGTATGAAGATCTAATACAATCTCTCTTGTTGTTTGCATCTCCTAGATTAGATCTTGGCTTTCCCTCTCGCATCCGTAGAAAATTTTGATTTACTATGCCGAAACCCTTGATGGTATCGAGCTAGATCTATGCGTAGATGTGTTTCACGAGTAGAACGCAACCACGGTCGTTGGGCGTTGATGTTTTCTATTGCAAGCCTATTGTTTGTGTTCTTCTTATGGCGGGATAGTGAGATTGAAGCGGTCCAGCCAACCTTACGCGACGTCGTTCGCGAGACCGACTCCGCACTTGGCGTGTGGCTTGTTCCACATGCGGTGGTGGATGTTAGTTTCTCTCACTATAGTTGTCATGGGATTAACACCGGAGATTGGCAACCATAATATCACCGTTGTGGCTTTCCGTAGGTAAGAATCGTTCTTAGCATCTACTCGCATAAGCCACGTAAAACATGCAACAACAAAGTAGAGGCGTCTAACTTGTTTTTGCAGGGAGTGTTTTCTATGATATGGTATGGCCCAAGATGTGATGTGTATAATGTATGCGATGATCATGTTTTGTAATGTTTTACGACTTGCATGTCGATGAGTACACAGCCGGCAGGAGCCATATGGTTGTCTTTATAATTGTGTATGACCTGTGTGTCAACTTCTTATGCGCCATGTAATAGTTTCACTTTATCGCTAAGTAGTTAGCAATAGTTGTAGTTGCTATTCGTGGTGGAGGCAATCATGGTGGAGTGATGGAGATCATGCGGAGCACAAGATGGAGATCATTCTTGAAGATTGGCTATACCATGTCACATAAAGTTATATGCATGTGATGTTTATCCTTTTATGTATCTTATTATGCTTAGATCGCGACGGTAGCATTATAAGATGATTCCTCAATTAAAGATCAAGATAAAAACTATGTTCTCCCCAAGTATGCACCGTTGTGAAAGTTCGTCGTGTCCAAGCATCACGTGATGATCGGGTGCTATAGACTCTACGCTCACATACAAGGGGTGCAAGCCAGTTTTGCACACGCGGAAATACTTGGGTCTAACTTGACGAGCCTAGCATGTACAGACATGGCCTCGGAACATATGAACCAAAAGGTTAAGCATGAGTCATATGAATGATATGATCGACACTTTGTTGTCCACCATTGAAGCCACATCTCTTCTCGTGATGATCGGATTAGGTGTGGTGAATTTGGATCATGTTCACTAAACAACTTGAGGGATGTTGAATTTAGTGGGAGTTCATCTGGTAATTTGATTAAGTTGAACTATTTATCATGAACATAGTCTAAATTGTACTTGCAAATACTGTAGATCACATGGCTAAGTCCAACTTCAACTTCAACGTTTTTGCTGAGATAGAAAAGCTTAGAAACAATGGGTCTAACTTCACCAAATGGTTCCGCATTCTGAGAATCATTCTCGCTAGCGGACAAAAGGACTATGTCCTTGAGAAAGCGCTAGGTGACGCCCCTGCTATAGATGCGTCGGCTGATGAGAAAGCTGTTTATCAGTCGCGCAAGGATGATTATGATTTGATTAAGATTGCCATGTTGTATGCTATGGAATCGGATCTTCAAAATCGTTTTGAGGAGTTCGCCGGCCCTTTTCAGATTCTTGAGGGGCTGAAAACTATGTTTCAGACTCAGGCCCGTTCTGAGAGATATGAGATCTCTAAGAAATTCTTTAACTACAAGATGGAGGAAGGGAGTTCCGTTAGTGAGCATGCCATTAAGATGTCGGGCTACACTCAATGCCTTGAGCAACTGGACTGCAAGATTCCAGAGGATCTCAAGATTAATGAGTTATGATCCTCCTCCTAGCTACAAAAGTTTTGTAGTTGCTCACAATCAGATTGGTTCCACTGATATGATCACTGAGCTCTTCGCTAAGATGAAAGTAGCAGAGGGGGACATCAAAAAGAATAATCATGTGTTGATGGTCAACAATCCCCCCACCTTTAAGAAAGGTAAGGGTGCAAAGAAGCCCTTCAAGAAAGGCGGCGACAAGCGCGTTGCCCCTGCTGAGAGGAAGCTCAGGTCTGGTCCTAAGCCAGACACTGAGTGCTTCTATTGCAAGGACAAGGGTCACTGGAAGCGCAACTGTCCTAAGTACTTAGCGAACAAGAAGGCTGGCACCATCAAAGGTATATCTGATATACATGTTATTGATGTTTTCCTTACTAGCCCTCATTGTAGTGCCTGGGTATTTGATACCGGTTCAGTTGCTAATATTTGTAACTCGAAACAGGAGCTATGGAATGAGCGGCGACTTGCGAGGATGAGGTGACGATCTTGGCGTTGGCAACGGATCAAGAGTTGATGTGATGGCCGTCGGCACGCTCTCCTTAGTTTTACCTTCGGGATTAGTTTTAAACCTCAATAAATGTTATTATGTGTCTGCGTTGAGCATGAACATTATTTCTGGATCTTGTTTATTGCAAGACGGTTATTCATTTAAATCGGAGAATAATGGTTGTTCTATCTATATGAGTAACATCTTTTATGGTCATGCACCTATTGTGAATGGTTTATTTCTTCTAAATCTCGAAAAGGATGAAACACACATCCATAACATTGAGACTAAGAGATGCAAAGTAGATAGTGATAATACTACTTATTTGTGGCACTGTCGTCTAGGTCATATTGGTGTAAAGCGCATGAAGAAACTCCATTCTGATGGACTTTTGGAGTCTCTTGATTTTGAATCATTTGACACATGCGAGCCATGCCTCATGGGCAAGATGATCAAAACCTCGTTCTCCGGTATGATGGAGCGAGCAACGGACTTGTTGGAAATCATACATACCGATGTATGCGGACCGATGAGTGTTTTCGGCGGTGGATATCGCTACTTTCTCACTTTTACCGATGACTTAAGTAGATATGGGTATATCTATTTAATGAAACATAAATGAAACATTTGAAAAGTTCAAAGAATTTCGAATGAAGTGGATAACCATCGTAATGAAAGATTAAGTTTCTACGATCCGATCGTGGAGGTGAATATTTGAGTTATGATTTTCTCACGCATATTAAAGCAAGCGGAATCGTTTACAACTCCATACCGGAACACCACAGCGCAATGGTGTGTACGAGCATGAAATCGAACCTTATTAGATATGGTCCGATCAATGATGTCTCTTACTGATTTGCTGTTATCATTTTGGGGTTATGCATTAGAAACCGCTACATTCACTTTAAATAGGGCTCCATCTAAATCCGTTGATACGACACCGTATGAACTGTGGTTTGGTGCTAAACCTAAGTTGTCGTTTCTTAAAGTTTGGGGATCAAGCTTCGTCGAAGTTGATGCCGGACAAGCTCGAACCCAAAGCGGAGAAATGTGTCTTCATAGGATACCCTAAGGAAACTATTGGGTATACCTTCTATCACAGAACCGAAGGCAAAGTGTTTGTCGCAAAGAACGGTTCCTTTCTTGAGAAGGAGTTTCCCTCGAAAGAAATGAGTGGGAGGAAAGTAGAGCTAGACGAGGTTATTGAACCTTCTCTTGAGTTGGAGAGTAGTGTAGGGGTTCGTAGCATGGAAAACAAAAAATTTCTATCGCATACAAACAAACAAGCCAAGATCTATCTATTAGATTGTAGCAACGAGTCGATGGAATAACTTACCCTCGAAGATTCCAAAGCGGTTAACGAGCGATTCTCGTGGGTGATGTAGTCGTACTCTTTCCGATCTCAAGATCGCGTGAGCGATCCTTCCGCTGCGTTCGGCAGCGCTCCCAATCGTCCACGTTCGATTTCGATGAAGACCTTCCTCTCCCTTGTTCCAAGTGACGGAGGTTGTAGCACTCTCCTCGTGATTCCGACTGGCGTGTACCGGAAGTAGAGGAGATCCCGAGGCTTCGCCTTAAGCGGGCGAGTATGGTGGAGTATGAGAAAGCTATTAGTGGTCTAGGGATTAGACACACCAATTAGAAGGCTCTAAACCGAAGGCTAGGGCAATTAGAAGCTCTAAACCAAAATGGCTCTAAACCGGAGATTAGAGGATAGGAACTTGTGTGTCTAGAGGAGGAGGCCCTGCCCCTCCTTTTATAGGTGGGAGGGGCGGCCAAGGGGAGGGGAGTCCCTCCCCAAGTCAGCCTTGGTTGGCCTTGGCTTGGAGGACTCCTCCCCAAGTCGGTTCCAAACACCTCTTGCTTGTTTCCCGGTTTCATGTTTCCCACGTTTCTGTTTTAGCGTTTGACTTTCAAACTGGCAGTTTGACTTTCAGTTTTGGAACAGCAAGAACACTTAGTACATGATGCAATCATTCAATATGTAATGACACATTCATGTACCCTCCCCGGTCTTGGACAATCCGGAACCTTCTAGAACATTCCCGATAAAAACAGGAATCATTCCCGAACTCAAAGCGGGACTTTCCTTATATGAATCTTATTCTCCGGACCATTCCGGATCACCTCATGATATCCCGGATCCCATCCGAGACACCGAACAACATTCGGTCTCTTTCTCATAATACCATAACTACTCAAACAACGTCGAATCCTTAAGTGTGTCTCCCTACGGTTCGTGAATTATGCGGACATGATCGAGATACTTCTCTAATCAATAACCAATAGAGGAATCTGGAAATTCATATGGCTCCCACATATTTCTACGATTACTTTGCGATCGAATGAACCACTTACATACGATACCAATTTCCCTTTGTCTCACGATAGTTTACTTATCAGGGTTATGATCATCGGTATCTCTGCATACCTAGTTCAACCTCGTTACTGATAAGTACTCTTTTCTCGTTACTGTGATATGTGATCCCTTGTGAGCCAGTCACATGCTTGCAAGCTAATTGGATGACATTCCACCCAGAGAGCCCAGAGTATATCTATCTGTCATATGGATGGACAAATCCCACTCTTGATCCATGTGTCTCAACCCATACTTTCCGAACACTCAATGCCACCTTTATAGCCACCCGATTCACGGTGTGGTGTTTGATGTCATCAAAGCATCCATCCGGCAAAGGTGATATGCATGATCTCATGGTCGAAGGAATTAGGTTACTATGTATCAGAAAGCATATAGCAATTGAACTTATTGAAATGACTTGATCTTTATGCTACGCTTATCTATAGGAGTATGTCCGTCACATCATTCTCCTAATGATATGATCCTGTTGTTAATAACATCTCTATGTTCATGATCAGGAAACCATGATCATATATTAACCAACAAGCTAGTTTAACAAGAGGCTTTACTAGGGACTCTTATTTTAGTTTACAAATCACACAAGTATTAATGTTTCCGGTTAATACAATTATAGCATGGTATGTAAACATTTATCATAAGTGTGAAGATATGATAGTAACCACTTTATTATTGCCTCTTGGGCATATCTCCAACAGTCTCCCACTTGCACTAGAGTCAATAATCTAGTTTCAAACCTTTGTGTATTCAACACCTATGGCTTTCTGGTGTTGTATGTACACTATTGCTAGTGGTCAACGATCTCGGATCTGACACTTCCAGGTCCGTTTGTAATTGCATGTCTTTGCGTCTTTACGCATCACTCATTCTCTAATGAGATGGCTTTGTATAAATTTGGTCTTTCGGTGTGACCTTTAGTTCTTTGGGGTTAAAACATGTTGATAATATTGTCGCACAATATATCTTCATAGTATTATCCTTGTGAACTACACCTAGTTTGATAACAAACTACTTGACACAAATGCCCTCTTTTCTGCTAAAATAGCAGTCATATACTTAGCCTTTTGTTGTAGTATACATCACAATGTCTTAACTTTGGAACTCATCCAAATCCATTATGGAACTCACTTTCCATTATATTGTGCCACCCTTAGTTTAGATTGAGATAAACTTAATTTGTACTTTGTGACAAAGCTAGTATCAATGTAGTACTTTTACAATGAACTAACCATCTATTTGTCACTTCTACAAATAATATACTCTTAGTTCTTCCAAAAGATCATAAGAATATCCTTACTATTGTCCAATAATCTTCTTACGAATCATTCTGGTATATGCTCACAACATTTAGAGCATAGGACATATCTGGATTTGTACATATCACAGTATGATTGATACAAATACTCTTTGTGATTTCATACATCAAGTATCAATCTATACTTGATTATTTGTTTCACTTTACCAAATGTCAATACACTTGAATATATCATCAACATTTGAACTCTTTCAATCCTTTACGTAACAAGAACCTTTCTTGTAGTTTCTATATTGAACTCATTCAATATCTTCTATGTATACGGCACAACCATATTAGCGTCTATTGATGCCAAATATTTGGGTTTTGCCTAAGTCTTTCATCGGGATGAAATTCCTAATATGTGTTAATAAAAGATACATCTTTTCTAATCAACAATATGTCCTCCACATAATGTATTAGAAATATGTCTTAGCGCTCCCATTTAATTTCTTGCAAACGCAAGCATCTTCATTGTCTCTGATGAAATTAAACTCTTTTAACAGTTTCATCATAGTGAAGATTCCAACTCCGCGATGCTCACTTCAACCATTGAAGTTTGCATATGCTTTTAGCATCCTTTGAATTAACAAAACCCTATGGACCGTGTTATGCACATGTCCTAGGTAATGATTCTATTAGAAGAACTTGTTTTGTTTATTTAACTACCATATAAAAAAATTATATGTAGTGGTTGCTACATTAATCCGTCTAGACTAAATATCACTATGACAGATCAAATCTTGTCATAGTCAACCTTTGAACATTGTTGTGAGCTCTTTCCCAATATGTCGATTATAGATGTGAAACATCCATGTCTATTTCTTTATAGATCCAGACACAACTGTAAGGTCTTACACCTTTCTCGAGGGTCCTTCAAGTTCAAAACTTGATTTCTCATGAATGGAACTATCACGGATTTTATGGCTTCAAGCCATTTGACGGAGTCAGGGCCCATCATCGCTTCTTTGCATGTAGCCGGATCATTATTGTCAAATAATGATTTAACTCTCAAATCTTGGTATTTGATTGTTCATCCGACCTACTTGTTTTAATAGGAACTTGGATCTCCATGACCACAACCTTTGAGGTACGTGAGCCATGAGCATTGTTGCTGCCTCCGGAACACTTTTCGGCGCTGCGCAACTTTGCACATATAGCTAAGGTTCTTTTAACCTTATCAAAGTTCTATTGTCCTCCCACTTAACTTTTCACGAAAAATTCCTTCTCAAAGAAACTTGACGTTCTAAGCAACAAACATTTTTGTCTCCGGTGTTTATGGAGGAATACTTAACAAAGACAGGTTCATCCGACTTTGGTTGCAAACATCTTTCTTATGCATAGCATACCAATGTTTTAATAAAGGACAACTTGGGTTTTATCCCAAACCATAACATATGGTGTCATTTCAACGGATTATGATGAAGCTCTTTTCAGTGGAAAAACGGTAGTCTCCCAAGCTTTTAATCTTTAAAATATAATGGCATTTTATGAATTACACCTTTGATCTCACCATGTCAAACAAGGTTTAATTACATATCTCGAATGCTCCATACTCTTATGGTGTTTCGGGAAATGCAAATCCACGGAACGATTCCTTAAATCTTAGGTATTATGCTAAACTTGTAACTCAAATATCTTCCTTTATGATCCTATCATAAACTATTTATATTCTTGTTACAATGATTTTTCACTTCATCTTGAAAGTCTTTGAATTTTTTAAAATGTTTCATACTTCATCCTTATTAAGTAAATATTCATATATTCACTCAAATTTTCGGAGAAAGCATATGAAGTTGAAATCCATCGCTTTTGACTACACATGATGGACTTTGTACAACAATATGTACAATTTCCAATAAGCTAGTCTTTCGTTCCCTTTTTGGCCTATGAACGAAGTTTTAATTATCTCTAGGAAGGTTTCACAAGCGTCATGTGATCAAAAATCAAAAGACTCCAAAATTCCATCCACATGGAGTTTCTTCATGTTATCTTTCCAATATAATTTAAACGGCGATGTCACTTCCTAAGTGATCTTTCAATCAATTTGTCTTTCGACATCTTTAGCACTAGTTTTATGGATGTGATTTTTCCAACGAGATTTGTGAATCATCCATCTTTTATGGATTACGGCAATTATTTGAACAACCCATTTGTTCTCATAATACCTGATAAAACAAATCTTGAAGGCAAACTTTGATGTTTAACGAGCAACACAATAAACCTTTATTTGTTCTCGATGAACATCATCACATATTCTTTTGCTAGTTACTTAGGCCATTGTAGTTCATGAATTGTGTTGTTTCGTATGACGATTCACACCAACAAATTCAGTATCAAATACTTAAGAACCACATTGTTTAATAAGCAAAGAATATAGCCATAACATGTATATCATCTATATACTTAAACTGAACAATTCTAGTCTTTTATTTTCTGCCATATACTTATGAGATTCTCTTTCAGTATTTCCTTTTCTGTTTGAAAGAATCTATCAACATCAATTAGTGGAGTAATTCATATGACACATAGTCCAAAGCGTGTATAATTAAATACCAATGTCTTTGGACTTGCACTTTGAAGTAGATCAACATCATCAAATGTTTGGTGTTCTTTCAAATTCCTTTCTTTAGTAATCTCTTGGTGTAGTAAATATTTTACCTACATCAAATATTCACCCTTATCATGGAATTATCCATGATCAAGCTACTATTAGCTTGTAACGGTGAATCGTGAGTATAATGTTGCTCTCCCAAAAACTTTTGGAGGTTTAGGACAACTAGTGTCTCCAACCTTTTGCAAATTCTCATCAAATATGAGAACATGACTTTAGCCATATTATACTCTATCATGTTGCAACCAAAACTTCGTTTCAGATATCACAATATCTTCCACAAATCATGGTTTCTGAAACAACTCTTTCGGATCCTTAGATAACCTTGATATTAGGAGAATCCTTTGAATATCAAGAATCATGGAGACAAACATGATACTTATATACTAACACTTGGAATTGTTACTCTTGATTTAATACTAATTATTAAACTTCATGGAGTGCTTGGAACTTCTTGAAAGTTTGCAATAGGACTTTTAAACTTTAGATTAACACTTCAAAACAATACGATACCAGTTAGTAAGTAACTAACGAATTCTATAGTTCTATCATCTCAATTATAACTAAGCGCAAGGTGGTAAGCGGATGCCAATGACTACAACAACTATGCAAATTCACTTTGATTTAGTTTATGATAAATTGAGTTCTAATTAATAATTAAATTAATCTAGGTGAACTCCCTCAAAACAATATCCCTCACATTGTTTTGGTGATCACCGAACCAAATCCACCACATCAAAACCGATCATCACGAGAGTTGATATAGCTTCAATGGCGAACAATCAACATGTTCATCATATCTACTATATGACTCATGCTCTACCTTTCGGTAATCCGTGTTCTGAGGCCATGCGTACATGCTAGGCTCGTCAAGATCAAACCTTAATTTCCGCATGAGCAAATCTGGCTTGCTCACGTTGTATACACTTGTAGAATCTAACACACCCGATCATCACGTGGTGCTTGAAACAACAAGCTTTAGCGGTGCTAACTAAGGGTGAACACTTTATGACTTGAAATTCATGTGCATGAGGATCATCTTATAATGCTACCGTAAATACTAATCAATACAAGATGCATAAAGGATTAACATCACATGCAATTCATAATATGTGATATGATATGGCCTTTCTTCTTTGTGCTTCCGATCTCCATCTTCAAGCACGAACATGATCTCCATCATTACCGGCATTGCATCAAGGTCAATGACTGCTCCATGGTTTTATCCACGGCTTCAACTATTACAACTACTTTGAATAGACACGTGGGTCTTAACATAAATTAAAGACAACCATATGGCTCACGGTTGCCAACTTACAATAAGGAACATTGCATACATCAAATATAATCACAATCATGGCCATATCACATCACTGCACACCCCTGCAAAACAAAGTTAGACGCTTCTACTTTCTTTGCATATTTTACGTGGTTTGGGGCTTTCAATAAGTGTCATTCTAACTTACGAACAAGAACCACAACATTGATACTAGTATTGTCAATCACCCGTTGTAAATTGGATCTTAACTATGCTAGGAGAAACAGGCACCCGCAAAGCCACTTATGCAATACAAGTTGCATGTCAAGCGTGGAGCAAGTCTCATGAACGATGTCATGTAAGGTTAGCCCAGGCCGCTTCATCCCAACATACCGCAAGATGCAAAGTACACAAGAAGCAATCGACAATAAAAGCATCAACGCCCACAATGACCATTGTGTTCTACTCGTCTGTGATCTACATATAGACACGGCTACGATACCCTTTGTAGGGGTTCATAGCATGGAAAACAAAAATTTTCTATCGCATACAAACAAACAAGCCAAGATCTATCTATTAGATTGTAGCAACGAGTCGATGGAATAACTTACCTCGAAGATTCCAAAGCGGTTAACGAGAGCGATTCTCGTGGGTGATGTAGTCGTACTCTTTCCGATCTCAAGATCGTGAGCGATCCTTGGTACTGCGTTAAGCAGCTCTCCCGATCGGTCACACGTTCGGTACTCGACGAAGACCTTCCTCTCCCTTGTTCCAAAGAAATGGAGGTTGTAGCACTCTCCTCGTGATTCCGGCAAACGACGTGGTACAGGAAGTAGAGGAGATTCATGAGCCGCCTTAAGCCGAGCGAGTATGGTGGAGTATGAAAGCTATTAGTGGTGTAGGGATTAGACACACCAATTATAAGGCTCTAAACCAAGGCTAGGTCAATTAGAAGCTCTAAACCAAAGCGGCTCTAAACCGGAGATTAGAGGATAGGAACTTGTGTGTCTAGGAGGAGGCCTGCCCCTCCTTTTATAGGTGGGAGGGCGGCCAGGGGAGTCCCTCCCAAGTCGGCCTTGGTTGGCGCCCGGCTTGGAGGACTCCTCCCCAAGTCGGTTCAACACCTCTTGCTTGTTTCCCACAGTTTCTGTTTCCACAGTTTCTGTTTTCCAGATTTCTGTTTTAGCGTTTGACTTTCAAGCTGGCGGTTTGACTTTTCAGTTTTGGAACAGCGAACACTTAGTACATGATGCAATCATTAAATATGTAATGACACATTCATGTACCCTCCCCGGAGTCTTGGACAATCGGAACCTTCTAGAACATTCCGATGAAAACAGGAATCATTCCCGAACTCCCAAACGGGACTTTCCTTATATGAATCTTATTCTCCGGACCATTCCGGATCACCTCGTGATATCCGGATCCCATCCGAGACTCGAACAACATTCGGTCTCTTTCTCATAATACCATAACTACTCAAACAACGTTGAATCCTTAGTGTGTCTCCCTACGGTTCGTGAATTATGCGGACATGATCGAGACACTTCTCGAACAATAACCAATAGAGGAATCTGGAAATTCATATGGCTCCCATATTTCTATGATTACTTTGCGATCGAATGAACCACTTACATACGATACCAATTTCCCTTTGTCTCACGATAGTTTACTTATCCGAGGTTATGATCATCGGTATCTCGCATACCTAGTTCAACCTCGTTCTTGATAAGTACTCTTTTCGTTCCGTGATATGTGATCCCTTGTGAGCAGGTCACATGCTTGCAAGCTAATTGGATGACATTCCACCAAGAGGGCCCAGTATATCTATCCGTCATATGGATGGACAAATCCACTCTTGATCCATGTGTTTCAACCAATACTTTCGAACACTCAATGCCACCTTTATAGCCACCCGATTCGGTGTGGTGTTTGATGTCATCAAAGCATCCATCCGGCAAAGGTGATATGCATGATCTCATGGTCGAAGGAATTAGGTTACTATGTATCAGAAAGCATATAGCAATTGAACTTATTGAAATGACTTGATCTTTATGCTACGCTTATCTATAGGAGTATGTCTGTCACATCATTCTCCTAATGATATGATCCTGTTGTTAATAACATCTCTATGTTCATGATCAGGAAACCATGATCATATATTAACCAACAAGCTAGTTTAACAAGAGGCTTTACTAGGGACTCTTATTTTAGTTTACAAATCACACAAGTATTAATGTTTCCGGTTAATACAATTATAGCATGGTATGTAAACATTTATCATAAGTGTGAAGATATGATAATAACCACTTTATTATTGCCTCTTGGGCATATCTCCAACAAGTAGCGCAGCACCTGAAATTGTTCCAGTGCCGCCTGCACCAACGATAGAGGAAGCTAATGACAAGGATCATGAAGCTTCAGACGATGCTGCTACTGAATGTCGCAGGTCGACAAGGTCGCGTGCCCTCACGAGTGGTACAGAACCACCTTGACTGTCTTGTTCGTAGAAGACAGTGAACCTACGAACTATGAGGAAGCGATGATGAGCCCAGACTCTGAGAAATGGCTAGAAGCCATGAAATCCGAATTGGGATCCATGAGCGAAAACCAAGTATGGACTTTGGTGGACCCTCCTAGCGACCCAAAGGCCGTTGAGTGCAAATGGATCTTCAAGAAGAAAACGGACGCGGATGGTAATGTTACCGTCTATAAAGCACGGCTTGTCGCGAAAGGTTTTCAACAAGTTCAAGGTGTTGACTACGATGAGACTTTCTCTCCCGTAGTGATGTTTAAGTCCATTCGGATTTTATAAGAAATTGTTGCGTTTCATGATTATGAAATATGGCAGATGGATGTCAAGACTGCATTCCTCAATGGCAACATTGATGAAGAGTTGTATATGATGCAACCCGAAGGTTTTGTCGATCCTAAGGATGCTGATAAAGTATGCAAACTTCAGCTTTCCATTTATGGACTGAAGCAAGCATCTCGGAGTTGGAACCTTCGTTTTGATCAAGTGATCAAGAGCTTTGGATTTGTTCCAAATTGCTACGAAGCTTGTATCTACAAGAAAGTGAGTGGGAGCTCGGTGACGTTTCTGGTACTATATGTGGATGACATATTGATTATTCGAAATGACATTAACATGTATGATGTGAAGAGTTATTTGAACAATTGTTTTCAATGAAAGACCTAGGTGAAGCTTATATATTGGGCATCAAAATCTATAGAGATAGACAAAGGCGCTGATAGATTTAAGCAGTACATACCTAGACAAAGTTACGAAAGGTTCATAATGGACAAGGCAAAGAAAGGTTCATTGCCTATGTTGTCGGTAAGATATTGAGCAAGGCTCAATGTCCATTCTGATAAATGATAGGGAAGCTATGAGCAAAGTGCCTTATGCCTCGGCCATAGGTTCTATCATGTATGCCATGATGTGTACTAGACGGATGTGTCCGGTGCTCTTAGTTTGACGGCGATATCAAAGTGATCGAGTGGAACCTTTGGACAGCCGTGAAGAACATCCTAAAATACCTAAATAGAACTAAAGAAATGTTCTTAGTCTATGGGGGTGATGAACAGCTCATCGTAAAAGGTTACGTCGACGCTAGTTTTGACACCGACAAGGATGATTCTAAATCTCGCAGGATACGTGTATATTTTGAATGGAGGAGGCTGTGGAGAAGCTGCAAGTAAAGCGTGATCGCAGGATCTACGATGAAGCGGAATACATGGGCTGCAGAAGCGTCAAGTGAAGGAGTTTGGATCGAACTTCATCATCGAGCTTGGTGTCGTTCAAGTGCCTTGGACTGTTGCCTACCAAAACCCACCGTGACGGCGGCGAGCAACACGAAGCGCTGGAGGCTCCAGGAAACTGTTGGGCCTCGGTCCCTCGGGCAACGACCGCAAAACTCCGACACGCATCTTGGCTTGGTTCAGGCGTGCCACGACCTATACCTGGTCGGGAAGGTGATGGATTGCTTGATTGATTTCTGCATGGTAAACAAGTATCGTAAAATTCGAGCCATGACCGGCTCCCGGGTTTCCACGAATCGGCTCCTAGAGCCGATTATCCCATGGTTACGCATTAGATTTACTATAACATGGGGTTTTGCTTTATCATTACAAGTTAAATCGATCTCTGACGGTTTGGCGTTTCACCACGTAATCTGGAACGTCCTACACGTAATTGAGCACGGTAGATACAAAGATGCTAACTAACCCTAGAGGAGGCCTAACAACCGACATAAAGTCAATTAACGGAACAACTTCTCTAGAACTAGTAAACCACGTCCTTACGTACTACTGGATCGTTCAACCCGTTTGCAAGGCCTGACTACGTAGATATCAAACTAAACCTTGGAGAACAAGGCATAACCATAACAGATCGAATCAGCTAAATAAAGATCAAGCAAGATGCTACCCTTACACCCGGGAAAAGGTGCAAAGGTAGCGAGGTAACTAGAGGTAGCATAACTTAAACAATCATAGTGAAAAGTACCGATGCTAGTCTCAGCAAATCTATGATAATAGTATTACTCGCCATCAACAAGGCTTCAGTACGAGTAACACCAAATAACGCATAAGCAGATACTGCCTAGATCGCAAGATGCGATCTAGGCGACATATTACTACGAAAGAAACCCTAGAAACAAGGGGTGGCGATGCGCCGAGATTGTGTTTGTTGTGAACGTGATTGTCCTCCTTTTCTCGATAACCTTAGGTACATATTTATAGTCCGGAGACTTTCTATCTTTGGAATAACTCTACAACTCTATCTTTACCTAAACTGAAACGGAACCTACTACGATACAAAATACACGGGCAATTTAGCCCAAATCCACGCACAAGGCCGATTCAACAACACGTTGAATATACGTATATTCCAAGCCCATCTTGATCACGGCCCATCTCCTCCTTTGGCCAAAATATGGCGATAACACATGCCCCCCCTGGTTTTGGCAATAATAATTCCAAAACCACTCTGCTGATGTTTTTTTTTTACATCGGGTTACGCGTTGCAGAGTAGAATCGTCACGCCACCCCCTCATCATGATGCCCTGTCTTCTCAGCTCCTTCGCAGTGCATGATTTGACGATTTTGGCAGCACATTCTGGGAAACCGCTATGGCATTGAACCGCCTCTCCACTATTCCCCTTATTTAAATTATGCAGCGATTCGCAGTCCCCATCTTCCTCTAGTAGCCGAAAACCCTCTTCCTCCTTGAAAAACCCTCTTCCTCCGCCATGGCCTCTTCCTCCGCCGTTCCTCCCAGTCTTCCAACAGCATTAGCGGCCGGGAGCCAGCCTTGAGCACCCGCCCACGGCGGCTGATACTCTCGCCCACAATGGTGGGACGAGAGGATTGAGATTCGCCGTTTGGTCGGGAGGGCAGCGTCCTTGGCCCGGCGAGAGGGCCTGCGATTCCTCGTCGGCCGGAGGCGAAGAGCAGCGATGACGCCTGGTCACAGGCGGCGTCGAGTCCTCCGACGAGGAGGAGGAATCGGAGGAGGACACCTCCTCGGCAGTACCCGCCGGTGAAGCGCTTCCTCGCCGGGTCTGCGAGGACACGAAGACGACAGCGAGACGAGGAGGCCCCGGCAGCTTCTTGACCGGCGAAGCGCAGCCGGCGGCGAGGACAATGAACAAGGCAGCGGCTGACGGCATGGCGGCGACCTCGGCCTTTAGATTAGGAACCAGTAGTAGTAGTAGTAGTAGTAGTAGTAGTAGTAGTAGTAGTAGTAGTAAGCTCCCTTTTGTAATCAATCAGCCTTTTGTAAGCAATCAGCTTTTGAATGAATGAATGAAAATCTGTTTCTCGATGATTGCTCTCCCGACCCAATTTCGCCGATAGTCAAAATAGGTCGATGCTCGAGCCGATATAGCACGTATCGGCCTTCACCTAACGTCCATACTGATCAAACAAGTCAAATCTCAAAGAGCCGATGGCAACGATCGGCTTTCCCAAAAACTTTGACAAGGTCAAAACTTGGTCGCATACTTAGGCAAACTTAAGCGGCCATTTTCCGGTTTCAAGCGGTAACCTGCGACCTTCTTCAAAAAGGCGACCGGATCTCAATTGCCCACCGAGATTGAGCTCACAGCGACAAGACCCTCGATCCCCAACTGCATAGATCCATCTCCCGGCAAACTAGATGGCGGAATCGTCCAACACCAACCCAGAGGTCTCCGGTGCGAAGGTACGCCTACTTCCATGATATGAACACGATCGGAATTAATGGCGAACACGAATTAATGCCTTATTCCACCATTAAATTTTTAGGTTTCAGACATTCTACTGCCGCACCCTTCTCTCCCAAATTCTCTCTGCCTTGGCCCTCGTACAGAATCTAGTCCTGCCCATCTGATTTCTTGCGAAGCAAATAGAATCCCCTTCGCAAGCCAAGACCTAGATCTGAACTCTTGGGCCGACTGCTTGCGAGCCTGGCCTAATCCCCCTGAACATTGGGTCTCTTGGTTCAGTAGGGTAGCTAGAGCTTACCAATCCCAATGGGAAACCACGGGAATAGCCGATGCCTTGCATTTGTCATTGTCTCCTCTTGAGAAACACGAGAATATCCTCAAAACCATCGGCTACTTACAGTGCGACGCTCAATCGCTGCTTCTTGTTCGGTCATGGCCCCATGTCACCAACTCATTAGGCGTGGTGATGATTCTTGGTCTAGATGTTACATCACCCGCCCTGCTTTTAAAGCGACCAAGGTCCCTACAAGCTGTCTTCTAAAATTTGCACAAACTGGGGTGCCTACCTCCAACGCCACATGAAAACAAAGGGCCCTATCACAGAGAAAGAACACACAGCCTTTCTCAACTTCTGGCTGGAACATTTCATATTTTGTGGCCCTTCCCTTGCTCCAACCAAGAATTATCTTTCCTTAGCCTGAGGCGGCCAAGGGCACTCAACAGCCTCGGCAAACTGTTCCTTGGAGAGGTCTATAGATATCTCCGGTTGATGTCTGTCAAGTTGTTCTCGGCATAGCGATCAAAACAGTGGTCCTTGGTGGTTTATCCAGCTATGGGCTCAGCTGTATTTTCAAACCACATCCCAAAATTCCCCTTTTGGCGGTGCACCTTCCCAGATGTGAAAGGGAAGCGGATCCGATGCACCAGCTATGGCCAAGCTTTGTATAGACTGCTAGGCGATGGTGACCCTCGGGGCGTCTAAATGGTTCGATATTTTCTTTCAAGGACTGGACAATCCTATCTTCTTTCCTTATATGGAAGAATCTGAACATTTTGAAAACCCACTCTCCTTGGGCTAGACAATTTTGCGATGACACCAAAGACTTTCGGCTCTTTTCCTTCGTGATTCGCCCTTGTTTCCTTCCAGTTGGCATGAGTACATCCAACAGAATAATCAAGCCTGGGTATGAATTCTACCAGCCAGTCGTTGTGTCTCGGCAATTTGGCCTTGGACAAGTACCTCCCCATTTCTTTCTCCATCATCTTACAGAGAGCATAGCCGACCTGCCTGATCCTCTCACTAGCCAAAGGTGTTATTCCTTCTTTGATGCTCTGACCATCCCAATTCCCAACGACCTCACCTTTGCCTCATCAACCGATGGCTTTGAAGACTGGTGGTCGATGTGGAAGACTCACGCTTTGAAGCTCGGGACCGTTCTTTGAACACTCGATGCTGACTATGACATCCCCGTGGAACAGGTACCACTACTTGCAAATTTTCTTGATGCAGCTCACAAATGATCCTTCTACTAATCCACTCTTTCTCTTTGCAGCAACAAGATGGCCCTGAACCTACGCACAGTGATGGCTCCCCCTTCGAGTTCTTTCCGCCAGCTCCTGTGGTTCTTTTCTGCAAAAACTCGCCACCTCTGAAAAAGGTCATAATGCAGAAACAGCCGATAACACCACAATCGGCTTCCAAGAACCCAGCAACTCCTAAGTCAGCTGCCCCTCGAGTTCCGACTAAAACCAGAACGATGGTGAGGAAGGTAGCTGCCAGGAAGACCTTGAGGCGCCGGAGCCCTTCTCCAGACAGCTCGCATGTAAGCTGATTCAGGCCTTGGTCGATCCTTATCATTCTTCCATTCTTGCAGACATGCTCGCGCTTACTGGTTCTCCCCTTTTACAGGCTTCCGTCGAAGACTCCTCCAGTGAGGATACCCAGACCAACCGAGGAGAACTAGGCCCAACGGATTCTGAGAGGACCATCACACCGAACCAGCCAGATTCACCACCATCGGCTTCCAGGAAAAGGTCGGCTCCTGAACCTACTGCCCCCCGAGCACCAGTCGAGGCGGGGCAGCTGCGGGTCCCAAGAGAGCTCGCAAAGGACTACAAGCTTCTTCGTCGAGCCAGGAGGTTTCGAAAATCACCACCCTTCATGCTCTTACTACTTGTTTCCTTTTGTCTGCCGATTTATCATTATTTACATCGGCTAAACACCTTTCATGCAGACGGTAGCGTTTCGGTGGGAAAGGCTGGCGATGCGATGCGGATCTAGCAATCCCGAAGGTGCAGATGAAACGGCTACCACTTTGGCCAAGCCCCAGCGACCACACAAACCGATCGTCTCCTCGCCGGCTATCCCTCGATCTTAGGAGAATACGTTAGGTTCTTCGGCTCATCCTTACGTTTGGGCCATCTTGGCGCTTTTGGGCTGCGAGTTGTGATATTTCAGGTTTCTTGACGTTCACGAATCCATCGAACCAACTCCCTCATTGCTGATGATGATGAACCACGGGCGGCTGTTCCACCTCAATTCCAGCGTCTTAAATCCTCTTTGTCCTCCCGATCGAAGAGTTGATCGAGGGTTACGAGGAGGTGAAGAGCGTTACGGCTGAAATAAAGACCAACTCGGAGCACTGCGGTGAAGCTTTGGCGTTGTAACCTGTCTTTCTACGGGCCAAGGGTGAAGTTAGCTCGTGAGAGGATCGATCTGCGCGCCCAACTCCCACCGAAAGCCAATATCGCGAGCGATGCTGACTCAACGAGAAAAAGGCGTCTCTGGATGCCAGCGACACCTCTGTCGATGCCCGAGCTCGCATCCTTGAAAAGGAGTTGGAAGATCTTGAAGAGAAGGTCAGGCGACTAAACGGCTCATTCACGACAAGGAAGGATCCGCCCGCTCTTAAGAGAAGCGAAAGCCTCAAAGCTCAAATGAAGACCGATCTGGCGAAATCGTGCCTGAACAAGGAGCTAGTGACGGGCAAAGACGAAGATGACGAAGCCGAGATCGCCGAGGTGGATCGTGTCCGTGCTGACGCCCTCCACGCATTCGAGGCATTTCTTCAGTAGCTTGTTTCGGTACACTGGCATCTGCTTGTAATAGTTTGAACCTCTAGAGTCGATGACTGTGCATCGGCTATATATTTTGTTTTTTATTCGGCCGATTTCATGTATCGGCCCCCACATTTCACTGTCTATCGTCTCACGTGCTTTTTACTTGGCCGATTTCATGTATCGGCCCCCATATTCTACTGTCCATCATCCCACATGCTTGGGAAATATTTCTTGAGATGCTGACCATTGACCGCCACTGGGAATTTTACACCGTCCAGCTCCTCAAGCATGTATGCGTTTCCTCTTAAAACTTGATCGACCCTGTACGGCCCGTGCCAATTTGGAGACCATTTACCATATGTTGCATCCTTAGTCCCTAATGGCAACACAGCTTCCCATACCAGATCACCAACGCGGAACTCCTTTGGCCTCACTTTCTTGTTATATGCACGAGCTACCTTGGCCTTGTTCTCTTTGATTTTCTCAAGCGACCACAGCCTGAGCTCAGTTAAATCCTCAACACTGTCACTCATCAGGGTTGCATATTCTTCAGTTGTCAGATTGTCCTGAAAAGTGACACGTCTCGATCCAGCCGTAATTTCCCAGGACAATACGGCCTCTTGTCCATAGATTAGATGGTATGGCGATGTTTTTATCGCTCCATGGCATGACATGCGATAAGCCCATAACGCCTCTGACAAAACCTCGTGCCAACGCCTAGGGTGCTCATCGACTTTTCTCTTGATCAGCTTGATGAGGCTCTGGTTGGGCGCAAACTTGCCCATTTGCACGAGCATAGTATGGAGATGATCTAATCGCTTAATCCCGTGTCTTCCAGAACTTTCTAAACTCGTGAAATGAAGACCGAACCTCCATCGGTCGTGATAGTTTGGGGAATCCCGAATCTATGGATGACGTGTTCTTTCACAAAATTGATAACATCCTTTGAGTTCACTGACTTCATCGGGACAGCTTCCACCCATTTAGTGAAATAATCTGTAATGGCCAGAATCCACATGTGGCCTTTGCTTGATGGAGGATTGATCTTGCCGATCATATCCATGCCCCAACCTCGGAATGGCCAAGGCTTGATGATGGGGTTCATTGCTGACGCGGGTACCATCTGAATTTTCCCGAATTTCTGACATGCTTGACACCCTTTGTAGTACTTGAAGCAGTCCTCAAGCATGGTGGGCCAATAAAACCCTGATCGCTGATCAACCATTTCATCTTGTGAGCGATTGGTGAGTTCCACAGGCCTTCGTGTACCTCATGTAGCCGATTGGCCTCATGTCCCCGGACATTTGAGCAATAACCCTTCGAGTCTGTAAAACATGTCATCCCCAATAAGCACATACTTCATGGCCTTGTACCTTATCCGTTTAGGTGCCCCAGGCGAATCCTTCAAGTAATTGAAGATATCGGCTCTCGATCGTCTGCTTCCGAGGCGTACGAACATCGGCTCCCTCTGCTTCCACACCTTCGAGGCCATTTGTGCAAGATCATTCGCCTCGATATTCTGATCGCGGGATCCAAGTGAAGTTTATGTCTGGGAGCTGTGCCATCGACTCACAGCGAAGCAGCCATAATGGGAAGAGGACTCGCTCTCACACTTGTATTCCTCCGTGAGTTGGGAAATCACCAACTTGGTCTCCAAAAATTTCCTTTGCTTACGCTTCCCGATGAGCAACTCCATTCCCTTGCGTATCGCCTCATACTCAGCGACGTTGTTGGTGCGAGGGGTAGATAACCTGATGGAGAAGGAAAATGTTGCCCCCCGGGGCGACACGAGTAAAATGCCGATGCTGCAACCATCGTCACAAGCCGATCCATCGAAAAACATAGCCGCTCTTATAGACGGTCTTTGCTATATTAGTGTTGATCCTCTCGGCGATAAGGTCGGCCAATGCGACCTTTAACGCTTTCGCGGGTTGATACGGATGTCAAATTCGATAACGCAAACATCCATTTGCCGAGTCGGCCTTTCAACATAAGCCGAAGCGGCATGTGCTTTATGACGTCGATTTGCATATAATGACAATCTCCGCGATAGCAAGATGTGGCGGCTTAGTGCGGTGAAAAGCAGGCGAGCACAACTTGTCGATCTCGGGATACCTTGTTTACGTATCCGGCATCCTTACCGATGTAAATACAACTCTCTCAGCCCATCATAAACTTGCACCACCAGCGAGGCGATGGGCGTGTCGACTCTTGGCGGTAAATGTAGAATGTGCATGCGTTTGGGCGGAACCAACCTTGGCGGCTTGTCGGATATTCTTTGATCTCGTCGAAGGCTTGTTGCTCGCCCCAGTGAATTCCTCGTCAGTTTTAATTTTCACCAGTCCCATGAACGACTCTATTCTTCCTGACAGATTGGAGATGAATCTTCTGACGAAGTTGATCTTGCCGATGAGAGACTGCAGTTCTTTCTTCGTGGTAGGTGGCTTCATTGTTCGTACTGCCTCCTGACTTTTTAGGCCGATCTCAATTCCGCGTTCATGGACCAAGAAACCCAAGAACTGACCGGCCGTCACCCCGAAGGCGCACTTCTTTGGATTCATCCGTAGCCCGAATTTTCTTGTTCGGTTCAGGACGCGTTGCAGATCGTCCAAGTGTCCTTGCACCGAAGCAGACTTGACCACCACGTCATCGATGTAAATTTCCACCAGCTTGCCGATCAGATCATGGAAAATGTAATTCATGGCTCTCTGGTACGTGGCGCCGGCATTCTTCAGTCCAAATGTCATGACTACATATTCAAACAACCCCACCGAACCTGGGACTCTGAACGCAGTCTTGTGTATGTCTTCTGGAGCCATAAAAATTTGGTTGTAACCGGCATTGCCATCCATGAAGCTCAAGATCTTATGACCAGCCGCTGCGTTGATTAACGTTTACGCACCTGGCATCGGATACTCATCCTTTGAGTAGCTCTGTTGAGATCCCGAAAATCTATGGCAACACGCCCGGTATCATCTTTTTCTCTACAGTGCGATACAAGAAATCCATTCAAAGCATACCGCATGGCCCGATTAACTTGGTCATCAACATTTTCTCGACCTCTTTCTTGACTTCTTCCAAGATTTCGCCTTCATCCGTCGTGCTCGTTCTTTGGAACGGCGAAATCCTTTTTAAGCGGAGCCGATGCTCAATGATACTCTGTCTAGACCAGGCATCTCTGTATAGTCCCAGTAAGCGATGCGGATATTTTTCAGCAGAGCTATCATCGGACCCCGCAGACTTGGATCCAACTTCTTTGATAAATGTTGGTCGTGGCTTATCCCCGGACCGATGTCGATCTCCTCTAGTTCATCTGGATGTAAACCCATACCCTAGCTTTCCGTCACTGTTAAATCGATGCTAAACACGGGCAAACAGTTGGTGAGGAAAATAAAAATAATTTGGGCGATTGCCCCCTTTGCCTGATTGCATTAGTCAATGATGGTTTACACCTTATGTGTGCTTTACATTGGCAGGGAATCTCCCTACGCATCGCATGATCCGCTTGTCGTAAGATTACTTTTTTTTTTTGTGGCGATCGCGGATCGGCCATACCACGATGATCGTGGACTTTGCTACTGTCGGGCGGTGGATAAGACTAGCCTCACCCGTTTTTGTAGCTTCAATGCGCTCACGGCCGTCTAGGCTGATTCGAGATCGGCTCTTGGTCTTCGCTTCCGCGTTCATGCCAGCTATGGAGATCTCAATAGAATCATCTGCATGAATGACCTCCACCTCATCTCCATCCCATTGTATTGAACCTTTGGTGCATCGTGGATGGGATGCGGCGATTAAGCGTGAATCCAATCTCTCCACAGCAAGGCAGCGTAGGTGCTTTTGCTGTCCACGACGAAGAATGAGCGTAGGGATGGTTTTTCGCCTACGGTCGGATCCACGTTCGATCATGCGTTTCTAAAGTCCGACCGTTGAAGTCGCTTAACGTGGCGTTGGTTTTGATCGGATCTGCGTGGGCGTCCCAAGCGCCGTAGCATGGAGTATGGCATTATATTGTTGTCGCTCGGTGTCCACCAACATCTTGTGACAGTGCCCATTGATGTAACCTCGTGAGGTGCAGGCTTTCGGATGTTTGTAGCCCTTCTCGCGTGGCTTCTCAAAGATAACGCCGTGGGCGCGATCAAGCTGTGCCTTTGGTAGCTCGCGAGGTTCTTGGTGCGCAGAATTACGGTAAGTATGAACACCATGTTTGTGCCGGCCGATGTCTTTGCATCGGCTTTTAACGGTTTGAGGCGCCACTCTTTCCTTTTAGGCGATCTTCCGTTTCCAAGGTGCCAATTTTAACGGCTAGATCAGGTCGTGCTTTCTTTAGAGCATGAAGATCTGCGCTTCCTCCAAATTCTGCCGCTGCACTCTACGCTTTTGGGTATGTCTGAGTCCGTCGGGACACCACCTTGGACGGTGATATCTGTCCTCTTCTTCATCCCTTGGCTCCTCGAGATCTTTTGCTCGAGCGGACTCTCTGTATCGGCTCTGAGGTGGGAGAGGCCCCAGACGCTTGAACACTGAAACTGGCCCCGTGTTCTCCTTCTGCTGTCCACATTCTGGGCAGTTATCGATAGTAGGCAATCGGCTCATTCCCATGTCCCAGCAATACTTGAAGAAAGGGCAATCCCAATGCTTGCCGACGCCTTCCTTTTCTTTTGACGTTCCCCTAGAGAGGTGCTCATATACTTCATCGTCTCTCTCGTGCCGGCGACGTCGATCATACTGACGCTCATACTTATTCAGGAGATGTGTGGAGTGTGGCTTCTGATATCGCACGCTTCCGACTTGCTTTCGATTAAGTACCTTTGTCATCGTCATTTGGGCGGTCGTTTGGACCAGCCTCCTCTCTTTCTTTGCCCGAGCGACCGCCTTGCTCCTTGTATGTGCCATGGTGGTACCCAGATCCTGCCATGTTAACATCGAGCGAGAACTCCGGTGACGCCTCTGGAGTGGGCATGTTCTACCATGTTGACGCCGGAAATGGGTTTGTGTCTACTTTCATGGCGAACTGCCCGGGATCAAACGGCCTTGCTCTATTGCTGTTTGGATCTGGCGTAGCTCTTTGCGATCATTGGTGGTGTGGGTGAGCAGTGATGCCACTTGCGGTATGGTCTCCGTTCATCTCTGAGCGTAGGGATTTTGTGGCCTTGGGCAACTTGGTGCTTTTCTTTCAGTGATAAATCAAATATCTGCTCAGCTTTGCTCACATCAGTCGAACCCTTTTGCAGGCCCTTTGCTTCACCCATTTGCGGGACGAAGTGCCCCGAGCCCATTCAGCCACGGCCACCTCCTGGTCTTGTGTAGGATCATCTTCTTACATTGACCAGCCTATCGGACGTTTGAACTTGTCTTGGTACAACTCGGTGGTATTTGTTCATACATCGTCGATTTACGGGCCATGTCGCCAATGAGTTGTACTCTACTTGAAAGCAGATCCTTGATGGGTGCTGAGAGCCCAACACCGCCAGCTCGACTACTTCTTTTTCGATTAAGCGGTGAGTAACATCGGTTCTTGGATCTGAAGCCTTGGATGTACTCGGCTCTGATTTCTCCCGCTTTTGCCTTTGTGCAGTGCGCAATGCCAGCCTCGGTAGCCTACGAATGATCTTGAATGTGAACTGCTCTTCCGATTGCTTCGGTCTAAATCGAATCGGTGGCGGCGGTGTACCACCAAAAGCTGGTCTGTCGAGATTGCGCAAAGAACCTTACGCGATCCGATCTGAAATCATGCCTATTGTGCGGTATCGGCTCACGTGCTCGATCGAGATCGACCTTGCCGACCCGCTAAACCTTGAGAACTCGGGAGCCGATACTTGGGTGGCGGAATCAGATCAAACTTCGTTGATGCGGCTTTGAATAGCCGATTGTCCTTCTCTTGACCGAAGCGAACTAGTCTCTCAAGATGGTGGATTTGCTCCTTGTTTGAGCTGCGAGGCTAGATTCTCATGACTCGTTCGGTGGCATACTTGGCTATGCGCTTTGTTTATCGGCGTCCATCCCAAACATCGCTGTTGTTCGAAACACTGCTCTGAAGGCCCGCCAGAACTCCACCTTGAAATTCCTGCGGTTGCAATCTGGTTGGTGCGTGTCAGGTTATTGCATTCCGGTACGTAGTTGCATACATATCCATGTGGGATTTCCTTAGGTGGCTCAAACAGGAACTGGCAATCGCCTGGGTCGCCTCCAATCTTGTAGACGACGTCGCTGCCTGGCGGCTACGGGCTACAAGTGTGAATGGCGGTATGTGGCACAGTGCAGGCGGTCTTTCTCCTGGTGAGTCCCTAAAGTAGGCCCCGACGGAATGCGATGTTTCATGATCTCTTGAACTACAGCGCTGCGATCCGCTCGAAAGCGTTCACGGACTCTCGAGAATGGCGGTGAAGAGAATGAGCCACCATGTAGTTGACTTCTGTCGCGAGCTGCAGTGCGCTCCTCGAAGAGCAGACAGATCCACCTCATCAAGAGCACCTTGGTGAGAATCCTTTCCACGATGCCATGCTTACGGGTCCTCTCGAAAGAGCCGATGAGATCGGCCGAAGAGCTTTGATGTCATCATACTTCGCCTTGTGCTCCTCGGGCAGCTCGTTATGCGTGGTAGTGCATCCCCCATCTCAGCGTCGGATGTTGATGCAGATCTTGTTGAAGGTCCCACCGTGCGAGAATGTGTTGCTGCCAAAACCCACCGAGCAGCGGCGAGCAACACGAAGAGCGGAGGCTCCAGGCTGCTGGTGGGCCTGGTCCCTCGGGCGGCCCGCAAAACTCCGGCACACGTCTGGCTTGGTTCAGGCGTGCCACGACCTATACCTGGTCGGGAAGGTGATGGATTGCTTGATTGATTTCTGCATGGTAAACAAGTATCGTAAAATTCGAGCGTGACCGGCTCCTGGGTTTCCACGTGAATCGGCTCCTAGAGCCGATTATCCCATGGTTACGCATTAGATTTACTATAACATGGGGTTTTGCTTTATCATTACAAGTTAAATCGATCTCTGACGGTTTGACGTTTTCACCACGTAGCTGGGCGTCCTACACGTAATTGAGCACGGTAGATACAAAGATGCTAGAAAACTAACCCTAGAGGAGGCCTAACAACCGGCGTAAAGTCAATTACCGGAACAACTTCTCTAGAACTAGTAAACCACGTCCTTCATTACTCTGGATCGTTCAACCCGTTTGCAAGGCCTGACTACGTAGATATCAAACTAAACCTTGGAGAACAAGGCATAACCATAACAGATCGAATCAGCTAAATAAAGATCAAGCAAGATGCTACCCTTACACCCGGGAAAAGGTGCAAAGGTAGCGAGGTAACTAGAGGTAGCATAACTTAAACAATCATAGTGAAAAGTACCGATGCTAGTCTCAGCAAATCTATGATAATAGTATTACTCGCCATCAACAAGGCTTCAGTACGAGTAACACCAAATAACGCATAAGCAGATACTGCCTAGATCGCAAGCATGACACTTACCCGAAAGAAACCCTAGAAACAAGGGGTGGCGATGCGCCGAGATTGTGTTTGTTGTGAACGTGATTGTCCTCCTTTTCTCGATAACCTTAGGTACATATTTATAGTCCGGAGACTTTCTATCTTTGGAATAACTCTACAACTCTATCTTTACCTAAACTGAAACGGAACCTACTACGATACAAAATACACGGGCAATTTAGCCCAAATCCACGCACAAGGCCGATTCAACAACACGTTGAATATACGTATCTTCCAAGCCCATCTTGATCACGGCCCATCTCCTCCTTTGGCCAAAATATGGCGATAACAGGACCCACTGGAGATATTGTGTGACAACACTGGCGCCATAGCACTCGCTAAGGAACCAAGATATCATCCAAAGACCAAGCATATCAACCGCAAGTTTCATATAATCCGAGATTATATAGCAGATGGAGATCTGAAGATTAGCAAAGTACATACAGATCTGAATGTCGCAGATCCATTGACTAAACCTCTTCCACGTGTAAAACATGATCAGCACCTCAGTGCCATGGGTGTGATATTGTTGCCAAATATAAACTAGATTATTGACTCTACTGCAAGTGGGAGACTGTTGGAATTATGCCCTAGAGGCAATAATAAAGATGTTATTATTATAATTCTTGTTCATGATAATGTTTATATTCCATGCTAGAATTGTATTAAGCGGAAACTTTAATACTTGTGTGGTTTGTAAACAACACCGTGTCCCTAGTACACCTCTATGGACTAGCTCATTGATTAATGATGGTTAAGGTTTCCTAACCATGGACATGAGTTGTCAATTAATAATGAGATCATATCATTGGGAGAATGATATGGTGGACAGACCCAAACTAAGCGAAGCAATTAGATCGTGTCATCGTGTTCATCTTTGCGAAGCTTTTCTTATGTCAAATTAGACCATGAGATAATACAACTCCCTGGTATCGGAAGAAAGCTTTGAGGTCATCAAACGTCATCCTATGAGAGGGTGGTCATAAAGGTGTCTCTCAGGTGATCGGAAAGTATCTGTTGGGTTGTATGTATCGAGATGGGATTTGTCCCTCCCAAGTCGGAGAGATATACTTCGGGCCCACTCGGTAATCGATATCAACATCGCTTGCAAGCATGTGGTTAAGGAGTTAATCACAAAGTGATATCGGATTATGGAACGAGTAAAGTACTTGCTGTGAACGAGATTGAACTAGGTATGACGGTACCGACGATCAAATCTCGGGCAAGTAAAATATCGCGAGACGAAGGGAATATAAATATGGGATTGATTGAATCCTAGCATCGTGGTTCATCCGATATGATCATCGATGAATGTGTGGGAGTCAATATGGGTTTCGACCCTCATTGATTATTGATAGAAGATCATGTATGCATATTCTCGAACCCGCAGGTCACATAATAATGTCTCGACGCTAGGATAGATTGGATAATTGGTTTATGAGTTTTTGTTCGGAGTCTCGGATGGGATCCGGGACATAATGAGAGGTTCCGGAGTGGTCCGGAGAATAAGATTCATATAAGGCAGTGCAGTTTTTGGAGTTCGGAATTGTTCCGGGTTAATCGGTATTGTACCTGAAGCTTCTAGAACCTTCCGGAAGGGGACCAACGTGGCCCCACCTTCCGGGAGGGGGCATGGTCCTATGAGGGAGTGCCCTGGACGCATTGGTCTAGGGGCACAAGGCCCCATAGGGCCCAGCCGGCCAAAGAGGGTTTAAACCCTAGATAGAGCTTCTAGAAGGGGGGGTTTCCTTGCCTCCACTCCTCCTCCTTTGGGGCCACCGGTTTGGGCTTGGGGGAGGGGCTAGGGCTGCGCCCCACCCCCCACACCTTCCCCTCCAACCCTAGCCGCCCTGCTGCCCTTCCTCTCTCCCTCCCGACTGTTTGTAGGCGAAGCCCTGCTGCAGAAATTCTCCACCATATACACCACGCCGTCGTATTGTAGATCCAATCTGTCTCTCCACCATACTTACTGGACCGAGGAAGGAGGAGACGTCGAGGTGTTGCACGTGTGCATCTCACGGAGTCACCGCCACTTGTGGTGCTAGATCGGATTGGATCGGATCGCGAGGAGGAGAAGCGAGTACGACTACATCACCCACGTTCGATTTACGAGCGTTCATTGTCTTGAATCTTCAAGGGTATGAAGATCTAATCCAATATCTCTCATTGTTTGCATCTCCTAGATTAGATCTTGGCTTTCCCTCTGTTCGCATCCGTAGAAAATTTTGATTTACTATGCCGCGAAACCCTTCAATAAGTACTTCAAGCTCGATGGCTATCACAAGGAAAGTAAGCTCGGATATAGAGATAACCGAGGCACGCGGAGACGAAGATGTATTCCCGTGTTCACCACCTTTGGGAAGGGGGCTACGTCACGTTGGAGAGGTGTGAGGTTCCAAGAAGGATTCCTCACGCGCCACAAAGGCTCACCTTCTTCTCCGAGTCTATCCCACGAAGGAATAGGCCCTTTCCTTATGGCTAGCTTTTCCTCCACTCCGGAGATGGCAGGCTCCACAACCACTTCACAAGCTCCACGAAGGAGAATCCCGGGTCTCTTCACAATCTTCCACGAAGAGAACACCGCGACACCAACCGCCAAGCCAACTAGGAGGTCACCCTCCAAGAGTAACAAGCTCACGGTCTCTCACTCGAACAAATCGTAATGGAGAGCTCAACACTTATGCAAGAATGCAAAGCAAGACCACCAAGGGTGCTCAAATCCTTCACTCTCAAATCCCCCCAAAGCAACAAGTGCTAGGAGGAATTAGAGAGGAAGAACAATGGTGAAGTCAACCAATGACTCCAAGATCTAGATCCAATGGGTTCCCTCACTTAGAGGAGGAATTGATTGGTGGATTGTAGATCTAGATCTCCTCTTCCAAAGCCCTCAAAAGATGCAAGAATCATAGGAGGAAGGGAGGAAGCAAGCTCAAGAGGTTCAACAATGGAGGTCAATTTCGTGGTCAAGAACACCCTAAAACGTTGGGAGAAGAACCCCCTTTTATAGTGGAAAGCAAATATGGCCGTTGGGAGAAAACTGTGCGAATCCGGTTGAAAGTTCGGTTGGACCGGCTCCAGAACCGGGTGGTTCGGTTCTGGACCGAAAACGGATCTCAACGGGATAAGGGTCGATGCAGTCTCGGATAGACTCGGTATAGAAAAACCAAAAATCTTGGTCGAATCTCGGTTGAAACCCGGTTGAATCTCGGTTTTCGGTCTTTGACCGCCTTGATCTGGAGCGGTTGAACCGGATCCACAACCGGGATGAAACTGACTTCACGGAAAACGCAATAACTTTTGCATCCGGACTCCGATTTCGATGATATTGGGCTTGTTTTGACGAGGACAACAAGCTTTACAAGATTGTGCAGAGAAACATCATAGCCCAACAAAGGAGGATAGAACCAAATGAATAAAGGTAAGAAGCCTCCCTAAATAAGAACCGATAAAACCTTCAAACTCGAAAACGCCATAGAAGATGCATACGAATTCCGTTTTCGATGAACTTGGGCTTGTTGAAGAGCTAGCAACAAGCTCAAGAACCTCACATGGAGAAACACCAAGAATCAACAAAATAGGAAGATGCAAAGTATGCAAAGGATTGAGCTCCCTATGATGATGTTATCAAGTTACACAACCGAAAGCCCCTCTTGATAGTGCGGCTATCTATCCTATAACCCGGTCTGCCAACAACCACCCTGAGACCGGTAAAAGGAAAACCTAGCAAGGCCATACCTTTGCCTTGCGCATCCTGCTTGATCTTGATGACAACGCTTCAAGCTCCACCCAAGCCAGAATGCAACACTTGATCATTGTTGCTTCGTTAAGACTCCTAATTTGCTCCCCATACACCACTATGGGATAGCTTCATTAATACATGTATTCACATGTCCATTATCACCAATATGGACGGCAAGTTTCAAGCAAATGATCTTCTCGAGATGCTTATCTTGAACTTGCCCTTCTCAACCTTGATGACGATCACCACTTGATGTCATCCTCTCATGGGCTATATAATATCTTCATTTTTGAAGCATGCCCATGGAAAGATACATGTCCCATATAGAAAACGCAAAGGCAGATATATAATGGGTTAGTTCATGATGCATAATTGACAAGGCTTACCATACCACAAGACCATGTGGTACATTCTTTATGCTTCATGTGTTGACCAACTTGAAATCACTCTTCACTCTTTGTATTGGTCAACCAAGTATCTTCTCGCGCTCCATCTTAATATCTTGAGGTACATAAGGAACTCTTAATTTGATTACATGCTCTAAATCTTAGTCAACCATAGCTCAACTAATGAGGCTATCATGACACCGACTTAGAGCCATATCTTGAATTCTTCTATTGAGATCACACTCTCAAGATCTTGATCATATCATATTATTCTCTTAATCTCGATGATTTTGATGCCAATACTCAAGGTATATCTTTATCTTCATGGCATCCTGTGGCATCCCGCAAAAACACT
Source organism: Avena longiglumis (assembly GCA_030063025.1). Taxonomy (NCBI): domain Eukaryota; kingdom Viridiplantae; phylum Streptophyta; class Magnoliopsida; order Poales; family Poaceae; genus Avena; species Avena longiglumis. The sequence goes on from CP125975.1 coordinate 402,670,300, forward strand.
ACTAGAAAATCGCGTTGTTTTTGTGCATTGCATCGTCATGACAGCATGCTCATGTCATCATGCCACATTGCATTTGAGCATCGTCATCGTCATCGTCTTGCATCTGTTCGCATAAAACTATTTTCGGGAAAACCCAAATTATTTTCTAAAACGCCCCGTCTTTTATTCAGACACCCAAACCGGGTCTCCGGATTATTTTGTTTTGTTGCTATCGGTTTGCAAACGGTCCAATTAAAGTAAATAAAATATTAAGCTATTTTTAGTGGGGCAGTCGAACGGGCCGAATGACCCGAACGACCACCCCAGAAAAATAAATCGGTCCATCCCTTAATCCTTTTCTACCTAGTCCTATTCTACCCACCCCTCTGGCCACCTCACCCGGACCAATCCGTGACCGCCACCTCACCCTCACCCTCTCCTCTACCCAATCCCAGCTTGCCACGTGGCCTCCCTCTCTCTCCCACCACACAACAGTACACACCCTCCCCTGGCCACACAGGCCACACAGGCACGCCACACGCACTCAACGCGCCCGACCAGGCCCCCTCGGGATCCCCCACCCCTGGCCCCGCTCCCGTGTGCCCCTGGCCCACCACGCAGCGTCGTCCCCAACCTCCCTTCCCACAGCCGCTCTTCCGTCCTTGCAAGCAACCTCTGCTCCTCCGGCCACCTCGCGCCTCCACCTCCTCCCGCCCCACCGCAAGATCCGTGCCAGCCCGCAGCTCCTCCTCCCGCCCTTGCGACCTCTCCCTCAACCGCTCCGTGGCCCTGTGGCCTCGCCCGGCGCCCGTGCCTCCTCGCCGAACCAGCGCGTGCCCTCATGAGCCGCCTCGCGCCTTCTCGCGCGACCCGCCCGCTGCGCCCTCGCCTCGCCTTCCCCTCCACAAGCCTCGCCGCCCTGCTCCGAGCCGCCGCTCGCCACGCGCGCCCGCCTCTCCGTGGCTTCGCCTCTCCAGCTCCCTCGGCGCCTCAAGGCTCGCCCGCGGATCCTCGCCGCCCGCCTCGTCGTTCTCGGTGCGCGCTAGACGCCATCGCCCGGGCCTCTCTGCCGGGCTCCGTCCGTCCTCGAGCCGGACGCCACCCAGCGTCTCCGTCGCCTGCCAAGCCCTCTGCCACATCGCTCGCCCCGCCCACTAAGACCAGCAGCTGCCACGCCGCCCTTCCACCTCGCGCACGCCGATGCCCTACACCATGACCGTCGTGCGCCGTGTCGCCTTCCCGCGCCTCCTCGGCCTCCTTCCGTGCGGGCGAAACCAAGTATGGGTTACCCGAGGCTAAATCGAAGACGTCGTTTCCAACAACGTGAAGCTACTGTGGTGATGCTGATTCGGTTCGGGATTCTCCATGCGACAAGTCTGACGAGTTGGACAAGAAACTCGTGCTGAGGCCAAATCCCATCGACAAGACCAGCTTGATGCTGAAGAACGTGCATGGTGTCCTAGAAGACCCCGACATCAGACCGCAAGACGGTTGGAACCGAAGATGCCGGATCGACAAGCTCTCCTTCCTAGAACACCAAGTTCTCCTTCACGGAAAGACCGGAGTCCCCAATCCCGGGGAACCGAGGACCGAACCAGGCGTCGAGACCCTGCTTCCGAAGACCGAACCCCAATTGAACCTCAAGATCGACATCAGCAAACCAAGAGGAACCCCAAGATCTACCGACGCCGAGAACCCGGACGCCAAGATCACCATCACGGAACGACATGATCTTCTCCTCGCAACGGCAAGATCGACCCCGTGGGACCCGACAAGATCGGCACGACGACAAGAACGACACCGTCCAGGGTTAAACCGATGCGCCCCGACGCCACGCCAAGTTCATCTACCCGAACGCCAAGAACTACTTCCGACCGCCGAGAACGTTTCCGTCGAACCCCGAACCCCAGATCCGGACCCTCAGACCGACCCCGAACCCCGGAACCCCAAGTTCGTCGAGACCCCTAATGTGTGAACCCCTTCCCGAAACCCTATTTTATAATATAACACAACTTGTTGCATATAAACTTGCCATGCATGCATCCATGTCATGTGGTTTGGGGGCCTTATGCCGATTCACCTAATAATTAAATATGGGGCCCATATGCGGACAAATCTAGTCTTATATTGGCCTCATTTAAATTTGTGCATCGAACCGTTGTCATATCTTGCCTTGTTAAAACAACATTTAATTGCGGGGTATCTAAACAACTTGAACCTATTAATTAATTGTCGGGACCCCGGTTCCGCTTAATATGACCTAATTGCATCGCACCTTGCCATGTCATGCATCACACATGCATCATGCCGATCTTCTGTCGTTGTATTAAATATTGCATACGGTGTTATTCTAGCGTTTTGCTTCTTCGCGGATAAGGCCGTTGAGTTGATGTGAGCTTCGCCCCGATCTTCGGTTGAACCTTCGACAATGTTTTCAGGCGAGCATCTCCCCCTTTCTACCTATCTTACTTTTATAGTATTTATTTCCCTCCTGCTGATCTATTGCTATTTGTGTTGCGATGCTCTAGTTTTCGTACCCGTGAAATCCCTTGCAGCCCTATACTGCCTTGGACACATCCTATTACCTGTGGTTTGGTAGCTAGTTGGACTGCGTCGTGATCGCTCAAGTGTTGCGTGTCGTCGATTGCCACAGCTTGTTGATGTATTGCCGCATGTTGTTGTTGGAGACGATCATAGCTTTACTTACTGTTCACTTTCATTCTGTTTAACAACTAAAATTAAAGTAAGCGAGGCATCGGTGGGTGATAGAAAATATTTGGTTTCGACGCCCACTTGTGTCCGTAGGACCCCGAGTACTTGATACTGTTCCTTGATTTATCGCGCTATCCACATCCGGAGGTATATGGGACCCCAGGCGAGCTTGATTCAGTCTTATTTCTTGGGGCCACAAACTAGTTTGAGGTTTTATTTACTATCATGTACTTATGCCATGCTACTTATGTATTTAAATTGTGCGACGAGATAGCACCTTTGCTGTTTAGGTAAGCGGAGTGATTACGCTGTATCGACACCCGAGTTTGGGTTCCCGATCGCTTCAGCCATTGTCGCAAACCTTGAGTCCGTCTCGGAGCTTGCTTACTTGCCGTTGGGTGTACTCAAGGGTGGCCCCTGAAATATTTCTGAATCTGTGATTGTTCGGTCGTGAAGGCCTCGTTGGGTTTTGTTTTGGTTTTTCGAGGTTGATCGGCGTGTTGCTATTGGTGCACCCGGTAAAACTTTCTGAAAGCGTGTCGCGGATATGGACGACTTGGAGCCGATATCTAGACAAGCATAACTAAAGTTTATTGTTCTAAATTTGACTTAATAATGACTAGTAATCAGCTTCACTATAATGGAATGGCTAAATAATCGCCCACAATTGCTTGTTTGGATTGTCGCTTGCGACCATTGTACCGACTAGTAAGTATTGCAACTTCTAGCGGAATGGCTGAATAAAAGTACCAACAAGCTGCTGGGTTTTGAGGTTATCTCATGCTAATTGTCGACTAGTAAGTGTTGCCACTATAACGGAATGGTTAACTAAAAGTGCCCACTGCTTACTTTATCGGCGATTATCTAAACTGACTAGTAAAGTGCCGCAACTATAAGCGAATAAGTAAAGCGCCAACGTGTGAGTTCCTCGGTTGACTTCCTCGTTTGGTCTCGAGGAACATCCAGACGGGTTTGTTTGATAGTAGCATCAGTTGGTTTCGAATAGGTCTTTCTTACCCTCTCGATAACCTCGGTTGTATCGAGTCTCTATAGGTTGTCTAGTGCATCTTTGCTGCCGCTTGATCCACCATACCTATGTAGGCGAGGACCGCGAATTCTAGCCTCGCCGTGTCTTGGCCTCGATCTTGGCTCCTCTTTTTCCTTTGCCCTTTGTCGGCACCTTTTTGTTTAAGCGGTTACGAGATCGGCCGTTAGCGGGGTTACCCTTCGGCTTGGCACAGGCGGGTTATGGACGCCATTGGTTATTCTTCAAGGCTCTTAGCCCCATTTGCATCTTGTCCGTAGTCGGACGCTATATCGTTCTCAAGGTGATGCGGATCTTTGTATATTATATCTGTATTCTTGACTCTTTGAGTCATTTGTTATATATATATATATATACGTTCGTGGGTCCCATCGAGGACTGTTGTGTAATGTTATTACTTCGTTTTCCACCCGCGAAAGTGCTGGTGGGCACCTTTGAATCGTTTCTATGCGGGTTTGGCGGGTTCGCTAAAACTTGCATAGGGTCGTCTGAGGGTGTTCTGAGTGGTATCGAGCACGGTGATTGCGATACCCCACAAGTCCAGCCTGTAGGATAACCTAGCTAACGGCCGAAGTAGAGTGTCAAAACTATTTTTGCAAAATCGGTTGGATAGTTCTGGTTAGGTCTAATTTTACTCCTTACCCCTCTGCTATTCGCCTCTTATCTCGACGTGTTTTGTATCCGCTCTCGTCTCTTTCTTCGAGTCCAGGAATTTCTCGTGGTTGGGTTCCGTCGTACCTTCAGGGTTTCGCTCCTTCCTCTGATAACGGTGTCCTACCATCCGGTGTTCAAGCTGCTTGAGGAATCCGTCTGCTGTGGTACCATTCTTTGTTCCTTGTTTGTGCCTTCCGGTTTTTTTTCCGACGCGACGACATCCTCTATGCCAGATCCGATGCAGAGTCTGCATCACTCCTTTGTTTCCGAACCTCGCTTGTCGAGATCTTCAGTCTGTTTCCGAGAATGGTTGCATGCTTTACCACTGATTGTGCAGAGTAATAGTTTGGGTGCGTGATGGATTGGCCCCCATGCCGACTACCCCTTCTATTCGCTTTTGTACATTGAAGTGGATGAGAATGCATCGGTTCCCTCTTTCTATCGGAGTTAGAGGTGGCTTTATTTGTTGATACCTCTACCTTCGACCTTTTGTTCCCGGAGTGTTCTCTCGACGATCACGGACAACGACCCCTTGTTAGTGGTGTCGCGAGGATCTACATGAAGCGAGAAGACGCAGATCGCCGACCTTCCTTCCAGTACCATGAGGCGGATCTCGAGGGCGAGATCCTTTGTTAGTGGTGTCGAATTGTGGCATCCCGCAAAACCACTACTAGAAAATCGCGTTGTTTTTGTGCATTGCATCGTCATGACAGCATGCTCATGTCATCATGCCACATTGCATTTGAGCATCGTCATCGTCTTGCATCTGTTCGCATAAAACTATTTTCGGGAAAACCCAAATTATTTTCTAAAACGCCCCGTCTTTTATTCAGACACCCAAACCGGGTCTCCGGATTATTTTGTTTTGTTGCTTTCGGTTTGCAAACGGTCCAATTAAAGTAAATAAAATATTAAGCTATTTTTAGTGGGGCAGTCGAACGGGCCGAATGACCCGAACGACCACCCCAGAAAAATAAATCGGTCCATCCCTTAATCCTTTTCTACCTAGTCCTATTCTACCCACCCCTCTGGCCACCTCACCCGGACCAATCCGTGACCGCCACCTCACCCTCACCCTCTCCTCTACCCAATCCCAGCTTGCCACGTGGCCTCCCTCTCTCTCTCTCTCCCTTCCCTCTCTCTCCCACCACACAACAGCACACACCCTCCCCTGGCCACACAGGCCACACAGGCACGCCACACGCACTCAACGCGCCCGACCAGGCCCCCTCGGGATCCCCCACCCCTGGCCCCGCTCCCGTGTGCCCCTGGCCCACCACGCAGCGTCGTCCCCAACCTCCCTTCCCACAGCCGCTCTTCCGTCCCCCGGCGCCTTCTGCTCCTCCGGCCACCTCGCGCCGCCTCCACCCTCCGCTCCTCCCCACCGCCGCATCCGTACCGCGCAGCCCCGCAACCCTCTCCTCCCCACCCGCACGCGACCTCTCCCTCGCAACCGCTCCCCGTGGCCCCTGCCGGCCTTCGCCCGGCGCCCGTGCCTCCTCGCGCCCCGCGCGCGTGCCCTCGCGAGCCCGCCTCCGCGCCTTCTGCGCGCCCGCCCGCGCCTCGCCCGCCTCGCCTTCCCGCGTCTGCGCCTCGCCGCCTCGCCCCCCTCAGCCTACCTCGCCCTCGCAGCCGCGCCCTGCAGGGCTTCCCAGCTCCGCCCCGCCCGCTCGTCCCCTCGCCCACCGCCGCGCCGCCTCGCCGCCCCAGCTCCTCGGTGCCGCCTCGGCCTCGCCTGCGGAGCCTCGCCTGGCCGCCCTCGTCGTTCTCCAGGCCGGCCGCCGCTAGACGCCATCGCCCCGGGCCCTCTCTCCGGCGCCGCTCCGTCCGTCCTCGAGCCGGACGCCACCGCCAGCGTCTCCGTCGCCGCGGGCCAAGCCCTCTGCCCTGTACCGCATCGCCCCCACCACTAAGACCAGCAGCGCTGCCGCCGGCCCCTTCCACCTCGCGCTCACGTCGATGCCCTACACCATGACCGTCGTGCGCCGTCCGTGTCGCCTTCCCCGCGCCCCTCCTCCGGCCTCCTTCCGTGCGGGCGAAACCAAGTATGGGTTACCCGAGGCTAAATCGAAGACGTCGTTTCCAACAACGTGAAGCTACTGTGGTGATGCTGATTCGGTTCGGGATTCTCCATGCGACAAGTCTGACGAGTTGGACAAGAAACTCGTGCCGAGGCCAAATCCCATCGACAAGACCAGCTTGATGCTGAAGAACGTGCATGGTGTCCTAGAAGACCCCGACATCAGACCGCAAGACGGTTGGAACCGAAGATGCCGGATCAACAAGCTCTCCTTCCTAGAACACCAAGTTCTCCTTCATGGAAAGACCGGAGTCCCCAATCCCGGAACGAGGACGAACCAGCGTCGAGACCACCTTCGCTCAAGACCGAACCCCAATTGAACCTCAAGATCGACATCGGCAAACCAAGAGGAACCCCAAGATCTACCGACGCCGAGAACCCGGACGCCAAGATCACCGTCACGGAACGACATGATCTTCTCCTCGCAACGGCAAGATCGACCCCGTGGGACCCGACAAGATCGGCACGACGACAAGAACGACACCGTCCAGGGTTAAACCGATGCGCCCCGACGCCACGCCAAGTTCATCTACCCGAACGCCAAGAACTACTTCCGACCGCCGAGAACGTTTCCGTCGAACCCCGAACCCCAGATCCGGACCCTGAGACCGACCCCGAACCCCGGAACCCCAAGTTCGTCGAGACTCCTAATGTGTGAACCCCTTCCCGAAACCCTATTTTATAATATAACACAACTTGTTGCATATAAACTTGCCATGCATGCATCCATGTCATGTGGTTTGGGGGCCTTATGCCGATTCACCTAATAATTAAATATGGGGCCCATATGCGGACAAATCTAGTCTTATATTGGCCTCATTTAAATTTGTGCATCGAACCATTGTCATATCTTGCCTTGTTAAAACAACATTTAATTGCGGGGTATCTAAACAACTTGAACCTATTAATTAATTGTCGGGACCCCGGTTCCGCTTAATATGACCTAATTGCATCGCACCTTGCCATGTCATGCATCACACATGCATCATGCCGATCTTCTGCCGTTGTATTAAATATTGCATCCGGTGTTATTCTAGCGTTTTGCTTCTTCGCGGATAAGGCCGTTGAGTTGATGTGAGCTTCGCCCCGATCTTCGGTTGAACCTTCGACAATGTTTTCAGGCGAGCATCTCCCCCTTTCTACCTATCTTACTTTTATAGTATTTATTTCCCTCCTGTTGATCTATTGCTATCTGTGTTGCGATGCTCTAGTTTTCGTACCCGTGAAATCCCTTGCAGCCCTATACTGCCTTGGACACATCCTATTACCTGTGGTTTGGTAGCTAGTTGGACCTGCGTGTCGTAGTCGCTTGCTCAAGTGCTGTTGCGTGTCGTCCAGTGCCACAGTTGTTGATGTATTGCCGCATGTTGTTGTTGGAGACGATCATAGCTTTACTTACCGTTCACTTTCATTCCTGTTTAACAACTAAAATTAAAGTAAGCAGAGGCATCGGTGGGTGATAGAAAATATTTGGTTTCCGAACGCCCACTTGTGTCCCGTAGGACCCCGAGTACTTGATACCTGTTCCTTGATTTATCGCGCTATCCACATCCGGGAGGTATATGGGACCCCACAGGCGAGCTTGATCCAGTCTTATTTCTTGGGGCCACAAACTAGTTTGAGGTTTTATTTACTATCCTGTACTTATGCCATGCTACTTATGTATTTAAATTGTGCGACATATAGCACCTTTGTCTTGTTAGGTAAGCGGAGTGATTACAGTATCGACACCCGAGTTTCGGGTTCCCGATCGCTTCTGACCATTGTCGCAAACCTTGAGTCCGTCTCGAGCTTGCTTACCGTTCTTGGTGTACTCCAAGGGGTGGCCCCCTGAAATATTTCTGAATCATGTGATTGTTCAGTCGTGAAGGCCTCGTTGGGTTTTGTTTTGGTTTTTCCGAGGTTGATCGAGCGTGTGTTGCTATTGGTGCACCCCGGCCGGGTAAAACTTTCTGAAAGCCGTGTCCGCGGATATGGACGACTTGGAGCACAGTATCTCGACCATAGACAAGCATAACTAAAGTTTATTGTTCTAAATTTGACTTAATAATGACTAGTAATCAGCTTCACTATAATGGAATGGCTAAATAATACTGCCCACAATTGCTTGTTTGGATTGTCGCTTGCGACCATTGTACCTGACTAGTAAGTATTGCAACTACAACGGAATGGCTGAATAAAAGTACCAACAACTGCTGGGTTTTGAGGTTATCTCATGCTAATTGTATCTGACTAGTAAGTGTTGCCACTATAACGGAATGGTTAACTAAAAGTGCCCACTGCTTACTTTATCAGGACGATTATCTAAACCTGACTAGTAAAGTGCCGCAACTATAACTGAATAAGTAAAACTGCCAACTGTGTGAGTTCCTCGGTTGACTTCCTCGTTTGGTCTCGAGGGGGAACATCCAGGACGGGTTTGTTTGATAGTAGCATCAGTTTGGTTCCGAATAGGTCTTTCTTACCCCTCTCTGATAACCTCCAGTTGTATCGAGTCTCTATAGGTTGTCTAGTGCATGCTGCCGCTGCCGCTTCAGTCCACCATACCTATGTAGGCGAGGACCGCCGAATTCTAGCCTCGGTGTCTTGGCCTCGATCTTGACGCTCCTCTTTTTCCTTTGCCCTTTGTCGGCACCTTTTGTTTAAGCAGGTTACGAGATCGACGCGTTAGAGGTTACCCTTCCTTGGCACAGGCGGGTTATGGGCCATTGGTTATTCTTCAGGGCTCTTAGCCCCATTTGCATCTTGTAAATGACGCTATATCGTTCTCAAGGTGATCTGGATCTTTGTATATTATATCTGTATTCTTGACTCTTTGAGTCGCTGTTATATATATATATATCTGTTCTGTGGGTCCCATCGAGGAATGTTGTGTAATGTTATTACTTCGTTTTCCACCCGCACGAAAGTGCCTGGTGGGCACCTTTGAATCGTTTCTATGCGGGTTTGGCGGGTTTCGCTAAAACTTGCATAGGGTCGATTCTGAGGGTGTTACACATCCATACTTGAATCTAACACATGGACTACAAGCATGACCTATGGAATATACCTTCATATAAAACTCAGTGAAAACATTAGACCATAGGGATTGCCATTAATCACCAAAACCACACATAGGGGCAATTACCCTTTCACACTCCTAGTTCTAATTCCATAAGCATGTTTATATCCTTAGGCATTAACTAGCATGTCCTTTTGTACTTTAGCAAGTTGATCAAGTTGGGTTTGAACCATTTGAAAGTGTTTACAAAGCATTTTAATATCATTAGAAGTTCTTTCCATAATACCTTTCAACTCTTTAATAGCTCTAGAGTTTTCCAATAAATGATTCTGAACTTGTTTATTAAAATTACCTTGTTTAACAATAAAAATGTCAAGTTCCTATAAGCATTGATCAGGAGGCTTACCATAAGGAATGTCACCTTCATCAAAGTGTTGGAGAGAGTGTACCTCAATAGTAGATGAGTTGGGAATTGGCTTAGATAATTCTTCTATAGGAGGTAGATTCTTCACATCTTCAGCTCTAATACCTTTCTCCTTTAGACATTTCTTAGTTTCCTTCATCACTTCATCATTTAATGCAATTACTCCCCTCTTCTTTGTTGTTGGTGTTGGGCGGTTCGCATATCGGTTCGAGTAATAGGCTCATGTGTATTCAAATTTCGGTTGAAGTCCAATCATCATAATTCTTGCTTATTTTAGCCATTAATTCTTCAGCATCTGTAGGAGTCCTTTTCCTGAAAACACAATCAGCAAAGCTATCTAGGTAGGTCCTAGAATCATCAGTTAGTCCATTATAATAAATATCAACAAGCTCATTCCTAGGTAATGGACATCCACGATGTGCATGAATCAAGGCACAGAACCTTGTCCATGAATCAGGCAATTTCTCTTCTTCTCCCTGTTTAAAATCAAAAAGTCTTTGCAAAGCAGCATGTCTAGCACTAGGAGGAAAATATTTCTAGAAGAAAGAAGCAATCAAACAATCAGGGCTATCAATGGAACCAGGAGGTAATCTATTAAACCAAGCCCTAGCTTCTCCTGTTAGTGAAAAAGGGAAGATCTTAGTAACAAAGTACTTGCGCATCTTAAAATCATCAGAGAATAAAGCACTCATAGTAGAAAGCTCATTCATATGGGCCACAACACTCTCATTTTCAGTCCCACGGAAAGGTTCTTTCTCAACAATATCTAAATAGGACAAATCAAGAGAGAAATCATAATCTTTATCTTTAATATCAATGGGAGAGGTGGCAAACTTAGGATCAGAGGACAATTTAGGCATAACTGTACGTCTAGCAAGGAGACTCTTAATAGCACTAGTACCATGTGTATTTCGGCACTCTTCAACAAATTCACTAGTGAACTCAATGTAACCATCATTAATATCATAACTCTCACTAGACTCAAGTGAGCTAACAGGTGTAACAGTGTCTTCACTAGGAGTTCGGTATTTCCTAGACTAGCCATAGTAGCATATAGAAAAGGACCTAATGAACCACTCGCATCAAGCATAGTAGAAGTAACATCATGAGTATCAAAAGCAGTTTCAGACTCAGCTGTAGTAGCAGTGTGTGCAGCATGAGTATGTGGTGGTGGTGTGACAAGCTTACTTATAACATACGATGAATCAAGAGCAGCAGAGGTATTTAGGACTGTACCTATTCTTATAGTGGATGGTAAAATAGGTAACCTTTCATCACGAGTCTTCCCCATGATAAAAGGAGTAGTAGTGAACAATAATAGATCCAAGTGAACTTACAAATAAAGCTATGCTCCCCGGCAACGGCGGCAGAAAATAGTCTTGATGACCCACAAGTGTAGTGGATCGCAATAGTCTTCGCGGGTAGTATCCCAATTTATTGATTCGACACAAGGGGAGCCAAAGAATACTTGCAAGCCTTATCAACTGAGTTGTCAATTCAGCTACACCTAGAAATAGTTCTTGCTCACATAACTTTATCAGTAGCAACAGTTTGTAGTAGGAATAGTAAAGCAACAGCAATAGTGGAACAAGAGCAATAGTAACAGTAACAGTAACAGTAAACAGTGGGATTCGAGTGCAGTAGGCATAGGGATGGATGAACGGGCGTTGCATGGACGAGTCTAAACATGTAACTTCAAGATCTAGGACATTGCAGATAAATAATAACAAGCATTCAAGTACTAAACAATCCCAGGCATGTGCTCCAAATATAGTCATACGTGCTCGTAATGAGAACTTGCACAACATCTTTTGTCCAGCCAGCCTGTGGCAGCGGGGCCTCTAGGGAACTACTGGCAATTAATATGCTCGTTTTAATATAGCACCGGAGCGAAGAATTAACACTCCGTGAACACATGTGATCCTCACAGCACAACCATGCCCTCCGGCTTGTCCCAATTATTGTCACTTTGGGGCCTTTGGATCCACACAATGATATGTGTACACAACTTGCAGATAAGACCACAAACAATACTATCATAATGATTCAATAATAAGTTCAAATCTGAGATCATGGCACTCGGGCCCTAGTGACAAGCATTAAGCACAACAAGTTGCAACAAAGTCAAATAGCACTAATAGAGATACTATGCACTATGCCCTAAAAATCTTATTCGATTTCATGATATAACTCATCCAATCCCTACCATCCCCAAGCCTACAGCGGGGGATCACTCACTCATGGACGAGGGAAACATGGATGGTTGATGGAGATGCGTTGGTGATGATGATGGCGATGACCCTCTCCAAATTCCCCGTCCCGGCAGAGTGCCAAAATGGAGTTTCTGGATCCGAATCTTGATTTCCGGTGGCGGTGGCGTAGCAGAACTCTTTCTGGAAAACTATCGACCCCCCTGTTTTTAGATCGAGAGGCAACTTATAGGCGCAGAGGGAGGCCGAGGGGGTACCTGGGGTGGCTGCACCCCCTAGGCGCGACCAGTGGTAGGCCCGCGCCTGGCAAGGGTGTGCCCCCAGGCCCCTTCTCCGTCTCGTCTTCTGGCTCCGTGGATCTTCTAGTGAAACATAAATTTTGGCATATTTTCCGGGATTTTTCCTGATAGTTGATTTTCTGCACAAAAACTAGACACCAAGGTAATTCTGCTGAAAACAGCGTCAGTCTGTGTTAGTTGTATCCAAATCACATAAGTTTAGAGGAGAAACAATAGCAAAGTGTTCGAAAAAGTAGATACGTTTTGGACGTATCAGCCATCAACACCGTCATCAAGCTAGGCTTCATCGGGATAATCATCATCATCATCATCCACACCATCATATCCACCAGCACCATCATCATTACTCCGTCCCGCTGTAACAATCGTGTTGGATACTTGCTTAGTTCATTAGGGGAAACTTTCCTGGTGTTGATTACTATTATAGTTGATGCTTGTGAGTGTAACCATTGGATTATTGTTTATGTTCAGATTGTTATCCATTACCATATCATCTTTGATCTTGATCCATATGATGTCTCGTGAGTAGTTCGTTTAGATCTTGAGGACATGGGAGAAGTCATGTTGTTAGTAGTGGATTTGTGTTGAGTTATTATTCAATAGTTTAGTATTTAAATTGTGATGTTATTCTTCTAGTGGTGTCATGTGAATGTCGACTACATGATATTTCACCATTTATGGGCCTAGGGGGATACATTGTGTATTTGGATACTAATTGTGGGGTTGCCGGAGTGACAGAAACCTAAACCCCCGTTAGGACACCTTTGCACAAGGAAGCGTAGGATCTCAGAGTTTAAGGCTATGGTTAGATTTATTTCTTAATTACTTTCCTGTAGTTGCGGATGCTTACAGGGGGTTTAATCACAAGTATTTATTAGTACAAGTAAGGTCGGTATGTTAGCACAGGTTCACCCACACAATACTTACAACACCAAAGAAGAGTACTTAGCTATCCGAAGGGAAAGCACTTGACATAATTCCCATGTGTCCTCGAGAACGTTTGGTCCTTATAAGTATTTCCACCAGCTTGTCCTTTGCTAAGAAAGGATTGGGCCACTTGCTGCGTTTGCTTGTTGTCTTTTTTACTTGAACTTTGTTTTGTTGCTTTATCAGAAAACCACTAAAAAATCTGTGTGCTAAGTATTTACAGAGAATTCCTGCTCCATACCACTAGTCAACACCTTCTGCTCCTCGTTGGGATCAACACTCCTATTTATCGTAAGTACTACGATACACCCCCTATACTGGTGGGTCATCAGTCCCCCGACCTCCTCTCGCACCAGTAGCACCCCGGCCCCCGGCCTCTCTCCCGTCAACAAGATGCCCCGACCTTCATCCTCTCTCCCGTTAACAAGATGCCCTGGCCTCCTCCTTGACGCGCCGACACCACAACAAGCCTTCCTGGCCACCAAGCTCCGCCTCCTCGACGAGCACAGACAATCAACCACCACGGCCATGGTCTCCACTGCCAGCAACGGCCAGCGCCGCCACGGCCAGGGTCTCCACTGCCAGCGACGGCCAGCGTTGTCACGACCAACCAGGATCCGATTGCTTTTCTATAAGGACTCGATTGCTTTCTATTCTATTTATAGGGACCCGATTGCTTTTTGTTTTTTATACAGGGACAAGATTGTGTTTCATTTTTGTATTCAGGGGGATCTGTGAAAATTTTAGCCTTCCTCAGCATCTCTTCCCCCATACGGCCCACCAAACAACAACCCCAATCAACATGTCTGAACCAACACGAGCTACCAAACACATGGGATAATCTGAGCTCATCCTAGTTAGGGTCAGCTTGTATGAGTGTAGATAGCAATTCTATGCTCTCGCGGGCTACCAAACACACCCTTAGTTCCTCGTTGATTCTAAGGCATGCAAACTACTATATTAAAAGCATATCTAACAAATGATCGTATAACAGAACACCCAAATAGTTGTTTTACATCACCTGTGCACTTTCTCATTTTCCAGATGATGTATGTATTTTAGATCACCTGTGCAATAGCATGTGATGTAAAATAGATCACCTATTTCAATCTCCCCCAATTTTTTAACTAAAACTAGACCATCACAAGCATATGAACAACAACACGAACTAAATTATCGTCAATAAAATCAAATACTTCACAAATCAACATATCATATCATAAAGTAGTTCACCACCGGCATAGTTCATAACACACAAGAACGAAATGCATAGTTCAAAGTACTAAACGACATGACATAGTTCATCACAAATAAAATAGCTATCATGCATCGGTGCCAACATTGGCATCTCCATGTTGCTCCACGTTGTCGTTGACAATGTTGGTGTTGTTGGTCACATGAGAGTTGGCTTCACCGATGATGCCACCACCTTCAATGCCATCGGCACCGGTGATGCCACCACCTCCCATGACGTCGGTGCTGCCACCACCTCCCATAGCACCCATGAATCCTTCGTCAAAACCTCCCATGCCACCACCTCCCATGGCATTGTTCATGGCTCCCATGAAGCCACCTCCCATGCCTCCCATGTATCCACCTTCCATTGCATTCATAAAACCTTCTCCAAATGCTTCCATCATTTATTTCTTTGCCAACACTTGATCGCGACAAAGCTTGACATGCGCCTTTTGCTTCTCGTCAATCCCACTAGTGTCCATGAACATGAACTTTTGCTCTTGCTCCATAGCTCGGGCTACTCGCTTCATATACACCTTCCTCTCCTTCATGTCTGCCTCCTTCCTCTCCTCCGCAAGCGTCCTTCTCTTCTCCATAGCCACCTTCCTTTGATCCGCATCTCTTTGCTCTACTAGTTCCTTCATCTTCATGTCCTCTCTCCTCTCATTCATCTCTTTGCGAGCATTCATCATTTGTCGTCGCCGACCACGTGAGTTGAGACCGAGAACGTCGGTAGGAAATCTTCTTCCCCTGCGGACAGTAGTGGTTGGGCCATGCGAAGAACTTCCTCGATGGTGGCATTGGAGACGGCACCCGGATTCGAATAGCAGGTGGCCGGGGCCTTCGCCGCCACCCTACTTTTGGTCTCTGGCAAGCTTCTTGGCCATCTTGGGGATGACCTACGCCAGATCCTCGACCGTGGTGACCGGACTAGGCAATGAGAAGGAGGGGCGAGTGGGAGGCTGCCCCATAGGGTTTCAAGCAGCGACACACTGACATCTAGGGCTGGCGCCGAGGTGGAATTGGCCGGGGGATGGGTCAGAGAGGGGTCGGGGGTGAGGTCGGAGCCGTCCATGGTGTGCGTGGTGGCCAGGAAGGCACACACGGGCGAGGGTGGGAGGGGTGGAGCGTGAAGGTTGAGGATGGCGGTTGGGATCGCGCATGCATCTGTGAAAATTTATATCACCAAGGTTGGTGATCTATATTTAAATCACCAGGGACCAAATATAGATCACAATCTAAAAAATTTAGATCACCAAAACATGATACATTATCTGTTGGAGCAACATTTTTGGCCTCTGGTGATGTAAAAGTTAGGTTTTAGATCATCACACCTAGTTTAGATCATCTGTTAGAGATGGTCTAAGTTGAAGTTGCGCCTTTTTGAATCGACTCGGACTTAAGAACACCAACTAGATACCGTTACCACCAGCCATTGTTGTGTTGGGCTTCTTCTTTTGACCGTCTTTCAATCGCTTTCCTTCCTCTGACTTGTTGAGAATGAATGGATGTTTGGATTTTCATCCACATTATTTGACCTTGATGATATGCTATGTATATGTATATGCCGCATTTGACTAGGAGATACCCCATTGGTGAAATTTTAATACAAATAATTTATCTTTTATGAAACATAGAACATTCTCAATTGGCTAAGCAAAAAAGAAATACAAAGGATATTATCATGTTTGTTTTGTAATATGAAATACTTTCAACCTCCTACATGAGAATTTTTATTAAATACATGTTCGTAAATTGTGGATGGTAGAATATTTCAACAAATGTTTTCCATAATACACTTATTATTAGTCAAAACAAGTTTTGAACTTACACATCCATTTTATTTGACATTCACGTGCATTCATTTTTGTTAAGTGGTATTTCTTAACATCGCATTTTTCTTCTTATTTAATATATCTTATTTTTCCTTTCCTTGTTCGTTAATTATTTTAACCATAGCTAACTTATTTTTGTAGTGTTATCTATATGATTCATCCGTGCAGCTTTTTCTGCAACGTTTTTTGAAATTGTTCATGCCATAACTTTTCTTATCAACAGTGTTTTAGTGTATTGCTAAAAAAGAATAATACAATTAAATTCATGTTCATGAATTAGGTGGAAATCTTCTAGAGATACATTAGCATTTTTTGGTGGCATTATAACTTAGTATAACATTGCAAACATTGTTTTTTTGACTTTTTCATGTGAGGTATCTCTTGCGATACATCTAAATAATTCTCGCAAGTAGCCCATTTAATTTCTAGAACATCGAAAAAAAATACTCCAATAACCAACGAGTCACCCTTTTTTTTTTTGCTATAGAAGGCTATGAAATTTGCTTGTTCAAACTTTTTTTATTTATTTTAACCTGACCTGATAGTCTGTAGCACTGGACGGATCATCCTGATTCACACGAGCTCAAACATAGTGTCGGAGTCCGAGAGACAGGGCTGTCCAACAATACTACTCTAATAAAACTACTTTCTTCGTCCATAGATAAGTGTACTTCTAGCTTCTAGTATAAGTCAAACTTTCAAAAATTTGACTAACTTTTTAAACTAATTTAGCAACATATATGACATCAAATCTACATACTATGAAAGCACATTTCAAATCGAATCTACTAGTGCTAGTTTTGTATTATAGATATAGCTATATTTTCCAATAAATTTGGTAAAAATTAATTAAGTTTGACTTAGGGCAGACGCTTGGAGTACAGTAGTATTTATTTCAAAAAGGTATAATTAACGATACAATATCTCGTATATAAGAAACTCCCGTGCCAATCTTCCGGTGGAAGTTGAGCTTAAGTTTCGGGTAATCCCAATCGCCGCGGCAACCTCCCCATTTCCCCCCAAACCCCAGAGCCCAAACCCAAATTTCCCTCTCGCATTAACCTCGAAAAATAATTCCCTCTCGCGAGCCCCCAACGTTCCCATCTCCCTCCCCCTCCTTCCGCGCCGATCGCCGGCACCGCTGGTGATGATGGGGGCAGCGGCGACGGAGAAGAAGGGCGGCGAGCGCATCTCCATCGACTGGGTAGAGATGTTCAGTTCCGCCCCCGACCCCCGCGGCGACGATGTCTGCTTCGCTTCCCCTCCTTCGGCGGCGCGGAAGGGGAAGGCGAAAGGTAATGCGTTCACCCGCTCCTCCCCCGACAGCTTGGATTTCTACACCGTCTCCCCTCCCTCGGCGCCGGCCAAGGGGGAGGGGAAGCGTAGGAGGGAGGAGGAGGCGGAGTACTCGGGTAGGTCCAACGACGGGCTGCGGCGGGACATCGAGGAGATGTCGGACGGCGACCTGCGGAGTGAGATCGCGGGCCTCACCACATTCGGAAGCCGAGAGGCGACGGAGAAAAGGGAACGCCGCCAACGCCTCTTGCCGCTGCTCGGGAATGAGGCGCGGCACCGAAGGATCCGTACGGAATCCGCGAAGGTTCGATCGTGTACCCGTCTCTGATTGGCCCTATTTCTCTCTCGCGATCTATCTCGTACGATGTATCTATGTCGTTGTGAGGATCGATGCAATTGGTTAGGGCTCAAGGCGCGCATGAATTGGGGAATGATAGTCGTGTGTATTGCTTGTGCATGCGGGGGGATTACAGGCGCTGCTGTGTGTACATCTTATCAATATCTTAAAATCGCTTCTCATTTTATTTGTAGGATGGTGATGGTTGCAATCGGGGTGCCTGTTCAAGTGATAAGAGCGTGTACACATTTGGTAAGATTTTTGCTTAGTGTGTTTTCAATTCTGAGCTTGTACCACACTCCTCTAGCAAAGGCAATAGAGGGATTGACAAAGTAGTTCATGTGAGTTGGAGTGCAATGCATACAGTTTGTTTGAATCATGTATTCGAAATAGAATGACCGTTGAATCTGCTCCACGTAATTTGGTTCATCATTTGTATCTGCCATACAAAGGGAAGTGTACCAAGGTGTTATGTGCCCTTTCCTTGCAGATATTGAGGATTTGCAGGCGGAACATGATTCTCGCAAATACTGTCTCAAGTCGTCTCCTGTTCGCTCCACTAGAAAGAACTATGGCTGGGTATACAGTAATGCCACATTTTTTTTGATAATCTATAGACATCTCTGGAAATTATGATGGGATCATTGTGAATGCAGGTAGGTGTACAGACACGCAGAAGTTCTAACCAAACTGGACAGAGGAAGCCTATTGCAGTGGATAAGATGTACTCAAGCAAAACATCTCCAACAGCTTTACGGGGAAACAAACAGAGAGTTCATGCCGTTGATCCAAAGGAACATGATAATGAAAAGTCTTGGCAGAGTGATAACAACTATTGCAGAAATTATGCAAAGAGGTATTGTCATTTTTTAAGAAAATCAGGGCAACACCCCTTCTCCATTTGTAATAAAATGAATCATACCATCTAGTGTCAGCTTCTTACCACACCACATATGTGTCCACTTTTTTTTGACAGTCTCTGTTCCTTGCATCCTTTCCAAACCTGTTTTAGGATCTCTGTGCTACTCAACCATAGTATTTCTTCCTCGTGACCTGCATTTTACTAGTATAATTACTACTTTGTATTCAGCAAGCATGCCATATTTTCTATTTGTGTTTCACAATTTCAAGGAATTTCTGTTTACAGACTTTATGTTTGATTCCAAATATCAGTTTATTTTGTTAGCTGCAATTTTTCAAGAAACCACTATTTTGTTACAAAGTGCTTTCTAGGAATAATGCACTTATTTAGTTCGGTTGTGTCTTGTAATAGTGCAGACCTTGGTAGTAGCAATGGAGTTCCTAGGACAGGAATCTTTTTTTAGTTAAAATGATAATAGTATGTCGCATCACTTTAGTTGGTGGCTTGATGCAGAATTAATACATCTACTGTAAAGCATCCTGCAAGGCCATGTTAGTTATCCATTTTTTTTGGAAGGAGAATGCCTTTTCTGATGTTTGTTTTGATATACGTGCTTTACCATTTTTCTTCCTTACACATTTTTGGTATAAAGAGAATCAGTACTCCAATTTGTAGAAATGTGTGGAATACATATTCTGCTGGATTCTTCTGTAGCACAGTTCTGTTGTATTAAACATTGTGTATTTATTATTCACATACTCATACGGCCATATCTCTCAGGACTTATATACAATACATCTAATGTACTATTGTGTTTAACCAAAATATTAATATGGTATTCCTTTTCAACTCTTTGACACAGGAGGAAGGCACATCATGAAGATTCATCTCTTCTACATCAAAAGGTGGGCATGCTTACAAAGTGTCAATCACCTATAACAATAAAATTACGATTCAAAAAGGTTCCTTAGATTTTACCCTATAGAAATGATCGTCATTTCCTATGGCTTGAGTGTTACTTGATGTTGGCTTCTGCAGAAAGCAGAGCTCTTCCTCCATTTAGTAAACACTGCTGTAATTTTCAGTAGTAGTTTGACCATGTAATTAAGGCTTCATATATAAGTTAGGCCATCATAAACCTAAACAGGACGTTCCTTGGGCACTATGTAATGCCTTCCATTAGCAGATTATCCCAATGCCACTTTTACATGCAAAGGTTTACCTTACACGATTGCATTATCGAATTGCATTACCTATTAGGTTAATGATCTTCCTCCATTTAGTATACACTGCTGTAATTTTCAGTAGTAGTTTGACCATGTAATTAAGGCTTCATATATAAGTTAGGCCATCATAAACCTAAACAGGACGTTCCTTGGGCACTATGTAATGCCTTCCATTAGCAGATTATCCCAATGCCACTTTTACATGCAAAGGTTTACCTTACACGATTGCATTATCGAATTGCATTACCTATTAGGTTAATGATGTGGTTCTCTTGGATGATGAAGATGTGCAACCTGATGAACCAGTAGACTGTGGAGTGCTAGAAAAATGGTATGCTTCTCCCCAAAATTGTGTCTGCCGTTTTATATGTACTGAATTAAGCTTTTGATTCATCTTTCTGATAAAAACAACGTTTTTTTCAGGAAAGAGTTAAAAATCTACTATCCATCAAGGTAAACACCATGCGTTGTTTCTTAAGACCATCAATTCATGGTATTGAGATTTTTTTTAGTTCCGTCGTTAACACTACCCATATGAACAGTGATGATCTGGAAGCTGTAGAGCTCAGCAGTTCAGACATTAGATGTCTTAATCCTGGAGTATATTTGTCATCGCCAGTGATAAACTACTACATTCAGTTAAGAATATGTATTCCTAGTTTTAAGTTTTACTTTGTATAATTTTTCGATCTTCTTTTGTTAGAGAGTGCTTGAGCATGTCCTGTGTCTTTGAATTTTGAATATAGGAGGCAATCATTGCAGGATTTAATTTGAGAATGTTAGGTGTTAATGAGCAATATTTGTACTGCCTGTTGGCATTGAAATGTCTGAAACATCATCAAGCTATCTATTTGAGCTTGTTGAGCTGGATATATTAATAAAAATAGCGTTATGTGAATTTTGATAAAGTGTAGTTGCACATAGATTGTGAAGCTGAAGTGAGAAACTTCTGAATTCTGTTCATAAGAATTTGCCCTACAAATTGATGTTTCTGTTTAACTCTCCCAATTAATTTCTTCTGGCAGATACATCAAAAGAGCCGAAATGCATACTGAATATGGCACAGACAAATTTTACATGTTCAACACATATTTTTATAGCAAGCTTCAAGAAGCATTGTTGGATAAGGTATCAATTTTTGTGCCATGAACTTATATTTTTATATATTATATGATTAATGCCACGAAATGGACTTTGATTTTCTCTAAGTTCTATTGTTGTGGATACATCAGTACTTTGGAGATACACTTTTGTTATTTCCTTGCTAAAATGTGATAGTAACCTTGTATGCCATTGTTTTGTAATCCTATCTTAGTACTTCACCACTTGTCTTTTATATACCTAATACCCGTTCATGACATATCTTTCTTGTTTGTGAAGTATTTAATTATCCTCATATAATAATTTTATATTGCAATGCTCTACTTTTGTTCCAGCGTAAGTTCTTGAAGTTGAGAAGATGGTGGAAAGGTGTCAATATATTTCAGAGAGGATACATTATCTTGCCAATCCATGGAACGTAAGTTACATACTTTCTTAGGAATTCTGAGATCTTGTGAAATATTCACATATCCGCCATGAAAGCCAAACCACTATATTCTGTTATGCTTATGCAACATCAGTTGTGCATATTATTGATCACTTTATCCTCAAAGATACTCTTGGATAAGTTCTATGATACTGTTGCATAACTTTATGCTTCATCTGGATCTGCAACATGAAGCTTATAAAATGCATCAATCAAAGTGCTCTGAATCATTGTAAAAGCTTTGGGTTGTGGCCTATGAGGACAATAATAATATTAAACTTCTATGCGTATACCCACTGAATGCTTCCTACCATTTAATTAGGTCGCACTGGAGCTTGATAATTGTATGCATTCCAGCAAAAGAGAGTAATTCAGGACCAATCATACTTCATCTGGACTCCTTAGGGATGCACCCCAGTGCTGAGATTTTTGACACAGTTGGGAGGTGAGTGACCAATATGAGTGTCAGCTGTAAATTTCTGTAACTATTTATGACTGGTGTTTTATGGCTGGCTGATTTCGATATGGAAAGAGCTCTTTCATAATTCTTATTGTCATCAACTGTGCTCTTTCTAGATACCTTGAAGAAGAATGGCATCATTTAAGGAAGAACCCTCCTTCTGACATTTCGATTTCAGACCCAATATGGCAGGATCTTCCGAGTCATATTCACAAGGAAAAAGTTGAGGTAAGTGATCATGATAGGTAGATACCTTATAGAATCAGACCATGATTGCATGTGTTAAAGGTAATGAGGGTTAAGTAGTAGGGTTGCAAAGCCCCCCCCCCCGCTTTGTAGTCAAAACTAGTCTAACTAAATTTCACTTTTGCGGGTTATGGCTTTGCAACCCTATTGAGTAGGGAGAAATATATCATAGTTCATAAGCAACAAGACTTTTGATAATGAAAAACGGATTATTTTTTCTTGCTTGATTCATGCATAGCCTTTTGTAATATTAACTGGACTTATCACCTAGGGCTCAAACTCTTATCTGGAAACTCTTAAGGTCGCTAACTATCCAGGTCCTTGAGTCCATAGCTTTTATTTATTTTTCTGCTTCTGGTCGATCAGTGTACAGGTGCCACATCGTGGCATTTTTCTTCGTATATAGATGTACATATCTTGTTCGTATTCCAGAAAGAGAAAATCTAACTGAAACTCTTTTAAGTACTTCATCCTAATCGAACTAACAGTTCAAAACTGAAACAGATGAAACATGATATTGGTGGCACATGCTGCAGTATCTGTGCTTCAGTACTGCATGTGCTACAGTAACAATGGCCCACGTCCACTAAAGCAACCTTGTTGTACTTATGTGTTCAGTATTTTATGATGCAGTTGTGGTTGTCATCTTTTAACTTTTTTTTGCTTATTGGTTCCTTGGTGTTTTCATTGAATAATTGTTTAGATCGTGGTCTGCAGTTAAATTACTGTACATGTTGCTTTTAATTCATTATATGTTATATATAATTGTATAATGACCAGGTTCCAGGGCAGAACAATGCATATGACTGTGGCATCTTCATGCTTTATTATATTCGACAGTTTATAAAGGAAGCACCTGAAAGGTTCACAAGAGATAGTCTTGACATGGTTAGTGGTGCCAACCCTTTTCTGTATTTCCTGTTCTTAAATGCTTTAGTTATTTAGCTTAGGGAGTTTCTTACTCGAGGTTTTAACACTGAGCTTCTATTGGCTTCACAGTTTAGCCGCAGCTGGTTCAGATCTGAAGTTGCTTCTGATTTAAGAAAGACCATACGAGAACTCCTGATGGAACTATTTGGAAATGCCAGTGTTGTTGACGTTATGTCAGAGGCAGCTGCACCTGATGGCTCGGATGAAGATTGTGTCATAAAGGAAGGAGAATCAGAAGCGGTTACACCTTGTGACAGTTCAGAAATTGCTGTAGGAGGTGCAGGCACTAGCAAGCGTGATGAAGAAGACTTTATGGAGGTTGGATCATCGGGAGGAACACCTCTCACTACCCCCAGAAGTGATGGCATGATCGGAGACTGTGCTCTTTCAGAAGCAGCTACATTGTCTGATAGCTTAAAGGACGACGACAACGATGATAATACCAGGATCAGAGGCTGTGCTCTTTCAGAAGCAGCGACGTTGTCTGATAGCTTAAAGGACGACGATGATGATACCATGAAAATTGATCCTGACAGCTCAAAAACTGAACAAGATATTGAGATTCTACCTTCTGACAGCTCAAAAACTGAACAAGATATTGAGATTTTACCTTCTGTCAGCTCCAAAACTGAACAAGATGTTGAGATTTTACCATCTAACAGCTCAAAGAACAATGAAGAGGTCATACTTAGAGCACCACTTGCAGATTATTGTGACGATAGTGACTTGGAGGAAGTAGATCATAGGAGCTGGAGAGCAAAGAAGTTGCAAACTTGCCAGATTAGTTGACATGAAGAGCTCATCTGCTCATGTCACTGATGACTGAAAATTGATCACGATTTCGAGGTGCCTGTTAATGCTACACCAACTGGATGATCTCAGGTACCTGTTAAGATATCCCAACCGTATAACAGTAGTCAAATCGAAGGCGTATAAATGTATTGCAGGGCAATGCATAGTCTTCCTCTGGCTCTTTGCCCTTGGCAGTAAAGTTTTGGTAGCCATGGGCGATGGACTTAGAGGGGATGTATAGTGTACAGGTTAAACATATTATACATATAGATCATAAAAATCCATAATGCAAGTTCTCGAGTTACCTTGGCCTCCTACAGAAGTGGCGCATCCTCCTGGGAAAATATAAGCTATCTAAATACTAACAATTTTTTTGCTTTCTTCTCTCGATCACGATTCTTAATTTTTTTCCCGTGTTATGGTCCTTTGATATTTATTTTTGGTCTCAATTTTTTTTGTGAAACTCGAGAAGTTTAGTTGTATTGTCATGTACTACGAGTTAACGTTACATAGCTGTCATCCATTTTACTATTCTACTCTCTACATCTAGAAATATAAGACGTTTTATCTTTGTGAAATGAATGTATCTAGACAACTTTTGTGTATCATAAAGCTAAAATGTCTTATATTTTTGAACGGGAGTATGTCGGTTTCACAACCAATATTGTCTAGCGCCAAGAATCGTGTTCTGAATCATGATGTTTGCTCAAGGAGTCAACCCAGTCAGCTATATAGTTGGTCCCTTGCCATTCTTGGACTCTGGAATGGAGTTAATAACATGTGGCTTGCTACAGTTAATAGCTGCCCACGTTGTTGTGAAGTCTTTATGCTTGTTTAGAGCCTAATCAGCATTTTGGCACGAGATTCCTTGTTCATATCGTCATTATTGCTACTTCCTCTGATCCAAATTTGTCTAGATTTGAATGTATTTAACACTAAAATATGTAGATACTCCCTCTGTTTATAAGATGTTTTAGGTTTGTAAAGTAGATGTATCTAGACATCTTTTAGTGTATAGGTTTAAATGAATCTAGACACTAAAAGGTGTCTCAATACATCTTCTTCATAAATCTAAAACATCTTATATTTCTAAACAGAGGGAGTACATCTGAATCTAGATAAATTCAAATTAACTAATATGGGTCGAAGGGAGTAGTATTCATTCGCTGTGATGCCAATGGACATATGGTGATGCTTGGAATTGAGAAACCACGTTTTCTTCTGGAAGGACAACAAAGAAGCCGCCGTTGACGAACTATGCTACACCACATAGCCAATTATGCGCCTTGGTAAACCGGGTGTGACTTTAGATACGTGCAGAACAGTCAATGTCATCTCGCCCACCAAATTTTCATACCCCTATAACACCAATTTGCTGTACCCTTGTGCAGAAAAACCAAAATTTCTATGATTCTGATAATAAACTTAAGCCTTACCATTCTGCAAATTATACAAAAGTATCAACTAGCATTACAAGAGAACAATGATAGAAGAACAACCAGTTCATGATGGCAGCAGCAGAACAATTAGTTAGTGATGGCAATGTAAGAACAATTAGCTTGTTATAGCACACCTCTAGCCTCTACGTTGACAATTTCTCGAGTTGTTTTGCTACACGAATACTTGAGCTCACAGTGGATGCTAGTGAAAGATCACCCACTGAATGCCTCCAGCAGAGGCAAAAACTAAACTACGTACCTAGATTGTCAAGTCATTCAAGGTACTTTCTGTATCATGAACATATGGGAGGCTCATTAGCCTACAAAGCAGAACGTCTGGTATCTAACTCAAAATGTGTACTTCTCATAATGTAAGAGCTAGACAGTTTACAAGATAATCAAATTCAGTCACTAGGAACCTAAAACAAAAAACCACGAGCCATACTATGAACTTTGTAGCCAAGATGAAAAGACAAATATCCCTTAAAGAACTACAAAAATATACACTAGCTCACCCAAACAACGTACGGTAGCACATTTTGCATCTCACCCAAACCACGAGTCAAACAACGTAGCACATTATGTATCTCACGTATTCTCAGTTTCAGATCCATCCATCCCCACCCAATTCCCTGCTTACAAGCAAAAGAAACCCACTAAACCAATGAAAATTCAAGAAGTTGAATCACTATGAAGGAATACATGAAAACATTTATATATTCATGTAAATTGAGGGGATAAAGCATTTTTTACAAGAATAGTGAATGAAGCCACATCTATTGCCATGTGCAAGAAAGAATGATAATAAATTCTTCAACAAGACATGTTAAGACTATTTGGATGTTCGGACAAAATACATTCATCCAGAATTATTCCAGAGCATGATCACAAGAGAGCGCCAAAACAAAACATTCATGGATCAAGAAATTAGTGGCAAAATGTGCATCACTTGGCTATTCAAATTTAATGAACCGATAGCATTTCTTGATTAAAAAAAATATCACACCTATTATGATATGTTGATCAATGTTAAGATACATACATAATACATTTATCTTGCAAGGAATAACATCTGATAAAAAACAAAACAGGCTTTAAGCTTCCAAATGCGCCAATCAAAATACTATTTAGATATCGGCTGAAAAGGTCATTGCTAGCGCAGAACAACAATTAACATTTAGCAAAGGCCAGGTAAAAAACTAATTTATAGTTATATTCCTATTCTACCTTTAGTTTAGCCCAAGCCATTTTCTTAATATCAGAAGTTAAATCCCGTATGATCACTGGACCGATAAACAAAAAACAACTCAAATTATTTCTATATACCCCTCACCAAATGAATTTTTTTAGAGCAAACACGTACCAAAAGTAGTTGTAATCTACCCAGGAAAATAATAATTGTAATCTTGTTGCTTCTCCAATGTTGATAGCGCGGTATTACCTGAAATATAGAAGTTTGTGTAGGGATAAAAAATATTCCAACAAATGTAATTCTTTCTGGAAATATTTGTGATACACGCCGACTCAATCTGGAGCATGAATTCACCAATCATCATAGATAGAACAATAACATTTGTTTCTTCATCATACCCCACCATGAGTATCGTTTTGTCGTCATTACGCATTCGGTGTGGGAAGAGACCCTCAAGTGGAATGGTTTTGTGTAGTAACTCCAATCTTCCAACACCATCACTATTCAATTTCCTCTCCCATAATTGAATGCTCATCTGATTCCAGCGTGGAATTGCGGCGGCTCATCTGAGCTACTACTATTTTTCTGTGTTAGCGCATAGGGTCATTATCTGTTAGCTAGGTTATCTTGTGCAACCTAGTCTATAACCACGATCTAGGGGTGGATATCGAGCCATCTCAACTCAACTCTAATTAACTCATAAATACTCCTTAGTTAACGAGCTAGCTCGACTCGACTCATTAACTTAAGAATGGCCCGACTCGATAAAGCTCAAGTTGGCTCGATAAGCTTGATAAACCCATTAATTAACTTAATAGTGTAATTAATTCATCATGGAGCAAGAGTACAAGAAGGATGTTTCACTCTTGATGCCCTCTCTATATAGAATTTGGAGACTTTTATAGTGTTTATATATTTTTGGCCTAGAGGTCTTGGTTTTTCTTTAGTACTATTGGTTAATATATAAGCTATCACACCACTTATAGATATTAATGAGCTTATCAAGTACTCGCAACTCTACTCATTAAACACGTTAAGACAACGAGTTAAAGATGCCAACTCGGCTCGACTTGTTAACCCTAGAACAAATTTGATAGGCCTTCATAAGCAATCCAGTGAGGCAAGTCCTAAGTCACCGAAGCCCAAACACGGAACCCTACCCAATACCACGACGTCTAATCAACAATTTTGCCACGGGATCCTTCTCCTTTGAATCATGTTCGATGCGATTTCTTTTCTTAATCAACCGAGAAGAGATGCCATGTTGATCAGGGATGCTTGTAACCCATCCATTCAAAATGCAGCATCAAGATGGTGTCCATGCATATAGGGATGCACGATCACATATCTGACAATGAGGGCATAAACAAAACCGTAATCCAATCTGAACTGGATTTTAAATTGCCGGGCACGACGAAGATGCTGCCAAGGGTATATGGATATGATTAGCGTACAAAGACTGTACCTTAACCTTTTTTTACTCCAAGGTAGTTAGATGCGACAGGAGATGCTTATCCTCCGTGATGAGGTTTTCGTAGGGTGTTTGGTTGGTCTTAAAGCACTTATAAGCCACAAAAAAAAAATCTGAAACTATGTCCAGTCAAAAATTAGTAGATAAAGCTAAATTCACTTAGATGCTTTTGTAGCTTATAAACAAAAACCCCCAAAACAAGATTTAAACCCAACCAAACGGTTCCTCAGTTATCACATAAAAGAAATTAACTAATACACGAGTGGCAAGCCGACACTTGAACGCCTCGTTCCCTCACGACGGAGAATATATTCCTCTCATTTATTCTTTGTTAGGTAAAGTTCGTCTTCCTAGATAATGTGTTTTCTAAACGAGCTAATCCGAGACACGTGTCCGTTAATTACCGTCATTAAACATGACAACCGGCAACAATGCAACACTGCGCTGACTTTGCTACCAAGTACCATTATAGATTTTACTTATATTTAGAGAAGATGATATTTGCCAAGTATTCCATCAAATTGCACAGGAATAAGTCAGCCACACAGGCCGACAACGAGGCATCACCAGACTTGAATAACGAGCTTCACTCTTTACAATCATCATTGCCATGTAAGGGGCAGATCCAGCATCCCTATTGCACGTCTAGGCGACGCCTCTGCTTAGTGCTTACATTATGTGACTTTTTACCGTAAATTTATCTGAAAAATTAACATCCTAAGCATGTTTGCTCATGCATGCTTTGAAAAGTTTGTGGAAGCATAGAAGGGAAAAGAGCACGGTGTTCCATCTCCCTTGCGATGCATTATTTTGGCCGCATTATGCAGACTAACATCGTAGGGCATGTAGTACGAGCAGAGGCGGAAAAAGAGCAATAAGGACGTTGAACTTGTGGATCGTTCATCGATCGCCAGCTAATTAAAGTGTCGTCATCCATCCGGATTAGTACTGATGGCAGACAAGATAAGGCCCTGATCCGAAGATTAGAGATAGCGGTACCGGTTGCCGATCGCCTACTCTAACTTGTACGTGCACGCATCATAGTACAGACCACGCCAATCTCATGCTGAGCAGAGCAGCAAGCTTTGCGCCTGAAATTTGGCAGGAACACGCGTTCTTCGCAATGGAGGTGACTACGCGTCTAGGCATTTCCCGTGCCTTTCCGGGTTTATCTATACCTACCTAATAATAAAGGAATGAGTGTTTCTTGTAGTACCTACACTTTTTTGAACGACTTTACCCTTTGACAAAAAAATAAATTACCCATCAATGTCATTGGTAAGTGAATCTATATCTACTAATAAAAGAAACTTTGGACACTTTTACTCCTGGCGTTTCAAAGATATTACCATCTGTGCCACCGCAAGTCGAGGTTTGTTCAGCCCAGCTGAGCACGCGTCTTCACGCGGAAGTCTCGTTGTCGAGCTGCAGCACGAGACCCTGGCCTTCTAGGACGGGACATGAATCCCCAATTTCTTCTCCGTTGCCGGACACCGTAGTGCACCGCTCATGCCCGGCCGCTCCTTCCAAACACGCGCGCCTCCCCAAGCTGGACATTCGCCAAATCTGTCCTCGCAGCCCAGCGTCCACCCTCTGCAGCCGTACATCTCGTGGTGGATGTACATCTTGCAATGGACGGAGGCCGAGCTTGCAGATGGAGGTGATGGTCCCTGGAGCAGCGAGGTGAACGAGGAGAACGGCGGCAACGGTCTTGCATGACCTCACGGGCGAGATGTACGGCGACGTAACAGCCGCCGCCGGGCATAAGAGGGTGGTCGGAGGTGGGTGTGGACAAGGGGCGAGCATGGGAGTCGAGATGTTTCCCATCATCTTTCCCACGAGGCCTCCTTTGTTGCCCTGCAGAATGAGTACAGAATACTGACCATGACCCGAACTGCATCTGCAGTAACAGTGTGTTTGGCATGTCCTCTCTGCTCCCGTCTATGCGCCCGATCCCCAATTGGTGAACCTGAGCTCAAAATCTAAGTGATGGAACGGGATGAGCTCTGGATTTGGGCATCTAAATTGAAGTTTATGATATATAAATTTGTGTCTAATTTGATTTTTGGGAGACATTGAGACAAGAGAATTTGGGGAAGAAGAAGACCCGCCATGTAGGATTAGCATGAAGCCAAAATAATCGAGATGATGGGTCCGAGTAAGGTTCACCGAAACGTGTGCCCTCAAATCAAAGTTGGGCAACATAAAATTCCAATACAGCCACTGTGAAGCTTTTTTTAGATCGACTGTGACGCTGTTTTTTTATCACATTCTTTTGAATTCTTTGTGAAGATTTGTTGGCTAAATGTGTGTAAATTTTTGAATGTTAAAAATTTTTTTGGCACTAGGAACATCTGTGCCGAAATCCAGAGAAATTTTCTGTGTTATTTACTAATTTGTAGGAATTGAAATAGTGGGTTTGAAAAAAATAAGGGAATAAACTTTATGTTCATTTAGATAAAAAAGTAAATTTATTCTACGTGGGACGATTCTAGCAACATTTGGATCATGTTGACGTTTAAAAAAAACATCTTCCGTTGCAACGCACGGGCATATTTCCTAGTCTATATTAATGACCATAACTTTATCGTATGTATCTAGTTACTCACTCCGTTTTAAAATATAAGATGTTTTATGTTTGCGAAAAAAATATATCTAGACTTGTTTTAGTATAGATTTACTCCAAACATGAATGAACTTATATACTAAAAGTAGTCTGGATACATTTGCTTCACAAAACTAAAACATCTTATATTTTAAAACAGAGAAAGTATATATTTAGATTAAAAGCATTTGTATGTAGACAAAGTTAAAATTATTAATATAGACAGGAGTGAGTAACAAAGAGTCGAAAGCGACCAGGCAGTGAACTACTACTAGTCGTACAGAATCTCACTGCTTATATTTTGGCTAGCAGATAACCTACTCCCTCCAATATGTTAAAATGGATGTATCTAATACTCTTTCCGACCCATATTAGTTGACTTAGATTTGTCAAAATTTGGATAAACCTATATACTCTCTCTTTCAAGATATAAATATTTTAGCTTTGTAAAGCAAATGTATCTATATTTCTTTTAGTGTGTAGATTCATTCATGTTTAGAGTGAACATACACACTAAAAAAGTTTAGATACATTTGTCTCACAAAGCTAAAACATCTTATATTTTAAAACGGAGGCAGTACGAAATAGTGTCTAAATTTATCCAAATCTAAACAAATTCAAGTCAACTATTATGGGTTGGAGGAAGTACTAAAACATGTCTAGATATATTTATTTCAGTGACAAATAATATGGATCGGAAGTAGTAATAACCTCTAGGCCGATCCAGTGAAAGGCGACCGAAACCTGACAGTACCGATGGTACACAGGGCTGTATCGGAGAAAATGGAGTCCCGGTGCGAAACACAAAAAATTAGCCCTCAATATAACCATTGGCAATTAGCAAAACACGGTTTTATGTTATATTTATTTTTAGTGTAGTGGTACAATTTTTGGAAGAATGACATCTTATCAGATACGGGTAACATAGCTTCCAAAAAGAAAGTGATACTCCCTCCGGTCCATATTAATTGACTTGGATTTGTCAAATTTTAGATGGACCTATATACTAGATTCATCTAAATTTTGACAAATCCAAGTCAATTAATATGGGTCGGAGGGAGTACTCCCTAAGACAAAATATTTACTAGAAACATGCCATCCTTCTGGCATTTCTTGAGATGAAATATTCAATTAGTTCTTCATAAGAAATTTTCTCCAAAATATCGTTTTTACTTTTTATTATTAATAGATCCCTGCTTTGAAAAAATTATGACGGAATTAAGAATTGATTGAGAGATGCATACTACAATAGACGTTGCATTTACTCATTGCATGCATCAATGGATCTGTTCTGGAAAAAATCACGACAGGATTAAACATGCGAAGGAGCTGCGATGACAGGATTAAACATGCGAAGGAGCTGCGATTGGAGCTACGAAAGAATTACACTTTCTAGATGAGAAAGAGAAGGAAAGGAGGCCTCGGTCAAATACTCAAATTCCTAAGCGATAGAAATGGAATTAATTCTGAATAAATTTCGAAGCGGTGGAATGGTGAATGGATTTATTAGACCCAATTAAACCTGTTATTAGTAGCACTAACTAACAGTTTAACATAAAAATTAGAGGTTCTCCTATTTTAAAGATTCTGTGCGGTTGAACCTCCTGCACATGCATACCATACGGGCCTGATGGTACACCACACCACCACCTACCAACTGATCCTAAGCGAGCTCGACCTGGAATCAATCGGAGCACCATTGTGGCGTCGGTCCGTAGACGCGGCTAGATACAGTGAACCTGCCACGTCACGTCCGTCGCCCTCCTTTTCTGATCAAGCTCACGGTTTTCGTGCAAGAGAGCTTGTCACGCAGATACGTCGGTTTCAGCCTCAGCGTCACTGTCCCCGTGGCGGTGCTCTGGAAGATAGTGCATTTTTGGCACGGCGACACTTGACCTTTTTTATTTTTGAGATCAGGCGACACTTGACTGATAGTGCCGTTTTATCTACCGCACAAGGACGATGGGCGTGTGGTGTCGCCGTCGGTGAAGTTAATTTTTTGGATTTCCCGAGGATTCGTGCCGTTAAATCTACCGCACACACACAGAACGGGTGTGTCACCGTCGGTGAAGTTGGTTTATTGGGATTCTTGAGAATCTTTTCTGAATCTCGTGGGAGTTACTGACATACTATTTGAATTGATACCATGGGTCTATTATTATTGACTCTCAAAAGCGTTTCTTAAAGTGAAATAAGTGAAATTCGACCTCCCGAAAAGTATTAGTTTGGCTTTCGAAAAATGCACACTACTAGGAAAAAGCTCACCAGTGGCGCACCAATTTTCAACTTCTGTGATGTATATGGGATGCGCAACTGTTATCACGTTCACTAAACTGTAGTTCCGTGCCATAGAAGTTGAAAAAGTTTAGTGGCGCATTTCTCACATATGCGCCACAGAAGTGGCGGGCGAGATCTAAAACTTTTGTGAAGCATATTGCCAATATGCGCCACATATTTTTTTTTCAAAATCCAAAAAAAAAAATTTGGCCAGATCTGGCCGGAGATGGAGGTCGCCGGAGGTGGGGGTCGTCGGAGGAGGGCTAGCCCGGAGGTGGGTGGAGAAGGGGGCTCACCGGAGGAGAAGTAGGCTACTTCCGGAGGAGGAGGAGGAGAAGGGGGTCGCCAGAGGAGAAGGAGGCCACCACCGGAGGAGGAGGAGGAGGAGGTGGAGAAGGAGAAGGGGGTCGCTGGAGGAGGAAGTAGCCAAAGATGGTCGTCATCGTCGTCGGAGGAAGAGCTCACCGGGGTGGAGGAGGAGGAGGAGCTCACTAGGTGGAGGAGGAGGAGCTCACCAGGGTGGTGGAGGAGGAGGAGGAGGAGCTCACTGGGGTGGAGGAGGAGGAGGAGGAGGAGGAGGAGGAAGAGGAAGAGGAAGAGGAAGGAGAAGGGGAGAAGGAGAGAAGAAGTGGAGGGAGGAGAAGTGTGGAGGAGAGGAAAAGGTGAAAACGAGAAAAGAGATGGAGAAGGGGCGGCGGGATTCAAATTTCGAATCCCACCCAACACTTCAGTGGCACATATGGGAGCAATGCGCCACAGAAGTTGCTTCTCCTTTTTATTTTTTTACAAGAAAAAATCTTCTTTCTGGCATAACTTTTTTCTCTTTTCGAAGGATTCTACAAAACTTCAACGGCTTCGAGCGGTTCAAATCGAGTAGAAAATTTCGAGACGATCATTTTGGTATATTAAACTTTTTTCCGATATCGTATGCAAAAGTTATGGACGTTTTACTGTGCCATGACCTATTTTTGCAAAAAAAGTCGAAATGCATGTTTGTTAATTTTCCTACAAACTAGAGCACATTACCTACCACTATGTGAAAGGATTTTATTTTTTGAAATTTTCTTTTATTTTTTGCAAGGCTAAAAAGGCAATCCACGAGGGGGGGGGAATCTATTTTTCCTGCTCGACTTCTGTGGCCACAAAATAATCACTTCTCTCGCGTATATGGTCATATACTCCACAGAATGTTGGTTAGAGTGTGGTCAACGAGATTCCATGATAGGGCCAACACGCTGCTTCTGTGGCGCATGTGGGCATATGATGCGCCACAGAAGTGTCAACTTCTATGGCGCATATGCTCACATGCGCCAGAAGCTTGAAAGTTCTGTGGCGCATTGTGTCATATGCGCCACTGGAATTCTTTTGTGGCGCATGGTCAGCCCCCCATGCGCCACAGAAGTTCTGTCTAGTGGCAGTTGATGGTGCGTAGAAGCTTCGTTGGGAGACCCCAAGAGAAAGGTATGATGAGCACAGCAGCAAGTTTTTCCACAGTAAGAAACCAAGGTTATCGAACCAGTAGGAGGAAGGAAACGACTCAAAGGTGTTGCTGGTAATTTGGAAACCTGCACAACACAAACTCAAGACTTTGCCCCAACGAACAGTAAGGTTGTCAATCTCACCGGTTTGCTGAAAACAAAGGGTTAACTGTATGGTGTGGAAGATAATAGTAGTTTGCAGAAAGTAACAGTAACAGTGGAAGATGTATCAACGATAAAGATTGGACCGGGGTCCGTAGTTTACTAGAGGTGCTCTCCTTAAGATAAACAAACATGACATTGCTGGGTAAACAAATTACAGTAGGGCAATTGACAGAACTGGGCAAGACATAACAATGCAATACTAGACATTCATGATCTTGTGAGATTCGATTGGGCATTACAACAAGATACATATACCGCTATCCAACTGCATCTATTACTAGTAATCCACCTTCAGGTTATCATCCGAACCCCCTCCAGTATTAAGTTGCAAGCAACGTATAACTGCTTTAAGCAAAGTCTGTAAGGTAAACAATCCACTTGTTCCATGAACAAGAGACCGTTGTTTTCTCCCTAGTGGCAACAACACATCTACAACCTTAGAGATTTCTGTCACTTCCCTTAGATTAAATAGAGGCATGAACCCATTATCGAGCATAAATACACCCTCTTGGAGTCACTAGCATCTACTTGGCCAAGATAGCTACTAAAAACAGAGAGCATACAAGATCTCAAAAAACAAAGACATGATAGAATCAATAAGACAAAACCATTAATCAATCTGACATAGTAATTTCAATATCCATCGGATCCCCGCAAACACAACATGCATGATTACAAATAGATGATCTTGATCATGAACGGAGCTCACAAGATCTAAACATGGTAGCACAAAGGAGTAGATACAACCATCTAGCTACTACATGGACCCGTAGTCCAAGGTGGAACTACTCACACTTCATACCGGAGGCTGGCATGATGAAGAAGAAGGCATCCGAGATGATTTGCCCTCCGGCAGGGTGCCGGGAAGAGCTTCAGATCCCCCCGATCTAGGGACGATGGTGGCGGCGGCTACAGACGGTTTCGTGGAATATTGATCGGGTACTTAGGGTTTCTATATCGGGGGTCTTTATAGGGGAAGAGGCGATGCAGGAGGGCAGCCAGGGCGGCCGCATCCCCCCAGACGCGGGCTGGGCCCAGCCGCACGGCCAGGGGGTGTGGCCCCTGGTGGCTCCCTTTCGTCTCGTATTTAGGCTCCGTGTTCCCCACGGTAAAATATTGACTTTGGCTTTTGTCCCGTCCAATTTCGAGAATATTGATTTTCTGCCTTTTCTGGAACCAAAAACAGAAGAAAATATGCAACTGACACTATGGCATCTTGTTAATAGGTTAGTCCAGGAAAACATATAAAAACACCTCAAAGGTAGACAAAGTAAAGAGAACATCAAAAATTATAGATACGTTTCCGACGTATCAAGCATCCCCAAGCTTAACTCCTGCTCGTCCTCGAGTAGGTAAGTGATAAAAAGAATAATTTTTGAGGTGACATGCACCATCAAAATCAAGATTAAACCATTTGCAAGCATTGAAAGTTGGGATCAAAGAACTCTAAACATGAGCATGAAAGAAGAAGTTTTAACAATAAGACAAAGTAACTATGCATGCAACATGAAAGGTTACAAACAAAGATCATGAATAACAATGCATTGAAAAACGTTTGTTTATTTCACATATAGAAAACATAGCATAGTGGCATTCAGCTTGTCCCTCATGGAGTAGCAAATAGATGCATGGGACACCTTCAAAGTTCATAAGAGTGACTAGATACAAATAGCACAAGAACAAGTAATATCAACAATATGCATCAATCAATAAGTTTTGGGACAATGCACATAGAACTAAGAATGGCAACTATGCTCTCTTAACTGGTGCCTAAGGATAGAAAGTGAAGACTCAATATAAAAGTGGAAGAAAGAACCCTTCATAAAGGGAAGCAGGGATTTCGAGTTCCAAAAAGATCTTCCAAAAATTATGATACTTGTTAGCTTTCAACTCTCATTGCCCCTATCATAAGCATCTTGAAGTGATTAAGGTTAAAGTGAACAAACTATGGAGTATATGCTTGATAAAGTATACGTTAGCAATCTCATGTCCCTTGAATACGAGGACCACTCCTCATGCTACTCAACTTTAGTCACTTGTAAGTTCTTGTCATAGTAAGTACATGTGTATCATATAGAACCGCCAATTGGGTACCCCTTGCACATGATACATGAGCTATCCCATAATCAAAATTACAAGGCAAGCATACAATGAGCATCTCAGCAATCTTCTTATTTACCATGGGAATATGGTGCTTTTTTCTCTCTTTCCTCTTTTCAATATGTCTCTTTTTTATAAGAAGAAAGCTTTATAGATGTCATTATGGTGATGCTGCAAGTTTCCACCATGATTAGGCATGGCCCCAGGAGTTTCTCTAACACACATACATAACTTCATGGACTTACAAGTTTCCCTTTCATTTCACACCGATGATATCCATAGACAAAAGAGCATGATATCAACTATGTACAAAGTACAAGTGCAATGTTAAAAGCGTTCCCCGTGACAGCACGGTTCTGCTAATTGCAACGTATAAGTGCAAGCATATACACCATAGATGAAACAATGGTTCAAGTTTATTAGGGGCAAGAAAAATAAGTGTGCCATCAAGTTTGTGAGAGCTTTAATCACTAAGTTTTCACATAACAAAATACTTTTTAATTGGAAGATAGATGAAAACAAGAATATACTTGGAATGGTGTAACACACCATGCATAGGAATTTA
This sequence comes from Avena longiglumis, assembly GCA_030063025.1. NCBI lineage: Eukaryota > Viridiplantae > Streptophyta > Magnoliopsida > Poales > Poaceae > Avena > Avena longiglumis. The sequence goes on from CP125975.1 coordinate 402,707,671, forward strand.
TAGTTAACACTTTAAAATAACTTGGTTTCTTGGGAGTTGGATGCATGAGTAGAGCTTACTCATACAAGTGGAGGCTAGCAAAAGACTGGGAGCGACCAACTAAGAGAGCAATAATGTCCATAATAATGCAGAGCGACAAAACATTACTAATCAAAGCATAAAGTGGTACTACAAGTCAAGGACATAATCATAGAGGATATGGTGACTTGTTCATAGTCATAACATGTTGTGAGCATGTGCCAAGTCAACCCAAACAAAGCATCAAAGGAGAATACCACAATACTATTCTTTTATATGCTAAAACAACACATGTTTCCTTCAAAGCACACTAAGCAATCCCAATTGTTTGGAACAAGTAATGCTATAGCAATAATCACTAAGCATAAGGTCAAAACAACACCTAGCATGACATGATAAAGTCTAAGTAACAGTCAAAGCAAGCTCCTCTTATACTATTTAAGGAAGAACTTTCTACTCCTCTCCAACACCAATCAACTTATTTGAAACAACACAGCGAGAACGGGGTCCAAACTACTTTATTCAAGCAAACTAAGCAAACCAAATAAAAACTAAGACGCTCAAAGAACAACACTACAATGCATGAAACAAAAAAACGAAGTCTCTAGAAAGACCTGAGATTTTTATTGATGAAGAAGGGGATGCCTTGGACATACCCAAGATTTGACGCTTGTACCTCTTGAATATTTCTATGGGGTGACACGGGGTGGCATCCCCAAGCTTGATCTTTTGTCCATTCTTCATCTCATTACATCATTCTTTCTCTGCACCTGAAAATTTTCCTTCATACAAAACTTCACACAATCTTCATTAGCAATATTAGTGTATTCAAAAGATAATAGACCTTTGGGTTTAGCTTTAGAACAGAAAAAATTTCACTAAAAACACAAGATACTGTAGCAATTCCCTCAAAAAGCTCAATTTCCCAAAAATAACCCAAAAAGGAATCAATAAGAAGCAAAGACAAATAATGGCAGAAATCTATCAAAACAGACCAACAGGTAGAAACCGATTTTTTAGAAGACCTTATGTTGCTCAAATAAAAAAGTGTTGAACTAACAAAAATTATCTAACATATTGGGGGATTTATTCAGAAAATATCAACTCAACCCGACTTACAGAGATTTTACATGAATTTTTATGGTGGAGTACAAAAATCTGTTTCGGGACAGCAACTCTCCAAATCTTACTTCCCTCCCATTAGAGGTTATTCTTGGCACAAAAAGCAAAAAAAAAAGGATAAGGATAGGTCATTACTAAATTAATAACTTCCAAGATTCAAGAAAACTTTTGGGTTATCTCCCAATAAGTACTTTTCTTTAACGCCTTTAAGTTAGGCACAAGAAGTAAGAATCAAGTATTTTCAAATGAAGAGGCATTAACATCAAACTTTGATTTCAAAGGAGGAGAAAAAAGCAACCTCTCTCTCCTCATAGGGAAGTGTTCAATACCTTTCTTGAATGTAAATTGATATTTAATGGTGCCTTCTTTCATATCAATGATGGCACCAACAGTTCTAAGAAAAGGTCTTTCCAAAGTAATAGGAGAAGAAGCATTGTATTCAACATCCAAAACATAGAAACCAACAGAGACATAATCATTGTTAACCATAATAATAACATCATTAACACTCTCCATGAGTTTTTTTAGCATTATCATTAAGTGGGACATCCAAATAGCAATCTTCCAAAGGTGGCAAATCAAGCATTTCATAAATCTTTCTAGGCATAATTGAGACACTAGAACTAAGGTCACATGAAGCTTTGAGATCAAAGTCATTCACTTGCATATTAATGATGGGTTCCCAACTATCTTCTACTTTCCTAGGATTAGAGCATTTGTAATGTGTTTCAACTTCTCTTCCTTACTTTTAACAAGAGCATTTGTAATTTGTTTGGTGAAAGCTACATTCATACCACTAGCATCAGGACTTCTAGCAAGCTTTTGTAGGAACATAATCACTTCAGAAATATTACAACCATCAAGATCAAAATCAAACTTAGCATCACTAGCAGTAGGCTCATTGGGTTTAGGCATTGTGGTAGGAGGAATAGGGACTTCTTGTGGTTTAGTGGCATCCATATTGGTGGTGGTGATAGTGCAAACACTATTGTTTCTAGCAATTTCAGCTTCTCTTTCCCATTTAGCATGAAGTTGGGCTAAAAGTCTAACATTTTCATAAACAGTAACTTGTATGGCATGAGTAGTAGCAAAGATACTTTCCAAGGTTTCAGGTTTAGCAGCCATTTTATTAATCAAAGAGGACTGTGCTTCACACAAAGAGGAAATATTTTTCTCAACATTCAAAAGCTTTTCCTCCACAGTCTTGTTGAAAGTGGTTTGTTTACTAATAAAGTCTTTGAGCATGACTTCAAGTTTAGAGGGGGAACTTCTAGTATTGTTGTAGGAGTTTCCATAGGTATTGCCATTATTAGGAGGATAAGGCCTATAATTGTTGTTACTACCAAAATTATTCCTATAGGCATTGTTGTTGAAATTGTTGTTTCTAATGAAGTTCACATCAACTTGCTCTTCTTAAGCAACCAAAGAGGATAAGGGAACATTATTAGGATCTATATGAGCTTTTCCATTAACAAGCATAGCCATGATAACATCAATCTTATCACTCAAAGAGGAGGTTTCTTCAATACAATTTACCTTCTTACCATGTGGAGCTTTCTCAGTGTGCCATTCAGAATAATTAACCATCATATTATCAAGGAACTTTGTTGTAGCACCCAAAGTAATGGTCATAAAGCTACCTCCAGCAGCTGAATCCAACATGTTTCTTGAAGAGAAGTTCAAATCTGCATAAAAAGTCTGGATAATTATCCAAGTAGTAAGTCCATGAGTGGGACAATTCTTAACCAAAAATTTCATTCTTTCCCAAGATTGAGCAACATGTTCATTATCAAGTTGTTTAAATTTCATTATTTCACTTCTCATAGATATAATCTTAGCAGGAGGATAGTATTTTCCAATAAAAGCATCTTTGCACTTAATCCAAGAATCAATACTATTTCTAGGCAAGGATAGCAACTATTCTTTAGCTTTTCCTCTCAAGGAGAAATGAAACAACTTGAGCTTAATAATATCTCTATATACATCCTTGTACTTTTGCATCTCACAAATTTCAACAAAGTTATTGATGTGGGCAGCAACACCATTAGAACTAGCACCAGAAAATTGCTCTCTCATCACAAGATTCAACTAAGCAGGCTTAATTTCATAAAAGGTAGCATCAGGAGCAGGTGGAGCAATAGAAGTACTTAGGAAATTGTTGTTGTTTGTGCTAGTGAAGTCACACAACTTGGTGTTCTCAACAGAGTTCATTTTGGCAAAAGCGGAGCAAGCCAACAGCAGCAACAACTAGAGCAAGAACTAATTTTTTTGTGTTTTTGATAAGAGAAAGCAAACTAAACTAAACTATTTTTTTTGGAGTTTTTGATAAAAATAGGCAAACAAAACCAAGCAAAATAAACTAAGCAAAACAAAAACAAAGTAAAGAGAAAGGTTGTGAAGGACTCCCCTTGTGAAGACGTCCTTAGCCTCCTCGGCAACGACGCCAGAAAAGTCTGGATGGTGTGTAGAAGCTTCGTTGGGAGACCCCAAGAGGAAGGTATGATGAGCACACCAGCAAGTTTTCCCTCAGTAAGAAACCAAGGTTATCGAACCAATAGGAGGAAGGAAACGACTCAAAGGTGTTTCTAGCAACTTGGAAACCTACACAACACAAACTCAAGACTTTTCCCAAACAAACAGTGGGGTTGTCAATCTCACCGGTTTGCTGAAAACAAAGTGTTAACTGTATGGTGTGGAAGGTAATAGTGGTTTCCAGAAAGTAAACAGTAACAATGGAAAATTTATCAATGGTAAAGATTGGACCGGGGTCCATAGTTCACTAGAGGTGCTCTCCTTACAATAAACAAACATGGCATGCTGGGTAAACAGATTACAGCAGGGCAATTGACAGGACTGAACAAGGCATAACAATGCAATACTAGACATTCATGATCTTATGAGATTCGATTGGGAAATACAACAAGATACATATACCGCCATCCAACTTCATCTATGACTAGTAATCCACCATCAGGTTATCATCCGAACCCCCTCCAGTATTAAGTTGCAAGCAACGAATAACTGCTTTAAGCAAAGTGTGTAAGGTAAACAATCCACTTGTTCCATCAATAAGAGACCATTGTTTTCTCCCTAGTGGCAACAACACATCTACAACCTTAGAGATTTCTGTCACTTCCCTTACATTAAATAGAGGCATAAATACCCCCTCTTGGAGTCACTAGCATCTACTTGGACAAGATAGCTACTAGAAATGGAGAGCATACAAGATCTCAAACAACACAGACATGATAGAATCAATAAGACAAAACCATTAATCAATCTGACATAGTAATCTCAATATCCACCGAATCCTGCAAACACAACATGCATGATTACAAATAGATGATCTTGATCATAAATGGAGCTCACAAGATCTAAACATGGTAGCACAAATGTCGTGGGAATGACCACGGCAGATGCTGCAATCGGCAGCGAGTAGTAGAACGAAGGGCAAGGGCGGCCAGCCATCTACGGTGCGAGATGAGGGCGGAGACACAGGGTTTTACCCAGGTTCGCCCCCAGAGGGTAAGACCTACTCCTGCTAGATTGTATTATGATGGAGGTACAATGGGGCGAGCTCGTCGGCTAGGCGACGAGTCGCTTGGGTGGATGATGGAACGTGCGTTTACCGCATAGCAGGAGGTTTATATAGACTCACCTCCCTAGGGTTTACATATCTCAACCGAATCAGTTAAGGTTTGGATTTTCGTTTAACCTAATCCGGTGGGCCTATCTACTCTCTGGGCCTTGACTTCGATCGCTTGGATCCACGCCAGTCTTGATCGATCGGTCTGCGAGCCCACTCGCCGATTCTGGGCCAGTCGGAAACGTCCTGCTGGGTATACCCCGGTAGGCATATCCCCATCAGTAGTCCCCGAGGCCGTTGTCGATTGGGCGCAGGTGGTTGCTGGCAATCGGAGCATACGGGTCCAATGCGGACATCCAGTCGAATCGGTGGCGGGCTCATGAATAAAGAAAAAAACTAGTCATTCTGGTCGCAGCTTGGCGAACGGGTCGGCGAAATATTTAGTCACTGTTGTAGTGGTCGGGTCGGCGAGCCGAGTGGCTGAAGTTGGACCGTCAAACGCAATCAAAACTAGCCGTTGGGGTAACCCAACGGTAACTTTTGGCGTAATCACCGCGTAGTAATGGCTTCCTGATTTGGCGGGTAACAACCGCTATATAAAGGGAATGGTAGGCGATTGGAGAACCACCCCCTCGTCATTTCCTCTCATTGCGCGCACCTCCGTTTTCCTCCGCATCGCGATCCAGCCGATCCAAAATCCTCCGACCTCCACGAACCTTTCCGCCAATGGCCCCCTCCACCGAACCATGGGGCAGGTCCAAGTGTACGAGAGCGCTACTGGCGTCTTTCGAGGAGGCCGGGATCCTACGCGCCGGCAGGTGGCGCATCCCCGTGGCCGGAGAGGTGACTCTGGACCCACGCGAGGGAGAATTCGTTTGCTTCACCAGCCACAGGCGGGGCTAGGATTCCATATCTCTTCTTAGGCGCTTGTGCCTTCTACGGATCGACCATCGGACTGGCCGCCTGACATCGAAGCTCGTCATTTTCGTGGAGTTCTGCGATTGCTACCTGGGCTGCAGGCCCTACTTCCCCCTGTGGCAAGATCTGTTCCACGGGAGGATCAGTCGCAAAGAAGCAAGTGGCCCAATGCTTGCTGCGGGTGGCCGAACTTTTCAGTTGAAGTCGAAGGCCTCCTTTTTCGATCTGATGCTACCTGCCAAGGCGGCGAGCGAATGGAAGAAGTCTTGGTTTTACGTTACCGAGGCGACTACAGATGGCGAGGTGGCGATCCCAAGATACTCCGCCGACCGGACCGAACCGCGCCGACTCCAAGTCGGCAAACTCCCAATAGACCAGCGGATGGTCGTGGATGAGATGCTTCAGACCATCCGCGGCCTGAAGAAGAAGGGTCTTCAGACCATCAATTTGTACAACTGCTGGCTCGGGCGGCGACTCGTTCCCCTGGCCCGCCGTGACCATTATATGTACAAGTACACGGGCCGGGAAGACTCGACGAAGTCCTGCCTTGCCGAGTGGAAATTAGAGGACTACGTCCCGACGTTGAAGAAGATCACCCAGGCGGTGTACCTGGACGCGAAGGCTGGGGTCGCCCCCTACACCGCGAAGCATCCAGCCCCGATGGTAGGTCACTTTTTACCATTCGCGATCGCGATTGATCTTTGTCGCTATATTGACATTACTTCATGCTTGCTGCAGTTATTTCAAGTGGTGGAAGGGTGGCTTCCGCCCGCGGACGACGAGAACTCGAGCCCGTCCGTCCAGGACGGGGCGAAGTCACCTCCCAAGTCGCGCGGCGCCGAGCAGCGGCGAACGACGAGTCCGAGGAAGAGGCCGCCCCATTGGTTCGCAAAACTCGTGGGCAGCGTCAGCGCGAACTCGAGGCGAGTAAAAGTCTTGAACGTCATGATGACGACGACGATATTCCCGAGCTCACCTCGCGTCGCGAGGCCACTCCGTCGAAAAATAAGAAGAAGAAGGAGGTGAAGGCCCCTCCGAAGAGGAAGACGAAGCCAGCGAGACAGGCATCTCCGCCTCATTCGGCGAGTAGTTCCGACGCCACCAGCCTGGACAGGGATGAAGCGCCACAGACGATGGCAACACCGGATGTCACCGCCGTCCTGAGTGAGGTGCCTCTGGCCTCGATTCCTCCCTCATTCGTCTCGTCTACGGGTCGGGTCGCTCCATGGCGGCTCGCCTCCTGGAGAGCTCACGAAAACGTTGTGGAGGCTCCTGTCGCGGCCTCATCAACAAAGAGGCCGTCTGTATCTTGGGCGCATGATGTCTTGGAGATGGGCCTCAGTCGGAAACTGGGCTCCGAACTGGAGAAGCCGGCGAGCATCCGCACGGGGCTGCGGTTCATACCAGTCTCCAAGTGAGTTTTATTCACCTGCTTTATTTTTCGTTGTACTCGAACCACTTTGCTCATGAAATCAATTTGCAGGACTGGGGTTAAAAAGATAGGCCACCCGTCCGTGGCCAAGGTGCCGCCAGTCGTCGCCGAGGAGGACCCTTCTCGGAAGAGGAAGGCTGATGAGGTCGCTGCCCCCACAGACAGTGCCAAGAAGGCCAAGAGCGACGATGTCGTCATGGTGTCTGACGACACGACAATTGCTCCGAGTGATCCTGCGGCGAGGGCGACCTTGACGATCAAGGAGGGTGGTTCCTCGCCTGGGATGACCGAGCCGACCTCTTTTGGTGCTGGCACTTCTATCGCGACCTTCCCCCGCTTCATGGCCAAAGCGGCTACGGCGAGTGGTACCACGCCATCTAGCCGCGTACATGGGGTCGTCGAAACGGAGGCCGAACAGCGTCGCGGGCACACTCCGGCTCTTCTCGCATCCGTGGACGCGCTACAGCTTCATGGCATGCTTGGCGCAGCCATCCAGGTATGTCCAGTCCCCGAGGATCGGGCCACTGAATTGTAGTGGTCAGATTCTTATGGTTCTTGTTTTTATTTCTCGCTCCCAGTCCCCGAGTGTCGAGTCGCTAAATTTCAGCGGGTGGGCACTTAGGATTTTTGATCTCCAGTCCTCGAGTGTCCAGTCCCTATATTTCAGCGGGTGGGCACTTAGGATTTTTTATCTCTAGTCCCCGAGTGTCCAGTCGCTGAATTTCAGCGGGTGGGTACTTAGGATTTTTTATCTCCAGTCTCCGAGTGTCCGGTCGCTGAATTTCAGCGGGTGGGCACTTAGGATTTCGTCTTTGTTGACTGTTTGACTTTTGCACAGGGTTTGCAGCGTGAATCAGCCGACCGGCTTGCTGCGAAGTGTCGCGCGGAGAAGGAACTTGTCGTCGTCCAAGAGGCGAACAAGGGACTCCAGCCGATTGCTGTGAAGGCAGAGGAGGTTCGCCAGGGCCTTGTCCCGGCGAGTGAATTGACGGAAGCTCATCTGCATTGAGATCGGCTGAGAAGAGGATCGCCGACCTTGAGCGCGAGCTTAAGGAAGCGAAGGAGGAGGCGAGTTCAGCTGATGGGCGGGCTAAGGCTCTTTATTACGGCCGAGGAGCGTAAGGTCTCTGACGCCCTTGTTGCTGGGCTACAAGACGACTACTCCTCTCTTCAAAGCTTCATCACGGATCTCGCTCGTCCTTTGATTGGTAAGTGTGCCCGCCTCTGCCTGTATTATTTGCATTGCATAATATTTGTTATACTCACTGCCACCTTATGTCCATAGGTCGGATCATCGACAGCTCGGAGGAGGCGCAGTCGTACGACGCGCGGCAGTGTGTGGCCACTCTGGTCGACCCGGCCACTTTGTCCGCGGCTTGCATTCGGGCGTATCTTCAGGAGATGTCGCCCACGGAAGTGATTCCCAGCGACCTCGTCGAGGTGTGGCGATACTTGGAGAAGGCGCCATCGGTCGTCGAGTTCATGACGCGATCGGCGTTCCGGCGCGGGGCGACGACGCCGCTCAGCCTTGGGCTCGCCCACTTCCCGGAGGATTTTGATCTGGACGACGTGACGAGTGGCTACCCATCGTCGACGGGCTCGGTGGAGATTGCCGAGGTGCTGAAGCTGACGGACCGTGCCGCGTTATACTCCGATCGTGTCTGGGCGATGGGCGATCTCCTCCCTTATCAGGAGACGATCGTCGCGCCCAACGACCCCGAGCCGCCGCATCGCGATTTCAAGATCGATCAGCCCTTCCGTGCGGCGATGGTGGGTGAACTGACGACGTATCCATCGAGACCGTACACTCCCTTCATTCGCAACCGCAAGGGTGGCGGCGAGTCGTCGTCGAAGCCTGCGGAGTAAAACGTTGTGCCCTGGGGCGTTAGTAGCAGTTCGTCCATTAGGCGCAACATGTATTTTGTAACAACTTTGATCTGCTATAATGGGATATCGTGTTATTTTGTGATTTGACTTGCGTTTGAGATTGAGGGTTGAACGAGTCCCCGAGCGCGTCCGCCCTTTTTATGGGGTTCACCTCGTTTGTTTATGTGTTTGTGGTTTTGAACGTTTTGTTATTGAGGTCGACTCGCCCGAGCTTGGAAAGCCAGTCGCTGGGCGACTCCCATGAGTGCTCTTTAGTTTACCGTTTTCCCTTGCACGAACGAGGTCGGGTAGCCGAGTCCCCGAGCGTGGTACTTGGTGGTTCTAGTCGCGGCTCTAGGGTGGGTGAGGACTGGCGCGTCAGAGTGAGCGCATCACTCCTTACTGGTCCGTTGGGTCAGTCGCATGGCGAGTCCTGGGCATGCTCTCGTACTTGGCGTTTTTGCCTAGTCGCTCGCGCTGAACTGGTCGTCAGTCCCCGAGCGTGGTACTTGGCCGTTCAAGTCGCTGTGTCGAGGACACGGAGGATCATGGTCGCTGTGAGGAGCGAAGGCAGTTGTCTTGGCTCGTTAAGCCAGTCGAGCTAGGCGACTCCAATGGGGCTCCGGGTAGGCGTTTTTCGTGGACATTACGAGTCCTGGGGTAACCCAGTGCCCTCGTAGCGCACTACTTGGCCGTGCCGATCGCTGTACCAGAGGTTGACTCCTGCAGTTAGCTTGGTGCTGTTACTATGAGTGCGAGTGGCACAAGACACGGAGAGTAAACGCAATTTGCGGTAACCGATATTTTTTATTTCAGAGCGACTGGAGGATACATATGTGGAGTTCTAGGAGTAGAACTTCCGTAGGAGGTTTACATTCCATGGTCGCTTGACGTCGAGTTTGCCGTCCCCGCGGACGTCGATGAGGTAGTAGGCGTCGTTGCCGAGTACTCGCCCGATGGCGAATGGTCCCTCCCATGGGGGGGAGAGCTTGTGCATGCCCTTCTTGTCCTGGATGAGGCGCAGCACCAGGTCGCCTTCTTGGAAGGTGCGAGTTTTCACCCGCCGGCTATGGTAGCGGCGGAGTCCTTGCTGGTAGATGGCAGTGCGTGAGCGAGCTAGGTCACGTGCCTCGTCGAGTTGATCGACTCCATCCTGACGTGCGAGTTCGTTCGCAGCCTCCGTGTAGTGGATGACCCTTGGCGAGTCGTGCTCGAGGTCGGTGGGCATGACTGCCTCAGCGCCATACACCATGAAGAAGGGGGTGAACCCTGTTGACCTGTTGACCGAGGTGCGGATACCCCAGATGACGGAGGGTAGCTCCTCGACCCAGCACCCGGCGGTGCGCTCGAGTGGTACTTGGAGCCGCGGTTTCAGGCCGTGGAGGATGCTCTGGTTGGCCCGTTCCGCCTGGCCGTTGGACTCCGGGTGGGCGACTGACGTGAGGTCGAGTCGGATGTGATGTTCCTCGCAGAACTCGGCCATGGCTCCTTTGGCGAAGTTGGTGCCGTTGTCCGTGATGATGCTGTTTGGGAACCCGTAGCGATATATGAGCTCACGTAGGAATTTTGTGGCGGTCTTCCCGTCGCATTTCCGGACTGGCTTGGCCTCCACCCACTTGGTGAATTTGTCGACCGCGATCAGGAGGTGGGTGAAGCCGGAGGGCCTTTTGAAGGGCCTACCATGTCCATACGGCGAATGGCCAGGTGATGGGGATGGTCTTGAGCGGTGAGATCGGCACGTGTGTCTGGTTGGCGTACTTCTGGCACCCGGCGCACCGCTGGACAATGTCGACGGCGTCGGCGTGTGCGGTGGGCCAGTAAAAGCCGTGTCGCATAACCTTTGCGACCAGAGAGCGGGCTCCGGTGTGGTGGCCGCAGTCGCTAGAGTGGATGTCGTGGAGGATCTTGCGTCCTTCGGCGGGTTGGACACAACGTTGGAACACGCCGGTCACGCTGCGCTTGTGGACATCGCCGTCGATGATGACGAAGGATTTGCAGCATCGCGTTATCATCCAGGCGTCTGTTTCGTCTGCCGACAAGGTGCCTCCCTCCAGGTAGGCCATGTATGGCCTAGTCCAGTCTTCTGGCTCGGCGATGAGTGCGACCAAGGCTGCCTCTGGTTGCAGCGGGACTCCGATGTCGATCTCCCTTGGGGTAGAGACGGACGGCTTAGTGATCGTGTTGAGGAAGACGCCGACGGGTGGTGTGAGTCGAGCCGACCCAATGCGAGAGAGTGCGTCGGCCTCCTCGTTCTTTCGCCTGTCGATCCACTCAACGGAGTAGCCTGCGAAGTGTCCGCCCAACTTGTCCACTGCTTGGCGGTACGCCGCCATGGTGGGAGAGACGGCGTCGCAGGTGCTAGCGACTTGCCCAGCGACGAGGTCGGAGTCTCCATGGCAACGTAGGCGGTTGACGTTCATCTCCTTGGCATCTTGCATGCCGTGGAGTAGTGCCTCGTACTCGGCCATGTTGTTGGTGCAGGAGGTGCAGTCGAGGCGAAGGGGCGTGGCGTTTGTCGCCCGCCGAAGTCAACACGATCCTGCTCCTGCGCCGTCTGCGTTCTTGGAGCCGTCGAAGTGCGAGCTCCGATGGTGGAGGTACGGCTTTTCGCTCTTTGGGCCTCTTCCCAGTCGGCGATGAAGTCCGCGAGAGCCTGTGACTTGGTCGCTTTTCGTGGCTCATACTTGATGTTGTGGACGCCGATTTTGACGGCCCACTTGGCGACTCGCCCGGTCGCCTCACGGTTGCGGATGATGTCCTGCAACGGTGCTGAGGAGACGACCGTGATCGGGTGCTCCTGGAAGTAGTGCGGCAGTCGCCGTTGTGCTCTGAAGACTGCGTACACCAGTTTCTGGTATTGCGGGTATCGTTTGCGTGACTCGGTGAGGACCTCGCTGATATAGTACACCGGTCGTTGTACCGGGCGCTCCTTTCCTTCCTCTGGCCGCTCGACGACCATGACGGTGCTGACGACGCGCTCAGAAGCCGCGATGTAGACCAACATGGGTTCTTTGTCGACGGGGGCGACGAGTAGCGGTGCTGCGAGTAGCACCTTCTTGAGGTCGCGAAGTGCGTCGTTCGCCTCCTTGTCCCACTGGAAGGTGGGGTTCTTCCGCATCAGGCGGTATAGGGGCATCGCCTTTTTGCCCAATCGGGGGATGAAGCGGCCGAGCCGCGATCGCCCGCCAGCCTCGACGTCGCGAGCACTTTCGGGTTTGCCAAGTCGAGCGATTGTGTCGATCTTGGTGGGGTTCGCCTCGATCCCACGCTTGGAGACGACGTACCAAGTAGTTGCCCCTTTGGTACACGAAGGTGCATTTACTGGTTTAGCTTTATCTTGTATTTTCGCAGTTGGCGAATGTTTACGCCAGTCGACTAGTAGATCGCCTGGCGGCGGATTTCACTACCACGTCGTCGATGTAGCGTGGATATTGCGCCAATTTGGCTCGCAAGGCATTCTGCATGCACCGCTGGTAGGTCGCCCCGGCGTTCTTGAGGCCGAAGGTCATGGCGGTGTAGCAGAAGGCTCCAAATGGCGTGATGAACACCGTCTTTTCCTCGTCCTCGACAGCCATTTTGATCTGGTTGTACCCATAGTAGGCGTCGAGGAAACAGCAATGACTCCGCAGCGGTGGAATCGATTATTTGGTCGATCCGCGGAGGACGAATTGCTCGAGTCTTTGTTTAAGTTTGTGTAGTTGATACACATCCTCCAGTCCCATTTTCTTCTCGACCAGACTGGGTTTGCCAGCCACTTGAGTATTTTATTGGCGGATGAAGCTGCAGAGTAGACGCTGCACCTCCTCGGCGATGGCTCGAGGGCGCTCTTCATTGAAGGGCCGCAGCGATCGCTGAGGTCGCACTTTGGGGTCGGCGTTGAGTTTGTGCTCAGCGAGTTCCCTAGGGACACCAGGCATGTCAGAGGGCTTCCATGCGAAGATGTCCCTGTTCTCACGGAGGAACTCGATGAGCGCGCCTTCCTATGCTGGGCTCATGCCCGTCCCGATCATCACCGTCTGGCTGGAGTCGCCTGGGACCAGCTCGATGGTGCGGGTGTGCATCGTCGCCTCGAAAGCTGAGGTGTTGACGCCCTCCGAATTGGGCTTCTTGAGTATGGTGGGGTCGTCTTTGTTGACCCTGCTCGCGTATTTGGCGAGCTCGTCGGTGTGGTTGGTCTCTGCCGCGATGACGGCGTCGGCGAGTTCGGCTCCTTTGGCCTCGCACTCGGCGGCCATGTCGGGGTCGCCGTTGATGGTGATGACGCCGCGCGGCCCGGTGAGCTTCATCGCGTTGTACGCGTAGTGGGGCGCTGCCATGAACTTGGCGAACGCCTAGCGCCCCAGGACGCAGTGGTAGGGGCTGTCGAAGGGTACCAACTCGAAGACGATCCGCTCGGTGCGGAAGTTTGCTAGTGTGCCAAAGGTGACCGGCAGCGTGACCTTGCCAATCAGGTACGCCTTCCGACCGGGGACGATGCCGTGGAACGTGGTGTAGGTCGTCTCGACCATCGATCGCGGAGCTGCGATCGCTGAAGGTGTCAGTGCAGGATGTTGATGGAGCCGCCGTCCATCAATGTCTTGGGGAGCCGAGTCTCCCACCTTGGCTTGACCACCGGGCGACTCGCACGGTACTGGCGTGGCGAGTGGTCTGGCGGCTCCAGGTGATGGGCTGCTTCGACCAGTTGAGGAACTAGGGAACGTCCACCTGGGCCACCGCGTTGACGGCGACGGCGCGGGCGATGACCTTCTTCTCGCGCTTAGTGTTGAAGCCTGTGAAGGTGTGGAGTGAGCCGGCCACACTGCCGAATTTTCCGCCGTTTGGCGGGTTGTTGTCGGGGTCCTCCCGCGCTCGCCGTGCCTTCTCAATCTCCTTGAGAGAGTGACAGTCGGCGGTCGTGTGCGTGGCGGGCTTCCCTTCCCTGCTGTGAAACGCACAAGGTTGGTTAAGGAGGGCCGCGGGGTCGAACCTTGGTTTCGCCTTGTAATTGCCGCCGTCGCGGCGTTGCCCTCCGTCGCGGTGGAAGCTCTTGGGCTCGCGCTGCGCGTGCCCAGCGTTGGCGACAAAGTCGACTCGCCCGTCATTGCGGCGCTTGCCAGTGAGGCGAGTGTTGCTGTAGCGTAGGTCGGACCATTGTCCGTTGTCGGTGCCGTTTGTGCGGAGTTGACCGCCTGACTCGTCGTCGGTTTCCTGGTTTGGGTCTTCCTCCGCGTATCTCTTGGCGATCTCGAGGAGATCCGGTATGTTGTCGAGTGTGCGGGAATGTCTTGGCGACCAGGGGATCGTAGCGGCACGAGGTCTTGAAGCAGTGGATCGCGGTGTCCGGGTGGATGCCGAACGCGTTGTACCATAGTTCTTGCCACCACTGGACCCAACTGAGGGTCGACTCGCGGGGTCCCTGGATGCATCGTTCCAGGTCCTCGATGGTGGTGGCGCGGGTGTAGGAGCACTCGAAGTGCCTGACAAAGGCATCGCGCATCTCTTCCCAGGAATCGATGCTATCCGGGGGAAGAGTGTTGATCCACTGCCTGCACGTTCCCTCCATCATCAGGGGGAGGTAACGGGCGGCTAGCAGGTCGGTGTGGCCAGCGATCCCCATCGCCATGAGGTAGGTGTCCAGCCACACGGAGGGGTCGTACGAAGGGTCGTACTTCTCTATTTCCTTCGGCGCTTTGAATTTCGCCGGATATTTTTCGCCTCGGATCATCGGTCCGAAGCATCGGGGCCCGAGTCGGCTTAGCGACCCCATCGGCTCACCGTCACGGTGATTGGTTAGGGTATGTCGCAGGTCGTCGGGCTGGCGTGCGCGCCAGCTTTGGTTGTTGATGATGTGGGAGCGGGCGTTGACGGGCTGACCGTTGGCGGCGACGAAGTTGGTCGCTGGCACGGGTTGGTGGAGAGTGCCGCGTCGTGGGTCGGTGTTGGAGCTGCGATGGTTCGGTGGCGGCAATTGAGGGTGTTTGCCGCCAATGGAGGCCGCTGAGGCCGCTTCGCTGCCGAAGAACGCGAGTACATCCGACCCGCGAGTCGGCGCTGTGTTTTGCTGCTCGACTTTGCGGCAGGCCACGACGCATCTTGGATCTGTAGGGCGCCGTCACCGGTGGCCGTGATGTTGTCGGCCGTTGCCCGGCCCGCCACGAGGTTGTCCATCGGGGTGGAGAACAGTGGTAGTCCGTTCGCGTCGCTCCCGCGAGACCACGATTCGCGCTGGTCCTCGGGGTGCGCGGTTGGGTGGAGGTGGGCGCCGTTCGCGTCGACCTGGCGGGGTCGGCGCTTCTCCGGTGGCGCATTCTCGCAGATCGCGCGGCCGCCACGCTGGCCGGTCGCTCGTCATCGAAGTTCAGGCGCGCCTGGTAGGGTTCAGCGCGACCGATTCCGCTGGTGGTAGCGTGACAGCTCCTGCGCCGTCACCTGCTCGAGGCAAAAAATTTCGCGCTCGGCCTGCTCCTTGCGTACTGCCTCCGCCAGCTTTAGGCGGAGTTCCTCGACCTCCGTTGCCGTGGCGTTAGGAGGGATCGGGGTGGAGAAGGGATCCTCCGGCGGATCGGTGCCGGTCGCCATGTAGGTCGCGGCGTGGCGACCGGTCCCGTCGTGGAGATTGGCGGAGTTTTCCGATCCGGAGTCGAAGTCGAAGATCCCAAGGATGGAGGGATCCTCGAAGTCTCCCACGTTGGAGACCTGGGTGATGGAACCCGCGGGTGAAGCCGCGGTGATGGATCCGGCGAGTGACGTCGGAGTCGCCGAGTCGGCGTCGTCGTTGAGGGCCGCGTCTTCCGCGGCCGCGGTGTTCTCGGCCATGTCGCTGTGGGCCGAGTTGTACTCGGAGGCGAGGCGATGGATCGTGCGGACCTGGCTCTCGTAGAGCCGGTCGCGCGGCGGCGACTCGCGGATGCAAGCCGAGTCCTCCGAGACGATGACGTCGGTGAGGCCGACGAAGAGGCTGATCGTGCCGACTGGCAAGATCATGATGTGCGTGACGGGTCGCGCCGCC
This sequence comes from Avena longiglumis, assembly GCA_030063025.1. Taxonomy (NCBI): domain Eukaryota; kingdom Viridiplantae; phylum Streptophyta; class Magnoliopsida; order Poales; family Poaceae; genus Avena; species Avena longiglumis. The sequence goes on from CP125975.1 coordinate 402,723,601, forward strand.
GTGACGTAGCTGCTCAGCAAGATCTGGAGCATCTCGCCGATCTCTATCATGCGACCGGTGGCGACCTACTCGTTGATGGGCAGATTGGATCTCGCCGCAGAACACCGGCCAGGCCCCACGGTGGGCGCCACTGTCGTGGGAATGACCACGGCAGATGCTGCAATCGGCAGCGAGTAGTAGAACGAAGGGCAAGGGCGGCCAGCCATCTGCGGTGCGAGATGAGGGCGGAGACACATGGTTTTACCCAGGTTCGCCCCCCCGGAGGGTAAGACCTACTCCTGCTAGATTGTATTATGATGGAGGTACAATGGGGCGAACTCGTCGGCTAGGCGGCGAGTCGCTTGGGTGGATGATGGAACGTGCGTTTACACGCCCTGTAGGGAGGTTTATATAGACTCACCCTCCCCCCGGGTTTACATATCTCAACCGAATCAGTTAAGGTTTCGATTGCGTTAACCTAATCCGAGGGCCTATCTACTCTCCTGGCCTTGACTTCGATCGCTTGGATCCACGCCAGTCTTGATCCGCCGCCTTGCGAGCCCACTCGCCAGCCTCTGAGCGATCCGGAAGCCCCTGGGTATACCCCGGTAGGCATATCCCCATCAACAAAGGAGGAGATACGACCATCTAGCTACTACATGGACCCATAGTCCAAGGTGGAACTACTCACACTTCATACCGGAGGCTGGCATGATGAAGAAGAAGGCCTCCGGGATGATCTCCCCTCTGGCAGGATGCCGTGAAGAGATTCAGATCCCCCTGATCTAGGGACGATGGTGGCGGCGGCTACAAACGGTTTCGTGGAATATTGATCGGGTACTTAGGGTTTCTGTATTGGGGGGTCTTTATAGGCGAAGAGGTGAGGCAGGGGGCGGCCAGGGCAGCCGCACCCCCCAGACGCAGGCTAGGCCTAGCCACGCGGCCTGGGGGTGTGGCCCCCTGGTGGCTCCCCTCCATCTCGTATTCAGGCTCCGTGTTCCCCACGGTAAAATATCGACTTTGGATTTTGTCCCGTCCAATTTCGAGAATATTGATTTTCTGCCTCTTCTAGAACCAAAAACAGAAGAAAATATGCAACTGGCACTGTAGCATCTTGTTAATAGGTTAGTCCAGAAAAACATATAAAAATACCTCAAAGGTAGACAAAGTAAAGTAAAGTAGATACTAAACAAGCATGGAACATCAAAAATGATAGATACGTTTCCGACGTATCAGCAGTACCATCCACTCCAATATACAATATCTCTTTTTCGTCACTAGTGTTTAGTTAGAAGGGTCTAGGTCAATTCTTTTGCGGAGTATGTTTGTTTCTAACCTAGGTTTTTCGTGATGGTCCCCCGAAGTCAACGAACCGCTCTACCTTCGCTAGATCAGAACCTCTCAGATGTTTGTGTTGCCACCGAGAGCCTAATGTGCAAGATGTCGCGACACTTGTGGCTGGCCATGGCGCGAGCTCGAGAGGCGGGCGCCGCAACTACCTGGCATATATAACAACATGATCATGTGAATTCACTCTTTCATCTGTCAGAATCGAGTAATATGATGTGAACATGTGTTCATTGTGTTCTTCCAATCTAGCCACCTCAAAGAAATTTAATTAAGTTCCTTTTGTCAAAAAAGGGAAAAAAAATCAAAATGTAGGGTAAGAACATGTAAGGGCTTGTTTGATTCAAAAAATCACATATGAATTTTGGAGGATTTTGATCCATTGAAATTTTCCTATGACCATCTTTTGATTCATAGGGTTAGATTCTTGTAAAATGTTTTTCCATAGGATAGCACTTAAACTTGTTTTGGAAGAAAATTTTCATTCACTCAAACCTCATTTTAAAATTTCTTTGTCTTACGATTTTTTTCATAGGATAGCACTGCAACTTGTTTTGGAAGAGAATTTCCATTCACTCAAACATCATGTTAATTTTTCATTATTTTTCCTCTGATTCAAACACTTTTATGTAGGTTTCCAATCCTATAGGACTTGGCTCGACAAGACACTCGGGGCTAGAGGGGCCTAGCCAGGGTAGCAGCATGGTAATCATGCTGTGGTCTTGGCCATGCCAACCGGCAGACATGCTGCTGCTAGATATGTGTCTATTATCCCTAACTATGAAAAGCGTTCCTTAAAGTGAAATAAGTGAAATTTAACCTCCAAGAAAGCTTTAATTTGGTTTTTGAAAAATGCAGTACCATCCACTCCAATGTACAATGTCTCTTTTTTTCACGAGTATTTAGTTATAGGGGGTCTAGGTTAAGTCTTTTGCGGAGTATGTTTGTTTCTAACCTAGGTTTTCCGTGATGATACCCTAAAGTCAACGAACCGCCCCACCACCGCTGGACCGGAGGAAGAACCTCTCAGATGTTTGTGTTGCCGTCGGGAGATTGAGGCGCAAGATGTCGCGACACTTATGGACGGGGCCATGGCGCGAGCCGGAGAGGCAGGCGACGTGATTTCCTGACATATATAACAACATGATCATGTGAATTCACTCAATTCACCACATCGTTCATCTGTCTAAATCGAGTAATATGATGTGAACATGTGTCCATTGTGTTCTTCCAATCTGGCCACCTCGAAGAAAATCAATTAAGTTTCCTTTGTCAAAAAAGGAAAAATAATGTCGAAAGGCCGGGTAAGAACATGTAAGGGCTTGTTTGATTCAAAGAAATCACATATAAATTTTGGAGGATTTTGATCCATTGAAATTTTCCTATGGCCATATTTTGATTCATATGGTTAGATCCTTGTAATTTTTTTTTTGCATAGGATAGCACTTGAACTTGTTTTGGAAGAAAATTTCCATTCACTTAAATCTCATGTTAAATTTCTTTGCCTAACATTGCAAATTGTTTTGGAAGAAATTTTCCATTTACTCAAATCTCATGTTAATTTTTCATTGTTTTTCCTATGATTCAAACACTGCTTGAAGACAATTGCTATAGGTTCCAAATCCTATAGGACTTATCTGGACAAGACACACTGGGCTAGAGGGTCCTAGCTAGGGCCAACATCAACATGGGAATTAGGCTGTGGCCTTGGCCACGCCGGCCGACCGACATGCTGATGTGCGCCGGGTTGCCCTCTCCTCTACGACCGTTCCTGCAAGGAGATGACTGGCGGCGTGGGGGCTTACAAGTCTTGCGAGTAAAGGCGGTGTTCCTAGTGATATTCTCTCATCAAGCCAAAATTCTTCGCGTATGATCCTCTTAGATCCAGCATCGCAATGTTCCAAATCTTGCGATGAAGATCTTCACAGATTGGCATGAAGCCCCTGGCTATCTTGATAGGATGGAATCCGGTCATGCACGCCCATATCATCCTCCATGGCTTCATGAGGGTGCGACATGAAGCTACCACTAGATGTCGAAACCATGGGACATGTCGACATCTCGATTGCCATGGTGTACACAACAGTGGAGAAGGTCATGGTGGCTGAGATTGGAGGACCAGTGTTGGCACAAGGAGTCTTCAGGAGATGAAGACTTTGCTTTATAGGGGATGATGTACGTTCGGATCCAATCCTGCAGATATGGCACCTATGAGCCTTGTGTTTGATGACTTGTAGGAGCAACCTTGACAAGTAGGGGGCGGCAACATTGAAGGTGGCAACATTGAAGGAACTCAAGTTTGAGGGCACTCCTCGGGTGTTGAGTCTTAATTTTCATGATGAAATCCTAATGTCCGATCTTTATTGGTTGTGTCTGACAATGGCCTTACTAAATGTATTAGTTTGAGAGTTTAGACTTTTTTTAGGGTGAAAATCTAAGATCTTGGATCGAGTAACGACCCCGCTTGTGCACTGCTTTCCTTCTTGAAAGCATCCCTTTTGGAGAATTTTTTTGTATTTCTGGTGTTATCATTGGCGGTGGTTTGTTGGGCTGTTGCTATGAGTAGTTGATCACCCTAGTGGGGCCTTTTTCTTTTCTTTTCTTTTCTTCTTATTTTCATTTTCAGGTTGTGTGTATCTTGGATGTCGTTTGTGTCATTCTATTGGTGCAGAGGTTGGGTGTATTTGATATCTTCGTGATATTAATATATTCTTTTTATTAGAAAAATAGAACTCTAATCCTATATTTTTCCTTTGTATTTCTTATCCTGCAAATGGAACATGGCCTAAGATTGTGGTGTTGTCTACCTTGGATTTTTTTGCGTAGATGTCTACCTTGGATTCTTTCCTACAACTCCACAAGCAAAACTCTAGAAAACTATTCCCTCCGACCCATAATATTCTTGACCCATAATATTCTACCTTAGAAAGGAAGGTCAAAAATAAGGTATACCGTTGCTTGTTTTTTACTTAAGAAGAATCTAAGATGTCTATCCATTTTTTTCAAACCTTATCAAGGTAGTATTTTTTTTCCAGAGAATGCTATACTAAAATTGCCTTATCTTTTGGTAAATAGGGCCTGAACCAATGAAAAGCTTTTCTGACACATGACCTTCAATGATCACTTTATACTTATAAATTTTAAAATAATAAAAACACTTCTAAACTTTGTCGGTGATATATATATACAATAATCATGCAAAATTGTAATGAAAAATATATTTATTATGGGCTACATAAAAATAACAAGATCTGATTTTTTGGAGATTTGAAAATGCAATATCAGATCCACAATTTTATCTTTTTATGTAGCTCAAAACACATACTCCCCTGTCTAGAAAAGGGTGTCCTTGACTTATGTAGATTAGTATGTATCATTTTTTTATGAAATAGATACTTATATATATTTATACACTAAAATATGTATAGACATATGCGAATCTAGATAAATTACGAATCATTTACTGGACAGAGGAAATATTATTTTTAATTAACAGTTTAAATTTTTGTGGTATGCGTTATTAATACTTCCTACGATTCAGATTAATGGACTCATATTTGACTAGATCTGAATTATCTAGAACTAATCATATACATCCGAATCTACATAAATTAGAGTCCATTAATTTGGATAGGATGGAGTATGACTTTTTTTTTTTTTTTTTAAAACAATATCACTTGTGGCATGTGTGCACCAAATCTCCACGGCTAAACCAAGTTAAACGATGATGACTCACGTGCCATGTTACCTAGGACAGAAGAAGCTAGTGTAGATAGATAGGGTTATTACATATGTGACCCCAAAACCCTTCTGCCGCGTCAGCATCGGCTGAACCCACTCATGACTCATCTCTGCTGGCCGAGGTTCCTCTCTTCTCCCTCCCTCCTTTCTCCCACCTATAAATCTTGCCCAACGCCGCACGCAAAAACCCAAAATCCCCCACCCTCAAATCTCAAACCTAGTACACTGCACTGTAGCAGCAGGAGCATTAGAGCCGAGATGGTGGTGAAGAGCGGAGGTGTCGGCGGCGCGGAGGAGGGTGCCGCGGCCGCGGCGGTGCGGCGGTGGGTGGAGTCCGGCGGCGGCAGGCTGGTGCTGGACGGCGGGCTCGCCACGGAGCTAGAGGCCCACGGAGCCGACCTCAACGACCCGCTCTGGAGCGCCAAGTGCATCCTCTCCTCCCCGCACCTCATCCGCAAGGCAAGCCGCCACGCCACCACCTTGGCCTTGCCAGTTCGTACAGAGATTTTCTGTTTGTTTGTCTTTTGCTGTTCTCAGGATTAGTCAGCTTCTCTCTAGCATTTTGATGGGATGGAGGGGTTCTCCATGATTCATGATGATGCTCGATTGCTCGGTTACTGAAATCTAGCAGTATCCCATTAATTTAGGTGGGGAACAATTAAGAATCAACTCAGCTTAACAAGTCAACAATATGAAATCATTGGCCACTAGCTTACAAGGAGGTTGGAAATTTTTCCTTTCTCTCTCCAGGGATGCTGGAAAAATACCCCACGGCCCCCCATTAAAATAAGGTAGTGTGCCGAATCATGAACAGGGAAATAGCACCTGATGCGATGCTAGCATGGGCTTCGGCCAAGGAGGATTCCTTTTTCTTTCTTTGTCATGCTTTTGTCCGGTGAAGAAAAGGAAATGAAAATCCACTACTTTTGTTTCTGTGTGTATCCACTTCTAGGACCTGTGGTGCTATTATTTTTTATAAGCATCTGCAGGACAGAACTTCGATAGAAAGCTTCAATCCTGCAAAAGATGGTTTTAGTGTTGCAGAATAAAGTGTGTGCCAGCTGTCAAGTTTGCCCAGAACCTCATACCATTCAGGAATCAGGAACAAAGCTTATAACACATGCCAAATTTCGTTGGTGTATTCCCACTCAGACATCATACTACTCTGTACACTAACACCTTGCCCTTGCAAGTTCCGGGATAATTTTTTGACCTATACTCTTCTTAGGATCAGCCAGTTTTTTCTAGCACTTTGATATTTCTCTTGTGTTCTTTAGACAATTTAGAACATTGATCGGAGTGGAAATGGTGGTGTCCGCCATGATTCTTGCTTAATGTAAAATTTAGCAGTATTATTTTCGATGGGGAGCAGGTTAACGATAAGCTGAGGTGAACTAGTCAAAGATTGTGAAATTGATAGGTCACTAGCTTACAAGGAGGTTGGAGAATGTTCCTTTCTTTCTCCAGGGATGCTGCAAAAAAATAAAACCACAGTCCCCCATTAGGATAGTCTTGTGCTGCATCATGAAAATGGCAGTAGCACCCGATGCGATGCTAGCATGAGCTTAGGAAAAGGCGGATTCATTGTCCTTTCTTTGTCATGCTCTTGGCTGGTGAAGAGAGAGAGAAAAAAAAGGAAATTCCAGTTCTGTGTATGTATCCACTTCTATGCACCCTGATGCTGCAATTTTTGATGAGCATCTGCATGACAGGACTGGATGGAAATCTACAAACGTGCAAACAATGGTTTAGTGTTGCAGAATAAAGTGGCCGCCAATTTCCAAAATTGCTCAGAATCTCATACCATTCTGGAATCAGGAGCAAAGCTTATTATGCCATATGCCAAATTTATTCTGAGTATTCCAGAATGAAGCCAATCCTTATTAGAAACTGTGATTAAGTCTTAGTTATCCATCCTAGACCTGAAATTTCTAGCATGGTGTCGGTTTTAGGGCCACTCTTTATCTAGTCTTGTGTGACCATCTCGAACATCATGCAACACTGCTCTGTTAGTTCCTTCTTACCTGGCCAATGAACCTGTCTGATCTGGATAGATAGTTTTTACTTTTCCATTGAACAAGCGCTAGAATCAATCCTGAACTTTTGAGATTCAGGACCCATGTTTAACCTGAGATGTGGATGCTGGCTACAGTGATCCAGGTGATTTCAGATGTTAACCACATACTGGTATGTAAATCTATTGGTGAAATATGCAGTTACTGTTAGGTCAACCTGCAAGCTAAAATCGGAACAAACCTGAATTCATTATAGCAGTTCACTTTACTGGGTTTCTACTTTCTTGTGTTTATGAGTTATTCACATCCGTTTTTTCTGTAGTTATATAGTGATTGCAACTCATCAGAAAATTGTTCTTCCACATGTAAATAGCCATTGACGCAAGCTAATCTTGGTATGCATATGATGAAACAGGTCCATCTAGACTACATCGAAGCAGGTGCGAACATTATAATCACAGCATCATATCAGGTTCCAAGATATGCTTTCCCTCTTCCTTCTTTATGTTTCTGTGACATTTATGTACATACTGACAGTCACGTTTGATGTTCCAGGCTACCATTCAAGGGTTTGAGTCCAAGGGATTTTCAAAAGAGCAAAGTGAAAATTTACTAACAAAGAGTGTTGAGATTGCACATGAAGCACGTGAGATGTTTCTGAAGCAACATTCGGATCAATCCACTCCCATGCACCGTCCTATTCTGGTTGCTGCTTCCATAGGAAGTTATGGGGCTTATCTTGCTGATGGCTCTGAGTACAGGTATTTTTCTACTTAACATAGCACACACTTCCCCGTTTTACTTCTGGAAAATACTAATTTTTATGGCTATCACCAGTGGGGATTATGGTGAAGCTGGAACACTAGAATTTCTGAAAGATTTCCATCGGCGAAGACTCCAGGTTCTTGCAGAGGCATGTCCTGATTTGATCGCTTTCGAAACAATCCCCAACAAATTGGAAGCTCAGGTATGCTGAAGTTTACTTTTGTGTCTGGAATATGCTACCTCAAATTTTACAGTACATTCTTGTGAAATAATATCTGATGGTTTGCTTGTGATGGATCTTTTAGGCATATGTTGAACTTCTTGAGGAATGCAATATAAGTATACCTTCATGGTTTTCGTTCAACTCGAAAGATGGAGTTCATGTTGTGAGTGGAGATTCACTAATTGAATGTGCTACCATTGCTAACTCATGTGCAAAGGTTGGAGCTGTTGGAATAAACTGCACACCTCCAAGATTTATTCATAGCCTGATACTCACCATTCGGAAGGTATGAGGATCTTCCCTTCCTTTTAGTTGTGACCAAATGCAAGTTAGGCTTCCACCCTTTCCTTGTGTTGCATGAAATGTGCACGCCCATGTTTTTGAGTGTACAAACAATTTCTACCATTTTAACTGCCGAGCAGCTGCAGTTCTGTTTGTTTGACTACATGTGTTTTGCTCCATAACCACAGGTCACAGACAAGCCAATTCTGATATATCCCAACAGTGGAGAAAGATACGATGGCGAGAAAAAGGAGTGGGTGGTAAGTATATCTCAATGCACTTGTGCGCATTTTTAATATCAACGGTCTTATTCTTTTGAACACAAAAAAACCGTCAATCAAATTCCTAAGTCTTGCTTATTTTCTATTTACTTCTGTTTTTCATTTTTGCGCTCCACTTAAGATAGAAACCATGTGAATCGCTAGAAACAGGTGAATCGTGAAGTGTATGGCTAACCAATAACGGGAGTTACGTAAGGGGGCTAGAGCAGGCTACCATGAGACAAAAGATTCTCTTTCTTAAGTACTCCCTCCGTCCAGAAATAACAACTTAGGTTTGTTATCTAGACAAAATCAAGTCAGTTATTTCTGGACGGAGGGAGTAAATAAGATGGATGAATGTCCACAATGATTGGATCTGTGCAAAAATAAAATAAAAAACCACCATTCTAGTTTTCCCGTGGAAGACATAATAGCAAAAAAAAAAAAAACTTATTTGTTTCTTTCAAGTGCATTTTAAAGGGGCTGTTTCTCACATTCCCTCGATAACCAGCTAGAAGTATACACAGAAGCCATCCTCTAGCTAGTACCCTTGAGCTGGAAATCCAGAACACTGAAGATATGCTTCATTTGGGTGTGCAGGAATCTACGGGCGTGTCAGATGGTGATTTTGTTTCTTATGTAAGCGAGTGGTGCAAAGATGGAGCTGCGCTTATTGGGGGCTGCTGCAGGACAACTCCAAACACCATCAGGGCCATAACTAGAACCCTTAACCAATTCTGCCCTGCACCATAACTATCCGCGGCATACAGTTGTGCCCTCCTTGAGAGGTGGTTTTCCTTGGTGTTGTCGTATGAAGATGTCCTGGAGATTTAGTAATAGCGCTGTGATGTTCTCCTGGAAACGAGACGGTTTCTTTTAACTTGGAGATGCTACCGGTCAACGATTAACAAAGAAGTAAGTTGTACTGAGGAGCGAGTGAAACGATCTGCGGCGAAGTTCATGACCCCTTATTAGCTATTGAGAGAGTGCAAGACTATGCAGTATGTTATACAGACTGTTGGGTCGTTCGAGAGATGTTATCCTGGAATAAGCTTTTATGTTGTGTACTAGTTCTGCCTTGAACTATATATGTATGTACTACCTCCAGCTGAAAATGAACACTCCCTCCGGGTTTGGTTACCTCTGCAGCTGTGCTACCAAATTACCCTTGTGGACTATGTCTTCACCATAGGTCAGCACCTTCTGGGTTCAAGACATGAACCACTCTATCTCCCGGTTATCAAACTCCATGTTGAGCTGCGCATAGGCTGCATCAATTGCACCAGATGGATTACGTCATCGTCATGTGCACTGTCTTCATTTTGTCCCAAGTTTCCTCGGCTGTCTTCTTCAATGCAGAGTGCCCACAATATCTGGCGACCTTATTGCGTTTCCCTCCACCACATGCTACATCAAATTGGCCTCCATGTTGATCTGCACCACAAGTGGCCATTCGATGTTGTTAGTGGCGGTGAGAGTTGGCCAAACGGTGGTGCCGCCTGGGACGAAGCATTCTTGCACTGTGCACTCGTGCACGACTATCTCGTTGCCACCTCTATGCACATGGCTCCGCCCACGACTCGGTTATCGTGTCCGTGGCGGCGTCATCGAATGCCCCTCTATCGCTGATGGTGTGCCCTGTTTCGTGCATGAGCCACTCCCACCCGCCATGGACATCAAAGCTCGAAACACAAGCTCTGATACTGAATGGTTGCTCTCAAGCTCGATCTACACGCACCCAAGCACAGTAGAGAGATGATCACAAGAGTGAAATTTTGTTTTGGCGCCGTGTAAACCTGGAAGAATTTCATCGTTTTATCTCCTTTTATTCAGTACGGAAGTGAAAACGTGACCGGTAGTGATGCTACCTTTGCGCCACGATCCCGGAGACTCGTGCCATCCCACGAACCCTGACCGTGCTTAGGCACGATGCAAACTAGTATAAGGGAAAGGAAAATGACCCGATGTGAACGAGCACATCTCAGGTCCACGCATATTCAACCACGGCTCACACAGGTTGCGGCTCGTGCCTAAACAAACTACTAGGTGACATGACGACTAGATTATAGTCACAACAAGATCATCATTCAGCACCATGAAACCTCTTGACCATGTCACGAAGACGCTCTTCTATGTCTGTCATATCTAGTCTCTGATCGACATCAAGACTTAGACATTCATTTATCATCCCTGTCAAGCTATCGAGCAGCTGTGGATCGATCTCTCCAAGTTCCTTGTCCACGAGCCCAATAACAGACTTGTCCTTTTTGTAGGCCTCATTAAAATTCCTGAGTAATTCATTCTGGTTAGAATAGGAGGCCTTCTTTCTTGTAATGAGCTCCAAGAGCACAACTCCAAAACTGTAGACATCACTCTTCTTGGTCAGTAGTCCTGTCTGCACGAATACCGGATCCAAATAGCTCATGTCACCAATAACATGTCCAGTGTGTTTCTTATCTGTGGCTATTAACCTTGATATACCAAAGTCCGATATCTTTGGCATATAATCATCATTTATAAGTATGTTAGCTGGTTTAACATCACCGTGAAGGATTGTGGCAGTGGTTTTTGAATGCATATAAGCTAGACCTTCCGCTGATTCTGCTGCAATTTGTAGACGTTGACCCAGACCGAGAGGCATGTTGTTGTCGCCATGGAGAATGTCAGCAAGGCTACCTTTAGGCACAAATTCATACACCAGTATCGGGAAACCAACCTCTAGGCAACAACCTAAGAGCTTGACAATGTTCTTGTGAATCACTCGAGACTGAATGATAATCTCGTTTGAAAATTGGTCATTGTGTTCCGAATTTACATTGATCGGCTCCTTCACAGCTACTAGCTCAGTATCATTCCCAATGCGCCCCTTGTAAACCTTACCAAAGCCACCTTGTCCAATAACATTGCAACTTTTCTGAATTTTCCTGATATCTTCTTTTTTATATAGCTTTATATTATTAAGCTTTTCCAATGTAGCTCCACCATTCTTTTCAAAGTAGTCCCGCATCTTTCTTTTCTCTCTTCTAAGGCGCAGCAACAATACCACAATAGCTATGACGAGAATACTCACTAATGGAACTACATAGAAAAGAAATATATTGATTATACATCTTAAGAAGTCTATATGTATTTGTAAAACAATTATAAGATTGTCATAATTATTTCTTATGGGTTCCTGACTATAAACAATGCCCTAATTCTAATAATAAATAAAAACAAAATTATAGCAAAGTCCCTAATTTACAACTGCAGTATCTAGTGGCATGGAAATAGCCAACAAAGAGCTGATGCATGCATGTAATTAAATTTTAGAGGTCTATTTAGTTGGAAACTGTACTATGTTTCATTATATCGGCCATAGAAACCTAGAGTATATGTAATATACGTTTACCTAAACATTACATAGACAATAGTTAGATCAGTTTATTAAAGATTGTGACTTTGGGGTACAGTGCACCAATATAGTACACGGTAAAAAATGCCCATAGTTGGATAGATCAATGTGTTATATATTTAGGAAAAGTTATTCAATATACAAGTGGAGTGAGACAATGTTTTTTTTTCTTAATAGTGATCGAAAATTTTCAAAAAATTTCCTTTACAGATTATTAACGTGTGATGGTATAGCTATTTGTTCCTACCGGTAAACACCAACAACCTCCATTCAGAAATAGAGAGCTTATCATAAATCATGTCGTGCACAATAAGTTTGAATGACCATGTGATGATGTGAACATAGGAAAAGTGCATTTAGCACCCCCCCCCCCCTTTGTGAGCGGACCTATTAATAGACACATGGTCACATAAGTTTTTGAAAATGTATTTATATCATTCCTGTACGTTTGTTGGAATAGTGAATAATGACTCCTTAAAAGATTGAAATAGAGGTATATCTTGAAATCAAGAAAATGATAAAGTTATCGAGCTCCTTTGGTTGTCAAAATTGCGTACAAGAATGTCATATTATGAACAGAAACTTCACTTCTAGAATAATTAAATGCAGTGTTTTTTGTCTGGAAACTTCTAAGACAATAGCTTTTGGTGATTTTTGTGATTTTTGTCGAGCTCCTTTGGTGATGCAACTTGTCTGGTTGTCTTTCGTATTTTCTCACCTAACTTCAAGATCTTGCTTATGGCCGGTTTGCTAGAGTCGCCTAGTTTATTTTCACATTTTGTAACTTAAATATGTATATCCCCTATATATTTGCCTCCCTAGTCAAAAGCTTAAGTTCAGTACTAATAAGTAAATAATTACAGTAAACGAAATTCTCTGGCCATAATTATGAGATAGTTTCTTGATTCAATGCATTCATATGAAAATTTAAGGCTATAGGCTGTTAGATCATGCATGTCTATGTTTAAAATGTCTAGTTTACAAACAACTGATAAATGAACGGATGAAAAATATGAAATCTGCATGCATATAAAGGTTGGACAGTCTATCATTTGAATCCATGCAAAGCGTATTTTAAGCCGAAGACAAGTAAATATACCGCAGGAGAACTACACCACAAGTATTAACGTCCAAACATATATTATACTAGGCATAGGTTAACAACCAGCAGATACGTACCTGTAATGATTGTCCCGAGTCGTCCTCGATCATCTTGGATGCATTTTTTGAATGGGTCAGTACCGCGTGAGTGTTTGGGGCATGTACATTCGTAGGAGCCCTCTATGTTCTTGCAAATTCCGTCGCAAGGGTAGTGACGGTCACACTCATTAATATCTGCATAGTTTATCAACTATAACCATCAGAACAAAGTAATGAACATGCCATGCATACATCATATATTTATTTTGATACAAGAATTATATTAATATCAGTAAGATTTCATTGCACCCCCAACAATGGTATCAACAACTAGTAAAGACATAGAGGATGTACACTTCCAAAATACTGCAATAGAATAAAGAAAAAGAAATAGAGACCAATAAAAGAATTACAACAAACAAAAACAACACTTCAAGGAAGGGAACGATGCACAACGTCGACGTTGTTAGACGAATCACCGAAGCCGGATCTTGAGTTTTCAACCCAAAGAGAAGTCCGAGAAAACTCCAAGCAATGCCTTCTGCAAGGGAATGACACGATCGCTACATTGGTGGTTCAACCAAATACAATTAGACCTAGAGTTTTCACCCTTGGAACTCGACAGTCGACAACCATCACCGAAAGAGCGTCACACCTAACCGAAAGTCACCATATGTTGCCACCACCTCCACTTGTTGATCCAACAACGCACATCCGTATACACAATCTTGGTGGCCCTAGCCAGACAAGGAACAATTCCCAAGCAAGCCATGTTGGCAAGCAGTGTCTATGGATGACCACCATCGACATAGATCTCATGACGATGAGAGTCCGGACCACCCACATAGGGTCAATAGGCTAGTCATGTGGGCACCTCGGAGAAGGTCCAAAGACACACATCAAACAAAAGTAGAGTCAATATCTCCCGTGATGGACGTATTCATGGGCTATGGCTAGAACCCTCAACCAAACACGTCCCAACTAGAAACAAACAAAAAAAAGACACAACACAATAACGGCAGCGCGCCTTCAACTCGCGTTAGTGTTAGTCGTCGCTAGGTGGTCCATGGAGCTATTTGTAATTTTTATTACTTTTAGCCCTCTTTGTACTGTTGTTGACGATTTTTAATATATCCGTGGAATTTTGAAAAAAAAAATCCGTTGGGAAAAGAAAGTACAATTAAGACAGTTCATAAGCTAGCGAATAAACTAAATACGCACTTATATTGGGTTTGAATTGTATCGTCGATACAATGATATTTGAGTAATAAAACGGCCTTTTTGGGAAAAAAAATAATGATTTCTCGGTCGATCGTACTGGCATCGTCGCAGAAGGAACTTACCGGTACAACCATCGAGAATGTAGGGGTTGCCCTCGTAGCCCGTGCGGCACTTGCAGATGTATCCAGGTCCATTTGTGGCGTTGAAGCAGAGACTGTGGGAGCTTTTGCAGGCGAAGTCCTGCTTCTTGTTGGCCTCGTTGCAGGTGGGGCTGTCCCGGATGGCCCAGTCGAGCGTGACCGGCATCAACCGGGGGGTGAGGTGCAGGTCCATGTTGAGGTCTGCAGTGTGGAAGGTGTAGTAGTCCTTCTCCGCCAGAAACGCGTAATCGCAGGGGCTGAAGCTGGTCCAGTCATTGTTGGTGCCATTGATGCCCTCGAAGCGCACCCAGCTGCCAACGAAGTCCGGCGGGATGCTGGCCTTGCAGCAGCCTACGCCGGAGCATACGCCGTCCACCGCGCTCTGACGGCCGTTGCAGTAGCCCATGCAGCCAATGTAGACGTCGCTGCTGCTGCTGCTGCTGTTGTCGCCATCGTCAGCGACCACCGGACGAGCAGGGTTGAGGTAGCCCAGGGTGTTGCAACCGAGGACGAAGAAGCTGTTGCTGGCGGTGGAGATGCGGTACACGCCATTGTCGTTGAACTGTATGTTGGTGTAGTCTTGAGACCCGTTTCTGTAGCCCGAGGAGTTGTAGCACTGCCACATCACGGGCAGCCACACGCGGGCCTCCGCCGTCTGGATGGAGAAGTTGCCCATCGGGATGGGCATTTCGTCGCCGCCGGTGACGGGGATCACCGGCTTGCCGGCGTCACAAGCGACCCCGAATCCCTCGCGGAAGTCACCGTTGCCGTCGGCGTCGCTGATGCCGAACGGGTAGGGGATATCAACGCCACCGCAGCTGTGCGGGCCGTCGTCGGTGGTGGCGACGCTCTTATAAGCTGCAGCATCCGCCCTAACCATTATGCCTGCTAGCAAAAGAAGAAGTAGCAGGAATTGGAATGTCCTCCACATCTTCTCCCGATCGATCGTGGCTTTCCGCTTTGTGATCCCCACTGCACAGCTCCCCATGTGTTTAAATACTAAGCTAAGATGCATGGATAGAGTCAAGGAGAGGATTATTCTCCATATATGTCGCATGCATGTCTAGCTGTCTAACCACAAGTTGAGCCACTTGTGTAGCGATCGACGACCTCTAGTCGAGGATGGCGTGTGCGAAACTTCCAGTTTTGTTTTTACAAGCGCAAGCTGCTATGGTTTTCCCTGGTATGGTATCGTCGGTTTTCCCTTGCCGCATACATACCCAACTCAGCTTCCTATCGGCTGACAGGGCTAGCCAGTAAAGTCCAAAATAAACCCTCAACTCATACAGGAGTTAGCTAAATCCCCGAATTCAGCACTCTGAACATGCAATTCTGACCACGATCCAAATTGAACCTTGGAACGTTTTGGGCTTGAAAAATAACGTGGCTGGGATTCTTGTCACTTGTGGGCCGTTTCACTTAACCGCATCTCAGGTAAAAAATGCACGCGCGCGGAAGAGAGAAAGATTTGTGGAATATATATTAGGGTTCTTGAGCTGCGGACGACGGAGGGGGATTTGGCAGCTTGCGGCGGACTGGAGAATATCGTGGTCTTCCCGTGCTTATTCCGTCCCTGACTTCCGCCGAGCTGATGGAAAAAGGAGGGGGGCATAATCGAGGTCACTGATGCTGTATCGGGGGAACCCCATGGCATACAAGACGGCGACGAAGCTCTTCCACTGCAATCCGTGGAGGAAGACGCCTAGGTAGATATTGTGTACTGACCAGAACCCAGGCAGTGCGTCGGTGTGCCATGGTGAGCTCGATTTTCCCTCTATTTTTCCGGCTTTATCTGGTCATCTCTCTCTGGTTCATTTGCTCTGCTTCTATGTTGCTTCATTGGACTTGCAAGTACCTGGGTGACCACACCACTATCATCAATAATTAGAACCTACTCAAGAAATGCCACATCATCATCCTCTTGCCGATCTGCATGCTCAACAACTTGCTCATCGTCAACACTGATAACCATGTCAGGTTCTTCTTCACGCAAGTCCATAATTTCATCCTCAAAATCACTGCTCCTACTGTGCTCACTGTCATCCTCCTCTCCATGATATTCCACAAAGATTTTAGCCACTCCCCTAACATCCATAATCTGACATCTTAACACAGCAGCGAACGTCATCATGAAGAAAAAACAATCGATCGAACAAGTTGTTTACCAGGAATCAGAAAATACAATTTCATTGATTCATTGATTCCTGGCCACTAGTAGAAAAAGAGCCTTTCATTCGGGAGCTCTCAGAGCATTTGTCCCGATCGCGCCACAGACCGGGACTAATGCTCGTCCGATTCGAACGGCCAGAGCGTCGCTAGAGAGCCAGGGGCATCCATCCCGGTTTGTAAGGGCTATTCGTCCCGGTTTATGACACAAACCGGAACTAAAGTTATGTGGCAGACCAAGGAACTAAAGGTTTTGCGTTAGACACGTGGCCTGCCGCATACCTTTAGTCCCAATTTGTGTCACAAACCGGGACGAATAGTCTGCCTGCCTATAAATACCATCCATCCCTCTCCCTCTCTCCTTTGTTTTTTCTTCGTGAAAGGTGTGAGATGTGTGTGCTAGTTTTTCCCTATGTATGTGAGGTGTTCGATGAAATGTCTGAGGGAATGATGCCGCGTGATTTCACACAAAACAAAAATGATATGAGGTGGCTGAGCCACACTTAAGCTTTCTCCTCTTTCTTTCCTCCTCGATCGAGGTTAGCAACCTTATCCTTTCATCTGTCATTGATACAATGCATGTGTCGATGTAAAGTGGTTATTTCACTATTCATGATGTTCTATAATGGTTTTTGATAAAGGCGTGGATAAATTTATCGATGTGGCTAACACAAATAAAGAGAATGGTTTTATGCGTTGTCCATGTGTTAAATGTCAGAACGTCAAGGAGTACTCTTCCTCGAAAATCCTTCGCGGCCACCTGGTTCGGAGTGGTTTCATGCCCAGCTATAATTGCTGGACCAAGCACGAATAAAAAGGGGTTATGATGAAAGTCAATGAAGAAGAATAAGATGATGACAACTATCTTATGTTACCTGAATATGATGATACTGCAATGGAAGATGATGACTACAAGTGCACAGATCAATTGTAACTAGTTTCGAAGTAAAGATATCGAACCCACAGAGAGCTATTGGTAAAGGGCCTTATGCCCCTCGTCACTATCTACCAAAGGATACTTGTAACTTGCCTTTGATCTTAAAAAGAGAGTGTTTGAAAGGTTTTTGGCTGTATGCAGAAAAGTAATTAAAACAATTTAAAAGAAAACAAGTAACAAGATTGTGTGAAAGCGTGGTTGAACTTAATAGGGCTAAAACGTTCTAGGGGATATATGATACATCTCTAGCATGGTATTGTCATTATTAATAATTTAAGATAACATACTTCTTGTGTCATGAAATATATGGAGAGAGCTTCATAATAAAATATTCACTATAAGGCTCATAGGAAGCCACTTTGTTGAGCCAAGAGTGAGGTCACCTCTAAATAACTACTGCGATTTCAGAGAGAAATCACTCATACAAACCACCGCAATTAAGGGTTTCTCCGTGGATATCGTAATTAGCTTAGGGAGTCCCTCTTTATTCCTCCTTTGACCGCGTAGTTCACGAGCCGACGCCAATCTATCTCGGGGCGATTCCGGGTATGATCCCAAAGCACGTCCAAAGGATTTCTCCCTCCTTTTAGTTCCAAGGGAAAATGGTATGTGGTCGACTTCACATACCATCTAAAGAGAGAGAGATCAAACACAAATCATAAATCAATCATAGACCGGCAAGTCATATGGACACAAGAATAGATTATATTTATTGTAAATTCATAATAGTGCAAGGGTTTTTCCATCTCCCCAAGAACAAAGGAACTACTCACACATGGAAGCAATCAACAACATCATCATAATCAAACGGATGAATAAAAGTACTGAAATAGATATAATGCCCACAATTGAATCTAGAATTACAATAAGATATAATGGATGACAGATGCGGGTAATGGTGGTGATGTAGATGCAGCGGTTAACGATGAAGGGGATGATGCGTTGTCCTCCAATGATCCGTGAATCAGCAGGGATTTTACCCTAGCCAAGTTCCTCTTTCAGATGCCTTTCAGATGTGGGTTTTTGTGGTTTCTGGTGGCTGTGAATGTCGGATATCTCCGCCGTCTTCGCCAGGAGAAAGTATATGACGGGGCAAACCCGATGGCACCTGGTACGGTCGGACGATACGAGCGGGCTCTGCCCATACGACCGATCGTTATCGGCACTGGTTGCTTCGTCTCGTTTGATATTCTCCCAGGTACGAAGGTAAATCCATAAAATGACTTTTATCACTTAAAAATATCATATTATAGTATAATATGACAGCTCTAATTGATATGTTCATATAAGACTTAATGATTCGGGATCTTGTTGAAATAAATACAAAAAGGTGCACACAAACATAGTGAAATACAAAGATCCCTAATCTATTTATGCAAAAAAAGGTAAATATGCTTCAATTTTGGACTCATCAACTCCCCCAAGCTAGGATCTTGCTTGTCCCCGAGCAAGATGGTGGCTTATGAACAAGATCATCATGTTCATGAGACACAATTCGTTACAATAAATGAGGTAGAAATTGAAATAGAATACAACATCGAATGTACAGAGACATCAGGGGTATTACCATACCCTTACACATTACATGACTTAGAGGCTTCCACACCTTCTCTAGTATTAATGAATTTATATCATATAATCATTGAGTTTAGGGGTATCGAGCACTTAGTTTAGTAATGAAGATTCATGATTATTCTTCTTTTATTCTACACTTGACTCTTTTGATAGCTGTTCTCTCTTTTTTGCTTCTTTCGTATCGTGTCTATCTATATACATATATATTTTATTCTTTTATTCCTTTCTCTCGTTTTTAGTACATCTATTTGATCATGCTCACTACTTTGATGGCTGCAAAGAAAACTCTTAATTATAATATGCTACCAAAATTCTTCTTCTCATAGCCTAATCAATACTTTTATTGGTGTGGATGAAGGGATACGGGTAGGCTACACTAGCGCAAATCAAATTTTTCTACCGCTTAAACCAGGATTAATGTTGTCATAGATCACGAGATTACCACTAGACGCGCAGTTGCAGAATTGATGAAGCGCGTAGAGGCAGTGCAGACATTCCACGTCTCCTCCTTGTCCTCGTCCCACGAGAACCTCCCCTTGCGCGGCTCGTCCAAGCGCTACAGATGCAGCGCCTCCGAGGTATCCACACATTCATGGTGGAAGCGTCAGACGCTGGACTGCTAGGTCCGCGTGCAACACAGGCGTGAGGTGTGGCGACTGAGTGGAATGGCTAACCCTGGTCATCTCGCTCCACCCTCTCTTATATAGGCGTCTCTAGTGGGCTTCTACATTAGCAGCCCATTAGTAGCCTAAGCCTGGTCTAATTCGGATCCAATCCTCATTAGGCTTCCAGCCCCTTAAGTGTGTGACCCTATAGGTTCATATACGTGTAGACATGACACGAATACACTTATTCTGTCAATAGTTGATAGCAGCCTCTAGCAAGACGTGCCAACTCCTAAACGCATACAAAGATCACAAGGTTTAGTACATGTCTTTCCCTTTGCCTAACGATATTTGGTCTAGCTCCAAGCTAACCTCCCTTTCTCGATACTGTGATTCGGAATCCCTTTACCAGGTTAACTCTTAACCTTATGTAGCACGACCATGCATTTCTGGATCCGATCACTCGAGGGACCCAGAGATATCTCTCTCAAGTAGAGAGGGGCAAATCCCATCTTGATTGACCATGCCTTGCAGCATGCTTTAGGACAAACCCGAAAGCTACCTTTATAACTAACTAGTTACGGAGTAGCGTCTGATAGCCCCAAAGTAGGTCGATCAACATATCAAGTACATGCCACAATCTCAGGTCTAAGGACAAAACGTACACGATGTGTAGAGAGAGATGCAAGTCTAATTGCCAGTCTCAAGTTGGGTCAGTCTAACCCCATGTTCATAACATGTGTCCACATCATTGGTTTGATATCTCCATGTCTATGACTTGCGAAACATAGTCATCAACCAATCGATGTGCTAGTCTAATATTCACGTGTGTCCTCACATGAACTCCGACTAGGGACAACTATTAAATAACCATACAAGTAAAGAGTTTCACAAATAATTCACATAATTGCCAATCAATACAAGTTGCCTGATATGGATATTCAAGGAACATTACAATAACTCATGGATACATATGAAATATAATCATCTCTATGATTGCCTCTAGGGCATATTTCCTTCAGTCTCCCACTTGCACCAGAGTCAATCTAAAATGTATCTAATACCAATTGCTCTTGTGTGCACTTCATGCGCATGCTGCAGGAGAGGCTTAGTCAAGGGATCAGCAACATTTGAGTCCGTATGTATTTTGCATATCATGACACTACCATCCTCAACAAACTCACGAATCTGATGGTAACGCATGCGAATATGTTTGTTCTTCTGGTGCTGTCTAGGTTCCTTGGCTTGTGCAATAGCACCATTGTTGTCACAATAAACGTCCAAGGGATTGGACGCGCCCTGAACCACACCGAGAGCGATCAGGAAATTCCTAATCTAAACAGCTTCCTTTACAGCATCCGAGGCAGCAATATATTCAGCTTCTGTTGAAGAGGAGGTCACCGTATCTTGCTTGGAACTTTTCCAGCTCACAGCACCACCATTCAAGACAAACATAACCTGATTGCAATTTCGAATCATCTGAGTCGTTAAGGTAACTCGCATCTGTGTAACCCTTTACACTGAGTTCATCCTCACCTCCATAAACTAGGAACACATCCTTAGTCCTTTTCAAGTACTTAAGGATGTTCTTTACCGCTGTCCAGTGACCTTCACCTGGATCAGCCTGGTATCTGCTCGTAACACTTAGAGCATAGGAAACATCTGGGCGAGTACATATCATTGCATACATGATGGATCCAATAGCTGAAGCATATGGAACCTGCTCATGCGCTCACACTCATCAGTAGTCGAAGGACACTGAGTCTTGCTGAGTTTTATACCGTGAGACATGGGCAAGAACCCCTTCTTAGCCTCCTCCATGCTGAACCGTTTCAACACTTTGTCAATGTATGTACTCTGGCTTAATCATTAGCCTTCTTGATCTATCTCTATAGATCTTGATGCCCAGAATATATGCCACTTCTCCCAAGTCCTTCATCGAAAAACTATTTTTCAATGAGGTCTTAACAGACTCGGGCATAGGAATGTCATTTCCAATCAGCAATATGTCATCCACATATAAGATTAGAAATACCAGCGCTCTCCCACTTTACTTCTTGTAAACACAAGGTTCTTGTTCGTTTTTGATGAAGCCAAACTCCTTTACAACTTCATCAAATCGAATGTTCCAACTCCAAGATGCTTGCTTCATCCCATAAATGGACTTCAGAAGTTTGCATACCTTTCCAGCATTGTTTGGATCGACAAAACCTTTGAGCTGCATCATATACACGTCCTCAGTTAGGATTCCATTTAGGAAAGCCGTCTTGACATCCATCTGCCATATTTCATAGTCAAAATGTGAAGCAATGGCTAGAATTACCCGTATAGATTTAAGCATCGCTACGGGCGAGAAAGTCTCAACGTAGTCAACTCCTTGAACTTGTCGAAAACCTTTTGCAACAAGTCGAGCTTTATGGATGTGAACATTTCCATCCATATCAATCTTCTTCTTATAGATCCATTTGCACTCGATGGCTTTAAAACCATCAGGCAGGTCAACCAAGTTCCAAACTTGATTGTCTTCCATGGACTCTATCTCGGATCTCATGGCGATCAGCCATTTCTCAGAGTCTGGGTCCACCATCGATTCTGCATAGGTCGCAGGCTCATCATTGTCTAACAATAATAATTCTCGCGCTTCGCGGAGCCTTGCCGACCTTAGTGGTTGTGGTGCTTCTATTGCCACGGGTTCCTCAACTTGTTCTGCTACAATAGCATCACTCGTAGAAGCATCCCCAACTGGCTCATATTGAACTTCTTCAAGTCGCACCGACCTTCTACTTATTCCCTTTGTGAGAAACTCTTTCTCTAGGAAAACACCGCTACGACCGACAAACACTTTGCCCTCCTCTCGGTTGTAGAAGTAATACCCTAAGGTTTCCCTTGGATATCCCACGAAAATGCACTTATCCGATTTGGGTGTTAGCTTGTCCGACTGAAGTCGCTTGACAAATGCATCACAACCCCAAATCTTTAGAAAAGACAAACTGGGATTCTTTCCAGTCCACATCTCATATGGTGTCTTAACTACGGATTTAGATGGTACCCTATTAAGTGTGAAAGCTGTCATTTCGCTTGACAAATGCATCACAACCCCAAATCTTTAGAAAAGACAAACTGGGATTCTTTCCAGTCCACATCTCATATGGTGTCTTAACTACGGATTTAGATGGTACCCTATTAAGTGTGAAAGCTGTCATTTCTAGAGCGTAACCCCAAAATGACAATGGCAAATCCGATGGCTCATCATCGATCGAACCATGTCCAACAAAGTTCGATTACGCCATTCGGAAACCCCGTTCCTTTGAGGTGTTCCGGGCGGCGTAAGTTGTGGAACAATTCCGCAACTCTTAAGATGATCGCTAAAATCATGACTCAAATATTCACCTCCACAATTAGATCGCAAGGCCTTTATTTTCTTGCCACGTTGATTCTCTATTTCACTCTGAAACTCCTTGGACTTTTCAAAAGTTTCAGACTTATGCCTCATCAAGTAGACATAACCATATCTACTGAAATCATCAGTAAAAGTAATGAAGTAGTGATATCCTTCTCTGGCTGCCGTGCTCATTGGTCCACATACATCAGTATGTATGAGTTCCAACAAGTCTGTCGCTCTCTCGGGTAAACCCGAAAAAGGCGACTTGGTCATCTTTCCAAGTAAACAAGCTTGACATGTCTCGTATGATTCAAAATCAAACGAAGTTAGAAGACCATCACCATGGAGCGTCTTCATGCGCTTTTCACTTATATGCCCCAAACGACAATGCCATAAATAGGTAGGACTCAAATCATTAGGCCGAAGCCTTTTAGCACTAACATTGTAAGCAGATGCATCATCAAGATTTAAAATAAATAACCCATTCACAATGGGAGCATTAGCCATAAACATATCATTCTTAGAGATTACACAACCATTGTTCAAACTCGCAAATGAATATCCATCCCTCACCAAACATGAAGGTGATAAAATGTTTCGACCCATACTAGGAATGTAATAACAATTATTCAACTCCATAATAAATCCTGATGGAAGGTAAAGTTGCATGACACCGACGAACAATGCAGCAACCCTTGCTTTATTTCCGACGTGAAAATCCACTTCGCCTTTCTGCACTTCTCTAGTCCTTATTAGCCCCTGCATCGAATTGCAAATATGAGCAACCGATCAGGTATCAAATACCCAAGAGTTAACATAGGAATCTGCGAGAAGAATGTCCACAACATTTACAACAAGCATACTTGAGTGGGAAGTACTCTTACTTCCACTCTTCTTCAAAGAAGCCTGGTACTTGCTGCAGTTTCTCTTCCAGTGGCCATGTTCATGACAAAAGAAGCATCAGTGTCATCTGCAGGTCTAGCCTTTTGCTTGGGTGCAGACTTAGGGATCGTATCCTTAGCCTTGCCCTTCTTCTTCCAAGAAGTACCCTTTTTCTTGAAGCTAGGCTTGTTCTACACAGCCATCACATGGCTATGCCCTGCACACTTCTTCATGTCACTTTCTGTTGTTTTTAGCATCCCACATAACTCATTAAGGCCCTTCTCCACCCCATGCATATGGTAGTTCGAAATGAACTGCCCATAGCTGGATGGAAGAGAAGCCAAAATGAAGTCAGTGGCCAACTCTTGGCCTAGTGGAAAACCAACCTTTTCCAAAGTCTGACTATAACAAACCATTTTGATCACATGGGGGCCTACAGCTGCTCCCTCTGCCAGCTTGCATTCGACAAAGGACTTGGCAACATTGTACCTCTCAGTCCTTGCCTGATCTTGGAACATGTCCTTAAGCGCGACGATCATATTGTACGCTTCCTGATCCTCAAACTTGTTTTGGAGTTCATGTTCCATGCATGCAAGCATAAGACAGCTAACCTCAAGAGAATCATCACATGCTCTCTTGTAGGAATTCTTGAGGGCAGCAGATGCATTCAACATGTTCATCGGGGATTGGGGTATCCAGAACCGTTCCTTTTTACCAGACCTGAGAACAATTCTCAGGTTACGGACCCGGTCCGAATAGTTTGTTCCATTTAGTTTATCTTTGTCAAGAATCGAACGCGGAGAGAAACGTGATGTAGTGTTCGGTGCCATTGATCTACAACAGAAAACATGCAAAATACTAAGTCATGTAACCATGAAAGAGTAAAACATATTAAACAATTTAATAGCATATACTCCCACTTAAATAAATATCCCTCTATTGATACTACGTGATTCAATATCCACAATTAACAAGTCGACTAGTGAGCTTTAGCATCACTGCTAGAAGACAAGGTAAATCGGTAAGCACCACTTGCTAATCATATCACATATGACTCTTGTTGTTGGGTGACATATCTATGTCAAAACTAGGCGCCCAAACTTTATGCCCCAAGGTCCTTAACTGTTAAGATGACCTTGTCAAGCTCACCAACCCTTATGCGTGTAGGTATCCGATACAAATCCATCTAGCCAAGGAAAACTGCGGCACCCTAATTTCATAGGCCCACCAACGATTGTATAGGGCATAGGATGGTGCAAGGTTTGGTTGGGAGGGCATGGTTTAACTTAAACTTTCTGAGGGATCATTCTACTTCTATCATCTAAGCACGCATAGTAGTAAAACACATAAGAATAACATTCACATAGATGTGACACAGTATGTCCCATTTTCTCATGGTGATCTGCATCGCCATAGAACCTATCCACCATGATGATCTCCATCTTCATGTTCCATGTGAGCCATCTTCCAAGTGATGAGTCCTCCAAGAACTAATACAAGCTATTACTCCTAACATCTAGTAATAAAAATTGCATAGTATGGGGATCATCACAAGTTGGCACGCAGGCCATTACAATAAATGACAACACATATGTCTCCAGCCGTGTTGCCCTACTCATGACACGTAGGTCATGAAAAATTTCATACATGCATCACATACATATATGGGCCATACTGATCACATACATCCTGCAAAAACGAGTTATGCATAGAATCGCATTCTACCGGATCATGTGACATCGTAGCACCTAGTTACCTTAACGAGATACAAAAGGGGCTACGATTAAGGGAGGGCTAGGGGGTCTCCCCCTGCGGGGTTCGAAGGGGCAGCGCCCGTCGCGGTATCTCCGGGCGTCCAAAAAACCGTGAAAAATGAGAGATCGAATCTTCACAATTTTTTTAAGAATTTTGATCGGCAAATCAAATATACCATAAACCGACTATTGTTCCGATATGATCAACCTCCTTTGATCACGGTACATCGATTTTAGATCTAGGTTCCGATTCGATCAATCATATTGATCTTCGCGTGATTGAAGAGGATTTATGTGTCACTGTCTACCCCGATGGTGGAAACCGACCGGTAGGGGTAAGTCGTTCGACTACCTCAGAATCACGATCACGGAAAGCAAGATCATAGATCAATCCTGAACCACCACAATATAAACAATCACATCATTCATATCAATCTTCAAATCACCATATGCAAACATCCTGAACCTATAACTGAACAGCATCGGCTCTGATACCACTGAAGGGATATGGGTAGGCTACACTAGCACAAATCAAAAATTTTTACCGTGTAAACCAGGATTACTGTTGTCATAGATCACGGGATTACCACTAGACACGCAGTTGCGGAATTGATGAAGCGCGTCGAGGCAGTGCAGACGTTCCACGTCTCCTCCTTGTCCTCGTCCCACGAGAACCTCCCCTTGCGCGGCTCGTCCAAGCGCTACAAATGCAGCGCCTCCGAGGTATCCACACGTACAGGGTGGAAGTGTCAGACGCTGGACTGCTAGGTCCGCGCGTGCAACACAGGCGTGAGGTGTGGCGGCTGAGTGGAATGGTCTAACCCTGGTCAGCTCGCCCCACCCTCTCTTATATAGGCGTCTCTAGTGGGCTTCTACATTAGCAGCCCATTAGTAGCCTAAGCCTGGTCTAATTCGGATCCAATCCTCATTAGGCTTCCAGCCCCTTAAGTGTGTGACCCTATAGGTTCATATACGTGTAGACATGACACGAATACACTTATTCTGTCAATAGTTGATAGGGGCCTCTAGCAAGACGTGCCAACTCCTAAACGCATACAAAGATCATATCGGACAAACCATCACAAGGTTTAGTACATGTCTTTCCCTTTGCCTAACGATATTTGGTCTAGCTCCAAGCTAACCTCCCTTTCTCGATACTGTGATTCGGAATCCCTTTACCAGGTTAACTCTTAACCTTATGTAGCACGACCATGCATTTCTAGATCCGATCAGTCGAGGGGCCCAGAGATATCTCTCTCAAGTAGAGAGGGGCAAATCCCATCTTGATTGACCATGCCTTGCAACATGCTTCAGGACAAACCCGAAAGCTACCTTTATAACTACCTAGTTACGGAGTAGCATCTGATAGCCCCAAAGTAGGTCGATCCACATCTCAAGTACATGCGACAATCTCAGGTATAAGGACAAAACATACATGAAGAGAGCTGCAAGTTGTAACATCCCAGTATTAGAGGTTAGATATAAGCTGAACCCAGATGTGTGCATTGCATTCATGCATAGAATATCCAAATAATTTTCGCGCTTCTAAAAAAGAACTTGTCAAATTGAATGAAGCTTCTCTTAGTTTGATGGAATTGAAGTAGATCATCAAGTTGACTGCGATAAGTTTCAATAAGACCTTTGCTAAAACCTTATTTTGGGTAAGGGAGATTTGATCTAAGGGTAGATCAAATGTACTAAAAATTAAACTTTAATACAATATGTATTATACTTGATCATTAGGTGATCATATTATAGTATTCATTATAATCACTCATGAGTACCAAGTTAAGGATATAACACCAAATATGAAATTAACAACTATATCTTAATCTCATCTGCATATACCCTGAGTATCATAGTAATACCTAACCTTAAAACTCTTTAATGAGTTGGAGTTGGAAAGAGAATAAGGCAAGATCATCCATTATATTTCCTTCTATCGCAATCTTTATGGAACTTATCTTGATATCTATTGTTTATCAATGTTGGGTAATTCCCCATTGATTCACAAATTCTTTAACTATCAATCCTTGATCTACTATTTCTTGATCTTATCCTAATAACTACTTAAATCTTTTAAAGAGGGCATAGTCTATTAATAACCTTAATCCAATATGAGATACTAAGAAGATAATTTCAAGACAATGAAAAGTAGGATTGATAAAGACTTGCTTAGTCAACTAAGAACTTAAGCAATAAATGATTTAAGGATTATAATGGTGATGCTTTAGCCACCAATATTTAATGCTTATATTCAATATAAGTAATACTGGTGGGTAGAATAGGATTGGAACCTTAGTAGAGATAAGTTATCCTAGAGTAGTCATTGCAAGCCACATAAATATAATTAGGGTTGGAGTAAAGTGAATCTAAGATGATATTATTCAATTAAAGCTAGTATAGCATAGAGTTATAGAAGTGGTGTTATTCATTTTAAAGGATTGACAACTTTAGAGAAAAGTAGTTGGAGGCATACAAATAATAAATATACATTAGTAATGAATGATTAAGAAGATTATGAGTAGAGTGGAAAGGAATATTTGTTGGATGGAAGGCTATCAACAGTAGAGTAGTAAATACAACCAAGCCATGTTATGAGGAAGTTGTGAATACTCTAGTATCAACTCAATGGATTTATCAATAAGTTTAGAAGTATAATAGGTGAATCAGAATATTCATGTGAAGTAAAATTCATCATGTTAACCATGATGATAGATAGAAAAGAGTAGTATATCTAGGAAAGGAATTCCTTATTTAAAGATCCAGAATTGTGAATTATGGAAAATAGACATTCTTGGTAGCAACCAACTTTAAATCTCAGATCAACATAATATCCATCTCATGTTATTGATCGATCATCTGATGTCTATAACACTTTATAGAAATATTTTCCTATAGCAAATCACATAAGCACATCTCTGTTAATTCCAACCATCATAACTATATGTGCTTAAGTATATCTTTATCAATTCCTTTCTATAAAATATTAAAGAAATAATTTCAAGCACTAAAGGTGATGTCAACAAATACTCCAAACAGAAAACCATATGTTTAGTTATTGAATCTTTAACCACATCCATAAAGGAGTCTAAGTATTTTAAGAAAAAAACCCTAAACCCAAAGGTAAATAATCGTAATTTAAAAATCCTAAACCTCTTTATTTATCATAATAAAATAGATACATTGACATTTTCCAAATTAATGGGAATAGTAATAACCATATCAATGTCTTTTATATTTCATGCATCAAACAATGATATAGGCTCATTATACATATAAAATTTTCTATTCAAACTATGAGCCAATTAGAGTTAAGTTTATAAACAAATAAGAATATATCATTCAAGAAATCCCTAAATAAAATAGGAGAGAAAAATAATAAGAAAAGTTTCTACAAACTATTACCAAGGGGGTTCATATTGAGTAAATAAAAGAAATACAAAAAGATGATATAATAAAAATTCACAAATGATACAAAATATATTTTAGTATTGCTACAAATATCCAGCAAATAAATCATACAAATAAAGGTTCAAAATATAAATCAAATTCAAATCTGAATAAGAAAACAGAAAATAGAAAAAGGATAAAACGAATAAAAACACTACCTAGCCGTGGCCCAACACCCCTACACCTATCTGACGCCCATGTGCAGCCCACAACATCCCAGTAACCAGCCCAGTTCTTTTATATCTATGACTGACAAGTGGGGTCTAGAGAGGACGACGGGTTGAGCTGAAAGGATCGCCAGGGGGTTATCCGCAAAACAGCCATCGTCGTCATCGTCACGCACACAGACAGCTCACTGGCGGAGCTCGCCGCCGCCCGATGCCGTCATCGTCGTCCTTGCGCCAAGATCAACGCCGCCGCTGCCAGGAGAGAATAAGAAGGCCACCACGACAACCCTGCTCGTCCTCATCCTCAATCTTGCTTCCCAAACTCACTTCCTTCCTTCACCCGAAAACCTAGCTCGTCGGAGTTCATCATTCCGGCCAACTCCGACCACCCCTTGCCTCGTGATAGCCACCATTAGACGCACCGTCGTGGACTGAACCATATAGGACCAAGCACGGAGGCCCGCTCGCCGAGAATCATGTGAAATCGAGCGTTCCTCTTCCTCGGCCGCCATGGCCATTACCGTCGATTCGTCGTCGTCACGCCTCCCCAAGCCTCCTCAACCACTCTATCATCATCAGGGTGAGTTCCTGAACCTTCCAGTAATCTTCAATCGTCTGATCTCGCTGTAAATCACCGTTTCATGACCATTTCCGAACAGCGTCGCCACTTTTAGGTTCAGTAGGTTGCGCTGATTTGAACTAGGCTTATTTCGCTTGTTGGGGCGCCGTAGATCATCGTCCGTGACCACTCACCGACGGCGGTGGTGGTGCTGATGCCATCGCTGCGTCATGCTCACCTCATGATCGAACCACGTCAGCTCATTTGACCAGTCTTTGCCCGCGTGGTTGATGACATGGCCTTGGGCCCATATGTCATTGACTAGGGGTCAAGGCAGGGTTAGTAATAAATGGATTTTCTTTACACAGCGTGCTAAGGTGGTCACTGGCCCACTAGTCAGTGACTGGGGCTAGCTCTTGGTACGGTGTAAAAAGTATTTTCTGTTAGGAAATAATAAAATGTTATAATTCAATTAATAATATTCTAGAAATCTAATAAAGGATTAAAGCTTGTTTAATTAATAACTTTTGATTTATAATTCAGAAAAATATTTATAATATATGAAAATTTTCGGAAAAAAAATCTACAACTTAAAACTATTAACAAATATTATTATGATAATTATTTAAATAAATATTATTTAGTAAAGGTTTTATAAGTAATAAAACTTTGATAATTCATATTTTTATAATGATAAATGTTAATAATATAAATAAAATACCAAAAATCTTAGAAAAATAAGAATTCTAATTTAAAACTATAATCAAGTATTACTATTTCACTTAATTAAATATTTATTATTTATTAAGTAACTATAAAGTAATAAGAACTATAAAAATCATATCTTATTATTTATAAATCACAAATATAAATGTAATATACCAAAATGATCACAAAAATAATATCTACATGTTAAAAATCTAATATTCTACTTTTGAGTTAAATAAAAAAATTAAATATTTTAATAACTCAAATTTAAACTTATTTACTTCATTAATAATTCATATAAGGATAAGTAAAATTTATTAATATTACTAAAATGAGTAAATTAAGTTTAATAAACAGTATTAATCTTAAATATTAATAAAACGAAGCTTAAACGGTTTAAAACATTATAAATATATTTTTATTAAATTATCATCAACCCTAAGTGAAGATTATATTCTCAAAGTATTTCAATTCATGATAAAAAACCTTAAAGAACACCTTGTGAATAAATTAGATCCTTTCCATCCATGTTAACTACCAGATTACGAAACCTACCCCAACATTATAATAAGTCCATTAGTAGTGAAGCAATATTATATTTTGGTTTATAAAACCACAACCCCTCCTTTATAAAAGATAAATGATACTACTCTATTATAGAATCAAGAAACCATTACTCCAAGTAAAAGAATAAACATTCTTAAATAACTTACAGAAAACATTCCAGATACACAAAGTACAAATATCATAAGCATTATACTTTCAAACTATCTTTTTTTTAAAGTTAACTTTAGTCTACAGAATCTTAATACAACACTATAATATGTTTTATAGTTAACTTTGGTCTGAAGTAATTAAGTTATAAAGCAACTCAAGCCAAACCATTTGAGCAAACAAATAATATCAACCACCACTAACTAACCACAAAGTTTGTTTAAACCTTAGAAGAGAAACCTTTTCTTTGAAGGTTATCCTTTTTGTCACTTCAAACAAGAAATCTTGTATAAGCAATCTTGACTAGCATTTCATAAGTGTATATTTTATTGCTACATAAATATGTGTTGCTCACACGCACTCATAAGCTCTAATAAAAGCACAAATGTGAAACTTATCTAAAAGGACCACACATTCCTAAATAACCATTTTCAGAATCCAAACCATAGGACAACGTTATCCCCGAGATTTGCGCTTAGGACATGCATCACATTACTTATGCATAAAAGCATATTGCTTCTTTAAACATTAGTCCTTACCGGACCAATGATGCTGATTTCAGATTTTGGATCTTATACTGACCCGAAGACCGTGAGTGCATAATCTTGCAATCACAAAAGGCAATTTCACACTTGCTCATGTCCTTTGTTTATTTTCTGTAAAGTATTTTACAAATCCAGTGTTGTTATCACCTGCATTTGCAAAAGGTCTAAAAACACTATTTTCGATAATAATGTGAACTATTGGTTACTGATCTAGGGTGATCAGCTAATCTATTAAATCTGACAGTTGGAATCCCACTGTTTAGAACTATATCACCTAGGACTTAACAACCAATGTCGCCAGTGATTCTTGCGCCGTATATTACGCGTTAACCATGAGATTTGGAATGGGGCGGAGAAGTCAGCTGTATCTTCTTCCTCTCGCATGAAGCCGGATGTGCAGGTCGTGGCTGTTATCCTCGTAGCGTGCATATTATTTGGTAATTCATAGAGGATATGCAGCATATCGGTGGGAACCCTCAACGTCCCACGATAGTTCTGACATCTAACGGTTTGTACAAACAATTGCCGTAATTCTTTATGTGGGCATGGTGTACACCAAGGAGGCATGCGAGGTCGCGAAGGGGGCACTGATTGGCTTGGATCATCTTCTGGGCCTCACATCATGGAATTGTGGATGGGAATAAGCTGCCCTGTTGTGCAACAAAGAGTTGATCTCTGATGGGTAAAGTAATGCACCTCTGCAGAGTGTAAGAACTGTAACTTGTTACTCCCTGTTTTGGGAAGGAGCTGCGAACGGGACAGGAAAGGAACTCCATGAAAGTTCTGGTAAACCCGTGAAGGCTGACGGACATAGCTTTTCAGAATAAAAGCAACCTTTGAAGAAATGTTTATGAAAACTTGCATTGCCTACGACCTATGGTCTGTGGCTATAGTTATAGTGCATCAAACACTCCTTTTCTAGTGATTAGCTGAGTACGCTCGTACTCAAAGTATCTTCTTAACCCTTGCTAGATTCTAAAGCCATTAAGACGATGTCTACACCAAGTTATGCTCCAGGAATCATCAAAAGCTAAGGATTTTCAATAAAGTCAAAGAAGTCAATATATTCATCAACTCAAGAGAAGACGAATTTACAGATTAGATAGGGATATAATCTCCAGCCAAAGAACCTAATTCTGTAGTGCGTTGCAATAGCAGCAATGCCAACCTCTCAGCCAGAATACTAGACTTAATAGTATACTAGCTCTTGCGCTGTTTATCTTTGATTATCCTCAGTAAGAAGTTCTTTCTCTCTCTTCAAACCTAGAGTGTTCTCTGGATCTTGTGTAAAGAGTGAGTTGTAACCTTTAGCCATGTATTAGACCTGCTGTGTTTCTATTGTGCCATTCTGAGGGATGTAATACTAATGAACAGTGTTTCATTGGTGTTATGTCAATGACTATAGTATACCACATCATGCAGTGGTATGCTGGGTCACCGCACAAGTCTAATTGCCAGTCTCAAGTTGGGTCAGTCCAACCCCATGTTCATAACATGTGTCCACATCATTGGTTTGACATCTCCATGTCTATGACTTGCGAAACATAGTCATCAACCAATCGATGTGCTAGTCTAATATTCATGTGTGTCCTTACATGAACTCCGACTAGGGACAACTATTAAATAACCATATAAGTAAAGAGTTTCACAAACAATTCACATAATTGCCAATCAATACAAGTTGCCTGATATGGATATTCAAGGAACATTACAATAACTCATGGATACATATGAAATATAATCATCTCTATGGTTGCCTCTAGGGCATATTTCCTTCAGTGGAAGTCCCTAAAATTATGACAGCTGTATAAATATCATAACACTCAACCTAGTGTAATCATCTAATATAATAATCATGAATCATAACACAACTTCAAATATCATAAAGTCTTGCAACCCAATGGATATAAATCTTCTCTTGAACAAAGGGAACTTGAAGTTGATGCAACTAATGCAAACCATGGAATTAAAGTCTATCATGCGTGCATGAAAGTAAACATGCTGAAAACCATAAGATAGATTATAAGGTTATCACAGATCCCCCAAGCTTGGAAACAAACCGGGTGAATCAAAATATTCCTTGTGTTTTCTTACTCCTTCTTTAGAGTGAAGAAATCATCATCTCCCTCTTCCTCGTCCGCCTTGAGGCTGCATGCATGAGCAATACACACAAATTGGGTGGATATCTCCATGACCTCGGCATGCAACTCGGTGATTATCTTGCTTAGAGTCTTCCTATCATCAGCCATCTGCATGATAATTTTGGTTAGGAGTTGCACTCTACCATCAATGTCATTGACATTTCTTTCTAGGTCTTTGCCCATCATCTAGTAAGAGTCAACTCCTTCCCCAATAGTTTCAACAAAAGCTTTAGAGATATTTTCAAGGTTTTTGATCTTTTCTTGAATCTCATCACGTTTCTCCCTCTGCGAGAAGAGGGTCCGGGAGGATATTCAAGAGAAGATCCACACAGATTGTATTTGTAGGGGTTTGGTGGAGATTCTTCCTTAGTCTTCCTTTGTTCCACGTGCCTAAGCATCTCCAACTTATGCGGAAACATGTCTTCCCAGTTGGGGAGTGGAATGACTTGCGAGGGCTCGTACAACAAGGAAGATGAAGTGTCTCCTTTGGATCCCTTCTTCTTGGCTTGTGCTTTAGAGGTGCCCTCCTTCTTGGTCCAGATTTGCTTGATACGAAAAGGCAGCATAGCCTTC
This sequence comes from Avena longiglumis, assembly GCA_030063025.1. NCBI lineage: Eukaryota > Viridiplantae > Streptophyta > Magnoliopsida > Poales > Poaceae > Avena > Avena longiglumis. The sequence continues at coordinate 402,758,269 of CP125975.1, forward strand.
GAATGATAAAGTGAGATATGAGATTTCATTGTAAGGTGGGAGGAAGACTGCTCTAGATCTAAGATTAAACAATGAAAGTCAAAACAATAAAGAAAAATAAAGAGGTCAATTAATAAAATAAAAATCATAGAGAAAAGGGGATGGAGTCAGTTACGGGGTCGATACGGGCGGGCCCCGTCCGTACCGCGCGCCCGTAACTGACTCCATCCCCTTTTCTCTATGATTTTTATTTTATTAATTGACCTCTTTATTTTTCTTTATTGTTTTGACTTTCATTGTTTAATCTCAGATCTAGAGCAGTCTTCCTCCCACTTACCGTATACTCTGGGTTTTCTGAATAAAAGAATAATACGAATAATAGAACCTTTGGAAAAGAATGAGAACAATACCGTAACGACCTGTGGTATGGGAGCGCACGCCCGTACTGCCTAGTCATACCAAAACACAGGGAAAAAATGCTCAGAGGGACCAGACCTGATAACGACCAGCGGTATGGGCGCAGATGCCCGTACTGCCCACCCGTACTAGGTCGAAAAACAGCCCAGCAAATTCAGAAAAATACAAGAGGAGCAAAGAACGAGGCGATGCTAGAAAGGTTTCAAACCAACAAAAATCCATAAACATGAGATTTTGTTACCTCGCTTCGTTAAATTCCTCGGTAGAAAACAATGAGACTATCTCGGTGGTGTTGACCTCTCCAACTCTATAACGCTTCAATCGCTTCCCATTGACGATCCAGGATGAAGAAGAAGGTGTAGTATTTTTCAACCTTACTGCTCCCGAAGGATATGCCTCCTCAACTTCATAGGGTCCTTCCCATTTGGATTTCAATTTTCCTGCAAAAATCTTAAGTCTAGAGTTGTAGAGCAAAAACATTATCCTCCGATTTAAATTCCTTGCCTTCTACTTTTTTATCGTGCCATTTTTTTCACCTTTTCTTTAAATATCCTAGCATTTTCATAGGCCTCATTCCTGAGTTCGTCCAAAGCATGAATATCTAAGAGTCATTTCTCCCCAGCAGTTTTAAAATCAAAGTTCATAGTTTTAATAGCTAATAGCTATGAGATTCGACACATTTTTATGGTTTCTATCGATGGTTTTTGTTTGGATTTGATGGTTTTTTAGCTTTACCTAATGATAATACTTCGGTAGCGAATAAAAATTCGCTTTTAATGTGTGTTTCAGGTTCTAAACATCAATAGAGGGATTTAATAGCCAAAACACAATATTCAGATGAAAACAAGCAAGTCTCTTTTTGGAAGCAATTGAGGGGGGTTTACTGAAGCTTTAACGAGCAACTATACGGCGGGAATATTTCTCCGGCCATATAGTTCCCGCTGTATAGATGTCATCTCCTTTGTCTTATTAAAAGGGCAACTTTCGTGAAGAGGCCGAGGACGAAAACAGAACACACAAGCCGCCATCCCATCCAAAAGGGGGAAAGAAGGGATCTAGAGAAGAAGCGGAAGACGTTCTTAATCTCGCTCCACGATCTTTGATCTCCTAGACACAACACCTCCATAGCCATTACTTGTACTTGAGAGAGATAGAGATCTCCACCTTGCAAGACTAGGGTTTGAGATTGTTCTTCCTATCTTGAATTGTTGGATTTATTTCTATTTCTTATTGTGGATATCCACGGTAATATCAAGTAGAACTCCCTTTATTTTACTATATCGATGATGCTTTCTTCTCTGATGTGTGAGTAATTTCCCTTGTGCGTGGGAGATGTAAGGAATTGGTGAGATGTGATGTGCCTATATAATTTTCCTTAAGTTTGTAGTCGATTTTAATTACTATATTATGTGTGCTTGACTATCTGTGGGATGCTTAATGCCTGTTATCCAATTAAGGGCCTAGACAACATGATGCTTTGTTCTACATAGATAGAATCTTGTTTGTTAGCAGACCGGCGACCCTCGAGGGACACGGGGATATCAATGGGAAACTATTTTTGACTCTAGGATAACGAGGAACCACCGAGCTTATTGCATTAGTCCGATCCAAGGAGCTTAATTGCCAAGCAACCTAAAGGATCTTAATCGTCTAGTGATTGGCCATGGTTGTGGTAAACAAGCTAGTAGGATTATTGAAGTTGGGATGAAATCTACCAAGAGGAGTTCCGGCTAATTATGGGTTGCTCTCCTACACACATACTTATAAGATTATAATTTTTACACTTATCACTCATCCACCCGACACATTCACTATCACCATGAACTGAAACTCCCCGCGCCTACTTTGTCATCTACAGAAAACAAAAAACAAATCGTTCTTTACTTTTATGCTTTTTATTTCTGAAGTTTTACATTTTAGTTTTACATTTTAGTTTTAATTATATTCTCATTTTCAACACCTCAGTCACTCGAAGACCTGTGACAACTTTGGGTGTGACAGAGACTTCACCAATAAACACTTACCTTTGGGCTTCCTGTGGGATCGACATCTTAACTTCGAAACTAGCTACAAACGATATGTGCACTTGCAACCATCAAGCTATTTTCTAGCACCGTTGTCTGGGAGCTAAGCGCTAAGTGTTTTGTCTCTTGACATTTTAGGTGTTATTATTACAAGATGGTCTCCCTAGGAGACAAAGGATCTACACATTCTAGTAGGGCTTATCTACCAGATTATCTTGTACCTACTCAAAGGCGTGAGAAAATTATTGAAAAACTGTCGTGGGAATGACCACGACAGATGCTGCAATCGGCAGCGAGTAGTAGAACATGGGGCAAGGGCGGCCAGCCATCTGCGGTGCGAGATGAGGGCTGAGACACAAGGGTTTACCCAGGTTCGGCCCCCAGAGGGTAAAGTCCTACTCATGCTAGATTGTATTATGGTGAGAGTACAATGGGGCGAGCTCGACGGCTAGGGGGCGAGTCGCTTGGGTGTATGATGGAACGTATCCTCTATGCGTCCCCTAGGGAGGTTTATATAGACTCACCTCGCTAGGGTTTACAGATCACAACCGAGTTAGTTAAGGATTCGGAGATTCTATGACCTAGTCCGATTGGGCCTAGCTACCCTTCTGGGGCTTCAGCTTCCAGTCGCCTGAGTCCATGCCAAGTCTTGATCCAGTCGCCGTCCTGCAGGCCCACTCGCTGACGGCTTGGGCCAGTAGGAAACGTCCTGCTGGGTATACCCCGGTAGGCATATCCCCATCAGTATTCCCTGAGGCCGTCGTTGATTTTTCGCAGGCGTTTGCTGGCAGTCGGAGTATGCGGGTCCAATGCGGATGTCCAGTCGAATTGGCGGCGGACTCCTGAACAAAGGAAAGAACTAATCATTTTGTCACAATAACGGCGACCAAACGTTTCGCAGCTCAGCGAACGGATCAGTAAGCACTTAGTCACTGTTATAGTGATCGGGTCGGCGAGTCGTCGAGTGGATGAAGTTGGACCGTCAATTGGGGTCAAACTAGCCGTTGGGTAATCCAACGGTAACTTCGGCGTAATTACCGCGTAGTAACGGCTCCCGAAACTGGCGGGTAGCAACCGCTATATAAGGAGAATGATAGGCAAACAGGGAAACGCTTCTTCTTTCTTCCTCTGATCTCGCTCATCTCTGTTTCCCCATTCCGCACAACAATCTGAAAAATCCAGAGAGCCCCGATCTCCATGAATCTCCAACCGATGGCCCCCTCCACCGAGCCATGGGGCAGATCCAAATGCACTAAGGCACTACTGGCATCCTTCGAGGAGGCTGGGATCCTCCGTGCCGATAGATAGCGCATCCCCGCGGCCGGAGAAGTGACTCCGGATCCGCGTGAGGGGGAATTCATCTGCTTCACCAGCCACCTGGAGCGGGGGCAGGGCTTCCCAACCTCCCTCTTCTTCCGTCGTTTCTGCGCCTACTATGGAATCCAACCATCGGATCTGGGTCCGCATAATATCGAGCAGCTCGCCATCTTCGTGGCGTTCTGCGAGTGCTATTTGGGCTGCAGGCCCTACTTTCCCCTGTGGCAAGACCTGTTCCACGGTAGAATGAGCCGCGAAGAGACAGGCAGCCCGATGCTAGCCGCGGGCGGCCTGGCATTCCAGCTGAAGTCAAAGGCGTCGTTCTTCGATCTGATGCTGCCCGCCAAGGTGGCGAACAAATGGAAGAAGTTCTGGTTCTACGTCACCGAGTCGACTCCAGGCGACGAAGTGGCGCTTCCAAGGTACTCCGCCGACCGGCCCGAACTGCGTCGGCTCCAGGTCGTCAAACTCCCGCTGGATCAGCGGATGGTTGTCGATGAAATGCTGCAAACTATCCGCGTCCTGAAGAAGAAAGGACTCCAGACCATCAACCTCTACAACTGTTGGCTCGGGCGGCGGCTCGTGCCCCTGGCCAACCGCGAGCACTACATGTACGAGTATACAGGTAAGGACGATCCGACGAAGTCCTGCCTCGTTGAGTGGAGACTCAACGACTACACCCTGGCCCTGAAGAAGATCACCCAGGCGGTGTATCTTGATGCGAAGGCTGGGGTCGCCCCTTACACTGCAAGGCGCCCAGCCCCGATGGTAAGCCGTCGTTCCGCCAACACTCGCAGTCGCAGCTGGTGCATTCATGGTCATGCTAACGTTGTTTTGTTCTTGTTGCAGTTGTTCCAAGTGGTGGAAGGGTGGCTTCCACCCGCAGACGACGAGAACTCGAGCTCGTCCGTCCAGGACAGAAGCGAGTCGTCGCCAGCCAATGGCTATGCCGAGAGCGACGGGGGTGATGACGACGACAAGGAGGAAGACGAGCCCGTGGAGGTTGCTGCCCCCACGGTCCGCAAAACTCGCGGGCAACACCAACACGAGCTCGAAGCAAGCAAGAGCCTCGAGCATCATGATGACGACGACGACGAGCTTCCCGAGCACACCTCACATCACGAGGCCATGCCATCGAAGAAGAAGAAGAAATCTCCACCGAAGAAGAAGGCGAAACTAGCAAAGCCGATGTCTCCGCCTCGATCTGCAACCAGTTCTGACGCCACCAGCTCGGCTAGGGACGTAGTGGCACACACGACTGTGGCACCAGACGCTGCCGCCCCCAGGGACGAGGCGCCGCTGGCATCGTTACCACCTCCATTTGCCCCAATCGCTAGTTTGGGGGCTGCTCCAGCCGCAGGGGCCTCGCCTCCGAGGGAAGCTCCCGCAGCAATTACCGCGGAGGCTCCTGCCGCGGCTTCATCTTCGAAGAAGCCGTCAGTGTCTTGGGCGCACGATGTGTTCGAGACGGGCCTCACTCATAAATTGGGGCCCGAGCTGGAAAAGCCGGCTAGCATCCGCATCGGTCTGCGGTTCATTCCAGTCGTCAAGTGAGTGCTGTTCATCTACTTGTTTTTCGTTTTAATCAGACAGTCTTATGCATAAAAATGTTTCACAAGACTGGAGTTAAAAATATTGGCCATCCTTCTGTGGCCAAATTTCCTCCAGTCGCCACTGAGGTATCAGCAGATTCCTCACGGAAGAGGAAAACTGATGAAGTCGCTGCTCCCGCCGAAAGCGTCAAGAGGACGAAAGGCGATGACATCGTCATGGTGTTAGATGACCCGGCGACTGCTACGAGCGATCCTCCGACTGCAGCGGAAGTGGCCTCGAAGACCAAGGAGGGTGTTGCCTCACCCGATGTGGCCGAGCCGACACCGAGTGGCGCGGCAGCATCTGCAGCTACCTTCCCTTGCTTCATGGCAAAGGCGGACACGACGAGTGCCTCGGTGCCGACGAGTCGGGTGCCTGGGGTCGCCGAGGTGGAGGTCGGGCAACGTCGCGGCCACACTCCGGTCGTGCTTGCGTCTGTGGATGCGCTGGAGCTTCACGACATGCTAGGCGCTGCCATCCAGGTATGTCCAGTCCCCGAGGATCGGGCCACTGAATTTCAGTGGTCGGATTCTTAATGTTTTTATATCATCCAGTCCCCGAGTGCCTAGTCGCTGAATATCAGCGGGTGGGACCTTAGTAATTTCATTGTCCAGTCCCCGAGTGCCTAGTCGCTGAATTTCAGCGGGTGGACACTTAGGAATTTCATTGTCCAGTCCCCGAGTGCCTAGTCGCTGAATTTTAGCGGGTGGGCACTTAGGATTTTCATTGTTGTTGACGTTGTAGTGTGTGCGCAGGGCCTGCAGTGCGAATCGGCCGAACGGCTTGCTGCGAAGTGTCGCTTGGAGAAGGAGCTCGTTGCCATCCAGGAGACGAACAAGGGGCTTCAAGAAGTTGCAGCCGAGGTGAAGGAGGCCCGCCGAGGCCTTGTCCCGGTGGGTGACCTGACGGCGGCTCAGTCCGCTTTGAGCACGGCCGAAAAGCGAGTCGCTGACCTGGAGCGTGAGCTCAAGGAAGCGAGGGCGGAGGCGAGCTCGGCGGAAGGGCGAGCGAAAGCTGCTATTACGTCTGCCGCTGAAGAGCGCAAAGTGTCTAACGCGCTCATTGCTGGGCTGCAAAACGACTTCGCTTCTCTTCAAAGCTTCATCACGGGCCTATGCCGACCGCTAATTGGTAAACCTTGCTTCTTTTCCCCTCTTCCTGCAACAACCGCATTGTGATGTCGTTGGTGTGCTCACTGCTCGCTTCTGATCTGCTGGTCGGATTACTAATAACGCAGAGGAGGCGCAGTCATACGACGCACGCCAATGTGTGACCACCCTGGTCGACTCGGCCACGTTGTCCGCGACTTGCCTTTGAGCGTATCTTTAGGAGATATCGCCCACGGAGGTAATCCCCAACGACCTTGTCGAGGTGTGGAGCTAACTGGATAAAGCTCCGTCAGTCGTCGAGTTCATGACGCGGTCGGCCTTCTGGCGTGGGGCAGCGACGGCGCTCAACCTTGGGCTTGCCCACTTCCCGGAGGATTTCGACCTCGACGATGTCACGAGCGGATATCCCTCGTCAACGGGCTCGGTAGAGATTGCCGAAGTGATGAAGCTGACGGACCGGGCCGCAGTGTACTGCGATCGCGTTTGGGCGATGGGCGACCTCCTCCCCTACCAGGAGACGATTGTCGCTCCCAATGATCCCGAGCCGAAGCATCGGGACTTCAAGGTCGAGCAGCCGTTCCGTGCGGCGATGGCGGGAGAGCTGACGACGTACCCGTCGAACCCGTACGTGCCCTTCATCCGTAGTCGCAGGGACGGTGGCACGTCTGCATCGGAAACCTGCAGAGTAGAAGTGTTTTGCCCTTGGGCGTTAGTACGAGATAACTATTGAAATTTCCTTGTAGTTGGAACGACTTTGTGCTGTTATAAAGGAAAATCGTGTTATTTTGTTATTCATTCGCGATTTTGGGTTTTTGATTGATCGAGTCCCCGAGCGCGTCCGCCCTTTTTATGGGGTTTACCTCGTTTGCTATATGTTTGTGAATTTTTAGTGAGTTAAGGTCAACTCGCCAAAGCTCGGAGAGCCAGTCGCATGGCGACTCCCAGGGGTGCTCTTTACTTGACCGTTTTCCCGGGCGCGAACGAGGTCGGGTTGTCGAGTCCCCGAGCGTGGTACTTGGTGGTTCTAGTCGCAGCTCCAAGGTAGGTGAGGACTAAGCGCGTTTAAAGTAAGCGTGTCACTCATGCCTGACCCGAAGGATCTATCGCATGGCGAGTCCTGGGCACGCTCTCATACTAGGCGTTTTTCCCTAGTCGCTCGTATTTGGCTGGGTGTTAGTCCCCGAGCGTGGTATTTGGCCGTTCGAGTCGCTGTGCCAACGATGCGGAGGACCTTGGTCGCTGTGAGGAGAGAATGCAGTTGTCTTGGCTCGGTGAGCCAGTCGGGCTAGGCGACTCCAATGGGGCTCCAGGTTGGCGTTTTTCGTGGACATTACGAGGCCTGGAGTTTCCCTGTGCCCTCGTACCGCACTACTTGGCCGTGCCGGTTGCTTTGCCAGAGTTTGACTTCTGTGATTAGCATAATGCTGTCATTACGAGTGCGAGTGGCACAAGATGCGGAGGGTAGACACAATATTTGGTAACCGATCTGTTTTATTTCATAGCAGGTAGAGAGTACATGTATAGAGTTCTAAGAGTAGAACTTCCGTAGGAGGTTTACATTCCATGGCCGCTTGACGTCGAGTTTTCCTTCTCCTCGGACCTCGGTGAGGTAGTAGGCGTCGTTGCCCATGACTCGCCCGATGGCGAATGGTCCCTCCCAAGGGGGGAAGAGCTTGTGCATGCCCTTCTTGTCCTGGATTAGGTGCAGTACCAAGTCGCCTTCCTGTAAAGTGCGAGTCCTTACTCGCCGGCTATGGTAGTGGCGAAGCCCTTGCTGGTAGATGGCGGTGCGGGAGCGAGCTAGGTCGCGTGCCTCGTCGAGCTGGTCGACTCCGTCTTGGCGTGCGAGTTCGTTTGCGGCCTCCGTGTAGTTGACCACCCTTGGTGAGTCGTGCTCGAGGTTGGTAGGCATGACTTCCTCGGCACCGTACACCATGAAGAAGGGGGTGAATCCTGTCGACCTATTGACGGAGGTGCGAATGCTCCAGATGTCGGAGGGTAGTTCCTCGACCCAGCACCCGGCGGTGCGCTCCAGTGGGACTTGGAGCCGTGGCTTCAGGCCATGGAGGATGCTCTGATTGGCGTGTTCCGCCTGGCCGTTGGACTCCGGGTGCGCGACTGAGGCGAGGTCGAGTCGAATGTGGTGTTCTTCGTAGAACTCGGCCATGGATCCTTTGGCGAAGTTGGTGCCGTTGTCCGTGATGATGCTGTTGGGGAAGCCGTAGCGATAGATGAGCTCGCGTTGGAAATTGGTGGCGGTCTTCCCATCGCACTTGTGGACTGGCTTGGCCTCCACCCATTTTGTGAATTTGTCTACTGCGATTAGGAGGTGGGTGAAGCCGGAGGGGGCCTTCTTGAAGGGCCCTACCATGTCCATGCCCCATACGGCGAATGGACAGGTGATGGGGATTGTCTTCAGCGCCGAGCTCGGCACGTGGGTCTGGTTAGCATATTTCTGGCATCCGACGCACCGTTGGACGATGTCGACAGCGTCTGCGTGTGCGGTGAGCCAGTAGAAGCCGTGCCGCATAGCCTTTGCGACTAGAGAGCGGGCACCGGCGTGGTGGCCGCAGTCGTCGGAGTGGATGTCTTGGAGGATTTTTCGTCCTGCAGCGGGTTGAACACAGTGTTGGAACACGCCGGTCACGCTGCGCTTGTGGAGCTCGCCATTGATGATGACGAAGGATTTGCAGTGGCGTGCTATCAGCCGGGCGTCCGTTTCATCCGCTGGCAGGGTGCCTCCCTCCAAGTAGGCGACGTATGGCGCGGTCCAGTCGTTTGGCTCGGCGATTAGTGCGACCAAGGCTGCTTCTAGTTGGAGCGGGATTTCGATGTCGATCTCCCTTGGGGGAAGACGGAAGGCTTGGTGATGGTGTTGAGGAAGACGCCGGCGGGTGGTGCGAGTCGAGCCGAGCCGATGCGAGAGAGTGCGTCCGCCTCCTCGTTCTTCCGCCTGTCAATCCACTCGACGGAGTAGCCTGCGAAGTGTCCGCCCAGCTTCTCCACTGCTTGGCGGTATGCCGCCATGGTGGGGGAGACGGCGTCGCAGGTGCCAGCGACTTGCCCGGCGATGAGGTCGGAGTCTCCGTAGCAGCGCATGCGATTGGCGTTCATCTCCTTGGCAGCTCGCATGCCATGGAGTAGCGCCTCATACTCGGCCATGTTGTTGGTGCAGGGGGTGAAGTCGAGGTAGAGAACGTAGCGGAGCTTGTCGCCCTTCGGAGATGTTAACACGATCCCTGCCCCTGTGCCGTCCGCGTTCTTGGAGCCGTCGAAGTGTAGGTTCCAATAGTGGAGGTATGGCAGCTTTTCTGGCTGCTGGGCCTCCTCCCAATCGGCGAGGAAGTCTGCGAGAGCCTGCGATTTGATCGCCTTGCGCGGCTCGTACCTGATGTTGTGGACGTCGATCTCTACGGCCCACTTGGCGACTCGCCCGGTCGCCTCGCGGTTGCGGATGATGTCCTGCAACGGTGCTGAGGAGACGACCGTTATCGGGTGCTCCTAGAAGTAGTGCGGCAGTCGCCGCTGTGCTCTGAAGACCGCATGTACCAATTTCTGGTATTGCGGGTAGTGCTGGCGAGACTCGGTGAGGACTTCGCTGATGTAGTACACTGGTCACTACACCGGGCGCTCCTTTCCTTCCTATGGCCGTTCGACGGCGCTGACGACGCGTTCGGAAGCCGCGACATAGACCAGCATGGGTTCCTTGTCGACGGGGGCGGCGAGTAGCGGTGCTGTGAGTAGCACCTCCTTGACGTCGTGGAGCGCGTCATCTGCCTCCTTGTCCCACTGGAAGGTGGGGTTCTTGCGCATTAGGCGGTAGAGGGGCATCGCCTTTTCGCCTAACCGGGGGATGAAGCGACTGAGAGCCGCGACTCGCCCGGCCAGTTTCTGAACGTCGTGCGGGCACTCGGGTCTGCCGAGTCGAGCGATCGTGTTGATCTTGGCGGAGTTCGCTTTGATCCCGCGCTTGGAGACAACGTATCCCAGTAGCTGTCCGGTTGGCACACCGAAGGTGCACTTCCCCGGGTTTATCTTTATCTTGTACTTCCGCAGGTTGGCGAATGTTTCCGCCAGGTCGGCGAGTAGGTCGTTCTGGCGAGCGGATTTCACCACCACGTCGTTGATGTAGACGTGGATATTGCGGCCAATCTGGCTCGCAAGGCACTCCTGCATGCACCTCTCGTAGGTCGCCCCGGCGTTTTTGAGGCCGAAGGTCATGGCGGTGTAGCAGAAGGCTCCGAATGGCGTGATGAACGCCGTCTTATCTTCATCCTCAATGGCCATTTTGATCTGGTTGTATCTAGAGTAGGCGTCGAGGAAGCATAGCGCCTCCGAGCCCGCGGTGGAATCGATGATTTGGTCGATCCGCGGGAGGACGAATTGCTCCTTCGGGCAGGCGCTGTTTAAGTTTGTGTAATCGATACACATCCTCTAGGTTCCGTTTTTATTCTCGACCAGGACTGGGTTTGCCAGCCACTTGGAGTACTTGATTGGCCGGATGAAGCCTGCAGCGAGTAGACGCTGCACCTCCTCGGCAATGGCTCAGCGGCGCTCTTCATTGAAGGGCCGCAACGACTGCTTAACAGGTCGCACTTTGAGGTCGGCATGGAGTTTGTGCTCAGCGAGTTCCCTCGGGACACCAGGCATGTCGGATGGCTTCCATGCGAAGATGTCCCTGTTCTCACGGAGGAACTCGATGAGCTCGCCTTCCTATGCTGGGCTCATGCCCGTCCCGATCGTCACCGTCTGGCTGGAGTCGCCTGGGACTAGCTCGATGGTGCGGGTATACGTCGTTGCCTCGAAGGAGGTGGAGTTGCCGCCCTCCGAGTTGGGCTTCTTGAGTATGGTGGGGTTGTCGCTGTTGACTCTGCTCGTGTACTTGGTGAGCTCGTCGGCGTGGTTGGCCTCTGCCGCGATGACGGCGTCAGCGAGTTCGGCCCCTTTGGCCTCACACTTTGCGGCCATGTCGGGGTCGCCGTGGATGGTGATGACGCCGCACGGCCCAGGTAACTTCATCGCGTTGTACGTGTAGTGGGGTGCTGCCATGAACTTGGCGAATGCCTGGCGCCCCAGGACGCAGTGGTAGGGGCTATCGAAGGGCACCAGCTCGAAGACGATCCGCTCAGTGCGGAAGTTTGCTGGTGCCGGCGGTGACGGCCGTCACCTTGCCGATCGGGTACGCCTTCCGACCGGGGACGATGACGTGGAACGTGGTGTAGGTCGTCTCGATCATCGACTGCGGGAGCCGCAGTCGCCTGAATGTGTCTAGGTACAGGATGTTGATGGAGCTACCGCCGTCCATCAATGTTTTAGGGAGCAAGTAGTCTCCCACCTTGGGCTTGACCACCAGGGCGACTCGGCCCGGATACTCGATCCGTGGCGAGTGGTCCTCGCGGCTCCAAGTGATTGGTTGCTCAGACCAGTTGAGGAACTGGGGGATATCTATCTGGGCCACCGTGTTGACGACGACGGCGCGGGCGATGATCTTCTTTTCGCGCTTCGTGTTAAAGCCTGTGAAGGTGTGGAGCGAGCCGGCGATGCTGCCGAATTTTCCGCCGTTTGGCCGGTTGTTGTCAGGGTCTTCCCGCCGCCGCCTTCTCGATCTCCTTGAGAGAGTGGCGGTCGTGGTGCGTGGCGGGCTTTCCTTCCTGCCGTGAAATACACAAGGTTGGTTAAGAAGGGCCGGATCGAACCTCGCCGCTTGTAGTTTCTGTCGTGGGCGTCCCCCGCCGCGGAAGCTACTGGGCTCGCGTTGCACGTATCCAGCGTTGGCGACGAAGTCGACTCGCCCGTCACTGCGACGCTTGCCGGTGAGGCGAGTGTTGCTGTAGCGTAATTCGGGTCGCCTCCCGTTGTCATGGCCGCTCATGCGGCGCTGTCCTCCCGACTCGTCATCGTTTTCTTGGTTTGGGTCCTCGTCCGCGTACTTCTTTGCGATCTCCAAGAGGTCCGGTATGTTGTCGAGTGTGGGGTACACTCGTTTGAGCTTGGCGACCAGGGGCTCGTAGCGGCACGAGGTCTTGAAGCAGTGGATCGCGGTGTCCGGGTGGATCCCAGCCGCGTTATACCACAGATCTTGCCACCGTTGGACCCAGCTGCAGGTCGACTCGCGGGGTCCCTGGACGCACCGCTCCAGGTCCTCGATGGTGGTGGCGCGGGTGTATGAACCCTCGAAGTGCCTGACAAAGGCATCACGCATATCCTCCTAGGAGTCGATGCTATCCACGGGGAGGGTGTAAATCCACTGCCTGCACGCCCCTTCCATCATTAGGGGGAGGTAGCGGGCGGCGAGTAAATCGGTGTGGCCGGTGATCCCCATCGCTATGAGGTAGGTATCCAGCCACACTGAGGGATCGTATGAGGGGTCGTACTTCTCTATTTCCCTCGGCGCTTTGAAGTTCGCCGGGTATCTTTCGCCTCGGATCATCGGTCCGAAGTACGGGCCCCCCACTCGGCTCAGCGATCCCCTCGGTTCGCCGTCGTGGCGGTTGGTGAGGGTGTGCCGCAGATCGTCAGGCTAGCGTGCGCGCCCGTTCTGGTTGTTGATGATGTAGGTGCGGGCGTCGACGGGTTGTCCGTTGGCAGAGACAAAGTTGTTCGCCGGCCGAGGGTCATTAGTGGAGAGTGCCGCGTTCGCGGGTCGGTGTTGGAGCTGTAGGGGTTCGGGTGGCGGGAAGTTGAGAGTGTTCGCCGCCATGGGACGGCCACTCGAAGCCGCTCTGCTGCCTGATGAACGCGAATACATCTGACCCTGTGAGTCGACGCCTGCGTTTTGTTGCTCGATCGCTTTGGCGAGCAGAGCCCTGGCGTACTGGATCTGTAGGGCGCCTTCCCCAGTGGCTTCAATGATGTTGACTGCTGCTCGGCCCACGACGAGGTTGTCCATTGGGGTGGAGAACAGCGGGAGGCAGTTCGCGTCTCGCTCTCGTGAGGAGACTACGATCCTTGGCTGGTCCCTGGGGGGTGCGTGGTTGGGTGGTGGTGGGGCACCATTGGCCGTTGCCCCTGGTGGGGGCTGAGTGCTTCCTCCTGGCGGCGCGTTCTCGCAAATCGCGTGATGGGGGAATACCAATCGGGGTATACCCACGAAGCGGATTCGCCAGCTGGATCGAGCCGACTGAAACCTAGCCCTGAGCGGGTCGACCCGCCCAATACGGCGACTGGCGCATCTTGGACCCAGACGAGTGGCACCGACTGGAGGCCCAGGACGGCGACTTCAATACAAAGCCCACCAAATACTTGTAAACCCTAACTGGCTGCATATATAAAGCCACCAGGGGACACCCCCACGGGGGACAACATACTACATCTTCTCCCACATTAGATTAGATCTAGTCTCTCCCTTCGCCTATGGCGGCTCCCATGTAAACCAATCTATGATCATATACTGGATTGATAGCAGGACGTAGCGATCCTCCATCAAGGGGACGTGAACCTGGGTACATCGTGTGCCAATCTCGTTCCTGGATTCTCCTACGTCGCCTTGCTCCCTCTACGTAAGCTACCCCAGTAGCATCTGCCGTGCAATACCACGACAGTTGGCGCCGACCATGGGGCAAGCGGTGCTTGGAGGGTGATAATCCGGGCGAGATCCCTTATCATCTTCAACACGTTAATCACGTCTGGACGAGTCGCTAGCAAGAACTCGCTGGATTTCTTCATCGACAGCTCTGCCACGACCGACTACATCTTCGCCAACACGGCTCAAAGGATCAACGCCAAAAAAATCCTTCACGCGGCAGCAAACTGCTATTTGAAGAGTAGGCTGGGAGCTAATCGGTCTCGTGCGTCTGCAGGTGCTATCTGTGAAAATTTGTGTAGGAACGTACGAGATCTGTTCCACGATGCAGATAAGTTTTAAAATCCCTTCCTATCTCCACACGGCACCTAACTTTTTAATTCCATACTGTCTCCCAATTAATTACCTTGTGAATTGATATTTTACCGGATCCTAATCACTACATGCATGTTTGTCGCATGCGTTCTGTTCTGTAGATGATTGATATATGTCCGACAATATCGAGAGAAATTCTAAAGCTACCCTGTCTACCACGCCTGCTGTTGCTCGATCGAGTGTAGAAAAATTCAATCGGATCGTGGCATCCGCGTACCTACCCTCGCACGACAGAGAAGCTCCATTAAAAGAACAGAGAAGCTCCATTAGAAGGACAATTCAATATTGATCTAGCCGCAGCGCTGGAGCGAAGCTTCCAAGCGGCCGACGATCGGATTTCGATATCTACAATCTCTCCCCACTTAAGCTTATTTAAATTTGTATATTTATCATGTCTACTAATTGTTTTGTCTCTGCAAGTACGAGAAAAATCAAGTCACGATGTGAAATTCTTCTAACACCATGCCAATCGGTCGTGGGTTTGTCTGTGATTTGCCTTTTGTGGACGCATCACTCGTGAACTCGCCACGATCGGACTCGTCTAGCACGGACTCGTCACACTCGTAGACTCGCCATCGCAGATTTGCTTTTTAACAGCTAAGTTTTTTTACCCTCGTACACGCTATGAGTCCTACATATGTATTTCCATTTATTCTCCAAAGCCGACCATGCAGTCGCATATGACCCTTTCAGGGACCAAAATCATATTTGGGATCGGTTACAGTTTTGTCTGCTGTTTATTCGCGTTTGTCGAAGTAGTGAGGCTGGGTACCAAAAGGCCGACCTTGTCTCCGGGTTCAATAGTCTGGCATCGCGTTCCTGTTACCCAGCAAGCGTTTGATGCTGGAGGTCTGCCTATTCATGAAAAGACACAAATAAACCTTACATAATGCCCGTCGATCCACATAGCAAAAATGTATTTTCTTCAAACGTCCACAATCCGCATGTATTACAATTGTTCAATATATTATGCAAGTACACCTTAATGCAATTGTATTTTTTCCTCCTTCTCAGCAAAACGGTGTCTTTCTCGCCACTCTCCGCGCTCGGGGACTCGGCGCGCTTGATCGCTTCGGTCTCGCCGTGTTTCGGGCTCGCTGCTCGCCATTTCGCTGGGCTCGCCGCGGGCTCGGCCGTCGCCGGCCTCGCCGCTTGTCGGGGACTCGGCCACGGTCGCTGACTCGCCGCCGCGCTTGGGGACTCGGCGCTCGCCGGTCGCTCGACCCCGCCACTCTCCATGTTCGGCAACAACCACTACTATTTTCAGAATACGCATCTCTAAAGAGCCTCAAGTCGCCTCTATAGGCCAACTCGAGCCTCGGGGACTACTCCTAGGCATGCTGTGTGTACGCGTGGTTCCACGACCATGGCTCGCCCTTGTCGACTCGCCGCCGCGGATTCTCCACTCATGTACTCTCCGCGTTTAGAGACTCGGCAATCGCCGGTAACTTGACCTCGCCACTCGGCACGCTACAGACAGCGTCGCTCGACCGCGCCACTCGCCGCGCTCGGGGACTCGACGCTCGTCGGTCGCTCGACCTCGCCACTCGCCGCGCTCGGCAGCAACCACTAATATTTTCAAAATATGCATCTCTAAAGAGCCTCAAGTCGCCTCTACAAGCCAACTCGAGCCTCGGGGACTACTCCTAGGCATGCAGTGTGTACGCGTGGTTCCACGACCGCGGCTCGCCCTCGCGTACTCAACACGCTCGGGGACTCGTCACCGCGGATTCACCCTCGCGTACTCGACACGCTCGGGGACTCTCCACCGCGGACTCGCCCTCGCGTACTCAATACGCTCTGGGACTCTCCACCGCGGACTCACCCTTGCATACTCAACTCGCTCAGGGACTCGCCACCGCGGACTCGCCCTCGTGTACTCAATGCGCTCGGGGACTCGCCACCACGGACTCGCCCTCGCGTACTCAATGCGCTCAGGGGAATCGCCACCACGGACTCGCTCTCGTGTACTCAACACGTTCGGGAACTCGCCGCCGCGGACTCGCCCCCGCGTACTCAACTTGCTCGGCGACTCGCCACCGCGGACTCGCCCTCGTGTATTCAACATGCTCGGGGACTCGTCGCTGCGGACTCGCCCTCGCATACTCAACGCGCTCGGGGGCTCGACACTCGTCGGTCGCTCGACCTCGCCACTCGCCACGCTCCGCGTTCGGGGACCCGCCGCAACTGGCGGCTTCACCGACACTCCGCGTCTTTCGCCAACTGGCCATCACCGACTGGCTCATGCCGACCGCCTCCCGCTTCACGGTTCTTTTCTCCGTTCAGGAGCTCTTCGCCGGTTTGCCACGATCCATCGTCAAGACTCTTTGTGCCCTGCCTCAAGCCCGCATCGAATCGACAACACGCTCGGGGACTACTGATGGTGGAGTACCAATCGGGGTATACCTAAGCAACAGGTAATAGGAGGTGGCCATGGCAATATAAGGCTGCAAGGGATATCACAGGTGCGGAAACTAAAGCATCGCAACACAGATAGCAATAGATCAACAGGAGGGAAATAAATACTAGAAAAGTAAGATAGGTAGAAAGGGGGAGATGCTCGCCTGAGAAACATTGCCGAAGGTTCAACCGAAGATCGGGGCGAAGCTCACATCAACTCAACGTCCTTATCCGCGAAGAACCAAAACACTAGAAGAAACCCCGAATGCAATATTTAAGATTACGGCAGAAGATCGGCATGATGCATGTATGATGCATGACATGGCAAGGGTGCGATGCAATTAGACAGTATTAAACGGAACCGGGGTCCCGACAATTAATTAGGTGGTTCATGTTATCTAGAAGCCCCGCAATTTAGATGTGGTTTTAGCATGGCAAAAGATAGCACCGGTTCGCTACACAAATTTAAATGAGGCCAATATGAGACTAGATTTGCCCGCATATGGGCCCCATATTTAATTATCAGGTGAATCGGCATAAGGCCCCCAAACCACAGATATGCATGCGAGTATGACAATTCAATATGCAACAAGTTGTTATTATGTTATAAAAATAGGGTTCCAGGAAGGGGTTCACACATTGAGTGTCTCGACGATCTTGGGGTTCCGGGGTTCGGGGTCGGTCTCAGGTTCCGGATCTGGGGTTCGACGGTCTCGGCGGTATCGTTCTCGGATAATCGAGGTCGATCTTGTCGCATCCGTGGTCTTCGGTCATGTCGACGATCGTGGCGTTCGGGATGAAGTACTTGCCGCATCGGGGTCTCGATGTCCGTGATGAAGTACTTGGCGTTCTCGAGGGAGCACTTGTCGTATCCGTGTCGGCGACCTTGGCGTCCAGGGGGGAAGTTCTCGGTGTCCGTGAGGTAGACCTTGGCGTGCCGAGGGTTCGGTGACGGAGATCCTGACGGTTCCGGGGAAGAACTTGACGTTATACGGGTCCTCTGTCGACGGTTTTAGGCGTCCGAGAGGTGGATATTGTGGGTTCAACTTGAAGTCCTTGGGGTGATCCTCGTATCACTTATGGCGTTGGTCGATCTTGGCGAAAGTTGCGTCACGAACTTCGGAACGGCCACGAGGTCATCTTATTCTTGGTTCGGCCTTCCTGTTGCCACAACCTACGGGAACACCAACAGCCAACTTGTGCCTTCTCCATCTGCGCAGGAACCCACACAACACGATGTTGTAGTCCTCCTGATGGACAGAAACAGAAGGCGCAGAACATGAGGGCGCGGCCTTGGCACCAGCAGCAGCCAGCGATGGCATCCACGGCAGCGGACCGAGGCGGTTGTGGTGGAGATCGGCTCGAGCGTCGCGCAGGGTAGGAGGGGCGTCAGGCTCCTGCAGGGGCGCGCGCTGGCCAGCGCTGAGCGGAAGGACGGGGACATGCAGGTCGGGCCGAGGAGGAGGCTGCCGGGGCCGGGGCGGAGGGAGCGGACCAGGGCGGCTGACGTGGGCTCGCCGGGCGGGGGTCAAGGCGCAGGGGAAGGGACGCGGCGGAGCTCGGGCGGCGGCAGAGGCGGCGGCGACGCAGTCGGGTCTGGCAGCGCGGCGGGACGCTGGCGAGACGGCGCAGGCGCGGCTGAGCTCCAGCGCGGACGGGCGCCTGCGACGGCGTCCGGTCGAGCGAGATAATCTGGCGGCAGGACGGCCAAGGAGCGGTGGGTGGAGGCCAAGGTCGGAGGCGGTGGCCGCAGGGAGCGAGGCGGCCGCGGGCTGGGCTTGACGCGCGGAGGCGGAGGCGGCTTGGCGGGGTGCGAGTGGGGCGGCGCGGCGCGCCGCCTCGCCGGAGGAGGAGAGGGGGCCGACGGAGAGGGGTGCCGGGGCGAGAGCGAGTGGCAGGCGGGGCGAGAGGAGCGGAGAAGGGAGTGGGGCGGAGGCGAGGCGGAGGAGGGAATGCGGCCCGGAGCTGAGGAGGCGCTGATCGCTCGAGGAGAGGCGCGCGCGGTCAGGCGAGCGGGGCTTGTCGGGCGGGGAAGATGCTCAGAGAGAGAGAGGGAGAACGGGACACGAGAGGTGGGGGAACAGGGGCCAGGGGTGGGACCGGTGGCCAGGGGGGCTGCCGGCTGGGCGTGCGTTGCATGTGTGCGTGTGTGCGTCGTGTGGGGTGGGGCCAGCTGGGGGTTGGTGGGTTGTGTGTGTGGAGGGTAGGTGAGGAGAGAAGGAGGGTGAGGTGGCTGTGTAGGATAGGGTGAGGGAGAGGGGAAAAGTGAGGTGGCAGCAGCCTATTGGTTGGGGTGAGGTGGAGGGAGGGTGTGGGTAGGTTAGTTGGTAGGAATAGGATTAGAGGTGGACCGATTTAGTTTCTGGGGGTGGTCGTTCGGGTCGAATCGGCCCGTTCGACTGCCCCCACTAAAATAATTTAAATTTTATTTATCTTAAAACACGGCTTTCGCAACCCGATAGCCGACAACCAAAATAATTCCGGAGACCCGGTGTTTGGCGTTTGAATAAAAGGCAGGCGTTTTAGAAAACAATTTGGGTTTTGCGAACATAGTTTTATGCAAACAACATATGATGATGACGATGCAATGCACAAATTCAACGCGATTTTCTAGTAGTGGTTTTGCGGGATGCCACAATTCGACACCACTAACAATGGATCTCGCCCTCGAGATCCGCCTCATGGTACCGGAAGGAAGGTCGGCGGTCTGCGTCTCCTCGCTTTGCGTAGATCCTCGCGACACCACAAACAAGAGGTCGTTGTCCGTGATCGTCGAAAGAACACTCCGGGTACAACAGGTCGAAGGTAGAGGTATCAACAATAAAGCCACCCCTAACTTCCGTGAACGGAGTAAAATCGCTGGATCCACTGATTCGAGGTACAAGAGCGAATGATAAGAGTAGTCGGATGGTGATCAGTCCATCGCGCACCCAAACCATTACTCAGCACACGAATATGCGGATTATGCAACCCACTCTCGGAATCAGACTGAAGATCTCGACAAGCGAGGTTCGGAACAACGGAGGGATGCAGACTCTGCATCGGATCCAGCGTAGATGATGTCGTCGCGTCGGAAAACACCGGAAGGCACGGGAAGGAACAAAGAATGGGTAACACCGTAGACGGATTCATCAGGCAGCTTGAACATCGGACGGTAGAACACCGTTACCAAAGGAGGAAGCGAGACCCTGAAGGTACGACGGAAACCCAACCACGAGAATTCCTGGACTCGAAGAAAGAGACGAGAGCGGATTCAAAACACGCAGAGGTAAGAGGAGAATAGCAAAAGGTAAGGAGTAAAATCAGACCTAATCAGAACTATCCAACCGATTTTGCAAAATAGTTTTGACACTCTACTTCGGCCGTTAGCTAGGTTATCCTACAGGCTGGACTTGTGGGGTATCGTAACTGCTGTGCTCTGATACCACTCTGTAACACCCTCAGAATCGACCCTATGCAAGTTTTAGCGAAACCCGCCAAACCCGCATAGAAACGATTCAAAGGTGCCCACCAGGCACTTTCGTGCGGGTGGAAAACGAAGTAATAACATTACACAACAGTCCTCGATGGGACCCACAGAACAGATATGTATAACAGCGACTCCATGAGTCAAGAATACAGATATAATATACAAAGATCCAAATCACCTTGAAAACGATATAGCGTCCGTCTACGGACAAGATGCAAATGGGGCTAAGAGCCCTGAAGAATAACCAATGGCGTCCATAACCCCGAGCCAAGCCGGAAGGGTAACCCTGCTAACGGCGTCGATCTCAAAACCTGCTTAAACAAAAGGGGTGCCGACAAAGGGCAAAGGAAAAAGAGGAGCGTCAGTACTGAGGTCAGTACACGGCGAGGCTAGAATTCGGCGGTCCTCGCCTACATAGGTATGGTGGACTGAAGCGGCAGCGGCAGCATGCACTAAACAACCTATAGAGACTCGATACAACTGGCGGCAAACAGAGGGGGAAGAAAGACCTATTCGGAACCAACCTGATACTAACACCAAACAAACCCATCCTGGTGTTTCCCCCTCGAGACCAAACGAGGAAGTCAACCGAGGAACCCACACAGTTGGCAGTACTTATTCAGTTATCGTTGCAGGTATTACTAGTCAGGTTTAGTTAATCGTCCTGATAAAATAAGCAGTGGCACTTTTAGTTAACCATTCCGTTGTAGTTGCAACAATTACTAATCAGATACAGATAACATGAGATAAACCCAAAACCCAGCAGTTGTTGGTACTTTTATTCAGCCATTCCGTTGTAGTTGCAATACTTACTAGTCAGGTACAATGGTCGCAAGAGATAATCCAAACAAGCAATTGTGGGCAGTATTATTTAGTCATTCCGTTATAGTGAAGCTGATTACTAGTCATTATAAAGTCAAATTTATAGCAATAAACTTTAGTTATGCTTGTCTATGATCGAGATACTGTGCTCCAAGTCGTCCATATCCGCGGACACGGCTTTCAGAAAGTTTTACCCGGCCGGGTGCACCAATAGCAACACACGCTCGATCAACCTCGGAAAGACCAACTCAAAACCCAACAAGGCTTTCACGACTGAACAATCACAGGATTCAGAAATATTTCAGGGGGCCACCCCTTAAAGTAGAACCCGCAACGAAGTTAGCTGACTTCGAGACGGACTTAAGGTTTGTGGGGCCGGCGGTAAACGACTGGGAACCCGAAAGTGTGGCTGGGCTTGTCGATACCGCGAAAACGGGTCACAATTCCTAAACAGTACAGTGTGCTCCTCGCACAATTTAAATACATAAGTAGCATGGCATAAGTACAGGATCGTAAATAAAACCTCAAACTAGTTTGTGGCCCCAAGAAATAAGACTGAATCAAGCTCTGGCTCAGGGGGGTCCCATATACCTCCCGGATGTGGATAGCGCGATAAATCAAGGAACAGGTATCAAGTACTCGGGGTCTTACGGGACACAAGTGGGCGTTCGGAAACCAAATATTTTCTATCACCCACCGATGCCTCTTCTTACTTCAATTTTAGTTGTTAAACAGGAATGTAAAGTGAACGATAAGTAAAGTTAAGATCATCTCCAACGTCAACATGTGGCAATACATCAACAACTATGGCACTGACGACACGCAACAGCACTTGAGCAAGCGACTACGACGCGCAAGTACAGCGATCTACCAAACAATGTAATAGGAGGTGGCCATGGCAATATAAGGCTGCAAGGGATATCACAGTCGGAAACTAAAGCATCGCAATACAGATAGCAATAGATCAACAGGAGGAAATAAATACTAGAAAAGTAAGATAGGTAGAAAGGGGAGATGCTACTTTGAGAAACATTGCGAAGGTTCAACCAAGATCGGGCGAAGCTCACATCAACTCAACGTCCTTATCCGCGAAGAACCAAAACACTAGAAGAAACCGGATGCAATATTTAAGATTACGGCGAAGATCGGCATGATGCATGTATGATGCATGACATGGCAAGGTGCGATGCAATTAAAGATAAGCGGAACCGGGGTCCCGACAATTAATTAGGTGGTTCATGTTATCTAGAAGCCCCGCAATTTAGATGTGGTTTTAGCATGGCAAAAGATAGCACCGGTTCGCTACACAAATTTAAATGAGGCCAATATGAGACTAGATTTGCCCGCATATGGGCCCCATATTTAATTATCAGGTGAATCGGCATAAGGCCCCCAAACCACAGATATGCATGCGAGTATGACAATTCAATATGCAACAAGTTGTTATTATGTTATAAAAATAGGGTTCCAGGAAGGGGTTCACACATTGAGTGTCTCGACGATCTTGGGGTTCCGGGGTTCGGGGTCGGTCTCAGGTTCCGGATCTGGGGTTCGGGGTTCGACGGTCTCGGCGGTATCGTTCTCGGATAACTGAGGTCGATCTTGTCGCATCCGTGGTCTTCGGGTCATGTCGACGGTCGTGGCGTTCGGGATGAAGTACTTGCCGCATCGGGGTCTCGATGTCCGTGATGAAGTACTTGGCGTTCTCGAGGGAGCACTTGTCGTATCCGTGTCGGCGACCTTGGCGTCCAGGGGGGAAGTTCTCGGTGTCCGTGAGGTAGACCTTGGCGTGCCGAGGGTTCGGTGACGGAGATCCTGACGGTTCCGGGGAAGAACTTGACGTTATACGGGTCCTCTGTCGACGGTTTTAGGCGTCCGAGAGGTGGATATTGTGGGTTCAACTTGAAGTCCTTGGGGTGATCCTCGTATCACTTATGGCGTTGGTCGATCTTGGCGAAAGTTGCGTCACGAACTTCGGAACGGCCACGAGGTCATCTTATTCTTGGTTCGGCCTTCCTGTTGCCACAACCTACGGGAACACCAACAGCCAACGTGTGCCTTCTCCATCTGCGCAGGAACCCACACAACACGATGTTGTAGTCCTCTGATGGGCGTAAATGTAGCGCAGAACATGAGGGCCTTGGCACGGCAAAGCCAGCGATGGCATCCACGGCAGCGGACCGAGGCGGTTGTGGTGGAGATCGGCTCGAGCGTCGCGCAGGGTAGGAGGGGCATCAGGCTCCTGCAGGGGCGCGCGCTGGCCAGCGCTGAGCGGAAGGACGGGGACATGCAGGTCGGGCCGAGGAGGAGGCTGCCGGGGCGGGCGGAGGAGCGGACCAGGCGGTGTGGCTCGCTCGCCGGCGTCAGGGCGGCGCTGGGGAAGGGACGGAGCTCGGGCGGCGGAGGCAGAGGCCAGCGACGCAGTCGGGGTCTGGCAGCGGCGGCGACGCTGGCGAGGCAAGCCGGGCGCAGCGCTGGCTCCATGGCGAGACGGGCGACGCTGTGGTCCGGCGAGGAGATAACTGGCGGCGAGACGGGCGAAGGAGCGTGGTGGAGGCCAAGGTCGGAGGCGGTGGCCGAGGGAGCGCGGCTGGGCTTGACACGCGGGAGGCGGAGGCGGGTGCGAAGGCGGCGCGAGCCGGAGAGGGGCCGGAGGAGAGGCCGGGCGGAGAGCGAGCGGGCTTGGCGGCGGACAGGCGATGGCGGCGTGGGACGGAGAGCTGGCGCGGAGCCTGGGTGAGCGGAGGCAGTGGGCGAGGAGGCGGAGGAGGGAATGCTGCGGAGCTGAGGGAGGGCGGCGCGGTCGCTCGAGGAGAGGCGCGCGCGGTCAGGCGAGCGGGGCTTGTCGTGCGGGGAAGACGCTCAGAGAGAGAGATGGAGAACAGGAGGCGGGGGGAACAGGGGCCAGGGGTGGGACCGGTGGCCAGGGGGGCTGCCGGCTGGGCGTGAGTTGCATGTGTGCGTGTGTGCGTCGTGTGGGGTGGGGCCAGCTGGGGGTTGGTGGGTTGTGTGTGGTGGGCAGGTGAGGAGAGAAGGAGGGTGAGGTGGCTGTGTAGGATAGGGTGAGGGAGAGAGGAAAAGTGAGGTGGCAGCAGCCTATTGGTTGGGGTGAGGTGGAGGGAGGGTGTGGGTAGGTTAGTTGGTAGGAATAGGATTAGAGGTGGACCGATTTAGTTTCTGGGGGTGGTCGTTCGGGTCGAATCGGCCCGTTCGACTGCCCCCACTAAAATAATTTAAATTTTATTTATCTTAAAACACGGCTTTCACAACCCGATAGCCGACAACCAAAATAATTCTGGAGACCCGGTGTTTGGCGTTTGAATAAAAGACGGGGCGTTTTTAGAAAACAATTTGGGTTTTGCGAACATAGTTTTATGCAAACAACATATGATGATGACGATGCAATGCACAAATTCAACGCGATTTTCTAGTAGTGGTTTTGCGGGATGCCACAATTCGACACCACTAACAATGGATCTCGCCCTCGAGATCCGCCTCATGGTACCGGAAGGAAGGTCGGCGGTCTGCGTCTCCTCGCTTTGCGTAGATCCTCGCGACACCACTAACAAGAGGTCGTTGTCCGTGATCGTCGAAAGAACACTCCGGGTACAACAGGTCGAAGGTAGAGGTATCAACAATAAAGCCACCCCTAACTTCCGTGAACGGAGTAAAATCGCTGGATCCACTGATTCGAGGTACAAGAGCGAATGATAAGAGTAGTCGGATGGTGATCAGTCCATCGCGCACCCAAACCATTACTCAGCACACGAATAGGCGGATTATGCAACCCACTCTCGGAATCAGACTGAAGATCTCGACAAGCGAGGTTCGGAACAACGGAGGGATGCAGACTCTGCATCGGATCCGGCGTAGATGATGTCGTCGCGTCGGAAAACACCGGAAGGCACGGGAAGGAACAAAGAATGGGTAACACCGTAGACGGATTCATCAGGCAGCTTGAACATCGGACGGTAGAACACCGTTACGAAAGGAGGAAGCGAGACCCTGAAGGTACGACGGAAACCCAACCACGAGAATTCCTGGACTCGAAGAAAGAGACGAGAGCGGATTCAAAACACGCAGAGGTAAGAGGAGAATAGCAAAAGGTAAGGAGTAAAATCAGACCTAATCAGAACTATCCAACCGATTTTGCAAAATAGTTTTGACACTCTACTTCGGCCGTTAGCTAGGTTATCCTACAGGCTGGACTTGTGGGGTATCGTAACTGCTGTGCTCGATACCACTGTAACACCCTCGATCGACCCTATGCAAGTTTTAGCGAAACCCGCCAAACCCGCATAGAAACGATTCAAAGGTGCCCAGCACTTTCGATGCGGGTGGAAAGCGGTAATAACATTACACAACAGTCCTCGATGGGACCCACAGCAGATATGTATAACAATGACTCCATGAGTCAAGAATACAGATATAATATACAAAGATCCAAATCACCTTGAAAGCGATATAGCGTCGTCTACGGACAAGATGCAAATGGGGCTAAGAGCCTCAAGAATAACCAATGGTCCATAACCCTGCCCAAAGCCGGAAGGGTAACCCCGCTAACGTCGATCTCAAAACCTGCTTAAACAAAAGGGGTGCCGACAAAGGGCAAAGGAAAAATAGGAGCGTCGATCGAGGTCAAGACGGCATGAGGCTAGAAGGCGGTCCTCGCCTACATAGGTATGGTGGATCAAGCGGCAAAGATGCACTAAACAACCTATAGAGACTCGATACAATGGCGGCAAACAGAGGGGAAGAAAGACCTATTCGAACCAACGATACTAACACCAAACAAACCCATCTCGGTGTTTCTCGAGACCAAACGAGGAAGTCAACCGAGGAACCCACACAGTTGGCAGTACTTATTCAGTTATCCTTGCAGGTATTACTAGTCAGGTTTAGTTAATCGTCCTGATAAAATAAGCAGTGGCACTTTTAGTTAACCATTCCGTTGTAGTTGCAACAATTACTAATCAGATACAGATAACATGAGATAAACCCAAAACCCAGCAGTTGTTGGTACTTTTATTCAGCCATTCCGTTGTAGTTGCAATACTTACTAGTCAGGTACAATGGTCGCAAGAGACAATCCAAACAAGCAATTGTGGGCAGTATTATTTAGTCATTCCGTTATAGTGAAGCTGATTACTAGTCATTATAAAGTCAAATTTATAGCAATAAACTTTAGTTATGCTTGTCTATGATCGAGATCATGCTCCAAGTCGTCCATATCCATGGACACGGCTTTCGAGAAAGTTTTACCCGCCGGGTGCACCAATAGCAACACACGCCGATCAACCTCGGAAAGACCAACTCAAAACCCAACAAGGCTTTCACGTGAACAATCACAGATTCAGAAATATTTCAGGCCACCCTTAAAGTAGAACCATAGCAAGTTAGCTGACTTCGAGACGGACTTAAGGTTTGTGGGGCCGGCGGTAAACGACTGGGAACCCGAAAGTGTGGCTGGGCTTGTCGATACCGCGAAAACGGGTCACAATTCCTAAACAGTACAGTGTGCTCCTCGCACAATTTAAATACATAAGTAGCATGGCATAAGTACAGGATCGTAAATAAAACCTCAAACTAGTTTGTGGCCCCAAGAAATAAGACTGAATCAAGCTCTGGCTCAGGGGGGTCCCATATACCTCCCGGATGTGGATAGCACGATAAATCAAGGAACAGGTATCAAGTACTCGGGGTCTTACGGGACACAAGTGGGCGTTCGGAAACCAAATATTTTCTATCACCCACCGATGCCTCTGCTTACTTCAATTTTAGTTGTTAAACAGGAATGTAAAGTGAACGATAAGTAAAGTTAAGATCATCTCCAACGTCAACATGTGGCAATACATCAACAACTATGGCACTGACGACACGCAACAGCACTTGAGCAAGCGACTACGACGCGCAAGTACAGCGATCTACCAAACAACAGGTAATAGGAGGTGGCCATGGCAATATAAGGCTGCAAGGGATATCACAGGTGCGGAAACTAAAGCATCGCAACACAGATAGCAATAGATCAACAGGAGGGAAATAAATACTAGAAAAGTAAGATAGGTAGAAAGGGGGAGATGCTCGCCTGAGAAACATTGCCGAAGGTTCAACCGAAGATCGGGGCGAAGCTCACATCAACTCAACGTCCTTATCCGCGAAGAACCAAAACACTAGAAGAAACCCCGGATGCAATATTTAAGATTACGGCAGAAGATCGGCATGATGCATGTATGATGCATGACATGGTAAGGGTGCGATGCAATTAGACAGTATTAAACGGAACCGGGGTCCCGACAATTAATTAGGTGGTTCATGTTATCTAGAAGCCCCGCAATTTAGATGTGGTTTTAGCATGGCAAAAGATAGCACCGGTTCGCTACACAAATTTAAATGAGGCCAATATGAGACTAGATTTGCCCGCATATGGGCCCCATATTTAATTATCAGGTGAATCGGCATAAGGCCCCCAAACCACAGATATACATGCGAGTATGACAATTCAATATGCAACAAGTTGTTATTATGTTATAAAAATAGGGTTCCGGGAAGGGGTTCACACATTGAGGGTCTCGACGATCTTGGGGTTCCGGGGTTCGGGGTCGGTCTCAGGTTCCGGATCTGGGGTTCGGGGTTCGACGGTCTCGGCGGTATCGTTCTCGGATAACTGAGGTCGATCTTGTCGCATCCGTGGTCTTCGGGTCATGTCGACGATCGTGGCGTTCGGGATGAAGTACTTGCCGCATCGGGGTCTCGATGTCCGGGATGAAGTACTTGGCGTTCTCGAGGGAGCACTTGTCGTATCCGTGTCGGCGACCTTGGCGTCCAGGGGGGAAGTTCTCGGTGTCCGTGAGGTAGACCTTGGCGTGCCGAGGGTTCGGTGACGAAGATCCTGACGGTTCCGGGGAAGAACTTGACGTTATACGGGTCCTCTGTCGACGGTTTTAGGCGTCCGAGAGGTGGATCTTGTGGGTTCAACTTGAAGTCCTTGGGGTGATCCTCGTATCACTTATGGCGTTGGTCGATCTTGGCGAAAGTTGCGTCACGAACTTCGGAACGGCCACGAGGTCATCTTATTCTTGGTTCGGCCTTCCTGTTGCCACAACCTACGGGAACACCAACAGCCAACTTGTGCCTTCTCCATCTGCGCAGGAACCCACACAACACGATGTTGTAGTCCTCCTGATGGAATGTAAAGCAGAACATGAGGGCCTTGGCACCGGCAGCCAGCGATGGCATCCACGGCAGCGGACCGAGGTGGTTGTGGTGGAGATCGGCTCGAGCGTCGCGCAGGGTAGGAGGGGCGTCAGGCTCCTGCAGGGGCGCGCGCTGGCCAGCGCTGAGCAGAAGGACGGGGACATGCAGGTTGGGCCGCGGAGGAGGCTGCCGGGGCCGGGCGGAGGAGCGGACCAGAGGCGGACGTGGGCTCGGTGGCGTCAGGCATGCGGCGCTGGGGAAGGGACGCGCGAGCTCGGGCGGCGAGCGAGGCAGCGGCGCGGTCGGGTCTGGCGAGCCTTGGCGGGCGCGAGCATGGCGGCTTGAGCTCCGCGGGCGAGCGCAGCGACGGGCAGCGTCGGGTCAGCGAGAGATAATGGCGGCGAGACGGGCGGAGGAGCGTGGGTGGAGGCCAAGGTCGAGGCGGTGGCAGGGAGCGAGGCGGCTGGCTGGGCTTGACACGCGAGGCGGAGGCTTGGCGGGTGCGAAGCGGCCTTGCTCGCCACGGAGGAGGAGAGAGGGCCGACGGAGAGGGGCGCTGGCGAGAGCGAGCTGGCCAAGGCGTTAGCGGCGAGGAGCACGGAGAGGAGCGGCGGAGGTGGGGCGCGAGGAGGAGGCGGAGGAGGAACGCGGCGGAGCCGAGGACGGTGGCCTTGATCGCTCGGGAGAGGCGCAGTCAAGGCAGAGGGCTTGTCGGCGGGAAGACTTCGAGAGAGGGGGGGAAGGGGACACGGGGGGGGGGGGAACAGGGGACAGGGGTGGGACCGGTGGCCAGGGGGGCTGCCGGCTGGGCGTGCGTTGCATGTGTGCGTGTGTGCGTCGTGTGGGGTGGGGCCAGCTGGGGGTTGGTGGGTTGTGTGTGTGGAGGGTAGGTGAGGAGAGAAGGAGGGTGAGGTGGCTGTGTAGGATAGGGTGAGGGAGAGGGGAAAAGTGAGGTGGCAGCAGCCTATTGGTTGGGGTGAGGTGGAGGGAGGGTGTGGGTAGGTTAGTTGGTAGGAATAGGATTAGAGGTGGACCGATTTAGTTTCTGGGGGTGGTCGTTCGGGTCGAATCGGCCCGTTCGACTGCCCCCACTAAAATAATTTAAATTTTATTTATCTTAAAACACGGCTTTCGCAACCCGATAGCCGACAACCAAAATAATTCCGGAGACCCGGTGTTTGGCGTTTGAATAAAAGACGGGGCGTTTTTAGAAAACAATTTGGGTTTTGCGAACATAGTTTTATGCAAACAACATATGATGATGACGATGCAATGCACAAATTCAACGCGATTTTCTAGTAGTGGTTTTGCGGGATGCCACAAATTTCTCAGTGCATCAAGATGAACAAGCTCGGTGGAATTTTTCGCAAGAGCAAGCGTCAACATGGTGTAGGCTCGGGGCTCTGGGCTGAGCTCGACAACAAGTACGCCATGGTTTTGGAAAGGAAGATGCTGCCCACACGATGGGCCGATGACGGCTTTCTCAACTCAGCAGGGTTGAGGGCGGACTTCGACTACCTGTGTGCAAATGCAGGGCTCTCCAACCTCGCCAATGCAAGCCACTAAACCTACAAATGGCTCACCCATGAGTTCCGCGCATCCTTCTACGATGACTACAAGGACAAAGGTACTGCATGCATGATAAATTTCACCGTTAACCAACGGCCATATCAAATTACCCATCAACAATTTTGTGAGGCTTATGGATTCCCTCAAGAAGGGGAATCAACTGTTCCGAACATTTATAGTGTCTCGAGTGCAGATACTTGGGAGCTTGTTTCTGTTAATGGTGGTAGGGACTTCTATCAAAAGAAGATGTCCACCATTCAGAACCCAACCATCTGTTACTTTGCTATGATTCTTGCTAACACTTTGTTAGGAAGAGGAGATACCGGCTCGATGGCCAATGCAGACATGGCCATGATCACCAAGGCGCTCTTCCCTAATGCACCGCAGAGTCCCACTCCTGCAACTCTATTCCTCCAGCACCTCCGCCACTATAGCAACAAAAAGAAAGGTGATATTCGCATCAGTGTATTGGTAACCCACCTAATCCAAGACCTTGAAATTTCAATTCCTATTGTGCAACCTATTGATGGATCCATACTTATGGATGTCAACTATATAACTACTTGTGGATTCCTCGGTGTTTACCGAGCTAATAGGAGGCTCCGAGCCTATCAATTTGGTTATTTTTAAGTTGTGCTGGATGATCAAGTGCCATTGCATTGCCTACAAGCCTTCAAGGTTCAAGGAAGGGACCACTAGATCCTCACCAAGGATCAAGTGAGTGAGATCATGGAGGAACTCTATCCTGACTCCAAGGAAGAGGAAGGAGGGCAGCAGGATGAGCAGGAGCAGGAGTATAACCCTGCTTGGGAGGGACAACAGTAGGAGGAGCAACCTTGGGACCAATGGCCCCATCAGCAGAAACAGCAACAGGGGTTCAACAATGTCTCCTATCAGGATTTTCTGCAGCTCAACCAGCGCGTTGGGGAGATCGACCAGACTCTGCATGGAGTAAGTGAAGATGTGAGTGCCTTAACTCACAACTTTAGTAACTTCATGACCTAATTCCCCGACTACTACCAGCATCACCATCACCCGCTGCCGAACGACGGCAACAACTAAAGCATGGCAACAATCTAAGCTTGGGGGAGGTTTGAAAACCTCCAAACTTTCATTCATATTTTTATTTTCTTCCTTTGATTTATTTTATTTTACAAGAATTGCATGTTTACTTCCAGTTTGCATTCTTAAACCAAAAACACAAAAAAATTGTCGTAACCTTTATTTTCAAAAAAATTCCTTTGTCTTTCTCGGAGATTGCTCAATTTCAGGTGACTTGGCAATAGGGAAATATAGAGAGGATTCAACTCAAGTACGAGAACGAAGCAATCAAGAGGAGGTATCACATTACTTGCATCACCTCTTCTGCAACTTTAAATTGATCCTACAATTATTTACTCGCTTGCACTTGAGTCACTCCCCACCTAGCTTGTTATCTTATATATTATATTCCCTTGCTAGTGTCCTCCTTTAGCTTTGAAACAATGATCAATGAACTTGGTTAAAAATATTTCTGACATTTTTACAACAATAAAAAGCATCAAAGAGATGAGTTGAGTCCATGTTTATCCCAAATGATTTGATTTTAGAAACTACTCAACCATATTGAGCTTAATGTAAATAGACTCGATAGCACCCTTGAATGAAATTGTCTGATAAAATGGATGCTTCAAAGTAGTAGAGATTATGCCAGTGCTTTTTTCTAATAATAATTATAGTAGGATATTGCTTTACGCGTGTCACTACAACATTGTTGTACTCCATGGGGAACTATTAATTCTGCTGGCCAACGAACAATCTAAATGTGGGAAACCACTTGATTTTGGTTATTGTGTTATGTAAATGTCCGTAGATGCAATGCTATGACGTGTAAATTTTTTAGTCTCCTCGTTGTTTTATGTTCCAAAGTGAAGTCGTAGTACTCCTCTGACCCACTATTGCTCAACAGCTATCTATTGGCATGGTCAAGAGTGCACAACACAGTCCCAATTAACATGTTAAAAATAGTGGCATGATTTCTCTATGAAAGAGCTAATGTTTTTGAAAAACAAGGAAATGAAAAAGATGCTTTGAGGATCTTGAAATTTTGACGTGGGAGTAGATGAGTTGTTCTTAAATTAAATGTTCTTGGTGCAAACTTGAGTACTCTTAATTGATTAAAGGAACAAGAGCAAAAAGTTTTCATCTCTAAATAAGAGAGAAACCAAAAATACTTGTTTCACTTTCCTAGCTAAACTTTCGACACTCGCTCGGGCATATGATTTATTTGCTAGCAAGATATACGTGGTTAGGAAGTGAACTCATTGCAATATTATGCATATTTGTATGATCATGTTTAAGATTGCAGGAATTATGAAGAAAAGAATTCGATACCAATTAGAGCTTGTAAGTTCTTTTATTTAAGTCTCAAATCTCCACTATCCTTTCTTATTTCCTTGTCACTCTAAGCTTGGGGGAGTTGATAGCTGTGAGATTCGACACATTTTTGATGGTTTCTATTGATGGTTTTCGTTTGGATTTGATGATTTTCTAGCTTTACCTAATGCTAATACTTCGGTAGCAAAGAAAACTTGGCTTTTAATGTGTGTTTCAGGTTCTAAACATTAATAGATGGATTTAACAGCAAAAACACAATATTCAGACGAAAACAAGCAAGTCTCTTTTCGGAAGCAATCGAGGGGAGTTTACTGAATCTTTAATGAGCAACTTTATGACGGGAATATTTCTCCGGCTGTATAGTTCCCGCCGTATAGCTGCCATCTCCTTCGTATTATTAAAAGGGACAACTTTCATGAAGAGACCGAGGACGAAAACAGAACACACGAGCCGCCATCCCATCCTGAAGGGAGAAAGAAGGGATCCGAAGAAGAAGGGGAAGATGTTCTTCATCTTGCTCCATGATTTTTGATCTCCTAGACACCACACCTCCATAGCCATTACTTGTACTTGAGAGAGAGAGAGAGAGAGATCTCCACCTTGCAATACTAGGGTTTGAGATTGTTCTTCCTATCTTGAATTGTGTTGGATTTATTTCTATTTCTTATTGTGGATCTCCACAGTAATATCAAGAAGAACTCCCTTTATTTTATTATATCGATGATGCTTTCTTCTCTCATGTGTGAGTAATTTCCCTTGGGCATGGGAGATGTAGGGAATTGGTGAGATGTGATGTGCCTATATAATTTCCATTAAGTTTGTGGTTGATTTTAATTACTATATTATATGTGCTTGACTATCTATAAGATGCTTAATGCCTGTTGTCCAATTAAGGGCCCAGACAACATGATGCTTTGTTCTACATAGTTAGAATCTTGTTTGCTAGCAGAACGATGAACCTCGAGTGACACGGGGATATCAATGGGAAACTAGTTTGACTCGAGGATAACTAGGAACCACTGAGCTTATTGCATTAGTCCAATCCAAGGACCTTAATTGCTAAGCAACTTGAAGGATCTTAATCATCTAGTGACTGACCATGGTTGTGGTAAACAGGCTAGTAGGATTATTAAAGTTTGGATGAAATCTACCAAGAGGAGTTCCGGCTAATTATGGGTTGCTTGCCTACACACATACTTATAAGATTATAATTTTTACACTTATCACTCATCCACCCGACACATTCACTATCACCATGAACTGAAACTCCCCGCGCCTACTTTATCATCTACAGAAAACAACAAACAAATCGTTCTTTACTTTTATGCTTTTAGCCGTGGGATCGACATCTTAACTTCGAAACTAGCTACAAACGATATGTGCACTTGTAGCCATCAATATCCCATCGAGCCTTATGCTCAAGTTCTAATGGAAGTGACAAGTTTTACAGTAAACCATTTTGTATGGTTTCATTCCCATAGAGTTCTTGAAAGCTGTAGGATATGCCCACAATGCATCATTAAGCTTCAAAGCCTAATCCTTTATTGACTTGTTCACCATTTTTTGAAGTATGACCTTGATCTCCCGGTTAGACAATTCCACTTGTCCACTAGTTTGAGGGTGGTAAGGTGAGCCTACTCAATGTTCCACTTCATATTTTGAAGTATCTTGTTAAAAGTTCCCTTCATAAAATGAGTTCCACCATCAGTAATCAAAAAATCGGGGCACTCCAAACCTGGGTAAGATGACATCCTTGATCATCTTAATGGAAGTGGCTGTATCTGCATGATAAGTAGGTATATCTTCCACCCATTTAGTAACATAGTCCACATCAACGAGAATATGAGTATAATCGTTAGAGGGGAAAAATGGTCCCATAAAGTACATTCCCCATACATCAAATGGCTCTATTACTAAATTATATTTCATATTCATTTCCTGTCTTTTACCAATATTACTCATACGTTGCCAAGCATCACAATTTCTAACATATTCATGGGAGTCTTTAACTAATGTAGGCCAATAAAAACCTAACTGTAAGACCTTAGCTGCAATGCGATTACCAGTGTGATGTCCTCCATAAGGACTATCATGACAAGCTTTAAGAATGGCCTTTACCTCATGCTCGGGTACACATTTCCTGATTATCCCATCTAGACCATGCCTATATAAGTAAGGATCATCTCAAAAGTAATGTTTTAAATCATTAAAGAATTTCTTTCTTTGATTGTAATCCATTCCTTTTGGTAAAAACTTTCCTACAAGGAAGTTAGCATAATCTGCAAACCAAGGATCACGAGGTTCTATAACTGCAATATATTCCCTTGGCAAATATTCATTAATAGGGACGGGATCCTCCATAATCCCTTCCATTCATGACAAATGGCCAGTAACAGGATTAAACTTTCCTCTCATATCTACTATTTGCAAGTCATATTCTTGTAGAAGAAAGACCCATTTAATTAATTAGGGCTTAGCATCTTTCTTAGCTAGAAGGTGTCTTAAAGCTTGATTATCAGTATGAACTATTACTTTTGAGTTGATAATGTAGTGTCTAAATTTATCACAGGCGAAAACAAGAGCTAAAAATTCATTCTCAGTTGTTGCATAGTTCTTTCGATCTTCGTTAAAAACCTGACTTGCATATTGGATAATATTACGATTCAATCCATCTATTTGTCCTAAAACAACTCCAATAACATAGTCACTAGCATCACACATAATTTCAAATGGTTCATCCCAATTTGGTGGTTGAATGACTGGTGTATAAATCAGTGCTTTCATTAACTGTTCAAAAGAATCATTACAATCTCTATCAAAGGAAAAAAAGGGTGTCTTTATCTAATAGACGAGTTAAAGGGGCACCTAATTTAGCGAAATCTTTAATAAAGCATCTATAAAAACCAGCATGCCCAAGAAAATTCTTTACCCCCTTTATATCTTGCGAAATTGGAAGTTTTTCTAAGGTGATCAAGTTTGATTTATCAATCTCAATATTCTTTTCAAAGACCTTATGACCAAAAACTATACCTTCCCTTACCATGAAGCGGCAACGCTCCCAATTGAGGACCATCTTTGTTTGTCTGCATCGCTGCAAAACTCAGTTAAGATTGTAAATCCCATGAACGACAAAATTGTCCATAAGAACTTCCATGGAACTCTCCACAAAACTGTCGAATATTTTCAAAACACACTCTTGAAAAGTAGCAGCTGCATTACACAAACCGAAAGGCATTAATCGATAAGCATATGTTCCATAGGGGCAGGTAAAAGTGGTTTTTTCTTGATCTTCAGGCTGAATAGCTATTTGAGAATATCCGTAA
This sequence comes from Avena longiglumis, assembly GCA_030063025.1. Taxonomy (NCBI): domain Eukaryota; kingdom Viridiplantae; phylum Streptophyta; class Magnoliopsida; order Poales; family Poaceae; genus Avena; species Avena longiglumis. The sequence continues at coordinate 402,793,758 of CP125975.1, forward strand.
TATCCATCAAGAAAACAAAACTAAGAGTTAGCGGACATCATTTCCATAATATCATTAATGAGAGGCAGTTGCTTGTGAATTTTTATGGTTTTGTTGTTTAACTTTATAAAGTCAATACACATCCAATAACCTTCTATTGTTCTAGCCGGGATTAATTCATCCTTATCATTATTAATTATGGTTATACATTCTTCCCTAGGTATGTAGTGAGTTGGACTCATGCACTTACTTTCTGAGATTGGGTAGATAATAGGGATTTCTATTTTTGTGCCCTTGGTTTGTTAGTTGTACTCAGTTTTCCCCAACCGCTCAAATTTTCCTCACTTTTACCCTTGCTATATTATAAAACCCTCACAGGTGCTCAGAAGGAGGGATGTCGTCAGGTCAAAGGACTGATCGTTACATGCTGACTGGTGGGACTGTGTTGGGGTGGGTCATGCGTTGATCGTTACGTTACGTTACGTTACGTGGCCTCGACCGTTACATGTTGACGGGTGGGGCCGTGTTAGGACTGGTCCTGCATACATGGTGAAGGGTGGGGCCGTGTTGGGACATGTCTTGCATACGTGGTGAAGGCCTTCCTACCTTATGTCGTCCTCGGCCCCCGAGCCTGGAATAGCCCCCAAACCGCCCCTCCTCCTCCTATCTGCGGAGCCCACTCCACCTTCGGCTCCGCTCCCACCCCGCTAGATCTACCCTTTTCGCGGAACAGTATGCAACGTCGGCTGGTGTATCAGCCATCCTCGTCGATCACGAAGAAGATTGGGTGGATTGGAGGGATCTAACGCATGGATTCCATCTGGTTAAGCATCATTTCCCTTTGTGGATTGATTATAGGCAGTATTTGAGCGCGAATCACTGGTGCTCAACTAACTGCCTTGGTTTTCGAATAGGATTGATCCAGTGCTAGCATTTCGGCTAGCGGTTAGACTAGATACTAGCATAATTCGTGGTTGTGAACAATATATCTCTAAATTTTAATTCTTAGCGGTGGTTGCAACCTCCATAACTCTTAGAGATTTTAAAGATAAAATATGTTCTAAATTCCCCAGGAGCAGTGGCGATTCAGTTGATTTGTAATATTTCAACATTAGTAAGCAAAGATTGCTCCCACTAACTAGCGAAGATGATCTAGTAATGCTCTTCTCGTTGAATGCTGCCAAATGTTTTGGTCAAATTCGTCTCCATGTGCAACCTAAAGTTGAGCACACGGGAAAGAGGATTAAATCATCATCTGGCGGTCAGGCATCATCTGGTGGTCGGACATCATGTGTCTCTATTGTCTCTGCTAATAGCGTGCGCCCCAGCGCTCCTTATAGGTCCACAATAGTACCATCTATTCGCACTGAGAGTGTAAGCCAAATCGCTCGTGTGGCCGATGTGGAGGATGAAGCAGAGCCTGACGAGGGAGCGCCTCCACTAGATGATGAGGATGAGTTGATTCCTAAATTGGTAAATAGATTCAGTAAACAGACCCTAGAGGATCAATACATGGAGGAAATTGCCCATGGTGCCAAATTTCATGACACTAATGATGAAGAGAACGAGGAGAACAATTATAGCCTCATTTTAGCCGAGTACGATGGTGAGGACTTGCCAGTAATTAACTGGGACATATACGATCCTAAGATTTCACAAGGCAGCATATTTGAAACGATACAGGACTGTTGTAATGCCCTTACTACATATTGCATTCGCACCAATAATGATTATGATGTTATTAAGAGTGAGCCAGCAAGGTTCACAGTGAAGTGCCCATACAAGAGGTGTAGGTGGAGGATGCATGCATCCACTATGCTCAGGAGCAGTTTGGTTCAGGTATTACAACCAATTGTATATTTTAGATCATTGTTTAGAGTTTGTTAGTAGTACCTGACATTTTCATTATGTTTCAGATAAAAATTAACTGGTTCGAACATTCTTGTCCACCTCAAGGGGGACAGCCAAAGTACAAAACAAAACTAGCAAAGACTAGGTGGTTGGCAGATGAAATCATGGATTGGATGAGAGAGAACCCATCACTTGGTGCAATAGCGCTCATAAAAGAAGTTTATAAAAAGTTCAATATTACAGTACCTTACTTGAGGATGTTCTATGCAAAGGAAGTGGCTCTTGAGAGGATCAATGTGATACGTCGGAACATATCTATAATTTTTGATGCTCCATGCTTGTTTTGTATCTACTTTGCTTTGCTTTGTCTATACTTTGAGGTGTTTTTATATCTTTTCTGGAACTAACCTATTAACAAGATGCCACAGTGCCAGTTGCCTGTTTTCTTCTGTTTTTGGTTCCAGAAAGGAGGAAAATTAATATTCTCGGAATTGGACGGGACAAAAGCCAAAGTTATTATTTTTCCTGGAGCAACACGGAACCACGAAGCAGAGCCGGAGGGGGGACACAGGGTAGCTGCACCCCCTAGGCACGGGCAAGCCCTAGAGGCGCCTGGAGGGGGTGTGGGCCCCATGGACCCCCACAGACCTTGATTCCTGCGCCTATAAGAAGCCTCCGACCCAAAAATCCTAGGGCATCCAGAAGAAATCCACGAAAACCTCTATAGCACCACCGCCACCGAAGGGGAGATTCGGGGGACAGAAAGTCTCTGTTCCAGCACCCTGCCAAGACGGGGAAGTGCCCCCGGAGCCATCTCCATCGATCTCCATCGCCATCTTCATCACTGTTGGTGATTCCCATGATGAGGAGGGAGTAGTTCTTCCTCGAGGCTAAGGGCTCTACCAGTAGCTATGTGTTCATCTCTCTCTCTATGCATGATCTTGTGGTCATGAGCTTTGTAATCAAGTAGATCTACCTTGCTACTCAAGTACTTCATTAGATCTCTTCTCTCCCCATGTGTGTGAAAGTGACAACGTGCACACCATGGTGGCACTTAGGCTTGAGTCTACATAAATACTCCTTGTGCTTTAATAGATCTATGCTTTTCCTAAAGTGTGTGAAAGTGACAGCGTGCATACCGTGTGTGGCACTTTGGCTAGATTGAATATTTGTTATGAGTTATATTTGGAGTTGGATGTCTCTATGAAATTGTGGTGTTTGTTGGAACCATCTAGCGCTGAAGGTGACAGTGTGGGGTTATTTAGATTGGGGAAGGCAGACTTTGAGGTGTGTTGTTATAGCCCTACCATTGATTAGAGTGTCCAACCGGGGAGTAGTTAAGAGTAGTATCATTAAGAGAAGATATTTATATGAGAGAGTGTTCACTAGTGAAAGTATGATCCCTAGGCCTTGTTTCTAAACATTGAAACACCGTTTGCATCTAGATCTGTTGCATGTTTGCTTGCTTCCAGTCTTTACCTCATCGTCAAGCTTCATCAAAGCTATTTTCTGGCATCGTTACCACTTGTATTTCACTATCTCTTCGCCGAACTAGTGCACCTATACACCTGACAAGTGTATTGGTGTGTTGGGGACACAAGAGACTTCTTATATCTTGATTGCGGGATTGCTTAAGAGGGAATACCTTTGACCACTTCCTCCCTGAGTTTGATAAACCTTGGGTAATCCACTTAAGGGAAACTTGTTGTTGTTCTACAAACCTCTACACTTGGAGGCCCAACAACTGTATACAAGAATAGAAGTCCGTAGACATCACAATGGTCCATGGAATAAAAGTTTTCAGTTGCATTACAGCTTCAAAGCTGAAGTGGAGATGGCTAGTCTAGGTAGTATTGTACAGATAGACATGCATAAAGTTCAGTACAAAATAAGAGGGAAGACAATGGAAAAGGAGTTCTTTAGAAGGGCTTTTGTTTGTTTCAAATCTTGCTGGCAAGGGTTTCTGGATGGTTGAAGGCCTTATTTGGCGGTGGATGCAACAAATCTTCATGGCAGATTTAAAGGACAACTAGTAGCTGCTACTGCAGTTGATGGTCACAACTGGATGTTCCCTGTTGCTTATGGAGTATTGGAGATTGAGTCATAGGAAAGTTGGTCTTGTTTTCTAGAGAATTTGCGCGACCTTATTGGTCATCCACCAGGACTTAGGCCTAGTTCTATTGGCAGCTTAAAAAAATAAGCTGCCCCCTCCCCAGATTCTCTCATAAGCCACATGTCTTATTAGTCGAAGATTCTCAATTGGTTATGAGATAATTATTTTGAAAGCCCTAACTAATAAACCGAGCGGCTTATGAGAGAAGCTGGGGAGGGGGCAGCTTATTTTTTAAGCTGCCAAAAGAACTGGGCCTTACTATCCACACGGATGCTTGCAAATGTTTGGATAAAGCTGTAGAAGTAGTATTCCCTAGAGTGGAGCATAGGGAATGTATGTGACACTTAGTGTAGAATTTTACAAATAAAATCAAGGGTAAATTTTATACTGACAACCTATGGCTAGCTTCATTCACATACAGTTTGAGGAAGCATCTATATCATTTGGAAGTGTTGTATAAACAAAAACCTGTGGTGAAGGTGTACTTGGATGCACATCATGGAATGGTGTGGTCAAGAAGCCGATTCAATGAAATTTTCAAGATAGATTATGTAACAAGTAACCTTGCAGAGAGTTTCAATGCAAAGGTCAAGTCATTAAACTGGCTTCTGTTGTGGCAAATATTTGACAAGATTAGGCAGATGATCATGATAAAGATCGATCTGCGTCAAAGAATTGCATCGACAGTATATGTTGGCCATCTCATCCTCCCATCTTTGATTAAGGCTTTGCATGCTAGGGAAAAACAATTGAAGATGAAATGCATTATAAGATGAATGGAGGCTAATGTAACGTACACTAATAGTAAAGATAGACAATGGAGGTATCCAGTGAGTTTGGTTGATAGGACATGCCATTGCAGGCAATGGAAGCTCTGTGGGAAACCCTGCATACTGTAACATCCCAAAAATACTAAGCTTGGATCATCAAACTCTAATCATCAAAATTAGGGTTAACAAAAACTCTTCTAAATAAAATCATGAGTGCATGCATATGTGTATGCATTGATTTTGAAATTCTTTTAAACCACCTTGTTTGATTGTTTCATTGCTTGTAAAATGTTTCTTAGGTGAAATAAACATCATCTAAAACATTTCCCACACTTTTCCTAAAGACAAGTAAATCAAAACAAATATATAAAAGGAATGGTCATTTTGACCAATTTAACTCCCATGCCTACTTTGGCTGTCTCAAACTTCAAAACCTAACAGAAAATTTTCTGGATCTTTGCACCCCTTGAATGTACTCCTAACAAAGTATCAAGGCCCACTTTGTGATCATCCATAAACTTTCAAATACATAGTTTAAATGATAATTCAAAATTGAATCTTTATCATATGAGAAGATCCTACTTTTTCAAAAACCACTCAAACAAGCTCAACTTTCAAAACCCAAGCATCTGCAGACTCACCAGCACCAATCTAGCAAACCCACCAAAAATCTTTTCAAAATTCAAAACTTGATTTCATGCGGCCATTTCATCAAACAGGTTGCAGACACAAATCAAACAAACATCAAACACTATTGTGAGCAGTGATTCTTGCCTAACTGGTTCCCCATTTAGCTCAAAACCATCTCAATAGATCATCTAGCAAGATTAACCAAGCACTAGCACCATTGTGAGCTTGCCATTGCCATCAATGGTGAACAACCGAGAACACCTTTGCCATCCCATAGTCGACAGCAAGCTAGGAGCAGCAGGAAGCCTAGCCAGCATGTCTGGGAGGCAGCCCACCATCCACCGCCACTCACTGTCCCAGCCGCGAGCGTTGCCAAGCCCTGGACCACACGCCCAGACCGCGCCCAGACCGCCAGAGACCATGCCGAGCGTGCGCCAGAGCGCCACCCTCGACCGAAGCCCACAGACTGCGTGCCGCCCTCGCCACGTGCATACACAATCCCCACCGACCCAGGAGACCGCCAGACATGCCCATTTCATCGCCCGTGCCCCGTAGCGACCGCTCGCCGTCGAAGACGCCGCCTCTGCCGCGCAGAGCGTCGCATGTTCCAGACCAAGCCGCACCGCCCCACGCCTCTAATCCATGTCGTTGAGCATCGCCAGGAGACACCGCACTGTCCCCTACCGTCGCCCATGCCAATAGCCGTCTGTACCATCGCCCCCGACGAGCTCACCGTGCGCCCCGACGGTCCCCTCGCTCGACTATAAATACAGGCCACCCCCGCTCGATTTCTTCACACCATCTCACTCCCCTCTCCTCACTGATCGTGCCACACCGTTCCCGGAGCAAGGCGAGCACCACCTCGCCGGAATTTCACCGGATCCCGCCGCCTCTAGAGAAGAAGGGAGCCAGCGATTAGAGCCGCCCCAGGAGAAGCCACCGGTACCAGGAGATTTGTCGTCATCGACTTCGTCGTTCGCCCGCCTCGCCGACCCTCGCCAGCACCCCGGTGAGCCCCCAGCACCCCTCACTGGTCGCGCTAGGTTTCGTTCTCGCCGGCGTTGTCTCGCGTCAATGATGACTCCCAGCCGTTGGATTAGAATCAGATCGAACGACCCACGTTACCCCATACCGCTTCGCCCAGCCCCGTGTCACTGACGAGTTGGGACACCCACTTAAGCAGCCCGCGGGAGCACTGCGCTTAGCAGGCCGGCCCGTTAACTTTTCCCGCGCAGCCCAGTGATTTGAATTAGATCTTTTTCTTTTTAATTCAAACACACTTTTGTACCCATTTTCAAAAATCAATCCAGATTGATTCAGTGCACCATTTTGAATGAAACCAATTTTGTTGGAAAGGTCTGTGAATGCTGAATCCAAGCCCGTTGGATTCAAGTCATTTGGATCTGTAGATTATCCTTAGTAAAAATAACAAGGCCGAAGCTTTTCTGCATTCAAACATTTTTCAAATTTAAACCATAATAGATTTTGAGTTGATTCCAACTCTCAAAAATCACATTTAACCATACCTTTCAGAATATATAAAAATATATAGGTTTACTTGCAGAAATATTGTTCAAGTAATAAAAGAATGCTACATAGGCATTTCTAGCCACTTTAATTAATAAGAATAAAAGGGTAAAACCTTATTAAATTGTGACACCACTTTAAATCACATTCCCTTGGACTACAATATGTGGTGATGACATGTGTCAACATGATCCCATGTTTGGTTTGGAGAATATTAAATCTTAAGTAGTTTTTCAATGAGTAGAAATTACTTTTCTCAAAATAAAAAGGAATTAAACCAAGCCTTAACCTTGTAATGTTAGAGATGATGCTAGATCATCTATATGACCCTTGTGTGTGATGATTGCAAGTAGTTAAGTATTGTTTGGTGATTGTGTACATCGTATTTATTCCTAGACGCTAGTACCGACCAAGGATATGAGGAGGAAGGAGGATACTACGAAGAAGAAGCCGAGGAGAACTTCAACCACTGCTCTGCACAAGGCAAGCTAATACTATACCAATGCAATTTAACACTTTCAAGATACCCTACTGATGCAACAAACCACTATTTGTTACCATGCCTACTATATGCCTTAAGCATATGTGATCATACTCACTTGATAAACCAATCTTAGTTTTACTTGCAAGCTTTATACTTTATTTCTTTATCAAAGCTTACTTAGAGTTTACTTAAGAGTTTTATAGATACTAGAAAGTTATGAGAAGGTTGCATAAAGAGCATAAAATTTGGCCTAAGTTAGAAACCTTGATATCGTCCTAAGATATAAGGTTGTACTTAGTTGAAACTCCACTAGTTTACCACCCCTCATTAGTATTACCCCCACTTGTAGATGCTAGTGCAAAGCATAAAACTTAATCAACTTTAGATGGGAATACTTGGTGGAAAAATGGTTATGAAAAATTTGGAATGATGGATCATTCTATTGAAATGTTTTGGACATGTGTTTCCAAACACCTGATGATTTTGGTGATGAAAATGTTGAGGCATGAGCCTTAGCCCTTTATAAAACTGATGGTTGTCTGGATGTGATACCATTCCAATTTTATCGTACAACCACAGTACCCAAAGATTGGGTAGGGCTTGACTGGAAACTTATATACCTTAGTATTAGTTCCCTCACGGCCAAGGTCTGAGCTGAGGCTACCTTGTGAAGATTGTCCACCTGTGCAGTACCCAAGATGACAGTTGGTAATGGTTGGGAGGCCAAACTCACAGGAGAGGTGCTTATACTAGGGCGTGTAATTGAAAGGTTAGGATTGATTATCCGCATACTGAGTATGGTGAATTCAGGATTTGTTCCTGACGGATGTATCGAATGTTGTGGTGAAAGTGTACAATCTCTGCAGAGTGTCAAACTATTCGAATAGCCGCGTCCGCGGTTATGGACAGTTGGAGTGGCCATATTGTTCCCCCGTCAGACTTTTCAAAATGACTTGTGAAATGAATTGAGACTTTGACTTGACCACAACAGAGTTGTGACATGAGTTACAAGATCCCACCTAGGAGTTATAAAATTGTGACTAGCTTCGGAACTTAGTAGAGATAAATCTGGCTTTTGCAAAACAACCCTAGAGCCTAGTGTCCTATTATCCAAAAACCCCTTTACCTGTTAGTATTAGTTTGCGAGTACTTAAAGAGTACTCATGGCTTTGTCCCTGGCAATTCCCATGGCCAGACTATGAAGAGGAGTACCTGGAGGATGGACCCCAGGGAGGTTACGACAACTAGGATCATCTCCCATCGTCAGCATTGCCTGTGACCCCGAAGATGGAGCTTCGCCTATGCTACCGTTATTATTACATATTCCGCTGCTTGAAGTTGTATTAAGAACTGGATCATGAGATCCCTATTTGTGTAAGAACTTATGTATCGTTTGTAATGGATGATGTACTATGGTATCCAATTCTGTTATGTCTCGCAAAAATGGTAATCCTGGGATTGCGATGTATGGCATAACATGCATCTGGGATTAAAAATCCGGGTGTTGACACATATATGCATTGTTTTTCATGGGTGTATTACGAGATGAAGAGGGTGAAGTTGATCAGTACTTGGATTATTTCTCCGTTGCCAAATTTAGAGCAGCATATCCTCAGAATGTTCCAGCCTTGTTGAGAAGAGGCCAATGGATGGAAGTGGATCAAGGCTTCATGCTATACCCTCTAGTTTTTACTAGACCAACAGGTAGGCCAAGGAAGAATAGGATGAGATCTAGTGCAGAGGATGGTGCACCACCTCGATGATGTAAGTGCAAACATTGTGGGATCCTAGGGCACACTACTAGGCTTTGTAAAAATGAAGTGGACCCAACTTATGGAATGGATGATTAGGCGGGAGCAACAAATGCCGATGATAATGAAGTATTTGAACGAGAGGAGAATGCAACAATAGATACATTGAAGATTGAATCAATAGATCGAGAGGAGATTGAACCAAATGCAAAGGAGATTGAACCAAATGTAGAGGAGATTTAATCAAATGCAGGGGAGATTGAACCAATGGATCGAGAGGAGATTGAACCAAATATAGAGGAGATTAAACCAAATGCAGGGGATATTGAACCAATGGATCAAGAGGAGATTGAACCAAATACATGGGACATTATATCAAATGCATGGGATATTCAAGCAGAGTTCAAACGTAAAGGAATTACACGAGAGGATATTAAGAAATGGAGACAAAGCTTTTTTTGAACCATATGAACCAAAGGATCGAAACGTGATTGAACCAATTGTATGACAGACTGAAGAACTTGATTCATTGGATGCAGAGAAAAGAACAAACAGAAGAAGCTGATGGTGGACTCCGAGAATATTCTAGCTAGGATCACCAGGAGTAAGGTGGTGAACCCAGCAAAAACACTAGGAGCAAGAAAAAAATGAATTTGAATTTGTATGATGAATTTGAACCACTATCAATGTTTGTATTGAATTCAAACTTATGTGACGCTCCCAAGTTTGTATGTTGGATAATCCCATAGTGTATGTGTTATTGCAAGTTTCTATGGTCATGCACCTAGTTGCTTAGCACTTCTTAGTTTTGCCCCCGACATGTGGTCAACACATGGGGTTTAGCTAGTTCATGGCTTAAACATTGACCAATTGATCCAAAATTTGGCACACTTGTGTATCTTGGATTGATTTACCATATGAAATTGGAAATTTTGAATTAACTTGTAATCAGCCACATTTTTCTTTTTCTAAGTGATTAAATTCAAAAAATGGTTTTAGGGTTAGTTTAATTCAAAAAAAAGGTTAAAACATAGTGCAACCTTCAAATAGAGTGTTGTTATGTTGCCTACAACCTAGCATGAATAATAAAGAAAAATGAAATAAAGAGAAATGGACTTACCACCTAAACCAATTTTTAAACCCTTCTTGGAATGAGCTACTAGCCATGAAGATGCATGGCTTTCTACTCGATTAACCTCCAAAATAACCCATCCCAAAATATACTTTGTCTAAATGAGGCCAAAATTGGAACATTTGTGTATCTTTGAGTTGCAAACAATATAATGTTGGCCAAGATGAATTATTTTGTTCAAATAACACATTTTCCATTTTTTATGCCAAAAGCTTGAATTTCCATTACTCATTTTTTATCTGAGTGCCCTTGTTTTCCTTAGCTCTACTCAGTTTTCCCCTACCTCTAAAGTTTTCCTCACTTTTCCCCTCCCGCTAAAGTTTTCCTCACTTTTTCCCTCTTTCCTGACTCAAACCCTCACAACAGCTCAACTTGCGCTCAGTTTGGCTGTTGCACTCTGATTGGTCGATATGTATGTCACATGGATCTTGGCCAACCATCGTTGGATACATCATGATCCGACGGGATGGAGGTCTCTCTCTCTCTCTCTCTCTCTCCCGATGGGTGTATATACCTTGTATGGAAAGGAGAGCCCGACAGTCTGGATGTCTCTCCCTCCCTTTTCCCGTCGCACGTATACCAACCGCGTCAACTAGCTCTTAGTTTGGCTGCGCTCTGATTGGTCAAGATGTATGTCACATGGACCTTGGCAAACCACCATTGGATACATCATGATCCGACGGGATGGAGGTCTCTCTCTCCCGATGGGCGCACCTACCCTGTATACAGAGGAGAGCCCGACAGGCTGGATGTCTCTCCCTTCCTTTCCCAGTTGCACGTATACCAGCCGCATCTTCTTACCCTCCTATCGATGTATGGCGGCGCGGCAGTCCGAACGACGTGCGGTAGCGTGGTTCTAAGCGTGGCGGTCCAAACGGCGTGCGACGGCACGGACCTAAGCATGGGGGTTGGAACGTCTTGCGGCAGTGCGAATCCAAGCGTGGATGCTGGAACAGCGTGCGGCGACACGGACCTAAGCCTGGCGGTCGGAATAGTGTGTGACGGCGCGGACCTAAGCGTGGGGGTTGGAATGGCATGCAGCGGCGTGGATCTAAGCCTGGCGGTTAGAACAGCATGCGGCGGCGCGGACCTAAGCCTGGGGGTCATAACGGCTTGCGGTGGCGCGGATTCAAACGTGGCGGCTAGAATGGCCTGCGGCGGTGAGGATCTAAGCGTCTGAATTTTTTGTCTCTGTCTGTCTCACTTCCGTTCACCTCCTTAGATCCATTGCTGATGAAAGACATCGAGGTGGAGGCGGTGCCGAGAGTGGTCATCGATGCGATGATTGGAGCCATCATCTGTAACATCATTGCGATGGTGCAGATCAAGCCCTCGTGAACCGATGTTGTGGGAGGCAGGCCAAGGCTACGACTGGCACGTCGAGGTGAAGGCCGGATGTACCTTGTGGCCGGATGGATGGGAGCACTTTGCATGTACTTATTGGAGTACACATGCGGCAGGGAGAGCAGCTAGCTCACCGTCCACTTAATATTGGGACAAATTTGAGCCAAATTTGAACCAAAATTATTTGACTTAAAATATATGTATGATTTGAATAAATTTGATACTCCATCTGACCCATATTAGTTGACTTAGATTCATCTAAATATGAACGTATCTAGTCAAGTTTTAGTGCTAATATGGGTCAGAGGGAGTATGTATTTGAGCCGTGAGACTGGTGGATATGATCTAAAGCTGATTCATAACTAGTAGTACTTGCTTTGACAATCTCGGGTGAGCTTGTATAAATTTGACGAAATATGTATCATTTGAATCAAAATTGATACTCCCTCCGATTCATACTACTTGTCATTGAAATTTATATATCTAGCACTAAAACATGTCTAGATACATCCATTTCAGTGACAAGTAGTAATATGAATTGGAGGGTTATGCTCTAAAGCTGATTCATAAGTAGTATGCCCTTTGACCCAAATTAGTTGATTTAGATTTGTCTAGATTCTATTGTATCCAGACATGAATTAGTATTAGATTCATCTGTATCTTGACGAATTTGGGTCAACTAATTTGGATTGGAGGCAGTAGTACTTTCTTTGATAGATCGCCTCTCTGGAGAAGAAGAATGTTGCGTCAAGAAGAACGCTCCCGTCAATGTTGCAAGTCTACATTGCAGCCACAATGGCAGCGACACAACGATCAAAACTGATAGGGCCCCAAACTTGACCCTCTAGGCATTTGGCATGCCAACTATGGGCAGCTAGATACAATGGCAAGCAACTCGGGCCCCGCAATGCGTTCTCTTGACAACTTTGGGACCGCAAAGTGACTAAATTAGCAGGAACTCACAACTATCCATTGAATAACAATTACACGTGCCCACACGTTCTCTAAATTAGCTATATATTCAACTAATCATTACACATGCCACCTTCACCACAACCCCATACTGTAACTGCTAGGATGGGGATGATAACTTCTAAACCTGCCCACATGAATCTACTATTATCCTCCCCTTCACTTGTAGTTCATGTTTTAGATTTTCTACCACTTGATCAGATATAGAAAGATCATCCTCAAGTGTCAACATCTCTTTGCGAATAAACTCTAAATTCTTCTTTTCTTCCTCGATAGTACGCTTCAGCTCGAATATCAACAGGTTTTTACGGGCCAATTCATCACCTAAATTGGCAACCATATCCTCCAAATTCATCCTCTAGCTAGACCAATGGGTTTCTTCATATTGGTATGCAATATATCATGGATCATCGGCCTCCATAGCACACTATAACAATACCAAAACAAACCCAATTAAAATTAGTCCGACAGGCTATGGTGGCACTTCAAATTCAACGTCAGTACAAAGAGAAGGAGCTGCCTGCACTTCCAACATGGTAGGATAAGGAGAATGTGGTCACGAAATGATCGAATCCCCACCCTCGCCGGTGTACCCGCTATGATCAGACATTGAAGGCTAATTTACCCCTGAAATATCAAAGAAATTACAGGAACTGAATCGATTAGGGTGGGCGGAGTAGGAGAGAAGGTCTTACCAAGCACTACTAGCAATTGCTACGACCGCTCGTCGAGCTATGGTGGCAAAAAAAATCCCGGTCATCGTGGGCGGCGGACCTGCCTGGTTGGTACTGCCACAACGTACAATGCGTGCGGACGAAACTGGTGTTGGAGCCGTGGTTGAGGTGCAGCGTGGTAGTCCGTCTGATGCCACCGTAGGACGGAGCCGCCGACGGGCCAATGATGGCTGCTCTGTCCGCCAGATATTTACCAATTTTGCATATCTGCAAAAGTTTTTCTTTCAAATTTACATATTTGCCACATGACCACCACATGTCAGTGACACACAAAATGTAAAATATGCAAGTTGCAAAGCAAAATATGGCAAATCACCCCTCCAACCCCACATGACGGCCCCATCGGTCATTGGCTTAGACGGCCCACAAAATGGCCCCACATAACGGCCCCATCGTTCATTGGATCCGATGCTCCCATAGAACAGCCCCATTTGTCATTGGCTGCACCGGCCACAAAATCAGGAAAAAACGGCCCACAAGTCGGCGAGAGATGGATGGCTGGTCCGACGTGTATCCTGGTCCAACCTTTCAGCATGTAACGGCCACAGCAGGACTCGCCCCAACGCGGTCCCACCGATCAGCATGTAACGGTCAAGCCTTTGACCTGGCGGAATCCCTCCGTCTGAGCGCCTGCGAGGGTTTCATAATAGAGGGAGGGGAAAAGTGAGGAAAAGTTAAGCGTCTGGGGAAAACTGAGTACAACTAACGAACCAGGGGCATGAAAATAGAAATCCCTAGATAATACCGCTATCCAACATACGTATAACTTCCTTTCTTACTACATCTTTCATTTTAGGATTCAATCTCTTTTGATTGTCAACAAACGGTTTAGAATCTTCAATCATGGATATCTTGTGAGTCATTATGGAAGGGTCTATGCCTTTTATGTCATTAAGAGTGTATCCAAAAGCTTCGCAATGTTTGATAAGTAGCTCTAATAATTTTGTGTTTTCCTCAGGTGAGAGCTTATCATCTAAAATCACCGGGCACTTACCTTCCTTATCTAAGAATTCATACCTTAGGTTCGAAGGAAGAGGCTTCAAGACGATAGGTGGCGGATCCTCATCCCCTTTTCTTTCAAGTTCTTCAAATTTGTCCCTGAGACGAGTTTCAACCTCTGGTGTAGTGTTGAGGATCTTATCCAAATATTCTTTTGCAGAGTCGTTTGGAAGCGAATCATTACTTGTCAAACTTCTCTCCAACTCATATTATGGGGTGCAAAAATAGATTGCCGCCAATTCTTCAATAGTCTTCTCCTCTTTGATTTCAACTTTCTTTTCATAAGGCAATTTTTTGAATTGGTTATAGTTTATTTCTATAACTTCTTCACCAAGCTACAAAGACAGAGCATGTTTCTTGTTGTCAATATCAATGTCCATAGAGTTGTAAAAAAGTATACCAAAAAATAACTAGACACGAGGAGTTTAAGGGTATTTTAATAATATAAAAATCAACTGGGTACACAAAAGCTCCCATTGAAACACAGACATTATGAAGTATCCCGTAAGTAGGATGCATAGTTCTATTAGAAAGCATAAATGTAACTTCTGATGGCTCAAGCTAGGACTCATCAAGATGGTCACACATCTCTTTATAGATTGTGTAAGACATGATATTAATGGAAGAACTTAAATCATAGAATCCTACATACGTAGTTCCCCTAGACAAAAATGGATTTTCTATTGACTTCTATTTTACCATTGAACTTGCCCCCTATCATGTCAGAAGATTCTTTACTCACCATGATTTCTTCATCTTTGAACATTTCAGGTTCTAGAAGTTCTTTTACTATCCCAATGTTTTGTTTGATGGTTCCCAGGTCCTTAGTTAACCTTCCTATCCTTTTGTTCTTTTCACTTATGCTCTCTATCACTTTTGTTATTATGGTTTCTTCCTCAACTAGCATTTTCTTCTGCATTTGCGAATATTTATCCTTATGGATAGTTTGAGGGGGTTTCTCCTCTATAGGTGGTGTATATCGTTCCCAATCTTTTGGGATCTAAAAATAATTGTCATAAGATTTAATAATTTGAACAATCATGTGATGGTCAAGATTAAAATCCCCATGCAGCTTCTCTACCTTTCCTGAAGCTAGAAACATTTTAAGAAATTGAACTCTATGGGATTTTCTTTATTAAGCTCAGACTCACAATAAGCTTTCTCTATTATATTCACCGTGTCTAACAAATTTCATGCTCTATCGACACTAAATTCGGTGAAAGACCCATTGGTAAGGGAGTCGAGCTCATTTCTATTATCATAATTCAAACCTGCGTAGAAGGTGTGTATCACCAACCAAGGTGGGAAATTATGATGGGGAAGCAGTCAAGGAGCCAGTGAAACCTTGTGTATCCTTCATGCAAGCTTTCTTCAGGTTTTCCTTTAAAATTCGTAATCATACATATCGCTCCAAGGGTTTTTTGTCCTAGGAAAGATATCAGCTAAAATCAAAGAAGCTAGGCTCTCCTAGGAATTAGTAATCTTTGCAGAACTTTGAATGTACCAAGAACGGGCTTCATCAATAAGGGTTTGAACAAACAGAACAAATTTAACCTTATCCTCGATTTTTTTATTAAGGTGTAAAATCCCACAAATATCTTCAAAGAACCCTACATGATCATATGGATCCTCCATACTATCTCCTACAATTTTTTTGCATGCAAAAGATCCAAAAGCATGGGGTTAATATCGTACCCTCTCGGGTTATTGGATTTTAAATAGGCGTCCATGGACGGACCGGAGTTCCTTATAGCCTCCAGCTAAATTATATATTGGTACTCGCCCATGATGTATTACCTGAAACTAGTAAGGAACTTTAGTAAAACAATTAGTAAAATAAGAAACTAAGAACAAAGACCAAAAGCTCTTAGCTCCCTGGCAACGGCGGCAGAAAATATCTTGATAAATGCAAGTGCACAGATCAATTATAGCTAGTTTCGAAGTAAATATATCGAACCCACAGAGAGCTATTGATAAAGGTCTTTATGCCCCTCGTCACTATCTACCAAAGGATACTTGTAAGTTGCCTTTGATATCAAGAAAATAGTGTTTAAAAGGTTTTTGGTTGTGTGCAGAAAACCAATTAAAACAATTTAAAAGAAAACAAGTAACAAGATTGTGTAAAATCGTGGTTGAACTCAATAGGGTAAAACGTTCTCGGGGATGTAGGATATACCTCTAGCATGATATTGTCATTATTAATAATTTAAGATAACATATTTCTTGTGTCATGAAATGTATGGAGAGAGCTCCATAATAAGATGTTCACTACAAAGCTCATAGGAAGCCACTTTGTTGAGCCAAGATTGAGGTCACCTCTAAATAACCACTGTGATGTCTGATAGTAGTCACTCATATAGACTACCGCAATTAAGGGTTTCCCCGTGGATATCGTAATTATCTTAGGAAGTCCCTCTTTATTCCTCCTTTGACCGCGTAGTTCACAAGCCGGCGCCAATCTGTCACAGGGCGATTCTGGGTACGATCTCAAAGTATGTCCAAAGGATTTCTCTCTCCCTTTAGTCCCAAGGGAAAATGGAATGTGGTCGACTTCACATACCATCTAAAGAGAGAGATCAAACACAATCATAAATAAATCATACACCGGCAAGTCATATGGACACAAGAATAGATCATTTTTATTGCAAATTCATAATAGTGCTAGGGTTTCTCCATCTCTCCAAGAACAAAGGAACTACTCACACATGGAAGCAATCAACAACATCATCATAATCAAATGGATGGATAAAAGTATTGAAATAGATCTAATGCAAACCACAATTGAATCTGGAACTACAACAAGATCTAATGGATGAAAGATAGGGGGTAATGGTGGTGATGTAGATGTAGCAGCTGATGATGAAGAGGATGATGCGTAGTCCTCCAATGATCCGTGAATCAACATGTATTTTACCCCAGCCAAGTTCCTCCTTCAGATCCCTTTCAGATGTGGTTTTTCATGGTTTCTGGTGGCTATGATTATCGGATCTCTCCATCGTCTTTGCCATGAAAAAGTATTTGACGAGGCGAACCCGGTTGCACCTGGTACAGGCGGACGGTATGGGCGGGATCCGCCCATACCACCGATTGTTATCGGCACTGGTTGCTTTCCCTCGTTTGGTATTCTCCTAGGTACGAAGGTAAATCCATAAAATGAATTTTATCACTTCAAAATATCATATTATAGAGCATAGTGAAGACTGTGAAACAGAAAAGGAGAAGTTGAAGTTGGAGGACATGTTAGAGGATCACAAAAAAATGTTGTATCCAAATTGCGAAGATGGAAGCACAAAACTCGGTACCACACTGGAATTGCTGAAATGGAAGGCAGAGACTAGTTTATCTAACACGGTATTTGAGAAGTTACTGAAAATAAGTATATATAGTTAGATCAATGGAAAACTAATAGCTACTACTCCCAATCATCGCCGAAGCCGATGGTGCCCTACAAATCATTGTCTAGCTTCGACGAGGACCAGACGGGACAACGACGGTGGAGGGCGGCGCAACGCTGGACGGACCGGTGCCGTCGTGGCGCTTCTTCTTCTTCTTCTTCTTCTTCTTCTTCTTCTTCTTCTTCTTCTCTTCCTTCGCGTCGAACGCGATCTGTGCCTTCAACAACTCCGGGTGGTCGTGCACCAGTTGCTGCATCCACAGGTCGTCGAGTGCCACCGCATGCGCCCTCCTCGTGTCCCCCCGCTGCTCCCTTCGCGCGTCGTGGTAGATGAAGTGGATCGGCAACGCAACTCCCACACGGCCACGTCGTAAGCGCGGGCCGCCTCTTCGGCCGAATCAAAGGTGCCCAGCCAGTAGCGCACCGTGTCGTGGCTGATATTGGTGGAGAAACAGACGGACGACCGCACTTTGACACCGAGGTAGCCCGAGGCGCCCTTTGGCCGGTGGCGGTGTAGTAGATCTCCAAGGTCACGTGAGGTCGATTCGGCGGCGGGAAAGAAGCGTGGCAGCCTGATCTACCGCATACGAGGCGGGACGGTGGCGGATTCGATGACGGCGGCCACCGAGGGTTTGCAGCGTGCGCGGGGGAGGGTGGGTGGGAAAGTTTCACGTGACGGTTGGGCTGCCGCATATATGCTTCTTCTGCATCGTGACCGCAAAAATTTTGGGGCGCCAAAAACGGATGCGGCACCTATTGAAGACGTTTATTTGGTCCAAAGTGTCCCATTTGGTAGGTTATATGCAGCATGCCCCAATTTTTGGCATCTGTTAGAGTTCCTCTTGTTCTATATCTTACACGCATTGGTGTTATCTTTTGGGGTACTTTATTAGAGTACCGGAATCGATCGATGACCCGACATGGCATGGGATCAACAAGACAAAGTTCAACTATAAGTGCAATAGGCTCCGTTGTTGCTTTGTGGCGTAAAGCGGAGGTTATGGAATGGACACACCAGCTACAGGTTTCTTGTTTATGGCACGACAAACTCTCTATGAATGTCAGACCTTTATTCTCTCAAGCTATTACTCTCTCTATTTTAAAATATAATATATTTTAGCTTTGTGAAAGAAGCGTATCTTAATCCTTTTAATATATATCTAGATTTTTTTAGTGTGTAGATTCAGAGTAACCTACGTATTAAAAGAGACAATAGGCATCTTGATCACCTTTATTCTCTCAAGCTATTACAGGTTTCTTGTTTACGACAGCGAATCTATTCAATGTGTCAGAGTAGAGAAACGGATGAAAAATTTGGTTCGTTTTTCTCCTGCTTTTGTGGGTCCAAGTGGCAGATTTGTGAGTGAAAGACTAATACATGCATGAAAAGTCATCTGAACAATGGGCTCCACTATCGATTCAATACACTGCAGCGACAATGCATCGATTCGCTTTTTTTTTAAATCGAACAGACGGTGTGGTTGGTCTAACCGGCTTAGGACTATAGTACCACACTAGTATTGAATATAAAGTCTGCTCTGACCGGGATGCTGATTGGTTCTAGAGACATTTTTTAAATGTCACATCCAGCTGCGTTACATTATTCTGGAACTAATCATTGCCTTGTGGTAGAATATTCAACTCTGCCATAGTTGGAATGCGAGCCACTTGTACATTCCAAACTAACAATTGGTACGTCGTGGCGGTCTAGGTGCGGCCGCCACCAGCTGATCCAGCCATCGAAGGAACTCTGGCGGCGTTTGGCGAACTCGACGGCGGCTAGAGACACGGCGGCTGAGCTGAGGAGCGCGCGTGATGACGTGAAGCAGAGGAATCCTTCCACCCCATCCTGGTATGCTATACGCTGCCGTGTACTGCTTAAAAAATTAGTCTTGCTATAACTTTGATAGATTGTCTTGCACTTGATTTACATTTCAGTCTGTGTCCACTAGTGCATTCAGGTAGAAATAATTAGGCCAGCAGTTTCCAACATCAGTTTGCTTGATTAGTTGACTGTTAAATCTAAATGACCAGATCAACCTTTTAATACTTCTAGATCAAACTTGCAGTAAGCATGAGTTGCTGGGCTTTATAGATTTATTATGCTAATTCGTATAGATGAGGTCAAGAACAAATTCTTGCAGATATTGTATCCGTGAGTAGCTGTAGTAGTGCACATGTTGTTGAGTGACAGAATACCTGAACCTTGCAGAACATGTATCCTTGTAAAAATTGGTGTGTACACTTGCTCATTTGCTTGCAATATTCAGCGCACACTTGCTATACTGCTTGTAAAAATGAAATCGGTGTTGCATGCTTTCATCCTTCCCCTTGAGGTGATCTTGTTTATGGGACCAAGGTGAATCAACAACTAGATCATCAACAAAACTGATGTATTATTTGCATCACTAATGCTTCCACTGGTTTCCAACTATAGGAAGGAAAGCTCTGGATCCTACAACACAATGGTACGAACGTTGCAAGCATGATGCTGAATTGCTTTATCGTGGAAAATATGCTTGCGGTACCAAGCTCCCTTCCAAACAGCCTGTTCATCTATGCATTTATGCTGGAGTAGTGGTTGGCTTTTACTTCATTAAAAGGTACATTAGTGGTTGGCTTTTATTATAGAAACACTGCCATTTTTACTTGAAGTAGTACTACTCCCTCAGTCACAGTTTGGAGGGCGTCTTACAAAAGCCATATATTTCTAAAACTCCTCTCCTCCTAGGCGCGTTAGACTTAATTATAGAATTAATGCCCCTTTTTTCTCCCCACTTCCTACTCCATGCAGCCAAGCAATTAATTCTTGCATGCAACTCTACCAATGCATACGCCTAAACTCCTCGTTTTTATTGAGTAATTACGTTTAATAGGGCCCCGAATAATTAATGAACGTATATTTTTAGCACAAATCTGACCCCAATCAGTCTCACCTAGGTTCCAACAATCTCTCTAAAACGTCCTTCAAACCGTGACGGAGGAAGTAGAGTATTTTTTCAGAATAGTCAAGCTACATAATTTTTAGCTACTCCATAATGGAAAATTAGTGCAGCAAAAGGGCTACTCCATAATGGCAAATTAGTCTAGAATTGTTGATGTTCTTATCCTACATAAGTGCATCATAGAAAGATAATTGTGTCATTATTTTGCTAGTAGTGGTAGTGGCAGGCATTGCAAGTGCATGGCTGCATTTATGTATCAATATGAACAGATTATACTGATTGTAATATATTAGTATGTAAAAAAAAGTATACATTGCTTCACAAGTACACATTTTCCTCCTTTATCTACCTCGCATTTTTGTTCTCTACCTCTCCTTCTTCTATAAGGGCTTTGGTTTGTGCAAGTAGCTCTGCGGTGATAGATATAGCATCCGGTAGCCCACCTTCTGCTTATTGGCGTTCCTTGTTGTGCTTGTGGGGGTCATAGCGTATTGCTCCTCCTACCGTCATAACCTCAACCAGGAGATTCAAGCCAGCTTGTCGACATCATAGTTATGGTATTCTTCCTCTACATCCTCTATCAGTTCTTTGATGCTTGTCGGTGCTCTTGTATCAGTGAGTGGCTGGAGTGACCTGAAGAAACACAAGTCTAGGACATTCATGTCCGGACTGTTTGGAGGTTGTTGTATCAACTCGATATCCAGATCTAGCTCGGCTACTACCCGTCGAAAAACCTCATCACCAGGGAGGAGATGAGGTTTTGCGTTGTCTTGCTGTATATAGATTGTTCTTACTATATCCTCGTCGGGCCACCGTTCTTGGATTGCTGGAATTACTTTATGGCAAAGATACTCCCGCATAACATCACGTGTAACTATCACCGGTTTCAATTCAAGTGTCCCTTTATCTCTATTTTTACTGTTCTTTTGAGTCGGTGTCTCTTGAACAAAGGCCCAAGTACCACTTCACCATACCTTGGCTTCGCCACAACTGACAAGAACATCACCTTCCCAATGTTGTTCTTATTCCACACTGTGCAGAATGGTCGAGGTTCGTCGGGAAGTAGGTCGTAATTGTTATTTTCTTTTGTCATGTAGAACCATTTTTTGTTAATGTGGACAATATTGTCCATTTTTTGAAGAAAGGACGAGGAGTTGTCAACTGGTCCTCGTCGAGCATCGATACGCAGAACTCTAGTCTCTTGAGCTTGTTTGCTGGCGTAATCGAAGGCTTCAACCAGCTGTTGTGTCGTGTTAGGTCTCCCAATTGGAACCTAAGGTGCAAGGTTGAGTGGCTCACACCCAATGATCTTGCTAGACCTCGAATGGTCTTCCTTTTGTTGAGTGGTACTA
Source organism: Avena longiglumis (assembly GCA_030063025.1). Taxonomy (NCBI): domain Eukaryota; kingdom Viridiplantae; phylum Streptophyta; class Magnoliopsida; order Poales; family Poaceae; genus Avena; species Avena longiglumis. The sequence continues at coordinate 402,815,735 of CP125975.1, forward strand.
TTGCCACCCTAGGCAGATCTAGATCTTTCTTTTTTGGCCAACATTGCCCTTCTTATTTAAAACATCAAATTCTTTGTTTCGTTCAATCTGTCCCTAGGCTTTGGCCCATATTCTTTCAACAGTTTGGACACTTGTATTCAGCATAAATGCAATGAGATCCTTGTCTGTTGTTTCTATTCCTCCATCTCTACTCTTAATTACTTCCAACGCAAAATATACACTAAACCTGTGCTCATTCGTCATTTATGGTTTTGGATGACCAGCATCTTGAGCATCTTCTTATTCGGCATCCAAATCGGGAGCAACATCTTCTTGGGCATAAAAAACTTGAGGGATCTCGTTCAAGTCAAGAGTGACAGCTTCTTGGGCATCCAAATCAGGAACAACAACATCTTGGGCAACAAAATCTTGAGGGATCTCATTCAAGTCAAGAGCGACAGCTTCTTGGGCATCCAAAACTGGAGCAACAACTTCTTGGGCGGCAAAATCTTGAGGGATTTCGTTCAAGTCGAGAGAGACAACTTCTTGGGCATCTAAATCAAGAGCAACAACTTCTTGGGCAGCAAAATCTTGAGGGGTCTGTTATAATACAAGATGCACAATAACGAAGAACGATAAGTAAACACGACAGAGGGACACGAGATTTAACGTGGAAAACCCCTCCAACACGAAGGGGGAAAAACCACGGGCACCAACCAACAAACTCTTTACTATTTTCGGTGGGTGTTTACAAACGCCGTGGGTTATCAAAGATGCGATAAACCCTAGTTGGAGGCTTACATGATGTATATATAGACAGTGGCAACGATCCATACCGGCTTGGGCCGAAGCGGAGCGGAGGCCGAAGTTAGCCTTTCTTCAGTGCACCAATACTTGAATTTGGATCACAATATAACAAACTCCACCTTGAGATAAATTCCTTGTAGCATGAACTTCAACAATTACCCGAATCAACAAAGAAACACTTGCTGGCGCCAAACAGCCTCTTGGGCTAAACAGTTATACCAACTAAGCTTGAGCAAATCTCAAACTTAGCAACAGGAACAGGCTTTCTCATCATATCAACAGGATTATCATGAGTACTAATCTTGCATACCTGCAGTTTACCTCGTGCAACCACGTCGCGAATATAGTGGTACTTAATATCAATGTGCTTTGTCCTCTCATGGAACATCTGATCTTTAGTGAGATAAATTGCACTTTGACTGTCACAAAATAACTTAATGCAAGAACCATCTCCACAAAGCTCAGCAAACAGACCTTTCAGCCAAACAACCTCTTTACATGCTTCATGGATAGCCATGTCCTCAGCATCAGTTGTAGATTGTGCTGGAACATCCTGCAAAGTAGCCTTCCAGCTAACAGCACATCCACCAACAGTGAACACATAACCTGTGAGGGACCTTCTCTTATCCAAGTCGGTAGCATAATCTGAATCCACATAGCCTATGTGTCACGAAGGTACCTGAAAATCCACCGAACAACATTCCAATGTTCTTTACCAGGATTAGCCATGTATCGACCGACCAAACTCATAGCATGTGACAGATCAGGCCGGGAACAAACCATGGCATACATCAAGGAACCAACAACACTAGAATAAGGAACTCGTGACATGTACTCAATATCATCATTAGAAGTAGGACATTGCAAAGCTGACAACTTGAAGTGAGAAGCAATGGTTGTACTAACAAACTTTGCACCATGCATATTAACACGATGAAGAACTTTCTCAATGTATTTTTCTTGACTAAGAAAAAGCAAACTAGACTTCCTGTCCCTCTTAATTTCCATGCCTAGTATTTTCTTAGCAGGACCAAGATCCTTCATCTCAAACTCACTACTTAATTGAGCCTTTAAAGTAGTGATCTCTTTCATGCTCTTGGCAGCAATTAACATATCATCAACATATAGCAGCAAATAAATGGGTGATCCATTAACAAACTTCATGTACACACAGCTATCATACTGAGACCTCTTAAAACCATGTGCTAGCATAAATGAATCAAACCTTTTATACCATTGTCGTGACGACTGTTTCAGTCCATAAAGGGATCTCTTCAACTTGCAAACAAGATCCTCCTTACCAAGCACAATGAAGCCTTCAGGCTGGTCATGTATATCTTCTCCTCCAACTCGCCATGCATGAAAGCAGTCTTAACATCTAGCTGCTCAAGCTCAAGATCATGCATAGCAACAATACCAAAGAAAGCACGAATAGAAGTATGCTTCACAACTGGGGAGAATACATCAGTATAATCAACACCTGGAATCTGACTGAAACATTTTACTACTAACCTTGTCTTAAACCTTGGAGGCTCATTAGGAGACAAACCTTCCTTTCTTTTAAATATCCACTTGCAACGGACAACCTTCTTTTGTTTAGGCAAGCGCACAACATCTCATGTGCCATTTTTCTCGAGCGATTGCATCTCTTCTTGCATCGCACCTAGCCACTTTTCTTTATCAACCGAAGCAATGGCTTCAGTGTACGTAGCTGGTTCAACATCATGCTCCATCTGTTCAGCACAACTCAAAGCATAATGAACAATATCACACTCTTCAATTAAATGATTAGGAGGTGCAATATTTCTCCTAGGACGGCCAGCTGCAATAGACCGTGATGGCTGCTGAACATTAGGTGGTGAGGGTGGAACATAAACATCATCATTATTGGTTTCAGAAACCACATTTTCGTTCTCCTTTGCGTGCTCCACCTGTACGCCAATTCTCTGTTGTTCATCATCAGAAACATTAGGAGAATCAATAGCATCAGAAATATCGGTAGACGAACTATCATAAAACATAACTGCCTCATTAAAAATGACATTTATGCTCAACAAAACTTTCTTGGTTTCAGGATTCCATAATTTATAAGCTTTAACTCCTAAACCATAACCAAGGAATATGCACTTAACATCAACTTTTCATTATCAATGTGAGCATAAGCAGTGCAACCAAAAACTCTCAACTCAGAATAATCAGCTGGTGAACCAGACCATACCTCAATAAGAGTTTTCTTATCAAGTGGAACAGAAGGTGACCTGTTGATGATGAGATAGCATGCGGTGGAGGCTGCTTCAGCCCCAAAACGCCTATGCATCTTTGCATTAGACAACATGCAGTGAGCCCTCGAAATAATGGTCATGTTCATGCGTTCAACCACGCCATTCTGCTGAGGGGTGTATGGGATGGTGTGATGTCTTACCATGCCATCGTTGCTGCAACACTCATCAAATTCATTTGAACAAAATTCCATACCATTATCAGTACGAAGTATCTTAACCTTCCTTTCAGTTTGTGTTTCTACCATAACTTTCCACTTCTTAAAAGCAGTAAAAACATCAGATTTATGTTTCAGAAAATATGGTCACACTTTCCTTGAGTAATCATCAATAATAGTAAGCATGTAATTAGCACCACCATTGGAAGTTCTACGGGACGGACCCCAAACATCAGCATGCACAATAATCTAAAATCCCTTTGGTGGTATGAACGGAAGCATTGAATTTAACTCTTTTATGCTTACCAAAATGCAGTGCTCACAGAACTAAAACTTACTCAAGTCTCAACCATCAATCCGCTTCGGCCCAAGCCTCCCAGCGACGGGTCTTGCTCCGCTCCGTCCGAAGTTAGCCTTTCTTCAGTGCACCAATACTTGAATTTGGATCACAATATAACATGATCTCATTCAATTCGAGAGCGACAACTTCTTGGGCATCCAAATCAGGAGCAACATCTTCTTGGGCAGCAAAATCTTGAGGAATCTCGTCCAAACTAAGAGCAGCAGCTTCTAGAGGAATCTTGTAGGTATTATATAGGGTAGTACACATTCCTGTAAAAATAACGAGATTGGGAGCATGACATTGTTTGTTTTGATAACAAGAATGTACTAGATGAATCGAGCATAGTAACTTACCATGTACCAAAGGTTCAGAGAAGATGTCCTTTTGATGCATCCTGTTATATTTCCACAGATCCAATGCTTTATGGGGTAGCGCCTTCCTCTTGGAAACCTACTTACATAGTTGTGTTTCTTCTTTAATTTGTTTTATCATATAGCTATGCAAAGAGAAGATTAAATATTATTGACATTATTAATTCGTCCTTTTAGGTCAGGGACAATTGAAACTTACACATTGGCGAGCACTATTTCCTTATAAAGTTTTAGCATTGTCGTGAATGGATGATATATTCTTCTCTACAACATGAATAATGCATATGGTTGAATGTCTAGGACATGCAATTGTTCATTGTTCTCTCCAACATGAATAATTCATTGTTTACTTGGAGTAGTACTGAAACACTGCCATTGTTCTGCCATTTCATCTATCAAGAAAATTTTGGCATAATTCAGAAAAGAACTGAGTGGATACTGTGATACTTGCATAATTTCTAATATACTGCAGATCATAACATATTGGTCTGCCCCTTCCCATTTATTTCTAGATCTTTAGTTTTATAGAACAACCATGTATTGCTATGTTCCAAAGTACACAATTACTAGTATTCTGGAGTACGGCTTATGTTATCACATTCAGTAACAGAAAATTGCATAGGCCCTAGTTCTTTTGGCCATTGCACATGACTTTTATTTAAGCTTAATGCTCCAGGAGTAGTAGCAATTGGAAGACGAGCTCTATGCAATATTCAGTGCATGGTTGCAATATTAGAAGTTTTTGAGTGTATTATAGTACAACTTAAAACAGCTTGATATTTCTTACATATCACATCTTACATAAACACTTGAAATAGTGCAGTACGTTGGGCAGATCAATATGGAACCATATGTTGCATGCTTCATCTCCTATAAATAAATACTGCATTTTTTGTAAGTACGACAACAAATATTCTTCTTCAGAGAAGTGACAGTAGGCCAATATTTAGTACACACATAATATCACAGTAGTAAGTACAAGAACAAATCATCTCTTCTCTTGATCATATTATACACGAGTAAAAAAACAAAAATGAGAACTATAGTCAAATTTCAATAAGTTTAACTTAAGGCAGGACTAAGTAGTCTAGTATATATAGACGAAGATAGTATATAATTATGTTATCTATGCTAATTATGTCTCCCCTTTCTTGCATTTTTTGTATCAGTTTAGCATTGCAATGTGGATACTGTGTTTGCTTAGATTCTTGCATGGAGTATAGCAGTAGTGTTAGTTTACATTCCCTTTGTCTGAAATTTATATGAATTCACCTGGTGGGTCATGGATAATTGGATAAAATGAACATATGTTTCCTGATTTATATTTATATTTTCTTCTTGATCTTTCATTATTCCTTCCTCCAAGGACAAGATCATTCTTTTCTCTACCACAAATACAGTTAAATATTGCAAATACGGTTTGCCTATCTAAACTGAAACTGTTTTTGTAACCTGTACCTTCTTCAAAAAAGCAGCAGCAGGAGAGCAGCACACGAGGTCCACCAGCGGCAGGGGAGAAGCAGGGAGTATGCCCGCGAGCGTGGGCAACACTTGGGTGGTGGCGCCACCGGTTTTCGGATACCGAAATAGGTGCGGCGGCGTCGAACTCGTGTGGGGAAGCGACGGCCGGAGTTGTAGGAGACAGACTCGATTCCGTTGATCCACGGCTTCCTGACAAGCGTGACTTGAGGAGGGTGTGTCTCTCGGCCAGATAGAGCTCCTGGTCGAGCGGAGGAGCATGGAGGAGGCGGCAAAGATCGAAGGAGGGCGGAGGCGGCCGACAGCTTCCGCGAGAGGGGCAGCAACGTACGCGAGAGGGGCCGCCGCCGCTGCAGGGGCTAGGACTCGGCTGGCGAAGGAGCTTGAGGCCAGAGCAGGAACGGAGCAGGGTACCCCCACGGCCTTGCTCGCCCACGGCGGACGTCGAGTACGGAGACGGAGACAAAATCTGAGTTTGAAATTCAGATTTGACGGCCGAATTTGACACGTTTTCAATGTATTAGGGATGTTTTTGCATAAATTAATTTGAATTGTGCCTCCAACATCCGTTGTTGTACGGAGGGAGTACTAGTATATGATACAACCTCTATAATGCATAGTATCGTGTGGTAGTATCACACTATTTATATTGTTTTCTAGAATTCCAATAAAAATTTGTGTACAAGATTTATTTGCTATTGAGTTTTATAGATCTACATGCTATGATATTGTATCATAAATAGGATACCACTACCATCTCTCATTTCATTAATTACACCATCGTATCATCTTTTTGATGACATGGATTGTATGATACCATCAATGATACTCCTAGTATGACCAGCCCTAGTATAGAGCAAGCTTGCCATAAATTATCACAAAACCATGGTGACGAGAGGGTACCAACTACCAACTGATGGGGTGACGTTGCAGCCCACAGTTTGGTGATGTTGCTAACATAACATGCAATCTGAAGTTAAATTACCTGCAAGTTGCAACGGCCATGCGTTAACTAGGCGAATGCAGAAATGTCGACTAGGTGCCGCAATTACACAGCCCATCTGTGTTATATTAGCTGACAGTGTGATGTGTGTACCTATTACTCCCTAGTAATTGTGTATGTGTGTATCCACTTCTCCCACTTTGATGCTAAAAATGGTGTTTCTTAAATTTGTATCCCCCCATTTCGCTCCTAGCCCGACATTAGGGGCAAAACCTTCGCGCCACCAACAACCAAAATCCGGCGTTGTCGCTGGCCGGTGTTGCGATGTCAGCGAACCCCACTTCCGACGAATGCCTATGCTACGAATACACCGGACACTCCATCGGCCACTGGCGGAGCTATTCAAGGGCAAAACTGGGCCATTGCCCGGCCATGATTTGTGCAAATATAGCTATACTGAAGCATATGTGGCCCAGTTCACTAGCAGCTAAACAAAGCCACCTAACGAGCTAGCAGGCCAGCAACCTCACAACAATTACCGATAGCTTCTAGGTAGTCAGAACTCAGAAGAAAGCCTAATGTTTTGTTTGGATGCATAGAATTGAATTCTGGAATTGAATCTTTCAAATCCTGTCTGGAAAGGAAATGGATTCCAATTCGAATTCTGTTGTTTGTGTGGCTTGAAATTTACTGTTGGAATAAGAGGGTGATACCTAATTTCGATTCTTGTTTGGATGCGCAAACCGTAGAATTGGATTTTTTTTGCTGAAGTTCTTCCTTTTTTGCTGAGGCTAAAATTAGAAACAGAAACTTGAAGGGATGTACAATTCCTCTTCTGGTATGGTACTCTAGTACTTGATATCTGCTTCTGAAAATTTCGGGTCAATCATGACAGTGACGCTTTAGAACCATAGCGCAATGCATAAGGCATGTACAGTATCCAGCCTTGGTGGATTCCTCTGTATCATAGGAACATGAAAACGAAACCAATCAGCCATGGCTCTGAATGTAATAATCGAAGGTGAAATGTGCAGAACAAAAACTACAAACAAGGTGACGCCCATAGATTGAAAGAAATTATTGTCGAGCAAATGCACAACATTCTTTCAGTAGAGCCAAATATGATTACTATTGCAAATACAGAACACGGTTAACCTAACTAACTACAAAGTAGGCAAGCAGAAATACAGCACCTCTTTTTGAAACAAAAAAAATCGAGCTTAGAATGTGTCTAGAGCTCTGCTAACGGAGCAAACGTTGTCACCTTGGGTTGCTTTTATGTGTTGAGCGATTGCCATGTGCTTCCCCCTGCACGCCGCTGGAAGTTCGCAGTCATAAGCCATGCAAGTGTAGGCCTCAAATTAAATTTGTCTCCGCAGCATTCTCGAGTTCAAGCTGTAAATTAAATTTGTCTCTTGTCATATGATTAGGCATTATCAACTGCAACTGGCCAACACAGCGGTTTGACTGACATGCCTGCCGGTTCAAGTCATAGGAGTCCAAGACAGGTCGAGAGGCCATACCAGTTTGGTGAAGACTCCCAAGCGCCCCATTTCTAAATCAGAGCTAAACGCTCGACGCAGTATTATCAAAGGGAGATGTTGTTCCTGTATTTAGAATAAAGCATACTAACATTAAATTCCATGGACGGGGGCTCTCCTGCCATCGTACATAACTAAATAATCTGAATCAGATAAAAAAAGATTCCATAGACAGGGTTCTCCCACCGCCGTTGCCCATCCGCCGACGGTCTGTACGTACCCACGATTAGGGTTCAGAGGGCGGGGAGGCCTGGCCATGGGGGAGATGGAAACGGGAGGAAGGGGAGGGCCGGCCATGGGGGAGATGGAAAGGGGAGGGCGGGGAGGGACCATTACCTGCCCCGCCGCCGCCGGTGTGCAGGTCGGGAGTGGCGAGCGAGGGAACAGAGGCAAGCCAGAGAGGAGTCGCGACTCGCGAAGCGGCGAGCGGTACGAATCGAGATGCTCTCCGAGGTGTAGACCTCCGAATTGGCCCATGAACGTTTAGCACGCGCCCTGGCACCGCGGGGAATTGGGTCCAATTTTCATACATCAATTCCTAGCCTAAGCAAACGCCGAAATTAGGGGCCCAATTTCTAATTCCCTGATTCCAGGTTTAATTCAGTGCATCCAAATACAGTGTAATAAAAAAATAAGCAAGACAACATGCTGCTTTGACCGTTTGATGGGTTTTCTATACTATTAAAAAGATTCCAAACGCTAAAAAACATTAGGATGCCAAATGACACGAACAAGCACTCGCTCCGTGGCCGTCTGATGCCTGATCAAGATGCACGACAATGATTTCCGACAGCGACTCGTTTCTCGGTCTTTCTCATTCCTCTTTCTTTCTCTTGCACGCGGCTCCCGAGCGCCCCCAAATCGCCACCGGCGCTAGCGCCGCCCGGCCATCTTCGGCCGTCGTCTGAACATCTCTAGCACCTCTACACGCTGGCAAGTACCAGGATTGGCCTCTTCCGCCGATTCCCCGCAGCCGCGATGCTCTACGCTCGTGCATCGGTCTCTTGTGGCCTTCCTTCAGTCGGCCGACACCCATGGTGGTAGTCGACGGCGACCACCTCGAAGTCTCCTCCTCTACCAGTATGCACCCTTCTGTGCTACCGCTAGGCCCCGGCGGAACCCTAGGGTTTGACGGCTGATTCAACATCAATGGCGACGCGGCCTGACCCTGGCGCGTCCCCTGCTGCTCCTCCATGACGCCTTCACCTCCCCTTCGAGCTCTAGGTAGACCTTGCTTCTATCCATGGCTCCAGCATCTGCCCCGTTCCCATGGGATGGTTGTGCGTTCACCACATCTGCAACAACGGTGACATCCTACCTCAACTACAACTACTCGATGAGTTATTCTCGTCTCTGACTTATCTACGACCTCATGTACTTTAGATTGTTCTGTGTGATGCTCCAGCTTGAATGATTTACTCATCATCAGCGTGTTGTGGTTTGTTGTGGTCCGATCTCTGTCCCTATTCATTTCCATTCCCCTCCCCTTGTTGATCTGGTAGCCGTTCAAACTGTTGGTAGACAACCTTGATTGTTCTATGATAAATAAAATAATTACTCATTTCTATTCTCGTGTGCACACAATAATTACATATCGGGTGATAATCCCATCTGGTTAGTTCTCTCTAAATTTGTAGCATGCCCGGTTGTCAAGGTGGCTCTCTAAATTTATTGTATATCCACTTGATTAGATTAAGTTGCTTTGGCATCTTATCATAGTCGTATTTTTTCTAGCTATTAAGCTGTATATTCTAGGAGGAGTAGTTGTGTTTTTTGGGTGTCTGATTTGTGTTAAAAAACCAAGCATATTGTAACACCCCAGCATTTAGGAACCAACGAAGGGTAGAAATAGGAATCTGAGCATGTGCATGCATTCATCTGTAAAATCTGGGTAAATTTTGATGAACAAGTTGGCCATAGTATTCATTGATGATATTCTGATATACTCTAAAGATAAAGAAGAGCATGCAGAGCATTTGAGAATAGCATTGCAAATTTTAAGAGAACATAAGCTTTATGCTAAGTTCAGCAAGTGTGAATTCTGGTTGAACAAAGTAGAATTTCTTGGTCATGTGATCAGTAGGGATGGGATTGCTGTAAATCCATCCAAAGTTCAATCAATGCTAGAATGGAATGCACCAACTAATGTGAAGCAAATCCGAGGTTTCTTAGGCATGGCCGATTATTATCGGAGATTTATTGAAGGTTTTTCCAAGATAGCTGGACCAATGGCCAAATTACTAAGAAATAATACCCCATTCATATAAGATGAGAAGTGCGAAGCAAGTTTTCAGGAGTTGAAAACAAGTTTAACCACTGCACTGGTTTTAGCAGTTCCTGAAACAGAAAAGGATTATACGGTATATTGTGATGCATCCAAGGAAGTATTAGGATGTGTGTTAATGCAAGATCGTAAAGTAATTGGTTATGGATCTAGGTAACTGAAACCACATGAAGTCAACTATCCAACTCATGATTTGGAGTTAGCAGTAGTAGTCTTTGCTTTAAAAGGATGGAGGCATTTTCTCTATGGAGCAAGGTGTGAGATATACACTGACCACAAAAGTCATAAATATTTCTTCACTCAAAAGGAATTGAATATGAGACAGAAGCATTGGATGGAGCTAATTAAAGATTATGATCTAACAATAAATTATACCCGTGGAAAAGCAAATGTTGTGGCAGATTCTTTAAGACGGAAGAGCACAAATACTCAATCTATCAATAGAGAACTGCCAAAAGAGCTGCAGATGGATTTGGAAAGATTGGAAATACATATTATAGGTACATAAGTTCTTGGAGGATTAGCTACCATGAGGGTAGTTGAAGAACAAAGTAATGATCTTCGGAATGAGATTTTTAGACATCAAGATGAAGATCCTTTCATTGCTGAAGAAATTCAAAGAATCTCTCAAGGTCAAACATCAGTTTTTCGCATAGGAGAATATGGATCTCTATGGATTCAAAATCGTCTTTGTGTACCAGATGTGCCAGAAATTCGAGAGGTGATACTCCGAGAAGCACATGAAACACCTTACTCTATACATCCAGGAAGTACCAAGATGTACATGGATTTGAAGAAATTGTTCTGGTGGAATAACATGAAGAGAGACATTGCAAAATATGTGTCTGAATGCCATACTTGCCAAAGGGTAAAAGCTGAACATCAAAGTCTAGCAGTACCATTACAACCTTTGGAAATTCCGGAATGGAAGTGAGAAGAAATTGGTATGGATTTTATCACAGGATTACCCATGACACCAAAACGGAAGGATATGATATGGGTGATTGTGGATAGATTCATGAAAAGTGCACATTTTATTCCGGTAAATCAAAAATATAATGCCGAGAAGTTAGTAGAAAATCTATGTTAAAGAGATAGTAAGTAAGCACGGAGTGCCCAAGAAGATTGTAATAGATAGAGGATCTATGTTTACTTCAGCTTTTTGGAAACAATTACATGAAGCACTTGGCTCAAAGTTGGATTTTAGTACTGTCTATCATCCAAAAACTAGAGGCCATACAGAAAGAATTAATCAAATCTTGTAGGACATTCTTAGAGATTGTGCATTAGATTTTGGAGGTTCGTGGTGTCAACACCCAGATTTTTAATCCCAGATGCCTGTTATGCCATACATCGCAATCCCAGGATTACCATTTTTGCAAGACATAACAGAATTGGATACCACAGTACATCATCCATTACAAACCATATATAAGGTCTTACACAAATAAGGATCTCATGATCCAGTTCTTAATACAACTTCAAGCGTGAATACGTAATAATAGCGGTGGCGTGGCGAAGCTCCATCTTGAGGTCACAGGCAATCTTGTGATGGGAGATGATCCTAGTTGTCGTAACCTTCCTGGATTCCATCTTCTAGGTACTCCTCTTCATAGTCTGGCCATGGGAATAGCCAGGGACAAAGCCATGAGTACTCTTTAAGTACTCGCAAACTAGTACTAGCAGGTAAAGGGGTTTTTGGATAATAGGACACTAGGCTCTAGGGTTGTTTTGCAAAAAGCCAGATTTATCTCTACTCAGTTCCAAAGCTAGTCACAATTTTATAACTCCTAAGTGGGATCTTGCATTTCAGGTCACAACTCTGTTGTGGTCAAGTCAAGGTATCAACTCATTTCACAAGTCATTTTGAAAAGTCTGATGGGGGAACAGTATGGCCACTCCAACTGTCCATAACTGCGAACGCGGCTATTCGAATAGTTTGACACTCTACAAAGATTGTACACTTTCACCACAACATTCTATACATCCGTCAGGAACAAATCCTGAATTCACCATACTCAGTATGCGGATAATCAATCCTAACCTTTCAATTACACGCCCTAGTATAAGCACCTCTCCTGTGAGTTTGGCCTCCCAACCATTACCAACTGTCATCTTGGGTACTGCACAGGTGGACAATCTTCACAAGGTAGCCTCAGCTCAGACCTTGGCCGTGAGGGAACTAATACTAAGGTATATAAGCTTCCAGTCAAGCCCTACCCAATCTTCGGGTATTGTGGTTGTACCATAAAATTGGAATGGTATCGCATCCAGACAACCATCAGTTTTATAAAGGGCTAAGGCTCATGCCTCAACATTTTCATCACCAAAATCATCTGGTGTTCAGAAACATATGTCAAAACATCTCAGTATAATGATACATCATTCTAAGGTTTTCATAACCATTTTCACCAAGTATTCCAATCTAAAGTTGATCAAGTTTTATGCTTAGCACTAGCATCTACAAGTGGGGATAACACTAATGAGGGGTGGTAAACTAGTGGAATTTCAACTAAGTACAACCTTATATCTTAGGATGATATCAAGGTTTCTAACTTAGGCCAAATTTTATGCTCTTTATGCAACCTTCAGTTACATCATTCTAAAATCTACAGGTCACTGAAGTCAACTCTAAGTGAAAGTTTTGATAAAGAAATAAAGTAGAGGCTTGCAAATAAAACTAGGATTGGGTTATCAAGTGGGTATGATCACATATGCTTAAGGCATATGGTTGGCATGGTAACAAGCAAGTATTTGCTTGCAAAGATAAAGTATCTTGCAAGTGTTAGCTTGCACATTCACTAGTAGTATTAGGCTTGCATAGGGCAACTTGATTAGTAAGGCTTGCCTTGTGCAGAGCAGTGGTTGAAGTTCTCCTCGGCTTCTTCTTCGTAGAATCCTCCTTCCTCCTCGTATCCTTGGTCGGTACTAGCGTCTATAAATAAATACGATGTACACAATCACCAAGCAATACTTAGCTACTTGCAATCATCACACAAAAGGGTTCCTATGGATGATTTAACATCATCACTAACATTACAAGATTAAGGCTTGGTTTAAAATCCCTTTTTATTTTATTTTTAGAAAAGTAATTTCTACTCATTGAAAAACTACTTAAGATTTAATATTCTCCAAACCAAACATGGGATCATGTTGACACATGTCATCACCACATGTTTTAGTCCATGGGAATGTGATTTAAAGTGGTGTCACGATTTAATAAGGTTTTGCCCTTTTATTTTAATTAATAAAGTGTCTAGAAATGCCTATGGGACATTCTTTTATTACTTGAACATTATTTCTGTAAGTAAACCTATATAATTTTATATATTCTGAAAGGTATAGTTAAATGTGATTTTTGAGAGTTGGAATCAACTCAAAAGCTATTATGGTTTTAATTTTAAAAAATGTTCCGCGGGCTGTTTAAGTGGTTGTCCCCACGCGTCAGTGACATAGGGGGGTGCGAAGCGGTATGGGGCGTTGTGGGTCGTTCGATCTGATTCTAATCCAACGGCTGGGAGTCATCATCGACGTTGGGCAACGCCGGCGAGATAGAAACCTAGTGCGGCCAGTGGGGGTCGTTGGGGTCTCACCGGGAGAACGACGAAGTCGACGACGGCGAATCTCCTGGTACCGGTGGCTTCTCCTGGGGCGGCTCCAATCGCTGGCTCCTTTCTTCTCCAGAGGCGGCGGGCTCTGGTGAAATTCCGACGAGGTGGTGCTCGCCTTGCTCCGGGAACGGTGTGGCACGATCAGTGAGGAGAGGGGAGTAGAATGGTGTGAAGAAATCGACTAGGGGTGGCCTCTATTTATAGTCGAGCGAGGGGGCCGACAGGGCGCACGGTGAGCTCGTCGGGGGCGGTGGTACAGACGGCTATCGGCATGGGCGAAGGTAGGGGACGGTGCGGTGTCTCCTGGCGATGCTCAACGACATGGTTTAGAGGTGTGGGGTGGTGCGGCTTGGTCTGGAACGGGCGATGCTCTGCGCGGCAGAGGCGGCGTCTTCGACGGTGAGCGGTGGCTGTGCGGCACGGGGTGGCGAACGGGGATGTCTGGCGATCTCCTGGGTTGGTGGCGATCATGTATGCCTTGGCGGCGTGCGATGCGTAAACCGGTCGAGGGTGGCGCTCGCGACGCTCGGCATGGTCATTGGCGGTGGCGCGGTCCGTGCATGTGGTCCAGTGGCTGTCAATGCTCGCGGCTGGGACAGGGTGTGGCGGTGGACGGTGGGCTTGCTCCCAGACATGCTGGCTAGGCTTGTTTCTCCTCCTAGCTTGTTGTCGACATGGGGGTGACAAGGTTGGCTTCGGCTTTTCACCATTGATGACAATGGAAAGCTCACAGTGGTGCTAGCTTGGTTTAGTTAGCTAGATTATCTACTGAGATGGTTGTGAGCTAAATGGGGAACCAGTTAGGCTTCAATCACTGCTCACTATAGTGTTTAGATTTTGTTTGATTTGTGTCTGCAACCTGTTTAATGAAATGGCCGCATGAACTCAAGTTTTGAATTTTGAAAAGATTTTTGGTGGGTGTGCTAGGTTGATGTTGGGGAGTCTGCAGATGCTTGGATTTTGAAAGTTGAGCTTGTTTGAGTGGTTTTTGAAAAAGTGGGATCTTCCCATATGAGAAAGATTCAATTTTGAATTGTCATTTAAACTATGCATTTGAAAGTTTCTGGATGATCACAAAGTGGGCCTTGATACTTTGTTATGAGTACATTCAAGGGGTGCAAAGATCCAGAAAAGTTTCTGTTAGGTTCTGAAAGTTTGAGGCAGCCAAAGTAGGCATGGGAGTTAAATCGGTCAAAATGACCATTCCCTTAATATATTTGTTTTGATTTACCTGTCTTTAGGAAAAATGTGGGAAATGTTTAGATGATTTTTATTTCACCTAAGCATCCATTTACAAGAAAAGGAACACACAAACAAGGTGGTTCAAAAGAATTTCAAAATCAATGCATACACATATGCATGCTTCCAAAATTTTGTTGAGAAAAGTTTTTGTTAACCCTAAGTTTGATGATTAGTGTTTGATGATCCAAGCTTAGTATTTTTGGGATGTTACACGTGGGAAGATCATCTACCATTGGCAGAATTTTCCTACAACAATAGCTATCATAGTAGTCTAAAGGCAGCACCATACCAAGTACTTTATGGGAGAAAATGTAGATCACCAATATGTTGGTATGAACCTGGTAGTAGCAAGGAATTTGCACCATACTATATCAAGGAGAAGCAAGATATCATCAATATTATTAGAGATTGATTGAAGATAGCTCAAAGTCGATAGAAGAGTTATGCTGATCAAAGTCGAAGATGGTGGCATCCATAAGTGGGGGATATTTTATATCTCAAAGTAAGTCCAATGAAGGGAGTTAAGAGATTCAGAGTCAAAGGAAAACTAAGTCCAAGATATATCAGACAATTCAAGATACTGACTCAGAATAGAACAATAGCTTATTCTACAGAATTGCCAAAAAGACTGGCTCAAGTTCATAATGTTTTCCATGTGTCACAACTTTGGAAATGTCTTAAAGTTCCCGATGATGCAATTACACATCAAGAAATTGAGTTACAAGCAGATTTAACTTATGTTGAGAAACCCTATAAAATTTTGGAAGAAAACTGGAAAAGGTTGAGAAACAGGGCAATCAAATACTGCAAAGTACAATGGGAACATCACCCTGAGCGGGAGGCCACATGGGAGAAAGAAGATGACCTAAGAGAATCATATCCAGAACTATTCAGGCATATCTCAGCAAACTTCGGGATGAAGTTTAATTTAAGGGAGGAAGTCTATAACACCCCAGCATTTAGGAACCAACGAAGGGTAGAAATAGGAATCTGAGCATGTGCATGCATTCATCTGTAAAATATGGGTAAATTTTTCGCTAAACAAAAACCTAAAGTGATCAGAGTTTCTTTCACTATTTAGAGGTAGGAATAGCTCTTTATAGTGATTGTTTTAAATTTTGACATGACCTTTAGACATTAATGTGTTTTGGGAGGAATATTTTGAATTCAAATTTTAAATTTAAATCACTTGGAAAATATTTGAAAATTAGAAGTTAGTAATATTAAGTTGTTTTCCAAAATGATTTATTAACACTGTTTGATTATATTAAAAATATATTAAACAACAATAGGAATTTAAGTCAAGGAAATATAAATAAGAAATGAATTCTTATTTCTTTTCTTTATTCCATAATCATATTATAAAGTGAGAAAGATACAACAAATAAAGGAATACATTACAGTAAGTGAATTACAATAAAATGAAATTTTATTAAATTATAAGAATATTATTACAAGAGTCTTTACAAAAGAATAAAAAGAAGATTAAAAAAATCTATTAAACCTATCTATTCCTATACTACATCTTGAGCATCCAGATCTTGTTCCTGCAAATAAGAAAAACAACTAAAAAATAAATAAAGGGTTAGTTAGTTATTTTTACTCTCAATTGTGAACATTTAAGCGCACTATTCATATTACATCATTGAGTAGTTAAAAGGGGAAAGTTCCACCAATGATCAATATCTGTTCTTTTATATCCAATAAGCCTCAGAACAACATCATCAACAAAGGGGCAAGTTTCACTAGGATAGTAAATTGTCAAAGGATAAGAAGTGAAACCAATTCACTTGATCTGATCCACAACCAGCCGAAGCAGCAAGGCAGCTTAGTCACCTAATTGCATGTAATGTGCTGTCCAAATAGCAGCAGCAATACAAGCAATCAAAAAACCACACCCTACCGTAGCACGGCTACCAGGGAACTCATTTTATCTTCTCAAGTACACAGCCAAGCGCACACTGAGCCTAGCAAATTCCCAAACAAATTCACCAGCCCAGAAACACAACAAATCATCCAATCATCCTCAAGATGGTAACATAAGGAGGGGGTGGTGCAGGTGGATAGCAAGGTCAAGTACAAGATCACAGGAGCTAGAAGGAGCAGAGGCAGCACCAGGAGGTGCAGAGCCAGATCAATCCAGCATGAACAAGCTAGCAAGATCAAGCCAAGAAGACCAAGCCAACAATATCAACTAGCACCACAACATCATCACCAATAATCAAGTTGTGTGGTGAGTACACATAAAACCATCACATGATCAAATCATCTTAGATTATCAGAGCATGTGTTGTTTTATATGAATCTTTTCAGAAAAACACCCAAGTGGGGTGTATCCATCACAAAAGTATTTAAATGAAATCCAATGAACAATCTTTACAAACTAAACCAAGATCTCAGCCTCTTCATCATTGATCTTGGATAGAAATCTATATTTCTACATCCAAATAGATCAGCAACCTTAGATCAAGATTTCTAGGCACATATTTTAAAGAGTAGCAACTCAGAAATTAATATATTTTAAGGATCTATATGAAATAGTGAGGATGTCAAATAATTTTCTTAAAAGAGCTATAAGAATCATTGTTTTACACTTAATATCAAGGCACATCCGTGAGGATCAGCAGGTAAAGACTTTAGATTCTACCTAGATATGCCTCAGACCAACATCATAGGACAAATAAAATTCCTATGCATTATAGGGTAATTTATCCAACAAGAGTTCCAACTCATTTTATCCCCAAGCCACACTAGGATACAAGTAGAATTTAGCCCAGTACTAGAATGGACACTTGTGTACCATTCCAAAGAAGGTGTCACAAGTATATATTCTAAACCAAGAAAATCATACACATAGATTTCACAAGTAAACCTATAGTAAAATACTCAATCATTTTCCTGGAATAAATAACCAGGAATCATATTTACATTTACACAGTCAAAGAATCATAGGATTATCAAATTAAATCCAATTTGAACATATCAACATAGACTAGTGTCTAGGGATTCAGTGAACAACTACTGACAATGCCACTGTCCGTACTAAGAACATTAAACAATATTGAAATCCACACCACTAGAATTAATAGACAACAACTGAGCACAACAGCCTTACCATTTGGACAGTATCCAAAATCCAATCAAAATTGGACTAACAGAGCCACTAACAATCCTAAATTCTTTAGTAGACAATCAGCTAGAACAGTATAACCACCACCATTAGTCCTAAATAATTCATTATCCCTAATAATAAACACCAGGAGGGATGAACCCTAATCAAAACGATGAACCCTAATTAGGGATTCCTCACTAGAAGCACACAAAGGATATCAAGAGAGGCAGAGGACAGAGAACAAGAGGGGAGAAACAGAAGCACTTACCCGTGGTCCTTGCTGGAGTTTAGAAGATGAAGTAGAGCGGTCGACGAGCGCACATGGCGGCGGCCACAACCACACCAATGGTCTAGCAACACCACAGAGCCACCAGGAGCACAATATAGCACCACGGGAGCGGTGGATAAGTACATCGCCGACAACCACCAAATCCTAGGGTTCGGTGTGGAGTCAGCCTAGATGAGAGAGGGGCCTAGAGACGAATCGAGTAGGACCAGATGGCGGAGCAGCGTCGACTACCTCGCCGTGCACCACAGCGCAGCCCAGGGAGGCAGAAATCAAGCGGCAACAGCGCCGACGACACCACACCGCATCGGGTCGTGTCGTGGTTTGGAACACGACAGTGCCATCGGGGATGGCTAAAGAGGGACACTTAGGTGCAATCGGTGGCTCATGCAACGGGTTGGGCATAATGAACTGCAAACACAATGACGTACCGAGGTTCGGGGCCCTCTCGACGAGGTAACACCCCTACTCCTGCAAGATCTACTATATGGGAGGTGAATGCCTAGTACAAGTGCTCCTTGAGATGTTTCCTTAGCAACTATTGATGGCTAGAGGAATAAGAACTAGAGGCCAGCTCTATGCTACTATGGTTACTTACCTATAACCCTAGCTATATTCGCCCTTATATACTGGTCGGGGGAGGTTGATTACAATGTGGATTCTATGGTTTACTGTTTGGATATGGGTTTACAGGGCGGGCTAACTGCAGGGCCCCAGGCGGTGGACCAGGACCTAGTCAACCTCTAGTACATGGTTGGACAAGGCTATAGTGGCCTCGCGCCCTTCCTTTAGCGCCACCCTTCGTTTTAGCGGTCACCCGGGCTTCCTTTGTAGCGTCATCCTCGCTTTAACGATCACCTGGGGCTTCTTTGGCGGTCAAACGACCACTTTACTTTATCTTCGTCTGGTAGCGCCGGTCAGGGAGGTGAGCCAGCCTGTCTGGTGACGAGAGGCGCCAGAGGCATACTCATCAAGGAGCATCTCCCCCCTACGCTCTCCATCGAATCCGAGGCCAGCTGGGTGGGAGCGGCCACCCAGCCGGTTCTTCTGGTACCCGGCTAGACGGGCGAGCCAGGAAAGCTTTAAGCCCACCCGGGTGGGGCTAGCCAACCAGCTAGAGCTCTCCCGCTTGACGGCTAGGCGGCCAGTGTCTTCTAGAACCAGCCTACTTAGGCCTGGATTTCCCCACCCGGTGGTTATCCCCCCGATAGATCGAGAGAGAGGAGGAAGAAGGAGTGGGAGCGAGAGAGAGAGAGAGGGAGAGAGAGAGATGGGTGCATATTGGGCCAGTATGGTCCGGTACCATCCTAGTGGGTGTACTTGACCAGTCCATTTGGGCCAGATTGGGCCTGGTAAACCCAATGGGCTTGGTCCAATAATTAAAGGAAAATTTAAGTGAATTAGTAAAAGACCAAAATACCGCCAGGACTTAATAAGTCCTAAAAAATAAATAAAAAACCTAAAAATACAAATAATATATCCATGAGTTCATAAAATACAAGCGACTTAATAAAATTAAGAATTCTATTTTTAATAGAATAAATTTAGGTTAAAGATTTTTATAATATATATTCCTTATGGAATTTTATAAAAATAAATATAATACCTAAAAATAAATAAAATTTACTTTTATCATTCTTAATTAGTGTAGTATTTTATAAAAATACCAAATTGCTATTTAATGTAGCAAAATAAAATCTCTTAAATTAAAATGCTTATTCTTAAAAAGAATATTAAGAAAATAATAATAAGGGTTAAAAATAAATAAAAATCAGTTTTTAACTCTGTTACTAAGATATTATATTACAAAAATAATAAATATAATATTTACAAAATATATTAAGAAATATTATTTAAACAACTTTCTTTATTGCATAAAGAATTTCAAGAAATTTATATAATGGGTAAAACACACAAAAAAGATAAATAATAAATGATGCATTGCATTACTATGCATATTCATTTTTGCTTCTTTAAATATTGTCCTTACCGGGCAATAATGGTGTTTTGTAGAAATAGAAGCTCAAGGCCGAGTGCAAGCATCTGACTTCACTACCTTGCAATCACAAGGCAAGTTTGTCACTTGCTCATGTACTTTGATGAGTCTTTATCAAAGTAATTGCAAAATTGTGTGTTATCATCTATGTTTCGGAGAAAGAAAATATTATTTTCTCAAAACAAATAAATTGTTGATATCATCCTAAGTGGTGATATGGATAAGGTGTGCCATGGAACTTAGGTTTCCATTTGCAATGAGATTAATCACTTAGGACTTAACAACCCATGGCATCAGTGATTCTAGAACCGTATATTACGCGTTAACCATGATATTTGGAATGGGACAGAGAAGGTAGCTGTATCTTCTTCCTCTCGCATGTAGCCGGATGCGCATGTCGTGGCTGTTATGCTCGTAGCATGCATTAATTGGTAATTCGTAGAGGATATGCAACATATGGGTGGGAACCCTCAATGTCCCACGATAGTTCTGTCATCTTAACGGTCTATACAAACCATTTCTGTAATTCAATGTGTGGGAATGGCGTACACCAAGGAGACATGCGGGGTCGCGAAGGGGGCAGTGATTGGCTTGGATCATCTACTAGGCCCCACATCACGGAATTGTGGACGGGAAAGTACGCCCGGTTATGCAACAAGGATTTGATCTCTCATGGGTCTGTAGTGTAAGAACTATAACTTGTTACTCCCTATTCTGGTAAGGAGCTACGAACGCGCCAGGAAAGGAACGCCATGAAAGTTCTGGTCAACCTATGAAGGCTGATGGGCATAGTTGATAATAAAATCAATCTTTGAAGAAATCTTAACAAAAAATACATAGTGCCAATGAATAATAGTCCGAGGTGGTAGATAGTGCATCAAACTTCCCACCTTGCATATAATGAACTTGCTCGGTAATGCTGTTGCTCACTCCTTCCTTTGATCCCCTGCTTAGACTCTGAGGATCAAGAAGACACTCCGATGTACGCAGCTGAAGGCCAAGAGGATGTCTACTACGAGGAGCCAGACCTGTCCGGAGGAGTGGAAGGGGTGGATTATGAGATACGCTATGTAGTAGAGGGAAACGAGTCTGAGTAGTTGCCGAAATAGTTAGTAAACCAATTGAGCCGAGTAGCATAAACTTTACATAATAAGTTGTTGAGCTCAATTTGGAATTTAAGTTTGAAACTTTTAATGTACCACTGAAACAGTTTAAGTTTGGTTTGTATGTTAATCTCTTGAAGTTTCGAACTTCTGGTATTGTAATAATAATAATGTGTGTATGTTTGTAATATGAACCCGCAATGTTTCTGTTGTACCACTCTGAGGGATGTGATATTTATGGAACGGTGTTCTGTGGGTGTCATGTCAACGAGTATAGTATACTACACATGCAGTGGTATGCTGGGTCACAACAGATGGTATCAGAGCGATTGCTTTGACCTTACGTTGGAAACCTAGTAAAGGGTATTACCTTTATGAGTTTATAGCAACAATAAAGAATTCTCTAAAAGAGTATAATGGGTATTCAAATGAGAATATTCTATTGTATATTTTAGTGCGATAATTCTTTGTTATGATGCAATAATATAATTGATTACTAATCAAAATATTTTGTATACAGTGATATGGCACCAAAGTTTCCAAAACAAACTTTGGTAAGGAAAGAAGAGACTCTCAATGATTATCAGGGATCATTCACGGATCAACTTCGTCAACTTTTGAGGGTTTTTAGTTGTTCAATCAATATTCCAGTGAACACCATAACCTATTATGATGGTCGTATGATATCCAAGTAATGTGCGAGTATCCATCTTCCTGAGGATCTTGGGTTATATCACGATTTACCCATGGGTGAAGGGAGAAGTCATTTAGCAACATACCATGTTGCTATTCTAGAAGCGATAGCCAATATTCGGGAGCATAAATCCCAGGAGCTAGAAGGAAGCATATTTTCTGTGACTTCTCATGATTCTATAGACACGGAGTCAGTACCGTATCATCTTACTTTAGTAAAGAAGCATCCTAAGTTAGCGTCCAAGTTTATGGATCGATATCGACTGATAGTTGGGTCTTTGTATAAGACACATCAAGTCGTAGTGGAGGTTAAGAATGATATGTTGGAGGATCTAACTGATCCAGAATGAAGGGAGAAGTTAGCATCTTAGTTGGAGAATGAAGCGATGAGTAGGGCCAATCCAATTTTCAAGGATATACCTATAGATCTAGAGTCTTTTACCCCATATCCTTATTCACCCAGACCAGAACCTACTTATTATCCTACTTTAGATATGAGATATCCTATACCATAGGCTTTCGAGGAAGGATCTGATTCAGAACTTCCTATTGAGAATACTAATGGATGGAGGATGGGATCACCTGATGGATCCCGAGGGAACCAAATGTCAGTGGATGGGTCTGATAGAGATGTTGGACAATCCAGCTGGATGGGTGCAAGAACTAATATTAATGATAGTAGTAGGAATGCTATGTTTTTAGGAAGTCGGGATGCGGAAGAAGATTCTGAGGAGAGGGTGTTTGAATCACCAATACCCTATCAAAACCCAGGGAATGTACATTATCTAGTGTTGAACTATCTTGCCCAGCAATAGCACCTGGGGAGCAACGGAATCTGAGTATTCTGTTGATAACTCTAGGGATGGGGCTCAGCAGATGTAAGTGGGTGATAGTGATGAACATGTTTCTGCAGACTTTTCAGCTGAGCTGGATGGAGTCAATGCACTCAGGCTGAGTGAAAGCTCAAGTCCTGATACTTCAGATACCGAGTACGTTCCATCTGGAAGGCCATTTGTTCCACGGACTGTGCGACGGACATCACGTCAACATAGTTGGACTTCAGGCATGTATAAGGAGCATCGTGTCCATTTGTGCCATTTGTTCCACAAATGTATTTAAATAAGTGGAATAGCAACCACATGGGTTTGTAGTACCTATATGATACGGGTTTGCAAGAACGTTGTAGTAATTACGTCGCTTGTATAGTATAATATGTGAAATGCATATTTGGACTTTGATTTCCATTATGTGACTAGTTCTGTGCATGAAGTTGAGCTCAGAACACATGTGCATGATGTAATTATGAGTATTCGCTTTATGTTGTAGGACTAGGGGGTCATGAAATCGGGTGTAGAAACTGAATCTGAACAACAGCGCATGGGGCATGAAGCTAAGGAGAAGGCGGATGCAGACGCCGGAAATCAAGGAGCATTACCACCACCATCAATGAGGCCGTTAATGGAGCATAACTTTATGCAATACATGTAGATGATGCAAGAGTCCCAGAACAAATTCATGGAAGAGTTGTTGGGACGAGCTAGAAATAATAGAGCAACCGAAGGTGGAGGAGTGAGTCTTTCTGACTTCTAGAATGCAAGGCCATTACCTTTCGCATCATCTCCTGAACCAATGGATGCGGAGGATGGGTTAGCAGATACCGAGAGAAAGCTTAAGACTGTCGGTTGCAATGATGAGGAAGAGTTGAGGTATGCAACACATCTCTTCATAGGACCTGTAGCATCATGGTGGGAGAATCAGCTAGCAATGCAACCTCTAGGAAGGGAGTATACCTGGGAGGAGTTCAAGTAGAGATTTCGTTAGTATCATGTTCTAGAAAGTGAAATGGAGTTGAAGCGCAGGGAGTTTGAGGAGCTTCAGCAAGGATATACCAGTGTTATGAAGTACTTCCGGGAGTTTAGTCAACTATCTCGTTATGCTAAGGATGAGGTAAACACTAAGGAAAAGAGGAAGAAACATTTCCTACGTGGTTTAAATCCATTTGTGAAGATGCAGTTGAGGCTGACCAGTAAGCAAACTTTCCAACAGTTACTTGATGTAGCCATCACATTTGAGGATGATTACAAGAATGTACAAGAGGCCCGAAGGAAGAGAGTAAAGAAGGAAACCAAGATGATCCAAGAAATTAAACCTAAACCCAATTTGGATTTCAAACCCAGAAGCAAACCTTACAACAATAATAACAAGAACAGCAGTGGATGTCTGTTCAACTCTAGGAGGAATGTCATATGCAACAATTGTGGAATTCCAGGGCATTTCCAAAGGGAATGTAAGAAACCCGTAGTTATTTGCAATGGATGTGGGAAAAAGGGTCATATCAAGCCATATTGTTGATGGCGCCAAACACTTGTCGTGGGACGTTTCGTTGGAAACCCGAAGAGGAAGGTGTGATGAGAACAACATCAAGTTTTCCCTCAGTAAGAAACCAAGGTTATCGAACCAGTAGGAGGAAGGAAACGTCTCAAAGGTGTTGCAAGCAACGTGGAAACCTCCACAACACTAACTCAATACTTTACCCCAACGAATCAGTGAGGTTGTCAAGCTCACCGGTTTGCTGTAACAAAGGATTAAACGTATGGTGTGGAAGGTAATGGTTTGCAGCAAGTAAATAGGTAATAGTGGAGGATGTAACAATGGTAAATATTGGACCGGGGTCCATAGTTCACTAGAGGTGCTCTCCTTAGATAAACAACATGGCATGAAGGGTAAACAAATTACAACAGGGCAATTGACAGGAACTGAGCAAGGCATAAGAATGCAATACCAGACAAAAAGATCCTATGAGATTCGA
The DNA here is from genome assembly GCA_030063025.1 of Avena longiglumis. Classification (NCBI taxonomy): domain Eukaryota; kingdom Viridiplantae; phylum Streptophyta; class Magnoliopsida; order Poales; family Poaceae; genus Avena; species Avena longiglumis. The sequence goes on from CP125975.1 coordinate 402,840,771, forward strand.
TTGGGCAATACAACAATATACATAGACCGCCATCCACATGCATCTATGACTAGAAGTCCACCTTCAGGTTATCATCCGAACCCCCTCCAGTATTAAGTTGCAAGCAACAGACAACTGCTTTAACCAAAGTGTGTAAGGTAAACAATCTACTATAGGGGTTCGTAGCATGGAAAACAAAAAATTTCTACCGTATGCATACAAACAAGCCAAGATCTATCTACTAGATTGAAGCAACGAGTCGATTAGAGTACTCACCCTCGAAGATTCCAAAGCGGTTAACGAGAGAAGATTCTCGAGGGTGATGTAGTCGTACACTTGCCAATCTCAAGATCGCGTAGATGATCCTTCCGGCGCTGCGTTCCAGCAGCGCTTCCGCAGTTGGTCACACGTTCACTACTCGATGAAGACCTTCCTCTCCCTTGTTCCAGCAGGCATCGGAGGTTGTAGTTCTCCCCTCATGATTCCGGCAGCACGACGACGTGGTGTCGGAAGTAGAGGGGAGATCCCGTAGGGCTTAGCCTAAGCCGGTGTGAGTTATGGTGGATCTAGGGTTTTCGGCGATCTAGGGTTAGAAGGCCGGGGAGGAGGAGGAGGTGTCGGCGGCGGCTAGGGCGACGGCGACGAGCCGGCGGCAACGCGAGGCGGAGGCGGCGGAACGACACGGGTGGGGAGGGCTAGTTGTGTGCTCTTTGAGGCAGCCCTCCCCCTCTATTTATGAGAGGGAGGGAGGCTTGGGAGAGGGGAGTTTTAATCCATACCCAAAACCAAGTTGGATAGAAGGAAGGACTCTTTCCTTCTTCCACTAGGAAACTATTGTTCCAGTTTGACTTTTTCAAACCTCCCTTTTGACTTTCAATTTAGAGCTTTATTTCTCTCTAGCAAATGCCCAACCAAAGTGACCTAGGACATGATCCAATCATTCCACTTACCCATGACACATTCATGGACCATTCCCCTTCCGGTCCGGTGAACCTTCTAGAACCTCTCCGATGAAAACATCAAAATCATTCCCGAACTCCGGAATTGGACTTTCCTTATATGAATCTTATTCTCCAGACCATTCTGGATCTCCTCATGATATCCCAGATCCCATCCGAGACTCCGAACAACATTCGGTCTCCCTACTTACATTCCACATCTACTAAACAACATCGAATCCTTAGGTGTGTCTCCCTACGGTTCGTGAATTATGCGGACATGACCGAGACACTTCTTCGATCAATAACCAATAGAGGAATCTAGAAATTCATATGGATCCCACATATTTCTACGATTAATTTGCGATCGAATGAACCACTTACATACTATACCAATTTCCCTTTGTCTCGCGATAGTTTACTTATCCAAGGTTTGATCATCGGTATCTCTGCATACCTAGTTCAACCTCGTTACCGATAAGTACTATTTTGTCGTTCCCGTGATATGTGATCCCTTGTGAGCCAGTCACATGCTTGCAAGACAATTGTATGACATTCCACTGAGAGGGTCAAGAGTATATCTATCCGTCATATGGATGGACAAATCCCACTCTTGATACATTAGAGATCCTATGGCTGAGGCATAGGGAGTCTTACTCATCCTTTCTCTATCTTCCGCCATTGCAGGACTTTGAGTTTTACTCAAGGTTGCATTGGGCAACATGGGCAAGAACCCTTTCTTGCTATCTTCCATTCCAAACCTCTTTAGAACTTTGTCCAAATATGTACTCTGTGACAATGATATTAGGCGTCTCGATCTATATCTATAAATCTTTATGCCTAATATGTAAGCTGCTTCGCCAAGATCTTTCATTGAAAAACTATTATTCAAATAATCCTTGACACTATTAAGAAGGTTTACATCATCCCCAATCAACAATATGTCATCTACATATAGTATTAAGAGTGCTACAGAGCTCCCACTCACTTTCTTGTAAATACAAGCTTCTCCATAAGTTTGTATAAAACTAAAACTTTTTATCACCTTATCAAAATGTTGATTCCAACTCTGGGATGCTTGCTTCAATCCATAAATGGACCCTTGAAGTTTGCATACCTTGTTAGCATATTTAGTATCGACAAAACCTTTGGGTTGTACCATATACAACACTTCATCAATGTCTCCATTGAGGAACGCCATTTTGACATCCATCTGCCATATCTCATAATCATAATATGCAGTGATTTCTAACAAAATCCTCACAGACTTTAACTTCGCTACCGGTGAGAAAGTCTCATCGTAGTCAACTCCTTGAATTTTTCGAAACCCTTTTGCGATAACTCGAGCTTTATAGACAATAACATTACCATCAGCATCTGTTTTCTTCTTGAAAATCCATTTGTTTTCGACAGCCTTCCGGCCATCCGGTAAGTCCACCAAAGTCCATACTTGGTTTTCGTACATGGATCCAATCTTGGATTTCATGGATTCTTGCCATTTATTGGAATCTGGGCTCATCATCGCTTCTTCATATGTCGCAGGGTCATCGGTGTTGTCCACCAACATGACACTCATAACGGGATCATACCAATCAGGAGTGGTACGAGTTCTCGTTGACCTGCGTGGTTCCGTAGTTACTTCAACCGAAGTTTCATGATCGACATCATTAGCTTCCTCTCTTATTGGTGTAGGCGCCACATGAACTACTTCCGGTGCTGCGCTACTCTCAAGTCCGAGAGAAGGTTCTACAACCTCGTGGAGTTCTACTTTTCTTCCAGTCACTTCTTTCGAGAGAAACTCCTTCTCTAGAAAGATCCATTCTTGGCAACGAAGATTTTGCCCTCGGATCTATGATATAAGGTATACCCAATAGTTTCCTTCGGGTATCCTATGAAGACACATTTTCTGCTTTGGCTTCAAGCTTGTCGGGCTGTAACTTCTTTACTTAAGCTTCGCAACCCCAAACTTTAAGGAACGGCAATTTAGGTTTCTTCCCAAACCATAATTCATACGGTGTCGTTTCAACGGATTTAGATGGTGCCCTATTTAAAGTGAATGCGGCTGTTTCTAATGCATAACCCCAAAATGATAGCGGTAAATCTGTAAGTGACATCATAGAACAAACCATATCTAAGAGAGTTCGATTACGACGTTCGAACACACCATTACGTTGTGGTGTTCCCGGCGGTGTCAATTTTGAAAGAATTCCGCATTTCTTCAAATTCTCGCCAAACTCGTAACTTATATATTCACCTCCACGATCAGATCGTAGACATTTAATCTTCTTGTTACGTTGATTCTCTACCTCACTTTGAAATTCCTTAAACTTCTCGAAAGTTTCGGACTTATGTTTCATGAAATAGATATACCCATATCTACTCAAGTCATCCGTGAAGGTAAGAACATAACGATAATCACCGCACGATGCTACACTCATTGGGCCACACACATCGGTATGTATGATTTCCAATAAGTCCATAGCTCGCTCCATCATACCAGAAAATGGAGTCTTAGTCATTTTACCCATCAGACATGCTTCGCATCTTTCAATTGATTCGAAATCAAGTGATTCAAGAAGTCCATCGGAATGGAGTTTCTTCATACGCTTCATTCCAAATGACCAAGACGACAGTGCCATATATAGGTCGAGTTATCGCTCAATTGAAAACGTTTAGCTTCAATGTTATTAATGTGTGTATTTCTACAATCGAGATTCAATAAGATAGACCATCTATCAAAGGTGCATGTGCATAAAACATATTACTCATATAAATCGAACAACCATTATTCTAGGACTTAAACAAGTAACCGTCTCACAATAAACATGATCCGGATATAATGTTCATGCTCAACGCAGGCACCAAATAACAATTATTTAAGTATAAAACTAATCCCGATGGTAGATGAAGAGGTAGCGTGCCGACCGTTATCACATCAACCTTTGATCCATTTCCAACGCGCATCGTCACCTTGTTCTTCGCTAGTTTCCGTCTATTCTGCAGCACCTGTTTCAAGTTACAAATATGAGCAACCGAACCAGTATCAAATACCCAGGCACTACTACGAGTACTAGTGATATACACATCAATAACATGTATATCGAATATACCTTTCTTCTTGATGTTTCCGTTCTTCAAATCCTCCAAGTACTTAGGCTAATTCCGCTTCCAGTGACCCTCTCCCTTGCAGTAAAAGCACTCAGTATCAGGCTTAGGCCCAACCTTGGTCTTCTTCATTGCCGCGGTAACTTTCTTACCACCCTTCTTGAAGTTTCCCTTTTTCTTAGACTTGCCTTGCTTCTTGAATTCGGTGGTATTATTGACCATCAACACTTGGTGCTCTTTCTTGATCTCCACTTCCTCAAATTTTAACATGGAGAAGAGTTCGGGCAACGACTTGTCCATGTTTTGCATATTGTAGTTCATCACAAAGTTCTTGTAACTTGGTGGTAGTGATTGGAGGACAAGGTGAATCCCCAAAGCATTAGGAATCACTATACCCAAGCTTTGAAGCTTGATTGTGTGCCCATACATCTTAAGCACGTTCTCACTGACGGAGTTGCCCTCTTCCATCTTGCAGTTAAAGAAATTTTAAGAAGCCTCATAACTCTCAACTGCCGCGTGAGCCTCAAATATCACTTTGAGTTCACGGACAATATCATGTGGGTCATGGTTCTCAAACCTTTTCTGAAGCTCCGATCCCAAACCATACAAGATAGCTCACTGAACTATGGAGTACTGATTCTTCCGAGCAAGGAAAACTTCTTTACCTCATCGGTAGCATCCGCTGCAGGTGGGTCACCCAGCGGTGCATCCAGCACATAGGTGAAATTACCAGCATTGAGGACAATCATCGAGTTGCGGAACCAATCCGTTAAGTTGCTTCCATTTTTTTTCAACTTTTCTTTCTCTAGGAACGCATTAAAATTGATAGTAGGGGCCGCCATTGATCTACAACATATTTGTAATAGTTTAGACTAAGTTTATGACAAATTGAGTTCTGATTAATGGTTAAATTAATCTAGGTGAACTCCCACTCAAAACAATATCCCTCGCATTGTTTTAGTGATCACACGAACCAAATCCACCACATCAAAACCGATCATCACGAGAGTTGATGTAGCTTCAATGGCAAACAATCAACATGTTCATCATATCTACTATATGATTCATGCTTTATCTTTAGATGATCCGTGTTCCGAGACCATGTCTGTATATTATAGGCTCGTCAAGATCAAACATTAGCTTCCGCATGAGCAAATCTAGCTTGCTCCCGTTGTATACACTCGCAGAATATAACACACCCGATCATCACGTGATGCTTCGAAACAACGAGCTTTAGCAACAGTGCTTACTAAGGATGAACACTTTATAACTTGAAATTTTGTGCTAGAGTGATCATCTTATAATGCTACCATCGCGAACTAAGCAATACAAGATGCATAAAAAGATTAACATCACATGCAATTCAAAATATGTGATATGATATGGCCTTTTTTCTTGTGCTTCCGATCTCCATCTTCAAGCACGAACATGATCTCCATCATCACCGGCATGGCATCAAGGTCAATGGCGCCGCTTCATGGTTGTCGTCCACCAGCATCAACTATTACAACTACTTTGAATAATAGACACGTAGGTCTTAACGGAATTAAAAGACAACCATATGGCTCCTGCCGGTTGCCAACTTATATTAAGGAACATTGCATACATCATATATAATCACAATCATGGCCATATCACCACACAGCACACCCCTGCAAAACAAAGTTAGACGCCTCTAATTTTCTTTGCATGTTTTACGTGGTTTGGGGCTTTCAATAAGTGTCGTTCTAACTTACTAACAAGAACCACAACGTTGATACTAGTATTAGCAATTACCCGTTGTAAATTGAATCTTCACTATGTTGGGAGAAACAGGCACCTGCAAAGCCACTTATGCAATACAAATTGCATGTCAAGCGTGGAACAAGTCTCATGAACGATGACATGTAAGGTTAGCCCGGGCCGCTTCATCCCAACATCCCACAAGATGCAAAGTAGACAAGAAGCAATCGACAACAAAAGCATCAATGCCCACAATGACCATTGTGTTCTACTCGTGCAACAGATCTACATATAGACACGGCTCTGATACCACTGTAGGGGTTCGTAGCATGGAAAACAAAAAATTTCTACCGCATACATACAAACAAGCCAAGATCTATCTACTAGATTGAAGCAACGAGTCGATTAGAGTACTCACCCTCAAAGATTCCAAAGCGGTTAACGAGAGCAGATTCTCGTGGGTGATGAAGTCGTACACTTGTCGATCTCAAGATCGCGTAGATGATCCTTCCGGCGCTGTGTTCCGGCAGAGCTTCCGCAGTCGATCACACGTTCGGTACTCGATGAAGACCTTCCTCTCCCTTGTTCCAGCAGGCATCGGAGGTTGTAGTTCTCCCCTCGTGATTCCGACAGTACGACAGCGTGGTGTCGGAAGTAGAGGGAAGATCCTGCAGGGCTTCGCCTAAGCCGGTGCGAGTTATGGTGGATCTAGGGTTTCCGATGATCTAGGGTTAGAAGGCAGGAGAGGAGGAGGAGGTGTCGATGGCGTCTAAAGCAACGGCGATGAGCCGGCGGCAACGCGAGGTGACGGCGGCGTGCAGCGGCGGAGGCTTGGCGGCGGCGGCACGACACGGGTGGGGAGGGATGGTTGTGTGCTCTTTGGGGCAGCCCTCCCCCTCTATTTATGAGAGGAAGGGAGGCTTGGGAGAGGGGAGATTGAATCCATATCCAAACCCAAGTTGGATAGAAGGAAGGACTCTTTCCTTCTTCCACTAGGAAACTATTGTTCTAGTTTGACTTTTCAAACCTCCCTTTTGACTTTCAATTTAGAGCTTTATTTCTCTCTCGCAAATGCCCAACCAAATTGACCTAGGACATGATCCAATCATTCCACTTACCCATGACACATTCATGAACCATTCCCCTTTCGGTCCGGTGAACCTTCTAGACCCTTCTAGAACCTCTCCGATGAAAACATCAAAATCATTCCCGAACTCCGGAATCGGACTTTCCTTATATGAATCTTATTCTCTGGACCATTACGGATCTCCTCGTGATATCTTGGATCCCATCCGAGACTCCAAACAACATTCGGTCTCCCTACTTACATTCCATATCTACTAAACAACATCGAATCCTTAAGTGTGTCTCCCTACGGTTCGTGAATTATGCGGACATGAACGAGACACTTCTCCGATCAATAACCAATAGAGGAATCTGGAAATTCATATGGCTCCCACATATTTCTACGATTACTTTGCGATCGAATGAACCACTTACATACGATACCAATTTCCCTTTGTCTTGCGATAGTTTACTTATCCAAGGTTTGATCGTCGGTATCTCTGCATACCTAGTTCAACCTCGTTACCGATAAGTACTCTTTTCTCGTTCCCATGATATGTGATCTCTTGTGAGCCAGTAACATGCTTGCAAGCCAATTGGATGACATTCCACTGAGAGGGCCCAGAGTATATCTATCTGTCATATGGATGGACAAATCCCACTCTTGATCCATGTGCCTCAACACATACTTTCCGAACACTCAATGCCACCTTTATAGCCACACAGTTATGGTGTGGTGTTTGATGTCATCAAAGCATCCTTCCGGTGATGGTGATTAGCATGATCTCATGGTCGAAGGAATTAGGTTACTATGTATCAAAAATCTTATAGCAAACGAACTATTGAAATGACTTGATCTTTATGCTACACTTATCTATAGGAGTATGTCCATCATACCATTCTCCTAATGATATGATCTTGTTGTTAATAACATCTCAATGTTCATGATCGAGAAACCACGATCATCTATTCACCAACAAGCTAGTATTATAAAGAGGCTTTACCAGGGATTCTAATTTAGTTTACAAATCACACAAGTATTAATGTTTCCGGTTAATACTATTATAGCATGAATGTAAACATTTATCATAAACACAAAGATATAATAATAACCACTTTATTATTGTCTCTAGGGCATATCTTCAACATCCACTTGTTCCATGAACAAGAGACCGTTGTTTTATCCCTAGTGGCAACAACACATCTACAACCGAAGAGATTTATATCACTTCCCTTGGAAACTAGAGGCATGAACCCACTATCGAGCATAAATACCCCCTCTTGGAGTCACTAGCAACTACTTGGCCAAGATAGCTACTAACAACAGAGAGCATGCAAGATCACAAACAATACAGACATGATAGTATCAAAGACAAAACCATTAATCAATCTGACATAGTAATCTCAATATCCATCGGATCCCTGCAAACACAACATGCATGATTACAAATAGATTAGATCTTGATCATGAACGGAGCTCACAAAATATATACATGAAAGCACAAGGAGGAGATACAACCATCTAGCTACTACATGGACCCGTAGTCCAAGGTGGAACTACTCACGCATCATACCGGAGAAGAAGGCCTCCGGGATGATCTCCCCTCCGGCAGGGTGTTGGGAAGAACTTCAGATCCCCCCGACCTAGGGACAACGGTGGTGGCGGCTAGAGAAGGTTTCGTGGAGTTTTGATCGGGTGCTAGAGTTTCTGCATCAGGGGCTTCTTATAGGCTAAGAGGCGAGGCTGGGAGGCGGCCAGGGGTCCACACCCTACCCAGGCGTGGGGTGGGCCCACCCATGCCTAGGGGTATGTGGTGGCCCTGGTTCGCCTCTCCGTCTCCCCTCTAGACTTCGTGTCACCCATGGTAAAATATTGACTTTGGCTTTTGTCCCATCCAATTCCGAGAATATTGATTTTCTGCCTTTCTGGAACCAAAAACGGAAGAAAACATGCAACTGACACTGTGGCAACTTGTTAATAGGTTAGTTCCAGAAAAGATATAAAAACACCTCAAAGTGTAGACAAAGCAAAGCAAAGTAGATACTAAACAAGCATGGAGCATCAAAAATTATAGATACGTTTCTGACATATCAATTTCCCAAGTAAACCACCGGGTGGTTGGCCGACAAAAGGTGGAGGACAAGCCAGTGGAGGCAGTGGACAGCCTAATAAGGGAGGAAATTTTGTCAAGAACAATAATGGCAAAAGGAGCAGGCCTACTGGGAAGCTGAACTGTGCAACCTTGGAGGAGGTGGATAACTTCGAGCACGCAGTGGTATGTACGCTCAACATCCTTACCAATCCTGGAAAAGTTTTATTTGATTCCGGTGCAACTACTTCATTCATATCTGAAGAATTATGTGATAAGTTTGGGATTAGAAGGGCAACGTTAGCAAATCCTATGACCGTAGTGACGACCGGGGGTAATGTAGTGGTACGCCACATTAAGACATATCAAGTTATCTCGATCTGTGGTTGTATATATTTCACGGATCTATATGTGATTCCTTTGAAGGGAATTGCGGTAGTGCTGGGTATGGACTAGATGACTAAACATGGACCCCAGATTCATTGTGAAGATAAAAATATTTCAATTAAGACTCCAAGTGGAGCAAGGATAGTATATCAGGAAGATAAACATAGTCATATCATGGTTGATCTTCAATTGAACTAAATGAAGGAGGTCAAATTGGAAGATATTCCCGTAGTCAAGGAATTTCAAGATGTTTTTCCAACAGAGTTACCAGGAATGCCACCTGATAGGGAAATAGAATTCACTATTGACCTAATACCTAGTACAGCACCAATAGCCCAAGCACCATATAAGATGGTACTAAAAGAATTAAAAGATCTTAAGGAAAAAATTGATGAATTAGCTAGGAAAGGATTTATTCAGGAAAGTGTATCTCCATGGGGAACTCTGGTGATTTTCATAGATAAAAGAGACGGAGGACGAAGAATTTGTGGGGATTATGGAAATCTCAACAACGTCACCATCAAGAACAAGTACCCATTGCCAAGAATTCAGGATCAATTTGACCAAGTCAAGGGAGCTGGAATATTTTCCAAGATTGATCTAAGATCAGGATACCATCAGATAAAAATCAAACCTGAAGATGTTCCAAAAACAACATTTGTGTCAAGATATGGACATCATGAGTATCTCGTCGTACCTTTTGGTTTGACCAATGCACCAGGATATTCATGAATTTGATGAAAAAAATCTTCATGCCTTACCTGGACAAGTTTGTCATAGTATTCATTGATGATATTCTGATATGCTCTAAAGATAAAGAAGAGCATGCAGAGCATTTGAGAATAACATTGCAAATATTAACAGAACATAAGCTTTATGCTAAAATCAGCAAGTGTGAATTATGGTTGGACAAAGTAGAATTTCTTGGTCATGTGATTAGTAAGGATGGAATTCCTGTATATCCATCCAAAGTTCAATCAGTGCTAGAATGGAATGCAACAACTAATGTGAAGCAAATCCGAGGTTTCTTAGGCATAGCCGGTTATTATCGGAGATTCATTGAAGGTTTTTCCAAGATAGCTGGACAAATAACCAAATTACTAAGAAAGAATACCCTATTCATATGGGATGAGAAGTGTGAAGCAAGTTTTCATGAGTTTAAAACCAGATTAACCACCGCACTAGTTTTAGTAGTTCCTGAAACAGGAAAGGATTATACGGTATATTGTGATGCATCCAAGGAAGGATTAGGATGTGTGCTAATGCAAAATCATAAAGTAATTGCTTATGGATCTAGGAAACTGAAACCACATGAAGTCAACTATCCAACTCATGATTTGGAGTTAGCAGCAGTAGTCTTTTGTTTAAAAGGATGGAGGCATTTTCTCTATGTAGCAAGGTGTGAGCTATACACTAACCACAAAAGTCTCAAATATTTCTTCACTCAAAAGGAATTGAATATGAGATAGAAGCATTGGCTGGAGCTAATTAAATATTATGATCTAACAATCAATTATACCCCTAGAAAAGCAAATGTTGTGGAATATGCTTTAAGATACTCCATCTATCAATGGAGAACTTCCAAAAGAGCTACAGATGGATTTGGAAAGATTGGAAATACAGATTATAAGTACAGAAGTTCTTGGATGATTAGCTACCATGAGGGTAGTTGAAAAATGAAGTAATGATCTTCGAAATGAGATTTTTAAACATCAAGATGCAGATCCTTTCATTGCTGAAGAAATTCAAAGAATCTCTAAATGTCAAACATCAGCTTTTCGCATAGGAGAATATGGATCTCTATGGTTTCAAAATCGTCTTTGTGTACCAGATGTACCAGAAACTCGAGATGTGATACTCCGAGAAGCACATGAAACACCTTACTCTATACATCCATGAAGTACCAAGATGTACATGTATTTGAAGGAATTGTTCTGGTGGAATAACATGAAGAGAGACATTGCAAAATATGTGTCTGAATGCCATACTTGCCAAAGGGTAAAAGTTGAACATCAAAACCCATCAGTACCATTACAACCTTTTGAAATTCCGGAGTGGAAGTGGAAAGAAATTGGCAAGGATTTTATCACAGGATTACCCATGACACCCAAATCGAAGGATATGATATGGGTGATTGTGGATAGATCCACGAAAAGTGCACATTTTATTCCTATAAATCAAAAAGATAATGCCGACAAGTTAGTAGAAATTTATGTTAAGGAGATAGTAAGCACAGAGTGCTCAAGAAGATTGTAATAGATAGAGGATCTGTGTTTACTTCAACATTTTGGAAACAATTACATGAAGAAATTGGCTAAAAATTTGGATTTCAGTACTGCCTATCATCTAGAAACTGGAGGCGAGACAGAAAGAATTAATCAAATCTTGGAGGACATGCTTAGAGTTTGTGCATTAGATTTTGGAGGTTCGTGGGAAGATTATCTACCATTGGCAGAATTTTCCTACAACAATAGCTATCAGAGTAGTCTGAAGGAAGCACCATACCAAGTACTTTATGGGAGAAAATGTAGATCACCAATATTTTGGTATGAACCTGGTAGTAGCAAGGAATTTGCACCAGACTATATCAAGGAGAAGCAAGATATCATCGATATTATTAGAAATCGATTGAAGATAGCTCGAAGTTGACAGAAGAGTTATGCTGATCAAAGTCGAAGATGGTGGCATCCAGAAGTGGGGGATATGGTATATCTCAAAGTAAGTCCAATGAAGGGAGTTAAGAGATTCTGAGTCAAAGGAAAATTAAGTCCAAGATATATCATACCATTCAAGATACTGAGTCATAATAGAACAATAGCTTATGCTCTAGAGTTGCAAAAAAGACTGGCTCAAGTTCATAATGTTTTCCATGTGTCACAACTTCAGAAATGTCTTAAAGTCCCCGATGATGCAATTACACATCAAGAAATTGAGTTACAAGCAGATTTAACTTATGTTGAGAAACCCTGTAAAATTCTGGAAGAAAACTAGAAAAGGTTGAGAAACAGGGCAATCAAATACTGCAAAGTTCAATGGGAACATCACCCTGAGCGGGAAGCCACATGGGAGAAAGAAAATGACCTAAGAGAAGCATATCCAGAACTATTCAGGTACATCTTAGCAAACTTTGGGACGAAGTTTAATTTAAGGGGGGAAGTCTGTAACACCCCAACATTTAGGAACTAACGAAGGGTAGAAATAGGAATCTGAGCATGTGCATGCATTCATCAGTAAAATCTGGGTAAATTTTTCGCCAAACAAAAACCTAAAGTGATCAGAGTTTATTTCACTATTTAGAGGTAGGAATAGCTCTTTATAGTGATTGTTTTAAATTTTGACATGACCTTTAGACATTAATGCGTTTTGGGAGGGGGGATATTTTGAATTCAAATTTCAAATTTAAATCACTTGGAAAATATTTGAAAATAGAAGTTAGTAATATTAAGTTGTTTTCCAAAATGATTTATTAACATTGTTTGATTATATTAAAGATATATTAAACAACAATAAGAATTTAAGACAAGGAAATATAAATAAGAAATGAATTCTTATTTATTTTCTTTATTCCATAATCATATTACAAAGTGAGAAGGATACAACAAATAAAGGAATACATTACAATAAGTGAATTACAATAAATTGAAATTTTATTAAATTATAAGAATATTATTTCAAGAGTCTTTACAAAAAATAAAAAGAAGATTACAAAAATCTATAAAACCTATCTATTCCTATACTATATCTTGAGCATCCAGATCTTGTTCCTGCAAATAAGAAAAACAACTAAAAAAGAAATAAAGGCTTAGTTAGTTATTTTTACTCTTAATGGTGAATAGTGAAGTGCACTGTTCATATTACATCATTGAGTAGTTAAAAGGGGCAAGTTTCACCAATGAGCAATATCTGTTCTTTTATATCCAATAAGCCTCATAACAACATCATCAGCAAAGTAAAGTGGCAAGTTTCACCAGGATACTAAATTGTAAAAGGATAAGAAGTGAAACCAATTCACTTGATCTGATCCACAACCAGCCCAAGCAGCAAGTCAGCTTAGTCACCTAATTGCATGTAATGTGCTATCCAAACAACAGGAGCAATACAAGCAATCAAAAGAGCACACCCTATTGTAGCACAGCTACCAGGGAGCTCATTTTATCTTCTCAAGTACACAACCAAGCACACATTGACCCTTCCAAATTCCCAAACAAATTCACCAGCCTAGAAACACAACAAATCATCCAATCATCCTCGAGATGGTAACATAAGGAGGGGGTGGTGCAGGTGGATAGCAAGGTCAGGTACAAGATCACATGAGCTAGAAGGAGTAGAGGCAGCACCAGGAGGTGCAGAGTCAGATCAAGCCAGCAAGAACAAGCTAGCAAGTTCAAACCAACAAGATCAATTAGCACCACAACATCATCACCAACAATCAAGTTGTGTGGTGAGTACACATAAAACCATCACATGATCAAATCATTTTAGATTATCAGAGCATGTGTTTTTTTATATGAATCTTCCCAGAAAAACACCCAAGTGGGGTGTATCCATCACAGAAGTATTTAAATGAAAGCAAATGAACAATCTTTACAAACAAAACCAAGATCTCAGCCTATGCATCACTGATCCTGGATAGAAATCTATATTTATACATCCAAATATATCAGAAGCCTTAGATCAATATTTCTAGGCACATCTTTTAAAGAGTAGCACCTCAGAAATTAATATAATTTAAGTTTCTATATGAAATAGTGAGGATTTCAAATCATTTTCTTAAAAGAGCTATAAGAATCATTGTTTTACACTTAATATCAAGGCACATCTATGAGTATCAACAAGTAAAAACTTTAGATTCTACCTAGCTATGCCTCATACCAGCATCATAGGCCAAATAAAATTCCTATGCATCATAGGGTAATCTATCCTATCCAACATGAGTTTCAACTCATATTATCCCCAAGCCAGACTAAGACACATGTAGAATTTAGCTCAGTACTAGAATGGACACTTGTGTGCCATTCCAAAGAAGGTGTCACAAGTATATACTCTAAACCAAGCAAATCATACACATAGATTTCACAAGTAAACCTATGTCGCCGTTGTCGGCACCGACCAAGATGGGCTAGACTTTCGTCCGGAGACCCCGACCACCACCTCCAATGAACTATCACCCAGACGGTCCATGCCACCCGGCGAGCAAGATCGCCGGCGAAAGAGACGACGCCCCCGCCCACGGAGCCATGCCCCGCCGCCTGCGCGGCCAAAGGTAAAGCAACACACCACCTCGATCCGGGGCCGCCACTCCGGTCTACACGCGCAGCACCTCATGCTGATTTGCCACCGTACACGAGACGTCGGGTCCGACGCCTCGCCCATCCAAAGCGACGTCGCCGCGCCGCCGTCTGATCTCCACGTGTGCCGCCCCCTGCCACCCACATGGCGAGAGGGACAACGCAACCGCCCCACAACCCGTCCATCGACGAGAAGACACCGCCATGACCCGGGGCCGCCTCCCCGACATTCAAGGCATGTAGACGAGCACCACCGCGATGGAACCACACCTCGCCGCCACCAACCTCCACCTGCAGGGCCGCAACTGCTGGGAGCATCCATGGACAGACTTGGCAACAAGCACCAGATCCGCTGCCTCCCAAGCCCCTGACGACCTCCCGAAGATCACCGTCGTGAGATCGACCTTGGGGAGGAGCACCATGGCCGGGGACATCGCCATACCTCACGCCGGTGAGCTGCCGCGCTGAGCGGCCACCACGCCCACGTGCACGCCAGATCTGGCCGCCCCGCCCCACACCATGGGCGCCCTGCTGCCCCAAGCGGAGCAGGACTCCCGCCAGCGTCAAGCATGCCACAGGCCACGGCGAGTCGACGCATCCACCGCTCTGGCCCGAGCCCGCCGGCTTGGCATCCTCTATCCCGATCGTCGCCACCCCCACGGGCCGGTCACCACCACGCAAGAGCAAAAGCCCTCGACCACTTTTGGTAGCGGGAGGAGGGCCGCCACCGCCGCGGAGGAAGCCAGTGACGGCAGCGGCCGGAGGGCCAAGACTGGAGGGGGGCCTCGGCGGACGGCGCGATGAGCCCCCTGGCGTCGCCTGGGGGAGCCACGCGAGGGGATATTTTTCGTCCAGACCAAATTCTAAAATAAAATAAATGAATTTCAGAATTTCCTTCTCCGGGATGAGTCACCATGCCCACACATTTACACTTTTTAGTTACTATACTAGTACCTGAAAGAAGGACTGAGAAGCAAACACGGCAGAGTGGCACTAGCACCTAGTACTACGGAGTAGTACATTGTAGAAACAAATCCATCTGAATATCTGATAACCCCCAAATCAATTTACAGCTGGTCGGAATAGATGGCACGAACGGGCGGGCCGGAGAACTGGGAGAGGATTGGCTGGAACTGACCTGGTACGGGGAAAACTGGGAGAGGCTATTGCTCACTTGATCCTGCCGTGTGCGCGCGCTGTGTAGGCGTGTAGCTGCCGGTCACGCACAAATGTACCACGTTCATCTCGTACTTGCTCTTTCTTGTCCCGATCAAGTGAGCAATAGCATCTCCACCGGCACCCCAATGGTTGGTTGGAAAGCCTGCCGATAGTAACTTTGGAGCTGGTGCCCAAAGTGCCAACGTTTGGGGAAGCCGCCCCACACCGGCGACCCCCCAACAATCGATCAATAACGCTTTTTTGCAATTTAAAATATATCTATCTATCTATCTATTATATATTAAAAGCAATATAAGAGTGTTTTTCGAGACACCATGTTAATCCATATTATTTAAATTATTTTACCGGTTAGATCTAAAATTTATAGCTACAACTTTAAATCACAACCATCAGATTTTATATACTAAAAATAATATAAAAGTGTTTTTCGAGGCACCATGTTGATCCACATCATCTAAATTATTTTACCGGTTAGATCTAAATTTTATAGCTACAACTTTAAATCACAACCATCATATTTACGTAACAAGATGACAGACAACTTACATCTGGTCCAACATGTCACGAGTACAAATTCACGTACGTATACATAAGTTCAATCCCACACGATCGAGCTCGACTCCAGTAGTTTTTTATTTTAACACACGTTAGATCTGAATCAATGTTAGTTACGGGCTAGACTTGACAAAGTATCGGAGACATATCTAATCCTTGCCTCCAGTCTCCAATCGATCCGTTGGTGCACCGTATAGCCAATGTCTTCGTCTTCCCTTGCTCATCCGCTGCTGCAAGAACTCACGGACATCCCGACGTCTCCCGGCGGTGTAATCTAGGACATAAGTCTCCATATTCCCGTCATTTCGCGCCAGCGGGCGGAAGTAACGGCCTAACTCAGCAACATCTTCGACGTCTCCCAGCGGTGCAAGTTAGGGCAGAAGCCTCCGCCTTCCCGTTCAAATACGACGGCGCGTGGAAGCAGCGTCCAAACTCGGTGGCATCCCCGACATCTTCCAGCAGTGGTAGATCATGGATTCATGGCCATATACCTTGGTCTTCTTATATTCTTATTGAACTCTCTAACGTGATGCGCTCCCATACACATTGAACTGCTCGGACCTTTGTGGGATGCACGGTTAGTTCTTCAGGACCTGATCAGGTATGACAAGTTAAAAATATATTCCAAACCCCCATAAAATTTTGACATTACATTTGATTTTCTACAACCTCTTTTGCACTCAAGTAGCTTAGAATTACTATCAATGAAATATTCCATGTACGCTTGCATTCCCTCAGGAACACAATTATTTAGGTATTATAGTGGTTCGTAAAAGAAATTAACCACTGTGTAATCTAGGCTAAAAAAATTGACATAATATTTTTATCAGATCGATATCTCTGAATTATTGAAAGTTCAGGAATTTGTGGACTGCATGTAAAAAATGAGCAAAGTTTTTTTATAATTAGGGAAAGAAAGAAAGAACAAAATCATATCATTATTGACTGGACGTTTTTTATATGGATTTTCTCTTTGCTTATCATATAAATTTACTAGGTCTTGGAACAATGTTTAATACTCTCTCCGTCCAGAAATAACCGGCTTCGGTTTGTCTAGATTATAAAGTATCTAGACGCATTTTAGTGTATATATATATTCGAATCTAGACAAACCCAAATCAGTTATTTCTGGACGGAGGGAGTAATTTAGCAGCGTCATCAAAGTTTCAAAATATTTGTTGAAACTAAAGAGTTAGTAGGAGATAAAAGCAAGATTCACAAGTGAAGATGCAGCGCACCACCACACGAACAAAAAATGAAACAACATTGTCATGGGATAAATCTTGGTCTCCTAAGCATATGATAAACAAGTACTTATAATATACTTATATGATAATTATCGAAACTTCAAACCTAAATTAGATGTATCACATTACTTGATCATGTTACTGTGTACTGTGGGTATTAAAATATCAATAACTACCGAATGCACCGAGAGGACGACATATTTTATACAAAAGAACAACAATGAGGGTGAAGATAATTTTGTAAAAATGTTAAAGAAGTGAAAAATAAATGGATAAAAAGACCAGTATTTAAAAATTGTTGATTCCAATTGATAAAAATTAGATTTATTATTCATTTCTGAAGAGGGTGAACTTATGTTCTGAAATCTTTAGAGTAAATATATAAATTGTGCAAACCTCCTCTTACTAGGCAGAAGTCGACTTTATTAGCTATATTTATGTAATTTGCCATGTGTTGCTACTATGCAATTTCACGTGTGAGGAGAGCTTAAGCTATCTTTGCTACGGGCATGGGGTCGCCAAACAAGGAATCCATATATCCCCTATAAAGGCTTAGTGCATGTATGTGTGTACCTCAGCGTGAAGCTCACCTGCAAGTAGAAAATCACATTCTATACAACACCTCTTCTAGCTACGACTTGATCCAGTTATGCATGGTAGAATGACTCTATCAGTCGTATAGTTTTGGGCAGAAACAGTGGTCTCGTTAGAGACCCTGGGTACGTGTTTATATATGGCAAGAAGAGCCCTTGCCGTAGCCTTACAAGAGATAGAGTCCAAATACAACGGCTGTTACAAGAGATAAGGAAAACAAACTAATCCTACCCCTTTCTAGTTTAAACAGATAAAACAACTTCTATCTCTCTAGAAGGTTTGGAGTACTACTCACGTTACATACACGCCATATCATATGTAGTTTAACAGCCTCCCTTAATCACAACCTTTAGAAAGGTTGAGATTACGCTTAAACTCATTTAGATCTTTGACTG
This sequence comes from Avena longiglumis, assembly GCA_030063025.1. Lineage (NCBI taxonomy): Eukaryota > Viridiplantae > Streptophyta > Magnoliopsida > Poales > Poaceae > Avena > Avena longiglumis. The sequence goes on from CP125975.1 coordinate 402,859,315, forward strand.
CAAGAGCTTTTGTGAAACCATCTGCAACTTGATCTTTACTTGAGATGAACCTGATGTCAAGCATTTTGTTTGCAACTCTTTCTCTAACAAAATGATAGTCTATCTCAATATGTTTTGTTCTAGCATGGAATATAGGATTTGCAGACAAGTATGTAGCTCCTAGATTGTCACACCACAAATATGGTTTCACCTTTAGTTGAACACCAAGTTCACCAAGCAGAGCTTCAACCCATATTAGTTCAGCTGTGGCATTTGCTAGAGCTTTATATTCAGCTTCAGTGCTTGATCTTGAAACTGTAGCTTGCTTTCTTGCACTCCAAGAGATTAAATTTGGTCCAAGAAAAACAGCAAAACCTCCTGTTGATCTTCTGTCATCTAAGCAACCTGCCCAATCTGCATCTGAGAAGGCACTAAGCAAATAAGATGAGGACTGTTGAAAAGTTAACCCAACATGTATTGTTCCCTGAACATATCTTAGAATCCTTTTTGCAGCTGTCCAATGAGCAGTTGTTGGAGCATGAAGATACTGACAGACTTTATTTACTGAGAAAGAAATGTCAGGTCTTGTAAGTGTTAAATATTGTAAAGCACCCACAATGCTCCTATATTGTGTACTGTCATCAGGACCAAGAGGTGTTCCTTCGGTTAAGGACAATTTTTCGGTGGAAGATAGGGGTGTAGGAGAAATTGTGCACTTAGTCATACCAACTTTAGCTAACAAATCAGAAGCATATTTTTCTTGAGTGAGGAGCAAACCATTATGAGTTCTCTTTACCTCAGTCCCCAAGAAGTAGTGCAAATCTCCCAAATCCTTGAGTGCAAAGTCAGTATTGAGATCATGAAGGAGAGCAGAAATAGCCTGATCACATGAACTGGTAACTATGATATCATCAACATAGATCAAAACAAATATCATAACTTTTGCTCTAGTGTAAAGAAAGAGTGAAGTATCTGCTTTAGACGTAGTAAAGCCAAGTTGTTGTAACTTAGCACTAAGTCTTGAGTACCATGCTCTAGGAGCCTGCTTGAGACCATAAAGAGCTTTATCAAGTTTGCAAACATAATGTGGAGTAGCGGAAGACTCAAAACCTGGGGGTTGTTTCATATATACTTCCTCTTCCAGAACGCCATGCAAAAACGCGTTCTTGACATCTAGCTGCCGCAGACTCCAGCCTCTGGAGACAGCCTTCGCCAAGATAAGTCCGATAGTTGCCTTGACAACAGGACTGAAGGTATCTTCATAATCTATGCCATACCTTTGCTTGAATCCTTTTGCTACCAGACGCGCCTTGTACCTATCAATCGTACCATCTGCATGTTTCTTGATACGATATACCCACTTACAGTCAATGAGATTATTTTTGAGATGTGGAGGAACAAGGTGCCAAGTTTTATTTTGGATCAGTGCATTGTATTCTTCCTCCATAGCCTTGCACCAACTATCATCCTTAAGAGCCTCCGAGAGTGTTTGGGGTTCACCTGTGGATGTGAACAGACCATAGAGAACAGTACCATCAGTATATTGCTTCGGTTTACGTATACCTTTTTGAAGTCTCGTACGGGGTTCCGGATGCGGAGGAGGATTTATTTGTGCAGGAGAGGGTGTAGTAGAGTCTGCCACAGAAGATCCACCCCTGACATCAGCTGGCGGAGAGGGGGACCGTGACTGTTCAGCTTGATGGCGACGTGACCGAGTCTGGCGGGCGACAAAGAATCGAGCGATGATGACGCGAGAGGACGAGGTCTGGCGATGGCGACCGACCTCGCGTCGTTGTTTCCCGCTCATTTTCAGGCGGATGCATGCGTGATGTCGATTGGAGCGCAGGCGGACCCCGCGGTCGTGACAGAACCCGCTCGGGTAACGCGGTCGACATTGCAATTTCACGCGCGCGGACGGGCGATGAAGGAGGCGACGAAGGAGAATCTTCAGGCGGGCCCCGCGGTGACGGAGGCTGCATGGGCGACGCGAGGGACGAGCCGCATCTCCGCGGGTCCACTGATGTTGTCGCGTGCGGGACGGAACCTCTGCCTCAGGAGATGGAACGTCTGCCTCGGTATCCTCGGTTGCGCGATCCAAGACGACAGGAGCAGCAGAATCCAGTTCGGGATTGCTGCCCAGGGGAAAATTGTTCTGCACCAAATCTTCATTATTTTGTGTGAAATTTTGCACAGTTTCTTCATCATTGTCAATGCTATCTTCAGGAGTACAAGATTCTACAGCATCTTGTTGCTCATTAGTAACAATAGGCACAACAGGTAAAGGCATAAAATCATCAACAGTTGCAACCCCATTGTTTGACATATTATTAGGTAAAAGAAGTATATCTTGTCGAAGACGTGAGCCAGCATTAGGATGCAACTCAGCAAAGGGAAAGATGTTTTCATCAAAAACAACATCTCTTGAGATATAAACACGACCAGTAGAAATATCTAGACATTTGACTCCTTTATGGCGAGGACTATAACCCAAGAACACACATCTAGTGGAACGAAAAGAGAGCTTCCGTTTATTATATGGACGAAGATTTGGCCAGCAAGCACAACCAAAAATTCTAAGAGACTCATAGTTGGGTTTTGTATGAAGAAGACGTTCTACAGGTGTGTCATGATTTATAACTTTGCTGGGAAGTAGATTTATGAGAAAAGTGGCAGTAAGGAAAGCCTCATCCCAAAATTTGAGGGGCATGGATGAATTTGCAAGTAGTGCAAGACCTACTTCAACAATGTGACGGTGTTTTATTTCAGCAGACCCATTACATGATGAGCATGGGGACAAGAAACATGATGAGTGATGCCAATCTTTTGGAAGAAACTGTTAAGTTTTTCATATTCACCTCCCCAATCAGTTTGCATAGTAATGATTTTCCTAGCAAATTTTCTTTCAACAAGTTGCTGGAAATTAAGAAAAACTTGATAAACCTCAGAGCGCTTTTTGATCAAATAGATCCAGGTGAACTTACTAAAATCATCAATAAAGCTCACATAATATGAATGTTTTCCAGCAGAGACAGGAGCTGGACCCCATACATCAGAAAAAACTTGTTCTAATGGAACAGTGGAAACACTGGTAGAGATAGGATATGGCAACTGATGGCTCTTTGCTAACTGACAAGAATCACAAATGTATGGGTTTATTTCAGGAGAATAAGCAATACTATTTTTTCTAAGTATTTGTTGAACTACAAAAGAGGAGGGATGTCCTAAACGACGATGCCATGTAGAGGATGACGGCTTTATGGTGATGAAGGTTTGCTTGGAAGATCCAGTGGGGGAAGGAACAAGCGGGTAGAGACCATCATGGCATGGGCCCTTAAACAGAGTTCTCCTTGTGGCCTGATCCTTGATAAAAAAGAAATGGGGGTGAAATTCTAGGAAAACATCATTATCAAGTGTAAGTTTATGAACAGATAGAAGGTTCTTAGATGCACTAGGAACATGCAGAATATTTTTGAGTTGTAAAGTACTTTGTGGGGTGCATAAAGTTGAATGACCAATATGGCTTATTTGCATACCGTTACCATTTGCCGTGTGGACACGATCATGTCCATTGTACTTGTCCTGGGTGGTGAGCTTGCTCAGCTCAGATGTGACATGGTGGGTAGCGCCGGAGTCATGGTACTAGTTGGTGTCGACGCCATAGGATGCCGCATGGGCACCCTTCTCTTCGCCATCATCATCAGAATCATGGCGGTCTTGATAGCGCCACCAGCACTCACTTGCAGGATGACCGTGGATCTTGCAGATTTGGCACGTGACATCGACGAAGGGAGTAGGGGCGCGGCCACGGCGACGTCCTCCATCGTCACGACGACGTCCCCCATCGCGGCGGCCATTGTCATTACGACGACGGTTGTCATCATCACGACGGCCATCGCGTCCACCATCTCGGCCATCATCACGCCGTCCTCCATCGCGGCGTCCTCCATCTTGAGCTCCATCATCGCGGCGGCGCCCTCCACCACGATCACCGCGGTAGCCACGGTCAGGAGACCTGGCACCACGATCACCACGGTCAGGGGTCCTGGCACGGTCTCCACGAGGGCGAGAGTCGCGGTACGCGTCACGTCCTGGTCTTGTAGCGAGGTTGGCGGAGGAGGTGAAGCCGCTGTCCTGTCCGGGTTCTCCTAGCATAACTTGCCGAAGATCATGAGCACAAAGTTGACTATAGAGATCATCAAGGGTAGTACCAGGGTTGGCATTGACGGAGGAGACGAGGTCGTTGTAGCTGGCGTCGAGACCGTTGAGGATGTACCCGACCATCTCATCTTCTTCAACAGGTTTGCTCGCAGCGGCGAGCTCAGATCCGAAGCTTTTCATCTTGGCGAAGAATTCTGCTGCAGACAGATCTTGCTTCTTCGTGTTGTTCAGGGACCCCCGCAGGTGATTGATCTTTGTGCGGGAGTGGGTGGAGAACATGCCGGTGAGGCGAGACCATATCGAGTGGGCGGTGTCGAGCCCAACGACATGGGGTATGATTTCCGGTGACAGGGAGTTCACCAGGAACCCAAGCACCGTTTGATCCCGAGCCAGCCATGCCGTGTAGGCAGGATTGGGGATTATTGTCTTCTTCTTGTTAGCGTCTTCAACCTCCAGAGTCTTCACCGGTGCGGCGTAGGTACCATCGAGTAGATCGAGGACCTGAGCGCCACGAAGGGGGGGGCAAAACCAAGGTTTTCCAGAAGAGGAAATTGGCCCTAGTCAGCTTTTGGGAGGGGGGAGATCCCAGCGTGGTGGCGAGCATGGCAGACGACGAGGATCCAGGAGTGGCCATGGCTACCAGGAAGGGATTGTGGCGTGGTTATTTTTCTTTGTGTGTGGGCGGCGGCGGCAGAAGGAAAAGCAGCGGCGCGTAGGATTCTTTTGTCATGGGTTTTGACCGAGATCGATCTGGGGCAGCGAGTCACGGAAGAGGTGGCTCTGATACCATATCAGTCGTATAGTTTTGGGCAGAAACAGTGGTCTCGTTAGAGACCCTGGGTACGTGTTTATATATGGCAAGAAGAGCCCTTGCCGTAGCCTTACAAGAGATAGAGTCCAAATACAACGGCTATTACAAGAGATAAGGAAAACAAACTAATCCTATCCCTTTCTAGTTTAAACAGATAAAACAACTTCTATCTCTCTAGAAGGTTTGGAGTACTACTCACGTCACGACATATCATATGTAGTTTAACAGACTCCTCGCTACGGCCGGCATGCTTGGCTGCATGAGTAAGCCGTGAGTAGATAATTAGTCTGCACTTGCATGATTGCGGTAACATAGTGCCTTTCAACCATGGTCCAATTTGTTTTTCATGACCTGATCAGGTAGGATGAGTTCACAATATATTCCAAACATCCCACAAAACATTTGATTTTCACAAGCTCTATTGCAGTGAAGTAGTAAAAAAATTAGGCTTACTTACAGGTTGGTTAGAATTAATGTTGGATTATTAGCATAATTTCCACGATTAATTCCATAATATAAATCATGACAACTACATCTACAATCACGTAAACCTCTAACATACTAGATGTATTGATCAACGTGAAAAGTAGCAGAACATACGCACTAACAGCCATAGTAAAGCAACATATCTGATGACAGTATACGTACGGATCGATTGCCGATAGGTGCAGAGTTTGGTGCAGTCTGTCAAAGAAGTTGGCATTAAAGACGACGTGCACGAGCTCCGACTTGACGACTGCGAAGACGCGCCGTGATGACGAACTTGAGCAGTCGCGCGGAGCGCTTCCCAAAAACCTTATTCGCCCTCTCTCGTACAAGATCGCAAAGGCGAGCGGTTCTGGAGACCTGCTCTCCCGACCGCCGGTGCACGCCAGCAAGCGGGATGAAGTAGACTATGGTGGCGGCGCAAACAGAGAGGATGGCAAAACCCTAGATTGGTTTTTGGTGGTGTTGTGACGGTAGCCGCACATGACTTTATATAGAGCGGCTCAGGAAACCCTAACAGAGGCAAACGTGGGCCGAGTCCATGTTGCGCACTTTTGGGTCGGTTACAGTAGCCCACGATCCGGGAGCGACCCGAATAAGCTAACCTTTTGACACGTCTGTCAAAACCTCACAGTTTTTTCTGAGCAGCAAAATAAAGCTCGGCTCAGCGAGATTCCCGCAACCCGCAACGCGCGGCGCGCGCACACATCGTGACGAGACGAGCGGGCGGGCGGGTGTGCGAGCGGCGGCGTCGTCGGAGGAGGAGCGTGCGCGTGTATCTCTCTTATTGCCACTCACTTACAAAGTGGTGCAACACTCCACCTTATAAGGTGGTGCAACTCTCCTTCAACTTCCCATGTGGGACTAAACTTTAGCTCCCACTCCACTCCCATGTGAGATGCCACAAACATGGGGTCAAACACATATGGGCTGCCACAAATTTGGGCTTTGAGATTTAGGAAAAATCTGAAATACACATGGGCCTAAATGAATTGGCCCATTATTTCTAACAATCCCCCACGAGATCTCAAATACCCATTTGAAGATTTGTCAATCCTCGCTACTTGTTTATATACCAGTGTTTCAGCAGAGACTGTTAAGTTGAACTTCCGCTTAGAATCTTGCACTACGTCTATCAACAACTTAAACAATGGACGAACCTTGAATTGCAAGTTTGGTGCCAATAGATTTCACTCAAAATCATAACTAGTACCTGGCTGCCAGTATCCTACCCCGCGGGTTGGAGCATATGCGTCATACTCCCTAGTCTCTTCATGAGTTTACTAAAGATCAACCAAGTTTCATAGACCGTGACGTTTACAGTCGAGCTCATATAGGTGTGTTCTTTTAAGAATGCCCTGTAGGACGGCATCTTTGCTAATTAAATCCAACAGAAACACACTAATGCATGTTACCAACCTGCCTTACAGATTATGAGAGTTATGCATCTTCACATAGAGAGGGTTACAAAATACTCTCCTCTGTCAAACCACTAGCTTGTTCTTTCCAGGTCCTAATTCACGGGATCTCCGATCACATAGGTTGGGTTACCACTAGGTGTGACATCCATGGGTCTCAACCCCATCTCGCTCGATGCACTTTCTATCACATTTTGTGATAGTCCCTTTGTAAAGGGATCTGCCAGGTTTTTGTCTGTTTGAATATACATAACAGTTATTACTCCGGAGTTTCTCAATTTCCTGACAGACTTCAAACGTCTCTTCACGTGTCTTGATGACTTCACGTTATCCTTAGAATTGTTCATTTTGACAATAACAGTTTGATTGTCACAATTCAAAAGGATTGCCGGCACAGGTTTCTCAACCACAGGCAAGTCCATCAAGAGCTCACGCAGTCATTCTGACTCAACAGTGGCTGTGTCTAAAGTAGTAAGTTCTGCTTCCATAGTTGACCTCGTCAATATGGTTTGTCTATGAGTCCTTGTTGCCTGTCAAAACTCACCGGCGGGCAGCGACGAGCAACACGAAGAGCCGGGAGGCTCCCAGAGCGGCTGGTGGGCCCTGGTCCCTCGGTCAACGGCCCGCAAATCTTCCAGCACGCACGCGTCCTGTCTTGGTTCGAGGGCGTGCCACCTGACCTATACCTGGTCAGGAAGGTGATGGATTGCTCCGATTGGTTTCCTGCACGGTAAACAAGTATACGTAAAATTCGAGCCGTGATCGGCTCGAGTTTCCAGAATAAATCGGCTTCGAGCCGATTATCCCCATGGTTACGCATCGGATCTATGATAACATGGGGTTTTGCTTAATTACTACAAGCTAAATCGATCTCGATAGTTTGGTGTTTTCACCATGCAACGGGCGTCACGCGTAGTTGAGCCTAATAGATACGAAAAATAGTAGAAAACCGATCCTAGAGAAGGCCTAAAAACCAACATAACGTCAATTCCCGGAACGTCCCCTCTAAGATCAATAAACCATACCTTACGTATTACCGGATCGTTCAACCCGTTTGTGAGGCCTAATCACGTAGATATTAAACTAAACCTTGATGAACAAGGCACAACTATAACAGATCAAATCGGCTAAGCAGAAATCAAGCAAGATGCCACCTTCACACCCGGGAGAAGGTGCAAAGACGGCGAGATAGCTAGAGGTAGCATAAATAAGCAATCATAGTAAAAGTATCGATGCTAGCTCTAACAAATCTGTGGTAAAGGTGTTACTCGCCATCAACAAGGCTTGATGCAGTAACACGGATAACGATAGTAAATACTGCCTAGATCGCAAGGTGCGATCTAGGCAGCATGGCACTTACCCGAGAAAAACCCTAGAAACAAGGGGTGGCGATGCGCCGAGATTGTGTTTGTTGTGAACGTGATTGTCCTTCTCTTTCAATAACCCTAGGTACATATTTATAGTCCGGAGACTCTCTACTTTTGGAATAACTCTACAACTCTATCTTTATCTAAACATAAACGGAACCTAAACAAACACGAATCCTACTATGATACAAGATACACGGGCAATTCAGCCCAAATCTACGCACTAGGCCGATCCAACAACATGTTGAATATATGTATCTTCTAAGCCCATCTTTGATCACGGCCCATCTCCGTCTTTGGCCAAAATACGGTGATAACACATGCCCCCCTGGTTTTGGCAATGATAATTCCAAAACCAATCTGTGCGTTTTTTTCCTCTTCTTCTCCTCTTTTTTTTTATCGGGCTGCGCGTCGACAGAATGCGTGGCAGAACAGCACCGTCACGCTACCCCTTCATCATGATGCCCTGTCTTCTCAACTCCTGCGCAGCGCGTGATTTGACGATTTTGGCAGTGCAATCTGGGAAACCGCCATGACATTGAACCGTCTGTCCACTATCCCTCTTTATTTAAATCAGCCTGAACAGTTCGCAGTCCCCATCTTCCTCCAGCAGCCAGAAAACCCTCTCCCATCGTCGGAAAAAACCCTCTTTCTTGCCATGGCCTCCTCGCTTCCTCCGTCGTCCTCCCACGCCTCCAACTCGATTAGCGGCGAGAACCAACTCAGAGCACCCGCACGGCGACATAAGATTTCGCCCCACGATGGTGGGACGAAAGGATCGATTTTCGCCGTCAGTCGAGGACGATCGTCCCGATCGACGGCGAAGAGAGCCTGATTCCTCGTCGACGGGAGGAGGCGGAGCAGCGACGACAATCCGGTCGTGGGGCGTCGACTCTTGGCGAGGAGGAGGAATCGGAGGAGGACACCTCCTCCGGGTATCCGCCGACGAAGCGCTTCGCCACGGGTCCGCGAGGATCTTGAAGATGACGACGAGACGAAGAGGTCCCGCTGGCTTCTTCAAGGCGGCGAGGACGACGCCGCGAGAAAGGCAAGAAGAGGACGGCGGCGACAACAGCGGCGACGACCTCGGCTTAGATTAGGAATCGTAGTAATGGCCGTAGCGATGGCAGGCCCCTTTATGTCGATCATCCGTAAGCAATGATCTTTTGAATGAATGAAACTCTGTTTCCCAAATATTGCTCCTTTGCTTCAATTCGCGATAACGAAACAGGTCGATGTTCGAAGCCGATGACATCAGTATCGGCTTTCACCATCTGCATGCATATAGTCAAACAAGTTAAATTGCACAAAGCCGATGACCACCCATCGGCTCCTCTGAAAAACGTTGAGAGGGTCAACCTTGATCGAATCTTTAACACATCACAACGGCCATTTCGTGGTTTCAAATGACAACTGCGACCTTCCTCAACACGGTGGATTCAAACACAAACGACCCAAATCTCCAATTGCCCATCGAAAACGTGCCCTTACAGACTACTAGTGACAAGCAAAGATGAAGATGACGAGGCTAAGACCGTCGAGGTGGCCCTTTTTGTAACATGTGTGAACCTCTAGCATCGATGACCATGCATCGGCTACATATATGAATTTTTTTACTCGGCGATTTCCAGATCGGCCCCATATTTTACTGTCCATCACTTCGTAATTTTACCTAGCCGATTTCATGTAACGGCTCCTCGTTTCTTGTCCAACATCCCACATGCTTGGGAAATATTTCTTGAGATGTTGTCCATTGATCGCCATCTGGGAACTTTACTCCATCCAACTGCTCGAGCATGTATGCGTTCCTCTTAAAACTTGGTCGACCTTATGCGGCCCGTGCCAATTTGGAGACCATTTACCATATCTGCGTCCTTAGTACCCAAGGGCAACATGACTTCCCATACCAGATCTCCAACGTGGAACTCCTTTGGCTTCACCTTCTTGTTGTAGGCACGAGCTACTTTAGCCTTGTTCTCTTTTATTTTCTCAGCGACCACAGCCTAAGCTCACCACATCTTCCACCTTGTCACTCATCAAAGTTGCATATTCTTCAGCCGTTAGCTCATTCTGGAAAGTAACACGTCTCGATCCAGCCATAATTTCCCAAGGCAATACGGCTTCTTGACCATAGACCAGATGGTACGGAGAGGTTTTTATCGCCCCATGGCACGACATGCGATAAGCCCATAAAGCCTCTGATAAAACCTCATGCCAACGCTTAGGGTGCTCATCGATTTTCCTCTTGATCAGCTTGATAAGACTTTGGTTGGACGCCTCAGCTTGCCCATTTGCTTGAGCGTAGTAGGGAGATGACCGTATCAGCTTAATCCCTGTGTCCTCACAGAACTTTCTGAACTCGTGAGAAACAAAAACCGAACCTCCATCGGTTGTGATAGTCTGGGGAATCCCAAACCTATGAATGACGTGCTCTTTCACGAAATCGATGACATCTTTTAAACTTACTGACTTCATAGGGACGGCTTCCACCCACTTGGTAAAATAATCTGTGATGGCCAAGATCCACATGTGGCCCTTGCTTGACGGAGGATTGATCTTGTCGATCATGTCCATGCCCCAACCTCGGAATGGCCAAGGCTTGATGATGGGATTCATTGCTGATGCGGGTACCATCTGGATTTTTCCAAATATCTGACATGCTTGACACCCTTTGTAGTACTTAAAACAGTCCTAGAGCATGGTAGGCCAATAAAACCCTGATCTCCTGATCAACCACTTCATCTTATGAGCCGACTGGTGAGTCCCACAGGCGCCTTCATGTACCTCGTGTAGGAGCCGATTAGCCTCTGTTCCCGCACATTTGAGCAATAATCCTTCCAGGTCTGTAAAACATTTCGTCCCCAATAAGCACATACTTCATGGCTCATACCTTATCCGTTTAGGTGCCCCGGCGAATCCTTCAAGTAATTGAAGATATCGGCTCTCCGATCGTCGGCTTCCGTGAGCTGCACCTGAATATCGGCTCCTCCACGCCTCTTTATAGCTGAAGCCATCTGCAAGATCATTTGCCTCTATGTTCTGCGACGCGGGATCGGTGAAGTTTACGTATCGGAATCGTGCCATCAACTCACGGCAGTGCAACCATAATGGGAAGAGGGACTCGCTCTCGCACTTGTACTCCTCTGTGAGTTGGGAAATCACCAACTTCGAGTCACCAAAAATTTCCACTGCCTCCGCTCCGGCTTCAAGGAGTAACTCCAGCCCCTTGCGTATTGCCTCGTACTCGGCTACATTGTTGGTGCAAAGGGTAGACAACCTGATGGAGAAGGAAAATGTTTCCCCCCGGGGCGACACGAGCAAAATGCCTATGCCGCAGCCATCGTCACAAACTGATCCGTCGAAAAACATAGCCCATGCTTTTATGGACAGAGCTGCTATGTTAGTGTTGATCCTCTCAGCAATAAGATCAGCCAGCGCCTGTCCCTTAACAGCTTTCGCGGGTTGATACCGGATGTCAAACTCTGATAATGCAAACATCCATTTGCCCAATCGGCCTTTTAACATAGGAGCCGATAGCATGTGCTTTATGACGTCCGACTTGCATATGATGATGACCTCTGCTGATAGCAAAATGTGGCGCAGCTTGGTACATGTAAAGAACAAACAGAGGCACAACTTGTCGATATCTGGATACCTCGTCTCTGCGTCCAGCATCCTTCTGCTTATGTAGAATACGACTCGCTCTAGCCCATCATGCACTTGTACCACCATCGAGGCGATGGACGTGTCACCATCGACAAGTAAATGTAGAACGGTTTTGTCGGTGGGGTGGAACTAACATCGCGGCTTTGTCGGATATTCTTTGATCTCGTCGAAGGCCCGTTGTTTACGCCCCAGGAATTCCTCGTCAGCTTTAATTTTCACGAGCCCCATGAACGGCTCTATCCTTCCTGACAGGTTAGAGATGAATCGTCTGACGAAGTTGATCTTGCCGATGAAAGACTGCAGCTCTTTCTTTGTAGTGGGTGGCTTCATTGTTCGCACTGCCTCCTTACTCTTCAGGCCGATCTCAATCCCGCGTTCATGGACCAAGAAACCCAGGAACTGACCGGCCGTTACTCCGAAGGCACACTTCTTTGGATTCATCCTCGGGCGAACTTTCTTGTTCGGTCCAGACGCGTTAGATCGCCCAAGTGCCCTTGCTTGAAGCGAGACTTGACCACCACGTCGTCAATGTAGATTTCCACCGGCTTGCCGATCAGGTCGTGGAAAATATAATTCATGGCCCTCGGTATGTGGCGCGGCATTCTTTAGTCCAAACGTCATGACCACATACTCGAATAACCCCACCGAACCTGGACTCGAATGCAGTTTGTGTATGTCTTACGGAGCCATAAAATTTGGTTGTAACCAGCATTGCCATCCATGAAACTTAAGATCTTGTGACCAGCTGCGTTGATTAGCGTCTACGCTACGGCATCGGATACTCATCCTTTGGGGTAGCCTGTTGAGATCCCGAAAATCTATGGCGACCCGCCATTGGCCATCCTTCTTCTCTCGGGCACTATACTAGAAATCCATTCAGCATACACCGCATGGCTGATTAACTTGGCATCAACATTTTCGACCTCCTTCTTGACTTCTTTCGAATTTCGGCCTTCATTTGCCGTGCTCATTCTGAAATGGCGAATCCTTTTTCGATGGGAGCCGATGCTCAATGATGCTCTGTCTAACCTGCATTTCGTGTAGTCCCAGCGATGCAGGTATCGTTTCAACAGGCGATCATTGGGCCTCGCAGACCGGATCTAACTTTTGGCGATAAATGTTGGTCGTGGCTTATCCCCAGGACCAATGTCAATCTCTTCCAGTTCATCAGCGGATGTGAACCCATACCCAAGCTTTCCGTCACCTGTCAGGTCGATGCTAAACACAGGGCAAGCAGTAGGTGAGGACAACGAAAATAATTTGGGCCGATTGCCTGAATCGGCCCCCTTTTTGATTGCGTTAGTCGAGGGTGGCGTACACCTCATGGTTTTACAATGGCAGGGCGTCTCCCTGCTACGACTACATGATCTGCTTGTCGTATGATCGTTGCTTTTTATTTTTTGTGGCCGATCGCGAGGATCGGCCGTGCCACGTATGATCGTGGACCTTCCTACTCTGTCAGGCCAGTGGATAAGACCAGCCTCACCCCGTTTTTTGACGCTTCAATGCGCTCACAGCCGTCCAAACTGATTCCAGAGATCGGCTCTTGGTCTTCTTCCGGATATTCATGCCAGAATGGAAACCTCGATAGAATCGTTTGCATGGACGACCTCCACTTCATCCCGTCCCATGTATTAGGCTTTGGTGCATCGTGGATGGAATGCAGCGAAGCGTGGATCCAATCCCTTCCTAGCAAGACGGCGAGGTGCTTTTGCTGTTCACGAAAAATGACGTGGGTATGGTTTTCCCTGCCCACGGTCGGATCCACGTTGTAACGCATGCGTCTCCGGCCGTTGAAGTCGCTTAACGTGACGTTGGTTTTGATCAGGTCCGCAGTGGGCGTCCCAAACGTCGTAGCATGGAGTATGGCATGATATTAATCGCCGCTCGGTGTCCACCAACATCTTCTTGTGGGTTGTCCATTGATGTAGCCCCGCAGTACGCTTCAGATGTTTGTAACCCTTCTCTCGTGGCTTCTCAAAGATAATCGGCGCAGCGGATCAGCAACCTTACATGGTAGCATATTGGTTCGTGGCGCGCAGAACTTCCGGGAGTACGAACACCATGTTTGTGCCGATGCTGCATCGGCTTTTATTGGCTTGGGCGCCACTCTTTCCTTGTCGCGGCCCTCCGTCTCCGTAGTCTGCCTTACTTTGACGGCGGATCCGCCGTGCTTTCTTTAAGCGCGTGGAGATCTGCGCAAGACCTCTTCTAAGTGACGAGCCGTTGCACTCTACGCACGGGTGTGTCTGAGTCCATCGGGGCACCACCTTGGACGGTGAAACCTGTCTTCTTCTTTGTCATCCCTGGGCCTCCCAAAGCCCTTTGCCCGAGTGGACTCCTTGGGACGGCTCTGAGGTTGGAGAGGTCCTAGACGTTTGAACACCGATACTGGCCTCGTGCCCTTCTTTTTATGTCCGCATTCTGGGCAGTTGTCGGCTGTAGGCAATCGGCTCATTCCCACATCCCAGCAATGCTTGAAAAAGGGGCAATCCCAATGTTTGTCTGCGCCTTCCTTTTCTTTGGGTGGTCTCCTGGCGAGGTGCCCATGTCCTTCATTGTCTCCATCGAGCTGGCGCCGTTGATCACGCTGACGCTCATACTTATTAAGGAGATGCGTGGAATGTGGCTTCTGATACCGCACCCTCCTCACCTGTTCCTCCGTTAAGTATCTCCCGTCATCGTGGCTGGGCCGGTCGCGTGGACCAGCCTTCTCTCTTTCTTTGCCCCGAGAGTGATCACCTCCTTCCTTGTACGTGCCATGGTGGTACCCAGACCCAGCCATGTTGACACCGAACGAAAAGTCCAGTTGACGTCTCGCGGAGCGACTGAGCTCTATCATGTTGACACCGGGGAACGGGTTCGTGTCCACTTTCATGGCGAACTGGCCGAGGATCAGGCGGCCTTGTTCTATTGCCATCTGGATTTGGCGACGTAGCTCTTTGCAATCATTGGTGGTGTGGGTGAACGAATGATGCCACTTGCAGTATGGTCTCCCGTTCATCTCCTGAGCGGTAGGGATTTTGTGGCCTTCGGGTAACCTCAATTTGTTTCTTTTCAAAGAAGAATCGAATATCTGCTCGGCTTTGCTCACGTCGAAGTCAAACCCTTTCAAAGGCCCCTGCTGCTTCACCCACTTGCAGGACACGGGGTCTGCCCCCCGAGCCCACTCGGCCACGGCCACCTCCTGGTCTTGTGTAGGATCATCTTCTTCTGTAACGACCAGGCTTACGGGCCGCTTGAACCTGTCTTGGTATAACTCGGTGGCGCTGTTCATACATCGCCGGTTTGGCCATGTGTGCGATGAGTTGTACTCCACCGAAAGCAGATCCTTGACGGGTGCTAAGAGTCCCAACACCGCCACTCGATTGCTTCCTTCTCGATTAAACGAGCCGAGTAACATCTGTTCTTGATGGTCTGAAGCGCTGGATGTACTCGCTGATTTCTCCCCGCTTCGTGACTTGCGCCAGTCTGCAATGCCAGCCTCGGTAGCCTCGGATGGTACCGTGGATGTGGGCTTCTTCTAGTTGCTTCCAGTGCGAATTGAATCGGTGGCGGAGGTGTACCACCCAAAGGCTGGTCCTGTTAGAGATTGTGCAAAAAATCTCACGCGCATTTGATCCGATGCCGAAATCATGCCTAGCTGTGCCAGGTATCGGCTTACGTGCTCGATCGAGCTTGACCCTTCTGACCCGCTGAATCTTGAGAACTCAGGGAGCTTATATTTGGGCGGCAGTGGAATCAGGTCAAACTCGTTGGGGTACGGCTTTGAGTAGCCGATTGTGCGCCTTTTCGGCATGAAGCCGAACTGATCTCTCAAGATGGTAGTGATTTGGTCCACTGTGTGAGCTGCAGGGGCTGGATTCTCATGGCTTGTTCTAGTGGCATACTTGGCTAGCCACGCCTGTTTGTCAGCGTCCATCCCGGACATTGTTGCTCCAGGAACGCCTGCTCCTGAAGATCCTGCAGCAGGAACCCCTGCCGTGGAAACTCCTGCGGTTGCGATCTGGCTGGTGCGCGCCAAGTTGTTGCAGTCCGGCACGTAGACACATATGTACCCATGCGGAATCTCCTTGGGTGGCTCGAACAGGAATTGGCAATCACCTGGATCGCCTCCGGCCTTGTAGACAATGTATGCCGCTGATCCTGGCGGCTCTGGAGCCGCGAGCGGCAGCGATGCGGCCGGTGTGGAGCGGTCTTTCTCCTGGTGGGTTCCTAAAGTGGGCCCCGACGGAGAGTATCGATGTTTCATGATCTCCGGACCACGCGAATGCGACCCGCCGAAAGCGTTCACCGGCTCGTGAGTGGCGGTGTAGAGAATGAGCCACCATGTAGTTGACCTCCGTCAGAGCCCCGGAGCGTTCCTCCGAAGGAATGACAGATCCACTTCATCGAGGGCACCCTCGGGAGAATCCTTCCATTTGATGCCACGCGACGGGTCCTCTCGAAAGAGCCGATGAGGTCGGCTTCAAGAGCCCTTTGATCTCGCCATATCGCTTTGTGCTCAGCAGAAGCTCGTCAGACGTGACCGGCCTGTTCTCCATCGCAGCCGGACATTGATGTAGACGTTGTTGAATGGTCCCACCGGCGTGCGTAATGTGTTGCTGTCAAAACTCACCGCGGGCAGCGAGCAACACGAAGAGCCGGAGGCTCCTGAGGCCGGTGGGCCCTCGGTCCTCGGTCAACGCCAAGAATCTTCCAAGACGCACGCTGCCTGTCTTGGTTCGAGGGCGTACACCGACCTATACCTGGTCAGGAAGGTGATGGATTGCTCCGATTGGTTTCCTGCACGGTAAACAAGTATACGTAAAATTCGAGCCGTGATCGGCTCCCAGGTTTCCCTGTAAATCGGCTTTCAGAGCCGATTATCCCCATGGTTCTGCATCGGATCTATGATAACATGGGGTTTTGCTTAATTACTACAAGCTAAATCGATCTACGATAGTTTGGTGTTTTCACCATGCAACCGGAACGTCCCACGCGTAGTTGAGCCTAATAGATACGAAAAATAGTAGAAAACCGATCCTAGAGAAGGCCTAAAAACCAACATAACGTCAATTCCCGGAACGTCCCCTCTAAGATCAATAAACCATACCTTACGACACGGATCGCTCAACCCGCTTGTGAGGCCTAATCACGTAGATATTAAACTAAACCTTGATGAACAAGGCACAACTATAACAGATCAAATCGGCTAAGCAGAAATCATAAGATGCCACCTTCACACCCGGAGAAGGTGCAAAGACGAGATAGCTAGAGGTAGCATAAACAAGCAATCATAGTAAAAGTATCGATGCTAGCTCTAACAAATTGGTAGTAAAGGTGTTACTCGCCATCAACAAGGCTTCAAGACGAGTAACACCGGATAACGATAGTAATATCGCCTAGATCGCAAGGTGCGATCTAGGCAAAGATGGCACTTACCCGAGAAAACCCTAGAAACAAGGGGTGGCGATACCGAGATTGTGTTTGTTGTGAACGTGATTGTCCTTCTCTTTCAATAACCCTAGGTACATATTTATAGTCCGGAGACTCTCTACTTTTGGAATAACTCTACAACTCTATCTTTATCTAAACATAAACGGAACCTAAACAAACACGAATCCTACTATGATACAAGATACACGGGCAATTCAGCCCAAATCTACGCACTAGGCCGATCCAACAACATGTTGAATATATGTATCTTCTAAGCCCATCTTTGATCACGGCCCATCTCCGTCTTTGGCCAAAATACGGTGATAACAGTCCTCCATGACACTGCGTCACCTCCAAGGGTAAACACATACCCGCTCGTGGCGTAGAGTTCATCAACGTCAGAGATCCAATTCGAATCACTATATCCTTTAAGCATAGCAGGGTTCCCTGAATAGTGAATCCCATAGCTCATTGTACCACATAGATAGCGCATGACCCTTTCAAGTGCATGCCAATGATCAATACCCAGGTTAGACATGAACCTACTCAACTTGCTCACAGCAAAAGAGATATCGGGTCTTACAATATTGTTAGTATATGAGAGAACCAACAACTTGTGAATATTTCAGTTGATCTGTTGGTTCCTTCTTATTCTTTTGTAATGTCAAATTGGGATCATAAGGTGTTGGAGAAGTCTTGCCATTATTAAAGCCAAATCGGCTCAAGATCTTCTCAACATAATGATATTGCGTTAAAGTAATCCCATTCTCGTTCTTAATAAGCTTGATGTTTAGAATCACATCAGCCTCTCCCAGATCTTTCATATCAAAACTCTTTGACATGAAAGACTTGACTTCATTTATCACTTTCATGTTTGTACCAAAGATCAGAATGTCATCCACATACAAACATAATATAACGCTATCGCCCCCACCATGGCAATAGTAAACACACCTATCAGCCTCATTAATGACAAAGCCAACAGAAAGTAGAGTTCTGTCAAACTTATCATGCCATTGCTTAGGTGCTTGTTTCAGGCCATATAAAGATTTTAATAACTTACACACCTTTGTCTCTTCACCTTTTACCACAAACCCATCCGGCTGATCTATGTAGATCTCCTCTTCCAACTCTCCATTAAGGAAAGCTGTCTTCACGTCCATTTGATGAACGAGAAGACCATAAGAGGCAGCTAGGGATAGTAGTACTCGAATGGTGGTCAGTCTAGCGACGGGTGAATAGGTGTCAAAGTAATCTTCGCCTTCTTTCTGTGTGTAGCCCTTAGCTACAAGACACGCCTTGTACTTCTCAATAGTACCATCAGGCCTTAGCTTCTCCTTGAACACCCACTTACATCCCACAGGTTTACAACCATAGGGTCGTTTTGATAATTCCCCAGTTCCATTAGAAAGAATCGATTGCATCTCATTTTGGACAGCTTCTTTCCAATCATCTGCATCAGGGGATGCATATGCCTCAGTAATGGATCTGGGAGTATCATCCACAAGGTACACGATGAAATCATTACCAAAGGATTTTGCAACCCTCTATCTCTTACTCCTCGTGAGGGGTTCATCATCATCCTTCTCAAGGAATTCCTCATGTGGTTGTTTAGAATTCTCAATAGATGCACTAGATTCAGGAAGTATTTCAGAAGAAATCCTACCAATGTTATGCATATCTTTCATAGGAAAAATATTCTCAAAGAATGTTGCATCACGAGATTCCATTATAGTATCAACATGCATATTAGATACCTCAGATTTAACCACTAGAAATCTATAGCCTACACTCCGTGGAGCATATCCTAGAAATATACAATCCACTGTCTTGGGTTCGAGCTTGTGCTTCTTGGAGATCGGTATGTTGACCTTCGCCAAACACCCCCAAGTGCGCAGATACAAAAGTGATGGTTTTCTCCCAATCCACTCCTTATAAGGGGTCTTTTCTTTATTCTTGTTAGGAACTCTAATCAGGACATGACATGAAGTCAACAAAGCCTCACCCCACCATGCCTTTGATAAACCAGCAGTGGCTAACATGGAATTCACCAAGTCAGTCAGCGTGCGGTTTTTCCTCTCGGCAACCCCGTTTGATTGAGGCGAGTAGGGAGACGTCCTCTCGTGAATAATTCCGTGTTCCTCGCAGAATTCATCAAATATTTTGGGAAAATACTCACCACCACGATCTGACCTAAGACGCTTGATCTTTCTCTCTAGTTGATTTTCAACTTTGGCCTTATAGATTTTAAAGTAGTCTAAAGCCTCATCTTTAGTTTGCAACAAGTAAACATAGCAGAATTTAGTAGCATCATCTATCAATGTCATGAAATATCTCTTTTCACCTTTTGTCAACACAACATTCATCTCGCATAGATCAGAATGTATAAGTTCTAGAGGTGCCAAGTTTCTCTCCTCGGTAGCCTTGTGAGGCTTTCGAGGTTGCTTTGATTGCACACAACTATGGCACTTAGAACCTTTGGCAATAGTGAAATTCGGAATTAAACTCATACTGGACATCCGAGACATCAAACCAAAATTAATGTGACATAAACGAGAATGCCAAACACTGGTATCATCATTAACACCACCATAAATATGATTCACGGATTTATTACAAAACTCTGAAAGTGAAAACCGAAACAAGCCTCCGAACTCATAACCTTTACCAATAAATTGTCCATGTTTCGAAACAACAACTTTATTAGACTCTAAGACAACCTTAAACCCATCTCTGCATAGAAGGGAGCCACTAACAAGATTTTGTTCATAGTAGGGACATGCTGCACGATCTTTCTGATAGTAAACTTCAGATCCACCGTGCCAATACCACGAACAGAAGCATGTGATCCATTCCCCATTAGGACGGATGAATCCCGAGCGACCTGATAAGAAGTGAACATAGAGATGTCAGCACACACATGAACATTAGAACCCGTATCAAGCCACCAACACGGTGATTGAAATACTGAAAGAACAGTAAATACATTACCATACCCATCAGTATTGCTAGAGGTCACGATGTTGACAGTCTTGGCATTTTTCGCTCTGCGGTCTGCGCGTTCTGGACATTCCTTGGAAAAGTGGCTGGGCTCTCCACAAGTGTAACAACACAGTTCACTCTTGTCCCTATTCGTCGTCTTCTTCTTGAAGGTTGTAGTCTTTACAGACTTGTTAAAGGAGGGTTTGAAGTTCCCTTTGTTCTTGCCTACGGATTTGCCTTTCTGCACAAAGTTAGAAGTAGCATGACCCTCTCCTTTGTCAGTAGTGTCCTTAGCCCGAGCCTTCTCCTCAACATCAAGGGACTCTATCAGATTTTCAACTGATATCTCTTGTCCCTTGTGTTTAAGAGCTGTGGCAAATTTCCTCCATGAAGGGGGCAACTTAGCAATAATGCCACCCGCCACAAACTTGTTGGGTAAGGTACACTTAAGGAGTTCGGGCTCTTTGGCAATGCACTGTATCTCATGAGCTTGTTGAACCACAGGAAGGTCCTTTGTCATCTTAAAATCATGAAAGCTCTCCATGATATATAGTTCACTACCAGCATCTGCAACACCAAACTTTGTATCCAGTGTGTCCCAGAGCTCATTCCCGTCTTTTATGTGCATAAACACATCACACAGACGGTCAACAAATATGATCAGAATACATCCCACAAAGACAATATTGACATCCTCGAACTTCTTCTGATCCTCGTCAAATATAGTTCCTTTAGGTTTGTCTTTACTGATATGGAACACTTTTATCGTGGTCAGCCAAAGCTCAGCCTTGTACTGCCACTTCTTAAATTGCACACCGGTAAACTTATTTGGCCTCAATGCATCGGTAAAACCAGTCATTGTTAATTCAGTAAATTGCCTATAATAAGGTTTTTGGATTGTTGGATTATTAGGCATAATTTCCACGATTAATTCCATAATATAAATCATGACAACAACATCTACAATCACATGAACCTCTAATATACTAGATTTATTGATCAACATGAACAGTAGCAGAGTATACGCACTAACAACTATAGTAAAGAAACAGATCTGATGACAGTATACATACTGATCGATTGCCAATGAAGTCACTGTTGGTGCAGAGTTTGGTGCAGTCTGTCGAAGAAGTTGGCGTTGAAGACGACGTGCACGAGCTCCGACTTGACGATCGGGAAGACGTGCCGTGATGACGAACTTGAGCAGTCGCGCGGAGCGCTTCCCAAAAACCTTATTCGCCCTCTCCCGTACAGGATCACAAAGGCGAGCGGTTCCGGAGACCTGTTGTCCCGACCGCCGGTGCACGCCGGCAAGCGGGATGGAGTAGACTATGGTGGCGGCGCAAGCAGAGAGGATGTCAAAACCCTAGATTGGTTTTCGGTGGTGTTGTGGCGTTAGCCGCGCAGGACTTTATGTAGGGCGGCTCAGAAAACCCTAATGGAGGCGAACGAGCTTCCCGCAACCCGCGGCCCGCGTGCACGTCGTGACGAGACAAGCAGGCGTGCGAGCGACGGCATCGTCGTCGGAGGAGCGCGCTTGTATCTCTCTTATTACCACTCACTTACAAAGTGGTGCAACACTCCACCTTATAAGATGGTGCAACTCTCCTTCAACTTCCCATGTGGGACTAAACTTTAGCTCCCACTCCACTCCCATGTGAGCTGCCACAAACATGAGCCCAAACACATATGGGCTGCCACAAATTTGGGCTTTAAGATTTAGGGAAAATCTGAAATACACATGGGCCTAAATGAATTGGCCCATTATTTCTAACAATTAATGCTGCAATGAGGTCTAGCTGGGTGGTAAAATATGTTTTCTGCAAAAGCTAAAGGAGTAATTTACTGTGACATGCCATTGAGTGAGAAGGCATAGATTATTCTTATCTGGGTATCCTAAATGAAATATTTCCCAGGCATTTTCAGTCCCTGGAAAACACAATTACATAGGAAGTGTTGGCATGTGGAAAAATTAGTCAGCTTTTTCATATGCATGTAAAAATAGTGAGTGAGGTTTACTCAGAATTAAGGAACGAGCGAACAAACTCTTATGTTATTGAGTGTGGATTTTGTATCTTGATATCAACAAAGCATATACATTGTAGTCGTGCACAATTTGATGTCCTATTAAGTAATAAATAACACTGTTCATTGTCCTTCGCATTACAATGGTGTCTCCTTCATTCCTTTTTTTATATTTTATAATAATTTATTTACGTTTGCACAAAACACCAGAAAATAATAAAAGACTTTGATATAGAGAAGATTTGTATTTGATATGGGTATATTGCAATGGATATATTTTTATTTTCCGGTCAATGATAGGTATATTATCCTTAGATAGGATCAACGCTTCATCCAACGATTAAGGAAAAAAGGTTGATGTTTGTGTATCCTTTACTTTTTTGACAGCCATATATACTAGGCAAGAGATTCTATGGCAACATTTTCATTTCTCCGTGTCATATTTCATTAGAAGAGAATGTAAAAGCACAACAAACAATAAAATGGAAAATGATAAAAGGGAAATAAGTGATACAAGATAAACTAAAAAAAATCTAGAAAAATCCACTCCAAGCAGCGTTTTCCAGTTTTAGTGCTATTTATGTACAAAATGTTATTCTTGCTTTCTATGTATATATGATGTCCAATTATATCAATAGAGGTAGTTTTCTTATATTTTTAGGACTAATGGTGTATTATGGTTGGAGTCTTTCTCCCACTGTTAGCAAGTTACACTTTCACAATCTCTACACTTCACTATTTTTCATATTTTAAAGTTGGTTTCTTAACTTTGGTAGCACCTAAACAAACCGATTTTTGTGATTCTACCTTTGTTTTGATTGTTTGGTATGTCCCCATGTTATTCCTTTTGAGCTACAATTAATTACTCGTGTAGCTTACTCTAGAATATTTGAACAAATTTCTTTGTGTTCCCCTATTTTAAGTCTCTTCATCCATGGATCTTTCTTTTCTCGAGGTAATAGTGACATGTATATTGAAATTATTGTAGAGAGGATCTCAAGAGTATATATGCAAATTATAACTTTAAAAGACACTCTAGATTTCTGTTCTATCACAATACTTAAAAATAAATGTTTTATACGACAAATCCATATAAAAATCTAAGGAGGTGAATGTATACTCAATATATTTTTTTCCATCCATTTTCTCAGTATTTCTTGAATACATGTCGATACATTAGTCTTCTATATAGAATGGCATTGAATCCATAAGAGAAACTGTGAAAGGGTTAGGAAAGTTAAATTATGTTAAAATGTAAATCTAAGATTTTTTTGATACCATGTTGCAAATACACCAATTTGACTTGTAGTTTGCAAAGACGTTAGTGTGCATGCACTTCTATGGCATGGTTACACTTTTCTAGCTAATTGTTACATCTTCTTTGCAAGATGCTACGTGCCTATTATAGAAATATCCCACGCTATGAACATTGTTTTCTCTTCAAAATTTGGTGTGAAGCCACAAGTCAAACTGAAACCTCTAGAAAAGTACATTGCAAAAAGTAAGAACAAATTATTAGACAAAGAAGAATGTAAGAGATAAAATTTCACATCGTTATTCAGCTGAGAGCAAGAATTAGTGACTCCAATGGCATTGTAGGTATTACTACTATTGTATTGGCTATGTAGTTCTCTCTAATCATATCAAGTCCAATTATATGTATCCATCCAATGAGAATACTACAAAAATTCAATGCCGCTTTTACACTAATGTAGTATTTTTTAGTAGATGATTGTACTTTTGGTTTCTGATACAATCACATGGGGGTAAGTGGAGTTTCAACTGTATGTATCTTGGTACTACCTTCAAATATAGTTACATAATTTATAGAAAAAATGAATGGCATCAGTTCATTAATAATAAAGACTGGTGACATATAAAAGTAAAGTTCGATCTTTATCATTTTAGCAGTAATTATGTAATATAAAAAGATGAAAATAATATTTTGGATGATTAAATTAATTTTGATGGTTAGATCTGAAATTTTTGGCTAGGATCTATCTATTATATACTAAAATCAATATAAGGGTGTTTTTCGAGACACCATGTTGATCCACATCATCAATATTACTTTGATTGTTAGATCTAAAATTTGGAGATAAAATATTAAATCATAACCATAGGATTTATGTAACAAGTATAACACGTGTGTTTCAATTATATAACGATTGGCCTGGCCAAACACGTAACACACACGTTATGCGCATCCTTTTTCCCCTCCAACATGAGTATGAATTGCATACACAGATATCTTAGCTAGCAAAGTAGAGGGTTCTCTATCGACTGTCTGGATAGATGACCCCCTAGATTTTATTTTGGAAACACTAGCACATGATGTAACTATTTTTGCAGATTAATATAGTAGGTTTATTTTAAAAAAAAGGAATCCTGGCCAAACACGTTGCACGTATCTTTTTTCTTCTTCCAAGATGAGTACGACACTGAGTCGCATATACAGGATTTCTTTTTGGAAACATACACATCAGTTGTGACCGAACATGTTCGGGTTGCACTCTGTTCGGGTAATGCATCGGACCTGGAAATAAACTCGCCTAGATATATGTAACATACTAGACCATAAATGCGCGCGTTGCCGCGCCCGTCTATCTTAGAAAACTATATAGATGTCTAAAAAAAGTCATGATAATCAAAATAACTATATGGTATTAAGAGTCAAACATATTCAAACATAATTTATCGAGAGGATTAACAATGGGATGGTATCAAAAATATTTTAGGGTGACTATTATAGTTTTTTTTGAAAGGTCCAACCTTAGTTGGCATTTCATTGATATAAACAGGGGGAAACTTTGGCTCCTTGACACAATCCAAGATGCCGGGCAACCAAAAAAATGAGCAAAAAGAAAAGAGCAAGGAAAATAAAAAGAGTTCAAAAACTAAAAGAGGGTGCGAAAAACTCCTGGTCGTCCGAACAGAAGCTTGAACAATACATATATTAAAAATCCACTCCCTTTGTCCG
Source organism: Avena longiglumis (assembly GCA_030063025.1). NCBI lineage: Eukaryota > Viridiplantae > Streptophyta > Magnoliopsida > Poales > Poaceae > Avena > Avena longiglumis. Next base: position 402,884,605 of record CP125975.1, read on the forward strand.
AAACAAGCATGCCTCCTGACGATCATATTGAAGTGCAGTAGCGCGCCGAACAAATTGTTTCATCACACAGCTAGCCATCAAAATACATTTAATATCGTGACTTGTGCATTTGCTTGCAATAGAAAATCAGGTATCCCAACAGACCTCATTAAATCTGGACTTGAGGTCGACCATTCTGCCGAAGCTGATAAGCTGGATTCGTTGTTCACCTGTTGTCCAGATAAGAAGATGCTTTAGCAATACATATGACTGAAAAACAGAGTACCTCAAAATCAAGAATTGTTGAATAACATGCTACAGATCAACCATGAACATAGAGTGTAGCACAGCATATCAAACATATATATGACGGAAGCAAAGGAAAAACCTAAGAATGTTGTGGGGTTCCATTTGAATGTTCTCATGGAACACATTTTGATACCACATAGAAATAGGAAGACATATGATAGATCAAGGACATGAATATGGAAAGAGGGACAAGCTTAATTGGCTGAAAAGCCATTCACCCAAATGGTGGTCAAGCACACCAGGGTGTCCACCCGACCAACCCCAACATATCGAGTGATTCCCTCCAGGCTTCAGCGTGCACGCAAGTTCCTAAATCCTGATCTTGAAATATGAACAGCAAAGCCCAGAACTATGGGCAATGAACGCAGAGAGGAGTCAAATCCGGATGGAAAAATACACGAGGACACGCCTATATATAGGAGCTCAGCAACGAAAGAAGGCCAAGGGAGAGTAACGCATCTCCACTCCCCGGGGGAAACGGCAGAGCTAACTTTCATTTTCCGCTGCCACCGGCCACGTACCATTAAGACAGTAGACAGTAACGGAAGGGGATGACGTCCGAGCTACGTACATCTCCTGACCTCCGCATGTATTTGGCCGCTATGGACAGAGAAGCTATCAGGAGGCCGGCTTGGGCCAAGATGCCACCTCGCAATGGACAAGAATGTACAGGCGAGATACCAACTGGGCCATCATAGCGGTTAACAATTTCAGAGCCCAATTAACAACAGAAGGCGTTGATCGGTCTTCGGAGTAGCTGCCCGTTAACTTTGGCCTGAACTGGATGCTCGGGCTGGCGCGGTGAAAAGGCTACAAGACTCGTGATCAGGACCGCAAACTCTCGGATTGGATGTCATCGGACGGCTGAAGACATCAATCGCTGTGGAGGCTCGTAGCATGTTGAGTTTTACTGTTTCTTAATAATAATATCCTCTTTGTTCAGAAATAACTGATTTGCTTTTGTCTAAGTTCGAATCTAGACAAACCAAATCAGTTATTCTTTCTAAACAGGGTATCTTTTTATTTCTGGACGAAGGGAGTATATTTTTCATAAAAAAATATAATACTACCATGTTAGTCCAAAATCACTTAAATTCTTTTAGATTTTTTGATAATTAATTAACATCTACGATTGGCTATGATTAAGATAGACTACGTTACATGTGTTAAACACATTTGCTGTGTCAGGTAGCCTGATCAAGGTAAAGAGGCATGTGGTTCACGTAACTTCACTTAAATTATGTACGTACTGTTGGATACTAAATTGATGGCTATGATGTAAGGTAAACTGACATGTTTGATACTAATAAGAGGTGTGCTTCGCCCCCCCTCCCCCAAACTTAAGTTTCAATGGCCATTTTATTTCTTTGACCCGTCGAAACCCATATCGAGGCCACGTATATCTCCGTATATGTGTACTCGGTCGAAGTGAGTATAATCCATGTCCTGGACGGGCTGATCCCACCTCTTATTATCGCGATCTACGTCTTTGCATGTCGTATTTAATTTTTGTTGTTGTTGCTGTTATATAACTTACGATTTTCGCTTCTGCACGCACATGCGTATTCGTGTACGGGGAGTATACGTCTAAGAGGACCATATGGACTTCGGGTGTGTTCGAACGGTCCTGAAAACAATTGGTACGAGTTTTTGTTTGTCAAAGTTTGGAAAGGAGGGAGAGGGGGGGGACCGAAGCAAAAGTGTACTAATATATCTTAGCCAGATCCATGTAAAGAGGAGCATGGTTCACGTTAAGTTCAATAAACCTCTCCACGTGATACTACGTGGTGCCCTCCATGCAGAGAGGCAGAAGTCCTCGAGAATGGAAATTCAATATATAAAATTTAAGGCTAAGATTTAATTAGCCGACATATTATCCCATGTGATCTGCAATTTGGAATTTACAAACATGAATTGTGGTAGTTCAAAACTTTACAATTTTGCAAGGAACCTGTCCATGTAGATAGTATCTCATCTTTCCTATCGATAGCAAACAAAAAGGATCACGTGGACGTCGGCTACGAAAAAGCAGTCCATGTAAAGACCAACTGTAAATAAAAGAGTCTACTTAAAACAAAGAGATAGATAAGAAAGATCGTATAGTAGCTAAAATAATTGTTAGATTAGGACGTCCTACCGGCTGCACAAGGAATTATATTGCACTGAAAAGACATTTGGGCTATAAAAAACTAATAAGTATGAATACATGAACAACTACATTACTACATCGGGAACAAAAAGTGAAATATATTATGTAAAAATATTGTAAATACGGTTTATTTGTATCCATGCTGTTTTCTAAGAGAGAGTAATGTATTTCAGTCTTGATATAAGGATATTTTTGTATAATTGAAAATAAAAATAATATGACTGTTCGGTGATGTTTTCACCTTTTTCTGCTTACATTAAGCATGGTATACAACACATTCGTTATTCAACCATACGAGAAAATATTCTATGTATGAATGCTAATATGAAGTAGTACATTAAAGATTTACTGCAAATGTATACTCCCTTCAAGTATGTTGTTGTTCCAAATTAATCACCCTTTAAATATGCCAAATTAATCCGGGTAAATTCCGTTCAATGTAAAGGATTATGTATGGATATGTGAAGTCCCAAAAGTTCAACCATACATCAAATGCTAATATAGTTGGATTATTTTTTTAAGCTATCACGAAACAGTTTGAAAGACAAATTTCATTGAGTATAACATGCCTATAGCTCGAGGGTAAAGATTCTTTTGTCAAAATTACATCTTCGAGGATGTATCTATGTCTACGATGCCACGGATTTCAAAATGGGTGGTAAAAACGTTATTTATATTCAATACGACCAGAGTAAATAGGAGGAAGTAATATGTCCATGAGGGAAATGAACATTCCCAATATTTGTAGTCATTCCTATAATGTTGTGTTTTTTATGAGTTTACTGCACATATATTCATGACCTAGCACATTTATTTTACGTAGTATTAACCAAACAAAAATTCAAGTATGAACACAACCAATTAATTAAAAAGGAAACTAGTGATCAACATGAATAACTGATATTCAACTTAAACCCCTCCTTCAAACCATCCAAGCAACATAAAGTTCCTCGATGCTTCCCAACACGAACACCATCACTCCTTTTAGTGTTTCATCCAATCATTGAAGTTATTCCTAAACACGTAAAGATGATGCCCTCGCATTTGCAAGGACCACTGTGCTAGTTTTTCATAAAAATCCAAAATGTTTTTTGCACTTTGCATGATGGATTCCAAAATGTACCATTGTTCCATAAGCATAGGGGAAATTTTCTTCTAAAAGTTTGCTTAAGTTGCTGGCCATCCCAGACCTGGGCAATGGTTTGGCACTATTCATTGCAGAGTGTACAAATTCTAAAATTGAATTGCGAGAGGAAAGTTCCAAACCAGCTGCCTTCCCAAAACCTGATTTTCTTCCCGTCTCCTACAGTTCACTTGTACCCAAATTTAAAACCTGATTTTCTTTTCATGTCCACTTATACCCAAATTTCACAGGTTGAGTGGCCCACATCACTCCTTTCTAGAAGGTGGGTGGATGTATTAGTGTCCTACCTGCTGAATATGTTTGAGGACGACGCATCATATTTTCTACTCTACTATCTGCTTCCAAAGTTTCTGCTCATCAAGAGAACGTCTCTTGATCCACGAGCCTAGCAAGCATATGTTTAAGTCTCCAATGTTTGGTATGCCTAAGCCATAAATTGTTTCATAATACTAGCAGCCAATCAAGGTAGTAGGGATCGTGATCCTAGATCGATCGAGACCTATCTGGTAAGATCGCAAATCGTAGAATCATAACTAGTAGAATCACATATCGTCGATTCTACTTAATGGAATTCTAGAATCCATCCACTCAATTTAGATCGTAAAATCGTAGGATAGAATCAGGATCCAGACTACCTTATGGCCAATTGGCTAGGTGGTTTTTTCTATGACCCTTAAAGTACTTTCACAAACAATTAGCCATTTGTGTATGTATCATATTCAAAGCACACTTTGGAAATAATTAAAGAAAGAGACCAGGTCTTGCCAGACAAGATTTTATAAGGACCAATTTGGCCGCGTTGCATAGGAGTTTTCCTCTCCACCCCGTAATCCTTTTAAATATTTGGTCTATCAGGGGTTGAATGTGTTAGGTTGATCTCCCGTTCGGGCCCAACGGCCCGAACAAACCCTTAGTCTCGCGCCCTGATCGGGGGCGCCCAACGTCATAATCGTTGGTGGGCCCCCGTCGCGCAGCGCAATAAATAGAGGTGGGGGCCGGGGGCACGAACGACAAGGTTCGCCGTGCCCACTCTCCCCACCGAAAACCCTAGACCTATTAGCCACCGACCGGCTTGCGCTGTAGCGGCGGGATTCACCCCCTCTCTGCCGCCACCACTCCGACAAGCCCCATGGTGAGCTCATCGTCGACTTCTAAGGCCGATGGTAAGCTACTCTATCTTGCATACCCCTAGATCTACCCCTAGAGGTCCTAGTGGTTCTATCAATGGTATCAGAGCCTTCTAGGTTGGTTGATCTAGTCGAGGTAGAAGAAATCCAAACGAAAGGAAAGAAGCACGGGGGGCTAGGTTTTTACAGAAGCGCCGCCGCGAGGCCGCGCCGTTCCTCTCGATCCCGATGCATCGGCAAGCCGAGGTCGGGAAGAAGAACTCGATCCCATATGGGATAAAGAAAATAAAAAACCCAAGCCCCAGATCCCTTCTCCCCGGATCCAAATCGATCTCAGATCGAAAGAACTAAGGAAGAAGAACCGACCGAAATTTTTCGGGAAGAAAGAATCAAAGAAAAGCCCCAGATCCCGTGTTCCCCTAGTCTCTTTTCCCCTAGTTCCTCCCGAATCGAAGCAGAATAAGATCAGAACAAATCAAAGAGCAGAAAAAAAGGGAGGGTCGCCGGCCGTGGGCCGGCACAGGGAGCCACCGCCTGGGCCGTTTGGTGGCGATGCACCCACCGTCGGGTGGATGCGCGCGCAGGCAAAGGGCCAGGGGGGCGCCATCGATCGCCCGCTGCCGCTCTCTCTGCATCTGTAGCAAGGGGAGGTAGGAGGGAGCGGTGGGAAGAAGAGGGGACAGGGGCTCGCGGCCAGAGGAGGGAGGGGCTCGCCGTCGCCGTCGCGCCGGGCGGCGCAGCCACCTCACCCCACTCGCAGGGAGGCTCCGCCTCACCTCGCTCGCGCATCCGCACCGCCAGAGAGCAGGCGCTCGCGGGACAGCGAGTGGGGGATGGGGGAAATGAGAGTTAGCGTTTGCAAGGGGCACTCAGGCGCCGGTTTTGACCCTACGATCTGCGCGCTGGACCGTTCGATGGAGGGCTGCAAGATCGGACGGCCGCGATGCGGCTAAGGCGAGCGGCGGCCGAGCCTCGCAGGCCGCGCTAGTGGGCCGTGGGCCATGGCGGGCCGTGACAGACGCTGTAACGAGCGCGCGTGGGCGCCAGATAAAGAGGCGATCGCCGTTGCTGCGCCAGGCCGTGGGCCGCTGCCTTCCGCCCATAGAGAAGGCCCAAAGGGCATTTTCTAAGCACAGTTTTCTTCTGTTTTTCCTTTTCAGAAGTTGTTTCTTTTTACTGTTTTAATATTTTTTTTTTCAAACTTTTTTCTATAGCAATTTTTCCAACGAAATTTTGTGTAGAAAAATAGTAAAGTAATAGTAAAGTTTCTGTAAGAAGTAAAGTTGATGATTTTATTCATGTTATTCCGCTGCAAAAATGTATTGCTTAAATGCAATAGAGTAAGATTTTATTTTTTGATAGTGCTTATTTTAGTTGACAACCAACGTTGTTAGTAAAATTTTCACTATGAATAGTCAGTTTTATCCATATTAGTCATATTTCTGCCCAACGGTGATGTTGTATTAATATGAAGAAGTTTCATGTTTTAATTTGACCAACATTGAATTAACTCGTTTTAATGATGTTTTGCTTTCAGGCAATCCTATGAGCTTTATCTCGGTCATTGAGCCCCTCAACGGAGGGAACTATGGCTCATGGCGAGAGAAGGTAGAGATGGGGCTTGCTCTGCTTGACCTCGACTTGGCACTGATTGAAGCCTGTCCTAAAGAACCTGTCGACCCCGTCAGGGGCGAAAAAGAAAGTGAAGAGGACTTTAAGAAAAGGGTCAGTGACCATGCTCCGATAAGAATGAAGTACGACCTTGAGCGTGCAAAGTGGGACTCTTCCAATAGGAAGTGCCTAATGGTCATTAAGAGCTCCATCATGGAAGCTATAAGGGGAGCAATCCAAGAGTGCACCACAACCAGTGAGTACCTGAAAAGGGTAGAGAGTCAGTTTACTGGGTCCTCCAAGGCCTATGCAAGCTCACTCATCAAGAAGCTTGTCACCACAAGATACACTGGTGGTGGTGTTAGGGACCACATCTTGCGAATGAGCAATATGTCTTCCAAGCTTAAGCCTATGGGCATGGAGCTCCCAGATGAGTTCATCATTCATCTTATCTTTGCCTCGCTGCCAAACCACTTTGAAGCTTTTGCTGTGAACTACAATGCACAGCCAGAAACGTGGGGCATCGAGAAGATGATGGCCATGTGCGTGCAGGAGGAAGAGAGGCTGAAGGGGCAGTCCGGTGATTCCGTGAACTACCTGAGCCCAACCAAGAAGAGGAACTTTCAGGGTTCCAAGCCCCAAGGGAAACCTCAGGGGCATCCCTCTTTTTCTAGGCCACATGGAAAGGCTCCTGAACACCAGGCACAGGAAGTGGACAAGGACACGTGCAAGTGGTGCAAGCAGAAGGGCCATTACATGAGTGACTGTGTGGCTTTCCTGAAGTATCTGTGCAAGAACGGTGAGGATTTAATTACCTTTGTTGATGAATCCTTATTTTTAAGTTATGCAAAATCTACTTGGTGGATTGACTCAGGTGCGACTGTTCATGTTGCTAATTCATTACAGGGATTCCGTATGAGAAGGACCCTGCAAAGAGGAGAAAGAAGAATTAAAGTAGCAAACGACGTTCAAGCTGAAGTCAAAGCCATTGGAGATCTTCCTTTAGAGTTGTCGAATGGCTTTGTACTTTTATTAGTAGATGTTCTTTATGTACCCTCTTTGCATCGAAACTTGATAAGTGTGTCGCGCTTAGACGACTGTGGTTTTGCTTGCCATTTTGGTGATGGTCAATGTAAAATCAAATTGAATAATCAGATTGTCGGTCTTGCCTTCAGACAAGACAAGCTTTATTTATTATCACTCTGTGAGAATGTGAATGAAATAAGCGTTGAGAATGAGAATGCCTCCTCATCCCTGAATGGAAAGAGTAAGAGGAAAAGAATTGATGAAGTCTCATCGAAATTATGGCACTGTCGTTTAGGCCATATTTCGAGGGGGAGAATAGAACGCTTAGTAAAATAATCAATTCTTCCACCTCTAGAATTTTCAAATTCAGAGCAATGCATTGATTGCATTAAAGGAAAGTTTGTAAAGAACATTAAGAAAGGCGCCAAAAGAAGCACAAGAGTACTAGAAATAATTCATACGGATATATGCGGTCCATTTCCTGTGACATCTGTGGATGGCTATGACTCTTTCATAACATTCACGGATGACTATTCGCGTTATGGTTACATTTATCCTATTAAATAACGTTCAGAAGCACTGGATAAATTCAAGATATTTAAGGCTGAAGTGGAAAATTAGCATAGTTTAAAGATTAAAGTAGTAAGGTCTGGCTGTGGAGGCGAATACTACGGCCGGCATACCCCATATGGCCAAGTTCCGGGACCCTTTGCGAGGTTTCTACAGGAACATGGTATAGTCGCCCAGTATTCAACACCGGACGAGCCTCAGCAGAATGGAGTAGCTGAAAGAAGAAACCGTACCTTGATGGATATGGTGAGAAGCATGTTAAGTTACTCCACCTTACCGATTGGTTTGTGGATGGAGGCGTTAAAAACCGCCATTCACATACTTAATCGAGTTCCAAGTAAATCGGTGTCTAAAACACCATATGAGTTATGGACTAGTCGCGAACCTTCACTCAATTATTTGCGAGTGTGGGGTTGCCCAGCTGAGGCAAAACTCTTCAACCCAAGCCTTGGGAAGTTAGATCCCAAGACAGTAAGTTGCCATTTCATTGGCTATCCAGACAAGTCAAAAGGTTATCGTTTCTATTGTCCAGATAGAATTACTAAGTTCGTAGAAACGAGACATGCTGTGTTTCTGGAGGATCAGATGATCAGGGGGAGCACGGTATCCCGAGAAATCAACCTTGAGGAGAAGCGGGTGCATGCACCCACTCCGATGATTCAGGAACCATTTTTCTCGATACCTGCTGCTGCACCGACACATGAAAATGTCGATGTGACACCTGCTGTTGGTTCTCTTGTGGTAACAATGAATGAAAATGAAGACCCCGTTACCACAGATGAGGGGGAGCCGCAACAACCCCACACCGAGAATGTGCCAGAAGGTGAGACCCTTAGAAGGTCTCAAAGAACTAGAAAGCCAGCTATTCCTAATGATTTTGAGATCTATGTCAGTGAAGAAGTTCAAATGGAGGGTGATCCCACCATATTTGAAGAAGCCATTAAAAGTCCTCACTCATTGAAGTGGCTTGAAGCCATGGAAGATTAGATGAGATCCATGAGTAGCAACAAAGTCTGGGATATGGAAGAAGTTCCTAAAGGAGCCAAAACGGTAGGCTGTAAATGGGTCTACAAAACCAAATGTGAGTCTAGAGGAAATATTGAAAGATATAAGGCACGACTTGTTGCTAAGGGTTTCACCCAAAGAGAAGGAATAGATTACAATGGGACATTTTCTCCAGTCTCAAGTAAGGATTCTTTTAGAATCATAATGGCTTTAGTGGCACACTACAATTTAGAATTGCATCAGATGGATGTAAAGACGACATTCCTAAATGGAGACTTGGAAGAAAATGTTTACATGGCACAGCCCAAGGGTTTTGTTGTGAAAGGAAAAGAGCGAGAAAGTATGGATGTGTCGTGCGAGAAAGTCCATTTATGGATTAAAACAGGCCTGTGCAATGGTACTTAAAGTTCCATGAAACAATAAGGAAGTTTGGGTTTGATGAGAATGAGGAGGACAAATCACAGATATGCAAAGTTCAAGAATGGGAAATTCATTTTCCTTATCCTGTATGTGGATGACATTCTACTCGCTAGTAGTGATGTTAGTCTACTACTGGAGACGAAAAAGTTCTTGTCCTCAAACTTTGATATGAAAGATCTTGGTGAAGCTTCATTCGTTCTAGGAATTGAAATTCACCGAGATAGACAAAAGAGAGTTTTAGGGTTATCGCAGAAGGCATACTTAGAGAAGATTCTGAAGAAGTATAGTATGCATGCGAGTAATCCTACGCCTACTCCTATAGTCAAGGGCGATAGATTTGGGAACTTTTAGTGTCCCAGGAACCAATATGAGATCGATCAAATGAAAGCGGTTCCATATGCTTCTGCTGTCGGAAGCTTGATGTATGCTCAAGTGTGTACACGCCCTGACTTAGCCTTTGTTACCGGGGTACTTGGAAGATTCTAAAGTAATCCAGGGATAGATCACTGGAAAATGGTGAAGAAGGCATTGTGTTATGCAAAAGGAACAAAAGGCCTCATGCTAACATACAGAAGAACTGACTCCCTCGAGATAGAAGGGTATTCAGATGCAGACTATGCGGGAGATGTAGATGAAATAAAATCCATGTCAGGATATGTATTTACTCTCGCAAGTGGAGCTATATCATGGAAAAGCTCCAAGCAAACCATCACGGCATCGTCTACGATGGTAGCTGAGTATGTAGCATGTTATGAGGCCACGGGGCAGGCAAATTGGTTAAAGAAGTTTATACCCGGGTTGAGAGTGGTAGACAGCATTCAGAGACCACTCAAGATGTACTGCGACAATGAGCCAGCAGTATTCTATGCTCACAACAATAAGTCAAGCGTTGTTGCCAAACACATTAACATTAAGTTTTATGTTGTGAAAGAAAGAATCCAGGATCATACCATAAGTTTAGAGCATATAAGTACAAAAGAAATGCTCGCGTATCCGCTCACAAAAGGCTTACCACCCAGTGTGTTCAGAGAACACTTAGCCGGCATGGGTTTAAGGAAAAGCCTATGATACCTGGATATTAAGGGCCTAGTACAAGAATCTGTTTCAAAATAGAGAGGTGTATAGTGGTTGTTGAATCGATGGTACGTAACTGACCATTATGACGAGACATGCTCTATATGTTGATCTGTGATAAAATAGGTACCAAAGTATAAGTTTAAAATATAAGTTAAGTGAAAGATGAGATCAAGGGGGAGAATGTTAGGTTCATCTCCCGTTCGGGCCCAATGGCCCGAACAAACCCTTAGTCTCGCGCCCTGATCGGGGGCGCCCAACGTCACAATCGTTGGTGGGCCCCCGTCGCGCAGCGCAATAAATAGAGGTGGGGCCGGGGGCACGAACGCCAAGGTTCGTCGTGCCCACTCTCCCCACCGAAAACCCTAGACCTATTAGCCACCGATCGGCTTGTGCTGTAGCGGCGGGATTCACCCCCTCTCTGCCGCCACCACTCCGACAAGCCCCATGGCGAGCTCATCGTCGACTTCTAAGGCCGATGGTAAGCTACTCTATCTTGCATACCCCTAGATCAATCCTAGAGGTCCTAGTTGTTCTATCAGAATGTTTTCCCTAGTCATTTTTTTATAGTGGAGTGCATACCTAGATACTTCATGGGAAACTTACCCACAGAGCAGATAAAAGCATAAAAAGAAGGTTTGGTCACATCCTCATCCATGTTGATGGGAATTATCTCATTTTTTCTATAATTGATTCTCATTCCCAAGACATGCTCAAAGCAAGTGATACTTCTCCTAAAATTGTTTGCTACCTTGAGAAAATGATACGTATAATTTCGTAAAAGAGAGGAGAAGATAAAGAATTAAATGAAACCCAATGACTCCACACTAAGCTTAGTAAAAGAATTAAATGAAACCTACACATTATGATGTAATGACTCCACACTATGTTTAAAATTTAAAGAATTAAACGAAACCTCCACATTAGGATTTCATGACTTAAAAGAGTGGCACTAGAGAAAACTTTTTCCGGATCCACCCTCGGTAGTGCTAGTGTGCATGGTACCGACGCTGCTCTCTGTGACGACCAAAGACATGTAGCCTGAACCAGAGAAACCGTATCGCGCGGCTGGCATGCTCTCTGGTAAGCTCGGCAGTGGCGCCTCAAACCGCAGCGCGTTGACGGCCTGTCTGGCTGACGGCCTCATGGTCCGGTCAGGGTGCACGCACCAGAGCCCGACGACCAGCACCGCCTCCATCTCCTGCTGGTCGAACTCTCCGTCTAGACGTGCGTCCGCCGCGTTCAGAACCTCACCGTGGCCGTATAGGTCCCAGACCAGCTGTGAGATGTGCATCGCTGTATTGTCCTGCAGAACGACGACCGGCGTCCGGCCGCAGGCGATCTCGAGGAGGAGGACGCCGAAGCTGTACACGTCGGAGCCGACGCTGGCCTGGCCGGTGACCATGCACTCGGGGTCCATGTACCCCATGGTTCCAGCGATGATGGTCATGTGCGAGCCCTGGCCGTGGTCGACGAGCCGCGCCAGCCCGAAGTCGCCCAGCTTGGCGTTGAAGGAGGCGTCCAGCATGACGTTGCTGGGCTTGATGTCCCTGTGCAGAACGCACCGGTCCCAGTCTTGGTGCAGGTACACAAGGGCCGAGCCGACGCCGAGCACAATCTCATGTCTGGCCTTCCACGTCAGCACAGCATTCTTGGCACCGTGTAGATGGGTGTCCAGGCTGCCGTTGGGCATCAGCTCGTAGATGAGGAGAAGCTCGCCGCCGGCGTGACACCATCCGATGAGCTGCACGAGGTTCCGGTGCCGAAGCAGGCTGATGATGCTCACCTCGGAAATGTACTCCTTATTCCCCTGTTTAGAGCCTTTGGCCACTCTCTTGATAGCAACCTCGAGGTTCTGTTCCTGCTTGAGGAATCCTCTGTATACCGAGCCAAAGCCTCCTTCTCCTAGCTTCATCTCATCGGAGAAGTTTTCGGTGGCTACGACCAGGTCGCTGTACTGGAACCTCTTTGGCCCAGTCCCCTCCTCGAAGTCGTCATCCATGACCAGGTCGTCGTCCAACATTTTAGCCTGGTTGCGCTGACGCTGTCGTCGGCACAGCCATATCAGCAAGACCATAATGACCAAGAACGTGGCAGAACCGGCGGAGAGGCCGATCACTAGAAGGGGGCGATGGTTCTGCGCCAAAAATATCCAAGAACAAACACTGGATTAATTAGAACCTGATTTATTTAGCCTAACGGCGTGGCGAGAACAACGCCATTTAGCATGGATTGGAAGACTGACCTCCTCCGTCCGGCTGTGGAGACGGCGGCGGCGGCATGAAAGAAGGCGGTGGAGACGACGGCGGCAGGGTGATGTTGAATGGTCCGAGCTCGTACTTCACGTAGCAGCTGAAGCCCTTGATCGCGCCTCCGCTGCCGTTGGGGAAATATTGCGGCAGCCCAGTAACGGTGTAGTAGTCGAGGCAGCGCGTGCACTCGCTGGCCGTCAAGTCCCTGGTGCACTGCACCAGCCCGTACATCGACTGCGCCTGCGAGCCGTTGTACGGCTGGGACCCGTTCGCGAACCTCATCGGCGAGTCCGCGGCCTCCGCGGTGAGCCGGGTCATCAGCCTCGACCGCGTGTCGACCATGGTGGCCACGTCGCCGGGGACGACGTCTTTGTAAGTCAGATTACTGATGACGAGGAACGCTATGTTGAGGTCGGCGACGGAGAAGGACTGGTTGGAGTACCGGAGGAGGCAGGCGTCGGCGGCGCCCTTCATCTCCCGGCTCTGCGGGCACACACTTATCACGATTGCTGTCGCGGCCCTCAGACAGTTCTGGCAGAGTTCCCAGCTGCGGTCGACGAAGCACATTTGGAGGTAGAACACCTGATCGGGCGTCTCGCCGGCCGTGCCGTTGGAGAACCCGCCGTTGCTTATGGCCTCCGGGGGGAGGTCGCCCAAGAGGCTGAGGAGGTTCTGCCGGTACACGCTCTGCTGCGTGTAGTTGTTGGTGGTCGAGCAGTAAGGATTGAGCGGGTAGTAGTCCTGCCCCTCTTGTGCCGCGGCAACGTCCAGCGACCACACAACCACGGCGAGCAGCAGGAGGAGATTAAGCCGCCGTGGCACCATGGCAGCTGACAGCAGCCAACACGGCGCCATTGCTTGCCAAACTATACGCACACGTGAGTCTCTTCTCTCTCTTAATCATTAGTAGTAGTACTTAGGAACAAGTAAGGGGTACATGGTCAAACACCTATCCCACGATGGAATAACAAAATGCGTACTTTACGCAAGTTTTTTCGGGGTTGGGCCATGCATACAGCGGGTATCCTAAAAAAAGAAAAATTACGCCTAACACTTATAATAGATGACTTAGAGGCTTCCGCGAAGGTAAGGCCATTAACTGCACAAGAAATTGAGCTTAAAAGCCAATCGAATGCAGAGATAACCCGACTTCTTCGCGAAGAGGAACTCAAATGGTACCAACGCTCTAAAGCTAAATTCATTCTGGAAGGAGATGCGAATACTAGATACTTCCATGCAGTTGCCAATGGCAGGCATAAAAAGAAACTTATTCACTCTCTGATTCAGGACGAAGGTATGATTGAGGGACAAGAACATTTGAAGTCATATATTCCTACGTATTATAAATCCTTGTTTGGGGCCCCAGTGGAGAATTCTTTCTCTCTGGATGAGTCCCAAACGTCCGATATTCCCCAGGTTTCGGATGAAGAAAATAGTTTTCTATCTGCCTCATATTCCGAGGAAGAGGTTAAGAAAGCGGTTTTCCAAATGGAAAACAACAAAGCACCAGGTCCTGATGGATTTCCAGCGAAATTTTACCAAAAATTCTGGGACGTTATCAAGGAGGACCTGATGAATTTGTTTGGGTTTTTACAGGTTGGACAATTGGATCTCTTTAGACTCAACTTTGGTAACATAATTTTACTGCCTAAGGTTAATAATGCAGAACGTATACAACAGTACCGTCCAATCTGCTTGCTTAACGTTAGCTTTAAAATTTTCACTAAAGTTGCTACAATTAGACTAAATTCGGTTGCTGACAATGTTGTTAGCCCGTCTCAAACTGCGTTCATGCAAGGAAGAAATATCCTAGATGGGGTTGTGATTCTGCATGAAACAATTCATGAACTACACTCAAAAAAATTAAATGGTGTACTGTTCAAGATTGACTTTGAGAAGGCTTATGACAAAGTTAACTGGTCTTTCCTCCAGCAAACACTCCGTATGGAAGGTTTTTCTGAGGAGTGGCGTGCTCTGATTCAGTCTTTTGTGTCTGGGGGTAGTGTTGCCATTAAAGTAAATGATGATACTGGCAAATATTTTCAGACCAAGAAAGGACTGAGACAAGGGGATCCATTATCGCCTTTACTATTTAACATAGTGGCTGATATGTTGGCTATCCTTATTGAGAGAGCAAAGACTGATGGCCAAATTGAAGGTGTAGTTCCACATCTCGTTGATGGTGGACTTTCTATTCTTTAATACGCTGATGATACAATTCTTTTTATGGAACATGATCTGGAGAAAGCTAAGAATCTGAAATTAATATTATCAGCATTCGAGCTCTTATCTGGGCTTAAAATAAATTTCCATAAAAGTGATTTGTATTGTTTTGGCGAGGCCCAAAACGAGGCCCACCTATATGCTGAACTTTTCGGCTGTGGGCTGGGTCAGTTTCCAATCAATTATTTGGGAATACCGATTCATTATCGGCGTCTCACAATTGCTGAATGGAAGCTTGTTGAGGAAAGGATACAAAAACGTCTTAATAGTTGGAAAGGAAAATTGTTATCCCTTGGGGGAAGACTAGTACTTTTAAATTCAGTTCTTACTAATATGGTACTGTATATGATCTCGTTTTTCCAAATGTCAAAAGGGGTTTTGAACAAAGTGGATTATTTCCGTTCAAGATTATTTTGGCAAGGGGATAGTGAGAAAAAGAAATATCGTCTGGCCAGATGGAATATGGTTTGCCGGCCGAAGGAGTTTGGTGGACTAGGCATACACGATCTGCAAGTCAAAAACACCGCGCTTCTGGGCAAATGGCTTTTTAAACTACTTACTGAGGAAGGCGTTTGGAAAACCATGTTATGGAGGAAATATGTGGGCTCCAAAGCTGGGTCTCAAGTAGTATGGAAACCCGGAGATTCATATTTTTGGGCAGGTCTTATGCCCACCAAGAAACATTTCTTTCGTTTTGGTGCTTTCGAGATTAAGGATGGATCACAAATTAGGTTTTGGGAAGATAAATGGCTAGGCCAATCTACTCTTCGCGAATAGTACCCAGCTCTATATTCAATTGTTAGACATAAAGGGGATACAATCTCCACAGTGATGGAGGACTATCCTCCTAATGTGTCTTTCAGAAGAAGTCTTATCGGTCCTAGACTATTATCTTGTAACAATCTACTATTACGGTTATCCAGGATACAATTGTCGGACGGTGTTGACGTGTTCAAATGGAAATTACTGGAAAGTGGTAAATTTTCTGTTGGCTCACTATATAAAGCTTTGGTCCAACCTGATTTCCTAGTCGATGATAATAGTAAAATTTGGAAAATGAAAATACCCCTTAAGACGAAGATATTTGCATGGTATCTATGGAAAGGGGTAATTCTAACAAAGGATAATCTTGTAAAGAGGAATTGGCATGGAAGTACACAATGTGTTTTTTGTCATCAAGATGAGACAATTCGACACTTATACTTTCACTGCAAATTTGCTCGTTCTATATGGTCATTCATCCAAATATCTTCTGGCTTATCTCCCTCACGTTCAGTAACCAATGTTTTTGGTAATTGGTTGCATGGAATTGTTGATAAGTACAGAACCTTATTTAGGGTGGGAGCGCTTGCCATTATATGGTCGCTATGGCTTTGTAGAAATGATAAGATTTTTAATAATATTGTGTCTTCCCCTCTGCAGGTTATTTATCGAGCCACGGCTATCCTTCGATCATGGAACATTCTCCAACGCATGGAGTTTCGAGACGTATTTCTGGACGGATGTACGCGATTGGAGGACACGGCGAGGAATATTTTCTCACGACATGGATGGCCGCGTGATCTGAGGATTGATCTATCTTAGTTTCCAGACTTTAATTTAGTGCCTTTTTGTAATGCTTTTTTAATTTTTGTCTTAGTCTGTCATTCGTGTGGCTGTGTGCATCTTAGTTATGCAGAGGCCGGGTGTAAGAATCAAACATTTGGTTAATAAATGCGTCCATTTCCAAAAAAAAAGGAACACGCAAGGGGTAACGCTATTTATGCATGTATGTGTACTTCTCCCCCTGTTTTTTTCCTCTTTGATTTCTCCCCCTAGTGTCACTATCCCATAAAGCCTTTTTACCTTTCAATGCCATGTTAGCATTGAGCTTACTTAGTCGTCAATTCGTTTGAAAAAACAAACTGTGATAATGAGTGGACATGAAGTTTTGATTTTGTCAATGTATATCTCAGCAACATAGGCGGCAGCAACGACTACACTACACGGTGGCAAATGCGTGTCAAGCCACCTTGTGGGTTCGGTGGAAAGGTTCGTGTTAATTGTTTTGTTTTGGGTCGAATGCTTATATTAAGGGCCATTGGTGTATATTTACAAATATCTCCCTTTTTCGCTCATCCCTCGTCCAACTCCCAACTTTTGATAGTCTCATTTATAACTAATATTCCCTCTATTCAGGATTATAGGTCCTACACGCATACCTAGGTTGTTAATTTGATCAACAAAATATAACTTATATATCACAAAAGTTATATCATTAGAAAATATAACCTCTAAAGTTTCTAATGGTATAATTTTTATTGTTCAAATTGGCAATCTAGTTATTCGTACGGGACTTATAATCCCAAACGGAGGGAGTAATAAAGAACGAAGTATTTCTTCCCATCCAACACTTTTTTAAACATATTTACCCTTCCACTAAATTACATATCAGCCATCGTGCCACCACTAAGCAAAAAAGAAGTTTCAACAAAGAGCTTAACCCATTGCACATACGCTTATCCTTGACCATATGGCCTCGCTACGGGAAAAATTGCCGCTGCCGTCGCCCCTGTAACACCGCGGTTCTGTAAAGACCGAGGCTTCTTTGTGACATGCCAATCCATGGATCGGTTCATTGGTCCACAATAGAATATGATGAATAACATAGCAAAATATCCGTGTATTATGAATAACGAAGATCCAGAGTACCATTATTACAATAAAAGCTTAGCCCAAGGCTAGCTCAAATTATTCAGGTAGCAACATAAACTAAGTAAATTCTCCATTCTTCAAATTGCCCACAAGTGAACCAGTGCCGAGTGGAGTACCGTGGCCTATATCGATTACTCAGAATCGGAATAACCTGCAACATGAAACGTAGCAGCCCCGAAGGGTCAATACATGGAATGTATGGCAAGTAGAGCTAGTAAAGGAGACAGTAGTACTAACATCTACATGCATATTTGGCAAGTGGAGTTGTGTCTGGCTTGCATTTGCAAATACCTTTGTCCTACTTTCATAAACAGTTTTTGATTTTCTTTGAAAAGATCCCAATTAAGTTAACCCAACAATATTAAAACAATTATGAAATTGGAATGAGCGAGAAACATGTCATGGAATCAATATCAAGCAACTCAGATGTCCATAACCGGGGACACGGCTAATCGATTAGATTATGGGAAAATTTGTAGAGGACACCGTTATTTTTTGGCGTTTGTCAAAACACATCGCTGGAATGTGTCTTTGCTGAGCACCATTATAATTTCATGGCATATTTGCCAGGACACACTGCATTCCACAAAAGGAAATTTTGACATATGTCCGGTTTGAACACTTTTTTCTCTAATTCAAATTCACCAAATCCAGCATATGCATATACCGAACAAGAATTAGAAACTATACGTAAGTTCATATCAAGTTGGAACATCGCCAAGTCATCATCCATTGCAGCATGCAGCATCGTGGTTAAGAAAAAAAATCAACGAGGGAATTGGGAAAAAGATGGACAGTTTTTTTATCTGAAACATCTTGCATTTCAATTAAAATTCTAGACATATTTGCAACAAGGTAAAAAGGTCTAAAGCGTCAAACTTTCCGTTTTGGGCAGTACAGTGTGTTCTAGCAAATTGTCACGAAATAATAATGGTACTGGGCAAAGCCACATTCCAATAGTGTGTTTTAGCAAACGCCGGAAAATAACGGTGTCCTCTAGCAAATTTTCCCTTAGATTATACACCATGCAGGGGTTAGTACACTTTTCCCATGTGACTTGGCCAGCCCAGCTCGTACCATCACTCTCATTTTGGGTGATGATAGGGAGAAGTCCAAGAAGATACTGTTCGGGAAGTAGCTCCCCAATCGCGACGCGCACCGGTCCAACCTACCAAAATTCTACATCTCTGGATACGCGGGTTCAGGTTACCACAACCTACTAGGTCCAAACACCGCCCATTTTATTATTGGCACATGGTTGTACACTTAAGCTACCAAATAAAGAAGCCAATCAATTTCTCTAGATACCTGGGTGCCTTTCCGCAATGAAACCACCAAAAATTATCAATACCATCACACCCAGGAGATTCATTGATTAAGTTGTTTTAGTTTTTACAAACCAATACTTTTAGAAACAAGTCTCAATGATGTAACCCAGCCCTCGTTCAACATAGCATGGCTAAGCACATCTACCAACGGTGGTTCATCTACAAGGAAGGTCCTACCACATAATAGGACATAGCATAGCGATAGTATCATCCTACACATGCATCTACAAAATACACGACAATGCATTGAAAATAGTAGGACAATATCATAAACAAAATAGCATCTACTTGCCTTGGTTGTAGCGGTCGGAAGAACAATCCACACACGAGCAAGCGTTGCACTCGTCACAATCTACACGATACAATTGCAATCATAAACAAACAATCCACAAGCATACACAACAAAGATGATGCATGAATGCATGCACGACAAGTGAATTGGTGCTACAGCTGCACCACATAATCCTATTCAATATTACTACTGAATGCATGCATGGGAAATAGTTTTAGCGCAAGGAAAACTAATATGCAAAATATAATACTCAATTCTAGAGCTAGAAACCAATTAATTCACTACCGATAGTATACTGTTTGTAAAATCTTGGTAAAAATCTACAGTATAGGCACTGCTATTTAGAAACAGTACCAATTGGAATTACTCAAAAAGGAATTATAAAACTCCCTGAATAATTAAAACACTGCAGAACGCCACTAGACAGTTTCTGCAGAAGTTTTTACTGTAAGCCTATCCTTTTAATTCACGATGAGATTCCCCTCGTTCTACTGAATCCAGGGACATATTATACGCAATTTTTGGAGTTACAGATCTTTTTCTACGAATTATTTACTCCGAAAAGGTCATTCACTCATTTGATTAAACTGTACTAAATCTTGCCGCAAAAGTGTGAAACAATAGTACAGCAAGATTATAGATGACTTACTGAACCTACACATATTTTATTTGCAATTTTTGGCCAAACGGTTTAATTTCTACGCAATTTACAAGTTTCTACCGAAATATGTCAACTAAATCGATTAAAGGAAATACCCAGTCAACTGTGTCTGTTGACTGCTCCACGTGGCTGCTGGCTGGGCGCTGACTGGGCGTCTGACTAGTCAACGCCTGGGGGTTGACTGGTCAACGGCCGATCTGGACCGCTGATCTGAAATCCAACGGTCCCAAGAGATGGCGGCTGCGGACTCACCGGAGACGAACGGCGGCGCGCTCGGAACGGTGGCAGCGATCGGTTCCTGCGCGGAAGAGAGGCGGTCAGCGCGGAACGGTGGCGTTCAATGCGACGGCGGTGCGCGAGGCGGTGCGAGCGGCGCGGCGCGGGGGAGCGCGGGCGGCGGCGCGGCGCGAGAAGGGAAGGCGGCTTAGTGGCGGCGGCGAAGCCAGGTGGCGGAGCCGAGGCGGCGGGTGGCGAAGGGGGGCTCACACAGTGGCCGGCGAGACCGAGGGGAGGCGGTCCAAGGCGGAGGGTGGGGTCCGGTCGGAGGCGGTCGGCGTGGGCGGATACAATCCGCCGCTGGCGGCAGCCTTGTTGGCGCTGACCCAGCCTTTTTTTTATCCTTTAACTTTTTTCCCTTTTCGCAAATACTAAACCCTCCGTAACTTTTCCGTACGAGCTCCGAATCGGGCGATTCTTGTTCCTATTTTTTTGTAAAATCGAGGGGAACAACCTAGGGTCAAGGGTTGAGTGAAACCACTAGGCTACAAGGGTGGACAACACAAGTCCTACTAAAGCCTCCCGCAGGAGCCTCGTAGTAAAATAGAGTAGGGTTTAGAAAATAGTGTTTTGCCGAAACCTTTCAATCGATGGTTTTGCATGGAAGATTATGATGCAATGGCATGAATGATATGCAGAACCAAATCTAAAATTTGGGATGTGACAAGACTAACCCCCTTAAGATGAATCTCGTCCCCGAGATTCGGCGCGGCTAGCAAATAGGTGTTGGTAGTCCTCTCGGATGTCATCCTCACGCTCCCAAGTGGCTTCCTCTTCGGTGTGGTGGCTCCACTGTATCTTGCAAAACTTGATTGTCTTGGTACGGGTAATTCTCTCCGCTGTCTACAGAATCTTGACCGGTTTCTCCTCATAGGTCAAGTCGTTCTAAAGCTGAACCTCCTCTAGCGGTACAGTGTCTCTCAACGGTGTATCTACCATCTCCGGATGGCACTTCTTCAGCTGTGACACGTGGAACACATTGTGAACAACGGACAGAGCCTCTGGCAACTCCAACTGATAAGCAACTTCTCCTTTACGTGCTAATACCCGATACGGTCCAATAAATCGAGGTGTCAGCTTACCCTTAATTCCAAATCTCTTGATTCCCCGAAGTGGCGACACTCTGAGGTATGCTCTATCGCCTATCTCATACACCACTTCCTTACGCTTGGCGTCAGCGTAGCTCTTCTGCCTTGATTGTGCTACCTTCAGCCTGTCCCTAATCAAGACGACCTTCTCCTCAGCATCCTTGATCAAATCAGGCCCAAACAACTGACGTTCTCCTACTCCATCCCATAGAAATGGTGTCCGGCATCGTTTCCCATACAGTACATCAAACAGTGATGTCTTGATGCTGGTTTGATAGCTGTTGTTGTAGGAAAACTCAGCATACGGCAAATTTGCATCCCAACTAGAACCATGAGCCAAAGCGCAAGCTCTCAGCATGTCTTCCAAAATCTGATTCACCATCTCGGTCTGTCCATCAGTCTGTGGGTGAAACGCTGTGCTAAACTCCAATCTAGTACCAAGTGACTCGTGCAGCTGGCGCCAGAAGTGTGAGGTAAATTGGGTGCCTCTATCAGATACAATACTCTTGGGAACTCCATGTAGGCACACAATCCTATCCATGTAAATCTTGGCCAACTTTGCACTCGTATAGGTCGTCTTTACGGGTATAAAGTGGGCTACCTTAGTCAAATGATCAACCACTACCCAAATGGAGTCATACCCTGACCTGGTCCTGGGCAATCCTGTGATAAAATCCATCCCCACTCTATCCCACTTCCATTCCGACACGGGCAATGGTTGTAGCAGTCCTGCTGGCTTCTGGTGTTCCGCTTTCACTCGGCTAGATACATCACATAGGGCAATATGCTCCGCGATGTCTCCCTTCATGTTGTTCCACCAGAATCTGTCCTTTAGGTCCATATACATCTTCGTATTGCCCGGATGTATGGAATACGGCGAGTCATGAGATTCCTGCAGAATCAACTTCCTTATCTCCGGATCGTTGGGAATGCACAGACGATCTCCATACCACAAGGTTCCTTGCTCATCCTCGCGGAATTCCCTTGCTCGATCCTCCTTCATCTTTTCCTTTACTTCATCAATCTCTTTGTCTCCCACTTGAGCCTTCCTGATTCTGTCCTGTAGCGTTGGTTGGACTTCCATCGTTGCCAAGTATCCTTCATATACTACCTCCAGTCTAAGGTCCTTGAATTGCTTGCACAAATCCTCAGGTAATTCCCCAATCGTCAATCCGTTGGCATAGACCTTCCAGCTTAGAGCATCTGCTACTACGTTGGCCTTTCCTGGGTGGTATTGTAGATTCATATCATAGTCCTTGATAAATTCCAACCATCTCCTTTGCCTCATGTTCAGTTCCTTCTGTGTAAATATGTACTTCAGGCTCTTGTGGTCGGTGTACACATCACAATGTTTACCCATTAAGTAATGCCTCCATACCTTGAGCGCATGAACCACTGACGCTAACTCCAAGTCGTGTGTGGGGTAATTCCGCTCATGGTGCTTGAGTTGCCGCGAGGCATATGACACCACTCTCCCATCTTGCATCAGCACACTCCCAAGTCCCTGTCGAGAAGCATCACAGTACACTTGGAAATCCTTCTGAAGGTCTGGTAAACACAGAACAAGTGCGCTTACTAGTCGACGCTTCAGTTTCTGAAAGTTGGCTTCACATACGTCTGACCATTCAAACTTCCTCTCCTTCTTCAGAAGTTCGGTCATCGGCTTAGCAATCTTGGAGAAGTTTTCAATGAACCTCCTGTAATATCCAGCAAGTCCCAAAAAGCTTCGTATCTCTCCTGCATTCTTGGGTGCTTCCCACTCAGTTACTGCAGTCACTTTGCTTGGATCAACAGCGACTCCTTCTCCTGACACTACGTGTCCAAGAAACCCAACGGTGTTAAGCCAGAATTCACACTTGCTGAATTTGGCATACAGCTTGTGTTCCCTCAGCTTCTCCATAATCAGTCGCAGATGTTTCTCATGCTCGGCATCATCCTTGGAATATATCAGTATGTCGTCAATAAACACCACCACGAACTTGTCCAAGTACTCCATAAATACCTTGTTCATCATGGTCATGAAATATGCCGGGGCATTCGTTAGTCCAAAAGACATAACTGTATACTCATATAAACCATACCTAGTGGTGAAGGCGGTTTTTGGTACGTCCTCCTCCCGGATCTTCAATTGGAAGTAGCCTGATTGCAGATCAATCTTGCTGAACACCTTCGCTCCTTCCAGTTGATCAAACAAATCATTTATGTTTGGCAGAGGGTACTTGTTCTTGATGGTTACTTCATTCAGCGAGCGGTAGTCCACCACTAATCTCTTGTCTGTCTTTCTTCTCCACAAAGCAATGTGTGCTCCCCATGACGACGAACTAGGCTGAATGAATCCCTTGTCCAACTGCTCTTTCAGTTGCATCTTCAATTCCTTCAGCTCATCCACATCCATCTTATATGGTCTATTTGCTATAGGTCCTGTTCCCGGCATCAGGTCGATAAGAAACTCTACTTCCCTGTCAGGTGGCATTCCTGGCAGCTCTTCCGGAAACACGTCGGGGTAATCCCTAATCACTGGCACAGTATCCATGCTAACCCCTTAAGAGAATTCAGCTTACACCTTCCCGGTCGCACTGCCGACTTGAATCTAATCCTCTTACCATCCGGGGTTTTGAGTGAAATAGTTCGCTGTGCACAATCTATGTGTCCCTCATGCATAGACATCCAATCCATACCCAGAATAACGTCTAACCCCTGTGATTCCAACACTACCAAATGTGCACTGAAATTGTGTGTTCCAATCCTCACAGTTAAGTCGTGGCATCCCGCGCTAGCTATCATATCTCCTCCAGGTGAACTCACTCTAATAGACCCTTTCATAGACTCAGTAGGTAACTTATACTTATCCACAAATGCCCTTGATATGAATGAATGTGATGCACCAGTATCGAAAAGTATAAGTGCAGGGTAAGTGTTGACTGAAAACTTACCAATCACAAGGTCAGGCTCATCTGGAATCTCCTCCACATTCATGTGGTTCACTATGGCCTTCTCGTTGTTGGTTGGCTTCAGTCCTTTCCTCTCCGAACAGTTGTCAGCATAGTGTCCCTTCTGTTTACACTTGAAGCATGTCACCTCACTCAGATCCTTCTTCACAAAGCTGCGATCGCGGTTGCGGTCATGTCCATCGTGCCCTCCAGAGTGGTGAGAATGTCCTCCCTTGTGGCTGTGGTGGTTGCTCTTGTGGTTGTCATGGCGATGTCCATCGCCCCCATGGCGGTTGCGACCATGGCTCCCATAGTCACTCCCCCCATGCTTGGAGTATCCATCATAGGAAGTGCGAGACTTGTGATGTGAACCAGAGTGGTGATTGTTACTCTTCCTCTTGCGGTTCTCCACCTGCTTGTGCTTTCCTTCCAAGATCATGGCCTTGTCCATAAGCTCCTGGAAAGTGGGGCAATAAACCACCAGTAGCTGTACTGAAAGCTCATCACTGAGGCCATCCAAGAATCTCCCCCTCCTTTTTGCATCGGTGTCAACATCCTCAGGTGCATAACGAGACAGGTTGTTGAACTCCTCAATGTACTCAGCCACGGTGCGGTTGGTTTGGCGCAAATTGCGGAACTCCTTCCTCTTCAGGCTCATAACTCCTGAAGACACGTGGTTGGTCCTAAAACCTTCCTCAAACATTGCCCAAGTCACAGTATCCAGCGGGTGGGTGATCTGAAAAGTGTCCCACCAAGAAGCGGCTGGTCCCTCCAGTAGGTGAGCGGCAAACCTCCACCTTCTCAGCATCCGTGCATCCAACAGTTACCAGATCCTTGTTGACTGAACGCAACCAGTCGAGAGCAACCGTTGGCTCCATTGCAGTAGAGAACTTAGCTAGCCTTAGCCTCAGAAATCTGGTGAGAGCATCTCCTTGGGGCTGGTTGTTTCCATTGTTGTTGTTGTTGTTGTTGTTGTTGTTGTTGTTGTTGTTGTTGTTGTTGTTGTTGTTGTTGTTGTTGTTGTTGTTGTTCTGATCTTCCATGAACTGGGTCATAACTTGGTTCAGCTGTGCCTGAGCTGCCATGAGCTGCTCCAACTCAGTGGGTTGACGGCGGGGAGGCATCTGCGGTTTAGCACAGGTAAGTTTAGAGAGAATCAACTACGATAATAGGATTCTACCCATGCATTATGATCAAACAACAACAAGCAATGGCAGACAATCACAAGCAAGCAACACATCAACAAACAAGTGATCCAGCAACATCCCAGGGGTTATCCTAGCAGTATATACCTACTGAAATAATTTTACAAGAGTTGGCAATGGTTAACTAAACAGTTGATCATCAAAGCAACAAAACAGCAATCTGCCAGAACAGTCCAGCAGCCTTCACGAATTTTTCTACCTGACTTAGACTCGTCAGAAATTTAGCTGTTTTTTGCACATACAGTATAGAGAGTTTCGCACCAGCCCTATGTTTTTCAGATTTTTCCCAGTTACCAGAAAAATATGAAAAATCGTACAGTACTGCTGTATCAGCAGAAAACTACAGCGAAAATAACACAGATAGTAACCAAACTTGCCATAACTCTTTCATAAAATTCGCAAAAATAATTCCTGGGATATTGGAGTACACAAATAAGCAACTAATCACTCTTGAACTAATCGTAACTAAGTTTCACATCGATCGAGACTAATCCTAACGAATTTACCTAATGAGGACTAATTGGTGGACTTCTATCTACTTCTTGAAGAGGTTGCGGTAGGTCCTTGCACTCATGCGTTGGCGCTTCGGTCCACGGTTCAACCATGGCGGCGGAGTGTACACTTCTCCTGAATCATCACTTGAGATCTCAAACTCCACCTCTTCTGGATCCTCCTCTTCTTCTTCACTTTCAGCTGCAACTGCAACAGCTTCATCTTCTCCACCATCATCGTCTCCATCATCATCATCATCCTCGTCCTCATCATCATCATCGTTCCCACTGTCATCATCATCCCCATTGTTGCCATCATCTCCATTGTCATCATCAGAGGGTGAATTTAGCTGTGCCTGGAGAGCGGCAATCTGGGCTGTCATAGCTTCAATAGTTTGGTCCCTTTCCTGGATGGTCCCTTGCAGCTGTTGTATGTTCTGGGTGTTCTCCTGCACGGTACCATGAAGATGAACTATGGTTGCATCTCTGGCTATCAGGGCATTCTCCAGAACTCCCACATCTTCATGCAGGGTGTCAATCTCCTGTCCTTGGACCACCATACCATTGCTAGCAAAATCTGCAATCTCCTTTATCATCATCACTTTCTCAGCTAGAGCTCCATTCTCCCTTTCCATGTCCTCCATGTGCCTCCGACGGGGCGGCATGTTGTTCCTGTCACCCGGGGTAACCACAATGTGCCCATCTTCATCACGCCTCCCATAGTCACGGTAGGGTGAATCTGTTGGCAGTAGGTGTCGGACATGATGGCACTGGCGAGACAGGGCTTCATATATGGCCAAGTTGATTCCAAGTCCCCAGTTGCAGTATGTCTTGGTGTAGATCAGATGCATTGGATTTGGCAAGGCGGCATCCCTGAATATGAAGGTAGTGATCTCCCATGCATCCTCTCCATATCCATAGGTGTACAACCTTCTTCCCTTGAACATGGGAAGTGGCAATCCCAATGACTGCAAGAGCTGTGCAAACTACCTTGCAAAGGGCCTTGGTGACTCCATGGTTGCATACTCAGTCCTGACTTCTCCCATCTATCAAGTAAAAGAGGAAAGTGTTGAGAATAGCATATGGTAAGAATTTACGAGGGTGAAAGGCATAAGATGAAAGACAGAGTTAATATAGGCTTTAGTAAATCTAAGGCTTCCTAATCCAATCCTAGGTCACGATCCTACAGTCGACACACGGGCTCTGATACCATCTTGTAACACCGCGGTTCTGAAAAGACCGAGGCTTCTATGTGACATGCCAATCCCTGGATCGGTTCATTGGCCCACAATAGAATAAGATGAATAACATAGCAAAATATACGTGTATCATGAATAACGAAGATCCAGAGTACCATTATTACAATAAAAGTTTAGCCCAAGGCTAGCTCAAATTATTCAGGTAGTAACATAAACTAAGTAAATTCTCCATTCTTCAAATTGCCCACAAGTGAACAAGTGCTGAGTGGAGTACCGTGGCCTATATCGATTACTCAGAATCGGAATAACCTGCAACATGAAACGTAGCAGCCCCGAAGGGTCAATACATGGAATGTATGTCAAGTAGAGCTAGTAAAGGAGACAGTAGTACTAACATCTACATGCATATTTGGCAAGTGGAGCTGTGTCTGGCTTGCATTTGCATATACCTTTGTCCTACTTTCATAAACAGTTTTTGATTTTCTTTGAAAAGATCCCAATTAAGTTAACCCAATAATATTAAAACAATTATGAAATTGGAATGAGCGAGAAACATGTCATGGAATCAATATCAAGCAACTCAGATGTCCATAACCGGGGACACGGCTAATCGATTAGATTATGGGAAAATTTGCTAGATGACACCGTTATTTTTTGGCGTTTGCCAAAACACATCGCTGGAATGTGTCTTTGCTGAGCACCATTATAATTTCATGGCATATTTGCCAGGACACACTGCATTTCACAAATGGAAATTTTGACATATGTCCGGTTTGAACACTTTTTTCTCTAATTCAAATTCACCAAATCCAGCATATGCATATACCGAACATGAATTAGAAACTATACGTAAGTTCATATCAAGTTGGAACATCGCCAAGTCGTCATCCATTGCAACATGCAGCATCGTGGTTAAGAAAAAAAATCAACGAGGGAATTGGGAAAAAGCTGGATAGTTTTTTTATCTGAAACATCTTGCATTTCAATTAAAATTCTAGACATATTTGCAACAAGGTAAAAAGGTCTAAAGCGTCAAACTTTCCGTTTTGGGCAGTACAGTGTATTCTAGCAAATTGTCACGAAATAATAATGGTACTGGGCAAATCCACATTCCAATAGTGTGTTTTAGCAAACGCCGAAAAATAACGGTGTCCTCTAGCAAATTTTCCCTTAGATTATACACCATGCAGGTGTTAGTACACTTTTCCCATGTGACTTGGCCAGCCCAGCTCGTACCATCACTCTCATTTTGGGTGATGATAGGGAGAAGTCCAAGAAGAGACTGTTCGGAAAGTAGCTCCCCAATCCCGACGCGCACCGGTCCAACCTACCAAAATTTTACATCTCTGGATACGCGGGTTCAGGTTACCACAACCTACTAAGTCCAACCAACCGCCCATTTCATTATTGGCACATGGTTTTACACGTAAGCTACCAAATAAAGAAGCCAATCAATTTCTCTAGATACCTGGGTGCCTTTCCGCAATGAAACCACCAAAAATTATCAATACCATCACACCCAGAAGATTCATTGATTAAGTTGTTTTAGTTTTCACAAACCAATACTTTTAGAAACAAGTCTCAATGATGTAACCCAGCCCTCGTTCAACATAGCATGGCTAAGCACATCTACCAACGGTGGTTCATCTACAAGGAAGGTCCTACCACATAATAGGACATAGCATAGCGATAGTATCATCCTACACATGCATCTACAAAATACACGACAATGCATTGAAAATAGTAGGACAATATCATGAACAAAATAACATCTACTTGCCTTGGTTGTAGCGGTCGGAAGAACAATCCACACACGAGCAAGCGTTGCACTTGTCACAATCTACACGATACAATTGCAATCATAAACAAACAATCCACAAGCATATGCAACAAACATGATGCATGAATGCATGCACGACAAGTGAATTGGTGCTACAGCTGCACCACATAATCCTATTCAATATTACTACTGAATGCATGCATGGAAAATAGTTTTAGCGCAAGGAAAACTAATATGCAAAATATAATACTCAATTCTAGAGCTAGAAACCAATTAATTCACTACCGATAGTATACTATTTGTAAAATCTTGGGATAAATCTACAGTATAGGAATTGCTATTTAGAAACAGTACCAATTGGAATTACTCAAAAAGGAATTATAAAACTCCTTGAATAATTAAAACACTGCAGAACGCCACTAGACAGTTTTTGCAGAAGTTTTTACTGTAAGCCTATCCTTTTAATTCACGATGGGATTCCCCTCGTTCTACTGAATCCAGGGACATATTATACACAATTTTTGGAGTTACAGATCTTTTTCTACGAATTATTTACTCCGAAAAGGTCATTAACTCATTTGATTAAACTGTACTAAATCTTGCTGCAAAAGTGTGAAACAATGGTATAGCAAGATTCTACACGACTTATTGAACCTACACATATTTTATTTGCAATTTTTGGGCCAGCGGTTTAATTTCTACGCAATTTATAAATTTCTATCGAAATATGTCAACTAAATCGATTAAAGGAAATACCCAGTCAACTGTGTCTGTTGACTGGTCCACGTGGCTGCTGGCTGGGCGCTGACTAGTCAACGCCTGGGGGCTGACCGGTCAACGGCTGATCTGGACCGCTGATCTGAAATCCAACGGTCCCAAGAGATGGCGGCTGCGGACTCACCGGAGACGAACGACGGCGAGCTCGGAACGGTGGCGGCGATCGGTTCCGGCGACGGCGGTTCCTGCGCGGAAGAGAGGCGGTCAGTGCGGAACGGTGGCGGTCAATGCGACGGCGGGCGCTGGCAGCGCGCGCGCGAGTATGGGCGCAGCAGCAGCGCAGCGGCGGGCGCTGAGCGGGCGAGGCGCAAGGCTGGCGGCAGGGCGCATGCGCGGGCGGCGAGGCGACGGGAGGCGCTCACTGGTGGCGGCGGCGGGCGCGGAGGCCGAGGCAGCGACGGCGGCGGAGGAGGGCGCGCAGAGATCGAGGCGCGGGGTCCGGCGGAGAGGCGACGCGTGGGTCCGCTTTTTGGGCCCACGGTCCGGGTCGGATACGGGCGGGCGGCGATACAATCCGCCCATGGCGGCGCGATGCTGGCAGCCAGGCGCGCCAGCAGTTTTTTTTGATCCTTTAACTTTTTTTCCTTTTTCGCAAATACTAAAACCTCCGTAACTTTTCCGTACGAGCTCCGAATCGGGCGATTCTTGTTCCTAAATTTTTGTAAAATCGAGGGGAACAACCTAGGGTCAAGGGTTGAGTGAAACCACTAGGCTACAAGGATGGACAACACAAGTCCTTCTAAAACCTCACGCATGAGCCTCGTAGTAAAATAGAGTAGGGTTTAGAAAATAGTGTTTTGCCGAAACCTTTCAATCGATGGTTTTGCATGGAAGAGTATGATGCAATGGCATGAATGATATGCAGAACCAAATCTAAAATTTGGGATGTGACAGCCCCTAACCTTTGTCGTGTGCCAACAGGCCCGGAATACAGCAAAGCTGATCTCTGCCGTGTGTGTATTTACAAGCACACGGCAAAGAAAACATACACGACATATTACATTAAAAGCACACAGAAAAGAACTTAACACGGCAATGGACAGATTACGACACATGGCAAAGAAAATCCACACGGCAAAAGCACTGAGGACACATGGCAAAGATATGTTCACGGCAAAGAAGTGGGCGGATGGTGGAATCTTTGCCGTGTGCCCTTGCCATTAGGTACACGGCAATCTTCGCATGTATATACGGCAAAGAACTGTTTTTCCTTTTTCTTTTATTTAGTTAGCAAGACTTTTATTACATATATGTTAGGTGGTGTTATTTCATAGGATTATGAGTATAAACATATGAATAGGTTGTTGTGGTCTTGATCACTAAATGCACCCCCTTATACGATTAGGTTTCACCGGATTGGGGAGTTCCTTTCTTATACAAGTCCAGAACTTTTACTTTTAGGTTAGAGCGCATGCATAGGAGGAAGAACACATGCATGCACCTGAAGACTAGTAGGTTTTGTATGTTTTAACATTACACCACACTTTCATGCATGTGCTAGGACCATGTATATACACACGGCATACGACAAACACTGGATTAATTAGAACCTGATTTATTTAGACCAACGGCGTGGCGAGAACCCGCCGTTGCTTATGGCCTTCGGAGGTCCGAGGTCGCCCAAGAGGCTGAGGAGGTTCTGCCGGTACACGCTCTGCTGCGTGCAGTTGTTGGTGGTCGAGCAGTAAGGATAGAGCGGGTAGTAGTCCTGCCCCTCTTGTGCCGCGGCAACGTCCAGCGACGACACAACAACGGCAAGCAGCAGGAGGAGATTAAGCCGCCGTGGCACCACCACGGCAGCTGACAGAAGCCAAGACGACGCCATTCCTTGCCAAACTATACGCCGTGCTTGGAACAATAAAGGGTAACTCTATTTGGAACAATCAAGGGTAACTCTATTTATGCATGCGTGTACTTCTCCTCCTGTTTTTTTCTTCTCTGACTTACTATACGATGAAGGCTTTTACCTTTTCAACGTGATGTTAACATTGTGCTTAAGTAGAGCACCTCCACTACCATTCCCAGAAGGGTCTCTCCAGACTGTTTTTTAATCCGGACGGTGAAATTTCGCCCACTCGCGTTTTTGGGACACTTTTTTTTGCATTCGGGGTTCCCTGGCCGAACCCGACGTGTCGGGTGTCGCCTGGGAACACCGGATGGAAGGAAAAACAAGCGGGCCAGCCCTGTCGGCGAGACATCCCACTTTCCCACCGAGATTCGGCTCTCCCGTGACACAAAGTCCTCTCCATCCACCCTCGCAGCCATGTCACCGTCCGCGCTGCCCCACGCTACCCCGCTGACCCCATGCTGATAAAAAGGTCCACTGCCGCCGCGACATCCCCTCCCCTCGCTGCTGGCCTTGTTTCGCCTTCTCTCAGCGTTGCCGTTAGCTCCATTATGAGCTCGTGTCCACCATGCCCGCGAAGTGTTCGGCGTTTTGCATACTCGGCCATGGACTCCGACGACGAGGAGATGTTCAACATGCTATTGGAGGAAGAAACCGCTGCAACCACCGATATGCAGATCCTCGGCTACCTGGCCATACTGTACACGCACAATGCAGAGTCCAAGCATGGAGGCTCTGCGAAGGGACACCGGAAATGCAAGGCAAGGCAACAGATAGAGGGCTACTGCATGTTGTATGCCGACTACTTCGTTGACAACCCGTTGCATGAAGGGACCATATTTCGTCGTTGTTTCAGGATGAGTTGGAAACTCTTCATCAAGATCGTGTATGTCATCCGGGAGTTCGACCCCTACTTCATATGCAAGAAGGACTCGACAGGCATGGTAGATTTTTCTCCACTACAGAATTGCACGGTAGCGATGAGGTTGCTTGCATACGGAGCTCCGGGTGACATAGCCGATGACTATCTACGGATGGCCGAGTCCATCGCCCTTGATTGTTTGTACAGATTCTATAGAGCAGTAGTGGTAGTGTTTGGGCCACTATACTTGAGATCACATACTGCTGAAGACACCGCTCAGATCCTTGCAATCAATGAAAGAAGAGGATTTCCTGGCAATGGAAGAACTGTCCATTTGCTTGGAAGGAAATGTATAAAGGCCACAAAGGAGGTTGTAGTCTCATACTCGAGGCAGTTGCTACACATAATTTCTAGATTTGGCACTCCTTCTTTGGCATGGCAGGATCGAACAATGACATAAGTGTCCTCTAGTCCTCTAGAGTATTCCCCAAGCTCGTTGAGGGTCATGCTCCCTAGTGGAATTTGAGATCAATGGGCACCACTATAATAAGGAATACTATCGTGCAAATGGCATCTTTCCAAGATGGTCATCATTTGTGAAGACTATCTCAAACCCCATGCTCCCCAAGCATTTCCAGATTGCCAAGGAACAAGAAGCTTGCGGGAAGGACGTCGAGCGGGCACTTGGTGTGCTCCAATAGAGAATTGCAGCTGTCCGGTTCCCTACTATGACCTAGTGAAAGATCATATGCGGGAAGTGATGAACCGTTGCTTGACCTTGTACAAAATGATCATTGAGCAATACCAGCGAAAACCCTATAGTAGACAGGCTTATAGGAGGTGCATACCAAACAAGGCGTCTCCACTGAATATACAAGGTGCATGGGTAAAGCGCGTGCCTTCTATATTTGTATACTAGAGGCGCATCCGTGAGGGATGCGTCTCATATATGTCATGTACAGACCAGATTTGGCTGCCCCCGCTTACTCGAGGCGCACCAGCCCCATATGCGCCTCAAGTAGTGGACTTACTTGAGGCGCATACGGACCAGGTGCGCCTCGAGTAAGGTGGGTGGGACCGGTGGTGGTATGTGCTCCAATACTGGATCTTCCTCGCTTCCTTGATCCAGTTTAGTGTTTAGTGTTCTTCCTCACTCGCTCGATCCAGTCGATCCCCTCCTGCCGCCGTCCGTCGTTGAGCTAGCCGTCAAGTCTGCCATCCGCCTCCGCCTCCCCCTCCCTCTAACCATTTCCCCTTTCCCTTTCCCTTCCCCCTCTTGCCGCCATCCATTTTTGGAGGAGATGGCTTAGGCGCAGGTTGCAACACCCCTAGTTTCTCCCCGTGCTGCCGTGCTTCTGTCTCTGATGCCCACCTCTACTCTTCTAGATCCTAGCGAGGACCACGGGCAAGTCCCCTTCTTGATGGAAGCAACCTTGATGGAACTTATTTAGGCAAAGGAGAATTTGTTTTGAACAAACCTTGGCAAATGGCTTCGTGCTCTACTATTGTTGGATTATCTGGCACTGCTACCTCACCCAACTTTTCAAGTACCCTAGCAGCCTTCCTCTCCTCCTTCTCTGCCTTGCTTCTACTTGTGTAAAACTTGGTCTCCATAGCTAGGAATAAAATGTCGACGCAGAGTGTGATATCTTTTATTGACATGAAAGAGCACCTATAGACAAGATCATGAACACACAAGTAGATTAGTGCACAGTTCAAAGATGCTCACTACCACTTCAGCCAAATCAAAATAACAGTGACAAGGAATGGAGCCACAAATGACAATTGTGCCTTTATTCCATTTTGAGGCATCTATTACTTCACCCATGTATGCTTTTGGACTGCTGCTAGAATCTATCAGGCATCTATCACTAGCACTTCAGCCAAAATGCTCACAGATTGTTCCACCTTGCATTGGAATAAACAGCAAAAGCCTCCCCGGTTCTTCCTTTGCTACATTTCTCTCTCTACCAATGCATTAGTTGTCCCTTTGTGCTCTCAAAAATGATCATGCATCTCTCTCTAAATGGTAGCATGCTTGACCTTTTTTATATGCATCCTGCAGTATTGTGGCAATTAGTTGATCATATTTTTGTTTACTCCTTGATAGTAGTTTATAATATGTGTACTATTTTGTTTGCTCCTTGGTTTTCTGGATATGTGCTTGCACTTCTGAAAATACAGTGAACCTAAATCACCGCGTATATTTTTATTTATGTTTATTTTGCTGCATATGACATGTTGGAAGAAGAAGCACCCCGAGCACCGCCGCATCCTCTTCTACAACAGCAATCCACCGCGCAACAAGGAGATAGATGAACACTTAGCGAAGTATGGTGACGACAGGACATTCATAATGTTAGAAAAGCAGGGTGAACTTGTACTCGGTCCCCGATAGTTGTGAACTTGGTGTTGTGTGTGATGTACTAGTTGGTTGATGTGTGAACTCTCGTATGTCGCGGATTAATTCAAGTTGACGTGTGATGTACTTATATTCGTGTTGGTTCTATACTATGTTTTGGCCAATTGCAACTTTTAAAATTTTTTGTGTTGCTTATACTATATTTTGGATTGTATAATACATGTGTATTGTGTATTCTGGACTGTACTATGGTTCTGTAAAATTTAAAAATTTAAAATGATATTTGAGGCGCATCTGTAAAGCTATTAGAGACACATATGTCAGTCATACTCAAGGAGCATCATTCAGACATAGTCAAGACGCATCTGGTATGTATGCCTTGTATACCCTAGATATGCGAGGCGTATATCGATATGCGCCTCGCATATCCTAGATATACGAGGCGCATATCAGTTGCGCCTTGGCTAAAAAATACTAACATCGCGGGCCTCGAGGCGCATCCCATATGCGCCTCGAATGATTTTTATGACACGCCTCGAGTAGGATTTTCCCTAGTAGTGGAGGATGAGTAAAAGCATCCAGTAGATGAGGTCAAGCAGGCGCAACTGTACTACATGCAGGGACCTCTTGCGGAGCCTGATCATCAGGTGTCGGCATCATGGGCTACCTTCATCGCTATGTGTATGAAGATCCGGTACTCAATAGTGCATCAACAACTGCGGGATGATCCAGTCGAGCACACATGGATACACAAAGGCAACATAAAGTTTGTTGTAATTTGTGTCTAACTATGATGGCGAGGGAGTGCGTCAACTATGCCGAACTATGACGTGTTTCATTTTATGACGAACTATGCCGAACAATGCTTTGTATTCATTTTTATGCCGAACTATATGATCAAAATTACGTTTGTATGAATTTGAGCCGAATTGTGGTGAAATGTCGTGAAATTTGCCAAAAATTGCCTACCTAAAAACGTCGAGTGGGAATTCGGCCATTCCTAGGCTGAAATTTGCATCCATACAGCGTTTTTTGGTGCCGGATTTGGTTCTGGGAACACCCAATGAGTGGAGGTGCTCTTAGTATTTGGTGGAAAGAAAACAAGGCCCCCACGTCCCTCCGCTCGTGGCGACATGGGCGGCGGAACCCTAGCCCCTCAAACTCCTCCTCACCCTTCCTCGCTCCCTCCTTCGCCGCTGTCGGAGGACTCCACATGAATTATGCCACGCATTACATGGCGACTGCGGGGAGTTCCCCACCTCTCCCACTTGGGGCGCCCTGGTTGTCGTCAGTGTTTTCCTTCCGAGGGAGACGCGGGTGATATACGCTTTTCTCGGCTACATGGGCGGAAGGATGAACAATAGGTGTATTCTGGTCATCACATCTGGAGGTTGGCGTCCTTTGCCTCCTTTCCTTTGCATCCCTTTCGTTGGATCCTGGTGCGGTCGCCCTCCTAGTGTCCAGATCTGTGCCGGCTCAAGTGTTGCTGCACATGTGGTGGAGGGAGACCGAGCTAAAGCCCCGGCTGGTGTTGGCCAGTCTCGATGACGACGATGCCTACGAGCGTCGTGTCACTCCTTGGAGTGATGGTGGTGGTCTCCATACCCTCTTCTATGGCCCGAGTGAAAACCCTAGGTCCTTTGGGCTAGGTGGTGGTGGCGCTTCGGTGTCGTGGGCTGCTTGGAGACACCGCCTTGGGACAAGATGCTCTTTTTGTATGGTGAGTTGATCTTTGGACGTGCATCGGTATGAGGTGAGCTTCTACCATGGTCGCGGATGAAGTTCTCTAGCTCCTTATTCAACAACTATCTTTTGGTGACTATGATGGTGCACTTGTTGCAGCTAGTCCTGCTGTCCAGGCCTGAAGTCAGTCAGGTTCTAACTAATCAGATTGAGCTAATTACATCTGGCATCCTACAACTATCCATTTATGTGCGGATTAGTCCTACAACTATCACAACGTAAAGCTGTGGTCCCAGAACTTGTTAGTTTTAGACGCCTTGGTCCTTTAGTCCGAACCGGCCGCGCACGACTGAAAAACTTGGCCAAGTCGGATCCGTTCTTTTGCAGTTTAGTCCTTTGAAACTCTAGGAAATCTAGCCTGACGTCCTCCCACACATCCCCTGAAATCAGCTTCGTCTCCGGTCAGGGCGAGCAGTTGGAACTGCCTTTTGCTCGAGCGGAGTCTTTCTCGCCACCGCGCATCGCTGGCGCCGCGTAGAGGGATTTTCCGTCGAGCTCCGGCGGCAAATTTTCCGTCGAGCTCCGTCGCCATGCCGCCGGAGCTGCACTACCAGATGTGGAATGAAGATCCGCCTGACCACTGTACGCCCAGAATTCCCTCTGTCGGCGATGGTTTTCATCGGTGCAGATGGGTTATGGTATAGTTCATGGAGAGGTTATGATCGGAAGCGAATTATTCCAATTTTCTGAGCGGAATAGATTAGTACTAATGCACTGGTTCGATGGTATATCACCGACGCACCCGTTTGTTGTTGAATTGGTAAATCTTGTTGATGCCCTGTTTTTCCCTATCGGCGTGGTAACATAAGATAATGCTGTCCAATGATGTTTTCGTGCTTGTAGCATCTTTGGCAGAGGTAACACCAGATCCATCAGCAGCCTGGCTATCATACATATTTTTATTGTCAATCCTAGAATCATCGCCCACACGGATTTTATGAGTCATCATGTTTGCCTCTAAATATGATGACTTTGTTGAAATATATTGCTGTGGCATCCCGCAAAACCACTACCAGAAAATCGCGTGGAATTTGTGCATTACATCGTCATCATCATGCATTGTTTGCCAAAACTATGTTTGCAAAGCCCGTGTTGTTTTCTAAAACGGCCCCTCTTGTTTCAACATCGAAACCGGGTACGGAATATTTTTGTTTTGAATAAAATTGTTTGCAAACGGTCCGTGTAATTAAATAAAACCTTAATTAATTTTTAGCGGGGCAGTCGAACGGGCCGATTTAGCCCGAACGACCACCCCATATTTTAAAATCGGTCCAACCTGTCCGCCTCTAATCCTAAACCCACCTGAATTCTACCCACCTAACCTCCACATCACTCGGCCTATCATATCCTGCCACCACCTTGCCCTCCCACCCTCCAATCACACCCCGCCACCTCACCCTCCTCTCTCTCTCACTTTCCCCATCCCACCAACCCAGACACACACAAGCCCCACACACCACGCACGCACACAACACGCCGCCCTCCCCCAGACCGACCTCTCCCTCTCTGTCAGCCAACCCGCCCCGGGTCCCACCGCCTGCCCACAGCTCCCCGTGACCCGCCTCTCTCTCTCTTCCTCTCTCACCCGACGACCCTGCCGCCTCTGCAACTCCGCCGTGCACTCCTCCTCTCTGCCCAGCGCCCCGCCTTGCCTCCCTCTTGAGGCGCTGCGCCAGCACCTCCGCTCCAGCGTTCCCGCCGCCGCCTCCGCTCGCCTCCGCCGCTCCTCCTCCTCCTCCGTCTGACGCGACCCCTCGAGCTCGCCTCTCCCGAGCCTGGCTCCTCCGGCTGTCCCCAACTGGCTGTGAGCCGCCACTGAGTCTCCCGGCGCGCCCCCGGCTCTCCCCGACCTCCGTCTGCGCCGCCTCTCCCCTCCTCCTCGGCCCGACGTCGACCCGGCGAGCCCTCCGTCCTCGTCCAGGGCCCCCTCCCCCGAGCTCCGCCCGTAAGCCTCGAGCCGGGCCCGCCTCGCCCAGCCACGCCGTCCCTCGCCGCCTCCCGTCGGCCCAGCGTCCTCTCCCATGGGCCTCCGTCCTCGCGCCCGACGCCTCGCCTGCCTCGCCGTCTGTCCTAAGTCGGCGCTTCCCGACATGGCCTTCATCCTCATTGTCGCTGTAGGCCTGTGCCCGAGCCCGCCTGATGTTCCCTTCATGTCCGCCCGTCGAGCCCGTCCTCGACTCTGTCTTGCCGCCTCCTATGAGTTCCTCGTCGTGTGCGTCTTTCCTGTTCCGGCCTCCACGCATGCTTGGCTCGGCCTAGCTCAGCCAGCGCCTCCGTTGGTTTGCTATCGCGCCAACACATGTGTCTTCTGCAGCTCTGAGGGCTATGGGTCCTTTTCGATGTGGTTTTCTCTTGAGCACTTTGGTGCTAGCATTTTTGTCTTTGGTTAACATAGTTTACCACAGCAAGATCGTCATGACCGAGAGTTACCGCAGAGGCTAACCGCAAGATCGACGTCCACCCAGATCTGAAGACCGGACCGTAACAAGTTCCCCGATCCCGTCGCCAAGATCTCCTCACGGACAGGACCAACCCGAAGACCGACAAAACCCCCGCCAAGATCTTCATCGAAACCCCGAGAATTCCGCGGTGCAGGAATCTCCTACTTGGAACCATCGGGCCACGCAAGACCATCGACGCCACACCCGAGGCCGGCACCGACACCCGACAACCTCAACATATGACGCCAAGGTCTTCTCCTCGGAACGACGAGTGCTCCTTCCTGGCTTCGAAGCCCGACCCCGTGGACCGACATGATCTCCTTCACGGATGCGACAAGCGCCGCCGCAGATTACACCAAGTTCTTCACCACGAACGCCAAGACCGACCCGACACGAGGACACGACAAGATCTACGCGGCCCGACAAGATCGACCCGACCGGCGAGTCGGATGTGCCCCGACGCCAACCAAGACACGCTTCCGGACGCGACAAGAACTACCCGATCCGAGACCCTAACCCGAGTTCGAGAACGACCCCGTCAGAACCCCTGGACCCCGAGACCGACCCCGAACCCCGAACCTCGGAACCCTAACAAGATCGTCGAACCCTAATGTGTGAACCCCTTCCCGCAAACCCTATCTTATAACATAATAACAACTTGTCGCATAATAATTGTTCATGCATGCATCTTATCATGTGGTTTGGGGGCCTTATGCCGATTCACCTAATAATTAAATATGGGGCCCATATGCGGGCAAGTCTAGCCTTATATTGGCCTCATTTAAACTTGTGTAGCGAACCCGTATCATCTTTTGCCATGTAAAACAACATTTAATATGTGGGGGTTTTAAACAACTTGAACCATATATTAATTGTCGGAACCCCGGTTCCGCTTAATATGACCTAATTGCATTGCACCTTGCCATGCCATGCATCATACATGCATCATGCCGATCTTCTGCCGTTTCTTAAATATTGCATCCGGTGTTTCTTCTAGTGTTTTGGTTCTTCGCGGATAAGGCCGTTGAGTTGATGTGAGCTTCGCCCGATCTTCGGATAAAACCTTCGACAATGTTTTCAGGCGAGCATCTCCCCCTTTCTACCTATCTTACTTTTATAGTCTTTATTTCCCCCTGTTGATCTATTGCTATCTGTGTTGCGATGCTCTAGATACCGTACCCTTGTTATCCCTTGCAGCCATATATTGCCTTGGACACACCCTATTACCTGTTGTTTGGTAGATAGTTGGACTTGCGCGTCGTAGTTGCTTGCTCAAGTGCTGATGTGTGTTGTCATATGCCACAGTTGCTGATGTATTGCCGCATGTTGATGTTGGATATGATTCTAGTTTTACTTATCGTCACTTTAAATTCTGTTTAACAACTAAAATTGAATAAGCAGAGGCATCGGTGGGTGATAGATAATATTTGGTTTCCGAACGCCCACTTGTGTCCCGTAAGACCCCGAGTACTTGATACCTGTTCCTTGATTTTGCGCGCTATCCACATCCGGGAGGTATATGGGACCCCGAGCCGAGCTTGATTCGGTCTTATTTCTTGGGGCCACAAACTAGTTTGAGGTTTTATTTACGATCTGTACTTATGCCATGTTTTTTGCTTTATTTACGATTGTGCGAGTCTTGCACTGTCTCGCTTAGGAAGCGGAGTGATTACGCGTGTCGACAAGCCCGTTTGGGGTTCCCGATCGCTCACGACCATTGTCGAACCTTGAGGCCGTCTCGAGCTTGTCTCTGCTATGGATTCTACTTAAGGTGGCCCCTGAAATATTTCGAATCTGTGATTGTTCGATCGTGAAAGCCTCGTTTGGTTTTGATTTGGTTTTTCCGAGGTTGATCGGCGTGTGTTGCTATTGGTGCACCCGGGTAAAACTTTACGAAAGCCGTGTCAGCGGATATGGACGACTTGGAGCACAGATCTCGATCATAGACAAGCATAACTAAAGTTTACTGCTATAAATTTGACTTATAATGACTAGTAATCAGCTCCACTATAACGGAATGGCTAATTAATACGCCCACAATTGCTTGTTTGGTTGTCGCTTGCGACAATTGTATATGACTAGTAAGTATTGCAACTACAACGACTTGGCTGAATAAAAGTAACAACCACTGCTGGGTTCGGGTTTATCTCATGCTATCTGTACCTGATTAGTAATTGCTGCAACTATCACGGAATGATTAATTAAAAGTGCCCATCGCTTATTTTATCGACGATTATCTAACGACTAGTAAAGTGCCACAACTATAAGCGTAAGTAAAGCGCCAACCGTGTGAGTTCCTGGTTGACTTCCTCGTTGGTCTCGAGGGGAAACACCGGATGGGTTTGTTTGGTGATAGCTTCGGTTGGATCCGGTTAGATCATTCTTTCCTCTCGATATCCGCCCGATTGTATCGAGTCTCTGTAGGTTGTTTAGTGTATCTTTGCCGCTTCGATCCACCATACCTATGTGGCGAGGACCGCAATTCTAGCCTCGCCGTGTCTTGGCCTCGATCGACGCTCCTTCTTTGTTTTACGCTTTGCCCTTTGTCGCCGCGCCTTTGTTAAGCAGGTTTCGTGATCGACGCCGTTAGCAGGGTTACCCTTCCGGCTTGGCCTGGCGGTTATGGGCGCCATTGGTTATTCTTGAGGGCTCTTAGCCCCATTTGCATCTTGTCCGTATGGACGCTCTATCGCTTTTCAAGGTGATTTGGATCTTTGTATTTTATATCTGTATTCTTGACTCATGGAGTCATATATATATCTCATACATGGGTCCCATCGAGGACTGTTGTGTAATGTTATTACTTCGTATTCCACCAACGAAAGTGCTGGGGCACCTTTGAATCGTTTCTATGCGGTTTGGTGAATTTTGCCCAAACTTGCATAGGTCCGATTCTGAGGGTGTTCTGAGTGGTATCGAGCTCACGGTTGCGATACCCCACAAGTCCACCAGAGGATAACCTAGCTAACGGTAAGTAGAGTGTCAAAACTATTTTTGAAAATCGGTTGGATAGTTCTGATTAGGTCTGATTTTACTCCTTACCCCTCTGCTATTCTCCTCTTATCTCGACGTGTTTTGAATCCGCTCTCTTCTCTTTCTTCGAGTCCAGGAATTCTCGTGGTTGGGTTTCCGTCGTACCTTCAGGGTTTCGCTTCCTCCTCTGATAACGGTGTTCTACCATCCGGTGTTCAAGCTGCGTGATGAATCCGTCTGCGGTGTTACCATTCTTTGTTCTTTGTTGTGCCTTCCGGTGTTTTCCGACGCGACGACATCCTCCATGCCAGATCCGATGCAGAGTCTGCATCACTCCGTTGTTCCGAACCTCGATTGTCGAGATCTTCAGTCTGATTCCGAGAATGGTTGCACTCTTTTCCACCGATTGTGCGGAGTAATAGTTTGGGTGCGTGATGGATTGGCCCCCATGCCGACTACCCTTTCTATTCGCTTTTGTACATTGAAGTGGACGAGAATGCATCGGTTCCCTCCTTCCATCGAAGTTAGAGGTGGCTTTATTTGTGATACCTCTACCTTCGACCTTTTGTTTCGGAGTGCTCTCTCGATCGGAACAACGACCCTCGTTAGTGGTGTCAAGATCTGCATGAAGCAAGAAGTTTCGGACCGCCGACCTTCCTTTCCGGTACATGAGGCGGATCTCGAGGGCGAGATCCATTGTTAGTGGTGTCGAATTGTGGCATCCCGCAAAACCACTACCAGAAAATCGCGTGGAATTTGTGCATTACATCGTCATCATCATGCATTGTTTGCCAAAACTATGTTTGCAAAGCCCGTGTTGTTTTCTAAAACGGCCCCTCTTGTTTCAACATCGAAACCGTCGCCGGAATATTTTTGTTTTGATTAAAATTGTTTGCAAACGGTCCGTGTAATTAAATAAAACCTTAATTAATTTTTAGCGGGGCAGTCGAACGGGCCGATTTAGCCCGAACGACCACCCCATATTTTAAAATCGGTCCAACCCTGTCCTGCCCCTCTAATCCTAAACCCACCCAGAATTCTACCCACCTAACCCCTCCACATCACTCTGGCCTATCATATCCTGCCACCTCACCTTGCCCCTCCCCACCCTCCAATCACACCCCGCCACGTCACCCTCACCCCTCCCTCTCTCTCTCACTTTCCCCATCCCACCAACCCAGACACACACAAGCCCCACACACCACGCACGCACACAACACGCCGCCCTCCCCCAGACCGACCTCTCCCTCTCTGTCCACCAAACCGCCCCGGGTCCCACCCTGCCCACCTGGCTCCCCGTGACCCGCCTCTCTCTCTCCTTCCTCTCACCACGACCCCTGCCACGCCTCCCTGCAACTCCGCCGGCACTCCCTCCTCTGCTCCGTCCAGCGCGCCTCCCCGCCTCCCTCTTCCGTGGCTGCCTGCCAGCACCTCCGCGTTCCCGGCCGTCGCCTCCTCCGCCTCACTTGGCTCCTCCTCCTCCGTCTGACGACCCCTCGAGCTCGCCTCCTCGAGCCGTCCCGCTCCTCCGGCTGTCCCCAACCGCTCATGAGCCGCCACTGAGTCTCCCGGCGCGCCGGCTCTCCCGACCTCCGTCTGCGCCTCCTCCTCCTCGGCCCGGCGTCGGCCG
This sequence comes from Avena longiglumis, assembly GCA_030063025.1. Classification (NCBI taxonomy): domain Eukaryota; kingdom Viridiplantae; phylum Streptophyta; class Magnoliopsida; order Poales; family Poaceae; genus Avena; species Avena longiglumis. The sequence goes on from CP125975.1 coordinate 402,928,072, forward strand.
TGAGCCTCCGCCCTCGTCCAGGCCTCCCCGAGCTCCGCCTCAAGCCCCCGAGCCGGCCCGGCCTCGCCAGCCACGCCGTCCCTCGCCGCCTCCGTCGGCCCTGCGTCCTCCTCATGGCCTCGTCCGCCTCGACGCCCTCCGCCTCGTCTGCCGTCCGTCCCTAAGTCGGCGCCTTCGACATGGCCTTCATCCTCATTGTGTCGCCAGAGGCCCAGCCCGAGCCCGATGTTCCTTCATGTCCGCCGAGCCCGTCCTCGACTCTCTGTCTGCCTCCTATGAGAGTTCCTCGTCATGGTCGTCTTTCTGTTGCTCGGCCCACGCATGCTTGGCTCGGCCTAGCTCAGCCAGCGCCTCCCGTTTGGTTTGCTATCGCGCCAACACATGTGTCTTCTTGCAGCTCTACAGGGCTATGGGTCCTTTCGGTGGTTTTCTCTTGAGCACTTTGGTGCTAGCATTTTGTGCTGGTTAACATAGTTTACCACAGCAAGATCGTCAGACCGAGAGTTACCGCAGAGGCTAACCGACAAGATCGGCGTCCACCGGATCCGAAGACGGACGTAACAAGTTCCCGATCCGTCGCCAAGATCTCCTCACAGACCAACCCGAAGACCGACAAAACCCCGCCAAGATCTTCGCCGAAACCGAGAATTCCGCGGTACGTGCAGGAATCTCCTACTTGGAACCATCGGGCCACGCAAGACCATCGACGCCACACGAGGCGCACCGACACCGACAACCTCAACATATGGCGCCAAGGTCTTCTCCTCGAGCACGAGTGCTCCTTCCGGCTTCGAAGCCCGACCCCGTGGACCGACATGATCTCCTTCACGGATGCGACAAGCGCCGCGCGATTACACCAAGTTCTTCACCAACGCCAAGACCGACCCGACACGAGGACACGACAAGATCTCGCGGGCCCGACAAGATCGACACCGACCGGCGAGTCGGATGTGCCCCGACGCCAACCAAGACCTGCTTCCGGACGCGACAAGAACTACCCGATCCGAGACCTAACCCCGGAGTTCGAGAACGAACCCGTCGAACCCTGGACCCCGAGACCGACCCCGACCCCGAACCTCGGAACCCTAACAAGATCGTCGAACCCTAATGTGTGAACCCCTTCCCGCAAACCCTATCTTATAACATAATAACAACTTGTCATAATAATTGTTCATGCATGCATCTTATCATGTGGTTTGGGGCCTTATGCGATTCACCTAATAATTAAATATGGGGCCCATATGCGGCAAGTCTAGCCTTATATTGGCCTCATTTAAACTTGTGTAGCGAACCCGTATCATCTTTTGCCATGTAAAACAACATTTAATATGTGGGGGTTTTAAACAACTTGAACCATATATTAATTGTCGGAACCCCGGTTCCGCTTAATATGACCTAATTGCATTGCACCTTGCCATGCCATGCATCATACATGCATCATGCCGATCTTCTGCCGTTTCTTAAATATTGCATCCGGTGTTTCTTCTAGTGTTTTGGTTCTTCGCGGATAAGGCCGTTGAGTTGATGTGAGCTTCGCCCGATCTTCGGATAAAACCTTCGACAATGTTTTCAGGCGAGCATCTCCCCCTTTCTACCTATCTTACTTTTATAGTCTTTATTTCCCCCTGTTGATCTATTGCTATCTGTGTTGCGATGCTCTAGATACCGTACCCTTGTTATCCCTTGCAGCCATATATTGCCTTGGACACACCCTATTACCTGTTGTTTGGTAGATAGTTGGACTTGCGCGTCGTAGTTGCTTGCTCAAGTGCTGATGTGTGTTGTCATATGCCACAGTTGCTGATGTATTGCCGCATGTTGATGTTGGATATGATTCTAGTTTTACTTATCGTCACTTTAAATTCTGTTTAACAACTAAAATTGAATAAGCAGAGGCATCGGTGGGTGATAGATAATATTTGGTTTCCGAACGCCCACTTGTGTCCCGTAAGACCCCGAGTACTTGATACCTGTTCCTTGATTTTGCGCGCTATCCACATCCGGGAGGTATATGGGACCCCCAGCGAGCTTGATTCGGTCTTATTTCTTGGGGCCACAAACTAGTTTGAGGTTTTATTTACGATCTGTACTTATGCCATGTTTCTTTGCTTTATTTACGATTGTGCAGGTACACACTGATCGCTTAGGAAGCGGAGTGATTACGCGGTCGACAAGCCCGTTTGGGGTTCCCGATCGCTCATGACCATTGTCGCGGAACCTTGAGGCCGTCTCGAGCTTGTCTACTCCGTTGGATTCTACTTAAGGGTGGCCCCTGAAATATTTCTGAATCTGTGATTGTTCATCGTGAAAGCCTCGTTGGGTTTTGATTTGGTTTTTCCGAGGTTGATCGGCGTGTGTTGCTATTGGTGCACCGGCCGGGTAAAACTTTCTGAAAGCCGTGTCATGGATATGGACTTGGAGCAAAGATCTCGATCATAGACAAGCATAACTAAAGTTTACTGCTATAAATTTGACTTATAATGACTAGTAATCAGCTCCACTATAACGGAATGGCTAATTAATACTGCCCACAATTGCTTGTTTGGTTGTCGCTTGCGACAATTGTATATGACTAGTAAGTATTGCAACTACAACGACTTGGCTGAATAAAAGTAACAACCACTGCTGGGTTTCGGGTTTATCTCATGCTATCTGTACCTGATTAGTAATTGCTGCAACTATCACGGAATGATTAATTAAAAGTGCCCACTGCTTATTTTATCAGGACGATTATCTAACCTGACTAGTAAAGTGCCACAACTATAACTGTATAAGTAAAACTGCCAACCGTGTGAGTTCCTCGGTTGACTTCCTCGTTTGGTCTCGAGGGGGAAACACCAGGATGGGTTTGTTTGGTGATAGCTTCAGGTTGGATCCGGTTAGATCATTCTTTCCCCTCGATATCCGCCATTGTATCGAGTCTCATAGGTTGTTTAGTGTATCTTTGCCGCCGCTCAGTCCACCATACCTATGTAGGCGAGGACCGCCGAATTCTAGCCTCGCCGTGTACTGGCCTCAGTACTGACGCTCCTTCTTTGTTTTCTGCTTTGCCCTTTGTCGGCGCCCCTTTTGTTAAGCAGGTTTCGTGATCGACGCCGTTAGCAGGGTTACCCTTCCGGCTTGGCCTGGGCAGGGTTATGGACGCCATTGGTTATTCTTCAGGGCTCTTAGCCCCATTTGCATCTTGTCCGTAGCTGGACGCTCTATCGTTTTCAAGGTGATTTGGATCTTTGTATTTTATATCTGTATTCTTGACTCATGGAGTCATTATATATATACGTTACGTGGGTCCCATCGAGGACTGTTGTGTAATGTTATTACTTGTATTCCACCCGCGAAAGTGCTGGTGGGCACCTTTGAATCGTTTCTATGCGGTTTGGTGAATTTTGCCCAAACTTGCATAGGTCCGATTCGAGGGTGTTCTGAGTGGTATCAGAGCTCAGCAGTTGCGATACCCCACAAGTCCAGCCTGTAGGATAACCTAGCTAACGGCCGAAGTAGAGTGTCAAAACTATTTTTGAAAATCGGTTGGATAGTTCTGATTAGGTCTGATTTTACTCCTTACCCCTCTGCTATTCTCCTCTTATCTCGACGTGTTTTGAATCCGCTCTCTTCTCTTTCTTCGAGTCCAGGAATTCTCGTGGTTGGGTTTCCGTCGTACCTTCAGGGTTTCGCTTCCTCCTCTGATAACGGTGTTCTACCATCCGGTGTTCAAGCTGCGTGATGAATCCGTCTGCGGTGTTACCATTCTTTGTTCTTTGTTGTGCCTTCCGGTGTTTTCCGACGCGACGACATCCTCCATGCCAGATCCGATGCAGAGTCTGCATCACTCCGTTGTTCCGAACCTCGATTGTCGAGATCTTCAGTCTGATTCCGAGAATGGTTGCACTCTTTTCCACCGATTGTGCGGAGTAATAGTTTGGGTGCGTGATGGATTGGCCCCCATGCCGACTACCCTTTCTATTCGCTTTTGTACATTGAAGTGGACGAGAATGCATCGGTTCCCTCCTTCCATCGAAGTTAGAGGTGGCTTTATTTGTGATACCTCTACCTTCGACCTTTTGTTTCCGGAGTGCTCTCTCGACGATCAGGAACAACGACCCCTCGTTAGTGGTGTCGCGAAGATCTGCATGAAGCAAGAAGTTTCGGACCGCCGACCTTCCTTTCCGGTACATGAGGCGGATCTCGAGGGCGAGATCCATTGTTAGTGGTGTCGAATTGTGGCATCCCGCAAAACCACTACCAGAAAATCGCGTGGAATTTGTGCATTACATCGTCATCATCATGCATTGTTTGCCAAAACTATGTTTGCAAAGCCCGTGTTGTTTTCTAAAACGGCCCCTCTTGTTTCAACATCGAAAACCGGGTCGCCGGAATATTTTTGTTTTGAATAAAATTGTTTGCAAACGGTCCGTGTAATTAAATAAAACCTTAATTAATTTTTAGCGGGGCAGTCGAACGGGCCGATTTAGCCCGAACGACCACCCCATATTTTAAAATCGGTCCAACCCTGTCCTGCCCCTCTAATCCTAAACCCACCCAGAATTCTACCCACCTAACCCCTCCACATCACTCTGGCCTATCATATCCTGCCACCTCACCTTGCCCCTCCCCACCCTCCAATCACACCCCGCCACGTCACCCTCACCCCTCCCTCTCTCTCTCACTTTCCCCATCCCACCAACCCAGACACACACAAGCCCCACACACCACGCACGCACACAACACGCCGCCCTCCCAGGACGACCTCTCCTCTGTCCCAAACCGCCTGGTCCCACCGCTGCCACCCCTGGCTCCCGTGACCCGCTCCTCTCTCTCCTTCCTCTCACCTGACGACCCAGCGCTGCCTCCTGCAACTCATGGCCTCCTCCTCTGCTCCGGTCAGCGCGCCCCGCCTGCCTCCCTCTTCAAGGCCGCGCCGCTGTGCACCTCCGCCTCCCGCGTTCGGCCGCCTCCTCCGCTCGCCTCCCGCTCCTCCTCCTCCGACGCGACCCCTCGAGCTCGCCTCCTCCCAGCGTCCCGCTCCTCCCGGCTGTCCAACCGCTCATGTGAGCCGCCGCTGGAGTCTCCCCGACGGCCGGCTCTCCCGACCTCCTGCGCCGCCTCTCCTCCTCCTCTCGGCCAGCGTCGACCCGGCGAGCCCTCCGTCTCGTCCAGGGCCCCTCCCGAGCTCCGCCTGCAGCCCCACGAGCCGGGCCGCTCGCTCACACGCCTGCCCTCGCCGCCTCCCGTGGCCCGCGTCCTCCTCCAGCGGCCGCTCCTCGCGCCCGACGCCTCTCGCCTCGTCTGCCGTCAGTCCTAAGTCGGCGCCCTTCCCGACATGGCCTTCATCCTCATGTGTCGCGCGGTAGGCCCAGGCCCGAGCCCGCCGATGTTCCTTCATGTCCGCCCGCCGAGCCGTCCTCGACTCTCTGTTGCCTCCTATGAGAGTTCCTCGTCGCTGGTCGTCTTTCACATTGCTCCGGCCTCCACGCATGCTTGGCTCGGCCTAGCTCAGCCCAGCGCCTCCGTTTGGTTTGCTATCGCCAACACATGTGTCTTCTTTGCAGCTCTACAGGGGCTATGGGTCCTTTTCAGTGTGGTTTTCTCTTCGAGCACTTTGGTGCTAGCATTTTTTGTGCTGGTTAACATAGTTTACCACAGCAAGATCGTCGCGTGACCGAGAGTTACCGCAGAGGCTAACCGACGCAAGATCGACGTCCACCGATCTCAAGACCGACGTAACAAGTTCCCGATCCGTCGCCAAGATCTCCTCACGACAGACCAACCAAGACCGACAAACCCCGCCAAGATCTTCATCGAAACCCCGAGAATTCCGCCGGTGCAGGAATCTCCTACTTGGAACCATCGGGCCACGCAAGACCATCGACGCCACACCGAGGCGACCGACACCGACAACCTCAACATATGGCGCCAAGGTCTTCTCCTGAACGACGAGTGCTCCTTCACGGCTTGCCGACCCGTGGACCGACATGATCTCCTTCACGGATCGACAAGCACTTCCGCGATTACCAAGTTCTTCACCACGAACGCCAAGACCGACCCGACACGAGGACACGACAAGATCTACGCGGGCCCGACAAGATCGACACCGACCAGGGCGAGTCGGATGTGCCCCCGACGCCAACCAAGACCTGCTTCCCGGACGCGACAAGAACTACCCCGATCCGAGACCCTAACCCCGGAGTTCGAGAACGACCCCGTCAGAACCCTGGACCCCGAGACCGACCCCGAACCCCGAACCTCGGAACCCTAACAAGATCGTCGAACCCTAATGTGTGAACCCCTTCCCGCAAACCCTATCTTATAACATAATAACAACTTGTCGCATAATAATTGTTCATGCATGCATCTTATCATGTGGTTTGGGGGCCTTATGCCGATTCACCTAATAATTAAATATGGGGCCCATATGCGGGCAAGTCTAGCCTTATATTGGCCTCATTTAAACTTGTGTAGCGAACCCGTATCATCTTTTGCCATGTAAAACAACATTTAATATGTGGGGGTTTTAAACAACTTGAACCATATATTAATTGTCGGAACCCCGGTTCCGCTTAATATGACCTAATTGCATTGCACCTTGCCATGCCATGCATCATACATGCATCATGCCGATCTTCTGCCGTTTCTTAAATATTGCATCCGGTGTTTCTTCTAGTGTTTTGGTTCTTCGCGGATAAGGCCGTTGAGTTGATGTGAGCTTCGCCCGATCTTCGGATAAAACCTTCGACAATGTTTTCAGGCGAGCATCTCCCCCTTTCTACCTATCTTACTTTTATAGTCTTTATTTCCCCCTGTTGATCTATTGCTATCTGTGTTGCGATGCTCTAGATTCCGTACCCTTGTTATCCCTTGCAGCCATATATTGCCTTGGACACACCCTATTACACCGTTGTTTGGTAGATAGTTGGACTTGCGTCGTAGTTGCTTGCTCAAGTCTTGATGTGTGTTGTCATATGCCACAGTTGCTGATGTATTGCCGCATGTTGATGTTGGATATGATTCTAGTTTTACTTATCGTCACTTTAAATTCTGTTTAACAACTAAAATTGAATAAGCAGAGGCATCGGTGGGTGATAGATAATATTTGGTTTCGAACGCCCACTTGTGTCCCGTAAGACCCAGTACTTGATACTGTTCCTTGATTTTGCGCTATCCACATCCGGAGGTATATGGGACCCCTGAGCGAGCTTGATTGATCTTATTTCTTGGGGCCACAAACTAGTTTGAGGTTTTATTTACGATCTGTACTTATGCCATGTTTCTTTGCTTTATTTACGATTGTGCGAGGTCGCACCTGTCGCTTAGGAAGCGGAGTGATTACGCGGTGTCGACAAGCCCGTTTGGGGTTCCCGTCGCCACGACCATTGTCGCAGACCTTGAGGCCGTCTCGAGCTTGTCTACTCCGTTATGGATTCTACTTAAGGTGGCCCCGAAATATTTCTGAATCTGTGATTGTTCATCGTGAAAGCCTCGTTGGGTTTTGATTTGGTTTTTCCGAGGTTGATCGGCGTGTGTTGCTATTGGTGCACCCGCCGGTAAAACTTTCGAAAGCCGTGTCCATGGATATGGACGACTTGGAGCCGCGATCTCGATCATAGACAAGCATAACTAAAGTTTATTGCTATAAATTTGACTTATAATGACTAGTAATCAGCTCCACTATAACGGAATGGCTAATTAATACTGCCCACAATTGCTTGTTTGGTTGTCGCCATGCGACAATTGTATATGACTAGTAAGTATTGCAACTACAACGAATTGGTGAATAAAAGTAACAACCTTCTTTGGGTTTCGGGTTTATCTCATGCTATCTGCACGATTAGTAATTGCTGCAACTATCACGAATGATTAATTAAAAGTGCCCATTGCTTATTTTATCGGGACGATTATCTAACGACTAGTAAAGTGCCACAACTATAGCGTATAAGTAAAGCGCCAACCGTGTGAGTTCTCGGTTGACTTCTCGTTGGTCTCGAGAAACACGGATGGGTTTGTTTGGTGATAGCTTCGGTTGGATCCGTTAGATCATTCTTTCCTCTCGATATCCGATTGTATCGAGTCTCGTAGGTTGTTTAGTGTATTTGCTGCGTCCGCTCGATCCACCATACCTATGTAGGCGAGGACCGAATTCTAGCCTCGCCGTGTCTTGGCCTCGATCGACGCTCCTTCTTTGTTTTTGCTTTGCCCTTTGTCGGCGCCCTTTTTGTTAAGGTGTTTCGTGATCGGCGCGTTAGCGGGTTACCCTTCGGCTTGGCCTGGGCAGGGTTATGGGCGCCATTGGTTATTCTTGAGGCTCTTAGCCCCATTTGCATCTTGTCCGTAGTGGACGCTATCGTTTTCAAGGTGATTTGGATCTTTGTATTTTATATCTGTATTCTTGACTCATGGAGTCGCTGTTATATATATCTGTTCTGTGGGTCCCATCGAGGACTGTTGTGTAATGTTATTACTTCGTATTCCACCCGCACGAAAGTGCCTGGTGGGCACCTTTGAATCGTTTCTATGCGGGTTTGGTGAATTTTGCCCAAACTTGCATAGGTCCGATTCTGAGGGTGTTACAATTGCCTAGCCATTTCTATCAGTTCGAACCGTTGCTTGCGTTGGCTAGTGCATGCAATTTAATATGATATCAGAGTAGGAGTTCCTAGAATCAAATTCTGACCAACGCAAAAATTAAAAACAAATATTACGGCTCCACAAAACATACGCCACAATAGGCCAAAGAGCGAAAGAGGTAGGGTAAGTGTTAAAATATAGGGAAAATTTGCTACAAGACACCGTTATTTTTAGGCATTTGCTGAAACACACCGCAAAATTGTGTCTTTGCCAAGTACCATTACAATTTTGTGGCACATTTGCCAGAATACACCGCACGGCTAAAATAGGAAAGTTTGACTTTTTTTTTCAAAACCGCCCATAACATGTCACACGGGAAAAAGTGTAAAAACTCCCTATTTTTTGGCCATGTGGTGTGTTCTGGCAAATGTGCTGCAAAATTGTAATGGTACCTGACAAAGACACAATCGGATGATGTGTTTCAGCAAACGTCTAAAAATAACGGTGTCCTGTAGCAAATTTACACTGAAATATATTGCCTAGTTATTTTCATCAGTTCAGACCGTTGGTTGCGTTGGCTAGTGCATGTAATTCAATAGACTGCACTATTTCCATCTACTGGCATGTTCTAGATGACTGAAAGAAGTAAACGGGCTCCAACGGGTTCCATCAGTATGACAGTGTCAAGCGAGCACTGTACAACAACAATTGCTCAGAAACAAGTTGCGAAGGTATTGACCACAATTCTCATTGCTCCTCAGGTCGGGACCTTGGTAGAGACCTTCTTCAGGACCTGGTACAGACCTTTTTCAGCTTGGGAATGTACACCAATTATTGAGCAGGTGAGATACCAAAAGGAGCAGTGGGCTATCAGAGGTGAGCGACATCAACACGCGCGCAGAGGCCGCCGCTGGCTTGCCATTAACTAACGTGTAGGAGGGACTGCGCGCAGAGGCCGCCGCTGGCTTGCCATTAACTAACGTGTAGGAGGGACTGCCCGCCGACACCAAAGCTGGCTCGGTGGTCGCTGAGGCCGAGTAGACAGCGCCGCCGCCATTACCACGGATTTGCAACCCGGAGCAGCGGGTGGGCTTTCCACCTCAAATCCGTTTGCATCTGGGAAAACCACCGTCGACCTCGTTCACCCTTGTTCGTCCTTTTCGACCACCGCTGCCGCCGTCAACGCACAGCGACCTCCGCCTCCTTCGACTGTGCCGCTCACCCGACTCGCCGCCGCTCTGTAGAGTTGCAGGGAGAGATTTTGCTTTTTTTGTGCTACCAAAAAATAATGAGGAATTATCTGTAACAGTCAGGGGGCTATTGCAAATACGGCAAAGACAAATTGTGCCCACACCGGTCCCTGTCTTCCAGGTGTCGCCTCTACATTAGCTAGAACTAGCCATCACCCCGCATTGACGACGGTTTCACGTCCTAATAGTTGTAGGACTAATTTGCTCTCACGGTGATAGTTGTAGGATGGCTGATGTAATTAGCTCAATCGGATTTGTATATTGATTCATGGGTCCTATGAGATACAGTTGGTGTTCTAACTGGGATTTTTCATTTGCAATTGTGGTTGTAAATAAGATATTTTAGTTACAAGTGGGGTACTTCTAGTTGCAAGTTAGATTCAGCTTATATTAAATGACATTATCTAATAAGAACTACGCTAATCTGAATCGACTGAGAATTCGACACACACTTAAAAATAATTAAAATAATGTTGCTGATGTCGGAAATATTGACCTCTTTGCTCTGGTAATAAAAGAGGGCACATGCAGCGGACGCTTTCATCCAGAAGCGTGTCCTTAATTTATATTTTTGCTGAATGACTACATAGCGGTAATATGTACACAAATGCCCCCGCGAAACTGTCCGAACCAGACCCCCGAGACGACAATTTGAATTTTGAATCTCGGGATCCATGCCCAGCTCGCTTGCGGCCTAGCCGGAAGCGCGTCTCGCCAAAATCTCAAACGACCCGGCCGGAATCAGCCGGAATCGCCAGGCGCCAACTAAATCGATCCCCGGGAGCTAGCTCACGCACCTTGAATCGACGTGCGCGTCTCCTAGCTCACGCCCACCACCAAGCTTGCCGAAAACTGCACCTTGAATCGATCCCCTACTAGAACCGATAGGCAGCTCGCCACCTCGCCGGCATTGCCGACTGCCACCCTGTAGCTCGCCGGCAACTGCACCTTGAATCGATCCCCTCCCAGAATCAATCAGCGGTTCGCCGACATGTCGGCCGCCACCCAGTAGCTCGTCGGCCTCCCCCACCCAGCAGGAACATAGCGTTGGCTAGGGGAGAAGGCCAGCGAGATTCTCCAGGTTGGGGCACCTCCCTTGATCGCCAGCAGCAGGAGCAGACCGCCGGACAATCATCTCACCGGCATGCCGGCCGCCACCCAGTAGCTCGCCGGGCAACATTGCCTTCTCGCAAATAGCACTGTCTCATCTCCACGACACCATCGCCTTCCCACCCAGGTGCTCCTCGCCTCTTCCTCTCGACCACCAGCGCCTCGACACCTAGGTGCCCCTTGCACATTCCTAGCACAGAGATCAGTAGCAGCATACATCAGCATGTATGGTGAACAAAGAGCAGCAGCAGCAGCCACAAAACTAAACAAAGAGCAGTAGGAGTAGATCACAGCAGCAGCAAGCCAGCAACCCCATACCCAGACAAAGAGGAGCAACAGCAATCAGATCAGTATGGTGCTATCAGACTTGAATTTCACTCCACCCAAAGAAGACGACGTCCATCTAGTACAAGGAGAACATGCAGGTACATTAGCTATCAAAACTTTAGAGGAATTCATCAATAGCAGTACATATAATTATGTGTGTGTATGTTTGTGTGTATTGTTGTTGCTGCTGTTGTTATGTGTATATCTAGGATGAACCGGATGAACAAACTTATGCAAGCAAGTATCAGAAAAATATGGATGAACAAGATAAGTAAGGCTTGTACACTAAAATAACTTATGCAAGTAAGTATCAGAAAAATATGGATGAAATGACTTGTACACTGAAACCCTGAATACCACAATTTATACTCCTACAGCAAGAATAAGTAAGGCTCGAAAGTCCTAATGAGAGCAAAAGGTAAGGATCAAGAAACATAGAAAGTTGATGTGGTTTAAGCAATCAGGCAAATGAATATTTGTTTCTGCGAGTAGACATCATCTGACTATACTAGTGCAAGGACTAGTACATCATCAGTTCCCAACATCTGTATGCACACTGTTAAATTGACTGCTGCAACAATTAGTACCACTATGTTTGTGCAAGCAATACAACTGCTGGAGCATTACTCTGTATAGTAAAGCAATGGTCACACAAGCCAACAGTATATTAAAGCAATAAGCAGAATATTACACTATTACCGGGTTATAGTCTGGACATTAGGATTTATGCAATCAATAAAATACTCTAGCCAAGAATACTCCCACTGCATATTACCCGAGCAATCAGTACGAAAAGATCCAACTCGAGAGATCAAAGTTTAATTTGAAAGATTCTCAAAAAAAAGTTTAATTTGAAAGCAGATTTAGATTACTCCACAAATACAGATTCAGCACCAGTAAAATCAATTACTCACACACACGTATGGTTGCAAATCCACAAAAACAGATTCTATCCCGTTTGAAGCCACAAGTCGAGCACACACATATGGCACAAATACATATTTATCTCCAGAATCGACTGCTCCGATTACACAACGACCTTGACATCTATGTGACCTGTTTACACAATTGCATCATCAATTGGATGAACCGTGCTACAATCACACGCTTAAGGCGTATGGGGATGGAATGGACAAGCTGGATGGTTGAGTAGCATGCAGATTACCATGATTTCCCCTTGCCATCCCCGGAGATGACGATGCGTAGGCCAGCAGAGGTCGTCGACGTGGCCGGATAAAACTCAAGGCCGTCGTCGCCCTCCTCTTCCTGAACCAGTGTCAACACCCGGATTTTTAATCCCAGATGCCTGTTATGCCATACATCGCAATCCCATGATTACCATTTTTGCGAGACATAACAGATTTGGATATCATAGTACATCATCCATTACAAACCATACATAAGGTCTTACACAAATAGGGATCTCATGATCCAGTTCTTAATACAACTCAAGCAGCGGAATACGTAATAATAAAGTTAGCGTAGGCGAAGCTCCATTTTCGGGGTCACAGGCAATGCTGACGATGGAAGATGATCCTAGTTGTCGTAACCTTCCTGGGTCCATCATCCTGGTACTCCTCTTCATAGTCTGGCCACATGAATAGTCAGGGATAAAGCCATGAGTACTCTTTAAGTACTCGCAAACTAATACTAACAGTTAAGGGGGTTTTTATAGTAGGACACTAAGCTCTATGGTTGTTTTGCAAAAAGCCAGATTTACCTCTACTAAGTTCAGAAGCAAAGAAGCTGGTTGAAGTTTTATATCACCTAAGTGGGAACTTGTATTTCATATCACAACTTTGTTGTGGTCAAGTCAAATTCTCAATCCATTTCACAAGTCATTTTGAAAACATCTGACGGGGGAACAGTATGGCCACTCCAACTGTCCATAATCATGACGACTATTCGAATAGTTTGACACTCTGCAGAGATTGTACACTTTCACCACAACATTCGATACATCCGTCAGGAACAAATCCTGAATTCATCATACTCAGTATGCGGATAATCAATCCTAACCTTTCGATTACGCGCCCTAGTATAGGCACCTCTCCTGTGATTTGGCCTCCCAACCATGACCAACTGTCATCTTGGGTACTGCACAGGTGGACAATCTTCACAAGGTAGCCTCAGCTCAGACCTTGGCCGTGAGGGAACCCATACTAAGGTATATAAGTTTCCAGTCAAGCCCTACCCAATTTTCGGGTATTGTGGTTGTACGGTAAAATTGGAATGGTATCGCAACCAGATAACCATCAGTTTTATAAAGGGCTAAGGCTCATGCCTCAACATTTTCATCATCAAATCATCTGGTGTTCGGAAACACATGTCAAAACATTTCAGTAGAATGACTCATCATTCCAAGGTTTTCATAACCATTTTCACCAAGTATTCCCATCTAAAGTTGATCAAATTTTATGCTTAGCACTAGCATCTACAAGTGGGGGTAAGTACTAATGAGGGGTGGTAAACAAGTGGTGGTTAATTAAGTTCAATCTCATGCCTTAGGATGACATCAATATTTTCTAGCTTAGGCCAAATTTAATGCTCTTTATGCAACCTTCCATTATCTTTCTAGTATCTACAATTCACTATGTAAACTCTAAGAGAAAGCTTTGATAAGGAAATAAAGTATAAAGCTTGCAAGTAAAACTAGGATTGGGTTATCAAGTGGGTATGATCACATATGCTTAAGTCATATAGTTGGTATGGTAACAAGCAGGTATTTGCTTGTATAGGTATCAGTATAAGCTTGCTAAGTTAATAGCTTGCAAGTATTGGCTTGCTAAAGTAGAGTATTTGGCAAGTGTTAGCTTGCTCAATTAACTAGTAGTATTAGGCTTGCCTGCCTTGAAAGATGGTTGAAGTTCTCCTCGACTTCTTCTTCGTAGTATCCTCCTTCCTCCTCGTATCCTTGATCGGTACTAGCGTCTATAAATAAATACGAGGTACACAATCACCAAACAATACTTAACTATTTTCAATCATCACACAAAGGGTATGATCTAGTATCATCACTAATATTACAAGATTAAAGCTTTGGTCTTATTTATTTTATTTTTAGAAAAGTAATTTCTACTCATTGAAAAACTACTTAAGATTTAATATTCCCCAAACCAAACATGGGATCATGTTGACACATGTCATCACCACATATTGCAGTACATGGGAATGTGATTTAAAGTGGTGTCACAATTTAATAAGGTTTAATCTTTTATTTTAAATAAAATAAAGTGACTAGAAATGCCTATGTGGCATTCTTTTATTACCTGAACATTATTTCTGTAAGTAAACCCATATGTTTGTTATATATTCTGAAAGGTATGGTCAAATGTGATTTTTGAGAGTTGGAATCAACTCAAAATCTGTTATGGTTGAAATTTGAAAAATGTTTGAATGCAGAAAAACTTATGACTTGTTATTTTTACCAAGGTTGATCTACAGATCCAAATGACTTGAATGCAACGGGCTTGGATTAAGCATTTCAATACCTTTCTAACAAAATTGGTTTCATGCAATTTGGGTCACTGAATCGAGCTGGGTTGATTTTTGAAACTAGGTACATAACTGAGTTTGAATTGAAATAGAAAAAGCTAAATTCAAACGCTTGGGCTGCGCGGGAAAGGTTAATGGGCTGGCCCAGTGTCACTCCGCAGCGCGGGGCGCAGCTGACAGGGGGGTTCCACCAGTCAGTGGCTCATAACACGTGAAGCGGTACGGGGCGATCTCGGGCGCACGATCTAAGTCTAATCGAACGGCTACGGCTCATCGTCCATGTCGGGCAGCGCCGGCGAGACAGAACCCTAACGCGACAGGTTGGGGTCGTGGGAGGCTCACCGGGGCTCAGGCGAGGGTCGGCGATGGGGGCAAATGACAAAGTCGACGACTGCGATTCTCCTGGCACCGGCATCTCCTCATGGGGCGGCTCCAATCGATGGCTTCCTTCTTCTCCAGTAGCGGCAGACTCCGATGAAATTCCGGTGATGCGCTGCTCGCCTTGCTCCGGGAGTGAGGTGGGGTGGTTCTAGGTGAGAGGGGAGTGGAATGGTGTGAAGAAATCAAGCGGGGTAGGCCTCTATTTATAGTGGCGAGAGGGGACCGACGAGCGCGGGCTGAGCTCGTCGTGGTCAATGGCACAGAGGGCTATCAGCGTGGGCGACGGTAGGGGCGGTGCTATGCTCCCTGGCGAAGCTCAACGGCGTGGTGGCGAGGCGTGGGGCGGTGCTGATCGTTCGGAACGCTTCGGCGCTCTGAGCTGGTCCGACGGAGGTTTTGATGGCGCACAGCGCGCGTGGTCCGCGCGGCGGCGAACGGGCGTGTCCTTGGGGTTGCTGGGGTGGTGGTGATCACACTTGCATGCGGCGAGGGTGGCGCGCAGTCTGTGGGCGTGTGTCGAGGGTGGCGCACGGGCGCGCTCTCGGCATGCTCGCAGAGAGGCTTGGCATGGCTTGGGCGTGTGGTCCAGTGGCTGGCATTGCTCGAGGCTGGGACAGGGAGTGGCGTTGGGGTTATGGCTAGCTCCTAGACAAGGTTGGCGGGGCTAGTGTGGCCTCTAGCTCGCCGGCGACAATGGGGTGGCAAGTTTGCTCTCGGCCTGCTCACCATTGATGGCTAGGCTTGCTTACAGTGGTGCTAAGGATAGTTAAAAGAGCTAGATGATCTACTAAGGACTAGTTGCAACTAGAGAGGGAACAAGTTAGGCCCAATACACTATTAAAAACAGTGAATTTGATTTGGTTGATTTGAATCTCCAATCTGTTTGATGAAATGGCCGCATGAACTTGAGTTTTGAATTTTGAAAAGATTTTTGGTGGGTGTGCTAGGCATGTGTTGAGGATTCTGTGGATGCTTGGGTTTTGAAAATTGAGCTTGTTTGAGTGGTTTTTGAAATAGTGGGATCTTCCCATATGAAATAGATTCAATTTTAAACTGTCATTTAAACTAAGCATTTAAATGTTATTGGATGATCACAAAGTGGGCATTGGTACCTTATTATGAGTACTAACAAGGGGTGCAAAGATCCATACATGTTTCTATTGAGTTTTGAAAATTAGAGATAGCCAAAGTAGGCATGGTAGTTAATTTGGCCAAAGTGACCATTCACTTAATTTATTTGTTTTGATTTGTTTGTCTTTGGGAAAAGTTTGGGGATTGTTTAGATGATGTTTATTTCACCTAAGAATCATTTTATAAGCAAAGAAACATAGAACCAAGGCAATTCAAAAGAATCCAAATTTTAATACACACACATATGAATGCTTTCATATTTTTAGTTGGAAAAGTTTTTTGTTAACCCTAATTTTGATGATTAGAGTTTGATGATCCAAGTTTAATATTTTTGGGATGTTACAAACCTTCCCCCCTTAAACAAAATCTCGTCCCGAGATTTGAAAAAGGACGAAAAGATTACCTAGGATTTGAAGAGATCGGGAAACTCTGTCCTGATGTGATCTTCGCGCTCCCAGGTAGCTTCTTCTTCTGTGTGGTTGCTCCACTGAATCTGGAGAAACTTGATGCTTCGGGTTCTGGTAGTTCTAAAAGCTTCTTCCAAGATACGGATGGGTACTTCGGGATAGGTCAGGTCATCGTTGATTTCTATGGTCTGATGATCAATGTTCTTGAACACTTCAGTCTTCTCCGGAACTTCGAGGCACTTGCGAAGTAATGAGATATGGAACACATTGTGCACGGTTGGCATCTCTTCGGGTAGTTCCAATTGATACGACACTTCTCCTTGACGGGTCAAAATCTTGAAGGGGCCGATATATCTGGGGGCTAACTTTCCTTTTAGTTGGAAACGCTTCATTCCCTTCAATGGCGACACTTTCAGATACACAAAATCTCCGATGTTGAAGGCGACGTCTCGGCGTATCTTGTCGGCGTAACTCTTCTGCCTTGACTGGGCTGTCTTGAGGTGCTCACGAATCTTGTGAACCTTCTCTTCTGCTTCTCTTAGGATGCCGTGTCCGAAAATCTGACTCTCTCCTACTTCCTACCAGTTCAAAGGGGTGCGACACTTTCTTACATACATGAATTCAAATGGGGCCATTTGCAAACTAGCTTGATAACTGTTGTTGTATGAAAATTCTGCAAACGGCAGACAGTCTTCCCATTTTGATCCATACTCTAACACAGATGCTCTCAACATATCTTTGAGTATGTGATTTACTCGCTCCGTTTGTCCGTCGGTCTGAGGGTGATAAGCTGTGCTGAAATCTAGTCGGGTTCCTAAACCTTCTTGGACTTTCTTCCAGAATCTCGAGGTAAACTGAGTTCCTCGATCCGATACGATGTTCTTGGGGACTCCATGCAAAACTGACGATTCTAGCGATGTATAACTCTGCTAGCTTCGAAATCTGATATGTGGTCTTGACGGGTAAGAAATGGGCGACTTTGGACAATCTGTCCACTATGACCCAGATAGAGTTATTTCCCCTACTAGAAATAGGCAATCCGGTGATAAAGTCCATTCCAACGGAATCCCATTTCCATTATGGAATCTGTAATGGTTGCAACAATCCAGCGGGTCTTTGATATCCCGCCTTGACTCGCTGACATATATCACACTTGGCGATATAGCTTCCGATTTCTCTTTTCATCTTATGCCACCAAAATTGTTCTTTCAAATCTTGATACATCTTCGTTCCTCCGGGGTGGATAGAATAAAGAGTATCATGAGCTTCCTTGAGAATGACTTCTTTCAACTCAGAATCTGCTGGTACACAAAGGCGTCATTTGTACCATAGAACTCCTTCTTCGTCTTCGGTGAATCCGGGTACTTTGCCTATACCGATACGACGCTTGATTTCGTCGATACTGGCATTTCCTTTCTGCGCCTCCTTGATCTGGCTGATCAAAGTGGGTTGAAGTTCTATGCTAGCCAAAAATCCTTCACTCACTAATTCCATTCGAAAATCTTCCATCTCCTTGTGCAAGCTTGGTTGCTCCTTCAAAATCATGGAGTTCAAGCGGCACGACAATCTGCTAAGGTCATCTGCTACCACATTGGCTTTACCGGGGTGATAGTGAATGTCCAGATCGTAATCCTTGATTAGCTCAATCCATCTTTTCTGTCTCATATTCAGCTCCTTCTGAGTGAATATATACTTCAGGCTCTTGTGATCCAAATAAATCTCACAACGGTTTCCCATCAGGTAAAGCCTCCATGTCTTCAGGGCTAGAACTACGGCTGCGAGCTCGAGGTCATGGGTTGGATAGTTCTGCTCGTGTTGTTTTAGTTGTCGTGATAGATAAGATATAACTTTGCCTTCTTGCATTAGAACACATCCGAGACCGATCTTGGATGCGTCACAATACACGTCAAAGGGCTTCTTGATATCCGGCATGATTAAGATTGGGACTGAAATCAATCTTCTCTTGAGTTCTTGAAAACTCGCTTCACATTTGTCCGTCCATTCAAACTTCTTGTCCTTCTTTAGCAATTGGGTCATGGGTCTGTCAATACTCGAGAATCCTTCTACGAACTTGCGGTAGTATCCCGCCAATCCGAGAAATACACGAACTTGGGTTTGAGTGGTTGGGGATTGCCAATCTTCGACATCTTTCACCTTTGCAGGGTCAACGGCAATTCCTCCGGCTGATACAATGTGACCAAGGAATCCTACCTCCTGTAACCAGAATTCACATTTGCTAAACTTGGCATACAACTGATGCTCCCTAAGGGTTCCAAGAATGGTCTTTAGGTGTAGCTCATGTTCTTCTTCTGACTTGGAATAAATCAGAATGTCATCGATGAAAACAACGACAAACTTATCCAGGAAGTCCATAAAAATCTTATTCATGAGATTTAGGAAATAAGCGGGGGCATTGGTTAATCCAAAAGATATGACAGTATACTCGTATAATCCATATCTGGTGGTAAAGGCAGTCTTTGGAATATCCTCTGCGCGAATCTTGAGTTGATGATAGCATGTTCTAAGATCAATCTTAGAAAACATTTTGGCACCGGTCAACTGATCAAACAAATCTTCTATCTTGGGCAATGGGTACTTGTTCTTGATAGTGACATCATTCAACTTCCGATAATCCGTACACAAATGGTTACCTCCATCTTTCTTGTCCACAAACAAAACAGGTGATATCCATGGTGACGCACTTGGTTGAATCAATCCAATTTCCAACATGGCATCCAGTTGCTTCTTCAGTTCTGCTAGTTCAGACTAGTTCATATTATAGGGTCTCTGGGCTATGGGTCCTATTCCGGGGATTAGTTCGATGATAAACTCGATATCCCGATCTGGGGGCTTACCGGGCAAAACATCTGGAAATACATCGGGGTATTCACAGACCATCCGGACTTGGTCAATGGTAGGTTGGGCTATACTCTTGTTGCACTTAAATTGACGAGGTAAGGTTTCAGATACATGCTCGACTGATATTCCGGCTGTACTGGTCATGGTTATGGCTTTCTTGGCACACTCAATTAATCCTTTATGTTTGGACATCCAATCCATTCCTAGTACTACTTCCAAACCTTTAGTTCCGAGTACTATTATATTAGCATAAAAATCTATGCCATGGATTCGGATGGGGACGACTTTGCAAATTTTCCTAGCTTTGGTGGTTGAACCGGGGATTTGAACAATCATAACATGCTTCAGTTTGGTTGGTTGAATCTTACTAGTGCATGCAAGTTCTTCGGTGACAAATGAGTGCGATGCACCATAATCAAAAAACACTCTAGCAAGTACTGAATTAACAGAAAACATACCCAACACGACGTCTGGCGCTTCCTGAGCTTCTTCAGCATGCATGAGAAAAAGACGGCCGTTGCGGTTTAGCGAATTTCCTGGGGCAAACCTTCTTCCGGGCTGAACACAGCGCTGTTGCTGAGCTAGGGCATTTGCATTGGGGGCCGCGGCATTCTTCTTGGGGCACTCATTGGAGTAGTGACCCTTATTTCCACAGTCATAACAAGTCACTTGCGACTTGTCCTTTGCTGCAATAGGCACAACATTGCTTCCAGTCCTCAGGGTAGTGTTGGTTTTGGCGGCAGTATTGTTGTTGTTGAACTTGGGTGGTGCACGGTTTAAATTGCTGGGGTTGCCGGGGTTGTTGTGATTTCCTCCGGGCCTTGCGTTTCCACGGTTGGGATAAGTCGGACGGTTCATCGGGGGTCTGTTGGTTCTCGGGGCAAATCCTGGAGATGGGTTAGGGTGATACTTTTGGGTCTAATGGGTTCCTGGCTGATGCATCATGCAGCGCTTGCGGTTCTCATTGGCTTGGTTGATCTTTCCTTCCATTTGAATGGCAGAGTCGACAAGGGCTTCAATATCAGCAAAGGGGATATTGACCAACACAGTCTGCATCTCATCATGCAAACCATTCAGGAATCTCTCTTTCTTCTTGGCTTCAGTGTCAATCTCATCCGGGGCATACCTAGCTAATGACAAGAATTTTTCCTGGTATTCCACTACGGTCATCCTTCCTTGCTTCAGTTCTCTGAACTCATCTCTTGATCAAACCCGGTGGCACATGGGTTCTACTGAACTTGACCTTGATTTCCTCCCAAGTCATCATCTGCGCTCCGGTCATTGCACGAACGCTGTTCCACCATGCTCTTGCATCTCCGGCTAGATAGTGGGTGGCGAATAGAACTTTCTTGTTAGCTTCCACTCCGGCGACTTCTAGGTTGTTTTCCATGGTTTGCAGCCAATCGTCTGCATCTAGGGCCTCTTCCGACTTAGTGAAAACAGGTGGGTTGGTGTTCTAGAAATTCTTGAGCTTAAATCCATGGTTGTCCTGATTTCCTTGGCCTTGATTGTTGTGGGCCAGCTGAGCTATCTGCTGAAGGGTGGCTAGGTTGGCTTGACGTTCCGCTCTTTCAGCTTCGCGGTCAGAAACCAACATTTGCAGGATCTGCAACATCGGGTCCGGGGATGAACCACTTCCTCCGCGTGGCATCTGAAGATTGAGATAGATCATGAGAAAAGAGGGAAATTTATAAGGTTCAGGGACTTTGGAAAGTTTTTAAAGTTTGACTCATATTTTCTAGTAATTTGCTTTTCATTCATTCATTCATAGCACACGATACAAACACACACCACAAAACAAGGAAAGTAGATGGTTTTAAGAACCATTCTGGAAACTACGATACAGTGGGACCGAATACAACTCACTACGCTAGTGCTTAGGTGCTACTACTCCTTAGAGTCAGTGTAATCGTCATCCTCATCGTCCTCATCGTCATCGATGAAGGCAAAATCATCCGCATCGGTGAAGAAGTCCATGGCCTGATCCTCCAGAAAATCATCATCATCGCTGAGATAGGAGTAGGGGTCTCCACGAAGATCTTCTCTGGCATTCTACCTTTCCTCCAACTGCATGTCTTCTCGTGGATGGTCTCCTCCAAATCCGAGATACGGTGGCAAAGACGGGCAATGATGCACTCCTTCTTGTCAAGTTAACGGCGGCGAGACTTGCGATCTTTTGCTAGCATGGCGATGGTCTAATCCTTCGTCTTGATGATGGCAGACTTGTGGTTGGAGTAGTCACGACAATTGTCCAATTCCTGCTGACGATCATACATCATGAAGCTAAGGTGGTCCAACTGAGTCTTCAGCTCGTGGTGGTATGGGGCTTCCAGTGGTTGTCCCATAGCATCACGTCTTGGACAAAACTCAAAGCGGGTACCCTTGATCTGGTTGATACTCTGCCCACACAGACGGGCAAGAGCTTCCTGCATGGCCCTGGCAAGTCCATCGAGCCAGTTGTTCTCTCTTAAGGTGAACTGAATTCCCTCAGCAATGGGAGGTTCAATCTTTCCTCGGAGACTTGCAACAATTAGCCACTGCAAATCTTCTCCTCCTTGATCATTGAGCTGATCTCCGAAGAACTCGGGGTGCGGACGCTCCAGAAGTTCCGAAAGCTGGTCCAAATCCCGCTCAAAGATGAGGTCTCCTCCATTCCCCAACTAATAAAACTTGATGTACTTCACGTCCATCTATAAGAATATAGGATGGGTAAGTTAGTAGAGTGATCAAGTGTGTCAAATTTTATGTATTTTGTAAGAGTTTTTGAGGAACATGAACTTTTTTTTATGAAAGAAACAAGGTGATAAGAATGGGAATAAGTTTTGTAAATACTTGTTTCCTTTGGTTTTGAAGCTAAGTTTTTGATTCCACGTCCAGTCTAACTAGGGTATCCTATTGCCAGGATGGCTCTGATACCAACTTGTCAACACCCAGATTTGTAATCCCAGATGCCTGTTATGCCATACATTGCAATTCCAGGATTACCATTTTTGCGAGACATAACAGATTTGGATACCACAGTACATCATCCATTATAAACCATACATAAGGTCTTACACAAATAGGGATCTCATGTTCCAGTTTTTAATATAACTCAAGCAGCGGAATACGTAATAATAAAGGTAGCGTAGGCGAAGCTCTATCTTCGGGGTCACAGGCAATGCTGACGATGGGAGATGATCCTAGTTGTCGTAACCTTCCTGGGGTCCATAATCCTGGTACTCTTCTTCATAGTCTGGCCACGGGAATAGCCAGGGACAAAGCCATGAGTACTCTTTAAGTATTCGCAAACTAATACTAACAGTTAAGGGGGTTTTTGTAGTAGGACACTAAGCTCTAGGGTTGTTTTGCAAAAAGCCAGATTTACCTCTACTAAGTTCAGAAGCAAAGAAGCTGGTTGAAGTTTTATATCACCTAAGTGGGAACTTGTATTTCATATCACTCTGTTGTGGTCAAGTCAAATTCTCAATCCATTTCACAAGTCATTTTGAAAACATCTAACGGGGGAACAGTATGGCCACTCCAACTGTCCATAACCGCGGCTGCAGCTATTCGAATAGTTTGACACTCTGCGGAGATTGTACACTTTCACCACAACATTCGATACATCCGTCAGGAACAAATCTTGAATTCACCATACTCAGTATGCGGATAATCAATCCTAAACTTTCGATTACACGTCCTAGTATAGGCACCTCTCCTGTGAGTTTGGCCTCCCAACCATGACCAACTGTCATCTTGGGTACTGCACAAGTGGATAATCTTCACAAGGTAGCCTCAACTCAGACCTTGGCCGTGAGGGAACCCATACTAAGGTAAATAAGTTTCCAGTTAAGCCCTACCCAATTTTCGGGTATTGTGGTTGTACGGTAAAATTGAAATGGTATCGCATCCAGACAACCATCAGTTTTATAAAGGGCTAAGGCTCATGCCTCAACATTTTCATCATCAAATCATCTGGTGTTCGGAAACACATGTCAAAATATTTCAGTAGAATGACTCATCATTCCAAGGTTTTCATAACCATTTTCACCAAGTATTCTCATCTAAAATTGATCAAGTTTTATGCTTAGCACTAGCATCTACAAGTGGGGGTAAGTACTAATGAGGGTTGGTAAACAAGTGGTGGTTAATTAAGTTCAATCTCATGCCTTAGGATGACATCAAGATTTTCTAGCTTAGGCCAAATTTAATGCTCTTTATGCAACCTTCCATTATCTTTCTAGTATCTACAATTCACTATGTAAACTCTAAGAGAAAGCTTTGATAAGGAAATAAAGTATAAAGCTTGCAAGTAAAACTAGGATTGGGTTATCAAGTGGGTATGATCACATATGCTTAAGGCATGTAGTTGGTATGGTAACAAACAGGTATTTGCTTGTATAGGTATCAGTATAAGCTTGCTAAGTTAATAGCTTGCAAGTATTGGCTTGCTAAAGTAGAGTATCTGGCAAGTGTTAGCTTGCTCAATTAACTAGTAGTATTAGGCTTGCCTTGTGCAGAATAGTGGTTGAAGTTCTCCTCGGCTTCTTCTTCGTAGTATCCTCCTTCCTCCTCGTATCCTTGATCGGTACTAGCGTCTATAAATAAATATGAGGTACACAATCACCAAACAATACTTAACTATTTTTAATCATCACACAAAGGGTTTCTATAGATGATCTAGTATCATCACTAACATTACAAGATTAAAGTTTTGGTCTTATTTATTTTATTTTTAGAAAAGTAATTTCTACTCATTGAAAAACTACTTAAGATTTAATATTCCCCAAACCAAACATGAGATCATGTTGATACATGTCATCTACACATATTTCAGTACATGGGAATATGATTTAAAGTGGTGTCACAATTTAATAAGGTTTAATCTTTTATTTTAAATAAAATAAAGTGACTAGAAATGCCTATGTGGCATTCTTTTATTACTTGAACATTATTTCTGTAAGTAAACCCATATGTTTTTTATATATTCTGAAAGGTATGGTCAAATGTGATTTTTGAGAGTTGGAATCAACCCAAAAGCTGTTATGGTTGAAATTTGAAAAATGTTTAAATGCAGAAAAGCTTCTGACTTGTTATTTTTACCAAGGTTGATCTACAGATCCAAATGACTTGAATCCAACGGGATTGGATTAAGCATTTCAGTACCTTTCTAAAAAAATTGGTTTCATGCAATTTGGTTCACTGAATCGAGCTGGGTTGATTTTTGAAACTAGGTACAAAATTGAGTTTGAATTGAAATAGAAAAAGCTAAATTCAAACGCTTGGGCTGTGCGGGAAAGGTTAATGGGCCGACCCAGTGTCACTCCGCAGCACGGGGCGCAGCTGACAGGGGTTCCACCAGTCAGTGGCTTATAACACGCGAAGCGGTACGGGGCGATCTCGGCCGCACGATCTAAATCTAATCGAACGGCTACGACTCATCGTCCACGTCGGGCAGCGCCGGCGAGACAGAACCCTAACGCGCCAGGTGCGGGTCGTGGGAGGCTCACCAGGGCTCAGTTGAGGGTCGACGATGGGGGCAAACGACGAAGTCGACAACGGCGATTCTCCTGGCACCGGCAGCTCCTCCTGGGGCGGCTCCAATCGATGGCTTCCTTCTTCTCCAGCAGCGTCGGGCTCCGGTAAAATTCCGGTGATGCGCTGCTCGCCTTGCTCCGGGAGTGAGGTGGGGTGGTTCTGGGTGAGAGGGGAGTGGAATGGTGTAAAGAAATCGAGCGGGGGAGGCCTCTATTTATAGTGGCGAGAGGGGACCGACGGGCGCGGGCTGAGCTCGTCGTGGTCGACGGCACAGAGGGATATCGACGTGGGCGACGGTAGGGGGCGGTGCTGTGCTCCCTGACGAAGCTCAACGGCGTGGTGGCGAGGCGTGGGGCGGTGCTGATCGGTCGGAACGCTTCGGCGCTCTGAGCTGGTCCGGCGGAGGTTTTGATGGCGCACAGCGCGCGTGGTCTGCACGGCGGCGAACGGGCGTGTCTGCGGGGTTGCTGGGGTGGTGGTGATAACACGTGCACGCGGCGAGGGCGGCGCGCGGTCTGTGGGCGTGTGTCGAGGGTGGCGCACGGGCGCGCTCTCGGCATGCTCGCAGAGAGGCTTGGCATGGCTTGGGCGTGTGGTCCAGTGGCTGGCATTGCTCGAGGCTGGGACAGGGAGTGGCGTTGGGGTTATGGCTAGCTCCGAGACAAGGTTGGCGGGGCTAGTGTGGCCTCTAGCTCGCCGGCGACAATGGGGTGGCAAGTTTGCTCTCGGCCTGCTCACCATTGATGGCTAGGCTTGCTTATAGTGGTGCTAAGGATAGTTAAAAGAGCTAGATGATCTACTAAGGACTAGTTGCAACTAGAGAGGGAACAAGCTAGGCCCAAAACACTATTAAAAACAGTGAATTTGATTTGGTTGATTTGAATCTCCAACCTGTTTGATGAAATGGCCGCATGAACTTGAGTTTTTAATTTTGAAAAGATTTTTGGTGGGTGTGCTAGGCATGTGTTGATGATTCTGTGGATGCTTGGGTTTTGAAAATTGAGCTTGTTTGAGTGGTTTTTGAAATAGTGGGATCTTCCCATATGAAATAGATTCAATTTTAAACTGTCATTTAAACTAAGCATTTAAATGTTTTTGGATGATCACAAAGTGGGCCTTGGTACCTTATTATGAGTACTAACAAGGGGTGCAAAGATCCATACATGTTTCCGTTGAGTTTTGAAAATTAGAGATAGCCAAAGTAGGCATGATAGTTAATTTGGCCAAAGTGACCATTCACTTAATTTATTTGTTTTGATTTGTTTGTCTTTGGGAAAAGTTTGGGGATTGTTTAGATGATGTTTATTTCACCTAAGAATCATTTTACAAGCAAAGAAACACAGAACCAAGGCAATTCAAAAAAAATCCAAATTTTAATACACACATATATGAATGCTTTCATATTTTTGGCTGGAAAAGTTTTTTGTTAACCCTAATTTTGATGATTAGAGTTTGATGATCCAAGTTTAATATTTTTGGGATGTTACAAGCAGCATACGACATAGTGGCGCAGCGCAAGCGCGGCCTCGGGGGTGGGCTTGCCGGCCTCGACGACGACCCAGAGAATGGACGGACGCACGAGGCGCAGTGCCCATGCTGAAGGAGAGAAGATCTAGCTCCAGCGCCGCCGCACTCAGCTCCCGCGCGGGCGCATCAAAATGACACCTTTACCTCGCTGGTGCCTCCCTCGTTGCGGGCTGCTCCACCCGGAAACCAGGAGGAAGGGCCCTGAAGCGCCGATGGTCCAGGAGCTGAAGCCGGAGGAGGGAACCCTGCCGACGGCGAGGAGCAGGCGCGCCATTCCGGCGGCGATCGATCTAGATCGGCGGGGAGAGGTGGGTACATGGGGTGGTGTTCTGTTCGCTAGCTAGAGGAGGCTTCAAGAGAGACGAGTAAGACGTTCGTGACTAGACATAGGGGCATTTTTGGAAACCCGGAAGTTTATTGAACGTGACATAATTTGGTCTAGTTTTTCTATAACGTCTTATATTTTAAACAGGAGGGAGTATTAATTAGCCTCTTGGTGTATGAATTACATTAAGCAAACTGTTGAGAACAATTTTCATGTTAACATCAAGAGGCCGGCCGGACAGTGAAGTGAAGTGCATACACCAGGAATGGCTTCACTGGCCATACGTCCAACGTCCATGAATGGCTTCCCAACCCACATTTCTACATCTCCTGGCCGCCGTCGCCTTGGTATTATCTGGGTCAGTGAATAGCACCGATTACTGGGTCCACGACACTATTAGGGAAATATCTATAGAAAAAGTATACTGACAGCACGCTAAAATACAAGCCCGCTGGTGCTATCTATCGTCGGCACGTCAAAATAACTGTCGGTCAGTGCTAACTACTTACCCCCGGCGGGTCCTTTGTCCACGACGCGCGCTACCGTCTACCTGCCTCCTAGCGGCCGTCCCGCGCCAGCCTGTTGGGAAACTAGACCGGTAGAGGCCTACTCGGTATGGTCTCTACCAGTCTAGGGTTGACCCATGTGGGTATCGTATCCCTCTTGGTTTACAAATAGAAGAACAATCTTGTATGTGAGCTTACCGAGAGAAAGTTAATAAAAGTTCCCCTTTGTTTTCTGTGTCATCTACTTGTGTACTCTGTGTGTCTTCTACTAGTCTTCTTCTCGGGTGTGGAACAGCCTCGGGACCCGCCAGTCGGCAGGGGGTGTTCCAACACGTTATCAGCACGTGTTTCTTCGTCGAGCATCCGTCAAGCAACCGTCGAGCCTGCATCATGCAGGCTTTCATTGAAGGTTACCCCAATCTGACCGCAAAAATGGATTCGTCTTGCGATTTCCCTTCTAGATTTGCGTTCAGATCTTAGATCAGATCCCATCTAAGGTGCGGATTTTTCTTCCCGGGAGTCGAGCTGACCTGCTGTCGCCGACCAATGTCGATTTAATCACTCCCGGATTAGAATTTTGTTGACTGTACCGTCGATGGAGGCACCTGCTGTGCCGATCTAAATTTTATTTAGTACATTGGCCTAATCTTGGCCATTTCTAATTAGTAGATCGGATCGATCTACAATTTTGTACAGAACACACGCACGAGCTTGCAACACGCAGAGGCCATGGCGGCTGACAGGCCTCGCTAGCCGCGCCGCGCGCCCGCCGCTCGAGGGCCCCGCTGTCGAGCGCCACAAGACGCCGCCGCTGTCAAGGCCGCCACCGCCAAGGCCAGGCCACCGCCATCAAGGACCTTGCGCTGCCGCCACATCGCGCTGGCCAAGGCTCGCTTCGCCGTTGCGACGCCGCTGCTGCCACACGCGCCGCTCGCTACGCTTCGCCACAAGATGCATGCTGCTTCGCCGCGCTTATGCCAGATGGCGCCGCCGCTGCTGCCGCACACGCACGCTGCGGCGCTTACACCGCCGCTGCACTGCTGACCAGCGCTGTTGTTGCCGCTGCCGCGCTGGCTGCGCGTTGCTCGCGCTGCCGAAGGCCGCTGCGTCGCTGCCGCGGCCGCGCCGCTGGCCACGCGCTGGATGCCGCCGTCAGCCGCTCGCCGCCGCCGCTGCCCATGCGCCGCCGCCGCCGCTGCCGCGTCGCCCGCTGCGCTGCTGCCGCCGCGCCAGCGCTCGCTGCCGCCGCGGCACCGCCTCCCCCGCCACCTGACCGTGGTCGTCGGCCTGCTGCCACCACCACCCTGCCCTAGTCGGGAGCAATCCGCTCCGTCCACCTCACAAAACGGGCTGGACAGTCTAGGGTGGGTCAGTAAAGTGGGGCCGTTTTCTTTTTCGGCCCAGGCGGTATACAAAAACGAAAAAAATAGTGGGGCGTGAGAGCACGCGTTTGTTGGGCTGGTGGACCGTTTTGGTCCTATTTTCGGTCCAATTTTACAAAATCTTTTGAACTATGTTTTACTATAGTTATTAATTAACGCATGTTTTTAATACTTCGTATCTCATAGATAGCTTGTACCGTTTTTACATTAAATTTTGGAACACCGTCATATTTGAATTATTGTATCGATTATCGCATTTATGCAACCGATTACCTGATGTAATCTTACATACTTTGCATAAATTGCAGATAACCGGAATCGTCAGCCGCGAGTTCCCGGAGTTGACCCAGGATGGGGTTAACTACCTGACTTGGGCCTCGGACGTTGAGATCGTCCTCGAGGGCCGATGCATCAAGGATGCGTTGATTGCGGGGATCCCAACGGCCTCCAGCAAAACCATCCCGGCGGATAACGCCAAAGCCCTGCACTTCCTCCGCCATCACATGTGTAAGACTCTCAAGAACGGGTACATGGCAGAACGGAGTGCTTCTGCCCTTTGGACCGCCCTCAACAAGCGGTTCTCTAGGCTGAAGTACACCATTCAGCCACAGGCGGAGGCAGATTGGATTCGTCTGAGGTTTGCGGACTTCAAGACGGTAGGAGAGTACAACTCCAGGTTGCACCGGATTTGTACTATTCTTTAGCTGTGTGGGACCGGTACCACCGATCAGCAGAAGATAGACAAAACTCTCTCCACATTCCATCCGGACAACATCCAGTCCTCGCGAAACTTTCGTCAGGAAGGATTCACGGAATATGCAGCGCTTATTGATGCTCTCCAGGTGGCCGAGACACAGGATAATGTTCTGAAAAAGAACTTCTCCGCGCAACCCTTCGCGGGGGGCCCAAGTCATGAGGCCAATGCCGGTGCCTACAAGGTGCGCAAGCCCATCCACAAGAAGAGAGGCAAGAAGGGCCCCAACTCCTCCAACCCAGCCAAGCAACGCAAGGCGGGCAAGGGGGAGGCGAGGCCCTAGGACTGCTTCCGCTGTGGTGTAGGGGTTCGTGGCATGGAAAACAAAAATTTTCTATCGCATACAAACAAACAAGCCAAGATCTATCTACTAGATTGTAGCAACGAGTCGATGGAATAACTTACCCTCGAAGATTCCAAAGTGTTTAACGAGAGCGGATTCTCGTGGGTGATGTAGTCGCATTCTTCCGATCTCAAGATCGTGGACGATCCTTCCGGCTGCTCCGTTAGCGCTTCATGATCGGTCACACGTTCGTACTGACGAAGACCTTCCTCTCCCTTGTTCCAAAGAAAATGGAGGTTGTAGCACTCTCCTCGCGATTCCGCAAAGACAACCCGTGGTACCGAAAGTAGAGGGAGATCCCAGGCTTCATTTAAGCCGAGCGAGTATGGTGGATTATGAGAGAGGGCTATTAGTGGTCTAGAGATTAGACACACCAATTAGAAGGCTCTAAACCGCAGGCTAAAGCAATTAGAAGCTCTAAACCAAACGGCTCTAAACACGAGATTAGAGGTGGAAACTTGTGTGTCTCTAGGAGGAGCCCCGCCTCCTTATAGGTGGAGGGGCCTTGGCGCGGGGAGGAGGAGTCCTCCCCAACTCGGCTGGGCGGCCGGCCTCAGGAGTCCAACTCCTCCTCCGGTTGGTTCCAACTCCTCTTGCTTGTTTCCCAGGTTCCTGCTTCCCACTTTGTTTCCTATTTTAGCCGCTTGACTTTCAAACCGCAATTTGACTTTCATGTTTTGGAACAGCAAGAACACTTAGTACATGATGAAATCATTCAATGACACACTCATGTACCTCCCCCGAGTGCTGGGACAATCCGAACCTTCTAGAACATTCCCGATGAAAACACCTAATCATTCCCGAACTCAAACGGACTTTCCTTATATGAATCTTATTCTCCAGACCATTCCGGATCACCTCGTGATATCCCGGATCCCATCCGAGACTCCGAACAACATTCGGTCTCTTTCTCATAATACCATAACTACTCAAAACAACGTCGAATCCTTAAGTGTGTCTCCCTACGGTTCGTGAATTATGCGGACATGATCGAGACACTTCTCCGAACAATAACCAATAGAGGAATCTGGAAATTCATATGTCTCCCACATATTTCTACGATTACTTTGCGATCGAATGAACCACTAACATACGATACCAATTTCCCTTTGTCTCACGATAGTTTACTTATCCAAGGTTATGATCGTCGGTATCTCTGCATACCTAGTTCAACCTCACATCGATAAGTACTCTTTTCTCGTTCCGTGATATGTGATCCCTTGTGACCAAGTCACATGCTTGCAAGCTAATTGGATGACATTCCACCGAGAGGGCCCAGTATATCTATCCGTCATGTGGATGGACAAATCCCACTCTTGATCCATGTGTTTCAACCAATACTTTCCGAACACTTAATGTCACCTTTATAGCCACCCGCACGGTGTGGTGTTTGATGTCATCAAAGCATCCATCCGTAAAGGTGATATGCATGATCTCATGGTCGAAGGAATTAGGTTACTATGTATCGAAAGCATATAGCAATTGAACTATTGAAATGACTTGATCTTTATGCTACGCTTATCAATAGGAGTATGTCCACCATATCATTCTCCTAACGATATGATCTTGTTGTTGATAACATCTCAATGTTCATGATATGGAAACCACAATCATTTAATCAACCAACAAGCTAGTAAAGTATAGAGGCTATACCGGGACTTCAATTTAAGTTTACAATTCACACAAGTATTAATGTTTCCTTGTTAATACTATTATAGCATGAATATAAACATTTATCATAAACACAAAGATATAATAATAACTATATTTATTATTGCCTCTAGGGCATATCTCCAACAGTCTCCCACTTGCACTAGAGTCATCTAATCTAGATTACATGGTAATATACCGAACACCCATGGCAGTTTGGTGTTGGTCATGTTTTGCCCTCGGAGAGGTTTAGTCAACGGATCCGCCACATTCAGATCTGTGTGTACTTTGCAAATCTTTATATCCCCATCCCGGATATGTTCTCGAATAGCGTGAAAACGCAGCTTGATATGCTTGACTTCTTGTGTGACCTTGGTTCTTGCGCATTGGCTATGGCCCATGTTATCACAGAGATAGACATTGGGTCCAGCGCACTTGGAACCACACCCAGCTCAGTAATGAACTCTTTCATCCATATCGCTTCAGAAGCCTCCGGAAGAAGCCATGTATTCTCGATTCGCTTGAAGATCTCGCCACAACGCTTTGCTTTGCACTCCTCCGACTAATCGCTGCACCATTCAAAATAAATACGCACCAGTTGTGATTTAGAATCATCCGGATCGGTGTTCCAACTAGCATCGGTGAAACCATTAACAACGAAATGTTCATCACCTCCATAAGAAAGAACCATATCCTTAGTTCTTCTCAAGTACTTAAGGATGTTTTTGATCATTGTCCAATGATCCACTCGGATCACTTTGATATCTGCTAGTTAAACTAACAAAGATATGCAATGTCGGGTCTAGTACATAGCATGGCATACATTAGAGATCCTATGGCTGAGGCATAGGAGTCTTACTCATCCTTTCTCTATCTTACGCCGATGTTGGACTTTGAGTTTTACTCAAGGTCGTATTAGCAACATGGGCAAGAACCCTTTCTTGCTTTCTTCCATTCCAAACTTCTTTAGAACTTTGTCCAAATATGTACTCAGTGACAATGATATTTGGCTCGATCTATCTCTATAAATCTTTATGCCTAATATGTGTTGCTTCGCCAAGATCCTTCATTGAAATACTATTATTCAAATATTCCTTGACACTATTAAGAAGGTCTACATCATTCCCAATCAACAATATGTCATCCACATACGATTAAGAATGCTACAGATCTCCCACTCACTTTCTTGTAAATACAAGCTTCTCCATAAGTTTGTATAAAACCAAAACTTTTGATTACCTTATCAAAACGTTGATTCCAACTTCGGATGCTTGCTTCAATCCATAGATGGACCGTTGAAGTTTGCATACCTTGTTAGCATCTTTAGGATCGACAAAACCTTTGGGTTGCATCATATACAACTCTTCATCAATATCTCCATTGAGGAATGCTTGTTTTGACATCCATCCGCCATATCTCATAATCATAATATGCAGCGATTGCTAACATAATCCTCACAGACTTTAGCTTCGCCATTTGGTGAGAAAGTCTCATCGTAGTCAACTCCTTTAATTTGTCGAAACCATTTTGCGACAAGACAAGTCGAGCTTTATAGATGTAACATTACCATCAAGATCTGCTTTTCTTCTTGAAAATCCATTTGTTCTCGATAGACTTCCGCCATCCGAAGTCCACCAAAGTCCATACTTGGTTTTCGTACATGGATCCAATCTCGGATTTCATGGCTTCTTGCTATTTATTGGAACTGGGCTCATCATCGCTTCCTCATATGTCTCGGGGTCATCGGTGTTGTCCACCAACATGACACTCATAACGGAATCATACCAACTGGAGTGGTACGAGTTCTCGTTGACCTCCGAGGCTCTGTAGTAACTTCAACCAAGTTTCATGATCATCATCATTAGCTTCCTCTCTAATTGGTGCAGCACCACAGAACTTCTTCCGGTCGCGCTACTCGCAATTCGAGAGAAGGTTCACAACCTCGTCGAGTTCTACTTTCCTTCCACCACTTCTTTCGAGAGAAATTCCTTCTCTAGAAAGGATCCATTCTTGGCAACGAAGATTTTGCCTTCGGATCTATGATAGAAGGTATACCCAATAGTTTCCTTGGTATCCTATGAAGACGCATTTTCCGCTTTGGGTTCAAGCTTGTCCGCTATAACTTCTTTACATAGGCTTCAGATCCCCAAACTTTAAGGAACGACAATTTAGGTTTCTTCCCAAATCATAATTCATACAATGTCGTTTCAACGGATTTAGACGGTGCCCTATTTAAAGTGAATGCGGCTGTTTCTAATGCTAATGCATAACCCCAAAATGATAGCGTAAACTGTAAGTGACATCATAGAACGAACCATATCTAAGAGAGTCCGACACGACGCTCGGACACACCATTACTGTGGTGTTCCGGCGGTGTAAATTGTGAAAGTATTCCGACTTCTTTAAATGCTCGCCAAACTCGTAACTTAGATATTCACCTCCACGATCGTAACGTAAAATTTAATCTTCTTGTTACGTTGATTCTCTACCTCACTTTGAAACTCCTTAAACTTCTCGAAAGTTTCGGACTTGTGTTTCATGAAATAGATATACCCATATCTACTCAAGTCATCCGTGAAGGTAAGAACATAACGATAACCATCACGCGATACACTCATTGGTCCACACACATCGGTATGTATGATTTCCAATAAGTCCGTAGCTCGCTCCATCATACCGAAAATGGAGTCTTAGTCATTTTCCCATCGACATGCTTCGCATCTTTCAAGTGATTCAAAATCAAGTGATTCAAGAAGTCCATCGAAATGGAGTTTCTTCACGCTTCACTCCAATGTGACCAAGACGACAATTGCCATATAGGTCGAATTATCGCTGATTTCAAACGTTTAACCTCAATATTGTTGATATGTGTATTTCCACCATCGAGATTCAATAAGAATAGACCATCTATCAAAGGTGCATGTGCGTAAAACATATTACTCATATAAATCGAACAACCATTATTCTCGACTTAAACAAGTAACCGTCTCGCAATAAACAAGATCCCGATATAATGTTCATGCTCAACGCAGCACTAAATAACAATTATTTAAGTATAAAACTAATCCCGATGGTAGATGAAGAGGTAGCGTGCAATAGCGATCACATCAACCTTTGATCCGCTTCCACACGCATCGTCACCTCGTTCTTCGCTAGCTTCCGCTTATTCTGCAAGACTTGCTTCGAGTTACAAATATGAGCAACCGAACCAAGATCAAATACCCGTGCACTACTACGAGTACTAGTGAGATACACATCAATAACATGTATATCGATATACCTTTCTTCTTGATGTTGCCGTTTCAGATCCGCCAAGTACTTTGGGCAATTCCGCCCAAAGACCTTCTCCCTTGCAGTAAAAGCACTCAGTTTCAGGCTTTGGTCCAGCCTTGGTTTTCTTCGTCGGCGTGGTAACTTTCTTACCACCCTTCTTGAAGTGTCCCTTTTGCTTAGACTTGCCTTTCTTGAGTTTGGTGGTCTTATTGACCATCAACACTTGGTGCTCTTTCTTAATCTCCACTTCTGCAGACTTTAACATAGCAAACAGTTCTGGCAACTCTTTGTTCATGTTCTGCATGTTGTAGTTCATCACAAAGTTCCTGTAACTTGGTGGCAGTGACTGGAGGACGCGGTAAATCCCCAAAGCATTAGGAATCACTATACCCAAGCTTTGAAGTTTGTTTGCGTCTGACATCTTAAGCACATGCTCACCGACGAGCTTCCTCTTCCATCTTGCAGTTAAAGAACTTTTCAGAAGCCTCATAGCTTTCAATTGCCGCATGAGTCTCAAAAATCAATTTGAGATCCTCGACAATATCATATGGGTCTGACTCTTCAAACCTTTTCTGAAGCTCCGATTCTAAACCATACAAGATAGCACCTCGAACTATGGAGTACCGATTCTTAGCGAGGTAAACATTCTTTACTTCATCGGAAGCATTAGCTGTGGGTCACCCAGTGCATCCAAAGACATAGGTCAAATTACCACCTGTGAGGACAATCCTCAAATTGCGGAACCAATCCGCGGTTGCTTCCATTGTTTTTCAACTTTTCTTTCTCTAGGAACGCATTAAAATTGATGGTAGGGGCTGCCATTGATCTACAACATATTTGCAATAGTTTAGACTAAGTTTATGACAAATTGAGTTCAAATTAATTAATGAAATTAAACTAGGTGAACTCCCACTCAAAACAACATCCCTCACATTGTTTTAGTGATCACATGAACCAAATCCACTACATCAACACCGATCATCACGAGAGTTGATATAGTTTCAATGGCGAACAATCGTCATGTTCATCATATCTACTATATGATTCATGCTTTACCTTTCGGTAATCCGTGTTCCGAGACCATGTCTGTACATGCTAGGCTCGTCAAGATCAAACCTTAGTTTCTGCATGAGCAAATCTGGCTTGCACGTTGTATACACTGCGAATCTAACACACCCGATCATCACGTGGTGCTTCGAAACAACAAGCTTTAGCAACGGTGCTAACTAAGGATGAACACTATATGATTTGAAATTCATGTGCATGAGGGATCATCTTATAATGCTACCGTCGTCTACTAAGCAATACAAGATGCATAAAGGATTAACATCACATGCTATTCATAATGTGTGATATGATATGGCCTTTCTTCTTTGTGCTTCCGATCTCCATCTTCAAGCACGAACATGATCTCCATCATCACCGGCATTGCATCAAGGTCAATGACGCTTCACCATGGTTGTCGCCCACCGCTTCAACTATTACAACTACTTTGAATAGACACGCTGGTCTTAACATAAATTAAAGACAACCATATGGCTCCCGCCGTTGCCAACTTACAATAAGGAACATTGCATACATCAAATATAATCACAATCATGGCCATATCACATCATTGCACACCTCGCAAAAACAAAGTTAGACTCTACTTTCTTTGCATATTTTACGTGGTTTGGGGCTTTCAATAAGTGTCGTCTAACTTTTAACAAGAACCACAATATTGATACTAGCATTGTTGATTACCCGTTGTAAATTGGATCTTAACTATGCTAGGAGAAACAGGCACCCGCAAAGCCACTTATGCAATACAAGTTGCATGTCAAGCGTGGAGCAAGTCTCATGAACGATGTCATGTAAGGTTAGCCCGGGCCGCTTCATCCCAACATACCGCAAGATGCAAAGTACACAAAAGAAATCTACAATAAAGCATCAACGCCCACAATGACCATTGTGTTCTACTCAGGCAACAGATCTACATATACACACGACTACGATACCCTTTGTAGGGTTCGTAGCATGGAAAACAAAAAATTTCTATCGCATACAAACAAACAAGCCAAGATCTATCTACTAGATTGTAGCAACGAGTCGATGGAATAACTTACCCTCGAAGATTCCAAAGTGTTTAACGAGAGCGGATTCTCGTGGGTGATGTAGTCGTACTCTTCCGATCTCAAGATCGTGGACGATCCTTCCGCGCCATGCTTAAGCAGAGCTTCCATGATCGGTCACACGCTCGTACTGACGAAGACCTTCCTCTCCTTGTTCCAAAGCAGAGGTTGTAGCACTCTCCTCGCGATTCCGGCAAAGACAACGGCGTGGTACCTAAGTAGAGGGAGATCCCGCAGGCTTCGCCTTAAGCCGAGTATGGTGGATTATGAGAGGCTATTAGTGGTCTAGAGATTAGACACACCAATTAGAAGGCTCTAAACCGCAGGCTAAAGCAATTAGAAGCTCTAAACCAAACGTCTCTAAACCCGAGATTAGAGGTGGAAACTTGTGTGTCTCTAGGAGGAGCCCTGCCCTCCTTATATAGGTGGAGGGGCCTTGGCGCCAGGGAGGGAGGAGTCCCTCCCAACTCGCCTGGGTTGGCGCCTGGAGGAGTCCAACTCCTCCTCCAGGTTGGTTCCAACTCCTCTTGCTTGTTTCCCACAGCTTCCTGCTTCCCACGCTTTCTGTTTAGCCGTTTGACTTTCAAACCGCAATTTGACTTTCATGTTTTTGGAACAGCAAGAACACTTAGTACATGATGCAATCATTCAATGACACACTCATGTACCCTCCCCGGAGTGCCGGACAATCCGAACCTTCTAGAACATTGCCGATGAAAACACTAATCATTCCCGAACTCAAACGGACTTTCCTTATATGAATCTTATTCTCGGACCATTCCGGATCACCTCGTGATATCCCGGATCCCATCCGAGACTCAACAACATTCGGTCTCTTTCTCATAATACCATAACTACTCAAAACAACGTCGAATCCTTAAGTGTGTCTCCACGGTTCGTGAATTATGCGGACATGATCGAGACACTTCCTAACAATAACCAATAGAGGAATCTGAAATTCATATGGCTCCCACATATTTCTACGATTACTTTGCGATCGAATGAACCACTAACATACGATACCAATTTCCCTTTGTCTCACGATAGTTTACTTATCCGAGGTTATGATCGTGTATCTCTCGCATACCTAGTTCAACCTCGTATCGATAAGTACTCTTTTCTCGCTCCGTGATATGTGATCCCTTGTGACCAAGTCACATGCTTGCAAGCTAATTGGATGACATTCCACCGAGAGGGCCCAGAGTATATCTATCCGTCATGTGGATGGACAAATCCCACTCTTGATCCATGTGTTTCAACCAATACTTTCCGAACACTTAATGCCACCTTTATAGCCACCCGCCACGGTGTGGTGTTTGATGTCATCAAAGCATCCATCCGGTAAAGGTGATATGCATGATCTCATGGTCGAAGGAATTAGGTTACTATGTATCAGAAACCATATAGCAATTGAACTATTGAAATGACTTGATCTTTATGCTACGCTTATCAATAGGAGTATGTCCACCATATCATTCTCCTAACGATATGATCTTGTTGTTGATAACATCTCAATGTTCATGATATGGAAACCACAATCATTTAATCAACCAACAAGCTAGTAAAGTATAGAGGCTATACCAGGGACTTCAATTTAAGTTTACAATTCACACAAGTATTAATGTTTCCTTGTTAATACTATTATAGCATGAATATAAACATTTATCATAAACACAAAGATATAATAATAACTATATTTATTATTGCCTCTAGGGCATATCTCCAACATGTGGCTCCAAGACTCACTTCTCCAGGCAGTGTTTGGCCCCTAAACACGTCGTGGACGCGTTCAAGGCCAACAAGAAGGCGCGCGAGGCGCACCTTGTCCAGGTTGAGGCACCACTGGCGCCCGGAGCGGCGCCTGTGCAGAACGTCGCGCCCGTAGTGGCGCAGGATGTAGCACAAGTGGCAGCATCCTCGGCGGTTCCCACGAACGCCGCTGTGCCCATGGAGGTTGAGCACGTTGTGCCCCCCTGCCTCAGCTAGACATCTCCGCTGCCTCGATGATGATGGCCAACGAAGAGAAGCTCACTAACCTTGAGATACAGGCTGAGCTTGATGGTTTCTTTGCAGAATCCACCCGAGCTCCTTTTTGTTGTGATGATTTCTTTTCCGCAAATAATCAGATACAATTTTTTGATATGGTTGTAAGCTCTATGAGAGCATAACACTTATTTGTTTTTGGCGATTGGATGACATTTATTTCATTCATTTATTCCATTATTTGGTTGTGTGATGTTCTGAAATGTTTATGTGTTTTACTTACTTGATGTAGCATCTTCCTCGCTCCATTATATTAATTAGGCACTATATTTTAGAACGCGTGTGGCGCCCAAATGGAGGAAACGTGTCTTGCTGATAGCGGCACCATAAATACCATATTGAGAGAAACAAAGTATTTTGAGTCCATTACCAAAAACCCTGGTAACATAATGACGATCGCCGGCTGCGGTCCAAATGTAGTTGGCTCCGGAAGAGCAACTATCATACTCCCAAATGGAACAACTCTGATCATTGAAGAGGCATTGTTGTATCCGGAGTCGACTCGTACTCTCTTAAGTTTTAGAGACATCCGCGCAAATGGTTTCCATGTCGAAACCGATGATGATGAGAATGGAAAGGAGTTCCTACTCATTACCAAGCGCGACGAAAATGGTAAACATGTTGTCGAAAGACTCCCTTCATTATCTACTGGGCTGTACTACACTAAGATAGTAGCACCACCTATTTACACTACCCTTAAGACTGTCTTTAGAAGCTCCGAACTATTCTGCCTTTGGCATGATAGGTTAGGCCACCCCGGTCTTAGGATGATGAGAAATATAATTAACAACTCGAATGGTCATAATGTTAATGCGAAAAATTTCCTGAATCCCGATGATTTCATGTGCTCCGCATGCGCTACGGGGAAATTGATCATTAGACCGTCCCCCCTAAAGGTGAAGGATGAACTCCCCACATTCTTGGAACGCATTCAAGGGGATATATGTGGTCCAATTCAGCCCCTCTCATGGCCGTTTCGGTACTTCATGGAGATCATCGATGCTTCCTCTAAATGGTCCAATGTTTGCCTGCTGTCAACAAGGAACCATGCTTTTGCAAAGTTGATCTCCCAGATCATACAAATAAGGAATAAATTCCCTGATTATCGTTTAAAGTCTATTTGAATGGACAATGCCGGGGAATTTACTTCAAAGGCATTCGATGATTATTGCATGGCAACTGGAATCAAACTTGAGCACTCCGTACCGCATGTCCACACTCAAAATGGACTTGCGGAGGCATTGATTAAAATGATTAAATTCATTGCCAGAACACTCCTTCAGGGTTGTAATTTACCAACTACATGTTGGGGACACGCGGTGTTACACGCCGCTAATCTCATCAACTTTTGATCATCGGCCTACAACATCCACTCTTCCATCCAACTTGCGCAAGGGTCGGCACCGAAAATTTTCCACCTACGTAGGTTTGGCTGCCAGGTATATGTACCTATACCACCATCCTAGCGATCAGCAATGGGACCGCTCCGTAAATCGGGGATACTTGGACCCCTTGACAGGTGACTGTCACACGACCCGTTTTGCTGACTGCATTTTTGACGAGGATCTTTTTCCGACTTTGGGGGGAGGTAATCAACCCCTAGATGACAAAAGTAGAGAAATCACGTGGAAAGCCACGGGGATCCACGCTCATGACCCGCGCACTGTTGAGACTAATAGAGAAGTCCAAAAGATACTAGATTTGCACTCCCTAGCGAATCAACTGCCCGATCATTTTAGTGATTTAAAGACTGTGACAAAGTCGCATGTGCATGCACGAAATGCACCGGAAAGGGTTGAAATACCAAAGAAAAATGATGGTATACCCGCTCTTGCTCCAAGGCCTAAGAGGACGCGGATTCCGGTTTCTCAAATCCCAAGTACCCGGGGACGCCCGAAGAAAAAGGATAAGAGAGATTTATTACAGACTACCCCTATTGAGGGGAGCCAGTTGAGACCTGGCACAAGTACGGATATTTTAGTGCACGAAATTCCAGACTTGAACTTTCCTATATTGGAAATACCCAGCGAAGTTGTGTGCGCACACATCGGAGCGGGAAAGCTAAAGGACCTAGCTCCTGGATTGGGAAATCCGGTGGAGCAAGAGGATGTGCCTGATGCACTCCATGACGAAATGGCCATTAACTATGTTAATTTAGGCGAGTCATACAACCGAGCCATGGCGAATGTCAAAGTTAATTTTGCCAAGAAAATTGCCTCAATCATAGATCTTGACCCTGAGCCTAACACGCTCACTGATTGCAAGAAAAGGTCGGATTGGAAAGATTGGCAGAAGGCAATTACTGCCAAATTATTATTGTTAAACAAAAGAGAGGTATTTGGACCTGTTTGTCTAACTCCTCCCCACATTCGCCCCGTTGGCCATAAGTGGGTTTTTGTTCGAAAGAGAAACGAGAATAATGAAGTAGTAAGGTACAAAGCAAGGCTCGTTGCTCAAGGTTTCACTCAGCGACCAGGTGTCGACTTTGAGGAAACTTACTCCCCAGTCATGGATGGAATTACCTTTAGATAGTTGATCTCAATGGCAGTAAACATGGACTTAAAAATGAAACTAATGGATGTTGTCACCGCTTACCTATATGGTAACTTGGATTCAGACATATACATGAAAGTACCAGAAGGTATCCCTGTCCCGAACCAGGATAGAGCAAACAGGAGCTTATACAATGTTCAGCTTAAGAAGTCATTGTATGGACTAAAACAGTCAGGTAGGATGTGGTATAATCGTTTAAGCGATTTCCTTCGTCAGAAGGGCTACGCGAGCAATGAAGATTGCCCATGTGTTTTTATACGGAGATCCCAGGATGGTTTCTGTATTATCTGGGTGTACGTGGACGATTTGAATATAATCGATACACCTAACGATATTGAGGAAGCGAGTTCCTACCTGATATCAGAATTCGAGATGAAAGACTTAGGCAAAACCAAGTTCTGCCTCGGTCTGCAACTTGAGCATTCCCCTGCTGGGATTCTAGTTCACCAGTCGGCCTACACCCAGAAGGTGTTGGAACGATTTGGGTTTGAAAAGGCATATCCTTCTAAGACCCCCGATGGTCGGAAGATCTTTGCAATAAGACAAGGACCCGTTCAGGCCTAAAGAAGAGGGGGAGGAAATTCTGGGACCGGAATTC
Source organism: Avena longiglumis (assembly GCA_030063025.1). NCBI lineage: Eukaryota > Viridiplantae > Streptophyta > Magnoliopsida > Poales > Poaceae > Avena > Avena longiglumis. Next base: position 402,970,179 of record CP125975.1, read on the forward strand.
CCCTACTTAAGTGCAGTTGGCGCACTTATGTACCTCGCAAATTGTACACGGCCGGAGATTGCATTCGCCGTCAATTTGCTTGCAAGATATAGTTCTGAGCCTACCAAGAGGCATTGCAAAGGCGTGAAGGACATCTTTAGGTACATACAAGGGACAAAGGATCTTGGCTTGTTTTACCAAAAGAACCAAGACCTATCTGTTGTAGGCTATGCAGATGCTGGGTACCTTTCGGACCCGCATACATCCAAGTCGCAGACTGGGTATATTTTCCTTTGTGGTGGAACGACAATTTCCTGGAAATCGTCTAAGCAAACTCTTGTGTCAACTTCGACGAACCACTCGGAAATCATAGCATTATATGAAGCATCACGAGAATGTGTATGGCTTCGACGAGTAGTCAGCCACATCCAGATGTCATGTGGACTGAACACCGTACAAACCCCAACAATTATCTATGAAGATAATGCCGCTTGTTGCACAAGTCCAGACGGGTTATGTGAAGAGCAATCTCACAAAGCATATAAACCCCAAGTTCTTCTATGCACATGAACTGCAAAAGATGAACGAAGTGAAAGTCTTGCATACTAAGTCGTGTGAAAATCTCGCTGATTTGTTCACTAAATCATTGCCAGCATCTTCTTTCGAGAGATGTGTCCGTGGGATCGGCATGATGAGACTTAGGGAGATGCAAGGTTCAGGGGGAGAATCTTCACAAACTCATCGCTGAAATCTTGATCCCGATGATTGAGTGCTTAACTTTATAGTTAAGTGAATTGTACTCTTTTTCCCTTAGTGAGTTTTTATGAAGTTTCTCACATGAGGTTTTTAACGAGGAAATTCGTGCAACATAGCAAGAAGTATACCGTGTGCATTTCTCCATATTTTTCCCACTGGGTTTTTCGGAGTTTTAAGCCATGGTTATACAGATAAGATACACAGGGGAGTGTTGGGAAACTGGGCCAGTAGAGGCCCACTCGGTGTGGCCTCTACCAGGCTAGGGTTGGCCCATGTGGGTATCGTATCCTCCTTAGTCTATAAATAGAGGAACAATCTTTATACGTGAGCTTACCGAGAGAAAGTTAATAAAAGTTCCCCTTTGTTCCCTGTGTCATCTACTTGTGTACTCTGTGTGCCTTCTACTAGTCTTCTTCTCGGGTGTGGAACAGCCTCGGGACCGGCCAGTCGGCAGGGGGTGTTGCAACACAACCAACTACCCCGCCCCCCTTGGGCGTGAACCTGAGCGTGAATGCATCGGTGCTACGGCTCATTAGAGCATCCCACTCGTTGGGCGAACACACGCGAAAATCTGGATCTTTTTCAGTCGGACAAAACTTATTTTCGGTCTGGAAACTTTCGCGTTTCCAGGCCGGGTTCCCACGTTCAGCGAAATTCAGTTAAACACGGCGAAATTTAGGCGAATATAGGCGGATTTCATTAATTAGCACAAGGACGCACATATTACATCGAATTTAACTAGGAAAAGACCGCCGCCGCCTTGGTCGACGACGAAGGCGGAGATGGTTGCCGGCCTCGATCAGGTCGTCTACATGTCTCGATAAGAGGACCAAGTTCAAGTGTGGAGGCAATGGTAAACTAGTGAAGGGGAGCCTTTTCAATGAGGACATGTCTCTACATGAGGCTGGAGTGAGCGGTATAGTCCACAAGATAGTCGGCATGTATCGCGCTAGGATGGTGTGATCCACGGTTGCTAGCATGGCTGGGTAGTCCGGATCATGCTTGGATTGGTCCGTACATTCGCTAAGTTAAAATTGGGAGAGCCAATCAGATTTGTCATGGTGTGAAATCTAGACAAAACGCAGATCTACAACGAGTCAATAATAAAAGAAGCATGGAAGACAAAGAGTCGCTGATCAAAATTAGGGAGAGATTATTAAGACTAATCTTGATTAGTAGAGTTTAGCTAGGTTGATCAGTTTGGTCGCGTCTATGGTAGGCCTGTCCGTGTCTTAGTCTAGAGAGATTTACTAGTTAAGGAAGTATATGTGTGAGTTTTAGTACTAGTAGTATTTATACATGTGTATGCGATGGTTTAGGTTTAGTGTGAAATCATGTATAAGTTTGAGTCGTGGGCTGTTGACCGTGTATATATACATGGAAAGATCGTGTAAGTTGAACCGTGAGAACAGAAAAACAATAAAGAAAAGAAATAGGGAACGATATGAGCCCTTAGCAATCAGATATTTTCAACATGTTTATTCATCGAAATTGATGTGATCGCATCCGTGGATGAATTTTAACATACGTTCTATTACCCCCAGCTTATCAAGCGTGCGTGCGCTGATGCTAAAGTGGCAATGCTCGATGATTAAAATATCGTGGCAATATATATTAGAACGTGCTGTGAACAAGTTTAATTCTTGTACATTATACTTGGCTGACTGTTTCATCATAGCATATTTCTGTCCAACAACCTAACTATCACTCGGCATGCTTTTTGAGTTGTCCCTATTTGATAAGAGTATTATTATATGACTCTTTACATGTTTTGGTTTACTTTGTTTTTTTAGAATGCCAATGATTAAGATGTCACAACATTATATATGGAAATATGTTGTGATGAGATTGTTAGCCATGTGCTATGCACACTAGTACAAACACGTGTCCCATAGGTCTCAAACGGTTTCTCATTCCGGCTCAAACGCATAGCTTCTAAGAGCATACCATCTAATCCGGTTTTTATTTTGCGGCTCTAAGATACGTGTTCTTAGACGGTGCAAAAAGGGAAACACCTCTAAGATCTACCAGCTGGAGACAGCCAGTATTCAGGACCGCTTGCAAGAACTCCTCAGCCTTAGACGGCCCCTATTATGGACCACTTCCAATAGTTGGGCGACCTAAGTCGGCGTTATTATGAGCCGCCTAAATAAGTTTCAAACCTACGACGGCTTTATGTTTTATCCGTCTCTAATAAATTTCCTCTTTAAGACTGGTTATTATAGCAGCTGCCTCTACAATCTAAGACGGGGTTAACCTACAATTGTCTCTTAGAGTTTTCTAGGGGGAGTTGGACTTTTCCCCGACAATCTTTAGGTTCACTTCGCACTGAGACTATGTTTTTAAGCAACTGCCTCTAGTGATTCATACCTGTATTAGACAGTTTTTGGCTACTGTTTACCAGCGGCCATAATATCCGAATGGTCCAGAATAATTCGGAATACAACTGGAATACAAATATTATATTTATTATCAAGAGAAATCTCAAGAACCCTGACATAGCTACCACAAATTCTAGAATATATCACACAAATCAATGCACACTACACTACATACCGCAAATCAATGTACACTACACTAGGATTGACATAGCTGGGAAGGCATGGCAAGTATTACAGTTTTAAGAACCCTGGCATTAATCGACTATAGTATAACAATGTTTGGCATACTTGCTCTCACAAGGATTCAACATGGAACTCTCGTCGCCTTTCAACACTTGTTGAGCAAGAAATTCAACAAGATCCGCGCAAATCATTTTTAGCTTGGGCATCGGTAGTACTGTCTCTTCAATTTTCGGAAACTATGTAAATTCAATCATGATCGAAACCGGTACCAATAAGAAGAATATTTTAATAAAAGAGAAAGACAATATTTGTATACCACTTGTTATGATCTAGAAACAACCAGGTTGGCCATCACGATGCTCATATGTTGGAAAACATAGTAGACACAAAGATGCGTCGATGGAAACTGCTAGTGGTACGGAAATAGATCATATATGGAAATGACCATATTACCCAGACAATATATTTAACATACATGCATATGTATGTGTACAAGTGCTGGTAGACACTAACTGGTTGACCCATGTGATAGGTTAGCTCTTTATAGTTTTTCATTGCATTTCCTTCTTTCAAACGAACTACTTTAAACAATCTAAAAGCAAGAAGACAAAAAAGTATATTATTATGAAACCAGGATGTATATCACTTTTATTATGAAGATGAACGTATTAAATCACCTGTTAAGAAGCCTATGTACATCATCATAATTTGCATCCTTTTTATTACAATAAGAATCGAGATAATGAACATAGCCATCTAGAAGTGAGATAGCGATAAGAATCCATTTTAAACTAAAAGTGGAACCAAATACTAGTTGGGTGAAACCACTCAAATTCATAAATAAGGATGCAGTAGTAATTAAGCTAACTTACTCTTTATTAAAAGGCCATAGAATTAGTTCCTGATCTTTGCTCTTCTCCAACATGTTGATGATGTAATCCTCGACATTCCTTTCGTTACTGTCCATGCACGTTTGCGAAGAAATGGCGGGGTCGATGAACAATATTTTATGCTTATAGGTCCTAACTCTCACAAATAATAACCTACATACAAACACACATATACGGACAAATTTAAAACTGTATAGGTCATAGCCGGTAGCTAAAACTATGCATGTATAGATATATACTGACGCACTGATTGTTAAATAATCACAATTGCACGCATATCATTGTGTAGATGACAAAGCTGTCCAGATTCATAGCCAGGTAGAAGTCCTCCCACCTCACGGGTAAATTGGAAGCATCACTGCTGTCATGATGATGAAAGGTTTCAGCAGGTAAGCGACTAAACATTCCAATTTTTTTCTTGCTCTGTGGTTTATTTAAATTATCCACATAGTGCTTGTGCGACAATTCAATGTCTTTGTCAAGATCAGCCTCAATATTACTAACATCACCTTTTATTAGTTTTCCCCCAGGATGATAAAACGTCTCGTGTATCTGGGCCACCCCATCTTACTGCCTCGCAAAGAATACATGCATTTGCTCGGCGTCCATTTGACTGAGGTCCGCATCAGTAAGATTAGCCAGCAACTGCTGCTTGGTCTTTGCATTTTTTGTAGTCCTGCCATTATTTTTGGCATTGCCCGTGGTAGCTTATGTTTTCACGGCAGCTCGAGGATTTCCTGTGGGCTTGGAAACCTCATTTGAGTGCATGATCCTAGATAGAGCTGGTGGCACCCCCTTGCCAGCCAAAATAGGCATGGTATCTTTAGAATTGGGCACACTACTGGGTCTTTTACGGCAGTTGCACAGGCACTAGTTTCTCTCCTATCTTCGGGGATGTAGGTGGAACTTGTGACAGCAACTCCTTATTCATTGGAGTAATTGGCATGTCAACCCTGGTCTTGGTGGCCACACTGGTGGGGGCTGCCTCTTCAGTTTCTTTAGCCTTGGGCACACTAGCGGGGGGTATCAGGAGTGGCCCGTACTGTCTTTGATATAATATCCTAGGGGAGCGACATATTCCGGCGGGGCGGCATATTTGGAGTAGGGGCATATTATGGGGCTCGGGCAGCGGCGTCTTGGGGGGCAACTTATTTTTTTGAGGTGGTGCTTCTTGTGAAGAGTCCGCCATAATTTTTGGAGCTAGAACATCAATACTGATTGAGGTCTTGGCAGGCACAATTGCGTGCGGGGTACCGATCGCTTCGATTTCTAAATGATCATCATCAGCTTGAAAAACTGGTGCTTCCTTGATGTTGGGAGTCAGTGTTGTCATTGAGAGGGGTGTCAGGGCCAAGATATCTGTCTTTTAAAGAAGAATATCTTTCTTTGGCACTGGACGAAGGTGCCCTTCGCCTCAATCAGAGTCATAATTTCTTCATTGGGAGGGACTGATACGTCGGAAACGTATCTATAATTTTTGATGTCCCATGCTTGCTTAGTATCTACTTTGCTTTGCTTTGTCTATACTTTGAGGTATGTTTATTCTGGTACTAACCTATTAACAAGCTGCCACAGTGCCAGTTGCCTGTTTTCTTCTATTTTTGGTTCTAGAAAGGCAGAAAATCAATATTCTCGGAATTGGACGGGACAAAAGCCAAATTCAGTATTTTACCGTGGGGAACACGAAGCCGGAATACGAGACGGAGGAGAGTCACCAGGGGGCCACACCCCTGGCCGCGTGGGTGGGCCCAGCCTACGCCTGGGGGGTGCAGCCGCGCTGGCGACCCCCTGCCTTGCCTCTTCGCCTATAAAGAAGCCCCTGATGCCCAAACCCTAAGTACCCGATCAATATTCCACGAAACCGTCTGTAGCCGCTACCACCATCGTCCCTAGATCGGGGGAATCTGAAGCTCTACCCGGCACCCTACCGGAGGGGAGATCATTCCAGAGGCCTTCTTCTTCATCATGCCAGCCTCCGGTATGAAGCGTGAGTAGTTCCACGCCTTGGACTACGGGTCCATGTAGTATCTAGATGGTCGTATCTCCTCCTTTGTGCTTTCATGTCTAGATCTTATGAGCTCTGTTCATGATCAAGATCTCATCTATTTTTAACCATGCATGATGTGTTTGCGGGGATCCGATGGATATTGAGATTACTATGTCAGATTGATTAATGGTTTTGTCTTATTGATTCTATCATGTCTGTGTTGTTTGTGATCTTGCATGCTCTCTGTTGTTAGTAGCTATCTTGGACAAGTAGTTGCTAGTGACTCCAAGAGAGGGTATTTATGCTCCATAGTGGGCTCATGCATCTATTTAATCTAAAGAAAGTGACAAAATTCTCTAAGGTTGTAGATGTGTTGTTGCCACTAGGGAGAAAACAAAGGCCTCTTGTTCATGGAACAAGTGGATTGTTTACCTTACACACTTTGCTTAAAGTAGTTGTATGTTGCTTGCAACTTAATACTGGAGGGAGTTCGGATGATAACCCAAAGGTGAACTTCTAGTCATAGATGCAGTTGGATGGCGGTCTATGTATCTTGTTGTATTGCCCAATCGAATCTCATAGGATCTTTATGTCTAGTATTGCATTGTTATGTCTTGCTCAGTCCTATCGATTGCCCTACTGTAATTTGTTTACCCAGCATGCCATGTTTGTTTATCTAAGGAGAACACCTCTAGTGAACTATAGACCCCGGTCCAATCTTTACCATTGATACATCTTCCACTGTTACTGTTTACTTTCTGCAAACCACTATTACCTTCCACACCATACAGTTAATCCTTTGTTATAACAACCAGTGAGATTGACAACCTCATTGTTCGTTGGGGCAAAGTCTTGAGTTTGTGTTGTGCAGGTCTCCAAGTTGCTTGCAACACCTTTGAGACGTTTCCTTCATCCTACTGGTTCGATAACCTCGGTTTCTTACTGAGGGAAGACTTGCTGTTGTGATCTTCACACCTTGCTCTTGGGGTTTCCCGACGAAGCGCTCTCAGGCGCCATCAGGGACCGGCAAAGCAATCTCATTGCACCCCTATTGGGCATCATCAATGTTGAACCTAGCAAAACTGTCACGAAGAGGATAGTAGTGTTCAAGAGTCAGGAGACCTTGTTCCCAAAGTGAGGAGACTCCTCTAGCACACGTGGGTATGCAAAAAAACCTCATCCGATTTATCCTACAAAGGAAGGAAGGAAAGATTGATGTAATGGATCTCTTGTATCAAGAGATAAGGAGTAACATGGTTGATCGTTGAAGGTCACTAGTGTATGCTCCATACATTCATGCATTCATTCAGCATGTCACCAAAGTACAATACAACTCTATCATGTGCTACAGGAAGCATTGTATGCACAGACACCCCTGAATAATCCTATCAAAGGTGTGACCAAGAAGTCACAGCGGAATAGGGCTCCGAGAGATGTGGACTATCTGGATATTCCTGGATCACCTACCTACAAGAACAACATGATGCAAGAGCGGCTCATTAAAGGGCTAAGAACATGGCATGCCATCTACATGGAAGATCAGGACAAGCGTTATATGGATCATGCTAGACTGAAAGAAAACAACAGGATGCTGAAAGCATTAATCAGGCACAACAAAAATGATATGCCAACTCTAATCGGGTCCGAGGAGAAGGGGAGTGATCTTTCTAATGAATATGGTGTATTTGCGCCTAGTGATGATGCTATAGAAGATGCAATATCGACACAACCTCCTATTGTCGATGAAGTCAGTGTTGATGAAGTCGACGATGATCCATCATTTTAGATATTGCGTCTTCATTCATCAAACTTTGTTGTATATATGTCAGGGTAATTTTGTGCTTGTTCTAGAGTACTTTTGAACTACTTATATTTATCATAGAGATCGGTTTAATTATTAGTTCTTATTAACTTTTGAACTTCTACTATATATTATGGAGTATGAGCTATATATACTTCTGAACTAGCAAGATCACAACGTCCTTGACAGCGGAGAAGCGGACACCGTCGTGCAAATTTGTCATCGCCGGTGAAACACCCTCCGATGGGAATTTTTGCTAAGCGCTTCTAATAGTCATCCTTAGATGGCCGTCTATAAGAACCGTCTCTAAAAATGCCGAGGACACGCGACAACTTCCTAGGAGACGGTCAGTAATTACGAGTGACTCTGCGAGTCAAACTGATGGGACGCACAACCTGCCGCGCTCCTGTTTTATCGGGAACCATCGCTCTGCTATACTGCAAAATTACCGCTCTGTTCTCCACCTCGATCCCTCGGCCAATTCAAGAAACTCTATGGCATTACTCTGGGCCAGTTCCTCTTCCTCTTCCCCAATGCTTCCTCTTCCGATTCAACTGCCGAAATCACCCACGACAGTACCATAAAACACCTATGACGAAACCACCCACACCAGTTCTATAAAACATAAGCGGCATTGCTACCGCTACTTACTCTTCCTCTCTCTAGCACCCCCATTCCTCTTTCTCACTTTCGCAACACCCGCGCGCCCCATTCCTCTTCCTCACTCCGGAAGAACCACCCCTCTTCCTTTTCGCCATGGCCAGCCGCGTACAAGTCGATGGGGGATGGAGATTCATGGACACGGTCTCTGTCATTGCGCATGGCACCGCCACGCTGACGATGATGTACAACAACAACGACTCGAAGGTCGAAGAAACTCTTGCCATGTATGAGGCTTGGCTTGAATCAGAAAAGGATCATATTGTTAGGTTGGACCTCGAGTACACCCCTTCTTGTCGTGATAGTGATGAGCGGCAGGCAGTCGCGGTGGTGCAGCTAGCCTTGCAAAAGCATGTGCTAGTCTATCATTTCTACATGAGCCTGAGGTATGGAGATGGGCGTCGAGCGATTTTCCAGTTCTTGGAGAAGAAGCAGATTACATTTTCTAGTGTTGATATCAGGAGAGATAGGGATATCATGTTGGTCAAAAATATAAGTATACATGTTGAGTAATACGTCGACATCTAGGATGTGTACAAGATTAAGGACCGGGGACCCATGGCTAGCATGGGTTATCTTGCGGCGGACATCATCGATGACTTCTACCGGGATATGAAGGATAAGTGTACAAAGGATATGCACAATACATGGCATTGGGTGGTTAGCCCGGATCAGCTGAAGTATGCTGCAATTGATGTCTATGTGAGCTACGAGATGTACAAAAATATCTTGAATTTGAAGTTAGGGATTGGTCTAGACAAGACAGTTTTGAATGATGATCTTTGTCTGAGATGCAAGACCGGAGAGGATTGTAGGAGGTCCAAACTTGTGAAGAAAGTACAACAGGGAGGCGATGGCCGGGGACAGAACCGGTGGTATCAGGTAGGCTATGGCGGACATAACAGGTGGAAGCAGGGAGGCGATGTCTGGGGACAGAACCGGTCGGATCAGGGAGGCGATGGATGGGGACAAAAATAGGTGGAAGCAAGGAGACGATGTCTGGGGACATAATAGGTGGGAGAAGGGAGACGATTGCAGGGTCACGACAACAACTGGTGATCAATTGGTTACACTAGTATGTTAGATTTTGACTAATCTAGCCGGTGGATACACCCGTTGGCTATGTTCTCCCTGCTAGCTAGCTAAACTTTCATTCTAGTTGTATTTTTTTTCTCAATGTTGTTTATTCCTAATGTTTGCAGAACAATATTATTAATATATCATCATATAGCTATATATTTTGTCTAATATTGTTGTTTGTAATGTGTGTGCTCGTAATTCTTGTTTTTGCATTGCAATAAAACAACGGAGGAGGGACACCGTTGTGTCTTTGGGTCGCCGCCAGCCATTATCCCGAGGGTCCGAATTCTCCTCCTTAGACCCGGCCAGACACTTCTCCTCGCTTTCCTCCTCACTCTTCTAAAGCCCCCTTTCTTCCTTGCGTCCGCTTTCTTATCCCTCCCAAAGCACCTCTGGTGGCTGCCCCCACCCGTTGTCGTCTGCCGACCACGGTTTAGATCGAGCACCCAACATCTGGATTTCGTCGCCATGAGGTGCCGCAGACATCAAATCGTATTTGTGCCTCAGATCTATGCCGCATGTGTACGTGGATGATAGCGATATCCTCATCGGCCTCGGGAACTACTCCTCGTCGGATGAGGTACTAAGCTTTTAGCTTTCGTCTCTCTAATTCTATTTGTCTTGAAATTTTGGATTCATCTACTAAGCTTATCCAAATTCAATTTATTTATATTTTTTTCTAGGAATGAACCTATGATTGTGGTATTCATGATGGATGTGTCCAGTTTCAACGTTGTCTAGATACAAAAATCATTGTCCTATAAGAATTGGACTTTACAAGGAAGGAGAAGAGGAAGACATATGAAGAATTGAGGAATACCAATGAAGAATTGAGGAATATGGAAGACAAGCTAAGGCTAGGTCATGAGACAATCCTAATGATGGAGCAAGCAATGAAAATCGTCAACGAAAAATTGGAAAGTGTTGTGGAAGAGAAGGGGCAAATAGAGTTGGTGTTGGCAGATAGTAGGCAAACAAATAGGTTGAAGATGAATAAGATAAAAAAATACGCTATTTGGAAGGAAAGGTGTCTATAATATGCCTTTGGTTTCATTGTTATCCTAGTCGTGGTTATAATAGCCATGTCCAGATTTTTAAATGCGCAAAATAATTAATTGTTACTCTAAGCATGAGTGTATTACTAATCTATATATGAGAATTGATTGCATGATATATGTTGTTTGCAAGAAAATAGATTATAAAAAAAATAGAAGTGGACAAGATTAAAACGTACCTTCAAAATAACACTGGCAAACTAGCACGAAGCCCTGATCCATATAACCTCACCAGCACAAGATTATACTTGTTTAATGAAGGCATCATTGTTGATACATATTATCTATAGACTTAAGCGTGAGAGCTGCGGCGCACTGTGAGCGCTTGCGGGACGTACTGCTTGTTTTGTGGGTCTGTCATGTGGGCCCGTGTCAATACTGCCGATGCACGTGGAAGGACCACCGCCAGGGTGGGCCTCGGGTAACAGCGGTCAAAGCGGCGCAGGGTCCCACCGTGCACCCCTCCTCTCTCCTTCCCTCCACTCCCACCTCCCAAACATCGCCGCCCCTCACCTTCCCTCTTCCTCCAGCCGCCCGCTCCCTCCTTCCTTACCTTGCTCCTTCCCGAGTGTTCCGGCCTGGTCAAAGTGGAATCGCAGGATGGTAGTCTGTACTACTAATTAGTTTCCTCTTTTTCTACGATGCCAAGGCAAGAGGCCACATCGCCCATTGCCTCTATCGCATCCTCGCTAGGCGGGCCAGCGTCATTGTCGCTGTGTCCTGCAGACTCCGCCTGACCGGAGGAAGCTTGCTGACGAAATCCGTAGGCGACGGGTCTCCCAGGAGAAGGCGAGACACGCCAATCTCGGCCGCCGACTCCCTCTGTCCTTCCTCTCAATCACCGCTGCCGACTCTCTCCTTCTCACCCCCCTTCTTGGACAAGCGGGTGTCTGCGACCTCCCATGGCTGGGCTGCGTCTGCCAGTGAAGCCGGCAAGTACAGAGCTCTCCTGTCGCGACCTACCCTAGAGGAGAGCTCTTCCTGGCGCTACTGGTTCCTAGATGCAGCTCCTCTCTAGGAGGATGAACCCAACTCCTTTGGCTGGTCCGTCTGTGTTACCGCTCGACGACCGGATGTGCGGTCGCCTCCTCGGGGTGTGGGAGCGCCACATCGCTTGGAAGCCTCCACGTCGCCACTCGCATGACGACGAGGGAACTAGACGTGGTCGTCATGGAGATGTTCGAGGGACGGCAGCCGGGAGCCGTGGGGGAGATCGTCTTGGAAATTGGAATCACCAAGATTTGACACCACGGCGTATCCTCTTTCTGAACTGGTCGAGGTGCGTCCACTTTATTCTAATTTCTCTCATTCTCTCTCTACCTGTTGTTTTCTTTTTCCTCATGTTGATCTGTTGACCCTGGTTTTTGTGATGAATTGGACGATGATGTCTGTTCTGTTCGCTAGTGTGGTAGTTTTCATAGAATCTGGTTGTTGTTCTTTTTTGTGTAGGCCTTCCAATGAGTGTACTTGTTGCTAGTGGTAGTTGGCAGGGTGTCCCCCTTCCGCGTCGCCTCCTTCAGCCACGTCGTCGTGGACTTCAAGATGTTACTGCTATATCGCCTTATGGTCGTTGCCTCCTTTGTGCGCGAGCTTGACAATGGTGTTGGTGGGTGTGCAACAATGATGGACGATTTTACCAGGTACCCTCCCTAAGGCTCGGCCAAACCTTCTGATTTTGCGAAAAAATGTCGATTTGTATGCTAGGTTGTTATCCATGGATTGGAGCTTTCTCTATGTGTGCCTTCAACAGGAAGAAGAAGAGGAGGCGATATCATATATCACACGCAAAACTCGTCTCCTGCTATGAACGGGTGAACTACAATTGCGACCGTCGAAGGATACAATCCACACTGGCCAGCAGCGGCTGGAGATCAGGGCCTCACAGATGGGTATCTGTCAGTTTCTTAATTGTTACAGTTTGCAGAGAATTCAACGAACTAGCCGGTGCCCAACCAAGTAGTTCACTAAAAGTCTATGAACTGATTTGCTTGCTTTTAGTAATTTATGGATTAATACGGTTCTTATTTATTCACTGGATTTGTACATGAAGGGACAACGGTTGTCCTGCGACAAGTTCAGGTTACCTTGGGTCGCTGTTTACAACTAATTTAAATACTCCTTTGACCGATCTTAGCAAAATTGCTTTTTTTCACCTCTTATTAGTGGTATGTCTAATTATACTAAACGTTGGTCATTTTCACCACACAGTTTTGTACAACCATTTTTTCTATTTTTGGGCAGGTTTTTTATTCTTGTGGTTAGTTACTTAGCAAGCTCCTCATATACAAGCCTAGGTTGTATAAGACAGTATTTGCTTTGTTTTTAGATAAAGGCAATATATGACCAGCTTTAAATTTAATAAAGATAATATTGATTTGTCAAATTACTTTAGCCGAGGGGGTTGTTATTTTGAGCCTATTCTCCATTTTAGTTTTAGAATTGCCAAGGTCGATGACGATAATATGTGAACAGACAATAGCTCTTATGAGGGCGACGAAGACGGCTGCTGTACTCCACCATGGTATTATTTAAATACATATTACTGCAATAGTAAATTCTCCTTTTGCATGTCTTTGCATTTTCCTTTCAGTATTATTCAATATATTTTTATACCATGGTATGTTTGCTTGAGCTATTCTCGGTCATGCTATCTTTAATTTGATTTGTTCGGTTTGGCTAATGCTGAAACTACAACCTATATGCATGTTGTATTCTTGATACAAGATATTTCCTTTTTTCCTTTAGAGTGTGAAGGAGGCTCCTCGAATTGTTGTAAGCTATTGCTGACGAGTCAAAGGATCGAGCTTTAGCAATGTCATTTAATGTTGATCATGTAAAAGAGTAATTGATGTTATGCGTAATTGTTAATTTTCATCACTTGAACTATTTAGTAACTTCAGTTCAATTTTGCTCATTTTTCATACACTAGGTGTATTTTCCTTGACATCTAGAGTATGTTTGTTTGCTGAGAATTTAGAAAGATGAGCCTTCACTGGGTTATTTCTTATTATGTTAACTGTAAATTTCTAGGAATGCATGTCACCTCCTAACCCTTAGGACTATGTATGAAATTTATGTAAGCAACTCATAAGTTACAGATTTACGGGTAAATCTGATGAGCGATAATTCAGTTATCTGAAGACTACTAGATGGTCCAAGTGGACGATTATTTCACTCCCTGGCCCCATTGACAGTATATCATCAACGTACTGCAAAAATTTGGATTGCAATGGTACCTCTTCGAAGCCTATGTCAGATTTATTTAGTGTGCATGAACTTGAGAGTGAGGTTTTGATTGGTTGCCTATTTTCTTTGTTTCTTCTTATCTGTTCACTTCTTGCAGGTTTCTATGGTGAGTGTCATGTAGATGTACTTCTCATAGTTTGTCAATGGATGTTGGCTAGCCTTCAATGGAACATAATATTTTCCTTCGAAATTTAGATGTGATTGGGCTATGCTCTAGGTTTTTAATCAAATGTAATTTACTATAAGTTTAAGCGTGGTCACTGCGGCACGCTGTGAACCCTTGCGGGGCATCCTACTTGCTTTGTGGGCCTTCCCTGTGGGCCTATTTCGGTGCTTCCGATGCATGTGGACGGGCGGTGGCCAGGGTGCGTGCCGGCTCTGCCGCTGACTCCAGCCTTATCTCCAAGCAAAACGCACCAGGTCCATGCGGGCGCCGACCCCGACCTACCCCCTTTCGCTTCTCCCCATCTACAACCAGCTCACCACGCCTCTCCCCGCATCTTCACGGGGCTGCTGTGCATGTGAGAGGAGTCCCGTGCCGCTCGAAGGCTTGCTGAGCGATGAAGGAGGGCTGGCCGGAGAGCTCGGTTCCTATGCTCCCATACTTGGGGCACTATTCAGAATTTCTTACTCGGCTGTTTGTTCCTGGATCTTTTTGTCTGCAGGTTTCCGGTGGGAGATGTCGGAAGTGTTGGTTTGCTTCCATCTTTCAGTGTCTGTATTGTTCGTTTCCTTCCGAGATCCACAAGCTGAAGGCCGGCTGTTGTATCCCCTCCTCCGTGAGCTGCACCAGATTCCGGACTAATGCCTCCCTACTCGCCGCCTTGGCCCGCGTCATGTGGCTTGGTTGTTAGCCTGAGATATTGAGCACGAGGTCCCGGATTTAAGCACTCGCAGAAGTCGCCATAAAGTGCAGCATCGAGGTAATTTATCTCTACCCTTCCGTCATAGTGAACTTCATGTAGAACATAGACGCTAATTTTTGTGCATTAATTTTTGTGCATCATGTTCTGATTGAATGCAAGGAATAGTTTATGGAAGATTAGTGATTTTATCACTGGGTTAGATATTTTGGAAGAGAAATGATTATATTCATCTCTTCAATCAACTGTAGTCAATCTGAACAATACTTTCAATAATCACCAATATTCTCCTTTGATGTATCATATGGTGGCTAATACTACAGGGAGCTATGAAACTCTCCCACAATTAAATGGATGCTCTAGCTGTTGTCATCCGAACCTCTCGGTATCTTTAATTTTCTCATTTTCAGTGATATTTCTGATGAGAAACTAATTACCCTAAACATTCTTGTGGAGGTCCATAAGACGAGAAGAATAGAGCACATCCTTTTGCTACAAGTCTGAAGAACGTGTTTTATCAAATAGCTCACTCATTTATTTTACTCTTCCTGTGGTGAATACTTTCAATTTTCCATGGGTGTTTACTTGTTTGACTCTTTTACACCTTTGTTGAATCCGGTTATTTCTATCATGCAATCAGATCACCTTGGTAGTATTAGAAAATAAACTATGTTGTCATTAGTTTCTTAATTAGCTTTTCTCTTACTAAGGCTTCGTTCTGGTACAAGCCATTGGTTTGTTCTTAACGCACCATACCAAGAAATTAGACAAGATTTGAATAATACCATATGTATCATGCCAGAAGGAAATTCTATATCATGTTTCAGGTCATCCCATAAGGGTTCATCTATTTATGGTTATCTTTCCAAAGTAAGAAGCGTATGCGCTTTCATGCTTTCTAAACGTAGAAAAGGAACACCAGAACACATGCAATATTTTATTGTTTCAAAATCCATGTTAACTTTGGTTCTTCATATGAATTGTATATTGACCATTATTTTTCTCTTGCTCTTGTTCACTTAGACCGACTGCCTAAGTTAAGTAGGTTGACCGTACATGATACTATGCATATATTTCGGATGTTGTTCCTGAATTATTCGTCAACTTTTACTCTTAATCAGGAAGGTTGATACAGATCTTATTCAACATAACCTCTGCATTGTAAGATACTACCGATTTACGTTGATGAGTTTAGGTCAAAGCAACATGGTAAGGCAAGGCTGCATTACATGTCCAAAACACTCACTTTATATTATGTACAATTAACTGAAATCTGTTTTAGTTATTATTGCTTTAAAACAGTTGTAGTGTATGTTTATTGTTAGTGTTAAGTTGCATTTGAGAACACTGACCTACAATTCATAAAATCATCATACTTGCATCGATCTTCTTAGAGATATATATAAGAAAATCTGAATTTCCATAGTTTTCTTAGTCTACTATTCCTACTAAGAAGGAAAGATTACCTTCCAAAACTTCTGTTATCTGGCTGACATGTTTGAACTAGGTAAAAGGAAGGGAAATAGTGGCAAGGTTACTATCAACTAATCCCTTTTTTATATTTCAAATGTTGAACCTGGACTGCTGGGGCATGGCCAAACCATTGGCACTGGTCCTAAAGACTATGTGAATATATAGGCAAGCTAAATGTATTATATGCGCTCCTCATCCGTCAAAATTAGACAATTTTTACACCGCTTGCACAATGCAAACTATACTTATGTAGTGTCGGTCTCTTATACTTTGTGCAGTTTCTTAAAGTGATAGTTACAGTCTTTTTTGCAGGTCGATGTACATTCAAAGTGATGCTAGAGGTGTAATTGGTGGGCTTTCTCTTGAGATGTATCCACCAAATATCGGTTAACTATGTTCTATGTCAAACATTTTATTTACTGTTGTTTTGTTGTGCGTGTAAATACTTCTAATAATTCTACCATATTTAACCTTTATAGCAACAAATGCACCATTGGGTTTTGCAGCCAGGTCATGTATATATTGGCTCTTGCAGCCAAGTCATGCATTCATAATCTATATATTGAATTGTCTAATTTTCCCGTTGTTGATCAAGACTATTTAGAGGGATGTTATCCACCAAATATCGGTTAATTGGGTTCTGTTCGGAGGAAGTCTCCCACAAACATTTTATTTGTTGCTGTTTTTCTATGAGTGTAAATACTTCTAATAATTCTACCATGTTTAATTATTATCGCAACAGTTGCACCATTGGGTTTTGCAGCCAATTCATGTATATATTGGATGTTGCTTGCAGCCAAGTCATTCATTCATAATCTAGATATTGAATTGTCTAATCTCCCTGCTCTCAATCAAGACTATTTGACTGGTCTAAGATGTTATCAAATTTGTTGAAAGCCCTGTAACCCCGTCTCTTCAATAATGTGTAAAAAAAATTATGACTTACCAATCCTCTCTACACCTGCAAACCGACTATACCTACTAAACGGTGCCAAAACATACGGTAGTCAAAAAAGTAAACAAATCTTTCTTAAATGCATGTTCCCTAGGGGTCTCTAAAGGTAGAGGAGTATTGTCTGGAATTTGATCATGCATCATGATATGATTGGTGTTTGAAGAGTTCAAGTTTATGTTCGTCTTTTGTGGACCGTGAATGCAGGACGTAGGTTTGTTCCAAGAAGACTATGTTAGCAGCCATCATAATACATCTTACAAATTTGGGAGAAAAATTTCATAGTAGTAAAGCGTGACTCGGTGAACATAAGCGCAATATAACCGGCATGGTCACTAACAAAACACGGGTGGATCTACCATGTTGATCATGCTGTGTCAATACACCATGCATGCGGCGAGGCGGAGCTCGCCTTTTCATCTAGTATATATATATATATAGTCAATAGCAAAGGATCCATCCCGTAGGAAAAATAGTATAGTAGACCTTAAACGGTTTATAATTGAAACTGGATCTAGTAAAATATATATTTGAGGCGGTCGGAATTAATGACCGCTCTAGCTACGAGTTTTCGAGGCAGTTGTTATAATGGCTAGCCTCAAGAGGTTCTTAGAGGCGGTGATTATTTATGGACAATTGTGGTTAAAATTTATAAAGAGACGGCCAATAATTTTTGTTGTCTCAGGTTCCATTTAGAGGCGTTGTGTTTTAAAGAGCGGCCGAGGGTGAAGTCATACTAGATACGTTGTAGATTACCAACCGTCTGAGGTTAGAGTTAGAGGCGGTCAAAAAATTACGACCGCCTGAGGGTGATGAACATAGCCAGTGGTTTTTATTTTAGAGATAAACCGTCTCTAGCCATAGTCTCTAAGTAACGAGTTTATACTAGTGGCACAAACCCAAGTCTTGTGTATCCTACTTGGCTAACGGTTTCATCATAGCCTATTTCTATGTCCAACAACCTAGGTATATATGAGGCATGCTTTTTAAGTTGGCCCTATTTGATAACTGTATCTTTATATGAGGCTTTACATGTTTTTGCACCCATTATTTAATTATTATTGCCGACATGTGAACTCTTCCTTTCTGTTGCCTAATATTTTTTGTTCTTGTAGATGACATGGTATGTAGATGATTGGGAAGACTGATAGTTGCACCGTTTCAGGAGAAACAACTACAAAGGATACAACACTATGGCGGAGGCCGAAGCTAGATACACACGCTATCTAGCGGGAGAGAAGAGGAGGAACCGGATGAAGACCTCCACCTTTGGTGTGATGATGCTCGTGGTTCTTGTTTGTCTGTTATGTGTATTCATACTTTAGATGTGTTACCCGCTTGTCGAGACTTGTCGCTTGTTTGTGACCTAGCTATCTACCTCATGTGTGGTCGAGACAAAGTATTCATGTATTAACTTTATCGCTTGTTTGTGAACCATTGTACTGCATGTGTACTATATTATACAACCGGTGTATTATACTGTATGTGTACAGTATTATACAATATGTATATTATACAGCATGTGTATTGAATCTATTCCCTGCTGGAAATATTTTTCCACCTTTATTATTTATCAGTGGTGTGTTAAAGTGGCGCGCCACTGCTATATATTACTACCGTCGGCTCCTGGGGCATGTGCAACAGTGCTACATGGAGTTACCGCTAGCGCGTTGGGTGCCAACGTGCCAGGGCTGACGGTTTCTACCGCCGGCGCCCTGGATCGGTACCCCCACTGTACAGGGTTCGTGCACCGGCGCTTCTGAGAATTATTGATTGAAGATTATAGATCTAGGGAGATAAAAGGCGATCCTGATCTAGGGTTTTTGTCCCCCACTGATGTCTACACATTTCTATTCTTGTAGACAGTTGTTGGGCCTCCAAGTGCAGAGGTTTGTAGAACAACAGCAAGTTTCCCTTAAGTGGATTATCCAAGGTTTATCGAACTCAGGGAGGAAGTTGTCAAAGGTATTCCCTCTCAAGCAACCCTGCAATCAAGATACAAGAAGTCTATTGTGTCCCCAACACACCCAATATACTTGTCAGGTGTATAGGTGCGCTAGTTCGACGAAAAGATAGTGAAATACAAGTGGTAACAGTGCCAGAAAAGAGCTTCTGACTCGTTGTTGACGTGGAAGAGACGAATGGCAAACTGAAATAAAGATGGAAGCAAGCAAACATGCAAAAAATCTAGATGCAAACGATGTTTCAATGTTTAAAAACAAGTCCTAGGATCATACTTTTACTGGTGAACACTCTCTCATATAAATATCCTCTCTTCATGCTACTACTCTTAACTACTCTCCGGTTGGACACTCTAATCCACGGTAGGCCTACAAAAGCACACCTCAAAGTCCGCCTTCCCCATCTAGATAACCCCACACTGTCACCTTGAGTGCTAGATGGTTCCAACAAACACCTCAATTTCATAAAGACATCCAACTCCAAATATTACTCATGATAAATATATATGTAATCTAACTTAAGTGCCACACATGACATGCACGTTGTCACTTTCACACACGTGGGGAAAAGCATAGATCTATTAAAGCACGATGCGTATTTATGTAGACTCAAGCCTAATGCCACCATGGCGTACACACTGTTACTTTCACACACGGGGAGAGTAGAGATCAATTGAAGCACTTGAGTAGCAGAGCAGATCTAGTTGATTACAAAGCTCATGACCACAACAAGATCATGCATAGAGAAAGAGATGAACACATAGTTACCGGTAGAGCCCTTAGCCTCGAGGAAGAACTACTCCCTCCTCATCATGGGAATCAGCAACGGTGACGGAGATGGTGGTGGAGATCGATGGAGATGGCTTCGGGGGCACTTCCCTCGGCAGGTGTCGAGCAGACTTCTGTCCCTGAATCTCCTTCTGCGGGCGCTATGGAGGTTTTCGTGGATTTCCGCCAGATGATTTAGGGGTTTTGGGTCGGAGGCTTCTTATAGGCGAATGAGGCAAGGTCGGTGGAGGTCCAGGGAGCCCACACCCCCTGTGGGCACCACTAGGGCTGGCCCGCGCCTAGGGGGGTGCGGCCACCCTGGTGTCCTCCTCCACCTCTGCTTCATGGTTCCGTGTTGCTCCGGGAAAAATAGGAAGATTGGCTTTTGTCCCGTCCAATTCCGATAATATTGATTTTCTGTCTTTTCTGGAACAAAAAAAAAAAGAAAACAAGCAACTGACACTGTGGCATCTTGTTAATAGGTTAGTTCCAGAAAGTGTATAAAAATACCTCAAAGTGTAGACAAAACATAAGACAAATGATATAAAACAAGCATGGAGCATCAAAAATTATAGATACGTTTCTGACGTATCACCCACCAAGGATGTTGTTGCTCCGTCCCGACTCTAGCAGCCCTTGGGGCCTTGGAGACACTGCGGACCACGGCCGCTCGCCTGAGAGAGGGTATCCATTCTTATTTTAGAAAGTCGGTGTCTTTTTTGGGATGATGAAGTGGTGGCAACATCTCAGACTTAGAATAAGGCCACATCCCTGCTCTGGTGGTGCGCCTAGCATCGGTGGAGGACGCCTGGAGTTGCATGTTCGGCGGATCTCCTCGGATACAGATAATTTTTGTGTCCGTTCGTGTGGTCGCAGGTTTGTGTCTTCCAATCTACGGTTCTCATTGTTGGCAATGGTTGATGGTCATGTTTGTTGTTCCTTTGAGGTCTTAATACGATGATGTACTTACCGTCTGTGTACTCCAACAACCTTTGCCCAGCTCCGGCGATGACATTGGCCCGCCTCAGCTCGCCCAAAGTGCTTGTAGTCTTCACTAGGTGGTTCAAGATCCTATTTGTAATTTTTATTATATTTGAGGTCTTTTATACTATTGTTGATGATTATAGATTAGTGGACTTTTTGTAAAAAAAAACTAAG
The DNA here is from genome assembly GCA_030063025.1 of Avena longiglumis. Classification (NCBI taxonomy): domain Eukaryota; kingdom Viridiplantae; phylum Streptophyta; class Magnoliopsida; order Poales; family Poaceae; genus Avena; species Avena longiglumis. Next base: position 402,991,372 of record CP125975.1, read on the forward strand.
ATTATAGAATACCCTTTTCTTTCGAATGGACAAGAATACGTACCCAAGATAAGGGGTATCTGAAAATCTATCTTAATTCACCGCACCGCTCAATGGAGCCTTGTCCAACCAAATAACCACTGGGCATATATAGCATTAACAAAGTAGATATACAAATAAACTGAACGAGTGATTAATTGTGTGTCGTTACAGAAATTACAGTGGAACCTCAAGGAATTACTTGAACCTAATAAAATGAAATCGACATGAACAATTAAACGCAAATTGAAAAAGAGAGTTCACATGACAGGTACACGCACATAAGCATGCAAACTAATCAGACATGTTGACTGCATGACACCACGACGACCTTGCTTGCCGAGAAACCTCAAAGCAAATGATTAACGCAACGAGTGATTAATTGTTTGTCGTTACAGAAAATTACAATGGCACCTCAGGGAATTACATGAACCAATTCAAATGAAATCGACATGAACAATGAAACGTAAACTTGGAAAGGAGAGTTCACATGACAGGCACACGCACACATATATACGCATGCAACTTAACCCGACGACGACTTTGCTTGCTGAGAAACCTCATGTGCTTAATTAGCCACTGCCGCCGAGCACGGACTTGAGCTTCTTCACGGTGGCGTCGTCCAAGAAGGTGACCTTCTCCACGACTGGGGACGGCAGGTTGTTGGCGAAGAGCGCGAAGTCGGTGATCTGCAGGCCGGGGTTGGGTCCGCCGAACGCGACGAGGGCGACGGCCGGGGTGCTTCCGCCGTTGTACTGGTAGTGGAGCAGGCCCTGGGGGAAGACCATGATGTCGCCCGGGTAGAGGGTCTTGGTGTACGGGGTGTTGGCGCCGGAGCTGATGAAGCCCGCCAGGATGGTGCCCTCAGTGACGAAGAGGAGCTCCGAGGCGGCCGGGTGGGTGTGCAGCGGCACGACGCCGCCCACGGCGATGTCGAGCCTGGCCGCGGAGATGCCGAGGCCGTTCACGCCGGGGAACTGGCCGACGAAGGCAGGGGTGACGGCGGCCTTGATGAGGTTGGTGGTGTTGCCGGCGGTGGCGAGGCCGTGGTAGGCGAAGTCCCCGGCTGTGACGCTGGCCTTGCACGGGTACCCGGCGGGCGTGTCGCTGCAGGAGAGGTCGGCGACGCAGAAGTCCTGGGTCAGGGCCATGGCGGAGAAGGGCAGGATGAGGAAGGAGAGGAGCACCGGGAGCAACATTGCGTTGGCCATGGCTTGCTAGCTAGCTGCTGTGTGGCTCGAGTTTGCTACTGTGTGCGCGCTCGTGTGGTGTTTATATAGGCGAGGAGGAGAGACAGCCCACGCAGCTGGCACGTACGCAGCACGCAGGTAGAACAACGTAACGTGAGTGATATTTGGCGAGTCGTCTGATTGAGTTCACGTGAATGCATGGGCAACGGCACGATTTTTTGGGAGAGGCACGCTGAGGAGCCAGGCGTTTCTAGCTGTGCATGGTCCACGAAATTGGACGGCTTTGATGACGGAAAGCTCTTGAAATACTGATTTGTTAGGGAATGCCAGGAGCCGTGATAAGCTTATTTTAGGATGACAGTTTGTAGAGTTGGCAGTTTATAACCTTTAGGGTACCATCAATTTTAGTCTAGTTAAAAAGAAACTAGTTTTATCAAAAAGTGAAGATTTGTCAAAACTTAGTTCATTTTTGTGCACTAAAGAGTGTAGAGGGTGAATATCCGGTAGAGGGTGCACCCATTATGAGAAAACATATTTCAAAATGTTAAAAAAATGAAAAAAATTCTACATATACATTCAAACATTTTATGTTGGTTCCCAAATTTTCAGGATGAAAGAACATTTTACGTGTTGTGTATAAAAAGGACAAAAAATGTCATGTGAATAGTCGTATTCATGTGACACAATTTGTCTTTTTATACACGACACATAATATATTTTTTTATCCCGAAAACTTGTGAACAAACATAAAATGTTCTAATGTATTTGCAGGATTTTTTTTTGGATTTGTTGACATTTTAAAATATATTTTTTCATAATAAGTGCATTTGCACCTGCGAGCACAAGTGAATATCCGGTAGAGGGTACTCTTTAAGATACCCACTGCCATGCTTAACATTTTGACATGCATTAATATATAACTTAGGCCTTGTTTACTTCTAGGGTATTTGAAGGGATGGGAAGGGATTATTTCGTATCCCGGAAATTCCCCGATAGGTCGTTTACTAGTCCGGATTCGCAGGGGATAATCCCGAAATATCCCCACAAATCTCCTCCACACTAGTGTATTTTTGGCTAGATTAAAAACTCTACATTATGGTAGAGTATTTTTTGGGAAGTGTATTTGAGGGGATTTGAGAGTATTGGGTGGACACCAAATTCCCGCATATCCCCGTATCTTTTGGGGATAAAATACTAGATAAGTAAACAAGGCCTTAATGGGTCACGGCGTGGTGCAGCAAAATCTCGCCAGCGGACATGTGATGGTGGATGGCCGCAGGGCGGTGTGGGAGCGTGCCCTGAAGATGGGTCGATGGTACGACGGAGGTGACGTCTTGTGGAGCATGTGAATACGGTTCGCGCTAAGGGTCTGCTACACCGAACGTGTGATCCCAGTTCACCATAAGGTGACTCGTTTATTCCCTGGATATAGCTGGTGGGTTGTGAGTCTAGGGCACAAAGCCTTGATTGCATGAGCTCCCTAATTAATTATCGGGTTTATATGTATAAAGTTGTTTCTTAGGATTGTTTGATGTATGTTTTCACCATAGTAAGCATGGATAATATGCATCATTTTGATACAGATGCTAGAGTCTCATTCTTCTTTTAGAAAATGAATTCATGGTCTCATGCGCAATAATGCCCTGGATCTTTATTACAACGGTAACATACTGTTGTAGCTAGCGTGGGACGATCGAATGCATGCAAAGTTTGTTGCAAGCATACGTGAAACCAAAACTTTTGGTGTTTTTCTACGCATGCATGGTCCATGGTAGCGGTAACGTTATCTGTCGACTGGGAAGCTTGCGGAGACAAAACCTGCACCGGTCTTTCCGTCTTTGTTGCTTTCCAGAACAAAATATCTGCTGCGTACATAACCATGTGAAATTTCAACTGTAAGCTAGTCTCAATATCTACAAGCAGCTTCTCTAACATCAGTTGTTATTTCGAACATTAGTATTGATGCAATTAACAAAGCACAGATTACAGCATATTGCTTTTTAGTACTCCCTCCAACCCATATTAGTTGACTTGGATTTGTCAAAATTTGGATAAACCTATATAATAAATAATGTCTAGATTCATCTAAATTTAGACAAACTTGAGTCAACTAATATGGGTCGGAGGGAGTAATATATTTGTGAAACCTAACATTGTTATATATAGTGCCAAATAAGTAGTTTTGGAGACAAATGTACACCAAAATTCAGCATTCTTCCACCTAAAATTTTACTAAATAAATTATATTTTTCCGGGAAAGACGTTGTCAAATAGATGGCCGACGTTAAAGTATTAGCCAATGTTGGCATTTTTTATATTTATCTCAGTGTGCTACAGAAAAACCCCAGATTTTGCACCTGATGGTGCATGTCTCCAAATGGCAAGCACCTATCTTGGTGCACTGGTGGTTGTTCAATATCTTTCTCCTAATCCACAAAGATCTTCCATTGAGTGGAACGGCTGGGGCTAAGAACAGATGGGGCTCGCACAATTTGGAACAATGTGTACTTTCAGGGAAAGCGCTCATTGGGATGTTGCTGTTGGAAATGCTGTGATTTTTATGTAGACCAATCAAAATTCACAATGGTTGTAGATACAGAAGGGTAACTCTCTCAGGCTAGGGAGCCCAGTTCACTAGTGAAAATTTTCACAGGGACTCTAGTCCCGGGCCGTAAGGGCCTTTAGTCCCGGTTTGTGAACCGGGACTAATCAAGCGGGACTAGAGGTCCAACACTAGTCCTGGCCCAGTTACCAGCCGGGACTAGTGGGTGTCCACGTGGTTGTTCCTGTGGGCCCAGGGTGCACCCCCACTAGTCTCAGTTGGTGTTATGAACCGGGACTAGTGGGTCTCTGTCGTGGCAGTATTTTCGCATTTTCTCTACCGTGGCAGAGCATTACCTTGGACTAGTTATTTTTCTGTCGCGGCAGCATTTTGTCGTGGACGTAGAGGGAGGCGCGAGCGCGGCGGCATGCTGCTCGTCGTCGGAATTGGGCAGCCTGGCGGCGTCGTGATCGTCTGCTGGCCTCCTCTTCTCCTGGTGTGTGGAACGCACCAGGGGAGAAGTGCTACATTTATACCCCCTAGTTCCGGTCCGTGGCACCAGCCCGGACTAAAGGGGATCTCTAGTCATTTGGTGCCACGACCGGACTAGAGAGGTGTTTCGCTGCGCGTTAGGATCTTTAGTCGGTTGGTAGCAGTGCGGGACTAATGGCCAAATTTGTGCCGAAAACCCCAAATAAGACGCTTTTTTCAGATTTTTTGTTTTATCAAATAATTATTTAAATAGTCAAATTATTAACCATTTTGCCATTATCAATTTAAAAATGCATTAACTATTATTTTTTGCATATTTTTGAATTTGTCAAAACTTTCAACATGAAAAGTTCTTGAATTTGAATAATTAATCCAAATCCATTTTCTGTTTTATCAAATAATTATTTTAAATAGTCAAATTATTAACCATTTTGCCATTATCAATTTAAAAATGCATTAACTATTATTTTTTGCATATTTTTGAATTTGACAAAACTTTCAACATGAAAAGTTCTTGAATTTGAATAATTAATCCAAATCCATTTTTTGTTTTATCAAATAATTATTTTAAATAGTCAAATTATTGCCCATTTTGCCATTATCAATTTAAAAATGCATTAACTATTATTTTTTGCATATTTTCGAATCTCACTAAACTTTCAACATGAAAAGTTCTTGAATTTGAATAATTAATCCAAATCCATTTTATGAATAAGCTTTAGTCCCGGTTGTATCCACTAATAGGGACTAAAGTTTTTTCCGCCATTTCTCACCGCTTCCCGCCAAGTTTTTCTACCATTTCCTCTGAACCGAGCTTTTAGTTCCAGTTGTAGCCACTGACAGGGACTAAAGATATTTCCCGCCATTTTCCACCGCATCCCGCCATGTTTTACCACCCTTTTCATCTATATATAGGCCGACCGCGCCATGGTTATACACACATCCACACCTTCCTCTCTCACAGAAATGGACAGCGCCTACTGGGCCACGAGGATACGGAGGCGTTGTGTGCCTCAAGCTACCCTTGCCCACCAGGCTACCGGCCGCCCGCCGGCTGGATGCTGGGCTCTAGAGGTGTTACTGTCCCTCTTGTGCCTCAAGGCTCCGCCCGACAGGCGGCCATGACGCCACTTCTACCACGAGCTCACGCTGGAGCAGCGGATGGATCCCCAGTGGGATCCCGACAACTACGACACCGGGAATGCCTTCTTCGCTAACCAGCGGGAAAGGGAGCTCTCCAGGTACGATGGTGATGGCCCGCCCCCGGTGAACCACAACGAAGTCGGCCGCCGTCTGTGATGGGCGAACCGTACTATCATCGGCATGATGCGCTACATCGCCGGGGGAGACCATCCTCGCCTGCGGTGCCCACAAGTCCACCCGCCCACCGTGAATCCGAGGCCGGAGTGGTAGGTGCCCCCGGTATATGCCATGTCTAGGCTCAGGATCCCCGGAGTGGCAGGTGACGATGACGATGATGATGACGATGAAGAAGAAGACCCTGAAGCTGTGTACTATAGGACTAGGCATGATTATGACTAAAGGGGCGGCTTTAGTACTGAGTGTTAGCTAGTCCCGGTTTGTCCCGGTTTTTAATATTAATAAATGTATTGAGTGTTAGTCTCGGTTTGTGGCTGGACCGGGACTAACGGAGTCCTTTAGTCCCGATTTCGTAGTCTCAGTTTTTAAATATTAATAAATGTCTTGAATGTTAGTCCCGTTTTATGGTTGTACTGGGACTAAAGAGGGGACTTTAGTTCCAATTCGTACTACGACTTTCCCAAACTATAAAGATGTTGTCCCGATTCGTACTTACCATGAAGATCTGATCTCCAAACACGTGCGATCACATTTTAGGGAGTGCCTCTATGACCAGTTTCTTGGAGATGCCGGAGGACTGGGCTCCGGCGGCATCTCCCTGAAACTGACCGTAGTGGTGTCCCTTCTCCCGAAGACCATCTTGCAGCTTGTAACTTCTCTAACTAGATCAATATGCCTGGGAGCTAACCTAATTTCACATATTAGGGAGTGCCTCTATGACCAGTTTGTTGGAGATGCCGGAGGACTGGGCTCCGACGGCATCTCCCTTAAACTGGCCGTAGTGGTGTCCCTGCTCTAAAAAACCATCGATCTTGGAGATGCCTCAGACTGGCTGGAGGACTGGTCTATTTATAGTACAAGCAGCTCGGCATAGTGTCGACACTCACGACATAATGTCGACACTCACCCCTATTATTAGTGCTCACTCGTGTTTTGTCCCGGTTGGTGTCTCCAACCGGGACTAAAGGTTCATCCAACCGGGACTAAAGGTTCAACCCCTATTATTAGTGTTGTCTGGCCCAGCCTGCCGCAATCCCTTCAGTCGCGCTGGTTTATCCAACCGGGACTAAAGGTTCAACCCCTATTATTGGTGCTGCATGGCCCAGCCTGCCGCAATCCCTTCAGTCGCGGTTGGTTTCTCCAACCGGGACTAAAGTTTCAACCCCTATTATTAGTGATGCCTGGCCCAGCCTGCCGCAATCCCTTCAGTCGCGGTTGGTTTCTCCAACCGGGACTAAAGGTTCAACCCCTATTATTGGTCTTTATCGCCTAGCTGCAGTAATCCTTCCGCGGTTGGTTTCTCCAACCGGGACTAAAGGTTCAACCCCTATTATTGGTGCTGCCTAGCCAAGCCTGCCCCGCCCTTTCCCTCTATTTATAGTGCGGCCATCGTGGCCATGGAGAATCTTCATCATTTAACAATATGATTACATAAAAGGTTTAATATATTACACCAACATCCCTATCTAGTGTTGTTGTTTTCTTCCGTGCCGTAGCCATGGAGAATCTTCATCATTTAACAGGAGGCTCGGGTCAGTTTTCACTTTGAAGGGCGGGATTTCATGAAACTTATTATAATCTTCTGACATATCTGTCTTGTCATCCACTCCCACGATGTTTCTTTTCCCTGAAAGAACTATGTGTCACTTTGGCTCATCCGACGATGAATTCTTTTGCTAATTTCTTTTTCTCGGTTTTTTAGACATGTCCTTCACATAGAAAACCTGAGCCACATCGTTGGCTAGGACGAATGGTTCGTGCATATACGCAAGATTGTTGAGATCCACTGTTGTCATGCCATACTTTTCGTCTACATGTACCCCTCCTTCTGTCATCTTGACCCATTTACACCGAAACAAAGGGACCTTAAAAGTAGGTCCATACTCAAGTTCCCATATCTCCTCTACGTACCCATAATATTTGTCCTTCTGCCCATTGTCATCTGTTGCATCAAAGCAGACACCACCGTTTTGGTTGGTGCTCTTTTTATCTTGGCCGATCGTGTAAAATATTACCATTTCTCTCGTACCCTAGAAAGTACATATAGTCAAAGATGGTAACCTTGCCAACAAGTACATCTGATCTTCAACAGTGTTGTTATTCATGAGATGTTTCTGCAACCAACTGTCGAAAGTGTCCTTGTGTTCCACTTTAATGGAGGAGTCAGGCATCCCCGGGTTTTCCGAGCGTATAATAATCTTGTGTTTCTCGATATACGGAGCCACCAAGGTGGAATTGTGTAGAACTGTGTAGTGTGCTTTATTGAAAGAATCCATGTCCATACATACCATTGTTTTCCTTCCTAGTGTGCCTTTTCCATTCAGCCTCCCCTCATACCGAGATTCAGGAACACCAATCGGCTTAAGGTCAGGAAGAAAGTCAACACAAAACTCAATGACCTCCTCTGTTCCATAGCCCTTGGAGATGCTTCCTTCTGGCCTAGCACGGTTATGAACATATTTCTTTAAGACTCCCATGAACCTTTCGAAGGGGAACATATTGTGTAGAAACACAGGATCGAGAATTCTAATATCGTCGACTAGGTGAACTAGGAGGTGTGTCATAATATTGAATAAAGATGGAGGGTACAACAACTCAAAGCTGACCAGACATTGGACCACATCAATCTGTAACCCTGATAGACTTTCTGGATTGATTACCTTCTGAGAAATTGCATTGAGGAATGCACATACCTTCACAATGGCTAGCCGAACATTTTCCAGTAGAATCCCTCTCAATGCAACCGGAAGCAATTGCGTCATAAGCACGTGGCAGTCATGGGACTTTAGGTTTTGAAATTTTTTCTCTTTCATATTTAATATTCCCTTTATGTTAGACGAGAAGTCAGATGATACCTTGATACTGAAAAGGATTTCAAAAAATATTTCCTTCTCTTCCTTGGTAAGAGCATAGCTGGCAGGCCCTTGAACTGTTCTGGATGCTTGTCGTCTCGTCCTTTATGATGTTGCTGGTCCTCCCGTGATTTCGGTGTATCTTTTGACTTCCCATACAAGCCCAAGAAGCTAGAATATTGACGCAAAGATTCTTCGTCAGGTGCATCACGTCGATTGCAAAGCGGACCTCATGGACTTCCCAATAGGGTAGCTCCCAAAATATAGATTTCTTCTTCCACATGGGTGCGCGTCCATCGGCGTCTTTCGGAATAGGTTGTCCTCCGGGACCCTTTCCAAATATTACATTTAAATCCTTGATCATACCAAATACACCAGCAACAGTACGGGGTCAGCCTTCTTCCGCTGATCTGCCTCACCATCGAAATGTTTGCCTTTTTCCTTAAGGGGTGTCTGGGCGGAAGAAAACGACAATTGTATGGGTATACATTCTTCCTAGATTTATCCAGATATATACTTTCAGTCTCATCTAAATAGTGTGTTCATGCATTATATCCCTTGTTCGTCTATCCTGAGATGTTACTAAGAGCAGGCCAATCATTGATGGTTACGAACAGCAACGCTCGTAGGTCGAATGACTCCTGTTTGTGCTCATCCCATACACGTAAACCTGGTTCGGCCCATAACTGTAAAAGTTCATCAACTAATGGCCTTAGGTACACATCAATGTCGTTGTCGGGTTGCTTCGGGCCTTGGATGAGCACTGACATCATAATGAACTTCCGCTTCATGCACAACCAAGGAGGAAGGTTGTAGATACATAGATTGACGGGCCAGGTGTTGTGACTGCACCTCTGCTCCCCAAAATGATTCATGCCATCTGTACTTAGACCAAACCATAAGTTTCTTGCGTCACCAGCAAAGTCCGGAAAGTCTCTCTCGATTTTTCTCCACTGTCGACCATCAGCGGGGTGCCTCAACATCCCGTCTTTCTTACGTTCTTACATGTGCCATCGCAATAACTTGGCATGCTCTTTGTTTCTGAACAAACGTTTCAATCATGGTATTATAGGAGCATACCACATCAGCTTGGCAGGAACCCTCTTCCTGGGTGGCTCGACATCAACATCAGGGTCATCTTTTCTGTTCTTATACCGCAATGCAGTGCATACGGGCATTTATCCAAATTCTCGTACTTCTCACCGCGGTAGAGGATGCAGTCATTAGGGCACGCATGTATCTTCTGCACATATAATCCTAGAGGGCAGACGAGCTTCTTTGCTTCGTATGTACTGGCGGGAAATTCGTTATTTCTTGGAAGCAACCTCTTCATGAGTACCAGCAACTTCTCAAATCCCGAGTCAGTCACACCGGTCTCTGCCTTCCACTTCAGCAATTCCAGTGTGCTACCCAGCTTCTTCTGGCCATCTTCACAAGTTGGGTACAACAATTTGTTGTGGTCCTGTAACATCTTCTCAAACTGCAACCTCTCCTTTTCTGTGTCGCAGTCTCACTTTGCATTAGAAATGACCCGACCAAGATCATCAGCGGGTCGGTGTGGTTCCCGTTCTTCACCTCCTTCTTCTTCATTGTCTTCCATTGCGGTATCAGCGTATTCAGGGAACATAGATCGGTAGTTGTCATCATCGTTCTCTTTTTCATCGCCGTCTTCCATCACAACCCCTCTTTCTCTGTGTTTGGTCCAAACATTATAGCCGGACATAAAACCAAACCGAAGCAGGTGGCTCTGAATGACTCTTACGGAAGTGTGAGCCTTCTTATTCCTACAGTCAACACGTGGACAACACATAAAACCATCCCGTCGCTTGTTCTCCTCGGCCACAACTCGAAAAGAACGCACGCCTTCTCTGAAAGCGGCAGAGCATCGGTCACCGTACATCCAGGAATGGCTCATCTGTATCATACAAATATATGTCAAACGCACTCACTATGCTAAAATTAGTACCGCATGGCGGTCTAAACGAGAAAATAGTTGCTAACCTTTTATTACACTTGTGAGAAAACTTAAGTGTGGCTCGGGAACCTCATATCATGTATGTCTTGTGTGACATAAACTCGCATCGCTCTAATGGACATTTCACCGAACACCTCTAGTGCATATGTATGAACAAGAAAAAAAATAGCACAACAACACTCTCTCCCACCAGGAAAAAACAGTTGAGAGGAGGAGGGGGCTGTGCGTATATATAGGGCCAGACCACTAGTCCCGGTTGGAGATACAAATCGGGAATAAAGGGGGTGCCCCCAGCGAGCGGCAGGGCCAGGGCCCTTTAATCCCGGTTTGAGTCTCAGATCGGGACTAATGGGGTCTAACGGGCCGGGACCTATGGTTCTGGGTGGCTCGGGCCGTCCGGAGAGAGCCATTAGTCTCGGCCCCAGCCACAGCCGGGACTAATGGCCTGGACGAAAGGCCTGTTTTCTACTAGTGGTTCATGCCCTTGTGTATTTGTTTGAACTCGTTATGCACACATTCATGAGTAGTGGAGATTTGAGCAAGGCACGAGTTATCCCTTTAAAAAAATATAAAAAAAAATCATATTTCAGAGACTCATTAAATTTCGGAAAAATATCCAAATGTAGCCAATGATGTACCCCACAAACATGTAATATATCAATATCAAGTGGAAATTCATAAAAGATGATTGCTACTCGGCGAAATCGGCAGACAAAATGCAATTCTTGGGATAAACAACTTCCTTGATGCCTCCTTTAGTTTTGGAAACCTCGGGCCACTCCTAAGTGCAAGTTCTTTGCTTGGTTAGCTCTTCATGTAAGAAAGAGATAATGGGGGAAAATTTGTCGTACTTGGGTTATTTCATTGCTTGTCAATATATGGGACAATTACAATCATCTCAATTTTAGACATAATGAGAGAATAATCCTACAACCAATCCTAGACATAATGAAAGAATAATCCTAGCCATAATGGGAGATATGCTAATTACAACTCCACGATATACGGCAATCAGAGATATGACACGATACATGACATATTAGTCTAACACTCCCCGTTGTCACAATAGGAGGAGAGCGGACAATGAGACTAGACCGAAAATCCAGAAACAACGGCGACGGGAGTCCCTTCGTCAGGATGTCGGTGAACTAGCGAGACGAGGGAACATGGAGCACACGGATCTGGCCCATGGCAACACGATCACAGATGAAATGGAGATCGATCTCGTTGTGTTTCATGCGCTGATGCTGGATGGGGTCCGTAGACATGTAGATGGCACTAACATTGTTGTAGAACACGACCGTAGCAGGAGGAAATGGTCTATGGAGCTTGTGAAGGAGTTGTCGGATCCAACTCGTTTTGGCGATGGTGTTGGCAACAACACGATACTCAGCCTCGGCACTGGAGCGCGATACCGTGTGTTGGCACTTGGATGACCAAGAGACAAGGTTGGCTCTGAGGTAGACACAGAAGCCCGACGTGGAGCGGCGAGTGTCTGGACAGTCAGCCCAGTCAGCGTCGGGTAGGTGATCATGGAGTTTGGTGATGATGAGTAGAGCTAGATTCCATGTGAGAGCGTACCATTGACGTAGAGAAGGATGCGCTTGATGGCCACGAGGTGCTGCTCGCGAGGATCATGCATGTGGAGACACACCTGCTGAAGAGCATACGGGATGCCGGGTCATGTGAAGGTGAGGTACTGCAGAGCACCAGCGAGACTCCTATACTTAGTGGGATCGGCCACGGGAGGGCCGACAATAGCAGCAAGCTTGGGGCTCGTGTCGACAGGCTTCGTGGCGGACTTTCAACCGGTCATGTCGGCGCGTTCCAAAATCTCCGCGACGTACTTGGCTTGCGAGAGGTGCATGCCTGAGGAGTCACGGGTTACCGTGATGCCGAGGAAGTAGTGGAGGCTGCCCATGTCGATCATGGAAAACTCAGAGTGGAGAGAAGTCGTAATCCTATCAAGGAGGCACGATGAAGAGGAGGTGAGGACGATGTCATCCACGTAGAGGAGGAGGAAGGCGGTGCCCTCCACACACAGTAGTACGAACAATGAGGTGTCCGAACGCGAACACGTGAAGCCAGTGGAGGTGATGAATGTCGCGAACCATTGGTACCACGCTTGAGCAACCTTCTTGAGACCGTATAGGGAACAGTTCAGCCGATAGACGTGCTCGGGGTGAGTGTAGTCGATGAAACCGGTGGGTTGGCGACAGTACACGACCTCAGCGAGATTGTCGTGGAGGAAGGCGTTATCAACGTCGATCTGGGGGGTCTCCCATTTGAGGGAGAGTGCGATGGAGAGGATGACGCGCATCGTGGCCGTTTTTACAACCGGGCTGAAAGTCTCGTCGAAGTCAACGCCTTGGTCATGAGAGAAGCGGCGAAGCACCCACCGTGCTTTGTAGCGGTCGAGAGATCCATCAGGCTTGAGCTTGTGGCGAAACACCCACTTGTCTGTGACGTTGTTGGCGTTTCAAGGAGGAGGCACGAGATCCCAAGTGTTGTTGTTGAGGAGAGCACGGTATTCCGCGGTCATAGCATCAAGCCCGTTGGGATCCTTGAGAGCCGCACGTGCCGAGGTGGGAGCCGGTGAGTACGTGCTAACAGATGAAACATGCAGGTTAAGCCGCGCTCGTGGGGGGCCTTGTGGATGCCGTAGGTGCTGCGTGTGCGATGAGGAGGCCGGGCGCGACAGAAGGAGAAGGAGGGGCGGGTGGCGAGGGCGCGCGTGGTGAGGGAGGCACGGGCAGGGAGGGAAGTGCGCGCGGGAAGAGAGGTGTGTGTGGCGAGGGAGGGGTAGGCACTACAGGTAGGGTGGGAGGCAGGGGCGGAGACACGCCCATGGCAAGAAGGGTCGTGGCCCTGGTCGCAGAGATTCTGCTTAGCTATTATTCACGAAGAAAAAGTTTCCCGTGGCATGGCGCAGCCCCGTAGTCCAGGCCAGGCCTGCCTCGACCGACGACCGCGACCTCTGATTCCCCTCGGCAGCTCCACATCTCGCTCGCTCGTCGCCTGGCCAGGTCGTTGCGCCGCACCTGCACGGGCCATGCCGCGAGCCCGCACCGCCCACGGGAGCACCGAGCAAGCGCAAGCGCGCCCAGCCGCTCGTTCACGCGCGAACGCGCCCACGACGTGACGCCCTGCTTCTGCGGACTGCGGTTCTCCTTGACCGGAGCCGCCGCTCCTGCCTCTCGGCCTTTCGCCCGGTCCTGGTCGCCGCCCTCCATCCCTAGGCCCGGCCGTCCGGCGGCGGCGCTACCTCTGTCCGGCGACGCTATTCCTTGGCCCTTGGTATTTGGTAATCAGGTGCTAATTGACTGCTGATTCAATTTCTAGCTGGCTTGCCGATTTGATACTTGAACTTGGTTAAGTTCTGTTTAAAAATAGATAGGAAATTGGGGGAATAGATTAGACAGAGATAATCAGATAGAGGATGAATAACTTTGACTTTACATACATTCGAAAATGATTTTATGTTTCAGGTATAAAAGATGAAGAGATATTATCCAGTGATTTGGTACTATGTTTTGCATTCCGTACTACTATTTCTCGCCTTTTAGAGATGTGTTATATACGATTCTTGGATTGTTAGCGATGGATTCAAAAATATATGTTCATGTTTGCCATCGTACCAAAAATAATTGTGCTATTATAAGAATTTCTTAGTAGTTTTTTTATGTTTAGATTTTGTCCCAAGGCTTGCTCCGTTCCTGGCTCCGCCACTGGTGGGAGGTACGGTCACAGGCGGGGTCTCTTCATCATCGAGAAAGGCGTAAGTGGCAGCTGTGGAGAGGCAAAATAAAAAGTCATCTCATAAAAAACCACGCGACAAGAAATAATAATGCGACAAGTGGTAAGGTCCATGCAGCGATATCCCTTATGATGGGGAGAGTAGTCGCGAAAAATACATGCGCTCGAGTGAGGGGATAATTTATGGGACATGGTGGAGGCGGTGTTTGGAGAGCAACGGAACCAAAGACACTAAGTGACGAGTGGTCGGGATGGGTGTTATGGAGGGCGAAGTAGGGAGAAGGGATGATGATGGTTTTGGTAGGGAGACAATTTAGGACGTGAGTGGTGGTATAAAGCGCTTCTACCCAAAAACGTGGTGGTAAACTAGCCTGCAATAAGAGAGAGCACACAATGTCATTGACAGTGTGAATGATGCTTTTGGCTTTACTGTTTTTTTAAGAGGTGTATGGACAAGATGCCATACGCATCAGCAAGAGAGTGGAGCTTTTTATTGTCGAACTCACGACCATATCGCATTGTATGGACATAAGAGGCAAACCAAACTGGGTGAGAGCGAACATGCGAAAAGCCGCAATGGAGTTGTACGCGTCGGATTTTTGATGAAATGGCACGGTCCATAAAAAATACGAAAAATCATCAAGAATGACTAGAAAATATTTATTGCCAAAAACACTAATAATGGGCGATGTCCAAAGATCATAATGAACTAACTCGAACAGACGGGTGGTACGAGTGAATAAATAAGAAAATGGCAAACATATATGTCGTTCTAGTTGACACGCATGACATAAATGACTATGATTTATTTATTTAATACAAGGAAGGAAAATATGTTGTGAGAGACGACGATACGTGCCATGTCCGGGATGACCAAAACGACGGTGCCAAACGTCGGGAGGGGCGGTGCTGACAGTGAGGACATGAGGGGGCGAGTTTGGGACAACGGGTAAATCTCCCTCGTACTATTGCATCGAAGGATCTCACGCCCGGAATGAAGGTCCTTCATAGAAAAATCAAAAGGGTGGAACGCGACAATACAAGAATTGTCGGTAGTGAATTGACGGACAGAAATAAGATTTTTGATGATACATGGTGTGACTAAGACATGACGTAAATGAAGAGGATGATTAGAAAGGTTAGAAGGAAGTGAGGAATGGCCGGGTGTGGTAACGGGGACGGTGGAACCGTCTCCAACAACAACATGCTGGTACATGGGATGGGGAGAGAGAGTTGGGATACCGGCGTCCGACGAGAGGTGGGCGATAGCACCGCTGTCCATGACCCACTTGGGTTGGGGCTGCTGCAGCTTCATGTTGGTGAAGTGCTGCGAGAGGGCGGCGATGTCCCATGAGGGCGCCGATGTCGGTGGCACGGCGAAGTGGGCGTGGCCGTGGGGGCAACACCAGTCGGAGGGGCGTCATATGCTGGATAGCCCGAAGGAGGGGCGCCGTAGCCGTGGTTGACAACGACCATGTGGGTGTGGGCACGAGGAGAAAGGGAGGGAGGAGTTACCGGCGGCACTGGTAGGAGGCCGGCGACGCCGGGGAGAGAGAGTGTGCGGAAGCAAAGGAACAATTAGTCTGATACCATGTAAGAAAGAGAGAATGGGGATATTTGCCACACTTGGGATATTCTATTGCTTGTCAATATATAGGACAATTACAATCAATCTCAATGTTAGATATAATGAGAGAATAATCCTACACTAGATATAATGAGAGAATAATCCTAGCCATAATAGGAGACATGCTAATTACAACTCCACGATATACGACAATCAGACATATGTCACGATACGTGACATATTAGTCTAACACTTCAAAACAAAGCTTGGACGTTGGATAGATTAACTCATAGAGAATGGCCAAATTATGGTTTATGCAAGCTTTGCAATTAAAGACAAGAGTCAGCCTCCCATCTTCTCTTTAAATGCCACTTCTCTGTGAGGGTTTGCAACAATTTGAAGGATTGGCTAAACGTACAACATTTTGACACAACAAGTTGGCATCAATTCCTATCCGTCAAAGAGTGGTGGAAGGAGGTAATTTATAAAAGAGGACCACAAAGGAATATTTTGGCTGGCAATGTTGGTCTCTTGAGATATTTGGAAAGAAAGAAATGTTAGAGTCTTAAGCCATTCCATTACCATTGACATGCTTGTCACCAAGATTAAGGAAGAAGTTCACAATGTGGTGCCCCGCGCCCGCAAAGGCCTTTAGTAGTGTAATCCATCGCGAGTAATTATTTTTATGTTGGTCTTGGTTTTTTTTTGCCAAGGCTTGGTTTGTAAGACTCTATATAAAAACTCTTCCTTAATTAATGAAAATAACAAATCTTTTGTGTTGTTTTATAAACAAAAATCAATTTCAAATAATTTGTATTATGAGAAAATTCCTTATTTGACACTGGCTTAAAACCTGGTTCCCTATCTGACACTAGTAAAAAATTTCTTCCTATTTAAATTTGCTTTCTTTCCTCAATTGACACTCTAGTTCATTTTTAACATTAACATTGTCAAATAGAACATGAAAAGACTATTTTGCCCTTGATAAGTCCTGTGACAAAAATGTTTTATAAACACACATTTGCACCAATAAACATTGATCATGCGTGCTATGTCTTTCACTCACATTTCAGTACCTTGTCACCAGATTTTAATGCAAGAAAAATTAAACATTCATATTTCAGTACTATGCTACTAGGTGAACAACTTGCAACCAGTACCTTAAACCTATATAAATTTGTTTGGATGGAATTTTGTCTTTTAAATCTGAAATTTTAGCTCCAGGGACGGTATTTAATTGCCTAGGAGCATGCGTATACGTATACTTGATAAGCTAATGGATTTTTGCACGTATGTAAGACAAGCTCATACCTGAGACAAGCTCATACCTAATCATGGATGCGCTCGATCGACCGGACGGAAACCCACGGGCAGATGTGACAAGTGTTTTTCTGCGACGAAAGAGAGTCCAGTATCGATTAATCTGCAAATGTGTTAATCACGTTTAAATCTCAATATGGGCCCGGCCATGTTTGCCAGCTGCATCAAGATAGAAAAAATTCTAGAAAATTCAGAGATATATTATTTGAACCATAGCCGGATCGTACACGCATATATCTATCTTTACTATTAAATGGGAGTTGGTGGCTCACTTTGGGTCAAACATTGGAAAGATCTTAACCATCAAATCGCCCCGCCAAACGTCAGATGAACATGCACCGTCCGACCGCCCCTCTACAACTCGCGGTTATCGAGTCACGACCCTCTCCGCTCTCGCCCAGAACAAGTCGTTTACCTAGCTAGGGTTTCTAAACAAGCCGCCGCCGCCCGCTGTTGGTCCCTCTCGGGTACCTCATTTTGGCCGCCCCCTCTCCGGTACCGCGCCGCTACAGCAGCACATGACCGAGCACCAAAAAATGGCGTACTAGCCGGCGGCGACGCCAAGTTGGATGGTGACCTTTGCGACCTCCGCGGCGGCGCCACGTCGAACTGCGACCTCGCGCTACTCCTCCAAAATTAGTCGGACGACAATGCGGACTCAATCACTGGTGAAGACAATGAAGAGCCGCAAGTAGCGTAGAAGCTTCATTGAGAATATGTTGATTGCATCGAGCTCAGGAGCATCTCCTGGCTCATGTGTTGTCACTCATCGATGTCTTCCTCTCAAACCCATCTGTCGCCAAATTCCAATCAATTCCACACAAGTAAATAATACATTCTTTTCCATGTCCCCCGTTTCCAGATCAACACCACATGGGAGGAGGTCCCATTCCAAGTTCTGTGATTGAAGATCGGGAGGAGGTCCCATTCAGACTCGCCAAGTCGCCGACCCTGCCGTGAATCTCCACCGCGACGAACACACCTGATTCCGCGCTAGATCGAGGAAGCTGACCCGACGGAATCGCCTACTTCAACGTCCCAAAGTCTGTATTTTCCTCCGCACCTTGTGTTGTTCACGCCTTCTGCACCTGTGCGGCATGCGTTTCTCGTTGGGATCAAAGTACCAGCATGGGTGGCATTTATTTTCAGTCTTGAGGTAATCCCACGTTACTCCAATGGAGGAAAATAAGAAGAGAAGATGAAAGGAATCGAATATTCATTGCTGAGGCCTCGCTCCTGCCTTGTTTGGGTTCTTAAATTGGTTATAATGCTCATGTTCTCTATATCATGTGGTTGTTTCTAATTTCGTTTATACAATGAGATAATCGGTGTTGTTTTTGCTATCTATTTGATTTTTTCCGCTCTGATTCTGAAGGGGAGATCCGCTGCACGAGGAAGGCCAACTTGTGTCGAGACGCTACAAGGTTTTCTGCTGACCTTTGTTGTTGTGATCCTCAATTCTAGGTATATGGATATTTTATCCTATTATATAGTTGGCATTGTACTTTCTCTTCTTCGTGCAACTCTTCCCTTTCCTCTGATTCCATTCACTAATCAGTTTGAAGACAATGGAGGAATCTCGCGTGGATAGATTGTAAGCTTATATAACTGCTGGTTATACTACTCTACTATTGACAATCACGTGCGTATGCCACGTTTAACTCTGCTGGGGGATACTCTATCTTTAAGCAGCTCTATCTCAGAGGTTAGCTTCTCATCTATATTTGTACCCAGGAAAATTCTCAAACATTTCAGAAAATTGGATCATCGATGACACAGTTAGAAAAAGTAGGTTTTTCCTATCTATATGCATCTACAAATTGCAAATTTTGATATTATCTGAAGAACTTCGGTCTAATTTGTTTGAAGGAACTTTAAATTTTTGTCTTTGAGTTGATTAATTTGTAATTCGTACCATATCATGAGCACTTCAATTTTAATAAATGCTTCGGTGGATAACCATTTTCATGAATAGAAATCTGACTGGAGATGTACCCAAAAGTGGAATTGACTTATTTCTCCAAGGATCTTGTGGAATCAGGTAAGTTTACAATGACCTAAAAAGAGAATATCTTGCAACTTCACACATGCACAAATGTTGTGTTTTTTTAGGGAAATTGCTTGCTTTTAAGGTGGTTATTCTAGCAGTTCGGATGCATCAGAAGGATCTGCAGGTATCAGTTAGTATGTTATGGTGTATTGGGATTTTATCAACTAGACATGGCGTTTGGGCTAGATAAACTCGGCAATAACAACTATTGTTTATTTTTGTAGGGGTGTTAGTAATTGGATAGATCCTGCTTATTGTTTGATCATATATATCTTAGGTTGCAAGTAGAAATACCATAACTATGTGTAGATATTTTTACATGACAATCGTTGATGTAGATCACAAAGAGTGAGGTGACAGTTTTTGTAGCCCTAGCAACTCTGACATTAGCTATTCCCCAGATTTTGATTATTTAGTTATTTAATTACTATGTACACTGCAAAAGCTAGCTTGACCAAGCATATTCCATACTACTTAGCAGACAATTCTTATTTGATGAGGGCTTTCTATATTAGTCCATTCTAATAAGCCATCGGTTTGCCTTAATCTTTGATTTGATACACCCTTTTGCATATTATCTGCACGCTGCAAGTGTCATCATTCAATCATGTCTAACATTTTGATGTCGCTTAGGATTGTTGACTACACATTTTATAAAGTTCAATCAAGATTTGTGTATCACATTATAGAGATTGACTTAACATTTTATAAAGTTGAATCAAGAATTGTGTCTCACGTTAGATATTGGATTAAGGTCATAAAATCTCTCAGATACATTGGAGTTGATGTGTTTAATTCCAGTGAGCTACTTGTGCTTAGAAGTAATTTGTCCTTAAATTGCAAGCATTACTTTGGCTACTTAGTGATGGATGATTGGAGACAAATAACTATGCGATGGATAGTTACTCAAGAGGGATTGCGAAGCTGTCCACTAGGCTAGGTCACAACTAGGAATATGCGGTTGCCTTGGCTGAGAAGAACGGACCTTGTGCTCCTTGACGGTGATGAAGGCCGCAGAAGATAATAGATAAGTGATTTCTATATGATGTGTAGTTAGTTTCTGTTGAAGGATGTTTGAACAGAAGATAATAGATAAGGACCTTGTTAACTTGGGCAGTGTGTGAACAGTTCACAGTTGAGTTGCTCAATATCCTGGTTGAGAAGACTTCTGTAGCTGAATTATCAATTCATACTGATGCATCTTCTCCTGTTCCTTGGGTTGGCAGTTTTCAGGAGGATGGATAGAAGTATTGAGAAGAGATGTATCTTTGGTTCGGTGTATTTCCTTATCGATGATGGTTGACTCGGCGATCTGTAAAAGCAATGTGATCTATTAATTACTGGTTTATCTCCTATGGTAGACGCATCCTACTAGATTCACTTGATATTTTTGTCGGACGGAATGAGGAATAGCTTGTGGCTTTTCTCAGTACGTAACTGAACTAAAGCAACCTTGTCTCAGAAACCAAGTGAAAGTCATGTCATTCTTCTTTGTATTTCAGGCATTCATAAGAAGGAAAAGGTTTTCTTACTATATTTGGTATTTTTGGGGAACATGTGGAAGTATTCTCCAAATATTGAGGAGAGGACACACTTAAGCATGAGCGATATTTGTTTCTACAGACAACAAAGGTAATTCGTGCACTCCCTAATGTAATCATGTAAATAAAAAGAGTCAAATTTCATTTCTCTATCAAGGATGTGTGTGTCTCATCCCACGTAATTTGTCATATAAATTCCATTTATGTGTCCTTCGAGACTCGCTCTAATATAACTAATAAACAATCCTAATAAAAGGATGTCCATGATTATACCTAGAGACTTTAAATATTAGCTTAATGCCATACAAGTTTTGCTTTGAGATTTTATTTCTATATTCACATTAGTGGTTGAAGTATCCATCTCTCTTTATTTTTCATTTTTCATTTTTTTTATGATTCTAGAATTGGAACCATGTTCTTCTTATCAATGAGTTTCCAAGGAGCATAATTATTTTCTCCTTACTTTTGAGTGCAGAGAAATTTAACAGAAAGTCATAAATTTAATACAACAAAAACGTCTACAACTCAGATCAGTTTTCCACAAGAGGCTGATTGTCTAAAGTTTCTTATTGTGCACTGCTTCTGCCAATAAAGAAGAAAGGGACATGGAAAGAATATATGTTTTTAGGAGCTGCCAAAATTGATATGCTTTGGTTCTCTTTTTTAACATTTGCCCTAAGATATAATCCCTCCGTTTAGAAATATAAGATGTTTTAGGTTTGTGAAGTAGATGTATCTAGACACCTTTTAATGTATAGGTTCAAACGAATCTAGACACTAAAAGGTGTCTAGATACATCTCATTCACAAACCTAAAACATCTTATATTTCCAAAAGGAGGGAGTAGTTTGAATCTACCGGTGTTGTTTCATGAATTTATGTGTTGACTAGCTCTATCCATATTTCCAGTGATCATGTGCTTGAGAAATCTTGAATGTTCACATGCAGGATCTGATTCTTATATAGCCTTTGTGGTGAATCCATATGTGATTTGAGGAAGGTCTTGTTTCAGTTGACACTTAGGTTTGTTTTTATGTATAGGTTGTGGATTATCTATAATCCTGGCATTAAGTAGGCATCTGACTTATTTACCACTTTCACTTTCAGAGAACAGCTCCAACATTTTCGGTGCCAAGAACCACACCAATTGTTATGTTATTAGCTTGTAAAATATGTCATGTTGTACTCATCACTTCCGTACCAGGAAATGGTTCTTATTTTCAATTCCTTCTACTCTCCTTACTTTTAGTTTATGTAGAGAACAACACGTGCACGTGCACCATTACTAGCACATATATGTAGTATGCTTAAATTGGCTGCTCTATTCTCAGGCCGTGCATACACCACATAGACCCATATAGTTACATATATTAGGTAGAACCTTAGAGTTAACTGCTATTTAAATGTTATGGGAAGGTTCTTAATATGCTCTTTTACAACTTTTACACGGAACTGAGTATAATTCTAGATTCAGTGGAAATGCATTTTACGGTGATCTTTATAATTGATATTCAAACATGAATCTGAGTGGATGGTTAACATGATATGATACACATGATTGAGAGAATCTGATTAAACTTTGAAGTTTTTAACCGTGCTATTACCAAGCTACCTCATCTGTACTTAATTATTATGGTTGAACCGCTGAAGTTCTTGGTAAATAAAGCTCCTTGCAGGTTCAAGTTTGGAGCTTAGCTTAGGCAACTCTTGATTTCTTAGGTTGCTTGCTTCATGTGTGATCTAAGTATGCTTTCTTTTCATTTTACAAATTCTTCACATAGCTCAATTTACGATAGTTTAAACAATCGAAAAAATCATATTATTCTTGTGGTGAACTGATCAACTGAAAAAAATATGCAAAGGTTTGCATGTACAAAAGTACAGTTTGGAGCTTGTGTGCTGCTAATGGCCATGCCACAGATTGATATACTATGTGTGAACTGTGGGTGCCCGTGTTGATTTTGGGCAGGAGGCTATGGGTTGGCAGTTTAGCTTATATAAAATGATAGATTCACCACTTTGCCAGCGAGATTGTATAAACATGCATTTCGTCAGGTAAATACTCTTGCATAATATTAGTGACATACGAGATACCAACTAAACTGCAATGTAAAGTTAGTACTAACGAAGTGTTAATTTTGTGCATATGTACATCAGATATGTAGCAATGTATATGTGCTAATTCTAAAGTCGTAGCAATGCACGAGCATTTAACTATTCTTTGTTAATTAAATAGTATTTGATCTCTATTAATGTGAAAATAAAACCCTTGTTTAGGTTCTCATTATGTTATAAAAAAAAAGCATATTGTTTCATCATAACAACAAAGGGATTTGGTTTCCTTAAGTAAGTCCCATGAATCTTTTGAGAGAGATGAAATTTACAGGTGGTATATGCTATGTTTAAATAGGCGGCGAGTAAATAAATTCTAAAGCCGTAGCAACGCACGGACATTCAACTAGTAACTAATAATAAATGACGAAGTGTTTCTTCTGGTCCAACACTTTTTTAGACTTTGCCCTCCCACTAAACCTCATATTACCGCCCAAGCCAACGGTAAGTAAAAAACTGGTATTAGATCCTGCCGTTTCTCGCCACGGGGATTCTACCTTGCCTTTTACCTTTCCACCGTAAATTTATGCGCCAATGATTTCCTTCGGTTGGAGAAAAAAATAAACGCACGTGAGCCTTTTGTTATTCGCTAGCTCGCTCGCAATATAGGTCCTGCTTTTTACGCGCAGACATGCTGCTCTAAGCCGGCCCGATGCGGTTTGCCCACGGCGAAGTTTTTTCTCTCTATGGCCCAACATAGTGTGCGCTTCCTCCAAAACTCCCGATTCCCGATAGAAGCCTCTGCTGGAATAGTCCCACATTGCTTCCTTAAATTGAGGTTCACCACTTTATATACTTCGCAGATTTCCTAGAATCAACAAGCCGATCTAAAATTCGCTGATGTCTCGAACAATGAGAGAGATAAAACGCCAACACTCTTTTGGACAGTTTTGCCCTCCCACTAAACCTCATATTACCGCCCAAGCCAACGGTAAGTAAAAAACTGGTATTAGATCTTGCCGTTTCTCGCCACGGGGATTCTACCTTGCCTTTTACCCTTCCACTCTAAATCCACCGTAAATTTATGCGTCAACAATTTCCTTCGATTGGAGAAAAAATAAATGCACGTGAGCCTTTCGTTATTCGCTAGCTCGCTCGCAAGACATGTCCTGCTCTTTACGTGCAGACGTGCTGCTCGACGCCGGCCCGGTGTGGTTTGCCCACGACGAAGTATTTTCTCTCTATGGCCCAACACAGCGTGCGCTTCCTCCAAAACTCCCGATTCCCGATAGGAGCCTGTGCTGGAATAGTCCCACATTGCTCCCTTAAATTGAGATTCACCGCTTTATATACTTTGCAGATTTCCTAGAATCAACAAGCCGATCTAAAATTCGCTAATATCTGAACAATGAGAGAGATAAAAACGGCCAGATACAGAATGGCCCTTTATTTTCAATGCAATCATTGAGAGCCTTAACTTGAAAGAGATCGCTCTCTCAGGAAGGCAGTTCACATTGGCTAGTCGTCGGGACACCCCCACATTTGAAAAACTAGATAGGATTTTAGCTAGTGTTGATTGGGAGCAGAAATTTCCTTTAGTATCGGTCCGGGCTCTGACACGGTCAGGATCGGATCATACCCCTTTGTTGATTGATTTCGGCGATCAAGCACACTTGGGTAATAAAGCCAAATTCTCGTTTGAGTTGTCATGGTTACGAATTGATGACTTTTTTGAGATTATTAAGAGGGAATGGAACTCCGTGACGAAAGGAGCAACTTCTATCGTCCGTTGGCAAAATAAAATTAGACATCTACGAAACTATTTGAGGGGATGGGCTCGGAATCGTAGTGATATATATAGAAAAGAAAAGGAGAGACTTACTCATATCATTGATGAACTTGATATAAAGGCTGAAACCGTACCATTGTGTGATTCCGAAAAGCAAGCTTTAAGGAACTCCATTGAGGAGTTGTCGAAGTTAAGGCGCGAGGAAGAAACCAAATGGCTACAACGGGCCAAAGTTAAGCACATCCAAGAGTGAGGAAATAATACAAAATATTTTCATCTCATTGCAAATGGAAAACATAGAAAGAAAAAATATTCCAATTAGAACAAGACGAGGGGACTATTGTAGGGGACGAAAATCTGAAGGTGTATATTACTGAATACTATAAGAAATTGTTCGGAGAACCGTCTTCGAATAACTTTTCTTTAGATGAGTCACGGCTGACCGATGTTCCTCAATTATCGCCGGAGGAAAATGAAATTCTTATGTCGGTTTTTACTGAGAAAGAAGTGCATGATACCGTCTTTCAGGTGGAACACAATAAAGCTCCAGGACCAGACGAGTCTCCTGCTGAGTTTTATCAAATGTTCTGGGAGGTGATTAAGTTCGACCTCATGGCTGAGGCGACCTCCTGTTGTACAGACTGAACTTTGGGGTCATAACTTTACTTCCAAAGAAAGAAAATGCTTTTCAAATTCAACAGTACAGACCTATTTGTTTACTCAACGTGAGTTTCAATTTTTTTACAGAAGTTGGAACTAACCGAGTTATTATTATCGCTAGCAAAGTCATAAAACCGACTCAAACTACCTTTATGCTGGGACGCAAAATCTTAGAGGGTGTGGTGGTGCTTCATGAGACAATTCATGAGCTTCATAGGAAAAAAATAGACGGGGTGCTTTTTAAAATCGACTTTGAAAAGGCCTATGTTAAGATGAATTTGTCCTTACTGCAGCAAGCGATGCGAATGAAAGGTTTCAATGCATTTTGGTGTGAAACTATCACACGTTTTGTTCAAGGTGGTAGTGTGGGAATAAGAGTCAATGACGATATTGGCCATTACTTCCAGACTAGAAAGGGACTGAGACAAGGAGATCCGCTCTCCCCAGTTCTCTTTAATGTTGTGGCGGACATGCCGGCTATTCTCATTGCAAGGGCAAAAGATGATGGCCAAATTGGTGGACTCGTACCTCATTTAGTTGAAGGGGGGTCTCCATTTTACAATATGCAGATAATACTATATTATTCATGGAACATGACTTTGAAAAGGCTGTTAACATGAAACTGATATTATGCATATTTGAGCAATTGTCCGGTCTCAAAGTAAACTTCCATAAAAGCGAAATTTTCTATTTTGGAAAGGCAAAAGAGGAAGAAGAACAATACAAACAAATTTTCGGTTGTGAAAGTGGTTCCCTTCCTTTTAGATACTTAGGTATCCCCATCCATTACAGACGCTTGTTAAATTCTGAATGGAGGCCAGTAGAAAACCGCTTTGAAGGAAAGCTTGGGTGCTGGCAAGGAAAGTTGCTCTCATACGGGGATAGACTTATCCTTATTAAGTCCGTTCTCACGAGTCTACCGATGTTTATGTTATCTTTTCTTACTATACCTAAAGGGGTTAGGAAAAGACTAGACTATTATAGATCTCGTTTATTCTGGACGAACGATGATCATAAAAAGAAATATCGGTTAACCAAATGGAATATCATGTGCCGTCCAAAAGACCAAGGTGGTCTAGGCGTCGCAGTGCTTGAACTTAAAAACAAATGCTTATTAAGCAAGTGGTTGTTTAAACTTCTGAATGAGGAAGGCATGTGGCAAGAGATTTTATGCAATAAGTATCTTAGGAATAAAACACTTTCCCAAGTTACTGCAAAACCAACTAATTCTCCCTTTTAGAAGGGATTGATGGGGGTTAAAGATGAGTTTTTCTCTAGAGGATCCTTTTGTGTGGGGATGGTCTCAAAACAAGGTTTTGGGAAGACATTTGGCTAGGAGATAAGTCTCTAGCTGAACAATATCCTTCTCTATTTGCTATTGTTCACCGTAAAATGTGACGGTTGGACAAGTTTTGGCAAATAATCCTATGAATATTGAGTTTAGGAGGAATCTTTCCGGCAATAGATGGAATAGATGGTTGCATCTGGTTCAGCGTTTGATGAATGTTAACTTATCGGAGAGAACAGACTCTTTTGTTTGGAAGTTAACAACCTCGGAGGAATTCACCGTTAAGTCTATATACGAAGACCTTCTAGATAATAGCACTAGATTTCCACGCCGTTACCTTCGGAAACTTAAAGTGCCACTTAAGATCAAGATCTTCATGTGGTTCTTATACCGCAAGGTACTTTTAACAAAAGATAATTTAGCTAAGCGTAAATGGAGTGGTTGTAAGAAATGTCATTTATGTGATTCACCGGAATCAATGCACCATTTGTTTATTGTTTGTCCCTTTACTCGTCTTGTTTGGAGGATTGTAGAGTTCACTTCTAATTTACCATCTCCGGCTAATATGACAAATATGTTTGCCAATTGGCTAAATGGGGTGGAAAAAGATGATAAAGCTAAAATTCGTGTGGGGGTTTCAGCTTTATTATGGTCTATTTGGAACTCTAGAAATGACTTGATCTTTAACAGATCCGGTACTATCAACTTTTTGCAGGTTATCCGCAGAGCTATCCACTGGATCCAAACGTGGTCCTATCTCCTCCCAGAGGACCAGCAGGGGCTATGGATGTCGGGTGTACCCGATTGAAAACAGTCGCGCATGCTTTCTACAGTTAGACTGGGTGGCGACATACTAGAAGGCTAGATTGGCCAAGGGTATGGGTGGCGACATAATAGAAGGCTAGATTGAAAACAGCCGTGCATGCTTTCATCGGATCCTTTTGGTGGTTGACCAAGGGGATTTTTGTCCATTGAACAAATTGATCGACTGTAGTGTCAATTGAGGAAGAAAATTTTTACTAGTGTCAACTAGGGAACCAGTTTTTAAGCCAGTGTCAAATAAGAATTTTTCTCTTGTATTATATACGAGTGATGACAAACTGTAATCATGTGATTGTGAGACTGCCCAGAGGGTCAGGTGGCTAGCAGACAAAAGTACATTATCAATGACAACTGGCATGGTCCAAAGTCCGGATTTATGTCTAGTCATCGACCAGATGATCGTGGCAAAGTGGGAACCAAAGGTTCTGTAGTGTATATATATGCAGAAAATAAAGTAGAGAAATTTTCGCAAGTATATACTGACAGCAAACGAATATACGGCAGTACACTAGTTTACACGAGGCACAGGTCTCACTCACCAGCTGGTATAGGCTAGGCGGGCGTGTAGGATACGTTTAGCCGGTTTGGATTTGCGCGCGAAGCTGCGGTCACCTCTCTTCTTTCGCTCCAATGTGGAGGACGAAGCGGGCGCGCGGCTCATCAGGCCATCAACTTGCGGGCGGTGCAACTTCGTGCCGTACGTATGTGCGTGGTCAGCACCTGGCAGCCGGTGCCTAGCGTAGTCGCCACTCGCCGGGCCTTCTCGCCGAGTGAGGTTACGGTGATCCAATCCTTATGTTGTGCAGCCGACGCCCTCTTCACAAAGACGAGAACCCCCATGCAACACTATTTGCCTCCGTTTGTGCAGTTAGGCATAGGAAAACGATACTATTCCCCCGGGGATATCGCGTTTCCATCCCCCGGGTTGCTTCCGCTCGGTGGCTTCGTCACTTTCCACGCGCTGCAGGCCCCCCAATCCTTATCTTCAGTTAGTTTTTCTTCCTCTGCCTGAAGCCAATATCTCTAGATCTCAACCGCTGTCTGTAGTTTCAAAGAACGCGTCGCCCGCAGCCAGACCGCCTACTCCCACCGCTCGCCACGCCGCCGCCCTCCCCATCGCCGCCTTGCTCGCAATGCCTCGATCTCGCTGTTCGGTGGCACGCCACCTCCACCCACCTTGGCGCTTGTGGAGGATAGCGGTGCTCCTGCGATGCCTCCGTCTCCGTGAGGATTAGTGGCGGCGCTATGTGTGGCACGCGGCGTTCTACAACGCCTGTGTGTGTCTCTGCGCCTCTCGGTCGGCGTCATTGCTCTTCGCCGTGGCGCCTTCGCCTCTTTTCTTATTTTGCTACAATAGCACAAACTTCTTGCTACGAGGTATCCAGCGTTGCTACAAGTCGTGTCAGTTCTTGCTACATGCGGTCGATGGCGATACTACAAGCGGGTGTTGGATTTGCTACAGGCGGCTTCTGATATTGCTACCTACGGCCCGATCGTTGCTACTGCGGCATCGACTGCTACCTATGGTGAGAGGCGTTGATACTGCAATGGCGGTCATGCTACACACAATGATCAACCCGCTACATATGCTTTGTGGTGTTGCTACATGCGCGAGCGGTGCTGCTATAATGCCATATTTTTTTGCTACAATTTTTCCTCCGACAATGTCTTCGGCGAAGTTAAGCTTTTGCTACATTAGCATGATCATCTTGCTACATCTGTTTTCTGATTTTGCTACAAAAGCACAATTTTTTTGCTACGCGTTATTCGGCGAGGTCTCCGGTGAGATTCTCCGGCGAGTCTTCGGTGAAATCGGTTTTGCTACATTAGTATATTTTTTTTGCTACACCGTCACCGGCGAGGTCTCCGGCGAACTCTAGTCTGTTTTTCTATTTTTATGTTGAACCATTTTTTGCTACATGTAGCAAAAACGTGATATTTTATAGCAAAAATGGAGCGTTTGTAGCAAAAGTGGGAGTTTGGCTGTTATTTAGTGGACACGTGTCGTAAGGAGGACCCGGGGGATGGAAAGTTTTAATCCCCCGGAGGACGCCTAGTATGACCCTTAGGCATACCAGCGTACGATAATTGGGCTAGGCCCATTAGAGCATCTCCACTTGTGTTCCTAACATATGGCCGGCAAGCATGCCGCACTAGTACAGATCTGGTCAATTAACCATCCCCTTCCCTACACGAAGGTCTTTTCCGTGTGTGGTGTAGAGGAACGCTGATGCTTAAAAATTTAGATTTGTTTCGCGCTGGGATATAACAAACGGCAAACTTTCAATGTCAATTGGAAACATAACGCATACACTTATCCACACGTAGTTGTCAGTGAAGATTTCATTTATTGCCTATGGTTATCTTCTCTAGAACCACACAATTTTAACTTAAACGTTTGTTTATCACGTAATCATTAGTCATTAGTGAAGTTTTCAATTTTACAGACAGTTTATTCTATACTATTTATGTGTTCTGTTTCTGCTTCTTTTTCATTTTCCCGCTTCCTTATCCGGTTATTTTGCGTCTTTTCCCGTCGTTCCAGCTTTGTTTAAAAATTAACGGGGTGCTGTCGATAACTCATATCTACAATGAATTATTGAAAATAGTCCAGCAATATCTCGTTGCCACAAATCTGTGACGGTTCAAGAAGAAGCACTATTGGTCGTGCACAGAGAGCGGATGGAGGCGCGCCTCCCTCCTCTGTTGTCTGCAGCGCCGCCTGGCAAAGTATGGGCCCATGTGGTTCTGGTACTCCTGTTGTCCGGTGAAGGCGTGGCTGAAGGGTTTCGCAGCATAGTAAATCAAAAAATTTCTACGGATGCGAACGGGAAAGCCAAGATCTAATTTAGGAGATGCAAACAACGATGGGGAATAGATGAGATCTTCATACCCTTAAAGATTCGCACAGCGGAACGTTCGTCAGAACATGGGTGATGTAGTCGTACTCGCTTCTCCTCCTCGCGATCCGATCCGATCTAACACCGCAAGTGGCGATGCCTCCGAGAGATGCACAAGTGCAGCACCTCGACGTCTCTTCCTTCCTCGGTCCAGCAAGTATGGTGGAGAGACGGATTGGATCTACAACGCGACGGCAGTCGGGAGGGAGAGAGAGAGGAGGGTAGCAGGGCGGCTAGGGCTTGAGGAGGACGTGTGGGAGGGGGTGCGCCCCCAGCCCTCTTTATATAGAGGGGTGGGCGGCCAGCCCTTGCCCCTCCCCCAAGCCCTAGGGCCGGCGGCCAAGGAGGGAGGAGTGGGGGGCAAGTTCCCCTTCTAGAAGCTCCTAGGGTTTTGCCCTAGGTTGACGGCTGGGCCCTATGGGCCTTGTGCCCCTGGCCCAATGCCAGGCACTCCTCATAGGCCCATGCCCCCTCCCGGCAGGTGGGGCCACGTTGGTCCCCCTCCGAAAGGTTCTAGAAGCTTCCGGTACAATACCGATTAACCCGAAACAATTCCGAACTCCAAAAACGGCATTGCCTTATATGAATCTTATTCTCCGTACCATTTCGGACCCTCTCGTGATGTCCCGGATCCCATCCGAGACTCCGAACAAAAACTCATAAACCAATTATCCAATCTATCCTAGTGTCGAGACACGTTAAGTGTGTGACCCTTCGGGTTCGAGAACATGCATACATGATCTTTTATCAATAATCAACAGCGGGGTCTGGAAACCCATATTGACTCCCACACATTCATCGATGATCATATCGGATGAACCACGATGCCAGGATTCAATCAATCCCATATATATATTCCCTTCGTCTCGCGATATTTTACTTGCCCGAGATTTGATCGTCTTGCATCATACCTAGTTCAATCTCGTTCACACGAAGTACTTTACTGCTCGTAATCCGATATCTTTTGTGAGTAACTCCTTAATCACATGCTTGCAAGCGGTGTTGATATCGACACCGAGTGGGTCCAAGTATATCTCTCCGACTTGGGAGGGACAAATCCCATCTCGATACATACAACCCAAGTACTTTCCGATCACCTGAGAGACACCTTTATGATCACCCTCTCATATGATGACGTTTGATGACCTCAAAGCTTTCTTCCGATACCAGGGAGTTGTATTATCTCATGGTCTAAGGAATACAATATTTGACATAAGAAAAGCTTCGCAAAGATGAACACGATGACACGATCTAATTGCTCCGCTTAGTTTGGGTCTGTCCATCATATCATTCTACCAATGATATGATCTCATTATTAATCGACAACTCATGTCTATGGTTAGGAAACCTTAACCATCATTAATCAATGAGCTAGTCCATAGAGGCATACTAGGGACACGGTGTTGTTCATAAACCACACAAGTATTAAAGTTTCCGCTTAATACAATTCTAGCATGAAATATAAACTTTATCATGAACAAGAATTATAATAATAACATATTTATTATTGCCTCTAGGGCATAATTCCAACAGTGGCTCCCTCCGTCACCCCTACCGTGGAGTTGTCGATGGAGGTGCCCATTGGGGATTCGCTGGAGTTCTCCATCGAGTATCATGCATTCACAGAGCCTCATCGCTCGGGTGGCCTGCAAGCGCTCCGTCCGACAACATCTCGCGAGCATACATGATGTACTGAGTGACAGTAGATTTCAAGAACTGCAGTCTTCAAGACCCCATGCCGAAGCGAGAAAGGCCCAGGGCCAAGGGGAGCCCCGCTGGCGATGTTGAGGCATCGAGCTCCGACAAAGGACTGGCTGACGAGTCTATATTTTAGTTTAATTAGTTATTGTATTATCTATCTATTTGTAATAACGGTGAAAAATGTTATCGTGTGCAGCTCGCACACATTTTAATTATTTTTCTATATATTGAATATATATTTTAGTATATGTTTTCTCTAAATCGTTATCCCACATCGCACACAATATAAATGTACATCAACGTGTCAGCTACAAAATATAGCATACTAGAACCACGGATCCCATGACAAGTCATGCATGTTGACAAGGAAAAATAGTAAAAAGCGAGCACATGGTGTTTAGTGATAAAACGTATGCGTTACACTCTATCCCACACAGATACAAAATTTATACTGTGTGGGAACTGAGGAATGCAAGTCGATTCCTCTATTAAAAACTGTGTGACTCAAGTCCGCGTGAACCGCATCGGTCATTCGAAGTTGGAATGGCCTTAATCATAGTTTTCTTCAAGGAAAGACGCCAATCAAAAAATATTATTGATTACATTGTTGATTCACACCACATTTCAATATTCGATCGATTTCACACTGAGCAATTAACATGAACAAGTTTACACAACTCTAACTACTATAAAATCCAAAGATTACGAAATGATCAACAGTACACACAAACGCTCCTCTCCTCTCGATCAAGAAGTTCATCCACAAAGCCGAAGAACACCGATGCCTGGTCAAATGGCGACCCCCTTACCAAGGACACGCGTCTTATTCTACGAAGAGCAGAAGATGTTCTTCAAGATGACCTTCACCCACCGTGCATGGAGGGTGGAGATGTGGATACGAGACATGAAGGAGTGGTTCCTCAATTCCACACCAGCCAAGTGTGTTGACTTGTACTGCGAGTTCACGCCAGCGCCGAGGAAGAATGAAGGGCATCGGTTCATTCCACCGGTGGAGTAGCAGCGCGTTGCCGTCCTACACATGACCGCTGCCTCCGAGGTACTCGTCTTCCTGGTCATCAATGTTGACAGGGTGTTGGATTCCCTAAGGGAATTTCTTGGGGATGACTCCATAATGTTCTGTGGCGCGACGATCAGAAATGATGTGCAGAAGATTGCCCCTATGGCTTCGGTATTTCTGGTGCGCGTGACTTGCAGTAGGCGGTTTGGAACCCGACGACCAACACTCTTCCTTATCTGATTGATCAAGCCAACTAATATATCAAGACAACTCTAAAGAACAAACCGAAGAATTCCGGCAAACACGATAGGTGGGCCGACTTTCCTTTAGACTACAAGCAAATCATGTATTGCGCCATGGATGCTCGCCTAGGCTTTGAGATTGCTGGGAATTTCTGAAACCTCGTCGGCTATGACACTATTAAAGATCATCTCAATGTAGAGTAGTTTTATGATGTAATGTCTGTTGTATGTAATGAAGTTAAATATTAATGAAGTTATATTTTGAATAATCTCGTTACACTCTTTGTATCGCACACGAGATTTATGAGGAATCGTCAGCTTATTGACACAGATGATTCGAGTTTTGAAAACCATATGCGATGTGTTCACGGATACATAAATACCCATACTGGCCTCCTCCTTGTTTGAATACGCATGCCTCTCAGAAACTCTTCTGGCCGTTTCTGTCAAGCTCCGTCTCCCACATCCCTGCGAACGGGTTTTCCAGCCGTGGCTATGGTCTTGATTGACGAGAGTGTGGACAGAAAGTCCGATGGCTCTGACAGCAACGCCACCGGAAATTCAGACGAGGTTTGTAGATTTAATTAGGGCTAAGTTCTAGATCCATATTTAGGTTTTATCATCTTTGTGAATATTCTAGCATCCCCATTGCGACTGCGAGGATCTGCATGCCCGGTTAAAACTATGTGCTGAAGGGCTAAATAGCTATCGAGGATAACAACAAAGCAGAGGAAGAAGTGAAGAAGTTTAAAGATAAAAGTATAAAGATGGAAGTGTATTTGGCAGATATTCTTGACAAACAGAAGATAAAGACAAAGGAAGACAAGATTGTTAGGAATAGACAAAGTTATATTCCTCTGGGGCCAAAGGCCACAATATATAGTACAGGTACAGGGCAAATATGCAGGAAGCCCCCTAACATATGGGGGAAATACAATATACAGATATATACATCTAACACCCCCCCTCAAACTCATGGTGGATCCACAACACTGAGTTTGGAGAGTAAGAAATCATGTTGCGCTCTGGTTTGGGCCTTCGTGAAGAAGTCCGCCAACAGAATCAAGGCACATCTTGAAGCGAATAACGAGCACGCACTCGAAAGCACGTATAAAAAGCATCAACACCAATATGCTTGGTAAGCTCATGCTTGACCGGATCACGTGCAACACTAATAGCACCTGCATCAGACAAAACCGCGGGTGTGGTAATCGAAACCCCAAAATCGCAAGTAACCACCGTAACCAGTCACCTCAGCGGTCAACAAGGCCATAGCACGCAACTCAGCCTCAACACTGAACGAGAAACTGCTTTTTCTTAGTCTTCCAAGCAATGAGCGAACCACCAAGAAACACACAAGAAGTGAGTGAACGGCGATCCGAAGGATCACTCCCACGAAGCGTCCGAATAGCACCGAGCCGAGAGAGGCTGGAACGAGGAAAGAAAAGACGACGAGTGATCGTACCACGAAGATAACGAAGAACACGAAGAAGATGACTATAGTGAAGTGGTAGGAGCGAAACAAACCGACTCGAATATGAACAGGATAAGAGATGTCGGGACGAGTGACAACAAGATAAACAAGACTCCCAACAAGATGCCGATAACGTCGGATCGTAAAGAGGATCACCATCAAGAAGTTGAAGCTTAACATTAAGCTCCATAGGAGTCGCAATGCGCTCATCCCCAAGAGCAAAGACGAGCAAGAAGATCCTGAATATAGTTCTCCGAGAGATGTAAAAGCCATCAAGTGGAGGAAACCTCAATCCCAAGAAAGTATCGAAGAGGACCAAGGTCACCATAAGAAATCGATCACGAAGACGAGCCTTAACAAAGGCTATATACTCGTGATCATCACCGTAATGATCATATCATCAACATAGAGAAGAAGAAGAGTGCGTCCACGAGGAGAAGTGTGAACAAACAACGCTGGATCATGAGCACTAGGGGAGAAACCAGCATTTGTCACTAGAGCAAAGCGCTCAAACCAGCACGAGGGCCTTGAGGCCATAAAGAGAACGTCAAGGCGACAAACCATCCCTCAGAACAGAGTACCCGGAGGAGGTGCATATAAACCTCCTCACTCAACTGGCCATTGAGAAAGGCATTCGAACATCAAGCTGGGACCACGATCGGTGACGCAATGTATAACAAAGAAGAAGAGTACGCAGTGGTCATATGAGCGAGGAGCAAAAGTCTCATCATAGTCACGACCATGCTCCCGCTGAAACCACGAGCCACAAGACGCGCTTTATAGCGCCAAGAGATCCATCGAGCGAGTCTTAATCTTATAGACCCACTTACACGTGATAGGACGAACATCGGAGGAGGAGAAACAAGATCCCAGTGCAAGGCCAAGCGCAGCAATCTCCTCGCCATGGCCACCGCCATTCAGATGATGCTCAAGATCCCGATAAGAGGTTGGCTCGGAGGCAACAGAAAGACCATCTTGACTAGGAGAGTAACGGTTGGGGGCACGGCGTTGACGTGAGGCGAGGAGAGGGAAGATCATCAGAGGAAGACGACGCAGGAGACGACGATGAAGAGGAGGGAATAGAAGAGAAAGACTCCAGAGAGCGAGGAGAACTAGACGGAGAAGAAGAGGACGGTGTCGAAGAAGAGACAGCAGAGGGAGGAGATCCTGAAGAAGACACAATAGGGGTAGAAGGAGGTGTGTCAGGAAAGAGAAGAAAAGAGATATCTTCCACCGGGTAAGTACCAGCGGTGGGAGGATAGAAAGGACGTCTCATCAAAAGTAACATCACGAGATACGCATCCGACGACCAACAGGTCCCAACAGCGATAGCCCTTATGCTCATCACATGTCAGAAAACACACTCAACAGATGACGATCGGTTTGGTGCGTTCGCGAGGAGCAAGTAAAACATAGCAAACACAACCAAACAAGCGAAGCATGGAGTAATCTGGAGATCCCAGAGGCGCTCAAGAGGGATACCACCGCAAGGCGTGAAGGCTCAATATTGATGAGGTAAGCCGATGTAGCGGCGACCTCGGCCTAAATGCGGCGGGCGAAGAAGCAATCATCATAGCGAGTGGTCTCAAGAAGATGGCGATGCTTACGCCAGAACGCCATTCGGGCATGGGCGCCAGACGGAGAATCGAAAAGAGTGCCACGCCAAAGAAGAACACCTCGCAACATCTGGGAAATATACTCACCAGCAGAATCAGCACGAAACACACGGATGGGGGTAGAATATTGAGTACGAACCATGGCCGCAAAACGCTGATATATGGAGAGCACCTCACTACGAGAGCGCATAAAATACAACCAAGTGTACCGAGAAAAATCATCGATGAATAAAATATAGTAGCGATGGCCCCCTTTCGAAGCGAAAGGAGCCGGACCCCAAACATCAGAATGAACTAAATCAAAAGGTCGATGAGATACAGACGCGCTAGTAGGATAGGGAAGCTGAATCTGTTTACCCAACCTACAGCCCTGACAATGCAAAGACCCATCTCCTGAGACAGACCCCAAGAGACCACGATGAACTAATGACGATAGGCGAGAGTCACAGAGGTGACCAAGACGATGATGCCACTGCTGAAAAGAGCTGGTAGTAGAAGCGACAACCGGAGAAGAACTGGCGGATGAAGTGGCAGCGGAAGGAACACGAAGCCAGTCTAACTCCCAAAGGCCTGAACAATCACGGCTGCGAGGGCCAGCTCCAACCAGGGCCTGGGTGCGACGGTCCTGAACAATACAAGAATCAGCATCAAGAATGACGCGACAACCAGAGTCGATGGTGGCTAGCGAACAGAATGATTCATCTTAAGAAGAGGGACATGAGAGATATCAGAACAAAAAGGAGGACGTAGAAAGGGTGCCCCTAGAAACAG
Source organism: Avena longiglumis (assembly GCA_030063025.1). Classification (NCBI taxonomy): domain Eukaryota; kingdom Viridiplantae; phylum Streptophyta; class Magnoliopsida; order Poales; family Poaceae; genus Avena; species Avena longiglumis. The sequence goes on from CP125975.1 coordinate 403,028,327, forward strand.
GAGAGAGGTACCATCGGTAGTAAAACACGAACGGAGAAGGGAGAGAACGAAGAGCGGACGGAGGAGAAGACTCAAATGTCATATGAAAAGAAGCTCGTAATCCAGATACCACGGAGACGCACTGACCGTGTAGAAGGTGGTGGTCGCGATGCTGAAGAGTCGATCCACGAACCAGCGGTGCTCGTCGAAGAAGAGCACAGCAAGCAGGCATCGCGAAGACTCGATAATGTCCTGATCGAGAGAGCAACTGCTGAAGATCCGGGAGCCGACCGCCCACGAGCCTGGTGGCCTGGCGTAATCGGGTCCGTGTATAACAGTGGCCCAAGTGTGGCCATCCTGTTCGATAAAGCGGTGACGAAGAGAACCACGGCGACCACGACCACGAGCCTTGACTCCGACCCCGAAAGCTGGTCTTGACCGAGGCTGCTGGTGCTGAAGCTGACCCTGACCAGGAGGAGTGGGCAGAATCGGCGGCGGCGGCGATTCTGATGGACCGCTGGGTCGAGGGAGCGACGGTGAGGAGCACCACGAGTAGCAAGCATGACGGAACGCAAGAAGACCAGCGAAGACGAGACGGGTCTCCTCAGCCCGGCGAGACAACACCTCGAGCGGAACACGACCACGAGCATTCACCGAGCACGCCGGCTCAAACTCTGGCGGCGGGATAGAAACTCATAGATGCGGTGAAACTCCAAATCCGGCGCTGTCGGCCACGAGCATGTGCCACGCAGACATTTAAGAGAATCAAGTCGACGCCAGATAGCAAAGACTGAGTATAGAACTCATCAATAGTGGAATCACCTGTCGAAGAGCATGCTCTGACGAACCACGACAGATAAAGAGCATCCCAGATGGTCGATGGCCGACGAAGATGAGCCCGAGCGGCAATAGGGGAGACTCATGAACTCAGCAAAGACATCGAGGCGTAATCGGAGGTGAGGGCGGCGAAGACGAGCATCCTCATCAACCCACCGAGTGTAAGCGGTCGGGCGTGTCGATAGGCCTCGAGATCAAGAGTACCGCTTGAACTTCGGTCATAAGCGCAATAGCACTATCATCAAGACTCGGCGGCATCCTTGGCCTCCCGAGAGGCATCGGCACCAAGAACAATCGGCGCCGGAATAGGAGCCACAGAGCAAGGGGACACGCGGACGGAGACCTCGCCGGAGAGCACACCCTAAAGACGGAGACCGCATGAGCGCGCATAAAGGCGAAATCGGTAATTCGCGCCATCAAAGACCACCAGCGAGGAATCGCAACATAGCCCGATGAAGAAGACATAGCTCACTTTTTTTTTTTAGATCAAATCTAGATCTAGATCAAATTGAGACGGACGAAACAGATGAAGATCAGCCGGCGGGGCAGAGGTACTAGCGCCAGGTACTAGCGCCAGGTACTAGCGCCAGGGCTCCACACCGCGCCAGGTACTAGCGCCAGGAGCAAGACGGGCAGCAGATATCGACACCGGGAATCCGGCGGCAAAGGCACCAGGCGGTCACGGCGGGCAGCGAGCGATCTTGTCGGCGCCAGGAGTAGTAGAGGCAATACTGCACGTGGTCAAGCGTGGACACGGGTTGGTCCCGAGGCGAAACAACCGCGACGCGACGTGGAAAAGGCGGTCACCCGATCTCAGCGTGGAGACCCGTTTCCCGAGGTAGAACAGGAGCAGCTCTCTTCCAGATGCGTGATTGACGGATCGAAGTGGAGGCGAACGACGAAGTGGATGCGGCAGGCGAGGAACCGATGGTAGGGCGGCGGCACGAAAACCCTAAACCTGCTCGATACCATGTTAGGAATAGACAAAGTTATATTCTCTGGTAAAAAGGCCACAATATATATAAGATGACAGTCTGAGCAAATATGCGAAGCCCCTAACATATGGGGGAAATACAATATACAGATATATACATCTAACAAAGATGAAGATGAAGAAGATAAAGAAAAATACCCGTGACATGGAAAATAAGCAAACATTGTGTTTTGGCTATCGTTGTAATTCTAATTGGTGTTGTAATTAATTGGTATTGTAATAGCAATTTCAGGTTTAAGTAAGTGCAAATAGTAGAAATTTCTGTACAATCTTGATAGGTGTTGTAATAGAACTTTTCATGATTCAGTATGTGCAAGTAGTGGATATTCTGTACAATCTTGATGAGTGGGTGAAATAATAAAGTATTTTGGAAATCTAATTTCAGTACCTATTTGCATTGCTCCTTGAACACACGCAGTTTTCTGAGAGTAAATGTTTGTAATGTATATATGACGCAAACAATTTACTGAAGGAAAACATGTGCATAATTTTAGCCGATAAGGGCCCAACATATGCGCCGCAACAATGCATACGGCTTGTCGGAAAACAGCGTGTGCGTAAGTGTGCCCCATGAGGGTTCAACATATGCAACCCTACCAGCGTATTCGTATAAATAAGGACCAGCGATGTCTTATCCTGTATCACACCACTCCACATCCACCTCTCTTTATTAGGACACGTTTAGGCCGACTTCTTTTTAGCTTATAGAACAGATTTTAGACCCAGAATCGCATAAGCCCAAAAGAACGAGTCTGATTTGGTCCAGCTTTTTTTCACCGCGAATCTGAGTTTCTTCTTAAAATCAGAATCGGCCCGCGAGCTGATTCTCGACTGATTCCCGAGCTTCTGCGGATTGAAACGAAACGGTACCGTGCGCTGCCCCTCTGCTCTCTTGTATTTACAAAAATTGCCACCGCACAGCCGCATCGTTTCACACGCATCAGCCGGGACCCTCTTGACTACGTGATGTCCGGGCTTGCCGCTAGGGATCCCCCGCCGCCGCAGCGACCGACAACCGCCGCCCGGCCTAGCCGCCACCGCCCCGCCGCTAGACGCCGCACGCGAGGTCGTCCACCGTCGCCCGGCCAAGCCGCCACCGCTCCGCCGCCCGCGCCTAACGCGCCGCCAGCGGCCGCACGCGACCGGCAGCAGTTGAAGGACGCATCCGCTCCACCCTGGCGCCATGGAGTTCCGCGCAGCTCCCTAGAGATCCGTCGCTGGGAGGCCGTCGTACTCGCTTCCATTTTCTGCAACGCGTTCTTGCCCCTATTTTGCTGTCGCTGATTTCAAATCCTAACACATCTGCTAGTGCCGCAGTGCCGTGTCATGTTGTGCAATTTCTGCTAATACAATTTAGGTTGATAGCAATTCGTGGTAGTACAATTTCGAGCAATTCCTACTGTAGCTAATCATGTTCTAGTAGGCTGATAGCTAATCATGTACAATTTCTACAGTTACCTTGATAGCTATTCGATCACGTCCAAATTCTACTAGTGATTCCTATTATACGATATATATATAGGGTATTATTCACTTAGTTAGATCACACATAAATTTTAAGGGTATAATGGTCATTTCATAACTCAACATATTAAACAGGTCAAATGACCAGAAGCTAAAAAGAATAGAAGGAATATGATTCTACTAGCTTCTTCCCACCACAGATTCTTCCCACAATCTACCAAAAGCTAGCTTCTCTAAAATCAAAAGCTAAAAAGAAGTCGGCCTTAGTCCCTTGAGAACTCACCTGGACAGCGACGCGGAAGCTAGCTAGCTTCTTGCCAGAGACCTTTCTTTAGCTTCTGGCCAGATTTCTTCCTCTAGCTTATGGCCAGAGGCCTTTATCCTTGGCGGCACATTCGTAGTGGACTCGCGCCGACGCTCATAGGTGGTACATGTCACCGACACCTCCCGACACCTCTACCGTACCATGGCTACCATAGGGCTGACTGCCCTGGCCCTCCATGAGGTTTGCGTTCATTTCTTTCTTGTGTAACTACTTATATACGGGTCTGCTTGATCTACTGATGGGGCAATGCTCGATTCTTAGAATATTATTGGGTCGCATGTTTTATATACAAATTAGATCTAGTTTATTGTGTTATTTCGGGCAGATGTATGAAATGTTCATTAGATATACTTTATTGTGAAATTTCGGACAGATGTACAAATGTGTTAACTGGATCTAATTTATTGTGTTCTTTTCGAGCAGATGTGCAAATGTGTTCATTAGATCTATTTATTCCCACATGATAAATTTTGTTCCTCTAAGTAGCATTATATCTCTAGCTATTATAGTTAGCTTTTTTATCTCTAACTAGATTGGATACACAAATATGTTTACATTATTATAGGTAGCATTTTCAAGTAGGAATATTACTTAGGAGACACTGCATAGGAAGAGTTGGTTACCGATCTTATGTCATATTCGTAGATAGTGCTAAGAATACACGTACAAAGATGTAATCAAGAGGAAAGATTGCCTTGTAGCGGAGAAAATTGTCTTCGTAAAACGTACGACATGCTCACATGCTACACGCATGTCCACCGATCATTTGAACAAGCATCGTGTAATTCTATATTTGGATGTCAAGTCCTGTTGTGTGGCTGCTGTGAGTTACTAGAGGGTCAAGTCTCCCTCTTTTATATAGCATGACATGATCACAAGGGGTTTGAGTGTTTCTCTTCTAAAATGCATTATCCTCCCGTGCTAAGGAAAAAGTAAGTATCTATGCTGAAAACTCATAGTTGATCTATTTTATTTAATAATATCACTGATTTACTACCTTATTTCTATATAAACAGGGAGTCTACAGGGTTCAACAAAGGATATGAGCCAGGATCTTGGAAAGACCGTGGCTGATTGTGGAGACAAAGATGTAACCAAGAAACCCTCATTTATATAGCTAGTGATCCAATCTATGTATCAAGAATCAAATATAATAGAAATATGCTACTGTATTTTCATGAAATGAAACGTGGGTTGTTGGTATGGCTGTGGATGATACATGGGTTGCTGGGACACATTACCATTAGCACACAAAAGTCGTTTCAATTGTTTTCTCAATGCAGACAATTAGGTCAAATTCACTATCTGTGGACAAAGAAAAATTCATATGACCGACATGTTATAACCGTCTCCCACCTTACACAAGCGCATATGGCTGCAGAAGAAAACGTGTATGCAAAACGGGATACTATCGCTCCGATTTGACCAGTCGTTTGTTCTTTCACACACAAGTTTCAAAATCGTCAGCCTAGTAGAGGCTCATCGCACACTCACGGGTAGCGATGGTTTGGTTCATCTTGTGTGAAGGACCATTTCCATCTTATGCGAAGGCCCGATCTACACTAGTGCCGATAATCGGTTTTGGGGGGTGCTTCCCAAACTACTGGTAGTTTGGGCACGCCGCCTCACACCGGCGCCCCACAACGACCACGGCTCGAAAAAAGAAACATAAACATATTTCAGTCAAATTTATAAAAATTTACAAGATTTGAATAAATTTTGGGTGAAAGTAAACCTAAATACAAACTAAAAATATAAAAGTAATCCTACTCGCGGTGGCGCTACGGTTTGTGTTTCCGCGTTCGACTCCTTGTCGTTGGAGGCCAGGTTGACCTAGTCTGGTGCTTGTCAGGGGAAAGCCCCGCACTGGTGGTGGTGCTAGACGGACGGCGACAGTGGCGGCGCCACCTGGGCCAGTGGAGGTGGAGGCACGAACATGTCCATGGAGGCTCGCGTCGCCTAGAAGGTGTTGTCCCCAGAGCGCCTCCTCCTCCAGCGCCCGCTTAGCCTCTGGCTCGCGCATGGCGAGCTCGAACGCCTCCTCGAAAAGGCCAGGTGGCATGAGGGGCACGCCGTCCTCTTCCTCCTCCTCGGTGAGCCCTCGTCCAGTGCCTTGTCGGCCCCTGCCTCATGGGCCCCATGTTCACATGTGCCCTATCGGCCCCTGCCTCGCGCATGCGCGCTCTACCCCTCCCTAGCTCAGGTAGGCGACCCCGCGCATCCCACGCCGCCAACACAACCCCTGCCTGAGTAGATTGATCTCATAGGTGCTCTGACGAGGGGATCGATCGGGTTCTTTGGGCTAGGGACAAAAAAAAAGAGATACCAATTCAATGGCACTTAGGCATAATATAAAAATTGGTGGGAGGGCAAAATCGAAAAGACAAAAATCGGAACGAAATTTTAGGCGCACCAATCTTCCTCATGAAAATTAATATTATAGTTTCACAACTTCAAATCTATATAGTACGGCAATTTATTGTATGATTAATATAATAAAACTATTTTTTTAGATGTTGAAATATATTTTCTAAAAACTTGGTCAAAGTTAAAATAGTTTGACTGAAGAAGTCATTTTTCAACCAATATTCACGACATCAAATCTGTATATGTACGGAAATTTATTGTAAGATTAATATAATAAAACTAAAGTTCTAGACGTTAAATTGTTATTCATTATGGATAAGGTCAGTCCTGCACAAAAGTGTTGAGCACACCATTCAGTCAATAGAATATCCTTTGTTTATTTCAAACGGGTATGCTACAAATAACAATGTGAACCAAAGACTGTATATTATGAGCTAAATCAAGGATGTAAAAATATGGGCACGTGAACAAGTTTCCAGTATAGGTAAATGGTTCAATGGACCAACCCTCAATAGTTTAGAGTTCATATGAACACCTTCTGTATGATAAGCTGAAACTATACACCTTATACACCACATGAAATTTCTAACCTGATAGACTCAGCTGATTGCACAATGAAAATAATAGATCGCACAGTAATCAGACCCAATGAATAAACCTAATTGCTCATGTTTAATAAGAAAGAAGGAACCAATAGAGATCAAGGAAACACGGTGACAGGTATCAGGTAAAGCAGGGGAACAGAGATTGCAACCAAACCAGAGCCTCAACCCAGATGTTAACTAAAAAAAAATACTCCACTAAACTATCACTACAAGGCAGACGTGACCAAACCTATCCCTTGTGCCCCTAATCCGTTTCAGTCCAGTCAATTGCACATTTAAACCCAACACAGGAAGATCGAGGTGCTTGTAGCCAACCCATTATCATCCCTGCCTTGATAATGTGCATTATTAAGTTCCTCATGTGGGACCCTGAGTTACCCGCTCCCACTTACTAAAGATTACATCAAAAGAACGACAGTCGGTGATTAAAAACAGACTGTTGCGTTTTCCAGAACAAAGAGGCAACACGCCAGTCAAATTGATTGTGTCACTCAGCTTAACTATGAAGAGCATAAGCTTTAACTTAAACTGGTTTTGCATCATGTACATTTTGACTGCGATGTACTCGCTTTTCCATGACACGTAAAACATAATTAGCACAACCAAAAGAATTCAAACATGAAACCTTGCAGAAAATACAATATTCTGGTTCCACTAATGCCATTCCATAAAAGCAATTCAAGTGGAAAAAGAATTACCAACTAGATTTGTTATGGTAAATGTATTACTCGAAATAGGCTTTCGCCCAGCTTTATAAATAAAGCAGCATCCACATACAAGGTTCATACAACACCAGAACTGGCCGAAGCCAAGCAAAAAGAAAAACGGTACGGCAGAACGTTGGGGCCACAGCACAAGCACGCCCAAACAAGAAAAGAGAAAGGCAAGACGCGGCGACCGCAGGAGCTCATGCCACCGAGGACGACCGGGCCGGGGCCGAGAGGGGAAGCGCCGCTGCCCTCAGAGACCGAAGCAAGTCGTCGAAGGTCGCCCGGTCACGCTGGCGCACCAGGGGAGACCACTGCTGTAGGAAGGCCAAAAAAGAAAAAACTGGGTCAGTCACGCGGGAAGGGAAGACCTTCTCAATCACCATTTTATTACGCACGTGCCATAGGGTCCACGAGATGCCCGCAAACACGAGCCAGAAGAGGCGGCGCCCTCCTCAGAAGCCTCGGGTTTGCAAGAACTCCCGAGCTCCTGCGCCAAGCAGCCCAGCCTCGGACGAAGGACCATAACGCACGCGCAATGAGCAAGAGAACATAATATGGGCACAGGATTAGGAGTCCCACATAGGGACACCGGCCGTTCGCCTGCCGCTTAGAGACCTCGACACCCGAGGAGTCATGCGCAGCAGCTGCCACACAAAAATCCGAATACTAAGCGGAAGGGGTGCCTTCCACAAGGGGGAGGTCCAGGTCAGCTCCGGGCCCTGGAATAGGGCCCGGTAGGCCGAGCTAACCGAGAATTCCCCCGAGGCCGACAGCTGCCACGAGGCCAAATCCGGGTTGGACGCTAAGCTTCCGGGGAGGGAGCCCCGGAGATGCAGGAGGTCCGCGGCTTCGTCTTCACTGAGGTAGCGACGGAACAAGATGTTCCAGTGGCCGCCATCAAAGATATCCGCCACAAGCGCCGCGGGGGAAGAGGAGATGGCGAAAAGGCCGGGGAACTGGACCCCCAATGGGATAGGAAGTAGCCACGGGTCCAACCGTAACTGCCCCCCACCGCAAATGAGATCCCTGTGCCAATGAAGTGCTTAATCTCTGAACGGCTCTCGAACTACGAGCCTCTCCGCTCACAAGCCAGAGGGGCGACCCAAGGTGCCATGGCCTTGATAAGCTGCGGCCGAGACCACCATCATCCCGAGGATGCGCGGACCCACTTCAAAGGCGCCTCATTAAAGCGCCGAGAGTCGAGGATCCCCAATCCCCCAAGGCACTTGGGAGAACAGATATCTGCCCATTTGACCATGTGGTATCTCTGATGACCATCCCTAGCCGCCCAAAAGAACCTAGACAACTCCTTGGCGAAGTCGGCATGGGTCCCTTCCGGCAGGAGGTATAAGCCCATCTGGTACATGGGCAGGCTCGAAAGGCAGGAGTTGATCAGAATGAATTTGCTCCCCTTGGACGTAAGGCGGGCTCTCCAGGGTTCCGCGCGGGAGCGTACCCTCGAGACCAAGGGGGACAGGTCTTGATCAAAACTCTAGTCTCCCGGATAGGCATCCCCAGATAGGTAATGGGAAACTCAGCCAACTTACAATTCAGGTTATCAGCGATCCTCTGTCGCTCCTCCTCAGAGTAACCCAGAACCATCACCTCACTCTTGTCGAAGTTGATCGTCAAACCGGACAGGGACTCGAAGCAAAGGAGCAGGAACTTCAAATTAATGATGTCGAGGGCCAAGCCCTGGACCATGATCATGGTATCATCCGCGTACTGGAGGTGGGAGATCCCGCCACCGGGGATCAGATGGCCCACCACCCCCGAGATGTGGCCAGCTACTCTGGCCCTATCCAAGATCTCCGCCAGGGCATCCACCGCCTGAGAGGAGAGAGAAAGGGTCCCCTGCTAACCCGCAGGATGGACGAAAGTAAGGGCCAATCTCGCCATTAATGTTGATCGCCGTCTGTCCGCTCATCACGAATTGCATAATCCAACGGATCATGCGGTCGTCAAACCCCCGCCTTTCCAGCACCAACCTCAAGAAGGCCCAGTCCAAGCGGTCATAGGCCTTCTGGAAGTCTGGCTTGAGGAACACCCCACGTTGACGCTGAGTCTTGACCTCATGAATAATTTCATGGAAGGCCAGGACATCATCGTGAATGAGGCGTCCCTACAAAAAGGCGAACTGAAGGGGGTGAGTAAGCCGCTCCAACACCGGAGCGAGCCGGAGCGCACAGACCTTGGCAAAAAGACGCTGGATGACGTTAATCACGGTAATCGGGCGGAATTGGCGAATATACGTGGCCCCCACTACTTTGGGGATCAGGGTAATCACGCCAAGGTTCAGGCGAGACATCACCAGGGTCCCAACATAGAACTCCTGGAACATCTGGAGAACCACCGGCTGGAGCTGTGGCCAGAACGACTGGAAGAAAGCCACGGGTAACCCATCAGGACCCGGGGCTGAACTAGCCTTCATGGATTTAAGGGCTGCCGACACCTCCTCCGGGAGAAAAGGACGGGTAAGGTCCTCATTCTCTGCCGAGGAGACCAATGCCCCAGCCGCCCAGAAGTCCGAAGCAAGCGAGAGGCCCGAGGGGGGAGACGCCGAGAAGAGATCCCGGTAGAAGGCGTAAATATGGGCGGACAGGCTGAGGGATTCAACATTCCTCGCCCAGAGGCGGGATCGAGCACTTCCTCCTCCCGCTCATAACGGCATGGAAGTAGGCCGTGTTCGACTCCTTGATAGCCGATCCGATTGCGGCTCACGCCGCCTCTTCTCCCTTGTAGATCTCCATAATGGAGGACTCAAGGGAGTATCTATGGGACCACTCCTCGGTCGAAAGGCCGTGTCGGTCCGCCTCCCGATCCAAGGACTGAATGGCCTCCAGAATAGACGCCTTCTGGGCACGCAGGTCCGCCCCCAGATTTTCCCCCCAACCCCTCATGAACTGGCGAGATAACCGCACGGTGGTGCGGATGTCCACAAAGACAAACCCGAGGGGTCGAGGTGGTCGCCGCAAGCCATCACGCCTGAACCGCCTCCACAAAGCCTCGCTTCTAGAGCCAGAAGGATTTAAAGTGGAAGCGGTTCAGACGAGGGGGGGGACCCCCTCCGGAAGAGAGGAGGAGCGGGGTATGATCGGACCCAATCCTAGTGACCGCCTTCAATGAGAACAGAGGGAAAGCCACTTCCCACTCAACAGAAACAAAGACCCGGTCGAGGACGCTGCGGATGGGATGGAGCTGCTTATTTGTTCATGTATATCTAGCGCCCACCCGCATAATCTCGCGGAGAGCAAGATCCGCGATTCAGTCGTTGAACATACGCATCCTAGGGAGGTCCACGTTAGCCGAGCTCTTGTCCTCAATAGAGCGGATCAGATTGAAATCACCAGCAATAACCACCGGGATCTCCGTCCGTTCCACCTTCGACTTGAGCTCAAGCAGAAACTCAGTGGACCTCCTATGGTCCGCGGGGCCATAGACAATAATCACCTTCCATTTGAAGTGAGTTTGTCTATGCGTGAGGGCCATGCTCACAAAAAAGTCCCCGCGGTCCATATCATCAATCTCAAAGGTATCCTCCTTTACCCCCAGGAGGATGCCCCCAGAGTGGCCAGAAGCAGGGAGCCAGGACCAGGAGAACTTACAGCGGCTAAGGGCCTCCAACTCCGCGATGGAGAAGTCTTGACGAATCGTCTCCTGAAAGCCAACAATATCTGGCAGCTCCTGGCGCATGTAGTCCTTGATCTCAGCGGCCTACCGTGACCGAACCCGGATGTTCCAAATGAACATCCGGAAGGCGAGGAGATCCATCAGACCCTCAAAGGCGGTCCCTTAGTGGGGACCGAGCGGGCGCGGGGAGGGAGAGAGCGAGACGCAGTAGCCTTGGGAGGTCTCCCGCGTTGCCTACCCGAGGGGGTGGGCACCTGGGTGACCTCCAGCGCATCAGGGGCAGGAGGGAGATCCCTAAAATGTATTACTCCCTCCGACCCATATTAGTTGACTTGTATTTGTCAAAATTTGGATGAACCTATATACTAAATATTGTCTAGATTCATTCGAATCTAGAAAAATTTGAGTCAACTAATATGGGTCAGAGGAAGTACTTTGAAGACAATGTCAATGTCTTGATTGATTCAAAAACTAGAAGAAACTAGTATATGGCTTGATTGATTCAAACATTCAAAGGAGTGGACAAGAGTGTACACGGCATGCCTTCACAATGCATAGATGTGATTAAACTCCACACACGCATGGTCACAACAGATAACAAAATACACATACGAGCAGAAATTAATTACCTGTTGCTAAGAAGATTCAGGTACTTGGTGAACTCAGTGGGAATAAAGGACTCGAAGTACCAGTACTTTCTTTTACAAAAGTCTCAGTCTCAAGAGAGATATCAGTTTCTTCTAATTCTGGATTAGCATATGGATGGGAAGCCTTAACTGCCTTGCTACTCAAGTCAATGGAAACCACCCAGTTCTCAGAATAACACTTCCCTTCCACCCTCTGGGTCAACACAAAGCAAACAACATTGGGGTCATCCATGCTGATGTGAGGAAACTGCAACGGGTTGCGGGGGAGACTCTGGGAAGCATCAAGACACCAGAGATCATCCGCTGTAACCTCATAAGCCTTTTCCCGCTCCATCTTATTCACTTCTGTTCTCCTTAGAGTCCAAGAGGTGACAGTGAAACCAGAAGGGGGAAAATGTCTGAACTCTCTTGTAATCTCGCCGTCGCCGCGCACAATTGTGACATACTTCATGGAGCCGCAGACGGTAACGCCGACGGTCTGGCACGCATCGACCCATCCAGTACCATGGCAGTTGCCATATAGGTTGGGCACTTTTGCAGGGAATTCCTTGTAGTAGAGCACTGGGCTGGGCTGTCGTCGAACAGGTCACAGAGAATGATGCCATGGCAGTAATCGATCCAGCAGAGGGAGCTCCCGAAGGTGACGACCTTGTCCACGTTCCAGTAGAACAGCAGACGCTGCAAGGAAACATCGTCCGCGCAAGCGCAACCCACGGCGGCGGCTGCTTGATCTCCCACTGGCTCAATCTGGACGGGCAGAACACGTGGAGGTGGAGCTCTGGTGGCTCGTTAGACCAGCTGATCTGGAGCTCGGCGACTGCGAACTCCTTCTCGCCGCGGCGCACAACGCCGAGATCCAAGCCCTTGGCCCTCCTTTCGCGCTGGTTCGTCATGAAGAAGGTCCCCGCCTCGATCAGGGCCCGGACCTCGTCCTCGGTGCCGTCGAGAGCGGGCAGAAGGTCGAGCGACAAGCGAGACGAGCCACGGCGCTGAAGAGGAAGAAGTCTCAGCGCGTACTTGCGGAGCGTGCGGCCGGAGTGCACGTCGATGATGTGTGACATCTGAAGGAGCAACGCATCGCGGTGGGCGGCGGGCGACGCGGAAGTCGTTGAGGCAGATCTAAGGAGGGGCGAGGGGTGGCCAGGCCCCTCCTATGGCTCGGCTCCCCTCAAGGCCTCAAGGACGGGGTTAGCTTTATTTTTTATGATTTACTCCTAATCGTAATACCATGTTCAGCATAAATAAATGTGTGCAATATGTTCATTGTTGAATCATTGAGATGATAATTACCTATTGAAGCGTTAACAAGAGCAAAGATCGATCAACTGATCCATGAGGCGTATCTGAGTTTGTGCTCTAACCGGTTTTCCTCGACAATCTATTCGGCTTATTTCTGGTCAGGTGTCGTTGGTTGAGAGCCATCACTACAATTGAGATTTTGTATTCAGGCATTGTCATATCCATGATTATCAATTAAAGAAGGCACAAAGCACAATTGTCATACGTCTGTGAACTATCAAATACAACATATGCCGCTACCACATGTCATGGCTAATTAGTGAATTGATCGCCCTAAGATATGAACCTAAATATATTGCACGTTGGCTACTAGAATTGCTAGTTTGTTTGCCCCATCTTATAAAAATTATTTTGTCAAATCAATTATGGATTATATACACCAGGATTTTTTATGAATTATTTAGTAATTAACAAATTATTGAGTTATTTGATCTATTTGATAGGTCTGGACATAGAGCTACACTTAAACTAGTAGAATATAACTTGCTTTTTATCGCCAAACATATAATCACTGGTGGAAACAACCCCATGTGTCCCGGTTGGTAAGCGGCATTAGTCCCGGTTGCCCAACCGGGACGGGGCAATCGGGACTAAAGCCCGAACCTTTAGTCCCGGTTGCCCCACCAACCGGGACAAAAGATCATACACGTGGCACCGGCGTGCGAGGAGGGCTTTAGTCGGTTCGTAATCTGACGGGACTAACCTTCTCTTGGCGAAGATTTGCCCATTTCTGCTGCGAAGAATTCATTGCACATTTTGTTGCCATGACATTTTCGCCACTTTTTGTGCCGCGTGAAGAATTCATTTAGGTTGTTTTATTGTTTATTTAGTGTTTTGCACTTATCAATGAAGGAACCTTATATTACACAAGATCATCATGACAATATTACATTCAATACATGGATCGAGTTCATGCACTACATACAAAAGTATTCCCCTTCTATACACGGATCGAATTGCTATTTTTACAATCCCTATTGTCTATACACAGCAGAATAGTACTCCCCTTTCGGGTCTAGGACTTCTGCATCCAAGAATCCCGCCAATTCCTCCTGAATTGCTCGTACGCGATCCTTTGGCAGAAGACCGTCCCGTAGACGTTCGATCTAATTTAAAAAAGGAGTCAGTCTATATGAATGAAACTAAACACAATTTGTTTGAAAATAAAACTATAGAAATTGTTTACATACGTGGAGTTGCTCTAAATTTCTGCCCTCATCATACGTCTGCGGATGAACTCGCAAACATAGTATCCACGAGATTGTTACACGGTCCTGTGTGGGCACTTCACAAGAACATAGTTCAATCAAAATAATAATCAAGCATGATAATAAGCGTATCAAAACTAGAATCAAAGATATGCTTGGATATAGCTAGTGGTGCTTACATTTAGTGGTTGAAATGTAAGCTCCTCTTTCCAAACACCCTAGCCTTGTTGGTGAACCGTTTCCAAGCGCGGCGTGAAAGCGAATAAAATAAGTTCTTAAGTACTTGATATCATAAAATTCACGAACATTGCCGATATAGTGTCGTAATGATTAGAATTACATTGGAGAAGTATCGCATGTCCTTCCACGTCTCAAGGGGTTTATGTTTCGAGTCCATGACTAGTACACGCCTTTGTCAAGTTGAATGATTAACGAGAATATAGTGGAAGCTGCGAATGCATAACTAATCAATTATATACTTAACATCGAGTTAGCGAAATAGAAAGTGTATACAAGACAATAACACTCATGGAAGTTGTAAGGAAAAAGTATTTCCCTTTTGGTTTCTTGAAACCTTAACGTGTACTATATTATCCTCCGTATCACGGGGCTTATTTTGAGATTAGCTTCATGAACCCAATATGGGTCAATGAAGCCAATATCATAGATTTGTCCTCTGCATTCGAGAATCTTCATTACGCATATTACGGTATGATTATATACATGCAATAAACAAAGTGAGATAGCTGGAGACTAAGTTAATTACAAATTAGTACTTACGGACAATAGGCGATGAGCGATTTGTCCAAGGCGTCTTGATTGAATAATTGAAATAGCTCATTAAATTCAATGGATATCATGTCATCACTTTCTTTCCCATGATGCTTTTTGTAACCCTCGGCACTATCCAGTTAGCCCGGCCCTTGTGGCGTGCATGTACCGATTATGCAATCTTCATTTTGTTGAAAGATTATTTACCTCCTCGGGTTTGACGAGAGGTTTGCCGTCCGGTATTTGTATGCTACTTCACTCACGGGAAGAACTCTAACGGGATAAATCTTGGGCAATACTCATACCTTGAGCAGCGGCTTCCGTGTGTGCAACTACCTACGGATCATCTTGCTCTTACCCCATATTTGCTCGACCCCACATTGGTTTGAGAAATCACCTTGAGAGGCGCAAGTCTGTTTGCTTGTTCTCCGAGCTGGGCAACAGATTTCCGCTTGCATCAAGATCTTGATCTTGAGGCTTTTTGTGCTGCATGTGACTTGAGAATAGAATGCTCATAGTCTGATGACAGCTTTGGCTCGGGTTGATGAAGAGTCTTTAGCATTTTCAACACTTTGGCTTTTTCTTCTTTGGTCTTTGGGAACTCTGGCTCTTTCGGCCGCCTCAGCTTAAAATTGTCGTTTCCGCATCAACGATCGCATGATCTCCTCTTGATCTGATCATAAGCTCTCTTGGGAGGAACCGTTGGTACTTTTGGAAGAGGCTCTTGTTTACGTTCGCGATCGGCCTTACGATGAGAGGTACGCTTACGCTTTTTATCTGGCGCCGGCGATGGCTCCATGGCGATGGCTGCACCGGAGATTGGTGAGGCGGCGGGCGGGTGAGGCGACGAAGCGGCTGCCGCAGCGGCGGCGACCTCGGCCGGAGACGGGTGAGGCGGCGAAGATGGCCTTGGCGTGTGATTTGAAGCACGATACAATCCTTGACCATAGAATGGTGGCGTTTTTGCGTCACCCAACGCGATCATCCCGTTCACCGGCAGGGTAGTGAAGATCCAAAACCTCAAAGGTGGGCATGATTTCATCCACGCCGACAACAGCGTAGCCCTCTGGAACCGGACGACTGTGGTAAGTTGGTGTGGGTCCAATTGGTAAGGCATAGCCGACCGCCACCTTCATTGATATGTTCACAACTTTGACATGTAGCTCGCAATGTGTCATCTACGTGATATCATCCACTTTGGGTAGCACAGAGCCATCGTCGGTGCATCATCGGCATCGCCATTGTCATCACCGGGACCTCGGTGGAAGCCACCTGCTTTTTCGATTATTCGATAGGCGGTAGCATCGAATGCGGTGTCTTCTTGAGATGGGGCCGGTATTGCTCTTTAAGTGAGTTAATTTCATCTTGTTGTTGCTTTAATCGTTCTTCAATTAAACGCATTCGCTCTTTCGACTTTCTGCTTCAACCGCCTGTCCTTACTCCTCGGCGGCTTCTATCGGGATATTTCTTCCTCTCTTGAAACCCAGTCCTCCATGATTGGGAGCCTATTGTGCCTCGTGTTCGTCCATCATGTTCCTTATTTCCAAGGGCAGTGTGAGCTCATCATTCTCTCTATCGGAATGAAGTCCCCATCTTTAACAGCCTTCTTCGCTTTTCTCATCCTCTCGATTGGCAAGGGTCTTCTTTATGTCGTATGGTATATATACACCTCCCTTCCGAGTCCAACGTGCCCCATGCCCGTAAAACCAATTCCTTTCACGTTCTACCCAATCATCTCTCTGGGGTGATATTTTTATCACGCGGTTCTGCTCAAGTTTCTCCCACTTAGGAATGCCATACAGCCACCTTGCCCCATAGTATGGTGATACTTCTTGTTAGCGACATTCACTTATTCTTTGGACATTTCCTTAGCTTTTTGCGATGTCTTGTAATCCACAAACTCAGCCCAGAATGGTTTTATCTTCTGAAACTGAGTCTTCTTGAAATCCGGAGTCTTCTCTTTCACGACATAGTCAAGGTGCAATCTTTTCTTACAGTTGGTGAAACACTGGGCCATCTTCTTCAAAGCCCACTCCCTGACCTTAGCCTCCATGGCTCTCCCATGTTGTAAGGCGTCCTCAACTGGATCCTCCGCATTTGGATCCAGCTCTATCTTCGGTAGTTTGAAATTAACCATGAGCCTCTTCCACAGTAAATCTTTGGCGTGGTTAGGGACAAATAAACATGTTCCCTCTTCATCCGCATTAGCAGGCCTATTCCAATTTCTAATGGTGATCGGATTAAGTCCCTAACGATTACTCGCATTGTGCCACAAATTTGGTTGCGACAACTTCGGGGCGTCGATCTGCCGTCTGCTGGCAACATCTTCGATCTGAACCTCTCATGGTCTTCCAACTTTTGGTTGGGCCTCGTCTGCTCATTTCATGAGATTCCTTCGATCAGGAGGGCTAAAAGAAGAAAGATCGTCGTTACTATTTCTATATAGATAGCAGATGATTAATTAATGAATTGATTTATATTACATGCACCTCGGGGCGATCGTCTTCTCGGTTACACAAGGCATCGCCTTCTCCCTCGGAAGGCAACACCTTCAACCTCAAACAAGTTGTCTACTCCGGTAAAGAGGATCACCCTCACGGAGTTGTTCGTAAACGTTGATACGTCTAAATTATCTTCCCCACGGATCACACCTTGGATCAACTCTTCCTTTTCTTCGTCTCGGCGTGTGGATCCATATTTTACGCATAGGTGGAAAAGCGAATAAGTCAAAGCGGCTAAAGGAGAAAGTTAAGGAGAAACCCCGATATATACATACACAATAATAAAAATGAAGAGGAACCCTAAACCTAGCTACAAAAAGGAAACCGTGTAGTAGATAGGTAACTCTAGCTAAAATCAGCGGTTATCAATATTAGGAGTTAGGGGTGTAACCTAGTTGGAGAAACCTCCGATGCATATGAGAGGAACCCACATGCACCTAAGGGGTATTAATGATTCCTTATCAAACCACGGTGTGCCAGCAATGTGAATCGGGTGCAGGGCTACCCACATTGGTGACGGTGGGTAGACCAATAATACCAAACTAATTAATAAACCTAATAATACCTAACTAATAATAAACCTAATAATCGAAACACGAAAAGAAAGGAAACAATCAACACATGGCATCGATGCAATGCTCAAGCAAGTATGATGATATGAAAAGTTAATTTGCATTGGAATGTAACCCTAAGACATGCTCGACGATTTAATCGGGTTCCGACGGGTGAAAACCCTAACTCGGGAAACTCAACATATGAGAGGGTGCATTTGTTCTTATAATTATACTTGTCATTTAAATTGTTGAACAATGCATGATTATAGGTTAAATAGATAGGTTTCATTTTTCTGAACAATTTGATATATTATTTGTAATTTTCTGACTTATAAATAAAAAGATATTGAATTTACAAGTTTATATCAATTTCTGCAATTATTAAATCATTTAAAATTGAATTACTGTGGGCCACGTCAGCAAGCCACCGTGGGCCACGTCAGCGGGCCCGTACCACCGTGGGCCACGTCAGCGGGCCCGTACCACCGTGGGCCACGTCAGCGGGACTAATGCTCCCAGGGGTGGCGAACGGATGGCCCTTTTTCCTCTAGTGTTGGTATTTATCATTGTAACACGTAATGCAAATTAACACGGACATCACGGGTCTGTGCACCAAGGCTCACCCCTAAATCTAGTATATACATAATATGGCTTGGCTATTGAATTTACAAGTTTTGTCACATCCCAAATTTTAGATTTAGTTTTGCATGTCATTCATAAGCATTGCATTATGTTCGTGAAAGTTTGAGTTGCAAAACACTATTTTGAAGCCCTATTTTTGAATCACCAAAATGCACCTACAAATGACTATGCAAGGATTTATAAATCCACTACTTGCAAAATAGTAAAAAGATTGCAATTATGATCCTATGTTGATCCTCAGATTTTTTAGAAAAATTTGAAGACTAAAATCACTCCATTTGGAGTTATAAATAAAAAGATACAAAAGATTTACTAAAACAGAAAAGAATAAATGAAACAACAAAAAAAATAACTAGACTAATCTACTGACCCGGCCCGCTGCCTAGCCTATCTGCGCCTCCTCATGACGGCGTGCCTTGTGAAGCGATGGCCCGGCAAGCCGGCAGCCATGAGCGCAGCGGCCTTGTGGCAGCAACGGCGGCGGCGATGGAGAAGCAGCTTGGCGCCAACCAGCGGCGGCACCACCACTGAGGAGGGCAGAGGCGAGGGAGGCCGTGCAGCAGCGGTGAAAGCCTTGATCGTCGGCAAGGCGAAGGCGGCGGGCGGAGAGAAGAAGCAGAGACGCCTTGCAGTCGTCAGTGAGAAACAGGTGGCGGCGGGCGAGGCGTTGACGGAGGCGCTTCTGAGGCGCTTGACGGTGGCGAGCAACTGGCGGCGTCGTCGTCGGCGATAAGCGGCGGCGAGAGTGGGAAGGAAGAAGAGGAGAGCTGCGCCCTTATAACTAAAGGGCCTTTAGTCGGTTCGTGGCTCCAACCGGGACTAAAGGGCATACGTCGGTTGGAGCCACCAACGGGACCTATAGTCAAATTTTCAGCGATTGAAGAAGCGGCATGAGGCTCTTCGTCCGGTTGGTGGCTCCAGCAGGACGTATTCTATTTTCAAATTATTTCAGTTATTTTCTCTCTGTTCGCCTTATTTTTTATTTTGGGGTTTAAATTTGTAATGTTTTTAAATGATAATTACTTTGGAATTTAGAAAAACTTTAAACATAAAAAGTGTTTGGATTTGAATAACTAATTGAAACCATTTTCTATTTTGAAAAATAATTAATGTAACCATTTAAACAACGAACCATTTAAAATTAATAATGAAATAACTTATATTTTTAAATATTAATTTGGAATTTAGAAAAACTTTAAACATAAGAAGTGTATGGATTTGAATAAATAATCCAAAACCAATTTCTATTTTAAAAATAATTAATGTAACCATTTAAAATTAATTAACTTATATTTTTGAATATTAATTTGGAATTTAGAAAAACTTTAAACATAAAAAGTGTTTGGATTTGAATAAACAATTCAAAACCATTTTCTTTAAAAACAATTAATGTAACCATTTAAAATATGAACCATTTACAATTAAAAATGAATTAACTTATATTTTTTGATATCAATTTGAAATTTAGAAAAACTTTAAACATAAGAAGTGTATGGATTTGAATAAATAATTCAAAACATATTCTATTTTAAAAAATAATTAATATAACCTTTTAAAATGAATTAACTTATATTTTTGAATATTAATTTGGAATTTAGAAAAATTTTAAACATAAAAAGTGTTTGGATTTAAATAAATAATTCAAAAACATTTGTCCTTTTACGAGGATGGACGAAAAGGTTTGAGATGTAGGTTGGGATATAGTCCATGTAAGGTGGTCTAGTATTTTAGGAAAATAGGACGGTAGCATTGAAGCGGCATTTTGGTGGTTACTTCACAAAGCGACCCGTTTTTTGCGCTCGAAATGGAAAAGGGCTTTTAAAATTAAAAAGGAAAACTTCCTCCTGCAACATTGTTCTCCATACCAATGTCCACACATGCATAATATGGGCACAACATCACAAACTATGCCGTGATTGACAGCACATAACATCGGTCATATGGATGAAAGCCATGAAACCTCGAACATGATAGGTCATTTTGTGAAGGTTTTTTGAAACATGATCAATATACCAAGTCTGGTATTTTCCTTTCAACTATGTAACATAATATGACACCATGAAGGATTTTCATTGTTCGGATTTTTTTGAATTTATTATGCCCGTTTTGAATTATTTGAATTTCTAACTATGGTCGAACGGTGTGCATGAAGATAGGGGCGGGCATTGTTAGAACTTGCATTGGATCTCTGAAGAAACCACATATTGCGAGTCTAAAATGATTTTTCAAAAATCACAGGCGATAGATCATGTACTGTAGTACAAACCGGACCCACTTCCTGCCGATTCGGCAGACATTTGTCCTTTTACGGGGATGGGCGAAAAGGTTTGAGATGTCGGTTGGGATATAGTCCATGTAAGGTGGTCTAGTATTTTAGGAAAATAGGGCGGTAGCATTACGAAGCGGCATTTTGGTGGTTACTTCAAAAGCGACTTTTTTTGCGCTCGGGAAATGGAAAAGGGCTTTTCCGTGCGACAAAAGGAAAACTTCCTCTGCAACATTGTTCTCCATACCAATGTCCACACACATGCATAATATGGGCACAACATCACAAACTATGCCGTGATTGACATAACATCGGTCATATGGACGAAAGCCATGAAACCTCGAACATGATAGGTCATTTTGTGAAGGTTTTTGAAACATGATCAATATACCAAGTCTGGTATTTTTCCTTTCAACTATGTAACATAATATGACACCATGAAGGATTTTCATTGTTCGGATTTTTTGAATTTATTATGCCCGTTTTGAATTATTTGAATTTCTAACTATGGTCGAACCGGTGTGCATGAAGATAGGGGCGGGCATCGTTAGAACTTGCATTGGATCTCTGAAGAAACCACATATTGAGAGTCTAAAAGCGATTTTTCAAAAATCACGGGCGATAGATCATGTACTGTAGTACAAACCGGACCCACTTCCTCGATTCGGCGAACATTTATCCTTTTACCGAGGATGGGCGAAAAGGTTTGAGATGTACGGTTGGGATATAGTCCATGTAAGGTGGTCTAGTATTTTAGGAAAATAGGACGGTAGCATTACGAAGCGGCATTTTGGTGGTTACTTCACAAAACGACCCGTTTTTGCGCTCGGAGAAAATGGAAAAGGGTTTTCAAATGCGACAAAAAGGAAAACTTCCTCCTGCAACATTGTTCTCCATACCAATGTCCACACACATGCATAATATGGGCACAACATCACAGACTATGGCGTGATTCAGCACATAACATCGGTCATTTGGACCGAAAGCCATGAAACCTCGAACATGATAGGTCATTTTGTGAAGGTTTTTTCGAAACATGATCATTGTTCGGCACACATTTAGTCCCGGATGTAGTCACAAACGGGGACTAAAAATATTTTCTGCCATTTCCCACCTCTTCCCGCCAAGTTTTCCCGCCCTTTCCTTTCTACTAGAGCTTTTAGTCCCGGATGTAGTCACTAACCGGGACTAAAGATATTTCCCGCCATTTCCCAAAGCTTCACGCCAAGTTTTCCCGCCCATTCCCTCTATATTTAGGGTGATCGTGTCATGGCTATCCACACATCCACACCTTCCTCTCTTAGAACAATGGACAACGCCTCTTGGGCCATTCGACCCTCGAGGAGACCGAGGCTTGCGCCTCCAACTACCTTGTCCAGGGGTACCGCCGCCATTTGGATCTTTGGCTGGAGGGTTCTGTCCCTCTGTCCCTCAAGGTTCCATGCCAGGTGACCATCACAAACCACTTCTACCACGAGCTCACGCCGGGCGGGATGGATCCCAGTGGGATCCGACAACTATGACACTGGAATGCCTTCTTCGCTAATAGGCGGAAAGGGAGCTCGCCAGTCGAGGTGATGGCCGCCACGGTGAACAACAAGTCGGCCGTAAATGCGTGGTGGGAGAACCGTACTATCATCAGTGATGCGCTACATCGCCGGGAGACCATCCTCGCCTCGGTGCCCACAGAGTCCACCGCCCACAGGCCCACTGTCCGGCCAGTGGCGGCATCGTCTTCGAGACCCTCTCCCACCGCCGTGAATCCAAGGCTGGAATGGCCTGGTATATGCCATGGATGGGGTGAGGATCCCGAGTGGCGGTGGCGATGGCGATGATGATGGCGGCGACGATGAAGACCACAGCTGCGTCTATAGGACTAGGCATGATTATGACTAAAGGGGTGGCTTTAGGCACTGAGTGTTAGCTAGTCCCGATTTGTCGGTTTTAATATTAATAAATGTCTTAAGTGTTACCTAATAAATAGAGGAAATGCCTATATAAAGAGAGGTTCATATTTAGTCGATTTGTACGGTTGGGATATAGTCCATGTAAGGTGGTCTAGTATTTTAGGAAAATAGACGGTAGCATTCGAAGCGGCATTTTGGTGGTTACTTCACAAAGCGACCCGTTTTTGCGCTCGGAAAATGGAAAAGGGATTTTCCGTGCGACAAAGGAAAACTTCCTCTGCAACATTGTTCTACATACCAATGTCCACACACACATGATCATTGTTGACACACATTTAGTCCGGATGTAGTCACAAACCGGGACTAAAGGGATATGGCAGTGGGCAGAACAACACTAATAATAGGCGAGTGTCGACATTATGTCGTGCGGCTTACCTTGTCCGGATGGTGTCACCAAGGGACTAAAGATGAATTTAGTCGGTTGGAGACACCAACCGACTAAAGATGAGTCGGCACTAATAATAGGGGTGAGTGTCGACATTATGTCGTGAGTGTCGACATTATGCCGAGCTTGTACTATAAATATGCATCCTTGTGAGTCAGTCCTCCGGCCGATTTGAGGCATCTCCAAGATGGTTTTAGAGCGAGGACACCACTACGGCGATTCGGGGAGATGCCGACGAGCCCGGTCCTCCGGCATCTCGAGAAATCGTCATAAACACTCCTAATATGTGAAATTAGTTAGCTCAAGGCGTATTGATCTAGTTAGTGAAGTTACAAGCTGCAAGATGGTTTTCGAGCGAGGACACCACTGCGGCCAGTTTCGAGGAGATGCCTTGAGCCCAGTCCTCCGGCATCTCGAGAACTGATCATAGAGGCACTCCTAATATGTGAAATTAGTTAGCTCGAGGCGTATTGATCTAGTTAGTGAAGTTACAAGCTGCAAGATGGTTTTCGAGGCGAGGACACCACTGCGGCCAGTTCGAGGAGATGCCGACGAGCCCAGTCCTCCGGCATCTCAGAAACTGGTCATAGAGGCACTCTAATATGTGAAATTAGTTAGCTCAGGCGTATTGATCTAGTTAGTGAAGTTACAAGCTGCAAGATGGTTTTCGAGGCGAGGACACCACTGCGGATCTCGAGGAGATCTTGCGAGCCAGTCCTCGGCATCTCAGAAGCTGGTCATAGAGGCACTCCGGTCCAGCCACAAAATGGGACTAACACTCAAGACATTTATTAATATTAAAAGCGAGACTACAAAACCGGGACTAAAGGCCACAAACCGCGAAGATATCCTTGGTCAAGCCACAAACGCGAAAGACATGAACTAGAGTTACATAATATGAGCATGAACTTCTTGGCATATGTCATTCCTTATGACCGCTTGACGTAACCATGGAGCATCTTCTTTACTTAACGGAATGCTTGGGTGGTTTTCCTTTGTGAAGGCGAATTTCATCAAACTTATTATAATCTTGACATGTACATCTTGCCCTCGATTCCCACGATGTTTCTTTTCCTGAAAGAACTATGTGACGCTTTGGATCATCATATGATGTATTCGTTTACATATTTTTCTTTTTTGATGCGGAGGACATGTCCTTCACATAGAAAACACGAGACACATCATTGGCTAGGACGAATGGTTCATCTCTATAACCAAGATTGTTGAGATCCTTTGTTGTCATTCCATTACCTGGTCTATCTTTACCCCTTCCCCATTCGAGGTTGACCCATTTGCGTGAAACAAAGGGACCTTAAAAGAGACTCCATAGTCTAGTTCCCATATCTCCTCTATGTAACCATAATATGTGTCCTTTTGTCCATTCTCGTCTATTGCATCAAAGCGGACACCACTATTTTGGTTGGTGCTCTTTTATCTTGGGCGATCGTGTAGAATGTATTCCCATTTATTTCGTACCCTTGGAAATTCAATACGTAGAAGATGGTGTGTGACCAACAAGTATAGCTGATCTCCAACAGTGGTGTCATTCAAGAGATGTGTCCGCATCCAACCACCGGCAGACTTCATGTGTTCATCGTAATCCATGATTCGCTTCCCGGGTTTTGGGCGTACAATATTCTTGTGTTCCTCCATATCTGGAGCTGCCAAGGTGGAATTATGTAGAAGCGTGTAGTGTGCTTTAGTGAAAGAATCCCGTCCCTACATATCGTGCTTTCTTTCCCAGCGTGCCTTTTCCACTTAGTCTTCCCTCATGCCATGAGTCGAAACACCAATCGGCTTAAGGTGGGAATAAAGTCAACACAAAACTCAATGACCTCCTCATTCCATATCCCTTGGAGATGCTTCCTACAGTCTAACGGTTATGAACATATTTCTTTAAGACTCCCATGAACCTCTCAAAGGGAACATATTGTGCAGAAATACGGACCGAGAATGGCAATCTCTTCCACTAGATGAACCGGGAGATGCGTCATAATATTGAAGAAGGATGGTGGGAACACCAATTCAAAACTAACAAGACATTGTACCACATCCTACGTAACCTTGGCGAATATCTGGATTGATTACCTTCGAGATATTGCATTGAGGAATGCACAGCTTCACAATGGGTACTCGAACATTTTACGGTAGAAGCCCCTCAATGCAATCGGAAGCAAGCTGCGTCATAATCACGTGATAGTCATGAGACTTCAGGTTTTGGAACTTTTTCTACGCCATATTTATTATCCCTTTATATTAGATGAGAAGCCCGGCGGCACCTTGATCTTGTAAGGACTTCAAAAAGATTTCCTTCTCTGCTTTGGTAAGAGCATAGGCACGACTTAAGTGGCCCTTTATCCGTCTTGTTATCTGTATGCATGTTCTTTGGGTCTTTCATAATTTGTTGGTCCTCCCGTGCTTGGTGTATCTTTTGTCTTCCCATACACGCCTAGGAATCCTAGCAGGTTCACGAGAGATTCTTAAATCACGTGCATCACGTCGATTGAAGAGCGGACACGCAGGACTTTCCAATATGGCAGCTCCCAAAATATAGATTTCTTCTTCCACATGGGTGCGTGTCACAGCGTCGTTCGGAACTGATTGACCGGGACCCTTTCCAAAGATTACTTCTATGTCCTTGACCATACCAAATACATCATCACCGGTGGGAGTTCAGGCTTCTTCGGTGATCGCCTCACCTTTGAAATGCTTGCCTTTCTTTCTTACGGGATGATTGGTGGAAGAAATCGTCGATTCGCTAGGTACACAACCTTCTTGCATTTATGCAAATATGTACCTTCGGTCTTATCTAAACAGTGGGTGCATGCCTTATATCCTTTGTTTATGCGTCACGAAAGGTTACTAAGAGCGAGCCAATCATTGATGGTTCTGAATAACAACCCTCGTAGATTAAATGGCTCTGTTTGTTCTCATCCCATACGTACACCTGGTTTGCCCCACAACTGTAAGAGTTCTTCAACTAATGGCCTAAGGTACACATCAATGTCGTTGCCGGTTGCTTGGGCCTTGGATGAGCACTTGGCATCATAATGAACTTACGCTTCATGCACAACCAAGGAGGCAGGTTGTAGATACATAGAGTCACGGGCCAGTCTTTGTGACGCAGCTCTGCTCCCCAAAAGGATTCATGCCATCCGTACTTAGACCAAACCATAAGTTCCTTGCGTCACACGCAAAGTCAGGAAGTCTCTCTCGATTTTTCTCCTTTGTGACCCATCGTGAGGTGTCTCAACTCCCGTCTTTCTTACGGTCTTCTTTGTGCCATCGCAACAACTGGCATGCTCTTTGTTTACGAACATGCGTTTCAACCTTGGTATTATAGGAGCATACCACATAACCTTAGCAGAACCCTCTTAGGAGGCTCTCCCTCAACATCACCGGTCATCTCGTGCGATCTTATACATAGCAGCGTTGCATACCGGGCATTTATCTAAATTCTCATACTCCTTACATGGTAGAGGATGCGATCATTAATGCATGCATGTATCTTTTGCACATCTAATCCCGGAGGACGAGAGTCTTCTTTGCTTCGTAGGTACTATCGGGAAGTTCGTTATGTTTTGGAAACTTGGCTTCATTATTTTCAGCATCTTTTCAAATGAGGAGTCGGTTAGACCACACTCGCCTTCCATCGCAACAATTCGGTGTATCGCGAGCTTTGTGCTGCCATCTTCACAATTTGGGTACAACAATTTCTTGTGATCTTCTAACATGCCCTCTAACTTCAACTTCTCATTTTACATTTCGCTTCATCTCGCTTTGCATCGAAAATGACCCTACCAAGTTCATCGGCGGCTCATCGATGCCCGTTCTTCACCTTTTCCTCTCCATTGTCTTCCATTGGGTATCACGGTATTCAGGAAACATATGATGATAGTTGTTATCATCATCTTCTTCTTCACCATCTTCCATCATAACCCCTCTCTTTCCCGTGCTTGGTCCAGCAATTATAGTTGGGCATGAAACCTTTCATAATCGGTGGCGCGAATGATTTTCGAGGAAGAGTACTCCTTGTTGTTCCGACATTGAACACATGGACAACGTATAAATCCATTCTCTTTGTTTGCCGTAGCCACATCGATAAATTTATCCACGCTTTGATATATGATATACCCCGGTCACCGTACATCCATCCCCACCGCTCATCTGCATCATATAAGTAAGTTTATCAAAAACAGGACATCACTCGGACACCTTCTATATTTTTGTTCTATGAGAAATTCAACGGATTTTTCACTCAAACATTTCAACAAACACCTTCAATGCATGCATGAGAAAAAACTAGCACACACCCTCACAGCTTACACCATTCGAAAAAAGCAGTGGAGGCGGAGGAGGGCTGGGCGTGCATTTATAGAGGCGAGGGTCTTTAGTCGGTTGGAGCCAACAACGGGACTAAAGGTGCGTGCCACGTGGCTGTGGCCAAACCTTTAGTCGGTTGGTGGCTCCAACCGGGCCCTCTACCAACAGGACCCATGCCCCTGGCCGTGCCGCTCCAGCAAGGAGCGTGCGACATTAGTCGATTCTTTGGCGCAACCGGGACTAATGCTCCCAGGGGTGGCGAACGGATGGCCCTTTTTCCTCTAGTGAATGTTACAGATTCATATCAATATTTTACGCTAGAAGACTTGATATATTTTCATGCTCCACATGCTCGTATACTAGACCTGTTCCTTGATTTATTTAGTATTCTTATACGACCTTATGCATACCTTATACAATACTCATATTTATAAAGCAAATTTCTGTAAGTTTTACCGTCATGAGATCATAAACTTGTTTGGTGGGTTTATAGTCGTAGACCAAAAAAAATAAAGCTTTTAGTTATAGAACATGTGTTCGAATAACAAAACTATATATATATATGTATAAGGTTTAATTTAATTTTGCTGTATGCATATTTTATTATCGCTGTCATCTCGGCCCGTTCTATGGTCAAATCCTGGATCCGCCCCTGGACGAGCCGGCGTCGACCCGCAGGAGGATGCGGGACACCCACGACGTCGCGTGGAGCTAGAATCCTACATGGAACGCGTGATCCGCGGAGCCGCTGGAGGAGGCCACGATTAGGTCGTGCACGTCGAGGTCGTCCCGCCGTACCACGAAACGGTCCATCATAACCGATTCAGAGAATGGAGACATGGCCGGCGCGGATCTTGCTTTCTCTTTTCCCCCTCACTGCTCAGAGAATGGCGTCAGTTTTATGCTTTGGGCTTGGGCACTCGCTCGAGGCTTACAAGTTACAAGTATATATGCACTTTCTACACTTTCTAGTGGGCTAGGGTCGGCCCACTTTGTTTTCATCATAGGCTTAGACCGTCTTTTTCTTGCCGATTAAGGTGGGTGTTGCTATTGGCCGTGCGTTAGCAGCGCTCACGCTCGTGCCGCCTGAAGCCAATCCGTTGTATGGGACGGCCCACCGCCACACCTCCTTCTTCCTCCTCTATTCTTCTTATTCTTCTTCTTCCCATCAACCATCGCCGTCAACTAACCAATCGAATCGCGTGCAACCGCAAGAACCCTAACCCTAACTTCTCTTCCTCGCCTTCGCCGGTGACGCCGTGCCCAACGCGTCGTCCCATTCTTTGGCGAGGTCCTGGCCTTACCTCCTCCGGCACCACCACGGCCAGCCGCGTCATCCCCGTCGTCAGCGAGGCCCCAGTCGATCGGTCATCCCTTGATACGTCGGAAACGTATCTATAATTTTTGATGCTCCATGCTTGTTTTGTATCATTTGTATTATGTTTTGTCTATACTTTGAGGTATTTTTATATTTTTTCTGGAACTAACCTATTAACAAGTTGCCACAGTGCCAGTTGCCTGTTTTCTTCTGTTTTTGGTTCCAGAAAGGCAAAAAATCAATATTCTCGGAATTGGACGGGACAAAAGCCAAATTCATTATTTTTCCTGGAGCAACACGGAACCACGAAGCAGAGTCGGAGGGGGGCACAGGGTGGCCGCACCCTCCTAGGCGCGGGCAAGCCCTGGAGGTGCCCACAGGGGGTGTGGCCCACTAGTGGAAACGAGGTCTTTTGTTGATCCCGAAAAGGGGCTTTAACACCGGTTCTTCTACGAACCGGTGTTAAAGAAGCGTCTGGCGTGGCCCTATGACAAGGATCCCCCTTTAACACCGGTTCGTGCCACGAACCGTGTTAAAGGTCCTGATGATGGCTCGCGCACCCCTTTAACACCGGTTCGTGGCATGAACCGGTGTATATAAGACACCACCCAGCCCACACACACCCCACTCTTCCATTCTTTCACATTTTGAAGCCTAGCAAGAGGTGTGAAGAGTGCTAGTTTGTGTTTTTCATATGCACTAGAGGTGTTCGGTGAAATGCCCGAGAGCTCAAAATAAGCTTTCTTGTTGCTCTTTCCGTCTCGGTCGAGGTCGGCAACTATAGTTTCATGTGTCATTGATGTACTATATATAAATGGTCATCTCCCTATTATTTTTTGATATATACTACATATTAATGCAGATGAATCGGCAATGGATGTCTGGTGACCGCCGCACTTCCGAGTACATTACGGGCC
Source organism: Avena longiglumis (assembly GCA_030063025.1). NCBI lineage: Eukaryota > Viridiplantae > Streptophyta > Magnoliopsida > Poales > Poaceae > Avena > Avena longiglumis. Next base: position 403,058,036 of record CP125975.1, read on the forward strand.
TCAAAATTTCATCGTTGTGGCTAATGCAAACCGTGGTCACAATGGTTTTATGTGTTGTCCGTGTGTTCACTTCGAACAAGAAAGACTACTCAAATACCGGAACCATTCACGCCCACCGCTTCGATCCGGTTTCATGCCCAGCTATAATTGTTGGACCAAGCACGGAGAAAAAGGGTTGTGATGGAAGACAACGAAGAAGATGAGGATGATGAAAACTATCATAATATGTATCCGAATATGATGATAATGCAGCGGAGGTAGGTAATGAAGATCAAGAGGAGCAGATGGGCCCGCGATGACGATCTTGGTCGGGCCATTCTTGCAAAGGAAGAATGTGAAACTGAAAGGAGAAGGAGAAGCTGGAGCAGATGTTAAAGGATCACAAAACATTGTTGTATCCAACTTGCGAAGATGGCCACAAGAAGCTAGGTGCCACACTGGATTTGCTGCAATGGAAGGGAGAATGGTGTGACAAGCGCATTTTCAAAGTTGTTGGTAAAATGAAGAATCTTCTTCCAAGAAATAATGAGTTGCCCGAAAGTACATACCAAGCAAAGAAGGTTGTGCGCCTTCTAGGATTAGGCGCGAAGAAGATACATGCATTATTAATGCGCATCCTCTACCGCGGTGAGAACTACGAGAATTTGGATGCATGCGGTATGCCTTTGCCTGCGGTATAAGATCGAGGCAGACGATCCTAGCGATGTTGAGGGCGAGGCCCCTAGGAAGAAAGTTCCGCCAAGGTTATGTGGTATGCTCCTATAATACCACGGTTAAGCGTCTCTTGAAATAAAGAGCATGCCAAGTTGTTGCGATGGCACATGGAAGACCGTAAGAAAGACGCGATGTTGAGACACCCATTGATGGGTCACAGTGGAGAAAAGTCGGCGAGTACCCGGACTTCGACGTGACGCAAGGAACTTAAGGTTTGGTCTAAGTACAGACGCATGAATCCTTTTGGTGAGCAGAGCTGCATCACAGCACGGCCTGTGACCCTATGTATCTATAACCTTCCTCCTTGGTTGTGTATGAAGAGGAAGTTCATTATAATGCAGTGCTCATCCAAGGCCCGAGGCAACAAGAACGACATTGATGTGTACCTAAGGCCATTAGTTGAAGAACCTTTACAGCTGTGGGCAAAACCAGGTGTACGTATGTGGGATGAGCACAAAGGGGAGCCATTTGACCTCTGAGCATTGCTTTTCGTAACCATCAATGATTGGCCTGCTCTTAGTAACATTTCAGGCGGACAAAAAGGGATACAATGCATGCACACTGTTTAGATGATCTTGAAAGTGTATATTTGGATAAATGTAAGAAGGTTGTGTACCTAGGGTATCGCCGATTTCTTAGAACTGCATCCAAGATGAAAGAAAGGCAAGCATTTCAAACGTCTGGCGAGAACCACGGAGGAAGCTTGTCCTCCGCATCGGTGAGGAGGTATTTGGTATGGTCAAGGACCTAGTAATCTTTGGAAAAGGTCTGGCAGTCTATTCGAATGACGATGCGGACACGCGCCCATGTGGAAGAAGCAATCTATATTTTGGGACCTACCCTATTGGAAAGTCTTAGAGGTCCGCTCTTCAATCGGCGTGATGCACGTGACGAAGAATGTTTGCGTGAACCTGCTAGGCTTTCTAGGAGTGTATGGGAAGACAAAAGATACACGGAAGCACGACAGGACCAGCAACGTCGAAGGCCTGAAGAGCCTATGCATCACGAGCGAGAAGGGTAAGCGATGTCACTTAACTCCTGCCATCGCTCTTACCAAAGCATAGAAGGAAATCTTTTTGAATGTCCGAAGCAGTATCAAGGTCCGTCGGCTTAAATCGAATATAAAGGAATAATAAATATGGCAGAAAAATTCCAAAACCTGAAGTCTCATGACGCCACGTGATTATGACACAATTGCTTCCGATTGCATTGAGGGGCTTCTACGAAAATGTTCGAGTACCCATTGTGAAGCTATGTGCATTCCTCAATGCAATATCTCGAAGGTAATCGATCCGAAAGCCTACGGGTTACAGACAGATGTGGCCCAATGTCTTGTCAGCTTTGAGTTGGTGTTCCCACCATCCTTCTTCAATATTATGACGCATCTCCTGGTTCACCTAGTATAAGAGATTGCCATTCTCGGTCCTGTATTTCTACACAATATGTTCCCCTTTGAGAGGTACATGGGAGTCTTAAAGAAATATGTTCATAACCGTGCTAGGCCAGAAGGAAGCATCTCCAAGGGCTATGTAACAGAGGAGGTCATTGAGTTATGTGTTGATTTTATTCCGACCTTAAGGCGATTGGTGTTCGAGAATCACGACATGAGGGAGACTGCGTGGAAAAGGCACCCTAGGATGTAAAGCAATGATATGTAGGGACGGGCATTCTCTCAATCAAGCACACTACGGTTTTACAAAGATCTATCTTGGTTGCCCGTATATCAATGAACACAAGAATTTAATCGCCTCAAACACCGGGACGATCGATGAATGGATTATAAGTGAACACATGGCGAGTTTTGGCGGTGGCTGCAAAGACTTCTCACGAATAACACCCTTGGAGATCGGTTGTACTTGTTGGCGAGGACACCATCTTCGACTATATGTACTTTCCAAGGGTACGAGATAAATGGGAATACATTTTACGATAGGCCAAGATAAAAGAGCACCAACGAAGCAGTGGTGTCCGCTCTGATGCAAGAGAATACAATGGGCAAAAGACCACGTATTATGGGTTCATAGAGGAGATATGGGAACTTGACTATGGACCTAATTTTAAGGTCCCCTTGTTTCGATGCAAATGGGTCAAGCTAACAGGAGGAGGGGTTGAGGTAGACAAGAAGTACGGAATGACAACGGTGGATCTCAACAATCTTATGAAGAACTTAGAAGAACCATTCGTCCTAGCCAATGATGTGGCTCAGGTTTTCTATGTGAAGGACATGTCCTCCAGACCAAAAAAAAGAAAAAATATGCAAACGATTACATCATATGATGAGCCAAAGCCTCACATAGTTCTTTCAGGGAAAAGAAACATCGTGGGAATCGAGGATAAGACAGACATGTCAGAAGATTATAATAAGTTTGATGAAATTCCGCCCTTCACAGTGAAAACTGACCCAAGCATTCCGTTAAGTAAAGAAGATGCTCCATTGTTACGTCTGAAGCGATCATAAGGAAATATGCCAAGAAGTTCATGCTCATATTATGTAACTCTAGTTCATGTTTTTAATATTAATACATGTCTTGAGTGTTAGTCATGTTTTGTGGATGGAAGGACCGGGACTATGAGAAGAAGTTGTCCCGATTCGTACTTACCATTAAGATCTGATCTCCAAACGCGCGCGGTCACATATTAGGAGTGCCTCTATGACAGTTTCTTGGAGATGGGAGGACTAGGCTCGTCGGCATCTCCGAACTGGCAACGTAATGGTGTCCCCTGCTTCGAAAACCATCTTGCATCTTTGTAACTTCTCTAACTAGATCAATACACCTCGAGCTAACTAATTTCACATATTAGGAGTGCCTCTATGACCAGTTCTCGGAGATCTTGGGAGGATCGGGCTCGGCATCTCCCTGAAACTGGCCGTAGTGGTGTCCCTGCCTCAAACTGGCTGGAGGACTGGACTCACAAGGATGCCTATTTATAGTACAAGCAGCTCAACATAGTGTTGACACTTACGAAATAATGTCGACACTCACCCCTATTATTAGTGCTGACTCGTGTTTTGTCCCGGATGGTGTCTCCAACCGGGACTAAAGGTTCATATTAAGGTTCATCTTTAGTCCCGGTTGGTGACACCATCCGGGACAAGGTACATGCCGCACGACATAATGTCGACACTCACCCCTATTATTAGTGCTGACTCGTGTTTTGTCCCGGTTGGTGTCTCCAACCGGGACTAAAGGTTCATCTTTAGTCGGTTGGTGACACCATCCGACAAATACGCCCGACATAATGTCGACACTCACCCCTATTATTAGTCTGACTCGTGTTTTGTCGGTTGGTGTCTCCAACCGGACTAAAGGTTCATCCCGCCATTTTTTCCGCCATTTTCTTTCCTTGATTCTTCTTCCCGCCATTTTCTTCCCGCCATTTTTCTTCCTTGATTCTTCCCTCCAGTTCTTCCGCTAGTTCACTATATATATATGTAGGGGTTGGCCTCCATTGTCATTGCACATCTCTAGACTCATATCGCAACCTCATCACTCTTTCCCATGGCTTCCACCGTAGCACTAACCACTGGGAGGCGGGCGCTTTGCCTCGAACTACCCCCGCCCGGCTATTGTGTCCCGTCGGCTGGATCTTTGAGCATCGGGCGTGCAGTTCCTCCTGTCCCTCTAGGTGTGGCGCGCGGATGGCCATCACGAACCACTACTACTTGAGCTCACGCGGGCAGCGGAGGAATCCCGGATGGCATCCCAACTATTTCCCGACTTGGGAAGCCTTCTTCAGGGATCGGCGTGAGAGGGCGCTCGCCAGGCACGAGGAGGACGGCTCACCTCCTCCGAACTTCAAAGAGGCCGGCCGTCGGCTATGTTGGCGCGACCGGACTCTCCAGAGCGTCATGGCCTATGACCTGCCGCGACTCTAACCCGTCTGCGCTACCCTCAAGTCCAGCCCGCGTACTCTCTAGAGGTTCAATTCGGCGACCCCGGCGGCAGCGGCGATGATGCGGCGCAGCGACTACGATGGCGAGTATTACAGTGTGGCGGAGCATGGTGAATCACTCCAACATTCGAAACAAGTTCCGATTGTTACTTAATCGGCCATGTATCTTAATTTTCAGTTCTTTTATGTATCTTAATTTTCAGTTCGATTCGGCGATTGTTACTTAATCTGGCCATGTATCTTAATTTTCAGTTCTTTTATGTATCTTAATTTTCAGTTCGATTCGGCTTTATGTAACTGTCTCAAAATGACCTATCTCATTCGAGGTTTCTTGGCTTTCGGGTCAAATGACCAATGTTATGGCTAGAATCAAGGCATAGTTTGTGATAATATGGCCATATTGTGCATACATGTGCATCATGGCATGGCAAACAATGTTGCAAGAGGAAGTTTTCCTTTTTATCGCACCAAAAATGCATTTTCCATTTTCCGAGCATAAAAAACAGACGGTTTTGTGAAACAACCACCAAATGGCTAATTCAAAAAACCACCAACACATTTTACAAAAATACTAGACCACCTTATATGCACAATGTACCAACAGGGGATCTGAAACCTTTCCGTCCACCTCTGGTGAAAAAGACAAATTCCTACCGAATCGGAGAAGTGGATCGATATGAACTACAAGTACATGATACGATGCTCATGATTTTTACAAAATCATTTTAGGTTCACAATATGCTATTTTATCAAAAAAAATGCAAGTCGAGCGAGGCTTGGTGAGATTCAAGTGTATACAAAAGATGCGACATTTAAATATCCAATCAATTCAAAAATGTTAATACAAAAGATGCGGCATTAAAATATGATTTGATCTAATAAAAATCATTTTTTAGATGCTTAATATTTCTTATGTTCAAAGTTTTAGGATTTAACAATTTATTTTGGTTTGAATTGAATAATCAAAATTTATATGTAAGTGTTTTAATTATTTTGAAAATTTTCATGTAAAGTAAATATAAAATGATTTACATGAATGGATAGAAATTATTTTTATGAAAATTATGATATATTATTCATATTTTTCTGAGTTGAAATGAAAAAGATATGAATTTTCTAAATTCATATCATATTTTTTGAATTAAAAATGCCCTTTAATGCATGAAATAAATGCCCTTTAACACCGGTTCGAGCGAACCGGTGTTAAAGAACATTATTCGTTCCAGCACCACCCCTTTAACACGGTTCCAGCCACGAACCAGTGTTAAAGGGGGTAATCATCTTGCTGAAGCGGATTCCCTCCCTTAACACCGGTTCGACATGAACCGGTGTTAAAGGGTGTATATTATTCACCTTCCCTTCCTTTGTTCCCCATGAGCCAGATCGATCGAACACACCCTGAGCCCGCAGAGATCGGCCGCCACCGCCACCAGAGCTCGAGGTCCTCCGTCTCGCCCCGACCCGCCCGTCTCGCCGCCGCGCTTGAGCTCGAGGTCCGCCCGACCCTCTCTTCCCGCATCCTTCCCTCCTCTAACACGGTGGGGCTCCGGCCGTGTGCAGTGCTCGCCGCCCGCGCCGGGCTAGACGCCCTCTAACGCTAACGCTGCGCGGCTGCGCCCTAGGCCTTTGCCTCCACACGCCCAGCCACGGTATCCGCGCGCGAAACTTCCGCGGGCGGCGCCACCGGAACCGACGGCGGAGGCGGCGGCGACTCCCTCGTCGGGTTGCGGGCCGACGAGTCCATGTTGGCGAGGAGGAGAGGGGGGAGTCCCCCCTTGCCCATGCCGTGCAACCCGTCCGGCCGATGGCGACAGGGATACTTCCCCGGCGAGCCTCGGCCTCGTGTCATCGTCGTCTTCCCCGGCGAGCCTCAGCCCGTATAGCTCACGTCGTGTCGTGCCGGTCCTATGCCCTGACTTTTTTTTAGAGAATATCACACTTTATTGACTAAATAACATCAATACAAAGTTCAGCCCGAATAAATTCCGGGGCAACACCAAAAAAAAATTACAAGAAGAGCGCACAGATGCACGAGCTAATAAGTGTGCTGCGACATTCAGATTACGAGAAACATGCCTAAACGAACATGAAGTGAAGCTCCTAGCAAGAACCTTGATGTCCCCAATAACAATGCCCATAAGGAAGCGATCCTGGGCCGACGACCTGATGCGTTGAATCATCGACATACAGTACGATTCCAGGACACGGTCCTGGTAGCCTTTCTCCTGGAGCACTGACAACGCGCGTCTGATGGCCAGACTCTCGACAAGTTATGAAACAGGGAATCCATCCAAATCCTCCGACACTGAGAGGATATCGAGGGAAACCCTAGGACAAGTCCGGGCAACAGCGTCGTCGACGTCGCATTCCTTCTTGAAGGTGTTGCTTGAAACACGGTGCTTCAAAGTGCTAGGAGTGAGGTGGGACAACTCCGGAGGGCGCAGCGGTCACAGGTCGTTTTCGTTCGTCGATCTGCTCGATGTCGGCATTTGTTTCTTTTATTTTCTTTTGGGTTAGATTGTGTTGTTGCTTTTCTGTTGCTCCAACATTGTCGTTGTATCTTGTGATTGCTATATTAATATAGCGGGGCGCAAGCCTATTTCGAGGAGCCCTGACCACCTCGCTCTCTTCCCCGTGCAGGAGCGTCTCGCCGCCGCCGCTTCGGAGCTCATAGGCCACGCCTAAACGCCGACGCCGACCGCCGCTAGCACCGCCGCCCGACGAGACCGCCGCATCCGTCCGACGAGCACCGCCGCCCGACGAGCACCGCCGCCCGACGAGACCAACGTCACCCCACCGGTGAGCGCCACGTGTCTGCCACGTGTATGATTGCTGACTCATCCTGATTAAAACTTGTTTGCTCGATAAATTGTACTACATGCATAGATTAAAACTTGTATACAAATTGGACCTCTGACTCATTTGTGTATTTTGGTATGAATAATATGTATATTTGTGTATGAATCCAAGTCCACTTGAATGTTTACACTCTTACTCTAGATAATATTATTGTTTTAGAAACTATGGATCCACTTAGTAGAAACCTTGAAGAAGAAGAAATAATGGAGAACATTATTGATGAGGACACCTCACAATATCTGAACTTGGAGGGACATGATGACGACAGCTCAAGTACTAGTCATGGAGAAGATGAAGACTCCGGTGAACGCAATTTAATGGTTACAAAGTCCGGCGAGGTATATGCATTGATTAAGCCTCTGCTGACTTCCACCAACAATCTTCTTCTACATGTATTAATTAACGCTTCTTTCTTCTTTTAGCCCTCTGGATCGACCAGCCAGCAACCATCTTCTTCTACAAAAAAGAGCAAGTGAGGCGCGAGCCAGCGGTTGAAAGATCGTGCAAAGTTCACGATCGAAGCAGTCCGTGTTGATGGCAGGCCGATGGAGCCCAAGAAGGTCGTAGACAAATTTGTACGTCAGGCTGGAGTTCTTGTTAGGGCCCAAATCCCAATCATAATTGAAAATTGGAATAAGCCAAAGAAGGGCGACGGTACCTTTGTCGATGACAGATCCAAAGAAACGCTTTGGAATTCGTTGTTGGTAAATTTCACCCTTCCGCCAGAGGAGGATGAAAACAAACCGGTTATAAAGGAAAAGGTCAAAGAGTGGACTCTAAAGAAGATGGCTGACGCTTTCCGCAACTGGAAGACAAAATTGAACAAATTTGTCAAATCTGGCGAGACTCAAATTTGAAGACGATATTATGCGAAGATAAGACCTCAGCCCGAATTTGAGACATATAAAAAGTGCTATAGCTAAAAAGAGGTCGAAACCAATACGCTTAATGCCTGAAGAAGGAATGTCACGGAGGACGGGGTGGTGGCTACATATCTCGAGGCCTAAGTGGGAGGAAGCTGAGAAGGCCCTGAGAGAGGATCACACCCAGACGGATGGGTGGGACCTACATGCAAAGACTTGGTTCTCTGAAATCGGGCAAGGTTGGACCCGAACAGATTGTGTATCTTCCCAACCCTCCTTGCCAAACCCGTCCTGAACTCATCACGACATACGAGGAAACATCCGCCAGACCTTCCATCCCCAGAGAGAATGACCAGCTCACACGTGCCATCGGTAAAAAGAACACCTGGACATGCACGAGGCACGGGGTATGGCGTGGAAGGATGGGTTTGCCGATGGGCGACTCTTATAGATGGCGGCGAGAAAGAAAAAGAGCGTCTGAGCGGATGACACAGATAGAACATGCACTTGCGGCGATGCAGCGCAAGTGAATGCACAATGAAACCATCAAGCTACCGGCCCATCTCGGTGCACGAAGAGCCCGTGATTGGGAGCTGCCAGCGGCCCGGACTCTGCGGAAGCGGTGTGGCTTCCACGGAGAACGTGCAGCCCACGCTTGAAATGACGGGTCTCGATACCCGTGGATGAGATCACGGAGAGCGAACACGCTGAGCTGCATGTGAGATTAATGGGCTTATCCATTAAGGTGGCTATCGGCTATGCCTTACCTCCCGTAGCTGGTGGAACTTAACACCGACCGATTCGAGATGGCTATGCTATTGTCGGGTGGATGAGGTTGTGAAGGAATATGAGGAAGCACAACTTGACCATGCTACGGTGAAGGGAAACTCAACTCAAATTTGCGGTGAAAACAACCATTCTTTGGAAGAAGGAACACATTGTGCTTCCAAATTAGAGGTCACTGCACCCCGCCATCTCCATGACGTCGGCCCGAGCCCTAGCTATCTCTGTCTGGCAGCCATCTCCGTGGCAGCCATCTCTCTGCAGCCATCTCCGGCCGTCACCATCTCTGCAAGGCAGCCATCTTCGTCCGTCGGCCATCTCCGATTGCTTGACCATCTCCTCGGTAAGCGGAAGAACCGCCACGAGGAGCATCGATGCATCGCCACAAAGAAATCCAGGAAACCGACGCCAAAGAGTTCAAACAACTACGTCCATGACCTTCCGCCAAGCCATTGCCGGTTTTATCGTGGAATCGCAGCGACGAGGAGACCAATAGGATCTCGGAAGAACAGGTCAAGAAATTCTTTGCACCTAGACGGGCAGAGCCAAAGGAGAAAATAGATCCGGCGGTGGTGGAGAAGTTTTACAAAAATCTTTTGAAACCTGAAACCCCACTTGTGCCGGACTACGAGCGCCAGATTTTGAAGGCGGATGCAAGGCGCCGCAGGGAGACTGAAAGTAGCAGTCGTGAGGCACCCCAGAAAACAGTTCCCATGCTCGGAGAGCAGGAAAACCAATCATGCGCCCCGCTCCAAATGTTCGACACATGGGACGCTCCTCCCGTAAATGATTACGAGGCAGAGCTACAAAGAAAGGACAATGAGATGGGGATGACTTACATTGCATACTTGAACGTCATGGGAGACAACTTGCCCAAATGCGATGCCAACCCCATACAGCCATGGAAGTATGGGAAGAATCTAGTCAAGAAAGAGGAGCTCAAGAATCTACCAACAAAGATGCGAAAATTGCACAAGTGTTACCTTGATTTCTGCAAGACGAGAAAAGAAGAATGGATCACGGCGCATATAAGAGATCAGATTTTCTTGTGCGGAGACGACGCGACCGACTTCAACATTCAAGACTTGCATTTTCTATTCAATCAGAAGGAACTCGACAAATCTGCCATCAGCCTTTATTGTGTGTAAGTACTATTTCTGTAATTTTTATCTCATCTCATTCACTTCATTAATTGCATGTATATATATATATATGCTCACCATATATGTATATACTATTATGCAGGAAAAAGGTTATGTAATGCATGAAAGGAGGCCCTTTTGACATTGGGTTCGTTGACCCAAATAGAGTTCATGAAGAAGTGGTAAAAACCAAACCACGGCAAATGTAAGATTACTTGCTAACGTCTTTCTTGAGACAACAAACCAAAAGGGAAATACTATTGCCTTACAACTTCTCGTGAGTACCCTCTCTCTTGTCTCTTGTACACTTACTCGATGTTAAGTGTGGCTGATGATGAGTTATGCGTCGTAGGTTCCACTTTATTCTGCTAGTCATTCAACCCGACTCGGGAAAAGTCCTTGTCATGGACTCGTTACGAAAAGAAAAAGAGATATGGGCAGACTTTAGAGAGATGCTCCAGAGGTAATTTCAATCATATTATCGCACTAGATCGGCAACTTTCGTGACAACAAGTAATTAATTACTCCTTTATCCATTTTCTTTGCCGGACAGGGTTTGGAAAAGGTTCACGGGCAGGGCCGTGGGTGAATGGTCAGAAGAACTAAAATTTGTAGACCAAAATGTAAGTAATACTAGCTAGCTTCCAATTCCATTATATCATGCTTTATTGATTATTATTTTGATTGAACTCTCTATTCTTGTAAAGTGCGCGCATCAGGAACACGGCAATAACTTATGTGGGTACTATGTTTGCGAGTTTATTCGCAACACGATATGTGCGACGGGCCAAGCCGCACTAGAACAACTTAGAGTAAGTAAACAAAGTCCACAACATTATTTTATTACCATCAATTGTGTTGAGTTTTATTCTTATATATATATTGACGGCCCATTCTTCATATATATTCAGATCGAACGGATGCGGGACCAACTACTACCATTTGAACGCATACGAGCCATTCAAGAGGAATTGGCGGGGTTCATACTTGATGAGGTCGTCACGCCTGGCGGAGAACTCTTTAGATATCCACCAAAATGAACGATGACGATGTATATGTGCCGATGACGATGTATGTGCCGATGACGATGTATGTGCCGATGACGATGTTTGTGTATAATAATAGTTGCTTAATTATTCATTTACTCATATGTACCGATGACGATTTATGTGTATACCGCTCCCGATCGATTCCCTCTCGCTCCCCTCCTCCTGCAGAAATACGCCCAGAACGGGGCAGAGGCAGAAATCTGCCGTGGAAGAGATTTAGGCCGTTTTCCTACTGCGGCAGAGTTACGCATGGCAGAAAACGGCCTAAATCTGCAGAAGAACCTTAACACCGGTTCGGATACGAACCAGGTGTTAAAGGGGCTGAGCCTGGCAGCCACGTGCACCACCCTTTAACACCGGTTCGTATAAGAACCGGTGTTAAAGGGCCCCCCCTCTAACACCGAACCCTCAACAGCGGTTGGGGAACCGCTGTTAGAGGGCCCTCCCAACCGGAGTTAAAGGGGGGGCTCTACACTAGTGTGGGCCCCCTGGACCCCCACCGACCTTGATTCATGCGCCTATAAGAATCCTCCGACCCAAAAACCCTAGGGCATCCAGAACAAATCCACAAAAACCTCTGTAGCGCCGCCGTCACCGAAGGGGAGATTTGGGAGACAGAAAGTCTCTGTTCCGGCACCCTGCCGGGACGAGAAAGTGCCCCTGGAGCCATCTTCATCGATCTCCACCACCATCTCCATCGCCGTTGCTGATTCCCATGATGAGGAGGAGTAGTTCTTCCTCGAGGCTAAGGGCTGTACCGGTAGCTATGTGTTCATCTCTCTCTATGCATGATCTTGTGGTCATGAGCTTTGTAATCAAGTAGATATACCTTGCTACTCAAGTGCTTCATTAGATCTCTGCTCTCCCCATGTGTGAAAGTGACAACGTGCACGCCATGGTGGCACTTAGGCTTGAGTCTATATAAATACTCCTTGTGCTTTAATAGATCTATGCTTTTCCTCACGTGTGTGAAAGTGACAGCGGGCATACCGTGTGTGGCACTTTAGCTAGATTGAATATTCGTGATGAGTTATATTTGGAGTTGGATGTCTCTATGAAATTGTGGTGTTTGTTGGAACCGTCTAGCGCTCAAGGTGGCAGTGTGGGGTTATCTAGATTGGGGAAGGCGGACTTTGAGGAGTGCTGTTATAGCCCTACCATGGATTAGAGTGTCCAACCGGAGAGTAGCTAAGAGTAGTATTATGAAGAGAGGATATTTATATGAGAGAGTGTTCACTAGTGAAAGTATGATTCTTAGGCCTTGTTTCTAAATATTGAAACACCATTTGCTACTAGATCTGTTGCATGTTTGCTTGCTTCCTTCTTGTTGCCTTTAGTCTTTACCTCACCGTCAAGCTCTTTTCTGGCACCGTTACCACTTCTATTTCACTATCTCTTCGCAGAACTAGTGCACCTATATTGGATGTGTTGGGGACACAAGAGACTTCTTGTATCTTGATTGCAGGGTTGCTTGAGAGGGGTAGCTTTGACCACTTCCTCCCTGAGTTCGATAAACCTTGGGTAATCCACTTAAGGGAAACTTGCTGCTGTTCTACAAACCTCTGCACTTGGAGGGCCAACAACTGTCTACAAGAATAGAAGTTCGTAGACATCATCCCTCTAAACCCCCTGACCTGCACCCTATCCCTATGTCGGTCACCGGCGGCACCTCCCCTAACCCTAAGTCTGGCGGCACCTCCCTTAACCCTATGTCCGGCGGCACCTACCCTAACCATAAGTATAGTAGGCGGCGATCATGGCGCGCATCTATAATGAACAATAGCAACAATTGGATACAATTTCAAATGGGCGGAAGTGGGCAAAAATGGGGGCTGGTTTCTTACTTGATCGCCGTAGTTGGTGCCGTTAACATGAACACGGGGCACCTCCCCGACGCCATACTACTTGTTGCAACCGTGTTGGATCATGGCCCAATGGTGAGACATGTCGGAGTTGTTGGGATCATGCCACAAGGTCTTTAAGTAGGTATCCAAGAGTCGTCGCTCATCATACACTGCCTTCACCCTCTTCCAAGAGTAATTCGTGTTTTGGTTGGTGCCAGTAAAGGGGTCTACGCTGATCGTCTTCCAAGCTTCGGCGAGGCACTCGTCCTCCCTCGAGCCCCACTTGGGTCTGCGGCGACGCCTCCTTTCTTCTTTTTCTCAATCTCCACTGCCTTCTTCTTCCCTTTCGGGTCGGTCGCGATGGTCACCGACACCTACACCACCTCTTCCTTAGCCCCCGCCTCCTTGTAGGTGTAGACCTTGTCTTCCCAAGGCTCGCCGCCTTCATCTTCTTCGTTAGCATAGGCATCGGCTTATTTTTGCGTGAAGGTGTGGGCGGAGCCTTCGTTGATGATGTCGCCATGATGGAATCGCCATTGTGCATTCCGTCGAACAGGCCGGGGGGGGCGCTCTGACTGCTGGATCTTGCGGCAAACTGGTGGAAGCCAGCCCGTCATGGAGGCACACCGTCGTTGAAAGGAGGGCAACGGTGGGCCGACGAGGTGTCGTTGGCGTAGGAGTTGAGGTCGAAACCACCGAGCGGGTTGAAGTCATTGCTGTTGGAATTATGCCCTAGAGGTAATAATAAAGATGTTATTATTATAATTCTTGTTCATGATAAAGTTTATATTCCATGCTAGAATTGTATTAAACGGAAACATTAATACTTGTGTGGTTTGTGAACAACACCGTGTCCCTGGTACGCCTCTAAGGACTAGCTCATTGATCAATGATGGTTAAGGTTTCCTAACCATAGACATGAGTTGTCAATTGATAATGTGATCATATCATTGGGAGAATGATATGATGGACAGACCCAAACTAAGCGAAGCAATTAGATCGTTTCATCATGTTCATCTTTGCGAAGCTTTTCCTATGTCAAATATTGTATTCCTTAGACCATGAGATAATGCAACTCCACGGTACGGAAGAAAGCTTTGAGGTCATCAAACGTCATCCTATGAGAGGGTGATCATAAAGGTGTCTCTCGTGTGATCGGAAAGTATCATTGGGTTGTATGTATCGAGATGGAATTTGTCCCTCCCAAGTCGGAGAGATATACTTGGGCCCACTCGTGAATCGATATCAACACCGCTTGCAAGCATGTGGTTAAGGAGTTAATCACAAAGTGATATCGGATTACGGAGCAGTAAAGTACTTGCTGTGAACGAGATTGAACTAGGTATGACGGTGCACGATCGAATCTCGGGCAAGTAAAATATCGCGAGACAGAGGAATATATATATGGGATTGATTGAATCCTGGCATCGTGGTTCATCCGATATGATCATCGATGAATGTGTGGGAGTCAATATGGGTGCCTGGACCCATTGTTGATTATTGATAGAAGATCATGTTCGCATATTCTCGAACCCGCAGGTCACACACTTAACGTATCTCGACGCTAGGATAGATTGGATAATTGGTTTATGAATTTTTGTTCGAGTCTCGGATGGGATCCGGGATATCACGAGGTTCCGGAATGGTCGGAGAATAAGATTCATATAAGGCAAAGGCAGTTTTTGGAGTTGAATTGTTCCGGTTAATCGGTATTCTCTGGAAGCTTCTAGAACCTTCCGGAAGGGGACCAACGTGGCCCCACCTTCCGGGAGGGGGCACGGGCCTATGAGGGAGTGTCCTGGCCACATTGGGCCAGGGGCACAAGGCCCCATAGGGCCCAGCCGATCCTAGATAAGTTTAAACTCGTTTAAACTAGAGATAGGATTTCTAGATAAGGGAGAGTTTAAATCGTTTAAACTAGAGATAGGATTTCTAGATAAGGGAGAGTTTAAATTGTTTAAACTAGAGATAGGCTTGGAGGAGGGGCAAGGCTGGCCGCCCCCCTCTATATATAGAGGGGTGGTGCGCCCCCTCCCCCTACTACTACTACACACCTTCCTCCAAGCCCTAGCTGCCTTGCTACCTTCCTCTCTCCCTCCCGACTGTTTGTAGGCGAAGCCCTGCAGCAGAAATTCTCCACCATATACACCACGCCGTCGTGTTGTAGATCCAATCTATCTCTCCACCATACTCGCTGGTCCAAGGAAGGAGGAGACGTCGAGGTGCTGCACGTGTGCATCTCACGGAGGCACCGCCACTTGTGGTGCTAGATCGGATCGGATCGCGAGGAGGAGAAGCGAGTACGACTACATCACCCACGTTCCGACGAACGTTCCGCTGTGCGAATCTTCAAGGGTATGAAGATCTAATCCAATCTCTCTCGTTGATTACATCTCCTAGATTAGATCTTAGCTTTCCCTCTGTCCGCATCCGTAGAAAATTTTGATTTACTATGCCGCGAAACCCTTTAGTGGTATCAGAGCTAGATCTATGCGTAGATGTGTTTCACGAGTAGAACGCAACATGGTTGTTGCGGGCGTTGATGTTTTCTGTTGCAAGCCTCTTGTTTGTGTTCTTCTTATGACGCGGGATAGTGAGATTGAAGCGGTCCAGGCCAACCTTACGCGACGTCGTTCGCGAGACCAGCTCCGCACTTGACGTGTGGCTTGTTCCACACATGCGGCTGGTGGATGTCAGTTTCTCTCACTATAGTTGTCATGGGATTAACACCGGAGTTTGGCAACCATAATATCACCGTTGTGGCTTTTCATAGGTAAGAATCGTTCTTAGCATCTACTCCCATAAGCCACGTAAAACATGCAACAACAAAGTAGAGGCGTCTAACTTGTTTTTGCGGTGTTTTCGTGATATGGTATGGCCCAAGATGTGATGTGTATATTGTATGCGATGATCATGTTTTGTAATGTTTCACGACTTGCATGTCGATGAGTACACAACCGGCAGGAGCCATATGGTTGTCTTTATAATTGTGTATGACCTGTAGTCAACTTCTTATACGCCATGTAATAGCTTTACTTTATCGCTAAGTAGTTAGCAATAGTTGTAGTTGCTATTCGTGGTGGAGGCAATCATGGTGGAGTGATGGAGATCATGCTTTAACGCACAAGATGGAGATCATTGCGAGGATTGGCTATACCATGTCACATAAAGTTATATGCATGTGATGTTTATCCCTTTATGTATCTTATTATGCTTATATCATGACGGTAGCATTATAAGATGATTCCTCACTTAAAGATCAAGATAAAACTGTTCTCCCCAAGTATGCACCGTTGCGAAAGTTCGTCGTGTCCAAGCATCACGTGATGATCGGGTGCTATAGACTCTACGCTCACATACAACGGGTGCAAGCCAGTTTTGCACACACGGAAATACTTGGGTCTAACTTGACGAGCCTAGCATGTACAGACATGGCCTCAGAACACAAGAACCGAAAGGTTAAGCATGAGTCATATGAATGATATGATCGACACTTTGTTGTCCACCATTGAAACCACATCTCTTCTCGTGATGATCGGATTAGGTGTGGCGAATTTGGATCGTGTTCACTAAACAACTTGAGGGATGTTGAATTTAGTGGGAGTTCATCTAGTAATTTGATTAAGTTGAACTACTTATCATGAACATAGTCTAAATTGTACTTGCAAATACTGTAGATCACATGGCCAAATCCAACTTCAACTTCAACGTTTTTGCTGAGAAGGAAAAGCTTAGAAACAATGGGTCTAACTTCACCAATTGGTTCCGCAATCTAAGAATCATTCTGTCTGCGGACAAAAGGACTATGTCCTTGGGAAAGCGTTAGGTGACCCCCCTGCTGCAACTGCGCCGGCTGATGAGAAAGCTGTCTATCAGTCGCGCAAAGATGATTATGGTGTGATTAAGAGCACCATGTTGTTTGCTATGGAACCGGAACTTCAAAATCGTTTTGAAACCTATCCCGGGCCCTTTGAGATTCTCGAGGATCTGAAAACCATATTTCAGACTCAAGCCCGTTCTGAGAGATATGAGATCTCTGAGAAGTTCTTTAACTGCAAGATGGAGGAAGGGAGTTCCGTTAGTGAGCACGCCATAAAGATGTCGGGCTACACTCAACGCCTTGAGCAACTGGAATGCACGATTCGGAGGAGCTCAAGATTGATGGTTCTCGCAATCACTCCCTCCCGCTACAAAAATTTTGTAGTGACTCATAATCGATTGGTTCCATCGATACAATCACCGAGCTCTTCGCAGTGAAGGTCGGAAGTGGACATCAAGAAGGATAATCATGTGTTGATGGTCAACAAGCCCTCCTTTAAGAAAGGTAAGGAGCAAAGAAGACCTTCAAGAAGGGCGGCAGCGCAATGCCCTCCGAGAAGAAGCTCAGTCCGGTCCTAAGCCGGAATCGAGTGCTTCTATTGCAAGGACAGGGTCACTTGGAAGCAATCTGCTCAAGTACTTAGCGGACAAGAAGGCTGGCACCATCAAAGGTATATTTGATATACATGTTATTGATGTTTTCCTTACTAGCCCTCGTTGTAGTGCTGGGTATTTGATACCGTTCGTTGCTAATATTTGTAACTCGAAGCAGAGCTACGGAATGAGCGGCTTGCGAGGATGAGGTGACGATGCGTGTTGGCAACGGATCAAGAGTTGATGTGATGGCCGTCGACGCTCTCCTTAGTTTTACCTTCGGATTAGTTTTAAACCTTAATAAATGTTATTATGTGCTGCGTTGAGCATGAACATCATTTCGGATCGTGTTTATTGCAAGACGGTTATTCATTTAAATCGAGAATAATGGTTGTTCTATTTATATGAGTAACATCTTTTATGGTCATGCACCTCTTGTAAATGGTTTATTTCTTCTAAATCTCGAAAGGGATGAAACACACATCCATAACATTGAGGCTAAGAGATGCAAAGTAGATAGTGATAATACTACTTATTTGTGGTAATGCGCTCAGGTCATATTGGTGTAAAGCGCATTAAGAAACTCCATTCTGATGGACTTTTGGAGTCTCTTGATTTTGAATCATTTGACACATGCGAACCATGCCTCATGGGCAAGATGATCAAAATCCTGTTCTCCGGTATGATGGAGCGAGCAACGGACTTGTTGGAAATCATACATACCGATGTATGCGGACCGATGAGTGTTTCGACGCGCGGTGGATATCGCTATTTCCTTACTTTTACCGATGACTTAAGTAGATATGGGTATATCTATTTAATGAAACATAAATCTGAAACATTTGAAAAGTTCAAGGAATTTCAGAATGAAGTGGAGAACCATCATGTGAGAAAGATTAAGTTTCTACGATCCGATCGTGGAGGTGAATATTTGAGTTATGATTTTCTCACGCATCTTAAAGCAAGTGGAATCGTTTCACAACTCACGCCACGGAACACCACAGCAAGCAATGGTGTGTCTGAACGGAATCGAACCCTATTAGATATGGTCCGATCAATGATGTCTCTTCTTGATTTGCCGTTATCATTTTGGGGTTATGCATTAGAAACCGCTGCATTCACTTTAAATAGGGCTCCATCTAAATCTGTTGAGACGACACCGTATGAACTGTGGTTTGGTGCTAAACCTAAGTTGTCGTTTCTTAAAGTTTGGGGATCGCGAAGCTTACGTCAAGAAGTTGATGCGGACAAGCTCAAACCCAAAGCGGAGAAATGCGTCTTCATAGGATACCCTAAGGAAACTATTGGGTATACCTTCTATCACGTAACCGAAGGCAAAGTGTTTGTCAAGAACGGTTCCTTTCTTGAGAAGGAGTTTCTCTCGAAAGAAGTGAGTGGGAGGAAAGTAGAGCTAGACGAGGTTATTGAACCTTCTCTTGAATTGGAGTAGCGCAGACTGAAAGTGTTCGGTCGCTTTGCACCAACAATAGAGGAAGCTAATGACAAGGATCATGAAGCTTGGACGATGTCACATCGAACGTCGCAGGTCGGCAAGGTCACGTGCCCTCCCGAGTGGTACGGCAACCTTGTTGTCTTGTTGGTAGAAGACGGTGAACCTACGAACTATGAGGAAGATGATGAGCCCAGACTAGAAATGGCCGGAAGCCATGAAATCAATTGGGATCCATGAGCGAAAACCAAGTATGGACTTTGGTGGATCCTCCTAGCGACCGAAAGGCCGTTGAGTGCAAATGGATATTCAAGAAGAAAACCGACGGATGGTAATGTTACCGTCTATAAAGCACGGCTTGTCGCAAAGGTTTTCGACAAGTTCAAGGTGTTGACTACGATGAGACTTTCTCTCCATGGCGATGTTTAAGTCCATTCGGATTTTATTAGCAATTGCTGCGTTTCATGATTATGAAATATGGCAGATGGATGTCAAGACTGATTTCCTCAATGGGAACATTGATGAAGAGTTGTATATGATGCAACCCGAAGGTTTTGTCGATCCTAAGGATGCTAGTAAAGTATGCATACTTCAGCGTTCCATTTATGGAATGAAGCAAGCATCTCGGAGTTGGAACCTTCGTTTTGATCAAGTGATCAAGAGCTTTGGATTTGTTCCAAATTGCTACGAAGCTTGTATCTACAAGAAAGTGAGTGGGAGCTCGGTGGCGTTTACGGTACTATATGTGGATGACATATTGATTATTGGAAATGACATCAACATGCTTAACGATGTGAAGAGTTATTTGAACAAGTGTTTTTCAATGAAAGACCTAGGTGAAGTGCTTATATATTGGGCATCAAAATCTATAGAGATAGACAAAGACTGATAGCTTTAAGCCGAGTACATACCTAGACAAAGTTAAAAGGTTCGAATGGATAAGGCAAAGAAAGGTTCGGTGCCTATGTTGTCGGGTAAGATATTGAGCAAGGCTCGGTGTCCGCCTACTGATGAAATGATAGGAAGCTATGAGCAAAGTGCCTTATGCCTCGGCCATAGGTTCCATCATGTATGCCATCTTGTGTACTAGACCGGATGTGTCCAATGCTCTTAGTTTGACGAAAGCGATATCAAAGTGATCCAGAGTGGAACATCGGACAGCGTGAAGAACATCCTAAAGTACCTAAATAGAACTAAAGAAATGTTCTTAGTCTATGGGGTGATGAACATTTCGTCAGAAAGGTTACGTCGACGCTAGTTTCGACACCGACAAGGATGATTCTAAATCTCAGACAGGATACGTGTATATTTTGAATGGAGGAGCTGTGAGCTGGAGAAGCTGCAAGCAAAGCGTGATCGCGGGATCTACAGTGGAAGCGGAATACATGGCTGCTGCAGAAGCGTCAAGTGAAGGAGTTTGGATCAGAAACTTCATCACTGAGCTTGGCGTGGTTCCAAGTGCGTTGGACCCACTGGAGATATTGTGTGACAACACTGGCGCCATAGCACTCGCTAAGGAACCAAGATATCATCCAAAGACCAAGCATATTGTAACACCCTCAGAATCGGACCTATGCAAGTTTTAGCGAAACCCGCCAAACCCGTATAGAAACGATTCAAAGGTGCCCACCAGGCACTTTCGTGCGGGTGGAAAACGAAGTAATAACATTACACAACAGTCCTCGATGGGACCCACAGAACAGATATATATATAACAGCGACTCCATGAGTCAAGAATACAGATATACAGTGCAAAGATCCAAATCACCTTGGAAACGATAGAGCGTCCGACTACGGACAAGATGCAAATGGGGCTAAGAGCCCTAAAGAATAACCAATGGCGTCCATAACCCTGCCCAGGCCAAGCCGGAAGGGTAACCCTGCTAACGACGTCGATCTCAAAACCTGCTTAAACAAAAGGGGTGCCGACAAAGGGCAAAGGAAAAAGAGGAGCGTCAAGATCGAGGCCAAGACACAGGCGAGGCTAGAATCGCGGTCCTCGCCTACATAGGTATGGTGGATCGAGCGGCAGCAAAGATGCACTAAACAACCTATAGAGACTCGATACAACTGGCGGTTATCAGAGAGTGATAAGAGTGACCTATCCGGATCCAACCTGAAGCTAACACCAAACAAACCCATCCTGGTGTTTCCCCCTCGAGACCAAACGAGGAAGTCAACCGAGGAACCCACACAGTTGGCAGCTTTACTTATTCAGTTATCGTTGCAGCAATTACTAGTCAGGTTTAGTTAATCGTCCTGATAAAATAAGCAGTGGGCACTTTTAGTTAACCATTCCGTTGTAGTTGCAACAATTACTTATCAGATACAGATAGCATGAGATAAAACCAAAACCCAGCAGTTGTTGGTACTTTTATTCAGCCATTCCGTTGTAGTTGCAATACTTACTAGTCAGGTACAATGGTCGCAAGCGACAATTCAAACAAGCAATTGTGGGCAGTATTATTAGTCATTCCGTTATAGTGAAGCTGATTACTAGTCATTATAAAGTCAAATTTATAGCAATAAACTTTAGTTATGCTTGTCTATGATCGAGATACTGTGCTCCAAGTCGTCCATATCCATGGACACGGCTTTGAAAGTTTTACCCGGCGGTGCACCAATAGCAACACACGCCGATCAACCTCGGAAAAACCAACTCAAAACCAACGAGGCTTTCACGATTGAACAATCACAGATTGAAATATTTCAGGCCACCCTTGAGTACACCATAGCGTAAGCAAGCTCCGAGACGGACTCAAGGTTTTGCGTCAATGGTCATGTAAGCAGATCCCCAATCGGGATCACGATACCGCGAAAACATTCCGCTTACCTAAGCGATAGTGTGCTCCTCGCACAAACGTAAATCTGAGTAGCATGGCATAAGTACAGGATAGTAAATAAAACCTCAAACTAGTTTGTGGCCCCAAGAAATAAGACGAATCAAGCTCGCTCGGGGGTCCCATATACCTCCCGGATGTGGATAGCGCGATAAATCAAGGAACAGGTATCAAGTACTCGGGGTCTTACGGGACACAAGTGGGCGTTCGGAAACCAAATGTTATCTATCACCCACCGATGCCTCTGCTTACTTCAATTTTAGTTGTTAAACAGGAATTAAAGTGAACGATAAGTAAAACTATGATCAGCTCCAACATCAACATGCGGCAATACATCAACAACTGTGGCACTTGACGACACGCAACAGCAATATAGCAAGCGACTACGACGCGCAAGACCAGCTATCTACCAAACAACAGGCAATAGGATGTTTCCAAGGCACTATAGGGCTACACGGTATATCACAGGCACGGAAACTAAAGCATCGCAACACAGATAGCAATAGATCAACAGGAGGGAATAAATACTATAAAAGGAAGATAGGTAGAAAGGGGGAGATGCTCGCCTGAAAACATTGCCGAAGGTTCAAACGAAGATCGGGGCGAAGCTCACATCAACTCATCGGCCTTATCCGCGAAGAAGCAAAACACTAGAATAAACACCGGATGCAATATTTAATACAACGGCAGAAGATCGGCATGATGCATGTATGATGCATGGCATGGCAAGGTGCGATGCAATTAGGTCAGATTAGGCGGAACCGGGGTCCCGACATTTAATTAAACGGTTCAAGTTATTTAGAACCCCGCAATTTAAATTTTGTTTTAACAAGGCAAAAGATAGCACCGGTTCGCTACACAAGGTTTAAATGAGGCCAATATGAGACTAGATTTGCCCGCATATGGGCCCCATATTTAATTAGGTGAATCGGCATAAGGCCCCCAAACCACAGATATGCATGCGAGATGAATGATTTGATATGCATCAATTTAATATTACATTTATAAAATAGGGCTCGAGGAAAAGGGGTCACACATTGAGGGGTCTCGACGGACTTGGGGTTCCGGGGGTTCGGGGTTCGGCCTCGGGGTTCGGGGTTCGACGGATGCGTTCTCGAACTCCGGGGTCGTTCTCGGTTTACTGGGGTAGATCTTGTCGATTTCACTGCAACGGCCTTGTGGTTCCGATGACGACCTTGGCGGTTATCTAGGAGAAGCTCTTGTGGTTCCGCGAGGAAGTACTTGGTCTGGCGTCGGGGCTTCGGACTCGCCCTGGTTGCTGTCGCTCTTGTCGTGGTGAAGCTCTTGTCGGGTCCGCGCCGTCGAGTCGTTCTTGGCGTCCGGGGGGGTCGCCGGGGTTTAGTGTTCCGTGTCGAAGGCCTTGGCGTTTCGCCTCCTCGTGGTGGTCTCGGGGCGTCGAATCCGGGAAGTAAATCTGGACGTTCCGGATCGGTCTCGGATCCATGAAGCAGATATTCGCGCTCGGGGTTTCTTGTCGGTGTTCTTGGGGTTTTCCGAGACGACGTACTTGAGGTAACGACTCCCAGATCGGTGGCGAACTTGAATGACTGCGGGTGTTCGTGCACTTGTTGGTAGCGTGGCCACTGGCGGAGAGGCTGTGAGGTTGCTCCTTGTGGGGCGGAGTTGGTTCGAAGGGAGGCGACCACGGGCAAAGCGACAGGCGAGGGCGGGCGACGAGCGGAACCGCCGGGGCGAAGCTTGGAGGCCGGCAGTCTGAGGAGGCGGTTCTTGGGGCCCTGGAGGCGAGGAGCTCGACGGAGGGACGGAAAGCTGGCTCGGCCGGAGAGGAGGAGGCACGGCGGCTGGTGGAAGCAGGCTCGGGCGGCTCAGCGAGGCGAAGCAGCGGGCTTGCCGCTTGGCAAGCGGGCGACGGTGTGGCCAGCGCGGGTGGCGGCTCATGGTCGCTGGCGCTTCGCCAGCGGGCTGGCCAGCAGCCAGAAGCGGCGCTACGGAGGCGGGTCTGTGAGCCGAGAGGCGGAGGAGCAGCGAGCTCGCCGGGCTGGAGAGCTTTGAGGGAGCCGGAGGCAGCGCGTGCGGCCAGTGAGCGAGGCCGAGGGGGGCTGAGGAGGCGTCGCCGGGCGACGGGAGGAGGACGGGCGACGGCGGATGCGGTGAGGGCGGCGAGGCCGTGGGAGGCGGGCAGCGAGCTCGGAGGCGGTGGCTTGGCGGTGGGAGCGAAGAGAGGCATGGGAGGGAGCTCTGCTGTGAGGCGTCTTGGCGTCTTGTTGGGGAAGAAAGGTGGAGGGAGGGAGGAAGATGGTGGTGGTGGGCCACGGGGCAGGTGGGGCCAGGCCAGGGGGGCTGTCGGCATACTGTGTGCGTGTGGCTTGTGTGGCCAGGGTGAGTGCATGTGAGGGAGGGGGAGTGGGGAGTGGGGTGGTGATGTGGCAGGGAGGGATTGGGTGAGGGAGAGAGAGGGGTGAGGTGGCATCTGGCTATTGGAGGGAGTGATGTGGAGAGGAGGGTTGGGTAGGTAGTTTGGTAGGAATAGGATTAGAGGTGGACCGATTTAGTTTTCTGGGGTGGTCGTTCGGGTCAAATCGGCCCGTTCGACTGCCCCGCTAAAATAATTAAACTTTTTATTTGTTTTAAACGGGCCGTGTGCAAACCGATAGCGGACAAAATAATTAATCCGGAGAACCGGGCTTTGCATTTGAATTAAGATGGGGCGTTTGGAAAACAAATCGGGCTTTGCGAAAATAGTTTTGGCAAACAGCATATGATGATAACGATGCAATGCACAAAAACAACGCGATTTTCTAGTAGTGGTTTTGCGGGATGCCACACATATCAACCGCAAGTTTCATATAATCCGAGATTATATAGCAGATGGAGATCTGAAGATTAGCAAAGTACATACGGATCTGAATGTCGCAGATCCATTGACTAAACCTCTTCCACGTGTAAAACATGATCAACACCTCAGTGCCATGGGTGTGAGATTGTTTCCAGATGTAAACTAGATTATTGACTCTAGTGCAAGTGGGAGACTGTTGGAATTATGCCCTAGAGGCAATAATAAAGATGTTATTATTATAATTCTTGTTCATGATAAAGTTTATATTCCATGCTAGAATTGTATTAAGCGGAAACATTA
Organism: Avena longiglumis; assembly: GCA_030063025.1. Lineage (NCBI taxonomy): Eukaryota > Viridiplantae > Streptophyta > Magnoliopsida > Poales > Poaceae > Avena > Avena longiglumis. The sequence goes on from CP125975.1 coordinate 403,083,005, forward strand.
ATACTTGTGTGGTTTGTGAACAACACCGTGTCCCTGCGCCTCTAAGGACTAGCTCATTGATCAATGATGGTTAAGGTTTCCTAACCATAGACATGAGTTGTCAATTGATAATGAGATCATATCATTGGGAGAATGATATGATGGGCAGACCAAACTAAGCGAAGCAATTAGATCGTTCATCGTGTTCATCTTTGCGAAGCTTTTCCTATGTCAAATATTGTATTCCTTAGACCATGAGATAATGCAACTCCACGTACCGGAAGAAAGCTTTGAGGTCATCAAACGTCATCCTATGAGAGGGTGATCATAAAGGTGTCTCTCGGTGATCGGAAAGTATCTGTTGGGTTGTATGTATCGAGATGGAATTTGTCCCTCCCAAGTCGGGAGAGATATACTTGGGCCCACTCGGTAATCGATATCAACACCGCTTGCAAGCATGTGGTTAAGGAGTTAATCACAAAGTGATATCGAATTACGGAGCAGTAAAGTACTTGCGTGAGCGAGATTGAACTAGGTATGGCGGATGCAACGATCGAATCTCGGGCAAGTAAAATATCGCGAGGCGAAGGGAATATATATATGGGATTGATTGAATCCTGGCATCGTGGTTCATCCGATATGATCATCGATGAATGTGTGGGAGTCAATATGGGTGCCGGACCAGCTGTTGATTATTGATAGAAGATCATATGCGCATATTCTCGAACCCGAGGTCACACATAACGTATCTCGACGCTAGGATAGATTGGATAATTGGTTTATGAATTTTTGTTGAGTCTCGGATGGGATCCGGGATATCACGAGAGGTTCGGAATGGTCCGGAGAATAAGATTCATATAAGGCGACAGTTTTGGAGTTGAATTGTTCGGGTTAATCGGTATTATGCGGAAGCTTCTAGAACCTTCCGGAAGGGGACCAACGTGGCCCCACCTTCCGGGAGGGGGCATGGGCCTATGAGGGAGTGTCCTGGCCGCATTGGGCCAGGGGCACAAGGCCCCATAGGGCCCAGCCGATCCTAGATAAGTTTAAACTCGTTTAAACTAGAGATAGGATTTCTAGATAAGGGAGAGTTTAAATCGTTTAAACTAGAGATAAGATTTCTAGATAAGGGAGAGTTTAAATTGTTTAAACTAGAGATAGGCTTGGATGAGGGGCAAGGGCTGGCCGCCCCCCTCTATATATAGAGGGGTGGTGCGCCCCCTCCCCCACTACTACTACACACCTTCCTCCAAGTCCTAGCTGCCTTGCTACCTTCCTCTCTCCCTCCCGACTGTTTGTAGGCGAAGCCCTGCAGCAGAAATTCTCCACCATATACACCACGCCGTCGTGTTGTAGATCCAATCTATCTCTCCACCATACTCGCTGGTCCGAGGAAGGAGGAGACGTCGAGGTGCTGCACGTGTGCATCTCACGGAGGCACCGCCACTTGTGGTGCTAGATCGATCGATCGCGAGGAGAAGCGAGTACGACTACATCACCCACGTTCCGTTTAACGCTCAACTGCGAATCTTCAAGGGTATGAAGATCTAATCCAATCTCTCTCGTTGATTGCATCTCCTAGATTAGATCTTGGCTTTCCCTCTGTTCGCATCCGTAGAAAATTTTGATTTACTATGCCGCGAAACCCTTCAATTGCATCCCAGGGAGAAATGCGTGAGATGCGGCGCCGTGTTTGCCTTCCCAGACGGTGACATGCTGGACGATGACGGGGAGGATACGCCTCTTTGGATTCCGAGGATGTGCATGCCAGCACTGTAAGATGGCGCTTCCATCCTTGCCATCGAGGCGATCCTCTGCGCTGCAAGAGCAGCCGCCTGCACCTCCGCTGCTCTACGTAGCCTCAATTTCTTCTCCCTCAGCCAACGGCTGGTGTTCTCCACCTACATGCGCTAGATGTTGAACGGCCACTCCATGTTGGCCATCCCCTCCGGCTTCTGCTTGTTGGTCTACCCCTTCTTCGCGGGTGCCAACATGCGGTGAGCTTGGTACCTCTTCAGCGGCATGGTGACTGCGGCAGGTGGAGCACGGGAAGGGAGGGGCGGTGGAAATGGTGGGAGTGGGTGGCGATAGGGAAAAATGGCGGGACTGGACGACAAGGAGGAGGGATTGGAGTTGCGGAGGGAAAATTTTGGTGTCCCGCCGACATGTCTGTCTCGCTAGCCTTTTCAAGCTCATCCGGCGCCCCCGATAGGCCCTCCCTATGCTGGGTTCGACCTGGGGGCGCTAGATGATTAGTTGGGCCGCTGTTTTGGGGGGTGGACTGGGCGAGTTGTCTGTCGCCAGTGCCCTCATTTCACGCTTAGGAGCCCTATAGGGGGGCCGAATGGAGATGCTCTTATTATCATAAAATTTGTATGTGTCAAGCAATAAACATTAAGATTCAGCATTGTGTCAAATGCTCCAAAGTTGGATCATATCGGCATTCTTAGACAATAACCAACATTTGAAACCATAAGACGATAGTTAATTTTTAGTATAGTGGCACAAACCTTTCGGAATCACTCTAAAATCATGTATGTCCTGACCACCATAGACACAACGAGCAGATGATACATGAGGAACGCCAACAGAAGATCCGGTTATTGGAAGATAAAATTTAGAAAACCTAACAATAGACATCTGGTCCTCCCTCCCAGTCACCACCAGCCACCATGGCCGCCGATGTGTGGGGAGAGGGAGGCCGGAGTGAGGGCGATGGAAGGTTCGAGAGCAGGCGACGCAAGGGTCACACAACAGGGGCAAAACTAGCCACTCTAACACTAGTCTAAGGTACAGAAAGACTGAGCACAAGAGAGAGAGAGAGAGAGAGAGAGAGAGAGAGAGAGAGAGAGCCCATGGAGATTCTCGATAAAGATCCAATGGCTCAATTTTTTTTTGCTTTTCAATTACAAAATAGCTAGCTGTTTAATAGGAAAAGTGTATTTTTTTGTTGAACTAGACAGAGTCGTACCCTTCGATTTAGCCTTCTTGTTGCTTCTTTATCTGCTGCCTTCATGCTAGAGGAGACTGGCAGCATGGGGGCTTGCGGGTCTCAAAGAATAATGGATGCGGCTTTTTTTCTCATGCACAAAGATGAAGACCTGCTCGAAGCGTGTTGTTGCTGATCTGTGAGGATTGTCGGGTTCCGGAATGTTCCGCCGACGATCTCCCATGGGCGCGTCATGACTGGAGTGCTGAATCGGATGGGATTCGGCCGTGCGTACCCATGTATTTTTTAATCTTTTGGTTTCAGAGAGAGCGTTGCGAAGCTCTGAGTCTTCGACGCTGGATAACTGGCTTGGTGATCTGTGAATTGTAGCAGCATATTGTTAGTGGGGGCGTTAGCATAGGAGACGTTCAACGTCTGATATTGCAGGGTGAAAATTTAAGATTTGGTCTTAATTGGTTGTGTCTAGCAATGACCTTATAAGATATTATTTTGTGAGCAAGGACTTTTTTTAGGGTGAAAACCTAAAATTTATGATTAGGAAACGACGACACTTATGCATCATAGGACACATCTTTGTCGGTCCATGGTAAAGTCAGTGGTGGAGAATGTCATTAAAGCAGAGATTTGAGGGTTAGCAAAAGTGGTTCGATTCTTTGGCGCTGGGTAACTGGCTTGGTGATCTGTGAATCGTAGCAGCATCTTGTTAGTGGGGCGTTAGCATAGGAGACGTTCAACGTCTGATCTTGCAGGGTGAAAATTTAAGATTTGATCTTAATTGGTTGTGTCTGGCAATGACCTTATTTAAGATATTATTTTGTGAGCAAGGACTTTTTTTAGGGTGAAAACCTAAAATTTATGATTAGGCAACGATGGCACTTATGCATTGTTCTCTGATTGGAGACATCGTTTTTGGAGAAGCTGAACTTTTGGTGCTGTCCTGGTGGTGTTAGTACTGCTGTTATAAGGAATATACCATTGTAGCAGGGCTTTTCTTTTTTATAATTTCTCTTTTTTTAGATGTGTGCATCGTAATACCGCTAAGACAATACGTTGTTATAGAAGCTAGGTGTAATTAATATCTTTGTTGATATTAATATATACTCTTTAAAAAATATAATTTTAAGTCTAACACTTCATTAGGATTGATACACGGGAGCAACTGTGGGTGCCGTCGAAAGTACTGGAGCTACAAGCTTTTCAATTCCATCATGTGCTCATGGTGTCCGGGCGAGAAGGATCCATGACTATAAGACGCTTAGCTCGGTCCAAGTTTTTTGGGACTCGAAGCGAGTTGGGCTTGGTCTGCAGGTGTAGGTTGACCGAGCTGAGCGTGCGGAGGTGGACCGTGACGATCTTGGGCTCAGCCCAGTCCAGCTTGGTGGCTCGTGTTTTTTTTCTTTTTTAGAATTCACAATTCAGTGGGCGTAGAGAGGGAGACTGGGAAAGTACGGGCCAATTCATGGACCCTGGTCGCCCGACTCGCTTCCTCTCGTCTGGTCGTCCTCCTCTCTTCCGGAAAAAGTGGACCTGGTGAAGATCTCCACGACGCCGATCGCTGCAGCTTTGAACGCACCAGGATTCAGCCCGATCTCTGCATCATGTTGGTGGACGGTGGTGTCGTCCGGTTCGTTGTGATTGTTGGACTCTGTTCAGGACAATGTTGAGCCTCCAAACTCCACGCGGGTGAGCTCTTCCAGGTCAACGGCGAGCTTGTCCCGGTGACCTGCCGGCGGGCGACCAGCCATCATCCCAACATGCGGCAAATGAACTCATCGGGAATAGCGACGCCACCGCTGTTCTTTCCTCTTCTCATGTCTCTTCAATGCCCTTTATGCAGTCCGATCCGGATAATAACCAGAGCCGATACGTGTATAAACGGAAGACCAAATTCCGAGTCCGACTTTCGCTCTTGTCGAACTTTGCTGGCAAGTGTCTCACTCTATATATATACAGGAATACACGCAAAAAGCAAGGAAAGGTACTGCGGATCGAAAATCTAGAACAACCAACTTGTCCAGATCAGGTAGCCATGGAACCGGAACTGGAGGTCACGTTTCTAGACTACTGGTTCGGATTCCGGCGTGCCGGCAGTAACCGCCGGACAGGCCTGCTCATCTTCGACCGCACGGGCGTATACTCCACCGCACGCCGCCGTTACATCCGCAAGTCGCGCTACCACCGCTACCGGGCCATGACCATGGATCTCGCCCCGCTCGTCAAAGCCTATCGCTCGCTGCAAAAGCTGGGGATGAACAGCTGGCCTGAGCACGACAAGGCAGCAAGAAAGGAGATCACGCTGTCGAAGCACAGGGTCATGGACTTGTACTGGGACGCCATGTCCGAAAAGCGCAAGGCGAGAGCCATTGAAAGGTATTTCAGGGCGCGGTACCAGCGCAGGATGGTTTACCCTCTGCTGTGGTGCGTAGGCGCGGTCATAGTCGTCGGTACTCTGTTGCGGCTGATGTTTCTCGGGAGGTTTACAGAAGAAAAATGATACGCTCCCTCCGGGGATATCGCGTTCGTATCCTCATGGTCCGTCGCGTGACGCGTGTCCTTGTATTGGAAAAAACTGAACCCATCTCCATCCCGTTTCCACCATACGTTTTCAACCTTATCTCTTCTGCTTTCATCGCTGCTTCGTTTCCCAGGCTCAGCGGCGGATGCCAACACCGCGCCGCTTCCTAGATAAAGCTCGCCGGCTGACACCTGCGCCGCTCGCCAACATAAAGCTTATGGCCGACGCCCGCCTATCTCGGCGCTGTCCCCGCCAAAGTGCTGCAACGAACTAGGCCATGATGCTCGCTCCACCGGCGTGCTTGTCGACCGTGCTTCCCCGCCGTAGCGCTGCACGGCGTCGGCCATGCTCCTATCCCACTAGCGTGCGGCAAACACCCGCGCCTCGCCCCCTACGGCTCGCACCGCGTCGTCGCCGTCCTGTAGCTCGCCGGAAGACGCAACCAACCTCCAACCCGCTACACCTGTTTTGTGGGTTTGCTACCACAACGGCTCCCTGTAGCTCGTGCTCCTCTTCCAATGGCTCCTGGTGCTCCTGCCACTGTGTTCCTACCCCACTGTCTCATCATCCCTCCTCCCGACGACGGATATTATGCTACTGACGGTTTGCGGTGGCAGGTGCTACTGGCGCCGGTGGTGGTGCTGCCCCGCCTCGATGGCGGTGCTACTCCTTGCCCCCGCTACATAGGCACGTCGGAGGAAAGGTATAGGGAGGCGCCTTTGCTACAAGCGGTGTGAGGATGCTACAAAGGCACGACAACCTTGCTACAAAGGCATGCCAACCTTGCCAGAGGTATGGAATCGTCTTATAAGGCGACGACGTTATCCTTGCTCTGAGGTACGACATCACCTTCTCACGGTGATAGCGTTTTGCTACAAATGGTGCAAAACCACTGAGGGCACAACGGCCTTACTGAGAGGCACGGCGTCTTCTCTGGTGACATCGTGTTTGCTATAATTGTTAAATTTTTTTGCTACAACCGTTTTATGAATTTGCTACAAAAGTGTAAAGTTTTTGCTACATACATTTTGTACTCTTGCTACAATAGCATAAATTTTTTGCTACATGGTCTCATGAGGTCTCGTGAAAGTCTCGGTGAGATCTCCGAGGTCGAGTTGCTACATTAGTACTCCTCCGTCCACAAATGTAAGTCATGAAGCGATTCCGACAACTCCGAAAATACAAGAAAGCAGGATTACCCCTAAGAAATTAGTTTGAAATTCAAATTACATCGGTATCCTGACCCGCACCTCCATCGCCGATCGCGAAATCATCTTCCTCGCTACCCCAACTAGCTCGCCCGCGCTGGCCCAGCCAAATCGATCTCCCCTGCGGCGCAGATCGATCTCCTCCCCGTCCTAGCCCTCCCAGCAGAATCGATCTCCTCCTGTTCTAGCCCTCCCAGCAGAATCGATCAGCAGCAACGCGCACCTTGCCGGCGGCCGCCGGCCGGCCGGCCCCGGCAGCAACGAAGACCTCCTCGCCGGCGGTTGGCCCCAGCAACAGTGCAGACCTTGCCAGCGGACAGCCCCAGAAGCGGCAAGACACCTTGCCGAGAAGAAGCGGAACAGTACACCTCGCCCGGCAGCCAAGCAGCGTCTTTCAGCCCAAGCGACACTCGCCGATGGTGGCCTCGCCGAGAGCAACTCCAGGCCCGGGCACCTCTAGGCACTCGCCAGTACCTCGTCGCCTTCTCATTGCCGGCTCCTTCTCCTCGTCTCCCCAACAAGCTAATCTTCGTCGGCCATGGTTCTTCCTGATCTCAATTGTAGTCCACCTGGAGAAGTAAACATGTCCGAAGAACAAGATCAAAATACAGGTCTGTTTTCTTTACCAAATTAGAGTAATAAGATGTGTCTATTTTTCAGGAGAGACAACTAACTTGTCCTAAATGAACTGTAGTCCCCTACATTTGAACAATGCAATTGAAATCTAATTTTTCATATCCTAAAAGTCTGAAATCAGAAGTATGATGTGCATCTATAATTGGGTTCTGAATATTCTGAACAGCCATCTTGACACCTAGAGGACACTCGACTGGTGTATATAATGCAATTACACAAACCACGAATACTCTTGCACGATTAGACGCAGGAAGACATCCACAAAATCTTTATCACCAGAAAATATTGGACCTGTTTGCATTCTGTAAAGAAAAGGTCTCAAGTTGAGTTGTAGGTATTCAATACAACAAATAATAGCAAACTGTACATATTTATAAGAGATTTGGCCTCTCGGATAACAATTTATAAGAGATATTATCTACATATTTAGTCCCCTAAACATTTTGCACAATCTGTAAGTATAGCACTACTCATGCAAAACTGAACTTACTGGGATACCCGTAATTGATGTTATGTTAGGGCCAAGTTAGATATCTACTAAACAATAGCACACATACATCGAGATGGTAGAAAAAATATTAAGTTCAGGTTCATCCTTTTCCAAAGCCTTTTCCTATGTAATTAGACAAAAAAAGAAGAATGAAGAAATACATCTAAAATTTTAGGGTGTGTCTAGAAAAAATAATGTTTGCTCTTTTATTAGTAGTAGAGATTTCTAGCAAGTAAATTTGCAACTAAATTTTGTTGTTTTATTTCTACTGTAGGTGTTCAGCAATTGTCGAGGCAAAGGAATTGGCTCACTGATGCGCAAAGATATGCAGTTTACATGTCCTTAGAAACCCTCCATAAGAGTAGAGGAGGAAGATTCAAAAGAAATGATAAGAAGGATGTTGCTGCAATATTTGAAGCTCAAGTTCGAGTTATTCAAAGAATATGGGAGATAGCGTTGAAACAAAAATCGCTTGGCCAGGAAGTGGATGTGTCCAATAAAAGAAAAGGAAGATGTGGTAGGAAACCTATGGATGATATCCTATCCTTTGTCCCAACAGTTTCCTTAAATCAGAGATCAACTGTGCGGTCACTTGCTATGGCACTGGGTATAAGCAAATCTACACTCTACAAGAAATTCAAGATGGGGAAGTTAAGAAGACACTCAAACACCTTAAAGCCAGCATTGACAGATAAGAATAAAAGAGACAGATTAGATTTCTGTGTATCCATGCAAGATGAGACAACATTAGGGGAAGCAGGGCCTAGTTTTACTAGTATGCAGAACATTGTACATATAGATGAGAAATGGTTCTACATGACAAAAAATGAAAGGAACTACTACCTGCTACCTGAAGAAGAAGACCCTGAAAGAACCTGTTATCGCCGTATTTTGGCCAAAGACGGAGATGGGCCGTGATCAAGATGGGCTTAGAAGATACATATATTCAACGTGTGGTTGGATCGGCCTAGTGCGTAGATTTGGGCTGAGTTGCCCGTGTATCTTGTATCATAGTAGGTTTTGTTTCAGCCTAGGTTCCGTTTATGTTTAGGTAAAGATAGAGTTGTAGAGTTATTCCAAAAGTAGAGAGTCTCCGGACTATAAATATGTACCTAGGGTTATTGAAAGAGGAGGACAATCACGTTCACAACCAACAACAATCTCGGCGCATCGCCACCCCTTGTTTCTAGGGTTTTTCTCAGTATATCGCCTAGATCGCACCTTGCGATCTAGGCGATTTACTATCGTTATCCGGTTACTCGCATCAAGCCTTGTTGATGGCGAGTAACACCTTTACCAATTTGTTAGAGCTAGCATCGATACTTTTACTATGATTGCTTACTTATGCTACCTCTAGCTATCTCGCGTCTTTGCACCTTCTCCGGTGTAAAGGTGGCATCTTGCTTGATTTCCTAGTCGATTTGATCATTATAGTTGTGCCTTGTTTATCAAGGTTTAGTTTAATATCCACGTGATTAGGCCTCACAAACGGGTTGAACGATCCGCAATACGTAAAGTATGGTTTATTGGTCTTAGAGGACGCCCGGAATTGACGTTATGTTGGTTTTAGGCCTTCTAGGATCTTTTCTACTATTTTCGTATCTATTAGGCTCAACTACTGGCGGACGTTCGGTTGCGTGGTGAAAACACTAAACTATCGTAGATCGATTTAGCTCGTAGTAATTAAGCAAAACCCCATGTTATCATAGATTCAATGCGTAACCATGGGGATAATCGACTTAAAGCCGATTCTGTGGAAACACGAGCCGATCACGGCTCGAATTTTACGATACTTGTTTACCGTGCAGAAACCAATCGGAACAATCCATCACCTTCCCGACCAGGTATAGGTCAGGTGGCACTCGAACCAAGACAGACGCTGCGGCGTGCGGAAGATTTGCGGGCGTTGACCGAGGGACCAGGGCCCACCACCGCCTGGAGCCTCCGGCTCTTCGTGTTGCTCGTCCGCTGCCCCCGGTGAGTTTTGACAGCAACACATTACTCGCACGTGGGACATTCAACAACGTCTACATCAATGTCCGACTGCGATGGAGAACAGGCCGTCACGACGACGAGCTTCTTCTTGAGCACAAAGCGGGTATGACGAGCTCAAAGGGCTCTTCGCCGACCTCATCGGCTCTTCGAGAGGACCCGACGCTGGGCATCAAATGGAAGGATTCTCCCGAGGGTGCTCTATGAAGTGGATCTGCCTTCGGAGGAACGCCCAGGCTCTACGACGGAGGTCAACTACATGGTGGCTCATTCTCTACACCGCCACTCGAGAGCCCGTGAACGCTTTCGAGCGGGTCAGTTCGCGTGGTCCAGAGATCATGAAACATCAAGATTTCGTCGGGGCCCACTTTAGGAACCCACCAAGGAGAAAGACCGCTCCACACCAGGCCGCAACTGCCGTTCACGCTCGCGGCTCCAGAGCCGCCAGGATCAGCGGCATACATTGTCTACAAGGCCGGAGGCGATCCAGGGGATTGCCAATTCCTGTTCGAGCCGCCCAAGGAGATTCCGCATGGGTACATATGTGCCTACGTGCCGGACTGCAACAACCTGGCGCGCACCAGCCAGATCGCAACCGCAGGAGTGTCCGCAGTAGGGGTTCCTGCCGGATCGTCGAGCAAAGGCCTCGAGCAACGATGTCCGGATGGACGCCGACAAAGGCATGGCTAGCCAAGTATGCCATCGAACAAGCCATGAGAATCTAGCCCCAGCTCAAACAGTGGACCAAATCACTACCATCTTGAGAGATCGGTTCGACCCGTCGAAAAGGCGACAATCGGCTACTCAAAGCCGTACCCCAACGAAGTTTGACCTAATTCCACCGCCCAAATATAAGCTCCCCGAGTTCTCAAGATTCAGCGGTCGAGGGGTCAAGCTCGATCGAGCACGTGGCCGATACCGCACAGCTAGGCATGATTTCGCATCGGATCAAATGCGCGTGAGATTTTTGCACAATCTCTAACAGACCAGCTTTGGGTGGTACACCTCGCCACCTGATTCAATTGCACTGAAGCAACTAGAAGAACAGTTCCACATCCAAGACCATTCGGAGGCTACCGAGGCTGGCATTGCGCACTGGCGCAAGCACGATGAAGGGAGAAATCGAGCGAATACATCCAGCTTCGGGACCATCAAGAAGATGTTACTCGGCTCGTTTAATCGAGAAGGAAGCAATCGAGCTGGCGGTGTTGGGACTCTTAGCACCGTCAAGGATCCGCTTTCGGTGGAGTACAACTCAGGCACACATGGCCCGTAAACGACGATGTATGAACAGCGCCACCCGAGTTATACCAAGACAGGTTCAAGCGCCCGTAAGCCCGGTCGTTCTGAAGAAGATGATCCGCAAGATCGGAGGTGGCCGTGGCCGAGTGGGCTCGAGGCGACCCCGTCCTGCAAGTGGGTGAAGCGGCGAGGGCCTTTGAAAGGGTTCGACCGACGTGAGCAAAGCCGAGCGGATATTCGATTCTTCGAAAGAGAAACATCTGAGGTTACCCGAAGGCCACAAAATCCCTACCGCTCAGGAGATGAACGGAAGACCATACTGCAAGTGGCATCATTCGTTCACCCACACCACCAATGATTGCAAAGAGCTACGTCGCCAGATCCAAATGGCAATAGAACAAGGCCGCCTGATCCTCGGCCAGCTCGCCATGAAGGTGGACACGAACCCATACCACTGTGTCAACATGATAGAGATCAGTCGCTCCGCGAGACGTCAACTGGACTTTTCGTTCGGTGTCAACGTGGCTGGGTCTGGGTACCACCATGACACATACAAGGAAGGAGGTGATCACTCTCGGAGCAAAGAAAGAGAGAAGGCTGGTCCACGCGACCGGCCCAGCCACGATAGCGGGCGGTACTTAACAGAGGAACAAGTGAGGAGAGTGCGATATCAGAAGCCACATTCCACGCATCTCCTTAACAAATATGAGCGCCAGTATGACCAACGTCGCCAGCACGACAGAGACGATGAAAGACATGGGCACCTCGCCAGGAGACCACCCAAAGAGAAGGAAGGCGCAGACAAACATTGGGATTGCCCCGTCTTCAAGCATTGCTGGGACGTGGGAATGAGCCGATTGCCTACAGCCGACAACTGCCCAGAATGTGGACAACAAAAGAAGGGCACGAGGCCGGTATCAGTGTTCGAACGGCTAGGACCTCTCCCACCTCAGAGCCGTCCTAAGGAGTCCACTAGAGCGAAGGGCCTTGAGAGGCCCAGGGATGACAAAGAAGAAGACATGTTTCACCGTCCAAGGTGGTGCCCCGATGGACTCAGACACACCCAGAAGCGTAGAGTGCAACGGCTGCGTAACTTAGAAGAAGCTGAAGCGCAGTATCTCCACGCGCTAAAGAAGGCACGGCCGGATCTGGCCGTCAAAGTAAGGCAGACTACGGAGACGGAGGGCCGCGACAAGGAAAGAGTGGCGCCTCAAACCAATAAAAGCCGATGCAGTGCATCGCCGGCACAAACATGGTGTTCGTACTCGGCAGAGTTCGCGCGCGCCACGAACCAATATGCTACCAAAGGGCTACATCGCGCCCACGGCCGATTATCTTTGAGAAGCCACGAGAAGGGTTACAAACATCCGAAAGCTAGACTGCGGGCTACATCAATGGGCAACCCGTCGGCAAGATGTTGGTGGACACCGAGCGGCGATTAATATCATGCCATACTCCATGCTACGACGTTTGGGACGCCCATCGCGACTGATCAAAACTAACGCCACGTTAAGCGACTTCAACGCCGTCTTCTAAACGCGTGCTCGAACGTGGATCCGACGGGCAGGAAAACCATACCCACGTCATTTTTCGTCGTGAACAGCAAAAGTACCTACGCCCGTCTTGCTAGGAAGGGATTGATCCACGCTAATCGCTGCATTCCATCCACGATGCACCAAGGTTCTGATGGGGACGGAGATGAAGTGGAGGTCGCCCATGCACGATTCTATCGAGGTTTCCGCTGCATGAACATCCGGGAAGCGAAGACCAAGAGCCGATCTCCGAATCAGTTTGACGGCCGTGAGCGCATTGAAGCTTCAAAAACGGGTGAGGCTGGTCTTATCCAATCGCCCGACAGAGTAGAAAGGTCCACGATCATACGTGGTACGGCCGATCATCACGATCGGCCACAAAAAATAAAAAGCAACGATCATACGACAAGCAGATCATGTAGTCGTAGCAGGGAGACGCCCTGCCATTGTAAAACCATGAGGTGTAAACCGTCCTTGACGAACGCAATCAAAAAGGGGGCCGATTCAGGCAATCGGCCCAAATTATTTTTGTTGTCCTCACCTACTGCTTGCCCTGTGTTTAGCATCGACCTGACAGGTGATGGAAAGCTAGGGTATGGGTTTACATCCGCTGATGAACTGGAAGAGATTGACATTGGTCCTGGGGATAAGCCACGACCAACATTTATTAGCAAGAAGTTAGAGCCGGGTCTGCGAGGCCCAATGATCGCCCTGTTGAAACGATACCCAGACTGCTTCGCCTGGGACTACACAGAAATGCCTGGTTTAGACAGGAGCATCATTGAGCATCGGCTCCCGCTGAAAAAAGGATTCCGGCCATTTCAGCAGCGAGCACGGCAAATGAAGGCCGAAATTCTGGTAGAAGTCAAGAAGGAGGTCGAAAAAATGTTGACAGCCAAGTTAATCAGGCCATGCAGGTATGCTGAATGGATTTCTAGTATAGTGCCTGTAGAAAAGAAGGATGGCCAATGGCGGGTCGCCATCGATTTTCGGGATCTCAACAGGGCTACCCCAAAGGATGAGTATCCGATGCCGGTAGCAGAGACGTTAATCAACGCAGCGGCTGGTCACAAGATCTTAAGTTTCATGGATGGCAATGCTGGTTACAACCAAATTTTTATGGCTCCAGAGGACATACACAAAACCGCATTCAGAGTACCAGGTTCGGTGGGGTTATTCGAGTATGTGGTCATGACATTTGGACTAAAGAATGCTGGCGCCACATACCAGAGGGCCATGAATTATATTTTCCACGACCTGATCGGCCAGCTGGTGGAAATCTACATTGACGACGTGGTGGTCAAGTCTCGCTTGCGCAAGGGCACTTGGGTGATCTACAAGCGTCTGGACCGAACAAGAAAGTTCGGAGGATGAATCCAAAGAAGTGTGCCTTGAGTAACGGTCGGTTCTGGGTTTCTTGGTCCATGAACGCGGGATTGAGATCGGCCTGAAGAGTAAGGAGGCAGTGCGAACAATGAAGCCACCCACTACAAAGAAAGAGCTGCAGTCTCTCATCGGCAAGATCAACTTCGTCAGACGATTCATCTCTAACCTGTCAGGGAGAATCGAGCCGTTCATGGGGCTCGTGAAAATTAAAGCTGACGAGGAATTCCGCTGGGGGGCAGAACAACAACGGGCCTTCGACGAGATCAAAGACTATCTGACAAAGCCGCCAGTGTTAGTTCCACCCCAGCCAGATAAACCGTTCTATATTTACTTGTCAGTGGCTGACACGTCCATCGCCTCAGTGGTGGTACAAGTGCATGATGGGCTCGAACGAGTCGTATTCTACATAAGCAGAAGGATGCTGGACGCAGAGACGAGGTATCCAGATATCGACAAGTTGTGCCTCTGTTTGTTCTTTACATGTACCAAGCTGCGCCACATTTTGCTATCAGCAGAGGTCATCATCATATGCAAGTCGGACGTCATAAAGCACATGCTGTCGGCTCCTATGTTAAAAGGCCGATTGGGCAAATGGATGTTTGCATTATCAGAGTTTGACATCCGGTATCAACCCGCGAAAGCAGTTAAGGGACAGGCGCTGGCTGATCTTATTGCTGAGAGGATCAACACTAACATAGCAGCACTGTCCATAAAAGCGTGGGCTATGTTTTTCGACGGATCAGTTTGTGACGATGGCTGCGGCATCGGCATTTTGCTCGTGTCGCCCCGGGGGGCAACATTTTCATTCTCCATCAGGTTGTCTACCCTTTGCACCAACAATGTAGCCGAGTACGAGGCGATACGCAAGGGGATGGAGTTACTCCTCGAAGCCGGAGCCGAGGCAGTGGAAATTTTTGGTGACTCAAAGTTGGTGCTTTCCCAACTCACAGAGGAGTACAAGTGCGAGAGCGAGTCCCTCTTCCCATTATGGTTGCACTGCCGTGAGTTGATGGCACGATTCCGATACGTGAACTTCAGCTGGATCCCGCGGTCGCAGAACATAGAGGCAAATGATCTTGCACAGATGGCTTCAGGCTATAAAGAGGCAGCGGAGGGAGCCGATATTCAGGTACAGCTCCTGGAAGCCGACGACTGGAGAGCCGATATCTTCAATTACTTGAAGGATTCGGGGGGCACTCTAAGCGGATAAGGCATGAGCCATGAAGTATGTGCTAATTGGGGACGAAATGTTTTACAGGACCCTGGAAGGATTATTGCTCAAATGTCTGGGAACAGCCGAGGCTAATCGGCTCCTACACGAGGTACATGAAGGCGCCTGTGGGACTCACCAGTCGGCTCATAAGATGAAGTGGTTGATCAGGCGATCAGGGTTTTATTGGCCTACCATGCTCGAGGACTGTTTTAAGTACTACAAAGGGTGTCAAGCATGTCAGATATTTGGAAAAATCCAGATGGTACCCGCATCAGCAATGAATCCCATCATCAAGCCTTGGCCATTCCGAGGTTGGGGCATGGACATGATCGGCAAGATCAATCCTCCGTCAAGCAAGGGCCACATGTGGATCTTGGCCATCACAGATTATTTTACCAAGTGGGTGGAAGCCGTCCCTATGAAGTCAGTAAGTTCAAAAGATGTTGTCAATTTTGTGAAAGAGCATGTCATTCATAGGTTTGGGATTCCTCAGACTATCACAACCGATGGAGGTTCGGTTTTCACTTCTCACGAGTTCAGAGAGTTCTGTGAGGACACAGGGATTAAGCTGATTCGATCATCTCCGTACTATGCTCAAGCAAATGGACAAGCTGAGGCGTCCAACCAGAGTCTTATCAAGCTGATCAAGAGGAAAATCGATGAGCACCCTAGGCGTTGGCATGAGGTTTTATCAGAGGCTTTATGGGATTATCGCATGTCGTGCCATGGGGCGATAAAAACCTCTCCGTACCATCTGGTCTATGGGCAAGAAGCCGTATTGCCTTGGGAAATTACAGCTGGATCGAGACGTGTTACTTTTCAGAATGAGCTAACGGCTGAAGAATATGCAGCTTTGATGAGTGACAGTGTGGAAGATGTGACTGAGCTTAGGCTGTGGTCGCTTGAGAAAATAAAAGAGAACAAGGCTAAAGTAGCTCGTGCCTACAACAAGAAGGTGAAGCCAAAGGAGTTCCACGTTGGAGATCTGGTATGGGAAGCTGTGTTGCCTTTGGGTACTAAGAACGCAGCATATGGTAAATGGTCTCCAAATTGGCACGGGCCGTACAAGGTCGACCAAGTTTTAAGAGGGAACGCATACATGCTCGAGCAGTTGGATGGAGTAAAGTTCAAGATGTGATCAATGGACAACATCTCAAGAAATATTTCCCAAGCATGTGGGATGTTGGACAGTAAAACTGGAGCAGCCGTTACATGAAATCGGCTAGGTAAAATTATGAGAAGTGATGGACAGGTAAAATATGGGGGCCGATGCTGGAAATCGGCCGAGTAAAAAAAAAAATTTTTTTTTTCATATATGTAGCCGATGCATGGTCATCGATGCTAGAAGTTCACACATGTTACAAAAAGGGCCACCTCGACGGTCTTAGCCTCGTCATCTTCATCTTTGCTTGTCACTAGTCGTCTGTGTGGGGCACGTTTTTCGGTGGGCAATTGGAGATTTGGGTCGTCTGTGTTTGAATCCACCGTGTTGAGGAAGGTCGCAGGAGGAGCCGATGGTTGGTCATCGGCTTTGTGCAAATTAACTTGTTTGACTGTGTGTATGCAGCATGGTGAAAACCGATACAGTGTCATCGGCTTCTGGAACATCGACCTGTTTCGGTTATCGGCAAAATTGAAGCAAAAAGGGGCAATGTTTGGGGAACAGAGTTTCATTCATTCAAAAGATCATTGCTTACAGGATGATCGATTACAAAAGGGGCCTGCTACTGCTACGGCCATTACTACTGATTCCTAATCTAAGCCGAGGTCGTCGTCGCCGCTGTCGTCGCCGCCCTTCTTCGTCTGCTCGGCGCCGCCTCCGGCCGCTTCTTTGAAGAAGCCAGCGGGGACCTCTTCGTCCTCGTCGTCATCCTCAGTATCCTCGCCGGACCCGTAGCGGAAGCGCTTTGTCGGTGGATACCCATCGGAGGAGGTGTCCTCCTCCGATTCCTCCTCCTCAGCGGAAGAGTCGACGCCGTCCCACGACCAGTTGTCGTTGCTCTTCGCCTCCGTTCCCGTTGACGAGGAATCAGAGGCTCTCGCCGCCGTGGACGATCGTCTCGACTCAGACGGCGAATCTCATCCTTTCGTCCCACCATCGTGGGGCGAAAGTACTGTATGTCGCCGTGGGTGGGTGCTCTGGAGTGGGTTCTCGCTCGCTAATCGAGTTGGAGGCGTGGGAGGATGCATCGGAGGAAGCAGAGGAGGCCATGGCAAGAAAGAGGGTTTTTCTGATGGAGAAAGAGGGTTTTCTGGCTACGGGAGGAAGATGAGGACTGCGAACTGTTCAGGCTGATTTAAATAAGGGGAATAGTGGACAGACGGTTCAATGCCATGGCGGTTTCCCAGATTGTACTGCCAAAATCGTCAAATCACGCGCTGTGCAGGAGTTGAGAAGACAGGGCATCATGATGAAGGGGTAGCGTGACGGTGCTGTTCTGCCACGCATTCTGTCGACGCGCAGCCCGATACAAAAAAAAAGAGAGGAGAAGAAGGGAAAAACGCACAGATTGGTTTTGGAATTATCATTGCCAAAACCAGGGGGGCATGTGTTATCGCCATATTTTGGCCAAAGACGGAGATGGGCCGTGATCAAGATGGGCTTAGAAGATACATATATTCAACGTGTGGTTGGATCGGCCTAGTGCGTAGATTTGGGCTGAATTGCCCGTGTATCTTGTATCATAGTAGGTTTTGTTTCAGCCTAGGTTCCGTTTATGTTTAGGTAAAGATAGAGTTGTAGAGTTATTCCAAAAGTAGAGAGTCTCCGGACTATAAATATGTACCTAGGGTTATTGAAAGAGGAGGACAATCACGTTCACAACCAACAACAATCTCGGCGCATCGCCACCCCTTGTTTCTAGGGTTTTTCGGTAGTAATATGCTGCCTAGATCGCACCTTGCGATCTAGGCGATTTACTATCGTTATCCGGTGTTACTCGTACTGAAGCCTTGTTGATGGCGAGTAACACCTTTACCACAGATTTGTTAGAGCTAGCATCGATACTTTTACTATGATTGCTTACTTATGCTACCTCTAGCTATCTCGCCGTCTTTGCACCTTCTCCCGGGTGTAAAGGTGGCATCTTGCTTGATTTCTGCTTAGTCGATTTGATCTGTTATAGTTGTGCCTTGTTCATCAAGGTTTAGTTTAATATCCACGTGATTAGGCCTCACAAACGGGTTGAACGATCCGGTAATACGTAAAGTATGGTTTATTGGTCTTAGAGGGGACGTTCCGGGAATTGACGTTATGTTGGTTTTTAGGCCTTCTCTAGGATCAGTTTTCTACTATTTTTCGTATCTATTAGGCTCAACTACGCGCGGGACGTTCCGGTTGCGTGGTGAAAACACTAAACTATCGTAGATCGATTTAGCTCGTAGTAATTAAGCAAAACCCCATGTTATCATAGATTCAATGCAGAACCATGGGGATAATCGACTCTTAAAGCCGATTTACAGGGAAACCTGGGAGCCGATCACGGCTCGAATTTTACGTATACTTGTTTACCGTGCAGGAAACCAATCGGAACAATCCATCACCTTCCTGACCAGGTATAGGTGAACCAAGACAGGACGCGTGCGTGCCGGAAGATTTGCGGGCCGTTGACCGAGGGACCAGGGCCCACCAGCCGCTCTGGGAGCCTCCCGGCTCTTCGTGTTGCTCGTCGCTGCCCGCCGGTGAGTTTTGACAGGCAACAGAACCGTGCAGAACAAAAATTGTATTGGAAAGGTGATGTTTCTAGCAGTCGTAGCAAGGCCAAGATACGACGAAGATGGGAATGTCACATTTACAGGAAAAATTGGGATATGGCCATTTGTTAAAATGGTTGCAGCTGCCAAAAAGAGTAAGAATAGGGAAAGAGGTACATTAGAAACAAAGTCCGTTGTAGTGACTAGAGATGTGATGAGAGAGTACATTACACAAAAGGTTGTGCCAGCTATACAAGAAATGTGGCCTGCGGGTGATGGACAACCAATTTGGATCCAACAAGATAACGCGAGAACACACATCCTGGCTGATGATCCTGCATTTCTTGAAGCTGTCCAGGAAACGGGCTTAGACATCAGAATAATGAATCAACCAGCTAATTCTCCCGACATGAACGTTCTTGACCTGGGGTTCTTCAGATCGATACAGTCACTCACAGATTGCCGAGTTCCGAAAACTCTAAAAGATCTAATTGAAGGTGTGCACAAAGAGTTTGTTGGATATGACGTTACAAAATTGAACCGAGTATTCATAACATTGCAAACTTGCATGATTGAAGTGCTGAACAATGGAGGAAGAAATGGATACAAGCCACCTCATTTATACAAAGAAAGGCTGGAAAGGCTAGGATTGTTGCCATCTCGGATTCCTGTTCCTCCAGCAGTTTATGCAAAGGCCCTAGAGATGCTAGGACTAGGTGTCCATTGATAAGATGGTTGTGTATGTTGTTGTGTATTTGTTGCTCCATATTATTGTGTTTGTTGTTGTGTATTTGTTACTACAGATTACTGCATATATGAAAAAACAATCAGCAATTAGCATTTTTTCTCATCTTGTTGTGTATTTGTTTTAGTACAAATAGACAAGTGGAATAGACAAGTTTTAGAATTGAACGGTCTAGTGAGCCTGGACATTATGGTTAATAAAAAAGTTTCAGAATTGAATGTATTCACACTTCTCAAAATATATTGGGTTGGTATAGTGCTCTTAAAAAACTGAAGCTATAGAGAAGCTACTGGTTTCATTGATGAACACTATGTACTAGCAGTTGGCAGTGTACTATGTACTAGCAGTTGCGATCAGATGCTACTGTCATCCACATATTGTATGGGCTATCCCAGAATAAGGTAAATGACTAATCAGTGAACCATATCCATCTATGTTTAAACCCTACCAAAAATAAAACCATGTCACACCTCTTCATAATTTCTAAAAAGCCCATATAAAATTTTAGTTTATAGACTTTTTTCATTTATAAACCACGTCCCACTAAATATTGACTGTTTCAGTCTACACACTGTATATTTTTCACTCCTAGAATTATATGGAATACTGAATATTGATTCTGTTGCTTAAAAGGAGTACTTAAGGAAAAGAACTACTCCAACAATTAAGAGGAGTACTCAAGGAAAAGGAGTATTATGTTGCTTAAAAGGAGTACAAGGAGTGCCACATATTATCCTTCGGTTTTAATTGGATAAATTATAGTGGAGCACACCACCATCAATTAAGAGCACACAACCAGTAATCTGTTCACCTTGTTGTCGAGCAGCAGTACAACAAGCTGTTCGAAGGATGTGTGGCGGTCATCTAATCCCCATACTTGAGCATCGACCATGTGAGCACTGTCGCCATTGGAGAGGTCCATCTTCGCTTCTTTCCCATCGTTCAACTCAGAGTCATCTCGCCATGGGATCTGGTTGCCGATCAACTTCCCCGCTGCACTAGAGAATATATAGATCAACAATAGGAAAGTTTGCTTAGCCGACGTCCCAAGTAGAGCATTACAGTCTAGGATTGACAAAGTAAAAAACCTCCCATAGATAACGAAAGGAGTGATAAATTTTTGACAAGTTATTCACTCTCTGCCAGCAACACCAAAGCACCACAGAAAGTTAACTGAATCATTGTGCAAATTAACCTACACTACACACATTCATACAAACTGAATTTTTGAGAGAAACGGCAATTGGTAAGCGTTCAAACAAACTGGTATGTGCAACCATATACACTCACTCACATATTCAAGCATGCCTCCATCTAACAAGATAACCATCGCATGCCTCTGATCTAACCATCGTATGCAGTAGGGATTCACTCAATAAAATATTCACACATGGCTCTGATCTAACCAGACAAGAAGAAGAAATTAGACACTCACATATTGTTGTTCATCTTCATTGGACGGACGACAGGGGACCCCAGAGCTGTAGCAGCAAACAAACTAGCTCGATGAAGTGGAGGCATGGAGTGGTGGGCGTCCACCCAGGATGCACCTAGGGATTAGGCCGCTCGCTGGATGCCGAAGGCAGAAGACTAGGCCGCCGACGGGTTCAGCTCTGGCCAGGCTCCTTGAATGCCGGCTCTATCCGGAGGCAGGAACATGATATGCTCGAGAGAAATAACGGAGGAGTATGCCTCACCAGCTTGGAGGCCTTCCGGTGGGCCTCAAATTGCTGGTCGCAGGAGGCCTTGGAGTGTGAGAGCGAGGAGACGGAGCCGGCGGCTATAGAGCAGTCTCCCTCCTCCACGACGGCGGCCGAGTATTCCCGTTGCTCCGGCGCCGCTCACAGATCCGCTCAAAATTCCACCTTTGCCGGTGCACGCAGGTCCCAGTTGCGGGCACTGTGCTTCACCCGATAACCAGAAGGAGGAGTACTGGATCAATGCTGGTACAGGAGTGGAAGGTGGAGGAGAGAAGGCCTGCCAGCGGCGAGGAGCAATGGAGCCGTCGACGCTCGAATCTGGGTCGGCATCGGGGGAGAGAGGGGCGGTGGCATCGGGGAAAGAGAGGACAGCGAGGAACGATCTGTGGAGTGTGGCCTGTCGTGACGCGAGGGCAGTTTCGGTAAGCCGAAAATTTCTATAACGTGACAGAAAGTGTGCATGAATTCGTTCCGCGACTTATAAAAGTGGACGGAGGGAGTACAACTTTTTTGCTACACGATCGCCGGCGAGGTCTCCGGCGAAATCTCCGGCGAGGTCCAGTCTGTTTTTATTTTTCTAGACCGAACCGTTTTCTGCTACAATGTAGCAAAAGCGGGGCAAATGTAGCAAAAACGAGGCAAATGTAGCAAAAGAGGGATTTTGAATCTAAATAAAGGACACGTGGTTGGCTGGGGACCCGGGGGATAAAAACCACATATCCTCCGGGGGACGCGTAGGCCTGTCCTTTACAGAAAGCTTCGACTTCGATATCCTGGAGCTGCTGCTGGCATTATGCTTGATTGCATGGGTTACAGTTGTCATGACCGAGGGACTTGTCACTGTTAGGTGGGTTCTCACCCGCTCGCAGATTCATGACGTGCTAGAATTTGAGTTGTCAAACTGATGATATTTGTAACACGGTGCTTATTTCATGTTGAACCCTGCACATCTATTTGTAACACTAGACGTATATATATCTTTGGTGTTGTGGGGGCCTCTTGGATCGGATGATGGTGTCGTCTTTGTCGTCACCCCTGTGCAGGCATCATCTTTGGAGACGCAGCTGTACGGGCATGTGGGAGGCTTGGTAGTTGGGCGCCGGTCTCCGCTTGTTTCGCGCACGGGGACCATGGTGGAGCGGTTTTTATTTTGCATAGAGCTTCGGCAGTGAAGTCAAGTCATGCCTGGACGACAGGTGCTACGCTGAGTCATGCCTGTCCGGTAGGTGCTACGCACAACAGATCCTCCAGAAACTTCAAGATGTGTTGGCTGGTGGTAGGGTTGGACTTATAACTCGAAACTCACGAGTTAAATGAGTAACTCGTGACTCGCCTCGACTCGGCTTGAACTGGGTGCCTAACTAGTCAAGCCGAGTTTTAGATTTGAGCTTGTTTGTTCACCCAAGCTAAATGAGCTGTTAGAAATAATGGGGCTAATTCATTTAGGCCCATGAGTATTTCAGATTTTCCCTAAATCTCAAAGCCCAAATTTGTGGCAGCCCATATGTGTTTGGGCCCATGTTTGTGGCAGCTCACATGGGAGTGGAGTGGGAGCTAAAGTTTAGTCCCACATGGAAAGTTGGAGGAGAGTTGCACCACCTTATAAGGTGGAGTGTTGCACCACTTTGTAAGTGAGAGGGAATAAGAGAGATACACACGCGCGCTCCTCCTCCGACGACGCTGGCCTTCAGACGTCGCCACGACAAGGCCGCGGGTTGCGGGAATCTCGCCGAGCCGCATCACGGGTCGTCTTCCATCCAAGTCAGGCGGTGCTGCCTACCGCCGTCTTCGTCGCCATCTGCTGCGATCCCTCTTCCCCAAAGTTTCTACTACTACAACCGAACGGTACGCGCTACGTGATCCTGTTTGGTTGTTCATCATGTTCTGCGAGTACATGTTAGGCTGCTGTTTGTTTCCGATCATCCTATTGTTTAGTACATCTAGTATGTTCGAGTTACATGAGCTAGTAGCTGGTTTTGTCATGATTTATATTCTGGAATTAATCGTGGAAATTATGCCTAATAATCCAACAATCCAAAAACCTTATTGTAGGCAATTTCCTGAATTAACAATGGCTGGTTTTACCGATGCACTGAGGCCGGATAAGTTTACCGGTGTGCACTTTAAGAGGTGGCAATACAAGGCTGAGCTTTGGCTGACCACGATGAAAGTGTTCCACATCGAAGAAGGCAAACTGAGGGAACTATATCTGACGAGGATCAGAAGAAGTTCGAGGATGCTAATACTGTCTTTGTGGGATGTATTCTGAGCATTCTTGCTGACCGTCTGTGTGATGTGTTTATGCACATAAAAGACGGAAAGGAGCTTTGGGATGCCTCGGATGCCAAGTTTGGTGCTGCAGATCTCGGCGTGAACTGTATATCATGGAGATCTTTCATGATTTTAAGATGACTAAGGACCTTCCTGTGGTTCAACAAGCTCATGAGATACAATGCATTGCCAAGGAGCTCGAACTCCTTAAGTGTACCTTACCCGACAAGTTTGTGGCGGGATGCATTATTGCTAAGTTGCCCCTTCATGGAGGAACTTTGCCACAACTCTCAAACACAAGAGACAGAGATATCGGTTGAAAACTGATGGCGTCCCTTGATGTTGAGGAGAAGGCTCGGGCTAAGGACACTCTTGAGAAAGGAGAGGGTCTTGCTATTGCTAACTTTGTGCGTAAAGGCAAATCCGTGAGGCAAGAACAAAGGGAACTTCAAACCCTCCTTTAACAAGCCTCAGAAGACTACAACCTTCAAGAAGAAGAAGACGAACAGGACAAGAGTGAACTGTCTTGTTACACTTGTGGAGAGCCCGACCATTTTTCCAAGGATCGCCCGTAACGCGCATCGCAGAGGGAAAAAGGCCAAGATCACAACGTCGTGACCGCTAGCAATCTTGATGGGTATGGTAATTTATTTATCGTTCTTTCAGTATTTCAATCACCGTGTTGGTGGCTTGATACGGGTGCTAATGTTCATGTGTGCCGACATCTCTATGTTCACTTCTTATCGTGTCGCCGATTCATCCGTCCTAATGGGAATGGATCACATGCTTACGTGGTGTTGTACGGTGGATCCAAGTTTACTCGGAAAGATCGTGCTGGTGAGGAACGTGCAAAGCATGTCCCTACTATGAACAAGAATCTCGTTAGTGGCTCCCTTCTTTGCGTAGATGGGTTTAAGGTTGTCTTAGAGTCTAATAAAGTCGTTGTTTCGAAACATGGACAATTTATTGGTAAAGGTTATGAGTTCGGAGGCTGTTTCGGTTTTCACTTTCAGAGTTTTGTAATAAATCCGTGAATCATATTTGTGGTGGTGTTAATGATGATACCGGTGTTTGGCATTCTCGTTTATGTCACATTAATTTTGGTTTGATCTCTCGGATGTCCAAAGATGAGTTTAATTCAATTTCACTATTGCCAAAGGTTCTAAGTTCCATAGTTGTGTGCAATCAAAGCAACCTCGAAAGCCTCACAAGGCCGAGGAGAGAAACTTGGCACCTCTAGAACTCATACATTCTGATCTATGTGAGATGAATGGTGTGTTGACAAAAGGTGAAAAGAGATATTTCATGACGTTGATAGATGATGCTACTAAATTCTGCTATGTTTACTTGTTGCAAACTAAAGATGAGGCTTTAGACTACTTTAAAATCTATAAGGCAGAAGTTGAAAATCAACTAGAGAGAAAGATCAAGCGTCTTAGGTCGGATCGTGGTGGTGAGTATTTTCCCAAAGTATTTGATGAATTCTGTCAGGAACACGGAATTATTCATGAGAGGACGCCTCCTACTAGCCCCAATCAAACGGGGTTGCTGAGAGGAAAACCGCACGATCGACTTGGTGAATTCCATGTTAGCCACCGCTGGTTTATCAAAGGCATGGTGGGGGAGGCTTTGTTGACTTCATGTCATGTCTGAATAGAGTTCCTAACAAGAATAAAGAAAAGACCCCTTATGAGGAGTGGGTTGGGAGAAAACCATCACTTTCAGATCTGCACTTGGGGTGTTTGGCGAAGGTCAACATACCGATTCCCAAGAAACGCAAGCTCGGACCTAAGACAAAGGGATTGTATCTTTCTAGGATATGCTCCACGGAGTGTAGGCTATAGATTTCTAGTGGTTAAATCTGAGGTACCTGATATGCATGTTGATACTATAATGGAATCTCGTGATGCAACATTCTTTGAGAATATTTTTCCTATGAAAGATATGCATAGCATTGGTAGGATTTCTTCAAATACTTCCGAATCTAGTGCATCTATTGATAATTCTGAACAACCACATGAGGAATTTCTTGAGAAGGATGACGATGAACCTCTCACGAGGAGTAAGAGACAGAGGGTTGCATAATCCTTTGGCAATGATTTCATCGTGTACCTTGTGGATGATACTCCCAGATCCATTACTAAGGCATATGCATCTCCTGATGCAGATGATTGGAAAGAAGCTGTCCAAAATGAGATGGACTCGATTCTTTCTAATGGAACTTGGGAATTATCAGAACGACCCTATGGTTGTAAACCTGTGGGATGTAAGTGGGTGTTCAAGAAGAAGCTAAGGCCTGATGGTACTATTGAGAAGTACAAGGCTTGTAGCTAAGGGCTACACACGTAAAGAAGGCGAAGATTACTTTGACACCTATTCACCGTCGCTAGACCGACCACCATTCGAGTACTCACTGCCTCGCCTCTTATGGTCTTCTGCTCATCAAATGGACGTGAAGACAGCTTTCCTTAATGGAGAGTTGGAAGAGGAGATCTATATGGATCGGTCGGATGAGTTTGTGGTAAAAGGTGAAGAGACAAAGGTGTGTAAGTTATTGAAATCTTTATATGGCCAAACAAGCACCTAAGCAATGGCATGAGAAGTTTGAGAACTCCACTTTCACCGGGCTTTGTCATTAATGAGGTCGATAGGTGTGTTACTATCGCCATGGTGGGGGCGATAGCGTTATATTATGTTTGTACGTGGATGACATTCGATCTTTGGTACAAACATGAAAGTGATAAATGAAGTCAAGTCTTTCTGTCAAAGAGTTTTGATATGAAAGATCCGGGAGAGGCGATGTCATTCAATATCAAGCTTATTAAGAACGAGAATGGGATTACTTTAACGCAATCTCATTATGTTGAGAAGGTCTTGAGCCGATTTGGCTTTAATGATGGAAAGACTTCTCCAACACCTTATGATCCCATTTGACATTACGAAGAATAAGAAGGAACCAATGATCACTGAAATATTCACAAGTTGTTGGTTCTCTCATGTACTTAGCAAGCGCTACAAGACCCGATATCTCTTTTGCTGTGAGCAAGTTGAGTAGGTTCATGTCTAACCCGGGTATTGATCATTGGCATGCACTTGAAAGGGTCATGCGCTATCTATGTGGTACAATGAGCTATGGGATTCACTATTCAGGGAATCCTGCTGTGCTTGAAGGATATAGTGATTCGAATTGGATCTCTGACGTTGATGAACTCTACGCCACGAGCGGGTATGTGTTTACCCTTGGAGGTGGCGCAGTTTCATGGAGGTCTCGTAGACAAACCATATTGACGAGGTCAACTATGGAAGCAGAACTTATCGCTTTAGACATACCATCGTTGAATCAGAATGGCTGCGTGAGCTCTTGATGGACTTGCCTGTGGTTGAGAAACCTGTGCCGGCAATCCTTTTGAATTGTGACAACCAAACTGTTATTGTCAAAGTGAACAATTCTAAGGATAACGCTAAGTCATCAAGACACGTGAAAAGACGTTTGAAATCTGTCAGGAAATTGAGAAACTCCGAGTAATAATCGTACGTATATTCAAACAGAGAAAAACCTGGCAGATCCCTTTACAAAGGGACTATCACGAAATGTGATAGAAAGTGCATCGAGGGAGATGGGGTTGAGACCCATGGATGTCACACCTTAGTGGTAACCCAACCTATGTGATCGGAGATCCCGTGAATTAGGACCTGGGAAGAACAAGCTAGTGGTTTGACTGAGGAGAGTATTTTGTAACCCTCTCTATGTGAAGATGCATGACTCTCATAATCTGTAAGGCAGGTTGGCAACATGCCTTAATGTGTTTCGATTGGCTTTAATTAGCAAAGATGTCGTCTTACAGGGGCATTCTTGAAAGAACACACCTATATGAGCTCGATCAGAACGTCATGGTCTATGAGATCTGGGTGATCTCTAGTAAACTCATGAAGAGACCAGGAGTATGACGCATATGCTCCAACCGCGGGTAGGCTACTGACAGCCAAGTACTAGTTATGATTCTGAGCGAAATCTATTGGCACCAAACTTGCAATTCAAGGTTCGTCCATTGTTCAAGTTGTTGATAGACGTAGTTCAAGATTCTAGGCGGAAGTTCAACTTAACAGTCTCTGCTGAAACACTGGTATATAAACAAGTAGTAAGGATTGGCAAATCTTCAAATGGGCATTTGAGATCTGGTGGGGGATTGTTAGAAATAATGGGGCTAATTCATTTAGGCCCATGAGTATTTCAGATTTTCCCTAAATCTCAAAGCCCAAATTTGTGGCAGCCCATATGTGTTTGGGCCCATGTTTGTGGCAGCTCACATGGGAGTGGAGTGGGAGCTAAAGTTTAGTCCCACATGGAAAGTTGGAGGAGAGTTGCAACACCTTATAAGGTGGAGTGTTGCACCACTTTGTAAGTGAGAGGGAATAAGAGAGATACACACGCTCCTCCTCCGACGACGCCACGACGCGACGCTTCGCCACGACAGGCAGCGCTGGTTGCGGGGTTGCGGAGTTGCGGGTTGGTTATGGAATCTCGCCGAGCCGAGCTTTATTTTGCTGCTCAGGAAAATTGACAGACGTGTCAAACGGTTAGCTTATTCGGGTCGCTCCCGGATCGTGGGCTACTGTAACCGACCCGAACGTGCGTAACGTGGACTCGGCCCACGTTTGCCTCCGTTAGGGTTTCCTGAGCCGCTCTATATAAAGTCCCGTGCGGCTACCGCCACAACACCACCGAAAAACCAATCTAGGGTTTTGCCTTCCTCTCTACTTGCGCCGTCACCGTAGTCTACTCCATCCCGCTTGCCGGCGTGCACCGGCGGACGGGAGAGCAGGTCTCCGGAACCACTCGCCCTTGCGATCCTGTACGGGAGAGGGCGAATAAGGTTTTTGGGAAGCGCTCTGCGCGACTGCTCGAGTTCTTCATCACGGGTCGTCTTCCATCCAAGTCAGGCGGTGCTGCCTACCGCCGTCTTCGTCGCCATCTGCTGCGATCCCTCTTCCCCAAAGTTTCTACTACTACAACCGAACGGTACGCGCTACGTGATCCTGTTTGGTTGTTCATCATGTTCTGCGAGTACATGTTAGGCTGCTGTTTGTTTCCGATCATCCTATTGTTTAGTACATCTAGTATGTTCGAGTTACATGAGCTAGTAGCTGGTTTTGTCATGATTTATATTCTGGAATTAATCGTGGAAATTATGCCTAATAATCCAACATGAGCTACTTGCGAGCTACTCGCTTAGCTCGTTAAACTCGTTCAAATACAAAGTTTATAATTTTTTATAAATGAGGGCAGTACTACGAATGTTTCTTGAACATGCAATGGTGCAGAGCTATTATATTTTTCATTCACCTTGTCTTCATGTTATTATGAAACTAGTATCATTGTTCTAATTCTAAAACATTAGAAGAATTACTAGTTTTTTATATGTGTTCCTATGCGCAATTTATAACGAGCTACTCGTGAGTTTACTGAGTCGAGCCGAGTTTCAAATATGGACTCATTATGTAAACGAGCTGAGTCGAGTTAGCTCGTTAGTTGAACGAGCTTTAGCAAGGCGAGTCGAGCCGGCTCGGCTCGGCTCAAATTCTAGCCCTAGGTGATACTTGGCGGCATGGTGCTGCAGGGTACCGGTGGCGACCGCGGCATGCTTTGGAGATAGTACGCAGAGAGGTGGTTCTACTTGGCACCATGATGGTGTCGGTGGCGAGAGTCGGCGCATCGATCTACATGCTGAAGATGATTTTGCGGAAAATAGTGGAGGCAGCTACATCCGGAGTGAGTGAGTGCATGGGCGTCGTTTCGTGGATATGCTAGACGGATCTGGGCTCCTAGCTTGCATGGGGCAGTTGGGTGTTTGCTAGGTCTCATCGGGGAGATAGCGATACGATTATCTTTATGTTCGGTGTTTTTTTGGCGGTCTTTGTTGTATGATCTTTGTAATGGTTTTTGCCAGACTTTGTTATTCTAATAATAAATAAAGACAGTGTGCATTGTTTGATTCAGAGGCCGGGATTTCGCTTCCCATTTCGAAAAAAATGTCGACAGTGTTTGCTATGACGGCATTGGTCTCCTTCTTATGCTCCATCTTTCAAAGTTAAACTACCCCATCAAATGGATGTCCTGGGTTCCATCATGGCTCAATCAATTGATTTTGTTGTTCATCCCCGGTTGAGGGGTACCATCATTCATCAAGAAAAATGGCCATTGCTTAGTTGGATTATAGCTCATCAATTTCAAATATGCACCGGCAATATAACATTTTAGTAGGTTCTGGATAAGCATCCATCGGAGTTTGTTTCGGCAAGTGTTATTCCTCTTATGACTAGATAATGTAGAGTGTCATGTTTCGAGCGACATATACATTTGTGAGAGCTAGATTGTTGTCTGGGCACACGAGGGATCATCTTGTGAGACCAGACCAGGTCACCACACATAATTGCTAAAATGTTGTGTAAATTGGAATTTACAAGTGCAAATTGTAGTGTCATTGAGAACAAAATCTTATGCAATCTGTCTCCTCGAAAATTACATGCGTGGTTGAAAATTTGATGAACTCTATAGTCAAACTTGACTACTGAAAAAAATATAGTATGAATCAAGTTCTCAGCATCGAGTTTCTGCAAACACATATGCATGGTTCGAACTAAAAAAACAAAACAAAAAAGGGCTAAACTACGAACATAGTCGTCGACTCAAAATCTTTCACTGGATCCTGTCTTGTACACATATTTGGTGTTTTAAACATTCTTCTTACACATATTTTAAACGGCTAAATATAGTGTTTTTGTCGTGTACACATTCTTTTTTTAAGTGTAATTGATGAGCTATGCATGTCTATTTATGTAAACTTCCGTAGGTTTCACTGGATCCTGTTAAAAATTCAAGTTGACAAGTACCTAACTGAAGTCCACCACTCATTAAGTTGGGACTAAAAGCAGTGGAGCGACATGAAAGCAATGCTACATAAGTAATTTCAATCATTATTGCATTATTTCCTGATATCAAGTAACAAATAACTCCTTTGTTCATTTTCTTTGTCGAGCAGGTGTTGCACACGGTTCAAACAAAAAATAGCGGGTCCATTCGAAGATGAGCTAACTTATAAAACGGTGAAGGGTTTGCAGTAGCCATCGGGGACTTATTTATGTGGATTCTATGTTTGCGAGTATATTCGCGAGTTGACCAGTGAACGGAAAGTTGATTTACATTATATTCAGGGTTTGCGGGAGAATCTCGAGTCGGAACAACACGTACGAGCAATTCAAGAGCAATTGACGGGATTTCTGATAAAGGAGGTCCTTGATGTAAATGGAGAACATTACGTGAAGGGCACGAAATTCGATATTTCTTAGTGATCTCCATGGAGTTGATACTCTCTCCGTCATGGTTTGGAAGGCGTCTTATAAAAGTCATGTATTTCCAAAACTCCTCTCCTTCTAGACGCATTACACTTAATTACAGATTTAATGTTCCCCTTTTTCTCCCCACTTCCTATTCCATGCATTCAAGGAATTAGTTCTTGCATGCAACTCCACCAATACATGCACCTAAACTCCTTGTTTATTGAGTAATTACATTTCATAGGACGCCAAATAATTAATGTGCGCATGTTTTTGGCATAAATCTAGCCTCAATCAGCGTTCACCTAGGTTCCAACAATCTCTCTAAAACGCCCTCCAAACCGTGACGGAGGGAGTATGATATATCATCAATGACCATGTAATTTCAAAATATTTCCTTTCTTTTGATATGATCGAATATTGTATATATATGTATGCTTGCAAGAGATCAAATATTAATTATATATGCGCATCAAGCTGTACTGTGTATGTAGTAGCGTAGAATAAATGTATGAAAACATGTTTGAAATTATAATGAAACACAAATAGGAAAAAACAAAATAATATCACAGAATCGTGCCGTAGCAGAGAAACACACGAATCTCTGCCGTGGAAGGAACTCGTTTAGTCTCAGGCGGTGTTATGGCCCATGACTAGAGGTCCCGCGTCTCCGCTCTGAAAAGAGGCCACATCGTGGTCTCTAGTCCCGAGTCGTAACAAACCGGGACTAGAGGTAGGGACCTTTAGTCCCGATTTCGCAGTTTCAGGTGCGAAACCGGGACTAATGACCCCTCCGACCTGGGACTATTGGCCATTTTTCTACTAGTGTTGCGCACAAGTTTACAATTCATAAGATACGAGACAAAATTGGTCAAATATACATGATATAAAATTTATATGTGCTTGAGAAATGCAAAATAAATCTAAAACAGCTATGTAAGATGAGAAGAAGCAAACTTAACATATGCATGTTTCACCAACAAATTTAACTTGGCGATTTAAGAAATTTTTTAATTTGGAAATTGACTAAATCACATATTAGCCTTCCTCCTCTCACTTGTCGGTAGGTGCTACACACGACAGATCCTCCGGAAACTTCAAGCTATGTTGGCTCGTGGTACTTGGCGGCATGGTGCGGCAGGGTACCGGTGGCGACCGCGACGTGCTTTGGAGATAGTTCTACTTGGCACCACGATGGTGTCAGTGGCTGGTGTGGCGAGAGTCGACGTATCGATCTACATGTTGAAGATGATTTTGCGGAAGATAGTGGAGGCAGCTACATCCGGAGTGAGTGCATGAGCGCCGTTTCGTGAATATGCTAGGTGGATCTAGGCTCCTAGCTTGCATAGGAAAGTTGGGTGTTTGCTAGGTCTCATTGAGGAGATACAGATACGGTTATTGTTGTACTCGGTGTTTTCTTTTGGCGTTCTTCGTTGTATGATCTTTGTAATGATTTTTGCCAGATTTTGTTATTCTAATAATAAATAAAGACTGTATGCATCGCTTGATACAGAGGCCGGAGCTTCGCTCGCCATTTCGAAAAAAATGTCGACAATGTTTGCTATGACGGCGTTGGTCTCCTTACGCTCCAGCTTTCAAAGTTAAACTAGCCCATCAAATGGACGTCCTAGGTTCCATCATGGCTCAATCAATTGATTTTGTTGTTCATCCCCGGTTGAGGGTACCATCATTTATCAAGAAAAATGGCTATTGTTCAGTTGGATTATAGCTAATCAATTTCAAATATGCATCGGAAATATAACATTTTAGTAGGTTCCGGATAAGCATCCATCTGAGTTTGTTTCGGCAAGTGTTATTCCTCTTATGACTAGATAATGCGGAGTGCTACCAATCATCTTGTGAGACCAGACCAGGCCACCTCACACAATCGCTAAAATAATGTTGTGTAAATTGGAATTTACAAGCGAAAATTGTAGTGTCATTGAGAACAAATATAATGCACTCTGCCTCCTTCTCGAAAATTAATGCGTGCGGTTGAAAATTTGATGAACTCTCTATAGTCGAACTTGACTACTGAAAAAATATAGTATGAATCAAGTTCTCAGCATGGAGTTCCTGCAAAGACATATGCATGGTTCGAACTAATAAAAAAATAAAAAAACGGCTACACTACAGACACAGTCGATCGGTTCCTCGCCTCAAAATCTTTCACGGAGAGAGTCCACTTGGAGAGCCAAGAAACACGCGGTAGAACACCAGGAGCGTCGTCCATGGGAGAACGGAGGCCACCTTGGAGTTCCCTAGCACATCCGGGCAGGCGGCCACGCTGCAGTCCAGGCCAATGAAGCCTCTGCAAGAAAACAAGAAGTTATGCTCTTCGTTTCTTCCTTTTCTGCGTTTGTGGCTGCTTATCTTGGTTTCTTGGTGATTCTTGGTTTCTTGTATTGGAAGAAAGAACGTTCCAGAATGGGCGTACCTACCAGCGGGGAGAGGAAGATGTCCGGCTCATGAGGTAGGCTCCGAGCGCGAGCACCACAGCGAGAAGCCACGCCCCCACGGACACCGCGTGCAAGGAAGGGAGGAAGCGGAAGAGGAGGTGCAGACCCCATCGACGGCCACCGTCGTGCGCATCTCGGCGTCGGTTAGGGTTTCGCGGGAGTGCGGAGGAGCCGGTGGCGGAGGGGTCGTCCTTGAAGCCGGTGGCTGAGGCAGTGGCGTCGATCTCCGCGGCCGTGTTCTTGGAGGAGCCGTTGGGGGCGTGGTGGGAGACGGAGGAGATGGTGGCGGTGGCGTCAACGTGGGAGCCGGTGGCGGAGGCAGGGGCGGCGATCGCTCCAGCAGCCTCCTTCGCGGCCATCCTCGCGGCCTTCTTCCTCTCCTTCCGCGCGGCCTTCTCTTCCTCGTGGGTCACTTCATCCAGCGGGCCGAATTTGTTGTGCGTCCCTCCCTGAGGGAAGGCAACCTCCTCCAGGATCTTCTGCTTCGCGGTGAAGGCAGGGAGGGCCCCCGTCGCGGAGGAGACGAAGCCGGTCATGGCTAAGGTGGAGCGAGGTGGGCTTGTGGGACTTGGGAGAAAGGGTGGAGGAGCTAGCGTCGTGGAACGGAGAGAGAGATATATATAGAGAGAGAGAGCGCGGATCAGGAGAGACGGGGCCGGGGCTTTATATAGGAGACCGGGGTCAGCGCCGAGCAGCGTCGGCGAGCAGGGTCTCCTAAGTCCAACGGTTCTCAATTTGTATTTTCTGGTCATGCGGATGAATCAAGGGGGCAGCAACAGCAATGCCTAAGATGCTTGCCATCTATTCTTCTATCTGAAGTGAAGAGGATTTTGTAGCATCACTCGCCAGAGCAGTCAATGCAACGTCGCTTCAGAGTGCCAAATATAAACTTATATTTTGAAACGGAGGGAGTACATTACATTACATGGAGAGCGCAACTTACAATTAGTAGCTAACTTTGCACCGGAAATGCACCGTTTGATTCCATGTGCATCATATGCTCCTTTTTTTTATTAGAAACATATATTTTAAAATGTTCAAAAAGTTTCGAAAACATATATTTATGTGTATCTACACATTCTATGGGCACACACGTGGGGTTTCCCGAAAAATCGATATGTTTTATGGGTCGTGTAAAAATGATAAAAACATATGTATCATGGATGCTATTTTTTTTCAAAATAAAACATTTAATCTAATCATGTCAAAAAATAATACTGTAATTTTGGGAATTTGCACATCTAGCACAATATCTACTTGGGCCAAACCTTTGGTGATGACGCCACAGACCGACTGGCCACAACGGGCGATGTAGACAGAGACCGCCTTTTTCCGTCACACTGATTGGGTCAGTCCTCCATGCTAACGCCGACTGGACCTAGTCTTTGACGCGCACAACGATAGCGACTTGAATAAATCGAGTCGGCGCCGATGCTCCCCCGTAGCCTTCTTCCTCCTACCATTGCATTCAGCTAGCCTTTCTCTCTTCTCACACCCATGGACAACTCATTTTTTCTCCATTTAGCATAGTTACTCTAAAGATCCTCAGAGAATATTTAGTGTGTTGTACTATAAGTTCCGATCGACTGATTGTTTAGTTTGGGGGGCAATTTGCACTGAGAAAAAAAATCTTCTTTTATAACGGACGATTTTCGTGATTGAAGGCTCTTTTTCGTGGTTAAAAAGCCTTCTACGATGAGTACCATTCATGGTAAAATCCCCGCCATAAATAAATCTACCATGGTTTTTTTCCGACCATGATGGATCGTACCATTCAGCCACGAAAACTCATTCCGTCGTTGATCTATTTGCCAGCCGCGTTGTTGACTCCTGATGTCATGCAAACGGCCACATAGTGAATGCTGTTAACGGTCAATTAGCGTTGTTAACTGTCTATGAAACTGTGATAGAAGCTAGGCCTAGCCAATGCGTGATAATTCTTAAGTGGGCCTGCCCATTAAGAGAGTCCAATAGTATCACGGTCCGTTACTGTTTCATTCTGTACTGTTACAAATGGGCTCACTAATGCTGCCCGTTGTGGGCCGTAAACTTTCGGGCCCATTACTATTGCATCATGCACTATTTAAAATGGTCCCATTTATACGGCCTGCAAACTATCAGGCCCGTTACTATTTAGCCATGTACTGTTTGAAATGGGACCATTTGGCCAGCCCACTTTGTCCCGTAGTTTTTTTGGCCTGTTACTGTATAGTCTTGTACTGTTTGAAATGAGTCCATTTATATAACTCGTTGTGGCCCATAAAATTTTGGGCCCATCACTATTCAGGCCCATAAAAGGCCTGCTCATATTCTGACATGTTATTATTCTGATCTGGTTAGTTTCTCAGTCTGTTACTGTTTTGGCCTGATACAAATTCAGCATGTTACTATTCTGGGCTGCTACAATCCTAGATTTTTCCGCCCGCTCGCATCGCTTCCTCACATCGCTTGGCCTCTGCTCGCCCATTACTGTTTTGGCCTTTTAAAGTTCTGACTCTTTTAGTGTCCTGGATCATTACTGTTCTAGTCTGTTACTGTTTTGACCTGTTACTGTTTTGGTCTATCACAATTTCGGCATGTTACTGTTATGGCATATTACTGTTACTAAGCACGCCTATGAGTCGACCCGTTACTTTTAAGATCTTTTATAGTTTCAACATTTATGGAGCCCATTCCGATATCATAAAATGTGTACAACTTGCGAGCATCTTTTACTGTTTATCTTCGGCCTAATACAAGTGCAAATAACAAAGACCAGGTACCCTGATCGACCTGGCTAGCGCAGGTATGGTACCATCTACCGCTATGTTTGGACGGCGTCAACTAAATACCTACACGTCCTATGCGATTTATCCAGATATTATATCAAATGCAAATTACTTCAAATTATTACATACTGTCAACTCAAGGGAAATAAATTTTTAGCATTTCAATTGACAAACGAGTTGATAGCAGTCCTCAATTTGCATTCATCTATCACCTGCATCTCCCTTTCGAGTGTGACATCAACATTGGAAAACAACCTTTAGATATGATCTTGCATCCCCTCCTTGGTGGTGATAGCAATAATGGCAGTCTGAAACTAAGTAATAACAACTTAATACATCAAATATGACAAACTACTCATTTAACTGATATAATAGGAGCTATGAACTGAAGTTTATACTGGTCAATGGTTCAAATATATTGACCATCACTTCAAATAAACAAGACAAGCAAGCATTAAAAAGGCTTGTCGGCCGGCCGAAAGCCTGGGCGGCTGCCTAGGCTTAGGGACGGCTAGGTCCGCTATGTCCATGTGCATATGCTCCTTTTATTAAAAACATTGATAAGTTCAAATTTTTTTGAAAACATATATTTGTGTGTATCTACACATTCTATGGGCACACACGTCCGGTTTCCCTAAAAATCGATATGTATTATGGGTCGTGTAAAAATGAAAAAAAAACATATGTATCATGGATGCTAATTTTTTTAAATAATACATTTAGCCTAATAATGTTGAAAAATAATACCGCAATTTTGGGAATTTGCACATCTAGCACAATATCTGCTTGGGCCAAACCTTTGGTGATGACGCCACAGACCGACTGGCCACAACGGGCGATGTAGACAGAGACCGCCTTTTTCCGTCACACTGATTGGGTCAGTCCTCCATGCTAACGCCGACTGGACCTAGTCTTTGACGCGCACAACGATAGCGACTTGAATAAATCGAGTCGGCGCCGATGCTCCCCCGTAGCCTTCTTCCTCCTACCATTGCATTCAGCTAGCCTTTCTCTCTTCTCACACCCATGGACAACTCATTTTTCTCCATTTAGCATAGTTACTCTAAAGATCCTCAGAGAATATTTAGTGTGTTGTACTATAAGTTCCGATCGACTGATTGTTTAGTTTGGGGGGCAATTTGCACCGAGAAAAAAAATCTTCTTTTATAACGGACGATTTTCGTGATTGAAGGCTCTTTTTCGTGGTTAAAAAGCCTTCTACGATGAGTACCATTCATGGTAAAATCCCCACCATAAATAAATCTACCATGGTTTTTTTCCGACCATGATGGATCGTACCATTCAGCCACGAAAACTCATTCCGTCGTTGATCTATTTGCCAGCCGCGTTGTTGACTCCTGATGTCATGCAAACGGCCACATAGTGA
This sequence comes from Avena longiglumis, assembly GCA_030063025.1. Taxonomy (NCBI): domain Eukaryota; kingdom Viridiplantae; phylum Streptophyta; class Magnoliopsida; order Poales; family Poaceae; genus Avena; species Avena longiglumis. The sequence continues at coordinate 403,120,506 of CP125975.1, forward strand.
ATGCTGTTAACGGTCAATTAGCGTTGTTAACTGTCTATGAAACTGTGATAGAAGCTAGGCCTAGCCAATGCGTGATAATTCTTAAGTGGGCCTGCCCATTAAGAGAGTCCAATAGTATCACGGTCCACATCGTTTCATTCTCATCACATAAATGGGCTCACTAATGCTGCCCGTTGTGGGCCGTAAACTTTCGGGCCCATTACTATTGCATTATGCACTATTTAAAATGGTCCCATTTATACGGCCTGCAAACTATCAGGCCCGTTACTATTTAGCCATGTACTGTTTGAAATGGGACCATTTGGCCAGCCCACTTTGTCCCGTAGTTTTTTTGGCCTGTTACTGTATAGTCTTGTACTGTTTGAAATGAGTCCATTTATATAACTCGTTGTGGCCCATAAAATTTTGGGCCCATCACTATTCAGGCCCATAAAAGGCCTGCTCATATTCTGACATGTTATTATTCGACCGTTAGTTTCTCGATCGCTTTGGCCTGATACAAATTCAGCATGTTACTATTCTGGGCTGCTACAATCCTGGCTTTTTTCCTCTCCTGCTACGGCTCACATTCTTGTTACCGCTCTCACTGCTCGCCCATTCTGTTTTTGGCCTTTTAAAGTTCTCTTTTTAGTGTCTGGATCATTCTTGTTCTAGTCTCATATCGTTTTGACACATTCGCTTTTGGTCTATCACAATTTCGGCATGTTACTGTTATGGCATATTACTGTTACTAAGCACGCCTATGAGTCGGCCCGTTACTTTTAAGATCTTTTATAGTTTCAACATTTATGGAGCTCATTCCGATATCATAAAATGTGTACAACTTGCGAGCATCTTTTACTGTTTATCTTCGGCCTAATACAAGTGCAAATAACAAAGACCAGGTACCCTGATCGACCTGGCTAGCGCAGGTATGGTACCATCTACCGCTATGTTTGGACGGCGTCAACTAAATACCTACACGTCCTATGCGATTTATCCAGATATTATATCAAATGCAAATTACTTCAAATTATTACATACTGTCAACTCAAGGGAAATAAATTTTTAGCATTTCAATTGACAAACGAGTTGATAGCAGTCCTCAATTTGCATTCATCTATCACCTGCATCTCCCTTTCGAGTGTGACATCAACATTGGAAAACAACCTTTAGATATGATCTTGCATCCCCTCCTTGGTGGTGATAGCAATAATGGCAGTCTGAAACTAAGTAATAACAACTTAATACATCAAATAGGACAAACTACTCATTTAACTGATATAATAGGAGCTATGAACTGATATAATAGGAGCTATGAACTTAATACATCAAATAATGGCTGCCTAGGCTTAGGGACGGCTAGGTCCGCTATGTCCATGTGCATATGCTCCTTTTATTAAAAACATTGATAAGTTCAAATTTTTTTGAAAACATATATTTGTGTGTATCTACACATTCTATGGGCACACACGTCCGGTTTCCCTAAAAATCGATATGTATTATGGGTCGTGTAAAAATGAAAAAAAAACATATGTATCATGGATGCTAATTTTTTTAAATAATACATTTAGCCTAATAATGTTGAAAAATAATACCGCAATTTTGGGAATTTGCACATCTAGCACAATATCTGCTTGGGCCAAACCAACTGGGTTAGTCTCTATGGGCCACAGAGACTGACTATTGGTGACGACCCTACAGACCGACAGGCCACGACGGGCGGTGTAGACAGAGACCGTCTTTTTCGTCCACACTGATTGGGTCACTCCTCCATGCTAACGCCGACTAATACGTCGTAAACGTATCTATAATTTTTGATGCTTTATGCTTGTTTTGTATCAACTTTCTTATGTTTTGTCTATACTTTGAGGCATTTTTATATATTTTCTGGAACTAACCTATTGACAAGATGCCGCGGTGCCAGTTTCCTGTTTTATGCTGTTTTTGGTTTTAGAAAAGCTAGTAAAGAAATATTCTCGAAATTGGACGGAACAAAAGCCAAAGTCAATATTTTTACCCGACACAACACAGAGACCGAAGGAGAGATGAAGAGGCACCACGAGGTGGCCACACCAAACGGTGGCGTGGCTAGGGGGCGCGCCACCAGGTGGTGTGGGACCCTCGGGCGTCCACCGACCTTGCCCCTTCACCTATATATTGACCCCGAGGAGAAAACCCTGAAAATAAGATCAGAAATCCACGAAAAGTTCCGCAGCTCCGCCACCACCGAAGAGGAGATTCGGGGGACAAAAGTCTCTGTTTCGGTACCCTGCCGGGACGGGGAATTGCCCCCGGAGCCATCTCCATCGACTCCACCACCATCTCCATCGCTGTTGCTGACTCCCATGATAAGGAGGGAGTAGTTCTCCCTCGATGCTAAGGGCTCTACCGGTAGCTATGTGTTCATCTCTCTCTCTATGCGTGATGTTATTGAGATCATGAGCTTTGTAATCTAGTTCAATAAGTAGATCTACTCTGCTACTCAAGTGCTTTATTGTAATCTCCACTTATCCCCACGTGTGTGAAGTTGACAGTGTGCACACCGTGTGGCACTTAAGCTAAAGATTACATAAATACTTATCATGAGTATAATTTGAGGTGGATGTATCTATGAGTTTGTGGTGTTTGTTGGAACCATCTAGCGCTCAAGGTGATAGTGTGGGGTTATCTAGATGGGTAATGCGAACTTTAAGAAGAGCTTTTGTAGCCCTACCGTGGATTGGAGTTATCCAACCGAAGAGTAGTTCAAAGTAGCATAATGAAGAGAAGATATTTATATGAGAGTGTCCACTAGTGAAAGTATGATCTCTAGCCCTTGTTTCTAAGAATTGAAACACCGTTTACAATAAGTCCTGTTACATGTTTGCTTGCTGTCTTTTTTATTTCAGATTGCAATTACCACTTATAATCATTCATATTACTTATATTTCACTATCTCTTTGCCGAACAAGTGCACCTATAAACCTGACAAGTGTATTGGGTGGGTTGGGGACACAAGAGACTTCTTTTATCTTGATTGCAGGGTTGCTTGAGAGGAATACCTTTGACCTCTTCCTCCCTGAGTTCGATAAACCTTGGGTGATCCACTTAAGGGCAACTTTCTACTGTTCTACAAACCTCTGCGCTTGGAGGCCCAACACTGTCTACAAGAATATAAGCGTGCATAGACATCAAGATCTTTTCTAGAGCCGTTTCCGGGGAGGTAAGGTAAAAGGTACTCACATCCTCTGGCTACTAAGCTAGCTTCTAGTACTGTTGCTGGTGTGTGAGTGCTCGAAGTTATTTACTTTAGATTCAGCAATTATATCTTTTTGTTTCACTAGTTAGGCTTAATGGAAAACAACAACAAAATTAGAGAGCTTTTTAGTATTTTTCCCGAGTTAGAACATAAATGGTTTGGAGAGAAAATTAAAAACCCATGGAACTTTATTTGCATGCTAATAGCAATGTTATTAGTATGAATTTTTTGAACACATTTGTTACTAATGCTATGGAAACGTCTAAGCTTGGGGAAGCTAGTTTTTATATAAATGATCTTTTTAGTTCCCCAGTGATACATCGTAAACGTATCTATAATTTTTGATGTTCCATGCTTGTTTAGTATCTACTTTGCTTTGCTTTATTTACACTTTGAGGTATTTTTATATGTTTTTTGGGACTAACCTATTAACAAGATGACATAGTGCCAATTGCCTGTTTTCTGTTGTTTTTTGTTCCAGAAAATTCAGAAAATGAATATTCTTGAAATTGGACGGGACAAAAGCCAAAGTCAATATTTTACCAAGGAGAACACGGAGCCAGAAGACAATACGGAGGAGGGCATCGAGGGGGCCACAACCCCAGGCCGCGCGGCCAGGCCTGGCCCATGCCTGGGGGGTGCAGCCGCCTCGGGCACCCCCTCGGCCTCCCCTTCGCCTATAAGAAGCCCTCGATACCTAAACCCTAAGAGAACCGATCAATCTTCCGCGAAACAGTCCGTAGCCGCCGCCACCATCGTCCCTAGATCGGGGGGGGGGGGGGGGGGAATCTGAATCTCTTTTCGGCACCCTGCCGGAGGGGAGATATCATCCCAGAGGCCTTCTTCATCACCATGCAAGCCTCCGGTATGAAGCGTGCGTAGTTACACCTTGGACTAAGGGTCCATGTAGTAGCTAGATGGTTGTTTCTCCTACTTTGTGCTACCATGTTTAGATCTTGTGAGCACCGTTCATGATCAAGATCATCTATTTGTAATCATGCATGTTGTGTTTGCGGGGATCCGATGGATATTGAGATTACTATGTCAGATTGGTTAATGATTCTATCTTATTGATCCTATCATGTCTGTGTTGTTTGAGATCTTGCATGCTCTCCGTTTTAGTAGCTATCTTGGCCAAGTAGATGCTAGTGACTCCAAGAGGGAGTATTTATGCTAGATAGTGGGTTCATGCCTCTATTGAATCTGGGGAAGTGACAAAAATCTCTAAGGTTGTAGATGTGTTGTTGCTACTAGGGACAAAACAACAATCTCTTGTTCATGGAACACGTGTATTGTTTACTTTACACACTTTTTCTTAAAGAAGTTATCAATTTCTTGCAACTTAATACTGGAGGGGGTTCCGATGATAACATAAAGGTGGATTACTAGTCATAGATGCAGTTGGATGGAGGTCTATGTATATTGTTGTAATGCCCAATCAAATCTCATAGGATCATGAATGTCTAGTATTGCAGTGTTATGCCTTGCTCTGTCCCGTCAATTGCCTTGCTGTAATTTGTTTACCCAGCATGTTATGTTGTTTATCTTAAGGAGAACACCTCTAGTGAACTATGGACCCCGGTCCAATCTTTACCATTGATACATCTTCCACTGTTACTTTTTACTTTCTACAAACCACCATTACCTTCCACACCATAAAGTTAACCCTTTGTTTTCAGCAAACCAGTGAGATTGACAACCTCACAGTTCGTTGGGGCAAGGTCTTGAGTTTGTGTTGTGCAGGTTTCCAAGTTGCTAGCAACACCTTTGGGTCATTTCCTTCCTCCTACTGGTTCGATAACCTTGGTTTTTACTGAGGGAAAACTTGTTGTTGTGCTCATCATACCTTCCTCTTGGGGTCTCCCAATGAAGCACTACAGTGATCTGAGCCGCATTAAGCTATTTTCTGGCGTCGTTGCCGGGGAGGCTAAGGACGGCTTCACAAGGGGAGTCCTTCACAACATTTCTCTTTACTTTGTTTTTGTTTTGCTTAGTTTCTTTTGCATTGTTTTGTTTGCCTCTTTTTATCAAAAACTAAAAAAAAGTTTCGTTTGGTTTGCTTTCTCTTATCAAAAACACAAACAAATAGTTCCTACTTTAGTTGTTGCTGCTGTTGGTTTGCTCCACTTTTGCAAAAATGAACTCTGGTGAGAACACCAAGTTGTGTGACTTCACTAGCACAAACAACAATGATTTCCTAAGTACACCTATTGCTCCACCTGCTCCTGATGCTACCTTTTATGAAATTAAGCGTGCTTTGTTGAATCATGTGATGAAAGCGCAATTTTCTGGTGCTAGTTCTGATGATGCTACTGCCCACCTCAATAACTTTGTTAAACTTTGTGAGATGCAAAAATATAAGGATGTAGATGGAGATATTATTAAGCTCAAGTTGTTTCCTTTCTCCTTGAGAGGAAGAGCTAAAGAATGGTTGCTATCCTTGCCTAGAAATAGTATTGATTCTTGGATTAAGTGCAAAGATGCTTTTATTGGAAAATACTATCCTCCTGCTAAGACTATATCTATGAGAAGTGAAATAATGAAATTTAAACAACTTGATAATGAACATGTTTCTCAAGCTTGGGAAAGAATGAAATCTTTGGTTAAGAATTGTCCCACTCATGGACTGACTTCTTGGATGATTATCCAGACTTTTTATGCAGGTTTAAACTTCTCTTCATGAAATCTGTTGGATTCAGCTGCTAGAGGTACCTTTATGACCATTACCTTGGGTGCTACAACAAAGCTCCTTGATAATATGATGGTTAATTATTCTGAATGGCACACTGAGAGAGATCCTGTCAACACCCGGATTTTTCAATCCTAGATGCCTGTTATGCCATACATCGCAATCCCAGGATTACCATTTTTGCGAGACATAACAGAATTGGATACCATAGTACTTCATCCATTACAATGATACATAAGTTCTTACACAAATAGGGATCTCATGATCCAGTCCTTAATACAACATCAAGCGGTGAATACGTAATAATAGCGAGTGGCGAGGCTCCATCTTCGGGTCACAGTAATGCCGACGATGGGAGATGATCCTAGTTGTCGTAACCTTCCGGGTCCATCCTCTAGGTACTCCTCTTCATAGTCCGCCATGGAATAGCAGGACAAAGCCATGAGTACTCTTTAAGTACTCGCAAACTAATACTAACAAGTAAAAGGGGTTTTTGGATTATAGGACACTAGGCTCTAGGGTTGTTTTGCAAAATCCAGATTTATAACTACTAAGTTCCAAAGCTGGTCACAAATTTTATAACTACTAAGTGGGATCTTGTATTTCAGGTCACAACTCTGTTGTGGTCAAGTCAAATTCTCAACTCATTTCACAAGTCATTTTGAAAAGGGTCTGACGGGGGAACAATATGGCCACTAATCGTCCATAATCATGACGCTATTCGAATAGTTTGACACTGCAGAGATTGTACACTTTCACCACAACATTCGATGCATCCGCAGAACAAATCCTGAATTCACCATACTCGATATGGATAATCAATCCTAACCTTTCAATTACACTCCCTAGTATAAGCACCTCTCCCGTGAGTTTGGCCTCCCAACCATGACCACTGTCATCTTGGAGTCTTGCATGTGGACAATCTTCACAAGGTAGCCTCAGCTCAGACCTTGGCCGTGAGGGAACTAATACTAAGGTATATAAGTTTCCAGTCAAGCCCTACCCAATATTCGGGTATTGTGGTTGTACAATAAAATTGGAATGGTATCGCATCCAGACAACCATCAGTTTTATAAAGGGCTAAGGCTCATGCCTCAACATTTTCATCACCAAAATCATCAAGTGTTTGGAAAAACATGTCCAAAACATTTCAATAGAATGATCCATCATTCCAAGGTTTTCGTAACCATTTTTCCACCAAGTATTCCCATCTAAAGTTGATCAAGTTTTATGCTTAGCACTAGCATCTACAGGTGGGGTAGTACTAATAGAGGGGTGGTAACTAGTGGAGTTTCAACTAAGTCCAACCTTATATCCTAGGCTGGTATCAAGGTTTCTAGCTTAGGCCAAATTTTATGCTCTTTATGCAACCTTCAGCACAACTGTCTAATATCTACCAAACTCTTAAGTCGGCTCCAAGTAAGCTTTGATAAAGAAATAAAGTAAGAAGTTTGCCATAAAACTAGGATGGGTTTAGCAAGTGGGTATGGTCACATACGCTTAAGGCATATAGTAATCATATCACAAGCTTGGGTTTGTGGCAACAATAGGGTATCTTGCAAGGGTTAGCTTGCACAATCACTAGTGGTATTAGGCTTGCAATCAATGTCAAAATAAGCTTGCATATGTATAGTATCTTGCAAGTGTTAGATGGCATTGGTCAACTTGGTTAGTATAGCTTGCCTTGTGCAGAGCAGTGGTTGAAGTTTTCCTCGGCTTCCTCTTCGTAGTATCCTCCTTCCTCCTCGTATCCTTGGTCGGTACTAGCGTCTATGAATAAATACGAGGTACACAATCACCAAACAATACTTAACTACTTGCAATCATCACACACAAGGGTCCTATAGATGATCTAGCATCATCTCTAACATTACAAGGTTAAGGATTGGTTTAAGTCTTTTTATTTTAGAAAAGTAATTTCTACTCATTGAAAAATTACTTAAGATTTAATATTCTCCAAACTAAACATGGGATCATGTTGACACATGTCATCACCACATATTGTAGTCCATGGGAATGTGATTTAAGGTGGTGTCACAATTTAATAAGGTTTTACCCTTTTATTTTAATTAATTAAAGTGGCTAGAAATGCTTATGAAGCATTCTTTTATTCCTTGAACATTATTTCTGCAAGTAACCTATATATATATATTTATATATTCTGAAAGGTATGGTTGAATGTGATTTTTGAGAGTTGGAATCAACTCAAAAGCTATTATGGTTTAAATTTGAAAAATGTTAGCTTCTGCCTTGTTATTTTTGCTATGGGTGATCTACAGATCCAAATGACTTGAATCCAACGGGCTTGGATTAAGCATTCACAGACCTTTCCAACAAAATTGGTTTCATCTAATTTGGTGCACTAAATCGATCTGGGTTGATTTTTGAAGTTGGGTACAGAAATGTGTTTGAAATTAAAAAGAAAAGGTTTAATTTGAATTCTTGGGCTGCTGGAAATTTAACGGGCCGCTGCTAAAGCTCTGCGGGCTGCTTAAGTGGGTGTCCCCACTCGTCAGTGACACGGAGCTGGGCGAAGCGGTATGGGGCAACGTGGTTCGTTCGATCTTGTTCTAATCCAACGGCTGAGGGTCATCGTCGACGCGAGACAGCTCCGGCGAGAACGAAACCTATCGCGGCCAGTGAGGGTTGCTGGGGGCTCACCGGGGTACGGGCGAGGGTCGGCGAGGCGGGCGAACGATGAAGTCGACGACGACGAACCTCCTGGTACCGGTGGCTTCTTCTGGGGCGTCTCGAATCGCTGGCTCCTTTCTTCTCCGGCAGCGGCAGGCTCCAGTGAAATTCCGGCGAGGTGGTGCTCGCCTTGCTCTGAGAATGGTGTGGCACGATCAGTGAGGAGAGGGGAGTGAGATGGTGTGAAGAAATCGTGTGGGGGTGGCCTCTATTTATAGTCGAGCGAGGGGACCGTCGGGGCGCAAGGTGAGCTCGGAGGCGAGGCGACGCATGTAGCTAATGGCATGGGCAAGGGTAGGGGACGGCGTTGTGTCTCTGGCGATGCTCAACGACATGGTCGCGAGGCATGGGCGGTGTGGTTTGGTCTGAACGGCGGTGCTCTGCAGAGGCGGCGTTCTCGACGGCGGGCGGTGGCTGTATGGCGCGGGGCGTTAAACGGGGATGTCTGGCGGTCTCCTGGGTCGGTGGTGATCGTGTGTGCGCGCGGTGAGGGCGGCGCGCGGTCTGTGGATGCTGGTCGCGGGTGGTATTCTGGCGCACGCTCGGCATGGTCTGGGTGTGTCTTGTGCGCGTGGTCCAGGGCTTGGCAACGCTCGCGGTTGGGACAGGCAGTGGCGGTGGATGGTGGGCTGCCTCCCAGACATGCTGGCTAGGCTTGCTGCTGTTCCTAGCTTGCTGTCCACATTGGGGTGACATGGGGTTGCTCGGATGTTCACCATTAATGGCAATGTCAAGCTCACAGGGGTGCTAGTGTTGGTCTAACCTTTCTAGATGATCTACTGGATTGTGTGAGAGCTAACTAGGGAACAAGTTAGGCTCAAAACACTGCACACTATAGTGTTTGTTGTTTTGTTTGATTTGTGTCTGCAACCTGTTTGATGAAATGGCCGCATGAAATCAAGTTTTGAATTTTGAAATGATTTTTGGTGGGTTTGCTAGATTGGTTCTGGTGAGTCTGCAGATGCTTGGGTTTTGAAAATTGAGCTTGTTTGAGTGGGTTTTGAAAAAGTGGGATCTTCCCATATGAAGAAGATTCAATTTTGAATTGCCATTTAAACTATGCATTTGAAAGTTTCTGGATGATCACAAAGTGGGCCTTGATACTTTGTTATGAGTACCTTCAAGGGGTGCAAAGATCCAGAAAATTTTCTGTTAGGTTTTGAAAGTTTGAGACAACCAAAGTAGGCATGGGAGTTAAATTGGTCAAAATGACCATTCACTTAATATATTTGTTTTGATTTACTTGTCTTTAGGAAAAGTGTGGGGAATGTTTTAGATGATGTTCTTTTCACCTAAGAAACATTTTACAAGCAATGGATCACACAAACAAGGTGGTTTTAAAGAATTTCAAAATTCATGCATACACATATACATGCATTCATGAATTGATTTAGAAAAGTTTTTTGTTAACCCTAAACTTTAGGATTAGTGTTTTGTTGATCTAAGTTTGATATTTTTGGGATGTTATAGATCCACATGGTAACAAAGTAAATTCTATTGAAGAAACCTCCTCTTTCAGTGATAAAATTGATGTTATCATGGCTATGCTTGTTAATGGAAAAGCTCATATAGATCCAAATAATGTTCCCTTAGACTCTTTGGTTGCTCAAGAAGAGCAAGTTGATGTGAACTTCATTAGAAACAACAATTTCAGCAACAATGCCTATAGGAATTATTTTGGTAGTAACAATAATTATAGGCCTTATCCTCCTAATAATGGCAATACCTATGGAAACTCCTACAACAATACTAGAAGTGCTCCTTCTGAACTTGAAGTCATGCTTAAAGACTTTATTAGTAAACAAACCATGTTCAACAAGACTACGGAGGAAAAGCTTTTGAATGTTGAGAAAAATATTTCCTCTTTGTCTAAAGCACAGTCCTCTTTGATTAATAAAATGGCCGCTAAACCTGAAACCTTGGAAAGTACCTTTGCTACTACTCATGCCATACAAGTTACTATTGATGAAAATGTTAGACTGTTAGCTCAACTACATGCTAAATGGGAAAGAGAAGCTGAAATTGCTATAACCAATAGTATGTGCACTATTACCACCACCAATATGGATGCCACCGAACTACAAGAAGTCCCTATTCCTCCTACCACAATGCCTAAACCCAATGAGTCTACTACTAGTGATGCTAAGTTTAATTTTGATCTTGATGGTTGCAATATTTCTAAAGTGATTATGTTCCTACAAAAGCTTTCTAGAAGTCCCGATGCTAGTGATTGTAGGGTTCGCAGCATAGAAAACAAAAAAATTCCTATGATGGGAACAACTATGTACCAAGATCTATCTACTAGATACAAGCAAAAGGTGGATATACATCCATAGAATACGTACCCTCGAAGACCGAATAGCATTAACGAGGTTGTACTCATGGATGATGTAGTCGAATGCTTGTCGATCTCAAGATCGTGATGAAGTCCATCTGGTCCAGCCGGTCCAGCACCATCAAGTCCAGCACCGCAAAGTAGTGGTGCATGCGTGCTCGCACACACGTCCGGGTACCCCGACAACCTCCGTGCCCTCGCTTCAGCAAAGCAGCAGAAGCAACAAATCCTTCCAGAAAAAGCCACCAGGAACATGTATCTCGCTGATTCGAGACCATGGGGGAATTCTAAAGGGGGGAGAGAGATCCTTCACGAGGAGGTGTGAGTGAGAAGTGAGAGGAGGGGGTCCTTTTATAGGGGAGGGGTCAGACCAAGGGGGCATGGCCGCCGGCCATGGAGGGTGCCCCCACCTCTTCCTCATTCATGCGGTGGAAGCTCCACTCACATAAACACACATCCACTCACAATTCCACTCACATGCATTAATTTTCCAACAAAATTAATGCAATCTATCATTTAATAAAACTCTTTTTTATATATTTAATTAAGAATTTTGTTAATTACTCTAATTAGCAAACATTCACATAAAACCCCTTATAAAATTTCAATTTCATATGCATAATAAGTTTCAGCAATTTCAACCGAAACGATTCCGGTGTCTAGTGAAATAAATTCCTGCTCTTTCTTTTTATTTCTTTGGCATATCATTTGCTCTGAATGGTGTCGGTATCCCTTAAGTGTGTCACCCTACGGTTCGCGAATAATGTAGACATGATCCAGACCCCTCTCCGATCAATAATCAGCAGCAGGACCTGGAGATCCGTACTGACTCCCACATATTCAATGATGACTTCTGTGATCGTATGAACCTTATACGCATGTAACTCAATCCCTTTGTCTCACGATATATTACATATCCAAGATTCGATCATCGGTATCCCCATACCTAGTTTGATCTTGTTACCGACATGTACTCTTTTCTTGTGCCTGTGATATAACATTCTAGTGATCAAATCACTTGCTTGCAAGCTAACTAATTTGATATCACCGAGAGGGCCTAGAGTATATCTATCCGTCATCGGGATGGAAAAATTCCACTCTTGATCCATGGGCCTCAACATAACACCTTCGTAGTACTGAACCTATCTTTATAGTCACCCTGTTACGGTGTGACGTTTGATGTTATCAAGATACTCTTCGGGTGTTAGTGATTGGCATAATCTCATGGTCTAAGGACTAAGATTACTTCATATGATGTTATAGCAATATAAACACAATGACCTTGATCGTAATGCTATGCTTCGGATGAATGTTCATCACATCATTCCAACAATGTTGTGACCTCGTTATTAACAACATTCAATGTCCATGATCATGAAATCTTTGATCATCTTGTTAATTAACGAGCTAGTTTATAAGAGAGGCATAACTAGGAACTTCCTTTTTGTTTATTAAACACACATGTACTAACGTTTCCGTATTAATAAAATTATAGCATGCAAAATAAACATTTATCATAAATAAGGAATATGATTATAACCACTTTATTATTGCCTCTCGGGCATATTCCCTTTAGTCTCCCACTTGCACTAGAGACAATAATCTAGTTTAGAAACTCTTCTTATTGAACACCTATGGATTTCTGGTGTTCCATTTACACGATTGCAAGTGTTTAACATAATCTACGGATCTGACGCTTTCAGGTTCGCGTGTATTTGCATGTCTTTGCGTTTTTACGCATCACTCATTTCTCTAATGAGATGGCATTGTATAAATTTGGTCTTTTGGTGAGACCTTTAGTTCCTTGGGGTTAAATCATGTCGATACTGTTGTCGTATAATATATCTTTAGTGTTAGCCCGTTGTGAACCACACCTTAGTTTAATAACAAACTACTTGACACAAATGCCCTCCTTTGCTGCTACTATAGCAGTCATATACTTAGCCTTTTGTTGTAGTATCCGTCACAATGTCTTACCTTTGGAATTCATCCAAATCTATCATGAAATCTCCTTTCCATTACATTGTGCCATCCATAGTTGAAATTGAGGTAAACTTAATTTGTATCTTGTGACAAAGCTAGAATCATTTTTCAATGAACTATTTGTCTCTTATACAAATATAATATATTCTTAATTCTTCCAAAACATTATAAGAGTATCCTTACTATCGTCCAATGATCATTTTATGATTCATTCTGGTATATGCTCATAACACATAGAGAATAGGACATATCTGGATGTGCACATATCATGGTATGATTGATCAAAACATTCTTGTGATTTCACTCATCAAGTGTCAAAGCACTTGAATCTTGTTTCACTTATCAAGTGTCGATACACTTGAATCTTGATTCAATTCTTTTCCATGCAACAAGAATGTCACATCCCAAAATTTTCCAAATTTTGTAATGTGAAAATAAATAAACAAAATAAATAATTGTTGAAATTTAGGGTGAAAAGAAACTTTTTGATTCTAAATGAAAACTTAAAATCCCATCTTGAACAAACTTGAGTAAAGTTTGAATCCAACTAAATTCAAATCAAGTGGAATGCCTTCTTCATAAATGCATCTTGAAATTTAAACACTTGGAAAATAAACCAAAACTCTAAAACCTTAATGGAATAAAATCATTTCCAAGATATCTCTAAGACCATGGATTTGACCCATATAAAATTTTATCAACAAACATTTATAAATGATCAAGAATGACAAATAGAAATATTATAAAACCATAGAAATTGAATTCATTCAATTTGGATCCATAGATAAAATCTTATGAATTTAATAAGATAAAGAAATTAAATTTCCAAAGCTAATAAAGCACCTATCTAAAAATCCATACCAAATGGTGAGAAAATAATCCTAAATACATTTAAAAGGATAAATAAATATTAAATAATATTTTACATATTGGAATTACCAACTTTGGACCTATAAATAAAAAGATATGGATTTTATAAGATAAAGAAAGAAATATTAAATGAGGAATATTTAAAGACCAAATTAAATCTTGGCCTAATCCATAAGCAAATGGAATAAATATAATCCAAATCCAAATAAAATAAAAGGATAAAGAATTTTCCAAATAAAATAAAGTGGCATTAACCAAATTTTATTTCTATTTGATTAAAGACAAATCAGTAATAAGAATGATTAATTAAATCATGAGAAAATAATATTTGGAATTTACCCAAGTGAATTAAAAGTAATTTAATTAACTTAAATGGAATCAAGGAATTCACCTAAATAAAATTTATGGAATTAAACCCATATTTAATTTCATTGGAATAAAGACAAGTACCCAATTTAAAATGATTAATAAATCATATTAATATTATTCCAAATAATTCAAAGCGAATTATTTGACACCATAAGAAATAAATAAAACCTACTGAAAAGGTTTTATGAAAAAAGTGAAACTTAAATAAGGGTTGAAAATTTATTTGATCTTATTTAAATTTAAAACAAGGACCTACTTTAAATAATCAATATGCCCTAAAAAGAATAAAATAATTATTATAAATTTGACTTCATAATATGTTAAACAGTAGTATTGAAATCTACACAAAGTTTGGTTGAAATTTGAATTCAAATTGTTGTTTGAATTGATTAAACAAAATCAAAACAGATTAATAGAAATAGAAAAGGGAAAAAGAATCTGTACAAAAAAAACAAAACCAGCCCAACCAGACCAGGCCCAACTAGCCCAGTCCAGCCCACTCCCTCTCTCCCACAGGAAAACGTTTCGTACTCGAACTCCCACCCGCAGAGTCAATGACTACTGGACCCCACTGCCCCTCTTCCTCTCTCGCTGACGAAACGGTCCCGTCTGTCAGTTCTCGTTTCCACCCGCCACGACCCCTTCTTCCCCAACCTCGTCGCCGTTTCTGCCGTTGAATGAGCATTTCATTTATAATTAACCGTGCGTTAATTCTTCCCCATAACCTTGCACACTTAAGCACCCCTTCCCCCTATCTGATCTCCCTTACTCGCCAGACTCTCCTCGCCCCCAGACTGCCACGATTTGAGCGCGCACCTTCACTGCTCCGACGAGACCTTCTTCCAACTCCGGCCATCCTCCACCGCCCCTCGCCTCCTCGACCACACGAGCATGTTCCCCAGCCTCTGTCACGTCTCCCTGTACCTTCCGTTCATCTGCGCGAGCAGCATGAGCTCGGCAACGTCTTCCCAGAGCAGCGCCGACGTCTGTCTCCAACTTCGGCGACGTCTCCCCGATAAACCCGACCGCCCCTCTCTCCCCCGTGGACACTCTAATGATCACCATGCCCTTGCGAACCTAACGGTGTCTTCCCTTTGTCCTAGTGTGCCCTCCATCATCGCTCCGTCGTCAAGCAGACGGGCCCGACGCCAGGCAGACCTCCGGTGAGCAATCCACGTCACCACCGTGCGCCCCTCGACGAGCTACTACCACGTTGAGCATCAGCAAGCTCTTGCGGTTCTGGTAAGCCCCTCCCCTTCTTCCCTCGATTCCTGTAGTCGCCGCGACGCCGTGGCCAGAGCGCGCGCCGCCACTCGCCGCCGCCAGCGCCGCCACTCGATGTTCGTTTGATCGTCAGCCGTAGGATGTAGATCTAGTGACTACGATAGAAACTAAGCGAAGAGGTATCCTGCAATCTGTGCCGTGCGATTAAATTAGATCCAACGCACCAGAGAGGTCGATCCACGCGAACCGTTATTTAACAATAGAATCGCTTCACGTGGCCAACCTTTTTTTTAAAACAGAAACTAATCTATTAGATGTTTGATTTTGTAAATTGCATAACTTTTGATCCACAAGTCCAAATTTTGCAAATTTTATATCAATGGAATCAGCAAGACAAACCCTACCCAACCATGCACTTTGTTTATTGAATTGCTTCTGGAAAAATGGTTGTTTTTGCAGAAACTTGTGTAGGTATATTTTGAATATAAAATTCTTTCTAAAATTATTTTTGTGTCAAAATCTTTGGCAATTGGTTTGTTTTGAACCTACTGACCATAAAAACTAACTTGTAGATTCAAAAACATATTTTGTGAAGCAAGATAATAAAACTTTGAATTAAAACATTTCTAGTCAAATAAAAATAATGTTATTATATTAAAAATGCTTTTTGAGAAAAACCTTTGAGAAATGTTTTGATTTAAACTCTCTGACCCCAAACACAAAGTTTTATGTTTTGAAAATATATTTTGAGAACCCTATAAAGATTATTATTTTGCTAAAGGCATTTTCAACCACATAGAATATTGATTTGGTTTAAATATGGTTTATAGGTAAAATCTTTTTAAAATAGTTTTGCCACTTTTATAAAATGACAAATAGGTATTTTAAAATGTTTATAACCTATTAGAAACCACTTTTCCAAATAAAACAATCTTTAGCATGATTGCATGCATTGCTTTGTTTCTATTATTTTATTTGATGTTATGCTTGAATGGTAGATTGAATTTTTTGCTTGCTTGATTGAATTGTAGTGATTTGAAGAGTGTGAGTATTACAAGATCAAGGAGTGAACTTAATCTCTCTACCAAAAAGGCAAGTGATGCTTCATACTTTTGTCCCATTATTTTTCACTATGCATTAGTGATATTTCTGAAGTAGGACTTGCATGGAATTTTTGCTTAGTGTAAACTATGCCATGGGAAATCCTAGTAGATGAAACCTTAGTAGAAATTTCCTAAGTTAAGATTCCTACTACTATCATGCTTAGCTTAGCTAGTAGAAAACGAGGGTGAATTATATTCATGCTATGGAATATTTCTAAGTCAAGGACTTGTGTTTTGTTTAATAAAACAACTAAGTGAATGAAACACCTGGGTGGAATGGAAGGATTGGTTTGTGTTGAGTGGTTACTCAGGGCCCATTTCAATGGACTACCCTGGTGTATCACACTTGTGGAATGCCACCCAGGAACAAAGAGATTTGAGATGTCAAATGTTGAGAAGCTTCAAGTGCAGCCACTTGGCATTATGGGCTCTGCCTGGATCATATAGGTTGCAATAACTTGGCCAAATGGACAGTTGGTGGTAGGGGATGATAGGTTGGAACGTGTCCATTCTGGTCTAAGGGAAGGCTTCTGAAAGATCTTGTCTTGGTGAAACCAAGTCTTGTGGGGAAAGTGCACCATCTCCGCAGAGTCAAAAATCTAAGTACTTAGCCATGTCCCTGATAAAGGACAATTTGAGCATCAAGACATGGAAGCTATCAAGAATCTCCTCATCCCAATTTCTAATTTAAAAACTTGTGGTTGAACAAGGGTTGAAGGATCACCAATTTCTATTGGGAGATGCCTTGGGTGATTTTGTCAAGCAAAAACTTAGTGTTTTTAAAAGATAAGGAAAATCTATTTTGAGCAAAGCAAGCCTAAGCTCCACTTATCCAAATGCATATAGATGATAGACTCCACTATACTACCATAGTATCACTTGCCAATACAATTCAAATGTATTAACCATTGTGGCTGTAACCTATTATGTTGCAGGTTTGTTTGAGGTTAGTGAGATGTGTTGATTAGGATTACAAGTCTACAACCAACATGATTGCCTGTGGCACTTTGAAGATGAAGGACCCCATGCTATAGTTATTTCTGCTGCATTGTAATGAGATAGCCACATGAGCTATGTAAGATGTAATGAATTATTTTATTCCTGGTTATAAAGTTGTAATATGACCTTTGTTTCTTGATATTACATCTTAGCTGTGGATGCTAGCTATTGATCCAGGGACTAGCATTGTAAACACAGGGATCTCTACCTTATTAAAGGTTGGGACCTCTACAGATGGTATCAGAGCACTGTGTTTCCTGTAGGATTGTAACCCTAGGATTGGACAAAACCTCTTAGAAAATTAGGAGTTGTATTTGTTCCAAAACTTATTTACAAACAATCTTGTAAACTCTTTCCTCAACTTTTTTGGTTTTAATTCTACATCTCTTCTATTTCAAACTTGATGGACAAAGCCTCCACCATGACCAAAGACTTCAACTATATTTTCACCAAGGACTTCAACTTTTGATATCACTAAGGACTACAAGTGAGACAAGAAATGTTACTCAATAATTGAAGACTAAGGAAACACAACTTAGAAGGAACCATCCTCACCTCTAAAGTTTTGTGACCAAGATGCAAGAAATTCTCCAAGGATACCAAGACATTGATCAAGAAGAAGCAACTAAGAAGGATGGAATACTCTCAAGTGAACCATATAGTTGGACCACCATATTAAGTTTAGATCAAACCCACCAACTTATGTGGTGTAGCAAAAATATTTTGTTGCCTATAAATATGCTTGAAACTTGTTGTTTGAGTGGATTGATTATTTGGGATTGCTTGCACATTGCTTGTGTGAATTGTGATGTGTGTGATTAGAATTAATTCCTTAGAATTATTTTTCCTATTCTAATCCCAATCCAACCCAAACAGATGACTACTCCAAGAAACTCCAACATCAAGAATGGTGACAGCAACAACCAAGAAATCAACATGAGAGAACTCATAGTAACCCAAACCCAGTTGAACCAAGTGACAACTCAGATTTTAGCCAACTACAATGAGTTAGACCCAACCATGCAAAGGTTTTTGGAAACCCAAACTCAATTGATGCAAAAGGTGACAAACCAAATGATCAACATGGTAAACAACCCTTCCCAAGGAGTCTATGATAACAATGATGTCAAGGATGATATTCTAGAAGGAACCCAAGCTTGCAATGTTTGTGGAGACATGGATCACACTTCCAAAGAGCATGAAGATCAATGCCCCAATTGTGAAGAGAAACATCCAACAAATCAATGCCCCACATCTCAAGCTACTTGTTTCCTATGTGAAGGAAATAACCATGTCCCTATCCAATGCCCCATCTATTCCATAGTTCAAAAAAGGAAACAAGGTGGAGTGAAACAATAGATTGCAGACTTCCATGAGGGAACAACTTCCACCAAGAAGGGTGAAGACAAAGGAAAATCATAGCTTGCACCTCCATGCAATATGACTCAATTTGATGGACCAAAGAGGAGACATATGTATTACCCAAGGAAAAGATCAAGGAGACCAGGAAACTTCCCCACCTTTGAGATAAGATATGACTAGAAGCACTCCTAGCTTTGGAAAAACCCAAGAAGAAGAAGGACAAAATCCAAGTGCAATGTTGCCATTGCAAAGAGATGGGACACTATGCCAATGAATGTCCTGAGAAGAAACAAAAATATAAGGAGATTAACCAATTATGGTGCAACAACTACAAAGAGTTAGGCCATTATGTGTCAACTTGTCCATAGAAGATACGTGAAGAACTCAATCTTGTCACATGTTACAATTGTGGTGACCAAGGACATTATGCAAGCAATTGTCCAGAAAAGATGAAGCACAAGATAAAGCCTATGAAGGATCTCAGCCTTGTCACATGTTTCAAGTGTGGAAACAAAGGACACTATGCAGATGTTTGCCCAGAGAGGTTTCAACAAGATCCCAAGCAAGCCAAGAAGTAATCTAGTTGGAAAATTTTTAAGGGTGGTAGTACCCTAGTTGCTTTGAGCCAACTTGTAACCCCTATCTTTCCCAAATCTCGGGACGAGATTTATTTTAAGGGTGGTAGCCTGTCACATCACAAAATTTTCCAAATTTTGTAATGTGAAAATAAATAAACAAAATAAATAATTGTTGAAATTTAGGGTGAAAAGAAACTTTTTGATTCTAAATGCAAACTTAAAATCCCATCTTGAACAAACTTGAGTAAATTTTGAATCCAACTAAATTCAAATCAAGTAGAATGCTTTCTTCATAAATGCATCTTGAAATTTAAACACTTGGAAAATAAACCAAAACTCTAAAACCTTAATGGAATAAAATCATTTCCAAGATATCTCTAAGACCAGGGATTTGACCCATATAAAATTTTGTCAACAAACATTTATAAATGATCAAGAATGACAAATAGAAATATTATAAAACCATAGAAATTGAATTCATTCAATTTGGATCCATAGATAAAATCTTATGAATTTAATAAGATAAGGAAATTGAATTTCCAAAGCTAATAAAACAACTATCTAAAACTCCATACCAAATTGTGAGCAAATAATCCCAAATACATTTAAAAGGATAAATAAATATTAAATAAGATTTTACAAATTGGAATTACCAACTTTGGACCTATAAATAAAAAGATATGGATTTTATAAGATAAAGAAAGAAATATTAAATGAGGTATATTTAAAGACCAAATTAAATCTTGGCCTAATCCATAAGCAAATGGAATAAATATAATCCAAATCCAAATAAAATAAAAGGATAAAGAATTTTCCAAATAAAATAAAGTGGCATTAACCAAATTTTATTTCTATTTGATTAAAGACAAATCAGTAATAAGAATGATTAATTAAATCATGAGAAAATAATATTTGGAATTTACCCAAGTGAATTAAATGTCATTTAATTAACTTAAATGGAATCAAGGAATTCACCTAAATAAAATTTATGGAATTAAACCCATATTTAAATTCATTGGAATAAAGACAAGTACTCAATTTAAAATGATTAATAAATCATATTAAAATTATTCCAAATAATACAAAGTGAATTATTTGACAACCTAATAAATAAATAAAACCTACTGAAAAGGTTTTTTAAAAAATGGTAACTTAAATAAGGGTTGAAAATTTATTTGATCTTATTTAAATTTAAAACAAGGACCTACTTTAAATAATCAATATGACCTAAAAAGAATAAAAGAATTATTATAAATTTGACTTCAGAATATGCTAAACAGTAGTATTGAAATCTACACAAAGTTTGGTTGGAATTTGAATTCTAATTGTTGTTTGAATTGATTAAACAATATCAAAACAGATTAATAGAAATAGAAAAGGGAAAAATAATCTGTACAAAAAAAATAAACAAAACCAGCCCAACCAGACCAGGCCCAACTAGCCCAGTCCAGCCCACTCCCTCTCTCCCACAGGAAAACGTTTCGTACTCGAACTCCCACCCGCAGAGTCAATGACTACTGGACCCCACTGCCCCTCTTCCTCTCTCGCTGACGAAACGGTCCCGCCTGTCAGTTCTCGTTTCCACCTGCCACGACCCCTTCTTTCCCAACCTCGTCGCCGTTTCTTCCGTTGAATGAGCATTTGATTTCTCATTAACCGCGCGTTAATTCTTCCCCATAACCTCGCACACTTAAGCACCCCTTCCCCCTCTCTGATCTCCCTCACTCGCCAGACTCTCCTCGCCCCCAGGCTGCCACGATTTGAGCGCGCACCTTCACTGCTCCGACGAGACCTTCTTCCAATTCCGGCCATCCTCCACTGCCCCTCGCCACCTCGACCACATGAGCACGTTCCCCAGCCTCTGGCGCATCTCCCTGTACCTTCCGTTCATCTGCGCGAGCACCGTGAGCTCGGCAACGTCTTCCCAGAGCAGCGCCGCCGTCTGTCTCCAACTTCGGCGACGTCTCCCCGGTAAACCCGACCGCCCCTCTCTCCCTCGTGGACACTCTAATGATCGCCATGCCCTTGCGAACCTAACGGTGTCTTCCCTTTGTCCTAGTGTGCCCTCCATCATCGCCTCCGTCGTCAAGCAGACGAGCCCGACGCCAGGCAGACCTCCGGTGAGCAATCCACGTCACCACCGTGCGCCCCTCGACGAGCTACTACCACGTTGAGCATCATCAAGCTCTTGCGGTTCTGGTAAACCCCTCCCCTTCTTCTCTCGCTTCCTATAGTCGCCGCGACACCGTGGCCAGAGCGCGCGCCGCCACTCGTCGCCGCCAGCGCCGCCACTCGATGTTCGTTTGATCGTCAGCCGTAGGATGTAGATCTAGTGACTACGATAGAAACTAAGCGAAGAGGTATCGTGCGATCTGTTCCGTGCGATTAAGTTAGATCCAACGCACCAGAGAGGTCGATACACGCGAACCGTTATTGACCAATAGAATCGCTCCACGTGGCCAGCCTTTTGTTTTAAAAACAGAAACTAATCTATTAGATGTTTGATTTTGTAAATTGCATAATTTTTGATTAACACGTACAAATTTTGCAAATTTTATATCAATGGAATCAGCAAGACAAACCCTAACCAACCATGCACTTTGTTTAATGAATTGCTTCTAGTAAAATGGTTGTTTTTGCAGAAACTTGTGCAGGCATGTTTTGAATATAAAATCTTTGGCAATTGGTTTGTTTTGAACCTACTGACCATAGAAACCAACTTGTAGATTCAAAAACATATTTTGTGAAGAAAGAGAATAAAACTTTGAATTAAAGCATTTCTAGTCAAATAAAAATAATGTTATTATATTAAAAATGCTTTTTGAGAAAAACCTTTGAGAAATGTTTTGATTTAAACTCTCTGACCCAAACACAAAGTTTTATGTTTTGAAAATATATTTTGAGAACCCTATAAATATTATTATTTTGCTAAAGGCATTTTCAACCACATAGAATATTGATTTGGTTTAAATATGGTTTATAGGTAAAATCTTTTTAAAATAGTTTTGCCACTTTTATAAAATGATAAATAGGTATTTTAAAATGTTTATAACCTATTAGAAACCACTTTTCCAAATAAAACAATCTTTAGCATGATTGCATGCATTGCTTTGTTTCTATTATTTTATTTGATGTTATGCTTGAATGGTAGATTGAATTTTTTGCTTGCTTGATTGAATTGTAGTGATTTGAAGAGTGTGAGTATTACAAGATCAAGGAGTGAACTTAATCTCTCTACCAAAAAGGCAAGTGATGCTTCATACTTTTGTCCCATTATTTTTCACTATGCATTAGTGATATTTCTGAAGTAGGACTTGCATGGAATTTTTGCTTAGTGTAAACTATGCCATGGGAAATCCTAGTAGATGAAACCTTAGTAGAAATTTCCTAAGTTAAGATCCTACTACTATCATGCTTAGCTTAGCTAGTAGAAAACGAGGGTGAATTATATTCATGCTATGGAATATTTCTAAGTTAAGGACTTGTGTTTTGTTTAATAAAACAACTAAGTGAATGAAACACCTGGGAGGAAGTGAAGGATTGGTTTGTGTTGAGTGGTTACTCAGGGCCCATTTCAATGGACTACCCTGGTGTATCACACTTGTGGAATGCCACCCAGGAACAAAGAGATTTGAGATGTCAAATGTTGAGAAGCTTCAAGTGCAGCCACTTGGCATTATGGGCTCTGCCTGGATCATATAGGTTGCAATAACTTAGCCAAATGGACAGTTGGTGGTAGGGGATGATAGGTTGGAACGTGTCCATTCTGGTCTAAGGGAAGGCTTCTGAAAGATATTGTCTTGGTGAAACCAAGTCTTGTGGGGAAAGTGCACCACCTCTGCAGAGTGAAAAATCTAAGTACTTAGCCATGTCCCTGGTAAAGGACAATTTGAGCATCAAGACATGGAAGCTATCAAGAATCTCCTCATCCCAATTTCTAAGTTAAAAACTTGTGGTTGAACAAGGGTTGAAGGATCACCAATTTCTATTGGGAGATGCCTTGGGTGATTTTGTCAAGCAAAAACTTAGTGTTTTCAAAAGATAAGGAAAATCTATTTTGATCAAAGCAAGCCTAAGCTCCACTTAGCCAAATGCATATAGATGATAGACTCCACTATACTACCATAGTATCACTCGCCAATACAATTCAAATGTATTGACCATTGTGGCTGTAACCTATTATGTTGCAGGTATGTTTGAGGTTAGTGAGATGTGTTGATTAGGATTACAAGTCTACAACCAACATGATTGCCTGTGGCACTTTGAAGATGAAGGACCCCATGCTATAGTTATTTCTGCTGCATTGTAATGAGATAGCCACATGAGCTATGTAAGATGTAATGAATTATTTTATTCCTGGTTATAAAGTTGTAATATGACCTTTGTTTCTTGATATTACATCTTAACTGTGGATGATAGCTATTGATCCAGGGACTAGCATTGTAAACACAGGGATCTCTACCTTATTAAAGGTTGGGACCTCTACAAAGAACCTCTTCTCGTTGTTTCCATATTGAATTCCTTCAATATCTCATATATGTATGTCTGGCATAACCATATTAGCGCCACAGTCTATTCATATAGAAATTCATGCTAAATATTTGGGTTTTGCCTAAGTCTTTCATCGAAATGAAATTCTCAACCTTTGTCAATAAAAGATACATCATTTCCAACCAGCAGGATGTCATCCATATAATGTATTAGAAATATGTCTTAGCGCTTGATACGTCCAAAACGTATCTACTTTCTCGAACACTTTGCTATTGTTTCACCTCTAAACTTGTGTGATTTGGATACAACTAACACGGACTGACGCTGTTTTCAGCAAAATTACCTTGGTGTCTTGTTTTTGTGCAGAAAATGAACTATCAGGAAAAATCCCGGAAAATATGCCAAAAATTATATTTCACCAGAAGATCTACGGAGCCAGAAGAAGAGACGGAGGGGAGGCCTGGGGGCCCAGACCCAACCTAGGCGCGGGCCCACCTCCTCGGCCTCCCTTTGCACCTATAAGTTTCCTTTCGACCTAAAAACCGAGGGGGGTTCGATAGTTTTCCAGAAAGAGTTCCTCTCCGCCCCCGCCACCAGAAACCAAGATTCGGATCTAGAAACTCCGTTCTGGCACCCTGCCGGGACGGGGAATTTTGAGAGGATCATCGCCATCGTCATCACCAATGCATCTCCATCAACCACCGATGTTTCCCTCATCCATGAGTGAGTAATCCCCCGCTTTAGGCTTGGAGATGGTAGGGATTGGATGAGTTCTATCATGTAATCGAATAAGATTGTTAGGGCATAGTGCCTAGTTTCTCTTGTGCTATTTGACTTTGTTGCAACTTGTTGTGCTTAATGCTTATCACTAGGGCCTGAGTGCCATGATCTCAGATCTGAGCTTATTATTGAATCATTATGATAGTATTGTTTGTGATCTTATCTGCAAGTTGTGTACACATATCATTGTCCTGATCCAAATGCCCCAAAGTGACAATAATTGGGACAATCGGAGGGGATGGCTGTGGTGTGAGGATCACATGTGTTCACGGAGTGTTAATGCTTTTCTCCGGTGCTCTATTAAAAGGAGCACCTTAATTGCCAGTAGTTCCCTTGAGGCCCCACTGCCACGGGCTGGCTAGACAGACGATGTTGTGCAAGTTCTCATTGTGAGCACGTATGACTATATTTGGAGCACATGCCTAGGATTGTTTAGTACTTGGATGCTTATTATTATTTATCTGTAATGCCCTAGATCTTGAAGTTACATGTTTAGACTCGTCCATGCAACGCCCGTCCATCCATCCCAATGCCTACCACACTCGAATCCTACTGTTACCATTACTGTTACTATTGCTCTTGTTCTACTGTTGATGTTTCTTTGCCATTGCTACTACCAAACTATTGTTACCGATAAACTTCTGTGAGCAAGAACTATTTCCAGGTGGAGCTGAACTGACAACTCAGTTGTTAAGTCTTGCAAGTATTCTTTGGCTCCCCTTGTGTCAAATCAATAAATTGGGTAAAACTACCCGCGAATAATGTTGCGATCCCCTATACTTGTGGGTCATCAAGACTATTTTTTCGCACTGTTGCCGGGGAGCATAGCGTTATTTGTAAGTTCACTTGGATATATTATTGTTCACTACTACTCCTTTCATCATGTGGAAGTATCGTGATGGAAAGTTCCCTATTTTACCATACACTACAAGAAGAGGTACAGCCCTAAACACCTCTGCTGCTCTTGATTCACCGTCTGTTATAAGTAAGCTTGTCACACCACCACCACATACTCATGCTACACACACTGCTACTACTACTAAGTCTGAAACTGCTTTTGATACTCATGATGTTACTTCTATTATGCTTGATGCAAGTGGTTCATTAGGTCCTTTTCTAGATGCTACTATGGCTAGTCTAGGAAATACCGGAACTCCTAGTGCACCTGTTAGCTCACCTGAGCCTAGTGAGAGTTATGATATTAATGATGGTTACATTGAGTTCACTGATGATTTTGTTGAAGAGTGCCGAAACACACATGGTACTAGTGCTATTAAGAGTCTCCTTGCTAGACGTACTATTATGCCTAAGTTGTCCTCTGATCCTAAGTTTGCCACTTCTCCCATAGATATTAAAGATGAAGATTATGATTTCTCTCTCGATTTATCTTATTTAGATATTGTTGAGAAAGTACCTTTTTGTGGGACTGAAAATGAGAGTGTTGTGGCTCATATGAATGAGCTTTCTACTATGAGTGCTTTATTCTCTGATGATTTTAAGATGCGCAAGTACTTTGTTACTAAGATCTTCCCTTTTTAACTAAAAGGAGAAGCTAGGGCTTGGTTTAATATATTACCTCCTGGTTCCATTGATAGCCCTGATTTCCTGATTACTTCTTTCTTCCAGAAATATTTTCCTCCCAGTGCTAGACAAGCTGCTTTATAGAGACTTTTTGATTTTACACAGGGAGAAGAAGAGAAATTGCCCGAGTCATGGACAAGGTTCTGTGCCATGATTCATGCACATCCTGGATGTCCATTACCCAAGAATGAGCTTCTTGATATTTATTATAATGGACTAACTGATGATTCTAGGACCTACCTAGATAGCTTTGATGATTGTGTTTTCAGGAAAAGGACTCCTACAGATGCCGAAGAATTAATGACTAAGATAAGCAAGAATTATGATGATTGGACTTCAACTGAGCTAAATACACCTGAGCCTATTACTCTGAACGCTTGTTCTGAACCGCCCGACACCAACAACAAAGAAGAGGGGAGTTATTGCATTAAATGATGAAGTGATGAAGGAAGCTAAGAAGTGTCTAAAGGAGAAAGGTATTAGAGCTGAAGGTGTGAAGAATCTACCTCCTATAGAAGAATTATGTAAGCCAATTCCCCATTCATCTACTATTGAGGTACACTCTCTCCAACACTTTGATGAAGGTGACATTCCTTATGGTAAGCCTCCTGATCAATGCTTAGAGGAACTTGACATTTTTATTGTTAAACAAGGTCATTTTAATAAAGAAGTTCATGATCATTTATTGTAAAACTCTAGAGCTATCTATGAGTTGAAAGATATTGTGGAAAGAACTTCTAATGACATTAAAATGCTTTGTAAACACTTTCAAATGGTTCAAACCCAACTTGATAAACTTGCTAAGGTACAAAGGATATGCTAGTTAATGCTTCAGGAGATAAACATGCTTATGGAATTAGAACTAGGAGTGGTATAGCTACTCAAGATCCTTTATATCCTGAAGGACACCCTAAAAGAATTGGGTAGGATTCTCAACAAGGTGAGGATAGTGGTAGTCCTCGTAAGAGGAAGAAAAAGAAACATAAGATAGTTGAGGAACCACTTGAACCTGCTATAGATCCTAATAGTATATCTGTCTCTGATGCTAAAACTGAGAGTGGTAATGATAAAAATGAGTCTCCTGATAATGAGGAAGGTGAGGAAGAACCTGAGAAGCACACTAAGAACACCAGGTACACAAAGGAATATTTTATTGCTAATAAACATGGTAAAGAGAGAGAACCTTGGGTGCAGAAACCTATGCCTTTTCCAGGTAAGAAACACAAGTCAAAGGATGAAGAACACTACAACAAGTTTTGTGAGTGGATGAAGCCTTTATTATTGCAAATTCCTTTGACTGATGCTATTAAGTTGCCTCCTTATTCAAAGTATATGAAGTATATTGTCTCCAATAAAAGGAAGATTCCTAATGAGGATATTTATACTTTGCTTGCTAATTATTCCTTCAATGGTAAGGTTCCAAAGAAACTTGGTGATCTAGGTATACCAACTATTCCTTGCTCTATTAAGAATAATTATGTCAGAACTGCTTTATGTGACTTGGGAGCTGGAGTTAGTGTTATGCCTTTTTATCTCTACAAGAGACTCTAGCTAGAAAAGTTGATACCAACTGATATATCTTTGCAAATGGCTGATAAGTCAACTACTATTCCTGTTGGTATATGTGAGGATGTTCCTGTTCAATTTGCTCATAATTGCATGGTTCTAACTGATTTTGTCGTGCTTGAAATGCCTGAAGATGATAATATGTCTATTATTCCTGGGAGACCTTTTTTTAATACTGCACGTGCTGTCATAAATTGCAATCAAGTAAAAGTAACATTCAATATTAATGACAAAGAGCACACTATCTATTTCCCCAAGAAGGTTGCTAAGAGCTATTGCCTGAATTCCATTGAAAATATTGAGGGAATCAAGGTTGGAGAAATATATTTTCCCATTCCACAAGAAAATTTTGAAGCTATTATGATTGGGACCATTGCTATCAAGTTTGAGGTACATAATCACCTTCTTGAATGCAAAGTTTTGTTTTATATAAGATTGTTTTGGTAACAAGACTTGATCAACCTTGTTAACAAAAGGATTTTAACGAAAAAATAATGCTTTCACTGTGGTTATACTTGCTCACTTTTATTTTTCTCCTTTCCAATCTTTGCTCTTCGTCGTGCCTAACTTAAAGGCGTTAAAGAAAAGTACTTGTTTGGAGATAGCCCAATAGTTTCCTTGAGTCTTGGAAGTTATTACTTCAGGAATGACCTCTCCTTATCCTTTTTGTTTGCCTTTTGTGCCAAGAATGACCTCTAATGAGAGGAAAGTAAGATTTGGGGGAGTTGCTATCCCGAAACAGATTTCTGTCCTCCACCATAAAAATTAGGAGTCTCTGTAAGTCGGATTGAGCTGAAAATTTACTAATAAATCCCCCAGTATGTTAGCTAACTTTCGTTAGTTCAAAACTTTTTGATTTGAGCAACAAAAGATTTTCGGAAAAAATCGGTTTCTACCTGCTGGTATGTTTTGATAGATTTCTGCCATTATTTGTAGTTGCTTCTTATTGATTCCTTTTTGAGTTCTGTTTTGGGGAATTGAGCTTTTTGAAGGAGTTGCTACAGTAGCTTGTGTTTTTAGTGAAAAGTTTTGTTGTTCCCAAGATAAACCCGAAGGTCTATTATCTTTTGAATACACTAATGTTGCTAATGAAGATTGTGTGAAGTTTTGTATGAAGGAAAAAATTCAGGTGTAGAGAGAGAATGATGTAATGAGATGAAGAATGGACAAAATCTCAAGCTGGGGGGGGGGCACCCCGTGTCATCCCAAGAAATATTTAAGAGGTACAAGCGTCAAAGCTTGGGGGTGCCCAAGGCATCTCCTTCTTCATCAATAAAAATCTCAGGTCTTTCTAGACACTTCGTTTTTATTGTTTCATGCACAGTTGTGTTTTTCTTGGAGCATCTTAGTTTTTGTTTTTGGTTTTCTTTTGCTTTGTTTGAATCTTGTTTGGTTTGTTGTTCTTTGTTTGCTTGTTTCTAAAAATCGAAAACACCAAAAATATTTGTTGTTCTTCTCTGGTTTTGTGAGTTCTTTGCAGGTTCATTGGTCCTCGGGATTTTGGTTTCATGTTATTATTCAAGTCACACAAGTGAAGGGAAATAATAAAGATTAAGACAACTTGAGGTGTGGTAAGAGGCTGGTAACGAACTCTATTTGTTTCATTTTTGTACATATACTCATCATGGTGAGCATGCTTAGTCTGTTCGTGTAAGGTGTATGTCATTATGGATGCTTAGTAGTTCTTGCTTGCTTGTGATTAGCTCCAGCTTGTTAATAGTTTGTAGCATGTCATATGAATGTTTGCTTGCATTGTTTTATTCATACTTTGGTATGATATTGTGGTATCCTCCTCTGACTGTTCATATGAATCGACTTGGAACATGCTCATGCATGCATATGACTAAACAATAGTCAGTAAGCCTTGGTGATTTATTTTGGCTCAGAGTTCTTGTATCACTTTCATGCCATAGTTAGTCCTGTTTTGTTGCAAGCATGATTATGACATCTATTGCTCTCTCGTTTGTCGCTCCCTCTCTATTGCTAGTCTTCACTTGCACTGAGTATGAGCTCTACCTGTGCTTCCAACTCCCCAAAACCAATATTGCCAGCTGTGTCCACCATACCTACCTATTGGCATCATTTGCTATTTCGGTGCATATTTTATATGCCGTGTTTTCTTCCAAAATAAAATGTTTGTCTGTTTTGAGAAAGTTAGTTAGTAAAGATCTCACGAACTTGATGGCACGCTTTATTTCTTGTGCTTAATAATCCTAAACCATTGTGACCTGTCCATGAAAGTTATATGCTTGCAAATTATATGCTGGGAGTCAGCAAAACCATGCTGTCATGGGGAACGCTTTCAACACTTTTTGGATATCCCATCCAGTTGATTCCTTGGTCTTTTGTTTGCGGATGTCGACGAAGTGAAATAAAATGGGAGGTTGTGAGTTCATGGAGTTTATACATTGTGTTAGAGAAACGCCTTGGCCGCTAGCCTAAGCCATGCCTAATCATGGTGGAAACTTGCACCAACACCATAATGAGCGTCTATGAAGCATTCTCAATAAAAAGCTATGCACATGGTAAATAAAAAGATTGATGAGATGCTCATTGTCTGCTTGCCTTGTCATGTTGGTTATGCGAAAGCTCCTGTAC
This sequence comes from Avena longiglumis, assembly GCA_030063025.1. Lineage (NCBI taxonomy): Eukaryota > Viridiplantae > Streptophyta > Magnoliopsida > Poales > Poaceae > Avena > Avena longiglumis. Next base: position 403,150,945 of record CP125975.1, read on the forward strand.
CATGTGCAAACGGTACCGCGTTGGCGGTTCTCGATGATATGCATGTATTTACAATGACAAGAACTTTTAGGTGACCAAAGTTGAGTAGCATGCGGAGCGACCCTCGTACTCAAGGGACTTGGGATTTCCAGTCTATGGTCTGTCAAGTATATGATTCAGAGTGGACCTCACTTTCACATTAACCACATGAAGATGCCTATGATAGGGGCAATGAGAGCTCAAACCTAATGAGTACCTTCCTTTCAGCATTTGGAAGCCTTTCAAACCTTCACAAAACCGTTTTCACAACTTTGTTGAGTCACCAGTTATTCTATGAGCACCTTCTTGAGAGCATACTTGTCATTTTTGTGTTTGTTCCAAAACTTGGTTAATTATGTCATGACTTTGTTGCTTGTATCTCTGGTATTTTTATCTCTAGTCTTCATGTGAACTTCAGAGGTTCCTTGTGTAAGATCCCTCCTTTGTAAAGGAAAAGGATCCCTGTGATTGCAATGCTAGTCCATGGATCATTGCTAGCATCCACAGTTTAAGTTGAAGTACACAGATACAAAGGTCATTTATTACATCCATTCCAGAGATAAAACATAGTCTTTTACAACTCAAGGCCACAGGCCTAATACAAGAGTTTTGGAATAAGTAAATGAACACAAGTCTTCATCTTCATGTGCCACAGGCAAGCATGTTAAGTGTAGACTCATGACAACTAATCATCATCGGAGTAACCTGCAACATCACAAGTTACAGCCACAGTGGGTCAATACTTTGGAATAGTATTGGCAAGTGATACCTTAGTAAATTTTAAGTGGACTATATTACTATATGCATTTTGGCTAAGTGTAGCTTGGCTTGCTTTGCTCAAAATAGGTTTTTCCTATAAGTTGAAATCACTAAGTTTTTCTTTGTCAAAAACATTTCCCAAGAAACCACCAATAGACATTGGGGTCCTTTACCCTTGTTCACCCACAAGTTTCACTTAGAAGTTGGAGTGATGAGATTCTTGATAGCTTCCATGTCTTGATGCTCAAGTTGTCCATTGCCATGGACTTGGCTAAGTACTTAGATTTTCCATCTGCAGAGGTTGTGCACTTTCCCCACCAGACTTGGTTTCCCAAGACAGGACCTTTCAGAAGCCTTCCCTTAGCCAAATGGACGCGTTCCAACCTATCATCCCACTACCACCCACTGTCCAAATGACTAAGTTCTAGCAACCTATATGATCAAGGCAGAGCCCATATTGCCAAGTGGCTGCACTATAAGCTTCTCAACACTTGGCCTCCAAAATCCCTTTGTGCCTGGGTGGCATACCACAAGTGTGATACACAAGGTAAACCATGTCCATGGGCCTTGTGTAACCACTCAACCAAAAACCACCATTCAAGTCCCATTCCACCCAGGAGTTTCATTGACTTAGTTGTTTTATTAAGAAAAACTTAAGCCCAAAGACTTAGAAATATTTTCATCATAGCATGTATATACTTTACCAACCCTTGTTTGCTACTAGCTAGGCTAAGCATGGCATAGTAACTTAACTTAGGAAATTCCCTAGCAATTCTACAATTCTACAACTACTTAGGATTTCCCAACATAGCATTTGGAAAAAATAGTAACAACATGCAAGACTTAGCAAAATATTTCTAATGCTTATACAAAATATAGGGATGGAAATATTCATGAAGTACCACTTGCCTTGGTAATGGGGAGAATAGCACTCTTCACAATCACAGTCACTAGCAAAATCTACACAAAAATTTGTAGCACAAAATTACACACAATTCATATACAAACAAAAATATGAATGCATGCATGCAAGAAAAAGCTAAGTGATGATTTTTGAAAACTTCACCAAGCAAGTGCATGATACAGAAACATAACCAAGTCAAAAACTTGCTAACAAAACTTATTTAGCACTAAAACAATTTACTAAACAAATTCTATACTCAAAATAGTCCTAAACAAGTTTCTGCATAAAAAGTCATTTCCACAGAAACTTTTTGTTAAACACATTGCAGATTCAGAAAGGGCTTGTCTCCCTGATTCCAACGGTATAAAATTTGCAAAATTCTAACGTGGGAATCAAAAGTTATAGTCATTTGAAATTTGGATCTAAATCTGATTTGAATTCTTTTTTTGATTTAAACTCTAGCCACGCGTCTTAATCCTATTGGCTGATACCGATTCGTTCAGGATCACCATCCCGCGCCGTTGGATCTAATTAAAACCCACGGCTCAGATCTGCCCATAACGGTTCGCTAACTTATCTAATTCCACGCGTTGGATCCAGATCTGACGGCTACAAATCAACTAACCAAACTCGAGCGGCGCTAGCGGCGGCGACTGGCGGCGGCGCGTCTGACAGCGGCGGCGCTAGCGTTCTAGGTCGCGCGGGAGTGGGGGAAGTGGCTTACCAGAACCGCGGTGGCGTGCTGAAGCTCAACGTGGCGCTGGTTTGCGAAGGGGCGCGCGGGTACGGTCTCAGGGGCTCGTCGGAGTCGCGGGCGGCGTCTGTCGCTTGTAGTTGTGGTTCTTGCCGAGGTTTGGCGTCGCCCTAGCATGAACCAGAGGGGTCAGACGATGCACAAGACGCAGGCGAACAATCCCGTATGAAAGAGGGGGCAAGGGGCGCTCGGGTTTTACCTCAATTCGTCGCCGGAGTCAAGCGGCGGCGCAGGTGGTTGCCGTCGTGAATGGAAACGACGACCTGGGTCACTAGCAGGCAAAAGAAAAGTATCAGGAGGTGCGCAAGATCATGCTGAGTATCGTCGTTTGAACCAGAGAGAGAGGGACGGTCGAGGCTCACCGGAATCGGTCGCCGGAGTCATCGGTACTATGGGGCTTCGAAGGCAAATGCGCGCAGACTGGTGGCGGAGTGAGCGAGGAGAGTGGGGGAAAATGCTCGCGGGGCAGAGGGGTTTAAATAGGCCCAAGCGCGACAGGAAACGCCTGTGGCATTAAGGCCAATTACACCGCGCCATTACCGGCTTCACTGCAGCGGCGACGTGGTCTGCGGGGGTGATTTGGGGAAGACGAGGGCGATGTCCAATCTGGCCCAAGTTTCCTTGATAGTCTTTGTCCTTGTGACTCTAAAGGTATGGTATCCTTCAAAGAAGTTTCTTCCATTTCTGGGTGACATTTCTTAAGTTGACTCACATGAAACACATTATGGACTGCTGACAAAGATTCTGGTAGTTCAATTTCATAAGCAACTTATCCTTTGCGACTCAGAATCTTGAATGGCCCAACATATCTTGGTGCCAACTTTCCTTTGACTCCGAATCTTTTTACTCCACGGAGTGGTGATACTCTAAGATAGGCTCTATCACCAACTTCGTAGGTGACTTCTCTACGCTTAGGATCTGCGTAGCTTTTCTGTCGGGAATGTGCTATCTTTAACCTGTCCTTAACCAACTTGACCTTCTCTTCGGCTTCTTTGATAAGTTCTGGCCCGAATAAACTTCTTTCTCCCACACCATTCCATAACAACGGGGTGGTACACTTTCTTCCGTAGAGAAACTCAAATGGTGCCATCTCAATGCTGGCTTGATAGCTGTTGTTATAAGAAAATTCTGCGTAAGGCAGACTTTCATCCCAACTGGCTCCATAGTCTAGGGCACATGCCCTCAACATGTCTTCCAGAATTTGATTTGTCCTTTCTGTTTGTCCATCGGTTTGAGGATGAAAAGTAGTGTTGAATTCCAACCTCGTTCCCAATGACTCATGTAGTTGTCTCCAAAAATGGGAAGTGAATTGAGTTCCCCTATCAAACACAATACTTTTGGGCACACCATGAAGACACACAATTCTACTCATGTAGATTTTGGCTAACTTGGCACTCGTATAAGTTGTCTTCACGGGTATGAAATGAGCCACTTTAGTTAGGCGATCCACTACTACCCATATGGAATCATATCCTGATCTGGTCCTTGGTAATCCGGTGATAAAATCCATACCGATCTTGTCCCACTTCCAATCAGGAATAGGTAGTGGTTGAAGTAAACCTGCTGGTTTCTGATGCTCCGCTTTTACTCTACTACACACATCACACAAAGCAATATGTTCGGCGATTTCTCTCTTGAGATTGTTCCACCAAAATCTTTCTTTCATGTCCATGTACATTTTGGTGTTACCCGGGTGAATAGAATACGGAGAGTTGTGTGCTTCCTGCAAAATCAGTTTCCGTAACTCCGGATCTTGTGGAACACAGATACGTTTCCCATGCCATAAAGTACCCTGTTCGTCTTCATGAAATTTTTTATCTTTCCCTTGGCCAATATTTTCCTTAATCCCTTAAATTTCCTTATCAGTCTTCTGAGCTTCTCGGATCTTGTCCAACAAAGTGGGTTGAACATCCAAAGACATGAGATTTCCTTCAGGCACAATCTCCAATCTGAGTTCTCTGAATTGGGTACACAAATCATCTGGCAATTCTCCTTTGGTAAGGCCATTCACAAATACCTTACGACTTAGAGCATCTGCTACAACATTTGCTTTACCGGGGTGGTATTGCAAACTTAAGTCATAATCCTTGATAAGCTCTAACCATCTTCTTTGTCTCATATTGATTTACTTTTGGGTGAAGATATACTTCAAACTTTTGTGGTCCGTGAACACTTCACAACGCTTCCCCAAAAGGTAATGTCTCCATGTTTTGAGTGCATGGAAGACAGAGGCTAACTCTAAATCATGAGTAGGATAGTTCACCCGAGGCATAGGCCACAACTTTACCGTCTTGCATAAGTACGACACCCAAACCTTGATGAGACGCATCACAATATACTTGGAAATCCTTTTCCAAATCTGGCAGACATAGAACTGGAGCTGTCACAAGTCTCTTCTTCAACTCCTGAAAGCTGACTTCACAATCTTCAGACCAAGCAAACTTCTTGTCTTTCTTCAATAATTCAGTCATTGGTTTAGCAACCTTTGAGAAATTCGCGATGAACCTTCTGTAGTATCCTGCTAAGCCAAGGAAACTGCGAACTTCTTTTACGTTCTTGGGAGATTCCCATTCAGTCACAGCTGAAACCTTAGCAGGATCAACTGCTACACCATCCTTTGTCATAACATGACCAAGAAAACCAACTTCTTCTAACCAGAACTCACACTTGCTGAATTTGGCATAAAGTTTATGCTCTCTCAACTTCTCAAGTATTAAACGCAAGTGTCCCTCATGCTCTTCTTTGCTCTTGGAGTAGACTAAGATGTCATCGATGAAAACGACAACGAACTTGCCAAGAAATACCATGAACACTTTGTTCATCATATTCATGAACTATGCTGGAGCATTGGTTAAGCCAAAAGGCATTACGGTATACTCATACAATCCATACCTGGTGGTGAATGCTGTTTTAGGTATGTCTTGTTCTCTTATCTTAAGTTGAAAATAGCCTGACCGGAGATCAATTTTTGAGAACACACAGGCTCCTTCTAGCTGATCAAACAAGTCGTTAATTCTTGGCAAAAGATATTTGTTCTTGATAGTTACCTCGTTGAGAGAATGGTAATCTATGCATAACCTTTGGCTCCTATCCTTCTTCTCCACGAACAAAACTGGGGCTCCCCAAGATGAAGAACTTGGTTGAATAAATCCTTTCTGCAACTGTTCTCCTAGTTGCTTCTTCAGCTCTTTCATTTCATCAACTGACATTTTGTATAGTCTCTTTGCTATTGGTCCAGAACCCGGTACCAAAACTATCAGAAACTCCACATCTCTATCTGGTGGCATTCCTGGCAATTCTTCCGGAAATACATCCGGATACTCACACACAATTGGTACACTGTCCATGCTAACCCCCTTAAGAGAATTAAGCATACTCCTCTTTGCTCCAAAGCTGGTCTTGAATCTGATCCTTTTATTTTACGGAGTTGTGAGTGAGACAGTATGGCTGGCACAATCTATCACTCCTTTGTACTTAGTCATCCAGTCCATTCCCATAATGACATCCAAACCTTGGGAGTTTAATATTATCAAGTTAACGGGAAACTTATACTTCCCAAATTCTATGACTAGGTCATGGCATCCTGAATTTACTATCATTTCTCCACCAGGAGAACTTACTTTTATAGGACACCCAATAGTTTCTAACGGCAGTTCATATCTTTCAACAAATGCTCTTGATATGAATGAATGAGATGCACCAGTATCAAAGAGTACAAATGCTGGAATGGAATTGAGTCTGAACTTACCAGCAACAGCATCAGGCTCCTCATAGACCTCCTCCACATTAATGTGGTTCACCTGACCTTTCTGGAAAGGATTGGGCTTGACAGGTCCTTCAACTTTCTTTTCGGGGCACTCATTTGCATAGTGTCCCATCTTCTTGCATTTGAAGCATTCAACCTGACTGATGTCCCTTTTAGCCGGCTGACTTCCAATACCATTTCCACTATGGTGGCTCTTATGTCCACTCTTGTGGTTCTTATACTTGTCATTGTCATGACTGCGGTGATGCTTGTTGTCATGACGGTTGTGGTTGTGGTGCTTGTTGAATTTCCCATGCTTATGGGATCCTGAGCTTCCACTGTCATCATAGTGAGATAGTTTGTGAGACGATCCCGAGCTGTGATTGTCGGAGTGTTTCCTCTTCCTACTCTCGACTTGCTTCATTTTTTTCTCCAATATAGCAGCCTTGTCACATAGCGACTGATAAGTGGGAACATATGCCATAGCCGCTGAAGATTCAGCTCATCATTCAAGCCTTCCAGAAATTTTTCCTTTCTTTTGGCATCTGTGTCAACCTCATCCGGTGCATAACGCGCCATATTGTTGAACTCTTCAATGTACTCAGCCACGCTGCGGTGGCGCTACTTCAGATTGTGGAACTCTTTCTTTTTCAGGCTCATTATTCCTGATGAGATATGAGCAGTGCGAAAGCCATATTCAAAGATAGCCCAAGTCACCTCATCTATATGAGTGGTGATTTGGAAGTTGTCCCACCATGTGGCGGCTGGCCCTTCCAGCAGATGTGCTGCAAACCTAACCTTTTCAGCATCCGTGCAGCCCACGGTCACTAAGTCCTTGTTTACAGAACGTAGCCAATCATTGGCTACCATGGGATCAGTTGTCCCCGAGAACTTAGCTGGCCTCAAACGCAGAAATCTGGTGAGCATATCAAAGCCCAAAGGGTTGTTGTTGTTATTGTTGTTATTATTGTTGTTATTGGGGTGGTTGTTGTTGTTGTTGTTGTTGTTGTTGTTGTTGTTGTTGTTGTTGTTGTTGTTGTTGTTGTTGTTGTTGTTGTTGTTGTTGTTGTTGTTGTTGTTGTTGTTGTTGTTGTTGTTGTTGTTGTTGTTGTTGTTGTTGTTGTTGTTGTTGTTGTTGTTGTTGTTGTTGTTGTTGTTGTTGTTGTTGTTGTTGTTGTTGTTGTTGTTGTTGTTGTTGTTGTTGTTGTTGTTGTTGTTGTTGTTGTTGTTGTTGTTGTTGTTGTTGTTGTTGTTGTTGTTGTTGTTGTTGTTGTTGTTGTTGTTGTTGTTGTTGTTGTTGTTGTTGTTGTTGTTGTTGTTGTTGTTGTTGTTGTTGTTGTTGTTGTTGTTGTTGTTGTTGTTGTTGTTGTTGTTTTGGTTCTGAATGAATGTTGTCATCATCTGCATGAGCTGTGTTTGAGCATTCATCATTTGTTGCATTTCTGGAGTAATGTCGTTGTTGTTGGGGTTGGGGTTTGCGCGACGGGGAGGCATCTGTGGTTTGTTCAAATAGAGATAAGAATGAGATACCCATAGATGTTTTTTATGCACATTACATCACATAAGCAAACACAAGCATGCAACAGAAGATAAAAGTTCAACAACCAAATAACAAGTTCTCAAAATAAAACACACAAGTGGCAAGCCATCCACATGTCGGATGGTCCAATAACAAGTTCACAAATAACAAGTACGATAATAAAAGATAAACGAGTAGTCAAGTCTACTCATCAGCATCAATCTCCTCCTCGACAAAGGTAAGACCTGCGTTCTCCATCGCGGTCTTGTTCTCCTCAATGGTAGTGGTCAAGGACTCAATCTTGGCCTTGAGAGCCCTCTTCTGGGAACGAAGCCTCTCAATCACCATCTACTGCTTCTCTAGCTCGAAATCCTTGGACTTCAGTTCTTCAGTCATGTCCCGGATCTTCTTGTTCCTATCCTGGATGCGTTTCTCCTGACTCTTGAACTTCCGGTCCCGGGTCTCGAACTTCGCCTCCATTTCCTTGACTATCTCGTCCTGATGTGCGAAAAGCTTGTCCTTCTCGCGAAGCTGCACCTGGAGCTCGTCATTGCTGAGCATGACATTGGTCCTGTCCGTGTCCACGTGCCTTATGAGAGACTCTAAGTCCTGGAGATAGAGACGTATCGGCTCTGCTGCGTCCCTCGAGTTGTCCTCGAAGTCGATGGACTCTCCATCCTCATCACTCTCCATCCTCATCACGTCTTCCGAAGACGTGGAAGTGGGTGCCTCTAACCTATCGGGAGTGACGGCCTAGTAGACGTCCTATCAGGTCCTGCATTACTACCCCCATGCCTCTCTCCCTGTCATCGTGCATAAGATTGAAGACGATGGCCTCCGTAGTAGGCTCTGTCTGGCGTCCGGGCTAGTTCACCTTGAAGCCCCAGAGGTCCTTCCTATCGAACTTGGTGAGTGGATGCACCATGATGGTGGGAAGAGGGAGATCGAGCAAAGTGGTAAGCTCAACGATACGAGGACCAAAGCGGGTAACCTGGAACTCCTCAACAGTGCTGATGGTAATAGGCATCCATTTATAAGATAGAAAAGTTAGAACAACACTATTTAAGATAAAACAAAGACAACATCACATACACATCCTTGGAACACAAAATCACACAAGTCATGCATACATGAATCCATTACATCAACCAAGGTCCAAACTTATTTAAGGTATCATTTTGGAAAATAAGGTGATAGGTGGTGGTCCAACTAACGAAGTGCGTTTACAATCCTATCTCACTGGATCTGTTGGCTAACACAATGTTCCTAGAGGCAATCAGCCTATCTTGTTCACATGATTCCATCACTAAGTCTATAATATCTCCCCTTAAGGTTTGGTTGGTGGCTTCCAACTCTTGGGTATGTTCCTTCTCTTTCTCTAAGTCTTTTTGGAGGTTGAGCATTCTGCACTTGACTCTAGCACTAAGTTCTTTGATAGTCCTCCAATCTGCTTCTCTTGCTGACTCAAAGAATGTGGTGTGCATCACAGTATTGGTGTACATGCATGATCCTCTTTATTTGTGGTTGTCTTCCTTGTTTTTGTACAAGTGAAGTTGCACCCACCAGTACTCCACTCCTTCATCCATCACTGGAAAGCCTTTGTACACAGCTGCACCATGTGCTTCCATTGCCACCATGAGGTCCTTGAGAATTTTGGGAAACTCAGTTTCACACTCCAAGGTCATGGTCATGAGTGGTCCTTTCTTCACGGCTTCGTTGATGGAGTTTATCTACAAATAGAGAGGAGAATGAGAAGATTAGAAAAGTTTACGAGAAGAATAGACAAGTGTAGAAGTAGTTGAAAATTTTTCCTTAGTGGTTTCCAATCCTAGGGTCATAATCCTACAGGCAACACAGTGCTCTGATACCATCTGGAAGATCCCTCCTTTGTAAAGGAAAAGGATCCCTGTGATTGCAATGCTAGTCCCTGGATCATTGCTAGCATCCACAGTTTAAGATGAAGTACATAGATACAAAGGTCATTTATTACATCCATTCCAGAGATAAAACATAGTCTTTTACAACTCAAGGCCATAGGCCTAATACAAGAGTTTTGGAATAAGTAAATAAACACAAGTCTTCATCTTCATGTGCCACAGGCAAGCATGTTGAGTGTAGACTCATGACACCTAATCATCATCGGAGTAACCTGCAACATCACAAGTTCTGACCACAGTGGGTCAATACTTTGGAATAGTATTGGCAAGTGATACCTTAGTAAATTTTAAGTGGACTATATTACTATATGCATTTTGGCTAAGTGTAGCTTGGCTTGCTTTGCTCAAAATAGGTTTTTCCTATAAGTTGAAATCACTAAGTTTTTCTTTGTCAAAAACATTTCCCAAGAAACCACCAATAGACATTGGGGTCCTTTACCCTTGTTCACCCACAAGTTTTACTTAGAATTTGGAGTGATGAGATTCTTGATAGCTTCCATGTCTTGATGCTCAAGTTGTCCATTGCCATGGACTTGGCTAAGTACTTAGATTTTCCATCTGCAGAGGTTGTGCACTTTCCCCACCAGACTTGGTTTCCCAAGACAGGACCTTTTAGAAGCCTTCCCTTAGCCAAATGGACGCGTTCCAACCTATCATCCCACTACCACCAACTGTCCAAATGACTAAGTTCTAGCAACCTATATGATCAAGGCAGAGCCCATATTGCCAAGTGGCTGCACTATAAGCTTCTCAACACTTGGCCTCCAAAATCCCTTTGTGCCTGGGTGGCATACCACAAGTGTGATACACAAGGTAAACCATGTCCATGGGCCTTGTGTAACCACTCAACCAAAAACCACCATTCCAGTCCCATTCCACCCAGGAGGTTCATTGACTTAGTTGTTTTATTAAGAAAAACTCAAGCCCAAAGACTTAGAAATATTTTCATCATAGCATGTATATACTTTACCAACCCTTGTTTGGTACTAGCTAGGCTAAGCATGGCATAGTAACTTAACTTAGGAAATTCCCTAGCAATTCTACAATTCTACAACTACTTAGGATTTCCCAACATAGCATTTGGCAAAAATAGTAACAACATGCAAGACTTAGAAAAATATTTCTAATGCTTATACAAAATATAGGGATGGAAATATTCATGAAGTAACACTTGCCTTGGTAACGGGGAGAGTAGCACTCTTCACAATCACAGTCACTAGCAAAATCTACACAAAAATTTGTAGCACAAAATTACACACAATTCATATACAAACAAAAATATGACTGCATGCATGCAAGAAAAAGCTAAGTGATGATTTTTGAAAACTTCACCAAGCAAGTGCATGATACAGAAACATAACCAAGTCAAAAACTTGCTAACAAAACTTATTTAGCACTAAAACAATTTACTAAACAAATTCTATACTCAAAATAGTCCTAAACAAGTTTCTGCATAAAAATTCATTTTAACAGAAACTTTTTGCTAAACACATTGCATATTCAGAAAGGGCTTGTCTCCCTGATCCCAACGGTATAAAATTTGCAAAAATCTAACGTGGGAATCAAAAGTTATAGTCATTTGAAATTTGGATCTAAATCTGATTTGAATTCTGTTTTTGATTTAAACTCTAGCCACGCGTCTTAATCCTATTGGCTGATACCGATTCGTTCAGGATCACCATCCCGCGCCGTTGGATCTAATTAAAACCCACGGCTCAGATCTGCCCATAACGGTTCGCTAACTTATCTAATTCCACGCGTTGGATCCAGATCTGACGGCTACAAATCAACTAACCAAACTCGAGCGGCGCTAGCGGCGGCGACTGGCGGCGCTAGCGTTCTAGGTCGCGCGGGAGTGGAGGAAGTGGCTTACCAGAACCGCGGTGGCGTGCTGAAGCTCAACGTGGCGCTGGTTTGCGAAGGGGCGCGCGGGTACGGTCTCAGGGGCTCGTCGGAGTCGCGGGCGGCATCTGTCGCTTGCAGTCGTGGTTCTTGCCAAGGTTTGGCGTCTCCCTAGAACGAACCAGAGGGGTTAGACGATGCACAAGACGCAGGCGAACAATCCCGTATGAAAGAGGGGGCAAGGGGCGCTCGGGTTTTACCTCAATTCGTCGCCGGAGTCAAGCGGCGGCGCAGGTGGTTGCGGTCGTGAATGGAAACGACGACCTGGGTCACGAGCAGGCAAAAGAAAAGTATCAAGGGGTGCGCAAGATCATGCTGAGCATCGTCGTTTGAACCAGAGAGAGGGGGCGGTCGAGGCTCACCGGAATCGGTCGCCGGAGTCGTCGGTACTGCGGGGCTTCGAAGGCAAATGCACGCAGCCTGGTGGCGGAGTGAGCGAGGAGAGTGGGGGAAAATGCTCGCGGGGCAGAGGGGTTTAAATAGGCCCAAGCGCGACAGGAAACACCTGCGGCATTAAGGCCAGTTACGCCGCGCCATTACCGGCTTCACTGCAGCGGCGACGTGGTCTGCGGGCGCGATTTGGGGAAGACGAGGGCGACGTGGAGAGGGCCTTCGTCGAGACGCGAAGGGAAGTGGGGTCTGGTCGTCATGCCGGTCGTTGGCGGCGTGCAAGAGAGAGAAAGAAATGGCCCGGGTGGGCTAGCCGGCCTGATACGATCTTTGGGCGATGTAACACCTCGAATCGACCCTATGCAAGTTTTAGCGAAACTTCGCCAAACCCGCATAGAAACGATTCAAAGGTGCCCACCAGCACTTTCGTGCGGTGGAAAGCAGTAATAACATTACACAACAGTCCTCGATGGGACCCAGCAGATATATATATACAACACGACTCCATGAGTCAAGAATACGATATAATATACAAAGATCCAAATCACCTTGAAAATGATAGGCGTCCGACTACGGACAAGATGCAAATGGGGCTAAGAGCCACGAAGAATAACCAATGGCGTCCATAACCCTGCCCGAGCCAAGGAAGGGTAACCACGCTAACACGTCGATCTCAAAACCTGCTTAAACAAAAGGGGTGCCGAAAGGGCAAAGGAAAAGAGGAGCGATCTTGAGGCGATTGCAGCGAGGCTAGAATTCGGTCCTCGCCTACATAGGTATGGTGGACTGAAGCGGCAGCGTGCACTAAACAACCTATAGAGACTCGATACAACTGGCGTCAATCAGAGAGGGGTAAGAAGGACCTATCCGGAACCAACCTGATCTAACTCCAAACAAACCCATCCTGGTATATCCCCCTCGAAACCAAACGAGGAAGTCAACCGAGGAACTCACACAGTTGGCAGTTTTAGTTATTCCGTTATCGTTGCAGCAATTACTAGTCAGGTATAGATAGTCGTCCTGATAAAATAAGCAGTGGGCACTTTTAGTTAACCATTCCATTATAGTGGCAGCACTTACTAGTCAGATACAATTAGCATGAGATAATCCAAAACCCAGCAGTTGTTGGTACTTTTATTCAGCCATTCCGTTGTAGTTGCAATACTTACTAGTCAGGTACAATGGTCGCAAGCGACACTCCAAACAAGCAATTGTGGGCAGTATTATTAGCCATTCCATTATAGTGAAGCTGATTACTAGTCATTATAAAGTCCAATTTATAGCACTACTTTAGTTATGCTTGTCTATGGTCGAGATACTGTGCTCCAAGTCGTCCATATCCGCGGACACGGCTTTCAGAAAGTTTTACCCGGCCGGGGTGCACCAATAGCAACACACGCTCGATCAACCTCGGAAAAACCAAATCAAAACCCAACGAGGCTTTCACGACTAAGCAATCACAGGATTCAGAAATATTTCAGGGGGCCACCCCATTGAGTAGACCATAGAAGTAAGCAAGCTCCGAGACGGACTCAAGGTTTGCGTCAATGGCTGTAAACGACTGGGAACCCGAAAGTGTGGTTGGGCTTGTCGATACCGCGAAAACATTCCGCTTACCTAAACAGTACAGTGTGCTCCTCGCACAATCGTAAATACAGAAGTAGCATGGCATAAGTACATGATAGTAAATAAAACCTCAAACTAGTTTGTGGCCCCAAGAAATAAGACTGAATCAAGCTCTAGCTCAGGGGGGTCCCATATACCTCCCGGATGTGGATAGCGCAATAAATCAAGGAACAGGTATCAAGTACTCGGGGTCTTACGGGACACAAGTGGGTGTTCGGAAACCAAATATTTTCTATCACCCACCGATGCCTCTGCTTACTTCAATTTTAGTTGTTAAACAGGAATTAAAGTGTACGATAAGTAAAACTAGGATCATCTCCAACAACAACATGCGGCAATTCTCCAACAACTGTGGCACTTGACAACACGCAACAACACTAGAGCAAGCGACTACGACGCGCAAGTCCAACTATCTACCAAACACAGGTATTAGGATGTGTCCAAGGCAATATAAGGCTGCAAGGGTATCACGGGTACGAAAAACTAGAGCATCGCATCACAGATAGCAATAGATCAACAGGAGGGAATAAATACTATAAAAGTAAGATAGGTAGAAAGGGGGAGATGCTCGCCTGAAAACATTGTCGAAGGTTCAACCGAAGATCGGGTCGACACTCGCATCAACTCAACGACCTTATCCGCGAAGAACCAAAACACTAGAATAAACACCGGATGCAATATTTAATACAACGGCAGAAGATCGGCATGATGCACGTATGATGTATGACATGGCAAAGATGCGATGCAATTAGGTCATATTAAGCGGAACCGGGGTTCCGACAATTATTTAGATGGTTCAAGTTATTTATCTACCCCGCAAATTAAATGTTGTTTAACAAGGCAAAAGATAGCACCGGTTCGCTACACAGATTCAGATGAGGCCAATATGAGACTAGATTTGCCCGCATATGGGCCCCATATTTAATTATTAGGTGAATCGGCATAAGGCCCCCAAACCACATGACAATATGCATGCAAGACAATTATGATGCGACAAGTTATGTTATGTTATAGAATAGGGTTTTCGGGAAGGGGTTCACACATTTAGGGTTCGGCAGATCTTGGGGTTCCGGGGGTTCGGGGTTCGGCCTCAGGGTTCGACGAAAACGTTCTCGGACTCCGGGGTTTAGGTCTTCGGTTCGAGGGTGTAGATCTTGTCGCACGAGCGTCGATGCTTCCGGGAAGGAGAACTTGGTTCGGTGTCAGGGCGCATCGGATTCTTCCAGGTCGGTGCCGTTCTTATCGTCGCGAGGATCTCGTCGGGTCCGCGCCATCGAGTCGATCTTGGCGTCCGGGGGGGTTCGTCGGGGTTCAGGGTTCCGTGTCGAAGGCCTTGGCGTTTCGCCTCCTCGTGATGGTCTCGGGGCATCGAATCCGGGAAGGAGTGCTTGGTGGTCTTCACGTTCGGACTTCTCCTCCGGGAACGGGCCTTGGCATTCCGTGGACTTCAGTTCCGTGTTGGTGTTCGAGCTCCGGGAGAACTTGGTTCCGCATCTGGTGGTCGAGGGTGTCATCGCTGCCGGTGTCGCTTTGTCGTACCTGGGCCGCAACAATACTAACCCGCTGCTTATCCTCATCTCATCAGCCATCGCCATGAGTCCTACCTAAGTAGTTCATGGAACACACACCGAGCAGGCACAGAGGCATGGCTCGTGCGGGCCTGACGCGCAGAGGAGAACCAGGGGGAGCGGGGGACGCAGGCCCGGCGAGGCGACGCCGGGCGCCGCAGACAGCAGTGACCGAAGCAGCACTGGCGGTGGACGGGCCGAGGGCGGCCCGGCGGCAGGCTCGGCGGCGCTTCAGCGAGGGGCCTTGGCGGCAGTGGAGGCCGGAGAAGGGACGGCGAGCGGGAGGAGGAACAGCGACGAGGCGCGGGCGGAGAGGAGGACCGGAGGCGTGGCTCGGGCGAGGAGCAGCGGTGCGGGCAGATGGCGTCGGGAGGCGTGGCGGGGACGTCGGGCCGGACTCGAAAGGCGGAGGCGGAGGCTGGAGCGGGCGGAGGCTCAGCGAGCTGGCGGCGAGGCGGGGGCGCGGCTCGGGAGAGAGAGGGCAGCACGGGCGGCGACAGCGTCGGGAGGACGGGCAGGCGGGCGCTTCATGGAAGCCGAGGCGGAGGGTGGCAAGGAGGGCAGGCGGTGGCCCGGCGGAGGTGGGCGCGGGAGAAACAGCGGACGGGCTGGTAGTAGGGAGGAGGTGAGGCGGCGGCGGGAGCTTGCGAGGAGGGAGCGCGGCGCCTTGGCTCGAAACACGGCGCGGACGCATGGGGAGAGCCGGCGGGCGCTGAGGGCGGCCGAGAGGAAGCAAGGCAGTGCGGCGGGTAGGTGGAGCGGGCTTGCGGAGGCGAGGCGAGAGGCGGGTTGGGGCAGCGTGGGCGTGAGTGGTGGGGCAGGCGTGGGTGTGTGCACTGGGGGCCAGGAGGTGGGCGGGTGGCTGTGGCGTGTGTGGCGGGGTGTGGCTGGAGGGAGAGAGAGGAGAGAGAGGGGGGCAGGTGGCAGATGGGGATAGGCTAGGGGGGAAGGGTGAGGTGAGGTGGCGTCTCGTGATAGGAGGGGGTGAGGTGGAGGGTGTGTGTGTGGGTAGATAGGTTGGTAGCTGTAGGATAATGGGGGGCTGATTAGGTGGACCGTTTTTGGTTCTGGGGGTGGTCGTTCGGGTCATTCGGCCCGTTCGACTGCCCCACTAAAAATAATATAATTTTTATTTAACTTTTGCAATAAGCTTGTATAAATTGATTTTAAACAAACAAAAATATCCGGAAGCGTCCGGGGGTTTAATTTGAAATAGAAGGAGGGTAAATTTTAGAAAACGATTGTCTTTCGCAAATAGTTTTTAGGCAAATTAATATGCATGATGATGACGATGCTCAAATGCAATGTGGCATGATGACATGAGCATGCGGTCATGATGATGCAATGCACAAAAACAACGCGATTTTCTAGTAGTGGTTTTGCGGGATGCCACAGCCAGATTGGTGGCGCCTAGCCCTTTTCTTTTGTTTTACTCCTTTTCTTTTTCTGTTTCGATTTTCTGAATTGGTTTTCAAATGGATTCAAGTTCCATTTGAATTCAAATCTTCTTGAGGTTATGTAGTGGTGTAATGGTCTCAAAATAGGTCATAACCCATGTGGTTACTTTGCAAAGGCTTGGTCAAACTTGGAGAACAAAATATCAGGGGCTTGCATCTGATTTGCAAAAGTTAGAAAAAGGGTTTTTGAAACTATTCCCAATTTGTAAAACTTGGTCCAAACCACACTCAATCCTTTCTATAAGGAAGACAAACAAGCTAGGTTTAAAAATCATTCAAACTTTCAAATGGGGATGGCCATTTGATTTAAGTTTGCTCACATAAAATCATAGAACTAAGTGCTTCTATTTTTCTGAAATGAGTTTGAAATTGATCTCAAATCTATATGTATGCATGAATGATATGCAAACTTTGAAATCATGATTTTAGGGATGTTACACCTTGGCATTTATATTGTGCTCTTCAAACAAAGGCAAGCGAGATACCACTCTATCATACCTTATTATGAGCATTGCAATGTTGCCTATGTTTATGTTTCATGTTACTTATTATTATTGATTTGGTTTCTCTTCATAGATTACAATGACTATTGAGTAGACTTAGTTGCATACTCCTTATTATGAATTGTCTAAGCATCTATTCCTGTGCTGAGAATATTTACATCATATGAAGCAAAGTGTTTGTGAAAGTTCTTTTATCGCACTCAATTTTCAACTGAATTGCTTGAGGACAAGCAATAAGCTAAGATTGGGGGGATTTTATACGTCCAAAACGTATCTACTTTCTCGAACACTTTGCTATTGTTTCTTCTCTAAACTTGTGTGATTTGGATACAACTAACACGGACTGACGCTGTTTTCAGCAGAATTACCTTAGTGTCTTGTTTTTGTGCAGAAAATGAACTATCAGGAAAAATCCCATAAAATATGCCAAAAATTATATTTCACCAGAAGATCCACGGAGCCATAAGAAGAGACGGGGGGGAGGCCTAGGGGGCCCAGACCCACCCCAGGCGTGGGCCCACCACTGGTTGCGCCTGGAGGGGGTGTAGCCTCCCCAGGCACCTCCTCGGCCTCCCTCTATGCCTATAACTTGCCTTTCGACCTAAAAACCGAGGGGAGTTCGATAGTTTTCCAGAAATAGTTCCGCTCCGCCGCCGTCACCAGAAACCAAGATTCAGATCCAGAAACTCCGTTCTGGCACCTTGCCGGGACGGGGAATTTGGAGAGGATCATCGCCATCGTCATCACCAACGCATATCCATCAACCACCGATGTTTCCCTCATCCATGAGTGAGTAATCCCCCACTATAGTCTTGGGGATGGTAGGGATTGGATGAGTTATATCATGTAATCGAATAAGATTGTTAGGGCATAGTGCCTAGTTTCTCTTGTGCTATTTGACTTTGTTGCAACTTGTTGTGCTTAATGCTTGTCACTAGGGCCCGTGCCATGATCTCAGATCTGAGCTTATTATTGAATCATTATGATAGTATTGTTTGTGATCTTATTTGCAAGTTGTGTACACATATCATTGTCCTGATCCAAAGGCCCCAAAGTGACAATAATTGGGACAACCGGAGGGGATGGCTGTGATGTGAGGATCACATGTGTTCACGGAGTGTTAATGCTTTGCTCTGGTGCTCTATTAAAAGGAGCACCTTAATTTCCAGTAGTTCCCTAGAGGCCCGCATTGGGCTGGTGGATGAAGATGTTGTGCAAGTTCTCATTGCGAGCACGTATGACTATATTTGGAGCACATGCCTAGGATTGTTTAGTACTTGGATGCTTGTTATTATTTATCTGTAATGCCCTAGATCTTGAAGTTACATGTTTAGACTCTTCCATGCAACGTCCGTCCATCCATCCCTATGCCTACCGCACTCGAATCCTACTATTACCGTTACTGTTACTATTGCTCTTGTTCTACTGTTGCTGTTGCTTTGCCGTTGCTACTACCAAACTGTTGATGGCTACCTTGTGTATCACACTTGTGGAAAGCCACCCAGGAACAAAGAGATTTGAGATGTTAAGTGTTGAGAAGCTTCTAGTGCAGCCACATGGCATATTGGCTCTGCCTTGATCATATAGGTTGCAATAACTTATCCAGATGGTCAGAAGGTGGTAGGGGTGATAGGATGGAACGCGTCCATTTGTTCTAAGGGAAGGCTTCTGAAAGATCTCATCTCGATGCATGTCGAGTCTTGTGGGGAAAGTGCACCACCTCTCGAGAGGGTAAAACCTAAGTACTTAGCCGTGTCCCCGACAATGGACAATCTGAGCATCAAGACATTGAAGCTATGAAGGATCTCCTCATCCTAATTTCTAAGTTAAAAACTTGTGGTTGAACAAGGGTTAAAGGTTCACCAATTTCTATTGGTGGTTCCTTAGGTGATTTTGACAAACAAAAACTTAGTCTTTTCAACTAATAAGGAAAACCTTATTTTGAGCAAAGCAAGCCTAAGCTACACTTAGCCAAATGCATATAGATGTTAGCTACCACTATTCTACCATAGAATCGCTTGCCAATACAATTCAAATGTATTGACCCTTGTGGCTATAACTTATTATGTTGCAGGTTTGTTTGATGTTATTGAAGTTTGTTGAGTAGGGATTACAAGTCTACAACCAACATGATTTCCTGTGGCATATGAAGATGAACGACTCCATGCTATATTGTCATATCTGCTGCATTGTAATGAGATAGCCAGATGAGATATGTAAGATGTAATGAATTAGTTTATTCCTCGTTATAATTTGTAATATGACCTTTGTTTCTTGATATTACATCTTAAACTATGGATGCTAGATATTCAATCCAGGGACTAGCATTGTAAACACAGGGATCTCTACCTTAACAGGTTGTGACCTCTACAGGCGAGCATCCATATGGTCATCATATCAAAACATATGACTCATGCTTAACCTTTCGGTCCGTGTTTAGAGGCCATGTCTGCAATGCTAGGCTTGCCAAGTAAGAACCTTAGTATTCGCGTGTGTAAAACTGTCTTACACTCGAGATATGCTCGTGGATTCAAGTACACCCGATCATCATGTGATGTCTTGAAGCGGCAAAACAATGTCGGTGCATACTTCAGGAAGAACACATTTTATGTTGATATATAAATGAGTGATCATCTTATTATGCTAATAAAACGCCAAACTAGCAATATAAGATGCAACAAACATCTTATGTGAAAAATGAAATGATATGGTCCTTGCACTTGATCCTTATCATGTGCATCGTGGTATGATCTTCATCATTCCTATATGTGTAAGGCCAAGGTCAATGGAACTTACATGTTATGTGTGTTGTAGGAGTATCGACTTATACTTTTACTTACAACATCACCATATCATGACACTAGCCTAACAACAATCTAAAGTAGACGCTTCTAATTTATCCATTGCAAGTTTTACGTGGTCGAGGGATTTCAGAGATAGAACCGTTCTTAGCTACGAACATGGAAGCACAACGATGATAATCAAATTATTGACAACTCATTGTAAATCAGATATTGACTATAGTAGGAGAGACAGACACCTGCAAGCCACTTATGCAAAACTAGTTGCATGTCAAGCGTGGAACAGGTCTCATGTGCGAGGACATGTAAAGTTTGTCCGGGCTGCTTCATCCCACTATGCCACCAATATCCATAGTACAAGGAAGAAGTAATAACATGACCATCAATGCCCACATATACTACCCATGCAAAGCATCTACGCATAGATCCGACACTGATACCACTTTAGGGTTTGCAACATAGAAAACAAAAAAATTCCTATGACAGGAACAACTATGTACCAAGATCTATCTACTAGATACAAGCAACTGGTGGATATACATCCATCCTTGAAGACCGAATAATGTTAACGAGATGTACTCGTGGATGATGTAGTCGAATGCTTGCCGATCTCAAGATCATGATGATGTCCATCTGGTCCAGCACCGCAAAGCAGTGGTGCATTCGTGATCACACACACATCCGGGTACCCCGACAACCTCTGCGCCCTCGCTCCAGCGAAGCAGCGGAAGCAACAAATCCTTCTAGAAAAAGCCACCGGGAACATGTATCTCTCTGATCTGAGACCATGGGGGAATTCTAAAGGGGGGAGAGAGATCCTTCGCGAGGAGGTGTGAGTGAGAAGTGAGAGGAGGGGGTCCTTTAATAGGGGAGGGGGAATCCCAAGGGGACATGGGGTGCCCCCAACTCTCTCTCATTCATGTGGTGGAAGCTCCACTCACATAAACACACCTCCACTCACAATTCCACTCACATGCATTAATTTTCCACCAAAATTAATGCAAGCTCTCATTTAATAATTTTTTTTATTCAGAATTTTGTTAATTACTCTAATTAAAAAAATTCACGTAAAACCCCTTATAACATTTCAATTTCACATGCAGAACTAGTTTCGGCAATTTCAACCGAAACGATTCCGGTGTCTAGTGAAATAAATTCCTACGCTTTCTTTTTCTTTCTCTGGCATATCATTTGCTCCGAATGGTGTCGATATCCCTTAAGTGTGTCACCCTATGGTTCACGAATAATGTAGACATGATCGAGACCCCTCTTCGATCAATAAGCAGCAGCGGGACCTAGAGATCCGTACTGACTCCTACACATTCAACGATGACTTCTGTGATCATGTGAACCTTATACGCATGTAACTCAATCCCTTTGTATCGCGATATATTACATGTCCAAGATTTGATCATCAGTATCCCCATACCTAGTTTGATCTCGTTGCCGACGACATGTACTCTTTTCTCATTCATGTGATATTAAATTCTAGTGATCAAATCACTTGCTTGCAAGCTAAATAATGTGATATCACTGAGAGGGTGTAGAGGGAGTGTCCCAACCTTTATACAACATAAGGTGGAGTCCCCTGTGTTTACAATGCTAGTCCCTGGATCAATAGCTAGCATCCACAGTTTAGATGTAATATCAAGAAACAAAGGTCATAATATAAGTTTATAACCAGGAATAACATAATTTTATTACATCATACATAGCTCATTTGGCTATTACATTACATTGAAGCGGAATAACTATAGTCATGGGGTCCTTCATCTTCAAAGTGCCAAAGGAAGATGTTGGTTGTAGACTTTGTAATCCTAATCAAACAATCTTCACTAAAATCAATCAAACCTGCAACAATACAAGTTACAGCCACAAGGGTCAATACATTTGAATTGTATTGGAAAGTTTCACTACTATGTATAATATGAGTGGATCCTATCAATACATGCATATTTGGCTAAGTGGGGTTTTAGGCTCATTTGCTTAAAGCAATAATTTATCCTATCTTTTCAAAATGGTTTTGGTCCTTTGTCAAATCTCTTTTTCCAAGTTCCTTGAACTCCTTGGTAAAAACTCAAGTGTTCAAGTCCTTGTCAAAATTCCCTTGAGCTACTTGGTAACCCCAAGTGCAACAAGTTTTATCAAAATTTCATGAGTTCCTTGGTAACCCCAAGTGTTCATGTTTTCAACAAAATCTCTTGAGTTCCTTGGTAACCCCAAGTACATCAAGTTTTGTCAAGTCTCTTGAGCTCCTTGGTAACCCCAAGTGCATCAAGTCCTTAAAAGTTTTCTTTTAGAAATTAGAATGTCGAGATCTTCCATAGCTTCAGGCCTTAGTTGCTCAGTATTGTCCATAACCGGGGACACGGCTAAGTACTTAGATTTTATTATCTTCTGCAGAAGTTGTAAACTTTACCCACATGACACAATCTCGTCTTAACGCCACCAGTGGCCGCTGGATAAATACTCACCAAAATGGAGTACCGGCAGATCGAGAATGTGACAGTCTTTCCATAGGAGTCCTCCCAATACAAAATGCTAGCTTGTCTACCAGTCACAAATGTAGGGTTGCTCCCTTACACAAATCTAGTTAACCTGAAGATGCCAATGCATGGGACTTCCACCATGTAGTTGACTAAGCCAGAGCCCATTTAGCATGTGGCTGTACACGGAAGCCACTGTACGAGAAACATGTTGAATCTCTAAGTTTCCTGGGTGGTTTCCTTTGGAGCACAACACAAATAGATTGCCATAGTCATGGTTCCTTTTGTTGCCACCTTCTCCAATACTCAAAGTATCCTTGGCCACCCAGGTGGTTCATTGAGTCCTTGTTTTATTATATAAAAACACAAGTCCTTTTCTCAACTTCATAAAATCTCAACATGTATCTCTTTTCAAAATATAGCATGGCTAAGCATGTAACAACTACAATGTTTTCACTAAGGAATGTATAGGGAATCCTATTATGATTTAGCATAGCATAAGTATAGAAATTCTTTTCATGCATGTTTCAAAATCCACTAGGTATAATGAAAATAGTAGGACTTTAGATGATAGTGTCACTTGCCTTTTTGGTAGGGAATGATGGTTCACTCCTTGATCTTGCTAGTCTCACACTTTGATAATTTCACTATAATCAATCAAGCAAACACCAAATCAACTAGCATTCCAAATAATCAATCAAACAACATTTCACACACACATAAAACTATGGAATTTAATCATGCATGTAAGCATGCAAGAGATGGTCCTATTTGTAAAGATGGTCTCCACTAGGCTTCTAAACTTTGTAAGTTCCAAATTGGTCATTTTCCAAAGTGTCAAAGTCATTTGCAAAAGGGCTTTAGTCCATAAACCACTTTAAAATCCATTCATCATTTTATGTGGTGAAAAATGTTTTTATCAAAAAAAAACTTTTAAGTTTTTCACCAAATGAGTTGCTAGTTTGCAAAACTTGGTGTTTTGGGTCAGTAGGTTTGATCCAAAACATTTTCCTAAAGTTTTTATTCCATAAACAATTTCATATCAAAAATATTATTTTTACTTGGCTAGAAATGATTAAATCAAGTTTTCCATCCTAAACTTTACCAAATCCATTTTCCAAACTATGGGTTGGTTCCTAGGGTCAGTGAGTTTACAACAAACCATTTTGCAAGGGTTTTGACCCTAAAAACATTTTTAAACAATTTTTCTAATATAAACAAGCACACAAAAGTATCTGCAAAAACAAGCAAACTAACAGATACTATTTACTAAACCAAAGGCATGGTTGGCTAGGGCTTGTTCCACTGATTCCAACAATATAAAATTTGTAATTTTTGGACGTGTGGATCAAAAGTTACAGAGGTTTGAAAATTGAATCTAAAACAGATTCAAATCTGTTTTTAAAACAAAACCTGGCCACGCGGCGCGTTCTGGTTGGATGATACTGGTTCGGCCGGATCGGCAACGTGGACCGTTGGATTAAAAGAGATCTGTGCGGCTCTGATCCTACGATATCCCTTTGACTTGATTCTAATCTGATGCGTCCATTTCAGATCTAACGGATCCTATGCTTTTGACCAAAACGCAGCGGCGCTGGTGGTGGCTAGCGGCGGCGACGGTCAGGTGACGGTGGTGCCGGCGATACAGGAAGCTAGAAGGGAGGGGAGTATGCTCACCGTGATCGCAGAGGCCTGGGGAAGCTCAACGTGCAGTCGTCTGGGCAAGGGGCGCACCAGGACAGGAGGAATTCCTCGCCGGAGTAGGGTCTGGCGACGGGTGGTTCTGTTCGTAGTCGAAGGCGACGCTGTCGATCACGAGAAGCCTAATGGAGGGCATGATTAGGTGCGTAAGACCAAGGCAAAGATGCTCGCATGATCGAGAAGCAGAGGGGCGGTCGGATTCTACCTGGGGAGCTCGCCGGAGAAGAAGATAGACGCGGTTGAATGGATGGTACAGAGAGGAGCGTCTGGGAGTGGGGAGTAAGTTCGTGTGGTTAGGGA
Organism: Avena longiglumis; assembly: GCA_030063025.1. NCBI lineage: Eukaryota > Viridiplantae > Streptophyta > Magnoliopsida > Poales > Poaceae > Avena > Avena longiglumis. The sequence goes on from CP125975.1 coordinate 403,175,315, forward strand.
GGTGAGGGGCAGCGTCTGCTGGCCGGAATTAGCTGGGGACGGTGGCCGGAGCAGTGGCGGTGTCAGAGAAATTCCGAGCAGCCTGGTGGCGATGAGGAGTTGGCGTTTGAGGGGAAAGAAAGAAGGGGGCATGGCTTTTATGTGTGCGTGTTTACTGGCGTGGATTGATCACTCCATCAATCGGAATTAAACCTCGAATCAAGGCGCAGAAAACGGTCGCGAGGAGCTGGCCGCGGGTGGAAACGAAGAACAGGCGTGTGGGGTCATGCATCGGCCGAGGTGGAGGTGGGAGTGGGCCTGCTTGTGGTCGCTCTGGTGTACGTTGGTAGAAAAGCTTGGCGTGGGGAGAGAAGCTGGACTGGGTCCTGTTGGGCCAGTTTGTTGGGCTGGGTCTTTTGCTTACTTTTTTCTGTCTGAAACCTTTTTCTTTTTCCAACTTCAATTTCTGTTTTGAAATTCAAACAACCAAACAATACTCAAATCAATTCAAACAATCATCAAACTTTGCAACTTTGAATTTGGTTCTGTTTAGTAACATAAACCAATATCCAAGATCAAAATAATAATTTTAATTTTTGGTCCATTATAAATTAAATAAATAGACCATTGTTATTAAATCAAATAGGTTTTGTTTTATTTAAATTCTTTATTTGAAATCTAAACATTTTCAAAACCAAAACAGTAGGTTTTATTTGAGAATATAAAATACTTGGAAAACTTATTTTTAAATAAATAAATAAGTTTTGATGTTTTGGAAATAGTAAAACCTTTATTAATAAAACTTGGATATTAAATCCTTATTAATTTGTTTAAATAAACCTTTTATTCTTTTTAATCAAAATAAAATGTTTTATTTCCAAAATTTTGGCCAAGGTTTAATTTGGCTCTATAAAATAATCCTTATTTATAAAACTTCTATTTCTTTTGAAAACCAAATCCTTTTATTTAAAAGATCTAAAAATAGAAATTTTAAATATTTTTATTTTCCTTTATTAAATGTTTATCTTTTTAAATCCCTTTAGGATTTATTTGATCCAAATTGGTTTGAAGGTTTCCAATTGGATTCAAAAAGTTTCTTCTCACTCTGAAAATCAAACAAAGTTTTATTTTATTCATTTATTTTTCACATTACAAGATTTGGAAAATCTTGGGATGTGACAGGCTACCACCCTTAAAATAAATCTCGTCCCGAGATTTGGGAAGGCTAGGGTTACAAGTAGACTTAAAATAACTTGGGTACTACCACCCTTAAAATAAAGTCTCGTAGGGTTACATTGATGGTTCTCTTGACTAGAAGTTCAACTCAATAATCAGACAAGGAATCCTTATTTGACTCTTCTGAGTTTTCTAAATCCTGACATCCACTTCTTCTATCTCTTCAAAGTTCCCATTCAGGTCAATGTGGTTCACATGTCCTTTCTGGGTCACATTGGAGTCATTTCCATTGGCTCTTCTGGCATCCTTTTTCTTTTTCTTCTCTGGACAGTCTGATTCATAGTGTCCAAGTTCCTTACAATTATAGCATTGCAACTGGCTAATGTATTTTTTCCTGTATGTGTCATGTTGGTTCTGACCAAGGTCATCTCCATTGTCAGTATCATTTCCATTATTCTCACTTTCATTGTTGTTGTGGTGATACTGATGTGGTTCAGAATCTTCATTGCTCTTTCTGTATGAATGCTTCTTCTTTGATGATCCTGTATATTTCTTGAGTTTATGTTTCCTCTTTCTGTTCTCAACTTGATTCATCTTGTTTTCCAATATTATGGCTTTGTCGCAGAGTGATTGATAAGTTGGGACATAGGTAACAGCTAGCTGCAGGTTTAACTCATCCTTGAGTCCTTCAAGAAAATTTTCCTTTCTCTTAGCATCTGTATCAACTTCATCTGGTGCATAGCGTGCCAGATTGTTGAATTCTTCAAAATACTCAGCCACACTGAGGTGTCGTTGTTTCAGATTGTGAAATTCCTTTTTCTTCAAGTACATTACTCCATGTGAGATGTGAGTTGTAACTACCTCGGTGAATTACACTCCTAGTTACAAGCCTGGATGAGCGGAAATGGTTGAAATAGTACGGTGGGGCCCAAATGCCACTCACAGGTAGACCTTTCGACCGTCCCAACCATTTCCAAACATCGGGACAAGAACGGGCGGCGTAATCGGCCGAAGAAGGATCAACTACATACACAAATGAGTATGTATGCAAGCCACCATACAACAGTACATCAGAGCCATTCCATCTAAAAGAAATAGAAATATTGCAACGCCATACGGCAAGATCCAAATATCCTAGATAGATATAATAGTTTAGGATATCTCCTCATACATCACACATCGTAGTATCAAAGGAAGGCGGCAAACAAGATCCGAGTACGGATAAGAAGAAAATTGGCATAATATGCCCCATAAAATAAACACATCCCGCCCACAGATCTCACGGATCCCCGTTCCCGGAATCTCTACACCGAATGATCGTTACCCACATCGTCCGTCTCCTCCACCCAGGTATCCATCTTGTGAGTGTACTGTTCATCGAATCAAATAATTTATCGTGAGACCCTAGGGTACTCGGCAAGTCTTTATGCCTCTAAAGGGGACACAACTGGGTGACGCAATTGCAGCAAAAGATAAACCCTAACGATTCTATAGATACTGCTAACCATCCGCCTAACAAAAGATGAGCGGATGTCGGTGAATTAATAACGATTATAACGGTAATATTAACAGATCCATCCTCCTCGCTACCAACGAGGAAGCGGACAACAACCCCCCATCCGTTGGCGTTTTATTATCCATTCCATGAGTGTTGCACTATTTACTAGTCGACTTAGTCAAATTAAAAGCGGTACTTTAGTTATACTTGTCTATGATCGAGAAACTGCTCCAAGTCGTCCATAACCGGACACGGCTTTCAGAAAGTTTTACCTAGGGTGCACAAATAGCAACACACACTCGATCAACCTCGGAAAAACCAAATCAAAACCCAACGAGGCATTCACGACAAAGCAATCACAGGATTCAGAAATATTTCAGGGGGCCACCCCATTAAGCTACCCGCAACGAAGTTAGCCGACTTCGAGACGGACTCAAGGTTTGCGTCAATGGTTGTAAACGACTGGGAACCCGAAAATGTGACTGGGCTTGTCGATACCGCGAAAACACTCCGCTTCCCTAAACAGTACAGGTGCAGTACCTCGCACAATTTAAATAAAACAGTAAAGCATGGCATAAGTACAGGATAGTAAATAAAACCTCAAACTAGTTTGTGGCCCCAAGAAATAAGAATGAATCAAGCTCTGGCTCAGGGGGGTCCCATAATCCTCCCGGATGTGGATAGCACGAATATTCAAGGAACAGGAATCAAGTACTCGGGGTCCTACGGGACACAAGTGAGCATGAAAAACCAAATAGCAGATATTGCTCACCGGTGCCACTTTCATTAGTTATCCCATACTACTCAGGTTAAGTTGTTTAGGTACCTCGTTATCCATCAGACACTCACATACCCTACACATGCTGTTCTATGACTCGCATGGCTCAAACAACTCCTGTAGTAATGGCTCATGGGATGGAGGAACAAGCTTCGGTGGGGTTTAAAAGTAAAGGCTATGCAGTACTTGGGATTCAATTTAATGCAATCGCGACTCAATGATGCAAGAATAAGATAGAGGCAATAGGTACTATATGTATGCAAGCATGTGTTAGTGCTTTCCTGGCAGCTCAGTTGAAGCGAGAGAAGGATCTGGGTAGTGCTCCTGGGTTTCTTGATATATCCCCTGCTCAGCGTCTATTCGAAGAAGAACCAAACAAACAAGGGCCAACATAAATAAAGTGCACAAGCATATGAATTAAATGCGACAAGAAAACAATCATGCCATGATGAATGATGCACAATTTGCATGGCATTAAAGTAGCATGGCATGGGTGAGGTGAGAAAACAATAATAAAACACTTGGTTAAAGTATTTAGGCATGTTTTACTCCCATAAACAGTTCTGATTATTCAATACTTATATGATGCATGCCTCAATTCATATCATGGAATGCATAAACAGAAAGGTCTCGTCGAGCTAATCATTTTAGACCTATCATTTGTTAAATTTGGAGTTATAAATCAAAAGTTATTAATTAATTAAGAAAAGGGCATTTTATTGTAATTTTAATCAACTTGAAATTTAAAGTGTTCAAAATATATTTTGGATGGCATATTTGAAATCCTCAAATTTTTCTGATCTCAAAACATATATTATTTGTTTAATTCGGATTTGTATTTTAAAAGTTATTTAATTACTGATTTGAAATTTGAATTAATTTGGAAAAGTTTGAATTAAAAACAGGAATGCAGAAAACCTTTTATTACTCAGGCAAATCTAGCCACAGACACTGACGGGTGGGCCTTGCGCTGACTCAAGAAGTGGGGCAGGCATGATAAAGGTTCTCACATCATGAGCATGCCCAGGCGAGAGGATGACAGTGGGCCTATGCTCTGGACCCACACGCCCGATGGGCGGTGCGAGGCTGCCACGCTCAATGGGACTGCGGGTTGAGATTAAAAGAGCCAGGGGGTTTTCTGGAAGGTGGCCACGGAGGCTGACTAGTGGGTCCTCTAGGAGAGCGGGTTGAGGCGAAAATAAAAAAGGGGGGGGGCTATATGCAAAGTTACCACAGGCCCCTGTAGATCTCCTCTGAACTTACTAACGACAGAACGGTGCGCGACAGCGGCAGAGGCTTGGCTGGGCTCGACCGGGGACTGGCGTGCTGCGGGGCGCGAGCCAGTGCGGTAGGTGAGGGGAGGTTGCTAGGGAGGGTATGGGCGGCTAGATAGGGCTTTGCGCGACGTGGGAGCGAGCAGACGCGCGCGCTCTCCGGTGCACAGAGGGTGCTCGACGGAACGTACGCCGCGACCAGGAAGCGACGGTGACTGCAAGGATGTCTAGGAGGGAGGTTGGCTCACCGCGGTTAGGTTGGTGTGGACGGATCGAGCAGAGGAGCAGACGATCGCCGTCGAGGCAGAGGCCGGGCGGAGCTAGGGTTTGGCTCGGGCGGCGCTGGTCCTGGGGCTCCTGGTCCTTCTTCTCCGTGACGGCGTGTACAGGGCGATGCAGGGGAGCGTCCTTGTCCTCCTCGACCACCTCCTGCTCGCCTGCGCCTCTTGGATCGACGAAGGCGACGAGCTACTGGCGGTGGCCGGTGATGGGGTAGATGGTGGCGGTGGAGAAGAGAGGGAGGAGGGCAAGGCCCTGGGGTGGATCTGGGAGAGTCCAGAGGAGGCGTGTGAGGGAGTAGATAGGGACGGAAGAGGGGAGGTGCCGTGGGGAGGTGGGTTGGAGATAAAGGTGGCTTCGGCCACCTTTTCCCTCCTCCTCCTTCACGTGATCGAGCTGGGGCAGGCGGGGGCAAGCAGGAGCATGCAGTGGGCAGGGAGGCAGCAGGCTCGGCTGGTGGGGTCGCACGACAGGGAGAGAGGGAGAGGGAGGCTCGGGTTGGGGTTGGAGCTAGGCTCGGGCTAGGGTTTGTCTTAGGGTTGGGTGGAGAGAGAGAGGGAGTAGATGGGGTGTGGGGCCAGGGAGAGGGTAGCCATGTGGGGCATGCATGGTAGAGAGAGGAGAGAGGCCGTGAGAGATAGGGTGGGAACTAGGGTTAGCTAGAGGGGGCTCGGGTTAGGGTTAGATGGGGTGCTAGGGTTTAGAAGAGAGGGGTAGATCATGAGGTGGTGGCTCGGGTTAGTGAGAGGAGAGATGAGGCTTAGGGTTTTAGATGACCTACAAGATCAAGCATGATGGTGAAAAGAGATGGAGAGGGGAGTGTTTGTTGGACACATGGTGATGGATAAGGAGAGATAAGATGGGGTTTTTAAGGATATGACCTCACATGATCATGCATGAGTGAAGGAGAGAGGGTGAGGTTCCTGATGCACATGGCAAGGAAGAATAGCAAGACGGAAAAGATTGAGAGAAGGAGAGAGATGAGAAGATGATCCACTCAAAACAATTAAAACCAAAGGAGGACCAAAGATGGAGAAGGTTGCATGACCCATGCCAATAATTGCTGCCATGCTTATTTTTATGAGAACAATAATATTAACATGGCATTATTATTAGGCATTCCCAAAATTGGAATAAAAGCCAAGCAAAAGAATTAAAAGGATGCCCCATGTGGAGGAGGTGGAGATGACCACATTTGATTATAATTGGGACTTGCTAGTGTGTATATTCCACTAGATGTTTAATAGTCCCAAAAATATCCTCACATGATAATAACCCCAAAACAATCCATATGGAAGCTAGGGAAAGGTTCCACTCACAAGGCATGCATGGCCATGTGACTCTCATAAACCAATAATGTGGAAACACTATGGTGCATATATGAGAGCATGTGGAGATAGAATTGGATCCATCCCAACCCACATGAGCTAGAGGTAAAACCAAATAAGTTGCAATGCTCATATCTAGTTGGACGGTGGAATTAGATGAAGCCAAAGAAAGGTGGTGACATAGAAAGGTGATGGAGTTGAATAAGAGATATGCCCCCAACTCAACTTGGGCATTTAAACAATATATCAAGAACCAAATACAATATCAAGAGGCAAATACAATTTACAATGCATATGAGAGAAGAACCAAACCAAAAAGGGTTTTATATGATGCTCAAATGCAAGGTGGCATGATGACATGAGCATGATATAATGATTATGCAACAATTATATATATGAAGTAGCCATTATATTACTAGACCAAGTAGCATTACAATTGTTAGACAAATGGGATGCTGGCCACCTTTTCCCTCCTCCTCCTTCACGTGATCGAGCTGGGGCCAGGGCAGGGGCAAGCACGGGAGCATGCAGGTGGGCCAGGGGAGGCAAAGCAGCAGGCTCGGCTGGTGGGGTCGCACGACAGGGAGAGAGGGAGAGGGAGGCTCGGGTTGGGGTTGGAGCTAGGCTCGGGCTAGGGTTTGTCTTAGGGTTGGGTGGAGAGAGAGAGAGAGTAGATGGGGTGTGGGGCCAGGGAGAGGGTAGACATGTGGGGCATGCATGGTAGAGAGAGGAGAGAGGCCGGGAGAGAGAGGGTGGGAACTAGGGTTAGCTAGAGGGGGCTCGGGTTAGGGTTAGATGGGGTGCTAGGGTTTAGAAGAGAGGGGTAGATCATGAGGTGGTGGCTCGGGTTAGGGAGAGGAGAGATGAGGCTTAGGGTTTTAGATGACCTACAAGATCAAGCATGATGGTGAAAAGAGATGGAGAGGGGAGTGTTTGTTGGACACATGGTGATGGATAAGGAGAGATAAGATGGGGTTTTTAAGGATATGACCTCACATGATCATGCATGAGTGAAGGAGAGAGGGTGAGGTTCCTGATGCACATGGCAAGGAAGCATAGCAAGATGGAAAAGATTGAGAGAAGGAGAGAGATGAGAAGATGATCCACTCAAAACAATTAAAACCAAAGGAGGACCAAAGATGGAGAAGGGGGCATGACCCATGCCAATAATTGCTGCCATGCTTATTTTTATGAGAACAATAATATTAACATGGCATTATTATTAGGCATTCCCAAAATTGGAATAAAAGCCAAGCAAAAGAATTAAAAGGATGCCCCATGTGGAGGAGGTGGAGATGACCACATTTGATTATAATTGGGACTTGCTAGTGTGTATATTCCACTAGATGTTTAATAGTCCCAAAAATATCCCCACATGATAATAACCCCAAAACAATCCATATGGAAGCTAGGGAAAGGTTCCACTCACAAGGCATGCATGGCCATGTGACTCTCATAAAACAATAATGTGGAAACACTATGGTGCATATATGAGAGCATGTGGAGATAGAATTGGATCCATCCCAACCCACATGAGCTAGAGGTAAAACCAAATAAGTTGCAATGCTCATATCTAGTTGGACGGTGGAATTAGATGAAGCCAAAGAAAGGTGGTGACAGAGAAAGGTGATGGAGTTGAATAAGAGATATGCCCCCAACTCAACTTGGGCATTTAAACAATATATCAAGAACCAAATACAATATCAAGAGGCAAATACAATTTACAATGCATATGAGAGAAGAACCAAACCAAAAAGGGTTTTATATGATGCTCAAATGCAAGGTGGCATGATGACATGAGCATGATATAATGATGATGCAACAATTATATATATGAAGTAGCCATTATATTACTAGACCAAGTAGCATTACAATTGTTAGACAAATGGGATGCTACAACTCTCCCCCACTAAACAGGAATCTCGCCCCGAGATTCTAGGAAGAAGAAGAAGACTCAAAGAGGGTAGGATAGTTGGAACGGAGCTCATCTTCACGCTCCCAAGTGGCTTCATCAACGGAATGGTGCGACCACTGCACCTTGCAGAACTTGATGGACTTGTTGCGAGTCCTTCTTTCTGCGGTCTCAAGGATTTTTGTGGGGTGTTCTTGATAAGACAAGTCTTCTTGGAGATTGATTAGCTCATGATCCACGGTCCTGCCGGGATCCTTGAAGCACTTCTTGAGTTGAGAGATGTGGAAAACATGATGGACCTTGAGTTTTTCCGGGAGCTCAAGAGCATAAGCAACTTCTCCTCTTCTTCCACGAATTTTGAAAGGACCGATGTATCTAGGAGACAGCTTTCCTTTGATACCAAAGCGGTGTGTGCCTTTCATGGGAGTGACACGAAGGTAAACGAGATCACCAGGGACATACTCCATGTCCGTGTGCTTTCTGTCATAATTGCTCTTCTGGCGACTTTGAGCAATCTTCAGATTTTCAAGAATGATGTGCACCTTCTCCTCCGCTTGAGTTACAATGTCAGGGCCAAACCATATTCTTTCTCCTGCACCCGACCAACCAATCGGAGTTCTGCACTTGCGACCATAGAGAGCCTCAAATGGTGCCATCTTTAGACTTTTCTGGAAGCTGTTGTTGTAAGAGAATTCAGCATAAGGAAGACATTATTCCCACTTCATGCCAAAAGAGATGACGCAAGCACGAAGCATATCCTCCAGAATCTGATTGATCCTTTCAACTTGTCCTTGCGACTGAGGGTGGTAAGCTGTGCTGAAGTTCAACTTTGTTCCCAAAGCATTTTGGAAACTTTCCCAGAACTTGGAAGTGAAGATGCTCCCACGGTCTGAACTGATCTCAAGCGGAACCCCATACAGAGAGACTATTCTGTTGATATAGAGCTCAGCCAACTGAATTCCAGAAATTGTTTCCTTGACGGGGAAGAAGTGAGCCACTTTAGAAAGCCTGTCAATGACAACAAAGATTGCATTGTTGCCCTTCTGCGACCTTGGAACACCAGTGATGAAGTCCATCTCTACTTTCTCCCATTTCCATTCCACGGGTTTCAATGGCTGTAGAAGACCGTAAGGTTTCTGATGGACAACTTTCACTCTGCGGCAGACATCACACTCCGAGACATACTTGGCACAATATCGTTTCAATCCCGGCCACCAATATTGTGTTTTCAAGTCCATGTACATCTTTGTGCTGCCAGGGTGGATAGAAAGAACAGAATCATGCGCCTCCTTGAGAACTTGCTCTCTCAAACCCGGGTAGTTCGGAACAAACATCCGGTGTTCAAAGAAAAGCGTGCCTTGATCATCGACGTGGAAGGACTCATACTTCGGAAGCTGAAGTTTTGAGATGATCTTTTTGGTGTGCGGATCACCACGCTGAAAGGAGCGAACCTTTTCTTCCAAGAGAGGAGTAGCCAGAAGGTTCAGGAGATACCCTTGTTCCACAATTTCAAGGTTGAGCTGACGGAATTCCTCGCACAAGAGAGGCTGTTGTTCTTCCATCATGAGGTTGTTGACATAAGCTTTGCGGCTGAGAGCATCGGCCATGACATTAGCTTTGCCCGGAGTGTAGTTGATGGTCAAATCAAAATCATTGATTGCTTCAATCCACCTCCTCTGCCGAAGTTTGAGATCAGGATGAGTGAAGATATACTTCAGACTCTTGTGATCAGAAAAGATTTCACAACGGTTTCCAAGCAAGTAGTGCCTCCATAGTTTCAAAGCAAAGACAACTGCTGCGAGCTCGAGGTCATGTGTAGGATAGTTGATCTCATGCGTCTTCAACTGTCGAGAGGCATAAGCAAGAACTTGTTTTTCTTGCATAAGGACCGCACCCAATCCTTGCAAAGAGGCGTCACAGAATATCTGGAAAGGCTTAGATGTGTTCGGAGGAACCAAGACTGGTGTGGAAGTGAGCTTCTCTTTGAGTGTCTCAAAGCTTGCTTGACATGCAGGAGTCCAAAGGTATTTCTTGCCTTTCTTGAGGAGATCGGTAAGAGGCTTCGCTATCTTCGAAAAGTTCTGAATGAAGCGACGGCAATAACTAGCCAAACCAAGGAAACTCCGCACTTCTTTGACATTAACAGGAGGAAGCCATTCAACAATTGTCTTCATAGTTTCCGGGTTGACTGCAATGCCCTTGGCAGAGATGACGTGACCAAGATAGGTTACTTGAGGCAGCCAAAACTCACACTTTGAGAACTTTGCATACAAGCGGTTCTCACGAAGCTTGTTTAGGACACACCGAAGGTGTTCTTCATGTTCTTCCTTTGACTTAGAATAGACTAGGATGTCATCCAGATAGACCACAAAGAACTTATCAAGATACTCCATGAAAACCGAGTTCATAAGCCTCGAGAAGGTAGCAGGTGCGTTGGTGAGACCGAAGGACATGACCGTGTACTCATACAGCCATAGCGGTGGTGAAAGCTGTTTTAGGAACATCTTCCTTGCGAATTTTGATTTGGTGATAACCACTTCTCAAGTCAAGCTTAGAGAATACCACTCCAGCTAGGCGATCGAAGAGATCATTAATCCGGAAGGGATATTTATTCTTGATGGTTTTAGCATTAAGAGCCCGATAGTCAACACAAAGTCTATCACCTGTCGCTTCTTCACAAAGATTGTTGGGCTACCCCAAGAAGAAGTACTGTGTTGAATGAAACCCAACTTCTCTTGTTCATCAAGCTGACGTTTGAGTTCAGCCAACTCAGCAGGACCCATTTTATAAGGCCGCTTGGAGATAGGAGCCGTTCCAGGTTCAAGCTCAATTACAAACTCAACCTCACGATCCGGAGGCATACCTGGCAACTCTTCAGGAAAGACATCTGGGAACTCAAAGACCATCGGAACACTCTGAATAGCTTCCATAGCATCATCATTCAGAGCCGCCAAAGAGAAAAGCTGGATAGCAGGAGTCAGACTTGGAGAATAGACTATATGGCCTTCGGGAATCTTCAGAGAAGCGTTCAGCACAATCAATCACAGCTGCATTTGCTATCAACCAATCCATGCCCAAGATGACATCAATGTCAGAATTGCCCAGAACAATTAAGGATGCCGAGAACGAAGAGCCACCAATCTCAATTTGATTGCCATGGCTGATTTTAGCAGCTGCCATTGTTGCTCCAGGAGAAAGGACCATTAACCGCTTAAGGAGAGGATCCATAGCTAACTCATTTTCATTTGCAAACTTGTGAGAAACAAATGAATGCGATGCACCAGAATCAAACAAAACTCGTCCAGGGACTGAGTTAACGGATAGCATACCCATCACAACTCTAGGTGTATGCTCAGCTTGAGCAGCGTTGACACAGTTGGCACGAGCAACAGTAGACCCGGGCTTGGTGTTGATGTTGAGAGCCCGAGGTGGTGGTGCACGAACCATAGGAGAGCTTGCCGCAGATCTTGGAGGTGGTGGAGGAAGAGCTTTGTTTTTCATCGGACAGCCCAAAGATCGATGCCCAAAGGTCTCCGCAAGTGAAACAAGCACCAGGTGGACGTGGAGCAACGTAGCCAGGGACTCCGCCAGGCGCTCCAGGGTAGTGGTGGTTGTAGCCCTTGGGAGCAGCAGTGAGGAAGTTTGGTGGCCTTGTCGCGTAGCTTGCAGGTCTTGGTGGAGCCGGGAGCGACGGTGGGGTGTTAGGAACCCAGACACGACGCTTAGAAGGAGTTAACATAGCTGAAGAGCTTGCTGCATCACGGTTGTGTTTCTTTGACTCCTCAAACACTTGCTTACTTGCTTCTTCCTGCAGAGCTGTATGCTGAAGTTCCAGAAAAGACGTCGGCCTTGCATGTGTGATTGCATATTTAATCGATGCATTGAGCCCTTGCCGGAACCTCTTTTGCTTCTTCTTGTCATCAGAGATCTCATCGCCACCATAACGAGAAAGGTTCATGAAGTTCCTGATGTAGGTATTGACATTGTCATTTCCCTGCTTGATGTTGATAAACACTTCCTTCATCCTCTCCATGACAATTTCTGACAGATACTGCTCTTTGAACGCTCCAGTGAACTGTTCCCAAGTAGGCTGAAAACCAATGCAGTTTGCCTTCAGGTAATTCTCCCACCAGAGAGCTGCATCTCCCTTCAGAAGGTGCGTGGCACACTTTACCCATTCTTGCTCAGGAACATCAGCAGTCGTTAGTAGCCTTGACATCTCACGCAACCAATCATCAGCATCAAGTGGTTGATTAGAAACATCAAATTGGCGTGGGTTGAACTTCAGGAAGCTTTTGATGTCTCCTCGCTTGGGAGGTGGAGGTAGCGGAGCGAACTCATTCCTCCGAACACTCTCTTCAAAACGCTGCTGGTTCTGCTGCATTGCTGCCAAGGCATTGGCGATGTTTGACAACACGGACCCCAGTTCAGGTGGAATGTCCTCATCAGAACGGCGTGGTGGTGCCATCCTGTGATTGATATAAAACACAAGTCAGTACTATAATGGACAATAATAATAATCCAAAATAGTACCAAGATGGAATTAACCAAGATTAAAGGATACAATTTACTAAGATGATATTAAAATATCAACAAAGTTCAAAGCACCTAGAAGATATTAAGCATATCGCACACGACTGAAATGGAGTGTGATACACAGATATATCAAAGAAAAATTTTCCGCAAATTTTGGCATTAAAATACCAGTAGATGCGCAAAATCACTTAACGAATCAAGATTAGTGACTCTACCAATTCAATATACAAAAGCGAATGATAAGAGTAGTGGTATGGTCGCGACTCCATCCCGCACTCAAAGCATTACTCCGCACATGAATAAGTAGAACACATATCCTAACCCCTTCTTCTCACGATGAACCTAAAGATTAGTAAGTACGGAAACGAACACCCCAAACAAGATAACGTCGGATAACAAAGGGTAAGACAGATCGCGGCGGTACACAACGAATCAGATAGATCGCGTCGGTTTGCAAAAGCCTGTCGGTATGGAATGTACCAACAGTTGATAACCAAAAGGACGATTGTGATAACAACTTGAATGCAACAGATAGACAAGAAATTACACACACACACACGCACACACACACACACACACAACCTATGGTACTACGGAAACCCAGAACACGTGAATCCTAGTTTGAACTTTAAGAAGAGGATTGAAAACGTTACACTTCCTTACCAGAAAAGGGTGGGTGGGCGGGTAAGAAGAAAAATGGAAGCAGTCCTACTCTCGCGTTTTGTTTTTCCCTAGTATACATAGCTACCAAAAATATTTGCTAGACTGACAACGACCATTTGGCTGATACCCTGAAGGTCGGGATGGCTCTGATACCAATTGTAACTACCTCGGTGAATTACGCTCATAGTTACAAGCCTGGATGAGCGGAAATGGTTGAAATAGTATGGTGGGGCCCAAATGCCACTCACAGGTAGACCTTTCGACCGTCCCAACCATTTCCAAACTTCGGGACAAGAACGAGCGGCGTAATCGGCAGGCGAAGGGATCAACTACATACACAAATGAGTATGTATGCAAGCCACCATACAACAGTACATCAGATCCATTCCATCTAAAAGAAATAGAAATATTGCAACGCCATACGGCAAGATCCAAATATCCTAGATAGATATAATAGTTCAGGATATCTCCTCATACATCACACATCAGAGTATCAGGGGGAAGCGGCAAACAAGATCCGAGTACGGATAAGAAGCAAATTGGCATAAGATGCCCCATAAAATAAACACATCCCGCCCACAGATCTCACGGATCCCCGTTCCCGGAATCTCTACACCGAATGATCGTTGCCCACATCGTCCGTCTCCTCCACCCAGTATCCATCTTGTGAGTGTACCTGTTCATCTGAATCAAATAATTTATCGTGTGAGACCCTAGGGGTACTCAGCAAGTCTTTATGCCTCTAAAGGGGACACAACCTGGGGTGACGCAATTGCAGCAAAAGATAAACCCTAACGATTCTATAGATACTCGCTAACCATCCGCCTAACCAAAGATAGACGGATGTCCGTGAATTAATAACGACAGTTATAACAGTAATATTAACAGATCCATCCTCCTCCTCGCTTACCAACGAGGAAGCGGACGAACAACCCCCCATCCGTTGGCAGTTTTATTATCCATTCCATGAGTGTTGCACTATTTACTAGTCAGTTACTTAGTCAAATTAAAAGCGGTACTTTAGTTATACTTGTCTATGATCGAGAAACTGTGCTCCAAGTCGTCCATAACCGCGGACACGGCTTTCAGAAAGTTTTACCCTGCAGGGGTGCACAAATAGCAACACACACTCGATCAACCTCGGAAAAACCAAATCAAAACCCAACGAAGCATTCACGACAAAGCAATCACAGGATTCAGAAATATTTCAGGGGGCCACCCCATTAAGCTACCCGCAACGAAGTTAGACAACTTCGAGACGGACTCAAGGTTTGCGTCAATGGTCAGAAACGATCGGGAACCCGAAAATGTGACTGGCTTGTCGATACCGAAAACACTCCGCTTCCCTAAAAGACAAAAGGTTACCGCACAATTTAATTAAAACAGTAAAGCATGGCATAAGTACAGGATAGTAAATAAAACCTCAAACTAGTTTGTGGCCCCAAGAAATAAGAATGAATCAAGCTCTGGCTCAGGGGGGGTCCCATAATCCTACCGGATGTGGATAGCGCGAATATTCAAGGAACAGGAATCAAGTACTCGGGGTCCTATGGGACACAAGTGAGCATGAAAAACCAAATAGCAGATATTGCTCACCGGTGCCACTTTCATTAGTTATCCCATACTACTCAGGTTAAGTTTTTTAGGTACCTTGTTATCCATCAGACACTCACATACCCTACACATGCTGTTCTACGACTCGCATGGCTCAAACAACTCCTGTAGTAATGGCTCATGGGATGGAGGAACAAGCTTCGGTGGGGTTTAAAAGTAAAGGCTATGCAGTACATGGGATTCAATTTAATGCAATCGCGACTCAATGATGCAAGAATAAGATAGAGGAAATAGGTACTATATGTAGGCAAGCATGTGGTAGTGCTTGCCTGGCAGCTCAATTGAAGCGAGAGAAGGATCTGGGTAGTGCTCCTGGGTTTCTTGATATATCCCCTGCTCAGTGTCTATTCGAAGAAGAACCAAAAAAACAAGGGCCAACATAAATAAAGTGCACAAGCATATAAATTAAATGCGACAAGCAAACAATCATGCCATGATGAATGATGCACAATTTGCATGGCATTAAAGTAGCATGCCATGGGTGAGGTGAGAAAACAATAATAAAACACTTGGTTAAAGTATTTAGGCATGTTTTACTCCCATAAACAATTCTGATTATTCAATACTTATATGATGCATGCCTCAATTCATATCATGGAATGCATAAACAGAAATGTCTCGTCGAGCTAATCATTTTAGACCTATCATTTGTTAAATTTGGAGTTATAAATCAAAAGTTATTAATTAATTAAGAAAAGGGCATTTTATTGTAATTTTAATCAACTTGAAATTTAAAGTGTTCAAAATATATTTTGGATGGCATATTTGAAATCCTCACATTTTTCTGATCTCAAAACATATATTATTTGTTTAATTCGGATTTGTATTTTAAAAGTTATTTAATTACTGATTTGAAATTTGAATTTGAATTAATTTGGAAAAGTTTGAATTAAATACAGGAATGCAGAAAACCTTTTATTACTCAGGCAAAACTAGCCAGAGACACTGACGGGTGGGCCTTTGCCGACTCAAGAGGTGGGCGCAGCCACAAGAAAAGGTTCTCACATCATGAGCATGCCCATAGAGCGGGAGGATGACAGGTGGGCTCCTATGCTCTGCGGACCCACACGCCAGTGGGCGGGTGCGAGGCTGCCACGCGGCTCAGCGGGGGACTGCGGGTTGAGATTAAAAGAGCCAGGTGATTTTCTGGAAGGTGGACACGGAGGCTGACTAGTGGGTCCTCTAGGAGCGCGGGTTGAGGCGAAAATAAAAAGGGGGGGCTATATGCAAAGTTACCACAGGCCCCTGTAGATCTCCTCTGAACTTACTGACGACAGGCGGCGCGACAGCAGCAGGCGCTGGCTCGACAGGGACTGGCGTGCAAGGCGCGCGAGCCAGCTGATAGGTGAGGGGAGGTTGCTAGGGAGTGTATGGGCGGCTAGATAGGGCTTTGCGCGACGTGGGAGCAAGCAGACGCGCGCGCTCGCCGGTGCACAGAGGGTGCTCGACGGAACGTACGCCGCGACCAGGAAGCGACGGTGACTGGAAGGATGTCTAGGAGGGAGGTTGGCTCACCGCGGTTAGGTCGGTGTGGACGGATCGAGCAGAGGAGCAGACGATCGCCGTCGAGGCAGAGGCCGGGCGGAGCTAGGGTTTGGCTCGGGCGGCGCTGGTCCTGGGGCTCCTGGTCCTCCTCCGCGACGGCGTGTACAGGGCGATGCAGGGGAGCTTCCTTGTCCTCCTCGACCACCTCCTGCTCGCCTGCGCCTCTTGGATCGACGAAGGCGACGAGCTACTGGCGGTGGCCGGCGATGGGGTAGATGGTGGCGGTGGAGAAGAGAGGGAGGAGGGCAAGGCCCTGGGGCGGATCTGGGAGAGTCCAGAGGAGGCGTGTGAGGGAGTAGATAGGGACGGAAGAGGGGAGGTGCCGTGGGGAGGTGGGTTGGAGATAAAGGTGGCTTCGGCCACCTTTTCCCTCCTCCTCCTTCACGTGATCGAGCTGGGGCCAGGGCAGGAGCAAGCACGGGAGCATGCAGGTGGGCCAGGGGAGGCAAGGCAGCAGGCTCGGCTGGTGGGGTCGCACGATAGGGAGAGAGGGAGAGGGAGGCTCGGGTTGGGGTTGGAGCTAGGCTCGGGCTAGGGTTTGTCTTAGGGTTGGGTGGAGAGAGAGAGGGAGTAGATGGGGTGTGGGGCTAGGGAGAGGGTATCCATGTGGGGCATGCATGGTAGAGAGAGGAGAGAGGCCGGGAGAGAGAGGGTGGGAACTAGGGTTAGCTAGAGGGGGCTCGGGTTAGGGTTAGATGGGGTGCTAATGTTTAGAAGAGAGGGGTAGATCATGAGGTGGTGGCTCGGGTTAGGGAGAGGAGAGATGAGGCTTAGGGTTTTAGATGACCTACAAGATCAAGCATGATGGTGAAAAGAGATGGAGAGGGGAGTGTTTGTTGGACACATGGTGATGGATAAGGAGAGATAAGATGGGGTTTTTAAGGATATGACCTCACATGATCATGCATGAGTGAAGGAGAGAGGGTGAGGTTCCTGATGCACATGGCAAGGAAGCATAGCAAGATGGAAAAGATTGAGAGAAGGAGAGAGATGAGAAGATGATCCACTCAAAACAATTAAAACCAAAGGAGGACCAAAGATGGAGAAGGTTGCATGACCCATGCCAATAATTGCTGCCATGCTTATTTTTATGAGAACAATAATATTAACATGGCATTATTATTAGGCGTTCCCAAAATTGGAATAAAAGCCAAGCAAAAGAATTAAAAGGATGCCCCATGTGGAGGAGGTGGAGATGACCACATTTGATTATAATTGGGACTTGCTAGTGTGTATATTCCACTAGATGTTTAATAGTCCCAAAAATATCCCCACATGATAATAACCCCAAAACAATCCATATGGAAGCTTGGGAAAGGTTCCACTCACAAGGCATGCATGGCCATGTGACTCTCATAAACCAATAATGTGGAAACACTATGGTGCATATATGAGAGCATGTGGAGATAGAATTGGATCCATCCCAACCCACATGAGCTAGAGGTAAAACCAAATAAGTTGCAATGATCATATCTAGTTGGACGGTGGAATTAGATGAAGCCAAAGAAAGGTGGTGACAGAGAAAGGTGATGGAGTTGAATAAGAGATATGCCCCCAACTCAACTTGGGCATTTAAACAATATATCAAGAACCAAATACAATATCAAGAGGCAAATACAATTTACAATGCATATGAGAGAAGAACCAAACCAAGAAGGGTTTTATATGATGCTCAAATGCAAGGTGGCATGATGACATGAGCATGATATAATGATGATGCAACAATTATATATATGAAGTAGCCATTATATTACTAGACCAAGTAGCATTACAATTGTTAGACAAATGGGATGCTACATGAGTGGTTCTGAATCCATCTTCGAAAATAGCCCAAGTCACATCTTCAAGGGGAGTGGTGATTTGAAAGTTGTCCCACCATGTTGCTGCTGGTCCTTCAAGCAGAAATGCTGCAAACCTTACTTTTTCTTCATCAATGCAACCAACAGTCACTAGGTCTTTGTTCACTGAACGTAACCAATCATCAGCTTCCATTGGATCAGTTGTTCCAGAGAATCTTGCAGGCCTAAGTTTCAGGAACTTGGTGAGCATGTCAAGTGCTGGAGGATTATTCTGATTGTTGTTGTTGTTGTTGTTGTTGTTGTTGTTGTTGTTGTTGTTGTTGTTGTTGCTGTTGTTGTTGTTGTTGTTGTTGTTGTTGTTGTTGTTGTTGTTGTTGTTGTTGTTGTTGTTGTTGTTGTTGTTGTTGTTGTTATTCTGATTCTGTATGAATGTAGTCATCTGCTGCATAAACTGTGTCTGAGCTGCCATCATCTGTTGCATCTCAGGGGTGAGATTGTTATTGTTTTGGTTGGGGTTGGCACGACGGGGAGGCATCTGTTGGTTTGATAGGGATAAGTATTGGTGGATAGGTTTTTAAGAAGTCCTAACACACAACTCAAAACAATAGAGTTCAATAAAATAATCAAACCATCAAACATTCAACAAGCAACCAATCACTTAACAACTTATGAGCTTAACTCATGAGTTGAAGGAAACAACAAGTTTTCTTGAAATAACAACTTAGTATGATCATACCTCATAGGACAATATGATCCATACACTAACTTGACATCACTGTCTTTGGTAGGCAATCTAATGTCTCTTGGTTTTCACTAGTAGTCCTTAGTGATATCCAAGTTGGAAGTCCTTGGTGAATATGCTGAAGATGTTGAAGTCATTAGAGTTGAAGAAGTTGAAGTCATTAGAGTTGGAGATGTTGAAGAAGTCCTTTGCACATGGTGTAGTCTTTGGTCATGGGGTAGGTTTTTCCATCAAGTTTGAAATAGATGAGATGTAGAGTTGAAACCAAAATGGTTGAGGAAAGAGTTTACAAGTTTGTTTTGTAAATAAGTTTTTGGAACAAATACAACTCCTATTTTTCTAAGGGTTTTTGTCCAATCCTAGGGTTTACAAATCCTACAGGCAACACAATGCTCTGATACCATCTGTAGAGGGAGTGTCCCAACCTTTATACAACATAAGGTGGAGTCCCCTGTGTTTACAATGCTAGTCCCTGGATCAATAGCTAGCATCCACAATTTAGATGTAATATCAAGAAACAAAGGTCATAATATAACTTTATAACCAGGAATAACATAATTTTATTACATCATACATAGCTCATTTGGCTATTACATTACATTGAAGCGGAATAACTATAGTCATGGGGTCCTTCATCTTCAAAGTGTCACAGGCAGATGTTGGTTGTAGACTTTGTAATCCTAATCAAACAATCTTCACTAAAATCAATCAAACCTGCAACATTACAAGTTACAGCCACAAGGGTCAATACATTTGAATTGTATTGGCAAGTTTCACTACTATGTATAATATGAGTGGATCCTATCAATACATGCATATTTGGCTAAGTGGGGTTTTAGGCTCATTTGGTTAAAGCAATAATTTATCCTATCTTTTCAAAATGGTTTTGGTCCTTTGTCAAATCTCTTTTTCCAAGTTCCTTGAACTCCTTGGTAAAAACTCAAGTGTTCAAGTCCTTGTCAAAATTCCCTTGAGCTACTTGGTAACCCCAAGTGCAACAAGTTTTATCAAAATCTCATGAGTTCCTTGGTAACCCCAAGTGTTCATGTTTTCAACAAAATCTCTTGAGTTCCTTGGTAACCCCAAGTACATCAAGTTTTGTCAAGTCTCTTGAGCTCCTTGGTAACCCCAAGTGCATCAAGTCCTTAAAAGTTTTCTTTTAGAAATTATAATGTCGAGATCTTCCATAGCTTCAGGCCTTAGTTGCTCAGTATTGTCCATAACCGGGGACACGGCTAAGTACTTAGATTTTATTATCTTCTGCAGAAGTTGTACACTTTACCCACATGACACAATCTCGTCTTGACGCCACCAGTGGCCGCTGGATAAATACTCACCAAAATGGAGTACCGGCAGATCGAGAATGTGACAAAGTCTTTCCATAGGAGTCCTCCCAATACAAAATGCTAGCTTGTCTACCAGGCACAAATGTAGGGTTTCTCCCTTACACAAATCTAGTTAACCTAAAGATGCCAATGCATGGGACTTCCACCATGTAGTTGACTAAGCCAGAGCCCATTTAGCATGTGGCTGAACACGGAAGCCACTGTACGAGAAACATGTTCAATCTCTAAGTTTCCTGGGTGGTTTCCTTTGGAGCACAACACAAAGAGATTGCCATAGTCATGGTTCCTTTTGTTGCCACCTTCTCCAATACTCAAAGTATCCTTGGCCACCCAGGTGGTTCATTGAGTCCTTGTTTTATTATATAAAAACACAAGTCCTTTTCTCAACTTCATAAAATCTCAACATGTATCTCTTTTCAAAATATAGCATGGCTAAGCATGTAACAACTACAGTGTTTTCACTAAGGAATGTATAGGGAATCCTATTAGGATTTAGCATAGCATAAGTATAGAAATTCTTTTCATGCATGTTTCAAAATCCACTAAGTATAATGAAAATAGTAGGACTTTAGATGATAGTGTCACTTGCCTTTTTGGTAGGGAATGATGGTTCACTCCTTGATCTTGCTAGTCTCACACTTTGATAATTTCACTACAATCAATCAAGCAAACACCAAATCAACTAGCATTCCAAATAATCAATCAAACAACATTTCACACACACATAAAACTATGGAATTTAATCATGCATGTAAGCATGCAAGAGATGGTCCTATTTGTAAAGATGGTCTCCACTAGGCTTCTAAACTTTGTAAGTTCCAAATTGGTCATTTTCCAAAGTGGCAAAGTCATTCGCAAAAGGGATTTAGTCCATAAACCATTTTAAAATCCATTCATCATTTTATGTGGTGAAAAATGTTTTTATCAAAACAAAACTTTTAAGTTTTTCACCAAATGAGTTGCTAGTTTGCAAAACTTGGTGTTTTGGGTCAGTAGGTTTGATCCAAAACATTTTCCCAAAGTTTTTATTCCATAAACAATTTCATATCAAAAATATTATTTTTACTTGGCTAGAAATGATTAAATCCAGTTTTCCATCATAAACTTTACCAAATCCATTTTCCAAACTATGGGTTGGTTCCTAGGGTCAGTGAGTTTACAACAAACCATTTTGCAAGGGTTTTAACCCTAAAAACATTTTTAAACAATTTTTCTAATCTAAACAAGCACACAAAAGTATCTGCAAAAACAAGCAAACTAACAGATACTATTTACTAAACCAAAGGCATGGTTGGCTAGGGACTTTTCCACTGATTCCAACGATATAAAATTTGTAATTTTTGGACATGTGGATCAAAAGTTACAAAGGTTTGAAAATTGAATCTAAAACAGATTCAAATCTGTTTTTAAAACAAAACCTGGCCACGCGGCGCGTTCTGGTTGGATGATACCGGTTCGGCCGGATCGGCAATGTGGACCGTTGGATTAAAAGAGATCTGTGCGGCTCTGATCCTACGATACCCCTTTGACTTGATTCTAATCTGATGCGTCCATTTCAGATCTAACGGATCCTATGCTTTTGACCAAAACGCAGCGGCGCTGGTGGTGGCTAGCGGCGGCGACGGTCAGGTGACGGCGGTGCCGGCGATACTGGAAGCTAGAAGGGAGGGGAGTATGCTCACCGTGATCGCAGAGGCCTGGGGAAGCTCAACGTGCAATCGTCTGGGCAAGGGGCGCACGAGGACAGGAGGAATTCCTCGCCGGAGTAGGGTCTGGCGACGGGTGGTTCTGTTCGTAGTCGAAGGCGACGCTGTCGATCACGAGAAGCCAAACGGAGGGCATGATTAGGTGCGTAAGACCAAGGCGAAGATGCTCGCATGATCGAGAAGCAGAGGGGCGGTCGGATTCTACCTGGGGAGCTCGCTGGAGAAGAAGACAGACGCGGCGGCGCTCAGAGCTTGTCGAAGACGGCGTTCTGGGGCGCCCGCGGTTGAATGGATGGTACAGAGAGGAGCGTCTGGGAGTGGGGAGTAAGTTCGTGTGGTTGGGGAGGTATGGGGCAGCGTCTGCTGACCAGAATTAGCTGGGGACGGTGGCCGGAGCAGTGGTGGTGTCAGAGAAATTCCGAGCAGCCTGGTGGCGATGAGGAGTTGGAGTTTGAGGGGAAAGAAAGAAGGGGGCGTGGCGTTTATGTGTGCGTGTTTACTGGCGTGGATTAATCACTCCATCAATCGGAATTAAACCTCGAATCAAGGCGCAGAAAACGTTCGCGAGGAGCTGGCCGCGGGTGGAAACGAAGAACAGGCGTGTGGGGTCTGTTTGTCAGCGAGGTGGAGGAAGTGGGAGTGGGGCCTGCTTGTCAGTCGCTCTGCGGGTGTGCGTTTGGGTAGAAAACGCTTCGCGCGTGGGGGAGAGAAGCTGGGCTGGGTCTGTTGGGCGGTTTGTTGAAATTTGGTCTTTTGCTTATTTTTACATGCGAAACCTTTTTCTTTTTCCAACTTCAATTTCTGTTTTGAAATTCAAACAACCAAACAATACTCAAATCAATTCAAACAATCATCAAACTTTGCAACTTTGAATTTGGTTTTGTTCAGTAACATAAACCAATATCCAAGATCAAAATAATAATTTTAATTTTTGGTCCATTATTAATTAAATAAATAGACCATTGTTATTAAATCAAATAGTTTTTTTTATTTAAATTCTTTATTTGAAATCTAAACATTTTCAAAACCAAAACAGTAGGTTTTATTTGAGAATATAAAATACTTGGAAAACTTATTTTTAAATAAATAAATAAGTTTTGATGTTTTGGAAATAGTAAAACCTTTATTAATAAAACTTGGATATTAAATCCTTATTAATTTGTTTAAATAAACCTTTTATTCTTTTTAATCAAAATAAAATGTTTTATTTCCAAAAGTTTGGCCAAGGTTTAATTTGGCTCTATAAAATAATCCTTATTTATAAAACTTCTATTTCTTTGGAAAACCAAATCCTTTTATTTAAAAGATCTAAAAATAGAAATTTTAAATATTTTTATTTTCCTTTATTAAATGTTTATCTTTTTTAATCCCTTTAGGATTTATTTGATCCAAATTGGTTTGAAGGTTTCCAATTGGATTCAAAAAGTTTCTTCTCACTCTGAAAATCAAACAAAGTTTTATTTTATTCATTTATTTTTCACATTACAAGATTTGGAAAATCTTGGGATGTGACAGAGGGCCTAGAGTATATCATCCATCATCGGGATGGACAAATTCCACTCTTGATCCATGAGCCTCAACATAAGACCTTTGTAGTACTGAACCCATCTTTATAGTCACCCTGTTATGGTGTGACGTTTGATGTTATCAAGATACTCTTCCGTTGTTAGTGATTGACATGATCTCATGGTCTAAGGACTAAGATTACTTCGTATGATGTTATAGCAATATAAACAGAATGACCTTGATCATAATGCTATACTTCGGATGAATGTTCATCACATCATTCCAACAATGTTGTGACCTCGTTAGTAACAACATCCAATGTCCATGATCAGGAAACCTTCAATCATCTTGTTAATCAATGAGCTAGTTTATAAGAGAGGCATAACTAGGAACTTTCTTTTTGTTTATTAAATACACATGTATTAACGTTTACATATTAATACAATTATAGCATGCAAAATAAACATTTATCATAAATAAGAAATACGATAATAACCACTTTATTATTGCCTCTCGGGCATATTCCCTTCAGTGATATTAATGTGGCTTTCACCAAAAACATTACATATGCTCTTATTAAAATTAAGGAAGAAAAGTTCAAACACAAAGCCTCTATTCCTAGAAAAGTAGAAGATAGTTGGAAACCCATCATTAATATGCAAGTGAATGACTTTGATATCAAATATTCATGTGACCTTGGTTCTAGTGTCTCTATTAGGCCTAGAAAGATTTATGAAATGCTTGATTTGCCACCTTTGGAAGATTGCTATTTGGATGTCCCACTTGATGATAACGCTAAAAATAAACTCATGGGGTGTGTCAATTATGTTCTTATTATGGTTAATAATGCATATGTCCCTGCTGATTTCTATGTTTTGGACGTTGAATACAATGCTTCTTGTCCTATTACTTTGGGAAGACCTTTTCTTAGAACTGTTGGTGCCATCATTGATATGAAAGAAGGCACCATTAAATATCAATTTCCATTCGAGAAAGGTATTGAATACTTCCCTATGAGGAGAGAGAAGTTGTCTTTTGCTCATCCTTTGAAAGCAAGATTTGATGTTAATGCTTCTTCATTTGAAAATACTTGATTCTTGCTTCTTGTGCCTAACTTAATGTCATTAAAGAAAAGTACTTCTTGGGAGATAACCCAAAAGTTTTCTTGAATCTTGGAAGTTATTACTTCTGAAATAACCTCTCCTTATCCTTTTTATTTGATTTTTGTGCGAAGAATAACCTCTAATGAGAGGGAAGTAAGATTTGGGAGTTGCTGTCCTAAAACAGATTTTTGTGCTCCAGTATAAAAATTCGTGTAAAATATATGTCAGTCGGATTGCGCTGTAATTTTCTTAATAAATCCCTCAGGTTGTTAGCTAACTTTTGTTAGTTCAACACTTTTTTATTTGAGCCATATAAGGTCTTCGAAAAAATCGGTTTCTACCTGCTGGTCTGTTTTGACAGATTCTTGCCATTATTTGCATTTGCTTCTTGTTGATTCCTTTTTGGGTTTGGGAAATAGAGCTTTTTAAGGGAATTTCTACAGTATCTTGTGTCTTAGTGAAAATTTTTCTGTTTTAAAATTAAGCCCTAAACGTTTATTATCTTTTGACTGCACTAATGTTGCTGATGAAGATTGTGTGAAGTTTTTTATGAAGGAAAATTTTCAGGTGTAAGGAAATAATGATGTAATGAGATAAAGAATGGACAAAATCTCAAGTTTGGATATGCCACCCCGTGTCACCCCAAGAAATATTAAAGAGGTACAAGCTTCAAACCTTGGGGATGCCCAAGGCATCCCCTTCTTCATCAATAAAAATCTTAGCTCTTTCTAGACACTTTGTTTTTTATTGTTTCATGCACAGTTGTGTTGTTCTTGGAGCGTCTTAGTTTTTGTTTTTTGTTTTTGGTTTGATTGAATAAAGTAGTTGGACCCCCGTTTTTACTGTATTGTTTCAAATAAGTTTATTGTGTTGGAAAGGAGTAGCAAGTTCTTGCTTTAGTAGTACAAGAGGAGCTTGCTTTGACTATAACATAGACTTTATCATGTCATGCTAGATGTTGTTTTGACCTTATGCTTAGTGATT
This sequence comes from Avena longiglumis, assembly GCA_030063025.1. Classification (NCBI taxonomy): domain Eukaryota; kingdom Viridiplantae; phylum Streptophyta; class Magnoliopsida; order Poales; family Poaceae; genus Avena; species Avena longiglumis. The sequence continues at coordinate 403,201,083 of CP125975.1, forward strand.
ATTGCTGTAGCATGACTTGTTCCAAACAATTAGGATTTCTTAATGTGCCTTGAAAGAATCATGCGTTGTTTTAGCATACAAAAGCATAGTATTGTGGTATTCTCCTTTGATGCTTTGTTTGGGTTGACTTGGCACATACTCACACCATGTTATGATAATGAACCAGTCACCATAGCCTCTATGATCATTTAGTTTTTGACTTGTAGTACCACTTTATGCTTTGTTTAGTAATGTTTTGTCGCTTTGCATGATTATGGCCATTATTGCTCTCTGAGTTGGTCGCTCCTAGTATTTTGCTAGCCTCCACTTGTATGAGTAAGCCCTACTCATGCATCCAACTCCCAAGAAACCAAGTTATTCCAAAGTGTCCACTATAAATTCCTATGCATGGTGTGTAACACCATTCCAAGTATATTCTTGTTTTATCTATCTTCCAGATTAAACTTGTTATGTGAAACTTAGTGATTAAAGCTCTCACAAACTTGATGGGACACTTTATTTTTCTTGCCCCTAAATAAACTTGAACCATTGTGTCATCTATGTTGTATATTCTTGCACTTATACGTTGGAATTAGTAGAACATGTTGTCATCGGGAACGCTTTCAACACTGCACTTGCACACTGTACACATTTGATATCATGCTCTTTTGTTTATGGGTGTCGTCGGTGTGAAATAAAAGGGGATCTTGTAAGTCCATGGAGTTATGTATGTGTGTTAGAGAAATGCCTAGGCCGCTAGCCTAATACATTCCTACTCATGGTGGAAAATTGCAGCATCACCATAGTGAGCAATCTATGAAGCTTTCTTTTTATAAAAAAGAGACATATTTAAAAGAGGAAAGAGAGAAAATGCACCATTTTCCCATGGTAAGTAAGAATATTGCTGAGATGCTCATTGTCTGCTTGCCTTGTCATTTTGATTATGGGATAGCTCCTGTATTATGTGCAAGGGGTACCCCATTGGCGGTTCTCTATGATACACATGTACTTACTATGACAAGAACTTACCGCTGAATAAAGTTGAGTAGCATGAGGAGCGGACCTCGTACTCAAGGGACATGAGATTTCCAACTTATACTTTCTCAAGCATATACTCCATAGTTTGTTCACTTAAACCTTAATCACTTAAATATGCTTATGATAGGGGCAATGAGATCTGAAAGCTAGCAAGTACCATAATTTTTGGAAGCTCTTTATGAGACTTGAAATCCCCGCTTCCCTTTTAAGGGCCTTTCTTCCACTTTTATATTGAGTCTCCACATTCTATCCATAGGCACCAATTAAGAGAGCATAGTTGCCATTCTTAGTTCTATGTGCATTTTCCCAAAACTTATTGATTGATTCATATTGTTGATATTGCTTTCTCTTGAACTATTTGTATCTAGTCACTCTTATGAAGTTTGAGGGTGTCTTATGCATTTATTGCTACTCCATGAGGGACAAGATGAATGCCACTATACTATGTTTTCTATATGTGAAACAAACAAACATCTTTCAATGCATTGTTATTCATGATCTTTGTTTGTATCCTTTCATGTTGCAGCATAGTTACTTTGTCTTACTGTTAGAACTTCTTATTTCATGCTCATGTTTATAGTTATTTGATCCCAGATTTCAATGCTCATATTGATTTTGATAGTGCATGTCACCTCAAAAATTATTATTTTTATCACTTACCTACTCGAGGACGATCATGAGTTAAGCTTGGGGAGGCTTGATACATCGTAAACGTATCTATAATTTTTGATGTTCCATGCTTGTTTAGTATATACTTTGCTTTGCTTTGTCTACACTTTGAGGTATTTTTTATATGTTTTCTGGGACTAACCTATTAATAAGATGCCATAGTGCCAGTTGCCTGTTTTCTGTTGTTTTTGATTCAGAAAAGTTAGAAAATGAATATTCTCGGAATTGGACAGGACAAAAGCCAAAGTCAATATTTTACCGTGGGGAACACAGAGCCAGAAGACGAGACGGAGCATAGCCGGTCCTGGTCCACGCCTGCATCTGCCTCGGGCACCCCCTCGGCCTCCCTCTTTGCCTATAAGAAGCCCCCTATACCTAAACCCTAAGTACCCGATCAATCTTCTATGAAATAGTCCGTAGCCACCGCCACCATCGTCCCTAGATCGAGGGGATCTGAAGCTCTTCCCGGCACCATGCCGGAGGGGAGAGATCATCCCGGAGGCATTCTTCATCACCATGCCAGCCTCCGGTATGAAGCGTGAGTAGTTCCACCTTGGACTACGGGTCCATGTAGTAGCTAGATGGTTGTTTCTCCTCCTTTGTACTACCATGTTTAGACCTTGTGAGCTCCGTTCATGATCAAGATCATCTATTTGTAATCATACATGTTGTGTTTGCGGGGATCTGATGGATATTGAGATTACTATGTCAAATTGGTTATTGACTCTATCTTATTGATTCTACCATGTCTGTGTTGTTTGAGATCTTGCATGCTCTCTGTTTCTATTAGCTATCTTGGCCAAGTAGATGCTAGTGACTCCAAGAGGGAGTATTTATGCTCGATAGTGGGTTCATGCCTCTATTGAATCTGGGGAAGTGACAGAAATTTCTAAGGTTGTAGATGTGCTGTTGCTACTAGGGAGAAAATAACAATCTCTTGTTCATGGAACAAGTGTATTGTTTACTTTACACACTTTCCTTAAAGCAGTTATCCATTGATTGCAACTTAATACTGGAGGGGGTTCGGATGATAACCTGAAGGTGGATTACTAGTCATAGACGCAGTTGGATGGCGGTCTATGTATATTGTTTTAATGCCCAATTAAATCTCATAGGACTCATGAATGTCTAGTATTGCATTGTTAAGCCTTGCTCTGTCCTGTCAATTGCCCCACTGTAATTTGTTTACCCATCATGTTATGTTGTTTATCTTAAGGAGAACACCTCCAGTGAACTATTGACCCTGGTCCAATCTTTACCATTGATACATCTTCCACTGTTACTGTTTACTTTCTTCAAACCACCATTACCTTCTACACCATATAGTTAATCCTTTGTTTTTAGCAAACTGGTGAAATTGACAACCTCACTGTTCGTTGGGTGATATGTCGGAAACGTATGTACAATTTTTGATGCTCCATGCTTGTTTAGTATATACTTTGCTTTGCTTTGTCTTCACTTTGAGGTATTTTTATATCTTTTCGGGAACTAACCTATTAACAAGTTGCCACAGTGCCAGTTGCCTATTTTCTTCTGTTTTTGATTCCAGAAAGGCAGAAAATCAATATTCTCGGAATTGGACGGGACAAAAGCCAAAGTCAATATTTTATCGTGGGCTACACGAAGCCAGAAGACGAGACGGAGGGGCGCCACAGGGCATCCAGACCCCCTAGATGCGGGTGGGCCCACCCCACTCCTGGGTAGGGTGTGGCCCCCCTGGTTCCCTCCCTGCCTCGCCTCTTCGCCTATAAGAATCCCCCGAGGAAGAAACCCTAGGCACCCGACCAAAACTCCATGAAACCTTCTGTAGCCGCTGCCACCATTGTCCCTAGATCGGGGGGATCTGAAGTTCTTCCCGGCACCCTGCCAGAGGGGAGATCATCTCGGAGGCCTTCTTCTCCGATATGAAGTGTGAGTAGTTCCACCTTGGACTACGGGTCCATGTAGTAGCTAGATGGTTGTATCTTCTCCTTGTGCTTTCATGTATAGATCTTGTGAGCTCCGTTCATGATCAAGAACTAATCTATTTGTAATCATGCATGTTGTGTTTGCGGGGATCTGATGGATACTGAGAGTACTATGTCAGATTGATTAATGGTTTTGTCTATTTGATACTATCATGTCTGTGTTGTTTGTGATCTTGCATGCTCTCCATTGTTAGTAGCTATCTTGGCCAAGTAGTTGCTAGTGACTCCAAGAGGAGGTATTTATGCTCGATAGTGAGTTCATGCCTCTAGTTTCCAAGGGAAGTGACAACAATCTCTTCGGTTGTAGATGTGTTGTTGCCACTAGGGAGAAAACAACGGTCTCTTGTTCATGGAACAAGTGGATTGTTTACCTTACACACTTTTCTTAAAGAAGTTGTCTGTTGCTTGCAACTTAATACTGGAGGGGGTTCGGATGATAACCTAAAGGTGGACTTCTAGTCATAGATGCAGTTGGATGGCGGTCTATGTATATTGTTGTATTGCCCAATCGAATCTCATAGGATCTTTTTGTCTGGTATTGCATTATAATGCCTTGCTCAGTTCCTGTCAGTTGCCCTATTGTAATTTGTTTACCCTTCATGCCATGTTGTTTATCTAAGGAGAGCACTTCTAGTGAACTATGGACCCCGGTCCAATCTTTACCATTGATTCATCTTCCACTGTTACCTGTTTACTTGGTGCAAACCATTACCTTCCACACCATACAGTTAATCCTTTGTTACAGCAACCCGTGAGATTTACAACCTCACTGTTAGTTGGGGCAAAGTCTTGAGTTTGTGTTATGTAGGTTTCCACATTGCTTGCAACACCTATGTGACATTTACTTCCTCCTACTGGTTCGATAACCTCGGTTTCTTACTGAGGGAAGACTTGTTGTTGTGCTGCTTCACACCTTGCTCTTGAGGTTCCCAACAGGCTCCACATCAACTGAGCCATCAACAAGTTTTTATGGCGCCGTTGCCGGGGAGGCTAAGGACGTATTCACAAGGGGAGGCCTCCTCAACCTTTCTCTTTACTTTGTTTTTAGTTTGCTTAGTTTCTTTTGCTTGGTTTTGTTAGCCTCTTTTTATATAAAACTCCAAAAAAATTAGTTTAGTTTTGTTTGCTTTCTCTTATAAAAAACACAAATAAAAAATTAGTTCCTGCTCCAGTTGCCAGCTTGTTCTAGCTCACCATGTTGCTCCCAAAGTTCACCCTGAAGGACCTTTCTATAGGTAGTGGCTCCATAATTGGGAAAGATAATATTGAAGAATTCTTCAATCATGTTAGAAAGCATGAGGATAAATCTATAGCAGATCTTGCTCCTAATTATGAAATTGCTACAACTTCTTTAGTTCATATGCTGGAGGCTAGGTTTGTTAGCCTTAACCCTATGATGCAAATTTTGTTCCTAAAACTAAAAGAAGAAAAGAATGCTGAAAAGAGAGAATTTATTCTTGAAACTTTACTCAAAGATTTCCAGGATGTTGCTAAGGAAGCCAAAAAGGTCTTTGAGCGTTTCAATATGCTAGTCTCATGTGTAGATGTTGTGGGTACTTCTGATAAAACTAATCCTAGATAGGAATTTAAGATACCCATACCCTTTAAGCTTGTTGGAATACATGAGGCCTTTGAAAAGAATTTTGATTGGATTGTTCTTGAAAATCCTTTAGATGAAAGTAGTAAACCAAAGAGAAATGAGAAGGTATCCTCCAAAACTCATTTGGATGAGATACCTTTTATAGTTGAAGACTTTGCAAGTATTGATCTAAATTCCTCATTTGAAAATACTTGATTTCTTGCTTCTTGTGCATAACTTAAAGGCGTTAAAGAAAACTACTTTTTGGGATATAACTCAAGACTTTCCTTGAGTCTTGGAAGTTATTACTTCAGTAATGACCTCTCCTTATCCTTTTTGTTTGATTTTTGTGCCAAGATTGACCTCTAATGTCAACACCCGGATTTTTAATCCCAGATGCCTGTTATGCCATACATCGCAATCCCAGGATTACCATTTTTGCGAGACATAACAGAATTGGATACCACAGTACATCATCCATTACAAACCATACATAAGGTCTTACAAAAATAAGGATCTCATGATCCAGTTCTTAATACAACTCAAGCAGCGGAATACGTAATAATAAAGGTAGCGTAGGCGAAGCTCCATCTTCGGGGTCACAGGCAATGCTGATGATGGGAGATGATCCTAGTTGTCGTAACCTTCCTGGGGTCCATCCTCCAGGTACTCCTCTTCATAGTTTTGCCACGGGAATAGCTAGGGACAAAGCCATGAGTACTCTTTAAGTACTCGCAAACTAATACTAACAAGTGAAGGGGGGTTTTGTAATAGGGCACTAAGATCTATGGTTGTTTTGCAAAAAGCCATATTTACATCTACTAAGTTCAGAAGTAAGATAAAGCTAGTCAAATTTTATAACACCTAAGTAGGAACTTGTATTTCATATCACAACCCTGTTGTGGTCAAGTCAAAATGTCGATCCATTTCACAAGTCATTTTGAAAACATCTGACGGGGGAACAATATGGCCACTCCAACTATCCATAACCGCGGACGCGGCTATTCGAATAGTTTGACACTCTGCAGAGATTGTACACTTTCACCACAACATTCGATACATCCGTCAGTAACAAATCCTTAATTCACCATACTCAGTATGCGGATAATCAATCCTAACCTTTCAATTACATGCCCTAGTATAAGCACCTCTCCTGTGAGTTTGGCTTCCCAACCATTACCAAATGTCATCTTGGGTACTGCACAGGTGGACAATCTTCACAAGGTAGCCTCAGCTCAGACCTTGGCCGTGAGGGAACTAATACTAAGGTATATAAGTTCCCAGTCAAGCCCTACCCAATTCTCGGGTATCGTGGTTATACGGTAAAATTGGAATGGTATCGCATCTAGACAGCCATCAGTTTTATAAAGGGTTAAGGCTCATGCCTCAACATTTTCGTCACCATAAATCATCTGGTGTTCAGAAACACATGTCCAAAACATTTCAATAGAATTATCCATCATTCCAAGGCATAGCCATTTTTCCACCAAGTATTCCCATCTATGTTGATCAGGTTTTATGCTTAGCACTAGAATCTACAAGTGGGGGTAACTACTAATGAGGGGTGGTAAACTAGTAGAGTTTAACTAAGTTCAATCTCATGCCTTAGGATGACATAAATATTATCTAGCTTAGGCCAAATTTTATGATCTTTATGCAACCTTAAATTATCTTTCTAGTATCTATAATCCACTTAAATAAACTATAAGTAATAGCTTTGATAAAGAAATAAAGTATAACGCTTGTAAGAAAAACTAGGAATGGGGTTATCAAATGGTTATGATCATATATGCTTAAGGAATATAGTTAGCATGGTAACAAGCAAGTATTGGCTTGCATCAATATCAGTATAAGCTTGCTAAATTGCAAGTTTTAGCTTGCCTTGTGCAAAGCAGTGGTTGAAGTTCTCCTTGGCTTCTTCTTCGTAGAATCCTCCTTCTTCCTCGTATCCTTGGTCGGTACTAGCGTTTATAAATAAATACGAGGTACACAATCACCAAACAATACTTAACAAATTTCAATCATCACAGAAAAGGATCCTATAGATGATCTAGCATCATCACTATCATTACAAGATTAAAGCTTGGTTTAATTCCTTTTATTTTTAGAAAAGTAATTTCTACTCATTGAAAAAATATTTAAGATTTAATATTCTCCAAACCAAACATGGGATCATGTTGACACATGTCATCACCACATATTATAGTCCATGGGAATGTGATTTAAAGTGCTGTCACAATTTAATAAGGTTTAACCTTTTACTTTACTTAAATAAAGTGACTAGAAATGCCTATATGGCATTCTTTTATTACTTGAACAATATTTCTGTAAGTAAACCCAAATATTTTTATATATTCTGAAAGGTATGATCAAATGGGATTTTTGAGAGTTGGAATCAACTCAAAATCTTTTATGGTTTAAATTGGAAAAATGTTTGAATGCATAAAAGGTTCTGCCTTGTTATTTTTACCAAGGTTGATCTATAGATTCAAATGATTTAAATCCAACGGGCTTGGATTCAGCATTTCAAGACCTTTCTAAAAATATTGGTTTCATTCAATTTGGTCCACTGAATTGAGCTGGGTTGATTTTTGAAACTAGGTACAGAACTATGTTCGAAATAAAATGGAAAAAGTTAAATTCAAACGACTGGGCTGCATGGGAAACGATACTAGGACGGCCTGCTAAGCACAGCGCTTACGCGGGCTGGTTAAGTTGCTGTCCCCACGCGTCAGTGAGACGAGGGGGTGCAAAGCGGTATGGGGCAATGTGAGTCGTGGGATCTTGTTCTAATCTAACGACCCTGGTTCATCGTCCATGTCGGGCAGCGCCGGCGAGACAGAAACCTAACGCGGCAGGTTGGGGTCGTCGGGGGCTCACCGGGGCTCAGGCGAGGGTCGGCGAGGCGGGCGAACGACGAAGTCGACGACGGCGAACCTCCTGGTACCGACAACTTCTCCTGGGGCGGCTCCAATCGCTGGCTCCCTTCTTCTCCAGCAGCGGCGGGCTCTAGCCAAATTCCAGCGATGCGTTGCTCGCCTTGCTTCGGGACTGAGGCGGGGTGGTTCTGGGTGAGAGGGGAGTGAGGTGGTGTGCTCAATTCGGCTGGGGGTGGCCTCTATTTATAGTGGCGAGAGGGGACCGACGGGCGCAAGCTGAACTCGTCGTGGTCGACGGCACAGAGGGCTATTGGCATGGGCGACGGTAGGGGGCGGTGCTGTGCTCCCCGGCGAAGCTCTACGACATGGTGGCGAGGCGTGGGGCGGTGCGGATTGGTCGAAACGCGGCGGTGCTCTGCGCGTTCCCGACGGAAGTTTTTATGGCGCACAGGGTGCGTGGTCCGCGTGGCGGCGAACGAGCGTGTCTACGGGGTTGCTGGGATGGTGGTGATCATGTATGCATGCGGCGAGGGCGGCGCGCAGTCTGTGGGCATCTGTCGAGCGTGGCACACGGGGCGCGCTCTCGGCATGGTTGCTGGCGAGCTTGGCATGGTCTATGCGTGTGGTCCAGGGGCTGGCAAGGTTCGAGCGTTGGACAGGGAGTGGCGGTGGGGTGTTAGCTTGCTCCCAGACATGTTGGCTAGGCTTGGTACTTCTCCTAGCTCGTTGTCGACATGTGGGTGGCAAGGGTGCACTCGGCCTGCTCACCATTGATGACAATGGCTAGCTTACAGTAGTGCTAGAGATTTGTTTAGGTTGTTAGATGATCTACTAAGTCTAGTGGTGTCCAGAGAGGGAACAAGTTAGGCTCCAATCACTGCTCCAAATAGTGTTTAGATTTTGTTTGATTTGTATCTGCAAGGTGTTTGATGAAATGGCCGCAAGAATTCAAGTTTTGAATTTTGAAAAGATTTTTGGAGGGTGTGCTAGGTTGGTGTTGGTGAGTCTGTAGATGGTTGGGTTTTGAAAGTTGAGCTTGTTTGAGTGGTTTTTTAAAAAGTGGGATCTTCCCATATGATATAGATTGAATTTTAAACTGTCCTTTAAACTATGCATTTGAATGTTTCTGGATGATCACAAAGTGGGCCTTGATACTTTGTTATGAGTACTATCAAGGGGTGCAAATATCCAAACAAGTTTCTGTTAAGTTTTGAAAGTTAGAGACAGCCAAAGTAGGCATGGGAGTTAATTTGGCCAAAATGACCATTCACTCATTTTGGTTTGTTTTAATTTATTTGTCTTTGGGAAAAGTGTGGGGATTGTTTAGATAATGTTTATTTCACCTAAGAATCCATTTACAAGAAAAGAAACAGATAAACAAGGCAATTCAAAAGAATTCCAAATAGGATGCATACACACATGAATGCTTTCTCATTTTATTTTAGAAAAGTTTTTGTTATCCCTAATTTTGATGATTAGAGTTTGATGATTCTAGTTTAATATTTTTGGGATGTTACAAACCTTCCCCCCTTAAACAAAATCTCGTCCCGAGATTTGAAAAAGTACGAAAAGATTACCTAGGATTTGAAGATATCGGGAAACTCCGTCCTGATGTGATCTTCGCGCTCCCAGGTAGCTTCCTCTTCGGTGTGGTTGCTCCACTGAATTTTGAGAAACTTGATGCTTCAGGTTCTGGTGGTTCGGAAAGCTTCTTCCAAAATACGGATGGGTACTTCGGGATAGGTCATGTCATCGTTGATCTCTATGGTCCGGTGATCGATACTCTTGAACACTTTCGTCTTCTCCGGAACTTTGAGGCACTTGCGAAGTAATGAGATATGGAACACATTGTGCACGACTGACATCTCTTCGGGTAGTTCCAATTGATATGACACTTCTCCTCGATGGTTCAGAATCTTAAAGGGGCCGATATATCTGGGGGCTAACTTTCCTTTGAGTTGGAAACGCTGCATTCCTTTCAATGGCGACACTTTCAGATATACAAAATCTCCTATGTTGAAGGCGAGGTCTCGACGTCTCTTGTCAGCGTAACTCTTCTGTCTGGACTGGGCTATCTTGAGGTGCTCACGAATCTTGTGAACCTTCTCTTCCGCTTCTCGTAGGATGTCGGGTCCGAAAATCTGACTCTCTCCTACTTCCGACCAGTTCAAAGGGGTGCGGCACTTCCTTCCGTACATGAATGCAAATGGGGCCATTTGCAAACTAGCTTGATAACTATTGTTGTACGAAAATTCTGCAAACGGCAGACAGTCTTCCCACTTAGATCCATATTCTAACACACAGGCTCTCAGCATATCTTCGAGTATTTGATTTACTCGCTCCGTTTGTCCATCGGTCTGAGGGTGATACGTGGTGCTGAAATCTAGGCGGGTTCCTAAACCTTCTTGAATTTTCTTCCACAATCTCGAGGTAAACTGAGTTCCTCGATCCGATACAATGTTCTTGGGGACTCCATGCAAACTGACGATTCTAGCGATGTATAACTCCGCTAGCTTCGAACTCTGATATGTGGTCTTGACGGGTAAGAAATGGCCGACTTTGGACAATCGGTCAACTATGACCCAGATAGAGTCATTTCCCCTACTAGAAGTAGGCAATCCGGTGATAAAGTCCATTCCAACAGAATCCCATTTCCATTCCGGAATCTGCAATGGTTGCAACAATCCAGCGGGTCTTTGATGTCCATCCTTGACTCGCTGACATATATCACACTTGGCGATATAGCTTCCAATTTCTCTCTTCATCTTATGCCACCAAAATTGCTCTTTCAAATCTTGATACATCTTAGTTCCTCCGGGGTGGATAGAATAAAGAGTATCATGAGCTTCCTTGAGAATAACTTCTTTCAACTCAGAATCTGCTGGTACACAAAGGCGTCCTTTGTACCACAGAACTCCTTCTTCGTCTTCGGTGAATCCGGGTACTTTGCCTGTACCGATACGACGCTTGATTCCGTCGATACTAGCATTTCCTTTCTGCGCCTCTTTGATCTGGCTGATCAAAGTGGGTTGAAGTTCTATGCTAGCCAAAAATCCTTCACTTACTAATTCCATTCTAAAATCTTCCATCTCTTTGTGCAAACTTGGTTGCTCCTTCAAAATCATGGAGTTCAAGCGGCACGGCAATCTGCTAAGGGCATCTGCTACCACATTGGCTTTACCAGGGTGATAGTGAATGTCCAAAACGTAATCTTTGATTAGCTCAATCCATCTTCTCTGTCTCATATTCAGCTCCTTCTGAGTGAATATATACTTCAGGCTCTTGTGATCCGAATAAATCTCACAACGATTTCCCATCAGGTAATGCCTCCATGTCTTTAGGGCTAGAACTACGGCTGCGAGTTCGAGGTCATGGGTTGGGTAATTTTTCTCATGTTGTTTCAGTTGTCGAGATAGATAAGATATAACTTTGCCTTCTTGCATTAGCACACATCCAAGACCGATCTTGGATGCGTCACAATACACGTCGAAAGGATTCGTGATATCCGGCATGATTAAGATTGGGGCTGAAATCAATCTCCTTTTGAGTTCTTGAAAACTCGCTTCACATTTGTCGGTCCATTCAAACTTCTTGTCCTTCTTCAGCAATTGGGTCATGGGTCTGGCGATACTCGAGAATCCTTCCACGAACTTGCGGTAGTATCCCGCCAATCCGAGAAATGCACGAACTTGGGTTTGAGTGGTTGGGGCTTGCCAATCTTCGGCATCTTTTACTTTTGCAGGATCAACGGCAATTCCTCCGGCTAATACAATGTGACCGAGGAATCCTACCTCCTGTAACCAGAATTCACATTTGCTAAACTTGGCATACAGCTGATGCTCTCTAAGGGCTCCAAGAATGGTCCTTAGGTGTAGCTCGATGAAAACAACGACAAACTTATCCAGGAAGTCCATAAAAATCTTATTCATGAGATTCATGAAATAAGCGGGGGCATTGGTTAATCCAAAGGACATAACGGTATACTCGTATAATCCATATCTGGTGGTAAAGGCAGTCTTTGGAATATCCTCTGCACGAATTTTGAGTTGATGATAACTAGTTCTAAGATCAATCTTAGAAAACACTTTGGCACCGGTCAGCTGATCAAACAAATCTTCTATCTTGGGCAATAGGTATTTGTTATTGATAGTGACATCATTCAACTTCCGATAATCCGTACACAAACGGTTACCTCCATCTTTCTTGTCCACAAGCAAAACAGGTGATCTCCATGGTGACGCACTTGGTTGAATCAATCCAATTTCCAACATGGTATCCAGTTGCTTCTTCAGTTCTGCCAGTTCCGACGGGTTCATACTATAGGGTCTCTAGGCTATGGGTCCTGTTCCGGGGATTAGTTCAATGATAAACTCGCTATCCCGATCTGGGGGCATACCGGGCAAAACATCTGGAAATACATCGGGGTATTCGCAGACTATCCGGACTTGGTCAATGGTAGGTTGGGCTATACTCTTGTTGCACGTGAATTGACGAGATAAGATTTCAGAGATATGCTCGACTGATATTCCAGCTGTACTGGTCATGGTGATGGCTTTCTTGGCACAGTCAATCAATCCTTTATGTTTGGACATCCAATCCATTCCTAGTACTACTTCCATACCTTTAGTTCCGAGTACTATCAGATTAGCATAAAAATCTATGCCATGGATTCGTATAGGGACGACTTTGCAAATTTGCCTAGCCTTGGTGGTTGAACCAGGAATTTTAACGATCATAACATGCTTCAGTTTTGTTGGTTGAATCTTGCTAGTGCAGGCAAATTCTTCGGTGACAAATGAATGCGATGCACCAGAATCAAACAACACCCTTGCAAGTACTGAATTAACAGAAAACATACCCAGCACGACGTCTGGCGCTTCCTGAGCTTCTTCAACATGCATGAGAAAAAGATGGCCGTTGCGGTTGAGTGAATTCCCTGGGGCAAACCTTCTTCCTGGCTGAACACGACGCTGCTGCTGAGATGGGGCATTTGCATTGGGGGCTGCGGCATTCTTCTTGTTGGGGCACTCGTTGGAGTAGTGACCCTTATTTCCACAGTCATAACAAGTCACTTGCGACTTTTCCTTTGCTGCAACAGGCACAACATTGCTTCCAGTCCTCGGGGCAGTGTTGGTGTTGGCGGTAGCATTGTTGTTGTTGAACTTAGGTGGGGCACGGTTGAAATTGCTAGAGTTGCCGAGGTTGTTGTGATTTCCTCTGGGCCTTAGGTTTCCACGGTTGGGATAGGTCGGACGGTTCATCGGGGGTCTGTTGGTTCTCGGGGCAAATCCTGGAGATGGGTTAGGGCGGTATTTTTGGGTCTGATGGGTTCCTGGTTGATGCATCATGTGACGCTTGCGATTCTCATTGGCTTGGTTGATCTTTCCTTCCATCTGGATGGCAGAGTCGACAAGAGCTTCAATATCCGCAAAGGGGATATTGACTAACACAGTCTGCATCTCATCGTGCAGACCATTCATGAATCTTTCTTTCTTCTTGGCTTCGGTGTCGATCTCATCCGGGGCATACCTAGATGATGACAAGAATTTGTCACGGTATTCCACTATGGTCATTCTTCCTTGCTTCAGTTCTCTGAACTCATCTCTTATCCTCTTGATCAAACCCGGTGGCACATGGGTTCTGCTGAACTTGACTTTGAATTCCTCCCAGGTCATCATCTGTCCTCCGGTCATGGCACGAACACTGTTCCACCATGCTCTAGCATCTCCGGCTAGATAATGGGTGGCGAACAGAACTTTCTCGTTAGCTTCCACTCCGGCGAATTCTAAGTTATTTTCCATGGTATGCCGCCAATCATCGGCGTCTAGGGGCTCTTCTGACTTAGTGAAAACAGGTGGGTTGGTGTTCTGGAAATTCTTGAGCTTAGATCCATGTTGTCCTGATTTCCGTGGCCTTGATTGTTGTGGGCAAGCTGAGCTATCTGTTGCAAGGTGTCTAGGTTGGCTTGACGTTCCGCTCTTTCAGCTTCGCGGTCCGAAACCAACATTTGCAGGATCTGCAACATCGGGTCCGGGGATGAACCACTTCCTCCGCGTGGCATCTGAAGATTGAGATAGATCATGAGAAAAGAGGGAAACTTCTAAGGTTTTGGGATTTTGAAAAGTTTTTAAAGTTTGACTCAGATTTTTCTAGCAACTTGCTTTTCATTCATAGCACACGATACAAACACACACCACAACAAAGGAAAACAGATGGTTTTAAGAAGCATTCTGGAAACTACGATACAATGGGACCGAATACTACTCACTACGCTAGTGCTCAAGTGCTACTACTCCTTGGAGTCGGTGTAGTCGTCATCCTCATCATCCTCATCGTCATCGATGAAGGCGTTATCGTCCTCATCGGTGAAGAAATCCATAGCCTGATCCTCCAGAAAATCGTCATCATCACTGAGATAGGAGTAGGGGTCTCCACAAAGATCCTCTCCGGCATTCTCCCTTTCCTCCAACTGCATGTCTCTCTCGTGGATGGTCTCCTCCAAAGACGAGATACGGTGGCGAAGACGGGAAATGATGTGCTCCTTCTTGTCGAGCTGACGGCGGCGAGACTTGCGATCCTTTGCTAACATGGCGATGGTCTGATCCTTCGTCTTAATAATGGTGGACTTGTGGTTGGAGTAGTCACGACAATTATCCAACTCCTGCTGACGATTGTACATCATGAAGCTAAGGTGGTACAACTGAGTCTTCAGCTCAAGGTGGTATGGGGCTTCCAGTGGCTGTCCATTAGCATCACGCCTTGGGAAAAACTCAAAGAGGGTACCCTTGATCTGGTTGATACTCTGCCCACACAAACGGGCAAGAGCTTCCTGCATGGCCCTGACAAGTCCATCGAGCCAGTTGTTCTCTCTTAAGGTAAACTGAATTCCCTCAGCAGTGGGAGGTTCAATCTTTCCTCGGAGACTTGCAACAATTAGCCACTTCAGATCTTCTCCTCCTTGATCATTGAGCTGAGCTCCGAAGAACTTGGGGTGCGGACGCTCCAGAAGTTCCGAAAGCTGGTCCAAATCCCTCTCAAAGATAAGGTCTCCTCCATTCCCCAACTGGTAAAACTTGTTGTACTTCACGTCCATCTAAAAGAGTATAAGATGAGTAAGTTAGTAAAGTGATCAAGTGTGTCAAATTTTATGTATTTTGCAAGAGTTTTTGTGGAACATGAATTTTCATGAAAGAATCAAGTGATAAGAATGGGGATAAATTTTTTTTGTAAATATTTGCTTTCTTTGGTTTTGAAACTAAGTTTTTGATTCCAAACGTCCAGTCTAACTAGAGTCTCCTATGGTCAGGATGGCTTTGATACCAACTTGTCAACACCCGGATTTTTAATCCCAGATGCCTATTATGCCATACATCGCAATCCCAGGATTACCATTTTTGCGAGACATAACAGAATTGGATACCACAGTACATCATCCATTACAAACCATACATAAGGTCTTACACAAATAAGGATCTCATGATCCAGTTCTTAAATCAACTCAAGCAGCGGAATACGTAATAATAAAGGTAGCATAGGCGAAGCTCCATCTTCGGGGTCACAGGCAATGCAGACGATGGGAGATGATCCTAGTTGTCGTAACCTTCCCGGGGTCCATCCTCCAAGTACTCCTCTTCATAGTCTGGCCACGGGAATAGCCAGGGACAAAGCCATGAGTACTCTTTAAGTACTCGCAAACTAATACTAACAAGTGAAGGGGTTTTTTAATAGGGCACTAAGCTCTATGGTTGTTTTGCAAAAATCTAGATTTACATCTACTAACTTCAGAAGCAAGAGAAAGCTAGTCAAATTTTATAACACCTAAGTAGGAACTTGTATTTCATATCACAACTCTGTTGTGGTCAAGTAAAAATCTCGATCCATTTCACAAGTCATTTTGAAAACATCGGCGGGAACAACATGGCGCTCAACTGTCCATAACCATGACAGCGGCTATTCGAATAGTTTGACACTCTGCAGATTGTACACTTTCACCACAACATTCGATACATCCGTCAGAACAAATCCTGAAATCACCATACTCGATGACGGATAATCAATCCTAACCTTTCAATTACGCCCTAGTATAAGCACCTCTCCTATGAGTTTGGCCTCCCAACCATGACCAAGCTGTCATCTTGGGTCTTGCACAGTGGACAATCTTCACAAGGTAGCCTCAGCTCAGACCTTGGCCGTGAGGGAACTAATACTAAGGTATATAAGTTTCCAGTCAAGCCCTACCCAATTCTCGGGTATCGTGGTTATACGGTAAAATTGGAATGGTATCGCATCTAGACAGCCATCAGTTTTATAAAGGGCTAAGGCTCATGCCTCAACATTTTCATCACCATAAATCATCTGGTGTTCGGAAACACATGTCCAAAACATTTCAATAGAATGATCCATAATTCCAAGGCATAACCATTTTTCCACCAAGTATTCCCATCTAAGTTGATCAGGTTTTATGCTTAGCACTAGCATCTACAAGTGGGGGTAAGTACTAATGAGGGGTGGTAAACTAGTGGAGTTTAACTAAGTTCAATCTCATGCCTTAGGATGACATAAAGATTATCTAGCTTAGGACAAATTTTATGCTCTTTATGCAACCTTCAATTATCTTTGTAGTATCTAAAATCCACTTAAGTAAACTCTAAGTAATAGCTTTGATAAATAAATAAAGTATAAAGCTTGTAAGAAAAACTAGGAATGGGGTTATCAAATGGTTATGATCATATATGCTTAAGGCATATAGTTAGCATGGTAACAGGCAAGTATTGGCTTGCATCAATATCAGTATAAGATTGCTAAATTGCAAGTGTTAGCTTGCCTTTTGCAGAGCAGTGGTTGAAGTTCTCCTCGGCTTCTTCTTCGTAGTATCCTCCTTCTTCCTCGTATCCTTGGTCGTGACTAGCGTCTATAAATAAATACGAGGTACACAATCACCAAACAATACTTAACTAATTTCAATCATCACAAAAAATGGTCCTATAGATGATCTAGCATCATCACTATCATTACAAGATTAAAGCTTGGTTTAATTCCTTTTATTTTTAGAAAAGTAATTTCTACTCATTGAAAAACTATTTAAGATTTAATATTCTCCAAACCAAACATGGGATCATGTTGACACATGTCATCACCACATATTTTAGTTCATGGGAATGTGATTTAAAGTGGTGTCAAAATTTAATAAGGTTTAACCTTTTATTTTACTTAAATAAAGTGACTAGAAATGCCTATGTGGCATTCTTTTATTACTTGAACAATATTTCTGTAAGTAAACCCAAATGTTTTTATATATTCTGAAAGGTATGATCAAATGGGATTTTGAGAGTTGGAATCAACTCAAAAGCTTGTATGGTTTAAATTGGAAAAATGTTTGAATGCAGAAAATGTTCTGCCTTGTTATTTTTACCAAGGTTGATCTATAGATTCAAATGATTTAAATCCAACGGGCTTGGATTCAGCATTGCAAGACTATTCTAACAAAATTGGTTTCATTCAATTTGGTGCACTAAATAAAGCTGGGTTGATTTTTGAAACTAGGTACAAAACTGTGTTTGAAATAAAATGGAAAAGTTAAATTCAAACGACTGGGCTGCGCGGGAAACGATACTGGGCCGGCCTGCTAAGCACAGCGCTTACGCGGGCTGGTTAAGATTCTGTCCCCACGCGTCAGTGAGACGAGGGGGTGCGAAGCGGTACGGGGCAATGTGAGCCGTGGAATCTTGTTCTAATCTAATGGACCTGGTTCATCGTCCACGTCGGGCAACGCCGGCGAGACAGAAACCTAACGCGGCAGGTGGGGGTCGTCGGGGGCTCACCGGGGCTCAGGCGAGGGTTGGCGAGGCAGGCGAACGATGAAGTCGACGACGGCGAACCTCCTGGTACCGGCAGCTGCTCCTGGGGCGGCTCCAATCGCTGGCTCCCTTCTTCTCCAGCAGCGGCGGGCTCCGGCCAAATTCCGGCGATGCGCTGCTCCCCTTTCTTCGGGACTGAGGCGAGGTGGTTCTAGGTGAGAGGGGAGTAAGGTGGTGTGCTCAATTCGGCTGGGGGTGGCCTCTATTTATAGTGGCGAGAGGGGACCGACGGGCGCAATTTGAGCTCGTCGTGGTCGACAACGCAGAGGAATATCGGCATGGGCGACGGTAGGGGGCGGTGCTATGCTCCCTGACGAAGATCAATGATGTGGTGGCGAGGCGTGGGGCGGTGCGGATTGGTCGGAACGCGGTGGTGCTCTACGCGTTCCCGACGGAAGTTTTTATGGCGCACAGGGTGCGTGGTCCGCGTGGCGGCGAACGAGCGTGTCTGCGGGGTTGCTGGGACGGTGGTGATCATGTATGCATGCGGCGAGGGCGGCGCGCAGTCTGTGGGCATCTGTCGAGCGTGGCACACGGGGCGCGCTCTCGGCATGGTTGCTGGCGAGCTTGGCATGGTCTATGCGTGTGGTCCAGGGGCTGGCAAGGTTCGAGCGTTGGACAGGGAGTGGCGGTGGGGTGTTAGCTTGCTCCCAGACATGTTGGCTAGGCTTGGTACTTCTCCTAGCTCGCTGTCGACATGTGGGTGGCAAGGGTGCACTCGGCCTGCTCACCATTGATGACAATGGCTAGCTTACAGTAGTGCTAGAGATTATCTTAGGTTGTTAGATGATCTACTAAGGCTAGTGGTGTCCAGAGAGGGAACAAGTTAGGATCCAATCACTGCTCCAAATAATGTTTAGATTTTGTTTGATTTGTATCTGCAAGGTGTTTGATGAAATGGCCGCAAGAATTCAAGTTTTTAATTTTGAAAAGATTTTTGGAGGGTGTGCTAGGTTGGTGTTGGTGAGTCTGTAGATGGTTGGGTTTTGAAAGTTGAGCTTGTTTGAGTGGTTTTTTAAAAAGTGGGATCTTCCCATATGATATAGATTCAATTTTAAACTGTCCTTTAAACTATGCATTTGAATGTTTCTGGATGATCACAAAGTGGGCCTTGATACTTTGTTATGATTACTATCAAGGGGTGCAAATATCCAAACAAGTTTCTGTTAAGTTTTGAAAGTTAGAGACAGCCAAAGTAGGCATGGGAGTTAATTTGGCCAAAATGACCATTCACTCATTTTGGTTTGTTTTGATTTATTTGTCTTTGGGAAAAGTGTGGGGATTGTTTAGATAATGTTTATTTCACCTAAGAATCCATTTACAAGAAAAGAAACAGATAAACAAGGCAATTCAAAAGAATTCCAAATAGGATGCATACACACATGCATGCTTTCTCATTTTATTTTAGAAAAGTTTTTGTTATCCCTAATTTTGATGATTAAAGTTTGATGATTCTAGTTTAATATTTTTGGGATGTTACAAACCTTCCCCCCTTAAACAAAATCTCGTCCCGAGATTTGAAAAAGTACGAAAAGATTACCTAGGATTTGAAGATATCGGGAAACTCCGTCCTGATGTGATCTTGGCTCCCTGTAGCTTCCTCTTCGGTGTGGTTGCTCCACTGAATTTTGAGAAACTTGATGCTTCAGGTTCTGGTGGTTCGGAAAGCTTCTTCCAAAATACGGATGGGTACTTCGGGATAGGTCATGTCATCGTTGATCTCTATGGTCCGGTGATCGATACTCTTGAACACTTTCGTCTTCTCCGGAACTTTGAGGCACTTGCGAAGTAATGAGATATGGAACACATTGTGCACGACTGACATCTCTTCGGGTAGTTCCAATTGATATGACACTTCTCCTCGATGGTTCAGAATCTTAAAGGGGCCGATATATCTGGGGGCTAACTTTCCTTTGAGTTGGAAACGCTGCATTCCTTTCAATGGCGACACTTTCAGATATACAAAATCTCCTATGTTGAAGGCGAGGTCTCGACGTCTCTTGTCAGCGTAACTCTTCTGTCTAGACTGGGCTATCTTGAGGTGCTCACGAATCTTGTGAACCTTCTCTTCCGCTTCTCGTAGGATGTCGGGTCCGAAAATCTGACTCTCTCCTACTTCCGACCAGTTCAAAGGGGTGCGGCACTTCCTTCCGTACATGAATGCAAATGGGGCCATTTGCAAACTAGCTTGATAACTATTGTTGTACGAAAATTCTGCAAACGGCAGACAGTCTTCCCACTTAGATCCATATTCTAACACACAGGCTCTCAGCATATCTTCGAGTATTTGATTTACTCGCTCCGTTTGTCCATCGGTCTGAGGGTGATACGTGGTGCTGAAATCTAGGCGGGTTCCTAAACCTTCTTGAATTTTCTTCCACAATCTCGAGGTAAACTGAGTTCCTCGATCCGATACAATGTTCTTGGGGACTCCATGCAACCCAGCGATTCTAGCGATGTATAACTCCGCTAGCTTCGAACTCTGATATGTGGTCTTGACGGGTAAGAAATGGCCGACTTTGGACAATCGGTCAACTATGACCCAGATAGAGTCATTTCCCCTACTAGAAGTAGGCAATCCGGTGATAAAGTCCATTCCAACAGAATCCCATTTCCATTCCGGAATCTGCAATGGTTGCAACAATCCAGCGGGTCTTTGATGTCCATCCTTGACTCGCTGACATATATCACACTTGGCGATATAGCTTCCAATTTCTCTCTTCATCTTATGCCACCAAAATTGCTCTTTCAAATCTTGATACATGTTAGTTCCTCCAGGATGGATAGAATAAAGGGTATCATGAGCTTCCTTGAGAATAACTTCTTTCAACTCAGAATCTGCTGGTACACAAAGGCGTCCTTTGTACCACAGAACTCCTTCTTCGTCTTCGGTGAATCCGGGTACTTTGCCTATACCGATACGATGCTTGACTCCGTCGATACTAGCATTTCCTTTCTGCGACTCTTTGATCTGGCTGATCAAAGTGGGCTGAAGTTCTATGCTAGCAAAAAATCCTTCACTTACTAATTCCATTCGAAAATCTTCCATCTCTTTGTGTAAACTTGGTTGCTCCTTCAAAATCATGGAGTTCAAGCGGCACGGCAATCTGCTAAGGGCATCTGCTACCACATTGGCTTTACCAGGGTGATAGTGAATGTCCAAAACGTAATCTTTGATTAGCTCAATCCATCTTCTCTCATATTCAGCTCCTTACGAGTGAATATATACTTGTGCTCTTGTGATCCGAATAAATCTCACAACGATTTCCCATCAGGTAATGCCTCCATGTCTTTAGGGCTAGAACTACGGCTGCGAGTTCGAGGTCATGGGTTGGGTAATTTTTCTCATGTTGTTTCAGTTGTCGAGATAGATAAGATATAACTTTGCCTTCTTGCATTAGCACACATCCAAGACCGATCTTGGATGCGTCACAATACACGTCGAAAGGATTCGTGATATCCGGCATGATTAAGATTGGGGCTGAAATCAATCTCCTTTTGAGTTCTTGAAAACTCGCTTCACATTTGTCGGTCCATTCAAACTTCTTGTCCTTCTTCAGCAATTGGGTCATGGGTCTGGCGATACTCGAGAATCCTTCCACGAACTTGCGGTAGTATCCCGCCAATCGAGAAATGCACGAACTTGGGTTTGAGTGGTTGGGGCTTGCCAATCTTGAGCATCTTTTACTTTTGCAGGATCAACGGCAATTCCTCGGCTAATACAATGTGACCGAGGAATCCTACCTCTGTAACAAATTCACATTTGCTAAACTTGGCATACAGCTGATGCTCTCTAAGGGCTCCAAGAATGGTCCTTAGGTGTAGCTCGATGAAAACAACGACAAACTTATCCAGGAAGTCCATAAAAATCTTATTCATGAGATTCATGAAATAAGCGGGGGCATTGGTTAATCCAAAGGACATAACGGTATACTCGTATAATCCATATCTGGTGGTAAAGGCAGTCTTTGGAATATCCTCTGCACGAATTTTGAGTTGATGATAACTAGTTCTAAGATCAATCTTAGAAAACACTTTGGCACCGGTCAGCTGATCAAACAAATCTTATATCTTGGGCAATAGGTATTTGTTATTGATAGTGACATCATTCAACTTCCGATAATCCGTACACAAACGGTTACCTCCATCTTTCTTGTCCACAAACAAAACAGGTGATCTCCATGGTGACGCACTTGGTTGAATCAATCCAATTTCCAACATGGTATCCAGTTGCTTCTTCAGTTCTGCCAGTTCCGACGGGTTCATACTATAGGGTCTCTGGGCTATGGGTCCTGTTCCGGGGATTAGTTCAATGATAAACTCGCTATCCCGATCTGGGGGCATACCAGGCAAAACATCTGGAAATACATCGGGGTATTCGCAGACTATCCGGACTTGGTCAATGGTAGGTTGGGCTATACTCTTGTTGCACGTGAATTGACGAGATAAGATTTGAGATATGCTCGTCGATATTCCATTTGATCTTGGTCATGGTGATGGCTTTCTTGGCACAGTCAATCAATCCTTTATGTTTGGACATCCAATCCATTCCTAGTACTACTTCCATACCTTTAGTTCCGAGTACTATCAGATTAGCATAAAAATCTATGCCATGGATTCGTATAGGGACGACTTTGCAGATTTGCCTAGCCTTGGTGGTTGAACCGGGAATTTTAACGATCATAACATGCTTCAGTTTTGTTGGTTGAATCTTGCTAGTGCAGGCAAATTCTTCGGTGACAAATGAATGCGATGCACCAGAATCAAACAACACCCTTGCAAGTACTGAATTAACAGAAAACATACCCAGCACGACATCTGGCGCTTCCTGAGCTTCTTCAACATGCATGAGAAAAAGACGGCCGTTGCGGTTGAGTGAATTCCCTGGGGCAAACCTTCTTCCTGGCTGAACACGACGCTGTTGCTGAGATGGGGCATTTGCATTGGGGGCTGCGGCATTCTTCTTGTTGGGGCACTCGTTGGAGTAGTGACCCTTATTTCCACAGTCATAACAAGTCACTTGCGACTTTTCCTTTGTTTGAGCACAACATTGCTTCCAATCCTCGGGGCAGTGTTGGTGTTAGTGGTAGCATTGTTGTTGTTGAACTTAGGTGGGGCACGGTTGAAATTGCTAGAGTTGCCGGGGTTGTTGTGATTTCCTCGGGCCTTAGGTTTCCAGTTGGGATAGGTCGGACGGTTCATCGAAGTCTGTTGGTTCTCGGGGCAAATCCACGGAGATGGGTTAGGGCGGTATTTTTGGGTCTGATGGGTTCCTGGTTGATGCATCATGTGACGCTTGCGATTCTCATTGGCTTGGTTGATCTTTCCTTCCATCTGGATGGCAGAGTCGACAAGAGCTTCAATATCCGCAAAGGGGATATTGACTAACACAGTCTGCATCTCATCGTGCAGACCATTCATGAATCTTTCTTTCTTCTTGGCTTCGGTGTCGATCTCATCCGGGGCATACCTAGATGATGACAAGAATTTGTCACGGTATTCCACTATGGTCATTCTTCCTTGCTTCAGTTCTCTGAACTCATCTCTTATCCTCTTGATCAAACCCGGTGGCACATGGGTTCTGCTGAACTTGACTGTGAATTCCTCCCAGGTCATCATATGTCCTCCGGTCATGGCACGAACACTGTTCCACCATGCTCTAGCATCTCCGGCTAGATAATGGGTGGCGAACAGAACTTTCTCGTTGGCTTCCACTCCGGCGACTTCTAAGTTATTTTCCATGGTATGCCGCCAATCATCGGCGTCTAGGGGCTCTTCTGACTTAGTGAAAACAGGTGGGTTGGTGTTCTGGAAATTCTTGAGCTTAGATCCATGTTGTCCTGATTTCCGTGGCCTTGATTGTTGTGGGCAAGCTGAGCTATCTGTTGCAAGGTGTCTAGGTTGGCTTGACGTTCCGCTCTTTCAGCTTCGCGGTCCGAAACCAACATTTGCAGGATCTGCAACATCGGGTCCGGGGATGAACCACTTCCTCCGTGGCATCGAAGATTGAGATAGATCATGAGAAAAGGGAAACTTCTAAGGTTTTGGGATTTTGAAAAGTTTTTAAAGTTTGACTCAGATTTTTCTAGCAACTTGCTTTTCATTCATAGCACACGATACAAACACACACCACAACAAAGGAAAACAGATGGTTTTAAGAAGCATTCTGGAAACTACGATACAATGGGACCGAATACTACTCACTACGCTAGTGCTCAAGTGCTACTACTCCTTGGAGTCGGTGTAATCGTCATCCTCATCATCCTCATCGTCATCGATGAAGGCGTTATCGTCCTCATCGGTGAAGAAATCCATAGCCTGATCCTCCAGAAAATCGTCATCATCACTGAGATAGGAGTAGGGGTCTCCACAAAGATCCTCTCCGGCATTCTCCCTTTCCTCCAACTGCATGTCTCTCTCGTGGATGGTCTCCTCCAAAGACGAGATACGGTGGCGAAGACGGGAAATGATGTGCTCCTTCTTGTCGAGCTGACGGCGGCGAGACTTGCGATCCTTTGCTAACATGGCGATGGTCTGATCCTTCGTCTTGATAATGGCGGACTTGTGGTTGGAGTAGTCACGACAATTATCCAACTCCTGGCGTGATTGTACATCATGAAGCTAAGGTGGTACAACTGAGTCTTCAGCTCAAGGTGGTATGGGGCTTCCAGTGGCTGTCCATTAGCATCACGCCTTGGGAAAAACTCAAAGAGGGTACCCTTGATCTGGTTGATACTCTGCCCACACAAACGGGCAAGAGCTTCTGCATGCTCGACAAGTCCATCGAGCAGTTGTTCTCTCTTAAAATGAATTCTCTCGGTGGGAGGTTCAATCTTTCCTCGGAGACTTGCAACAATTAGCCACTGATCTTCTCCTCCTTGATCATTGAGCTGAGCTCCGAAGAACTTGGGGTGCGGACGCTCCAGAAGTTCCGAAAGCTGGTCCAAATCCCTCTCAAAGATAAGGTCTCCTCCATTCCCCAACTGGTAAAACTTGTTGTACTTCACGTCCATCTAAAAGAGTATAAGATGAGTAAGTTAGTAAAGTGATCAAGTGTGTCAAATTTTATGTATTTTGCAAGAGTTTTTGTGGAACATGAATTTTCATGAAAGAATCAAGTGATAAGAATGGGGATAAATTTCTTTTTTAAATATTTGCTTTCTTTGGTTTTGAAACTAAGTTTTTGATTCCAAACGTCCAGTCTAACTAGAGTCTCCTATGGTCAGGATGGCTCTGATACCAACTTGTCAACACCCGGATTTTTAATCCCAGATGCCTATTATGCCATACATCGCAATCCCAGGATTACCATTTTTGCGAGACATAACAGAATTGGATACCACAGTACATCATCCATTACAAACCATACATAAGGTCTTACACAAATAAGGATCTCATGATCCAGTTCTTAAATCAACTCAAGCAGCGGAATACGTAATAATAAAGGTAGCATAGGCGAAGCTCCATCTTCGGGGTCACAGGCAATGCAGACGATGGGAGATGATCCTAGTTGTCGTAACCTTCCCGGGGTCCATCCTCCAAGTACTCCTCTTCATAGTCTGGCCACGGGAATAGCCAGGGACAAAGCCATGAGTACTCTTTAAGTACTCGCAAACTAATACTAACAAGTGAAGGGGTTTTTTAATAGGGCACTAAGCTCTATGGTTGTTTTGCAAAAATCTAGATTTACATCTACTAACTTCAGAAGCAAGAGAAAGCTAGTCAAATTTTATAACACCTAAGTAGGAACTTGTATTTCATATCACAACTCTGTTGTGGTCAAGTAAAAATCTCGATCCATTTCACAAGTCATTTTGAAAACATCTGACGGGGGAACAACATGGCCGCTCCAACTGTCCATAACCGCAGACGCGGCTATTCGAATAGTTTGACACTCTGCAGAGATTGTACACTTTCACCACAACATTCGATACATCCGTCAGGAACAAATCCTGAAATCACCATACTCAGTATGCGGATAATCAATCCTAACCTTTCAATTACACACCCTAGTATAAGCACCTCTCCTATGAGTTTGGCCTCCCAACCATGACCAACTGTCATCTTGGGTACTGCACAGGTGGACAATCTTCACAAGGTAGCCTCAGCTCAGACCTTGGCCGTGAGGGAACTAATACTAAGGTATATAAGTTTCCAGTCAAGCCCTACCCAATTCTCGGGTATCGTGGTTATACGGTAAAATTGGAATGGTATCGCATCTAGACAGCCATCAGTTTTATAAAGGGCTAAGGCTCATGCCTCAACATTTTCATCACCATAAATCATCTGGTGTTCGGAAACACATGTCCAAAACATTTCAATAGAATGATCCATAATTCCAAGGCATAACCATTTTTCCACCAAGTATTCCCATCTAAGTTGATCAGGTTTTATGCTTAGCACTAGCATCTACAAGTGGGGGTAAGTACTAATGAGGGGTGGTAAACTAGTGGAGTTTAACTAAGTTCAATCTCATGCCTTAGGATGACATAAAGATTATCTAGCTTAGGACAAATTTTATGCTCTTTATGCAACCTTCAATTATCTTTGTAGTATCTAAAATCCACTTAAGTAAACTCTAAGTAATAGCTTTGATAAATAAATAAAGTATAAAGCTTGTAAGAAAAACTAGGAATGGGGTTATCAAATGGTTATGATCATATATGCTTAAGGCATATAGTTAGCATGGTAACAAGCAAGTATTGGCTTGCATCAATATCAGTATAAGATTGCTAAATTGCAAGTGTTAGCTTGCCTTTTGCAGAGCAGTGGTTGAAGTTCTCCTAGGCTTCTTCTTCGTAGTATCCTCCTTCTTCCTCGTATCCTTGGTCGTGACTAGCGTCTATAAATAAATACGAGGTACACAATCACCAAACAATACTTAACTAATTTCAATCATCACAAAAAATGGTCCTATAGATGATCTAGCATCATCACTATCATTACAAGATTAAAGCTTGGTTTAATTCCTTTTATTTTTAGAAAAGTAATTTCTACTCATTGAAAAACTATTTAAGATTTAATATTCTCCAAACCAAACATGGGATCATGTTGACACATGTCATCACCACATATTTTAGTTCATGGGAATGTGATTTAAAGTGGTGTCAAAATTTAATAAGGTTTAACCTTTTATTTTACTTAAATAAAGTGACTAGAAATGCCTATGTGGCATTCTTTTATTACTTGAACAATATTTCTGTAAGTAAACCCAAATGTTTTATATATTCTGAAAGGTATGATCAAATGGGATTTTGAGAGTTGGAATCAACTCAAAAGCTTGTATGGTTTAAATTGGAAAAATGTTTGAATGCAGAAAAGGTTCTGCCTTGTTATTTTTACCAAGGTTGATCTATAGATTCAAATGATTTAAATCCAACGGGCTTGGATTCAGCATTGCAAGACTATTCTAACAAAATTGGTTTCATTCAATTTGGTGCACTAAATAAAGCTGGGTTGATTTTTGAAACTAGGTACAAAACTGTGTTTGAAATAAAATGGAAAAAGTTAAATTCAAACGACTGGGCTGCGCGGGAAACGATACTGGGCCGGCCTGCTAAGCACAGCGCTTACGCGGGCTGGTTAAGATTCTGTCCCCACGCGTCAGTGAGACGAGGGGGTGCGAAGCGGTACGGGGCAATGTGAGCCGTGGAATCTTGTTCTAATCTAATGGACCTGGTTCATCGTCCACGTCGGGCAACGCCGGCGAGACAGAAACCTAACGCGGCAGGTGGGGGTCGTCGGGGGCTCACCGGGGCTCAGGCGAGGGTTGGCGAGGCAGGCGAACGATGAAGTCGACGACGGCGAACCTCCTGTACGGCATTTGCTCTGGGCGGCTCAATCCGGCTCCCTTCTTCTCCGGCGGGCTCCGGCCAAATTCGGCGATCTGTTGCTCCCTTTCTTCGGATGAGGCGAGGTGGTTCTAGGTGAGAGGGGAGTAAGGTGGTGTGCTCAATTCGGCTGGGGGTGGCCTCTATTTATAGTGGCGAGAGGGGACCGACGGGCGCAATTTGAGCTCGTCGTGGTCGACAACACAGAGGAATATTGGCATGGGCGACGGTAGGGGGCGGTGCTATGCTCCCTGACGAAGATCAATGATGTGGTGGCGAGGCGTGGGGCGGTGCGGATTGGTCGGAACGCGGTGGTGCTCTACGCGTTCCCGACGGAAGTTTTTATGGCGCACAGGGTGCGTGGTCCGCGTGGCGGCGAACGAGCATGTCTGCGGGGTTGCTGGGACGGTGGTGATCATGTATGCATGCGGCGAGGGCGGCGCGCAGTCTGTGGGCATCTGTCGAGCGTGGCACACGGGGCGCGCTCTCGGCATGGTTGCTGGCGAGCTTGGCATGGTCTATGCGTGTGGTCCAGGGGCTGGCAAGGTTCGAGCGTTGGACAGGGAGTGGCGGTGGGGTGTTAGCTTGCTCTGGACATGTTGGCTAGGCTTGGTACTTCTCCTAGCTCGCTGTCGACATGTGGGTGGCAAGGGTGCACTCGGCCTGCTCACCATTGATGACAATGGCTAGCTTACAGTAGTGCTAGAGATTATCTTAGGTTGTTAGATGATCTACTAAGGCTAGTGGTGTCCAGAGAGGGAACAAGTTAGGCTCCAATCACTGCTCCAAATAATGTTTAGATTTTGTTTGATTTGTATCTGCAAGGTGTTTGATGAAATGGCCGCAAGAATTCAAGTTTTGAATTTTGAAAAGATTTTTGGAGGGTGTGCTAGGTTGGTGTTGGTGAGTCTGTAGATGGTTGGGTTTTGAAAGTTGAGCTTGTTTGAGTGGTTTTTTAAAAAGTGGGATCTTCCCATATGATATAGATTCAATTTTAAACTGTCCTTTAAACTATGCATTTGAATGTTTCTGGATGATCACAAAGTGGGCCTTGATACTTTGTTATGAGTACTATCAAGGGGTGCAAATATCCAAACAAGTTTCTGTTAAGTTTTGAAAGTTAGAGACAGCCAAAGTAGGCATGGGAGTTAATTTGGCCAAAATGACCATTCACTCATTTTGGTTTGTTTTGATTTATTTGTCTTTGGGAAAAGTGTGGGGATTGTTTAGATAATGTTTATTTCACCTAAGAATCCATTTACAAGAAAAGAAACAGATAAACAAGGCAATTCAAAAGAATTCCAAATAGGATGCATACACACATGAATGCTTTCTCATTTTATTTTAGAAAAGTTTTTGTTATCCCTAATTTTGATGATTAGAGTTTGATGATTCTAGTTTAATATTTTTGGGATGTTACAAACCTTCCCCTTAAACAAAATCTCGTCCGAGATTTGAAAAATCTGAAAAGATTACATAGGATTTGAAGATATCGGGAAACTCCGTCCTGATGTGATCTTCGCGCTCCCAGGTAGCTTCCTCTTCGGTGTGGTTGCTCCACTGAATTTTGAGAAACTTGATGCTTGTGTTCGGTGGTTGAAGCTTCTTCCAAAATACGGATGGGTACTTCGGGATAGGTCATGTCATCGTTGATCTCTATGGTCCGGTGATCGATACTCTTGAACACTTTCGTCTTCTCCGGAACTTTGAGGCACTTGCGAAGTAATGAGATATGGAACACATTGTGCACGACTGACATCTCTTCGGGTAGTTCCAATTGATATGACACTTCTCCTCGATGGTTCGTAATCTTAAAGGCCGATATATCTAGGGGCTAACTTTCCTTTCAGTTGGAAACGCTACATTCCTTTCAATGGCGACACTTTCAGATACACAAAATCTCCTATGTTGAAGGCGAGGTCTCGACGTCTCTTGTCAGCGTAACTCTTCTGTCTGGACTGGGCTATCTTGAGGTGCTCACGAATCTTGTGAACCTTCTCTTCCGCTTCTCGTAGGATGTCGGGTCCGAAAATCTGACTCTCTCCTACTTCCGACCAGTTCAAAGGGGTGCGGCACTTCCTTCCGTACATGAATGCAAATGGGGCCATTTGCAAACTAGCTTGATAACTATTGTTGTACGAAAATTCTGCAAACGGCAGACAGTCTTCCCACTTAGATCCATATTCTAACACACAGGCTCTCAGCATATCTTCGAGTATTTGATTTACTCGCTCCGTTTGTCCATCGGTCTGAGGGTGATACGTGGTGCTGAAATCTAGGCGGGTTCCTAAACCTTCTTGAATTTTCTTCCACAATCTCGAGGTAAACTGAGTTCCTCGATCCGATACAATGTTCTTGGGGACTCCATGCAAACTGACGATTCTAGCGATGTATAACTCCGCTAGCTTCGAACTCTGATATGTGGTCTTGACAGGTAAGAAATGGCCGACTTTGGACAATCGGTCAACTATGACCCAGATAGAGTCATTTCCCCTACTAGAAGTAGGCAATCCGGTGATAAAGTCCATTCCAACAGAATCCCATTTCCATTCCGGAATCTGCAATGGTTGCAACAATCCAGCGGGTCTTTGATGTCCATCCTTGACTCGCTGACATATATCACACTTGGCGATATAGCTTCCAATTTCTCTCTTCATCTTATGCCACCAAAATTGCTCTTTCAAATCTTGATACATGTTAGTTCCTCCAGGATGGATAGAATAAAGGGTATCATGAGCTTCCTTGAGAATAACTTCTTTCAACTCAGAATCTGCTGGTACACAAAGGCGTCCTTTGTACCACAGAACTCCTTCTTCGTCTTCGGTGAATCCGGGTACTTTGCCTATACCGATACGATGCTTGATTCCGTCGATACTAGCATTTCCTTTCTGCGACTCTTTGATCTGGCTGATCAAAGTGGGCTGAAGTTCTATGCTAGCCAAAAATCCTTCACTTACTAATTCCATTCGAAAATCTTCCATCTCTTTGTGTAAACTTGGTTGCTCCTTCAAAATCATGGAGTTCAAGCGGCACGGCAATCTGCTAAGGGCATCTGCTACCACATTGGCTTTACCAGGGTGATAGTGAATGTCCAAAACGTAATCTTTGATTAGCTCAATCCATCTTCTCTGTCTCATATTCAGCTCCTTCTGAGTGAATATATACTTCAGGCTCTTGTGATCCGAATAAATCTCACAACGATTTCCCATCAGGTAATGCCTCCATGTCTTTAGGGCTAGAACTACGGCTGCGAGTTCGAGGTCATGGGTTGGGTAATTTTTCTCATGTTGTTTCAGTTGTCGAGATAGATAAGATATAACTTTGCCTTCTTGCATTAGCACACATCCAAGACCGATCTTGGATGCGTCTGTCTACGTCGAAAGGATTCGTGATATCCGGCATGATTAAGATTGGGGCTGAAATCAATCTCCTTTTGAGTTCTTGAAAACTCGCTTCACATTTGTTGGTCCATTCAAACTTCTTGTTCTTCTTCAGCAATTGGGTCATGGGTCTGGCGATACTCGAGAATCCTTCCACGAACTTGCGGTAGTATCCCGCCAATCCGAGAAATGCACGAACTTGGGTTTGAGTGGTTGGGGCTTGCCAATCTTCTGATCTTTACTTTTAAGGATCAACGGCAATTCCTCCGGCTAATACAATGTGACCGAGGAATCCTACCTCCGTAACGAATTCACATTTGCTAAACTTGGCATACATGATGCTCTCTAAGGGCTCCAAGAATGGTCCTTAGGTGTAGCTCGATGAAAACAACGACAAACTTATCCAGGAAGTCCATAAAAATCTTATTCATGAGATTCATGAAATAAGCGGGGGCATTGGTTAATCCAAAGGACATAACGGTATACTCGTATAATCCATATCCGTGGTAAAGGCAGTCTTTGGAATATCCTCTGCACGAATTTTGAGTTGATGATAACTAGTTCTAAGATCAATCTTAGAAAACACTTTGGCACCGGTCAGCTGATCAAACAAATCTTCTATCTTGGGCAATAGGTATTTGTTATTGATAGTGACATCATTCAACTTCCGATAATCCGTACACAAACGGTTACCTCCATCTTTCTTGTCCACAAACAAAACAGGTGATCTCCATGGTGACGCACTTGGTTGAATCAATCCAATTTCCAACATGGTATCCAGTTGCTTCTTCAGTTCTGCCAGTTCCGACGGGTTCATACTATAGGGTCTCTGGGCTATGGGTCCTGTTCCGGGGATTAGTTCAATGATAAACTCGCTATCCCGATCTGGGGGCATACCAGGCAAAACATCTGGAAATACATCGGGGTATTCGCAGACTATCCGGACTTGGTCAATGGTAGGTTGGGCTATACTCTTGTTGCACGTGAATTGACGAGATAAGATTTCAGAGATATGCTCGACTGATATTCCAGCTGTACTGGTCATGGTGATGGCTTTCTTGGCACAGTCAATCAATCCTTTATGTTTGGACATCCAATCCATTCCTAGTACTACTTCCATACCTTTAGTTCCGAGTACTATCAGATTAGCATAAAAATCTATGCCATGGATTCGTATAGGGACGACTTTGCAAATTTCTAGCCTTGGTGGTTGAACCGAATTTTAACGATCATAACATGCTTCATTTTGTTGGTTGAATCTTGCTAGTGCAGCAAATTCTTGGTGACAAATGAATGCGATGCACCGAATCAAACAACACCCTTGCAAATCGAATTAACAGAAAACATACCCAACGACATCGGCGCTTCCCGAGCTTCTTCAACATGCATGAGAAAAGACGGCCGTTGCGGTTGAGTGAATTCCTGGGCAAACCTTCTTCCTGGTGAACACGACTGCTTCTTGAGATGGGGCATTTGCATTGGGGGCTGCGGCATTCTTCTTGTTGGGGCACTCGTTGAGTAGTGACCCTTATTTCCACGATCATAACAAGTCACTTGACTTTTCCTTTGTTGCAGCACAACATTGCTTCCAATCCTCGGGGCAGTGTTGCTGTTGGCGGTAGCATTGTTGTTGTTGAACTTAGGTGGAGCACGGTTGAAATTGCTAGAGGTGCAGAGGTTGTTGTGTTTTACTCCGGGCCTTAGGTTTCCACGGTTGGGATAGGTCTGACGGTTCATGGGGTCTTGGTTCTGGGGCAAATCTCGGAGATGGGTTAGGCGGTATTTTGGGTCCGATGGGTTCTGGTTGATGCATCATGTGACGCTTGCGATTCTCATTGGCTTGGTTGATCTTTCCTTCCATGGATGGCGAGTCGACAAGAGCTTCAATATCCGCAAAGGGGATATTGACTAACACAGTCTGCATCTCATCGTGCAGACCATTCATGAATCTTTCTTTCTTCTTGGCTTCGGTGTCGATCTCATCCGGGGAATACCTAGATGATGACAAGAATTTGTCACGGTATTCCACTATGGTCATTCTTCCTTGCTTCAGTTCTCTGAACTCATCTCTTATCCTCTTGATCAAACCCGGTGGCACATGGGTTCTGCTGAACTTGACTGTGAATTCCTCCCAGGTCATCATATGTCCTCCGGTCATGGCACGAACACTGTTCCACCATGCTCTAGCATCTCCGGCTAGATAATGGGTGGCGAACAGAACTTTCTCGTTGGCTTCCACTCCGGCGACTTCTAAGTTATTTTCCATGGTATGCCGCCAATCATCGGCGTCTAGGGGCTCTTCTGACTTAGTGAAAACAGGTGGGTTGGTGTTCTGGAAATTCTTGAGCTTAGATCCATGTTGTCCTGATTTCCGTGGCCTTGATTGTTGTGGGCAAGCTGAGCTATCTGTTGCAAGGTGTCTAGGTTGGCTTGACGTTCCGCTCTTTCAGCTTCGCGGTCCGAAACCAACATTTGCAGGATCTGCAACATCGGGTCCGGGGATGAACCACTTCCTCCGCGTGGCATCTGAAGATTGAGATAGATCATGAGAAAAGAGGGAAACTTCTAAGGTTTTGGGATTTTGAAAAGTTTTTAAAGTTTGACTCAGATTTTTCTAGCAACTTGCTTTTCATTCATAGCACACGATACAAACACACACCACAACAAAGGAAAACAGATGGTTTTAAG
This sequence comes from Avena longiglumis, assembly GCA_030063025.1. Classification (NCBI taxonomy): domain Eukaryota; kingdom Viridiplantae; phylum Streptophyta; class Magnoliopsida; order Poales; family Poaceae; genus Avena; species Avena longiglumis. The sequence goes on from CP125975.1 coordinate 403,234,949, forward strand.
AAGCATTCTGGAAACTACGATACAATGGGACCGAATACTACTCACTACGCTAGTGCTCAAGTGCTACTACTCCTTGGAGTCGGTGTAATCGTCATCCTCATCATCCTCATCGTCATCGATGAAGGCGTTATCGTCCTCATCGGTGAAGAAATCCATAGCCTGATCCTCCAGAAAATCGTCATCATCACTGAGATAGGAGTAGGGGTCTCCACAAAGATCCTCTCCGGCATTCTCCCTTTCCTCCAACTGCATGTCTCTCTCGTGGATGGTCTCCTCCAAAGACGAGATACGGTGGCGAAGACGGGAAATGATGTGCTCCTTCTTGTCGAGCTGACGGCGGCGAGACTTGCGATCCTTTGCTAACATGGCGATGGTCTGATCCTTCGTCTTGATAATGGCGGACTTGTGGTTGGAGTAGTCACGACAATTATCCAACTCCTGCTGACGATTGTACATCATGAAGCTAAGGTGGTACAACTGAGTCTTCAGCTCAAGGTGGTATGGGGCTTCCAGTGGCTGTCCATTAGCATCACGCCTTGGGAAAAACTCAAAGAGGGTACCCTTGATCTGGTTGATACTCTGCCCACACAAACGGGCAAGAGCTTCCTGCATGGCCCTGACAAGTCCATCGAGCCAGTTGTTCTCTCTTAAGGTAAACTGAATTCTCTCAGCAGTGGGAGGTTCAATCTTTCCTCGGAGACTTGCAACAATTAGCCACTTCAGATCTTCTCCTCCTTGATCATTGAGCTGAGCTCCGAAGAACTTGGGGTGCGGACGCTCCAGAAGTTCCGAAAGCTGGTCCAAATCCCTCTCAAAGATAAGGTCTCCTCCATTCCCCAACTGGTAAAACTTGTTGTACTTCACGTCCATCTAAAAGAGTATAAGATGAGTAAGTTAGTAAAGTGATCAAGTGTGTCAAATTTTATGTATTTTGCAAGAGTTTTTGTGGAACATGAATTTTCATGAAAGAATCAAGTGATAAGAATGGGGATAAAATTTTTTTTGTAAATATTTGCTTTCTTTGGTTTTGAAACTAAGTTTTTGATTCCAAACGTCCAGTATAACTAGAGTCTCCTATGGTCAGGATGGCTCTGATACCAACTTGTCAACACCCGGATTTTTAATCCCAGATGCCTATTATGCCATACATCGCAATCCCAGGATTACCATTTTTGCGAGACATAACAGAATTGGATACCACAGTACATCATCCATTACAAACCATACATAAGGTCTTACACAAATAAGGATCTCATGATCCAGTTCTTAAATCAACTCAAGCAGCGGAATACGTAATAATAAAGGTAGCATAGGCGAAGCTCCATCTTCGGGGTCACAGGCAATGCAGACGATGGGAGATGATCCTAGTTGTCGTAACCTTCCCGGGGTCCATCCTCCAAGTACTCCTCTTCATAGTCCGCAGGAATAGCCAGGGACAAAGCCATGAGTACTCTTTAAGTACTCGCAAACTAATACTAACAAGTGAAGGGGTTTTTTAATAGCGCACTAAGCTCTATGGTTGTTTTGCAAAAATCTAGATTTACATCTACTAACTTCAGAAGCAAGAGAAAGCTAGTCAAATTTTATAACACCTAAGTAGGAACTTGTATTTCATATCACAACTCTGTTGTGGTCAAGTAAAAATCTCGATCCATTTCACAAGTCATTTTGAAAACATCGGCGGAACAACATGGCGCTCAATCTGTCCATAACAGACGCGGCTATTCGAATAGTTTGACACTCTGCGAGATTGTACACTTTCACCACAACATTCGATACATCCGTCAGGAACAAATCATGAAATCACCATACTCAGTATGCGGATAATCAATCCTAACCTTTCAATTACACACCCTAGTATAAGCACCTCTCCTATGAGTTTGGCCTCCCAACCATGACCAACTGTCATCTTGGGTCTGCGCAGTGGACAATCTTCACAAGGTAGCCTCAGCTCAGACCTTGGCCGTGAGGGAACTAATACTAAGGTATATAAGTTTCCAGTCAAGCCCTACCCAATTCTCGGGTATCGTGGTTATACGGTAAAATTGGAATGGTATCGCATCTAGACAGCCATCAGTTTTATAAAGGGCTAAGGCTCATGCCTCAACATTTTCATCACCATAAATCATCCGGTGTTCGGAAACACATGTCCAAAACATTTCAATAGAATGATCCATAATTCCAAGGCATAACCATTTTCCACCAAGTATTCCCATCTAAGTTGATCAGTTTTATGCTTAGCACTAGCATCTACAAGTGGGGGTAAGTACTAATGAGGGGTGGTAAACTAGTGGAGTTTAACTAAGTTCAATCTCATGCCTTAGGATGACATAAAGATTATCTAGCTTAGGACAAATTTTATGCTCTTTATGCAACCTTCAATTATCTTTGTAGTATCTAAAATCCACTTAAGTAAACTCTAAGTAATAGCTTTGATAAATAAATAAAGTATAAAGCTTGTAAGAAAAACTAGGAATGGGGTTATCAAATGGTTATGATCATATATGCTTAAGGCATATAGTTAGCATGGTAACAAGCAAGTATTGGCTTGCATAAATATCAGTATAAGATTGCTAAATTGCAAGTGTTAGCTTGCCTTTTGCAGAGCAGTGGTTGAAGTTCTCCTCGGCTTCTTCTTCGTAGTATCCTCCTTCTTCCTCGTATCCTTGGTCGTGACTAGCGTCTATAAATAAATACGAGGTACACAATCACCAAACAATACTTAACTAATTTCAATCATCACAAAAAATGGTCCTATAGATGATCTAGCATCATCACTATCATTACAAGATTAAAGCTTGGTTTAATTCCTTTTATTTTTAGAAAAGTAATTTCTACTCATTGAAAAACTATTTAAGATTTAATATTCTCCAAACCAAACATGGGATCATGTTGACACATGTCATCACCACATATTTTAGTTCATGGGAATGTGATTTAAAGTGGTGTCAAAATTTAATAAGGTTTAACCTTTTATTTTACTTAAATAAAGTGACTAGAAATGCCTATGTGGCATTCTTTTATTACTTGAACAATATTTCTGTAAGTAAACCCAAATGTTTTTATATATTCTGAAAGGTATGATCAAATGGGATTTTGAGAGTTGGAATCAACTCAAAAGCTTGTATGGTTTAAATTGGAAAAATGTTTGAATGCAGAAAAGGTTCTGCCTTGTTATTTTTACCAAGGTTGATCTATAGATTCAAATGATTTAAATCCAACGGGCTTGGATTCAGCATTGCAAGACTATTCTAACAAAATTGGTTTCATTCAATTTGGTGCACTAAATAAAGCTGGGTTGATTTTTGAAACTAGGTACAAAACTGTGTTTGAAATAAAATGGAAAAAGTTAAATTCAAACGATCGGGCTGCTGAACGACATCTTGGGGCCTGCTAAGGCTTACTGGCTGGTTAAGATTCTGTCCCCACGCGTCAGTGAGACGAGGGGGTGCGAAGCGGTACGGGGCAATGTGAGCCGTGGAATCTTGTTCTAATCTAATGGACCTGGTTCATCGTCCACGTCCGAACAACGCCGTGAGAGTAAACCTAACGCGGCAGGTGGGGGTCGTCGGGGGCTCACCGGGGCTCAGGCGAGGGTTGGCGAGGCAGGCGAACGATGAAGTCGACGACGGCGAACCTCCTGGTACCGGCAGCTGCTCCTGGGGCGGCTCCAATCGCTGGCTCCCTTCTTCTCCAGCAGCGGCGGGCTCCGGCCAAATTCCGGCGATGCGCTGCTCCCCTTTCTTCGGGACTGAGGCGAGGTGGTTCTAGGTGAGAGGGGAGTAAGGTGGTGTGCTCAATTCGGCTGGGGGTGGCCTCTATTTATAGTGGCGAGAGGGGACCGACGGGCGCAATTTGAGCTCGTCGTGGTCGACAACACAGAGGAATATCGGCATGGGCGACGGTAGGGGGCGGTGCTATGCTCCCTGACGAAGATCAATGATGTGGTGGCGAGGCGTGGGGCGGTGCGGATTGGTCGGAACGCGGTGGTGCTCTACGCGTTCCCGACGGAAGTTTTTATGGAGCACAGCATGCGTGGTCCGCACGGCGGCGAACGAGCGTGTCTGCGGGGTTGCTGGGACGGTGGTGAGCACGTATGCACGCGGCGAGGGCGGCGCGCGGTCTGTGGGCGTCTGTCGAGCATGGCGCACGGGGCGCGCTCTCGGCATGGTTGCTGGCGAGCTTGGCATGGTCTGTGCGTGTGGTCCAGGGGCTGGCAAGGTTCAAGCGCTGGACAGGGAGTGGCGGTGGGGTGTTAGCTTGCTCCCAGACATGTTGGCTAGGCTTGGTGCTTCTCCTAGCTCGCTGTCGACATGTGGGTGGCAAGGGTGCACTCGGCCTGCTCACCATTGATGACAATGGCTAGCTTACAGTAGTGCTAGAGATTATCTTAGGTTGTTAGATGATCTACTAAGGCTAGTGGTGTCCAGAGAGGGAACAAGTTAGGCTCCAATCACTGCTCCAAATAATGTTTAGATTTTGTTTGATTTGTATCTGCAAGGTGTTTGATGAAATGGCCGCAAGAATTCAAATTTTGAATTTGAAAAGATTTTTGGTGGGTGTGCTAGGTTGGTGCTGGTGAGTCTGTAGATGCTTGAGTTTTGAAAGTTGAGCTTGTTTGAGTGGTTTTTGAAAAAGTGGGATCTTCCCATATGATATAGATTCAATTTTAAACTGTCCTTTAAACTATGCATTTGAATGTTTCTGGATGATCACAAAGTGGGCCTTGATACTTTGTTATGAGTACTATCAAGGGGTGCAAAGATCCAAACAAGTTTCTGTTAAGTTTTGAAAGTTAGAGACAACCAAAGTAGGCATGGGAGTTAATTTGGCCAAAATGACCATTCACTCATTTTGGTTTGTTTTGATTTATTTGTCTTTGGGAAAAGTGTGGGGATTGTTTAGATGATGTTTATTTCACCTAAGAATCCATTTACAAGCACAGAAACACATAAACAAGGCAATTCAAAAGAATTCCAAATAGGATGCATACACACATGAATGCTTTATCATTTTATTTTAGAAAAGTTTTTGTTAGACCTAATTTTGATGATTAGAGTTTGATGATTCTAGTTTAATATTTTTGGGATGTTACATCTAATGAGAGGGAAGTAAGATTTGGGGAGTTGCTGTCCTGAAACAGGTTTCTGTCGTCCACCATAAAAATTCGTGAGGAGTCTCCGTAAGTCGGATTGAGCTGAAAATCTATGAATAAATCCTCCAGTATGTTTTCTAACTTTCGTTAGTTCCACACTTTTTTATTTGAGCAATAGAATATTTTAGAAAAAATCGATTTCTATCTGCTGGTGTGTTTTGACATATTTCTGCCATTATTTGCATTTGCTTCTTATTGATTACTTTTTGAGTTATCTTTTGGGGAATTGAGCTTTTTAAAGGAGTTGCTACAGTAGCATGTGTTTTTAGTGAAAAAAAAATTCTGTTCCAAACCTAAACCCAAAGGTCTATTATCTTTTGAATACACTAATGTTGCTATTGAAGATTGTGTGAAGTTCTGTATGAAGAAAAAATTTCAAGTGTAGAGAGAGAATGATGTAATGAGATGAAGAATGGATAAAAGCTCAAAGCTTGGGGATGCCCAAGGGATCCCCTTCTTCAACAATAAAAAGCTCAGGTCTTTCTAGACACTTCGTTTTTATTGTTTCATGCACTGTGTTGTTGTTCTTCGAGCGTCTTAGTTTTCGTTTGCTTTTCTTAGTTTGTTTAGTTTTATTTAGTAGTTTGGACCCCCCTTCTCCCTGTGTTGTTTTGAAAATAAGGTTGCTTGGTGTTTGGAAAGGAGTAGTAAGTTCTTGCTTGAAGTGCAAGAGGAGCTTGCATTGACTATGACTTAGACTTTAGCATGACATTCTAGGTGTTGTTTTTTGCATGACATGCTAACATGATGAGCTTTGCTTTACAGAAACATTCTTATCCACCTTTTATTCTTCTTAATCCATTTATAAATCCAATGAGCTTGACACTAAAGCTTTTCATAATCTTCTCATATCTATACTTGGTAATATCAACTACTTTACTGCTAATAACCTCCAATCCAACAAGCAGTAACTTCTAACTCCATTCATACACTTCCTTAATCATCCATCACTAACATTACTTCAATAGATGTATACATCAAATCCTACTTCACCTCAAGTGCTTAGTATTTCCCAAAGGGGAAGATACTACTTCTTTAATCCAATGTTGATCTAGCATCATCTTAATCATACTATCTTATCTCTACTAAACTCCTGTATCTAACATTCCAACCTCACATTATATTAATATGGCTTATAATGGCTAACCTAGGATAATATATCTAGACTAGGGTTCAATAATGTTCTATTCACCAATGTCACTTATACATGATATAAGCATTCAAACTTGGTGAGTAAAGCATGATCATTATAATTCTATTTGTTAACGTATAATTATATCTTTAACATAACTCTTCTATCTATTCAGGAGTGGGTTAACTCCATCAAGTATTATAATGATTTCATTCTCTTCCAACACTCCCATCCTATTAGTTGATAGATTAATAATTGGTGAATCAATGGTTGATTACTCAACATTGATGAACAATAGATATAAACATAGGGTTCATTAGAGATGATAAAGATTGATATGGAAAGAAAGATATATGGTGGATGATCTTGACTTGGTTTCTTTCCTACTCAATATCACTAAAGAGATAAGGTTGTATTACTATGATGTTCATGGTATAAATAGTTGAGATTTAAGATTTAGTTGTTACATTACTATTACTTCAGTTATATTTATAACTTGGTATTCATGAGTTGTTGTAATGAATACTATGATATGATCACCCAAGGATCAAATATAATCCATTAAGTAATGAATTAGGGTTTAACTTTTATTACATTTGATCTACCCTTAGATCAAATCTCCCTTACCCAAAATAAGGTTTTAGCAAAGGTCATATTGAAACTTATCGTAGTCAACTTGATGATCTACTTCAATTCCATCAAGTTGAGAGAAGCTTCAAACACTTTGACAGTTTTTTTATTTAAAAGCGCGAAAACTATTCGGATTTTCTATGCATGAATGCAATGCACACATCTGGGTTCAGCTTATTTCTAAGCTCTAATGATGGGATGTTACAACAGTTAACAAATCATACTTGGTTTTAAGCAAAGCTTTTATAATGAAGTTTATAAAGCAGGAATCTCTTGCTCAAACATAATGGGATTTTTACAATGATAGCTTTCAAATTCATATTCATTTAGATAAGAGCGTTGTGCAAAACAAGGAACATAAGAAAGAAGATTGAATAAATCAACATATGGATGATTGAATCACAACAACTCAAATGCTTGCTGGAGATAGAAGGAATAGGTTTACTGACTCAACATAAAAGTAAAATATAGACCCTTCGCAGAGGGAAGCAGGGATTTCAGGTTTCATAAAGTGCTTCCAAAAAATTATGGTACTTACTAGCTTTGAGCTCTCATTGCCCCTATCATAGGCATCTCGAGGTGATTAAGGTGAAAGTCAAACAAATATGAAGTATATGCTTGACAAATCATAAGATGGAAATCTCATGTCCCTTGAGTATGAGGGTCGTTCCTCATGCTACTCAACTTTAGTCACAAGCAAGTTCTTGTCATTGTAAGTATATGTGTATCATAGAGAACCGCCAACTGGGTACCCCTTGCCCCATGACATAGGAGCTATCCCATATCAAAATGACAAGGCAACAGAAAATGAGCATCTCAGTGATCCTTTTATTTACCATGAGCATGGTGCATATATTTTATCTATTCTCTTTTTATATATATATTTTCCCGAGGATGCTTCATAGATTGCGCACTATGATTATGCTCCAAGTTTCCACCATGATTAGGCATGGCTTAGGCTAGCTGCCCAAGCATTTCTCTAACACATATATAATACTTCATGGACTTACAAGCTCCCCTTTTATTTCACACCGCCGACATCCATAAACAAAAGATCATGATATCAACTTGATAATATGTACAGGTGTTGAAAGCATTCCCCATGATAGGATGGTTCTGCTAACTCCCAACTTATAACTTGCAAGAATATACAGCATGGTTGACACAATGGTTCAAGTTTATTAAGTGCAAGAAAATAAAGCGTGCCATCAAGTTTGTGAGAGCTTTACTGACTAGTTTTCACATAACAAAAAGATATTTTAATTTGGAAGATATATAAAACTCGAGAATTTACTTGGAATAACAACAATGCTAATAGGTAGATATGGTGGGCACATATGGCATAGGTTTTAGTTCAAGGATTGGATGCACGAGAAGCATTCCCTCTCAGTACAGGTTTTTGGCTAGCAAGGTTGGGTAGCAAGCATAAGAGTTTAAGTAAACCAACAAACATACTAGTGATAGAAACAATCATGCAATCTTCCTTGAAAACACAAAAGATCTTAACTTGGGAATACTAATCTTATTAGCTAATCAAGAAAGAAAATAATATAATATATTTATAAGTACTTTTCTCTTTTCCCTTCAATCCTCAAAGTAGTGTTGCTACTAACCAAAGCTAGGTTTGCAAAAACCAATTAAATTTACTTGATGCTCCCAAAGTGATACCAATACTAACAACAAGATCAATCATATAACAAAAATTGAAAACTAAAATCAGATGTGCAAAAAGTAAATGATGAAACTTCTCATTAATATTCCATAACGGCACTCACACCAAGGGATACATAGATAACCAACTAGAGGAGAGATACTTCCACAATGCAAACCATCCTATATGATAACTTCTCTATTCATGATATGATTCTACTAAAAGGGTAAAAAGATAAAAGATAATGATGTGATACCGCTGCACTCCCCCAAGCCTGGAATAAACCAAGGGGATGCCAAAACCTGATGACGAATTACTCCTTTGGTGGTGGTGTGATCATGGTCGGAGTGAGGAAAACCTCCAGCATCTTGCGAAGCCTGTTATTCTCCTCTTGAAGTATATCCACCTTTATCATTAGGGCTCGGTACTTATCACAAAACTCATCAGTGGCTCGAAGGGTTTCCACTGCCGCAAGGCAGGAACTGAGGTCATCATCCCCTGCATATTATAAGAAAAAGCACGTCTAGTGTTAATTGCCGCTACAAGAGTAGGGTTTCTTGCTCTTGATCCTGCAGAAATCTATCCCTTCATGCTTGATGACATGTTATTTACTTCCTCCTTTACGCTCCGATCCATGTCTTTGCACCTAGTAGTGATCCTTTCTTCTTCCACCCATCCAATGAAAATTCCTTGCTCAAGTTCGCGGAGGAGCTCGCACCGGCGTCGCAGCTCATAGTCTTCCGAAAACGAACCCTGGAACGACATCTGAACAGAACAGATCAAAACAAAAACACGACGAGAACAAGATATATGAACCTCAGGGGGTCCGGGGGATTATATATTACGAATATTAACGACAAAAGGAAGGTACAGGTAGAAAACGGGTCGGAGAGGAGCTCCGGGGTGGTCACACCACCTGGTGGCACGGCCAAGAGGGCCCGCGCCACAGGGTGGTGTGAGCCACCCGAGCTCTATTTCCTTCCCTCTTTAGACCCTTTATCTTGCATATGAAATAAAAACTACAAAAATATAAATTGGAAAGTTTTTTGCGAACCTTTTCTTACCAGAACTATTACCTATTTGAAAACGGACTCTACAGGTTCCTGAATTTGGTTTTTAATAAATTCTTCCGGAGTCACCACTTGAATAATATAAATATCTTCATTATGAGAATCTCCAGAAATATAATGTTTGAGCCTTTGACCATTCTTCATCTCATTACATCATTCTCTCCCAACACTTGAAAATTTCTTTCATACAAAACTTCACACAATGTTCATTAGCAACATTAGTGTATGTAAGATAATAAACCTTTGGGTTCAATTTCAACTGAAGTCCATCAAAAACATAAGGTATTGTAGCAACTCCTTTCAAAACCCCCAAAAGAGTTCAAAAGGAAATCAATTTAAGAGGCAAATGCAAAAATGGCAGAAATCTGTCAAAACAGACCATCGGGTAAAGATTGATTTTTCCGAAAATCTTCTGTTGCTCAAATCAAAAAGTGAAAGACTAAAGAAAGTTAAATAATAACTTGTTGCACATGCACAGAAAATTACATCTCAATCTGACTTAATGGGATTTTTCACGATTTTTAACAGTGAAGCACAAAAATCTGTTCCGCGACAGCAACTTCCCCTCATCTCACTTCCTTCTCATTAGATGCTGACTTTCTTCATTTTTCATTCTCCCATGCTTCAGTAATTTCTTGAATACGGTCGAGAAGATCTGATTTAGCTTCTTATTTCATACGTGTGAATGATCCAGCACAAGAGGCATCCAATAAATCCTTATCATGAAGAGAAATCCTTGCATAAAAGTTATTAATAATAATATTATTAGGGAGCTCATGAATAGGACATTTGAGAATTAGTAACTTCAATATCCCCCAACCTTGGGATGTACTATCTCCATCACGAGGCCAAAAGTTATATATTTGATTCTGGTCTTTATGAATCTCACTAGGAGGATAGAATTTAGAATAAAAGAGAGGTACAATTTCCTCCCATTTCATAGATTCGCCATTCTTCAGCAGCTTATACTATTCCTTAGCTCTGCCTTTCAATGATTTAGAGAGTAACTTTTTCCTAACTTGTTCCGTTGTAATACCTGCACACTTGAAAAACCCGCATAATTCGTGTATAAAAAGCAAATGATCACCAAGATGGATAGTTTCATCTCTATAATAGTAGTTATCCATAACACGATCAACAATTTTTGTACGTACCTCAAAAGGATCTATTTCAGGTGGTGGTTCATCTACTACCTTAGCAGTGATATTATCTTTCCGAAACAGGAAACTAAGTGAATTATCCATACTTAAAACAAAGTAACAAACAGAAATAAAAACAATATTCACAGTAGAAATTTTCTTTGCCAGTTCCACTCTTCAATAGCGCTTCACTTCCCGGCAACGGCGCTAGAAAATAGTCTTGATGACCCATAAGTATAGGGGGTGTATCTTATTACTTTCGATAAATAAGAGTGTCGAACCTAACAAGGAGCAGAAGGTGTTGACTAGTGGTTTGGATCAGTAATTCACTATAAATACTAGCAAACTGATTTTTAGGGGTTTTTGATAATGCAGATAAATAAAGTGTGAGTAAACAAAAGACAAGAATAATAATTGCAGCAAGTGGCCCAATCCTTCTTCAGCAGAGGACAAGCCTGTTGTATTACTTATGAGGACCAAACATTCTCGAGGACACATGGGAATACTGTCAAGTGCTTTCGTTTCATATAGTTGATTAATCTTTTTTGGTTGGATAAGTGTTGTGTGGGTGAACCTATGCTAATGTACCGAGCTTACTTGTACTAATACATACTTGTGATTATACCCCTTGCAAGCATCCGCAACTATAAGAAATTAATTAAGTTAAAAATCTAACCACACCATTAAACTCTGAGATCCTACACTCCCTTGTGCAAAGGATTCCTAACAGGGGTTTAGGTTTCTTTCACTCTGACAATCCCACAATTAGTAGCCAAATACATAATGCATTCCCCTAGACCCATCAAGGTGAAGTATCATGTAGTCGACGTTCACATGACACCACTAGAAGAATAACACCACAACTTAAATATCAAACCACTAAATATTACTCAACACAATTCCACTACTAACAACATGACTTCTCTCATGTCCTCAAGAACTAAACTAACTACTCACGAGACATCATATGGATCAAGATCAGAGATGAAATAATGATAAGTAACAATATGAACATGAACAATAATTCAATGGTTCCACTCAATAGCATCAACTACAATAAGTAATCAACACCGGGAAAGTTTCCCCTAAGAACTATGCAATATTCAACCCAATTGTTATAGCGGGATGGAGTGGTGGTGATGGTGCTGGTGGAGATGTGGTGAGGATGATGATGATCCCGATGAAGTCTAGCTTGATGACAGTGTTGATGGCGACGATATCCCCTCTCCAAGAAGGAATTTCCCCGACAGATTTCTGCCTGCCGGATAGATCTTTCTCTATATGTAGTTTCCGCCCCGCAGAGGCGACGAAATCTTTCTATGGTCGCTCCCCTAGCCTTAGGGTTTCAGGTGGATGATATAGGCTAAAGGGCGATGCCAGAGGTGGGCCAGGGTGGCCACACCACCTGGTGGCGCGGCCCAGGGGGAGGGCGCCAGGGGGTGGTGTGGCCTCCCTGTGGCCCATCTCCACTTCCCCTTCTGGCTTCCTTCGTCTTCGAGAAAAATAGGGATTTCCATTTATTTTCTGGAATTTTCTGATCTTCGTGAATATTTCATCTGGACACCACTTTTTCCATCAGAATCCTAACTCCGGCAGTTCATCTTCCAAAAGTCATCCAACATGCAAAATAGATGAAATAACATAGGTATCACCTCTTAATATGAAATATATCAATGAATAACAGTAAATTATGATATAAAATAGTGATGCAAAATGGACGTATCATCCGCCATTCGAGAAAGTTCGACAATAGGTTAAAACGGGCATACAAAATTCAAAAACAATCCAAACAATGCGAAATCTTCGCATGGTCTCATATTTTATGACATAGTTGGTAGAAAAAATATCAAATTTGGTATATTGATTATGTCTAAAAAAACCGTCACAAAATGACCTATCTCATTCTAGGTTTCCTGGCTTTCGGGCCAAATAACCATTGTTATGGCTAGAATCAAGGAATAGTTTGTGATAATGTGTCCATATTATGGGCGACGGAGAAGCCACATTGGACGAATTAGGCGATGGACGCGCAGGGGATGAAGCCCCACGGTCTACCTGGGATCCAGCGCCCCTGGATGATCCATGCACTGCGACGTAGCGGTTGTGTTGTCGGATCGTGTGCGCATACCTATGGAATGATCATACGACAAATCATGCTCACCGGACATTAGTTCGTTAGAACAATTAGTACTTCCGCTGTGGGCTGGGGCTGGCTCAAAGAGAGATGAGTTGGGTGTCAAAAGTTGAACATATGACGGTGGATTGGACTCAAGTGGGTTGAGCGACACATGATGAGTATGGGAGAAACAGACTCATCAAGTACTACGTCGCGGGAAAAATAGATACGTCCAGTGGACATGTCTAGACACTTATATCCTTTATGATGCGAACTATACCCAACAAAGACACATTCTTTGGAGCGAAATGCAAGTTTCCTATTATTCATGGGGCGGAGGTGAGGCCAACATGCACAATCGAAGGATTTGAGAATGGTATAGTCAGGTTTAGTATTAAAGAGGCGTTCCATGGGAGTGGCATTGTTAAGGACACGAGTTGGAAGACGATTGATGAGAAAAGTAGGGGTGAGAAATGCCTCGTCCCAAAACCTAATCGGCATGCATAAGTGAGCAAGGAGAGCAAGCCCAGTTTCGATAATATGTCCGTGTTTTCGTTCGGCTGCCCCATTTTGTTGTTGTGTATATGGACAAGACACATCATATGAAATACCGGGGGTTTGAAGATATGTGTGTAAACGTTGGTACTCCCCACCCCAATCGGATTGAACACAAAGAATCTTGTGATTAAGAAGGCGTTCAAAGAATAAGATTTGGCGCGCAAAAGATAAACCCAAGTGACTTTGCTAAAAGCATCAATAAAGGAAACATAATATTTATAACCACCAACTGATACCGTTGCTGGCCCCCAAACATCGGAGTACACAAGTTCTAACGGAAATTTGGCAACAAAAGTAAATAGGCTATAAGGGAGCTGATGACTCTTGTCTTGTTGACATGCATCACAAATTGATGCATCATGAGTCCCACTAAACGGGAGTTTATTTAATCTAATTATGCTACTTGAGAAGATGGATGACCAATACGATGCTGCCATTGCTTTTTATTGAGGGAGGTAAGCATGGCGGCCTTGACACGATGAAGGACGTTGGGTGGTGAGAATGGGTAGAGCCCTCCTCTACATGGTCCACGAAGCAGGCTTCTCCTCGTTGCTAGATCCTTAACGAGAAAAAAACAGAAGGGTGGAATTCAACGAACATATCATTGTCTTTGGTCAAACTATGAATGGAAATAAGATTTTTAGATATACGTGGGACCTGGCGGAAGTATTAATAGAACTTTGGCCAATATGGGCGATTTGCAATCCTGCGTCGTTGCCGATTTGGACGGAGTCGTTGCCGTTGTAGCGTTCACGGAAAGAGAGGCGGCCGAGGTCCACTTGGTAGATGGAGCTTGTGCCGGCGATGTTCGCCGAGGGTTGCTGCTCCTGCTCGCCATGGTAGGAGGAGTCGAAGCGTTTGTACCATTTGAGGGCCACGTGCCCGACCTTGCCGCAGAGCTGACAGACGGGACGGTTGCCCCCACCATTCCTTCCGCCACTACGGCGACCACCGCCGCCACCACCACCATTGCGGCCTTGGCCACCACCGCCTTGATAGCCTCGACCGCCACCCTGGCCACCTTGATAGTTCCCACTATTTGCGCGTCCTTGCTGCCGGCCAAAGCCAGCGAAGTTCGCCGAGGAGTTGGAGCCGATCTAGGGATCTATGTTGTAGATGGCCTGGCGATGCTCGTAGCCGATCATGTAGGAGTAGACGTCGTCTAGGGTGAGGTCGGCCTTGATGTTGAGGGAGGCGACGAGGGACTCGTATTCTGCGCCGAGCCCAGAGACAATGTACGCGATCACCTCGTCCACGTGAAGAGAGTGGCCGATCGCAGCGAGGGTATCGGCGAGTGTCTTCTTCATCTTGAAGTAGTTTTGCCCGGACATGCCGGGCTGCTTGGGCGTCGCAAGCTGCGCCCGGATCTGCTTCAATCGGGCGCGAGAACGGGAAGCGAACATGCACTCCAGTTGCCCCCATGCTTCTGCCGTGGAAGTTGCAGCCATGACCCGAGGAAGGATGTCCTCCGAGACGGTGGCGAGGATGCCGCCAAGAATCGTCTGGTCTTTGGTGTACCAGACGGTGTACTCCGCGTTGGCCACCTGGGTGGTGACCTGATTTGTCCCGGTGCCGGTGGTGGTGGAGATGGTTTTGGCCGGGGCAGCCTCCTGACGATTGACGATGCCGAGGAGTTGGTGGGTGCGGAGGTAGGAGAAAAGCTGGGCTTTCCACATCAGGTGGTTTTCGTTGGTGAGTCGTACGGTGACGATGGAAGAGATCGGAGGCATGTCGGCTAGGATCGAAGAGGAGGAAGTCGACATTGGTCAGATGGGCTCTAATACCATATAAGAATAAACAGGAAAAGAAGAATACGGTTTAGGCCTCGATACGTAATACATCTGGCGCTCGAGTATTTATATAGCCTCGGCCTTACGGCGGGCTCAACAAAAAAGGTTACAAAGATTGTTACAACAACTCAAAACAACTCTCATGTCTATCTACAACCTGCCGTGTATGTCAAGATAATTCAAACTGAACTACTTATCTTAACAATAGTGCATGAAAGAACTGCTATGCTCCTCTTGTCACCGGCTTTCTCAGGATTTTTTTTTCGTTTTTTAGTTCGAACCATGCATATGTGTCTGTTTTCTTTGTCGTGTACCTTAATTTGTCCATTGCCATGTTTAATTCTTTGCCGTGTTCTTTTTCTGTAGTCTGCCGTGAACATTTTCTTTGCCGTGTGCTTCTAGTTGTACACACGACAGAGGTAATCTTTGCCGTGTTCCGGAAGTTTTGGCACACGGCAAAGGACGGGGCGACGACAGCGAACATTTTTCCCGTGGTGAATCAAGAAAAATGACCATTATTTGGTTGGATTATACCTAATCAATATTTTGAATACGCATCGGCGATATAACATGTTAGTAGCTTCCAGATAAGCATCAATTGTAAAACATCTAAACATCTAAGTTGTTGGTTTGGCGAGTGCTATTCCTCCACTAGTATAAAAAGAGTCATTCGTCCATCCCAGGTCGGAGCATTACTCCCGGTTATGTTTGGACCCGGGACTAATGTGAGCATTAGTCCCGGTTCTAACGGCTAGAACGCCAGAATCTTTTGTCCCGGTCAAACAGGACCTTTAGTCCCGGTTCGTATCACCAAACGCGACTAAAAGGGGTGCCCCGATGCCAACCCTTTTAGTCCCGGTTCGTATCCCAACCCGGACTAAAGAAAGTGGGCAAAAAAAATTCTCAAGTTCTGCCGTGGTAGTAAAAAGGGCACAAATCCTTCTGAAGATCGTCTTTTCTAAATTCAAAATCATGCCAAAAAGTTATAAAAAATTCTAAAAATAAAATCCTTCGAACTGTAGTTATATTAAGTGATTTAGTTGTTACAAAAATTAACAAATATAAATTTTGACACAATTTACAAAAAAATGTTATGAAAAATTCAAATGGCCATAACTTTTGCATACCATGTAAAAAAAGTACTACCTACCAAAACGTGCAGAAAAAAATTAGCTCTTTAATTTCAACATACTTAGGCCGTTTGGATTCTTAAAATTCGAAAAGGAAAAAAAATTATTTCAGAATTTTTTTTATTTTTTATGTCATATTTGAATTCCTCGCATTTTCTGATAATAATGGATATATTATTTGTTGAATTTTGATTTACAGATTTGAAGATATTGTTTATTTCATATTAAATGAATAAATGGCAAAAATGAATAAATATTAATTTAATTAGTTTTTACTTTCATTAGAATAAAATGTTATTATTACTTATTTATTATTGTTCACTAAAGTAGTTGTTCTTAATTTCAAAAAATAAAAACGTGTCACATATCGATATGAGTTAATAGGATTCATATACTAGTCTTGACAACACGATATAAGGGTCCTTCGCGCGGGGTGGGAGAGATGGAATGGAGAAGTTAAGCGTGCTGGGGAAGGAGTAGTGTTAGGATGGATGACCGGCAGAAAAGTTTGACCGTAAGTACGATTTAAACTAAGATTAAGTATAATAGTGTTAAAAATGAGAGATGTGGGAGATTAACGAGTCAAACAATTCAAAGGTTTAAGAAAAATTGAAAAAAACAATTTTTTTTGGAAAAAAAAAACAAAAAAAAAACTTTAGTCCCGGTTCGTATTACAAACCGGGACTAAAGGTCCCGCACACTCGACGCGGCCTCGTGAGTGCCTTTAGTCCCGATTTGTGACCGAACCGGGACTAAAGGGGTAGAACTTTAGTCCCGATTCTTTGTCCCGGTTGGGAAACCGGGACTAAAGGCCTTTACAAACCGGGACCGATGGCACATTTTTCACTAGTGCTCTTATGACTAGATAATGGCGAGCGCCAAGTTTCGAGCGACATGTACATTTTGTGAGCGTTACATTGGCTAGGCACACACACACGAGGGCATCATCTGGTGAGACCAGACCAGGCCACCACACACAATCGCTAAAATGTTGTGTAAATTGGAATTTACAAGCGCAAATGGTAGTGTCATTGAGAACAAAATATAATGCACTCTGCCTCCTTCTCGAAAATTAATGCGTGGTTGAAAATTTGATGAACTCTCTATAGTCGAACTTGACTACTGAAACAATATAGTATGAATCAAGTTCTCAGCATGGAGTTCCTGCAAAGACATATGCATGGCTCGAACTAATAAAAAAAACAAAAAAAACGGCTACACTACAGACACAGTCGATCGGTTCCTCGCCTCAAAATCTTTCACGGAGAGAGTCCACTTGGAGAGCCAAGAAACACGCGGTAGAACACCAGGAGCGTCGTCCATGAGAGAACGGAGGCCACCTTGGAGTTCCCTAGCACATCCGGGCAGGCGGCCACGCTGCAGTCCAGGCCAATGAAGCCTCTGCAAGAAAACAAGAAGTTATGCTCTTCGTTTCTTCCTTTTCTGCGTTTGTGGCTGCTTATCTTGGTTTCTTGGTGATTCTTGGTTTCTTGTATTGGAAGAAAGAACGTTCCAGAATGGGCGTACCTACCAGCGGGGAGAGGAAGATGTCCGGCTCATGAGGTAGGCTCCGAGCGCGAGCACCACAGCGAGAAGCCACGCCCCCACGGACACCGCGTGCAAGGAAGGGAGGAAGCGGAAGAGGAGGTGCAGACCCCATCGACGGCCACCGTCGTGGGCATCTTGGCGTCGGTTAGGGTTTCGCGGGAGTGCGGAGGAGCCGGTGGCGGAGGGGTCGTCCTTGAAGCCGGTGGCTGAGGCAGTGGCGTCGATCTCCGCGGCCGTGTTCTTGGAGGAGCCGTTGGGGGCGTGGTGGGAGACGGAGGAGATGGTGGCGGTGGCGTCAACGTGGGAGCCGGTGGCGGAGGCAGGGGCGGCGATCGCTCCAGCAGCCTCCTTCATGCCATCCTCGCGGCCTTCTTCCTCTCCTTCCGCGGCCTTCTCTTCCTCGTGGGTCACTTCATCCAGCGGGCGAATTTGTTGTCCCTCCCCGAGGGAAGGCAACCTCCTCCAGGATCTTCGCCATGGTGAAGGCAGGGAGGGCCCCGTCATGGAGGAGACGAAGCCGGTCATGGCTAAGGTGGAGCGAGGTGGGCTTGTGGGACTTGGGAGAAAGGGTGGAGGAGCTAGCGTCGTGGAACGGAGAGAGATATATAGAGAGAGAGAGAGAGCGGATCAGGAGAGACGGGGCCGGGGCTTTATATAGGAGACCGGGGTCAGCGCCGAGCAGCGTCGGCGAGCAGGGTCTCCTAAGTCCAACGGTTCTCAATTTGTATTTTCTGGTCATGCGGATGAATCAAGGGGGCAACAACAGCAATGACTAAGATGCTTGCCATCTATTCTTCTATCTGAAGTGAAGAGGATTTTGTAGCATCACTCGCCAGAGCAGTCGTCAATGCAACGTCGCTTCAGAGTGCCAGCAAGCAGCACCATTCACATAAAATACTTCTTCATATACTCTTATATTTTAGAACGGAGGAGTCACTACGGGAAAACACGGCGTTGCCATGCGCCAGGACTTTGCCGTGTGTCTGCGCACGGTAAAGAAACGTTTGCCGTGTGTCCTCCTGGAAAACGCACGGCAAAGGCAGGACACACGGCAAAACTATTCGAAGCACACGGCAACGAAAAAACACACGGCAAAGATAGATAAAGACACACGACAAAGAATGACACATGGCAAAACAGTAGAAAAGCGCACGGCAAAGGAAAATCCCACGGCAAACAGGAAAGAAGGACCCACATCTTTGCCCAGCTAACGGTGCCGACCTGACGGAAGGGTTTTGCCGTGTATCACCTTCAGACGCACGGTAAATTAAATGGCTTTGCCGTGTGTTCCTGGCCGAGGACACATGGCAAAGGTCTTGGCCGTGTGTTTAGGCTAGACACACGGCAAAGATCTTTGCCGTGTGTTCTGGTTATACACACGGCAAATATCTTTGCCATGTGTTCAGGTTAGACACACGGCAAAGGTCAGGCTTGACGCACGGCAAAGGACCTTTTCTCGTTTTTCTCATTTCAACACACATTTCATATCTATTATCACTTATATTGCATCTATGGACACCTGCGCACATATCCTATATCTACATGCAAGTTTTCGTGGGATTTCAATGCATTATAGTCCCCGTTGTGCACGTAACATGGAAAAGCCATTTTCCATTTTTCGAACACCAAAAACGGGATGTTTTGTGAAGCAACCACCAAAAGGCTAATTTAAAATTCTACCACCCCATTTTTATAATACTAATTAGAGTCTCTAGTAAAGCCTTTTTATAATACTAGATTGTTGGTTGATAAATGATCATGGTTTCCTGATCATGAACATTGAGATGTTATTAACAACGAGATCATACCATTAGGAGAATGATATGATGGACATACTCCTTCTCGATGGAATGTGATCCAATAAGCTTGCAAGCATGTGACTTGCTCACAAGAGATCACATATCGCAGGAACGATTAAAGAGTACTTATCGGTAACGAGGTTGAACTAGGTATGCAGAGATACCGACGATCAAACCTCGGATAAGTAAAATATCGCGAGATAAAGAGAAATTGGTTTCGTATGTAAATGGTTCATTCGATCGCAAAGTAATCGTAAAAATATGTGGGAGCCATATGAATTTCCAGATTCCTCTATTGGTTATTGATCAGAGAAGAGTCTCGGTCATGTCTGCATAATTCACGAATTGTAGGGAGACACACTTAAAGATTCGATGTTGTCTAATAGACATAGAATGTGAGTAAGAAAGACCGAATGTTGTTCAAAGTCTCGGATGGGATCCGGGATATCAAAAGGAGATCCGAAATGGTCCGGAGAATAAGATTCATATAAGGAAAGTTCAATTCCGGAGTTCGGGAATGATTCTGGTATTTTTACCGGAATAATCTAGAAGGGTCTAAAAGGTTCACCGAACCGGAAGGGGATGGGTACATGAATGAGTCATGACAAAGTGAAATGGTTGCATCATGTCCTAGGTCAAATGGCTGTGCAAATAAAAGTGAGAAATCAAAGTCCAAAATTGAAAGCCAAAAAACAAGTTTGAAAAGTTAAACTGGGACAATGTATCCTGGTGGAGGGAGGAGAGGAAACCTCCTCTTCCTGCACCACACACCAAGGAGGAGAGATTCAACCTCCCCTCTCTAGTTGCCCCTTCCTCTCATAAAATAGAGGGGAGGGGGCTGCCCTAAACCATAACTCCACCACAACCCCTCCTCACGAGCCCGCCACGCCGCCGCCACCTCGCGCCGCTGCCACGCCACCGTCGCCGCCCAAGCCGCCGCCGGCCACGCCTCCCCTCTGGCCTCTAAACCCTAGAACGTCGGGGAACCCTACTACTCCATCCTACCCGCTTTGGCTTCAGGCAAAGCAGCTATTTTATCAAAGAACCAATGCAAGTTTAGCGAGGCTCATCTCCTAGCTAAGAACCTTCATGCCTGTCGTTTTAACCATAGTTTGAAATAGGCATAAGAAATTCAAAACTGGTCCGAACAATGTAAATCCTTTGTGTGGTGTCATTTTATGTTACATAGTTTCAAGAAAAATTCCAAAATTGGTATATTGATTGCCTCTCAAAAAACCCTTCTCAGAAATGAGTTATCATGTTCGAGGTTTCATGGTTTTCAGGCCAAACGACCAATGTTATGGCTAGAATCATGACAAAGTTTGTGATAATATGCCCATATTATGCACGCATATGCATCTTTGGATGGAGAACAATGTTGTATGAGAAAGTTTTCCTTTTTGTCGCATGGAAAAACAATTTTTGCACATGATCATAATGGCAATGAAAGCCAATGATATCTTAGTTGTTACAATCGTCTATCAGATTTCTATTTTCAGTTGATAAAAAATGTAATGGGTCTGGTTTTACTGGGAACTAGATTTATTCGTGCCTGTACTTTTCCCATTCCATTCTCATCAGTTCACACATAGGTGATGGATATGTATGTTCTGAAGCATTAGCAACCATTAGCTTGGTGTAAGAATGGATGTTACTTCATATTGGTTGAGGCTGCAGTACTTGATACAAGATTTATTTTCATTGGTGTAGTTAAATGCAGAATGAGACAAGATGTATACATGAGAATGCTAAGTCATTGTCGTGCCTATATCTCTTACCAAAATGCTAATCTTCCTTAGTGCTGGTTGTTCCTGTTCAGATGTTATGCACGCAATCTTCAGGACTTTGTTATATGCCTATTTGCACAATAGAACTGGTCTGTTCAGGGTTGTTCAATATTTTGACTGTTTGCTGCTTGTGATGCACATGAAGTATTGAAAATCTTGCATATCTTTCAGGTTATCGGTGGAGGAGGAGATAAAGGGCACAAAGCGGGGGTACCAGGAGGTGGCGTTGAAGGGGAACCGGAAGGAGGCACAGTTGCGAACGACATTGGCGACATCTACAAGTGCAGCAGGGAGTTGCTTTGGTGGCTGCGGATCGACTACCTGGTCCTGCCCGTTGCTCCCCTGGACTATGGACTCGTTAGTATGCATATGGAACTTGTATTTTTTTTTGAGAGAGGAACTTGTATGTTGTTATGGATATATTATGTGGTGCTACATATGTTGTTATTGATCTATCTACTGCAAGATATATTGTTATGGATATTGTGGTATATATTGTGTGTTCAAACTGGCAGGGATTAAAAAAAAAGCCAAAAAAAAATTATGCTGGGCCTTTGTTGTGTGATGACACACGGCAAATACAGTTGAAAAGCACACGGCAAAGACAGATTAAAAGCACACGGCAAAAGAAGGTTGCATGGCAAAGCATTGTGCCAAGGGTGGCCTGGTGCTTGGCAGTTTGCCGTGTACCCCTCCAAGACACACGGCAAAGACCGATCGAAGACACACGGCAAAGATTGACGCACGGGCAAACTGACACGGACGGCGTCGTCAAGACGGCTACCGTCGTCAAGTACTTTACTTTGCCGTGTATTTGAAAAAGCACACGGCAAAGACCTTTGCCGTGCGTTTTTTCCAAAGCACACGGCAAAGACCCTTTGTCGTGCCTTTCTTTGCCGTGCGATGTTTGCCGTGTGCAACCACACGGCAAAGGCTTTGCCATGTGGATTTTGTGTGGATTTTCCACACGGCAAAGATCTGTTTTCCCGTAGTGAGTACATTACATGGAGAGCGCAACTTACAATTAGTAGCTAACTTTGCACCGAAAATGCACCGTTCGATTCCATGTGCAAATGCTCCTTTTATTAAAAACATATATTTTAAAATTTTCAAAAAGTTTCGAAACATATATTTGTGTGTATCTATATATTCTATGGGCACACACGTGGGGTTTTCCGAAAAATCGATATGTTTTATGGGTCGTGTAAAAATGAGAAAAACATATGTATCATGGATGCTATTTTTTTCAAAATAATACATTTAATTTAGTCATGTCGAAAAATAATACTGCAGTTTTAGGAATTTGCACATCTAGCACAATATCTGCTTGGGCCAAACCGACTGGGTTAGTCTATATGGACCATAGAGACTGACGGTTGGTGATGACGCCACAGACCGACTGGCCACAAAGGACGATGTAGACAGAGACCGCTTTTTTCCGCCACACTGATTGGGCCAGTCCTCAATGCTAACGCCGACTGGACCTAGTCTTTGACGCGCACAACGATAGCGACTTGAATAAATCGAGTCGGCGCCGATGCTCCCCCGTAGCCTTCTTCCTCCTACCATTGCATTCAGCTAGCCTCTCTCTCTTCTCACACCCATGGATAGCTCGGTTTTCCTCCATTTAGCATAGTTACTCTAAAGATCCTCAGAGAATATTTAGTGTGTTGTACTATAAGTTCCGATCGACTGATTGTTTAGTTTGGGGTGCAATTTGCACTGAGAAAAAAATCTTCTTTTATAAAGGACGATTTTCGTGATTGAAGGCCCTTTTTCGTGGTTAAAAAGCCTTCTACGATGGGTGCCATTCGTGGTAAAATCCCCGTCATAAATAAATCTACCATAATTTTTTTCCGACCATGATGGATCGGACCATTCAGCCACGAAAACTCATTCCGTCGTTGATCTATTTGCCAGCCGCGTTGTTGACTACTGATGTCATGCAAACTGCCACGTAGTGAACGCTGTTAACGGTCAGTTAGCATCGTTAACTGTCTATGAAACTATGATAGAAGCTAGGCCTAGCCAATGCGTGATAATTCTTAAGTGGACCTGCCCATTAAGAGAGTCCAATTGTATCACGGGCTGTTACTATTTCATTCTGTACTGTTACAAATGGGCCCACTAATGCTGCCTGTTATGGGCGGTAAACTTTTGGCCCCATTACTGTTGCGTCATGAACTGTTTAAAATGGTCCTATTTGTACGACCCGCAAACTATCAGGCCCGTTACTACTTAGTCATGTACCGTTTGAAATGGGACCATTTGGCCAGCCCACTTTGTCCGTAATTTTTTTGGCCTATTACTGTATAGTCTTGCACTGTTTGAAATGGGTCCATTTATATAACACGTTGTGGCCCATAAATTTTTTGGCCCATCACTATTCAGGCCCATAAAAAGCCTGCTCATATTCTGACATGTTATTATTATGACCTGGTTAGTTTCTCGATGCATTATTTTGGGCTCGATACATAATCCTAGATTTTTTCTGGCCTCACATCGTGTTCTAGCATGTTACCTGCTTTATACACGGCCCATTACTGTTTTGGCCTTTTAAAGTTCTGGCTCTTCTGGTGTCGTGGCTCATTACTGTTCAGTCTGTTACTGTTTTGACTTGTTACTGTTTTGGCCTATCACAATTTCGGCATGTTACTGTTATGTCATGTTACTGTTACTAAGCACGTCTATGAGTCGACCAGTTATTTTTAAGATCTTTTATAGTTTCAACATTTATGGAGCCCATTCCGATATCATAAAATGTGTACAACTTGCGAGCATATTTTACTGTTTATCTTCGGCCTAATACAAGTGCAAATAACAAAGACCAGGTACCCTGATCGACCTGGCTAGCGCAGGTATGGTACCATCTACCGCTATGTTTGGGCGGCGTCAACTAAATGCCTACACGGCCTATGCGATTTATCCAGATATTATATCAAATGCAAATTACTTCAAA
Source organism: Avena longiglumis (assembly GCA_030063025.1). NCBI lineage: Eukaryota > Viridiplantae > Streptophyta > Magnoliopsida > Poales > Poaceae > Avena > Avena longiglumis. The sequence goes on from CP125975.1 coordinate 403,259,413, forward strand.
TTATTACATAGTCTCAACTCAAGGGAAATAATTTTTCAGCATTTCAATTGACAATCGAGTTGATAGCAGTCCTCAATTTGCATTCATCTATCACCTGCATCTCCCTTTTGAGTATGACATCAACATTGGAAAACAAACCTTGAGATATGATCTTGCAGCCCCCTCCTTGGTGGCGATAGCAATAGTGGCAGTCTGAAACTAAGTAATAACAACTTAATACATCAAACAAGGCAAACTACTCATTTAACTGATATAATAGGAGCTATGAACTGAAGTTTAATACTGGTCAATGGTTCAAATATATTGACCATCATGTCAAATAAACAAGACAAGCAAGCATTAAAAAGGCTTATCGGCCGGCCGGAAGCCTGGGCGGCTGCCTAGGCTTAGGGACGGCTAGGTCCGCCTATGTCCATGTGTATATGCTCCTTTTATTAAAAACATATATTTTCAAATGTTCAATTTTTTTCAAAAACATATATTTGTGTGTATCTACACATTCTATGGGCACACACGTGCGGTTTCCCGAAAAATCGATATGTATTATGGGTCGTATAAAAATAAAAAAACATTTGTATCATGGATGCTATTTTTTTTAAATAATACATTTAACCTAATAATGTCGAAAAATAATACCGCAATTTTGGGAATTTGCACATCTAGCACAATATCTGCTTGGGCCAAACCAACTGGGTTAGTCTATATGGGCCACAGAGACTGACTATTGGTGACGACCCCATAGACCGACAGGCCACGATGGGCGGTGTAGACAGAGACCGTCTTTTTCGGCCACACTGATTGGGTCACTCCTCCATGCTAACGCCGACTAATATGTCGTAAACGTATCTATAATTTTTGATGCACTATGCTTGTTTTGTATCAACTTTCTTATGTTTTGTCTATACTTTGAGGCATTTTTATATATTTTCTGGAACTAACCTATTGACAAGATGTCGCGGTGCCAGTTTCCTGTTTTATGGTGTTTTTGGTTTCAAAAAAAGCTAGTAAAGAAATATTCTCGGAATTGGACGGAACAAAAGACAAAGTCAATATTTTTACCTGACACGACACAAAGACCGAAGGAGAGATGAAGAGGCACCCCGAGGTGGCCACACCAAACGGTGGCATGGCTAGGGGGCGCAGCACCAGGTGGTGTGGGACCCTCGGGCGTCCACCGAACTTGCCCCTTCACCTATATGTTGCCCCCGAGGAGAAAACCCTGAAAATAATATCAGAAATCCACGAAAAGTTCTGCAGCTCCGCCACCACCGAAGAGGAGATTCAGGGGACAGAAGTCTCTGTTTCGGCACCGTGCCGGGACGGGGAATTGCCCCCGGAGCCATCTCCATCGACTCCACCACCATCTCCATCGCTGTTGCTGACTCCCATGATAAGGAGGGAGTAGTTCTCCCTCGATGCTAAGGGCTCTACCGGTAGCTATGTGTTCATCTCTCTCTCTATGCGTGATGTTATTGAGATCATGAGCTTTGTAATCTAGTTCAATAAGTAGATCTACTCTGCTACACAAGTGCTTTATTGTAATCTCCATTTATCCCCATGTGTGTGAAGTTGACAGTGTGCACACCGTGTGGCACTTAGGCTAAAGATTACATAAATACTTATCATGAGTATAATTTGAGGTGGATGTATCTATGAGTTTGTGGTGTTTGTTGGAACCATCTAGCGCTCAAGGTGATAGTGTGGAGTTATCTAGATGGGTAATGCGGACTTTAAGGAGAGCTTTTGTAGCCCTACTGTGGATTGGAGTTATCCAACCGGAGAGTAGTTCAAAGTAGCATAATGAAGAGAAGATATTTATATGAGAGTGTCCACTAGTGAAAGTATGATCCCTAGCCCTTGTTTCTAAGCATTGAAACATCGTTTACAATCAGTCCTGTTACATGTTTGCTTGCTGTCATTTTTATTTCAGATTGCAATTACCACTTATAATCATTCATATTACTTATATTTCACTATCTCTTTGCCGAACAAGTGCACCTATACACCTGACAAGTGTATTTGGTGGGTTGGGGACACAAGAGACTTCTTTTATCTTGATTGCAGGGTTGCTTGAGAGGAATACCTTTGACCTCTTCCTCCCTGAGTTCGATAAACCTTGGGTGGTCCACTTAAGGGCAACTTTCTACTGTTCTACAAACCTCTGCAATTGGAGGCCCAACACTGTCTACAAGAATATAAGCATGCATAGACATCAAGATCTTTTCTGGAGCCGTTTCCGGGGAGGTAAGGTAAAAGGTACTCACATCCTCTGGCTACTAAGCTATCTTCTAGTACTGTTGCTGGTATGTGAGTGATCAAAGTTATTTCCTTTAGATTCAGCAATTATATCTTTTTGTTTCACTAGTTAGGCTTAATGGAAAACAACAACAAAATTAGAGAGCTTTTTAGTATTTTTCCTGAGTTAGAACATAAATGGTTTGGAGAGAAAATTAAAAAACCCATGGAACTTTCTTTGCATGCTAATAGCAATGTTATTAGTATGATTTTTTTGAACACATTTGTTACTAATGCTATGGAAACGTCTAAGATTGGGGAAGCTAGTTTTTATATAAACGATCTTTTTAGTTCCCCAGTGATACATCGTAAACGTATCTATAATTTTTGATGTTCTATGCTTGTTTAGTATCTACTTTTCTTTTCTTTGTTTACACTTTGAGGTATTTTTATATGTTTTTTTGGGACTAACCTATTAACAAGATGACATAGTGCCAATTGCCTGTTTTCTTTTGTTTTTTGTTCCAGAAAAATTAGAAAATGAATATTCTCGAAATTGGACGGGACAAAAGCCAAAGTCAATATTTTACCGTGGAGAACACGGAACCAGAAGACGAGACAGAGGAGGTCCTCGAGGTGGACACACCCCCTAGCCACGCGGCTAGGCCTAGCCCACGCTTGGGGGGGGGGTGCAGACGCCTCGGGCACCCTCTCGGCATCCCTCTTCGCCTATAAGAAGCCCTCGATACCTAAACCCTAAGTACTCGATCAATCTTCCGCGAAACAGTCTGTAGCCACCGCCACCATCGTCCCTATATCGGGGGGGGGGATCTGAAGTTGTTCTCGGCACCCTGCCAGAGGGAAGACATCATCCTGGAGGCCTTCTTCATCACCATGCCAGGCTCCGGTATGAAGCGTGAGTAGTTCCACCTTGGACTACGGGTCCATGTAGTAGCTAGATGGCTATTTCTCCTACTTTGTGCTACCATGTTTAGATCTTTTGAGCATCGTTCTTGATCAAGATCATCTATTTGTAATCATGCATGTTGTGTTTGCGAGGATACGATCGATATTGAGATTACCATGTCAGATTGGTTAATGATTCTATCTTATTGATTCTATCATGTCTGTGTTGTTTGAGATCTTGCATGCTCTCCGTTTTAGTAGCTATCTTGGCGAAGTAGATGCTAGTGACTCCAAGAGGGAGTATTTATGCTAGATAGTGGGTTCATGCCTCTATTGAATCTTGGAAAGTGACAGAAATATCTAAGGTTGTAGATGTGTTGTTGCTACTAGGGAGAAAATAACAATCTCTTGTTCATGGAACACGTGTATTGTTTACTTCACACACTTTGCTTAAATCAGTTATAAATTGCTTGCAACTTAATACTGGAGGGGGTCCGGATGATAACATGAAGGTGGATTACTAGTCATAGATGCAGTTGGATGGAGGTATATGTATATTGTTGTAATTCCCAATCAAATCTCATAGGATCATGAATGTCTAGTATTGCATTGTTATGTCTTGCTCTGTCCTGTCAATTGCCTCGCTGTAATTTGTTTACCCAACATGTTATGTTGTTTATCTTAAGGAGAACACCTATAGTGAACTATGGACCCCGGTCCAATATTTACCATTGATACATCTTCCACTGTAACTTTTTACTTTCTTAAAACCACCATTACCTTCCACACCATAAAGTTAACCTTTGTTTTCAGCAAACCGGTGAGATTGACACCCTCACTGTTCGTTGGGGCAAGGTCTTGAGTTTGTGTTGTGCGGGTTTCCAAGTTGCTAGCAACACCTTTGGGTCATTTCCTTCCTCCTACTGGTTCGATAACCTTGGTTTTTACTGAGGGAAAACTTGTTGTGCTCATCATACCTTCCTCTTGGGGTCTCCCAACGAAGCTCTACAGTGATCTGAGCCGCATCAAGCTATTTTCTGGCGTCGTTGACGGGGAGGCTAAGGACGGCTTCACAAGGGGAGTCCTTCACAACCTTTCACTTTACTTTGTTTTTGTTTTTCTTAGTTTCTTTTGCATTGTTTTGTTTGCCTCTTTTTATCAAAAACTAAAAAAAGTTTCGTTTGGTTTGCTTTCTCTTATCAAAAATACAAAAAAATAGTTCCTACACTAGTTGCTGCTGCTGTTGGTTTGCTCCACTTTTGCAAAAATGAACTCTGGTGAGAACACCAAGTTGTGTGACTTCACTAGCACAAACAACAATGATTTCCTAAGTACACCTATTGCTCCACCTGCTCCTGGTGCTACCTTTTATGAAATTAAGCCTGCTTTGTCGAATCATGTGATGAAAGAGAAATTTTCTAGTGCTAGTTCTGATGATGCTACTGCCCACCTCAATAACTTTGTGAGATGCAAAAATATAAGTATGTAGATGGAGATATTATTAAGCTCAAGTTGTTTCCTTTCTCCTTGAGAGGAAGATCTAAAGAATGGTTGCTATCCTTGCCTAGAAATAGTATTGATTCTTGGATTAAGTGCAAATATGATTTTATTGGAAAATACTATCCTTATATCTACGAGAAGTGAAATAATTAAATTTAAACAACTTTATAATGAACATGTTGCTCAAGCTTGGGAAAGAATGTAATCTTTGATTAAGAATTGTCCCACTCATGGACTGACTTCTTGGATGATTATCCATACTTTTTATGCAGGTTTAAACTTCTCTTCAAGAAATCTGTTGGATTCAGCTGCTAGAGGTACCTTTATGACCATTACCTTGGGTGCTACAACAAAGATCATTGATAATATGATGGTTAATTATTCTGAATGGCACACTAATAGAGATCCACATGGTAACAAAGTAAATTCTATTGAAGAAACCTCCGCTTTGAGTGATATAATTGATGTTATCATGGCTATGCTTGTTAATGGAAAAGCTCATATAGATCCAAATAATGTTCCCTTAGCCTCTTTGGTTGCTCAAGAAGAGCAACTTGATGTGAACTTCATTAGAAACAACAATGTCAGCAACAATGCCTATAGGAATAATTTTGGTAGTAACAATAATTATAGGCCTTATCCTCCTAATAATGGCAATACCTATGGAAACTCCTACAACAATACTAGAAGTGCTCCTTCTGAACTTGAAGTCATTCTTAAAGACTTTATTAGTAAACAAACCATGTTCAACAAGACTGCGGAGGAAAAGCTTTTGAATGTTGAGAAAAATATTTCCTCTTTGTCTAAAGCACAGTCCTCTTTGATTAATAAAATGGTTGCTAAACCTAAAACCTTGGAAAGTACCTTTGCTTCTACTCATGCCATACAAGTTACTATTGATGAAAATGTTAGTCTGTTAGCTCAACTACATGCTAAATGGGAAAGAGAAGCTGAAATTGCTAGAACCAATAGTATGTGCACTATTACCACCACCAATATGGATGCCACCGAACTACAAGAAGTCCCTATTCCTCCTACCACAATGCCTAAACCCAATGAGTCTACTACCAGTGATGCTAAGTTTGATTTTGATCTTGATGGTTGCAATATTTCTAAAGTGATTATGTTCCTACAAAAGCTTTCTAGAAGTCCCAATGCTAGTGATTGTAGGGTTCGCAGCATAGAAAACAAAAAATTTCCTATGATGGGAAAAACTATGTACCAAGATCTATCTACTAGATACACGGAACAGGTGGATATACATCCATAGAATACATACCCTCGAAGACCGAATAGCGTTAACGAGGTTTTACTCGTGGATGATGTAGTCGAATGCTTGTCAATCTCAAGATCGTGATGAAGTCCATCTGGTCCAGCCGGTCCAGCACCGCAAAGTAGTGGTGCATGCGTGTCAAGACACTCGCCCTGCACCGACAACCTTCAGGCCTCGCTTCAGGCAAAGCAGAAGCAACAAATCCTTCCAGAAAAAGCCACCGGGAACATGTATCTCGCTAATCCGAGACCATGGGGGAATTCTAAAGGGGGGAGAGAGATCCTTCGCGAGGAGGTGTGAGTGAGAAGTGAGAGGAGGGGGTCCTTTTATAAGCGAGGGGCAGTCCAAGGGGGCATGGCCGCTGGCCATGGAGGGTGCCCCCACCTCTCCCTCATTCATGTGGTGGAAGCTCCACTCACATAAACACACCTCCACTCACAATTCCACTCACATGCATTAATTTTCCAACAAAATTAATGCAAGCTCTCATTTAATAAAACTCTTTTTATATATATTTTATTAAGAATTTTGTTAATTACTCTAATTAGAAAACATTCACATAAAACCCCTTATAACATTTCAATTTCATATGCATAACCAGTTTTAGCAATTTCAACCGAAACGATTCCGGTGTCTAGTGAAATAAATTCCTGCTCTTTCTTTTTCTTTCTCTGGCATATCATTTGCTCCGAATGGTGTCGGTATCCATTAAGTGTGTCACCCTACGATTCGCGAATAATGTAGACATGATTGATACCCCTCTTCGATCAATAATCAGCAGCAGGACCTAGAGATCCGTACTGACTCCCACATATTCAATGATGACTTCTGTGATCGTGTGAACCTTATACGCATGTAACTCAATCCCTTTGTCTCATGATATATTACATGTCCAAGATTCGATCATCGGTATCCCCATACCTAGTTTTATCTTGTTACCGACATGTACCTTTTCTTGTTCCCGTGATATAACATTCTAGTGATCAAATCACTTGCTTGCAAGCTAACTAATTTGATATCACCGAGAGGGCCTAGAGTATATCTATCCGTCATCGGGATGTACAAATTCCACTCTTGATCCATGAGCCTCAACATAACACCTTCATAGTACTGAACCCATCTTTATAGTCACCCTGTTACGGTGTGACGTTTGATGTTATCAAGATACTCTTCTGGTGTTAGTGATATACATAATCTCATGGTCTAAGGACTAAGATTACTTCGTATGATGTTATAGCAATATAAACACAATGACCTTTATTGTAATGCTATACTTCGGATGAATGTTCATCACATCATTCCAAAAATGTTGTGAGCTCGTTATTAACAACATCCAATGTCCATGATCAGGAAACCTTTGATCATCTTGTTAATCAATGAGCTAGTTTATAAGAGAGGCATAACTAGGAACTTCCTTTTTGTTTATTAAACACACATGTATTAACGTTTCCGTATCAATAAAATTATAGCATGCAAAATAAACATTTATCATAAATAAGGAATATGATAATAACCACTTTATTATTACCTCTCGGACATATTCCCTTTAGTCTCTCACTTGCACTAGAGACAATAATCTAGTTTAGAAACTCTGCGTATTGAACGACTATGGCTTTCTGGTGTTCCTTTTACGCGATTGCAAGTGTTTAACATAATCTACGGATCTGACGCTTTTAGGTTCGCGTGTATTTGCATGTCTTTGCGTTTTCACGCATCACTCATTTCTCTAATGAGATGGCATTGTATAAATTTGGTCTTTTGGTGAGACCTTTAGTTCCTTGGGGTTAAATCATGTTGATACTGTTGTTGTATAATATATCTTTAGTGTGAGCCCGTTGTGAACTACACCTTAGTTTAATAACAAACTACTTAACACAAATTCCCTCATTTGCTGCTACTATAGCAGTCATATACTTAGCCTTTTGTTGTAGTATCCGTCACAATGTCTTACCTTTGGAATTCATACAAATCCATCATGGAATCTCCTTTCCATTACATTGTGCCACCCATAGTTGAAATTGAGGTAAACGTAATTTGTATCTTGTGACAAAGCTGGTATCATTTTTCAATGAACTATTTGTCTCTTATACAAATATAATATATTCTTAATTCTTTAAAAACATTATAAGAATATCCTTACTATCGTCCAATGATCATTTTATGATTCATTTTGGTATATGCTCATAACACTTAGAGAATAGGACATATCTGGATGTGTACATATCATGGTATGATTGATCCAAACATTCTTGTGGTTTCACTCATCAAGTGTCAAAGCACTTGAATCTAGTTTCACTTATCAAGTGTTGATACACTTGAATCTTGATTCAATTCTTTTTCATGCTAAATATTCGGGTTTTGCCTAATTCTTTCATCGAAATGAAATTCTCAACCTTTGTCAATAAAAGATACATCATTTCCAATCAACAGGATGTCCTCCATATAATGTATTAGAAATATGTCTCAGCGCTTGATACGTCCAAAACGTATCTACTTTCTCGAACACTTTGATATTGTTTCACCTCTAAACTTGTGTGATTTGGATACAACTAACACGGACTGACGCTGTTTTCAGCAGAATTACCTTGGTGTCTTGTTTTTGTGCAGAAAATGAACTATCAGGAAAAATCCCGGAAAATATGCCAAACATTATATTTCACCAGAAGATCTACGGAGCCAGAAGAAGATACGGAGGGGAGGCCTGGGGGCCTAGACCCACCCTATGCGCGGGCCCACCTCCTCGGCCTCCCTCTGCGCCTATAAGTTTCCTTTCGACCTAAAAACCGAGGGGGGTTCGATAGTTTTCCAGAAAGAGTTCTGCTCCGCCGCCGCCACCAGAAACCAAGATTCGGATCTAGAAAATCTGTTCTGGCACCCTGCCGGGATGTGGAATTTTGAGAGGATCATCGCCATCGTCTTCACCAACGCATTTCCATCAACCACCGATGTTTCCCTCATCCATGAGTGAGTAATCCCCCGCTTTAGGCTTGGGGATGGTAGGTATTGGATGAGTTCTATCATGTAATCGAATAAGATTGTTCGGGCATAGTGCCTAGTTTCTCTTGTGCTATTTGACTTTGTTGCAACTTGTTGTTCTTAATGCTTATCACTAGGGCCTGAGTGCCATGATCTCGGATCTGAGCTTATTATTGAATCATTTTGATACTATTCTTTGTGATCTTATCTGCAAGTTGTGTACACATATCATTGTCCTGATCCAAAGGCCCCAAAGTGACAATAATTGGGACAACCGGAGGGGATGGCTGGGGTGTGAGGATCACATGTGTTCATGGAGTGTTAATGCTTTGCTCTGGTGCTCTATTAAAAGGAGCACCTTAATTGCCAGTAGTTCCCTAGAGGCCCCACTGCCACGGGCTGGCTAGACAGACGATGTTGTGCAAGTTCTCATTGCGAGCATGTATGACTATATTTGGAGCACATGCCTAGGATTGTTTAGTACTTGGATGCTTGTTATTATTTATCTGCAATTCCCAAGATCTTGAAGTTACATGTTTAGACTCGTCCATGCAACGCCCGTCCATCCATCCCTATTCCTACCGCACTCGAATCCTACTGTTACCATTACTGTTACTATTGCTCTTGTTCTACTGTTGATGTTGCTTTGCCGTTGCTACTACCAAACTATTGTTACTGATAAACTTATGTGAGCAAGAACTATTTCCAGGTGCAGCTGAACTGACAACTCAGTTGTTAAGGATTGCAAGTATTCTTTGGCTCCCCTTATGTCGAATCAATAAATTGGGTAATACTACCCGCGAAGAATGTTGCGATCCCCTATACTTGTGGGTCATCAAGACTATTTTTTCGCGCTGTTGCCGGTGAGCATAGCTTTATTTGTAGGTTCACTTGGATATATTATTGTTCACTACTACTCCTTTCATCATGGGGAAGTCTCGTGATGGAAAGTTCCCTATTTTACCATCCACTACAAGAAGAGGTACAGTCCTAAATACCTCTGCTGCTCTTGATTCACCGTCTGTTATAAGTAAGCTTGTCACACCACCACCACATACTCATGCTACACACACTGCTACTACTGTTGAGTCTTAAACTGCTTTTGATACTCATGATGTTACTTCTATTATGCTTGATGTGAGTGGTCGGTCCTTTTCTAGATGCTACTATGGCTAGTCTAGGAAATACCTGAACTCCTAGTGCACCTGTTAGCTCACCTGAGCCTAGTGAGAGTTATGATATTAATGATGGTTACATTGAGTTCACTGATGATTTTGTTGAAGAGTGCCGAAACACACATGGTACTAGTGCTATTAAGAGTATCCTTGCTAGACGTACTATTATGCCTAAGTTGTCCTCTGATCCTAAGTTTGCCACTTCTCCCATAGATATAAAAGATGAAGATTATGATTTCTCTCTTGATTTATCTTATTTAGATATTGTTGAGAAAGAACCTTTTTGTGGGACTGAAAATGAGAGTGTTGTGGCTCATATGAATGAGCTTTTTACTATGAGTGCTTTATTCTCTGATGATTTTAGGATGCGCAAGTACTTTGTTACTAAGATCTTCCCTTTTTCACTAAAAGGAGAAGCTAGGGCTTGGTTTAATAGATTACCTCCTGGTTCCATTGATAGCCCTGATTGCCTGATTGCTTCTTTCTTCCAGAAATATTTTCCTCCCAGTGCTAGACATGCTGCTTTGTAGAGACTTTTTGATTTTAAACAGGGAGAAGAAGAGAAATCGCCTGAGTCATGGACAAGGTTCTGTGCCTTGATTCATGCACATCCTGGATGTCCATTACCTAAGAATGAGCTTCTTGATATTTATTATAATGGACTAAGTGATGATTCTAGGACCTACCTAGATAGCTTTGTTGATTGTGTTTTCAGGAAAGGACTCCTACAAATGCTGAAGAATTAATGACTAAGATAAGCAAGAATTATGATGATTGGACTTCAACTAAGCTAAATACACCTGAGCCTATTACTCCTGAACCAGTTGTTCCTGAACTAGTTCCGACACCAACAACAAAGAAGAGGGGAGTTATTGCATTAAATGATGAAGTGATGAAGGAAGCTAAGAAGTGTCTAAAGGAGAAAGGTATTAGAGCTGAAGATGTGAAGAATCTACCTCCTATAGAAGAATTATGTAAGCCAATTCCCCATTCATCTACTATTGAGGTACACTCTCTCCAAGACTTTGATGAAGGTGATATTCCTTATGGTAAGCCTCCTGATCAATGCTTAGAGGAACTTGACATTTTTATTGTTAAACAAGGTCAGTTTAATAAACAAGTTCAGGATCATTTATTGGAAAACTCTAGAGCTATCCATGAGTTGAAAGATATTGTGGAAAGAACTTCTAATGACATTAAAATGCTTTGTATACACTTTCAAATGGTTCAAACCCAACTTGATCAACTTGCTAAGGTACAAAAGGATATGCTAGTTAATGCTTCAGGAGATAAACATGCTTATGGAATTAGAACTAGGAGTGGTATAGCTACTCAAGATCCTTTATATCCTGAAGTACACCCTAAAAGAATTGGGTAGGATTCTCAACAAGGTGAGGATAGTGGTAGTCCTCGTAAGAGGAAGAAAAAGAAACATAAGATAGTTGAGGAACCACTTGAACCTGCTGTAGATCATAATAGTATATCTGTCTGTGATGCTAAAACTGAGAGTGGTAATGATAAAAATGATTCTCCTGATAATGAGGAAGGTGAGGAACAACTTGAGAAGCACACTAAGAACACCAGTTACACAAAGGAATATTTTATTGCTAATAAACATGGTAAAGAGAGAGAACCTTGGGTGCATAAACCTATGCCTTTTCCAGGTAAGAAACACAAGTCAAAGGAGGAAGAACACTACAACAAGTTTTGTGACTGGATGAAGCCTTTATTCTTGCAAATTCCTTTGACTGATGCTATTAAGTTGCCTCCTTATTCAAAGTATATGAAGTATATTGTCTCCAATAAAAGGAAGATTCCTAATGAGGATATTTCTACTTTTCTTGCTAATTATTCCTTCAATGGTAAGGTTCCAAAGAAACTTGGTGATCTAGGTATACCAACTATTCCTTGATCTATTAAGAATAATTATGTCAGAACTTCTTTATGTGACTTGGGAGCTGGAGTTAGTGTTATGACGTTTTCTCTCTACAAGAGACTCCATCTAGAAAAGTTGATACCAACTGATATATCTTTGCAAATGGCTGATAAGTCAACTACTATTCCTGTTGGTATATGTGAGGATGTTCCTATTCAAGTTGCTCATAATTGCATGGTTCTAACTGATTTTGTCGTGCTTGAAATGCCTGAAGATGATAATATGTCTATTATTCTTGGGAGACCTTTTTTTAATACTGCAGGTGCTGTCATAAATTGCAATCAAGTAAAAGTAACATTCAATATTAATGACAAAGAGCACACTGTCTATTTCCCGAAGAAGGTTGCTAAGAGCTATTGCCTGAATTCCATTGAAAATATTGAGGGCATCAAGGTTGGAGAAATATATTGTCCCATTCCACAAGAAAATTTTGAAGCTATTATGATTGGGACCATTGCTATCAAGTTTGAGGTACATAATCACCTTGTGGAATGCAAAGTTTTGTTTTATATAAGATTGTTTTGGTAACAAGACTTTATCAACCTTGTTAACAAAAGGATTTTAACGAAAAAAATAATGCTTTCACTATGGTTATACTTGCTCACTTTTATTTTTCTCCTTTCCAATCTTTGCTCTTCGTCGTGCCTAACTTAAAGGTGTTAAAGAAAAGTACTTGTTTGGAGATAACCCAATAGTTTCCTTGAGTCTTGGAAGTTGTTACTTCAGCAATGATCTCTCCTTATCCTTTTTGTTTGCCTTTTGTGCCAAGAATGACCTCTAATGAGAGGAAAGTAAGATTTGGGGAGTTGCTGCCCCGAAACAGATTTCTGTCCTCCACCATAAAAATTAGTTGTCTCTGTAAGTCGGATTGAGCTAAAAATTTACGAATAAATCCCCTAGTATGTTAGCTAACTTTTGTTAGTTCAACACTTTTTTATTTGAGCAATAGAAGATTTTCGAAAAAATCGGTTTCTACCTGCTTGTCTGTTTTCATAGATTTCTGCCATTATTTGCATTTGCTTCTTATTGATTCCTTTTTGAGTTCTCTTTTGGGGAATTGAGCTTTTTGAAGGAGTTGCTACAGTATCTTGTGTTTTAAGTGAAAAGTTTTGATTTTCCCAAGATAAACCTGAAGGTCTATTATCTTTTGAATACACTAATGTTGCTAATGAAGATTGTGTGAAGTTTTGTATGAAGGAAAAAATTCAGGTGTAGAGAGAGAATGATGTAATGAGATGAAGAATGTACAAAAGCTCAAGGTTGGGGGGGGCACCCCATGTCAGCCCAAGAAATATTTAACAGGTACAAGCGTCAAAGCTTGGGGGTGCCCAAGGCATCTCCTTCTTCATCAATAAAAATCTCAGGTCTTTCTAGACACTTCGTTTTTATTGTTTCATGCATAGTTGTGTTTTTCTTGGAGCATCTTAGTTTTTGTTTTTGGTTTTCTTTTTCTTTGTTTGACTCTTGTTTGGTTTGTTTTTCTTTGTTTGCTTGTTTCTAAAGATCGAAAACACCAAAAATATTTGTTGTTCTTCTCTGGTTTTGTGAGTTCTTTGCAGGGTTCAGCCGTCCTCAGTGGATTTTGGTTTCATGTTATTATTCAAGTCACACAAGTGAAGGGAAATAATAAAGATTAAGACAACTTGAGGTGTGGTAAGAGGCTGGTAACGAACTCTATTTGTTTCATTTTTGTACATATACTTATCATGGTGAGCATGCTTAGTCTATTCGTGTAAGGTGTATGTCATTATGGATGCTTAGTAGTTCTTGCTTGCTTGTGATTAGCTCCAGTTTGTTAATAGTTTGTAGCATGTCATATGAATGTTTGCTTGCATTATTTTATTCATACTTTGGTATGATATTGTGCTATCATCCTCTGACTGTTCATAGGAATCGACTTGGCACATGCTCACGCATGCATATGACTAAACTATACTCAGTAAGCCTTGGTGATTTATTTTGCCTCAGAGTTCTTGTATCACTTTCATGCCATAGTTAGCCCTGTTTTGTTGCAAGCATGATTATGACATCTATTGCTCTCTCGTTTGTCGCTCCCTCTCTGTTGCTAGCCTTCACTTGCACTGAGTATGAGCTCTACCTGTGCTTCCAACTCCCCAAAACCAATATTGCCAACTGTGTCCACCATACCTACCTATTGGCATCATTTGCTATTTTGGTGCATATTTTATATGCCGTGATTTCATTTGCTAAAGTGTTTTGAGAAAGTTAGTTAGTAAAGCTCTCACGAACTTGATGGCACGCTTTATTTCTTGTGCTTAATAATCCTGAACCATTGTGACATGTCCATGAAAGTTATATTCTTGCAAATTATATGTTGGGAGTCAGCAAAACCGTGCTGTCATGGGGAACGCTTTCAACACCTTTTGGATATCTCATCCAGTTGATTCCTTGCACTTTTGTTTGCAGATGTCGACGATGTGAAATAAAATGGGAGGTTGTGAGTTCATGGAGTTTATACATTGTGTTAGAGAAACGCCTCGGCCGCTAGCCTAAGCCATGCCTAATCATGGTGGAAACTTGCACCAACACCATAATGAGCGTCTATGAAGCATTCTCAATAAAAAGCTATGCACATGGTAAATAAAAAGATTGCTGAGATGCTCATTGTCTGCTTGCCTTGTCATGTTGGTTATGGGAAAGCTCATGTACCATGTGCAAACGATACCCCTTTAGCGGTTCTCGATGATATGCATGTATTTACAATGACAAGAACTTTCAGGTGACCAAAGTTGAGTAGCATGCGGAGCGACCCTCGTACTCAAGGGACTTGGGATTTCCAGTCTATGGTCTGTCAAGTATATGATTCAGAGTGGACCTCACTTTCACATTAACCACATGAAGATGACTATGATAGGGGCAATGAGAGCTCAAACCTAATGAGTACCTTCCTTTCAGCATTTGGAAGCCTTTCAAACCTTCACAAAACCGTTTTCACAACTTTGTTGAGTCACCACTTATTCTATGAGCACCTTCTTGAGAGCATAGTTGTCATTTTTGTGTTTGTTCCAAAACTTGGTTAATTATGTCATGACTTTGTTGCTTGTATCTCTGATATTTTTATCTCTAGTCTTCATGTGAACTTCAGAGGTGCATTGACATTTATATTGTGCTCTTCAAACAAAGGCAAGCGAGATACCACTCTATCATACCTTATTATGAGCATTGCAATGTTGCCTATGTTTATGTTTCATGTTACTTATTATTATTGATTTGGTTTCTGTTCATAGCTTACAATGACTATTGAGTAGACTTAGTTGCATAATCCTTATTATGAATTGTCTAAGCATCTACTCATGTGCTGAGAATATTTACATCATATGAAGCAAAGTGTTTGTGAAAGTTATTTTTATCGCACTCAGTTTTCAACTGAATTGCTTGAGGACAAGCAATAAGCTAAGCTTTGGGGGATTTGATACATCCAAAACGTATCTACTTTCTCGAGCACTTTGCTATTGTTTCTTCTCTAAACTTGTGTGATTTGGATACAACTAACACAGACTGATGCTGTTTTCAGCAGAATTACCTTAGTGTCTTGTTTTTGTGCAGAAAATGAACTATCAGGAAAAATCGCATAAAATATGCCATAAGAAGAGACAGAGGGGAGGCCTAGGGGGCCCAAACCCACCCCAGGCGCGGGCCCACCACTAGTCGCGCTTGGAGGGGGTGCAGCCTCCCCAGGCACCTCCTCGGCCTCCCTCTACGCCTATAGCTTGCCTTTCGACCTAAAAACCGAGGGGGGTTCGATAGTTTTCCAGAAAGAGTTCCGCTCTGCCGCCGCCACCAGAAACCAAGATTCGGATCCAGAAACTCCGTTCTGGCACCCTGCCGGGACGGGGAATTTGGAGAGGATCATCGCCATCGTCATCACCAACGCATCTCCATCAACCACCGATGTTTCCCTCATCCATGAGTGAGTAATCCCCAACTATAGTCTTGGGGATGGTAGGGATTGGATGAGTTCTATCATGTAATCGAATAAGATTGTTAGGGCATAGTGCCTAGTTTCTCTTGTGCTATTTGACTTTGTTGCAACTTGTTGTGCTTAATGCTTATCACTAGGGCCCGTGCCATGATCTCAGATCTGAGCTTATTATTGAATCATTATGATAGTATTGTTTGTGATCTTATCTTCAAGTTGTATACACATGTCATTGTCCTGATCCAAAGGCCCAAAAGTGACAATAATTGGGACAACCGGAGGGGATGGCTGTGATGTGAGGATCACATGTGTTCACGGAGTGTTAATGCTTTGCTCCGGTGCTCTATTAAAATGAGCACCTTAATTGCCAGTAGTTCCCTAGAGGCCCCGCTGCCACGGGCTGGCTTGACAAAAGATGTTGTACAAGTTCTCATTGCGAGCACGTATGACTATATTTGGAGCACATGCCTAGGATTGTTTAGTACTTGGATTCTTGTTATTATTTATATGTAATGCCCTAGATCTTGAAGTTACATGTTTAGACTCGTCCATGCAACGCCCGTCCATCCATCCTTATGCCTACCGCACTCGACTCCTACTATTACCTTTACTGTTACTATTGATCTTGTTCTACTGTTGTTGTTGCTTTGACGTTGCTACTACCAAACTGTTATTACTGATAAACTTCTGTGAGGAAGAACTATTTCTAGGTGCAGCTGAACTGACAACTCAGTTGTTAAGGCTTGCAAGTATTCTTTGGCTCCCCTTGTGTCGAATCAATAAATTGGGTAATACTACCCACGAAGACTGTTGCGATCCCCTATACTTGTGGGTCATCAGCGCTCCCACTTAATTTCTTGCAAATGCAAGCATCTTCATCGTCTCCAGATGAAAAACTTCTTTAACAGTTTCATCACGGTGAAGATTCCAACTCCAAGATGCTTACTTCAACCATTGAAGTTTGCATGCCCTTTTAGCATCCTTTGAATTTAGCAAAACCCTTTGGACCGTGTCGTATACACATCCTAGGTAACCATTCTATTAGAAGAACTTTGTTTTGTTTATTCAACTACCATATACCAAATTAAATGTAGTGGTTGCTTACATTAATCTGTCCAGACTAAATATCATTATGAATGATCAAATCTTGTCATAGTCAACTCCTTGAAAATTGTCGTAAAATACTTTACGACATGTCGACTATTTCATAGATGTGAAACATCCATGTCTGTTTCTTTATAGATCCAAATACAACTAATAGGTTTTTACAACTTTCTGGAGGGTGTTCCAAGTTCAATGAACTTGATTTCTCGTGTATGGAACTATCACTGATTTCATGGCTTCAAGTCATTTGATGGTGTCAGGGCCCATCATTGCTACTTTGCATGTAGTCGGTTCATCATTGTCAAACAATAATGATTTACTCTGAAGTATTAGCATTTGATTGTTTATCCGACCTACTTGGTTCAATAGGAGCTTAGATCTCCGTGACCACAACCTTTGAGGCACGTGAGCCATGAGCATTGTGGCTGCCTCCGGAACATTTTCCAGCACTGCGCAACTCAGCTCATATAGCTAAGGTTCGTTAACCTTATTAAAGTTCTATTGTCCTCCCACTTAACTTTTGCAAAAAATTCCTTTTTCAAGAAACTTCACGTTTCAAGCGACAAACCCTTTTGTCCTCGGTGTTATGGGGGAATATCCAATCGTGATTCGAAATAACCCAAAAAGACATGCTCATCCGACTTTGGTTGTAAATATCTTACTTATGCTTAGCATACCAAAATTTAAGAAAGGACAACTTGGGTTTTACCCCAAACCATAACTTATATGGTGTCATTTCAACGGATCAAGATGGATCTCTTTTTAGTGTAAAAGCGGTAGTTTCTAAAGCTTTAATCTTTTAAAACATAATGGCAGATTTATAAATAACACCTTTGATCCAACCATGTCAAACAATGTTTCATTACAAATCTCAAACACTCCATATTCCTATGGTGTTTCAGGAGATGCAAATCTAGGTGTTTTGCTCAACTTGCAACTCAAATAAATCCCTTTATGATAAAATCATAAATTATTTATTTTCTTGTTACAATGATTTTTCACTTCATCTTGAAAGTCTTTGAACGTTTTCAAACATTTCATACTTCTTTCTCACTAAGTGAATATTCACTCAAATTTCTAGAGAAAGCATATGAAGCTGAAATCCATCGCTTACGACCACACATAATGGACTACATACATTGATATGTATAAATTCCAATAATTTTGTTAATCGTTCTTCTTTGGCCTTTGAACAAAGTTTTAATTATCCCAAGGAAAGTCTCACAAGCGTCACTTGATCAAATCAAAGACTCCAAAAATCCATGAATATGGAGTTTCTTCATGTTTTCTTTCCAATATAATTCGATGTCACTTCGTAAGTGACCTTTCAATCATTTGTCTTGCAACATTTTAGCATTAGTTTTTATGGATGTGATTTCTCCAAATAGATTTGTAAATCATCCATCTTATATGGAATACGGTAATTGTTTGAACAATGTTTGTTCTCATAACACCTGATTAAATAACGATTATTGAAACAAATATTTAATGAAGACTTTGTTGTCAACGAGAAATACAAACAATAACTTGTTTGTTTTCGATGAACATCATCACATATTCTCTTGCTAGTTACTTAGGACATCGTGGTTCATGAATTGCTTCGTTATGTATGAAATTTCATACCAAACAATTCGGTATTCAATACCCAAGAACCACATTGTTTAACAAGCAAAGAATACAACCATAACATGTATATCATCTATACACCCAAACTGGATATTTCTAGTCTTTTCTTTTCTGCCAAATATATTTTATAGATTTTCTTTCAGCATTTTCTTTTCCTTTTTAAAAGAATCTATCAACATCAAAAGTGGCGCCATATACATGACACATAGTCCAAAGAGTGTATATTCAAATACTAATACCTTTGGACTTCCACTTTGAAGTAGATCACCATCATCAATTGATCGGCGTTCTTTCAAAATCCATTTTTTAGTAATCTTTTAGTGTAGTAAACACTTTACATACATCTTCTATTCATCCTTATCATGACGACTTTCATGATCAAGCTAATGTAGCTTATAAAGGCGAATCGTGAGTATAACGTTACTTTCCAAAACCCTTTTGGATGATTATGATGTCTAGCATCTCCAAGCTTTGCAAATTCTCATCCAGTATGAGAACATACATTATAATCTATCATATTGCAACCAAAATATTGTTTCAGATATCGTTATATCTGCCACACATTATGGTTTCTGAAATAATTCTTTCAGCTCCTAGATAACCTAGATATTAAAAACAATCAAGAATCATGGAGGCAAACATGATACTTTATATACTAACACTGGAATTGTTACTCTCGATTTAATACTAATTATTAAATTTCATGGAGTAAACAAAGTTTGATGAAAGTTTGCAATAGGACTTTAAACATTATATTGACACTCAACACAATACGATACTTGTTCGTAAAGTAAATATCCAGAATTCTATAGTTCTATTATCTCAATTACAACTAAGCATAAGGTGGTGAACGAAATCCAATGACTACAACAAATTATGCAAATTCACTTTGATTTAATTTACGATAAATTGAGTTCTACTAATCCAAATTAGAAATGAACTCCCACTCAATAACGACATCCCTCGTGTCTTTTTGGTGATTACATGAACCAAATACACTACACCAAGTCCGATCATCACGTGAGTCGGTGTAGCTTCAAAGGCGACGTCACATCCCAAAATTCTCCAAATTTTGAAATGTGAAAAATAAATAAACAAAAGAAACAATTGTTGAAATTTAGGGTGAAAAGAAACTTTTTGCTTCTAAATGGAAACATCAGAACCCTACTTGAACAAAATTTGAATAAGAAAGCAACAAACAAATATTCAAAAGAATCAAATGGATTCTTGCATGGAAATAATCTTGAATTTAAACACTTGGGAAAAATAAACCAAAACCCTAAACCCTAAAGAAATAAATAATATCCAAGATCTCTCCAAGACTATGGCTTTGATCCATATAAAAATTCAGCAACAAATATTTCTAAATGATAAAAAATGATAAACAAAAATGTTATAAAACCATAGAAATTGGTTTCACTCAATTTGGAGCCATGGATAAAAACTTATGAATTTAATAAGATAAAAGGAAGTAGTTCCAAGGCTAATAAAACTCCTAACAAAAATCAATACGAAATTGTGAGAAAAGTAATCCTAAAAGGATTTAAAAAGATAAACAAATATTAAATAAAATTATAGAAATTGGAATCACCAATTTTGGAACTATAAATAAAAAGATATGGATTTTATAAGATAAAGAAAGAAATAATTAAATAAGAAAATAATTGCAAAGACAATTTAAATCTTGGACAAATCCATAAGCAAATGGAATAAAGATAATCCAAATAAAAATAAAGGAATGTCGGGGGGTTGACCCCGGGTAGGTCAGAGAGGCAGGGAAAGGCAGTCTCCCGTCGATTGCCGAACTCTGACCTAGGTCGGCCGAATCATGTATATGTCGGCCGATGAGCGGAGGCAAGAAGCTTACGTATAGGTATAAAGTGGTAACCTGGCGAGTTAATGAGAAACTCAGCCGGGTTACACAAATGATCTCCGTGCGGTGAGGAGCAGGCCGAATAACACAAGGTAAGGCGAGTCTGAAGCTTGCGGAGAAGGACAAGCTTGAGTCAAACCTTAGATGCAAAGCTAAAAGGAATCTGAACAAGCGCAAGAGACAAGGAAGCGAGGGAGGAGAGAAGGAGGTCACGGAGGTGGCAGTCTTTGGAGCCCGAGGCGTGCGAGAAGGCGGTTGGAGCTTCTTGTCGTTGGAAGGACAGGAAAGGAGGCCGCCGAATTACCCCTTTGGGACAAGCATATTCCTCGAATATGCTTGCCCCGTCAGCCCTAAGGGCACCCAAGGCACCCCTTTATAAGGGGGGGTTTGGGTCCTGAGGAAAAGGAGGAGTCTTTTGAGCAACGTTAGGCTGGGGAAATTCACATAGTTCCCCTGTAAACAGCTCTAGGAGCACTTGTAACACATCTAGAGAGAAATAAAGTTCATCACTTTGGCAGCTTGAGTGAAAAGACAGTTGCATCTTCCCTCCCCAGATCCCACTAGCATCCATTGGCCCCATACTTTAGCCTACCCATGGCATCTGCAACCACCACGCAGTTGGCGCCATACCGTGGGGCCAGCGGTGCTAGCCGGAGTTGTGATCCGGACGGAAACTTCATCAACACCGGCGCGTTGTTTCGGCGTGGTCCAGATTTGGTCTCTGTGACTATGTCGAGACAATGCGAGCTTCGGGAAAACTCCCAGCGCCGGATCTTCATCGGCTGGCGAGCAGGATCTACGTCGGCGTCGGCGTCTCGATGTTTATCCTCATCAGTTGTTGTTGCGGAACCGCCTCGAAGCAGCGAGCTGTCCATCGAGAGAACGTCCGCGGTGGCGTCGAGGTGATGGTCGCAGCAGGAGCGCAAGCGGGAGCAGCATTGGCCGGGTCAAGCAGAGAACCCGCCGCAGGCACACAGGCTCCGCCCAAGCAGATCACACTGCAAACCGCTGAGGTAATTCCGCCGGTGACAAACCCGGCCGAGCTACATGACACCACCCCAAAGGCACCAAGAGTGAGAGGACCACCTCTGGAGAGACCAGAGAACATTCTTCAGGCAACTATAGATAACTTAACTACACCTGTAGCGCCAATACTTGATCCGGCAAATGCTCAGGCAGAGTTAGAGGAAACCAGGCAAAAAGTGCTGGTAGAGGCCCAAAAAGTATCGGCCCTGCGGGAGTCCTTGAACAGGACCCTGAGAGAATATGCAAAAGCTAATAAGCTTGATATCGCACCCGAACGGTGGAAACCGAGATTAAGAGGAAAGAACCTCATGAGTGATATTAACAAAGAGCATGAAGCTCATAGAGCCGAATCGGGCGACTTGGGTTTGCCGAGGTATAGTACCCCGGCGAAGAATCTAAGAGCGGCGAATGCCGCAGCATTGGAACTAGAGGGGTTAACAGGGGAAGCTCGGCAGAAGCAACAAGAAAGAGTGAATGAGCTGGTGCGCATCGCGAACCAGCAAAATGAGGAAATGCTCAGAGCTAACCCGGCAAGACCAGGGGCTTCACGAATGGTTCATTCGGCAGGGGCAACACCTGCTTTGTCTGCGGCAGCAGCATCTTCACCCGGAAACAACGCTAGAAAAGAAAAAGCAGTAACCTCAGGGAAGAGGAACAAACAAATTGTTCCATATGACCCAGCAATAGCTGGAAAGGCAAATGAGAACAGAGGCAATGCAGGCCGAGGTAATAGTGGGGAGAGAAACCACGGCCGTGTGGAAAGAGACGGCGGCGGCCGAGGTAATGGGGAACACGGCAGGAAAGAACTTGCAAGAGACAATCATGAAAACCAAACCCCGGCCGAAATAAGGAGAGAAGTGCCGCTCAACCCGCAACCAAGACCTGAGCCTCGGCAAGAAAGAGAAGTGAGGCCAGCTCGCTACAATCAGGTGAATGAAAGGTATAATGATGGATATTCCGAGCTAGAATACGTAAACCAAGGTGGAGACAATCACCATGGGATGCAGGATAGAATCCTGTACAGAGACTTGCCAGCAAGTGATGCAAGAGTAAAATTGGATCGGTTATACCGATCCGAGCTATTGGAAGAGCAAGGTCCACCAGGTCCGGCATGTTTTGGGCCACGGATCATGGGCGAACCACCAGTGCCAAATTTTCAATTGGCAAGAGGCACAAAAACTTACAACGGAAGTACCAAGCCACAAGACGGTTAATTGATTATGCCACCGAGAAAGATAGCGGTGGCAACCTAAGATGGGCACGGTATGTCCCACAGATGTTGGAAGGACCAGCCAGGGTATGGTTGAATAATCAACCAGCGGGCAGTATCAACTGCTGGTTAGATTTCGAAGAGATGTTCGTCAGCAACTTTACCAGCACATACAAGAGTCCGAATAGACCACAGCAACTGGCCATGTGCAAGCAAAGGCCGAATGAAACAGATAGAGAGTTTTTGACTCGGTGGTGTAATCTGAGAAACTCATGTGAAGGGGTTATTGAATCGCAAGCGATCGCTTGGTTCGCGCAAGGCTGCCGTTACGGCAGTGTGTTGTGGCAACGCCTGCAGAGAGATATGCCAACCACACTAGCAGAAACCATCAGAATAGCGGACTCCTATGCTTTGGGTGACCCAACCCAACCAGAGTTAATGTCGGCAGACCATCGTGAGCAGCAAGACCAATACACGAGAGAATTGGCCGGGTCATCTAGGCGTGATTTCAGAGGAAGAAGAAGAGAAGAGAGGCCGGATTATAGGTATAATTCGGCCCAGGTGGCAGCTGTGGCTCAAGATCAGCCGAGTCACGGAGTAACTCAACGGCAGAAAAATGGACCTCAACAGTGGACCGCAAGAAATGATGGAAAAAGGCAATGGACCCCGGAGCAAAAGAAGCAATGGCAAGAGAAGCCGAAGTATACATTTGAATCCATGTTGGATCAGCCGTGTAAATTTCACACATCAAACCCATCTAGACCAGCCAATCACACAACCCGGCAATGTGCTTGGATGAAAAATGCGATGGGTAACCCGGCAGGAGTTCAAGCTCCCCATCAGATGCAACAGCAACATCAGCCGCAGTTAACTGGAGCAAATGCACAACAACTGATGCTGCCGCCCCCTCCTCCGAGGTATGATAACTCGGATCGGAGGGATGAAGTGCATCAAGTAATGAACCAGGGGCAGGACGGAAGGATAAATCCGGCAAATGCTGGATGCAATGATTACAGGGAACATCACCAGTCTTACTGCGTGTTCACGAGCAGCAGGGCGATGCAGTGTGCGCGCCGACATATGGAAGTGAATGCGGTTGTACCAGCGGTGCGAGATACCAGCCATGGTCCGATCAAGATATAACTTGGAGCATAAAAGATCATCCTGGGATAATGCCGAGTCCAGATAAATGCGCACTTGTGTTGGACCCGACATTTGTGGGACCAAGCATCAATGTAAAATTCTCAAAAGTACTCATTGATAATGGAAGCGGTATTATCATGTACAAAGATACCATGCACAAACTTCGGTATATCACGAACATCTGCAGTCCACAAGGACAACTTTCCATGGGATAGTGCCAGGCTTTCGTGAGCCCATTGGTAAAGTCCGAGTGGACGTCTTATTGATACAAGAGATAAGCTGAAAGCAGAAAATTTGGAATTTGAGGTGGTTGATCGGAAAGCTGTTATCATGCTCTACTCGGACTGACCCTTGGCCAAATTCATGAGCAGTTGTCATATAAGTTATCTAAAAATGAAATTACCCGGACCACAAGGGGTGATAACAGTTACAGGGGATTACAAGAAGTCAATGGAGTGTGCCTCGGCCGGGTCAAATTTGGCCGAATCATTGGTCATAGCGAGAGAAAAGAAAAGGATTCAAGAGGTAGCAGCCCTCACGCAATCAGCACAATTAAGCATGCCGGCATTGGCCAACCCTCATGGCAGCGTTTCTTTCCAACCAATCAAAGAGACGAAGAAAGTTCAGATTGATGAGCAATTCCCAGAGCGCACTGTCACTATTGGTGCAGGTCTTGACGCCAAATAGGAAGGCGAGCTCACCAACTTCCTCCGTGAGAATCGGGACATATTTGCATGGTCTACTCAAGATCTGCAAGGTGTGCCGAGGGAGTTGGTGAGCACTCTTTAAACGTCGGGCCGAGCACGGCCGGTGAAGCAACCTCTCCGCCGAAGACAGGAGAAAAGTGATAGGAGATGAGATAGCTCGGCTTCTCGCCGCCGGGTTTATCATGGAGGTGCTTTATCCGGATTGGCTATCAAATCCGGTGCTAGTAGAAAAGAAGAAAGATGATCCTAATGTAGCCATTGTGTGGCGAATGTGTATCGACTACACTAACCTAAACAAGGCGTGTCCAAAAGATCCTTTTCCATTGCCTAGAATAGACCAAGTCATTGACTCGACCGCTGGCTGTGAGTTGTTATCATTTGTAGACGCGTATTCTGGTTTCCACCAGATACCGTTAAATCCGGCCGATCAAATAAAGACTGCATTTATTACCCCGTACGGGGCTTATTGTTATCGCACGATGCCATTCGGCCTGAGAAATGCGGGAGCAACGTATCAAAGGTGCATGACAAAATGCTTACATCATCGGATAGGAAAAATGTACAAGTGTATGTGGATGATGTAGTCATCAAAACTAAGGAAAGCAGAACCCGCTAGAAGATATCTGACAAACTTCGCGAACACGAGAAGGTTCGAATGAAACTCAACCGAGAAATGCACATTCGGCGTGCGGCGGAAAACTACTCGGGTTCCTTGTGTCCACCGAGGTATCGAGGCTAATCCGACGAAGATAAGAGCAATAGAAAAATGGAATTGCCGAGGTGTTTGAATGATGTACAAAAATTCACAGCTGCCTCGCCTCGCTTAGTCGATTTGTATGTCGGCTAGGAGAAAAGGCACCGCCACTCTATCACCGATGAGAAAGTCGGACAAATTAATTTGGACTCCCAGCCGACATTGCGTTCACGAGTTGAAAAAGATGCTAGTTACGGCACCCATTTTAGCTTCTCCATTATCAAAAGAACCTATGCTACTTTATATAGCTACCAATCGAGTAGTTAGTACTTGTGGTTGTAGTAGAACGGCTTGAAGAGGGTAAGTCGTTCGAGGCGATATTATTTAAGTGAAGTATTATCCACTTCAAAGCGTAATTATCCACATTATCGAAGATGGCCTATGGAGTATATATGTCGCAAAAAGCTTAAGCATTACTTTGAAGAGCATCCAATAAGAGTAATATGTGAGGCACCCATAGCGACATATTGAACAATAAAGACGCAAGTGGCGAATAGCAAAATGGGCGATCGAGTTATCACCGTATGCTCCACAATTTGATAGAGAGATGCAATCAAATCTCAGTGTCGCCGACTTTCTAAATAGATTGGGCCGAGGTGCAATATGAGCCACCCTTGCGATCCAAATTCTTGGACAATGCACTTTGATGGTTCCAAACTAAGGAACGGTTTGGGCGAGGAATAGTCTTGACCTCGCCTAAAAAGATCAATTGAAGTATGTCTGCAAATACATTTTGCCGTCCAACAATGTAGCTGAATATGAAGCACTAGTCCATGGATTAAAAGTGGCAAAAGAAATGGGAATACGCAATCCTATGCTACGGTGATTCGGATCTGTAGTCTGACAAGTGTCGGGCACTTGGGATGCATTAGATGCTAATATGGCTTTATCTGATTCCATGTGCGTAAGATCGTGGATATTTTGAAGGATGTGAATTCCACCACATACCACGAGAAAATGACGCCGCGACACATTGTCAAAATTAGGATCAACCCGCAATCGATTCCGCGGTATAGCCCTTGAGCACCTCAGAAACCGTCAATAAACCCATCACGAATCCGAATCAATCTTTATCCCGAAGTTCTGCAGAGAATCATACACCAATGGAGATAGATCCATGAAGATTCGGAACCCCTAAAGAGGGGACAGCGAGGTAATAACGATCATGGAAAGGGCCGAGGTATGTATGTGTAGAGAGCATGGAGATGAGCGGTGAAATCACTACGAAAAAGAGCAACGACATGGGCGCAACCCATATTTTCGTACCTAAAAGACGCAGATCTTGCCGAGTAATGAAGTATTAGCCGGACAAACCGTCGGAAGAGCAAAGGCCTATACAATCATAAACAATGAGTTATATAAGAAGCGTGAAACATATTGCGGAAGTCGTGAGTCCATGAAGGTCGAGATCCTTCTAGATATACACCAAGGAGAATGTGGGCACCATGCCTCGTCTCGCTTTAGTAGCCAAGGCATTCGCATGGATTTTCTTGTGTGGCGTTAAAAGAGGCAGAAGAGTTAGTCAAGAAATGCAATGGGTG
Organism: Avena longiglumis; assembly: GCA_030063025.1. Lineage (NCBI taxonomy): Eukaryota > Viridiplantae > Streptophyta > Magnoliopsida > Poales > Poaceae > Avena > Avena longiglumis. Next base: position 403,286,338 of record CP125975.1, read on the forward strand.
TCAGAGATATGCAACCAGAATACATATGCCGTCGGCCGAGTTAAGAACAATACCCATTACTTGGCCATTTTCTGTGTGGGGTTTAGACATGGTAGGACCTTTTAAGACGGCAAGAGGAGGAATGACCCACATCTTGGTCATGGTCGACAAGTTCACAAAATGGATCGAAGTAAAACCAATCAAAAAGTGTGATGGCCACACAGCAGTGAAATTCCTCAAGGATATCATCTTGAGATACGGATACCCACACAAGATTATTACGGATAATGGGACGAACTTTGCGAAGGAGCTTTTAAATTTTGCCAAGAGAAACACATAAGACTAGATGTTGCCTCTGGCTCACCCAAAGATCCAATGGGCAAGTTGAAAGGTCTAATGGACTGGTTTTATCAGAATAAAACCACGGCTAGTCGAACCATTGCAAAGGTCGGCAGGATGTTGGATTGAGGAATTACGGCGGTATTATGGAGCCTCGGGACTACTCGAACAGATCAACAGGTTACACACCATTCTTTTTTTAGTATATGGGGTGAGGCCGCTTCCAACCGACATAATACATGACTCGCCAAGAGTTACTCAATATACATCTTGAGGTAAATGAAGTAGCTCGGCAAGATGCCGTAGACCTGTTGGAAGAAGCCCGAATTGACATTATCACGATCACCATTTATCAACAGAACTTACGGTATCACAGCAGGAAAGTGAATCCAAGAGTATTCAAAGAAGGAGATTTGGTACTCGGTGGTGCAACGCACGGCCGGCATGCACAAATTGTCACCCCCATGGGAAGGACCATTTATCGTGAGCAAAGCATTGCACAACGATGCATACTATCTGATTGACGCCCAATCACCTGGAGAAGGCAAGGCAAACAAAGCTGGCGAAAAGCACGCATACGGAATGTGGCTTTACTTCGGCCATTTTACTCGTAGGATTATGTCTCAAGGTCACCAATGATGTACTTGCACCTCGACACCCAGAGCGGTGACTCGGGGACTGCCGAATGTTATATTTATTTCATATCGTGTATGTAAACCTCGGCGCCCTGAGCAGTTGCTCGGGGACTGCCATATGTGATGTTATCTCATATTTGATATTTAAACCTCGGCACCCAGAGCAGTGGCTCGGGGACTGCCATATGTGATGTTATCTCATATTTGATTTTTGGACCTCGGCACCCAGAGCAGTTGCTCGGGGACTGCCATATGTGATGTTATCTCATGTTTGATATTTAAACCTCGGCACCCAGAGCAGTTACTCGGGGACTGCCATATGTGATGTTATTTCATATTTGATTTTGGACCTCGGCACCAAGCGATTACTCGGGGACTGCCATATGCAATGATTATTAAGTATTATATGTTTAGGCCTTGGCATCCAGGGCAATAGCTCGGGGACTGCCATATCTTATACTTATCTCTTTCGCGTTACACACTTGAACATTGGCGATCAGAGCAGTAACTCGGAGAGTGCAACATGCTATTTTCTGTTCATGTTACGAATATGCATCTTGGTGCCCAAAGCATTGACTCAGGAATTATCATAGGGTTGTCAAATTCATGGACACATAAACTTTAGCACTTAAACCAACAACTCGGAAACTATGAGCCAACAAGGCAAAAAAGTAAATCCTGAAGGATGAGGAAACTATGAGCCAACAAGGCAAGAATTCGGACGAGCATTCACTTAACTAAGAGTCTCAAAGGCACATAGCAAAAGAACCTCGAATCATACGAGTTGATAAATTTTTTCGTTTACATTGAACACCCGGCATACCAGGGATCACGAATAACTTAGACATCGTTCGTTGGAGGAGGAACCACTTGATCAGGTGCGGGGCACTCCGAAGTAGGAGGAACTTGTTGAGGTTGCCTGCCTCGCCGACCAGGAGTGACTTCGCGGTATCACGGGTTGTTCAGAGCGTCAAGATGCGGTAGAATGCCCGTGCCTTTGGAGGAAGATCGTGCATCACCATTGCTATCGAGCTTGAGCTAGAGCTATTGGATGTGGCGAATCATCTTCACCTTCCCGTGCTCAGCAGAATCATCACCAAGCATCTTCAGCGGCCTCTTCATCCGGATCGGGAGAAAACTCGGCCCTTCATTCCAAGTGTGCACATCGGCATACTCGACGAGCTGAAAGCCCGAGCTTGCGAAGAGCAACAAAGGTGGGATCTTCAACCCACCGGAGCCAGTCTGTGATTCATCGAATGTCAAGGGAGATATCTTCATACCATGACATGATTACAAGAAGGGCCATGTCGGCACCAAAGACGCCGCAGATTCCCTCAAAGACTCAATCGCCTCTCGGATGCCTTCACTGCCACCAATAACTTGACCTCGTCGATATCGGGAGACCACGAGGAATTCGGCCGAGTGCATGATAAGCTTTGATAGCAGCCTCCACCAAGTCCCGACCCATGATTTTCATCGGACCAACTGCAGCACCAAAAGAACCAAGAAATCCTCCATCGAGTATTCAAAGTCAATGATTAGCTTCACCTCGTGACGAGCCGCAAGAACAGCTCTAGTACTCACGGGTTTGGACTCGGGGAAGTGACCTACGCAAAACATGGACATGTCAACGGATAGTAGCGGCGACAAAGAAAAAATACAGTTCAGCCAGGCCAAATAACTTACGATGGATATAGCTCATCATTATTTGAAGATCCTTAGCCCAAATAGCTTTACTCTTCTCGAAACGAGCAATTTCCTCGCTCAAACCGCGAGTTTTAAGCTCGGCAGCTTTGAGGAGTTCTTTGCTCTTCTCCAGATCAAGAGTCAGCCGGCTCTTTTCCAAAGAGAATTCTTGATCAACCTTTTCTAGCTCGGATTTCTGAGAGAGCTTGAGTGAATTCACCTCGGATCTCAGGCGGGTTATCTCATCATCCTTCTCTTGTAGTTGCGCCGAATGAACTGCGCTTTGTTCTAAAAAATGAAGCATCACGTCAGGCATGGGCACGCAATCTTGTTGCGACGCTGCAAAGTCTTGCAACTCGGCTTTACCACAACCCAACGCAACAAGGAAACTCAGCATAGATACTGAAAGAGGAAGGAGCAAGGGGGAAAGGAAACTAACCTTCCAAGGACTTGACCTTCTTTTCAAGGCGGATATTGAGATTATTGATATTACCTATTCAGCAAGAAGTAAGCCGGCGCTCCGTGGACAAGTATATAAGAAAGTTGGGAATAAGGAAAAGAAACTATCAACTTACCAGCTTTCTTCGCGACGGGCAGAACTTTCTCATACTTCTCTTCCAACTTGCGGTGCAAGAAGAGCAACCTCTGGAACTCGGCAGTCCGTCGGTCATGGGCAACCTAAGAAATGGAGCACAATGATAAAACAAAAGTTAGAAACTACAACAGATCCGAATCAAGCAAGACTTAATTCAGATCTAGGTGGCTGGATATTCAAAGCTATAACAGATCCGAATCAAGCAAAACTTAATTCCGATCTAGGTGGCTGGATATTCAAAGCTATAACAGATCCGAATCAAGCAAAGCTTAATTTGGCTCTAGGTGGCTGGATATTCAAAGCTATACCAGATCCGAATCAAGTAAGAGTTAATTCAGATCTAGGTGGCTGGGGATTCAAAGCTATAACAGATCCGAATCAAGCAAAACTTAATTCAGATCTAGGTGGCTGGATATTCAAAGCTATACCAGATCCGAATCAAGTAAGACTTAATTCAGATCTAGGTGGCTGGATATTCAAAGCTATACCAGATCCGAATCAAGTAAGACTTAATTCAGATCTAGGTGGCTGGGGATTCAAAGCTATAACAGATCCGAATCAAGCTAAGCTTACTTCGGCTCTAGGTGACTGGATATTCAAAGCTATACCAGCTCCGAATCAAGTAAGACTTAATTCAGATCTAGGTGGCTGGATATTCAAAGCTATGACAGATCCGAATCAAGCTAAGCTTACTTCGGCTCTAGGTGGCTGGATATTCAAAGCTATACCAGCTCCGAATCAAGTAAGACTTAATTCAGATCTAGGTGGCTGGAGATTCAAAGCTATAACAGATCCGAATCAAGCTAAGCTTACTTCGGCTCTAGGTGGCTGGATATTCAAAGCTATACCAGATCCGAATCAAGCAAGACTTAATTCAGATCTAGGTGGCTGGAGATTCAAAACTAGGCCAGATCCGAGTCAAGAAGGACTCAACTTGGCTCTATGAGAAGGGAAATTCAAAGCTACGTCAAAGCTAAACAAACTATGAACTAGGTGGCCGAACTAATGGAACCTTAGAAATAAAAATACGTCAAACTTCCAAGCATACAACAAGTTATTTCCTTGCAAGTTTCGGGGACTAGAGAGTATGATAACATGTGGAAAATAATTTAAGACCCGGAGATAAAACAATTACCGCATTCATCTTGTTCAGTATCAACGATAAATGGCGGCTTGGTCGAAACGCCACCGATGTCGAGAAAAGTGGAAGGGTTGATTAACTGGATTGCCCTCAAACTGATCGGACATTCCGATTATTGGCGAATTCAACCAGCGCCCGAGGCTATTCCGCTAATTTGTCCGGTTAAAACTTTACCGGCAGGCGGTCCAACCATGACGATCGCAGGACTCTTATGAAGAGCAAGGATGCCGGTGTCGAGGTAAAGGTGCCTTTGGCGACATAACTCCTTTGCGATGCCTCTGCAATGCTTGGTGAGAGGTGCCGCAAGACTTTTCGAGAAGAGGTCTTGACGGCAATAACACGCTTCTCCTTAGAAGGGGCACCGGCAGAAGTTGCGCCTCCGAGGTAGGGCGGAATCCTTAGGATCGATGAGGTTAAGCTCGCAGGGCGCCGGTAGCGATCTTCTTGGCAGGTCGGATGACCGTAGGAGCTGCCGGGATAGATGGAAGCTCAATTGTAGCTGGGGCCCATAGAGGGGCTGGCTCAACGAAAACATCGGAGGGCGGATCGGATCCGGATCAATGGGAGCGATCTCGGGGCATCACGGCGAGCATTTAATTGTCGGGAGCAGGGGAGAAGCAGGCGAATAGGGCTAGGAACTCTCGCGTCATCGGCGGGAGGAGGAGATGGCGGCGAATCCAAGGCTAGTCATACTAGGACCGCGGGTTTAACAGACGAGCAGCTGTAAAATAAGAAAGAAGGTTCGTCAAAATGAAATGTAAGAAGAGAAAAGAGAAATATAGGCAAAAGAACTTACCCAGCAACCCCGGGCATAGTCTTGCGCCTGGGAGGATTCGGAGCGGATTTCTTTACTCGCTTCTTAGGAACCGCATCCGAGGCACTGGCGGGAGCCCCGCGTTTCCCCGAAGTAACGGGAGGCCGAGAAGCAATAGGTTCGGCGTCGTGAATCTGGCCGGCCGGATTAGCTGGGAAAGCAGAAGCCGGAAATGCATAAGAAATAGGCATGGCGGCAACTACCTCAAGAATTTGGACCTCGTCCGAATCACCTTCCTCCTCCTGCGCTGAGGTTTTGCCGCGAGTTCGAGCAGGAGTGGGATCTGACTTAGGGACGAACTCCTCAGAGTCCGGCTCGCCAGTATCCGGGGTACTCCTATCTGCGGGCCAGGGGAGCTGCAGAACTTCGGCGTCCTCATTTTTCTGTTCAGCGAACCTCTGCATGACAAGGAGAAAATCATGAAAACCAGACTCTAAAAGCGAGGAAAAATATAGTGATGAAGATTGGGCTTACCTCGGGAGGCAGATTGTCGCGGGTGAACGGTTTCAACCCCCAGGTCCAATCATCAGGCATCTCCGTCTTGAAAATAGCTCGAACGCGCTTACAGATAAGATAGTTGTCCAACTCCACGGTCGAGACTCGGTTAGGGTCCAGGGGACCACTCATGTAGCACAGCTTGTGGGTCCTTTGTTGGAAGGGGCAGATCCGGCTACTAATAAAAGTTGCCATCAGGTCTTCTCCGCATAACCCGGCCCGAATCAATTCCTTCAGCCGAATCTCGAAGGCCTCGGCCAGGGCATGAGTCTTCTTCGGATTATAGAGCCAGTTCACTTTGGAAGGTGGGCCAATTGAGAATGGGGGGAGCCGAATCTTGTCTTCCGCCCCTCTGTTCTTGACGTAGAAGAACGACTTGTGCCATTTCTTACACGACTCCAGCCCGGTAACACGGGGGAACACGGATTGCCTCCGAGGTGTGATGGATGCCGCCCCACATTGGGTGAGTGACTTCTCGGAAGGATGCAGAGATTTATCGGGAACGACGTTGGAGCGAATCTGGAAGAATTTCGACCAGACATGTACTGATGGCCACAGGCCGAAGTAACCCTCCGAAGCTGAGATGAAAGCAGAGAGAGAAGCTATGGCGTTCGCGGGAAGATGATGCGGCTGAAGGCCGAAGTAATCAAGAAATTCTCTAGCGAAATCGCTAAGAGGAAGACCAAAGCCGCGGGCGAAGTGGGACATGAAAACCACGTATTCGCCTTCTCTCGAACTGGAGAGGACTCTGCCGGGTGACGACAGAAACCTCGGCAGAATCTGACGAGTTCGGAGGAGCCACTCAATCTCGCGGCGTAGAGAACCTGCCACGATCCACGCCGGGCCTGAGCAGCGTCATCGTCCTCAACTAAAGCACCACTAAAGGAACTAGACATAGTTCCGCCGGAGAGATCGCCGGAGGAAAAACTGGCGGCAGAGGAAAGCTTAGAGCTACAGGGCCCCGTCGGAACCTAGCGCGAAGACAATGGCGAAAAGAGGAAAAACTGTCGCCTGAGTACGGAAGTTGTGCGGATCGATCTAGGGCAGAGACAAGAAAAGACAAGATGGCCAGAAAGGACTCACCGGCGGCGGGGCCACGGCCGTGGAGCGCGGACAAGAGAGGCCGAACGGCGCGGTGGAATCCTCGCCGGCGGAAGCTCTGGCTGGTAAGCGGCGGCGGAGCGGCAAGAAAGCACGCAGGCGAAGGAAAGAAGGAGAGCAGACGCGAACGGTAATGAGAAAGAAGAACCTGTAAGGGCGTTTCCCACTTTATAGGCAAGCGATGAACGGGAGTGGGATCGTGGGTGTGGCGATTACCCAGAGATCGTGGAGAAGCACGAACGCGCGACGGTGAGTGGAGCCACACCAGAGGCCACAGAAACGGAAAAGTTGTTACAATCCCAAGCGGAGCGGCTCACGAGGCGTCGTGGCGGCGGCGCAGCAGGTACAGGGTTTACTGTAGCTTGTCAGTAAATATTATAAGAGGACCTGAAAACTAGGAAAGCAATGATGGGGTGACACGTAGGACTTAGCGTATGATGGAAGGAGCGAGAGAACCTCGGCCAAGGCCTTAGCTCGGAAACAAGACAAAAAGAAAGTGTTGAAGCTGATATAACCCGGCCAAAGTAATTGACAGGCCACACCAGCCGGGGACTAATGTCGGGGTTGACCCGGGTAGGTCGAGAGGCAGGGAAAGACAGTACTGTCCCGTCGATTGCCGAACTGGCCTAGGTCGGCCGAATCATGTATATGTCGGCCGATGAACGGAGGCAAGAAGCTTACGTATAGGTATAAAGTGGTAACTGGCCGAGTTAATGAGAAACTCAGCGGGTTACACAAATGATCTCCGTGCGGTGAGAGCAGGCGAATAACACAAGGTAAGGCCGAGTAATGAAGCTTGCAGGAGAAGGACAAGCTTGGAGTCAAACCTTAGATGCAAAGCTAAAGGAATCGAACAGGCCAAGCGCAAGAGACAAGGAAGGCAGGGACGGAGCGAAGGAGGTCACGGAGGTGGCAAAGTCTGAGCCCGAGGCGTGCAGAAGGGGGGCAGTTGGAGCTTTGCCGTCGTTGGAAGGGAGACAGGGAAAGGAGGCCGCCGAATTACCCCTTTGGGACAAGCATATTCCTCGAATATGCTTGCCCCGTCAGCCCTAAGGGCACCCAAGGCACCCCTTTATAAGGGGGGGTTTGGGTCCTGAGGAAAAGGAGGAGTCTTTTGAGCAACGTTAGGCTGGGGAAATTCACATAGTTCCCCTGTAAACAGCTCTAGGAGCACTTGTAACACATCTAGAGAGAAATAAAGTTCATCACTTTGGCAGCTTGAGTGAAAAGACAGTTGCATCTTCCCTCCCCAGATCCCACTAGCATCCATTGGCCCCATACTTTAGCCTACCCATGGCATCTGCCGTGCAACCACCACGACAAGGAATAAGTATTATTTCTTTATAAAATTATATGGGATTTTAACCATATTCAATTTTATTTGAATGAAGACAAAATTCATAATATAAATGATTAATTAAATCTTGAGAAAAATAATTGAAATTGACAAAATGGATTAAAAGTTATATAATTAACTTAAAAATAATAAAAGAATTATTTGAATAAAATAATATGGGTTTAAACCATATTCAAATTTATTTAAATAAAGAGAAAAGGTCTAAATTAATTAAATAATAAATCATAAGGGATTATTTGGAATTACTCCAAGTTGGATTAAATAACACCTTATTAAACAGTATAAAAACCTACTGAAAATTTGGAAAAGGTTTGAAATTAAATGAGTTTTTGAATCATTTGGATCAAATGAAACAGGAAATAGAAATGGAAAAAGAAAACAAAAGAAAAAAAATGAAAACAGATCAACCCAACTAACCTACCGAGCCCCAGCCCAACAGCAGGCCCAGCAGCAAGCCCACCCGGCTCTCACCCTCTCTTCCCGCGAGCCCATTATTTCTCACCCACTCTCACCCAACCCCTCTCACTAACAACGCAACCCCACGACCACGTCATCATCATCCCCGACGCGCTGAACCCGCCCCCAACTCCTCCTAGTCGTTTCTGCCGTTGATTAATCCTCTTCAATACGCGTTAATGCCGCCAGTAATTCCTCCAGCAACCATGCTAGTTTAATCGCCCCTCTCTCCTCTCCCTTTCCCCTCAGTCGCCATGCCCAATGAGCCCCTAGGCTGCTCCAATTGCTGCTCTCAACGCCACCGCTCCGACGATCCTCCTCTCCAATTCTGGTGAACCCAGACCTCCCCTGTCCCCTAGCTTCCACTAACCTACTCCCCACTGCCGTGCGCACATGCCAGCACCCTCCGCTTGCTCGCATGCGCCCCAGAATGTCGGCAACGACTTTGCCCGTGCGCCGCCTTCTGCTTCGACTCCGGCGAGTTCCCCCGGTGAGTTCTGACCGCCCCCTTCTAAATGGTTGACGCTCGTACACTCCCCTCTCTCGCACGCATCTAACGGAACCCTTATCCTGCCTTGGCATGCTTTGTAGCCTCGCCCCCGACGACAATCGAGCGTGCCTGACGGTGACATCGACTCCAGCGAGCAATCCCTAGCAACCGCGTGCGCCCCGGGCCTTCCCAGGACTACCTTGAGCACCGCAGAAACTCCGCAAACCCGGTGAGCCCCTCCTCCCTCTCCCTTGCTTCCTGTTTTCACCGGACCGCCGCTAACAGAGACGATGCACAACGCCAGTCAGCGCCGCCAGTTAGTGGTTAGCCGCTATGAACCGTTAGATCTTGATCGCATGGCGTAGATTAGATGACTTAACTGAAACAGTACGCTTGATCCCAGCCGCACAGATCCATTTAAATCCAACGCTCCACATCACACGATCCACATGAATCGGTATCGTCCAATAAGAACTAGACACGTGGCTTGACTGTTGTTTTAAAAACAGAAAATGATCTATTAGATGTTTGAGTTTGAAAAATTCATAACTTTTGTTCTGTATGTCCAAAAATTACAAATTTTATATCAATGGATTCAGAAAAATGTAAAATTTGCAACCATGGCCTTATTTTAGTATTTTGCTTCTGTAAAATTAGTTGTTTTTTCAGAAACATTTGTAAGGCTATTTTGGTTATAAAAATTATTATAAAAATTCTTTTTGACTAAAACCTTTTGCAAATGGTTTGATTTGAACCCTCTGATCACAAACACTAATATTTGAGTTTGAAAATATATTTGTTTAACACTAGGAATTTTTCCTTTGAATAAAATCATTTCTAGCAAAACTAAAATGATTTAAAAGGCTATTTTCACTAACTTGGTTTTAATTGTTTTGCCACTTTTATAAATGACCAGTAGGTGTTTTGAAATGTTTAGAACCTTGTTAGAAAATACGTTTTCAATAAAACAACCTTTTGCATGCTTGCATGCATTGCTTTGTTTTCATTATTTTATGTGGTGAATTGTTTGAATGCTAGAATTGAATATGTGCTTGCTTGATTGAATTGTAGTGAACCTTGAGAATTGTGAAAATTATAAGATCAAGGAGTGAACCTAGTTTCTCTACTAAAAAGGCAAGTGGTGCTTCATATATATTATGTCCTATTATTTTGACTATGCATTAGTGATATTTTGAGTAGGACTTGCATGGAAATTTTCTAAGTATCTATACTATGCTATGCCTTGGGAAATCCTAGTAGATGTTGTCCTAGTGGAATTTTCCCTAAGTTAAGATTCATGCTACTACTATGCTTAGCTTAGCTAATAGAAAACAAGGGTGGATTATTCATACTATGAAATATTTCTAAGTCTATGACTTGTCATTTTTCCAAATAAACAACTATGTGAATGAATCACTTGGGTGGAATGGTGAGAATTGTTTGTGTTGAGTGGTTACACAACGCCCATGTTGATGGCTACCTTGTGTATCACACTTGTGGAAAGCCACCCAGGAACAAAGAGATTTGAGATGTTAAGTGTTGAGAAGCTTCTAGTGCAGCCACATGGCATATTGGCTCTGCCTTGATCATATAGGTTGCAATAACTTATCTAGATGGACAGAAGGTGGTAGGGGTGATAGGATGGAATGCTTCATTTAGTCTAAGGGAAGGCTTCTGAAAGATCTCGTCTCGATGCATGTCGAGTCTTTTGGGGAAAGTGCACCACCTCTCGAGAGGGTAAAACCTAAGTACTTAGCCATGTCCCCGACAATGGACAATCTGAGCATCAAGACATTGAAGCTATCAAGGATCTCCTCATCCCAATTTCTAAGTTAAAAACTTGTGGTTGAACAAGGGTTAAAGGTTCACCAATTTCTATTGGTGGTTCCTTAGGTGATTTTGACAAACAAAAACTTAGTGTTTTCAACTAATAAGGAAAACCTTATTTTGAGCAAAGCAAGCCTAAGATACACTTAGCCAAATGCATATAGATGTTAGATACCACTATTCTACCATAGTATCACTTGCCAATACAATTAAAATGTATTGAACCTTGTGGCTATAACTTATTATGTTGCAGGTTTGTTTGATGTTATTGAAGTTTGTTGAGTAGGGATTACAAGTCTACAACCAACATGATTGCCTGTGGCATATGAAGATGAACGACTCCATGCTATATTGTCATATCTGCTACATTGTAATGAGATAGCCAAATGAGCTATGTAAGATGTAATGAATTAGTTTATTCCTGGTTATAATTTGTAATATGACCTTTGTTTCTTGATATTACATCTTAAACTATGGATGCTAGCTATTCGATCCAGGGACTAGCATTGTAAACACAGGGATCTCTACCTTAACAGGTTGGGACCTCTACAGGCGAGCATCCATATGGTCATCATATCAAAACATATGACTCATGCTTAACCTTTCGGTCCGTGTTCCGAGGCCATGTATGCACATGCTAGGCTCGCCAAGTAAGAACCTTAGTATTCGCGTGTGTAAAACTGTCTTACACCCGAGATATGCTCGTGGATTCAAGTACACCCGATCATCATGTGATGACTTGAAGTGGCGAAACAATGTCGGTGCATACTTCAGGAAGAACACATTTTATGTTGATATATAAATGAGTGATCATCTTATTATGCTAATAAAACGCCAAACTAGCAATATAAGATGCAACAAACATCTTATGTGAAAAATGAAATGATATGGTCCTTGCACTTGATCCTTATCATGTGCATCGTGGTATGATCTTCATCATTCCTATATGTTTAAGGCCAAGGTCTATGGAACTTACACGTTATGTGTGTTGTAGGAGTATCGACTTATACTTTTAGTTACAACATCACCATATCATGACACTAACCTAGCAACAATCTAAAGTAGACGCTTCTAATTTATCCATTGCAAGTTTTACGTGGTCGGGGGCTTTCAGAGATAGAACCATTCTTAGCTACGAACATGGAAGCACAACGATGACAATCAAATTATTGACAACTCATTGTAAATCAGATATTGACTATAGTAGGAGAGACATACAACTGCAAGCCACTTATGAAAAACTAGTTGCATGTCAAGCGTGGAACAGGTCTCATGTGCGAGGACATGTAAAGTTTGTCCGGGCCGCTTCATCCCACTTGGCCACCAATATCCAAAGTACAAGGAATAAGTAATAACATGACCATCAATGCCCACATATACTACCCATGTAAAGCATCTACGCATAGATCCGACACTAATACCACTATAGGTTTGACACCCCCGAGATCAGGGATAAACAAATCGCAGACCTTCGTATGATATAAGCCTAACCTTGAGCTCGAGAATATCCAGTGAAGAATTGATAACACAGCAGTGACCCTACGACACAAAATTTATTACGGCAAGCTCATAACTGAGTAGAGAACCAAATTGTTACAAGCAGAGGTCACTGACCACAAATATCAAACAACGGAAGGCAAATTATGCTATTAGGTATAGAAAACTTAACAAATGGCCTAAGAGGCCTGAGGCATAACGATGACGTCCCAGCCCATAGATTCCAGGCTGCCGGCCGGGAACCCCAAGCTACTCGTCGATGTCGATGTAGTACCAAAGTCATCTTCAGGTGAACAATTACTCTGCCAAAAGTATCAACAAAGCAAGGGTGAGTACAGGGTGTACTCCGCAAGAATTATGGCTGGTGGAGTTGTTTTGCATAACGCCACTTTTGTTTATAAAAGAAGAGGAAGAAGAAGCTCGTCTAGTTAGAGTATTTTAAAAGGGGATAAGAGAGCGACGTCTCCGAAATATTGATCATCATCTTTTGATATCCACCGAATCATCATCTCCTGAACTAGGATCACCCCCTCGTGCCCATGAGGAAGCATCCTTAATCACACGTTGATCTGCCAAGTTTTATGATTAGGTTATAGTTATCTATGATCTTGAGTCCGGTCACCAAGTCGTTCATAACCATGAACACAACTTTTCGAAAAGATTATTACCCTGCAGGGGTGTACAACGTTACCCACACATACTAACCTTCTCTTAATAGTCCTCTTCCTTGGAAGGCCGGCAGAGGGTGGTTAGACACGACCTTTACCTTGCTTTCGCCGAGACAATGAGTCACGCAATAAGTATGATTCCGCCGTAACGGGTCAAATCCCGAAGCTGGTACTTAAAGATGTGAGGCGAGGTTGGTTTACCAGGGGTGCCATCAACCCCAAGCAACCCGGTCCACGCTTCCCTACCTGTATGAATGCACCTCCTTCACCCCCTCTTTCAAAAACCTTTTCAATGCGTATGTCGAATGGAACGCCCGAACTATGTGACTCATGGAATCTACTAGGCAAGTTAGTTGCTCGTGAGGTTGTCTAGGCCCCGTGTGGTTGCACGCTCGTCTTGGTTCCAAAGGCAAGAACTCAGGTCCTGGTGGTGGCGAGCATGGGACTAGAAAAACCACATACCACCATGGCCTCCCATACAAGCCTTAGCATGTTTAACTCATATCACCTATAATATCATCTCATCCCGTTCTCATGTCATACTAGATTGTCTGCATCTGATACATCATCTAGATGGACCAGAACTGATAGCTATGCATGGCTAAGCAGACACATATATAAGCTCTATCAATGCACACACGTCAAACCTATTTATGCTAGGAGCAGTAGATCAGGTAATATAAGCTTAAAGGGAGTAATGCAATAGATAGGATACTCTATCTATCGATAAAAGTCCACAGTAGAATCGTATGCATAATGGCAGAGATGAAATTCTTTCGAAGTCATAGGATTATATCATGGTGGGGCTATGCTTGCCTTTGCCAGTTGATAGAAGATACACAGATCTTCGGAAGTCTTGAACTTGACTTGGTTATAGTTGGTCAAGTATTGTTCATCGATCTTCAATCTTCGATGGTGCTGTCCTCGGGCTTCGATCTTGATCTTGATATCGTATTCTATCGGGAAGAACCAAACACCGGAAAGAGAGGGGAACAATCAACACATGGCATCAATGCAATGCTCAAGCGAGTATAATGATATGACAAGTTAATTTGCATTGAATTCAAACCCTAAATCATGCTCGACGGTTTAATCAGGGTTCCGAGGGGCGCAAACCCTAACTCGGGAAAAACTCCGGAGCATCTAAGAGGGTGCATTTGTTCTTCTAATTAAACTTGTCATTTAAGTTGTTGATCAATGCATTATTATAGCTTAAATAGATAGATTTCATTTTTCTGAACATTTTGGTATATTATACATATTTTTCTGACTTATAAATCATTGGATATTGATTTTACAATATTAAATCATTTTCTGGAATTATAAATCAATTTAAAAGATTTATTGCGTCATCATGATGTCAACACAGGGTTCAATTATTTTTACACCGAGGCGTACCCAGCCGTAGTGACTGACAGAGGGGCCCTAGGGCCACCTCAACTAGCCACGCTGGAAGGCGGTGGGTTGGCCACATCGTCTCCACGCGACTGGCACGTAGACGCCACGCAGGACCACGTCATCTCGCCGGCGTTCACGCCAGACGGCGACGGGGACGGCGCAGGAGGCGATGCGAGGCTACGGGGTTGGGTCCATTGGAGAGAGGGAAGCGAGGCGATTCGATTAGAGGTGGCGTCGCCCGGATTTGGTCACCGGAGCTTCGCCGGCGACCTTGTACTGCGGCGGCGTCGGGCGGTGCACGGCACGAAAGCGACTGAGAGCGGGAGGAAGAGAAAGGAGGGGTCCTGGAGGACCAGAGGCTCACCGCGAAGCCGATGGGGAGGTCGAGGAGGCACGGGAAGGTGTTGTGCGGCGTCAATGGCGACGGAGAGTAGCTTCAGGCTCGGAGAAGATGGATTCGATGCCGGCGACTAGAGGCTCCTCGACTCGATTCCATTGGTGGGGTGGTAGAGGACGAAGAGGCGGAGCTAGCGGCGTGCTCGACGAGGCTCGGGGAGGCGCCAATCAACGGCGGCGAACGGTGTCTGTCCTGCTAGGGTTCGGGTACGGAGGGTCGATCGCGAGAGGAAGCGAGAGAGGATAAGACTGGTACGGGGTGAGAGAGGAGAGCTCGGACGTTCTTATCCTCAGCTCGGAGATCGGCGGCGTGCATCGTGATGCGGAGGGGATCAACGCCGACGCGTCGGGCACGTAGCAGCTTGGCGCCGGCGCGTCGTTGACGAAGACGACGACGGAAGCAAGCGAAGCGGTATCGGGCCTGGCGTGGGCCTCTGCTGGGCCGCGGAGAACTGCGGGGCGATAGGGAGAGAAGGAAAGAGGGAGAGAGGCAAGCTGGGCCGGCCTGGCTGGCTGCTGCTCCATTTTTTTTAGAAATCCTTTTCTATTTAGCTTTCTTATTCTTTCTTTTACAAATTCATTTTCAAATCTGTTTTTTTGACCATTTCAAAAACACAAGAGGCTTTGTGAAATATCTAAAATACTCAAGAGCCCTTTTTATTCATTTTGGGCTCTACTTTTTGGATTTTTCAAATTCAAAAACCATTTGAATGCTTTTCAAATAGAAAAAGAAAGTAGGGTTTAGGGTTTGGCATTATTTTCTTTAATGCAAAATTTAAAGGATGATGCTCATGAATGCACAAACAACCCTAATTATAAATTAACTAAAACTGGGGTGTTACAGCTCTATCCCCCTTACGAGAATCTCGACCCGAGATTCCAAAGGTAGGAAAAGAGACAGAAAGAGAAAGAAACAGGGTCACTCTATAGATAAGAGGGAACACACTAAGCAACACACAGAGTATCTCATGGTCAACTCAGGGATGGAGTGTTCAGAAACAACTCTGAGATGACAAACATGAAACACATCAAGGTAACGGAGGAACAAGAGAAGAAGGTTTCAAGTTGTTAGATAGTTGGTCTTCATAACGATTGAGACCATGGAGCTTACAGAAGGTTTTGAAGCTTATGAAGAGGAAATCTTCCAAGAGAAAGAACATAACCACAGACTTCGATATGAACCTCTACTAAATGGCTTAAGTAGAGATTTCAGGTTGCAATGATATGGATCAACAAAACCAAGCTGTTGAACTACTTTTGACACAGAAGGGTCACTCTTTCATCCAACAGAAGGTCAAGAAAAAAAGGGGTTTTGTGGAGAGGACTCGTAAGAGTCACAAGGAACATGTAGCAGGAGGAACTTGTGATTACCAAAATCATAGTCTCTCCTAGAACATGGCTGCAAATATGAAGGAAACTCTTTGTTCATCTAGGTATACCAAGATCTCTGCCAAAGATCACGATATCACTTTACATAACTAAGATGAATAGTTAAGAAGATTCCTGATGACACGAGAAGAAAGAAACTTCATTCTCAGACTTCAATTACTTGGCACAA
Source organism: Avena longiglumis (assembly GCA_030063025.1). Classification (NCBI taxonomy): domain Eukaryota; kingdom Viridiplantae; phylum Streptophyta; class Magnoliopsida; order Poales; family Poaceae; genus Avena; species Avena longiglumis. The sequence goes on from CP125975.1 coordinate 403,302,770, forward strand.
CAAAATGCTTGCCAACATAAAGGTTCTGGAGGATTGATCGAGAGACATTTAGCAACACTACTTTAAATGTTCTGCTTGATGTTCGAGAAATCATACATCAAGTAAAGGTCAGGCTTCAGATACAAAGAAAACCATGAGCATAACTCCTATATTCAGATTATAGTGGGAGCCTCATGAAGAGTGGTTGATATAGCTGAATTAAGAGAATATGGCAAAAGGTCTTTCCGGCTAAGTGTGTCAACCATTACATCAATCTTGCCAGACTTACAAAGAGAACTATATCAAAACCTTGGGGAACACCAACCATCATTGCTGCTTGAGATTCAGTTTTGGTTAGGTGGATTGATATTTTAGACTCAGCGTGTCCGAATAGAAAGTTTGCAACATTTACCACAAAGGTAAAGTTACTAGATTCTCAAGATATGGACTACAGTGTAAATCTCCAAAAGATGAGCTAGGTTGCTATACCCATGTATTAGCAACTTGTCGAGAGACAACTACGCATACATAAAGTACTAACACTAAAACACACATGTAGCCTTGAGAAATGGAGATACTCTAATCGAATTCACGGCGACATCTCTCAACATTTGCACGTGATTTGGAGAAGGTTACTTCTAACATCCAGAACACATACTTCAAGATGACTCAAGGATGGTTCTCAAAATTTTCCAACATTGATGCCAAATGTTCCATATGAATCTTGTCTGGTATGAGGAAGATAAGAATGTCATTGATGGGTTCAACAACAAACTTATCTAGACACTCCAAGAAGATGGACTCATATGTTGCGTGAACAAGACAAAAATATTGGTCATACCAAAAGACATGAAGATGTACTCAAGTGAAACATCACGAGTAGCAACATCATCAAGATATTCCTTGGAACTGAGTTTAATTTGACGATAACCCAAATAAAATCAAAGATTGGGGAGAATAATATATCAATAAAAAGAAATACTATCTTTCTTGAACACGAACAAAACTAGACATCCCTTTTAGGAGGAACTGAGTTGGATAGAAATTTTGTCTTACAACTCTCCAAGTTGTTGTTTAAGTTCAACCAACTAGTTCAGGGGTATCCAGTGCAGATCCTTGGAGAAAATAGTAGTTCAGAGAACTTTTTTTGCTCAAGAACTTGACAACACGGTCACGTGGCAAGATGGAGATACTTCTAGGAGACGTCTAGAATATCATGAACCACCGATATGTCACTTAGTTCGAGAGGAAACTTGCGTTGTAAGGCAAGAAGACATAGTCTTAGAGCTTCAGCAGAAGCCTAACTCTTTGACAGAAGAGATGTACCAGAATAGCGGACTTGGTAGCACAATCATCCTTTGATTAGTGATAAGGTTAACCAATCACGCTAAGAATGACACGATTGTCCTTAGAGTTCAAAACAATAAAAATTGCTAAGAATCACAAATGGTCACATTATTACGCACACGCATCACTCACGAGCGCGAAAGCTCGAGGGAGGTTGGTTAAATATGTGTAGGAGAATCACTTCATTAAGGGGTCATGAAACTCGGCACGACCTCTTAGTATAAAAGAGTGTGATACTTTAAGGTAGAACAGATGGAAGACAATCAATGCCTCTTGATCTGCAGATTACAACACTTTGACCTGGTCCTAGAAATGACGAGGTACTGGAGTTTGTTTCTCCTAGACATACTAAAATGGTTTGTCTTGATGGACCACAAGATTATATTACATCGGAAGACACCGATGCTTATTTACTACTTGGCTACCAATAGGTACACAAAGGTCGGAAAACAACAAGGGGAAAGGAACATGCTCAGGTTAGAATCCCGAGATGTGGATGCATAGTTTAACAATCTTCCGAAAACCAATGCATAAGAAGGATAAGGTGTGGCAGATTCACGAGTACAGATGCGAGACTCTCGAGGAGTACTCTTGTCGTGATATTTTTGGTTCCATCAAAGAACATCTGCCATAGAATGTGGTAGGGGAAGTCCTCAGCTGTCACAATTTAATCGCAACAACAACCACAAGCTTGAAGGCTAGAATTGTCATACCAGCCATCCTGAGGTAATGTGTGAGCATTAACGACAGGGGACAAAGGAATGGATCTTGGGTTAAAGGTCAGCTTCATGTACAAGATTCACAACACCAGAATCTAGCACAATCAGGGATCTTAAGTTCAAGTCCAAGGGTTAAACCCGAAGAAAGAAGTAACTATGTTGGGGAGGTGACCCCGGATAGGGTCAAGACAGGGGAAAGACGAAAGGAGTCACCCTTGTCATGAGCCGAGTTACTGTTTATATTGGCCGAGTCATGTAAGAGTCGGCCGAGATAAGCAAGGACATGACAGCTACAGAAGGATAAACACCTTATCCGGCCGACATATGAGTTAAGTCGGCCGAGTAAGTCTGACTAACTTGAATACAGGTGAAGGTCGAGCTGAGTTATGCGAGACAAGGACGAGTAACACGAAGCTTGCAGGAGAAGGAGGTGCCTATAGTCAAACCCTAGTCGCTAGCTAGGGAGAATCTGAACAGAGCCAAGCATAAGGGACAAGGAGCAGAGCAGCAGAAGGGCAGAAGAAGGTCACAGAGGTGACAATCAGGGAGCCCGAGGCACGCATGTGGGGCTCTCTGGAACATTGCCGTCGATAGAAGGGGGACACGGAAAGGAGGTCGCCGAGTTACCATATTGGGACAAGCATATTCCTCGAATATGCTTGCCACGTCAGCCCTAGGAGGAACCAAGGCGCCCCTTTATAAGGGGAGACGCGGGCTCCTAGGAGGGGATCGATTCATTCTAGGTGGTAAGGCTTGTGTAGTAGCTCCCTTCTTCCTGCAAACAACTCAAGGAGCACTTGTAGTTCTCAAGAGGAGAAATAAAGATCTGGATGTTAGTCGTTTTGAGTGTAGAAATCACTACATCTTCCCTCCCCGGATCCCTCTAGCATCCATTGGCCCCATACTTTAGCCTACCCATGGCATCTGCCGTGCCACCACCACGACAGTTGGCACCCACCATGGGGCCAGCAGCGGTGCGAGCTGGAGTCAAGATCCGGTCGGGAAACTTCATCCACACCGGCGAGCGTGTTGTCTCTGGCTTGGTCCAGAGATTTGATCTCTAGGACTATGTAAGGATAACGCAAGCACCTTCTAGAGGAAAGCGCCTCCGCGCAACGACGTCTTCATCAACTTGGGCACGCAGAAGGTCTACGTCGGCGTCGACAGCTCATGCATTTATCCTCACCAAGTTCTTGATGCAGGAGAGCCTCTCCTCAGTGCCGCTAATGGTCCGCCTGGAGCACACCCCGTCTGCGGCGTCGAGGTGATGGTCACAGCCGCGGCACATGCGACAGGAGCAGGCGCCGGATCAAGCAAGGACCCGGAAGCAGGGGGACAGGTGACCACAAAGCAAGCAGCTCCACAGCCCACCGAGGTAGATCCGTCAGCAGCCAAGTCAGCCGAGGTGCAGGAGAGAACCCCAAAGGCAGCAAGGGTAAGATGGCCACCTCTGGAAAGACAAGAAAATATTCTCCAGGCAACTATAGATAATCTGACCATTCCTGTAGTGCCGATACTTGATCCGACTAATGCTCAGGCTGAGTTAGAAGAGACTAGGCAGAAAGTACTGGTAGAGGCAAAAAAGGTGTCGTCCTTGCGGGAGTCCTTGAACAGGACCCTGCGAGAGTATGCCAAGGCAAACAAACTAGATGTTGCCCCCGAGCGGGTAGATGAATTAAGATTGAGAGGAAAAAACCTCATGAATGATATCAACAAAGATCATGAGACTCATAAGGCAGATTCAGTTGATCTAGGCTTGCCGAGGTATAGCACCCTGGCAAAGAACCTAAGGGCGGCAAATGCCGCTGCATTGGAGTTAGAAGGATTAACCGGCGAAGCCCGGCAGAAACAGCAAGAAAGAGTGAATGAGCTAGTACGCATTGTGAATCAGGAGAATGAAGAAATGCTTAGGGATGACCCGGCAAGACCGGGAGCCCCGCGTATGGTTCATTCGGCTGGAGCAGCGCCCGCACTATTAGTGGCAGCAGCATCCTCACCCGGAAACAACACACGAAAAGATAGAGCAGTAACTTCAGGAAAAAGAAATAAGCAGATTGTTCCATATGATCCGACAGTAGCCGGAAAGGTAAATGAGAACAAAGGCAATGGAAGCCGAGGTAACAGTGGCGAAAGAAACCCCGGCCGTGCCAACAAAGGCAACGGAAGACGAGGTAATGGGGACCTCGGAAGAGGAAATCATGAGAACGACAACCCGGCAGAGGGAAGGAGAGATCCACCGCCCGATCCTCAGCCGAGGTATGAACCTCGACAAGAGTGAGAAGTGAGACCAGCTCACCATAATCAGGCAAACAAGAGGTACAATGATGGTTACTCAGATATGTAGTATGCAGGGCATGGTGGAAATAACCATTATGGAATACATGAGAGAATCATTTACAGAAATTTTCCATCAAATGATGCAAGATTAAAACTGGATAGGTTATACCGGTCTGAGTTGCTAGAGGAGCAGGGTCCGCCTGGTCCGGCGTGTTTTGGACCTCGGATCATGGGCGAGGCACCAGTGCCGAACTTCCAGCTGGCAAGGGGCACGAAAACATACAATGGGAGCACCAAACCACAGGATTGGTTGATTGACTATGCTACTGCAGTAAAAATAGCTAGTGGAAACTTGCGATGGGCGGTAAGATATGTCCCATAAATCTTTGGAAGGACCAGGCGGTATGGTGAACAATCGCCATGCAAAGATATCAACTTTTGGCTGTATTTTGAAGAGATGTTTGTCAGCAACTTCACCAGTACCTATAAAAGGCCAGACAGGCCACATCAGCTCGCTATGGCCAAGAAGAGGCCGAATGAGACAGATAGATAATTCTTGACTCGGTGGTACAACCTTAGAAACTCATGTGAAGGGGTTATAGAATCTCAAGCGATAGCTTGGTTTGCTCAAGGCTGCCGATACACCAGTGTATTTTGGCAGAGGCTGCAAAGAGATATGCCGACCACCTTGGCAGAAACCATCAGGATAGCAGACTCGTATGCATTGGGAGACCCGACACAACCAGAGCTAATGTCGGCAGAGCATCGAGAGCATCAAGATCAATATGAAAGAGATGCAGTCGGATCATCGAGGCGCAATAAGTTCAGAGGTAGAAGAAGAGAGGAAAGACCGGACTACAGATACGCTTCCAATCAGGTGGCAGCGGTAGTGCAAGATCAGCCGAATCATGGAAACAGTCAACGGCAGAAAAATGGTCCTTAGCAGTGGACACCAAGGAACGAAGGGAAGAGACAGTGGACACCAGAACAGAAGAAGCAGTGGCAGGAAAGGCCGAAGTACACGTTTGAATCCATGTTGGATCAACCGTGTAAGTTTCACACACCAAATCCGGCCAAGACGGCTAATCATACAACAATGGGGAACCCAATGAGCATGCAAGCGCCTCCTCATCAAGCGCATCAACAGCAGCAGCCGCAGTTAACCGGAGCAAATGCGCAGCAGTTAATGTTACCCCCACCTCCTCTGAGGTATGATAACTCGGACCGAAGAGATGCAGTGCATCAAGTGATAAAGCAAGGTTAGGATGGAAGGGCAAACCGCAGAAATAATGGACGTAATGATTACAGAGAGCATCATCAATCATATTGTGTGTTCACAACAGAACAACAAGACAGGCAAAGTGTACAATGCTGGCATATGGAGGTAAATGCGGTTATGCCGGCGGTATACCAAGATATGTGCCTTGGTTAGATCAGGAAATAACCTGGAGCATAAAGGATCACCCGAAAATAATGCGGAATCCAGGGTCATACGCACTCATACTAGATCCGACATTTGTCGGGCCCAGCATTAATGTGAAATTTTCAAAAGTACTCATTAACAATGGGAGCAGTATCAATATCATGTACAAAGATACGATGCATAAACTCGGAATAGCGCAGAATATGCTACAATCCACAAGAACCACATTCCATGGAATAGTGCCAGGAATTTCGTGCGAACCCATTGGGAAAGTCCGAGTAGATGTATTATTCAGCATGAGGGAGAATTGCAGAGTGGAAAATTTGGAGTTTGAAGTGGTGGACCTAGAAAGTTGCTATCATGCCTTACTCGGACGGCCAACGTTGTCCAAATTCATGAGCAGCTGCTACATTACTTACTTGAAAATGAAATTACCCGGACCACAAGGGGTAATAACAGTAGCCGGAGATTACAGGAAGTCGATGGAATGTGCTTCAGCCGGATCAAACCTGGCCGAGTCATTGGTGATTGCAAGAGAAAAAATAAGGATTCAGGAGGTAGAGGCTCTCGCTCAGTCAGCATCGCTGAATATGTCGGCATTAGCCAACCCGCATGGAAATGTTTCTTTCCAGCCAACTGAAGAGACAAAAAAGATCCAGATAGATGAGCAGTTCCCAGAGCGCACCATCACGATTGGTGCCGGACTAGATGCCAAATAGGGAGGCGAGCTCACTAACTTCATCCATGATAATCGGGATATCTTTGCATGGTCAACTCAAGATCTGCAAGGTGTGCCGAGGGAGTTGGCTGAGCACTCTTTGCATGTAAGACTAGGAGCAAGAACGGTGAAGCAACCTCTCCGCCACTTCGCCGAAGACATGAGAAAAATAATAGGGGATGAGATAGCTCGGCTCCTTGCGGCCGTGTTCATCATGGAAGTGCTTCATCCGGATTGGTTATCAAATCCGGTGTTAGTAGAAAAGAAAAAGGATGACCCGAATGTAGCCGTCGTATGGCGAATGTGTATCGATTACACGAACCTAAACAAGGCATGTACCAAAGACCCTTTTCCTTTACCTAGGATAGACCAAGTCATTGATTCGACCGCTGGTTGTGAGATGTTTTCATTTGTAGACGCGTACTCTGGTTTCCACTAGATACCGTTAAATCCGGCTGATCAAATAAAGACTGTATTTATTACCCCTACGGGGCTTATTGCTATCGCACCATGCCATTCGGCCTGCGTAATGCAGGAGCAACATACCAGAAATGCATGCAAAAGTGTCTACATGACCAGATAGGGAAAAATGTACAAGTATATGTAGACGATGTGGTTATAAAAACCAAAGAGGGCAAAACACTCATGGATGATATTCGGCACACGTTCGCAAACCTGAGAAGGTTCCGAATGAAGCTTAACCCGAAAAACTGTACCTTCGGTGTGCCGGCTGGGAAATTACTCGGTTTTCTCGTATCTAGCCGAGGTATAGAGGCAAATCCAACTAAAATACGAGCAGTTGAAAAAATGGAGTTGCCGAGGTGTCTAAATGATGTACAAAAATTCACGGGCTGCCTGGCCTCGCTTAGTCGATTTGTATGTCGGCTGGGGGAAAAGGCATTACCGCTGTATCAACTGATGAAAAAGTCTGATAAGTTCATTTGGACACCGCAAGCAGATAACGCATTTCATGAATTAAAAAAGATGTTGGTCATGGCACCAGTCCTAGCCTCTCCACTATCAAAAGAGCCTGTGTTACTTTATGTAGCCGCCACTAACAGAGTGGTAAGTGCGGTGGTTGTCGTGGAACGGAATGAAGGTGATAAATCAATACAAAGGCTGGTATATTACCTAAGCGAGGTACTATCAGCCTCAGAACAGAACTACCCGCACTACCAAAAGATGGCTTATGGATTATACATGTCGTCGAAAAAACTTAAACATTACTTCGAGGAACATCCGATGAGAGTGATTTGTGAAGCACCCATAGCCGAGATATTGAGCAATAAAGATTCCAGTGGGTGAATAGCAAAATGGGCAAACGAGTTATCACCTTATGCTCCGCAATTCGATATGCGAGATGCAATCAAATCTCAGGTGGTGGCCGACTTCTTTGTGGATTGGGCCGAGGTACAATATGAGCCGCCATTACCAGATCCGAATTATTGGACAATGCATTTTGACGGATCCAAGATGAGAAATGGCTTGGGAGCAGGGATAGTGTTAACTTCACCAAAAACATATCAGCTGAAATATGTGCTGCAAATACATTTCGCCGCGTCAAACAATGTAGCCGAGTATGAAGCACTCGATCACGGGTTAAAGGTGGCAAAAGAGATTGGTATACGTCGGATCCTATGCTATGGGGAGTCAGATCTAGTAGTACAGCAAGTATCAGGCAATTGGGACGCATTAGATGCGAATATGGCCCTATATAGATTCCATGTGCAAAAAATCAGTGGATACTTTGATGGATGTGAGTTTCATCATATACCTCAGGCAAAAAATGATGTTGCAGACACACTGTCAAAACTCGGATCAACTAGGCAATCAATTCCCCCGGGTATCGCCCTAGAGCACCTGAGAAAACCATCAATAACACCATCACCAGAGTCCGAGTCCATTCATATCTCGGCAGAATCAAGAGAACGAAGTATGCCAATGTAAATTGACAAAGAATGCAACCCGGAATTTCTGAAAGTGAACCCGGCCATTGCACGAGTGAATATAGAGAAATCCGAAGCTGTTATGTTGGCAGAAAATATGGAAATAGATAGTGAAATTATCTCAGAGAAAATCATGCCGACATGGGCGCAACCCATAGTTTCCTTCCTTAAGGACGCAATCTTGCCGAGTAATGAGGCTCAAGGGCAGACAGTAAGAAGAGCAAAAGCTTATACAATCATAAACAATGAGCTGTATAAAAGAAGCATCACAAGCATGCTGCAAAGATGTGTTGACTCGGCAGAAGGCCAGGAAATACTCCTAGATATATATTAGGGAGAATGTGGGCATCACGCCTCGTCCAGAGCTTTAGTGGCCAAAGCATTCAGGCATGGATTTTATTGGCCGACGGCGTTGAAAGAGGCAAAAGAATTGGTAGAAAAATGTAATGGTTGCCAGAGATACGCCAACAAGATACATATGCCATCGTCCGAGTTAAAGACGATACCAATTACTTGGCCATTTTCTGTATGGTGCTTGGATATGGTGGGTCCATTCAAGCCATCCCGAGGCGGAATGACTCACATTTTAGTCATGGTGGATAAGTTCACAAAGTGGATCGAAGTAAAACCAATAAAAAAATGTGATGGACCAACAACAGTAAAATTCCTCAAAGATATTATCTTGAGATATAGGTATCCACATAGTGTTATTACAAACAATGGCACAAACTTTGCTGAAGGGGCTTTTGCTAGATTCTGCCAAGAAAAACACATAAGACTAGCTGTCGCCTCGGTGGCTCACCCAGCATCAAATGGGCAGGTAGAAAGATCAAATGGACTAGTATTGTCCGGAATAAAACCCCGACTTGTCGAACCTCTGCAAAGGTCAGCAAGATGCTGGATCGAGAAACTACCAGCAGTACTATGGAGCCTCAGAACTACCCCAAACAGGTCAACAGGGTATACCCCATTTTTTTGGTATATGGGGCAGAAGCTATGCTTCCAGCCAACATAATACATGATTCGCCAAGAGTAACCCTGTATACAACCGCTGAGGTAAATGAGGTAGCTCGGCAAGACGATGTCGATTTGCTAGAAGAGGCCAGGGAATTGGCATTATCAAGATCAGTTATTTATCAGCAAGATCTCCGACGATATCACAGCAAGAAAGTAAATCCAAGAGTTTTTAAAGAAGGATATTTGGTCCTTCGGCTAGTGCAGCGCACAACCGGCATGCACAAACTTTCACCCCCATGGGAAGGACCATTCATTGTGAGTAAAGCATTGCACAATGATGCATATTACCTAATCGATGCTCAGTCACCAGAAAAGAACAAGGCAAACAAAGCCGGCGATGAATCAAAAAGACCATTTAACATAGCTTTACTTCGCCCATTCTATGCTTAGGAGCTATACGTTGTACATCATGATGTGACGCATCAAGTTGGAGTATCAAGCGTGTATTTGACCTCGGCACCTCGAGCAGAGACTCGAGGACTGAACAATGTTGTTTCTATTTATTGAGACTATGTAGTAAACCTCGGCACCTCGAGCAGTGACTCGGGGACTGCATGGTGTTATTTCTTATTCTGAATTATGTGTTAAATTTCAGCACCCCGAACAGTAACTCGAGGACTGCACTGTGTTATTTATTATTTTGAATTATGTGCACCTCGAGCAGTGACTCGGGGACTATACCGTATTATCCCTTATTTCGGATTATGCATTAAACTTCGATGCCTCGTGCATTGACTCGGAGACTGCCCCATGATTGTTTTTTGTTCTAAAAATATGCATTAAATTTTGGCACTTAAAGCAATGACTCGGGGACTACCCCGTAGTATTCTCTGCATTGAGCCATGAATTATATCTCGGCAACCCAGTTTGTAACTCGGGGACAGCCGCATGATCCGAGGTAAGTCTTTGCGCACACGCAAGAACTCGATGACCCGAGTGATAACTCGGGGACTAACTTGTATTACCCACTGTTTATCGCCAGACACATAAAAGCTCCTTAGCTCAACTACAAACTCGGGGACTCCCCAGAATTGATGATCATAATTTACAAGATACGATATAAACTTGTCTCAATAATCAGAGGAATAGCAAAGCGAAAACAAACAAGGATTTCTAAGGATAATGCAAAAAAGAATGACAAACCCAGCAAACCGAAGTATGATAAGGGATGCAGCCTATTGTATCACTTTACCAGATATGGGCTTCGGGCTCTGTACATCAGATAGAAGTTGAAAACACAACAGCTACACTATCAAGTTTATAAAGGGCAGGCAAGATAAATGCAGAACTAAGGTCAACCACATGGAAAAATACAATCCGAACCTACGAAATAAAAGTTCGCCAAAGAAAAGATGTAAAGCAATGAAACTCGTTTAAACAAAGTAATAATAATTACCATCACCCATTCCTCAGCGGCGAAAGGCAAAAAGGATTAGCACCACACCAAAAGCTGGACAATTGTTCCACAGACATCATACGCCCGGCATACCGGGGACTGGAAATAACTTAAAAGTTTTTTAAACCCCAATAGCGAAAAGGGCCAGAGCAGCCTTAAGGGGCAGCAGCATGATCAGGAGCATCGAGAATGGGTATCTCGTATGATGGCTGAGCGACCTCGGTCTCCTGTGCAGGGGTATTTTCAGGAACTGGGTGCTACGAAGTAGCTGGCGCCTCAGCCGAAGTTACTTCGCCCTCAACAGAAGCAATAGTGACCTCGGGGGCAAGCCTCGGCTACTGAGAGACATTAGCTTGATCTCGAAAATTCTTAGTCCCTATAGAAGATGATCGCGTGTCGCCATCCTCATCCGAGCTTGCATTTGAATCACGAGAGTTTTCCGAGTCACCCTCTGTTTCATCCTGATCAGCCGAATCATCATCAGAGGCATCTTCAACTTCAACATGATCCGCCAGATTGGAAAGAAAACTCGGCCCTTCAATCCAATTATGCACGTCTGCATACTCAATAAGCTGGAAAGAACGAGCTTGGCGGCGAGCGATGAATTCTGGATCCTCAACCCAACGAGAGCCAGTGCGCAGATTCATCAGAGTATCGAGGGAGATATCCTCGTACCAAGACAAAACGGCTGTAAGTGCCATATCAGCACCAGCCCTCCCAGCAGATTCCCTCCAGAGATTTAGCTGGTTCTGAGATGCCATTAATCTCCCCACAAGTATTTTGACTTCGTCAATATCAGGTGTCCCTGACGTGTTCGGCCAAAGAACATGGTAGGCTCGAATGGCCTCTTGTACCAGATCTCTGCCCATAATCTTCATTGGTCCAACTGCAGCACCAATGGCAATCAGGAAGTCTTCCATTGAGTATTCTGGACTCGAGTCCGCCAGGACACCTCAGCGCTGGTGAGCAGAAATCACTACCTTAGAGCTCACTGGTTTAGCTTCCGGAAAATGATCTATGCGAAAGGAAAACATATCAGTTAAAAATAAGAAAGAGAGAAAGATAACTCGGCCACGGTCGGAAACTTACGATGAATATAACTCAACATTTTCTGGAGATCCTGGGTCCAGTCGACCTTATTCTTCTTAAAGCGAGTGATTTCCTCGCCCATCATGCAGTTCTTCAGCTCGGCAGCATCGAGGAGTTCTTTGTCTTTCTGCAATTGCAGACTTAGTTGATTCTTTTCTTCAGATAACTCCTGATCAACTTTTTCCAATTCGGATTTCTGCGAGGGCTTGAGAGACTCAACCTCGGCACGTAACAGGGTTATCTCATCATCCTTTTCTTTAAGCTGTGTCGAATGAGTGGCGGCTTGTTCTAATAATTGCAGCATCATATCAGGCAGGGATATGCATTCTTGATGCGACGCTGCAAGTGTTTGTAACTCGGCTATACCAAAGCCAGAAGGTTATAAGAAACCTAGGATTAGTCTCGAACGAAAAACAATAGACGAGAAGAATAACTAACCTTCCAGAGCTTTGACCTTGTTGGTAAGGCGGATATTGAGATTATTTATATTAGCTGCACACCAGCAAAGAATGAATTAGCACACCAAGTAGAAAATATTAAGAACTTAAGGAACAATACAAAGGTTTATTAAATCACCAGTTTTCTTCACCACGGGGAGAACTTTCTCATATTTCTCCTCCAACTTCTTGTGTGCAAAGAGCAACCTTTGAAATTTGGCTGTCCGCCGATCATGGGCAACCTAAGTACCAAAATGAATTACACGGCTGGATATTCAAAGCTAAGACAAATCCGAATCAAGTAAAACTTAACTCGGATCTAGGTGTCTGGATATTCAAAGCTAAGACAGATCCGAATCAAGTGAAACTTAACTCGGATCTAGGTAGCTGGATATTCAAAGCTAAGACAGATCCGAATCAAGTAAAATTTAACTCGGATCTAGGTGGCTGGATATTCAAAGCTAAGACATATCCGAATCAAGTAAAACTTAACTCGGATCTAGGTGGCTGGATATTCAAAGCCAAGACAGATCCGAATCAAGCAAAACTTAACTCTGATCTAGGTGGCTGGATATTCAAAGCTAAAATAGATCCAGATTAAGCAACGCTTAATTCGAAGTATGGATGAACCATAGTAAATCCAAGGTATACAAGAAATTAACTTAGAAAATAACGCATTTGAAGCCTAACAAAGCTTCCAAACGAACAACAAGTTATTCGGTTGCAAGCTTCGGGGACTAGTGTATATATACTATCATTTGAATAACAGACAAAATATCAACAGAAGTGCTTACCTCGTTCATCTTATCACTTTCAAGAACAATCTTAGCAGCCATATGCAAACGACTACTGATGTCGAAAAGCTGAAATGGCTGGTTACTCGGATTGCCCTCAAGCTGATCGGCGACGTTACAGTTGTTGGCATATTCCACCAGAGAGCCGAGGCTGTTCCCACTCTCAGTACGGGTCAGCACTTTACCTCGGACCCATTGGGTAACTACTGCCGCCGCGGGACTCTTGTGGAGAGTAAGCTTAGTATCAGCGGCCGGGGTGACAACGGGCTTAGCAGAGGAAGGCCCTTTGCGGAGTGCATCAGCTATGTTGGGCTGAGAGGAGCTGGCCGGCCCTTTCTGAGATGCTTTAGGTTTGGTGAAAACAACCTTCATAGTCTTAGAAGAAGTTTCGGCAGGGGTAGCAGCCTCGACACTAGGAGTGGCATCCTTGGATGCAGGTGGAACTATGGTTTCCAAGGGGGCCGAGATGTCGATATCCTCGGCTGGAGTTGGAGTAGCAGCTGGAATTGTGGTGGTCAAAGGAATATCGGGGGAAACCTCAGTGGTCATAGCAGGGGCAATAGGTTCAACAGGGTGATCTACTGGAGGAGTTATGTCGGCATCGATGGTGGGAGCTGTGGGTACATCTTGCCGAGGCGATGTCTGAGTCGGCGCAGGAGGAGAGTCAACACGAGAGGGACTAAGAGCCCGAGTATCTTCCGGGGGCGGAGGAGAAGGCTGCCGAGTTGTATGGCTTGTCATACTCGGACCACTTGGTTTGGCAGAGAGAGGAGCTCTGCAAAGGACAAAAGGTCGAATCAAAAGGCATAAAGAGAGAAACAAGAAATACAAATGAAAACAAACTTACCCAGTCACTCTAGGCATGGTCTTACGCCTCGGAATATGCTGGGCAGACTTCTTCATTCACTTCTTGGGAGCAGCTTCGGAGGGACCTGCCGGAGCGGTGCACCTGACCGGCTGGATTAGCTGGGAGAGTGGGAGCGGAAATGCGTAAGAGATAGGCATTGCGGCAAATACCTCAAGAATTTGGACGTCGTCCGAGTCACCTTCACCCCCGTGGGCCGAGGTCTTGCCACGGGCGCGAGCTGGGGCAAGATCCGACTTAGGGACAAACTCTTCCGAGTCAGGTTCCCTGCTATCCGGCGTATTCCGATCCGCAGTCCACGGAAGAGCTAGGACCTCGGCATCCTTGGCCTTTTGCTCCGTAAACCTTTGCGAGAGACGAAACAAAGTATAATTAGCAAAAGAACAGTCACAAACGCGACTCAAAAACAAACAAAAATGCGTAAATTTACCTGAGGAGGGGGATTCCCGCGAGTGAACAGCTTCAGTCCCCAAGCCCAATCCTCCGGAATATCAGTCTTGAAGATAGCTCGGACACGCTTGTAAATATGATAGTCATCGAGCTCAACCGTCGAAACTCGGTTGGGATCGAGAGGGCCACTCATGTAACAAAGTTTGTGGGTGCGAAGCTGGAAAGGGCAAATTCGATTGCTGACGAATGTGGTCATCAGATCCTCGCCTCGGAGCCCGGCATGAATCAACTCCTTGAGCCAAATCTCAAATGCCTCGGCCAGAGCATGGCTCTTCCTAGGATTGAAGTTCCAATTCTTCTTGGAAGGGGTACCAATAGAAAAGGTGGGGAGCCGAATCTTGTCTTCCTTTCCAGTGTTTTTGACATAGAAAAATGATCTATGCCATTTCTTGCAAGACTCGAGGCCGGCAACACGAGGGAACTTGGAGTTTCTCCGAGGTGTGATGGATGCGGCCCCGCATTGGGTGAGGGACTTCTCGGAAGGCTGAAGATATTTGTCCGGTACGACATTAGATCGTATCTGGAAGAATTTAGACCAAACAGGTACGGAGGGCCAGAGGCCAAAGTACCCCTCCGAGGCCGAGATATAAGCTGACAAGGAGGTAATAGCATTGGCAGGAAGGTGATGCGGCTGGAGGCCGAAGTAATCGAGGAACTCCCTGGCGAAATCGCTAAGGGGGAGGCCAAACCCGCGAGCGAAATGGGACATGAAGACTATGTATTCTCCCTCCTTGAGCACGGGAGAGAATTCATTGTCGGGCAAGCGACAGCTTGCCTCGGCAGGGATTCGGCGTGTCTTAATTAGCCACTCTACCTCACGGTGAGTGACAGCGGAACCCTTCCAAGAGCCTCGTTCTGGACCAGATGTGAAATCGTCCTCCTCTACAAGAGCTCTGCTCACAGAACTAGACATGGGCTCGTCGGAGGAATCGACGGAGGAGGAACTAACGGCGGTGAGAGGCCTAGAAGTGCAAGGCCCCGTCATGGTTCTAACGGCGGCGCAGCGAGGAAGAACCGCCATGAGAAATCTAGGGGACAGAGGGATTGCCTAGGGCAGAAATCTGGCGACGATGTCGTGGGATGACTCACCCGCGGAGGCGGCGAAGAAGCGCACGACGGTGAGGTCGTCGGAGCAGAAGGGCTGCAGCGTGGCCGTCGAGGAGATCGACAATGGAGAAGCCACCAGCGCACGAACAGACGCAGGGGCGCGAGAAGGAAGAAGAAGAGCGGTGAGCGAAGGGGGAAAGTAAATCCTCTAGCCCCACACCCCTCCTTATAACCGCGCAGTCTTGACGATAGTGGGATCGTGGGTGCGCACGCTAACCATGTATATCACGTGTGCGGAGGAACCGCACGCATCTGAGTGGAGCCACACCAAAGGCCGCACGACGCAGGAGAGGATCGGGCCTCCAGACCGATGCGGTGCACGAGGCGTCACTGCGCCGACGCGATGGGCGTAGTAATCACTGTAGCTTGTCAGTGGGCACTGTAGAGGAACAAAAAACTAGAATAATGATGATGAGTGTTACACGTAGGACGAGGCGTGCTCAGGAAGCTGCGTGGATGCCTCGAACGGGAAAAAGTAACTCGGAAATAAGGAGAGACGTAAGTTGGGAAACTGATGTGGCCCGGCCGAGGTTATAGGCAGGACCACACCAGCTTCGGGGACTAATGTTGGGGAGGTGACCCCGGATAGGGTCAAGACATGGGAAAGACGAAAGGATTCTCCCTTGTCATGAGCCGAGTTACTATTTATATCGGCCGAGTCATGAAAGAGTCGGCCGAGATAAGCAAGGCCATGACAGCTACAGAAGGATAAACACCTTATCCGGCCGACATATGAGTTAAGTCGGCCGAGTAAGTCTGACTAACTTGAATACAGGTGAAGGCCGAGCCGAGTTATGCGAGACAAGGCCAAGTAACACGAAGCTTGCAGGAGAAGGAGGTGCCTATAGTCAAACCCTAGTCACTAGCTAGGGAGAATCTGAACAGAGCCAAGCATAATGGAGAAGGAGCAGAGCAGCAGAAGGGCAGAAGAAGGTCACGGAGGTGACAGTCAGGGAGCCCGAGGCACGCATGTGGGGCTCTCTGGAATATTGCCGTCGATAGAAGGGGGACACGGAAAGGAGGTCGCCGAGTTACCATATTGGGACAAGCATATTCCTCGAATATGCTTGCCACGTCAGCCCTAGGAGGAACCAAGGCGCCCCTTTATAAGGGGAGACGCGGGCTCCTGAGAGGGGATCGATTCATTCTAGGCGGTAAGTCTTGTGTAGTAGCTCCCTTCTTCCTGCAAACAGCTCAAGGAGCACTTGTAGTTCTCAAGAGGAGAAATAAAGATCTGCATGTTAGTCGTTTTGAGTGTAGAAATCACTACATCTTCCCTCCCCGGATCCCTCTAGCATCCATTGGCCCCATACTTTAGCCTACCCATGGCATCTGCCGTGCCACCACCACGACAAACTACTAATTGAGTGACACAACGTACACTGCAAGATAGTAATCACGAGGTAGCTTCCAAAAGAAGATAATACTTCTGATGTACCCAAACAACAAAAAGGAGGCACGTAAGGCGAAAGGAAACCTGGAAGCCTAGAACAGAGCAATGTGGATCAACAATATAATATTGAGGGTCCAAAGGATAGAGAGATCATGGTGAAAGGAATCTCTCAGATGCACGAGAGCAAAGGGGAACAAGGAATTCACAACACACACACAACTCTAGAGAACTCATCACTAGGTCAACTGGCTGAGAAACGACATGCCAAGAAGGCACCTAAGTTTTGAAAGACCAGAAGAGATATCAAAACTTTTCCAAAATCAACACCATATAAGATAACCCAGAGTTTGAGTGAAACATGATATGGAGTAAAAGAGGCATACTAGAGTTTTCGCAAATATTTTTCATCTTTAAAGTAGTTTTCACAAACACTAGACTCAACATCGATCAATAGCAAGGTTTTCCTACGGTGATCGCTCGATACCAAGAATCGACACCCGAGATCGGCTAAACAAATCCTGGACCTCTGCGATATAAGCTTAACCTTGAGCTCGAGAATATCCAGTGAAGAATTGATAACATAGCAGTGACCCTACGACACAAAATTTATTACAGCAAGCTCATAACTGAGCAGAGAACCAAATTGTTACAAGCAGAGGTCACTGACCACAAATATCAAATAACGGAAGGCAAATTATTCTATTAAGTATAGAAAACTTAACAAATGGCCTAAGAGGCCTGAGGCATAACGATGACGTCCCAGCCCATAGATTCCACGCTGCCGGCCGGGAACCCCAAGCTACTCGTCGATGTCGATGTAGTACCAAACTCATCTCCAGGTGAACAATTACTCTGCAAAAAGTATCAACAAAGCAAGGGTGAGTACAGGGTGTACTCCGCAAGACTTATGGCTGGTGGAGTTGTTTTGCATAACGCCACTTTTGTTTATAAAACAAGAGGAAGAAGAAGCTCGTCTAGTTAGAGTATTTTAAAAGGGGATAAGAGAGCAACTTCTCTGAAATATTGATCATCATCTTTTGATATCCACCGAATCATCATCTCCTGAACTAGGATCACCCCCTCGTACCCATGAGGAAGCATCCTTAATCACACGTTGATCTACCAAGTTTTATGATTAGGTTATAGTTATCTATGATCTCGAGTCCGGTCTCCAAGTCGTTCATAACTGTGAACACGGCTTTTCGAAAATATTATTACCCTGCAGGGGTGTACAACGTTACCCACACGTACTAACCTTCACTTAATGCCACATGATTAGCCCTCTTCCTTGGAAGGCCGGAAGAGGGCGGTTAGACAAGACCTTTACCTTGCTTTCACCGAGACCATGAGTCACGCAATAAGTATGATTCCGCCATAACGGGTCAAATCCCAAAGCCGGTACTTAAAGATGTGAGGCGAGGATGGTTTACCAGGGGCGCCATCCACCCCAAGCAACCCGGTCCAAACTTCCCTACCTGTATGAATGCACCTCCTTCACCCCTTCTTTCGAAAACATTTTCAATGCGTACGTCAAATGGAACGCCCAAACTATGTGACTCATGGAATCTACTACGCAAGTTAGTTGCTCGTGAGGTTGTCGAGGCCCCGTGTGGTTGCACGCTCGTCTTGGTTCCAAAGGCAAGAACTCAGGTCCTGGTGGTGGCGAGCATGGGACTAGAAAAACCATATCCCACCGTCGACTCCCATACAAGCCTTAGCATGTTTAACTCATATCACCTCTGATATCATCTCATCACGTTCTCCTGTCATACTAGATTCTCTGCATCTGATACATCATCTGGATGGACCAGAACTGACAGCTATGCATGGCTAAGCAGACACAGATATAAGCTCTAGCAATGCACACACACCAAACCTATTTATGCTAGGAGAAGTAGATCATGTAATATAAGCTTAAAGGGAGTAACAATAGATAGGATACTATATCTATCGATAAAAGACCACAGTAGAATCGTATGCATAATGGCAGAGTTGAAATGCTTTCGAAGTCATAGGATTATATCATGGTGGCTCTATGCTTGCCTTTGCCAATTGATAGCAGATAAACAGATCTTCGGAAGTCTTGAACTTGACTTGGTTACAGTTGGTCAAGTATTGTTCGTCGATCTTCGATCTTCGATGGTGTTGTCCTCGGGCTTTGATCTCGATCTCGATATCGTATTCTACTGGGAAGAACCAAACGCCGGAAAGAGAGGGGAATAATCAACACATGGCATCGGTGCAATGCTCAAGCGATTATGATGATATGACAAGTTAATTTGCATTGAATTGAAACCCTAAAGCATGCTCGACAGTTTAATCAGGGTTCCGAGGGGCGCAAACCCTAACTCGGGAAAAACTCCAGAGCATATGAGAGGGTGAATTTTCTGTTCTAATTAAACTTATAATTTAAGTTGTTGATCAATGCATGATTATAGCTTAAATAGATAGATTTCATTTTTCTGAACATTTTGGTATATTATACATATTTTCTGACTTATAAATAATTGGATATTGATTTTACAATATTAAATCATTTTCTGGAATTATATATCAATTTAAAATATTTATTGCGTCATCATGTTGTCAACACATGGTTAAATTATTTTTACACCGAGGCGTACCCAGCTGCAGTGACTGACAGAGGGGCCCTAGGGCCACCTCAGCTAGCCACGCTGGAAGGCGGCGGGTTGGCCACATCGTCTCCACGCGGCTGCCACGTAGACGCCATGCAGGAACACGTCATCTCGCCGGCGTTCACGCCAGACGGCGATGGGGACGGCGCAGGAGGTGATGCGAGGCTGCGGGGTTGGGTCCATTGGAGACAGGGAAGCGAGGCAATTCGATTAGAGGTGGTGCCGCCCGGATTTGGTCACCGGAGCGTCGCCGGCGACCTTGTACTGCGGCGGCGTCGGGCGGTGCACGACACGGAAGAGACTAAGAGCGGGAGGAGGAGGGGTCCTGGAGGACCAGAGGCTCACCGCAAAGCCGATGGGGTGGCCGAGGAGGCACGGGAAGGTGTTGAGCGGCGTCAATGGCGAAGGCGAGTAGCGTCGGGCTAGGAGAAGATGTGTTCGATGCCGGTGACTAGAGGCTCCTCGACTTGATTCCGTTGGTGGGGAGGTAGAGGACGAAGAGGCGGAGCTAGCGGCGTGCTCGACAAGGCTCGGGGAGGCTTCAATCGACGGCAGCAAACGACGTCTGGCCTGCTAGGGTTCGGGTATGGAGGGGAGAACGCGAGAGGAAGCGAGAGAGGATAAGACTTGTACGCGGTGAGAGAGGAGATCTCGACCGTTCTTATCCTCGGCTCGGAGGTCGGCGACGTGTATCGTGACGCGGAGGGGATCGATGGTGGCGCGTCGGGCATGCAGCAGCTTGGGGCCGGCGCGTCGTTGATGAAGACGACGACGGAAGCAAGCGAAGCGATATCGGGCCTGGGGTGGGCCGCTGCTGAGCCGCGAAGAACTGCGTTGGGCGACAGGGAGAGAAGGAAAGAGGGAGAGAGGCAAGCTGGGCCGGCCTGGATGGCTGCTGCTCCATTTTTTCTAGAAATCTTTTTCTATTTAGCTTGCTTATTCTTTCTTTTACAAATTCATTTTCAAATCTGTTTTTTTGACCATTTCAAAAACACAAGAGGCTTTGTGAAATATCTAAAATACTCAAGAGCCCTTTTTATTCATTTTGGGCTCTACTTTTTGGATTTTTCAAATTCAAAAACCATTTGAATGCTTTTCAAATAGAGGAAGAAAGTAGGGTTTAGGGTTTGACATTATTTTATTTAATGCAAAATTTAAATGATGATGCTCATGAATACACAAACAACCCTAATTATAAATTAACTAAAACTGGGGTATTACAGTAGGGTTCTGTAGGGTTCGCAACATACAAAATAAAAAAATTCCTACGATGGGAACAACTATGTACCAATATCTATCTACTAGATACAAGCAACGGGTGGATATACATCCATAGAATACATACCCTCGAAGACCGAATAGCGTTAACGAGGTTGTACTCATGGATGATGTAGTCCAATGCTTGCCGATCTCAAGATCGTGATCATGTCCATCTGGTCTAGCCAGTCCAGCACCTCAAAGTAGTGGTGCATTCGTGATCACACACACGTCCGGATACCCCAACAACCTCCACGCCCTCAATCAGCGAAGCAGCGGAAGCAACAAATCCTTCCAGAAAAAGCTACTAGGACCATGTATCTCTCTGATCCGAGACCATGGGGGAATTCTAAAGGGGGCAGAGAGATCCTTCAGGAGGAGGTGTGAGTGAGAAGTGAGAGGAGGGGGGTCCTTTTATAGGGGGGAAGCCCAAGGGGGCATGGGGTGCCCCCACCTCTCTCTCATTCATGTGGTGGAAGCTCCATTCACATATACACACCTCCACTCACAATTCCACTCACATGCATTAATTTTCCAGCAAAATTAATGCAAGCTCTCATTTAATAAAAATATTTTTTATTTATTTTATTCAGAATTTTGTTAATTACTCTAATTAAAAACATTCACATAAAACCCCTTATAACATTTCAATTTCACATGCAGAACCATTTTCAGCAATTTCAACTGAAATGATTCCAGTGTCTACTGAAATAAATTCCTACGCTTTCTTTTTCTTTCTCTGGCATATCATTTGCTCCGAATGGTGTCGGTATCCCTTAAGTGTGTCACCCTATGGTTCACGAATAATGTATACATGATCGAGACCCCTCTTCGATCAATAAGCAGCAGCGGGACCTAGAGATCCGTACTGACTCCCACACATTCAACGATGACTTCTGTGATCGTGTGAACCTTATACGCATGTAACTCAATCCCTTTGTCTCGCGATATATTACTCCAAGATTTGATCATCAGTATCCCCATACCTAGTTTGATCTTGTTGCCTACGACATGTACTCTTTTCTTGTTCATGTGATATAACATTCTAGTGATCAAATCACTTGCTTGCAAGCTAACTAATGTGATATCACTAAGAGGGCCCAGAGTATATCTATCCGTCATCGGGATAGACAAATTCCACTCTTGATCCATGAGCCTCAGCATAACACCTTCGTAGTACTGAACCCATCTTTATAGTCACCCTGTTATGGTGTGATGTTTGATGTTATCAAGATACTCTTCCGGTGTTAGTGATTGACATGAGCTCATGGTCTAAGGACTAATATTACTTCGTATGATGTTATAGCAATATAAACACAATGACCTTGATCGTAATGCTATACTTCGGATGAATGTTCATCACATCATTCCAACAATGTTGTGACCTCGTTATTAACAACATCCAATGTCCATGATCAGGAAACCTTCAATCATCTTATTAATCAACGAGCTAGTTTATAAGAGAGACATAACTAGGAACTTTCTTTTTGTTCATTAAATACACATGTATTAACATTTACATATTAATACAATTATAGCATGCAAAATAAACATTTATCATAAATAAGGAATACGATAATAACCACTTTATTATTGCCTCTCGGGCATATTCCCTTCAGTGATATGAATGTGGCTTTCACCAAACACATTACATATGCTCTTATTAAAATTAAGGAAGAAAAGTTCAAACACAAAGCCCTCTATTCCTAGAAAAGTAGAAGATAGTTGGAAACCCATCATTAATATGCAAGTGAATGACTTTGATATCAAAGCTTCATGTGACCTTGGTTCTAGTGTCTCTATTATGCCTAGAAAGATTTATGAAATGCTTGATTTGCCACCTTTGGAAGATTGCTATTTGGATGTCCCACTTGATGATAACGCTAAAAATAAACTCATGGGGTGTGTTAATTATGTTCTTATTATGGTTAATAATGCCTATGTACCTTTTTATTTCTATGTTTTGGATGTTGAATACAATTCTTCTTGTCTTATTACTTTGGGAAGACCTTTTCCTAGAACTGTTGGTGCCATCATTGATATGAAAGAAGGCACCATTAAATATAAATTTCCATTCGAGAAAGGTATTGAACACTTTCCTATGAGGAGAGAGAAGTTGCCTTTTCTAAATCCTTTGAAAGGAAGGTTTGATGTTAATGCTTCTTCATTCGAAAATACTTGATTCTTGCTTCTTGTGCCTAACTTAAAGTCGTTAAAGAAAAGTACTTCTTGGGAGATAACCCAAAAGTTTTCTTGAATCTTCGAAGTTATTACTTATGTATAACCTCTCCTTATCCTTTTTATTTGATTTTTTTGCCAAGAATAACCTCTAATGAGAGGGAAGTAAGATTTGGGAGTTGCTGTCCTGAAACAGATTTTTGTGCTCCAGTGTAAAAATTCGTGTAAAATATCTGTCAGTCGGATTAGGCTGTAATTTTCTTAATAAATCCCTCAAGTTATTAGATAACTTTTGTTACTTCCACACTTTTTTATTTGAGCCATATAAGGTCTTCGAGAAAATTGGTTTCTACCTGCTGGTCTGTTTTGACAGATTTCTGCCATTATTTGCATTTGCTTCTTGTTGATTCCTTTTTGGGTTCTTTTTGGGAAACAGAGCTTTTTAAGGGAATTTCTGCAGTTGCTTGTGTCTTAGTGAAATTTTTTCTGCTTTAAAACTAAAACCTAAACGTCTATTATCTTTTAAATGCACTAATGTTGCTGATGAAGATTGTGTGATGTTTTTTATGAAGGAAAATTTTCAGGTGTAAGGAAAGAATGATGTAATGATATGAAGAATGGACAAAAGCTCAAGCTTGGAGTTGCCACCTCGTGTCACCCCAAGAAATATTCAAGAGGTACAAGCTTCAAAGCATGTGGATGCCCAAGGCATCCCCTTCTTCATCAATAAAAATCTCAGGTCTTTCTAGACACTTTATTTTTTTATTGTTTCATGCACAGTTGTGTTGTTCTCGGAGCGTCTTAGTTTTTTTTTGTTTTTAGTTTGCTTAGTTTGATTGAATAAAGTAGTTGGACCCCCGTTTTTGCTGTGTTGTTTCAAATAATTTTATTGGTGTTGGAAAGGAGTAGCAAGTTCTTGCTTTAGTAGTACAAGAGGAGCTTGCTTTGACTGTGACATAGACTTTATCATGTCATGCTAGATGTTGTTTTGACCTTATGCTTAGTGATTATTGATGTACCATGACTTGTTCCAAACAATTAGGATTTCTTAATGTGCCTTGAAAGAATCATGCGTTGTTTTAGCATACAAAAGCATAGTATTGTGGTATTCTCCTTTGATGCTTTGTTTGGGTTGACTTGGCACATGCTCACACCATGTTATGACTATGAACTAGTCACCATAGCCTCTATGATCATTTAGTTTTTGACTTGTAGTACCAATTTATGCTTTGATTAGTAATGTTTTGTCGCTTTGCATGATTATGGCCATTATTGCTCTCTTAGTTGGTCGCTCCTAGTATTTTGCTAGCCTCCACTTGTATGAGTAATCCCTACTCATGCATCCAACTCCCAAGAAACCAAGTTATTCTGAAGTGTCCACTATAAATTCCTATGCATGGTGTGTAACACCATTCCAAGTATATTCTTGTTTTATCTATCTTCCAGATTAAACTTGTTATGTGAAACTTAGTGATTAAAGCTCTCACAAACTTGATGGGACACTTTATTTTTCTTGCCCCTAAATAAATTTGAACCATTGTGTCATCTATGTTGTATATTCTTGCACTTATACGTTGGAATTAGTAGACCATGTTGTCATGGGGAACGCTTTCAACATTGCACTTTCACATTGTACACAGTTGATATCATGCTCTTTTGTTTATGGATGTCGTCGGTGTGAAATAAAAGGGGAGCTTGTAAGTCCATGGAGTTATGTATGTGTGTTAGAGAAACGCCTAGGCCGCTAGCCTAATCCATGCCTACTCATGGTGGAAAATTGAAGCATCACCATAGTAAGAAATCTATGAAGCTTTCTTCTTATAAAAAAGAGACATATTTAAAAGAGGAAAGAGAGAAAAAGGCACCATTTTCCCATGGTAAATAAGAAGATTGCTGAGATGCTCATTGTCTGCTTGCTTTGTCATTTTGATTATGGGATAGTGTGGCATCCCGCAAAACCACTACTAGAAAATCGCGTTGAATTTGTGCATTGCATTGTCATCATCATGCATTGTTTGCCAAAACTATTTGCGCAAAGCCGGTTTTTGTTTCT
This sequence comes from Avena longiglumis, assembly GCA_030063025.1. NCBI lineage: Eukaryota > Viridiplantae > Streptophyta > Magnoliopsida > Poales > Poaceae > Avena > Avena longiglumis. The sequence continues at coordinate 403,327,851 of CP125975.1, forward strand.
AAAACGCCCCACCTTCATTCAAACACGCAAACCCGGTCTCCGGATTATTTTGTTTGAATGCTAACGGTTTGCCAAAGGTGCTTTTAAATTAAATAAAAAGTTTATATTATTTTTGTGGGGGCAGCCGAACGGGCCAAATCGACCCGAACGACCACCCCCAGGATTACAAACGGTCCACCTCCTAAATTCCTAAAGCTACCCACTATCCTACCCACACCCCCTGGCCACCTCACTCCACCCAATCAGACCATGCCACCTCACCCTCTCCCCTCCCCCCTAACCAATCTAAAACTGCCACATCACCCAACCTCCCCCCTCTCTCTCTCCACACTGCTCACACAGCCAACCCCCACCGCGTGACCACCCTCCCCCTGAACCGGTCCCACCCCACCCAGGCACACACGCACACCACGCGCGCGCAGCCAGCATCTCCCTGCCCGTGGGCCCCGGCCCCACCCCGCGGGGCCTGCCTCCCCCACGCGTTCCCCACACGTCTCCCACCTCCCAAGACGCGCTCATCCCTTCCTCAACCTCCTGCGTCCCGTCCCCCCCCACCCAGCCCCTCTCGCCGGCGTGGCTGCGCCCGCCTTCAAGCCTCTCCTCCTCCTGCCCGCGCCTCCCCAACCTCGCCCGCCTCCCGGCCCGTCAGCTGACGCTGGCCCGACCAACCACCGTCGCCCGCCCCGCCTTCCCGCGTCCACCGCCACGCTCACCGTCCCCTCACGCCCGCGCGCCTCCTCTCTGCTGAGCCCGCCCTCCCCGGTGCTCCTCCGCCCAGAGCCAGCGCCTCCACGCCTCCACCTCGCCCGGTGAACCCGCGTCCACCTCCGCCGAGCCCCTTCTCCTCCTCGCTCCTTCGCAAGCCCGACCCGGACCTCCCGCCCGGCCCTTGCAGCGTGCGCGGCGCGCTTCCGCTCACCGCCTCGCGGCAGCACCGAACCTCCGTCGCCACCGCCCGACCCGTCGCCCGGCCCGCTCTGTCTGCGCGCCGCCTCCGACCTTGGCTCGCCCGCGCCCCTCATCGCCGGACCCGCCACGTCGCCGCCAAGCACCACCCACCCTGCTCGACAACGCCCGCGCTCGGTCGCGCGGCCCTTCTGCCGCCAGCCTCCTCCTCGCCCGGGACCCCGAGCCTCCCAGCGGGCCTGCCTCGTCTGCCGCCCGGCCCGTGGTCCTTCGTCGGTCTCCTCTGGTCCCGCTGGCCTCGGCCCCATGGCTAGCACACCCCGTCGCTTCCACCGCGCGCCGCGCGAGCCGACCGCCGTTCGCTCCCTGTAGCCTCCTGTGCGTGTGCGTAGGAAGTTGCAGGTGCCCGTGTACGTGTCTGTCTCGTCCAGTTCGGTGCCAATCCAAGCCGCTGCCAAGGAACAACACTATTACCACAAGGCCAACAACCGGGACCGAACAAGATCTGCATCACGGAACGCCGAGTTCTGCCACCCGTACCCGAGGATCTTCTAAGGGGAAACACCAAGTAGTTCACCTAACCCGAACCCGAGTCCTTCGACGCCACGAAAAGATCTCCTACATGGGAGCCGGAGAAACCGTACCCGAAGGCCGCGGATGCAACAAGATCATCTCTCGAACGCCAAGGTCGTCGACACGGTTGCGACATGAACTCCCGCGCGACAACGCCAAGTACTCCCCTCGGACGCCAACAGCCGAACCGGAAGGGCGCCAAGACCACCACAAGGATGCCAAGTTCTACTTCAGAACGACAAGCCCGACGCGATGGCGCGGACCCGACGAGACCCTCGCAACGGCAAGCTCGACCCCGTGGAACCCGACGAGATCTGCATGCGACAAGAACTACCTCCGATGTTCGAGAACGAGCTCGCCGAGAACCCGGATGCGACAAGACCTACCCAGTATTGCGAGAACGTTCCGTCGAACCCTGGACCCCGAGACCGGACCCCGGACCCTGTCGAACCCCGAACCCCCGGACCAAGATCGACGAACCCCTAATGTGTGAACCCCTTCCCGAAACCCTATTTTATAACATAATACAACTTGTCGCATATTGAATTGTCATACTCGCATGCATATTGTGTGGTTTGGGGCCTTACACCGATTCACCTGCATAATTAAATATGGGGCCCATATGCGGGCAAATCTAGCCTTATATTGGCCTCATTTAAATTTGTGTAGCGAACCCGGTACTATCTTCTTCCTGTTAAACAACATTTAAATTGCGGGGTTCTAAACAACTTGCACCATCTAACTAATTGTCGGGACCCCGGTTCCCCTTAATATGACCTAATTGCATCGCACCTTTGCCATGCCATGCATCATACATGCATCATGCCGATCTTCTGCCGTTGTATTAAATATTGCATCCGGTGTTTATTCTAGTGTTTTGCTTCTTCGCGGATAAGGCCGTTGAGTTGATGTGAGCTTCGCCCCGATCTTCGGTTGAACCCTTCGGCAATGTTTTCAGGCGAGCATCTCCCTCTTTCTACCTATCTTACTTTATAGTCTTTATTCCCCTCCTGTTGATCTACTGCTATCTGTGTTGCGATGCTTTAGTTTCCGTACCTGTGATATACCGTGCAGCCCTATATTGCCTTGGACACACCCTATTACCTGTTGTTTGGTAGATAGTTGGACTTGCGCGTCGTAGTTGCTTGCTCAAGTGCTGATGTGTGTCGTCATATGCCACGATTCTTGATGTATTGCCGCATGTTGATGTTGGAGATGATTCTAGTTTTACTTATCGTCACTTTAATTTCTGTTTAACAACTAAAATTGAAATAAGCGAGGCATCGGTGGGTGATAGAAAATATTTGGTTTCGACGCCCACTTGTGTCCGTAAGACCCCGAGTACTTGATACATGTTCCTTGATTTATCGCGCTATCCACATCCGGGAGGTATATGGGACCCCCAGGCGAGCTTGATTCATTCTTATTTCTTGGGGCCACAAACTAGTTTGAGGTTTTATTTACGATTCGTACTTATGCCATGCTACTTTACGTATTTAAATTGTGCGAGGAGCACACTTTGCATCGCTTAGGTAAGCGGATTGATTACGCGGTATCGACAAGCCCAGCCACACTTTCGGGTTCCCGATCGCTGACCATTGTCGCAAACCTTGAGTCCGTCTCGGAGCTTGCTTACTCCGTTGCGGGATCTACTCAATGGGGTGGCCCCCTGAAATATTTCTGAATCCTGTGATTGTTCAGTCGTGAAAGCCTCGTTGGGTTTTGATTTGGTTTTTCCGAGGTTGATCGAGCGTGTGTTGCTATTGGTGCACCCCGGCCGGGTAAAACTTTCTGAAAGCCGTGTCCGCGGATATGGACGACTTGGAGCACAGTATCTCGATCATAGACAAGCATAACTAAAGTTTACTGCTATAAATTTGACTTTATAATGACTAGTAATCAGCTTCACTATAACGGAATGGCTAAATAATACTGCCCACAATTGCTTGTTTGAATTGTCGCTTGCGACCATTGTACCTGACTAGTAAATCTTGCAACTACAACGGAATGGCTGAATAAAAGTACCAACAACTGCTGGGTTTCGGGATTACATCATGCTATCTGTATCTGATTAGTAATTGCTGCAATTACAATGGAATGATTAACTAAAAGGGTCCACTGCTTACTTTATCAGAATGATTATCTAAACCTGACTAGTAATTGCTGCAACAATAACTGAATAAATAAAACTGCCAACTGTGTGAGTTCCTCGGATGACTTCCTCGTTTGGTCTCGAGGGGGAAATACCAGGATGGGTTTGTTTGGTGTTAGCTTCAGGTTGGATCCGAATAGGTCCTTCTTACCCCTCTCTGATTTACGCCAGTTGTATCGAGTCTCTATAGGTGGTTTAGTGCATGTTGCGCTGCCTCGAATACCATACCTATGTGGCGAGGGGCAATTCTAGCCTCGCCGTGTACTGGCCTCAGTACTGACGCTCCTCTTTCTCCTTTGCCCTTTGTCGGCACCCCTTTTGTTTAAGCAGGTTTTGAGATCGACGCCGTTAGCAGGGTCACCCTTCCGGCTTGGCCTGGGCAGGGTTATGGACGCCATTGGTTATTCTTCAGGGCTCTTAGCCCCATTTGCATCTTGTCCGTAGCTGGACGCTCTATCATTTTCAAGGTGATTTGGATCTTTGCATATTATATCTGTATTCTTGGCTCTTTGAGTCGCTGTTATATATATCTGTTCTGTGGGTCCCATCGAGGACTGTTGTGTAATGTTATTACTTCGTTTTCCACCCACACGAAAGTGCCTGGTGGGCACCTTTGAATCGTTTCTATGCGGGTTTGGCGAATTTTGCTCAAACTTGCATAGGTCCGATTCTGAGGGTGTTACAGAGTGGTATCAGAGCCCAGCAGTTGCGATACCCCACAAGTCCAGCCTGTAGGATAACCTAGCTAACGGCCGAAGTAGAGTGTCAAAACTATTTTGCAAAATCGGTTGGATAGTTCCGATTAGGTCTGATTTTACTCCTTACCCCTCTGCTATTCTCCTCTTATCTCGACGTGTTTTGAACCCGCTCTCTTCTCTCTCTTCGAGTCCAGGAATTCTCGTGGTTGGGTTTCCGTCGTACCTTCAGGGCTTCGTTTTCTCCCTTTTGTAACGGAGGTGCTACGATCATCAATTTGCAACTTGTCAGTTGTACCCTTCATCCGATCTTTTGTTCTTGAGCTCTTTATCTATATGTGTTCCTTGCCGGATATCAGTGTCGTTGAAAAACATATGAGAAGGACGAGCATTGGTGAAGTTGGAGTATACCTTGAGCATGTGTTGTTCATGCCAATGGAACCATCGCGGAACCTAATCATTGTGTCTTTCATACATTTTCTGCTGGCATCATTCCTTTGTTCCGGAAACCGCTTATGAAGATCTTCAGTCTAAATCTCGAGAGTTGAGTTGCCTGATTCTCCTACCCATGTAGAGAGTTGATAGTTTGGGTCCGGGATGGACTGATCACCCTACCCGACTCTTACTGTTCGCTCTGTACATCGAACTGGTGGATCAATGTAACTTTTCCCTCTCCTAATGGAAGTTAGAGGTGGCCTTATCGTTTGATACCTCTATCTTCGTCCTTTGTTTCTCCGGAGTGTTCTCTCGACGATCAGAGATAACGACCCTTTGTTAGTGGTGTCGCGAGGATATACACAACGCGAGAAGACGGAGAACGCCGACCTTCCTTCCGGTACCATGAGGCGGATCTCGAGGGCGAGATCCTTTGTTAGTGGTGTCGAATTGTGGCATCCCGCAAAACCACTACTAGAAAATCGCGTTGAATTTGTGCATTGCATTGTCATCATCATGCATTGTTTGCCAAAACTATTTGCGCAAAGCCGGTTTTTGTTTCTAAAACGCCCCACCTTCATTCAAACACGCAAACCCGGTCTCCGGATTATTTTGTTTGAATGCTAACGGTTTGCCAAAGGTGCTTTTAAATTAAATAAAAAGTTTATATTATTTTTGTGGGGGCAACCGAACGGGCCAAATCGACCCGAACGACCACCCCCAGGATTACAAACGGTCCACCTCCTAAATTCCTAAAGCTACCCACTATCCTACCCACACCCCCTGGCCACCTCACTCCACCTAATCAGACCATGCCACCTCACCCTCTCCCCTCCCCCCCTAACCAATCTAAAACTGCCACATCACCCAACCTCCCCCCTCTCTCTCTCCACACTGCTCACACAGCCAACCCCCACCGCGTGACCACCCTCCCCCTGAACCGGTCCCAACCCACCCAGGCACACACGCTGCACCAGCCAAGATCTCCTGCCCGTGGGCCCCGGCCCCCACCAGCAGGCCTGCCTCCCACGTCTCCCACCTCCCGGCCGCAAGGCCATCCCCTTCCTCAACCTCCCTGCGTCCCCGTCGCTTCCCCCCACCAGCGCCGGCCACCGGCCCCTCCCCGCCGGCGTGGCTGCGCCGCCCCGCCTTCCAAGCCTCTCCCCTCCTCCTGCGCCCGCGCCGCTCCCCCAACCTCGCCCGCCTCGGCGCCCGTCGCCACGCCCGGCCCGACCAACCACCGTCCGCCTGGCCTTCCCGCGTCCGCCACCGCTCCGCCACCGTCCCCTCACGCGCCTCCCTCCTGCCAGCGAGCCCGCCTCCCACGGTGCTCCCTCCGCCCAGGCCAGCGCCTCCGCCTCCACCTCGCCGGTGAACCCCGCGTCCACCTCCCGAGCACCCTTCTCCTCCGCTCGCTCCTTCGCCGGCGCAAGCCCGACCCCGGACCTCCCCGCCGGCCTCGCGCGCGTGCACGCCGGCGCCGCTTCCGCTCACCGCCTCCGGCAGCACCGGACCTCCGTCGCCACCGCCTCGACCCCGCGTCGCCGCCTCCGACCCTTGGCTCCGCGCGCCCTCCGCGGACCCGGCCACCGTCGCCGCCAAGCACCACCACCCCGCCTGCCGCGCGCCAGGTCCGCCGCCAGCGGCCTCCTCCAGACTTCGCCAGGACCCCCGAGCCTCCCCCTGGCCGGGCCTGCCTCGTCTGCCGCCGCCGTCGCCGGCGGGTCCCGCTTCGTCGGTCTCCTCTGGTCCCGCTGGCCTCGGCCCCATGGCTAGCACACCCCGTCGCTTCCACCGCGCGCCGCGCGAGCCGACCGCCGTTCGCTCCCTGTAGCCTCCTGTGCGTGTGCGTAGGAAGTTGCAGGTGCCCGTGTACGTGTCTGTCTCGTCCAGTTCGGTGCCAATCCAAGCCGCTGCCAAGGAACAGCACAATTACCACAAGGCCAACAACCGGGACCGAACAAGATCTGCATCACGGAACGCCGAGTTCTGCCACCCGTACCCGAGGATCTTCTAAGGGGAAACACCAAGTAGTTCACCGAACCCGAACCCGAGTCCTTCGACGCCACGAAAAGATCTCCTACATGGGAGCCGGAGAAACCGTACCCGAAGGCCGCGGATGCAACAAGATCATCTCTCGAACGCCAAGGTCGTCGACACGGTTGCGACATGAACTCCCGCGCGACAACGCCAAGTACTCCCCTCGGACGCCAACACCCGAACCGGAAGGGCGCCAAGACCACCACAAGGATGCCAAGTTCTACTTCAGAACGACAAGCCCGACGCGATGGCGCGGACCCGACGAGACCCTCGCAACGGCAAGCTCGACCCCGTGGAACCCGACGAGATCTGCATGCGACAAGAACTACCTCCGATGTTCGAGAACGAGCTCGCCGAGAACCCGGATGCGACAAGACCTACCCAGTATTCCGAGAACGTTCCGTCGAACCCTGGACCCGACGGACCGGACCCCGAACCCCGAACCCCCGGACCAAGATCGACGAACCCCTAATGTGTGAACCCCTTCCCGAAACCCTATTTTATAACATAATACAACTTGTCGCATATTGAATTGTCATACTCGCATGCATATTGTGTGGTTTGGGGCCTTACGCTGATTCACCTGCATAATTAAATATGGGGCCCATATGCGGGCAAATCTAGCCTTATATTGGCCTCATTTAAATTTGTGTAGCGAACCCGGTACTATCTTCTGCCTGTTAAACAACATTTAAATTGCGGGGTTCTAAACAACTTGCACCATCTAACTAATTGTCGGGACCCCGGTTCCCCTTAATATGACCTAATTGCATCGCTTTCTTTTGCCATGCATCATACATGCATCATGCCGATCTTCTGCTATTGTATTAAATATTGCATCCGGTGTTTATTCTAGTGTTTTGCTTCTTCGCGGATAAGGCCGTTGAGTTGATGTGAGCTTCGCCCCGATCTTCGGTTGAACCCTTCGGCAATGTTTTCAGGCGAGCATCTCCCTCTTTCTACCTATCTTACTTTATAGTCTTTATTCCCCTCCTGTTGATCTACTGCTATCTGTGTTGCGATGCTTTAGTTTCCGTACCTGTGATATACCGTGCAGCCCTATATTGCCTTAGACACACCCTATTACCTGTTGTTTGGTAGATAGTTGGACTTGCGCGTCGTAGTTGCTTGCTGAAGTGCTGATGTGTGTCGTCATATGCCACAGTTGCTGATGTATTGCCGCATGTTGATGTTGGAGATGATTCTAGTTTTACTTATCGTCACTTTAATTTCTGTTTAACAACTAAAATTGAAATAAGCAGAGGCATCGGTGGGTGATAGAAAATATTTGGTTTCGAGCCCACTTGTGTCCCGTAAGACCCCGAGTACTTGATACTGTTCCTTGATTTATCGCTATCCACATCCGGAGGTATATGGGACCCCCAGGCGAGCTTGATTCATTCTTATTTCTTGGGGCCACAAACTAGTTTGAGGTTTTATTCGATTCGTACTTATGCCATGCTACTTTACGTATTTAAATTGTGCGAGGAGCACCTTGTCTGTTAGGTAAGCGGATTGATTACGTGGTATCGACAAGCCCAGCCACACTTTCGGGTTCCCGATCGCTTCACCATTGTCGCAAACCTTGAGTCCGTCTCGGAGCTTGCTTACTCCGTTGGGATCTACTCAATGGGTGGCCCCGAAATATTTCTGAATCTGTGATTGTTCGGTCGTGAAAGCCTCGTTGGGTTTTGATTTGGTTTTCGAGGTTGATCGGCGTGTGTTGCTATTGGTGCACCCGGCGGGTAAAACTTTCTGAAAGCCGTGTCGCGGATATGGACGACTTGGAGCACGATCTCGATCATAGACAAGCATAACTAAAGTTTACTGCTATAAATTTGACTTTATAATGACTTGTAATCAGCTTCACTATAACGGAATGGCTAAATAATACTGCCCACAATTGCTTGTTTGAATTGTCGCTTGCGACCATTGTACCTGACTAGTAAATCTTGCAACTACAACGGAATGGCTGAATAAAAGTACCAACAACTGCTGGGTTTCGGGATTACATCATGCTATCTGTATCTGATTAGTAATTGCTGCAATTACAACGGAATGATTAACTAAAAGGGTCCACTGCTTACTTTATCAGAATGATTATCTGAACCTGACTAGTAATTGCTGCAACAATAATTGAATAAATAAAACTGCCAACTGTGTGAGTTCCTCGGATGACTTCCTCGTTTGGTCTCGAGGGGGAAATACCAGGATGGGTTTGTTTGGTGTTAGCTTCAGGTTGGATCCAAATAGGTCCTTCTTACCCCTCTCTGATTTACGCCAGTTGTATCGAGTCTCTATAGGTGGTTTAGTGCATCTTTGCCGATCCACCATACCTATGTAGGCGAGGGCCGAATTCTAGCCTCGCTGTCTTGGCCTCGATCGACGCTCCTCTTTCTCCTTTGCCCTTTGTCGGCACCCCTTTTGTTTAAGCAGGTTTTGAGATCGACGCCGTTAGCAGGGTCACCCTTCCGGCTTGGCCTGGGTAGGGTTATGGACGCCATTGGTTATTCTTCAGGGCTCTTAGCCCCATTTGCATCTTGTCCGTAGCTGGACGCTCTATCATTTTCAAGGTGATTTGGATCTTTGCATATTATATCTGTATTCTTGGCTCTTTGAGTCGCTGTTATATATCTCGTTACATGGGTCCCATCGAGGACTGTTGTGTAATGTTATTACTTCGTTTTCCACCCGCACGAAAGTGCCTGGTGGGCACCTTTGAATCGTTTCTATGCGGGTTTGGCGAATTTTGCTCAAACTTGCATAGGTCCGATTCTGAGGGTGTTACAGATAGCTCTTGTATTATGTGCAAGGGGTACCCCATTAGAGGTTCTCTATGATACACATGCACTTACTATGACAAGAACTTACCGCTGACTAAAGTTGAGTAGCATGAGGAGCGGACCTCGTACTCAAGGGACATGAGATTTCCAACTTATACTTTGTCAAGCATATACTCCATAGTTTGTTCACTTAAACCTTAATCACTTAAATATGCTTATGATAGGGGCAATGAGAGCTGAAAGATAGCAAGTACCATAATTTTTGGAAGCTCTTTATGAGACTTGAAATCCCTGCTTCCCTTTAAAGGGACTTTCTTCCACTTTTATATTGAGTCTCCAAATTCTATCCATAGGCACCAATTAAGAGAGCATAGTTGCCATTCTTAGTTCTATGTGCATTTTCCCAAAACTTATTGATTGATTCATATTGTTGATATTGCTTGCTCTTGAACTATTTGTATCTAGTCACTCTTATGAAGTTTGAAGTTGTCCTATGCATTTATTGCTACTCCATGATGGACAAGATGAATGCCACTATACTATGTTTTCTATATGTGAAACAAGCAAACATCTTTCAATGCATTGTTATTCATGATATTTGTTTGTATCCTTTCATGTTGCAGCATAGTTACTTTGTCTTACTATTAGAACTTCTTATTTCATGCTCATGTTTAGAGTTCTTTGATCCCAGATTTCAATGCTTGAAAATGGTTTGATCTTGATTTTGATAGTGCATGTCATCTCAAAATTTATTATTTTTATCACTTACCTACTCGAGGACGAGCATGACTTAACCTTGGGGATGCTTGATACGTCGTAAACGTATCTATAATTTTTTATGTTCCATGCTTGTTTAGTATATACTTTGCTTTGCTTTGTCTACACTTTGAGGTATTTTTTATATGTTTTCTAGGACTAACCTATTAACAAGATGCCATAGTTCCAGTTGCATGTTTTCTGTTGTTTTTGGTTCCAGAAAAGTTAGAAAATGAATATTCTCGGAATTGGACAGGACAAAAGCCAAAGTCAATATTTTACCGTGGGGAACACAGAGCCAGAAGACGCGACGGAGCACGGCCAGGCCTCGGCCTCCCTCTTCGCCTATAAGAAGCCCCTATACCTAAACCCTAAGTACCCGATTAATCTTCTATGAAATAGTCCGTAGCCGCCGCCACCATCGTCCCTAGATCGGGGGGATTTGAAGCTCTTCCTGGCACCGTGCCGGAGGGGAGAGATCATCCCGGAGGCATTCTTCATCACCATGCCAGCCTCTGGTATGAAGCGTGAGTAGTTCCACCTTGGACTACGGGTCCATGTAGTAGCTAGATGGTTGTTTCTCCTCCTTTGTGCTACCATGTTTAGATCTTGTGAGCTCCGTTCATGAACAAGATCATCTATTTGTAATCATACATGTTGTGTTTGCGGGGATCTAATGTATATTGAGATTACTATGTCAGATTGGTTATTGATTCTATCTTATTGATTCTACCATGTCTGTGTTGTTTGAGATCTTGCATGCTCTCTGTTTATATTAGCTATCTTGGCCAAGTAGATGCTAATGACTCCAAGAGGGAGTATTTATGCTCGATAGTGGGTTCATGCCTCTATTGAATCTGGGGAAGTGACAGAAATTTCTAAGGTTGTAGATGTGCTGTTGCTACTAGGGAGAAAATAATAATCTCTTGTTCATAGAACAAGTGTATTGTTTACTTTACACACTTTGATTAAAGCAGTTATCCATTAATTGCAACTTAATACTGGAGGGGGTTCGGATGATAACCCGAAGGTGGATTACTAGTCATAGACGCAGTTGGATGGCGGTCTATGTATATTGTTGTAATGCCCAATCAAATCTCATAGGACTCATGAATGTCTAGTATTGCATTGTTATGCCTTGATCTGTCCTTTCAATTGCCCCACTATAATTTGTTTACCCATCATGTTATGTTGTTTATCTTAAGGAGAACACCTCTAGTGAACTATTGACCCTGGTACAATCTTTACCATTGATACATCTTCCACTGTTACTGTTTACTTTCTGGAAACCAACATTACCTTCTACACTATACAATTAATCCTTTGTTTTTAGCAAACTGGTGAAATTGACAACCTCACTGTTCGTTGGGTGATATGTCGGAAACGTATGTACAATTTTTGATGCTCCATGCTTGTTTAGTATCTACTTTGATTTGCTTTGTCTTCACTTTGAGGTGTTTTTATATCTTTTCGGGAACTAACCTATTAACAAGTTGCCACAGTGCCAGTTGCCTATTTTCTTCTGTTTTTGGTTCCAGAAAGGCAGAAAATCAGTATTCTCGGAATTGGACTGGACAAAAGCCAAAGTCAATATTTTACCGTGGGCGACATGAAGCCAGAAGACGAGACGGAGGGGCGCCACAGGGCATCCAGACCCCCCTAGACGCGGGTGGGACCACCCTACTCCTGGGTAGGGTGTGCCCCCCCTGGTTGCCTTCCTTCCCCGCCTCTTCGCCAATAAGAAGCCCCCGAGGCAAAAACCCTAGGCACCCGATCAAAACTCCATGAAACCTTAAATATTCTCCGCCACCATCATCCCTAGATCGGGGGGATCTAAAGTTCTTCCCGGCACCCTACCGGAGGGGAGATCATCCTGGAGGCCTTCTTCTCCGGTATGAAGTGTGAGTAGTTCCACCTTGGACTACGGATCCATGTAGTAGCTAGATGGTTGTATCTTCTCCTTATGCTTTCATGTATAGATCTTGTGAGCTCAGTTCATGATCAAGATCTAATCTATTTGTAATCATGCATGTTGTGTTAGCGGGGATCTGATGGATATTGAGATAACTATGTCAGATTTATTAATGGTTTTGTATATTTGATACTATCATGTATGTGTTGTTTGTGATCTTGCATGCTCTCTATTGTTTGTGATCTTGCATGCTCATGGAACAAGTGGCTTGTTTACCTTACACACTTTGCTTAAAGCAGTTGTCTGTTGCTTGCAACTTAATACTGGAGGGGGTTCGGATGATAACCTGAAGGTGGACTTCTAGTCATAGATGCAGTTGGATGGTGGTCTATGTATATTGTTGTATTGCCCAATCGAATCTCATAGGATCTTTTCATCTGGTATTGCCTTATTATGCCTTCCTCAGTTCCTGTCAGTTGCCCTATTGTAATTTGTTTACCCTTCATGCCATGTTGTTTATCTAAGGAGATCACCTCTAGTGAACTATGGACCCCGGTCCAATATTTACCATTGATTCATCTTCCACTGTTACCTATTTACTTGCTGCAAATCATTACCTTCCACACCATATAGTTAATCTTTTGTTACAGCAACCGGTGAGATTTACAACCTCACTGTTAGTTGGGGAAAAGTCTTGAGTTTGTGTTGTGAAGGTTTTCACGTTGCTTGCAACACCTATGTGATGTTTACTTCTTCCTACTGGTTCGATAACCTCGGTTTCTTACTGAGGGAAGACTTGCTGCTGTGCTGCTTCACACCTTGCTCTTGGGGTTCCCAACAGGCTCCACATCAACTGAGCCATCAACAAGTTTTCTGGCGCCGTTGCCGGGGAGGCTAAGGACGTACTCACAAGGGGAGTCCTCCTCAACCTTTCTCTTTACTTTGTTTTTAGTTTGCTTAGTTTCTTTTTCTTGGTTTTGTTTGCCTCTTTTTATATAAAACTCCAAAAAAATTAGTTTAGTTTTGTTTGCTTTCTCTTATCAAAAACACAAAAAAAAATTAGTTCATGCTCTAGTTGCCACCTTGTTCTAGCTCACCATGTTGCTCCCAAAGTTCACCCTGAAGGACCTTTCTATAGGTAGTGGCTCCATAATTGTGAAAGATAATATTGAAGAATTCTTCAATCATGTTAGCAAGCATGAGGATATTGAGGATAAATCTATAGCAGATCTTGCTACTAATTATGAAATTGCTGCAGCTTCTTTAGTTCATATGCTGGAGGCTAGGTTTGTTAGCCTTAACCCTATGATGCAAATTTTGTTCCTAAAACTAAAAGAAGAAAATAATGCTGAAAAGAGAGAATTTATTCTTGAAACTTTACTCAAAGAGTTCCATGATGTTGCTAAGGAAGCCAAAAAGGTCTTTGAGCTTTTCAATATGCTAGGCTCATGTGTAGATGGTGTGGGTACTTCTGATAAAACTAAGCCTAGATAGGAATTTAAGATACCCATACCCTTTAAGCTTGTTGGAATGCATGAGGCCTTTGTAAAGAATTTTGATTGGATTGTTCCTGAAAATCCTTTAGATGGAAGTAGTAAACCAAAGAGAAATGATAAGGTATCCTCCAAAAATCATTTGGATGAGATACCTTTCATAGTTGAAGACTTTGCAAGTATTGATCTAAATTCCTCATTTGAAAATACTTGATTTCTTGCTTCTTGTGCCTAACTTAAAGGCATTAAAGAAAACTACTTGTTGGGAGATAACTCAAGACTTTCCTTGAGTCTTGGAAGTTATTAATTCAGTAATGACCTCTCCTTATCCTTTTTGATTGCTTTTTGTGCCAAGATTGACCTCTAATGAGAGGGAAGTAAGATTTGGGGAGTTGCTGTCCTGAAACAAATTTCTGTCCTCCACCATAAAAATTCGTGAGGAGTCTCCGTAAGTCGGATTGAGCTAAAAATTTACGAATAAATACTCCAGTATGTTTCCAACTTTGGTGTGTTTTGACAGATTTCTGCCATTATTTGCATTTGCTTCTTATTGATTCCTTTTTGAGTCATCTTTTGGGGAATTGAGCTTTTTAAAGGAGTTGCTACAGTAGCATGTGTTTTTAGTGAAAATTTTTGCTGTTCCAAAGCTAAACCCAAAGGTCTATTATCTTTTGAATACACTAATGTTGCTAATGAAGATTGTGTGAAGTTCTGTATGAAGAAAAAAATTTAGGTGTAGAGAGAGAATGATGTAATGAGATGAAGAATGGACAAAAGCTCAAGCTTGGGGATGCCACCCCGTTGTGACCCCAAGAAATATCCAAGAGGTACAAGCGTCAAAGCTTGGGGATGCCCAAGGCATCCCCTTCTTCAACAATAATAAGCTCAGGTCTTTCTAGACACTTCGTTTTTATTGTTTCATGCACTGTTGTGTTGTTCTTGGAGCGTCTTAGTTTTCATTTGGTTTGTTTAGTTTGCTTGAATAAAATAGTTTGGAACCCCGTTCTTGCTATGTTGTTTCAAATAAGTTGCTTAGTGTTGGAAAGGAGTAGTAAGTTCTTGCTTGAAAGTGCAAGAGGAGCTTGCATTGACTGTGACTTACACTTTAACATGACATGCTATGTCCTGGTATTGCCGACGAGTATGCCATGGAGGGGTCCTCACAGTGCGTGTTTAGAGACGTGAGGTACGGCGGACGATTGACGGGTACAAGGTAACACAACTTACCCAGGTTCAGTTCCCACAACGGTGGCGGAATCCTACTCCTGATATAAATCACTATAACGGCAATACGCCGAATTACAGGGATCGGTTCGCTGTGCGAGGTATGAGTTGTGTATTCTCGGTATGCCCTAAAGGCTCCCATAGGCCCGACTTATATAGTCGTCAGGTCCTAGGGTTACAGGGAAAGTCCTAGACGGACAGGTTACAGAGTCCTACACAGTATACAATTAGTCTAACGTGTCTTGCACTCCAAGGCTCCGGGTACGTCGGTGACTCCTCCGTAGCCTTCCTTTATCCGACATGGGCCTCCCTTCCCAATCCATCTAACTGGGCCGCCCAGCAGGCCATGGGCCATGCTACCAACTATGGTCCACCCAGGTTACCCAGATAAGAAACATGCTATGAGGATACCCATATAGCATATCTCCAATAGTAGCCCCTGGAGAACTCCGAGATATTGCGCCGTCTTGCCTCTTTAGGTTGAATGCTCCATCTAGATGGATGTCGGCAAATCATCAAGCAATATCTTGTAGTCCTCCCAAGAACCCTGCAATATTCTCCGTCTTCCATTTGTAAGTCGGAGAACTGCTGAATCTTCCATCGTACTCTTCCGCAGCCAGACTGGATCTGTCCATGCCGGAATATTCCGATGTGATGGTTCACCTGCTAGTGACAACTAGGACGACGTAGACATAGGTCAGCAACGCCTCGTAACTCACACATGTTGAGAACACAATCATGTCCATTTTTACCACGCGAAGGATATGAACCGTTGGCGACGACGGTTGGAAACGTGGCGAAATTTCTGTGCACACGCCCACACACGTCGTCCACGCGCCGACCATTCGATCACTTTGCACGAATCTTGACGCCAGGGGTTATAAATTACAAATGTGGTGGATTTTTACTTTTCACCTCATTATTCCCTTGCGCCTTCCTCTTCCTCCTACGAGCACGTCCTCGAGCCCTCCACGTGCATGCAAAAAACCCTAGCCTCCCAATCTCTACAGTCACCACTCTCCCCTTCTAATGGCGAGCAGCAGCACTAACCCGTCCATGGCGGCGGTGGCCGACGCTGCGGCAAAGCCGGCGAGCACCGTCCATGTGCCCCTAGAGGGCCTGGTGCTGCCCAAGTCCGTGGTGATTGAATCCACCGGTGGTGACCATAATCCAGCGGCGCTAGAGCTGCTAGAAGAAGAGAGCGATTCCCACAAGGGGGATTGGCGCGGCTCGGATATCACGGACAACGACATCAAGGATTTTCTCATCGAGGGTTACCTCCCTGCGACGGAGGGGATCGTCTGGCGGGCGGAGCCAGCCGGCGAGGTCACCCCTTCTCCCCAAGCCAGAGAGAAGGTGTACCTCAAAGAAAAATTGGTACGGGGCGTTTCCCTGCCCATCTCCAATTTATTCCTAGCTGTCCTCAACCATTACCGGGTTCAACCTCAGAACCTTTCCCCTAATAGCATCCTCGCGCTTAGCAACTACGCGGCGCTTTGTGAGGGTTACCTAGGGATTAGGCCTAGGTTAGATCTCTTTATCTACTTTTTTACCGTCAAGAGGGAAGCCGGAGCCGGCAAGGATGACCTCAGGAACTGTGGGACGATTAGCTTTAAGATCCGGCCTGGCCGGTGGTTCACTGACATCGTCGGCCATGAGTCATGCAAAAACTAGCAACAAACGTACTTCTACGACCGAGATATCCCCCTGTCTGGCCGAGAAGCGACGTATCCGGACTTTGTCGATGGAGCCGCTGCCGAAGCCCCGACATTGAGATCCCAGGCCACCCTTCTCTCCGACAACAACGCCTCTCACGCCATAAGGCGGATAGAGTGGTTTCTGGAGACGGGTCTAACTGGATTGGACCTAGCCATGTGCTGGTTCGTCAGGCGGATCCAGCCTCTGTAGCAACGCTCCAAGCTGATGCATGAGTATTCTAAGGAGAGGAAGGATAGCCTCTGCATCTCCGAGGACAACTTCTCGAGTGATTCCATCAAGCTCCGCCTCAAGCACATCGTCAAGGTGAAGGACGGGAAGTGTGGCTTCGCCATCACCTACTACATGTTCGAGGCGCGCAAGTGCCCAGACGTACCTGTTTATTTTCCGTGTATGATATTTGCTCCAGTTCTTCCGTCTTGCCTTTGTCATCTTATCTAACACTTTGTGATTTCACTTAACAACTTAAGAGTCTAGAGGAGGACGACATGGCTGTCCAAAAATATGACCCAAAGATGAAGGAAGTCACTGTCGTGTCTGACGACGATGCTCCATTGGTGCGTAAGCGGAAGATATCCACCTCTGACGCTGCCGACGGAGGAAAGAAGAAGAAAACGGAGGGTGGAGCCTCCAAGAAGACTACCACCGCCCTGGAGGCGGAGAATAGAAAGATTACCGGGATCCCTTTCACCAAAGCACCCATTGTTGTGTAAGTATCTCATCATCTGACATTGTCCATTGCTCATCTTATTCTTGTACTTATACTTTTTGCACGTTTCAGGAAGAAGGCCAGTATTAGTTTGAAGAATACCTCCAAATCCTTGGGGGCTTGTAAAAACATTAAAGATATGTTGCATCGTGATGTGTCGAACCACACATCTCCCGCCATCGCCCTTGTCAATCCCAGCGCCCAGCCTACTCCTGCTCTAACAAGCTCTCCGGCTAAGGACGCATTTGTCCCTTTCGGCATGGAAGTGGACTCAGCTACCTCTGCGGATCTTGTCATTGCCGGCGAACAGGCGATGCAAGAAAGCACCACAACCAAAATGGCTGAAGCTCCGGCTAAGGATGCCATCGGTAGCGGAAAGGCGGTGGTGGTGGGTGGAACGTTTGTTGAAGGCGGCGCCTCTGCACACAGGATAACCACAGAGCTCCCGAAGATAGTCTACCCGGCGCTTATGCCGAGTAGCTCCACTCTGGATCCTGGTGCAGCACCGACATCTCCAACCTGCGGTCTTGAGGAGCTTCTCCGACAAGCAAATATCTTGCAAGGAAACAACTTTTTCCTTCAGCAAGTTGTTTGCCGAGAGCGCTACCAACCTCAAGATCATCGCACTTGTAAGTTTTTATTTGCCTTTTGCATTTTATATGAGTATCCTACTGTAGCCCTCCAGGATTTAGACGGAAAACCATAGGTCTTTGCATCTGAATGCTCTAAGAGTGACTAAGCCAGAAAACTTCTCACTGTAGACCCCAAGTATTTAGTTTGAATGAATTATTCCGACTAGATACTTTCATAGTAGCAAACACAATGTTTGTAAACTTCAATACTGTAGCCCCCAATCCTCTAGTTGTAACTAAATTAGTTCCGACTAGATGATTAAAGAGAGACTAAGAAATTTGCCGAGTTAAAAACTTTATACTGGAGCCCCCAAGCTTCTGGTTGAAAACTGAATGAGTTCCGACTAGATGCTTAAAGAAAGACTAAAGCATATTGACAAGTTTAAAACTCTCATTATAGGCCCCAAGCCTCTAGGTGGATAGTTATCCGGCAAGATGCTCCAAGTAGACTAAACAACTTTAAATCTTCTTTCCATAGAATGAGAATTGTAGCACCCCGGATAAAACCACAACCAGAAAATCGCTTGTGTTTGTGCATCATCATGGCGACAGGCTCAGGTCATCATGCCACATTGCATTTAAGAATCGTCATGTCTTCATGTATATGTCTGTCTAAAACTATTTCCGAAAAATCTATTTTGTTTTCCACTAGCCCTTCTTATTTCAAAGTATCAAGTTGGTTTGTCTGGATCTTTGTTTTGACTAAAAACTATTTATAAAACTTTTACAATTAATGAAAAATAATAAAAAACTATTTTGTCGGGAGGCAGTCCAGCCGGTCGGGCCAAAGGCCCAACCGACCAGACCACCTATGACCCGGTTAAGCCTATATATCTAACTCTAATCCCCACCCAAACCCTAGATATCCTAGCTCACCTTCCCCCTGTAGCCACCACCACCCCCAAATCCTCCCTGCCGCCGCCCAGCGGCAACGCACACACTCACGCGAACGCCTTGCCCCAACACGACCCACACCTACCTAGCCCGCGTCGCCAGACGCACACCACACGATCACCACCCACAACCAAAACCCACACACACCAACGCAACGCACCCACGCAGTGAACGATCCCTGGGCCCCACCCTCTCTCGCATCGTGCGACGCCCACCCACCCCGCGTTTCTCCCCCTGTTCTCCTCTGTGCCGCCCTTCCCACCCGATGGATTCGCCGCCCGGCTATCCGTGTCCCCGCCGCCAATCTCCCTTACCTCCCTGGCGTTGCCCTGACCCCGGCCCTTCCGCCGATCGCGTGGGCCGGCCCCTCCTCAACTCCCGGCCAAGCTTGCAGGGCCCACCGCCGATCTCTCCCTCTGCTCGCCAAGCTCTCCAGCGGCTGCCCCCGCCTCCAACCACGCCGCCAGGCGTCCGCGTCCTCCTCTACCGATAGCCCCGTCACGGTCGACCCCGTGCCCCCGTCTCTGGCCTCGCGCCCGCGGCTGCCGAGGAGCCAGCCCGTCGCCATCGCCCTTCCCTGACCGCCTTCGTCGCCGTGTGCCGTCCTCTGCTCGGCCCCGGCCCGCGTCGGCCTCGCCCCGGCCCACACCGTTTGGCTCCAGCACCACCTCGCCGTGCCCTTCTCCTCTGGCCGCAACCACTCCTTGCCTCCCCGTTGCTCGGCCGCCAAGCTCGTCCATGCACGCCTCCTTCCCTGCTAGCCTCGTCCTCGTTCTATTGCCTGCCACCATCCGGGGATCCTGCCACTATGAGGGTTCCTCTAGTACCAGTGGGGTTGCTTCAGGCGTTTTGTTTTGGTACTGGTCATGAGCATATGGATGTGAAGTCGATTGCAATGGCGATATTGTGAAGATGG
This sequence comes from Avena longiglumis, assembly GCA_030063025.1. Taxonomy (NCBI): domain Eukaryota; kingdom Viridiplantae; phylum Streptophyta; class Magnoliopsida; order Poales; family Poaceae; genus Avena; species Avena longiglumis. The sequence continues at coordinate 403,347,687 of CP125975.1, forward strand.
GTTAGTGGTGATGCTCCAAGTCCGGTGATCCTCCATCGAACAAGTGGGACGAGTTAGAGGAGTTCCTCACCAAGATCGGCAAGACCAGCGCGATGCTGAAGAATGTACAAGGCGCTCCTCGAAGACCCCGGCATCGGACCGCAAGACCATTCCCGGGAACCGAAGACCAATCCGGGACGCTAAGGTCTTCCTCACGGATGCGGATCCGGAGACCAATTTCGTCGAGACCGACCCGAACCCCTTGATCCCCAAGGCCCAAGATCTTCGGACCAATGTGTGACTCATATCTAAGCCCTTATTTTTATTAAACGATATATATCTTTTTGCATATTATTTGATCATGTCGCATACATACCATGTGGTTTGGGGGCATTATGCCGATTCACCTTATAATTAAATATGGGGTCATATGCGGGCTTATCTAGTCTTATATTGGCCCCAATTAAATTTATGTAGCGAACCGGTGATATATTTTGCCATATTAAGACAACATTTAAATTGCGGGGTACCTAAACAACATGAACGATATAATTAATTGTCGGGACCCCGGTTCCGCTTAATACTGCCTAATCGCATCGCACATTTGCCATGTCATACATCATACATGCATCATGCCCGATCTTCTGTCATAGTATTAAATAGTGCATCCGGTGTCTGTGCTAGTGTTTTGCTTCTTCACGGATTAGGCCGATGAGTGGATGCGAGTGTCAACCCGATCTTCGGATGAACCTTCGACAATGTTTTCAGGCGAGCATTCTCCCCCTTTCTACCTATTTTACATTTCTAGTCTTTATTTCCTCCTGTTGATCTATTGCTATCTATGTTGCGATGCTCTAGTTTTCGTACCCGTGGTATCCCTTGCAGCCTTATATTACCTTGGACACATCCTATTACCTGTTGTTTAGTAGATAGTTGGACTTGTGTGTCGTAGTCGCTTGCTCAAGTGTTGTTGCGTGTTGTCAAGTACCACAATTGTTGAAGAATTGCCTTCTGCTTTATGTTGGAGATGATCATGGATTTAATTATTGTTTAATAACTAAAATTGAAAGTAGGTAAATGCAGAGGCACCGGTGGGTAATAGACAATATTTGGATTTTAACCGCTCACTGGTGTCCCGTAGGACCCCGAGTTCTTGACACCTGTTCCGAGATCGAGCGCGCTAACCACAGGTGGGGTGTGTGGGCACCCACATCGATTTAGTACCTGATTTCAAGTACTGTACTGGGGGCCACAAAGTAGTTTGGGGCTTTATTACTATCCTATACTTATGCCACGCTCTACTGCTTTATTTACGATTGCGCGTGGAGCGCATGTACTGTTTAGGTAAGCGGAGTGTTTTCGCGGTATCGACAAGCCCAGTCACACTTTCGGGTTCCCAGTCATTTATAGCCATTGACGCAAACCCTGGGTCCGTCTTGGAGACCGGCCGACTTCGTTACGAGTAGCTTAGTGGGGTGGCCCCCCGTGCTTGCTTTGGGTCTGGGAAACGTCGTGTCCGAAACCCCGTCGACATACCGTTGGGTGTATGTTTTGTGATCTTGTACCTACCTGAACTGACAACAAGGGTGTAGGTGCGTGTGGGAACTTTGGTGCACCCCTGCAGGGTTAAATCTTTTCGAGAAGCCGTGTCCGCGGTTATGGACGACTTGGAGCACAGTTCTCGATCATAGACAACTATAACTAAAGTTTACTGTTATAATTTGACTTGTGTCCGATATGACTAGTAATCAGCTTCACTATAACGGAATGGCTAAATAAAAGTGCCAACAACTACTGGGTTTGGGATATCTCATGCTAATTGTATCTGACTAGTAAGTGTTGCAACTACAACGGAATGGTTACCTAAAAGTGCCCACTGCTTATTATATCAGGATGACTATCTATACCTGACTAGTAATTGCTGCAACGATAACCGAATAAATAAAACTGCCAACGGTGTGAGTTCCTCGGTTGACTTCCTCGTTTGATCTCGAGGGGGAAATACCAGGATGGGTATGTTTGGTGGTAGCATCAGGTTGGTTCCGAATAGGTATTTCTTATCCCTCTCTGATAGCCGCCAGTTGTATCGAGTCTCTATAGATTGTTTAGTGCATGCTGCTCTGCCGCTTCAGTCCACCATACCTCTGTAGGCGAGGACCGCCGAATTCTAGTCTCGCCGTGTACTGGCCTTAGTACTGACCGCTCTCTCTTTTTCCTTTGCCCTTTGCCGGCACCCCTTTTGTTTAAGCAGGTTTTGAGACCGACGTCGTTAGCAGGGTTACCCCTCCGTCTTGGCCTGGGCAGGGTTATGGACGCCATTGGTTGTTCTTCAGGGCTCTTAGCTCAATTTGCATCTTGTCCGTACTCGGACGTTGTATCGTTTTAAAGGTGATTTGGATCTTTGTATTGTATATCTGTATTCTTGACTCATTGAGTCGCTGTTGTATATATGTGTCTTGGTGGGTTCCATCGTGGACTATTGTGTAATGGTATTACTTCGTTTTCCACCCGCACGAAAGTGCCTGGTGGGCACCTTTGAATCGTTTCTATGCGGGTTTGGCGGGAATCGCTGAAACTTGCATAGGGCCGATTCTGAGGGTGTTACAGAGTGGTATCAGAGCTCAGCAGTTACGATACGCCACTGGTCCAGCCTGTAGGATAACCAAGCTAACGGACGTTGTAGAGTGTCAAAACTATTTTCGAAAAATCGGTTGGATAGATCTGATTAGGTCTGCTTTTACTCCTCATCTCTTTTCTATTCTTCTCTTACCTCGACGTGTTTTGAATCTGCTCTCTTATCTTTTCTTCGAGTATATGAATTCTCGTGGTTGGGTTTCCGTCATACCTTCAGGATTTCACTCCCTCCTCTTGTAACGGTGCTTCGACATCCGACCTTCACGCTATCTGATGAATCTTTCATCTGTTGTACCTTTCAGTGGACCGAAAATTCACTAAAATTTTTCTTTCTATCCTCCGAAGTTTTTCGATACGATGAAGTCATCTACATTAGATCTGATGAGAATCTCCATCCCTCCTTTGATTCCGAACGTCTCTTGTCGAGATCTTCAGTCTAATTCCGAGAATGGGTTGCGTGATTTTATACTGCATGTGCGAAGTAATAGTTTGGGTGCGTGATGGATTTGCCCCCATGCCGACTACTCAATCTATTTGCTCTTGTACATTGAAGTGGATTAGAGTGCACCTTTTCTCTCCTTCTATCGAAGTTAGAGGTGGCCTTATCTTTTGATGCCTCTATTTTCGTCTTTTGTTTATCCAGAGTACTCCCTCGACGCACATGATCAACGACAGCTCGTTGGTGGTGTCGCCGATTTCAAGATGGAGAAATAATCTTTGTTAGTGGTGTCGCGAAGATCTACACGAAGCGAGAAGATTTAGACCGTCGACCTTCTTCCCCGTACTATGAGGCGGATCTCGAGGGCGAGATCCATTGTTAGTGGTGTCGAATTGTAGCACCCCGGATAAAACCACAACCAGAAAATCGCTTGTGTTTGTCCATCATCATGGCGACAGGCTCAGGTCATCATGCCACATTGCATTTAAGAATCGTCATGTCTTCATGTATATGTCTGTCTAAAACTATTTCCGAAAAATCTATTTTGTTTTCCACTAGCCCTTCTTATTTCAAAGTATCAAGTTGGTTTGTCTGGATCTTTATTTTGACTAAAAACTATTTATAAAACTTTTACAATTAATGAAAAATAATAAAAAAACTATTTTGTCGGGAGGCAGTCCAACCGGTCGAGCTAAAGGCCCAACCGACCAGACCACCTACGACCCGGTTAAGCCTATATATCTAACCCTAATCCCCACCCAAACCCTAGATATCCTAGCTCACCTTCCCCCTGTAGCCGCCACCACCCCCAAATCCTCCTACGCCGCCCAGTGACGCACTCACCTTGAGCAACGCCCCTTTAACACGACCCACACCTACCTAGCCCGCGTCGCCAGACGCACACCACACGACCACCACCCACAACCAAAACCCACACACACCAACGCAACGCACCCACGCAGTCAACGATCCCCGGGCCCCACCCTCTCTCGCATCGTGCGACGCCCACCCACCCCGCGTTTCTCCCCCTGTTCTCCTCTGTGCCTCCCTTCCCATCCAATGGATCCGCCGCCCGGCTCTCCGCGTCCCCGCCGCCAATCTCCCTTACCTCCCTGGTGTTGCCCTGACCCCGGCCCTTCCGCCGATCGCGTGGGCCAGACCCTCCTCGACTCCCGGCCAATCTTGCAGGGCCCGCCGCCGATCTCTCCCTCTGCTCGCCAAGCTCTCCAGCGGCTGCCCCCGCCTCCAACCACGCCGCCAGGCGTCCGCGTCCTCCTCTGTCGACAGCCCCATCACGGTCGACCCCGTGCCCCCGTCTCTGGCCTCGCGCCCGCGGCTGCCGAGGAGCCAACCCGTCGCCATCGCCCTTCCCTGACCGCCTTCTTCACCGTGTGCCGTCCTCTGCTCGGCCCCGGCCCGCGTCGGCCTCGCCCCGGCCCACACCGTTTGGCTCCAGCACCACCTCGCCGTTCCCTTCTCCTCTGGCCGCAACGACTCCTTGCCTCCCCGTTGCTCGGCCGCCAAGCTCGTCCATGCACGCCGCCTTCCCTGCCAGCATTGTCCTCGTTCTATTGCCTGCCACCATCCGGGGATCCTGCCACTATGAGGGTTCCTCTAGTACCAGTGGGGTTGCATCAGGCGTTTTGTTTTGGTACTGGTCATGAGCATATGGATGTGAAGTCGATTGCAATGGCGATCTTGTGAAGATGGGTTAGTGGCGATGCTCCAAGTCCGGTGATCCTCCATCGAACAAGTGGGACGAGATAGAGGAGTTCCTCACCAAGATCGCCAAGACCAGCGCGATGCTGAAGAATGTACAAGGCGCTCCTCGAAGACCCCTGTGGCATCCCGCAAATCCACTACTAGAAAATCGCGTTGAATTTGTGCATTGCATCGTCATCATCATGCATTGTTTGCCAAAACTATTTCGCAAAGCCGCTTTCGTTTCTAAAACGCCCCGACAATTATTCAAACGCCAAACCCCAGTTGTTCCGGATATTTTGTTTGTCTAAAATTAGTTACAAAAGATAATTAAAAATAAATAAAATTATTAATTATTTTAGTAGGGGCAGTCGAACGGGCCAACCCGACCCGAACGACCACCCCTGTTTTAAAACGGTCCAGCTAAACCGCCCTTCTAATCCTATTCCTACCAGCTAGTCTACCCACCCTTCCCCAGCCACATCACCCTGGCCACTCCCCTCTCGCCACCTCAGCTCCCCTCTCCCCTCACCCACTCAAAACCTGCCACTTGGCCAGACCCCACCCCCTCTCTCTCCTCCCTCACCTCTCTCTCTCAGCTCCCACCAGACCCGCACCCACCCTGCTACACACACACGCACGCCCTCACTCGGCCTCCCCTGTCCCTGCCCCGTGGGACCCCCTCCCCACTCAACCCCCACGCCACCCAGACCCCCCCACGCGTCACCTGGCCCCACCCACGCTGCGGCCCTCCCCCGCCCCGGCAACTCTCTCTCTCCCCCACGTCTCCTCCTCCTCCGGCCAACTGCCCCACCCTCGACGCCGGCGAGCCCCCGCCCCCACCCACGCCCCGAGCGCCGCCGTCCTCACCCCTGTCCCCCCACGCGGCCCCACCCTCTGTCACCATCCGCCGCCACCGCTCCGCCTCGCCGAGCCGGCCCCCGCGCTCCCGACCCTTCCGCCTCTGCCGCCACCGCGCCGCGCTCACCCTCCGGCCGCGCCACCGCTTCCACCCACCGCGGAGCCCGCCGTCGCCCGCCTCCGCCTCGACCTCGCCCGCCACCAGCCGCCGCCTCTGCTCCCGAGCCTCCCGCCGCCGCTCTCTGCGCCGCCCGAGCCCTCCCACTTCTGGCTTTCGCCGCCTCGCCCGCTGCCTCCCCGTCGCCCGCCTCCATGACCCGCTGCCGCTCAGCCAGACGCCTCAGCCATCGGCCCCTTCACCTTGATCCGCGCGGGCCCCACCTGGGGCTGCTCGAAACCCCGCGACCGGGCCCGCATCGCCTCGGTCGGCCCTCCTCAGTCCGAGGACAAGCCCCGAAGACCGATCCCGGGTCCCGATCCGAAGACCACACGGGCGACAAGTTCATCTTCCCGGAGTCGGACCCGAAGACGCCGTGACCCGGACGCAGAAACCACCGATAAGCTCTCCAACCCGGATACCCCAAGTGCTTCTTCCCGGAACCGAGGATCAAGCTTCGACATCCCGAACCCGGAGCCGCGCCAAGATCTCCGACCCCTCGTTCCGAAGACCGATCCCCGAAACCCTGAGTGCGCCGACGACCAGATCTCCACGGCGTAACGACGAGACCGAACCGACACGAGAACCCGACAAGATCTGCAAGCGACAAGAACGCCCCGATCAGGTCGGACCCAATGCGCCCCGACACCGAACCAAGTACTCCCTCGTGAACGCCAAGGACTACCTCACGGACACCGAGAATCTCCCCCGGACGCCAAGACCGACAACATGACCCGAAGACCACGGATGCACCAAGATCTACCCTTTTCCGAGAACGTTCCCGTGAGACCGATCCGTCGAACCCTGGACCCCGAGACCGACCCCGAACCCCGAACCCCGGATTCCCAAGACCGTCGAGACCCCTCAATGTGTGAACCCCTTCCTGAAACCCTATTTTATAAATGCATAATAACAACTTGATTGCATATTGAATTGTCATACTCGCATGCATATCTATGGTTTGGGGGCCTTATGCCGATTCACCTCATAATTAAATATGGGGCCCATATGCGGGCAAATCTAGCCTTATATTGGCCTCATTTAAACTTGTGTAGCGAACCGGTATCTTATTTTGCCTTGTTAAGACAACATTTAAATTGCGGGGGTTCTAAACAACTTGAACCTACTAATTAATTGTCGGGACCCCGGTTCCGCTTAACATGACCTAATTGCATTGCACCTTGCCATGCCATACATCATACATGCATCATGCCGATCTTCTGCCGTGTATTAAATATTGCATCCGGTGTTTCTTCTAGTGTTTTGCTTCTTCGCGGATAAGGCCGTTGAGTTGATGTGAGCTTCGACCCGATCTTCGGTTGAACCCTTCGACAATGTTTTCAGGCGAGCATCTCCCTCTTTCTACCTATCTTACTTTTATAGTCTTTATTTCCCTCCTGTTGATCTATTGCTATCTGTGTTGCGATGCTCTAGTTTCCGTACCCGATATATCCCGTGCAGCCCTATATTGCCTTGGACACACCCTATTACCTGTTGTTTGGTAGATAGTTGGACTTGTGCGTCGTAGTTGCTTGCCCAAGTGCTGATGTGTGTCGTCATATGCCACAGTTGCTGATGTATTGCCGCATGTTGAAGTTGGAGATGATTCTAGTTTTACTTTTCTTCACTTTAATTTCTGTTTAACAACTAAATTGAATTAAGCAGAGGCATCGGTGGGTGATAGAAAAATATTTGGTTTCCGAACGCCCACTTGTGTCCCGTAAGACCCCGAGTACTTGATACCTGTTCCTTGATTTATCGCTATCCACATCCGGGAGGTATATGGGACCCCCGAGCGAGCTTGATTCAGGTCTTATTTCTAGGGCCACAAACTAGTTTGAGGTTTTATTTACGATCCTGTACTTATGCCATGCTTTATCGCTTTATTTACGATTGTGCGAGGGCACACTGTCTGTTAGCATTTGTGACCCGTTTACGTGGTGCACAAGCCCAGCCACACTTTGGGTTCCCATCGTTTACTGCACCCCCACAAACCTTGAGGCCGCTCGGAGTCAGCTAACCGTTGCGGAATCTACTTAAGGGTGGCCCCTGAAATATTTCTGAATCCTGTGATTGTTCGGTCGTGAAAGCCTCGTTGGGTTTTGATTTGGTTTTCGAGGTTGATCGGCGTGTGTTGCTATTGGTGCACCCAGGGGTAAAACTTTCGAAAGCCGTGTCGCGGATATGGACGACTTGGAGCACTGATATCTCGATCATAGACAAGCATAACTAAAGTTTACTGCTCTAAATTTGACTTATAATGACTAGTAATCAGCTTCACTATAAGGGAATGGCTAATTAATACTGCCCACAATTGCTTGTTTGGTGGTCGCTGCGACAATTGTATCTGACTAGTAAGTATTGCAACTTCTAGCGGAATGGCTGAATAAAAGTACCAACAACTGCTTTGGGTTTATGGGTTATCTCATGTTAGCTATGTCGACTAGTAAGTCTGCCACTATAACGGAATGGTTAACTAAAAGTGCCCACTTGCTTTATCGGTGACGATTATCTAAATCGACTAGTAAAGTGCCACAACTATAATGAATAAGTAAAGCGCCAAGCGTGAGTTCCTCGGTTGACTTCCTCGTTTGGTCTCGAGGGGGAAACACCAGGATGGGTTTTTTTGGTGTTAGCTTCGGGTTGGATCCGGATAGGTCATTCTTACCCCTCTCTGATAACCGCCAGTTGTATCGAGTCTCTATAGGTTGTTTAGTGCATGCTGCCGCTGCCGCTCAGTCCACCATACCTATGTAGGCGAGGACCGCCGAATTCTAGCCTCGCCGTGTACTGGCCTCAGTACTGACGCTCCTTCTTTGTTTTCTGCTTTGCCCTTTGTCGGCACCCCTTTTTGTTAAGCAGGTTTTGAGATCGACGCCGTTAGCAGGGTTACCCTTCCGGCTTGGCCTGGGCAGGGTTATGGACGTCATTGGTTATTCTTCAGGGCTCTTAGCCCCATTTGCATCTTGTCCGTAGCTGGACGCTCTATCGTTTTCAAGGTGATTTGGATCTTTGTATATTATATCTGTATTCTTGACTCTTTGAGTCGCTGTTATATATATCCGTTCTGTGGGTCCCATCGAGGACTGTTGTGTAATGTTATTACTTCGTTTTCCACCCGCACGAAAGTGCCTGGTGGGCACCTTTGAATCGTTTCTATGCGGGTTTGGCGAATTTTGCTCAAACTTGCATAGGTCCGATTCGAGGTGTTCTGAGTGGTATCAGAGCTCAGCAGTTGCGATACCCCACAAGTCCAGCCTGTAGGATAACCTAGCTAACGGCCGAAGTAGAGAGTCAAAACTATTTTTGCAAAATCGGTTGGATAGTTCTGGTTAGGTCTGATTTTACTTCTTACCCCTCTGCTATTCTCCTCTTATCCCGACGTGTTTTGAATCCGCTCTCTTCTCTCTCTTCGAGTCCAGGATTTCTCGTGGTTGGGATTCCGTCGTACCTTCAGGATTTCTCTTTCTCCCTTTTTGTAACGGAGGTGCTACGATCATCAATCTGCAACTTGTCTGTTGAACCCTTCCTCCAATCTTTTGTTCTTGAGCTCCTTATCCATGTGTGTTCCTTGCTGGATATCAGTGTCGTTGAAAAACATATGAGAAGGACGAGCTTTGGTGAAGTTGGAGTATACCTTGAGCATGTGTTGTTCATGCCAATGGAACCATCGCGGAACCTAATCGTTGTGTCTTTCATACGATTTCTGCTGGCAACATTCCTTTGTTCCGGATACCATCTAAGAAGATCTTCAGTCTAATTCCGAGAGTTGGATGCTTAATCCGCTTATTCGTGTGCAGAGTAATGGTTTGAGTGCGGAATGGAGTAGCTACCCTACCACTACTCTTATCATTCGCTCTTGTACGTCGGATCAGTGGATCCAGCAGTTTTACTCCGTCCATGGAAGTTAGAGGTGGCCTTACCTTCAACTTCGTCCTTTGTTTCCCCGGAGTGTTCTTCCGACGATCAAGAACAACGACCCTTTGTTGGTGGTGTCGCCGTTTTCCAGATGAAGAAGAAACCCTCGTTAGTGGTGTCGCGAGGATCTACACGAAGCGAGAAGACGCAGATCGCCGTCCTTCCCTCCGGTACCATGAGGCGGATCTCGAGGGCGAGATCCCTTGTTAGTGGTGTCGAATTGTGGCATCCCGCAAATCCACTACTAGAAAATCGCGTTGAATTTGTGCATTGCATCGTCATCATCATGCATTGTTTGCCAAAACTATTTCGCAAAGCCGCTTTCGTTTCTAAAACGCCCCGACAATTATTCAAACGCCAAACCCCAGTTGTTCCGGATATTTTGTTTGTCTAAAATTAGTTACAAAAGATAATTAAAAATAAATAAAATTATTAATTATTTTAGTAGGGGCAGTCGAGCGGCCAACCCGACCGACGACCACCTGTTTAAACGGTCCAGCTAAACCGCCCTTCTAATCCTATTCCTACCAGCTAGTCTACCCACCCTTCCCAGCCACATCACCACCACTCCTCTCGCCACCTCGGCTCCCTCTCCCTCACCCACTCAAAACCTGCCACTTGGCAGACCCCACCCTCTCTCTCCTCCTCACCTCTCGCTCGGCTCCCACGGACCCGCCCACCCTGCTACACACACGCACGCCCTCACTCGGCCTCCCTGTCCCACCCCGTGGGACCCTCCCCACTCAACCCCACGCCACCCAGACCCCCACGTCACCTGGCCCTCCCACCCGGCAACTCTCTCTCTCCCCGTCTCCTCCTCCTCGGCCATTGCCCACCCTCGGCCGTGAGCCCCCACGCCCGGCGCCGCCCGTCCTCACCCCTGTCCCCCACGGCCCCACCTCTGTCACCATCCGCCGCCGCCTCGCCCGGCCAGCCCCGACCCTTCCGCCTCTGCCGCCACCGCGCTCACCTCCGCCACCGCTTCCACCCACCGCGGAGCCCGCCGTCGCCGCTCCTCCGCCCACCTCGCCTCGCCAGCCGCCCGCCTCTGCTCCCAGCCTCCCGCCCGCTCTCTGCAGCTCGCCGCCTGAGCCTCCCATTGGCTTGCGCGCCGCCCTTGCCTCCCCGTCGCCCGCCTCCGCGGCAGCCGCTCAGCCGGACGCCTCAGCCATCGCGCCCTTCACCGCCAGTCATGCGGGCCCACCTCGGGGCCTGCTCCGAAACCCCAGGCGGGCCGTCGCCTCGGGCGAGGCCCCTCCGTCAACAGTCGAGGACAAGCCCAAGACCGATCCGGGTCCCGATCCGAAGACCACAGGCGACAAGTTCACCTTCCGGTCGGACCAAGGCCGTGACCGGACGCCGAAACCACCGACAAGCTCTCCAACCCGGATACCCCAAGTGCTTCTTCCCGAAGCGAGGATCAAGCTTGACATCCGAACCGAGCGCCAAGATCTCCGATCCCTCGTTCAAGACCGATCCCGAAACCACAGTGCGCCGCGACCAGATCTCCACGGCGTAACGAGACCGAACGACACGAGAACCCGACAAGATCTGGCGACAAGAACGCCCGATCAGGTCGGACCCAATCGCCCGACACGAACCAAGTACTCCCTCGTGAGCGCCAAGGACTACCTCACGGACACCGAATCTCCCAGACGCCAAGACCGACAACATGACCCGAAGACCACGGATGCACCAAGATCTACCCTTTTCCGAGAACGTTCCCGTGAGACCGATCCGTCGAACCCTGGACCCCGAGACCGACCCCGAACCCCGAACCCCGGATTCCCAAGACCGTCGAGACCCCTCAATGTGTGAACCCCTTCCTGAAACCCTATTTTATAAATGCATAATAACAACTTGATTGCATATTGAATTGTCATACTCGCATGCATATATATGGTTTGGGGGCCTTATGCCGATTCACCTCATAATTAAATATGGGGCCCATATGCGGGCAAATCTAGCCTTATATTGGCCTCATTTAAACTTGTGTAGCGAACCGGTATCTTATTTTGCCTTGTTAAGACAACATTTAAATTGCGGGGGTTCTAAACAACTTGAACCTACTAATTAATTGTCGGGACCCCGGTTCCGCTTAACATGACCTAATTGCATTGCACCTTGCCATGCCATACATCATACATGCATCATGCCGATCTTCTGCCGTGTATTAAATATTGCATCCGGTGTTTCTTCTAGTGTTTTGCTTCTTCGCGGATAAGGCCGTTGAGTTGATGTGAGCTTCGTCCCGATCTCTGGTTGAACCCTTCGACAATGTTTTCAGGCGAGCATCTCCCTCTTTCTACCTATCTTACTTTTATAGTCTTTATTTCCCTCCTGTTGATCTATTGCTATCTGTGTTGCGATGCTCTAGTTTCCGTACCCGATATATCCCGTGCAGCCCTATATTGCCTTGGACACACCCTATTACCTGTTGTTTGGTAGATAGTTGGACTTGTGCGTCGTAGTTGCTTGCCCAAGTGCTGATGTGTGTCGTCATATGCCACAGTTGCTGATGTATTGCCGCATGTTGAAGTTGGAGATGATTCTAGTTTTACTTTTCTTCACTTTAATTTCTGTTTAACAACTAAATTGAATTAAGCAGAGGCATCGGTGGGTGATAGAAAAATATTTGGTTTCCGAACGCCCACTTGTGTCCCGTAAGACCCCGAGTACTTGATACCTGTTCCTTGATTTATCGCGCTATCCACATCCGGGAGGTATATGGGACCCCAGGCGAGCTTGATTCAGTCTTATTTCTAGGGGCCACAAACTAGTTTGAGGTTTTATTTACGATCCTGTACTTATGCCATGCTTTACTGCTTTATTTACGATTGTGCGAGGGGCACACTGTACTGTTTAGGATTTGTGACCCGTTTACGTGGTATCGACAAGCCCAGCCACACTTTCGGGTTCCCGATCGTTCTGCTTGCCCCACAAACCTTGAGGCCGTCTCGGAGTCATTAGCCGTTCGCGGAATCTACTTAAGGGTGGCCCCAAATATTTCTGAATCCTGTGATTGTTCGTCGTGAAAGCCTCGTTGGGTTTTGATTTGGTTTTCCGAGGTTGATCGGCGTGTGTTGCTATTGGTGCACCCGGGGTAAAACTTTCTGAAAGCCGTGTCCGCGGATATGGACGACTTGGAGCACAGTATCTCGATCATAGACAAGCATAACTAAAGTTTACTGCTCTAAATTTGACTTATAATGACTAGTAATCAGCTTCACTATAATGGAATGGCTAATTAATACTGCCCACAATTGCTTGTTTGGTTGTCGCTTGCGACAATTGTATCTGACTAGTAAGTATTGCAACTACAACGGAATGGCTGAATAAAAGTACCAACAACTGCTGGGTTTATGGGTTATCTCATGTTAACTGTATCTGACTAGTAAGTGCTGCCACTATAACGGAATGGTTAACTAAAAGTGCCCACTGCTTGCTTTATCAGGACGATTATCTAAATCTGAGGTTGTTTTCTGCTTTGCCCTTTGTCGGCACCTCTTTTTGTTAAGCAGGTTTTGAGATCGACGCCGTTAGCAGGGTTACCCTTCCGGCTTGGCCTGGGCAGGGTTATGGACGTCATTGGTTATTCTTCAGGGCTCTTAGCCCCATTTGCATCTTGTCCGTAGCTGGACGCTCTATCGTTTTCAAGGTGATTTGGATCTTTGTATATTATATCTGTATTCTTGACTCTTTGAGTCGCTGTTATATATATCCGTTCTGTGGGTCCCATCGAGGACTGTTGTGTAATGTTATTACTTCGTTTTCCACCCGCACGAAAGTGCCTGGTGGGCACCTTTGAATCGTTTCTATGCGGGTTTGGCGAATTTTGCTCAAACTTGCATAGGTCCGATTCTGAGGGTGTTACAACCCCGGCATCGGACCGTAAGACCGTTCCCGGGAACCGAAGACCAATCCGGGACGCTAAGGTCTTCCTCACGGATGCGGATCCGGAGACCAATTTCGTCGAGACCGACCCGAACCCCTTAATCCCCAAGGCCCAAGATCTTCGGACCAATGTGTGACTCATATCTAAGCCCTTATTTTTATTAAACGATATATATCTTTTTGCATATTATTTGATCATGTCGCATACATACCATGTGGTTTGGGGGCATTATGCCGATTCACCTTATAATTAAATATGGGGTCATATGCGGGCTTATCTAGTCTTATATTGGCCCCAATTAAATTTATGTAGCGAACCGGTGATATATTTTGCCATATTAAGACAACATTTAAATTGCGGGGTACCTAAACAACATGAACGATATAATTAATTGTCGGGACCCCGGTTCCGCTTAATACTTCCTAATTGCATCGCACATTTGCCATGTCATACATCATACATGCATCATGCCCGATCTTCTGTCATAGTATTAAATAGTGCATCCAGTGTCTGTGCTAGTGTTTTGCTTCTTCACGGATTAGGCCGATGAGTGGATGCGAGTGTCGACCCGATCTTCGGCTGAACCTTCGACAATGTTTTCAGGCGAGCATTCTCTCCCTTTCTACCTATTTCCTCCTGTTGATCTATTGCTATCTATGTTGCGATGCTCTAGTTTTCGTACCCGTGGTATCCCTTGCAGCCTTATATTGCCTTGGACACATCCTATTACCAGTTGTTTAGTAGATAGTTGGACTTGCGTGTCGTAGTCGCTTGCTCAAGTGCTGTTGCGTGTTGTCAAGTACCACAATTGTTGAAGAATTGCCTTCTGCTTTTTGTTGGAGATGATCATGGCTTTAATTATTGTTTAATAAATAAAATGGAAAGTAGGTAAATGCAGAGGCACCGGTGGGTAATAGACAATATTTGGATTTTAACCGCTCACTGGTGTCCTGTAGGACCCCGAGTTCTTGACACCTGTTCCGACATCGAGCGCGCTTACCACAGGTGGGGTGTGTGGGCACCCCCATCGATTTAGTACCTGATTTCAAGTACTGTACTGGGGGCCACAAAGTAGTTTGGGGCTTTATTACTATCCTGTACTTATGCCACGCTCTACTGCTTTATTTACGATTGCGCGTGGAGCGCATGTACTGTTTAGGTAAGCGGAGTGTTTTCGCGGTATCGACAAGCCCACCACACTTCGGGTTCCCGATCGTTCTGACCATTGACGCAAACCACAGGTCCGTCTCGAGACCGGCCGACTTCTGGGTAGCTTAGTGGGTGGCCCCGTTCTTGCGTTAGTGCAGGAAGCGTCGTGTCCGAAACCCGTCGACATCTTGTTGGGTGTATGTTTTGTGATCTTGTACCTACGATCGACAACAAGGGTGTAGGTGCGTGTGGGAACTTTGGTGCACCCTGAGGTTAAATCTTTTCGAGAAGCCGTGTCCGCGGTTATGGACGACTTGGAGCACAGTTCTCGATCATAGACAACTATAACTAAAGTTTACTGTTATAATTTGACTTGTATCCGATATGACTAGTAATCAGCTTCACTATAACGGAATGGCTAAATAAAAGTGCCAACAACTGCTGGGTTTGGGATATCTCATGCTAATTGTATCTGACTAGTAAGTGTTGCAACTACAACGGAATGGTTACCTAAAAGTGCCCACTGCTTATTATATCAGGATGACTATCTATACCTGACTAGTAATTGCTGCAACGATAACCGAATAAATAAAACTGCCAACGGTGTGAGTTCCTCGGTTGACTTCCTCGTTTGGTCTCGAGGGGGAAATATCAGGATGGGTATGTTTGGTGGTAGCATCAGGTTGGTTCCGAATAGGTCTTTCTTATCCCTCTCTGATAGCCGCCAGTTGTATCGAGTCTCTATAGATTGTTTAGTGCATGCTGCGCTGTCGCTTCAGTCCACCATACCTCTGTAGGCGAGGACCGCCAAATTCTAGTCTCGCCGTGTACTGGCCTCAGTACTGACCGCTCTCTCTTTTTCCTTTGCCCTTTGTCGGCACCCCTTTTGTTTAAGCAGGTTTTGAGACCAACGTCGTTAGCAGGGTTACCCCTCCGGCTTGGCCTGGGCAGGGTTATGGACGCCATTGGTTGTTCTTCAGGGCTCTTAGCTCAATTTGCATCTTGTCCATAATCGGACGCTGTATTGTTTTAAAGGTGATTTGGATCTTTGTATTGTATATCTGTATTCTTGACTCATTGAGTCGCTGTTGTATATATGTGTCTTGGTGGGTTCCATCGTGGACTATTGTGTAATGGTATTACTTCGATTTCCACCCGCACGAAAGTGCCTGGTGGGCATCTTCGAATCGTTTCTATGCGGGTTTGGCGGGAATCGCTGAAACATGCATAGGGCCGATTCTGAGGGTGTTAAAAGAATGGTCAGAGAGGTGTCGTAAACGAGAAGTTCCACAAGATGCGCGCAGAGCTGGAAGCTGAAAAGGGTAAAACTGCCTTCTTGAAGGAACAAATCACCAAGAGCAAGAGTCTGTTTTTCCTTTCATCACTCTCCGACTACTCATTGTGTACTGTTCTTTCTCTAACTTGTAGAAACCATCGCCAAGGCCAACGATATTGTCGAGCAATCCAAGCACATTGAGTTGCTGGATAGCGTAAACAAGATCCTTAAGCTGGAGAGAAAGGATACGCTGAAGATGCACGAGGACTCCATGAAGGCGTTGCAGGAGTCTGCGAACACGGAGATGAACTGCTTGAAGGAGGAGATTGCAATGCTGAAAGAGCAGAAGAAAGCTGTCGATGAGCAAAATTAGCGCAGTCTTGAAGCATACAAGATCCTCCGACAAGAATGGGATTCCATGGCGGAGACTCTCCAGCAAGCCGAGGCGAGCATCTTTGGTAAGTGATTCTCCGTCTTGTACTTCTGTAAGTTAGGTACTTCAAACTTTTGTGTTATTGAACTCATATACTTCTTTGTCGGAATTGCAGCTCCTATTGGTTTAACCCAATCACCTCCTCCGCCTAAGGAATGCATGGTCCTCGCCGGCAACTTTATCAGCACCGCTATCAGGCAGGCCAAGGAAATAGCCAAGCCCCTTCAGATCAATATCAAAGCGGTGGATTCCATGATGAAGTTCTCGGAGATCTTGCACCAAGCCCCCGGGCGTATTTTAAGCTGGAAAGCTTCATGTACACGGGCTGGTGCAAGGATGGCACTATCGATGGTCAAGGCGCACTATGAAGATGCCGACATCAATGTGGTAACCTCAGGTCTTCCCGACGTAGATGATGATGGCCAGAAGATTGACCATAAGGCTATCTGGCCATCTCTCACGGGCTATGACACAAGGGTTGCTGAGTTGGTAGACCACAATGTCTTCGTGCCGCTCAAGATCATTGACGGCAATCATCAAGGCTCCCCCGAGTCCCTCAAGACCACCGACTTCGAAGAGGATGGCTCTCCTGCTGCCGACGATGCTTCTTCCAAGTCTCCTGCGCTAGAGGAATGAAAAACATTATGTAATATTTGTTTCCTCTGGAATTTTTGTATGCGGAAAAACTACTTTGTTAACTTAAGGCAGAAAAACAATAGTTGTATTTTCCTGCTACTCAAGAACTGGTTCCAGCATGTAATTAGTTTTTAAGCAAGTGATGGCTTATCCATTACTCTGTTTTTATGCTTGACTGTTCGTGAGTCGGAAGACTCATAGTCGGAACCATGCACTCAGGTGATGATGCCCAATGGCACTGTCAAAAACCTAAGCACAAAATCTCCGACAACAAGTGCCAAAAGTCACTACTCCAGAATCCACATAAAAACAACAAACAACGTGTAGACTAGAAAACTTAAGCTAACGCCCATAGGCGGAATTTTCACAAGTGCAAATGCAAAGCTTGCGCATAAAGGTTTTATATGATCCAAAAATGAACACTAAAGGAGGTAAAAGACTCAGAAAAATGAGTGAACCAGAGAGGTTTATTTCATTGATCATATAAGAGGTACACAGTAGATAAAAACTATGCTAAGTGTAAAAAGGACATAGCTGTGCTATGTTCCATGGCCGGTCAAGCTCCGGGTAGTCATCATCCTGGTCACGTCGCTTATGCTTATGATGTTCGCTGGTTCTATCCTCAAGTTCACGATTGTCAACGAGGTAGTAAGACCCATTGAGGAGTGCCTTGCTTATGATGAACGGTCCTTTCGATGGCGGGGATAATTTGTGTGACTTCTTCTGCTTAAGTCGGAGCACTAGATCCCCTCTTTAAACGAGTGATGCCTAACGCGGTGACTATGGTAACTATGTAGCTTCTGCTAGTAGATGGCGGATCTTTTGCATGCCAAAATGTGCTCTTCCTTGAGAAGGTCCACATCTAGGCGTCTGGATTCTTCCGTGTCATCTTCGTCGTAGGCGGCAACTCTTGGTGAATCGTGAAGGATGTCGGAACGGAGGATGGATTCTGCTCCATATACCATGAAGTAAGGGGTGTAGCCGGTAGATCTGTTGGGTGTAGTTCATAAACTCCAAAACACATATGGCAATTCTTTGGCCCAGGCTCCAGCTGCTCTATGTAACAGTGCTTCTAGACGTGGCTTGATTCCCTGCAGAATTAATCCATTGGCTCGCTCAACTTGTCCATTGGACTGTGGGTGTGCCACAGACGCTAGGTCAAGTCAGATGCCCTTGTTCCAACAATAAGCTTCCACTTCTCCGAGTGACAAGTTGTTGCCGTTGTCGGTGATGATGCTGTGTGGGAGACCAAATCTCACACTAGATCTCAGACAAACCTAAGGGCAGTTGCCCTGTCAAGCTTTCTAATGGGTTTATCTTCTATCCATTTGGTGAATTTATCAACTTCTACTAGCAGATGCGTAAACCCACATGGTGCCGTTTGTAATGGACCAACCATATATAACCCCTAGACTGCAAACGGCCAAGTTATTAGTATTGTTCGCAATTCTTCAGCTGGAACATGGGGTTGTCGGGCATAATACTGGCATCCCATGCATGTCTCAACCATCTTGTCGGCGTCCGCCTTCACGGTCAGCCAATAGAATCCTTGCCAGAAGGCTTTGGAGACCAATTATCGAGGAGCAGCGTGATGCCCGCAATCTCTGAGATGGATCCCACGTAGGATTTCAATACCTTCTTTCTGGGAAACACACTTAAGGTATACACCAGTGGTGCTTCTTTTGAAGAGCTGTCCATTGATTATGGTATATCCCTTTGCTCGACGTACTATTTGCCATCTTTCGACTTTTTCATCGGGCAAAGTTCCGTGTACGAGATATTCCATGAATGGTAGTGTCCAAGCCGGAGGGACCTTTGTCACCATGTGAACGAAAGAGTCAACTCTATCCGGGTTGTCGATGTCTGCTCCCTTCACGGATGGTGTCCGTCGATGCTCCAAGAAAATGCCAGGTGGAATTCGTTTGCACCCTGATCCAAGCTTAGGCAGTAGATCAGCCGCCTCATTTTGCTCCCTAGATACATACTTGACTTCATAGCCTAAGAAGATTTTGGCTATCACATCCACTTCGTCTCGATATGCCACCATCATAGGGTTCCGCGCGTTCCAGGTGCCAGCCACCTGCTGGGCAACCAAGTCGGAATATCCACATCAAACTATGCACTTGATGCCATTATCTTTGGCTACGCGTAGTTCGTGAATGAGTGCTTCATACTCCGCCATGTTGTTCGTCGCCTCGAAGTGGATCTGCAGAACGTAGTGTAGCTTTTCCCCGGTTGGTGACTGTAACAGTACACCAGCCCCCGAGCCATTGAGTAGCTTTGATCCGTCAAAGTGCATTACCCAGTATTTTGGCTCCGGTATTGGGGTAGCATCTGGCATCTCCGTCCAATCTGCAATAAAATCTACCAAGGCTTGTGACTTGATAGCATCGTGCCTCTTGTAGGTGATCTCGAAGTCGGCAAGTTCAATGCCCCACTTCGTGACCCTTCCTGTAGCGTCGCTGTTGTTGATGATGTCGGACAGTGGATCCTTACTCACCACTGTGATAGGGTGCTCCTGGAAGTAGTGCCTTAGCTTCCGAGAAGAAAGGAACACTCCATAAGCTATATTTTGGTAGTGCGGGTAATGTTGCTTGGACTCCGTGAAGACCTCGCTTACATAGTAAATTGGTCCTTGAACTCCGTACTCATGCCCTGGTTCTTTCCACTCTACCACGACGACGATGCTGATTATCCGGTTGGTGGCCGCCATGTAGATTAACATAGGCTCCCCAAGCTCGGGTGCTGCAAGGATAGGCGCCGAGGATAATGTCTCCTTTAGCTGCTTCAGTGTTGCATCTGCTTTGTCCATCCATGTAAATTTGTCAGCCTTCTTCAGCAACTTTATAGCGGGAGAGCCTTCTTTCCAAGTCGGCTGAGGAACCGATTAACCGCTGCAACGCAACCTGATAGCCGTTGTATGTTCTTCAGGCATGTCTGACGGTTTATGTTTAGGATGGCCTTGATTTTCTCTGGGTTCACCTCGATTCCACGCTGGGAAAGGATGAAGCCCAACAATTTGCCGGCTGGACCGCCAAAGACACACTTCTTAGGGTTAAGCATCATGTTGTATTTCCAGAGATTATCAAAGGTTTCTTTTAAGTCGGGGATTAAGTCGTTTGACTTTTTAGACATCACCGCTATATCGTCCACATAGGCATGAATGTTTCGACTAATTTGATCATGTAGGCAACGCTGCATTGTCCACTGGTACGTAGCACCTACGTTTTTCAGCCCAAAGGGCATCGTGACATAGCAGAACGTGTCGTAAGGTGTGGTGAACGAAGTGGCCAATTGGTCCGACTTCCTCATCTTGATTTGGTGGTATCCTGAGTATGCATCGAGAAAACAAAAAAGTTCCGAGCCAGCCGTCGAGTCAATGACTTGGTCAATGCGAGGCAAAGCACACTACTAGGAAAATGGTCGTTTGTGGCGCACCTGAAAGGCCCATCCGTGGCGCACCAGTAGTGCGCCACGGGCCTTGCGCTACGGCTATCTCTCAGCCGTGGCGCACTGCCTAGTGCGCCACGGATCTTTGGGACACGATTTGTTCAAGCCGGTGTAATCAACGCACATTCTTAATTCTTTGGTTCCCTTTTTAGGGACAAGTACAGGATTGGCCACCCATCGGGTGTGAAGGACTTCTCGGATAAAACTATCCTTGAGTAACCTAGATATCTCCTTGCCTATGGCGCGTCTCTTCTCGTCTCCGAAGCGTCATAGAGGTTGTTTCACCAGTTTGGATTTTGGATCAATATTCAAGTTGTGTTACGCAAGTTCCCTAGGTACACCTTTCATGTCGGCAGGATGCCAGGCAAAGATGTCCCTATTCTCACGGAGGAACTCGACGAGCGCGCTTTCCTATTTGGGATCCAGGTTCGTCCCAATGGCGGTGGTCTTCGAGGCATCGCCTCCCACAAGTTCCACCGGCTTGGTTTCGATGGCGGCCTTGAAAGCTGGGGCGGAGTCAGAAATCTGCTTCTTCGACGCCGGCATCTCCGAGGCATAGATCTTTCTCTAGATCTCCTTGAATTCTTCGCTGTAGAGGACAGCTTCCGCAAAGGTTGCTTCTCCAATCTCGCAGTCCCTTGCTTTGGTAAAGCTTCCGGATATGGTGATGACATCGTTTGGTCCGGGTATCTTGAGCTTGTTGTAGACAAATCATGGCTTGGCCATGAAGGCGTGGAAGATGTCGCGGCCGAATATGACATGGTACACGCTCTTGAAGGGGACCACCACGAAGATCATGCGTTCTTGGCGGTAATTATTAACATCACCAAAAGCGACCTGAAGTGTGATGCATAGAAGGGACCAAGCCTCCCGACCAGGAACTACTCCATGGTAGATGGTGCTGGTCTGCCTTTGGTTTGCCTACATCAAGTTCATCTTGTGCAGTGTATCCAAGTACATGATGTTGATGCTGCTTCCACTATCCACCATACATTTGTTGAACTCATTGCCGTCAATTAGGGGGTTGATGACCATGGTGTACTGGTTCTCCGTAGGGATGAGGTCTGGGTGATCCTTCATGTCCCAAGTAATTCGAATATCCGACCAGCACAGGTACTGGGAAACTGGGGGTAGAGTGGCCATCAGAATCCTCATAGAGGTCTTCTGTTGTCGGACAGTGGGGGTGCCAAGGAAAGTGTGCAATACGGCCTCCTTCTTCTTGAAGGGGATCTTGCTCTTGCCATCGCTCTAGCGGCGTGCTTGGGGTCAACATCCTCATCCATGTCACTTGAATCCTTGTAATCCTCTTCCTTCTTCTTCCCCTTGCCCTTGCCTTGCGGTCTGTTCTTCCGACTTCGTTTGTAGCCGGACTCCGGGTCCTCCTTAAGATTGTTGACGAACTTCCAATGGCGATTGGTGTGGGTGGCCTTGCCGTTGGCGTTGAGGAGTACGAGGCACGACATATCGCGGTACTCCTTGTAGGTTTGGGGAACGTGGAGCACTGCCGAGGTAGTTTCACTGCCTCGCCGCTGCCCACGACCAGCTCCCTGTCCTCGGCCACGTTGTTCTCCATCACCTCGTCCTGCAAATGTCATAGCGACCATGTCGGAGGTTTGCTTTTCTTATGGCGGGGTCTTCCGCTTGGTGCCTCTGTTCCTCCGAGCTTGAGTTGGAACGGCCGTTGCCGGCAGGGAGCCGTGAGCATCGTCGTGGGCAGCTGCGAACTCACTAGCTAGCTGAATCATCTGGTTGAGATCTAGCTGGTGGTTGTCCTACAGTCGCTTCAACTTATGTCGGAGCAATGTGCCCCTTTCCTACCCATCAATTAAGGCGGCCATGGCGGTCTGAGCATGCACTCATGCACAGAATTCTTCATGTCCAGCCAGCGAGAGAGGTAGGCGTGAGATGTCTCGTCTTTCTCCTGCACGCACCGTTGTAGATCGCCAACAGTACAAGGACGTTTGTACGTACCCTCGAAGTTCTTGGTGAACGCTTCTTGCATGTGCAACCAATTGTAGATGGATTGGATCTCTTCGGCAAGTCATCAATCCATTGTTGGGCCGTGCCCACCAACATCAAAGGGAGGTACTTGATGGCGACATTGGGGTTACCCCCGGCGATTTCTACCGCGTTGCCGTAATCCTAAAACCATGTAGCTGGCTTGGAGGTGCCGTAATAGGGCTCGATGGTCTTGTCAATCCGGAAACCTTTGGGGTAAGTTGCGGACCGTATCACAGGTCCAAAGCAACATGGTCCCAAGTATGGTCCTTCCTGGGCCTCGTGGATCTTGTCCAGACGTGAACGTGCGTCGTATGGCCCCGGGCTTCTTTTCTTCTTCTTTCCATCAGGGGATGGGCTGCATGAACGATGCAGGCCTCCTCCGCCATGGTGGCTACTAGGTGGCGACGGAGGCGGAGGTGGCGGTGGGTTATCTTCTTGCTGTTGCCCTCCTGCGATGCCTCACGCTTGTCACGGTTGCTTGTTGGACGTGGAGGGTCATGGCGCGACCTGGGTTGCGTTCCCCATCATGACGGGTCTGCTCCGTGTTGTCGCGGATGACGATGCCGCTCTGCCTTGGTGGGGGCATATCCGTACGACGGTGAGCCTTGGGTCCTGACATCAAGAGGATATCGATCCCTTGGTGTCTTATGCTGGCTAGACTGGCAAAACGCTAGGTCAGACTCAAGCCTCTGAGAGGTGGCCTTTTCTTGCTGTTTGACCGCCTTGTGTAACACCCTCAGAATCGGACCTATGCAAGTTTTAGCGAAACCCGCCAAACCCGCATAGAAACGATTCAAAGGTGCCCACCAGGCACTTTCGTGCGGGTGGAAAACGAAGTAATAACATTACACAACAGTCCTCGATGGGACCCACAGAACAGATATATATACACCAGCGACTCAAAGAGTCAAGAATACAGATATAATATACAAAGATCCAATCACCTTGAAAATGACAGAGCGTCCGACTACGGACAAGATGCAAATGGGGCTAAGAGCCCTGAAGAATAACCAATGGCGTCCGTAACCCTGCCCAGGCCAAGCCGGAAGGGTAACCCTGCTAACGACGTCGATCTCAAACCTGCTCAACAAAAGGGGTGCCGACAAAGGGCAAAGGAAAAAGAAGGAGCGTCAGTACTGAGGCCAGTACACGGCGAGGCTAGAATTCGGCGGTCCTCGCCTACATAGGTATGGTGGACTAAGCGGCAGCGGCAGCATGCACTAAACAACCTATAGAGACTCGATACAACTGGCGGCTATCAGAGAGGGGTGAGAAAGACCTATTCGGAACCAACCTGATACTACCAACAAACAAACCCATCCTGGCATTCCCCCCTCGAGACCAACGAGGAAGTCAACCGAGGAACTCACACAGTTGGCAGTTTTACTTATGCAGTTATAGTTGCGGCACTTCACTAGTCAGGTTTAGATAATCGTCCTGATAAGGTAAGCAGTGGGCACTTTTAGTTAACCATTCCGTTATAGTTACAACACTTACTAATCAGATACAATTAGCATGAGATAACCCCAAGACCCAGCAGTTGTTGATACTTTTATTCAGCCATTCCGTTGTAGTTGCAATACTTACTAGTCAGGTACAATGGTCGCAAGCGACAATCCAAACAAGCAATTGTGGGCAGTATTAATTAGCCATTCCATTATAGTGAAGCTGATTACTAGTCATTATAAAGTCAAATTTATAGCAATAAACTTTAGTTATGCTTGTCTATGATCGAGATACTGTGCTCCAAGTCGTCCATATCCGCGGACACGGCTTTCAGAAAGTTTTACCCGGCCGGGGTGCACCAATAGCAACACACGCTCGATCAACCTCGGAAAAACCAAATCAAAACCCAACGAGGCTTTCACGACTGAACAATCACAGGATTCAGAAATATTTCAGGGGGCCACCCCATTGAGTAGACCATAGCAAGTAAGCAAGCTTCGAGACGGACTCAAGGTTTGCGTCAATGGTATGCATTTGGGAACCCGAAAGTGTGACTGGGCTTGTCGATACCGCGAAAACATTCCGCTTACCTAAATAGTACAGTGTGCTCCTCGCACAATCATAAATACAGAAGTAGCATGGCATAAGTACAGGATAGTAAATAAAATCTCAAACTAGTTTGTGGCCCCAAAAAATAAGAATGAATCAAGCTCGCTCGGGGGTCCCATATACCTCCGGATGTGGATAGCGCGATAAATCAAGGAAAGTATCAAGTACTCGGGGTCCTCACGGGACACAAGTGGGCGTTGAAACCAAATATTTTCTATCACCCACCGATGCCTCTGCTTACTTCAATTTTAGTTGTTAAACAGAATTAAAGTGAGCGATAAGTAAAACTATGATCATCTCCAACATCAACATGCGGCAATACATCAACAAGCTGTGGCATTTGACGACACGCCAGCAACTTGAGCAAGCGACTACGACGCGCAAGTCCAACTATCTACCAAACAACAGGTAATAGGATGTGTCCAAGGCAATATAAGGCTGCAAGTAATGTCAAGGGTACGGAAACTAGAGCATCGCAACACAGATAGCAATAGATCAACAGGAGGGAATAAATACTATAAAAGTAAGATAGGTAGAAAGGGGGAGATGCTCGCCTGAAAAACATTGCCGAAGGTTCAACCGAAGATCGGGGCGAAGCTCACATCAACTCAACGGCCTTATCCGTGAAGAAGCAAAATACTAGAAGAAACACCGGATGCAATATTTAACACTACGGCAAAAGATCGGGCATGATGCATGTATGATGCATGTCATGGCAGAAGTGCGATGTGATTAGGTCATGTTA
Organism: Avena longiglumis; assembly: GCA_030063025.1. Lineage (NCBI taxonomy): Eukaryota > Viridiplantae > Streptophyta > Magnoliopsida > Poales > Poaceae > Avena > Avena longiglumis. The sequence goes on from CP125975.1 coordinate 403,373,016, forward strand.
AGCGGAACCGGGGTCCCGACAATTATTAAACGGTTCAAGTTATTTATCTACCCCGCAATTAAATGTTGTTTTAGCGTGGCAACAGATAGCACCGGTTCGCTACACAAGTTTAAATGAGGCCAATATGAGACTACATTTGCCCGCATATGGGCCCCATATTTAATTAGAGGTGAATCGGCATAAGGCCCCCAAACCACATGAATGTATGCATGCAAGTATGACAATTTAATATGCATCAGATATATCATTTATAAAATAAGGTCTCGGGTTTTGGATTCACACATTTAGGGTTCGCAGATCTTGGGGTTCCGCGGTTCGGGGTCGGTCTCAGGGTCCGGATCTGGGGTTCGGGGTTCGACGGAAACGTTCTCGGATATCGGAGGTAGGTCTTGACGCTCCGGAAGCAGGACTTGGTTCGGCGTCAGGGCGTAGCGGGTCCGCCCTGGTTGGTCTTTCTTGTCGTTGCGAAGCTCTTATCGGGTCCCACGGGGTCGATCTTGCCGTTGCGAGGGTCTTGTTGGGTCCGCGCCATCGCGTCGGTTCTCGGCATCCGGGGTGAAGTGCTTGTCGTTCCGGGGACGCTCCTGTCGCATCCGCGGTCGTCGGTTCGTGCCGACGGTCTTGTCGTCTCACGGCGAAGTTGTTGGGGGTCCAGGGTCTTGGCGAACTTGGCGTGCCAGGGTTCGGTCTGGGGATCGGTCTCCGGGTCTTGGTCGGGTCGCCGGTAGTTCTTGGCGTCCAGGGAAGCTCCGGGTCCGGGGTTCGCCGCTCCGTGAGGGAGATCTTGTCAACTCGGCTCCTTCGCCCCTAGTTCCCACGATGAAGTACTCAGGATCTCGATCGATTGCCGGTGCCGAGCTTGTTGTCACAAATATCTTGAAGGGTTCCTGTCCTCAACGGGAATGGTCTTGTGTGGACTTGCTTGCAGGCTTGGACTGCTGCTACTCCCTCCGACGCTTGCGGAGAGGTGTGCCCCAGGGACGCGGAGGCCGGGCTTGGGGAGGCTCGGCTGCGCAATCTTGGAAGGGACGCCGGGCGGGAGGCTGCGGAGGCGCCGGTCGCGGGCTTAGCGGCGAGCAGAGGCAGCAGGCTGCAGCGGTGGTCGGGAAGGCAGCGGAGGCAGGAAGAGGACCTCGCCGGGATGCGACCGGCGGGGACGCGTTGATCTCGCGAGGAGAGGGAACAGCGGCGGACGCGCGGGCACAGGAGGCGGCACGAGGAAGCTCGGCGCCGGGTCCGCTAGCGACAGAACTGGCGGGACACGCTGGGCTCGGCGGGCGGCTGCAGAGGCAGCGGCGGAGTCGCGGCTGCGGCAGAGGAGGGTGGGCGCACGGCGCTGGGATGGCGGGCGGCGCCTGGCGCTGGGCGGCGCGGCGAGGAACGCGGCGGCAGCAGCGGAGTGGAGGCTGCGCAGCGTGGCGGTGGGCGCTCGCCGGAGGAGGCTGGGGCGTGGCGGCAGCGGCGGCGGGGCGAGCGGCGGCGGCGATAGGGGAGCGGCCTCGGCTCGGAGGCGGTAGGGGCTGCGGGCAGGCGGAGGAAGAAGGCAAGCAGCGGTGGGAGGAGGAAGATGGGGTCGGGGCGGGTGGCGTCAGTGTGAGGAGCCAGTGGGCCAGGGGTTGAGTGGGATGTGTGCTAGGGAGGGAGCGGCCGGTTGGGTGGGGTTGGCTGGCGTCGTGTGCGTGTGATGCGTGTGTGTGTGCGTGTGGAGTGTGGTGGAGGCAGGGTGAGAGGAGAGAGATTAGGTGGGGATGTGGTGGGCTGATGTGGCGAGTGGGGATTGGTGGATGGGGGAGGGACAGCTGAGGTGGCGAGCACCGATTGGGTGGGGTGAGGTGGAGAGGAGGGCTGGGTAGATAGGTTGGGTAGATTTAGGATTAAAGGGTGGACCGTTTGTATTTTTCTGGGGTGGTCGTTCGGGTCATTTCGATTGCCTTCCACTAAAAATAATTCGAACTTTTATTTAATTTGCACTGAACTTTTGCAAATAGTTTTTAGACAAACAAAGTATCCGGCAGCACCCGGGGTTTTGTGTTTGAACAAGGACGGGGCGTTTAGAAAACAAAACTGGGTTTTTCCGAAATAGTTTTATGCAAGCAAATGCAAGACGATGACGATGCTCAAATGCAATGTGGCATGATGACATGAGCATGCGGTCATGATGATGCAATGCACAAAAACAACGCGATTTCCTAGTAGTGGTTTTGCGGGATGCCACAATTCGACACCACTAACAAAGGATCTCGCCCTCGAGATCCGCCTCATGGTAACGGAAGGAAAGGTCGGCGATCTACGTCTTCTCGCTTCGTGTAGTTCCTCGCGACACCACTAACAAGAGGTCGTCGTCCGTGATCGTCGAGGGAACACTCCGGGAACAAAAGGTCAAAGGTAGAGGCATCAACAAATAGAGCCACCTCTAACTTCGATAGAAGGTGAGAAAAGATGCGGCCTATCCCACTTCAATGTACGAGCGAATAGAAAGGGTAGTCGGCATGGGGCCAGTCCATCACGCACCCAAACTATTACTCGCACAATCGGTAGATAAGCATGCAGCCATTCTCGAATCGGTGAAGATCTCGACAAGCGAGGTTCGGAAACAAAGGAGTGATGCGGACTACGCGCCGGATCTGGCGTAGATGATGTCGTCGCGTCGAAAACACCTGGAAGGCACGAGAAGGAACAAAGAGAAGTCCGCCAAACGAAGGATTCCTCGGATAACATGAAGACCAGATGTAGCAACGCCGTTACCAAAGAGGAAGCGAAACCCTGAAGGTACGACGGAAAACCCAACCACGAGAAATCCTGGACTCGAAGAAAGAGAAGAGAGCGGATTCAAAACACGTCGAGATAAGAGGAGAATAGCAGAGGGGTAAGAAGTAAAATCAAACCTAATCAGAACTATCCAACCGGTTTTGCAAAATAGTTTTGACACTCTACTTCGGCCGTTAGCTAGGTTATCCTACAATTTGGACTTGTGGGGTATCATAGCCGAGCTCTGATACCACTCTGTAACACCCTCAGAATCGGCCCTATGCAAGTTTTAGCGAAACCCGCCAAACCCGCATAGAAACGATTCAAAGGTTCCCACCAGGCACTTTCGTGCGGGTGGAAAACGAAGTAATAACATTACAAAACAGTCCTCGATGGGACCCACAAAACAGATATATATACACCAGAGACTCAAAGAGTCAAGAATACATATATAATATACAAAGATCCAATCACCTTGAAAATGACAGAGCGTCCGACTACGGACAAGATGCAAATGGGGCTAAGAGCCCTGAAGAATAACCAATGGCGTCCGTAACCCTGCCCAGGCCAAGCCGGAAGGGTAACCCTGCTAACGACGTCGATCTCAAACCTGCTCAACAAAAGGGGTGCCGACAAAGGGCAAAGGAAAAAGATGGAGCGTCAGTACTGAGGCCAGTACACGGCGAGGCTAGAATTCGGCGGTCCTCGCCTACATAGTTATGGTGGACTGAGCGGCAGCGGCAGCATGCACTAAACAACCTATAGAGACTCGATACAACTGGCGGCTATCAGAGAGGGGTGAGAAAGACCTATTCGGAACCAACCTGATACTACCAACAAACAAACCCATCCTGGCGTTTCCCCCTCGAGACCAACGAGGAAGTCAACCGAGGAACTCACATAGTTGGCAGTTTTACTTATTCAGTTATAGTTGCGGCACTTCACTAGTCAGGTTTAGATAATCGTCCTGATAAGGTAAGCAGTGGGAACTTTTAGTTAACCATTCCGTTTTAGTTACAACACTTACTAATCAGATACAATTAGCATGAGATAACCCCAAGACCCAGCAGTTGTTGATACTTTTATTCAGCCATTCCGTTGTAGTTGCAATACTTACTAGTCAGGTACAATGGTCGCAAGCGACAATCCAAACAAGGAATTGTGGGCAGTATTATTTAGCCATTCCATTATAGTGAAGCTGATTACTAGTCATTATAAAGTCAAATTTATAGCAATAAACTTTAGTTATGCTTGTCTATGATCGAGATCTTGCTCCAAGTCCATATCCATGGACACGGCTTTCGGAAAGTTTTACCCGCCGGGTGCACCAATAGCAACACACGCCGATCAACCTCGGAAAAACCAAATCAAAACCCAACGGCTTTCACGACTAAGCAATCACAGGATTGAGAAGAAATATTTCAGGGCCACCCATTGAATAGACCATAGCAAGTAAGCAAGCAAGACGGACTCAAGGTTTGCGTCAATGGTCAGTAAGCATTTGGGAACCCGAAAGTGTGGCTGGGCTTGTCGATACCGCGAAAACATTCCGCTTACCTAAACAGTACAGTGTGCTCCTCGTACAATCATAAATACAGAAGTAGCATGGCATAAGTACAGGATAGTAAATAAAACCTTGAACTAGTTTGTGGCCCCAAGAAATAAGACTGAATCGAGCTCTGGCTCAGGGGGGTCCCATATACCTCCCGGATGTGGATAGCGCGATAAATCAAGGAACAGGTATCAAGTACTCGGGGTCCTACGGGACACAAGTGGGCGTTCAGAAACCAAATATTTTCTATCACCCACCGATGCCTCTGCTTACTTCAATTTTAGTTGTTAAACAGGAATTAAAGTGAACGATAAGTAAAACTATGATCATCTCCAACATCAACATGCGGCAATACATCAACAACTGTGGCATTTGACGACACGCAATAGCACTTGAGCAAGCGACTACGACGCGCAAGTCCAACTATCTACCAAACAACAGGTAATAGGATGTGTCCAAGGCAATATAAGGCTGCAAGTAATGTCAAGGGTACGAAAACTAGAGCATCGCAACACAGATAGCAATAGATCAACAGGAGGGAATAAATACTATAAAAGTAAGATAGGTAGAAAGGGAGATGCTGCTTTGAAAACATTGCCGAAGGTTCAACCGAAGATCGGGGCGAAGCTCACATCAACTCAACGGCCTTATCCGCGAAGAAGCAAAATACTAGAAGAAACACCGGATGCAATATTTAACACTACGGCAAAAGATCGGGCATGATGCATGCATGATGCATGTCATGGCAGAAGTGCGATGTGATTAGGTCATGTTAAGCGGAACCGGGGTCCCGACAATTATTAAACGGTTCAAGTTATTTATCTACCCCGCAATTAAATGTTGTTTTAGCGTGTCAACAGATAGCACCGGTTCGCTACACAAGTTTAAATGAGGCCAATATGAGACTAGATTTGCCCGCATATGAGCCCCATATTTAATTAGAGGTGAATCGGCATAAGGCCCCCAAACCACATGAATGTATGCATGCAAGTATGACAATTTAATATGCATCAGATATATCATTTATAAAATAAGGTCTCGGGTTTTGGATTCACACATTTAGGGTTCGCAGATCTTGGGGTTCCGGGGTTCGGGGTCGGTCTCAGGGTCCGGATCTGGGATTCGGGGTTCGACGGAAACGTTCTCGGATATCGGAGGTAGGTCTTGACGCTCCGGAAGCAGGACTTGGTTCGGCGTCGGGCGTAGCGGGTCCGCCCTGGTCGGTCTTTCTTGTCGTTGCGAAGCTCTTGTCGGGTCCCACGGGGTCGATCTTGCCGTTGCGAGGGTCTTGTTGGGTCCGCGCCATCGCGTCGGTTCTCGGCATCCGGGGTGAAGTGCTTGTCGTTCCGGGGACGCTCCTGTCGCATCTGCGGAGTCGTCGGTTCATGCCGACGGTCTTGTCGTCTCACGGCGAAGTTCTTGGGGGTCCAGGGTCTTGGCGAACTTGGCGTGCCAGGGTTCGGTCTGGGGATCGGTCTCCGGGTCTTGGTCGGGTCGCCGGTAGTTCTTGGCGTCCAGGGAAGCTCCGGGTCCGGGGTTCGCCGCTCCGTGAGGTAGATCTTGTCAACTCGGCTCCTTCGCCCCTAGTTCCCACGATGAAATACTCGGGATCTCGATCGATTGCCGGTGCCGAGCTTGTTGTCACAAATATCTTGAAGTGTTCCTGTCCTCAACGGGAACGGTCTTGTGTGGACTTGCTTGCAGGCTTGGACTGCTGCTACTCCCTCCGACGCTTGCGGAGAGGTGTGCCCCAGGGACGCGGAGGCCGGGCTTGGGAGGCTCGGCACTTGTGGCCATGCGGAAGGGACGCCAGGGCGGACGGAGGCTGCAGGAGGCGCCGGTCGCGGCTTGGCGGCAGCAGAGGCAGGAGGCTGCGGCAGTGTGGGAGGCAGCGGAGGCAGGCGGAGGACCTCGCACGGATGCGACGGCGGGGCAGCGTTGATCTCGCGAGAGAGAGGCAGCGGACGGAGGCGAGCGCAGAGGAAGCTTCAGGCGCCCGTCCTAGCGACAGAGAACTGGCGCGGGCCTTGGGCTCGGCAAGCGGCTGCGAGGGCAGCCCGGCGCGGCTGCAGCAAGAGGAGGTGGCGGCAGCGCTGGGGATGGCGACGGCGCCTGGCGCTTGGGCGAGGAGGAAGCGGGCGGCGGCGGCAGCGAGTGGAAGGAGCACGCGCTGTGGCGAGCAGGGCGATGGAGGCGCTTCGCCGAGGAGGGCTGGGCGTGGCGGCAGCGGCGGCGGAGGCAGCGGCGATGAGGCGGCCGCGGCTCGGAGGCGGTAGAGGCTGCCGGGGCCGGGGCGGAGGAAGAAGAAGGCAGCAAGCGCGCGGTGGGAGGAGGAAGATGGGGTCGGGGCCGGCGCGGGTGGCGTGCGGGTGGCCAGAGGGAGCCAGGGGTGGGCCCAGGGGGTTGAGTGGGATGTGTGCTAGGGAGGGAGAGGCCGGTTGGGTGGGGTTGGCTGGCGTCGTGTGCGTGTGATGCGTGTGTGTGTGCGTGTGGAGTGTGGTGGAGGCAGGGTGAGAGGAGAGAGATTAGGTGGGGATGTGGTGGGCTGACGTGGCGAGTAGGGATTGGTGGATGGGGGAGGGACAACTGAGGTGGCGAGCACCGATTGGGTGGGGTGAGGTGGAGAGGAGGGCTGGGTAGATAGGTTGGGTAGCTTTAGGATTAAAGGGTGGACCGTTTGTATTTTTCTGGGGTGGTCGTTCGGGTCATTTCGGCCCGTTCGACTGCCCCACTAAAAATAATTCGAACTTTTATTTAATTTGCACTGAACTTTTGCAAATAGTTTTTAGACAAACAATGTATCCGGCAGCACCCGGGGTTTTGTGTTTGAACAAGGACGGGGCGTTTAGAAAACAAAACTGGGTTTTTCCGAAATAGTTTTATGCAAGCAAATGTAAGACGATGACGATGCTCAAATGCAATGTGGCATGATGACATGAGCATGCGGTCATGATGATGCAATGCACAAAAATAACGAGATTTCCTAGTAGTGGTTTTGCGGGATGCCACAATTCGACACCACTAACAAAGGATCTCGCCCTCGAGATCCGCCTCATGGTACCGGAAGGAAAGGTCGGCGATCTGCGTCTTCTCGCTTCGTGTAGTTCCTCGCGACACCACTAACAAGAGGTCGTCGTCCGTGATCGTCGAGGGAACACTCCGGGAACAAAAGGTCAAAGGTAGAGGCATCAACAAATAGAGCCACCTCTAACTTCGATAGAAGGTGAGAAAAGATGCGGCCTATCCCACTTCAATGTACGAGAGCGAATAGAAAGGGTAGTCGGCATGGGGGCCAGTCCATCACGCACCCAAACTATTACTCTGCACAATCGGTAGATAAGCATGCAGCCATTCTCGGAATCAGACTGAAGATCTCGACAAGCGAGGTTCGGAAACAAAGGAGTGATGCAGACTCTGCATCGGATCTGGCGTAGATGATGTCGTCGCGTCGGAAAACACCGGAAGGCACGAGAAGGAACAAAGAGAAGTCCGCCAAACGAAGGATTCCTCGGATAACATGAAGACCAGATGTAGCAACGCCGTTACCAAAGAGGAAGCGAAACCCTGAAGGTACGACGGAAAACCCAACCACGAGAAATCCTGGACTCGAAGAAAGAGAAGAGAGCGGATTCAAAACACGTCGAGATAAGAGGAGAATAGCAGAGGGGTAAGAAGTAAAATCAAACCTAATCAGAACTATCCAACCGATTTTGCAAAATAGTTTTGACACTCTACTTCGGCCGTTAGCTAGGTTATCCTATAGGCTGGACTTGTGGGGTATCGCAACTGCTGAGCTCTGATACCACTCTGTAACACCCTCAGAATAGGCCCTATGCAAGTTTTAGCGAAACCCGCCAAACCCGCATAGAAACGATTCAAAGGTGCCCACCAGGCACTTTCGTGCGGGTGGAAAACGAAGTAATAACATTACACAACAATCCTCGATGGGACCCACAGAACAGATATATATACACCAGCGACTCAAAGAGTCAAGAATACAGATATAATATACAAAGATCCAATCACCTTGAAAATGACAGAGCGTCCGACTACGGACAAGATGCAAATGGGGCTAAGAGCCCTGAAGAATAACCAATGGCGTCCGTAACCCTGCCCAGGCCAAGCCGGAAGGGTAACCACCTAACGACGTCGATCTCAAACCTGCTCAACAAAGGGGTGCCGACAAAGGGCAAAGGAAAAGAAGGGCGTCGATGAGGCGATGCAGCGAGGCTAGAATTGGCGGTCCTCGCCTACATAGGTATGGTGGGTGGCGGCGGCAGCATGCACTAAACAACCTATAGAGACTCTATACAACTGGCGGCTATCAGAGAGGGGTGAGAAAGACCTATTCGGAACCAACCTGATACTACCAACAAACAAACCCATCCTGGCGTTTCCCCCTCGAGACCAACGAGGAAGTCAACTGAGGAACTCACACAGTTGGCAGTTTTACTTATTCAGTTATAGTTGCGGCACTTCACTAGTCAGGTTTAGATAATCGTCCTGATAAGGTAAGCAGTGGGCACTTTTAGTTAACCATTCCGTTATAGTTACAACACTTACTAATCAGATACAATTAGCATGAGATAACCCCAAGACCCAGCAGTTGTTGATACTTTTATTCAGCCATTCCGTTGTAGTTGCAATACTTACTAGTCAGGTACAATGGTATGGCGACAATCCAAACAAGGAATTGTGGGCAGTATTATTTAGCCATTCCATTATAGTGAAGCTGATTACTAGTCATTATAAAGTCAAATTTATAGCAATAAACTTTAGTTATGCTTGTCTATGATCGAGATACTGTGCTCCAAGTCGTCCATATCCGCGGACACGGCTTTCAGAAAGTTTTACCCAGCCGGGGTGCACCAATAGCAACACACGCTCGATCAACCTCGGAAAAACCAAATCAAAACCCAACGAGGCTTTCACGACTAAGCAATCACGATTCAGAAATATTTCAGGCCACCCATTGAGTAGACCATAGCGAAGTAAGCAAGCTTCGAGATGGACTCAAGGTTTGCGTCAATGGTCAGAAACGATTGGGAACCCGAAAGTGTGGCTGGCTTGTCGATACAGCGAAAACATTCCGCTTACCTAAAGCGATGGTGTGCTCCTCGCTGTCGTAAATCTGAAGTAGCATGGCATAAGTACAGGATAGTAAATAAAACCTCAAACTAGTTTGTGGCCCCAAGAAATAAGTGAATCAAGCTCTGGCTCGGGGGTCCCATATACCTCCCGGATGTGGATAGCGCGATAAATCAAGGCAATGTATCAAGTACTCGGGGTCCTACGGGACACAAGTGGGCGTTCGGAAACCAAATATTTTCTATCACCCACCGATGCCTCTGCTTACTTCAATTTTAGTTGTTAAACAGGAATTAAAGTGAACGATAAGTAAAACTATGATCATCTCCAACATCAACATGCGGCAATACATCAACAACTATGGCATTTGACGACACGCAACAGCACTTGAGCAAGCGACTACGACGCGCAAGTCCAACTATCTACCAAACAACAGGTAATAGGATGTGTCCAAGGCAATATAAGGCTGCAAGTAATGTCAAGGGTACGGAAACTAGAGCATCGCAACACAGATAGCAATAGATCAACAGGAGGGAATAAATACTATAAAAGTAAGATAGGTAGAAAGGGGGAGATTCTCGCCTGAAAAACATTGCCGAAGGTTCAACCGAAGATCGGGGCGAAGCTCACATCAACTCAACGGCCTTATCCACGAAGAAGCAAAACACTAGAAGAAACACCGGATGCAATATTTAACACTACGGCAAAAGATCGGGCATGATGCATGTATGATGCATGTCATGGCAGAAGTGCGATGTGATTAGGTCATGTTAAGCGGAACCGGGGTCCCGACAATTATTAAACGGTTCAAGTTATTTATCTACCCCGCAATTAAATGTTGTTTTAGCGTGGCAACAGATAGCACCGGTTCGCTACACAAGTTTAAATGAGGCCAATATGAGACTAGATTTGCCCGCATATGGGCCCCATATTTAATTAGAGGTGAATCGGCACAAGGCCCCCAAACCACATGAATGTATGCATGCAAGTATGACAATTTAATATGCATCAGATATATCATTTATAAAATAAGGTCTCGGGTTTTGGATTCACACATTTAGGGTTCGCAGATCTTGGGGTTCCGGGGTTCGGGGTCGGTCTCAGGGTCCGGATCTGGGGTTCGGGGTTCGACGGAAACGTTCTCGGATATCAGAGGTAGGTCTTGACGCTCCGGAAGCAGGACTTGGTTCGGCGTCGGGGCGTAGCGGGTCCGCCCTGGTCGGTCGTTCTTGTCGTTGCGAAGCTCTTGTCGGGTCCCACGGGGTCGATCTTGCCGTTGCGAGGGTCTTGTTGGGTCCGCGCCATCACGTCGGTTCTCGGCATCCGGGGTGAAGTGCTTGTCGTTCCGGGGACGCTCCTGTCGCATCCGCGGTCGTCGGATCGTGCCGACGGTCTTGTCGTCTCGCGGCGAAGTTCTTGGGGGTCCAGGGTCTTGGCGAACTTGGCGTGCCAGGGTTCGGTCTGGGGATCGGTCTCCGGGTCTTGGTCGGGTCGCCGGTAGTTCTTGGCGTCCAGGGAAGCTCCGGGTCCGGGGTTCGCCGCTCCGTGAGGTAGATCTTGTCAACTCGGCTCCTTCGCCCCTAGTTCCCACGATGAAGTACTCAGGATCTCGATCGATTGCCGGTGCCGAGCTTGTTGTCACAAATATCTTGAAGGGTTCCTGTCCTCAACGGGAACGGTCTTGTGTGGACTTGCTTGCAGGCTTGGACTGCTGCTACTCCCTCCGACGCTTGCGGAGAGGTGGGCCCAGGGACGCGGAGGCCGGGATTGGGGAGGCTCGAGGCGGCACGCGCTGGCGTGGTGCGGAAGGGACGCCGGCGGCGGGACGGAGGCTGCACGGAGGCGCCGGTCGCGGGGCTTAGCGGCAGGCGAGGGCAGCAGCTGCAGGCAGGTGGTTGGGAAGACGACAGAGGCCGGGCAGAGGACCTCGCACGGGATGCGACCGGCGGGGGACGACGTTGATCTCGCACGAGGAGAGAGAACGGCGGCCGGACGCGGGCCTGGGAGGCGAGCGCAGAGGAAGCTCGGGGCGCCGGGTCCGCTAGCGACAGAGAACCTGGCGGCGGGCCTTGAGGCTCGGCAGGCGGCTGCAGAGGCAGCGGAGGTCGCGGCTGCGGAGGAGGTGGGCGGCAGCGCTGGGGATGGCGACGGGCGCCTGGCGCGGCGCTGGCGAGGAACGCGGAGGCGGCGATCGACGGCGAGTGGAGGAGCACGCGCTGGAGCACGGGCGAGGCGGAGGAGGCACTCGCCGGAGGAGGGCTGGGGGCGTGGCGGCCGGCGAGCGGGCGGGAGCGAGAGCGGCGGCGGCGATAGGGGAGCGGCCGCGGCTCGGAGGCGGTAGGGGCTGCCGGGGCCGGGGCGGAGGAAGAAGAAGGCAGCAAGCGCGCGGTGGGAGGAGGAAGATGGGGTCGGGGCCGGCGCGGGTGGCGTGCGGGTGGCCAGAGGGAGCCAGGGGTGGGCCCAGGGGGTTGAGTGGGATGTGTGCTAGGGAGGGAGCGGCCGGTTGGGTGGGGTTGGCTGGCGTCGTGTGCGTGTGATGCGTGTGTGTGTGCGTGTGGAGTGTGGTGGAGGCAGGGTGAGAGGAGAGAGATTAGGTGGGGATGTGGTGGGCTGACGTGGCGAGTGCGGATTGGTGGATGGGGGAGGGACAGCTGAGGTGGCGAGCACCGATTGGATGGGGTGAGGTGGAGAGGAGGGCTGGGTAGATAGGTTGGGTAGCTTTAGGATTAAAGGGTGGACCGTTTGTATTTTTCTGGGATGGTCGTTCGGGTCATTTCGGCCCGTTCGACTGCCCCACTAAAAATAATTCGAACTTTTATTTAATTTGCACTGAACTTTTGCAAATAGTTTTTAGACAAACAAAGTATCCGGCAGCACCCGGGGTTTTGTTTTTGAACAAGGACGGGGCGTTTAGAAAACAAAACTGGGTTTTTCTGAAATAGTTTTATGCAAGCAAATGCAAGACGATGACGATGCTCAAATGCAATGTGGCATGATGACATGAGCATGAGGTCATGATGATGCAATGCACAAAAACAACGCGATTTCCTAGTAGTGGTTTTGCGGGATGCCACACCTTGGCCAAAAGGTCATAGACCTTATCCGCAGCTGCGGGTGATCTATCCTGTTCCAGAAGAGTCTTGGCGACGACGAGGTTGAGGAGAGGAGTGGTCATCTCCTGCCAGCCTTCACTGTCAATATATGGCTTGTCTTGTTCCGGATTCGAGGGATCCCATCCTAGGTTTCGCCGCACACCAGGATCGTTGATGACGTGAGCTGGAGATTTCTTAGCCTTCTTCTGCTGTAGCAGAGTCTTGTACTCGGCCTCCATGGCTCTAGCTTTCTCTATTGACTTCTGCGCGTTGGCCAGATCTCGATCCAGCTTAGCGCCTTGCTCCGCGATGGCCTGCGCTTCCTCCAGCAGCTGTTGGAGCTTCTCGTCAAGCTGGACTACATTGCGAATATGAGCCACGGTCATGGGCTCGACGAGCAGATTGCCATACATCACTCTATCAGTTGGAGTGACTTGGGAAGCAGCAGACGTATAGGACGGAGGCGGCGGGTTTGCGGTGTTGTTGTTGCTCGGGTCGGTGCCGAGTTCCTGCGGCTGCTACACTGGGTTAGGCGGAGGGGGCATGACCTTTGCGCGATCATTGTCAACAGCAACATGTGGTCCCTTCCCCTTGTCCAGCGCTGTAGGCAGAGCTCATCCGGGTTGATATTCATCCATCGCCATCCCGATGGCGACGAACACCTCTCGGTATGTGACGGCGTTGTTGGTCTGCTCGTCGCTCTTGTAATCCTCCTCCATCTCCTGCATGGCAAAGTCTAGCTCCTCCGGGCTGAAGTCTATCTCCTCCGAGTCAGCGCTGATGTCGACGTAGAGAGCATCAAGAACAGAGTCGGAGGATGCCGGGGCTTCCTCGATGACGGGCGGTGGAGGTGCAATAGCAGCGACAATGACTGGAGGTGGTGGTGCAGCTGCGGCGACGACGACCGGAGGCGGCGGTAGCGGTGGCTGAGGCGGAGGGGCTCCACCAATGAGCACAAGATCTGTCTGAGCTTCCTCCTCAGCCTCTGCGTAGCTGTTGACGGTGTTCACCATGCTTTCGAAAGTGAGGCGTACTGAAGCCTGCTGCCATCTTACCGTATGTCGGAGAAGTGTTCCTTGGTCCAGTCCTTCCACAAAGTGATACATAGCATCATCATTGGGGTAATGAGCCAGATCGGCCCGTATACGGAGCCACCTGGCAAGGTAATTGCGGGGGTTTTCGCCTTCTCTCTGAATGCAACGCGCCAGATCAAAGATGGTCACCACTCCGACGAACTTGGATCTCTGTTGTCCAGATGCACGGGCGAAGCCAGTGGACTTGCAACGATCTTCCACCGTTATATCCTGCACAGAGGCGGTTTGGGTGGGCCTTGAATTTTTCTGATCTTTGCCGACAAACTCAAAAGAGAGATCCGACATCGATCCTTCCGCGAACGTATCCTGCCCGTAGGCGGTCTGTGTGGGTCTTGACGCTCCTCCGACTCCCAGGGAACTAGAGCCCGAGTCGGTTTCACCGATGAAGAGGTGGATGTCTCCGATGGGGACGATCTAGCATCGTGTAGTGTTCATCTTCGCCGGGATCCAGAACTCGTCAGGAGGAACGATCGAAACGTTGCCGGAGAACAGAATGCGAATGATGGCTACAGTTTCACCGATTCCCGCGAAGATCTTGGACCTCGCCCGCTGTAGAGCCTGAAGTGCCTCTTGCCCCACAGTGGGCGCCAACTGTCGTGGTATTGCCGACGAGTACGCCATGGAGGGTTCCTCACAGTGCGTGTTTAGAGACGCGGGGTAAGGCGGATGGTTGACGGGTACGAGGTAACACAGCTTACCCAGGTTCAGATCCCACAACGGTGGCGGAATCCTATTCCTGCTGTAAATCACTATAATGGCAATACGCCGAGTTACAGGGATCGGTTTGCTGTGCGAGGTATGACTTGTGTCTTCTCAGTTATGCCCTAAAGTCTACCATAGACCCGACTTATATAGTCATCAGGTCCTAGGGTTACAGGGAAAGTCCTAGCTGGACAGGTTACAGAGTCCTACACAGTATACAATTAGTCTAACGTGCCTTGCACTCCAAGGCTCCAGGTACGTCGGTGACTCCTCCGTAGCCTTCCTTTATCCGGCATGGGCCTCCCTTCCGGATCCATCTAACTGGGCCGCCCAGCAGGCCATGGGCCATGCTACCAACTGTGGGCCATTCGGGTTATCCGGATAAGAGACATGCTATGAGGATACCCATATAGCATATCCCCAACATGCTAGGTGTTGTTTTGACATTATGCTTAGTGATTATTGTTATAGCATGTCTTGTTCCAAACAATTGGGATTGCTTAGTGTGCTTTGAAATAATTATGCGTTGTTTTAGCATGCAAAAGCATAGTATTGTGGTATTCTCCTTTGATGCTTTGTTTGGGTTGACTTGGCACACACTCACACCATGTTATGACTATGAACAAGTCACCATAGCCTCTATGATCATTTAGTCCTTGACTTGTAGTACCACTCTATGCTTTGATTAGTAATGTTTTGTCGCTCTGCATGATTATGGCCATTAATGCTCTCTTAGTTGGTTTCTCCTAGTCTTTTGCTAGCCTCCACTTGTATGAGTAATTTCTACTCATGCTTCCAACTCCGAAAAAACCAAGGTATTCCAAAGTGTCCACTATAAACTCCTATGAATGGTATGTTACACAATTCCAAGTATATTCTTGTTTTCAGCTATCTTCCAATTAAAAAGTATTTTCTTATGTGAAAACTTAGTGATTAAAACCCTCAAAAACTTGATGGCACACTTTATATTATTTTCCCCTAATAAACTTGAACCATTGTGTCATCTATGTTGTATATGCTTGCACTTATATGTTGGAATTATCAGAACCGTGTTGTCACGGGGAACATTTTCAACATTGAACTTGTACATTGTACACAGTTGATATCATGCTCTTTTGTATATGGATGTCACTGGTGAGAGGGAGCTTGTAAGTCCATGGAGTTATGTATTTTGTGTTAGAGAAACGCCTGGTCCGCTAGCCTAAGCCATGCCTAATCATGGTGGAAACTTGCAGCATCACCATAATGAGCTATCTATGAAGCATACTCAATAAAAAGCTCTGCACATAGTAAATAAAAAGATCGCTGAGATGCTCATTGTCTGCTTGCCTTGTCATTTTGGTTATGGAATAACTCCTGTACCATGTGCAAGGGGTACCCCGTTGGTGGTTCTCTATGATACGCATGTACTTACTATGACAAGAACTTATAGGTGACTGAAATTGAGTAGCATGAGGTGTGGCCCTCGTATTTAAGGGACTTGAGATTGCCAACTTATACTTCGTCAAGCATATACTCCATAGTTTGTTCACTTTAACCTTAATCACTTCAAGATGCTTATGATAGGGGAAATGAGGGCTCAAAGCTAACAAGTACCATAATTTTTGGCAACTCTTTTTGAAACATGAAATCACTGCTTATCTTTATTAAGGGCCTTTCTTCCACCATTATTTGAGTCTCCACCTTCTACCTTTAGGCACCATTAAGAGAGCATAGTTGCCATTATGTGTGAAGTGTCCCAAAACTTACTGATTGATGCATAGTGTGATATTACTTGTTCTTGTGGTATTTGTATCTAGTCACTGTTATGATCTTTGAAGGTTTTCTATGCATCTATTTGCTACTCTACGAGGGACATCTAAATGCCACTATGCCATGTTTTGTGTATGTGAAACAAACAAACTTTTTTTAATGCATGTTATTCATGATCTTTGTTTGTAGCCTTTCATGTTGCATGCAAAGTTACTTTGTCTTATTGTTAGAACTCCATCTTTCATGCACATGTTTAGAGTTCTTTGATCCCAGCTTTCAATGCTTGCAAATGGTTTGATATTGGTTTTGATGGTGCATGTCACCTCAAAAATTATTCTTTTATCACTTACCTACTCGAGGACGAGCATGGGTTAAGCTTGGGGATGCTTGATACGTTGGAAACGTATCTATAATTTTTGATGCTCCATGCTTGTTTAGTATCTACTTTGCTTTGTCTTCACTTTGAGGTGTTTTTATATCTTTTCTGGAACTAACCTATTAACAAGTTGCCATAGTACCAGTTGCCTGGTTTCTTCTATTTTTGGTTCCAAAAAGGCACAAAATCAATATTCTTGGAATTGGACGGGACAAAATCCAAAGTCAATATTTTACCGTGGGTGACATGAAGCCAGAAGATGAGACGAAGGGGCACCACAGGGCGGCCAGACCACCCAAGGCTCAGGTGGGCCCACCCCGCTCCTGGGTAGGGTGTGGCCCCCCTGGTCGCATCCGTGCCTCGCGTCTTTGCCTATTTTTTTGAGGGTAAAACAGTAGGGTAAAGCACCCCACTGCAATTTTTATAAATCATAGAGAGTTACAAAAAAATTATTTACAAGTTCAGGCCACCTCAAAAGAGGGATAACATTCTAAGAAGCTATCTCCTATCTAAATTATTCTCAATCCAATCTTTGAGGCCCTGATAATTCTTTTTCTTAATTCTATACAGGACCCATCTTAATTCCTGGGCGACAATAGCCCTCCATTCCTGAAGCGAAGCATGCTTGTTGTTCAAGATTTCATTGTTTCTGCACATCCATATGCCCCAAGCTCCTAAGAATCCCCCGAGGCAGAAACCCTAGGCACCCGATCATGAAACCTTCAATATTCGCCACCATCATCCCTAGATCGGAGGGGGATCTAAAGTTCTTCCGGGCACCCTACCGGAGGGGAGATCATCCTGGAGGCCTTCTTCTCCGGTATGAAGCGTCAGTAGTTCCACCTTGGACTATGTGTCCATGTAGTAGCTAGATGGTTGTATATCCTCCTTTGTGCTTTCATGTATAGATCTTGTGAGCTCCGTTCATGATCAACATCTAATCTATTTGTAATCATGCATGTTGTGTTTGCGGGGATGTGATGGATATTGAGATTACTATGTCAGATTGATTAATGGTTTTGTCTATTTGATACTATCATGTCTGTGTTGTTTGTGATCTTGCATGCTCTCCGTTGTTAGCAGCTATCTTGGCCAAGTAGTTGCTAGTGACTCCAAGAGGGGGTATTTATGCTCGATAGTGGGTTCATGCCTCTAGTTTCCAAGGGAAGTGATAGAAATCTCTTCGGTTATAGATGTGATGTTGCCACTTGGGAGAAAACAACGGTCTCTTGTTCATGGAACAAGTGGCTTGTTTACCTTACACACTTTGCTTAAAGCAGTTGTCTGTTGCTTGCAACTTAATACTGGAGGGGGTTCGGATGATAACCTGAAGGTGGACTTCTAGTCATAGATGCAGTTGGATGGCGGTCTATGTATATTGTTGTATTTCCCAATCGAATCTCATAGGATCTTTTCGTCTGGTATTGCATTGTAATGTCTTGCTCAGTTCCTGTCAATTGCCCTGCTGTAATTTATTTACCCTTCATGCCATGTTGTTTATCTAAGGAGAGCACCTCTAGTGAACTATGGACCCCGGTCCAATCTTTACCATTGATTCATCTTCCACTGTTATCTATTTACTTGCTGCAAACCAATACCTTCCACACCAGACAGTTAATCCTTTGTTACAACAACCGGTGAGATTGATAACCTCGCTGTTAGTTGGGGCAAAGTCTTGAGTTTGTGTTGTGCAGGTTTCCATGTTGCTTGCAACACCTGTGTGACGTTTCCTTCCTCCTACTTTATCGATAATCTCGGTTTCTTACTGAGGGAAGACTTGCTGCTGTGCTTCTTCACACCTTTCTCTTGGGCTTCCCAACAGGTTCCACATCAACTGAGCCATCATTGGGGCAAAGTCTTGAGTTTGTGTTGTGCAGGTTTCCAAGTTTCTAGCGACACATGTGGGTCGTTTCCTTCCTCCTACTGGTTGGTTTCTAGTGACATGAAGCCAGAAGATGAGACGAAGGGGCACCACAGGGCGGCCAGACCACCCAAGGCTCAGGTGGGCCCACCCCGCTCCTGGGTAGGGTGTGGCCCCCCTGGTCGCATCCGTGCCTCGCGTCTTTGCCTATTTTTTTGAGGGTAAAACAGTAGGGTAAAGCACCCCACTGCAATTTTTATAAATCATAGAGAGTTACAAAAAAAGTATTTACAAGTTCAGGCCACCTCAAAAGAGGGATAACATTCTAAGAAGCTATCTCCTATCTAAATTATTCTCAATCCAATCTTTGAGGCCCTGATAATTCTTTTTCTTAATTCTATACAGGACCCATCTTAATTCCTGGGCGACAATAGCCCTCCATTCCTGAAGCGAAGCATGCTTGTTGTTCAAGATTTCATTGTTTCTACACATCCATATGCCCCAAGCTCCTAAGAATCCCCCGAGGCAGAAACCCTAGGCACCCGATCATGAAACCTTCAATATTCGCCGCCACCATCATCCCTAGATCGGAGGGGGATCTAAAGTTCTTCCGGGCACCCTACCGGAGGGGAGATCATCCTGGAGGCCTTCTTCTCCGGTATGAAGCGTCAGTAGTTCCACCTTGGACTATGTGTCCATGTAGTAGCTAGATGGTTGTATATCCTCCTTTGTGCTTTCATGTATAGATCTTGTGAGCTCCGTTCATGATCAACATCTAATCTATTTGTAATCATGCATGTTGTGTTTGCGGGGATGTGATGGATATTGAGATTACTATGTCAGATTGATTAATGGTTTTGTCTATTTGATACTATCATGTCTGTGTTGTTTGTGATCTTGCATGCTCTCCGTTGTTAGCAGCTATCTTGGCCAAGTAGTTGCTAGTGACTCCAAGAGGGGGTATTTATGCTCGATAGTGGGTTCATGCCTCTAGTTTCCAAGGGAAGTGATAGAAATCTCTTCGGTTATAGATGTGATGTTGCCACTTGGGAGAAAACAACGGTCTCTTGTTCATGGAACAAGTGGCTTGTTTACCTTACACACTTTGCTTAATTATGCATTGCTTGCAACTTATCTTTGGAGGGGGTTCGGATGATAACCTGAAGGTGGACTTCTAGTCATAGATGCAGTTGGATGGCGGTCTATGTATATTGTTGTATTTCCCAATCGAATCTCATAGGATCTTTTCGTCTGGTATTGCATTGTAATGTCTTGCTCAGTTCCTGTCAATTGCCCTGCTGTAATTTATTTAACCTTCATGCCATGTTGTTTATCTAAGGAGAGCACCTCTAGTGAACTATGGACCCCGGTCCAATCTTTACCATTGATTCATCTTCCACTGTTATCTATTTACTTGCTGCAAACCAATACCTTCCACACCAGACAGTTAATCCTTTGTTACAACAACCGGTGAGATTGATAACCTCGCTGTTAGTTGGGGCAAAGTCTTGAGTTTGTGTTGTGCAGGTTTCCATGTTGCTTGCAACACCTGTGTGACGTTTCCTTCCTCCTACTTTATCGATAATCTCGGTTTCTTACTGAGGGAAGACTTGATGCTGTGCTTCTTCACACCTTTCTCTTGGGCTTCCCAACAGGTTCCACATCAACTGAGCCATCATTGGGGCAAAGTCTTGAGTTTGTGTTGTGCAGGTTTCCAAGTTTCTAGCGACACATGTGGGTCGTTTCCTTCCTCCTACTGGTTTGATAACCTTTGGTTTCTACTGAGGGAAAACTTGCTGCTATGCTCATCATACCTTCCTCTTGGAGTCTGCCAACGAAGCTCTACGATGATCTGAGCCACATCACCCAACTTTAGAGGAGAAAATTTGCTCTGATGATACTTTATCTCCCATATGTGTTAATTCTAATGATACTTGTGATATTTTAAATCCACACACTGAAAGTTTCCCCTTTGAAATCCCTATGGAAATTGTTGAACGTGTTATGAATAACTTCTATTTTGGAGATGGAACTGTCCATCCTGGTGATCATTTTCTCTTTATACATGAATTATTCGAGTTGTTCAAGTGTGTAGGTATTTCAATGTACCAAGTTAATATGAAGCTATTCTCTTTATCACTTAAGGGCAAATCAAGGGAGTGGTATGAGCTACTAGATGATCCTCATCATTCGGAGTGGAAGGAACTTAAATCTCCCTTTTACCCTAAATTTTTATCCTCCTCATGAAATTCATAAATATAAGAATTATATTTATAATTTTCATCCTCATAATGGATAAAGTATTTCCCAAGCTTGGGGGATATTGAAATCACTAATGCTCAAATGTCCCATTCATGAGCTCCCCGGTAATATTGTTATTAATAATTTTTATGCAAGGCTTTCAGGAATTACAAGGACTATCTAGATGCCTGTTTAGAGGGATCCTTCACAAGTAAGGAGGTCAAAGCTAAGTGGGATCTTCTTGAAACAATTCAAAGCAATACCGAAGATTGGGATAACGACAAAGGTAAATAACTAGGTATAAACTATAAGTATGATTGCATTAAGTCTTTCGCTGAAACTACTGATTTTCAAGAGATTAGTGCTAAATATGGTCTTGATCCTCAAACTATTGTTGATTGTTCTATAGCCTTTGATTCTCATATTAATGCTCCTAAAGAAAATTGGGACATGTATCATGAACCTTTTAAAGACACTTGCATTAAAAATGAAATTGTTATTAATGATTGCAATAAACATGCTCAAGCCTCTGAAAGTACTATTTATTATAAGAATGTTAATTTTTTTGGAATACTTAGACCTTGTGAAAATAATAAAATCGAAGAAGAATATTTTATCCACCATAGGAATGAAAAACTAGAACGTGGTATAGGGCTCTAAATGATCTTGGTAAAAAAGTTTGTGCCCTCTATCCTTTTATTTGTGAACTTTGCTATAAAGTGGGTCATTTCAATTTTCAATGCTCAGGCCATAATAATAACATTTATAATCCAATGAGTACTACAAGTTTGTACTGTGATGATATGATCACTCTATATCAGCATGATGAACTTACATTACTTTTGGGGTGTGAAGAGTTATCAAGAAACAATTCTTTGGTAGATATGAGTGCTTTTGATATGAATAGCATCCTGCAAGGTTGTCATCTTTACTGTGTTGATAATTGCCACGCAAATACTTACATACAAAATATTATAAAAGATGATATTTTACCAAAATATGACAGGACTAATATGTGTTTTGTTCTTATTAATGAAAAGGAGGAATCCTCCAAAGTTTCTTCCATTGCCTCTAACCATAAACCAGGGTATGTGGAGAAGCTTACTTTCAAACCTCTCCCTCCTAACTAGTGTATGTGGTATTTTTCCCTAAGCATGTTGCTCCTATTATAGTTTTTGCTGATGAGTGTGAACTCGATGATATTCATATGCCTGTTACCTATAGTAGTGATCATGTTCTGGAAAAGCACACTAATTTTGATATTGAAAATCTCTTTGGTACCAATTCTAAAAATGATGATATTAATAATTGTTGTACTATTAGTACTATCCATGTTCCTTCTAATGATGATATGTTTACAAATGAATACACTTCGGAAGAGACGTATTCTATAGCTTATGATGATACTATACCTCCAATGTATGATGATTGCAATGATGAATATGATATTTTCAGTCCACCTACTATTGAGGAGAAAATTAATTGTGATTATGCCTCCTATATTTGATGACTATGGTGATGAGAATAATAATGATTGTTGAATTTACCCCCACTACGATTAATAAGAATGACTATGGTTATATGGAGAGTATTAATTATTTTATGCATGTGGCTCATGACAAGAATGTTTTATGTGATAGATATATTGTTAATTTTATTCATGATGCTACTGAAAGTTATTATGAGAGAGGGAAACATGGTTTTATGCATCTCAATAATATTAAGTTTCCCCTCTTTATGTTTAAATTTTTGAAGTTGCACTTGTTTTGCTTTCTTATGCTTGTTGCTTTGTGCTTTCATGACTTGTTTCTTTACAAGATTATTTTTCATAGGAAGTGGGTTAGACTTAAATTTGTGTTATATTTGCTTCTTGATGCTCTCTTTTACTTCAATTCATATTTCTTATGTGAGCATCATCGAAATTATTTTGCCTATATTAATGGCTATAAAGAAAGAGCTTTTGGGAAACAACCCATTATATTTTGCTTTCAATAAGTTTTTTTTGAGTCTCGGAAGTTATTTCCTCTGTAATAACCTCTCCTTATCCTTTTTGTGTGGTTTTTGTGCCAATAATAGCCTCTAACGAGAGGGAAGTAAGATTTGGTTAAGTTGCTATCCCGAAACAAATTTTTGTGCTTCACTGTAAAAAACCATGAAAACCCCAGAACATCGAACTGATCTGTAATTTTTTGTGTGCATGACCCTGGTATTTACCCAACTTTAGTTAGTTTTGCACTTTTCGATTTGAGCAACAGAATATTTTCGAAAAAATAGGTATTTACTTGCTGGTCTATTTTGACAGATTTCAGACATTATTTGCATTTGCCTCTTATATCTATTTCTTTTGAGTTCTTTTGATCACTTGAGATTTTAAAAGGACTTGATGCAGTAGCTTAGGTCTTAATGGACGATTTACTTCAGTTGAAACTTAATCCAAAATATTATTATATTGAACACACTAATGTTGCTAATGAAGATTGTGTGAAGTTTTGTTTGAAGGATATTTTCAAGTGTAGGGAGAGAATGATGTGATGAGATGAAGTATGGAGAAAAGCTCAGGCTTGGGGATGCCACCCGTGTCACCCCAAGAAATATTCAAGAGGTACAAGCGTAAAATCTTGGGGATTCCCAAGGCATCCCATTCTTCATCAACAAAAATCTCAGGTCTTCTTTCAAGACACTTTATTTTTTCTTCATGCACTATTGTGTTGTTCTTGGAGCTCCTGTGTTATGTGGCAAGGGGTACCCCGTTGGAGGTTCTCTATGATACACATATACTTACAATGACAAGAACTTGCTTGTGACTAAAGTTGAGTATCATGAGGAACGACTCTCGTACTCAAGGGGCATGAGGTTGTCAACTTGAGATTTATCAAGCATATAACTCATATTTGCCTCATTTTAACCTTAATCACTTCAATATGCTTATGATAGGGGAAATGAGATCTCAAATCTAATAAGTACGATAATTTTTGGAAGCTCTTTATGAAACTTGAAATCCCTGCTTTCCTCTGTGAACGGCCTTTCTTTTTTACTTTTATGTTGAGTCTCCACTTTCTATATTTATGCACCAATTAAGAGAGCATAGTTGTCATTTTTAGTTCAATGTGCATTGTCCTAGAACTTGTTGATTGATTCATAACTATGATATTGCTTGTTCTTAAATTATTTGTATCTAGTCACCCTTAAGAACTTTTAAGGTGTCCTATGCATTTATGTTTTGCTATTCCATGAGGGACAAGGTGAATAATACTCATGCTATGTTTTCTATATGTGAAAAAAACACATGTCTTTCAATGAATTATTATTCATGATCTTTTTTGTACCTTTTCATGTTACAACTTAGTTGCTTTGTCTTACTGTTAGAACTACATCCTTCATGCTCATGTTTAGAGTACTATGATCCTGGCTATCAATGCTTTACAATATTTTGACCAAGATTATGATGGTGCATGTCACCTAAAAAATTATTATTTTTATTACTTACCTACTCGAGAGAGAGCAGGAGTTAAGCTTGGGGATGCTTGATACGTCATAAACGTATCTATAATTTTTGAGGCTCCATGCTTATTTTGTATCAACTTTCTTATGTTTTGTCCACACTTTGAGGCAGTTTTACACATTTTCTGGAACTAACCTATTGTCAAGATGCCGCAGTGCCAGTTTCCTTTCTGCTGTGTTTGGTTTCAGAAAATCTAGTAAAGTAATATTCTCGAAATCGGACGGAACAAAAGCCAAAGTAAATATTTTTACCCGACACGACATGGAGACCGAAGGAGAGACAAAGAGGCGCCATGAGGCGGCCACACCATATGGTGGCGCGGCCAGGGGTGCCACAAGGCGGTGTGGGCCCCTCGGGCATCCACCGACCTTGCCCCTTCGCCTATATATTGCCCCCGAGGAGAAAACCCTAAAAACAAGATCAGAAATCCATGAAAAGTTTCACAGCACCGCCACCACTAAAGAGGAGATTCGGGGGACAAAATTCTCTGTTCTAGCACCCTGCCGGGACAGGGAATTGCCCGCGGAGGCATCTCCATCAACTCCACCGCCATCTCCATCGCCGTTGCTGACTCCCATGATGAGGATGGAGTAGTTCTCCCTCGAGGCTAAGGGCTCTACCAGTAGCTATTTGTTCATCTCTCTCTATGCGTGATCTTATTGAGATCATGTGCTTTGTAATCTAGTTGAATAAGTAGATCTACTCTGCTACTCAAGTGATTTTTGTGATCTCCACTTATCCCCACGTGTGTGAACTTGACAGTGTGAACACCATGTGGCACTTAGGCTAAAGATTATAGAAATACTTATCATGAGTATAATTTGAGTTGGATGTCTCTATGAGTTTGTGGTGTTTGTTGGAACCATCTAGCGCTCAAGGTGATAGTGTGGGGTTATCTAGATAGGGAATGCAAACTTTAAGGAGAGATTTGGTAGCCCTACCATGGATTGGAGTTATCCAACAAGAGAGTAGTTCAGAGTAGCCCACTGCATCCCGTAAACTTTCGGGCCCGTTAGTGTTTTGACCTGCACTCTTTGAAATGGGCCCATTTTGTATGGTCGTAAACTATTAGGCCCGTTACTGTTTCACCCTGTACTGTTTGAAATTGGCACATTTGGCCAGCCCGCTTTGGCCCATAAAATTTATGGTCCGTTACTGTAAAGTCCTGTACTTTTTGAAATGGTCCCATTTATGTAACCTGTTGTGCCCATAAACTTCTGGGCCTGTCATTGTTCAGGCCCATAAGGGGCCTACTCATATTCTGGAATCTTACTGTTCTGGCCTGGTAAGATCCATTCAAGTTTAGCAAGGCTCAGCCTGGTAAGGCCCATAAATGCAAGTTTAGCAAGGCTCACTGTTGTGCCCATAAAGGGCCAACTAAATCTCATGATTTTTTGCAAAAATCATTTTAGAGTGACAATATGATGTGTCTTGAGAGATCCAATGCAAGCATAGCGAGGCTCAAACCCGATCTAAAAATATTCATGCCCGTCGTTCGAGAAAGTTTGACGATAGTTTGAAACAGGCATACAAAATTCAAAAAGATCCAAACAATGCCAAATCTTTGAGTGATTTCATATTATGTGACATAGTTGGTAGGAAAAATATCAAACTTGGTATATTGATTATGTCTAAAAAAACCTTCACAAAATGACCTATATCTTTCAAGGTTTCCTAGCTTTCGGGTCAAATGACCAATGTTATGGCTAGAATCAAGGAATAGTTTGTGATAATGTGTCCATGTTGTGCATGCATGTGCATCATGGGATGGCGAACAATGTTGCAGGAGGAAGTTTTCCTTTTCGTCGCACCAAAATGCCATTTTCTGAGTGCAAAAAAGGGGAGATTTTTGAAGCAATCAACAAATGGTTAGATCAAAAGGCTACCAGCCCATTTTTTTAAAATATTAGACCACCTTACATGGACAATTTCCCAATAGGGGGATCTCAAACATTTTTGTGCACCCCTGGTGAAAAAGACAAATTCCCGCCAAATCGGCACGAAGTGGGTCAGATATGAACTACAAGTACATGATCTAATGCTCATGATTTTCTTTCAAAAATCAGTTTTAGACTGACAATATGATGTTTCTTCAGATATCCAATGCAAGTTTAACGAGGCTCAACCCCGATCTAAGAATCTTCATGTCCGCCGTTCGAGAAAGTTTGGCGATAGTTTGAAACGGGCATACAAAATTCAAAAACAATCCAAAAAATGTGAAATATTCGAGTGGTCTCATATTATGCGACATAGTTGGTAGAAAAAATAACAAAGTTGGTATATTGATTATGTCTCAAAAACACCTTCGCAAAATGACCTATCTCATTCGAGGTTTCCTGGCTTTCGGGTCAAATGACCAATGTTATGGCTAGAATCAAGGA
Organism: Avena longiglumis; assembly: GCA_030063025.1. Classification (NCBI taxonomy): domain Eukaryota; kingdom Viridiplantae; phylum Streptophyta; class Magnoliopsida; order Poales; family Poaceae; genus Avena; species Avena longiglumis. The sequence continues at coordinate 403,399,405 of CP125975.1, forward strand.
ATAGTTTGTGATAATGTGTCCATATTGTGCATGCATGTGCATCATGGGATGACGAACAATGTTGCAGGAGGAAGTTTTCCTTTTCGTCGCACCAAAATGCCATTTCCATTTTCAGAGCGCAAAAAACAGGGAGATTTGTGAAGCAACCATCAAATGGATAATTCAAATACTACCACCCATTTTTTTAAAATACTAGACCACCTTACACGCAAAAATTCCCAATAGGGGGATCTCAAACCTTTCTGTCCACCGCTAGTGAAAAAAACAAATTCCTGGCAAATCGGTAGGAAGTGGGTCAAATATGAACTACAGGTGCATGATTTAATGCTCATGATTTTTTGAAAAAATCTTTTTTAGGCTCACAATATGATGTTTTGTAAGAGATCCAATGCAAGTTTAGCGAGGCTCAGCGCCATTCTAAAAATCTTCATGCCCGCTGTTCGAGAAAGTTTGACGATAGTTTGAAACAGGCATAAAAAAATTCAAAAACGATCCAAACAGTGCGAAATCTTAGCATGGTGTCATATTATGTGACATAGTTGGTAGGAAAAATATCAAACTTGGTATATTGATTATGTCTCAAAAAAACCTCCACAAAATGACCTATCTCATTCGAAGTTTCCTAGCTTTCAGGTCAAATGACCAATGTTATGGCTAGAATCAAGGAATAATTTGTGATAATGTGTCCATATTGTGCATGCCTATGCATCATGGGATTGCGAACAATGTTGCAGGAGGAATTTTGCCTTTTCATCGCACCAAAATGCCATTTTCAATTTTCCGAGAGCAAAAAACGGGGAGATTTGTGAAGCAACCACCAAATGGTTAATTCAAAATGCTATCGCCCCATTTAAAAAAATACTATACCACCTTGCATGGAAAATTTCCCAATAGGAGGATCTAAAACCTTTCTATCCACCCCTGGTGAAAAAGACAAATTACTGCCAAATCGGTAGGAAGTGGGTCAGACATGAACTACAGGTACATGATCTAATGCTCATGATTTTTTGCAAAAACCATTTTTAGACTAACAATATGATGTTTCTTCAGATATCCAATGCTAGTTTAGCAAGACTTAGACCCGATCTAAGAATCTTCATGCCTGCTATTCGAGAAAGATTGACGATAGTTTGAAACGGGCATAAAAAATTCAAAAATGATCCAAACAATGCCAAATCTTTGAGTGGTGTCATATTATGTGACATAGTTGGTAGGAAAATTATAAACTTGATATATTGATTATGTCTCAAAATAACCTTCACAAAATGACCTATCTCATTCGAGGTTTCCTGACTTTCGGGTCAAATGACCAATGTTTTGGCTAGAATCAAGGAATACTTTGTGATAATTTGTCCATAATGCGTATTCATGTGAATCATGGGATGGAGAACAATGTTGCAGGAGGAAGTTTTCCTTTTTGTCGCACCAAAATGCCATTTTTCATTTTCCGAGCGCAAAAAACAGGGATGTTTGTGAAGCAACCACCAAATGGTTAATTCACAATGATACTACCCAATTTTTCAAAAATACTAGACCACCTTACATGGAAAATTTTCCAATATGGGGACTCAAACCTTTCTGTCCACCCCTAGTGAAAAAGACAAATTCCATCCAAATCGGTAGGAAGTAGGTCAGATATGAACTACAGGTACATGATCTAATGCTCATAATTTTTTTGCAAAAATCATTTTTACGTTCACAATATGATGTTTCTTCAGAGATCCAATGCAAGTTTAGCGAGGCTCAGCCCCGTTCTAAAAATCTTCATGCCCACTGTTCGAGAAAGTTTGACGATAGTTTGAAACAGGCATAAAAAAATTCAAAAACGATCCAAACAGTGCGAAATCTTAGCATGGTGTCATATTATGTGACATAGTTGGTAGGAAAAATATCAAACTTGGTATATTGATTATGTCTCAAAAAAACCTCCACAAAATGACCTATCTCATTCGAAGTTTCCTAGCTTTCAGGTCAAATGACCAATGTTATGGCTAGAATCAAGGAATAATTTGTGATAATGTGTCCATATTGTGCATGCCTATGCATCACGGGATCGCGAACAATGTTGCAGGAGGAATTTTGCCTTTTCATCGCACCAAAATGCCATTTTCAATTTTCCGAGAGCAAAAAACGGGGAGATTTGTGAAGAAACCACCAAATGGTTAATTCAAAATGCTATCGCCCCATTTAAAAAAATACTATACCACCTTACATGGAAAATTTCCCAATAGGAGGATCTAAAACCTTTCTATCCACCCCTGGTGAAAAAGACAAATTCCTGCCAAATCGGTAGGAAGTGGGTCAGACATGAACTACAGGTACATGATCTAATGTTCATGATTTTTTGCAAAAACCATTTTAGACTAACAATATGATGTTTCTTCAGATATCCAATGCTAGTTTAGCATGACTTAGACCCGATCTAAGAATCTTCATGCCTGCTATTCGAGAAAGATTGACGATAGTTTGAAACGGGCATAAAAAATTCAAAAATGATCCAAACAATTCCAAATCTCTGAGTGGTGTCATATTATGTGACATAGTTGGTAGGAAAAATATAAACTTGATATATTGATTATGTCTCAAAATAACCTTCACAAAATGACCTATCTCATTCGAGGTTTCCTGACTTTCGGGTCAAATGACCAATGGTTTGGCTAGAATCAAGGAATACTTTGTGATAATGTGTCCATAATGCGTATTCATGTGAATCATGGGATGGAGAACAATGTTGCAGGAGGAAGTTTTCCTTTTTATCGCACCAAAATGCCATTTTTCATTTTCCGAGCGCAAAAAACAGGGAGGTTTGTGAAGCAACCACCAAATGGTTAATTCACAATGATACTACCCAATTTTTCAAAAATACTAGACCACCTTACATGGAAACTTTTCCAATATGGGGACTCAAACCTTTCTGTCCACCCCTAGTGAAAAGACAAATTCCAGCCAAATCAGTAGGAAGTAGGTCAGATATGAACTACAGGTACATGATCTAATGCTCATAATTTTTTTGCAAAAATCATTTTTACGTTCACAATATGATGTTTCTTCAGAGATCCAATGCAAGTTTAGCGAGGCTCAGCCCCGATCTAAGAATCCTCATGTCTGCTGATGACCCACAAGTATAGGGTGTGTATCGTAGTACTTTCGATAAATAAGAGTATCTAATCCAACGAGGAGCAGAAGGTGTTGACTAGTGGTTTGGATCAGGAATTCACTGTAAATACTAGCAAAGAGATTTTAGGGTTTTTTGATAATGCAGATAAATAAAGTGCGAGTAAATAAAAGGCAAGAATAAAAATTTCAGTAAGTTTCCCAATCCTTCTTCAGCAAAGGACAAGCCGGTTGTATTACTTATGATGACCAAACATTCTCGAGGACACATGGGAATACTGTCAAGTGCTTTCACTTCATATAGTTGATTAATCTTCTTTGGTTGGATAAGTGTTGTATGGGTGAACCTATGCTAAAGTACCGACCTTACTTGGAATAATACATACTTGTGATTATACCCCTTGCAAGCATCCGCAACTACAAGAAAGTAATTAAGATAAAAACCTAACCACAACATTAAACTTTGAGAACCTACACTCCCTTGTGCAAAGGTTTCCTAACGGGGGTTTAGGTTTCTGTCACTCCGGCAACCCCACAATTAGTAGCCAAATACACAACGCATTCCCCTAGGCCCAAAAAGGTGAAGTATCATGTAGTCGACATTCACATGACACCACTAGAAGAATAATACCACAACTTAAATATCAAACCATTGAATATTACTCAACACAATTCCACTACTAACAACATGACTTCTCCCATGTCCTCAGGAACTAAACAAACTACTCACAAGACATCATATGGACCAAGATCAGAGATGAAATAATGATAAGTAACAATCTGAACATGAAAAATAATTCAATGGTTCCACTCAATATTACCAACTATAATAAGTAATCAACACCGGGAATGTTTCCCCTAAGAACTATGCAATATTCAACCCAATTGTTATAGCGGGATGGAGTGGTGGTGATGGTGCTGGTGGAGATGTGGTGAGGATGATGATGATCCCGATGAAGTCTAGCTTGATGATGGTGTTGATGGCGACGATCTCCCCACTCCGGGAAGGAATTTCCCCGGCAGATTTCTGTCTGTCGGAGATCTCTTTCTCTCTTGTAGTTTCCGCCCCGTAGAGGCGGTGGAATCTTTCTGTGGTCGCTCCCCGAGTCTTAGGGTTTCGGGTGGATGATATAGGCGAAAGGGTGATGCCAGAGGTGGGCCAGGGTGGCCACACCACCTGGTGGCGCTGCCCAGGGGGAGGACGCCAGGGGGTGGTGTGGGCCCCCTGTAGCCCATCTCCACTTTCCCTTCTGGATTCCTCCGTCTTCAAGAAAAATAGGGATTTCCATTTATTTTCTGGTATTTTCTGATCTTCGTGAATATTGCATCTGGACACCGCTTTTTTCCATCAAAATCCTGACTCTGGCAGTTCATCCTCCAAAAGTCATCCAACATGCAAAATAGATGAAATAAAATAATTATAACCTCTTAATATGAAATATATCAATGAATAACAGTAAATTATGATATAAAATATTGATGCAAAATGTACGTATCATCCGCCATTCGAGAAAGTTTGACAATAGTTTGAAATAGGCATACAAAATTCAAAAATAATCCAAACAATATGAAATCTTCGCGTGGTCTCATTATGTGTGACATAGTTGATAGGAAAAATATCAAACTTGGTATATTGATTATGTCTCAAAAAAACCTTCACAAAATGACCTATCTCATTCGAGGTTTTCTGGCTTTCGGGTCAAATGACCATTGTTTTGGCCTGAATCAAGGAATAGTTTGTGATAATGTGTCCATATTGTGCATGCATGTGCATCATAGAATTGCAAACAATGTTGCAAGAGGAAGTTTTCCTTTTTGTCGCACCAAAATGCCATTTTCCATTTTCCGAGCGCAAAAAATAGGGAGATTTGTGAAGCAACCACCTAATGTCTAATTCAAAATGCTACCACTCCATTTTTCAAAAATACTAGCCCTGCTGTCACCACGGCCCATCATCTGCTCCGAAATGGTAGGGCCTTCGAGATGGTGTGCCATGCGATTTCTTTGCAGTGAGCCTTGTTGGCCTTTGCCATGAGTGTTTTCTTTTTGGTGTGCTTTTTTTGGGCTTTGCCGTATCATTTCTCGCTGCCGTGTATTCTAAATCGTGCCGTCGTGCGACCCTTCTTTGCCATGCGGGGCCAACTCTTTGCCGTGCCTGAGCCCACGGCAAAGAAGCGACGCACGACAACGACCAATTTTCCGGTAGTGATTCAAAGTTAAACTAGCCCATGAAATGGACGTCGTGGATTCCTTTTTGGGTCCATCAATTGATTTTGTTGTTCGTCCTGTATTGTGGCTACCATCATTAATCAAGAAAAATGGCCATTATTTGGTTGGATTATACCTAATCAATTATTTCGAATACGCATCGGCGATATAACATCTTCCTCGAAACAAGCATTCGCCCAACTTTATTAATATAACCATCATTTGATACCGTTGCTGAGCCAGACAGCACAACGTCCAGAAGAGAAAAACAGAGAACTAAAAAAGAAAAGGAAAAGAAAGCAAATCCGATAACAGTGGCTAGACAAAAACGGGGAGAACCCGCGACCGTTGCGTCCTCTAGCTAAGTTCCACCACAAGTCTAGCACTCCGAAGCGTCGCGCACCAAGCAGCACCTCTAGGAAGGATGACGACGATGGCGATGCTGCTGCCTGGACAGGTCCTAGGGTTTGCCCCGGTACGCTCCTGGAGGTGGGAAAGAGGTACACCCGGCGCCCTCCAAGAAGGACTGTGGCACCGGAAGGCTTCACCACGTCGGTGTCAAAAAGACAAGGATTTCTCCCGACCCCTCAAAAAAACCACACCCCCGGACACTTTCACAGTGCTCCACCATGCTCACTGCCCACCAGCATATGCCACACCAGTCTTGCATCCGCCACCGCCGTCTCACTGTGACACGAAGTAGGGTCGATACACCATCAAAGAGGAAGCAACTATAGGGGTTGCCGAAACAACAGTGCGTGGGAGGGAACAACCTCCACCACCGGACGACGGTAACCGAACGGATACAGCTGCAGGGCAAACCAGGCCCACCTGGCCTGGCCGAGCCCCCAGGGCTCGTGAAGCCCCGTCGCCGCACTGCAGCAGGGGAACTGTGTAACACCCTCAGAAACGGCCCTATGCAAGTTTCAGCGATTCCCGCCAAGCCCGCATAGAAACGATTCAAAGGTGCCCACCAGGCACTTTCGTGCGGGTGGAAAACGAAGTAATGTCATTACACAATAGTCCACGATGGAACCCACAAAACAGATATATACAACAACGACTCCATGAGTCAAGAATACAGATATACAATACAAGATCCAAGTCAACTTGAAAATGATACAGCGTCCGACTACGAAGAAGATGCAAATGGGGCTAAGAGCCCTGAAGAATAACCAATGGCGTCCATAACCCTGCCTAGGCCAAGCCGGAAGGGTAACCCTGCTAACGACGTCGATCTCAAACCTGCTTAAACAAAAGGGGTGCCGACAAAGGGCAAAGGAAAAAGGAGAGCGGTCAGTACTAAGGCCAGTACACGGCGAGACTAGAATTCAGCGGTCCTCGCCTACATAGGTATGATGGACTGAAGCGGCAGCGCAGCATGCACTAAACAACCTATAGAGACTCAATACAACTGACGGCTATCAGATAGGGATAAGAAAGACCTATTCGAATCCAACCTGAAACTATCACCAAGCATACCCATCCTGGTATTTCCCCCTTGAGACCAAACGAGGAAGTCAACCGAGAAACTCACACAGTTGGCAGTTTTATTCATTCCGTTATAGTTGCGGCAATTACTAGTCATATATAGATAGCATGAGTCATCCTGATATAATAAGCAGTGGGCAGTTTTAGTTAACCATTCCGTTGTAGTTGTAGTACTTACTAGTCAGATACATATAGCATGAGGCATCCCAAATCCCAGCAGTTGTTGGTACTTTTATTTAGCCATTCCGTTGTAGTTGCAATACTTACTAGTCAGATACAATGGTAACAGGTGACAATCCAAAACAGCAATTGTTGGCACTTTTATTTAGCCATTCCATTATAGTGAAGCTAATTACTAGTCATTATAAAGTCAAATTTATAGCACTACTTTAGTTATAGTTGTCTATGATCGAGATACTGTGCTCCAAGTCGTCCATAACCGCGGACACGGCTTTCAGAAAGTTTTACCCTGCAGGGGGGCACAAATAGCAACACACGCACGATCAACCTCGAGAAAAAAAATAAAAACCCAATGAGGCATCACGACAGAGCAATTGCAACATTCATATAAATTTCAGGGGGCCACCCCACCAAGCTACCCGCGACGAAGTTGGCCGGCTCCGAAACGGACCCAGAGGTTCGCATCAATGGCTGTAAACGACTGGGAACCCGAAAGTGTGACTGGGCTTGTCGATACCGCGAACATACTCCGCTTACCTAAACAGTACAGGCGCTCCACGCGCAATCTTAAATAAAGCAGTAAGGCATGGCATAAGTACAGGATAGTAATAAAGCCCCAAACTACTTTGTAGCCCCAAGAAATAAATATGACTCAAGCTCTGGCTAGGGGGATTCATGGTCCCACATGCGGATAGTGCGAATATTCAAAGAACAGGTATCAAGTACTCGGGGTCCTACGGGACACAAGTGGACGGTTAAAAACCAAATAACATCTATTGCCCACCTGTGCCTCTACATTATTTACCTACTTCAATTTTAGTTATTAAACGATAATTAAATCCATGATTATCTACAACATGAAGCATAAGACATTTCTCCAACAACTGTGGTACTTGACAACACGCAACAGCTCTTGATCAAGCGACTACGACACGCAAGTCCAACTATCTACCAAACAACAGGTAATAGGATGTGTCCAAGGCAATATAAGGCTGCAAGGGATACCACGGGTACAAAAACTAGAGCATCGCAACACAGATAGCAATAGATCAACAGGAGGAAATAAAGACTAGAAATGTAAAATAGGTAGAAAGGGGGAGAATGCTCGCCTGAAAACATTGTCGAAGGTTCATCCGAAGATCGGGGCGAAGCTCACGTCAACTCAACGGCCTTATCCGCGAAGAAGCAAAACACTAGAAGAACACCGGATGCACTATTTAATACTACGGCAAAAGATCGGGCATGATGCACGTATGATGTATGGCATGGCAAAGGTGCGATGCAATTAGATCATATTAAGTGGAACCGAGGCCCCGACAATTAATTAATAGGTTCATGTTGTTTAGGTACCCCGCAATTAAAATGTTGTCTTAACAAGGCAAAACATAGTATCGGTTCGCTACACAAATTTAAATGGAGCCAATATTAGACTAGATTTGCCCACATATGGTCTCCATATTTAATTATGAGGTGAATCGGCAAAAGCCCCCAAGCCACATGATATGTATGCAAGCATGACAATTTTAGATGCAACAAGTGAAATATCATATTATAAAAATATGGGGCTCGGAAGAGGTGTCACACATAGGGGTATCAGTGATCTTGGACTTCAGAGTGGGTTCAGCTTCGGGCACCGGGATTGGTCTTCGGTACTTCGGATCCGGGGTTCGGGTCTTCGACTCCGAAAAGACGATCTTGGCGCTCCGTGACGGTGGGAAACCCTCGATACGTCTTCACGCGTCGGTCTTGGCGCATAGTGCAGAACTTGGTGGCCACAAGGCAGAGAAGATCTTAAGGTTTAGATTTGCGGGAAGAACCACACGGTGCTTCAGCTCAAACACGGCACTAGCTTGTGTCGGTTTTCAGCTTCAGAACAACAACACCACAACCACAGAGTACAATAGGAGTAGAACATCACACGACTGGGGCAGGGGCCGGGAATCCTGGGCGTTGCAAGGCCGGCAGGAGGTCGGAGATGGATGGCACACGCGACCGGCGGCACGCGGTCTGATCTTCTGCAAAACTCACGGAGCGGGGCGGGGCGACTCGGTGATGGCAGGGCAAAGGCGGGCGCTCGCGGCGCGGCCATGGCAGGGGCACAAGTGAGCATGGTCGCGGGCACGCAGATGCGGGAGGAGGCGACCTCGGGACGGCAGCGGGGCCTCGAGAAGCAGGAGGCCCAGACGGTGGAGGTTGGGGCGCTGCGGACTTGCAGAGGAGATGGCGACCATCGATGGCGGCATGGGTCATGGTCGCGGGAAGGCGGAGGAGAGGGCAGGGCCATGGCGAGGTGCTGCGAGGAGGGCGCCGGGGCGGCGGAGGGCATGCAGAGCAGCGGCGGCTAGAAGACGGGGCCTGACGGTGTCGGCTCATGGCTCGGGGTAGGTGAGGACGGGCCCGACGGCCGGCCGCGAAGAGGAAAGGGGGCGCCGGAGCTCGAGGCGAAGGAGGCGCTGGCGGCGGCGAGCTCGTGGGATCGAGAAGGACAGTGGAGGCGAGGTGGGCGTCAGCACGGAGGCCTGTGAGGCGGCCCCTGGTGGCGGGAAGGTTGGCGAGGGAGCTGAGGGCAGGTGAGAGAGGAGGCACGCAGGCTCGGGTGGCCAGCGGCCAGTGGCGGGGCCTGCAGCGAGGGAGGGAGCGAGATGGAGAGGGGACGAGGCGAGAGGGAGGTGGATCCGTGGGGAAAGGAGCGGGGGTTGCAAGGCAGGTGGGGTCGGCCCATTCCTGGGGATCGGTTCGGTCAAGCGGGGAGGTGGGGAGTGGCGGGCCCGGGTACAGGAGAACAGGGTGGGGGTGTCGCGTGTGTGTGGCTTGCGTGTGTGTGGTGTGCTACAGGCGGCGGCGGGGAAGGTGTGGGAATAGGTAGGTGGGATTTAGGGTTAGGGTTTCTAGGGTAGGCTAAGGTTTGGACTAGGTCTAGCCGACTGGGCCTGTTGGGCCTGGCCGCTTTAGGTTTATTTTTTTTATAAAATATTCTCTTTTCTTTTGTTTAAAAATCTTTTTGGTAAATAATTTTTAAGCAAATAGTTTAGCAGACCAATATAGGATTTTGTTTTGAATAAGAGAAGGGTATTGTAGGAAACAAAATAGTTTTTAGTTAAAATATTTTGGGAGACAAAGATGCATGATGCCATGATGATGCAACGAAAGTAAATCAAATGGTCATATTGTAACTAGGGTTTATTTGGGGTGCTACAATTCGACACCACTAACAATGTATCTCGCCCTCGAGATCCGCCTCATGGTACGGGGAAGAAGACCGACGGTCTGAATCTTCTCGCTTCGTGTAGATCCTCGCGACACCACTAAGGAGGGTTCCTTCTTCATCTTGAAATTGGCGACACCACCAACAAGGGTCGGGGCTCACGTCCATCGAGAGAACACTCCGGAGAAACAAAGGACGAAGGTAGAGGTATCAAAAGATAAGGCGGCCTCTAACTTCGGCGAACGGAGTAGGATTGCTTGATCCACCTATTCAATGTACAAAATCAAATGATAAGGGTAGTCGGATGGTGATTAGTCCATCGCGCACCCAAAGCATTACTCTGCACATGAATAGGATATTTATGCAACCAACTCTCAGAATTCAGACTCGAGATCTCGACAAGCAAGGTTCGGAAAGAAAGGAGGGATGGAGATTCTCATCAGATCTGATGTAGATGACTTTGTTGTATCGGAAAACACCAGAGGATAGAAAGAAAAAATTTAGTGAACTTTCGGTCCACCGAAAGGTACAACAGATGAAAGATTCATCAGATAGCATGAATGTCGGATGTTGAAGCACCGTTACAAGAGGATGGAAGCGAAACCCTGAAGGTACGACGGGAACCCAACCACGAGAAATCCTGGACTCGAAGAAAAGATAAGAGAGCAGATTCAACCCACGTCGAGATAATACGAGAATAGCAGAGGGGTAAGAAGTAAAAGCAGACCTAATCAGATCTATCCAACCGATTTTTTTCAAAATAGTTTTGACACTCTACACCGTCCGTTAGCTAGGTTATCCTACAGGCTAGACCAGTGGGGTATCGTAACTGCTGAGCTCTGATACCACTCTGTAACACCCTCAGAATCGGCCCTATGCAAGTTTCAGCGATTCCCGCCAAGCACGCATAGAAACGATTCAAAGGTGCCCACCAGGCACTTTCGTGCGGGTGGAAAACGAAGTAATATCATTACACAATAGTCCATGATGGAACCCACAGAACAAATATATACAACAACGACTCCATGAGTCAAGAATACAGATATACAATACAAGATCCAAGTCAACTTGAAAATGATACAGCGTCCGACTACGGACAAGATGCAAATGGGGCTAAGATCCCTGAAGAATAACCAATGCCGTCCATAACCCTGCCCAGGACAAGCCGGAAGGGTAACCCTGCTAACGACGTCGATCTCAAACCTGCTTAAACAAAAGGGGTGCCGACAAAGGGCAAAGGAAAAAGGAGAGCGGTCAGTACTGAGGCCAGTACACGGCGAGACTAGAATTCGGCGGTCCTCGCCTACATAGGTATGATGTACTGAAGCGGCAGCGCAACATGCACTAAACAACCTATAGAGACTCAATACAACTGACGGCTATCAGATAGGGATAAGAAAGACCTATTCGAATCCAACCTGAAACTATCACCAAGCATACCCATCCTGGTATTTCCCCCTCGAGACCAAACGAGGAAGTCAACCGAGAAACTCACACAGTTGGCAGTTTTATTCATTCCGTTATAGTTATGGCAATTACTAGTCATATATAGATAGCATGAGTCATCCTGATATAATAAGCAGTGGGCAGTTTTAGTTAACCATTCCGTTGTAGTTGTAGTACTTACTAGTCAGATACATATAGCATGAGGCATCCCAAATCCCAGCAGTTGTTGGTACTTTTATTTAGCCATTCCGTTGTAGTTGCAATACTTACTAGTCAGATACAATGGTAACAGGTGACAATCCAAAACAGCAATTGTTGGCACTTTTATTTAGCTATTCCATTATAGTGAAGCTAATTACTAGTCATTATAAAGTCCAATTTATATCACTACTTTAGTTATAGTTGTCTATGATCGAGATATTGTGCTCCAAGTCGTCCATAACCGCGGACACGGCTTTCAGAAAGTTTTACCCTGCAGGGGGCACAAATAGCAACACACGCACGATCAACCTCGAGAAAAACCAATAAAAACCCAACGAGGCATCACGACAGAGCAATTGCAAGATTCATATAAATTTCAGGGGGCCACCCCACCAAGCTACCCGCGACGAAGTTGGCCGGCTCCGAAACGGACCCAGAGGTTTGCGTCAATGGCTGTAAACGACTGGGAACCCGAAAGTGTGACTGGGCTTGTCGATACCGCGAAAACACTCCGCTTACCTAAACAGTACAGGCGCTCCACGCGCAATCGTAAATAAAGCAGTAAGGCATGGCATAAGTACAGGATAGTAATAAAGCCCCAAACTACTTTGTGGCCCCAAGAAATAAATATGACTCAAGCTCTGGCTAGGGGGATTCATGGTCCCACATGCGGATAGTGCGAATATTCAAAGAACAGGTATCAAGTACTCGGGGTCCTACGGGACACAAGTGGACGGTTAAAAACCAAATAACATCTATTGACCACCTGTGCCTCTGCATTATTTACCTACTTCAATTTTAGTTATTAAACGATAATTAAAGCCATGATCATCTACAACATGAAGCATAAGACATTTCTCCAACAATTGTGGTACTTGACAACATGCAACAGCTCTTGATCAAGCGACTACGACACGCAAGTCCAACTATCTACCAAACAACAGGTAATAGGATGTGTCCAAGGCAATATAAGGCTGCAAGGGATACCACGGGTACAAAAACTAGATCATCGCAACACAGATAGCAATAGATCAACAGGAGAAAATAAAGACTAGAAATGTAAAATAGGTAGAAAGGGAGAGAATGTTCGCCTGAAAACATTGTCGAAGGTTCATCAGAAGATCGGGGCGAAGCTCACGTCAAGTCAACGGCCTTATCCGCGAAGAAGCAAAACACTAGAAGAACACCGGATGCACTATTTAATACCACGGCAAAAGATCGGGCATGATGCACGTATGATGTATGGCATGACAAAGGTGCGATGCAATAAGATCATATTAAGTGGAACCGAGGCCCCGACAATTAATTAATAGGTTCATGTTGTTTAGTTATCCCGCAATTTAAATGTTGTCTTAACAAGGCAAAACATAGTATCGGTTCGCTACACAAATTTAAATGGAGCCAATGTTAGACTAGATTTGCCCGCATATGGTCTCCATATTTAATTATGAGGTGAATCGGCAAAAGCCCCCAAGCCACATGATATGTATGCAAGCATGAAAATTTTAGATGCAACAAGTGAAATATCATATTATAAAAATATGGGGCTCGGAAAAGGGGTCACACATAGGGGTATCAGTGATCTTGGACTTCGGAGGGGGTTCGGCTTCGGGCACCGGGATCGGTCTTCGCTACTTCAGATCCGGGGTTCGGGTCTTCGACTCCGAAAAAACGATCTTGGCGCTCCGTGACGGTGGGAACCCCTCGATACGTATTCACGCGTCGGTCTTGGCGCACAGTGCAGAACTTGGTGGCCACAGGGCAGAGAAGATCTTAAGGTTTAGATGTGCGGGAGGAACCACACGGTGCTTCAGCTCAAACACGGCACTAGCTTGTGTCGGTTTTCAGCTTCAGAACAACAACACCACAACCACAGAGTACAATAGGAGCAGAACATCACACGCCTGGGGCAGGGGCCGGGAATCCTAGGTGTTGCAAGGCTGGCAGGAGGTCGGAGATGGGTGGCACACGCGACCTGCGGCACGCGGTCTGAGCTTCTACAGAACTCATGGAGCGGGGCGGGCGACTCGGTGATGGCAGGGCAAAGGCGGGCGCTCGCGGGGTGGCCATGGCAGGGGCGCAGGTGAGCATGGTCGCGGGCACGCATATGTGGGAGGAGGCGACCTCGGGACGGCGGCGGGGCCTCGATAAGCAGGAGGCCCAGACGGTGGAGGTTGGGGCGCTGCGGACTTGCAGAGGAGAGGGCGACCGTCGATGGCGGCATGGGTCGTGGTCGTGGGAAGGCGGAGGAGAGGGCAGGGCCGCGGCGAGGTGCTGTGAGGGGGGCGCCGAGGCGGCGGAGGGCATGCAGAGCAGCGGCGGCTGGAAGACGAGGCCCGACGGTGTCGGCTCATGGCTCGGGGTAGGCGAGGACGGGCCCGACGGCCGACCGCGAAGAGTAAAGGGGGCGCCGGAGCTCGAGGCGAAGGAGGCGCTAGCGGCGGCGAGCTCGTGGGATCGAGCAGGACAGTGGAGGCGAGGTGGGCGTCAGCGCGGAGGCCTGCGAGGCGGCGCCTGGTGGCGGGAAGGTCGGCGAGGGAGCGGAGGGCAGCTGAGGGAGGAGGCACGCAGGCTCGGGTGGCCAGTGGCCAAGGTTCAAGAAAGCGGAAAGCGTAAGCGGAAATCTTAAGCGGAGCGTTGGGCTCTCGCTTAGAGTTTTGGGCGCTTAAGCGTTGCTTAAGCGCGCTTAAGCGTTTCTAAGAATCACTGGTTTAGTAGTAGGTTTGCATCCAGAAGCATAGGAGAAGTAGAGGAGGGGTAGAGAAGAGTGTTTATTGCTGCGGGAAAGAAGAGGTGGCGGATGTAGAGAAGGGGAAGTGCCTGCAACGCCGCCATTATTGTTGTGTATGTGTATGTCAAAGGAAAGAAGGTCAGAGAAAGAGATGAGGAGACTATATGGAAGACAAATCTAAAAAGATGAATGGCTCAAATTGGGTTAGCAGACTAGGGTTTCATTATGGGCCCTACTGGGCCAGTTTTGTACCACGAAGCAGACCATAAGGACGAGTCTTTTATGTTCTTATTGCGCTAATGGTCCTTATCAGCGCTTAAAGGGTCGCTTATGTCTAAGCGAAGCATTTTGCCATCGCTCAGCGCTTAAGCGCGCTTAAGCGTACGCTTAATTGCGCTTTCTTGAACTCTAACCAAGCCCAGATCTAGGCCAAGCCCCCATGCCACCACGACACAGCTCCGGCAGCCACCTCCTGTCCAGCTCCGCCACCCCATCGCCGGATCTAGAGTACCCCGCAACCGTCCTCAGGGCCAAGCCCGCGCCGAGAACCGGGCCAAGCCCGCACGTCTGCAACCGAAGGATGAGGGCGCCCAAGGCCACCCCCGCCTCCTCTACGGACCTGCCGCCCCACCACGAGGCCTCCTCGCCGCTGCCGCACCAGCAGCGCCGCCGCGCCCCTCGCCAGCACGTCGCCCCCACCGGCCCCGTCGGCTCACGCCGATGCCTCCGCATGAGGGGGAAGAGGACCCCGCCGCCGCCCGTGCGCGGGCTTTGCCTAGTGGCGCCGTCCGGCGGCGGCGAGGGGAGGAGGGAGCAGGGGGAGGGGGGACCTGGGCGGCGGCTAGGGTTCCCTCCCGTCGCTCATGGGAGCGGCGAGGTGGGAGACACGGTTTTTTCCTTTCGAATATATCCAATGGAGATGTTTTTCCGGCGATATAACAACTTAGTAGGTTCCATATAAGCATCAATTGTAAAACATCTAAACATCTAAGTTGGTTTTTGGCGAGTGTTATTCCTCTTATGACTAGATAATGGCTAGCGCCAAGTTTCGAGCGACATGTACATTTTGTGAGCGTTACATTGTCTAGGCACACACACGAGGCATCATCTGGTGAGACCAGACCAGGCCACCACACACAATCGCTAAAATGTTGTGTAAATTGGAATTTACAAGCAGAAATGGTAGTGTCATTGAGAACAAAATATAATGCAATCTGCCTCCTTCTCGAAAATTAATGCGTGGTTGAAAATTTGATGAACTCTCTATAGTCGAACTTGACTACTGAAAAAATATAGTATAAATCAAGTTCTCATCATGGAGTTCCTGCAAAGACATATGCATGGTTCGAACTAATAAAAAAATAAAAAAACGGCTACACTACAGACACAGTCGGTTCCTCACCTCAAAATCTTTCACGGAGAGAGTCCACTTGGAAAGTCAAGAAACACGGTAGAACACCAGGAGCATCCATGGGAGAACGGAGGCCACCTTGGAGCTCCCTAGAACACCCGGGCGGTCGGCCATGCTGCAGTCCAGGCCAATGAAGCCTCTGCAAGAAAACAAGAAGTTATGCTCTTCGTTTCTTCCTTTTCTGCGTTTGTGGCTGCTTATCTTGGTTTTTTGGTGATTCTTGGTTTCTTGTATTCGAAGAAAGAACGTTCCAGAATGGGCGTACCTACCAGAGGGGAGAGGAAGATGTCTGGCTCATTAGGTAGGCTCCGAGCGCGAGCACCACAGCGAGAAGCCACACCCTCACGGACACCGCATGCAAGGAAGGGAGGAAGCGGAAGAGGAGGTGCAGACCCCATCGATGGCCACCGTCGTGGGCATCTCGGCATCGGTTAGGGCTTCGCGGGAGTGCGGAGGAGCCGGTGGTGGAGGGGTCGTCCTTGAAGCCGGTCGTTGAGGCAGGGGCGTCGATCTCCGCGGCCGTGTTCTTGGAGGAGCCGTTGGGGGAGTGGTGGGAGACGGAGGTGATGTGGTATGCTCCTATAATACCATGGTTGAAACATTTGTTTAGAAACAAAGAGCATGCCAAGTTGTTGCGATGGTACAAAGAAGAGCGCAGGAAAAACTCAGTGTTGAGACACCCCGATGATGGGTCGCAATGGAGAAAAATATTTAGAGAGTACCCAAGCTTTGCAGATGACGCAAGGAACTTAAGGTTTGGTCTAAGTACAGATGGCATGGATCCTTTTGGAGAGCAGAGCTGCAGCCATAGCACCTGGTCTGTAACTCTATGTATATATAACCTGCCTCCTTGGTTGTGCATGAAGCGGAAGTTCATTATGATGCCAGTGCTCATCCAAGACCCGAAGCAACCCGACAATGATATTGATGTGTATCTAAGGCCATGAGTTGAAGAACTACTATAGTTGTGGCGTGACGAAGGTGTTCATATGTGGGATGAGCACAAGCAGGAGCCATTTAACCTACGAGCGTTGTTGTTCGTAACCATCAATGATTGGCCTGCTCTTAGTAACCTTTCAGGAGAGTCAAACAAGGGATACAATGTATGCACGCGTTTTTTAGATGATAATGAAAGTATATATTTGGATAAAGGTAGGAAGAATGTGTACCTAGGGAATCGTCGATTTCTTTCGGCTAGGCATCCCGCAAAAAAGAAAGGCAAGCATTTTAATGGTGAGGCAGATCATCGGAAGAAGCCTATCCGCCGAACCGGTGATGATATATTTGGTATGGTCAAGGATCTAGCAGTAATCTTTGAAAAGGGCCCTGGCGGTCAATATGTTCCAAATGACGCTGACGGACATGTGCCCATGTGGAAAAAGAAATTAATATTCTGGAGCTACCCTACTGGAAAGTTCTAGAGCTCCGCTCTGCAATCGACGTGATGCACGTGACGAAGAATCTTTGCGTGAACATGCTAGGCTTTATGGACATGTATGGAAAGACAAAAGATACGCCAGAAACACGCCAGGACCAGCAATGTATGAAAGACCGAGACGACGTGCATCCAATAAAGACAGATAAAGGACGTCTAAGTGCTGCCAGCTATGCTCTTACCAAAGAAGAGAAGGAAATTATTTTTAAAGTCCTAAGAAATATGAAGGTCCTGTCTGGCTTCTCGTCAAATATAAAGGAAATAATAAATATTGCAGAGAAAAAATTCCAGAACCTAAAGTCCCATGACTGCCACGTGCTTATGACGCAATTGCTTCTGGTTGCATTGAGGGGGATTCTGCCGGAAAATGTTCGACTGCCTATTGTGGAACTATGTGCATTCCTCAATGCTATTTCTTAGAAGGTAGTCAATCCAGAAATTCTAACGAGGTTACAAAATGATGTGGTCCAGTGTCTCGTAAGTTTTGAGCTGGTGTTCCCACCATCCTTCTTCAATATTATGACGCATCTGCTAGTACACCTAGTTGACGAGATTATCATTTTGGGTCATGTATTTCTACACAATATGTTCCCCTTTGAGAGGTTCATGGGAGTCTTGAAGAAATATGTTCATAATTATGCTAGGCCAGAAGGAAGCATCTCGAAGGGCTATGGAACAGAGGAGGTCATTGAGTTTTGTGTTGACTTTATTCCTGACATTAAGTCGATTGGTGTTCCAGAATCATGGCATGAGAGGATAATGAGTGGAAAAAGTACACTAGGAAGGAAATCAATAATATGTTGGGACGAACATTCTTTTACTCAAGAACACTACACGGTTCTGCAAAAGTCTACCTTGGAAGCTCCGTATATAAAGGAACACAAGAATATTGTACACTCAAACAACCCGGGAAAGCCTGACTCCTTGATTAGATATGAACACATGAAGACTTTTGGCGGTTGGTTGCAGACACATCTCATGAATAACAACACTGTTTGTGATGAGATGTATTTGTTGGCCAGCTCACCATCTTCGACTATATGGACTTTCCAAGGGTACGAGATAAATGTGAATACATTTTACACGATCGCCCAAGATAAAAAGAGCACCAACCAAAACAGTGGTGTCCTCTTTGATGCAACAAACGACAATGGGTTAAAAGGACACATATTATAGTTATATAGAGGAGATATGGGAACTTAACTATGGACCTGCTTTGAAGGTCCCTTTGTTTCGGTGCAAATGGGTCAAGCTAACAGGAGGCGGGGTTGAGGTAGACAAAAAATACGGAATGACAACAGATCTCAACAATCTTGCATACATGGACTAACCATTCGTCCCCCAACAATGTGTCTCAGGTTTTCTATGTGAAGGACATGTCTAACAAACCAAGAAAAAGAAAATATAAGCAAACAAATACATCATCAAACGATGAGCCAAAGCGCCACATAGTTCTTTCAGGGAAAAGAAACATCATAGGAGTAGAGGACAAGACAGAGATGTCAGAAGATTATGACAAGTTTCATGAAATTCCGCTGTTTGTAGTGAAGGATGACCCAAGCATCATGTTACTTGATAAAGATGCTCCATGGTTAAGGCCACACGGTCATAAGCAAGTCATATGATGTATTCTGAATTTTTCCTTCGGCGGTTTTTTAGATGCAATCAATATGTACATATGTATATCATTTTGTGAAGCTTTTACCAAGTTTGTTATTTTTCTGTTTTATAAAAATAATTATACTAAATTTCCCTCTGACCGAAGCTTTTAGTTCCGGTTGTAGCCACTAACCGGGACTAAAGATATTTCCCGCCATTTCCCACCGCTTCCCGCCATGTTTTGCCGCCCTTTCCCTCTGACCGAAGCTTTTAGTCCCAGTTTTAGCCACTAACCAGGACTAAAGATATTTCCCGCCATTTCCCACCGCTTCCCGCCATGTTTTCCGCCCTTTTCCTCTAACCGAAGCTTTTAGTCCCGGTTGTATCCACTAACCGGGACTAAAGATATTTCCCACCATTTCCCACTGCTTCCCGCCATGTTTTCCCGCCCTTTTCCTCTATATCTAGGCCAACCGCGCCATTGCTATCCAGACATCCACACAATCCTCTCTCACAACAATGGACAATGCCTGCTAGGCCATTCTGACCTTCGAGGAGACCGAGGCACTGTGCGCCTCCAGCTACCCTTGCCCTCTGGGCTACCGGCCGCCCACCGGCTGTATGCTGAGCGTTGGAGGGGTTCCTGTCCCTCCTGTCCCTCAAGGTTCCGCAGGATAGACATCCATCACGAACCACTTCTACCACGAGCTCACGCCGGAGCAGAGGATGGATCCCCAGTGGGATCCTAACAACTATGACACCTGGAATGCCTTTTTTTCTAACCGGCAAGAAAGAGAGCTCTCTAGGTACGAGGGTGACAGCCCTCCCCCGGTGAACCAAAACGAAGCCGGCCGCCGCCTGTGGTGGGAGAACCAGACTATCATCAGCGTGATGTGTTACATCGCCGGGGGAGATCATCCTCGCCTGCGGTACCTGCAGCCTCCACAGAGCCATAAGAAGGGTTGAGGTGTTGAAGGCGTCGTCATCTGGGATCCCCCTCCCACACGCGTCATGAATTTGATGCCGGAGTGGCAGGTGCCCCCACAATATGCCATGGCTAGGCTGAGGATCCAGCCGCGTGCCCCTAGCAACGACCACGACGACGAAGAAGACAATGATGATGACGATGACAAAGAAGACCCTGGAGCTGTGTACTATAGGACTAGGCATGATTATGACTAAAGGGGGCTATTTTAGTCCTGAGTGTTAGCTAGTTCCGGTTTGTCCTAGTTTTTAATATTAATAAATGTCCTGAGTTGTACTCTTTTGCCTAAAAGAACTATGTGGAGTTTTGGCTCATCGTATGATATCACAAACTTTGTCGTGATTCGGCACATAACATAGGGGCCTTTAGTTCCGATTCGTACTACGACTTTCCCAAACTATGAACATCTGATCTCCAAACACGCGTGGTCACATATTAAGGAGTGCCTCTATGACCAGTTTGTTGGAGATGCTGGTGGACTAGGCTCTAGCGGCATCTCCCTCAAACTAGCCGTAGTGGTGTTCCTACTCTCGCAAACCATCTTGCAGCTTGTAACTTCTCTAACTAGATCAATACGTCCTAGAAGCTAACTAATTTAACATATTAAGGAGTGCCTCTATGACCAGTTTCTTGGAGATGCCGGAAGACTGGGCTTCGGCGGCATGTCCCTAAAACTGGCCATAGTGGTATCCCTTCTCTCGCAACCCATCAATCTTTGAGATTCCTCTAATTGGCTGGAGGACTGGACTCACAAGGATGCCATGTATAGTACAAGTAACTCATCATAGTGTCGACACTCACGACATAATATCGACACTCACCCCTATTATTAGTGTTGATTCATATTTTGTCCCAGTTGGTGTCTCCAACTGGGACTAAATGTTCAGCTGTAGTCCCGATTAGCGACACCATCCAGGGCAAGGTAAAAGCTGCACGACATAATATCAACACTCACCCCTATCATTAGTGCTTACTGCCCTAGCCTGCTGCAAGCTTTAGTCCCGGTTCATATTTAGTATGCTAATAGATTTATATTATAGATATTTTTTGCTGCAAATTTTGATATATGATACATATTTTTCATCATTACAGAATAAAAGATATTAAAATAATAATATTAATAAATTCAAACTCTAGTATACAAAAGATATTATTTAATTCAAAAAATAATAGTTTTATAACAGAATATGCTAATAGATTTATATTATAGATCTTTTTTTTCTGCAAAATTTGATATATAATACATATTTTTCATCATCATAGAATAAAATATATAGAAATAATAAATTTAATAAAAATTAACCTCTAGTCCCGGCCCATACCACAAACCGGGACTAGAGGTTCTTGGCGCGCAAACGGAACGGCGCACCCAAAAAGACCTCTAGTCCCGGCTCATGGTTGGAACCGGGACTAGAGCCCCCCTCTAGTCCCGGCTGAAGGCTGGAACCGGGATTAGAGGCGCCCTCCTCCCGGCCCGAGCCACGAGCCGGGACGCCTCCACTTCTCCAAATCAGACGCCGCCAGGCCGTCGCCGTGTCGTGCTGCTCGCCGCCGCGCCGCGCCCCATGAAGCTCCTCCGCCCGCGTCGTGTTGCTCGCCACCCCGCCGCGCCTCGTGGTGCTATCGTCCCCGCCCGCCGTGGTGCTCTGCCCTCCCCCCGTGTGTCCCGCCCGCCACGCCTGGAGTCGCCCGCCTCACCGTCCATCCCGTGCCGCCTCACCTGTCCTCGCCTCCCTCGCCCATCCTCAAGCTCGCGCCTCCCGTGGTGCTCTTGTCGCTACCCCCTCCTCACCGTAAGTTTTTTTCTATTTTTCAATATATATATAGTTTAGTATATATATATATAATTTTATTTATATTGTTAGTATATTGTTTAATTAGATATGAATGTGTTAGTACATTTTTAATATTTTTGAGTCTATTGTTTAGTATATAATTAAGTTTCATATATATTGTTAGTCTATTCTTTAGTTAGATATAAATTTGTTAGTATGTAGTTTCATTATTTTTAGTTAGATGTAAATTTCTTAATATATTGTTTAGTTTCATATGTATTGTTACATATTTTTAATATAGAGATTTAAGGATATTTTAGTATGATATATAATTTTCTTTAGACATATTATTATTTAGTTTACCGATATTTAGGGATTTGTATATAATATTAGTTAGTATTTAGGATATTTAGAGATTTGTATATAATATTTGTTAGTATTTAGGATATTATTGCTAATATTTAGGAAATTATTACTGTTATTAGAATATAATTATTTACTTTGCATTATTTCGGTCAAATCCATACCTACTTTAGGATATGCTTATACCGCATCCTCGTAGTGGACTCGGCCAGAACGAGGGAGTACTACGCTCTATCGGAGTTGTACGAGACAGGGCTCCGCCGGGCTGGCACTGGGAGGTGCTACCGTTAGAGACGCGTAGCTTGGTGAGGAATCTGGGTGTCGTCGTCAACCCAGATCTTCTTTGGTGGAGGTCACTCGGTCCACACTATCGTGGGAATGACCACGGCAGATGCTGCAATCGGCAACGTGTAGTATAACATGGGGCAAGGGAGGCCAGCCATCTGCGGTGCGAGATGAGGGCTGAGACACAAGGGTTTACCCAGGTTTGGCCCCCCGGAGGGTAAAGACCTACTCATGCTAGATTGTATTATGGTGAGAGTACAATGGGGCGAGCTCGACGGCTAGGCGGCGAGTCGCATGGATGTATGATGGAACGTATCCTCTATGCGTTCCCTAGGGAGGTTTATATAGACTCACCTTGCTAGGGTTTACAGATCACAACCGAATTAGTTAAGGATCGGAGATTCTATGACATAGTCCGACTGGGCCTAGCTAGGCTTCTGGGCCTTCAGCTTCCAGTCGCCTGAGGCCACGCCAAGTCTTGATCCAGTTGTCGTCCTGCAGGCCTACTCGCTGACGGCTTGGGCCAGTAGGAAACGTCCTGCTGGGTATACCCTGGTAGGCATATCTCCATCAGTAGTCCACGAGGCCGTCGTTGATTTGTCGCAGGTGTTTGCTGGCAGTCGGAGTATGCGGGTCCAATGCGGACGCCTAGTCAAATCGGCGGCAGACTCCTGAACAAAGGAAAGAACTAGTCATTTTGGTTGCAATAACGGCGACCAATCGTGCCGCAGCTCGCCGAATGGGTCGGCGAATACTTGGTCGCTGTTATAGCGATCGGGTCGGCGAATCGACGAGTCACCGAGAGCAATGAATCGAGTAGATGAAGTTGGACCGTCAACTGTGGTCAAACTAGCCGTTGGTTAACTCAACGATAACTTCGGCGTAATCACCGCGTAGTAACGGCTCCCGGAAATGGCGGGTAACAACCGCTATATAACAGGAGCGAGGGGCCACTAGGGAAACGCTTCCTCCACTTCCTCCGATCTGGCATATCTTCATCTCCTCATTCCTCGCAGCGATCGGAACACTCCTGAGAGCCCCGACCACCACGAACTCCCATCCGATGGCCCCCTCTACCGAGCCATGGGGCAGATCCAAATGTACCAAAGCGCTGCTAGCATCTTTCGAGGAGGCAGGGATCCTCCGTGCCGGTAGATGGCGCATCCCTACGGCTGGGGAAGTGAGTCCGGATCCGCACGAGGGGGAGTTCATCTGCTTCACCAGCCACCTGGAACAGGGGCTGGGATTCCCAACTTCCCTCTTCTTCCGGCGTTTCTGTGCCTACTACGGAATCCAACCATCGGATCTGGGTCCGCATAGTATCGAGCAGCTCGCCATCTTTGTGGCATTCTACGAGTGCTATCTGGGCTGCATGCCCTACTTTCCCCTGTGGCAAGACCTGTTCCATGGGAGAATCAGCCGTGAAGAGACAGGCGACCCGATGCTAGCCACGAGCGGCCTGACATTCCAGCTGAAGTCGAAGGCGTCGTTCTTTGATCTGATGCTGCCCGCCAAGGCGGCGAACGAATGGAAAAAGTTTTGGTTCTACGTCACCGAGTCGACTCCAGGCGACGAAGTGGCGCCTCCAAGGTACTTCGCGGACCGGCCTGAACCACGTCGGGTCCAGGTCGTTAAACTCCTGCTGGATCAGCGGATGGTTGTTGATGAAATGCTGCAAACTATCCGAGGCCTAAAGAAGAAAGGCCTCCAGACCATCAACCTCTACAACTGCTGGCTCGGGCGGCGGCTCGTGCCCCTTGCCAGCCGCGACCACTACATGTACGAGTATACGGGTAAGGACGATCCGACAAAGTCCTGCCTCGTTGAATGGAGACTCAACGACTACACCCTGGCCCTAAAGAAGATCACCCAGGCGGTGTATCTCGATGCGAAGGCCGGGGTCGCCCCTTATACTGCAAGGCGCCCAGCCCCAACGGTAAGCTGTCATTCCGTCAACACTCGCAATCGCAGCTGGTGCATTCGCGGTCGTGCTAACATTGTTTGTTCTTGTTGAAGTTGTTCCAAGTGGTGGAAGGGTGGCTTCCACCCGCAGATGACGAGAACTTGAGTTCGTCCGTCCAGGACGGAAGCGAGTCATCGCCCGCCAAGGGTAACGCTGAGAGCGACGGGGTGACGACGACGACAAGGAGGAAGACGAGCCCGTGGAGGTCGCTGCCCCCACGGTCCGTAAAACTCGCGGGCAACACCAACGCGAGCTCGAAGCAAGCAAGAGTCTCGAGCCCCACGACGATGATGACGACGAGCTTCCTGAGCACACCTCACACCGCGAGGCCATGCCGTCAAAGAAGAAGAAGAAAGATCCGCCAAAGAAGAAGGCGAAACCAGCGAAGCCGATATCTCCGCCCCGATCTGCAACCAGTTCAGACGCCGCCAGCTCGGCTAGGGACGCAGCGGCACATGCGACCGCGGCACGAGACGCTGCCGCCCCCAGGGACGAGGCGCTGCTGGCGTCGTTACCACCTCCATTCGCCCCAATCATTAGTTTGGGGGCTGCTCCAGCCGCAGGGGCCTCTCCTCCAAGGGAGGCTCCCGCAGCAATTACCGCGGAGGCTCCTGCCGCGGCTTCATCTTCAAAAAAGCCGTCAGTGTCTTGGGCACATGTTTACTCGAGACGGGCCTCACTCAGAAGTAGGGGCCTGAACTGGAGAAGCCGGCTAGCATCTGCACCGGTCTACAGTTCATACTAGTCGCCAAGTGAGTGTTGTTCGTCTGCTTGTTTTTCGTTTTAGTCGGACAGTCTTATTCATAAAACTGTTTCACAGGACTGGTGTTAAAAAGATCGGCCATCCTTCTGTGGCCAAGGTTCCTCCAGTCACCACCGAGGTGTCGGCAGATTCCTCGCGGAAGAGGAAAACCGACGAAGTCGCTGCTCCCTCCGAAGGTGTCAAGAGGACGAAAGGCGACGATGTCGTCACGGTCTCTGATGACCCGGCGGTTGCTCCGAGCGATCCTCCGACTGCAGCGGAAGTGGCCTCGAAGACCAAGGAGGGTATTGACTCACCCGATGTGGTCGAGCCGACTCCGAGTGGCGCAGCGGCATCTGCAGCGATCTTTCCTCGCTTCATGGCGAAGGCGGCCGCAGCGAGTGCCTCGGCGCTGACGAGCCGGATGCCTGGGGTCGCCGATGTGGAGGTTGAGCAGCGTCGCGGGCATACTCTGGTCGTGCTTGCGTCTGTGGATGCGCTGGAGCTTCACGGCATGCTAGGCGCTGCCATCCAGGTATGTCCAGTCCCCGAGGATCGGGCCACTGAATTTCAGTGGTCGGATTCTTAATGTTTTTATATCATCCAGTCCCCGAGTGCCTAATCGCTGAATCTCAGCGGGTGGGCACTGAGGATTTTCATTGTACAATCCCCGAGTGCCTAGTAGCTGAATTTTAGCGGGTGGGAACATAGGAATTTCATTGTCCAGTCCCCGAGTGCCTAGTCGCTGAATTTCAGCGGGTGGGCACTTACAAATTGTTTGTTGTTGACGTTGTAGTGTGTGCGCAGGGCCTGCGGCGCGAGTCGGCCGAACGGCTTGCTGCGAAGTGTCGCTTGGAGAAGGAGCTCGTTGTCGTCCAGGAGACGAACAAGGGGCTTCAAGCAGTTGCAGCCGAGGTGAAGGAGGCCCGCCGAGGCCTTGTCCCGGTGGGTGACTTGACGGCAGCTCAGTCCACTTTGAGCGCGGACGAAAAGTGAGTCGCTGACCTGGAGCGTGAGCTCAAGGAGGTGAGGGCGGAAGCGAGCTCGGCGGAGGAGCGAGCGAAAGCTGCTGTTACTTCTGTCGCTGAAGAACGGAAAGTATCTGATATGATCATTGCTGGGCTACAGAACGACCTTTCTTCTCTTCAAAGTTTCATCACGGACGTCTGCCGCCCGCTAATTGGTAAACTCTCCTTCAGCCAATTTTCGGCGGCACTAACTGTATTGTGATGTCGATATTTCGCTTACTGCTTGTTGATGTGCTGCAGGCCAGATTACTGATAACGTGGAAGAAGCGCAGCCTTATGACGCGCGGCAGTGTGTGACCACCCTGGTCGACTCGGCCGCGTTGTCAGCAACTTGCCTTCGAGCATATCTTCAGGAGATATCGCCCACGGAGGTGATCCCAGTGACCTTGTCGAGGTATGGCGC
Source organism: Avena longiglumis (assembly GCA_030063025.1). Taxonomy (NCBI): domain Eukaryota; kingdom Viridiplantae; phylum Streptophyta; class Magnoliopsida; order Poales; family Poaceae; genus Avena; species Avena longiglumis. The sequence continues at coordinate 403,425,970 of CP125975.1, forward strand.
TACCTGGAAAATGCTCCGTCGGTCGTCGAGTTCATGACGCGGTCGGCCTTCTGGCGTGGGGAAGCGATGGCGCTCAGCCTTGGGCTTGCCCACTTCCCGGAGGATTTTGACCTCGACGATGTCACGAGAGGCTACCCCTCGTCAACGAGCTCGGTGGAGATTGCCGAGGTGCTGAAGCTAACGGACTGGGCCGCGGTGTACTCCGATCGCGTTTGGGCGATGGGCGACCTCATCCCCTACCTGGAGACGATTTTCGCTCCCAATGATCCTGAACCGAAGCATCGGGACTTCAAGGTCGAGCAGCCGTTCCGTGCGGCGACGGCGGGCGAGCTAACGACGTACCCGTCGAACCCGTACGTGCCCTTCATCCGCAACCGCAGGGGCGGCGGCGCGTCTGCATCAAAACCTGCGGAGTAAAAGTGTTGTGCCCTTGGGCATTAGTACGGAATAACTATGTAACTTCCTTGTATGTGGAACAACTTTGTGCTGCTATAAAGGAAACTCGTGTTATTTTGTTATTCGTTTGTGATTTTGGATGTTGATTGAGCGAGTCCCCGAGCGCGTCCGCCCTTTTTATGGGGTTTACCTCGTTGTTATATGTTTGTGAATTTTTAATGAGTTAAGGTCGACTCGCCATAGCTTGGAGAGCCAGTCACATGGCGACTCCCAGGGGTGCTCTGTACTTGACCGTTTTCCCGGGCGTGAACGAGGTCGGGTTGCCAAGTCCTCGAGCGTGGTACTTGTTGGTTCTAGTCGCAGGCCCAGGGTAGGTGAGGACTAAGCACGTTTATAGTAGGCACGTCACTCTTGCCTGATCCGAAGGATCAGTCGCATGGCGAGTCCTGGGCACGCTCTCATACTAGGCGTTTTTCCCTGGTCGCTCGTATTTGGCTGGGTGTCAGTCCCCGAGCGTGGTACTTGGACGTTTGAGTCGCTGTGCCAAGGATGCGGAGGACTTGGTCGCTGTGAGGAGCAAATGCAGTTGTCTTGGCTCGGTGAGCCAGTCGAGCTAGGCGACTCCAATGGGGATCCGGGTTGGCGTTTTTCGTGGACATTACGAGGCCTGGAGTTTCTCAGTGCCCTCGTGCCGCACTACTTGGCCGTGCCGGTCGCTTTACCAGAGGTTGACTTCTGCGAATAGCATAACGCTGTTATTATGAGTGCGAGTGGCACGAGACACAGAGAGTAGACACAATATTCGGTAACCAATCTGTTTTATTTCATAGCGGGTGGGGAGTACATGTATGGAGTTCTAGGAGTAGAACTTCCGTAGGAGGTTTACATTCCACGGCCGCTTGACGTCGAGATTTCCGTCTCCTCGGACGTCGGTGAGGTAGTAGGCGTCGTTGCCCAGTACTCGCCCAATGGCGAATGGTCCCTCCCAAGGGGGGGGGGGAGAGCTTGTGCATGCCTTTCTTGTCCTGGAGTAGACACAGTACCAGATCGCCTTCCTGGAAAGTGCGCGTCCTTACTCGCCGGCTATGGTAGCGGCGGAGCCCTTGCTGGTAGATGGCAGTGCGGGAGCGAGCTAGGTCGCGTGCCTCGTTGAGCTGGTCGACTCCGTCTTGGCGTGCGAGTTCGTTTGCAGCCTCCGTGTAGTTGACCACCCTTGGTGAATCGTGCTCGAGGTCGATGGGCATGACTGCCTTGGCACCGTACACCATGAAGAAGGGGGTGAATCCTGTCGACCTGTTGACGGAGGTGCGGATGCCCTAGATGAGGGACGGTAGCTCCTCGACCCAGCACCCGGCGGTGCGCTCCAGTGGGACTTGGAGCCGTGGCTTCAAGCCATGGAGGATGCTCTGATTGGCGCGTTCCGCCTGGCCATTGGACTCCGGGTGCGCGACTGAGGCGAGGTCGAGTCGAATGTGGCACTACTAGGAAAACAGCTATAGGTAATCAGCACATCCGTGGCTCACATGGTTGAAGTGCCCCACAGCTAAAATAGGCGTGGCTCACCTGTGGGAAGTGCCCTACTAATAACTAGAACAACCGTGGCACACATGACTATAGTGCGCCACAGATGTGTGTGGGCCAGGGCCCTGTTGGCCACACGCCAAACATCTGTAGCGCACTATAGCCATGTGCGCCACGGTTGTTAAGGTCATCTGTGGCGCATGTGTGCCTGGTGCGCTACGCCTAAGCGCATGCCCCCCTCTGCTCTGAAACGGCCACAAACTTCTGTGGCGCACTCGGCCTAGTGCGCCACAGGGAGTAGGAGCATCTGTGGCGCACATGGTGTAGTGCGCCACAGATGTTTGTACTCCCTGTGGCGCACTAGGGCCGTGTGCGCCACGGATGTGTCGATTTCTTTAGGACAACACTTTATGTGCACATGTGTGACCACATCCACCACCCCACACTTCACTTTCCCCTTCTTCTTCCTCCTTAGATCTAGTCGGGATCTTCTCCTTCCCACCTCAATTTCTCCACACATTCACCATTTTTAGCATGTAAAACTTGCTTTGGATGTTACATAAGTAATAGAGGAGGTCTCCGGTCTCTCATCTATCCGTCTCCGGTCGACGCGCGCACCTCTCCTTTCCATCTTTCTCGCGATCGGTCTCTCATCTCGGTAAGTTGTCCATGTAAGGATGTGTTCATGTGTATATGGATGATGCATGTGCTCATATGTATGTAGATGATCGATGCTCATGATGTGTGTATGTGTGGAGAGGATCGATGGTCATATGTGTGTGTATATGGAGAGTATCGATGATGCTCATGCATGTGTGTATGGAGAGGATAATGATATGTTCATGTGTGTATGGATCGGTCTCTCTCTCTCTTGTGTTTGTATGTGAACAAGTTGCCATTTGTTTTGCCAAAATGTTGATTCATTTCCATTTTGGCAAGACTTTGGCATTTCAAAGGTCCTAATTTTAGGATAGGTCATGCGAAATTTTCTATCGACCATTGCATGCATGCATTCATTATGTGGTTCTAATAGACTTCAAAATTGTACCGTGTACATCGTGGCAAAATGGTCCGCATAATGAGCGAAGGCATTGTGGCTAGATTTTTGAAATGTGCGACGGCCGACATGATACGAAATAACAAGACAGATATAAGATGTCCGTGCGAAGATGCAAACTCAATCGGGTGATCGACCCAGATTCGGAATCTGAAGCGCACTCGCCCGCCATGGTTTCATGGATGGATACACTCGTTGGATAAGCGATGGCGTAGATGATGGAGACGGTGAAGAAGGTGGCCAACATGATGATCATCATCACGGCGATAACGGCGAGATGATGAAGAGGCTCTGGAGATGGTGAAGGTGCGGAAGGCATCGGGATGATGATGATCTAGATGTCGAGGCGACGATGATGGAACAACGTCAGCTGGGTGCGGGACCCTTATGTGCAAGAGCTGCTTCTCAAGCATTTAGTAACGCCAGGGCTGCCGCTAGAGAGAAAGCCAAGCTTGCGCAACTTGAGAAAGACGCGGTTACTCCATTGTATGAAGGATGCAGGCCCGATGATACCCGGTTGAATGTAACGCTCAAGGCTATGAAGATGAAGGCAAAGCACAAATTGAGCGACGCAAGCTTCGACTATATGATGGCATTCTGGCACGATCGTCTCCCGGAGGGGAACACATGTCCAACTAGTATCGAGGATGCCAAGAAAATCGTCTGTCCTCTCGATCTACCGCACGTTAGATATCACGTATGCATCAACGATTGCATCATTTATCGGGCGAGGACGGAGAAAACCACATGTCCGGTGCGGCGTGAGTCGATACAAGAAAGGGAAGAAAGCACCTCGAAAAGTGGTATGGTACTTTCCTATCACCCCTCGTCGCAGCGCTATTTCATGGACCCTAAGGAAGCGAAGATCATGCGATGGCATGCGGAAAGGAAGAAGCCGGAGATGATGATGACCCGAAAAGGATGAGCCGACGCACCCTTCCGGATGCTAGGCGTTGAAAGCATTGGACCTCGAATTCCTAGAATTCGGTGGAGATTCGAGGAACATCGGCTTGGTGCGAGCACCGATGGACTCAATCCGTTTGGTAGTCGAGCAGCATGCACAAAGACTTGGCCTGTTTGTATGGATGTACAACCTCCCTCCATGGTTGTGCATGAAGAAGAAGTACATACAAATGAGTATGCTAATTCAAGGGCCGAAACAACCTGGTACCGACATCAATCGTATCTCGGGCTGTTGAAAGAGGAGCTAGCCACGTTATGGGAATCGAGCCAATACTTACGACGCCGTCGCACAAGATTATTTCACTATGAGAGCCGCGTTGGTCACTACGGTGCAAGACTATCCAGGTTGCGGTATATCTCGGCAGGTTATCCAAGGATTCTGCGCGCGTTAGGTGCATGGATAACACAAGCTATCTCCAACTAGAGAAAGATCGGGTCATCGAAAACCGTGTTCATGGCGCACGGAGGTGGCTCGCAAGAATGATCCATGGAGAAAACGTGGAGACCTATTCGATGGCAAATCGAGACCCGAGGAATCCCGAGCATAGGAGCAGCGAAGAAGTGGAAGAGTTCTTGAAAAACTGGAAAGATTGTCCTAAGCCGGAAACAAGCGAAGAGGCAGCAACAAGACAAGCATTGATGAAGGTATGGAAAACAAGGTCATTTTCGGGAGTTGCCATCTTGGAAGTTTCTCTGACGCCTCATAGCCTCGACATCATGCATATCATGAAAAACGTGTGCGAGAGTCTGGTCGCCACCATAATCAACATGCCAGATAGGACGAAAGATGGTCCGAAAGCAAGGCACGACCTGATATGCTTGGGTATCCGGAAGGAGCTTCACGGAGGACGCACTACTCCTGATGATCAGGAAGATGACGATGATCATGAGTCGGAGACGACACAAGGTCATCGGAAGGGTAAAAAGTTCAAGAAGAACGAATATTCCCTCCTTCTTGCTTCACTCTAAGCCAGGATGAGATCAAACAGTTTTTCAAGTGCCTTCTAGGAGTCAAATTTCCTTACGGCTACGCGGGCAAGATAAGCAGATACCTAGACGAGGCGAAGCAGAGGTTCAGTGGCATGAAGTCTCACGACTGTGCCGTGCTAATGACGCAGGTACTTCCGGTCGCACTAAGAGGGATAATGGACGAGCACGTCCATGAAACGTTATTTGGCCTATGCAAGTTTTTCGACGTCATCTCTAGGAAGTCGATTGGCTTGAATCAGCTCGGAAGGCTACAGGAGGAGATCGTGGTGATACTATGTGAGCTTGAGGTCTACTTCCCACCCGCATTCTTCGACATTGTGGTGCATCTGCTGGTCCATGTCGTGGAGGACATCGTACAACTCGGGCCGATGTTTCTCCGCAGCATGATGGCGTTCGAAAGGATGAACGGACACATCAAAGGATACGTCGCAATGGTCCCGCCCAGATGGAAGCATAGCCAAGGGCTTTACGCCTAAGAGTGCATCTCTTCGCACGAATTATCTAGACATCGAGAACCTCGGTCTTCCCGTCCAATGACACCTTGGCAAGCTCGACGGATCTGGTCACCGAGAGGGTCGCCGACATCTTGCATGCAGACTTCGATTTTCGACGCCAGACTTTGATCGAGCAAACCTCTCCGCGCTTCTGCATTTAGAACTGGTCGATCCTTGGGCATGTAAGCACAAAAGTTTAATCGAGAAGAAGTACGATGACCGGGGCATACAGAGGACGCAGGAGAAATAATCAAAGAGCACAACTCAGATTTCACGCGTTGGTTTAGGCAGGGCGCTCCTTGATAATCCCCGCCGCATTCTTACGACACGGAAAGATCATATTCACCTTGTCGCATGGACCGATGCAAAACCTGGTGACCTATCAGCGTATGATATCAACGGCTACACATTCTACACGGAGGAAAAGGACAACAAGTGTGATTATCGAACTCAGCGTAACGTCGAATTCTACACCGATGACAACGTGAAGGAAAGATTCTACGGAAGAATCGAGGAGATCTGGGAGCTCGACTCGTGGGAGAAAAGGTGCCGATGTTCCGTGTCAGATGGGCAAAGAGCGTCGAAAGAGAAGACCGGTATTTCACAACCATGGTTATACCCGAAGCAACCAAATCCAAGGCCGCCGGTGCAAACGTGGCCGCGAAAAATGAACCGTGGGTACTGGCTACCAAAGTGGACCAATGTTTTTTCATTACCGACCCGACAAAGCCTAGCCGTGTTGTTGTGAGGAGAGGAAAAAGAAACATCATCGGAATGGATGGAGTCGCCAACGAGCAAGACTTCGACCAGTATGGCGATCCAAAGATTGAAGATGACGACGACTACGATGCAGCAACATACATCACAAGAAGAAAAAGGACAACCCTACCCAAAAAAGGTAGCCCGTTCGAAAGAAGAAACATTAAAGTGCCGGGGCTAAATTATTCAACCGCGACAAAGAAGGGAAAAAAGATTGTAAAACGCTAGCTCAAAAAATATTGTAAAATGCGTGGTCGAAAAAGATTGTAATATTCATGGACAAAGTATTATGAAATTTAGTTATACTTTGAATCATATTTGTAACACTTTTATGACATATATTATCACTTTTGGGCATTTTTGGAATATTTAAAAGTATTTTAAAAACGAAACAAAATTTGTATGGCATGTATCACCACTTTTGGAACATTTTAAAGTATTTTTTGGAACATTTTAAAGTATTTTTAAAGTAAAAATAAAAAAGTGGAGCACCAGGATTCGAACCTGGGTGCTCATCGTTTAGAATAGAGCTAAGGGAAGAACCAGTGGGGTAAGACAGTACTAGTGTTAACTAGTGGGACGGCCGCCCTCTTATCTGATAGTCCAACCCACACACGCCAGCGCACTGCCAAGTCTTGCGCTTATCCATAGCGCACTTGGCTGGGTGCGCACGCGTGTGGGTTGGACTAGTCAATCAAGGCGTGAGCCAGCCCTCCCATCGTCGTCCTCAGACACATCGTCCCCATCCCGGCCCATCCCCATCCCCGCATCGAGGCGCCGCCGCCGCCACGCCAGGAGGAGGCCGCCACGCCACGCCAAGAGGAGGAGGAGGCCGCCACGCCACGCCAGGAGGAGGAGGCCTCCACGCTAGGAGGAGGAGGAGGCCGCCTTGCCCGCGCGCTCGTTCCGTGGAGGAGGAGGTCGGTGGCGGCGAGGTTCCTGCAGAGTCGGCTCCGCTCCTCCGACGGCAAGGCGCTCTGCCGCTCCCTCCCCCTCGTTACCTCGTCCGCCAGCCCTCGTCGTCGTCATCTCCCCCTCTCTCCTCGAGCAATCTCAGAGGTGAGCTCTGCCCCTCCCCTCTATCCTTCTCCCCCTCTCTCTCCTCAGAGGGTTAGGGTTAGGCTATTGTACTTTGGTGTTTGCATCTGGTTAGGGTTAGGCTATTTTCTTCCTGAATCCATTGCATCTGGTTAGGGTTAGGCTATTGTACTTTGGTGTTTGCAGAATGTTAGACAAAAATGTTCTAGTGCTTGCAGAATGTTAGACAAAAATGTAGTTTGGTGCTTGCAGGCTGCCTCGAGAAAGCATCTGTAATTATTGACAAAGATGGCATGTATATCTTTCTATATACATACTGCTAGTGACCTGATGAGCGATGCTAGTTAAGTGAAGATGGCATGTATATCTTTGTATGTGTAAGACAGAGAAACCAAATGGACCGTTGATGTGCCAATTTGGTCATTTTTTTGCGAGTAATTTGGTCATTTAGTCCATGCACAATGCAAATGCTTAGCAAAACACAATGCAATGCTGAATTGATGCCACCTCTTTTAATCTCTGTTGCACTGCTTGCTCTTCTGAACATATAGTATGTGGATTTAGTACTGTTGTGCTTGCAGTTTGCATATATACTATATGTCCACCCTATAAATCCACATACTGTTCAGCATACTATATATCAATCACTCATAGGGTGGCATCAATTCAGCATTCAGAATCTATAGGATTGATTCAGTACATATGTCACATACTGATTAATGCCACATATAGTATGTTGATCTATAGGGTTCAGAATCTATAGAATGATTTCATCCTTTTGTTAGGTTTGTTACTATGATAGTTCATCAGTAAAAAATATTCACATTATTTTACTTATTTGCATATGGTTTAGAAGCCTCTTAGTGCTCAAGACTAAAAGCATATGGTTTAGAAGCCCTGATATACTGTAACAGTCCCATTTTTCTTTAGCCTAGCTTGGAATATCTAGGTTTAGTATTGCCCCTATCTCATAACTTGAGATAGTTGTTGAGTAAGTGACAGATGTAAAATATTTTGCGGCTAATATTATCTGTACTTGGAAGTATTGTTCGTTTTGGGCCCCTACTCTCACCTTCATGAATCTGGAATCATAATAGAGGTATCATGGATAGCAGCGGGTTGTTCAGTGATCACTAATTTAATCTGTACTTGCAAGTATTACTTGCTTGTTTAAGGTGCTGCTCTCGGCTTCACAAATCTGGATTGTTAATAGATTGTTCAGTTATCATTCTTGTGGTTACCATTTATGCTTGATGTACTGTTTGTGTGTTGGCCATTTATTCTAGTTGTGCTCCATTTTTGCATCAAACGGATTTATTGTGTGCTGGTTGTGCAGTTGTGCTGGCTATAGGTTGCTCTGGCTACTACTATCTGTGGTTGTGCTGGCCTTATATCCATCCTAGTGTTGCTCTGGCTACTACTATCTGTGGTGCTACTCATGTGCTTCTACTACTATCTCTTTGGGACAACAAAGACCTTGAAATTGTGCTTGTATATGAAGCACTTTATTATGTGTGTATGCAGTTCTTGTATGAAATGAGTCCCGATTTTGCCGGACTGTTGATTAACTTCCGCTTTGGCGTAAATCGGGCACTCTAGTTTAAGAAAATTAGCAAAGGTCATGCCGGATTTTTCTGCATTTAACCAATTATTTGTTTTTATTAGTGCAAAGATGTGTGACAACGACGAGGCTGGATGTTCTAAGCGCATCGCTGAAGGATAACTCAGACCTCCGAATAAACAATTGACATTCGGGAGGGCCCGGCCTAGAAGACGATGAAGAATACCATCCTTCGGAGAGCGAGGATGATGAGATGGAAGCATGGAGGAAGAAGTCAAGGAACGGCGACGATGAAACCACCGATGGCGGCGAGGGCACAGGAGTGGTAGCAACCCTCCTAAGAAGAAGAAGAAGCGAAGGACCGGCGCCAACACGGCACGGCATGGGAGGAAATTACCAAGTGAGCCCATCAGGGGTTCCTTTGGAGCCCGCCCTTGTCGCCAAAGGGTACGGTGGGCAAGTGGCGATCACCGGACAACCATCTCGATCAACACCGAGAATCTCGGCATAAAGATAATGGCCACTTGCGCACACTCCTCGAGAAGGCACGAAGATATAAGTTCCCGCTAAGTATCAGAACACAAATTATCATGGGAACGAAGTAAACAAATCCGCCCTCACAAAGATGAGCACCGCCCTGGCCAGCTGGAGAACCCGGATAAAGAAGAAGATCTATAAAGAAGGCAAAAGTCTCGAGGAGATCCAGAAGATTGACCCACAGATCACCGAAGATCAGTTCCGGGAGTTCAAGGAGAGGTGTGAGTATAGGTCATCACCATCTCGGATCTGGTGGATACAGAACCGCGGAGGCCAAATGGAATAAGGAGGACGAAGAGTATAGATCCAAGGGGATAGAAAACCCCTTTGCCAAATTCGAACCCGGGCAGGTTCGAAACTTCATCAGGGCCCGTTGCCATGTGGACACAAAAACCAAACAACTCACCGCGGATCCTGCGGTGAAGGAATTCGAGGAAATTGTGGTAAGTATAATCTAATTACCGCGGATCAACACGATTGCAATCTAATCGATGATCTAAATGATTCACTTTTACTTCTTCTGCAGGAGGAGGAAATTGTTGCTAGTCATGGATCCTGTGGTTCCTCATCCTGTGGGTCGACGGCGCCACCGGTGGGATAACCCTTTTAATGAGGCGAACCGGGCCAAGAAAATAGAGCGATTCTGAAGAAGCCGTCGGCTGGCCGTCTGGCCGCCTCGGGTAAGAATTGGGTGGATCATTTGGTCCACCACCGAGGACGCATGTGGCGCGCCGGGAAGGAGCGAGGAGGAAAACAGAGAGGTTCAAGAACTTAAGGCACAAGTGGCGCGGATCCCGCAGATCGTCCAAGACAACTGGCAATCACCCTTACGCCCTTCCCGCCTACCTTGGTGGAGTCAATAGCGAACTGGAGTGCGGTGGTCGAGTAGGGACGTGCCCGATTCCAAGCATGGTCGAGCCACTCGAACAATGCGCGGCCGAAATCAGGCGAACACGTGTTCGTGACTCCGCCAGCACCGGCGCCGCAAGTGTTGGTGACTCCCCTGCCATCACCGCGCGCCGAGTACATGTTGGTGGCCCCCCTGCCATCGTCGCAGCGGCACCGGAGCTCCAAGCACCTGGTAGGGAGAATACACCAGCGGCCAGCACCGCGCCATCAAGCAGCCCCTCCGTATCTTGCACGCCCGTCGCATGCGCGGCGTCGACATTAGCCGATCTCGACGCCATCACGGTAAACAAATTGCTTTAATTACCGCCTTTCATGCCATCTATATATTACTCTTGTGGCATCTCGCTCGACGACGTACATGTTTTCTGCACGGATGTTCCTTGCACTCTCTTATGCTACGTGAACAACGAGCTGGCGATGTTGCCAAGGATACCATCGTTCAACCCTTGCAGCGCACGTTCCACTCAAAACCGATGCGGATAGCGTGCATGTGGTTAAAATTAGTCGGTGCTAAGGGGCTGACGACTGAACCTCCCATTCAACCCCGGAGCGGATGAAGAAGAGTCGTCCCCTCGGTTGCTTCGCTTGTTCTTGCTATGGCCAAAGAGCATGATCCGTTTGGGGACGGGGCCATCACGCCACGCAACAAAGCACCGTCGTGCCGACAAGTGGTGGCAAGGCCCTCACCGCCGCCGTCACCTCCACGGTGGGTCGGATGATCATGTTGATGATATGCACATGGCGCAGATCCGCCGAGGACTTCAAGACTGGAATGATCACTTCTTCAAAGACTCGGGCAAACGAAGAAGACCTAGCTGGTGGCCCCAGAGAAAGCCACTATCACCAAGCGTCTGTTTGGTTCTCGTGGAGACGCCCATCTTGCGCTTTCTGAGCCACCGATACAACCAATCGCCCTTTATTCTAAGCCACGACACACTACATAGGGCGGCGGTGCTCGATTGCGGTGCCTGCCCGCTCCAAAAGGAAAAAGGTAGGAAAAGAAAATCTAGCAGCTCGAGCCAGCCGGTGGCGTCAACAACTGCGAATCTGATCAGGTTTCAGGACGGGCCACCAAAACCCGAGGGTGTTATGTGGAGGATTCATGTGGCGGGTGAGCCCATGCTACCTAAGAATTTGCGGAGGCTCGCTAGTTCAGAACTGCAGAGTGTGCATGATGGCGTCGACGATAGAGACGCCTTCTATCGGAGAAAGATCCTCGCACCGGTATTCGTGGTTAAGGTGCCACCAGCTTGGGCTTCGTCGACACGCCTCATGGATCTGTTCTTCCTGCGTTCGAGGACATCTTCAATATGTTCCACCTATACCGCTGCACTATACCATGGTCCCTCTTTTCTCTCACCGGCCACGCAGATCATTAGAGAGAACACACCGGCATCGCTATAGTGGACCCCTACTACATGCGTGTGGCTGCTTGGGTTCCCCAACGAGCGATCGCGTGGCCTCGTGCCTAAAAAGAATCCTCGTGGCGAACAAGACAAAGGAATACATTCTCGTGCCTTACTTTCCCGAGTAAGTCGTTATTCACGCCACCGCCGATTGGCTTTATTAGATCATCATCATTCTTTTTCAACACATTCCATTTGAATTTTTGCAGAGATGAACACTGACGCTCATCTCCTTATCGCCAAGCATTCCCACGCCACGTATTTCGACTGGGAGTCTAGAAAAGAAGAAAAACTACGACAAGATCAAGGAAGTTCGGATGATGCTCTCCGGGCTTTGCCTCGACGGAAGGCACCAACCGTGCATAAGAAGGTCAAGTTCGGCATGTCTTCAACCACGTAATGAGTTCCCTGCGAAGCAGCCGGAAAATAGTAAGAAGGAAGCCTACGCACTCCATCACATGAGGGCGTTCCTACTGACGAGAAGAATTTACGCCAGATCATCTCAAGCAGTGGGCGAAGCAAAGGCCAAGATCAATGATTCGGATATTAGACAAGAGATGTATTGCATCCAGGCCAGTTTGGGCAATCATCTTCGTGATGTCATGACTTGGGGATCTTCTACGGAGGAAATATCCCGAATAACCGTGACATAGAAGATCGCCTAGAGATGCAGGGTGACTATAGGAAGTTCATGACGAGTAGGCGTCCTCCGCTTCCTAAGCCGAGCGAAGGCTTGATGTTGGCCTAGTTGTAGTTGCAAACTATAGATGACCTTTGTGTGTGTGTGTGACGACAAGTGTACTTATCTTATTAGGTTTATGAATCACCGCTTACTTATTTTGCTTATTATTATTATATATCAATCAATGCTTGGTTTTTGCTTACTCTTTGGTTTTTTGATTACTCTTTGGTTCTCGGACGACAAGTGTGAGTTATTTTGTCTTTTCGATAATATGCCGATGATTGAAATGTCGTGGCACAATATATATGTGAATGTGCTATGACGGGATTGTTAGCCTTGTGATATGCACAAGTCCGAATTGCATCCTACTTGGCTAACAGTCCCGTCATAAGCATATTCCTGTGTCCAACAACCTAGTTATATATGAGGCATGCTTTTCGAGTTATTTTTGTCTTTTTCGAGAATATGCCGATGATTGAAATGTCGTGGCACAATATATATGTGAATGTGCTATGACGGGATTGTTAGCCTTGTGATATGCACAAGTCCAGGAATTGTGCATCCTACTTGGCTAACGGTCCCGTCATAAGCATATTCCTGTGTCCAACGACCTAGCTAGTTATATATGAGGCATGCTTTTCGAGTTATTTTTGTCTTTTTGAGAATATGCCGATGATTGAAATGTCGTGGCACAATATATATGTGAATGTGCTATGACGGGATTGTTAGCCTTGTGATATGCACAAGTCTAGGAATTGTGCATCCTACTTGGCTAACAGTCCCGTCATAAGCATATTCCTGTGTCCAACAACCTAGTTATATATGAGGCATGCTTTTCGAGTTATTTTTGTCTTTTTGAGAATATGCCGATGATTGAAATGTCGTGGCACAATATATATGTGAATGTGCTATGACGGGATTGTTAGTTGTGATATGCACAAGTCCGTGAATTGTGCATCCTACTTGGCTAACAGTCCGTCATAAGCATATTGTCCAACGACCTAGCTAGTTATATATGAGGCATGCTTTTCGAGTTATTTTTGTCTTTTCGAGAATATGCCGATGATTGAAATGTCGTGGCACAATATATATGTGAATGTGCTATGACGGGATTGTTAGCCTTGTGATATGCACAAGTCCAGAATTGTGCATCCTACTTGGCTATGTCCTTCATAAGCATATTCCGTGTCCAACAACCTAGTTATATATGAGGCATGCTTTTGAGTTTGCTCTTTTATTTAAGAGTACTTTCTATAAGTGTATCTTCATATGCGACTTTAATTATACATGTTTTTCAATCACCGGTTAGTTATTATTGTCAACTTGTAGATGACGGGTACGTCAGGTACAAGGGACGAGTTCCGTAGTCTACGATGATTGGGAAGACTGCCGGAGACAGTGCACCGCTTCAAATGCAATAGCTACAAAGGGTACAACACTATGGCGGAGGCGGAAGCTAGATACACGCGCTATCTAGCGGTAGTTAGGACAAGGAACCGGATGAAGACCTACACCTTCGTGGCGGTGATCATGCTTATCTTCTTTGGTTATTTATCCCGCTTGTGTCTAGCTAGCTAGTTTAGATGTCTAGGCGAGCTTCCGAGCTCTAACTTGTTCGATCGACACATGTATTCGCATGTCACCAACTACTACTTTGTAACATGATCAAAACAATGTAACTTGGACTATGTGTTCATGTATGAGACTTATCTATATGTATTTGTTTCAATCTTGTTTTCATATTGAGTATTTATATATATAATTGTATATCTTGTATCTGTGTGTATATCTGCTGTAATATTGTATATAATCTGTATTGCATATAATCTGGCTTGGAAATTAAAAAAAACAAAAATACATCTGTGGCGCACATGGTCTACCTACGTGGCGCACTACCTAAAGCGCACCATGGATGTTTAGTGGCGCACTAGGTAGTGCGCCACGGAAGATCAAGGGTAGCGCACCACGCCAAACTTCGTGGCGCATTGAGGTGCGCCACGCCTATCTCACACAACCGTGGCGCACTATGCAAGGCGCCATGGAGAGATAGCCAGAGCGCAGGCCTGGGCGCCGCAGTGCGCCACAGATGATGGTTTCAGGTGCGCCACTAAAGGCCGTTTTCCTAGTAGTGTGGTGTTCCTCGCAGAACTTGGCCATGGCTCCTTTGGCGAAGTTGGTTCCATTGTCCGTGATGATGCTGTTGGGGAAGCTGTAGCGATAGATGAGCTCGCGTAGGAACTTGGTGGCGGTCTTCCCGTCGCACTTGCGGACTGGCTTGGCCTCCACCCATTTTGTGAATTTGTCGACTGCGATTAGGAGGTGGGTGAAGCCGGAGGGGGCCTTCTTGAAGGGGCCTACCATATCCATGCCCCATACGGCGAATGGCCAGGTGATGGGGATTGTCTTGAGCGCCGAGCTCGGCACGTGGGTCTGGTTGGCCTATTTCTGGCATCCGACGCACCGCTGGACGATGTCGACAGCGTCTGCGTGTGCGGTGAGCTAGTAGAAGCCGTGTCGCATAGCCTTTGCGACCAGAGAGCGGGCGCCGGCGTGGTGGCCGCAGTCGCCAGAGTGAATGTCTTGGAGGATTTTGACTTCCTTCAGCAGGTTGAACACAGCGTTGGAACACGCCGGTCACGTTGCGCTTGTGGAGCTCGCCGTTGATGATGACGAAGGATTTGCAACGGCGTGCTATCACCCGGGCGTCCATTTCATCCGCGGTCAGGGTGCCTCCCTCCAAGTAGGCGATGTATGGCATGGTCCAGTCGTTTCGCTCGGCGATTAGTGCGACCAGGGCTGCTTCTGGTTGCAGCGGGATTCCGATGTCGATCTCCCTTGGGGGAGAGACAGAAGGCTTGGTGATGGTGTCGAGGAAGACGCGGCGGGTGGTGCGAGTCGAGCCGAGCCAATGCGAGAGAGTGCGTCGGCCTCCTCGTTCTTCCGCCTGTAAATCCACTCGACAGAGTAGCTTGCGAAGTGTCCACCCAGCTGGTCCACTGCTTGGCGGTATGCCGCCATGGCGGGGGAGACGGCGTCGCAGGTGCCGGCGACTTGCCCGACGACGAGGTCGGAGTCTCCGTAGCAGCGCAGGCGATTGACGTTCATCTCCTTGGCAGCTCGCATGTTGTGGAGTAGCGCCTTGTCCTCGGCCATGTTGTTGGTACAGGGGGTGAAGTCGAGGTAGAGGACGTAGCGGAGCTTGTCGCCCTTCGGAGACATTAACACGATCCCTGCCCCTGCGCCCTCCGCGTTCTTGGAGCCGTCGAAGTGTAGGTTCCAACAGTGGAGGTATGGCAACTTCTCTGGCTGCTGGGCCTCCTCCCAATCGGCGAGGAAGTCTGCAAGAGCCTGCGATTTGATCACCTTGCGCGGCTCATACTTGATGTTGTGGACGTCGATCTCGACGGCCCACTTGGCGGCTCGCCCGGTCGCCTCGCGGTTGCGGATGATGTCCTGCAACGGTGCTGAGGAGACGACCGTTATTGGGTGCTCCTGGAAGTAGTGTGGCAGTCGCCGCTGTGCTCAGAAGACCGCGTATACCAATTTCTAGTATTGCGGGTAGTGTTGGCGCGACTCGGTGAGGACTTCGCTGATGTAGTACACTGGTCGCTGCACCGGGCGCTCCTTTCCTTCCTCTAGCCGTTCGACGAGCATGACGACGCTGACGACGCGTTCGGAAGCTGCGACATAGACCAGCATGGGTTCCTTGTCGACGGGGGCGGCGAGTAGCGGCGCTGCGAGTAGCACCTCCTTGAGGTCGTGGAGCGCGTCATCTACCTCCTTGTCCCACTGGAAGGTGGAGTTCTTGCGCATTAGGCGGTAGAGGGGCATCGCCTTTTCGCCTAACCGGGGGATGAAGCGACTGAGATCTATGACTCGCCCGACCAGCTTCTAGATGTCGCGCAGGCACTCGGGTCTGCCGAGTAGAGCGATCGTGTTGATCTTGGCGGGGTTCGCCTCGATCCCGCGCTTGGAGACAACGTATCCCAGTAGCTGTCCAGTTGGCACACCGAAGGTGCATTTCCCTGGGTTTAGCTTTATCTTGTACTTCCGCATGTTGGCAAATGTTTCCACCAGGTCGGCGAGTAGGTCGTTCTGGCGAGCGGATTTCACCACCACGTCGTCGATGTAGACGTGGATATTGCGGCCAATCTGGCTCGCAAGGCACTCCTGCATGCACCTCTGGTAGGTCGCCCCGGCGTTTTTGAGTGCGAAGGTCATGACAGTGTAGCAGAAGGCTCTGAATGGCGTGATGAATGTTGTCTTCTCTTCTTCCCTGACAACCATTTTGATCTGGTTGTACCCAGAGTAGGCGTCGAGGAAGCATAGTGCCTCCGAGCCCGCGGTGGAATCGATGATTTGGTCGATCCACGGGAGGACGAATTGCTCCTTCGGGCAGGCGCTGTTTAAGTTTGTGTAATCGATACACATCCTCCAGGTCCCTTTTTTTCTCGACCAGGACTGGGTTTGCCAGCCACTTGGAGTACTTGATTGGCCGTATGAAGCCTGCAGTGAGTAGACGCTGCACCTCCTCGGTGATGGCTCGGCGGCGCTCTTCATTGAAGGGCCACAGCGACTGCTTAACATGTCGCACTTTGGGGTCGGTGTTGAGTTTGTGCTCAGCGAGTTCCCTCGGGACACCAGGCATGTTGGATGGCTTCCATGCGAAGATGTCCCTGTTCTCACGGAGGAACTCGATGAGCGCGCCTTCCTATGCTGGGCTCATGCCCGTCCCGATCGTCACCGTCTGGCTGGAGTCGCCTGGGACCAGCTCGACGGTGCGGGTATGCGTCGTTGCCTCGAAGGCAGTGGAGTTGCCGCCCTCCGAGTTGGGCTTCTTGAGTATGGTGGGGTCATCGCTGTTGACCCTGCTCGCGTACTTGGCGAGCTCCTCGGTGTGGTTGGCCTCTGCCGCGATGACGGCGTCAGCGAGTTCGGCCCCTTTGGCCTCGCACTCTGCGGCCATGTCGGGGTCGCCGTGGATGGTGATGACGTCGCTTGGCCCGGGTAGCTTCATCGTGTTGTATGCGTAGTCGGGTGCTGCCATGAACTTGGCGAACGCCTGGCGCCCCAGGACGCAGTGGTAGGGGCTGTCGAAGGGCACCAGCTCGAAGACGATCCGCTCGGTGCGGAAGTTTGCTGGTGTGCTGAAGGTGACTGGCAGCATCACCTTGCTGATCGGGTACGCCTTCCGACCGGGGATGATGCCATGGAAAGTGGTGTAGTCGTCTCGATCATCGACTGCGGGAGCCGCAGTCGCCTGAAGGTGTCCAGGTACAGGATGTTGATGGAGCTGCCGCCATCCATAAATGTTTTGGGGAGCCAGTAATCTCCCACCTTGGGCTTGACCACCCGGGCGACTCGGCCCGGATACTCGATCCCTGGCAAGTGGTCCTTGCGGCTCTAGGTGATTGGTTGTTCAGACCAGTTGAGGAACTGGGGGATATCTTTCTGGGCCACCGCGTTGACAGCGACGGCTCGGGCGATGACCTTCTTCTCGCGCTTCGTGTTGAAGCCTATGAAGGTGTGGAGCGAGACGGCGATGCTGCCGAATTTTCCGCCGTTTGGCGGGTTATTGTCGAGATCTTCCCGCGCGCGCTGTGCCTTCTCGATCTCCTTGAGAGAGTGGCAGTCGGCGGTTGTGTGCGTGGCGGGCTTTCCTTCCCTGCTGTGAAACACACAAGGTTGGTTAAGAAGGGCCGCGGAATAGAACCTCGGCTTCTCCTTGTAGTTACCACCGTCGCGGCGCTGTCCCCCGTCGCGGCAGAAGATCTTGGGCTCGCGCTGCGCGTATCCAGCGTTGGCGAAGAAGTCGACTCGCCCGTCACTGCGGCGCTTGCCGGTGAGGCGAGTGTTACTGTAGCATAATTCGGGCCGCCTCCCGTTGTCGTGGCCGCTCGTGCGGCGATGTCCTCCCGACTCGTCATCGGTTTCTTGGTTTGGGTCCTCCTCCGGGTACTTATTTGCGATCTCTAGGAGGTCCGGTATGTTGTCGAGTGTGTGGTACACTCGTTTGAGCTTGGCGACCAGGGGCTCATAGGGGCACGAGGTCTTGAAGCAGTGGATCGCGGTGTCCGGGTGGATCCCAGCCGCCTTATACCACAGATCTTGCCACTGTTGGACCCAGCTGCGGGTCGACTCGCGGGTCCCTGGACGCACCGCTTCAGGTCCTCGATGGTGGTGGCGCGGGTGTATGAACCCTCGAAGTGCCTGACGAAGGCATCGCGCATCTCCTCCCAGGAGTCGATGCTATCCGCAGGGAGGGTGTTAATTCAATGCCTGCACGCCCCCTCCATCATCAGGGGGAGGTAGCGGGCGGTGAGTAGATCCCGTGGCCGGCGATCCCCATCGCCATGAGGTAGGTATCCAGCCACACGGAGGGATTGTACGAGGGGTCGTACTTTTCTATTTCCTTCGGCGCTTTGAAGTTCGCCGGGTATCTTTTGCCTCGGATCATCAGTCCGAAGCACGGGGGCCCCACTCGGCTCAGCGATCCCCTTGGTTCGCCGTCGCGGCGGTTGGTGAGGGTGTGCCGCAGGTCGTCAGGCTGGCGTGCGCGCTACCTCTTGTTGTTGATGATGTGGGTGCGGGCGTCGATGGGTTGTCCGTTGGCGGCCGAGGGTCATTGGTGGAGAGTGCCGCGTTCGCGGGTCGGTGTTGGAGCTGTAGGGGTTCGGGTGGCCGAGGGTCATTGGTGGAGAGTGCCGCGTTCACGGGTCGGTGTTGGAGCTGTAGGGGTTCGGGTGGCGGGCAGTTGAGAATGTTCGCCGCCATGGGGCGGCCGCTCGAGGCCGCTCTGCTGCCTGATGAACGCGAGTACATTCGACCCTGTGAATCAACGCCTGTGTTTTGTTGCTCGACCGCTTTGGCGAGCAGAGCCCTGGCGTACTGGATCTGCAGGGCGCCTTTCCCAGTGGCTTCAATGTTGTCGACTGCTGCTCGGCCCGCGACGAGGTTGTCCATTGGGGTGGAGAACAGCGGGAGACCGTTCGCCTCTCTCTCTCGTGAGGAGACCACGATCCTTGGCTGGTCCCTAGGGGGTGCGCGGTTGGGTGGTGGTGGGGCACCATTGCCGTTGCCCCTGGTGGGGGCCGAGTGCTTCCTCCTGGCGGCGCGTTCTCGCAGATCGCACGCTCGGCCACACGGGCCGGGTCGTTCTCGTCGTCGAAATTCAGGGCGCGCCCCTGGATGGTAGAGTTCAGGCGCGACCTGATTCGGAGTTGGTGGTAGCGCGACAGCTCCTGCGCTGTCACCTGCTCGAGGCGAAATTTTTCACGCTCGGCTTGTTCCTTGCAGACTGCCTCCGCCAGCTTTAGGCGGAGTTCCTCGACCTCCGTTGCTGTTGTGTTTGGTGGGATCGGCGTGGAGAATGGGTCTTCCGGTGGGTCAGCGCCAGTCACCATGTAGGTCGCGGCGTGGCAACCGGTTCCATCGCGGAGGTCGGCGGAGTTCTCCGACCCGGAGTCGAAGTCGAAGATCCCGAGGATAGAGGGATCCTCGAAGTCTCCGATGTTGGAGACCTGGGTGATGGAGCCCACGGTTGACGCGGCAACAAGGGATCCGGCGAGTGACGCCGGGGTTTCCGAATCAGCGTCGTCATTGAGGGCCGCGTCGTTCGCGGCCGCGGTGGTTTCGGCCACGTTGTTGTGAGTCGAGTCATACTCGGAGGCGAGGCGGTGAATCGTGCGGACCTGGCTCTCAGAGAGCCGGTCGTGTGGCGGCGACTCGCGGATGCGAGCCGAGTCCTCCGAGATGATGATGTCGGTGAGGCCGACGAAGAGGC
Source organism: Avena longiglumis (assembly GCA_030063025.1). NCBI lineage: Eukaryota > Viridiplantae > Streptophyta > Magnoliopsida > Poales > Poaceae > Avena > Avena longiglumis. The sequence continues at coordinate 403,446,066 of CP125975.1, forward strand.
TGATCGTGCCGATCGGTAGGATCACGCTATGTGTGACGGGTCGCGCCACTGGGACGTAGATGCTCGGCAAGATCTGGATCATCTCGCCGATCGCGATCATGCGGCCGGTGGCGATCGACTCGTTGATGGGCAGATTGGATCTCGCCACAGAACACCGGCCTGACCGGCCAGGCCCCACGGTGGGCACCACTGTTGTGGGAATGACCACGGCAGATGCTGCAATCGGCAGCGAGTAGTAGAACATGGGGCAAGGGCGGCTAGCCATCTGCGGTGCGAGATGAGGGCTGAGACACAAGGGTTTACCCAGGTTCGGCCCCCCGAAGGGTAAATACCTACTCCTGCTAGATTCTATTATGGTGAGAGTACAATGGGGCGAGCTCGACGGCTAGGAGGCGAGTCGCTTGGGTGTATGATGGAACGTATCCTCTATGCGTCCCCTAGGGATGTTTATATAGACTCACCTTGCTAGGGTTTACAGTTCACAACCGAATTAGTTAAGGATTCGGAGATTCTATGACCTAGTCCGACTGGGCCTAGCTACGCTTCTGGGCCTTCATCTTCCAGTCGCCTGAGGCCACACCAAGTCTTGATCCAGACGCCGTCCTGCAGGCCCACTCGTTGACGGCTTGGGACAGTAGGAAACGTCCTGCTAGGTATACCCCGGTAGGCATATCCCCATCACACACCGTGTGCAGAGGGAGCCGGCCCCCGAGGAGGTGGTACGACGTCATGTCAGGGAGGAGGACGAGCACGTTCGTCGCTATATGGTGATGTTGGACGCCAGGGTGGCACAACATATCTGGCAGGTTATTCAGGGATCTCACCCTAATTATACTCCGGTGATGGTTCCGACTATTTGGTTGGTCACATCGCGTGGCTCAGGAGCCGGGAGTCAACGTTGAGTTTGAGCGATGTTATCAGACAAGATATTGTTTATATGATATTACTACTTTGTCGTTATTCGATATGTATTATGACGACTTTGTTGTTTTTTGAGATGTTATTCGAGATGTTATATGATATTAATACTTTGTTGTCATTCGAGATGTTATATAATTTTATTACTCATATGCACATTATGTCATAGCAGCTATTCTATGGACTTCAACGATATAGAAGGTGAAGAGCCTTTATTCGATATGATACAAGGTGATGAACCGCTCCCCTATCACGATGGAGCGCTCCCTTATTAGGATAGAGCGCTCGTCGATCAGGGTGGAGAAGAAGACTGTGGAGCAAAAGATGACTCACAGTTTCTGAATGAGTCCGGTGAGGGAATAGAGATAGAACCTCTAGTCGAAGCGCAGACTAGTTTTAATTTCGATGATGGCTTGGAAAATGATGGAACAGCCTTGATAAAGTCTGGCGAGGTATATTATTAAGCCTATTGATCACTTGACAGATGCATTAATTGACTTGTGTGTGTATGTAATAACGAATGTTGTTTCTTATTTTAGACCTCCACATTGACCAAGTCAGTTAAAATAGTAAACGAGGACCGGACAAAGGGATGCCCGAAGATGCGAATCTCACAATTGTTGAGGTCTCTCTAACGGGCAAACCATTGCTTCCCATTAAGAACGCAAACACATTTGTTCATCAATGTGGATTTGTTGTTAGGGACAACGTCCCGATCAGCATTATCAACTGGAATAAGCCATCAAAGTGAGATGAAAATTCTATGAGTTATGTCGAGAAAAGATACAAAGACATACTATGGGAGAAGCTCATTCGCCATTTAACCCTACCGGTCTTAGAGTATAAGGAGGCCACAGATGATATGAGGTCCAAAGTTAAGCATTTCGCTCTTAAGAAGATGGCCGAACAGTTCAATAACTATAAGAAAAGATTGTACAATGAATATCTCGAGGAAGGAAAAGTTTTAGAATTCGCTGACACACTAGAGAAGCAGCAGCCTCACTGGGAAAGATTTCTGGACTACAAGAAAACAGCAATAGCAAAACAAAGGTCCGAAAAGAATAAACAAAATGCTGCAAAAAAGAAATATCACCATACGATGGGGACAGGTGGCTACAGGACTTCCGTTCCTAAGTGGGAGGAAGCCGAGAAAGCCTTGCATGCCCAAGGGCTCACTTTAGCTACAGAGGACTAGCCCATCAGAGTAGGGAATTGGTTACTTTCCCATGGGGAAAAGTATGACATGGAAGCATGCCAGTTATTATTTGATAAAAAGTCCAATGTTGCTACACCCCATGGAGAAATTGTAAAAACAATTGAGGAGGTTAAAGATGGTAACTTCAAACCCGACAGAGAGAACGACGAGCTGACAAAGGCCCTTGGGAATCCTGAAAAACCAGGACGAACACGAGGCTTTGGACCTTCTGTGCCGTGGAAGACTGGATTTCCTGAGGACACTGAATCCTATAGAAGCTGAGAGAGGGCAAAGAAGCGGAAGGAGATAGAGGAGGCAGACCAGTTGCATAGCGTGGAAAGAAAGAACGATGAAATATAAGCCATGCTAAAGGAGCAACAGAAGCAACTGGATGAAATGCGCTAGCAAGGGCCAACTCATCAGCGGCTAGAAGAAAGTGCATGTGTTCCATATCATTGGAGAAGCAGTGTCGCTTCCACGTCGGCCGATCCGATAGATCGCTGTCCCGTGGACAATATCACTGAGAAGACAAGCTGCGAGCTGCATGTGGGAGTGATGACCTTATCCTTCAAGGCGGCTCTCGGCTATGCTTTATCTTGTGAACCTGAAGCACGCTGGCATTGCAAAGAGATTCCAAATGGCTATGCTCGTGTCGGGGTGGATGAGGTTCTACCTCAATATGAATCACTACAACTTGACATCCCTGGACCTCAAGATGAGAGCACGCTAGGAGAAGTCAGGGGCTCTATCATTCTATGGCGCAAGAAATACATCGTGTTCTGTGCTCGCACCTGTGCCACCACCGTCTCCTCCGCCACCGAGTCCCGCCGCCCAAAGAAGTCCACATGAGGAGTAGGACGACCACCATAGCGAGTCCACCCAAGATCAGCCCACTCCCCGCCGTGTCACTCCACTCCGCCGTGTCGTATTTAAGAAGGCGGTCTCTCAGTCAACTAGTAATAATACTAGTCAGAAGAAAGCCAAAGGTAAAAAGGTAAAGAAAATCCCGCCGCCTCCTCCCAAGTTACCTTACGAGATTACTGATGAGGAAACCAAAACGATCAGCGATTCCCAAGTGAAAGCCTTCTTTCCACCCAAAGTTCCTGAGCCAAAGAAAATATTTGATCTGAAAGCCAAAAAGTGGGCTAAGGGTTTCCTTGAGCAACCATCGCAATATGAGATAAATAAGGCTGATGACTACAAACGCTGTCTGCTGAGAATTGGTAGGAAGAATCCAGGAAATACTACTACAAGCAGCGGGAAAATATATGTTGCGCAACTCAGAATGTCGGCAAACAAATCGATCTCCCCACTCAAGGTGTTATCCAATATTGATCATCATAATATTATAGCAATGGAATTTGCCAAAGGTGCTAGTATTACAGTTGATGAAGCGCTAGGCGGGCATATCCCCAAACAAGAGGAGTTTGCATGGAGATATTAATACGGGAAGACTCTGGTCAGACCTAATGAGGTCGAACTTCTATCAACTGAAATGCGAAGACTGCATGAGTGGTACGAGAAAGTCTCTACATACGATGAGAAGATCGATTGTCAGCGCTGCTTGTTATAATTACAAGTGAGAATTTTAATGGTGAAGAACAGGTGCAAATTTATTTTGAGAAATTATATATGTTATTCAAAAAAGATTCCCTTGACTTGAATCTCCTCGCTACCTATTGTCTGTAAGTGGTTCATTTATTTCTATGATAAAGTCTCTAACTCAGCTCTTTCATTGCATGTAATTATCTTCACTATATACTATTATGCAGAATGAAGAGCGCTGAATGTGACCGGAAGAAAATCTTTGACACTGGGTTCATCGATCCACACCGGTTTAATCAAGCATTGCTAAAGGAATACCCCAAGGACACGGAGCGTAACTGGCTAAGGATCTTATTGAAGCAACATTACAAACGAAGAATATTTTTTCCCTACAACTACAGGTAAGAGTGTTACTTCCTTGTACAGATCACTTGATTATGCTAAGTGTAATTGATGAGTTACTGACTTATATAAACATGCGCAGCTATCATTGGATTCTGCTAATCATTGAAGTTGACGCTGGAAGAGTTGAAATCAAGAGTTGAAATCAACGACTCGCTAATGAGAGACAAATCAGAGTACGCATTTATTAAAGATGCGCTCCAGAGGTAATTTCAGTCATTAGCGCACTATATCGGTCTCTTTCGTTCATATATATCCTAAGATATCAAGTAACTAATAACTCATTTCTTATTTTTTTTGCCAGGCAGGGTTTGGAAAACTTTCACCAATGCTACGGTTGGTGAATTTAAAGACGAGCTTAGTTTTCATCGGATCGATGTAAGTACTACGGGCTAGATCCACGCATCTCTTCAATTCTAGTTTCAATACTATTATATCATGCTTGATTATTATTTGATTGAATTCTATTCTCGTAAAGTGTGAGAGGGAGCCACTAGGTACTAATCTATGTGGATACTTCGTGTGTGAGTACATTCGCTCCGAGGTCAGTGAGCGGGACGGAGGGACATTTTTAGAAGTACGTGAACAATATATTCAAAAAATTGTTGAGTTTCATTCATAATATTTGTTATGACTATTGATATTCATATTGACCTCCTTATTTTATATATATAGTTGGAAAGATTGCGGGAGAATCTTGAACAAAGGAAGCGTTTGGTAGTAATTCAAGAGGAATTGGTGGGATTTCTTGTTGACCATTTCATACACCCAGAAGAAAAATACCATACCTCCGGCTTCTAGTGATTTAATGAACTTGTAACCGAATAGACGGGTTGTGATCTCCATTTAATCAAATTGTATATATATATGTAATGTAGAATTATATCTATATAATCATGACGATGTTGTGTGTAATGGGTTTCTTCGTTGCATGCCACTTTACGCCGAACGCAACCCTCCTCTACCTATCCTACTGCCGTGGCAGAACCCCGCATTCGGCTATCGCCGCAGAAATCGGCCAAAGTTTTGTCGCGGTAGAAACCCGCATCGGCTGCCGCGGCAGAAAACGACCCTAAAACTCTGCCGCGGCAGCCGAATTGGTAAAATGCTATCGCAGCAGAAAATAACTAGTCTCGGTTCGTATTACGAACCGGAACTAAAGATCCCGCCCCGTGCACTACTACGTTGCCACGTGCAGAGACTACAGTCCCGGCCCGTAACTGACCCGGGACTAGAGGCTGGGACCTCTAGTCTCGTTTCCGTAGTCCCGGCTGCGTATTCGGGACTAGAGGCCCTCTAGGACCGGGACTAAAGCCCCGTTCTCCACTATTGTCATCAGGGAGTTGATCTGAGTGAGTTTAAGGATATAGAGTTGGAACTCATGGCTCCTCTAACCGATATGTTTCGTGGATTGTGTAACAAAACATGTATCATAGTTACTAATTTTTTAAAAACACTACAATTATTTTAATCATTTGGAAAAAAAATATGGAATTTTGGAAATTTGCACAAAAAATGTAATGTCTTCTTGGGGCAAACCGCTGACTGTTGGTGGCCGGGCCCATGGGCCGACATGCCGCAACGGGTGGCGTGGATAGAGGCAATTTTTGTTGGCCACACTGATTGGGTCAGTCTTCCAAGCGTAAGCCGACTGCACCCAGTCTTTGACGCGCATGGCGACCGACTCTTGAATAAATCCTGACATCCTTCTTCCTCCTACCGTTTCTCTCAGCTATCTCTCGTTTTACTTATTCTCGCCCCTATTAACAGCTCGTTTTTCCTCCATTCACTAGAGGAAAAAGGGCCATCCGTTCGCGACCCCTCGGAGCATTAGTCCCGGTTGCGCCACCAACCGGGACTAATGCCGCACGTCCCTTGTTGAGCGGCACGGGCCGGGGCATGCTTCCCGGTTGGTAAGAATACGTCCGTTGGAGCCACCAACCGGGACTAAAGGTTTGGCCACACCACGTGGCGTGTACGCACCTTTAGTCCCGCTGTTGGCTCCAACCGGGACTAAAGACCCCTTGCCCTCTATAAATGCAACGCCCCAGCCCCCTCTGCCTCCACTTTGTTTTTTCGAATGGTGTAAGGTGTGAGGGTGTGTGCTAGTTTTTTCTCATGCATGCATTGAAGGTGTTTGTTGAAATGTTTGAGTGAAAAATCCCATTGAATTTCTCATAGAACAAAAATATAGAAGGTGTCCGAGACGCACTTGAGCTTTCTCCTCTTTATTTCCCTCGATCGAGGTTAGCAATCTTATCTTTTCTAGGTCATTGATACAATTCATGTGTCGGTGTGAATTGGTTATTTCACTATTTATGATGTCCTGTTTTTGATAAACTTACTTATATGATGGATGAACGGTCGGGAATGGATGTACGGTGACCGGTGGTAGCCGGGTATATCAAAGGCGTGGATAAATTTATCGATGTGGCTACGGCAAACAAAGAGAATGGATTTATATGTTTTCCATGTGTTCAATGTCGAACAACAAGGAGTACTCTTCCTCGAAAATCATTATGCCACCGATTATGAAAGGTTTCATGCCCAACTATAATTGCTGGACCAAGCACGGGGAAAGAGGGGTTATGATGGAAGATGGTGAAGAAGAACATGATGATAACAACTATCATCATATGTTTCTGAATCTGATGATCGCAATGGAAGACAATGGAGAGGAAAAAGGTGAAGAACGGGCATCGATGAGGTGATGAACTTGGTAGGGTCATTTCGATGCAAAGCGACTGTGAAGCAGAAAATGAGAATTTGAAGTTAGAGGGCATGTTAGAAGATCACAAGAAATTGTTGTACCCAAATTGTGAAGATGGCAGCACAAAGCTCGGTACCACATCGGAATTGTTGCGATGGAAGGCAGTGTGGTCTAACGACTCCTCATTTGAAAAGATGCTTGAAATAATGAAGCCAAAGTTTCCAAAACATAACGAACTTCCGAGAGTACCTACAAAGCAAAGAAGACTCTCTGTCCTCGGGATTAGATGTGCAAAAGATACATGCATGCATTAATGAGCATCCTCTACATGTAAGGAGTATGAGAATTTAGATAAATGCCCGATATGCAGCGTTCGGTATAAGATCGACGAGATGAACTCGGTGATGTTGAGGGAGAGCCCCTCGGAAGAGGGTTCCTGCTAAGGTTATGTGGTATGCTCCTATAATACCAAGGTTGAAACGCATGTTCGAAACAAAGAGCATGCCAGGTTGTTGCGATGGCACAAAGAAGACCGTAAGAAAGACGGGAGTTGAGACACCTGCGATGGGTCACAGTGGAGAAAAATCGAGAGACTTCCTGGACTTTGCGGTGACGCAAGGAACTTATGGTTTGGTCTAAGTACGGATGGCATGAATCCTTTTGGGGAGCAGAGTTGATCCAAGACTGGCCCGAGACTCTATGTATCTACAACCTGCCTCCTTCCGTTGTGCATGAAGCGTAAGTTCATTATGATGCGGTGCTCATCCAAGGCCCAAGCAACCGGCAACGACATTGATGTGTACCTTAGGCCATTAGTTGAAGAACTCTTACAGTTTGGGGCAAACCAGGTACGTCGTGGGATGAGAACAAACAGAGCCATTTAATCTACGAGGGTTGTTATTCAGAACCATCAATGATTGGCCTGCTCTTAGTAACCTTTCGTGATGTATAAACAAAGGATATAAGGCATGCATCCACTGTTTAGATAAGACCGAAGGTACATATTTGCATAAATGCAAGAAGGTTGTGTACTGGCGAATCGACGATTTCTTCCGACCAATCATCCCGTAAGAAAGGCAAGCATTTCAAAGGTGAGGCGGATCACGGAAGAAGCCTGAACTCCCTGGTGATGATGTATTTGGTATGGTCAAGGACATAGAAGTAATCTTTGGAAAGGGTCGGCGGTCAATCAGTTCGAACGACGCTACAGGACACGCACCCATGTGGAAGAAGAAATCTATATTTTGGGAGCTGCCATATTGGAAAGTCCTGCGTGTCCGCTCTTCAATCGACGTGATGCACGTGACGAAGAATCTCTGCGTGAACCTGCTAGGATTCCTAGGCGTGTATGGGAAGACAAAAGATACACGCTAACGGAGGACCAACAAATTATGAAAGACCCAAAGAACATGCATACAGATAACAAAAGGCGGATAAAGGCGTCACTTAAGTCGTGCTTACTATGCTCTTACCAAAGGAGAGAAGGAAATATTTTTTGAAGTCCTTATCAAGGTATCAAAAGTGGCCGCCGGGCTTCTCATCTAATATAAAGGGATAATAAATATGGCAGAGAAAAGTTCCAAAACCTGAAGTCTCATAGTCACACGTGATTATGATGCAGTTGCTTCCGATTGCATTGAGGGGGCTTCTACCGGAAAATGTTCGAGTACCCATTGTGAAGCCGTGTGCATTCCTCAATGCAATATCTCAGAAGGTAATCAATCCAGATATTCTGCCAAGGTTACAGAAGGATGTGGTACAATGTCTTGTTAGTTTTGAATTGGTGTTCCCACCATCCTTCTTCAATATTATGACGCATCTCCTGGTTCATCTAGTGGAAGAGATTGCCATTCTCGGTCCGGTATTTCTGCAAAATATGTTCCCCTTTGAGAGTTTCATGGGAGTCTTAAATAAATATGTTCATAACCGTGCTAGACCAGCAGGAAGCATCTCCAAGGGATATGGAACAGAGGAGGTCATTGAGTTTTGTGTTGACTTTATTCCTGACCTTAAGCCGATTGGTGTTTCTGACTCGCGGCATGAGGGAAGACTAAGTGGAAAAGGCACGCTACACAGTTCTACATAATTCCACCTTGGCAGCTCCGTATATCGAGGAACACAAGAATATTGTACTCTCCAAAAACCCGGGGAAGCCTGAATCATGGATTACAGATGAACACATGAAGTCTTTCGGTGGTTGGATGCAGACACATCTCTTGAATGACACCACTATTGGAGATCATCTATACTTGTTGGCTGCGTCACCATCTTCTACTGTATTGAATTTCCAAGGGTACGAAATAAATGGGAATACATTCTACACGATCGCCCAAGATAAAAAGAGCACCAACCAAAATAGTGGTGTCCGCTTTGATGCAATAGACGAGAATGGACAAAAGGACACATATTATGGTTACATAGAGGAGATATGGGAACTAGACTATGGAGTCTCTTTTAAGGTCCCTTTGTTTCGCTGCAAATGGGTCAACCTGAATGGGAAAGGGGTAAAGATAGACCAGTTGTACGGAATGACAACAGTGGATATCAACAATCTTGGTTATAGAGATGAACCATTCGTCCTAGCCAATGATGTGTCTCAGGTTTTCTATGTGAAGGACATGTCCTCCGCATCGAAAAAAGAAAAAATATGCAAACGAATACATCATATGATGAGCCAAAGCGTCACATAGTTCTTTCAGGAAAAGAAACATCGTGGGAATCGAGGACAAGATGACATGTCAAGATTATAATAAGTTTGATGAAATTCCGCCCTTCATAGTGAAAACTGACCCCAAGCATTCCGTTAAGTAAAGAAGATGCTCCATGGTTACGTCTGAAGCGGTCATAAGGAATGACATATGCCAAGAAGTTCATGCTCATATTATGTAACTCTAGTTCATGTCTTTCGCGGTTTGTGGCTTGACCGAAGGATATCTTTCGCGGTTTGTGGCCTTTAGTCCCGGTTTTGTAGTCTCGTTTTTAATATTAATAAATGTCTTGAGTGTTAGTCCTGTTTGTGGCTGGACCGAGTGCCTCTATGACCAGTTTCTTGGAGATGCCGGAGGACTGGGCTCCGTCGGCATCTCCCTGAAACTGGTCGTAGTGGTGTCCCTGCTCTCGAAAACCATCTTGCAGCTTGTAACTTCACTAACTAGATCAATACGCCTCGGAGCTAACTAATTTCACATATTAGGGAGTGCCTCTATGACCAGTTTCTCGGAGATGCCGGAGGATCGGCTCGTCGGCATCTCCACGAAACCGCTTGATGGTGTCCCTGCTCTCGAAACCATCTTGCAGCTTGTAACTTCACTAACTAGATCAATACGCCTCGGAGCTAACTAATTTCACATATTAGGAGTGCCTCTATGACCAGATTTCTTGGAGATCTGCCGGAGGCTGGGCTCGTCGGCATCTCCACAAACTGGTCAGTGGTGTCCCTCTCAAAACCATCTTGCAGCTTGTAACTTCACTAACTAGATCAATACGCCTCGGAGCTAACTAATTTCACATATTAGGGAGTGCCTCTATGACCAGTTTCTCGGAGATGCCGGAGGACTGGGCTCCGTCGGCATCTCCCTGAAACTGGCCGTAGTGGTGTCCCTGCTCTCTAAAACCATCTTGGAGATGCCTCAAACTGGCTGGAGGACTGGACTCACAAGGATGCATATTTATAGTACAAGCAGCTCGGCATAATGTCGACACTCACAACATAATGTCGACACTCACCCCTATTATTAGTGCTGACTCATCTTTAGTCCCGGTTGGTGTCTCCAACCGGGACTAAAGGTTCATCTTTAGTCCCGGTTGGTGACACCATCCGGGACAAGGTACAAGCCACACGACATAATGTCGACACTCACCCCTATTATTAGTGTTGTCTGGCCCACTCTGCCGCAATCCCTTCAGTCGCGTTTGGTTTCTCCAACCGAGACTAAATATGAACCCTCTCTTTATATAGGCATTTCCCTCTATTTATTAGGTAAAAGTTAAGACATTTATTAATATTAAAAACCGGGACAAACCGGGACTAGCTAACACTCAGGCCTAAAGCCGCCCCCTTTAGTCATAATCATGCCTAGTCCTATAGTACGCAGCTTCAGGGTCTTCATCGTCGTCGCCGTCACCGCCACTCCACGGGATCCTCGGCCCATCCATGGCATATACCAGGGCCATTCCAGCCTCGGATTCACGGCGGGTGGGAGGAGTCTCTGAAGACGATGCCGCTACCGCCGGGACAGTGTGGGGCCTATGGCGGGTGGACTCGTGGGCACCGTAGGCGAGGATGGTCTCCCCCGGCGATGTAGCGCATCACTTTGATGATAGTATGGTTCGCCCACCACAGACGACGGCCGACTTCGTTGTGGTTCACCGGTGGCGGTCCATCACCCTCGTACCTGGCGAGCTCCCTTTCCCGCCTATTAGCGAAGAAGGCATTCCAGGTGTCGTAGTTGTCGGGATCCCACTGGGGATCCATCCGCTGCTCCGGCGTGAGCTCGTGGTAGAAGTGGTTTGTGATGGCCGCCTGGCGTGCGGAACCTTGAGGGACAGGAACCCCTCCAGCGCTCAGCATCCGGCGGCGGTACCCAGTGGACAAGGGTAGTTGGGCGCACAGCCTCGGTCTCGAGGTCGAATGGCCCAAGATGGCGTTGTCCATTGTTCTAAGAGAGGAAGGTGTGGATGTGTGGATAGCCATGACACGATCACCCTAAATATAGAGGAAGGCGGAAAACTTGGCGTGAAGCTTTGGGAAATGGCGGAAATATCTTTAGTCCGGTTAGTGACTACATCCGGACTAAAAGCTCTAGTAGAAAGGAAAGGCGGAAAACTTGGCGGGAAGAGGTGGGAAATGGCGGAAAATATTTTTAGTCCCGGTTTGTGACTACATCCGGACTAAATGTGTGAAACAATGATCATGTTTCAAAAAACCTTCACAAAATGACCTATAATGTTCGAGGTTTCATGGCTTTCGGTCCAAATGACCGATGTTATGTCTGAATCACGGCATAGTTTGTGATGTTGTGCCCATATTATGCATGTGTGTGGACATTGGTATGGAGAACAATGTTGCGGAGGAAGTTTTCCTTTTCGCATCGGAAAAGCCCTTTTCCATTTTCCGAGCGCAAAAACGGGTCTTTGTGAAGTAACCACCAAAATGCCGTTTCACAATGCTACTTGTCCCATTTTCCTAAAATACTAGACCACCTTACATGGACTATCTCCCAACGGTACATCTCAAACCTTTTCGTCCATCCGGGTAAAAGGACAAATGTCCGCCGAATCAGAAGAAGTGGGTCCGGTTTGTACGGTACATGATCTATCGCCCGTGATTTTTGAAAAAATCATTTTAGACTCGCAATATGTGGTTTCTTCGAGATCCAATGCAAGTTCTAACGATGCGTCCCCTATCTTCATGCACACCGGTTCGACCATAGTTAGAAATTCGAGATAATTCAAAACGGGTATAATAAATTCAAAAAATCCGAACAATGAAAATCCTTAGCATGGTGTCATATTATGTTACATAGTTGAAAGGAAAAATACCAGATTTGGTATATTGATCATGTTTGAAAAAACCTTCACAAAATGACCTATCATGTTCGAGGTTTCATGGCTTTCGGTCCAAATGACCGATGTTATGTCTGAATCACGGCATAGTTTGTGATGTTGTGCCCATATTATGCATGTGTGTGGACATTGGTATGGAGAACAATGTTGCAGGAGGAAGTTTTCCTTTTTATGCATGGAAAAGCCCTTTTCCATTTTCCGAAGCATAAAAAACGGTCGTTTTAAAAATTAATATTCAAAATTAGAATATAAGTTAATTCATTTTAAAAGGTTACATTAATTATTTTTTAAAAATAGAATATGTTTTTGAATTATTTATTCAAATCCATACACTTCTTATGTTTAAAGTTTTTCTAAATTCCAAATTGATATTAAAAAAATATAAGTTATTTTATTTTTAATTGTAAATGGTTCATATTTTAAATGGTTACATTAATTATTTTTTAAAACGGAAAATGTTTTTGAATTATTTATTTAAATCCAAACACTTTTTATGTTTAAAATTTTTCTAAATTCCAAATTGATATTAAAAAAATATAAGTTAATTCATTTTTAATTGTAAATGGTTCATATTTTAAATGGTTACATTAATTATTTTTTAAAACAGAAAATGTTTTTGAATTATTTATTTAAATCCAAACACTTTTTATTTTTAAATTTTTTCAAAATTCCAAATTAATATTCAAAAATATAAGTTAATTCATTTTAAAAGGTTACATTAATTATTTTTTAAAAATAGAATATGTTTTTGAATTATTTATTCAAATCCATACACTTCTTATGTTTAAAGTTTTTCTAAATTCCAAATTGATATTAAAAAAATATAAGTTAATTCATTTTTAATTGTAAATGGTTCATATTTTAAATGGTTACATTAATTATTGTTTAAAACAGAAAATGGTTTTGAATTATTTATTCAAATCCAAACACTTTTTATGTTTAAAGTTTTTCTAAATTCCAAATTAATTATCATTTAAAAAACAATACAAATTTAAACCCCAAAATAAAAATAGTAGAACAGAGAAAAATACGAAATTTTTTGAAAGCAGAATATGTCGGTTGGAGCCACCAACCGGACTAAAGACCCTAGCCAACCCTTGGTCTCTGAAAATATTGGAGTATAGGTCCCGGTTGGTGGCTCCAACCGGGACGTATAACCCTTTAGTCCTTGTTGGAGCCACCAACCGGGACATCTTCTCCCCCCTTATACACGACGCCCGTTCCTCTCCTTCCCCTTCTCCATTCTCTGCAACTCCGGCGGCGCATAGGAAGACGTCGCCCGCCGTCCAGTCAGTCGCCTCAGTCGCCGTCGTGCGTCGCATGCGTTCTCTCCTCTTTCTCCTCGCGTGTGTTCTCTCCACTCGGCAAACGGATCGCCGCCAACCTCGTCGTCTTTCCCCGACCCGACAAAGCTCGCTGTCGCCGATTAGCTCACCTTCGGCCTCGCCTGATTCCAAGACCCCACGTCGAGCACCGTGGTGAGCTTCTTGTGCTCAGGGCACCCTCCGTTTGCCTCCTAGATCTTTGTAGCCACCGCGTGCCGTTCGTTTGTGAGCTCCGTCGCCGCCGCTCGTCGCAAGCCTCACTCAGGTGACCCTAAAGGCGGCGCCACCACTATGTGGTTCCCTTGTCACGCTCTTTCAGGCGCACCCCTCCGCAGCGTCTTTGGGTGGCCAGATTCGCCGACGACCACCGCCTGACGCCTCCCGCGCCGCCGCGTCTGACGTGGCGCCTACGTGGCCACGGGGTGGACCCAGATCGGCCTAGGGCCCCCTAGTCAGTGGTTGTGAGTAGGAGCATCCCCGGTGTAGAAAGTTAGGGATAGGGTTGATGACGTCAGGGTGATGCAGTAATGGCTTAATCCTTTTCAGAAATGTTTAAAAATAGCAGAAATTAATATAATTTTGTAAAATCAATAACTAATTCATATTTAATCATAAAAATATGTATAATATATCAAAATGTTCAGAAAAATGAAACCTAGGTATCTAAGCTATAATCATGCATTGTTCAACAACTTAAATTACAAGTTTAATTAGAAGAACAAATCCACCACTCTCATGTGTTTCGGAGTTTCTCCGAGTTAGGGTTTTCACCCCTCGGAACCCCGATTAAATCGTCGAGCATTTCTTAGGGTTACATTCCAATGCAAATTAACTTGTCATATCATCATACTTGCTTGAGCATTGCATCGATGCCATGTGTTGATTGTTTCCCTTTCTTTTTGGTGTTTGGATTATTAGGTTTATTATTAGTTAGGTATTATTAGGTTTATTAATTAGTTTGGTATTATTGGTCTTCGCCAATCGATCACCTTTGTGGGTAGCCCTGCACCGATTCACATTTTCAAGCAACTTAGGTGCATGTGGGTTCGACGATGTGCCTATCTACTACACGGTTTCCTTTCTCTTCATTTTATTATTGTGTATGTATATATTAGGGTTTCTCCGAATTAGTGTTTATATCTCTCAACACCGTACTTAACTTTCTCCTTTAGCCGCTTTGACTTATTCGTTTTTCCACCTATGCGTAAAATATGGACCCACACGTCGAGACGCGAAGAAAAGGAAGAGTTGATCCAAGGTGTGATCCGTGGGAAGATAATTTAGACGTATCAACGTTTACGAACAACTCGGTGAGGGTGATCCTCTTTACCGGAGTAGACAACTTGTTTGAGGTTGAAGGTGTTGCCTTCCGCGAGGAGAAGCGATGCCTTGTGTAATCGAGAAGACGACCGCTCCGGAGGTGCATGTAATATAAATCAATTCATTAATTAATCATCTGCTATCTATATTGAAATAGTAACGACGATCTTTCTTCTTTTAGCCCTCGGATCGAAGGAATCTCTTGAAAAGAGCGTGAGGCCCAACCAAAAGTTGCAAGACCATGAGAGGTTCAGGATCGAAGATGTCACTTGTAGGCAGCAAGACGGCTCCGAAGTTGTCGCAACCAAATTTGTGGCACAATGCGGAGTAATCATTAGGGACTTAATCCGATCACCATTAGAAATTGGAATAGGCCTGCTAATGCGGATGAAGAGGAACATGTTTATTTGTCCCTAACCACGCCAAAGATTTCTTGTGGAAGAGGCTCATGGTTAATTTCAAACTACGAAGATAGAGCTGGATCCAAATGCGGAGGATCCAGTTCAGACGCCTACAACATGGGAGAGCCATGGAGGCTAAGGTCGTGGAGTGGGCTTTGAAGAAGATGGCCAGTGTTTCACCAACTGAAGAGAAGATTGCACCTTGACTATGTCGTGAAAAAGAAGACTCGATTTCAAGAATATTCAGTTTGAGAAGATAAAACCATTCGGGATGAGTTTGTGGAATACAAGAAATCATAAAAGCTAAGAAAATGTCCGAAACGAATAAGTGAATGCTGCTAAGAAGAAGTATCACCATACTATGGGGCAAGGTGGCTACAGGTTGGCATTCCTAAGTGGGAGAAACTTGAGCAGGAACTGCGTGATAAAAATATCACCCAGAGATAGACGATTGGGTAGAACGTGCAAGGAATTGGTTTTACGGGCATGGGGCACGTTGGACTCGGAAGGAGGTGTATATATAACATACGACATAAAGAAGACCCCTTGCCAATCGAGAGGATCGCATACAAGCGATAAAAGGCTGTTAAAGATGGGGACTTCATTCCGATAGAGAATGATGAGCTCACACTCGCACTTGGAAATAAGGAACATGATGGGCGAACACGAGGCACAAGCGGCTCCCAATCATGGAGGACTGGGTTTCGAAGAGGAAGAAATATCTGATAGAAGCCGTCGAGGAGAAAGGACAGGCTGACGGTTGAAGCGTAAAGTCGAAAAAGCGAATGCGTTTAATTGAAGAACGATTAAAGCAACAACAAGATGAAATTAACACACTTAAAGAGCAAAGTACTACCGGCCCCATCTCAGCAAAGACACTGCATTCGATGCTACCGCCTATCGAATAATCGAAAAGCGATGTGGCTTCCACCGAGGTCCCGGTGATGACAATGGCGATGCCGATGATGCACCGACGATGGCTCTGTTGGCTACCCAGTGGATGATATCACGAGAGATGACACTGCGCGAGCTACATGTCAAAGTTGTGAACATATCAATGAAGGTGGCGGTCGGCTATGCCTTACCAATTGGACCCACACCAACTTACCACCGTCGTCCGGTTCGGAGGGCTACGCTGTTGTCGGCATGGATGAAATCATGCCCACCTTTGAGGTTTTGGATCTTCACTACCCTTGGTGAAGGGGATGTGATCTGGGTGACATAAAAATTCACCATTCTATGGCGAAGGATTGTATCGTGCTTGAAATCACACGCCAAGGCCATCTTCGCCGCGCCTCACCGTCTCCGGCGAGGTCGCCGCCTTGCAGCCGTCTTCGCCTCACCGGCTCGTCGCCTCACCAATCTCCGGTGCATCCATCGCCGGGAGCCATCGGGCGCCTCGGGATAAAAAGAGTAAGCGCATCGCTCTTGTGCGTCGTGGCGATCGCCGAACGTAAACAAGAGCCTCTTCCAAAAGTACCAACGGTTCCTCCCAAGAGAACTTATGATCTTGAAGAGGAGGCTGGCGATCGTTGATGCGGAACGACACGTTTTCGCCACCGAGGCGGCGAAAGAGCGAGTTCCCAGCACCAAAGAAGAAAAAGCCAAAGTGTTGAAAATGCTAAAGAATCTTCATCAACCCGAGCCAAAGCTGTCATCGGACTATGAGCGTTCTATTCTCAAGTCACATGCGGCACAAAAGCCTCAAGAGCATCTTGATGCAAGCGGAAATCTGTTGCCCAGCTCGGAGAACAAGCAAAACATACTTGCGCCCCTCTCAAGGTGATTTCTCAAACCAATGTGGGGTCGAGCAAATATGGGGCCGAAGAGCAGTATGATCCAGGTAGTTACTGTCTGGAGAAAACTGCTCAAGGTATGAGTATTGCCCAGTACTTATCCCAGTTAGAGTTCTTCCCGTGAGTGAAGTAGCATACCAATACCGACGGAAAACCTCTCGTCAAACTCGAGGAGGTAAACAATCTTCCAACAAAATGCGAAGATTGCATAAGCGTACATGCATGCTACAAGGGCGGGGCTAAGCTGATAGTCTTGAGGGTTACAAAAAGCATCATGGGAAAGATAAGGATGACATGATATCCATTGAATTTGATGAACTATTTCAATTATTCAATCAAGACGCGCCTTGGACAAATCGATCATGAGTGCCTATTATGCGTAAGTACTAATTCGTAATTAATTTAGTCTCCATCTATATTATTTTGTTTATTGCATGTATATAATCATACTGTAATATGCAGAATGAAGATTCTCGAATGCAGCAGAGGACAAATCTATGACATTGGCTTCATTGACCCATATTGGGTTCATGAAGCTAATCTCAAAATAAGCCCACAGGATACGGAGGATAATATAGTACACGCGTTAAGGTTTCAAGAAACCAAAAGGGAAATACTATTTCCTTACAACTTCCAGTGAGTGTTATTGTCTTGTATACACTTTCTATTTCGCTTACTCGATGTTAAGTATATAATTGATTAGTTCCGCATTCGCAGTACCACTATATTCTGTTAATCATTCAACTTGACAAAGGGCGTGTACTAGTCATGGACTCAAACATAAACCCTTGAGACGTGGAAGGACATGCGATACTTCTCCAAATGTAATTCTAATCATTACGACACTATATCGGCAACGTTCGTGAATTTTATGATATCAAGTACTTAATAACTTATTTTATTCGTTTTCACGCCGGGCGCTTGGAAACGGTTCACCAAGAAGGCTAGGGTGTTTGGAAAGAGGAGCTTACATTTCAACCACTAGATCTAAGCACCACTAGCTATATCCGCGCATCTCTTTGATTCTAGTTTTGATACGTTATTATCATGCTTGATTATTATTTTGATTGAACTCTGTTCTCGTAAAGTGCCCGACGCAGGACCGTAATAATCTATGTGGATACTATGTATGCGAGTTCATCCGCAGACGTGCGATGAGAAGGGCAGAAATTTAGAGCAACTCCACGTACATAAACAATTTCTATAGTTTTTATTACAATCAAATTGTGTTTAGTTTCATATTCATAGGTGACTCCTTTTTAAATCAGATCGAACGTCACGGACGGTCTTCCGCCAAAGGATCGCACGAGCAATTCAGAGGAATTGGCGGGATTCTTGGATGCGTAAGTCCTAAACACACAAGGGGAATACTACTCACCGTGTGTATAGACAATAGGAATTGTGAAAATAGCAACTTTCAAGAAATTGGCGGTAGCATCGAATAGCAACTTTTGTATGTAGTGCATGAACTCGATCCGTGTATTGAATGTAATGTTGTCATGATGATCTTGTGTAATATAAGGTTCCTTCGTTGATAAGTGCAAAACACTAAATAAACAATAAAACAACCTAAATGAATTCTCTTGCGGCACAAAAGTGGCGAAAATGCCGCTGGCAACAAAATGTGCCAATGAATTCTCTTGGCAGAGAAATGGGCCAAATCTCTGCCGCGGCAGCAGGTTATTAGTCCCGGTTCATGTTACGAACCGGGACTAATGCTCCCCCCCCCCTCGCGCTCTGATGTCGCCACGTGTGCCCCATTTGTCCTGGTTGGTGGGGCAACCGGGACTAATGGTTAGAGCTTTAGTCCCGATTGCCCCGTCCCGGTTGGGCAACCGGGACTAATGGCCCTTACCAACCGGGACGCATGGGCCCTTTTCTACCAGTGATTTAGCACAGTTTCTCTATAGATCTTCATACAATATTTAGTAGTGTTGTAGTGTAAGCTCTAATCTACTCATTGGTTCGTTTGGGGGCAATTTAGTGGTGTATCTTTGGAGGAATATGGTGGTGGTGGTGGTGGTGGTGGTGTGGAGCAATGGTAATGGGGGAGTCTGGTTTTGGAGCGGAGTCAGATGCATAGTGTTATCAACCCGGTTACTAAAAAGAGAGGATTTCACACGCTTCAAGGGTAAAACCTAGTTTACCACTAATTATAGTTTATTATTTGTTATCTTGTGGATATGGTTAGTTAGCTGTGAGAAGATTGCTCCAGGCAGATTAGTAACGTTTTTACTCTATTATTTATGTAGCTACTTTTGGAGTAATTTTTTGGACTGTATTATCTATTGTTGTTTAGATTAAGACAAGTTCAATATTTTTTAGGTCAGCAGATATATCAAATGTAGTGAGATTTGTTTTTTACGATGGTCATGGTACTGTCATAAATAATCATCCGAGAGATGATCCTAGTGAGTTTCAGGATATAGAGTTGGAACTCACGGGTCCTCTAACATGGATAGTTAGTCAGTTAAACGATTGGTTGGCAGCGTGTTTAGGACTTCCTGATACATACACGGTTAGTGTGCATGCATTGTGGAAAAAATTAAGGTCAGATATTTCATTTCATTTGAGGTCGATTGATGAGAACTCAAAGTGAGTGGACTGACTAAAAGGCTGATGGACTAGGGGAGTTCACCATGTCGCCTTAGTGATTCCCGCAGCGAAGCATGTCAGTTCTCCTATAGCCGTAGGTGGATATGATCATGGCCCGAGAATCTAGGCACCAGCTGGAGGTGGTGGTTACGAATCATGGCAGAGTAGCCATGGACACACTGGAGGTGGTGGTTATGAATTGTAGGGCTTCGCTAGCATGAAAAACAAAAAAATTCTATTGCATGAACACAAACAAGGCAAGATCTATCTACTAGATTGTAGCAACGACTCGATAGAGTACTAACCCTCAAAGATCCAAAGCGGTTAACGAGATCAGATTCTCGTGGGTGATGTAGTCATTCACTTGCCGATCTCAAGATCGCGTAGACGATCCTTCTGGCGCCGCATTTCGGCAGCGCTCCCGCAGTTGGTCACACGTTCGGTACTTGATGAAGACCTTCCTCTCCCTTGTTCCGGCAGGCAGCAAAGGTTGTATCTTTCTCCTCGCAATTCCGGCAGCATGACGGCATGGTGTCGAAGTAGAGGGGGTATCCCACAGGGCTTCGCCCAAGACGGAGCGGGTATGGTTGAGTAGAGAGAGGGCCTAGGCGATCTAGGGTTTAGAGGCCAAGGTTTAGAGGTAGGCGTCGGCTAGGGATTAGCTAGACGGCAGTTTAGAGGAGATCTAGGGCAGCCGCATCTCGAAGGGGGGCGACGACTAACCTTGGGTTTCTTGTGTGTGCAAGGGGGCGCCCTACCCCTCCTTTTATAGGTGGGGAGGCGCCAAGGGGGAGGGAGTCCTCCCCCAAATCCACTTCATGTGGCCGGAGCAAGGGAGAGGGAGGAATCCTACCTTAGGTAGGATTGCTTCCTTCCCTCCACTTGGAAACCATTGTCCTAGTTTGACTTTTTCAAACTGGCTTTACGTCTTTCAAACTAGAGTTTGATTTCTCTCTTCCAACTGTCCAGCCAAGTGACCCAGGATATGATGCAACCATTCCACTTTGTCATGACACATCCATGTACCCTTACCCATTCCAGATCGGTGGACCTTCTAGACCCTTCTAGAACATTCCGGTGAAAATACCAAAACCATTCCCGAACTTCGGAATTGGACTTTACTTATATGAATCTTATTCTCCGGACCATTCTGAATCTCCTCGTGATATCCCGGATCCCATCCAAGACTCCGAACTACATTCGGCCTCTTTACTAACTTTCCATATCTACTAAACAACATCGAATCCTTAAGTGTATCTCCCTATGGTTCGTGAATTATGTAGACATGATCAAGACTCTTCTCCAATCAATAACCAATTTAGGAATCTAGAAATTCATACGGCTCCCACATATTTCTATGATTACTTCATGATCGAATGAACCATTTACATACGATACCAATTTCCCTTTGTATCACGATACTTTACTTATCCGAGGCTTGATCGTCGGTATCTCTACATACCTAGTTCAACCTCGTTACCGATAAGTACTCTTTACTCGTTCCTGTGGTATGTGATACATTGTGATCCTGAAGGGAATATGCCCGAGAGGCAATAATAAAGTGGTTATTATCGTATTCCTTATTTATGATAAATGTTTATTTTACATGTTATAATTGTATTAATATGGAAACGTTAATACATGTTTGTTTAATAAACAAAAAGGAAGTTCCTAGTTATGCCTCTCTTATAAACTAGCTTGTTGATTAACAAGATGATCAAAGGTTTCCTGATCATGGACATTGGATGTTGTTAATAACGAGGTCACAACATTGTTGGAATGATGTGATGAACATTCATCCGAAGTATAGCATTACGATCAAGGTCATTGTGTTTATATTGCTATAACATCATACGAAGTAATCTTAATCCTTAGACCATGAGATCATGTCAATCACTAACACCGGAAGAGTATCTTGATAATATCAAACGTCACACCGTAACAGGGTGATTATAAAGATGGGTTCAGTGCTACGAAGGTGTTATGTTGAGGCTCATGGATCAATAGTGGAATTTGTCCATCCTGATGAGGGAGAGATATACTCTGGGCCCTCTCGGTGATATCACATTGGTTAGCTTGCAAGCAAGTGATTTGATCACTAGAATGTTATATCACGGGAACAAGAAAAGAGTACATGTTGGTAACGAGATCAAACTAGGTATGGGGATACCGATGATCGAATCTCGGACATGTAATATATCGCGAGACAAAGGGACTGAGCTACATGTGTATAAGGTTCACACGATCAAAGAAGTCATCGTTGAATATGTGGGAGTCAGTACGGATCTCCAGGTCCCGCTGCTGATTATTGATTGGAGAGGGGTCTAGATCATATATGAATTATTGGAGAACCGCAGGGTGACACACTTAAGGGATACCGACACCATTCGGAGAAAATGATTTGTCAGAGAAAGAAAAGCGCAGGAATTTATTTCACTAGACACCGGAACTGTTAGTTGAAATTGTCAAACCGGGTTACGCATGTGAAATGGAATACTAGCAAGGGGTTTTATGTGAATGTTTTTTAATTAAAGTAATTAAGAAAATTCTGAATAAATAAATAAAAGAGTTTTATTTAAATGAGAGATTGCATTAATTTTGGTGTAGAATTAATGCATGTGAGTGGAATTGTGAGTGGAGATGTTTTTATATGAGTGGAGCTTCCACCACATGAAAGAGGGAGAGGTGGGGGAACCCTCCATGGCCTGAGTCCATGCCCCCTTGGGCTTCCCCTCCCCTATAAAAGGACCCCCTCCTCTCACTTGTCACTCACACCTCCTCGCGAAGGATCTCCCTCCCCCCTTTAGAATTTCCCCATGATCTCGGATCAGCGAGATACATGTTCCCGGTGTCTTTTTGTGTAAGGATTTGTTGCTTCCGCTGCTTCGCTGGAGCGAGGGCACGGAGGTTGTCAGGGTACCCGGACGTGTGTGCGATCACGGATGCACCATTGCTTTGTGGTGTTGGACTTGATGGTGCTGGACCGGCTGGACCAGATGGAATTCATCACGATCTTGAGATCGGCAAGCGTTCATCTACATCATCCACGAGTACAACCTCATTAACGCTATTCGGTCTTCGAGGGTATGTATTCTATGGATGTATATCCACCTGTTTCTTGTATCTAGTAGATAGATCTTGGTACTTAGATGTTCCCATCGTAGGAAAAATTTTCTTTTCTATGCTACGAACCCTACAGTGGTATCAGAGCCGGATCTATGCGTAGATGCTTTGCACGGGTAGTACACATATGAGTATGTGGGCGATGATGATCATTTTATTGCTTCTTAGTTGTACTTTGGATATTGGTGGCATAGTGGGAGGAAGCGCCCCGACAAACTTTACATGTCCTCGCACATGAGACTTGTTTCACGCTTCACATGCAACTAGTTTTGCATAAGTGGCTAGCGGTTGTGTGTCTCTCCTACTATAGTCAATATCTAATTTGCAACGACTTGTCAACAATCTGGTTATCCTCGTTATGGTTCATGTTCGTAGGTAAGAACGGTTCCATCTTCGAAAGTCCTAAGCCACGTAAAACTTGCAATGGATAAATTAGAGGCATCTAGTTTACATTGTTGCTGGGCTAGTGTCATAATATGGTGATGTTGTAAGTAGAAGTATAATTCAATACTCTTACAACACACATAACGCGTAAGTTTCATAGACCTTGGCTTACACATAGAGGTATGATAGTGATCATTCCATGATGCACATGATGGAGATCAAGTCCAAGAACCATATCATTTCACTTATTAACATGAGATGTTTATTGCATCTTATATTGCTTGTTTGGCGTTTTATTAGGATAATAAGATGATCCCTCATTTAGATATCAAGATAAAAATGTGTTCTTCCTTAATTATGCACCGACAATGTTTCGTCGCTTCAAGACATCACGTGGTGATCGGGTGTACTTGAACCCACGAGCATATCTCGGGTGTAAGACAGTTACACATGCGAATACTAAGATTCTTACTTGGCGAGCCTAGAATGTACAAACATGGCCTCAGAACACGGACCGAAAGGTTAACCATGAGTCATATGTTTTGATATGATGACCATATGGATGCTCGCCTTTGAAGCTACACCGACTCACGTGATGATCGGACTTGGTGTAGTGGATTTGGTTCATGTAATCACCAAAAAGACACAAGGGGTGTCGTTTTTGAGTGGGAGTTCATTTCTAATTTGGATTAGTATAACTCAATTTATCATAAATTAAATCAAAGTGAATTTGCATAATTTGTGGTAGTCATTGGCATTCATTCACCACCTTATGCTTAGTTGTAATTGAGATAATAAAACTATAGAATTCTATATATTTACTTTACGAACTGGTATCATATTGTGTTGAGTGTAAATCTAAAGTTTAAAGTCCTATTGCAAACTTTTATCAAACTCTGTTTACTCCGTAAAATTTAATAATTTGTATTAAATCGAGAGTAACAATTCCAGTGTTAGTATCTTAAGTATCATGTTTGCCTCCATAATGCTTGATTGTTTTACTATCAAGTTTATCTAGGAGCTGAAAGAATTGTTTCAGAAACCATCATGTGTGATAGATATAACGATATATAAAACAATGTTTTGGTTGCAATATGATAGAGTATAATGTATGTTCTCATATTCGATGAGAATTTACAAAGGTTGGAGATGCCAGACATCCTAATCATCCAAAAGGGTTTTGGAAAGTAATGTTATACTCACGATTCATCTTACTACATTAGCTAGATCATGAAAGTCGTCATGATAAGGATGAATAGAAGATGTATGTAAAGTGTTTACTACACTAAAAGATTATTAAAGAATGGATTTTGAAAGAATGCCGATCATTTGATGATGGTGATCTACTTCAAAGTGCAAGTCCAAAGGTATTATTATTTGAATATACACGCTTTGGACTATGTGTCATGTATATGGCACCACTTTGGATGTTGATAGATTTTTTTAAAAGGAAAAAAGGAAATGCTGAAAGAGAATCTATAAAATATATTTGGCAGAAAAGAAAAGACTGAAAGTATCCAGTTTAGGTATATAGATGATATACATGTTATGGTTGTATTCTTTGCTTGTTAAATAATGTGGTTCTTGGGTATTGGATACCGAATTGGTTGGTATGAAATTTCATACGGAACAACACAATTCATGAACCACAATGGCCTAAGTAATTAGCAAGAGAATATGTGATGATGTTCATCGAAAACAAACAAACCGTTGTTTGTATTTCTCGTTGACATAAAAGCTTGACTTCAAGATTTGTTTTAATAATTGTTATTTAAATTAAGTATTATGAGAACAAAGGTTGTTCAAATAATTACCGTATTCCATATAAGATGGATGCTTTACAAATCTAGTTGGAGAAAACATGAAGATCACATACGAAGTGACATCGCCATTTAAATTATATTGGAAAGAAAACATGAAGAATCTCCATTTTTATGGATTTTTGGAGTCTTTGATTTGATCAAGTGACTCTTTTGGGACTTTCCTTAGGATAATTGAAACTTCGTTCAAAGGCCAAAGAAGAACGAATGACTAAATTATTGGAATTTATACATATCGATGTATGTAGTCCATTATGTGTAGTCGTAAGCGATGGACTTCAACTTCATATGCTTTCTCCGGAAATTTGAGTGAATATTCACTTAATGAGAAAGAATGATGAAATATTTGAAAAACGTTTCAAAGACTTTCGAGATGAAGTGGAAAATCATTATAACAAGAAAATAAATGATTTATGATTTTATCATAAAGGGATTTATTTGAGTTACAAGTGTAACAAGAAAATAAATGAATTATGATTTATCATAAAGGGATTTATTTGAGTTGCAAGTTTAGCAAAACACCTAGATTTACATCTCCCGAAACACCATAGGAGTATGGAGTGTTTGAGATTTGTAATAAAACCTTGTGTGACATGGTTGGATCAAAGGTGTTATTTATAAAACTGCCATTATGTTTTAAAAGATTAAAAGCTTTAGATACTACCGCTTTTACACTAAGAAGATCTCCATCTTGATCCATTGAAATGACACCATGGAAGTTGTGGTTTGGGGTAAAACCCAAATTGTCATTTCTTAAATTTTGGTATGCTAAGCATAAGTAAGATGTTTACAACCAAAGTCAGATAAACATGTCTCTGTAGGTTATTTAGAATAACAATTGGTTATTCCTCCATAACACCGTGGACAAAAGGGTTTGTCGCTTGAAATGTGAAGTTTCTTGAAAAAGGAATTTTTCGCAAAAGTTAAGTGGGAGGACAATAGAACTTTAATAAGGTTAACGAACCTTAGCTATATGTGCTGAGTTGCGCAGCGCCGGAAAATGTTCCGGAGGCAGCCAAAATGCTCATGGATCACGTGCCTCAAAGGTTGCAGTCACGGAGGTCTAGAGTTCCTATTGAACCAAGAAGGTCGGATAAAAAATCAAATGATTGAGATTTGAGAGTAAATCATTATTGTTTGACAATGATGAACCGACTACAAAGAAGCAATGATGGGTCCTGACTCCATCAAATGGCTTGAAGCCATAAAATCCGTGATAGTTCCATACACGAGAAATCAAGTTTTGAACTTGGAAGACCCTTCGAAAAGGTGTAAAAACCTATCGGTCGTATTTGGATCTATAAAGAAACAGACATGGATGTTTCACATCAATGAAATAGTCGACATGTCGTAAAGTATTTTATGACAATGTTCAAGGAGTTGAATATGACATGATTTGATCTTTCATAGCGATATTTAGTCTGTACGGATTGAAGTAGCAACCACTACATATAATTTGGTACATGGCAGATGAATAAACAAAACAAACTTATTCTAATAGAATGGTTACCTAGGACGTGTACATGACACGGTCCGAAGGGTTTTGTTAATATAAAGGATGCTAAAAGGGCGTGCAAACTTTAATGGTTGAAGTAAGCATCACGGAGTTGGAATCTTCACCGTGATGAAAAGGAGTTTTCATCAGGAGACGATGAAGATGCTTGCATTTGCAAGAAATTAAGTGGGAGCGCTGAGATATATTTCTAATATATTATGTGGAGGACATCTTGTTGATTAGAAATGATGTATCTTTTATTGACAAAGGTTAAGAATTTCATTTTGATGAAAGACTTAGGCAAAACCCGAATATTTAGCATGAATGTCTATAGTGGACAGACTATGACGCTAATATGGTTGTGCCAAACGTACATATATGAGATATTGAAGGAGTTAAATATAGAAACGACAAAAAATGGTTCTTGTCACATGGAAAGAAATTGAATCAAGATTCAAGTGTATCGACACTTGATCAGTGAAACAAGATTCAAGTGCTTTGACACTTGATGAGTGAAATCACAAGGATGTTTTGATCAATCAGACCATGATATGTACACATCCAGATATGTCCTATGCTCTAAGTGTTATGAGCATATACAAGAATGAATCATAATATGATCATTGGACGATAGTGAGGATATTCTTATGATCTTTTGGAAGAACTAAGAACATATTTGTGTAGAGGTGACAAACAATTTCAAATAGTTCACTGTAAAGCGTTACATTGATACTAGTTTTGTTACAATATACAAATTAAATTTATCTCAATTTAAACAAGGGGTGGCACAGTGTAATGGAAAGGAGATTCCATGATGGATTTGGATGAATTTCAAAGTTAAGACATTGTGACGGATACTACAACAAAAGGCTAAGTATATGACTGCTATAGTAGCAGCAAATGAGGGAATTTATGTCAAGTAGTTTGTTACCAAACTAAGGTGTGGTTCGCAACATTCTAAAACTAAAGATATATTATACAACAATAGTATCGACATGATTTAACCCCAAGGAACTAAAGGGAATATGCCCGAGAGGCAATAATAAAGTGGTTATTATTGTATTCCTTATTTATGATAAATGTTTATTTTACATGCTATAATTGTATTAATATGGAAACGTTAATAAATGTGTGTTTAATAAACAAAAAGGAAGTTCCTAGTTACGCCTCTCGTATAAACTAACTCGTTGATTAGCAAAATGATCAAATGTTTCCTGATCATGGACATTGGATGTTGTTAATAACAAGGTCACAACAATGTTGGAATGATGTGATGAACATTCATCCAAAGTATAGCATTATGATCAAGGTCATTGTGTTTATATTGCTATAACATCATACGAAGTAATCTTAGTCCTTAGACCATGAGATCATGTCAATCACTAACACCGGAAGAGGTTCTTGATAACATCAAACGTCACACCGTAACAGGGTGATTATAAAGATGGGTTCAGTGCTACGAAGGAGTTATGTTGAGGCTCATGGATAAAGAGTGGAATTTGTCCATCCCGATGACGGAGAGATATACTTTGGGCACTCTTGGTGATATCACATTGGTTAGCTTGCAAGCAAGTGATTTGATCACTAGAATGTTATATCACGGGAACAAGAAAAGAGTACATGTCAGTAACAAGATCAAACTAGGTATGGGGATACCGATGATCGAATCTCGGACATGTAATATATCGCGATACAAAGGGATTGAGTTACATGCGTACAAGATTCACACGATCACAGAAGTCATCGTTGAATATGCGAAAGTCAGTACGGATCTCCAGGTCTCGCTGCTGATTATTGATCGGAGAGGGGTCTCGATCATGACTGCATTATTCGCGAACCTTTAAGTGACACACTTAAGGGATACCGACACCATTCGGAGCAAATGATATGTCAGAGAAAGAAAAGGAAAGCGCAGGAATTTATTTCACTAGACACCGAAACTATTTCGATTGAAATTGCTGAAACTGGTTATGCATGTGAAATGGAATACTAGCAAGGGCTTTTATGTGAATGTTTGTTAATTAAATAATTAATAAAATTCTGAATAAATAAATAAAAGAGTTTTATTTAAATGAGAGATTGCAATAATTTTGGTGGAAAATTAATGCATGTGAGTGGAATTGTGAGTGGAGATGTTTTTATGTGAGTGGAGCTTCCACCACATGAATGAGGGAGAGGTGGGGGCACCCTCCTTGGCCGGCGGCCATCCCCCCTTGGGCTACCCCCCTCCTCTCACTTGTCACTCACACCTCCTCGCGAAGGATCTCTCTCCCCCTTTAGAATTTCCCCATGGTCTCGGATGAGCGAGATACATGTTCCCGGTGGCTTCTTCTGGAAGGTTTTGTTGCTTCCACTGCTTCTCTAGAGCTAGGGCGCGGAGGTTTTTTTCTTCCGCTGCTTCGCTAGAGTGAGGGCGTGGAGGTTTTCGGGGAACCCGGACGTGTGTGCGATCACGGATGCGCCACTGCTTTGCGGTGCTGGACCGGCTGGACCAGATGGACTTCATCACGATCTTGAGATCGGCAAGCGTTCGTCTACATCATCCACGAGTACAACCTCGTTAACGCTATTCGGTCTTCGAGGGTATGTATTCTATGGATGTATATCCACCCGTTGCTTGTATCTAGTAGATAGATCTTGGTACTTAGATGTTCCTATCATAGGAATTTTTTTTTATGTTGCAAACCCTATAGATCCAGTCACATCTTTGCAAGCTAATTGTATGACATTCCACCGAGAGGTCCTAGAGTATATCTATCCGTCATATGGATGGAGAAATCCCACTTTTGATCCATGTGCCTCAACACATACTTTCCAAACACTCAATGCCACATTTATAACCACCTAGTTATAAAGTGGTGTTTGGTGTCATCAAGCATCCATCCGGTGATGGTGATTAACATGATCTCATGGTCGAAGGATTTAGGTTACTATGTATCTTAAGGATTATAGCAAGCGAACTATTTTAAATGACTTTGATCTTATGCTACGCTTAACTATAGGAGTATGTCCATCACATCATTCTCCTAATGATATGACCTTGTTGTTAATAACATCTCAATGTTCATGATCAGGAAACCATGATCATATATTAACCAACAAGCTAGTATCAGGCTTTACTAGGGTCTCTTACATGTTTACAAACCACACAAGTATTAATGTTTCTGGTTAATACAATTATAGCATGGGATGTAAACATTTATCATAAGCATGAAGATATGATAATAACCACTTTATTATTGCCTCTTGGGCATATCTCCAACAGTCTCCCACTTGCACTAGAGACAATAATCTAGTTTCAAATCTTTGTGAATTCAACACCTATGGCTTTCCGGTGTTGTATGTCCACGATTGCTAGTGTTCAACTGATCTTCAGATCCGACACTTTCAAGTCCGTGTGTAATTGGATGTCTTTGCGTCTCTACGCATCACTCATTCTCTAATGAGATGGTTTTATATAAATTTGGTCCTTTGGTGAGACCTTTAGTTCCTTGGGGTTAAAACATGTTGATAATATTCTCATACAATATATCTTCATAGTTGTAACACCCTCAGAATCGGACCTATGCAAGTTTTAGCGAAACCCGCCAGACCCGCATAGAAACGATTCAAAGGTGCCCACCAGGCACTTTCGTGCGGGTGGAAAACGAAGTAATAACATTACACAACAGTCCTCGATGGGACCCATAGAACAGATATATATATATAACAGCGACTCAAAGAGTCAAGAATACAGATATACGGTACAAAGATCCAAATCACCTCGAAAACGATGGAGCGTCCGACTACGGACAAGATGCAAATGGGGCTAAGAGCCCTGAAGAATAACCAATGGCGTCCATAACCCTGCCCAGGCCAAGCCGGAAGGGTAACCACCTAACGTCGATCTCAAAACCTGCTTAAACAAAAGGGTGCCGACAAGGGCAAAGGAAAAAGAGGCGTCGATCGAGGCCAGTACACGGCGAGGCTAGAATTCGGCGGTCCTCGCCTACATAGGTATGGTGGACTGAAACGGCAGCGGCAGCATACACTAAACAACCTATAGAGACTCGGTACAACTGGCGGCTATCAAAGAGGGGTAAGAAAGACCTATTCGATCCAACCTGATTCTAACACCAAACAAACCCATCCTGGTATTCCCCCTCGAGACCAAACGAGGAAGTCAACCGAGGAACTTACACAGTTGGCAGTTTTATTTATTCGGTTATTGTTGCAGCAATTACTAGTCAGGTATAGATAGTCATCCTGATAAAATAAGCAGTGGGCACTTTTAGTTAACCATTCCGTTATAGTTGCAACACTTACTAATCAGATACAATTAGCATGAGATAACCCAAAAACCCAGCAGGTGTTGGTACTTTTACTTAGCCATTCCCGTTATAGTTGCAATACTTACTAGTCAGGTACAAGGGTCGCAAGCGACACTCCAAAAAAACAATTGTGGGCAGTATTATTTAGCCATTCCATTATAGTGAAGCTGATTACTAGTCATTATAAAGACAAATTTATAGCACTACTTTAGTTATGCTTGTCTATGGTCGAGATACTGTGCTCCAAGTCGTCCATATCCGCGGACACGGCTTTCAGAAAGTTTTACCCGGCTGGGGTGCACCAATAGCAACACACTCTCGATCAACCTCGGAAAAACCAAATCAAAACCCAACGAGGCCTTCACGACAAAGCAATCACAGGATTCAGAAATATTTCAGGGGGCCACCCCATTGAGTAGACCATAGCAAGCCGGTGACCCCGAGACGGACTCAAGGTTTGGGTAGACGGTCGTGACATCGGGAACCCAAAACTGGTCTTGTCGACACCGCGGAATCGTGTCCCGATCCTAAACAAGACAGTGCTATCATGCGCACAATATAAATTAAGCAGTAAAGCATGGCATAAGTACAGGATCATAAATAAAACCTCAAACTAGTTTGTGGCCCCAAGAAATAAGACTGAATCAAGCTCTGGCTCAGGGGGGTCCCATATACCTCCCGGATGTGGATAGCGCGATAAATCAAGGAACAGGTATCAAGTACTCGGGGTCCTACGGGACACAAGTGGGCGTTCGGAAACCAAATATTTTCTATCACCCACCGATGCCTCTTCTTACTTCAATTTTAGTTGTTAAACAGGAATTAAAGTGAACGATAAGTAAAGCCATGATCATCTCCAACATCAAACATGCGGCAAGGCTCCAACAACTGTGGCATTTGACGACACGCAACAGCACTTGAGCAAGCGACTAAGACGCGCAGGTCCAACTATCTACCAAACAACAGGTAATAGGGTGTGTCCAAGGCAATATAGGGCTGCAAGGGATATCACAGGTGCGGAAACTAGAGCATCGCAACACAGATAGCAATAGATCAACAGGAGGGAATAAATACTATAAAAGTAAGATAGGTAGAAAAGGGGGGAGATGCTCGCCTGAAAACATTGTCGAAGGTTCAACCGAAGATCGGGGCGAAGGTCACATCAACTCAACGGCCTTATCCGCGAAGAAGCAAAACACTAGAATAAACACCGGATGCAATATTTAATACTACGGCAAAAGATCGGGCATGATGCATGTATGATGTATGATATGGCAAAGGTGTGATGCAATTAGGTCATATTAAGCGGAACCGGGGGTCCCGAAATTTAATTAGATGGTTCAAGTTGTTTAAAACCCCCGCAATTCAAATGTTGTTTAACAAGGCAGAATAGTTACCGGTTCGCTACACAAATTTAAATGAGGCCAATATAAGGCTAGATTTGCCCGCATATGGGCCCCATGTTTAATTATGCAGTGAATCGGCATAAGGCCCCCAAACCACATGAATGTATGCATGCAAGATGAATGATTAATATGCGACAAGTTGTATTATATTATAAAATAGGGTTTCGGGAAGGGGTTCACACATTAGAGGGTCTCGACGAACTTGAGGTTCCAGGGTTCGGGGTCCGGGGTTCGACGGAGACGGTCTCGGCGGGATCGTTCTCGGTTAGCGGGGCAGATCTTGTAGTGCTTCAGGTTCGGGTGCGGTTTTCGGCGAACTAGTCGGTTCCCTGTCGGAGGTCTTGGCGCTTCGGATCGTCTTCGGTTCGGGGCCTCAGGGTCTTGGGGTTCGCGTCCGTGTGGCGGTCTTGTTCCGTGTAGGCGTTCTCGAGGTCGATGGCGAACTTGTCCGGTACCGGGGTTCGGTCTTTGGATCCGGATCTTGATGTCCATGTAGAAGTACTTAGTGCTCCGTGAGGTAGATCTTGTCGGTTCCACCCCCAAAGGTCTTGTGGTTCCGTGACGGGGATCTCCGGGCTCGGTTCGCGGTTCCTCGTCGACGGGTCGGGGTCATGGTACCCGGAAGGAGATCTTGGCGTCCGGCGGGATCGGTCTTCGGGTCCTTGTAGTAGTACTTGATGTTCCGTGAGGGAGTTCTTGTCTATGATTCTTCGGGCACCTTCGGCTCGGTAGGGTCTTCGGTCGCACTTATACTCGGTGCGGGGGTTCTTGATAGCGTCGGTGGGATCTAGACAAAGGTCCGGTACTGAGAGCGAGGGGTGAGGACAATGCCTGATACAACAGCACACAACACCAGCGCATACACGCACGGACGCGGACTACACCTGGTTGCACTGACGCAGCAGACGCGCTGGGCGACCATAGCGCAGCACTTGCAGAGGGGGTCCCTTGGCGAAGGAACGGCGGAGGAGGGACCTGCGGCGAGAAGGAGGACGGACAGGCGCAGGCGACCGGCGTCTGCGTCCGCCGCAGAGGAGGGAGACGGGGACGAGCATGCGAGAGGCTGGCCGGAGGTGGGCAGACGAGGAGGTGGCCAGCACACTGGAGGTGGTGGCGCGAGAGCGCAGAGCAGCGTCGAGGGGCGAGGCGGGCTCGAGCAGCGGAGGTCGCAGATGGAGGCGACGGGGCGGCGCCGGGGACGGGGCCGGAGCGAGCGCCTTGAGGCGGCGCCGGCGAGGAGGAGGAGCTTGGCATGGCCATGGAGCGGCGAGGCGAGGGACGGCGGGAGGCGGCAGCCCGAGGCTCGAGCCTTGAGGAGCGGCGAGCGGGCAGCAGTGAGGCGGGCTCGGGCGGCGCTCCGGGCGGGGACGAGGCGGAGGAGGGCGACGGGAGAGCGGCGGGTGGAGGCGGAGCTGAGGAGAGCCGGCGGGCGGCAGAGGGGAGGCCGGCGCCGGAGCTGAGAGTGGAGGAAGGAGACGCGGTGGGGGAGGAGAGGAGCGCGTCGGGGGAGAGAGAAAAGGAGGTGGGCCGCGGGGGGGGATAGGGCCGGTGGTGGGGGCAGGTGGGACCAAGGTGGCAGGGGCGGTGGACGGTGCGGTGGGTGCCGTGTGTGCTGCGTGTGTGGGTCTGGGGGCGCGTGGGGCCGGGGTGGCGAGTTGGGATGTGGGAGAGAGGGAGGGCTGAGTGCTGGCGTGTGAGGTGTGTGGTGTGTGTTGAGTGGGGTGGTGGGGAGAGGGTTGGTCTAGGTGGCAACATGTGAGTGGTGGAGGGTTTGGGGAGGGGTGAGGTGGCGACATAGGATAGGTGGGGTGAGGTGGAGGGGTTGGGTAGGTTAGGTTGGGGTAGAAAAGGGTCTAGGTTGGACCGATTGTTTGACTGGGGTGGTCGTTGGTCGAATCGCCCTTCGATCGCCCTACTAAAATAATGAAATATTTTATTTGTTTAAAACAAAGCTTCTGCAAACCGATAGCGGACAAAACAAAATATTCCGGCGACCCGGGTTTTGCGTATTGAACAAAGGCGGGGCGTTTAGAAAACAAAACTAGGTTTTTCCGAAAATAGTTTTATGCATGCGGATGCAAGATGATGACGATGCTCAAATGCAATGTGGCATGATGACATGAGCGTGCAGTCATGATGATGCAATGCACAAAAACAACGCGATTTTCTAGTAGTGGTTTTTGCGGGATGCCACAATTCGACACCACTAACAAGGGATCTCGCCCTCGAGATCCGCCTCATGGTACCGGAAGGAAGGTCGGCGAACGGCGTCTTCTCTCTTCGTGTAGATCCTCGCGACACCACTAACAAGAGGTCGTTGTCCGTGATCGTCGAGAGAACACTCCGGGAACAAACGGTCGAAGGTAGAGGTAAGGCCACCTCTAATTATCGTGGAAGGAGTAAAACTGCTGGATCCACTGATTCGATGTACAAGAGCGAATGATAAGAGTAGTGGTATGGTAGCTACTCCATCCCGCACTCAAACCATTACTCTGCACACGAATAGGCGGATTATGCAACCAACTCTCGGAATCAGACTGAAGATCTCGACAATCGAGGTTCGGAAACAAAGGAGTGATGCAGACTCTGCATCGGATCTGGCGTAGAGGATGTCGTCGCGTCGGAAACACACCGGAAGGCATAGACAAGGAACAAAGGATGGTACCACAGCAGGCGGACTCCTCAAGCAGCATGAACACCGGATGGTAGAACACCGTTATCCAAGAAGGGAGCGAAACCCTAAAGATACTACGGAAAACCCAACCACGAGAAGTCCTGGACACGAAGAAAAATAAGAGAGCGGATTCAAAACACGCAGAGGTGAGAGGAGAATAGCAGAGGGGTAAGGAGTAAAATCAGACCTAATCAGAACTATCCAACCGATTTTCAAAAATAGTTTTGACACTCTACTTCGGCCGTTAGCTAGGTTATCCTCTGAGCTGGACTTGTGGGGTATCGAATCGCTGAGCTCGATACCACTCAGAACACCTCAGAATCGGACCTATGCAAGTTTTAGCGAAACCCGCATAGAAACGATTCAAAGGTGCCCACCAGGCACTTTCGTGCGGGTGGAAAACGAAGTAATAACATTACACAACAGTCCTCGATGGGACCCACAGAACAGATATATATATATATATAACAGCGACTCAAAGAGTCAAGAATACAGATATACGGTACAAAGATCCAAATCACCTCGAAAACGATGGAGCGTCCGACTACGGACAAGATGCAAATGGGGATAAGAGCCCTGAAGAATAACCAATGGCGTCCATAACCCTGCCCAGGCCAAGCCGGAAGGGTAACCCTGCTAACGGCGTCGATCTCAAAACCTGCTTAAACAAAAGGGGTGCCGACAAGGGCAAAGGAAAAAGAGGCGTCAAGATCGAGGCCAAGACACGGCGAGACTAGAATTGGCGGTCCTCGCCTACATAGGTATGGTGGATCAAGCGGCAGCAAGATACACTAAACAACCTATAGAGACTCGGTACAACTGGCGGCTATCAGAGAGGGGTAAGAAAGACCTATTCGATCCAACCTGATTCTAACACCAAACAAACCCATCCTGGTATTCCCCCTCGAGACCAAACGAGGAAGTCAACCGAGGAACTTACACAGTTGGCAGTTTTATTTATTCGGTTATTGTTGCAGCAATTACTAGTCAGGTATAGATAGTCATCCTGATAAAATAAGCAGTGGGCACTTTTAGTTAACCATTCCGTTATAGTTGCAACACTTACTAATCAGATACAATTAGCATGAGATAACCCAAAAACCCAGCAGTTGTTGGTACTTTTACTTAGCCATTCCCATTATAGTTGCAATACTTACTAGTCAGGTACAAGGGTCACAAGCGACACTCCAAACAAACAATTGTGGGCAGTATTATTTAGCCATTCCATTATAGTGAAGCTGATTACTAGTCATTATAGAGTCAAATTTATAGCACTACTTTAGTTATGTTTGTCTATGGTCGAGATACTGTGCTCCAAGTCGTCCATATCCGCGGACACGGCTTTCAGAAAGTTTTACCCGGCCGGGGTGCACCAATAGCAACACACGCTCGATCAACCTCGGAAAAACCAAATCAAAACCCAACGAGGCCTTCACGACAAAGCAATCACAGGATTCAGAAATATTTCAGGGGCCACCCCATTGAGTAGACCATAGCGAAGCCGTGACCCGAGAGCAGACTCAAGGTTTGGGTAGACGGTGTGAGCATCGGGAACCCAAAACTGGGCTTGTCGACACCGCGGAATCGTGTCCCGATCCTAAACAGTACAGGTGCTATCTGTCGCACAATTTAAATTAAGCAGTAAAGGATGGCATAAGTACAGGATCGTAAATAAAACCTCAAACTAGTTTGTGGCCCCAAGAAATAAGACTGAATCAAGATCTGGCTCAGGGGGGTCCCATATACCTCCCGGATGTGGATAGCGCGATAAATCAAGGAACAGGTATCAAGTACTCGGGGTCCTACGGGACACAAGTGGGCGTTCGGAAACCAAATATTTTCTATGACCCACCGATGCCTCTGCTTACTTCAATTTTAGTTGTTAAACAGGAATTAAAGTGAACGATAAGTAAAGCCATGATCATCTCCAACATCAAACATGCGTCAAGGCTCCAACAACTGTGGCATTTGACGACACGCAACAGCACTTGAGCAAGCGACTAAGACGCGCAGGTCCAACTATCTACCAAACAACAGGTAATAGGGTGTGCCCAAGGCAATATAGGGCTGCAAGGGATATCACAGGTGCGAAAACTAGAGCATCGCAACACAGATAGCAATAGATCAACAGGAGGGAATAAATACTATAAAAGTAAGATAGGTAGAAAAGGGGGGAGATGCTCGCCTGAAAACATTGTCGAAGGTTCAACCGAAGATCGGGGCGAAGCTCACATCAACTCAACGGCCTTATCCGCGAAGAAGCAAAACACTAGAATAAACACCGGATGCAATATTTAATACTACGGCAAAAGATCGGGCATGATGCATGTATGATGTATGATATGGCAAAGGTGTGATGCAATTAGGTCATATTAAGCGGAACCGGGGGTCCCGAAATTTAATTATATGGTTCAAGTTGTTTAAAACCCCCGCAATTCAAATGTTGTTTAACAAGGCAGAATAGTTACCGGTTCGCTACACAAATTTAAATGAGGCCAATATAAGGCTAGATTTGCCCGCATATGGGCCCCATGTTTAATTATGTAGTGAATCGGCATAAGGCCCCCAAACCACATGAATGTATGCATGCAAGATGAATGATTAATATGCGACAAGTTGTATTATATTATAAAATAGGGTTTCGGGAAGGGGTTCACACATTAGAGGGTCTCGACGAACTTGAGGTTCGAGGGTTCGGGGTCCGTGGTTCGACGGAGACGGTCTCGGCGGGATCGTTCTCGGTTAGCGGGGCAGATCTTGTAGTGCTTCAGGTGCGGGTGCGGTTTTCGGCGAACTGGTCGGTTCCCTGTCGGAGGTCTTGGCGCTTCGGATCGTCTTCGGTTCGGGGCCTCAGGGTCTTGGGGTTCGCGTCCGTGTGGCGGTCTTGTTCCGTGTAGGCGTTCTCGAGGTCGATGGCGAACTTGTCCGGTACCGGGGTTCGGTCTTTGGATCCGGATCTTGATGTCCATGTAGAAGTACTTAGTGCTCCGTGAGGTAGATCTTGTCGGTTCCACCCCCAAAGGTCTTGTGGTTCCGTGACGGGGATCTCCGGGCTCGGTTCGCGGTTCCTCGTCGACGGGTCGGGGTCATGGTACCCGGAAGGAGATCTTGGCGTCCGGCGGGATCGGTCTTCGGGTCCTTGTAGTAGTACTTGATGTTCCGTGAGGGAGTTCTTGTCTATGATTCTTCGGGCACCTTCGGCTCGGTAGGGTCTTCGGTCGCACTTATACTCGGTGCGGGGGTTCTTGATAGCGTCGGTGGGATCTAGACAAAGGTCCGGTACTGAGAGCGAGGGGTGAGGACAATGCCTGATACAACAGCACACAACACCAGCGCATACACGCACGGACGCGGACTACACCTGGTTGCACTGACGCAGCAGACGCGCTGGGCGACCATAGAGCAGCACTTGCAGAGGGGGTCCCCTGGCGAAGGAATGACGGAGGAGGGACCTGCGGCGAGAAGGAGGAAGACTGACAGCGTCTGCTGCGTCGCGCAGAGGAGGGAGACGGGGACGAGCATGCGAAAGGCTGGCCGGAGGTGGGCAGACGAGGAGGTGGCCAGGGCACCTAGGAGGGTGGTGGCGCGAGGAGGGCGCAGACGGCGTCGAGGCAGCGGGCTCGAGCCGGCGGAGGTCCTGAATGGAGGCGGCGGCGCGGGGACGGCCGAGGCCGGAGAGGCGGAGCAGGCGGAGGGCGAGGAGGAGGCTTGGCGCGGCGGAGCGTGGCGAGGGGCAGGGGACGGCGGAGGGCAGCGGCTGGAGGCTCGGGAGGCGCGACGCTTGGGCCGGAGGCGGGCAGCAGTGAGGCGGGCTCGGGCGGCGCTCCGGGCGGGGACGAGGCGGAGGAGGGCGACGGGAGAGCGGCGGGTGGAGGCGGAGCTGAGGAGAGCCGGCGGGCGGCAGAGGGGAGGCCGGCGCCGGAGCTGAGAGAGGAGGAAGGAGACGCGGTGGGGGAGGAGAGGAGCGCGTCGGGGGGAGAGAGAAAAGGAGGTGGGCCGCGGGGGGACAGGGCCGGTGGTGGGGGCAGGTGGGACCAAGGTGGCAGGGGCGGTGGGTGGACCGGGTGCGGTGGGTGCCGGCGTGTGTGCTGCTGCGTGTGTGGGGCTGGGGGCGCGTGGGGCCGGGGTGGGGAGTTGGGATGTGGGAGAGAGGGAGGGCTGAGTGCTGGCGTGTGAGGTGTGTGGTGTGTGTTGAGTGGGGTGGTGGGGAGAGGGTTGGTCTAGGTGGCAACATGTGAGTGGTGGAGGGTTTGGGGAGGGGTGAGGTGGCGACATAGGATAGGCTGGGGTGAGGTGGAGGGGGGTTGGGTAGGTTAGGTTGGGGTAGAAAAGGGTCTAGGTTGGACCGATTGTTTGGACTGGGGGTGGTCGTTCGGGTCGAATCGGCCCGTTCGACTGCCCCTACTAAAATAATGAAATATTTTATTTGTTTAAAACAAAGCTTCTGCAAACCGATAGCGGACAAAACAAAATATTCCGGCGATCCGGGTTTTGCGTATTGAACAAAGGCGGGGCTTTTAGAAAACAAAACTAGGTTTTTCCGAAAATTGTTTTATGCAAGCGGATGCAAGATGATGACGATGCTCAAATGCAATGTGGCATGATGACATGAGCGTGCGGTCATGATGATGCAATGCACAAAAACAACGCAATTTTCTAGTAGTGGTTTTTGCGGGATGCCACAATAGTACTATCCTGCTGTGAACCACACCTAGTTTGATAACAAACTACTTGACACAAATGCCCTCTTTTGCTGCTATAATAGCAGTCATATACTTAGCCTTTTGTTGTAGTATCTGTTACAATGTCTTAACTTTGGAACTCATCCAAATCCATTATGGAACTCACTTTCCATTATATTGTGCCACCCTTAGTTTAGATTGAGATAAACTTAATTTTTACTTTGTGAAAAAACTAGTATCAATGTAGTACTTTTACAATGAACTAACCATCTATTTGTCACCTCTTACAAAATAATATATTCTTAGTTTTTCTAAAAAAACATAAAAATATCCTTACTATCGTTCAATGATCATCTTATGAATCATTCTGGCATATGATCATAACATTTAGAGTATAGGACATATCTGGATGTGTACATATCATAGTTTGATTGATAAACTCTCTTTGTGATTTCAATCATCAAGTATCCAAAATATACTTGAATCTTTGTTTCACTTATACCAAGTGTTGATACACTTGAATTTTGACTTAATCCTTTCTGTGTGACAAGAACCTTTCTTGTCATTTCCATATTGAACTCATTCATCATCTATGTACATTTGGCACAACCATATTAGCATCTCCATCTATCTATATAGATATTGATGCTAAACATTCGGGTTTTGCCTAAGTCTTTCATCGAGATGAAATTCTTAACTTGTGTTAATAAAAGATACATCATTTACAATCAACAATATGTCCTCCACATAATGTATTAGAAATTTTTCTTAGCACTCCCACTTAATTTCTTGCAAACACAAGCATCTTCATTGTCTCCGATGAAATTAAACCCTTTAACAATTTCATCTTGGTGAAGATTCCAACTCCTTGATGCTTAATTCAACCATTGAGGTTTGCATACGCTTTTAGAATCATTTGAATTAACAAAAACCCTTTAGACCTTGTTATGTACACGTCCTAGGTGACCATTCTATTAGAAGAACTTATTTTGTTAATTCAACTATCACATCACAAAATTATATGTAATGGTTGCTATATTAATCCGTCTAGACTAAATATCGCTATGAAAGATAAAATCTTGTCTTAGTCAACTGCTTGAGCATTGTCGTGAACTCTTTCCCGACATGTCAAATATTTCATAGATGCCAAACATCCATGTCTATTTATTTATAGATACAAATACGACTGAAGGTTTTACACCTTTCAGAGGGTCTTCCAAGTTCAAAGCTTGGTTTCCCGTGTATGGAACTATCCAGAATTCTATGGCTTCAAGCCATCTTACGGAGTTAGAGCCCATTATCGCTTCTTTGAATGTAGTCAGTTCATCATTGCTAAATAATGATTTAACTCTCAAATATTGGTATTTGATTGTTTACCTGACCTTCTTGATTCAATAGGAACTTAGACCTCCATGATGACAACCTTTGAGGCACGTGAGCCATAAGCATTATTGCTGCCTCTGGGACACTTTTCGGTGCTGCGCAACTCAGCACATATAGCTAAGGTTCTTTTAACCTTATCAAAGTTCTATTGTCCTCCCACTTAACTTTTCACGGAAAATTCCTTCTTAAGAAACTTAATGTTCTATGCGACAAACACTTTTGTCTTTGGTGTTATGGAGGAATATTGAACGGTTATTCGAAATAACATACAAAGACATGTTCATCCGACTTTGGTTGCAAACATATTACTTATGCCTAGCCAACCAAAATTTTAAGAAAGGAAAATTTTGGATTATATCCCAGAGCATAACTTATATGGTGTCATTTCAACGGATCACGATGGAGCTCTTTCCAATGAAAAAGTGGTAGTCTGTAGAGCTTTAATCTTTCAAATATAATGGCAGTTTTATATATTACACCTTTGATCTTAACATGTCAAACAAGGTTTCATTATATGTCTCGAACACTCCATACTACTATGGTGTTTCGAGAAACATAAATCTGTTGAATGATTCCTCAAATAATTAGGTGCTTTGCTAAACTTTGTAACTTAAAATATCTTCCTTTATGATCAGATCATAAACTCTTTATTTTCTCGTTACAATGATTTTTCCACTTCATCTTGAAAGTCTTTGACCTTTTCAAATGTTTCATACTTAATCCTTATTAAGTAAATATACATAGATTCACTCAAATTTCGGAGAAAACATAGGAAGTTGAAATCCATCGCTCTCGAACACATAATGAGCTTCATACAACAATATGTACAAGTTCCAATAAGGTAGTCATTTGTTCCCTTTTGGCCTATGAACAAAGTTTTAATTATCTCTAGGAAACTTTCACAAGCTTCATTTGATCAAAAATCAAAAGACTCCAAAATTCCATCCACATGGAGTTTCTTCATGTTTTCTTTCCATAATAATTTAAACGGCGGCGATCTTTTAAGTGATTTTTCAATCAATTTTCTTCCGACATTTTTAGCATTAGTTTTATGGATGTGATTTCTCCAACTAGATTTGTAAATCATCCATCTTTTATGGATAACGGCAATTAGTTGAACAACCCTTTTGTTCTCATAATACCTGATCGAAATAACAATTATTGAAACAAATCTTGAAGGTAAGCTTTGATGTCAACGAGAAACACATCAACACTTAATTTGTTCTGGATGAACATCATCACATATTCTTTTG
Organism: Avena longiglumis; assembly: GCA_030063025.1. Taxonomy (NCBI): domain Eukaryota; kingdom Viridiplantae; phylum Streptophyta; class Magnoliopsida; order Poales; family Poaceae; genus Avena; species Avena longiglumis. The sequence continues at coordinate 403,488,368 of CP125975.1, forward strand.
CTAGTTACTTAGGCCATTGCAGTTCATGAATTGTGTTGTTTCATATGACGGTTCACACCAACAAATTCAGTATCCAATAATTAAGAACCACATTGTGTAACAAGCAAAGAATATAACCATAACATGTATATCATCTATATACCTAAGCTGAACAATTCTAGTCTTTTATTTTCTACCAAATATTTCTTAGAGTTATCTTTCAGTATTTCATTTTCCTTTTAAAAGAATCTATCAACATCAACAGTGGATCCATACACATGACACATAGTCCAAAGCGTGTATACTCAAATACTAATATCTTTGGACTTTTACTTTGAAGTATATCACCATCATCAAATGTTTGGAGTTCTTTCAAATCCCATTATTTTAGTAATGTTTTAGTGTAGTAAACATTTTACCTACATCTTATATTTATCCTTATCATGGAAATATTCATAATCAAGCTACTTTAGCTTACAACATTGAATCGTGAGTATAATGTTGCTCACCAAAACCTTTTGGAGGATTAGGACGATTAGCGTGTCCAACCTTTTGCAAATTCTAACCAAATATGAGAACATATGTTTTGCCATATTACACTCTATCATGTTGCAACCAATCGTTTCAGATATCGCAATATCTTCCACACATGATGGTTTCTGAAACAATTCTTTCAGCTCCTAGATAACCTTGATATTAAAAGAATATTTTGAATATCAAGAATCATGGAGACAAACATGATACTTATATACTAACACTGGAATTGTTACTCTTGATTTAATATCGATTATTAAACTTTACAAAGTAAACAGATCTTGCTGAAAGTTTGCAATAGAACTTTTAAAATTTAGATTAACACTTCAAAATAATACGATACCATTTCGTAAAGTAACTATTCTGAAATTCTATAGTTCTATTATCTCAATTATAACTAAGCGCAAGGTGGTAAACGGATGCCAATGACTACAGCAACTATGCAAATTCACTTTGATTTAATTTATGATAAATAGTGTTCAACTTTTAATCATATTGCTATTGAACTCCCACTCAAAACAATATCCCTCACATTGTTTTAGTGATCACATGAACCATATCCACTACACCAAGTCCGATCATCAAAGAGATGATATAGTATCAAAGGCGAACAATCAACATGTTCAACATATCATCTATATGACTCATGCTTTACCTTTTGGCATTCCGTGTTCCGAGACCGTGTCTGTACATGCTAGGCTCGTCGAGATTAACCTTAGTTTTTGCATGAGCAAATATGGCTTGCTCCCGTTGTATGCACACGTTGAATCTAACACACCCGATCATCACGTGGTGCTTCGAAACAATGAGTCTTAGCAATGATGCTAACTAAGGATAAACTGTAGAGGTCCCTACCTGATAAGGTAGAGACCCCTGTGTTTACAATGCTAGTCCCTGGATCAATAGCTAGCATCCACAGTTTAAGATGTAATATCAAGAAACAAAGGTCATAATACAACTTTATAACCAGGAATAAAATATTTCATTACATCTTACAGAGATCATTTGTCTATCTTATTACAATGCAGCAGAAATAACTATGTAGCATGGAGTCCTTCATCTTCAAAGTGCCACAAGCAATCATGTTGGTTGTAGACTTGTAATCCTAATCAACACACATCACTAACATCAAACAAACCTGTAACATAATAAGTTACAGCCACAAGGGTCAATACATTTGAATTGTATTGGCAAGTGATACTATGGTAGAATAGTGGTATATATCATCTATATACATTTGGATAAGTGGATCTTAGGCTTGCTTTGCTCAAAATAGGTTTTCCTTATAAGTCGAAAACACTAAGTTTTTGTTTGTCAAAATCACCCAAGGCATCTACCAATCAATGATTAAAGATCCCTTAACCCTTGTTCAACCACAAGCTTTTAACTTAGAAATTGGGATGAGGAGATCCTTGATAGCTTCCATGTCTTGATCCTCAAATTGTCCATTGTCGGGGACACGGCTAAGTACTTAGATTTTACTCTATCAAGAGGTGGTGCACTTTTCCCACAAGACTCGACATGAATCAAGACAAGATCTTTCAGAAGTCTTCCCTTAGACCAAAATGGACGCGTTCCCAAACCTATCACCCCCTACCACCAACTGTACATCTGTCTAAGTTATTGCAACCTATATGATCCAGGTAGAGCCCATATTGCCATGTGGCTGCACTTAAAGCTTCTCAAGATTTGACATCTCAAATCTCTTTGTTCCTAGGTGGCTTTCCACAAGTGAGATACACTAGGGTAGGCCATGAATATGGGCCCTAGGTAACCACTCAACACAAACCATTCACACCATTCCACCCAGGTGATTCATTCACATAGTTGTTTTATTAAACAAAACACAAGTCATTGACTTAGAAATATTTCATAGCATGAATATAATCCACCCTTGTTTTCTACTAGCTAAGCTAAGCATGATCACATGGCAAGTTTCATAACTTAGGATAATTCTACTAAGACATCATATAGGATTTCCCATGGCATAGCTTATACTTAGAAAATTTCATGCAAGTCCTACTCAAAATATCACTAATGCATAGTGAATATAATGAGACAAAAATATGAAGCACCACTTTCCTTTTTAGTAGAGAATATAAGTTCACTCCTTTATCTTTAAATGGTAACACTCTTCAAAGTTCACTATAATTCAATCAAGACACAAATTCAATCTAGCATTCAAACAATTCACCACATAGAATAAAGAAAACAAAACAATGCATGAAAGCATGAAAAAGATTTATTTTATTTGGAAAGGTGGTCTCTAATAGGTTATAAACATTTTAAAACACCTATTTGTCATTTATAAAAGTGGCAAGGTCATTTGAAAACAAGTTAGTGAAAATGGCCATTTAAATCATTTTTGTCTTGCTAGCAATGATTTTAATCAAAGAATAATTTCTAATGTTATCCAAAATGTTTTTAAACTCCAAAATTAATTTTTATGGTCAAAGTGTTTTAAAACAAATCCATTTACAAAAGGTTTCACCTAAAATCATTTTTAAATCAAAGCATCATTTTATTTTGTTTGAAATTCTTTTAAACAAAGTAATAACTTACTAGGGTTAATCAAATATATTTTTAAATCCCAAAACTTGGTGTTTAGGGTGAGAGAGTTTAATTTAACCCTTTTGCAAAAGGTTTTACTCAAAAACTATTTTTAAAACATAATCAATAATTGTATTCTACTAGAAATGTTTTATTCAAGGGAAAATTCCTTAGTGTCACAAAATATACTTTTAAATCTAAAAGTTGGTTTCTATGGTCAGTAGGTTTAAAAAAAACCATTTGCAAAAGATTTTACTCTAAAAACATTTTTAGAATAAATTTTATACACAAAATAGGCCTAAACAAGTTTCTGCAAAAACAATCAATTTTACAGAAGAAAATACTAAAGTAAGGGCATGGTTGGAAAGTATTCTTTTCCTGATTCCAATGATATAAAATTTGCAAAATTTGGACGTGTGGATATGAAGTAATGAATTTTTCAAATCTAAACATCTAATAGACAACTTTCTGTTTTTAAAACAAAACACAGGCCAGGGGTGTGTTCTCATTGGTCCCTACCGATTCGTCTGGATCTAGCAGTGTGGTGTGTTGGATTAAAAGTAAATCATGCGGCACAGATCAAACATAACGGTTCGTTTAAGTGGATCTATCTATGCCATGCGATCAAGATCTAACGGCTGATGAGCGAGTGACCAAAGATGGGCGGCGCTGGCGGTGGCGGTGGCTGTGCAGTGGCGGCTCTCAGGCGATGCTGGTACGGTGTTTCTAGGAAGCACATGAGGGAAGGGGGATGCTCACCAGATTCGCCGAAGCGTGTAGATGCTCAACGTCATCTTCGTAGGGACTGGGGCGCACGAGGTTGGCGTAGATTGCTTGCCGGAGTTCCTTCTGGCGACATGCGCTTTTGTTCGTTGTCGTTCGCAAGGGCAAAGGTCACACCAAGGCAAGAGAAATGGTGTGTCAGATGCGCAAGACGATGCTGGTTACATGAGTGCCAACGAGGGGGGAGGGGTGGTCAAAAATTACCACGGGAGGTCGTTAGAGTTGAAACCGAAGACGGTGGCGCTCAGTCGAGTTCATTGCCGGCGCTCTAGGGAACGCGCGGCCAAGCGGGTGGTACTAGGAGGTGCAGGAGATGATGGGGAGCATGCTCGTTTGATCTGGGGGCAATGGGGCTGGCGGTGTTGGGCAAAATTTGATGGGGAGCTCGTCAGAGACAGGGGAGGTCTCGAGCAAAATCGGAGAAGCCTGGTGGCGATGAGGAGTTGGTGACTGAGGGGAAAGATAGAGGGAAGCGAGGCGCTTATGAGGGCGAGGTCGCGGGGCTGTTTAATCGCAGCGTTACTGCGAATTTATGCCGACAATCGATGGTAATAAACGGCCGGGGAGGGGCGTGGTCAGCGGGCGGGTGAGGACGATGCCTGCGTGGCAGTGGGGCCTGGCGTCAGCAAGGTAAGGGGGGTGCGCGTGGGGTCAGGCGGTCAGTGACTACGCGGGTCGTTTCGTGAGTGAAAGAAAAACGGTTCGAGGGAGGAGAGAGGTGGGCTCCTGCTGGCCTAGTTGGGCTGGTTGGGTTGGGCTGGATTGTTTCTTTTTTTATTATGTTTCCTTTTTCTTTTTCTGTTTTCATTTTCTGTTTTAAATTTCAACCTTTGATTTAAACATCAATTTGAATTCAAACTTTTCCCAACTTTCAGTAATCTTTTTATAATGTTTATTAATATATTCTAAAGTCCATTTTAGAATATTTATTTTATTCTCATATGGTTTGTTATTTATTTTAAGTAGACATTTTCCATTATTAAATAGGATTTTAAATATGGTTCGAATCCATATTATTTATTCAAATAATTCTTTTATTCTTTTTAAGTTAATTAGATAGCTTTTAATCCACTTTCGCAAATTCCAATTTATTATTTTCTCATGATTTAATTAATCATTTCTATTGGGGATTTTGTCTTCAATTTAAATATCATTTGAGTATGGTTTAATCCCATATACTTTTATTTGAATATTCTCTATCCCTTTATTTTAATTGGATTATCTTTATTCCATTTGCTCATGGATTTAACTCAAGGTTTAAATTGTCTTCTAGATAATTTCCTTGGAATTTATTATTTAGTTTAGGCAATTTGTCTTTGTTTAAATAAAATTGAATATGGTTCAAGGACATATAGTTTTAAAATAATCTTTTTATTTATTTTTATTATTTAATAACTTCCATTTGTTTAAGGATTTGGCCAAGATTTAATTTGGTTTTTTAATTATTCCTTATTTATTTACTTTGTTTCTTTTTCTTATAAAATCCATATCTTTTTATTTATAGATCCAAAATTGGTGATTCCAATTTGTATGATTTTATTTAATATATGTTTATCTTTTTAAATCCTTCTAGGATTACTTTGTTCATAATTTTGGCATGGATTTAGTTAGGAGCTTTTATTAGCCTTGGGAATTAATTACTTTTAACTTATTAAATTCATAAGTTTTTATCCATGGCTCCAAATTAAATGAAACCAATTTCTATGGGTTTTATAATATTTTTATTTATCATTTTTGATCATTTATTAATGTTTGTTGACAAATTTTATATGGATCAGATCCATAATCTTAGAGAGATCTTGGAAATGATTTTCTTCCATTAGGGTATTAGGGTTTTGGTTTAACTTTTCCAAATGTTTAAATTTAAAGATACATTCATTGATGAATGCATTCTACTTGATTGAAATTTTTGGATTCCATTTTATTCAAATTTTGTTCCAGAAGGGTTTTGATGTTTCCATTTAGAAACAAAAAAGTTTCTTTTCACCCTAAATTTTAACATTTATTTCTTTTGCTTATTTATTTTTCACATTTCAAAATTTGGAAAATTTGGGATGTGACATGAACACTTTATGACTTGATATTTTGTGAGAGGGATCATCTTATAATGTCATCGTCGCGATCTAAGCAATAAAAGATGCATAAAAGGATTAACATCGCATGCAATTCATAATATGTGATATGATATGGCCTTTCTTCTTGTGCTTCCGATCTCCATCTTCAAGTACGAACATGATCTCCATCATCACCGGAGTGGCTTCAACGTCAATGGCGTCGCTCCATGGTTGTTGTCCACCAACGTCACTATTACAACTACTTTGAATAATAGACACGAAGGTCTTAACGAAATTAAAAGACAACCATAAGGCTCTTGCCAGTTGCCAACTGATAATAAGGATCATTGTATACATCATATATAATCACAATCATGGACATATCACATCACATCATACCCCTGCAAAACAAAGTTAGATGCCTCAAATTTGTTTTGCATGTTTTACGTGGTTTGGGGTTTTCGAATAAGAACCGTTCTAACTTATGAACAGGAAACACAGCGTTGATACTAGTATTGTCAATCACCCATTATAAATTGCATAGTTGGGAGAGACATACACCCACAAAGACACTTATGCAATACAAGTTGCATGTTGAGCATGGAGCAATTCTCATGAATGATGTCATGTAAAGTTAGCCCGGTCCGCTTCATCCCACCATCACGCAATATGCAAAGTACACAAGAAGCAGTCGACAATAAAAGCATCAACGCCCATAATGACCATTGTGTTCTACTCGTGGAACAAATATACATATAGACACGGCTATGATACCACTTTAGGGTTTCGTAGCATGGAAAACAAAAAAAAATTATCGCATGAACACACACAAGCCAAGATCTATCTACTAGATTGTAGCAACGAGTCGATAGAGTACTAACCCTCGAAGATCCAAAACGGTTAACGAGATCAGATTCTCGTGCATGATGTAGTCGTTCACTTGTCGATCTCAAGATCGCGTAGACGATCCTTCCGACGCCACGTTCCGGAAGCGCTCCCGTAGTCGGTCACACGTTCAGTACTCAATGAAGACATTCCTCTCCCTTGTTCTAGAAGGCAGCGGAGGTTGTATCTTTCTCCTCGCGATTCCAGCAGCATGACGATGTGGTGTCGAAAGTAGAGGGGAGATCCCACAGGGCTTCGCCTAAGCCGAAGCGAGTATGGTGGAGTAGAGAGAGGGCTTCGGCGATCTATGGTTTAGAGGCCAAGGTTTAGAGGTAGCCGGTGGCTAGGGATTAGCTAGACGACGGTTTAGAGGAGATCTAGGGCAGCCGCATCTAAAGGGGGGCGGCAACTGGCCTAGGGTTTCTTGCGTGTGCAAGGGGGGCACCCTACCCCTGATTTTATAGGTGGGGAGGCGCCAAGGGGGAGGGAGTCCTCCCACAACTCCACTTCATGTGGCCGGCGCAAGGGAGAGGGAGGAATCCCCCCTTAGGTAGGATTCCTTCCTTCCCTCCACGTGGAAACCATTGTCCCGGTTTGACTTTTTCAAACAGGTTTTATGTCTTTCAAACTAGAGTTTGATTTATCGCTTCCAAGTGTCCAGCCAAGTGACCTAGGACATGATGCAACCATTCCACTTTTTCATGACACATCCATTCCGAATCGGTGGACCTTTTACACCCTTCTAGAACATTCCGGTGAAAACACAGAAACCATTCCCAAACTCCGGAATTGGACTTTCCTTATATGAATTTTATTCTTCGGACCATTTCGGTTATCCTTGTGATATCCTGGATCCCATCTGAGACTCCGAACTACATTTGGTCTCTTTAGTCACTTTCCATATCTACTAAACAACATCTAATCCTTAAGTGTGTCTCCCTACGGTTCGTGAATTATGCAGACATGACCGAGACACTTCTCCGATCAATAATCAATAGAGGAATCTAGAAATTCATATGGCTCCCACATATTTCTACGATTACTTCGTGATCGAATGAACCATTTACATACGATACCAATTTCCCTTTGTCTCGTGATACTTTACTTATCCGAGGTTTGATCGTCGGTATCTCTGCATACCTAGTTCAACCTTGTTACCAATAAGTACTCTTTACTTGTTCCTGTGGTATGTGATCCCTTGTGAGACAGTCACATGCTTGCAAGCTAATTGGATGTCATTCTACTAAGAGGGACCAGAGTATATCTATTCGTCATATGGATGGACAAATCCCACTCTTGATCCATGTTCCTCAACACATACTTTCCGAACACTCAATGCTACCTATATAACCACCTAGTGGCGAAGTGGTCTTTGATGTCATCAAAGCATCCATCTGGTGATGGTGATTAACATGATCTCATGGTCGAAGGATTTAGGTTACTATGTATCTGAAAGATTATAGCAAGTGAACTATTTTAAATGACTTGATCTTATGCTATGCTTAACTATAGTAGTATGTCCATCACATCATTCTCCTAATTATATGACCTTGTTGTTAATAACATCTCAATGTTCATTATCAGGAAACCAAAATCATATATTAACCAACAAGCTAGTTTAGTAAGAGGCTTTACTAGGGACTCTTACATGTTTACAAACCACACAAGTATTAATGTTTACGGTTAATAAAATAATAGCATGGGATGTAAACATTTATCATAAGCATGAATATATGATAATAACCACTTTATTATTGCCTCTTGGTCATATCTCCAACATGAATTATAACAGAGCAGTCAGGCACCAGGAGAAAATCTTTTTAGTGGGGGGGGGGGGCAGATTTGGACGAGAGAGATGGCCATCTGTAAGATAATTAAGATGGAAGTGGAAAATAAATACGATGATATTGATATTGCAAATGATTCTGATGAGTCATATGAGGAAGACGAATTACATTCTCGCATCATGGAATCTGGACTTCTGGAGAGCGTTTACTATGAAATGCACACAATTCTGCCTGGCAGTATCACCAGAACACCATCGCCCAGGGTGCCTTGTATCATAGTAAGAAACACTGCAAGAAGGAATCATAGCATGGGAAATACTCATGCAAAGGGTTTTCAGAACAAAGGTAACGTCTCCAAGATATTTGACAATGGACTACAAGAATGTCGGTTGTACCGCAAAGGTTCATCGCTATTGACCTAAATATGATAGAAATTGGAAAGTGATCGGCTTTGAAAGGAATATAACCGAGAGGCAATAATAAAATGATTATTATACTATTCGGTGTTAATAATAGATATTAATCTTTCATTCTAGAATTGTATTAATCAGAATCATTTATACTTGCGTGTTTAATAAAGAACCAAAAGGTTCCTAGTAAAAGCTCTCTTTTAACTAGCTCATTGATTAACCGATGAGAAAGTTTGTTGATCATGAACATTGGATGTTGTTAACAATAAGGTACCATCATTATAAGAATGATGTTATGCACACTTACACCCATAGTAAGACTTATAAATTCGACAATTCATCAATTTTCATTGATATATCAAACTCATATGACGTAGTCCTAATCCATAGACCATGAGATCACATCAATCACTAATGCTGAAAGGTACTTTGATGATATCAAACGTCAATCCGTAACATGGTGATTATAAAGGTTGATTTGGGTACTATGAAAGTATTAGTTGGAGCACATGTATCAAGAGTGAATTTGTCTGACTAGATGACAGAAATATATACTCTGGGCCCTCTTGGTGAAATTGCATTGACACCATTTTCAAGCATGACTAGGTCACGGCAATTTCATATTACGGAACGAGTAAAGAGTGCTTGCCGGGAATAAGACCAAACTAGGTATGGATGATAATAAATAATTGGATCCTAGACAAGTAATATATCATGAGAAAAAATTAATTGACTACAACATTAATGGTTCACATGATCACCAGATTCATCGTTGAGTAAGCGGGAGTCATCACGGATTTCCAGATCCCAATGATGATTATTGATGAGAGAGTTGTCTCGATCATGTCCATATTATTCACGAACCGTAGGCTGCACTGGTGGAAAATGGGCCTTTAGTCCCGGTTCGTGAGAGCCATTAGTCCCGATTTTGCACTCAGGACTACAAATTCGGTACTAAAGGCCCGTATCTCTAGTCCCAGTTTTCTGCGAACCGGGACTAGAGTCCACCACGTGGCCGCTTTGTAGAGTAGGGGGATGGAGGACCTCTAGTCTTTGGCCGTAACACAACCCGGCCCAACACGAATTCCTGCCGCGGCAGAGATTCATGTGTTTCTCTGCCACAGCATGATTTTGTGTTTTCCTTTTCATTTTATTTTTTCCATTTCGTTCCTTTTTCAATTTGTGTTTCATTATAATTTCAAACGTGTTTCCGTACACATATTGTATGCTACTACATACACTAAACACGTTGATGCATATATAATTAATATTCGATCTCTTGAGAGCATACATATACGATTTCATATATCATATATCAAAAGGAACAAAATGTTTGCAATTACATGGTTATTGATGATATATCATATCATTACATGGAGATCACTAAATCATATTGAGTTCATCGTCCTCCACATAATGTTCTCCCTTTTCATGAATGACCTCCTTCATCAGAAATCCCACCAATTCCACTAGAATTGCTCGTACGCGATGTTTTGAGTCAAGACTCTCCCGCAAACTTTGAATATAAGTTGAATCAACTCTCCGCTCACTAATCAACTCGCGAATATACTCGAAAACATAGAATCCACATAAATTAGTCACTGGTGGTTACAGCAAACCCATCACCGTTTTATAAGTTAGCTCATGATTGAATGGAGTACTTTATTTTTGAACCGTGTCCAACACCTGCCCGGCAAACAAAATGAACAAATAAGTTATTAATTACTTGATATCAGGAAATAAATGAAAGGGACCAATATAATGCGATAATGATTGAAATTACTTCTAGAGTGTTGCTTTCATGTCGCTCTACTTCTCGTGGTCCCAATTTAATGAGTCGTTGACTTCAACTAGGGACTTGTCAACTTGAATGTTTAGTAGAATCTAGTGGAACTTGCGGACGTTTACATAAGCATACATGCATACCTCATCAATTACTAACATCGAGTAAGCAAAAAAATGTATACAAGACAGAAACACTCAATTGATGTTATAAGGAAATAGTATTTCCTTAACGTAATTATACTCGATTAAAAACTTGCACAGGTATTCCTCCACATCCTTGGGGTGATTATGTAATGTAAATTCATTAACGATATATGGGTCAATGAACCCAACGGTATATTTTCTAGATCTTTTGCTTTCAAGCATCTTGATTATGCATAATATAATATAGGGTTATGATAATATATTACATGCAATGAATGAGCTGAGCTAGAGACTTAATTACATAAATAAATCACTTACAGACAATAGCAACCGAGGATAGATTTGTCGAGGGCGTGCTGATGGTATAACTAAAACAATTCGTTCAATTGAATATGTATCGAGTAAGATTTGAAGTGATGCTCATCTCTAACGTCCACCTAAAGCCATTCTTTCGGGTGCAGCTTCTCTGTTTGTGTAGTGTACCAGTTGTGCAGATTTCGCATATGTGTTGATAGATGCGTGTACTCCTCATGTCTGACTAGAGGCTGCCATTTGACATAATTCCATGCTATCTCACAAATTGGCGTTTCTTCATATCTTAAATATTTACCAAGAGACATACCTGCTGCAGTAGCATATTATTTGGCCTTCACTACAGTGATACCCATTAGTCCAGCAGCAGCCTTGGCTCTGGGGTTGGAGGTTGACGAACATTTGGGGGGTGGGGATGGACTATGATTCCTCGAAGTCGATGGCCTTGGCGCCGATCCTGGAAAATTGATTTACTTATTTTGCCATAGAATGATGTGGTGCTTGACATCTCCTATTTTCTTATGGCCTTCAAGTCTAGCAATGTCAATCTCTAGGTCCTCATACTCATCCATTAGGTCATCCACCAAGACACGAGCATAGCCAGGTGGAATCAAAAGTGAATGGTGGAGTGCTCCAGGTAGACAAGGTAAAGCATTGACGATCGCCACCTTGAAGGGCAGGTTGTTCATTGGCTGATGTAGCTTGCATTGTGTCATCATTCTAGCAACATCCATGGGGTAGCGAGGCACCGATGCGTTATCCAGCAGTGCTTGATTATCAGCCCGGACCTCCGTGGAAGCCATGCTGCTTCTCCGCTGGCTATGATCCAATGTAGGATCATTAGCCTATTGCTGAGATGACCTTTGGCTAAGTATTTCCACCAGCTTATTCATCCCAGCAAGGTCCTCTTCTATCTTCCTGATCCGGTCTGCATCCTGATCCTTCTTTCTCTTACGACTTCTATAACTACCATCGTACTCGGGAAACCCTTTCTTCCATGTAACACCGGCGCCTTTGCCTCGTGTTCGTCCACCTTTCTCTCTCTCGGGCCAAGAAAATCCCAATTGAGCATCGGCCATTGCTTGAACAAGTGCATTGGAGGGTGTTAGAAATTTTTCTAAAAAAATTGTTGCCCCTATTTCTAGGTTCAACATTCCCCCGTGCCTGTACCACTAGTGCTTTGACCTCTCGGGCTATCCTTCTATACATGGAATGATCCCTATAGTTCTCATGTTGGCCTCCATAGTTTCCCACTTAGGCACGGCACTCTTGTAGCCACATGTCCCCACTTTATGGTGGTATTTCTTTTTGGCAGCATTTACGATATTCTTTTCCGACTTTTCCTTTGCTATAGAAGATAGCTTGTACCTTACAAAATCGGTACACTGTTCACTCATCTTCTCTCCAGCTCCTGTGAATTATGGAGTTTTTTTTGCGACATAATTCGCGTATAAAGATTTCTTGTGGTTCTGGAACAGTTTGGCCATCTTCATTAGAGCCCACTCCTTGACTTTCGCTCTTCTTTCAAGCCCACCCGGCCTTGGGGTAGTACCATCTGATTCGAATTCTTCATACTCTAGAGGTAGTACGAAATGTGCTGTGAGCTGATACCAAAGTTTATCTTTGGAATCATCAGCGATATAACTAGTGAATTCTTAACCTGTTTTCGTTGGCTTATTCTATTCTTGAATGGTGATCGAGAGTTTGTCCGTAACAATCACTCTGCATTGATTTACAAACATCCTCGCGTGCTTTTCTGAAGCAATCAGTTCTTCATTATCATCTATTACATTGATTGTGAACCTTTGATTACCATCCAACATTTTGTTCGGGCCTCATTTCGTTCTAGATGTTGATTCCCTCGATCCGGTGGGCTAAAAGAAGAAAGAGAGTGATTAATTAATGTATCTAGTCACAAGAGGATTAATATATATATGGGGTTTCTATTTTCGTGCCCTTGGTTCGTTAGGTGTACTCAACTTTCCCCAACCGCTTAGTTTTTACTCACTTTTCCCCTCGCCATGTTAAGAAACCCTCATGAGCGCTCGTAGGCTCTTGGACGGAGGGATGCCGTCACGTCAAAGGCTTGACCGTTACATGCTGACTGGTGGGACTGCGGTGGGGCGGGTCGGGCATTGAGAGTTATGTTATGAGGCCTCGACCGTTACATGCCTGACCAGTGGGGCCACGTTGGGACGGGTCCTGCATACGTGGTCAAGGGTGGGGCCGCGTTGGGATGGGTCTTGCATACGTGGTGAAGAGTGGGGCCGCATGGAGACACATCGGACCGGCCATTCTCGCTCACCCAAAGCATTTGCTTCCCCCCGAGCCTGGAACAACTCCAACACCATCGCTCTGCTGCCCCGCCGTCGTGCCTTCCTACCTTATGTCGTCCTTGGCCCCAGATCTGCCCCCTCCCCCTAGCCGTGGAGCCCACTCCACCTCCGGCTCTGCTCCTGCCCTAGCTAGATCTACCCCTTTCGCAGAACAGTATGCAACGCCGGCTGGTGCACTGTCCATCCCCGTCGAGCACAGAGAAGATTGGGTGGAATCGCAAGATCTAACGCATGGATTCCATCTGGGTAAGCATCAATTCCCTTTTATGGGTTGATTATTGCCATTATTTGAATGTGAATCGCTGGTTCTAAACTAACTACCTTGCCTTTCGAATAGGATTGAACCAGTGCTGGCGTAATTCCTGGTTGTGAACAATATCTCTCTGGATTTTACTTCCCAGCGGTGTTTCTAACCTCCATAACTCTCAAAGATAGATAAAATCTCCCTAAAATCTATTGTAAATTCCCCTGGAGTGTTTATAATTGACACAACTCTTGAACACTTTCAAATTAAAAAAATATACAACTCTTAATGTAAAAGAGTCTTTATAATTGACACAACTCTTGAACACTTTAAAATTTTAAAAAATTATACAACTCTTAATGTAAAAGAGTGTTTATAATTGACACAACTCTTGAACACTTTCAAATTAAAAAATCCATACAACTCTTAATGTAAAAGTGTGTTTATAATTGACACAACTCTTGAACACTTTCAAATTAAAAAAATCATACAACTCTTATTGTAAAAGAGTGTTTATAAATGACATAACTCTTCAACACTTTAAAATTGAAAAAAGCATACAACTCTTAATGTAAAAGAGTGTTTATAATTGACACTACTCTTGAACACTTTCAAATTGAAAAAATATACAACTCTTAATCTAAAAGAGTGTTTATAATTGACACTACTCTTGAACACTTTCAAATTAAAAAAATATACAACTCTTAATGTAAAATATGTTTATAATTGACACTACAATTGAACACTTTCAAATTGAAAAAATTATACAACTCTTAATGTAAAAGAGTGTTTATAATTGACACTACTCTTGAACACTTTCAAATTAAAAAAACATACAACTCTTAATGTAAAAGAGTGTTTATAATTGAAATTACTCTTGAACACTTTCAAATTGAAAAATTATACAACTCTTAATGTAAAAAAGTGTTTATAATTGACACTACTCTTGAACACTTTCAAATTGAAAAATTATACAACTCTTAATGTAAAGGAAAAGGGTGTTTACCATTTTTATAGTGTGGAAAGTGATCCCTAAACTTGCGTATACGAAAATTATAAACCTTTGAACAATGTGAAATCGCACTTAATACATGATAATGATGTGCTAAGAAAATCTTGAGAGATTATCATTTTCATATAATGTAGGTATGTAATGCATAAACTTGCATATGGCAAAAATTATACACCTTTGAACTCTTTGAAATCACACTTAGGACATGGAGTGAAAGATAATGCAAAAATTATACACCTTTGAACACTTTCCCTTCAAATTATATTCAAAATCAATTGTTTATGGAGTTAAAGCATCGGTGGCAAACTCGTTATTTTGCATGGATAGAGGGTGCCCCCTGACAGATACAGCGGTTATCATGTCCGCTAGATCATAGAGGATAAATCAGAGGATTAACGGTTGGTGGGTACGATCCGCGTGACAACTATCTCAACCAATCAGAGCGTAGCAGCCAAGATGAGCACAGGTGTGAGAGTTTGTCACTAAGAGGGAGGGGAAAACTGAGTAGAACTTAAAAACCAAGGGCAAAATTGATAAGGGGGTTCAAATATAAAACAAAAAGAGATTTAAAATGAAATAATGCTTATTTTATATAATAAAATACATATTGACATACATCAAATTATTTGAAATTCAATTATACATCAGTTTGACAATTATTGCCTCATTCAGACAAATAATGTTTTGGGGAGAGGCTTGAGTAGAAAACCATGAACCTTCATAGATACTTGGTGATTTGATAAGTGGTGATTCAGGTTAAAACTTGATTTATATACATTTCTTATGGTGGAAGGTCACATAATAAGACTCCCTCGGTATAGGCAACTATGTTTTGATCTTTTTGAATTTGTTGTGCAGAAAATGACTCAGTTAGCTAGCTAAAACCCATTCGTTAACTCTTCGATGACCAGCCATCAGAGGGTAAACGTGAGTATATTGCACACGACAGTGTTAGTACTGGAGGGCAAAACTAAGTACAACCAAACTATCAATGCTACACTCGAGGGTATAACTGATCACAACTAAGTGGCCAAGGTTAGACACGAGGGGGAAAACGTGACGCATGGTACGTGTGTCGTGGTGCACGGGGCGATAGAGGACGTGTGTGGCCGTGCACGGTGCAGTAGCGCACGTGGTTACGCGGTGCATGGTGGTGCAACGAAACGTCGCCTCCCTTCACCTTTATAGAGGATTCCTCACTCTCACTCATCACTCACTCGCTCACTCACTCACGCAACCATCTCCACTATCCCATCACCTTCTGCAAACCCCCAAGAAAACCCCAACCACGCCGACGATGGAGAAGAACGGCGCGGTGGCCATCGTCGCCTCCAACGCGGCCGACGAGGAGGCCCCCGTCCCCGTACTGGCCCCCGTCGAGGCATTGAAGGCAGTCGCCATCCCCGTCCAGACCCCCATCCCTGCTTCAGCCGTAGCCGCCGGCGTGGAGGCCCCCGTCCCCGTACAGGCCCCTGCCGTTCTTGTCCAGATCCCGCACGGCTGGGACCCCTACGGGGACAATGATTACATCAGGCCAGAGAACCCCTTTGACACCAGCTTAGCCGACCCATGGTCGGAGGTAACTAGGGTTTTCTCCCATTCCTTTGTTCTTCCCCCATTCCCATTGTTGGATGATAGATCGTGTGTTATTAGGGCTCGGCTAATCGGTGGATGCTAGGTATTTTATAGTAGCTAATCCTATTGTGTTAGATCTCGTATTTCGATGAATGCCCCTAGTTGGGATCAGTACTAGCACCGATCTGTAGTTGGGATCAGTACTAGCACTGATCTGTAGTTAGGATCAGTATTCAATTTGGTTTGAAATTTGGGGATTGGGGAATAATCAGGAGATCTCAATCGGTTAATTTATGCAATTAATCAATTTTGATAATCACGATATCTCAATCATGTCCTTATTGCATGCTACTATTTTTTGTAATAGGTGGATAGGAGCAACGTCTGCAGCGACGATGAGTCCATGGACACCAAGACTCGTCAGGTGCTGAGGAAGATGAAGTCCGGCCAGTTCAACGGCTTCTTCATGGCGGCGTCTCTGAGTGCCCTTACGCACTGGAGCCTCGCCACCGACTTCAACTCCCTCGTGACGCATGCCGAGGACATGAAGACCTGCGCCCCGTCAAAGAACGCCAATGCCTTCAGAGCCCAGCACAAGGCGCTCGGCTTTTACCTTCGCAACCTCCAGAAGGTGGCCATCGAGGAGGGCCGCATAACCCCAATCAAGCCCAAGGCGCCCAAGGTCAAGGGACTGGGCAAGAGGAAGTGGAGGAAGTGCCACAGGGAGGAGGCGGAGGCCCTCCTAGCGCAGGCCATGAGGGGCCACTGATCCTATGCTGCTGCTGCTGCTGTTGTAAAACAGCTTCTTTTGTTTTGTTTTCTGTGTTGAACTTCTAAGCTGCTGCTGGTGAGCAGCCTAATTATCAAACCTGGTTTAACTATCATACTATATAATCCTTTATTAGCTGTTTGTCTACATCTGCTCTATTCATCTACATATTTATGGTGCTGGCTAGATTTGCTGCCAGATTGGGAAAATACGAGGGTCAAAGGGAACCATGAATGAAGAGAGAAGGTGTTGTAGTTTCGTGCCTTTTTGGGCAAAAATAACAACTATTAGCGACATAAAGGGGAAAAGGCGCTCTTAAAAAGGGCAATCATAAAAATAACAAAAAATAAATCTTCCAATTTAGGCAACAGAGCGCATGTAACTACCATGCGCGCCCCACGTTCCCAACAAGCCGGCCCACACCATGGGGGGTCCTACTACGGGACCTGACTGAACATGGACTGATATGTCGTAAATGTATCTATAATTTTTTATGCTCCATGCTTGTTTTGTATCAACTTTGCTTTGCTTTGTCCACACTTTGAGGTGTTTTTATATATTTTCTGGAACTAAATTATTAACAAGTTACCATAGTGCCAGTTGCCTGTTTTCTTCTGTTTTTGGTTCCAGAAAGGCAGAAAATCAATATTCTCGGAATTGGATGGGACAAAACCCAAAGTAAATATTTTACCATGGGGGACACGAATCTGGAAGACGAGACAGAGAGGAGAACTAGGACCGCCACACCCCCTAGGCGCGGGTGGTCCCACCCCGCGCCTGGGTAGGGTGTGGGCCCTTCGGTCGCCTCCCAGCCTCGCCTATTCGCCTATAAGAAGCCCCCGATGCAGAAACCCTAGGCACCCGATCAAAACTCCACGAAACCTTCTGTAGCCACTGCCACCATCGTCCCTAGATCGAGGGGGATCTGAAGTTCTTCCCGGCCCCCTGCCAGAGGGGAGATCATCTCGGAGGCCTTCTTCTTCGGTATGAAGCGTGAGTAGTTCCACCTTGGACTATGGGTCCATGTAGTAGCTAGATGGTTGTATCTCCTCCTTTGTGCTTTCATGTATAGATCTTGTGAGCTCCGTTCATGATCAAGATCTAATTTATTTGTAATCATGCATGTTGTGTTTGTAGGGATCCGATGGATATTGAGATTACTATGTCAGATTGATTAATGGATTTGTCTATTTGATACTAACATGTATGTGTTGTTTGTGATCATGCATGCTCTCCGTTGTTAGTAGCTATCTTCTCCAAGTAGTTGCTAGTGACTCGAAGAGGGGGTATTTATGCTCGATAGTGGGTTCATGCCTCTAGTTTCCAAGGAAGTGACAGAAATCTCTTCGGTTGTAGATGTGATGTTGCCACAAGGGAGAAAACAACGGTCTCTTGTTCATGGAAAAGTGGATTGTTTACCGTACACACCTTGCTTAAAGCAGTTGTTTCTTGCTTGCAACTTAATACTGGAGGGGGTTCAGATGATAACCTAAAGGTGGACTTCTAGTCATAGATGTTGTTGGATGGCGGTCTATGTATATTGGTGTATTTCACAATTGAATCTCATAGGATCTTTTTGTCTGGTATTGCATTGTTATGCCTTTCTCAGTTCCTGTCAATTGCCCTGATGTAATTTGTTTACCCTTCATGCCATGTTGTTTATCTAAGGAGGGAACCTCTTGTGAACTATGGACCCCGGTCCAATCTTTACCATTGATACATCTTCCACTGTTACTTGTTTACTTACTGCAAACCATTACCTTCCACACCATACGTTTAATGCTTTGTTACATCAAACTGGTGAACTTGACAACCTCACTGATTCGTTGGGGCAAAGTCTTGAGTTTGTGTTGTGCAGGTTTCCACGTTGCTTGCAAGTCTTTTCTGGCGTCGTTGTCAGGGAGGCTAAGGACGTATTCACAAGGGGAGTCCTCCTCAAACTTTCTATTTACTTTGTTTTTGGTTTGCTTGGTTTATTTTTCTAGGTTTTGTTTGCCTCTTTTAATCAAAAACTCAAAAAAAATTATTCTATTTTGTTTTGCTTTCTTTATTCAAAAACACAAAAAAAATTAGTCCCTGCTCTGGTTGCTGGTTTGTTATTGCCTTGCTTGGTCATGCTTTCTATCAATGGATGGTTTATTTGAAACTAGTTCTTATTGGCAAGGTGAGTCACTGAAGAACAAAAGTATTATTATAAGGAACACCTTTTGTCACAAAAAGGGAAACACTTACGGGAACAAATTGATAAATTGAATACTATTGCTAGAGAGGTATGCTCTACTTATAATGTTACTTATTGCTTTGATAAAGCTTATTGCTGTAGGAGGTATAAACACCTACCTTTTCAATGTGAGTATAATGATAATGTTATCATATCCTCTTATGTTAAAGTAAATTATGACTTTTATGATGTGGAACAAATTGAAGAGTTTTTTGCCTTCAAGGGTGCATTTGAACTTGTCAGTTTTCTTGAAAATATTGATGATGCACCTTATGAATGTGAGGTTTATGAGATACTTAAATTTTTATTTGATAATTACAAGGAAGAAAATGGCTATATTCTTGAATATTTTAATAGGCGTTTTCCACAAATGGAAGAGACTAATGCCTTGCAGGAGCCTATGGAAGAAGAAATTGTTGAAACTGGAAGCTCATTAGATGAAAAAGAGGGGGAGAGTGATGAACAACAGGAGGAAGAATGTATTATCTACCCATGCCTACCTTCTAATGAGAGTAACTCTTTATCCCTTACATTATTTGATTTTACCCCATGCTTACCAAAGGAGGATGAATGTTATGTTCCTATGAATCCTTTTGAAATATCTACTTTGGTTAAAACCTGTGGAGGTTTTAATCCCACTATTGTTGAGCTTGATAAAAATTATGAATTTGTAGATCATGAAAATCATGCTTTATGTGATAGCTATATTGTTGATTTTATTCATGAGGCTACTGAACATTACTATGAGAGAGGAAAATATGGTTGTAGAAGTTTTCATGGTACTGAAACACCTCTCTTTGTGCTGAAAGTTTTGAAGTTGCTCTTGTTTCATCTTCCTATGCCTGTCACTTTGTCCTTTGTGAATTTATTTGCATACAAGATTCCTATGCACAGGAAGTGGTTTAGACTTAAATGTGTTTTGAATTTGCTTCTTGATGATCTCTTTGATTTCAATTCATAATTCTTATGTGAGCATCTTTTCAAGCTATCAAGCCTAACTTAAAGGCGTTAAAGAAAAATACTTGTTGGGAGATAACCCAAGAGTTTCCTTGAGTCTTGGAAGTTATTAATTTAGTAATGACGTCTCCTTATCCTTTTTTTTTGCTTTTTGTGCCAAGAATGACCTCTAATGAGAGGGAAGTAAGATTTGGGGAGTTGTTGTCCTGAAACAGATTTATGTCCTCCACCATAAAAATTCTTGAGGAGTCTCCATAAGTCGGATTGAGATGAAAATTTACGAATAAATCCCCCAGTATGTTTTCTAACTTTCATTAGTTTAACACTTTTTTATTTGAGCAATAGAATATTTTAGAAAAAATCGTTTTCTATCTGCTGGTGTGTTTTGACAAATTTCTGTCATTATTTGCATTTGCTTCTTATTGATTCCTTTTTGAGTTCTCTTTTGGGGAATTGAGCTTTTTAAAGGAGTTGCTACAGTAGAATGTGTTCTTAGTGAAAAAATTTGCTGTTCCAAAGCTAAACCCAAAGGTCTATTATCTTTTGAATACACTAATGTTGCTAATGAAGATTGTGTGAAGTTCTGTATGAAGGAAAAATTTCAGGTGTAGAGAGAGAATTATGTAATGAGATGAAGAATAGACAAAAGCTCAATCTTGGGGATGCCACCCCGGTGTCACCCCAACAAATATCCAAGAGGTACAAGCGTCAAAGCCTGGGGATGCCCAAGGCATCCCCTTCTTCATCAATAAAAAGCTCAGGTCTGTCTAGACACTTCGTTTTTGTTGTTTCATGCACTGTTGTGTTGTTTTTGGAGCGTCTTAGTTTTCATTTTGTTTGCTTAGTGTGTTTAGTTTGCTTGAATAAAGTAGTTTGGACCCCCGTTCTCGCTGTGTTGTTTCCAAATAAGTTGCTTGGTGTTGAAAAGGAGTAGGAAGTTCCTCCTTGAAAGTGCAAGAGGAGCTTGCATTGATTGTGACTTAGACTTTAGCATGACATGCTAGGTGTTGTTTTGACCTTATGCTTAGTGATTATTTCTATAGAATTTCTTGCTCCAAACAACTGGGATTTCTTAGTATGCCTTGAAAGAATTATGAGTTGTTTTAGCATGCAAAAGCATAGTATTGTGGTATTCTCCTTTGATGCTTTGTTTGGGTTGACTTGGCACATGCTAACACCATGTTATGACTCTAACAAGTCACCATAGCCTCCATGATCATTTTTTCCTTGACTTGTAGTACCACTCTATGCTTTGATTAGTAATGTTTTGTTGCTCTGCATGATTATGGCCATTATTGCTCTCTTAGTTGGTTGCTCCCAGTCTTTTGCTAGCCTCCACTTGTATGAGTAAGATATACTCATGCTTCCAACTCCCGAGAAACCAATTTATTCCAATGTGTCCACTATAAACTCCTATGCATGGTGTGTTACACCATTCCAAGTATATTCTTGTTTTCAGCTATCTTCCAATTAAAATGTATTTTGTTATGTGAAAACTTAGTGATTAAAGCCCTCACAAACTTGATGGCACACATTATATTCTTTGACCCTAATAAACTTGAACCATTGTGTCGTCTATGTTGTATATTCTTGCACTTATACGTTGGAATTAGCAGAACCATGTTGTCATGAGTAACGTTTTCAACATTGCACTTGTACTTTGTACACAGTTGATATCATGCTCTTTTGTCTATGGATGTTACCGGTGTGAAATAAAGAGGGAGCTTATAAGTCCATGGAGTTATGTATTTTGTGTTAGATAAATGCATGGGACGCTAGCCTAAGCCATGCCTACTCATGGTGGAAACTTGCAGCATCACCATAGTGAGCTATCTATGAAGCATCCTTAATAAAAAGCTATGCACATAGTAAATAAAAAGATTGTTGAGATGCTCATTTTATGCTTGCCTTGTCATTTTGGTTATGGGATAGCTCCAGTACCATGTGCAAGGGGTACACCGTTAGCCGTTCTCTATGATACGAATGTACTTACTATGATAAGAATTACAGGTGACTGAAGTTGAGTAGAATGAGGTGTGGCCCTCGTATTCAAGGGACTTGATATTGCCAACTTATACTTTTTCAATCATATGCTCCATAGTTTGATCACGTATACCTTAATCACTTAAGATGCTTATGATAAAGGCAGTGAGTGCTGAAAGATAACAAGTACCATAATTTTTGGAAGCTCTTTTTGAAACTTGAAATCCCTGCTTCCCTTTATGAAGGGACTTTATTCCACCACTATTTGAGTCTCCACCTTCTACCTTTAGGCACCATTAAGAGAGCTAGTTGTCATTCTGTGTGCAGTGGCCCAAAACTTATTGATTGATGCATATTGTGATATTACTTGTTCCTGTGCTACTTGTATCTAGTCACTCTTATGAACTTTGAATGTGTCCTATGCATCTATTTGCTACTCTATGAGGGACAAGCTGAATGCCACTATGCCATGTTTCCTGTATGTGAAACAAACAAACGTTTTTCAATGCATGTTATTCATGATCTTTGTTTGTAGCCTTTCATGTTGCATGCATAGTTACTTTGTCCTATTGTTAGAACTCCATATTTCATGCACATGTTTAGAGTTCTTTGATCCTAGCTTTTAATACTTGCAAATGGTTTGATCTTGGTTTTGACGATGCATGTCACCTCAAAAAATATTCTTTTATCACTTATCTACTCGAGGACGAGCAGGAGTTAAGCTTGGGGATGCTTGATACGTCGGAAACGTATCTATAATTTTTGATGCTCCATGCTTGTTATGTATCAACTTTGATTTGCTTTTTCTACACTTTGAGGTGTTTTTATATCTTTTCTGGAACTAACCTATTAACAAGTTGCTACAGTGCCAGTTGCATGTTTTCTTCTATTTTTGGTTCTAGAAAGGCAGAAAATCAATATTCTCGGAATTGGATGTGACAAAAGCCAAAGTCAATATTTTACCTTGGGGGACAAGAAGCCAGAACATGAGACGGAGAGGCGAACTAGGGCCGCCTCACCCCCTAGGCGCGGGTGGGCCCACCCCGCGCCTAGGTAGGGTGTGGGCCCTCCGGCCGCCTCCCAGCCTCGCATCTTCGCCTATAAGAAGCCCCCGATGCACAAACCCTAGGTACCCCATCAAAACTCCACGAAACCTTCTGTACCGCCGCCACCATCATCCCTAGATCGGGGTGATCTGAAGTTCTTCCTGGCACCCTACCGGAGGGGAGATCATCCCGGAGGCCTTCTTCTCCGGTATGAAGCGTGAGTAGTTCCACCTTGGACTATGGGTCCATGTAGTAGCTAGATGGTTGTATCTCCTCCTTTGTGCTTTCATGTATAGATGTTGTGAGCTCCACTCATGATCAAGATCTAATCTATTTGTAATCATGCATGTTGTGTTTGTGGGGATCCGATGGATATTGAGATTACTATGTCAGATTGATTAATGGTTTTGTCTATTTGATATTATCATGTCTGTGTTGTTTGTGATCTTGCATGCTCTCCGTTGTTAGTAGCTATATTGGCCAAGTAGTTGCTAGTGACTCCAAGAAGGGGTATTTATGCTCGATAGTGGGTTCATGCCTCTAGTTTCCAACGGAAGTGGCAGAAATCTCTTCGGTTGTAGATGTGTTGTTGCCACTAGGGAGAAAACAACAGTCTCTTGTTCATGGAACAAGTGGATTGTTTACCTTACACATTTTGCTTAAAGCAGTTGTCTGTTGCTTGCAACTTAATACTTGAGGGGGTTCGAATGATAACCTGAAGGTGGACTTCTAGTCATAGATGCAGTTGGATGGAGGCCTATGTATATTGTTGTATTGCCCAATCGAATCTCATAGGATCTTTTTGTATGGTATTTCATTGTTATGCCTTGCTCAGTTCCTGTCAATTGCCCTGCTGTAATTTGTTTACCCTTCATGTCATGTTCTTTATCTAAGGAGAGCACCTCCAGTGAACTATGGACCCCGGTCCAATCTTTACCATTGATACATCTTCTATTGTTACTTTTTTACTTGCTACAAACCATTACCTTCCACACCATACGTTTAATCCTTTGTTACAGCAAACCAGTGAGCTTGACAACCTCACTGATTCGTTGGGGCAAAGTCTTGAGTTTGTGTTGTGCAGGTTTCCACTTGCTTGCAGCACCTTTGATACGTTTCCTTCCTCCTACTGGTTCGATAACCTTGGTTTCTTACTGAGGTAAAACTTTCTGTTGTGCTCATCACACCTTGCTCTTGGGGTTTCCAACGAAGCGTCCCACGACAGTGCTAGGCGTCATCATGGCCTCGCCTGCATCACATAATGGGGGTGGGTCCTACTTGTTGGCACATAACGGCGAGGGTCCACTATGGGACCCACCTGAATGCGTGCCCACTTGTCTGCACATAACGGCGAGGGTCCATTAACGGGACCCGACGGAGAGCGAGTTTCAGATCGATGTGAGAGTTCCATAATAGGAGCTGGACAAAAGTGAGGAAAAACTAAGCGGCTGGGGAAAAGTGAGTACAGCTAATGTATGTATATATACCTCACTGGTTGTTGTCGAGGGGCCATCATCGTTGTTTGTTTTCCCTTCACCGGTTGCTCATGTCCATCACCGAATGCATTAAAAAATTACAATATCTCATCCTCGTGTATAACATCTTCTAGATGATCATGTTCTCCAGCATAAGGCGGTTCACCTCTAGCAGCAGCAAATTAACCTCTTATAATGCACCCAATAATATCCTCATTCTCGGAGTTTGTGCGATCCATCACTTAACTATTGAAGAAAGAAAGGTAAAACTGTAGGGTTTCGTATCATGGAAAACAAAAAATTTCTATCGCATACAAACAAACAAGCCAAGATCTATCTACTAGATTGTAGCAACGAGTCGATGGAATAACTTACCCTCGAAGATTCCAAAGCGTTTAACGAGAGCAGATTCTCGTGGGTGATGTAGTCGTACTCTTCCCGATCTCAATATCGTGTAGACGATCCTTCCGGCGCTGCATTCCGGCAGCGCTTCCACAGTCGGTCACACGTTCGGTACTCGACGAAGACCTTCCTCTCCCTTGTTCCAGCAGGCAGCGGAGGTTGTAGCACTCTCCTCGCGATTCCGGCAGCACAACGGCGTGGTACCGGAAGTAGAGGGGAAATCCCGCAGGGCTTCGCCTTAAGCCGGAGCGAGTATGGTGGAGTATGAGAGAGGTCTATTAGTGGTCTAGAGATTAGACACACCAATTAGAAGGCTCTAAACTGAAGGCTAGGGAAATTAGAAGCTCTAAACCAAAACGGCTCTAAACCGGAGATTAGAGGATAGGAACTTGTGTGTCTAAAGGAGGAGGCCCTGCCCCTCCTTTTATAGGTGGGAGGGGCGGCCAAGGGGAGGGAGTCCCTCCCCAAGTCGTCCTTGGGTGGCGCGCCGGCTTGGAGAGGAGATTCCTCCCCCAAGTCGGTTTCAACCACCTCTTGCTTGTTTCCCACAGTTTCTTGTTTTAGCCGTTTGACTTTCAAACTGGCCATTTGACTTTTCTGTTTTAGGATTCAATTTAATCCTTTATTTGGAACAGCAAGAACACTTAGTACATGATGCAATCATTCCAATATGTAATGACATATTCATGTACCCCTCCCCCCCCCCGGAGTGCCGGACATTCCGGAACCTACTAGAACATCCCCGATGAAAACACCGGAATCATTTCCGAACTCCAAAACGGGACTTTCCTTATATGAATCTTATTCTCCGGACCATTCTGGATCACCTTGTGATATCCCGGATCCCATCCGAGACTCCGAACAACATTCGGTCTCTTTCTCATAATACCATAACTACTCAAAACAACGTCGAATCCTTAAGTGTGTCTCCCTACGGTTCGTGAATTATGCGGACATGATCGAGACACTTCTCCGAACAATAACCAATAGAGGAATCTGGAAATTCATATGGCTCCCACATATTTCTACGATTACTTTGCGATCGAATGAACCACTTACATACGATACCAATTTCCCTTTGTCTCACGATAGTTTACTTATCCGAGGTTATGATCGTCGGTATCTCTGCATACCTAGTTCAACCTCACATCGATAAGTACTCTTTTCTCGTTTCCGTGATATGTGATCCCTTGTGACCCAGTCACATGCTTGCAAGCTAATTGGATGACATTCCACCGAGAGGGCCCAGAGTATATCTATCCATCATATGGATGGACAAATCCCACTCTTGATCCATGTGTTTCAACCAATACTTTCCGAACACTCAATGCCACCTTTATAGCCACCCAGTTATGGTGTGGTGTTTGATGTCATCAAAGCATCCATCCGGTAAAGGTGATATGCATGATCTCATGGTCGAAGGAATTAGGTTACTATGTATCAGAAAGCATATAGCAATTGAACTATTGAAATGACTTGATCTTTATGCTATGCTTATCTATAGGAGTATGTCCACCATATCATTCTCCTAACAATATGATCTTGTTGTTGATAACATCTCAATGTTCATGATAGGGAAACCACAATCATTTAATCAACCAACAAGCTAGTGAAGTATAGAGGCTATACTAGGGACTTCAAATTAAGTTTACAAATCACACAAGTATCAATGTTTCCTTGTTAATACTATTATAGCATGAATGTAAACATTTATCATAAACACAAAGATATAATAATAACTACATTTATTATTGCCTCTAGGGCATATCTCCAACAGTCTCCCACTTGCACTAGAGTCATCTAATCTAGATTACATGGTAATATACCGAACACCCATGGCAGTTTGGTGTTGGTCATGTTTTGCCCTTGGGAGAGGTTTAGTCAACGGATCCGTCACATTTAGATCTGTGTGTACTTTGCAAATATTTATATCCCCATCCTGGATATGTTATCGAATAGCGTGAAAACGCAGCTTGATATGCTTCAGCTTCTTGTGTGACCTTGGTTCTTGCGCATTGGCTATGGCTCCCATGTTATCACAGTATATAGACATTGGGTCCAGCGCACTAGGAACCACACCCAGCTCTGTAATGAACTGTTTCATCCATATCGCTTCTTGTGAAGCCTCTGAAGCAGCCATGTATTCCGATTCAGTTGAAGATCTCGCCACAACGCTTTGCTTTGCACTCCTCCAGCTAACTGCTGCACCATTCAAAATAAATACGTATCCAGATTGTGATTTAGAATCATCCGGATCGGTGTTCCAACTAGCATCGGTGTAACCATTAACAACGAGCTGTTCATCACCTCCATAAGAAAGAACCATATCCTTAGTTCTTCTCAAGTACTTAAGGATGTTTTTGCCCGCTGTCCAATGATCCACTCCTGGATCACTTTGATATCTGCTAGTCAAACTGACAGCATATGCAATGTCGGGTCTAGTACATAGCATGGCATACATTAGAGATCCTATGGCTGAGGCATAGGGAGTTTTACTCATCCTTTCTCTATCTTCTGCCGATCTCGGACTTTGAGTTTTACTCAAGGTCGTATTAGCAACATGGGCAAGAACCCTTTCTTGCTTTCTTCCATTCCAAACCTCTTTAGAACTTTGTCCAAATATGTACTCTGTGACAATGATATTTGGCGTTTCGATCTATCTCTATAAATCTTTATGCCTAATATGTAAGCTGCTTCGCCAAGATCCTTCATTGAAAAACTATTATTCAAATATTCCTTGACACTATTAAGAAGGTCTACATCATTCCCAATCAACAATATGTCATCCACATATAGTATTAAGAATGCTACAGAGCTCCCACTCACTTTCTTGTAAATACAAGCTTCTCCATAAGTTTGTATAAAACCAAAACTTTTGATCACCTTATCAAAACGTTGATTCCTACTTCGGGATGCTTGCTTCAATCCATAGATGGACCGTTGAAGTTTGCATACCTTTCTAGCATCTTTAGGATCGACAAAACCTTTGGGTTGCATCATATACAACTCTTCATCAATATCTCCATTGAGGAATGCTGTTTTGACATCCATCTGCCATATCTCATAATCATAATATGCAGCGATTGCTAACATAATCCTCACAGACTTTAGCTTCGCTACTGGTGAGAAAGTCTCATCGTAGTCAACTCCTTGAATTTGTCGAAACCCTTTTGCGACAAGTCGAGCTTTATAGACAGTAACATTACCATCAGCATCTGTTTTATTCTTGAAAATCCATTTGTTCTCGATGACCTTCGCCATCCGGTAAGTCCACCAAAGTCCACACTTGGTTTTCGTACATGGATCCAATCTCGTATTTCATGGCTTCTTGCCATTTATTGGAATCTGGGCTCATCATCGCTTCCTCATATGTCTCGGGGTCATCGGTGTTGTCTACCAACATGACACTCATAACGGGATCATACCAATCTGGAGTGGTACGAGTTCTCGTTGACCTCCAAGGCTCTGTAGTAACTTCAACCGAAGTTTCATGATCACCATCATTAGCTTCCTCTCTTATTGGTGCAGCACCACAGAACTTCTTCCGGTTTGCGCTACTCGCAATTTCGAGAGAAGGTTCGACAACCTCGTCGAGTTCTACTTTCCTTCCAGTCACTTCTTTCGAGAGAAATTCCTTCTCTAGAAAGGATCCATTCTTGGCAACGAAGATTTTGCCTTCGGATCTATGATAGAAGGTATACCCAATAGTTTCCTTCGGGTATCCTATGAAGACGCATTTTTCCGCTTTGGGTTCAAGCTTGTCCGGCTGTAACTTCTTTACATAGGCTTCGCATCCCCAAACTTTAAGGAACGACAATCTGGGTTTCTTCCCAAACCATAATTCATACGGTGTCGTTTCAACGGATTTAGACGGTGCCCTATTTAAAGTGAATGCGGCTGTTTCTAATGCATAACCCCAAAATGATAGCGGTAAATCTGTAAGTGACATCATAGAACGAACCATATCTAAGAGAGTTCGATTACGACGTTCGGACACACCATTACGTTGTGGTGTTCCGTGATGTCAATCAGAAAGTATTCCGCATTTCTTCAAATGCTCGCCAAACTCGTAACTCAGATATTCACCTCCATGATCAGAACGTAGAAATTTAATCTTCTTGTTACGTTGATTCTCTACCTCACTTTGAAACTCCTTAAACTTCTCGAAAGTTTTGGACTTATGTTTCATGAAATAGATATACCCATATCTACTCAAGTCATCCGTGAAGGTAAGAACATAACGATAACCACCGCGCGATGCTACACTCATTGGACCACACACATCGGTATGTATGATTTCCAATAAGTCCGTAGCTCGCTCCATCATACCAGAAAATGGAGTCTTAGTCATTTTTCCCATCAGACATGCTTCGCATCTTTCAAGTGATTCAAAATCAAGTGATTCAAGAAGTCCATCGGAATGGATTTTCTTCATACGCTTCACTCCAATGTGACCAAGACGACAATGCCACATATAGGTCGAATTATCGCTTGATTTCAAACGTTTAGCCTCAATGTTGTTGATATGTGTATTTCCACTATCGAGATTCAATAAGAATAGACCATCTATCAAAGGTGCATGTGCATAAAACATATTACTCATATAAATCGAACAACCATTATTCTCTGACTTAAACAAGTAACCGTCTCGCAATAAACAAGATCCCGATATAATGTTCATGCTCAACACAGGCACTAAATAACAATTATTTAAGTATAAAACTAATCCCGATGGTAGCTGAAGGGTAGCGTGCCGACGCGATCACATCAACCTTTGATCCGCTTCCCACGCCATCGTCACCTCGTTCTTCGCTAGCTTCCGCTTATTCTGCAAAGACCTGTTTCGAGTTACAAATATGAGCAACCGAACCAGATCAAATACCTGTGCACTACTACAGTACTAGTGAGATACACATCAATAACATGTATATCGATATACCTTTCTTCTTGATGTTGCCGTTCTTCGATCCGCCAAGTACTTTGGGCAATTCAAAGGACCTTCTCCCTTGTAGTAAAAGCACTCAAGATGCTTGTCCAGCCTTGGTCTTCTTCGCGGCGTGGTAAATTTCTTACCACCCTTCTTGAAGTGTCCCTTTGCTTAGACTTGCCTTTCTTGAATTTGGTGGTCTTATTGACCAACAACACTTGGTGCTCTTTCTTGATCTCCACTTCTGCAGATTTTAACATAGCAAACAGTTCTGGCAACTCTTTGTTCATGTTCTGCATGTTGTAGTTCATCACAAAGTTCCTGTAACTTGGTGGTAGTGACTGGAGGACACGGTAAATCCCCAAAGCATTAGGAATCACTATACCCAAGCTTTGAAGTTTGTTTGCGTGCCCAGACATCTTATGCACATGCTCACTGACGGAGCTGCCCTCTTCCATCTTGCAGTTAAAGAACTTTTCAGAAGCCTCATAGCTTTCAATTGCCGCATGAGTCTCAAAAATCAATTTGAGATCCTCGACAATATCATATGGGTCTGACTCTTCAAACCTTTTCTGAAGCTCCGATTCTAAACCATACAAGATAGCACACTGAACTATGGAGTACTGATTCTTCCGAGCGAGGTAAACATTCTTTACTTCATCGGGAGCATCAGCTACAGGTGGGTCACCCAGTGGTGCATCCAGCACATAGGTCTAATTACCAGCTGTGAGGACAGTCCTCAAATTGCGGAACCAATCCGCGAAATTGCTTCCATTGTTTTTCAATTTTTCTTTCTCTAGGAACGCATTAAAATTGATGGTAGGGGCTGCCATTGATCTACAACATATTTGCAATAGTTTAGACTAAGTTTATGACAAATTGAGTTCAAATTAATTAATGAAATAAACTAGGTGAACTCCCACTCTAAACAACATCCCTCACATTGTTTTAGTGATCACACGAACCAAATCCACTACATCAACACCGATCATCACGAGAGTTGATATAGCTTCAATGGCGAACAATCGTCATGTTCATCATATCTACTATATGATTCATGCTTTACCTTTCGGTGATCCGTGTTCCGAGACCATGTCTGTACATGCTAGGCTCGTCAAGATCAAACCTTAGTTTCCGCATGAGCAAATCTGGCTTGCTCACGTTGTATACACTTGCAGAATCTAACACACCCGATCATCACGTGGTGCTTCGAAACAACAATCTTTAGCAACGGTGCTAACTAAGGGTGAACACTTTATGATTTTAAATTCATGTGCATGAGGGATCATCTTATAATGCTACCGTCGTCTACTAAGCAATACAAGATGCATAAAGGATTAACATCACATGCAATTCATAATATGTGATATGATATGGCCTTTCTTCTTTGTGCTTCCGATCTCCATCTTCAAGCACGAACATGATCTCCATCATCACCGGCATTGCATCAAGGTCAATGACGCTTCTCCATGGTTGTCGTCCACCGGCTTCAACTATTACAACTACTTTGAATAGACACGCGGGTTTTAACATAAATTAAACACAACCATATGGCTCCTGCCGGTTGCCAACTTACAATAAGGAACATTGCATACATCAAATATAATCACAATCATGGCCATATCACATCACTGCACACCCCTGCAAAACAAAGTTAGACGCCTCTACTTTCTTTGCATATTTTACGTGGTTTGGGGCTTTCAATAAGTGTCGTTCTAACTTACGAACAAGAACCACAACATTTATACTAGCATTGTTGATCACCCGTTGTAAATTGGATCTTAACTATGCTAGGAGAAACAGCACCATAAAGCCACTTATGCAATACAAGTTGCATGTCAAGCGTGGAGCAAGTCTCATGAACGATGTCATGTAAGGTTAGCCCGGGCCGCTTCATCCCAACATACCGCAAGATGCAAAGTACACAAGAAGCAATCGACAATAAAAGCATCAACGCCCACAATGACCATTGTGTTCTACTCGTGCAACAGATCTACATATAGACACGGCTCTGATACCACTCTAGGGTTTCGTAGGACGGAAAACAAAAATTTTCTATCGCATACAAACAAACAAGCCAAGATCTATCTACTAGATTGTAGCAACGAGTCGATGGAATAACTTACCCTCGAAGATTCCAAAGCGTTTAACGAGAGCGGATTCTCGTGGGTGATGTAGTCGTACTCTTCCCGATCTCAAGATCGTGTAGACGATACTTTTCGGCTCGCAGCGCTTCCGCAGTCGGTCACACGTTCGGTACTCGACGAAGACCTTCCTCTCCCTTGTTCCAGCAGGCAGCGGAGGTTGTAGCACTCTCCTCGCGATTCCGGCAACACAACAGCGTGGTACCGGAAGTAGAGGGGAGATCCCGCAGGGCTTCGCCTTAAGCCAGAGCGAGTATGGTGGAGTATGAGAGAGGGCTATTAGTGGTCTAGAGATTAGACACACCAATTAGAAGGCTCTAAACCGAAGGCTAGGGCAATTAGAAGCTCTAAACCAAAACGGCTCTAAACCGGAGATTAGAGGATAGGAACTTGTATGTCTAAAGGAGGAGGCCCTGCCCCTCCTTTTATAGGTGGGAGGGGCGGCCAAGGGAAGGGAGTCCCTCCCCAAGTAGGCCTTGGGTGGCGCGCCGGCTTGGAGAGGAGACTCCTCCCCCAAGTCGGTTTCAACCACCTCTTGCTTGTTTCCCACAGTTTCTTATTTTAGCCGTTTGACTTTCAAACTGGCCATTTGACTTTTCTGTTTTAGGATTCAATTTAATCCTTTATTTGGAACAGCAAGAACACTTAGTACATGATGCAATCATTCCAATATGTAATGACACATTCATGTACCCCTCCCTGCCGGAGTGCCGGACATTCCGAAACCTTTTAGAACATCCCCGATGAAAACACCGGAATCATTTCCGAACTCCGAAACGGGACTTTCCTTATATGAATCTTATTCTCCGGACCATTCCGGATCACCTCGTGATATCCCAGATCCCATCCGAGACTCCGAACAACATTCGGTCTCTTTATCATAATACCATAACTACTCAAAACAACGTCGAATCCTTAAGTGTGTCTCCCTACGGTTCGTGAATTATGCGGACATGATCGAGACACTTCTCCGAACAATAACCAATAGAGGAATCTGGAAATTCATATGGCTCCCACATATTTCTACGATTACTTTGCGCTCGAATGAACCACTTACATACGATACCAATTTCCCTTTGTCTCATGATAGTTTACTTATCCGAGGTTATGATCGTCGGTATCTCTGCATACCTAGTTCAACCTCACATCGATAAGTACTCTTTTCTTGTTCCCGTGATATGTGATCCCTTGTGACCCAGTCACATGCTTGCAAGCTAATTGGATGACATTCCACCGAGAGGGCCCAGAGTATATCTATCCGTCATATGGATGGACAGATCCCACTCTTGATCCATGTGTTTCAACCAATACTTTCCAACACTCAATGCCACCTTTATAGCCACCCGCCACGGTATGGTGTTTGATGTCATCAAAGCATCCATCCGGTAAAGGTGATATGCATGATCTCATGGTCGAAGGAATTAGGTTACTATGTATCAGAAAGCATATAGCAATTGAACTATTGAAATGACTTGATCTTTATGCTATGCTTATCTATAAGAGTATGTCCACCATATCATTCTCCTAACGATATGATCTTGTTGTTGATAACATCTCAATGTTCATGATAGGTAAACCACAATCATTTAATCAACCAACAAGCTAGTGAAGTATAGAGGCTATACTAGGGACTTCCAATTAAGTTTACAAATCACACAAGTATCAATGTTTCCTTGTTAATACTATTATAGCATGAATGTAAACATTTATCATAAACACAGAGATATAATAATAACTACATTTATTATTGCCTCTAGGGCATATCTCCAACAAAAACAAGTTAGAAAAACGTAATAAGAAATGAGCAATGTACTATAAAAAGTCACCTTTAATATAGATATGAGCAAATAGACCATCTAATTGCTCATATCTACATAAAAAGTTGACCTTTTTAGTACATTGACATATAAGTGCATTTATTTATTTAGTTGAATAAGCATGCTAGCAAATAAATTTTATTCCAACAAATATTACTAAAAAAATTCTACTCTAGCAAATATTACTAAACAAATATTACTACTATAGAAAATAAATATTACTAAAATTTCTTCTCTAACAATAATACTACTCTAGCAAATAAATATTACTACTAACAAAATTTCAATTAAAAAATATTACTAAAAATATATACTAACAAAAATGAAAAAAAATCTACTAACAAAATCGGGGGAGGCACTGTCGGGGGCGGCGCGATGAGGTCGGTGGAGGGTGCGGCGAGGACGACAAGGCGCGGCGAGCGCGAGGTCTGAGGTGGCAACACGTACGGTGTGAGGACGAGGCGGAACATGCGGTGCAAGGCAGCGGAGCGGGCCAAATACGAGGGCGACGACATGGCGGAATCATGAAGCATCTCATCTTCGTCCAATTGGCTAAGTCCGGGGGCATGCGGGCTCGAGGAATATATACAGTTGGGGATCTAGTACCGGGTGGTACTACGGCCCGGGACTAGAGGGTTTTTTTGGAGACTTCATTTTCACGCGCGAGCCTAACCCGGTACTAAAGGGTCTTTTGTAAATTTACTTATTTTTTAGTTTATATAATTCAAATCAATTAGAAAAGTTTGGAAATTCATAGATCCTATTGTATAAATCCAAATAATACAAATCATATGTCTATTATTTTCAGAAAAATATAAGGAATCTAAATATATCATTCATACATTTGTTTGCATTATGTTCAATTGTGCCATTTTCAATTCAAAATGCATTCACCATTTTTTCTTATTTTTGAATCTGACAAAACTTTCAACATGAAAAAATGTTTGAATTTGAATAATTAATCCAAAAATATTTTATGTTTTCTAAAATAGTTAACCTAACTATTAAAATTAGTAACTATGACCAAAGATATTTTAGGGGCCTTTAGTCCTAGTTGGAGCCACTAACTGGGACTAAAGATATTTCCCGCTATTCTCAGAGCCGTCAAGCCAGACTCCATGGTTTCCCGCCATTCTCTCCACTTCCCGCCATGTTTTCACGCCCTTTCCCTATATATCTTGGACGACCACCATGGCCATTCGCACATCCACACCTTCCCTTCTCACAATAATGGACACCTCATAATGGGCCATTCTGACCCTTAAGGAGACCGAGGCGCTGTGCTCCTCTAGCTATCCATGCCCGTCGGGCTACCGGCAGCCCGCCGACTAGATGCTGAGTGTTAGAGGGGTTCATGTCCCTCCTGTGCCTCAAGGTTCTACATCCCAGGCGGCCATCACGAACCACTTCTACCTTGTCGGGGGGATAACCCCCGGTAGGGTCATCAGGGGTAAAACATTGCCCAGCTTGGCTTATGCCGAGCCAAAGAAATCTCAGGTCGGGTAACAACGGCCGGGTAAGGAGGTCGTGTGTGGCCGACATAAGAATTATGTCGGCCCATATAAGACAAGTTGGTTTACCTTGCAGGAAGCAACGAGCCAAATCTTACGAGAGAAGGCCGACTCAGAAAGGACGCGTGACAGCTTTCCGAGTAAGGTTCAGGAGGGACCACGGTAAAGCACGGTCAAAAGAGAAGGGCGACGCCGGGTGACACCCAAAGTAAGGGCTGGTGTACAAAGTCACGGTATGACGCCAAAAGAGCTAAAGGCTACGTACGAGAAGACTATTAGCTGTATGGCTCTATGGACTGGGTCAAGGGGCTCAGGGCTAGCTCATGACCCGGCCCGCATGTAAGGACCAAAATCCAAAAAGTAACCCTAGAACTCAAAGGGATGTAATCTAGCTGGCCATCACCTATATAAGGACGGGCATAGCTAGGGTTTAGGGAGGTTGGACCAAGTAGGAAACTAGTGCCCTGAGGCTATGCACAAACAGCTCTAGGAGCACTTGTAAACTTCTTGGATCAATAAAAATCCTAAGTGTGGAGAGTTCATCTTGCTCTTCGTGCGCGGCTAGACCGTCAACTCCCTCCCCGGTTACCACGAGTGTCCATTCGGCCCCCAACTTAGGCCTACCACGACATATGATGTGACACCACCACGACAGTTGGCGCCCACCATGGTGCAGAAGCAGGCGCTTGCTAGAGTTTTCATCCGGACGGGCAACAACATCGCCAAGACGGGCGAGCGCGTCTATTCCGGCCTCATCCAGAGGTTTGGGGAACTCAACTTTGACAGCGACAACACGGGTTGCTTCGGGACCAAGACGTTCCCAAGGGGCCATCGCTTCATAAAGTTTGGCGAGGACCAGGTCTACGTCGCGGTGCGCGTGGAACGTGCATACTCGGAGCACGTCGTACTGGTGCAGGATCCACCCGCGGTTCCTGCCGCAGGAAAGCTTTATCAACTCTTCTCCGTCGAGTTACTGATGACAGCTCTGAATCCCCCAGCAGCTCCAGTAGTCCCTGTGGTGAATGAGGATGCTGAGGGAGGAAATCCAGAAGAAATGCCAAGGGCGTCAAGAACTGCAAAAGTGCCGCTAGAAAAGCCAGAGAACATAGCTAGGAGTAAGAGAGCCAAAGAATTTCAAGAAGCAATAGAGAAGTTAGCAGAGCCACTAGCGCCAGCAGCTGACCCGGGGCATTTGCAGGCCGATTTAGAGGAGGCCAGGATAAAATTCTTGGAGAAGGCAAAGGAATTAGCGCAGTTACATCAAGATGTGGATATCACAATTCGAGAGCTCAACTCGGCAAATTAATTCAAGGGCGCTAAGACCCGGCTTTATGCAAGACTGGGAGGCAGAAACCTCAATGAAGAATTGACGGACGCAACGTCAAAGATAACACTAGAAAGCAGCAATGAAACAGCCATGCGGCCGACATACAACAATGCAGCAGCAAATTTGAGAGCCACAGAGGCTGCAATGGCAGAGTTACCCCATCTAATGGGTGAAGAAAATAGAATTCAACAGGAACGAGTCAATGAGTTGGTGAGAGCAGTAGGGATGTTGAATGAAGCATAGTATAGGGCCAATCCGGGTGTAGCTGGGAGGTCATAGATTGTTCACTCGGCAACTCCAATCTCGGCGAGATCAGCAGGCCATCAGCCTCCTCACCAGGAGCGGCGCCGAGACAGAGATAAAAAAGAGTGTGGATTCAGGAAGGAACAAGCAGATGGTTGCTTATGAACCGGCAATAAACCAAGCAAACACGACCTGTGCGTAGGGGACAAGAATGAATGTCGCTCAGGGAAACGAGAACCAGGAAAATGCAGGCCGAGAAAGGCAAGCAGGACAAATAAATGACAATGGGGGGCAGAACTTTGCACCTCAACCTAGGCGTGGAACTCACATGTCATGAGGGGGAAACCCAGCTCTGAATCCTCCGCCAGCCCAACCCAAAAAAGACAGCAAAGCGCGGGAAAAGTAGTGCAGCAACCTGTAGACCAGAATGCCA
This sequence comes from Avena longiglumis, assembly GCA_030063025.1. NCBI lineage: Eukaryota > Viridiplantae > Streptophyta > Magnoliopsida > Poales > Poaceae > Avena > Avena longiglumis. Next base: position 403,526,013 of record CP125975.1, read on the forward strand.
GCAGATACAATGATGGTTACTCGGCAATGGTCAATGATGGGTATGAATTGCCGGATCATGTATACCAAGCAATGGGAGCAAGACTCGGAGGCAGAAACCTCCAGTTGGATCATGCAAAGCTAAAGCTTGATCGGATAAATATGGCAGAGTTGATCGAATCGCAAGGTCCATAGGGTCCACCATGTTTTGGCCCAAGGATCATGAAAGAGCCACCAGTGCCAAACTTTCAGCTGCCCAGAGGGACAAATACCTACGATGGAAGCACAAAGCCCTAAGACTGGCTCATAGATTATGGAACTGCAGTAAAAATCGCGCAAGGAAATCTGAGATGGGCAGTGTGGTATGTACCGCAGATGCTAGAAGGACCATCAAGGGTGTGGCTGAATAATTTTCCACCCGTAAGCATCAACAGCTAGATTGATTTTCAGGAAGCTTTCGTAAGCAATTTCACAAGCACGTACAAGAGGCCGAATCTCCCACAACACCTAGCTTTGTGCAAGCAAAGTCCGAATGAAATAGATAGGGAATTCCTCACAAGGTGGTGCACAATGCGCAACTCTTGTGAAGGGGTAATAGAGTCTCAGGACAATGCATGGTTTGCACAAGGATACATGCATGGAAGTGTACTGTGGCAAATGTTACAAAGAGATATGACGACAAGCTTGGCAGAAACAATAAGAATCTCCGTCACGTACGCATTAGGAGATCCGACTCAGCCTCTGCTTATGTCGGCAGACGGCATGACTGAGACTGGGATTTATGACGCAATCGGGTCGCAAAGGCGCCAGGAAAGGGCCGAGTATAGAAGCAAACGAAGGGATGAGAGACCAGATTACATATATGGTTCGACTCAAGTCGCAACTATAAGTCAGGATCATCCAGATGCTGGAAGCAGCCAACGTCTAAGAACAAATGGGCAACGACAGTGGATACCAAAAAATGACGGAAAAAGCCATATGAACAAAGAAAGTCATACCAAGACAGGCAGAAATATACTTATGAAATGATGTTGGATCAACTGTGTAAGTTTCACACACCAAGTCCGAGTAAGCCGGTAAACCACACAACAAGACAATGCACTTGGTTTCAGAAGGGAGACGGAGTGGATTCGCCGACTCAGCAGTTACTACCACCTCCCCTACCACCGCTCATAAGAGGAAACGCTCAAGCTGTTGGAGCCGATCATAGATATGAGAACAGGCAGCCGAGATATCATAACCAAGAAAGAAGGGAGGTTGTGCATCAGGTGCATAACCCAAGAGGTGATGACGCTCATGTTGTCCATGGAACCATAAATGAGTATAGAGAGCATCACCAGAGCTATGTCGTATTTGTCACAGAGTCGAATGACAAGAAAAGTCAACAGAGATGGATGATGGAAGTGAACACCACAATGTCAGCGATACCAAAATACATGCATTGGTCTGAACAGGAGATAACTTGGAGCATAAAGTATCACTCCAAGATCATGCCAACGCCAGGAGGTTATGCTCTTATCTTGGATCCAACGTCATGGGCCCAGATATCAATGTGAAGTTCTCCAAGGTACTGATAGACGATGGCAGTAGCATCAACATCATGTACAAGGATACCATGCTCAAGTTAGGCATCACTATGAACATGTTGGAGCCGACTAAGACAACTTTCCATGGTATTGTGCCGGAACTGTCCTGTGAGCCAATTGGAAAAATCTGGGTTGACGTCTTATTTGACACCCGAGAAAACTGTCGCACTGAAGCCATAGAGTTCGAGGTGGTTGACCTAGTCCGCTCATACCATGCCTTACGCAGCAGGCCGGCTATGGCAAAATGTATGGCCACTCCTCATATTGCTTACTTAAAGATGAAGCTGCCAGGTCTGTGCGGAGTTATCATATTTGAGGGAGATTACAAGAGATCTATTGCATGTGCCTCAGCCGGATCTTCGCTGGCCGAGACACTGGTCATAGCGTAGGAAAAGCATCAAACGATGGAAGTGGCAGCACTGGCCTAGGTGGCACAAATGTCTACGCCGGCACTCACTAACCCACATGACAGTGTATCTTTCCAATTTACCAAGGAAACAAAGAAGATACAGGTTGATGAGACCTTCCCAGAGTGCACAATTACCATTGGTGATGGGCTGACTGACAAATAGGAAAGAGAGATGACCATCTTCCTCTGTGAGAATCGAGATATCTTTGCATGGTCCACACAAGACCTGCCAGGAGTTCCGAGGGAGCTGGCTAGGCACTCTCTTCATGTAAGGCTAGATGCCAAGCCGGTGAAGAAACCCCTCCGCTGCTTCACCAAAGATAGGAGGAAAGTGATAGACACCAAGATAGCGAGGCTCTTGGCTGCCGGGTTTATCATGGAAGTACTGCACCTAGATTGGTTGTCAAATCCAGTCTTGGTCGAAAAGAAAAAGGATGACTCGAATGTGGCAGTGGTGTGGCGCATGTGTATTGACTATACAAACCTCAATAAGGCATTTCAAAAAGATCCGTTTCCCCTGGCCATGGATCGATCAAGTCATTGACTCTACTATTGGGTGTGAGTTGTTGTCATTTGTGGATGCGTACTCTGGTTTCCACCAGATACCACTGAATCCGGATGATCAAATAAATACAGCTTTTATCACCCTGTATTGGGCTTATTGCTATCGTACTATGCCATTCGGATTGAGGAATGGAGGTACAACATACCAAAGGTGCATACAAAAATTCTTGCAAGATCAACTGGACAAAAATGTTCAAGTATATGTCGATGAAGTGGTGATAAAAACCAAACAAAGCCATACTCTAATTGAGGACTTGCATCAAACATTCGCAAATCTAAGAAGATTCCGGATGAAACTCAACCCGGAAAAATGCACATTTGGTGTCCCGGATGGAAAATTACTCAGATTTCTCGTGTCCAGCCGAGGAATTGAGGCTAACCCAAGAAAGATTAGGGCCATCAAAAGAATGGAATTGCCGAAAACCCTCAACGATGTCCAGAAGTTTACAGGATGTTTGGCCTCATTGAGTATGTTTGTGAGTCGGCTAGGCGAAAAAGCCTTACCATTATGTCAACTGATGAACAAATCAAACAAATTCACATGGACACAGCAAGCTGGTAGCGCTTTCCATGAACTCAAAAATATGTTGGCAACAACACCAATATTAGCGTCACCATTATCCAAAGAGCCAATGCTGCTCTATGTCGCAGTAACCAATAGATTTGTTAGTTCAGTGATAGTGGTGGAACGTGAAGACGAGGGCAAATCAGTCTAAAGACCAGTTTATTACCTTAGCGAAGTGCTCTCGGCATCAAATAAAAATTACCCCCATTACCCAAAAATGACATATGGGGTGTATATGGCAGCAAAGAAGATGAAGCATTATTTCTAAGAACACCCAATCCGAGTAATATGCGAGGCACCTATCTCGGATATTTTGGGAAGCAAATACGCTAGTGGTCGAGTGGCAAAATGGGCCATAGAGCTATCACTGTACACTCCATAGTATGATAGACGAGATGCAATTAAATCTCAAGTTGTAGCTGATTTATTCGTGGATTGGATGGAAATGCAATATGAGCCATCATTGCCAGACCTAAATTATTGGAAGATGCACTTTGACGGATCCAAGACAAAGATGGGTCTGGGTGCCAGGATAGTACTCACATCACCAAAGAAGGATCATCTCAAGTATGTGTTGCAGATCCAATTCGCTGCATCCAATAATGTAGCCGAGTATGAAGCACTTGTCCATGGCATAAAAGTGTCCAAGGAAATTGGCACAAAAAGGATCATGTGTTTTGGCGACTCGGACTTGGTTATCCAGCAAGTGTCTAGGCATTGAGATGCATTGGATGAAAACATGGAACTGTATCGTTTTCATGTGCAAAAGATTTTGTGATACTTGGACGTGTGTGAATTTCATCGTATACCCAGAGCAAAGAATGAGGCAGCTGACGTACTATCCAAGTTAGGCTCATCTCGGCAAGCAATTCCACCAGGAGTAGCATTGGAACATCTCAGAAAACCATCGATCAAGCCATCGCCAGAGTCCGAGTCAATATTCATCCCGGTAAGCCAGGAGTCAGACGATGTGCCAATGGACATTGATACAAGGGAAGGTTTGAGTAACACAGGGACTGTTCCGCCCAACCTAGGGGCTGCCGAGTCACACTCAGGGACTCCTCAGGTTATGTCAGCAGAGCATATATCGGCTGAGCCAATGGAAATTGATGGAGAAACAGATCCGACACCGTGATACCAGCTTGGGCGCAAACAATATTCAACTACTTGAGAGATGGAACCTTGCCTGATGACGAGGTATTGGCAAGACAAGAAGAAAGAAGATCGAAGGCATACATAATAATCAACAAGGAGTTGTACAAAAGGAGTGTGACGAGCGTATTGTAACGTTTCATAAGTCTAAATAAAGGCCAAGAAATATTGTTGGATATTCACCAAGGGGAATGTGGGAACCATGCCTTGTCAAGATCATTCGTATCCAAGGCATTCCGACATGGATTCTACTAGCGAAGTGCACTAGCAGAAGTGCAAGACCTAGTGAGAAAATGCAACAGTTGCCAACGTTACACGTCAAAGTCACATTTACCAGCATCTAAGTTAAAAACTATACCACCACCTGGCCATTCACAGTATGGTGCCTGGATTTGGTAGGACCGTTCAAACCAGCGAGGGGTGGCATGACTCACATACTAGTGATGGTTGACAAGTTTTCCAAATGGATAGACGTGAAACCCATTAAAAACTAGAAGGAAAAACAGCTATCACATTCCTAAAAGACATAATCCTGAGATATGGTCACCCACACAGTGTGATCACAGATAATGGCACAAACTTTGCCAAAGGAGCTTTCGCTCGCTTCTATGGGAAAAACCGAATAAGACTTGACGTAGTGTCAGTCGCTCATCCAGAATCAAATGGACAAGTTGAACAAGCTAACGGTTTAGTTCTATCCGAGATAAAACCCCACCTAATGGAACCACTCCAGAGATCACCTGGCTGCTGGATCGAGGGACTACCCACAGTACTGTGGAGTTTAAGGACAACTTCGAATCAATCAATAGGCTATACGCTATTCTTCCTTATGTATAGGGCAGAAGCAGTTTTGCCTGCCGACATAGAGTATGTCTCGCCAAGAGTAAGACAATACTAGGAAGCCGAGGTAAAATATGCCCGTGAAGATGGAGTTGACTTACTCGAAGAAGCAAGAGAATTTCATTGTCCAGATCCGCCATATACCAACAAAGCCTCCGACGCTATCATAGCCAGAAAGTCCAACCTCCTGTCTTTCGAGAAGGGGATATGGTGCTCAGGCTAGTGCAACGCACAACTGGTGACGAGGATCGATTTCGTCAATGCCCATTTTTATGAGCTTAGGTTTTGTAGAATATGGGGATGCTGGAGATCGCGGAACGGTTAACGGACAAGCAACCAGTGGACATGAGATTTACCCAGGTTCAGGCCCCCGGAGGGAAAACCCTGCTCCTGCTTGTCTGCTCTTGATTACGGCCGAACCAAAAGTTATAGGGGTGTGGAGATGCAATTTGGCATGGAAGTGTGTATGTGGTGGTATGCGAGGTGCCCATCTCGTCGTGCCCTCCTAGCCTTTATATAGAAGTAGACATGTCTCGGGCACAGATCGAGTCGGTTACAGGTTTTAGGGTTTGCCCCTTTGAATATTCTATCTAATCTAGTCTTGCTCTCCAAGGATCCGAAGATGTCATGGGCTTGGGCCACCCGAATGTCTTCATGGGCCATGTATATTTTCATGGGCCTTCCTTGGGCTGGACCAAGTATGCTGATATCGTGTAGCCGTAGGGTATAACCATGTTAGTAGCCCCCGAGTGTTCAGTCGAATCGTAGATTCGGCTGAGGACTCTTTAATCTTTCGGGTGCAGCTGTTTTCTATTCATCAGAGAATGTTTTTAGAGTGTAGGGTTTGTTGATGCGTGTGCCTGACTCTACTGACAGATCAGGGCCAGACTGTCTTAGGACAAAACAACCCGATCTTCTTCAGATTCGAGTCCCTCGACTCGAACCCGGAACAAATGCTGGCGTAATTCAGCTCAGGCCGTTGAGGACTTACAGGAGTAGAATTCCAGTAATTTTCGAATGATGTACCCAACGCGTCCGTCGGGATTTTCATCGCGCCTGCTGGTATGGATTATTACTAGCAGAGCACAGTCATGTGTGTTGCCAGGCCATCAGATGGTATCTGTAGGTGTTTTCTTTGTGTTGCAGACACAACATCCGAAATTTTATCACCGCAGAGGTGTTTCGGGTGGCCAGGGAGGATTTTTACCCACTTAGCGTTGGCTGGGGCAGAGTTGCCGAAAAGTTTTTGCATGCTGATCCAAAGGATCGCAATCAAAGAATTCATAGGGTGTGCGACCTTCGCTCCCTATGGGAGTATCCCTCGAGTGTCTGTTTGAGTCGTAGACTCGAGCAGAGACTTTAATTCAGTTGTTGTTGACTTTAGGTCCGTAGGACACATTTTTTCGGATGCTTGAACCAATCCTCCCTATGGGAAGTAGCCCTCGAGTCCATAGTGGAGTCGTAGACTCGACGTAGGCCTCGAAGAATAATTCAGCGATGTAGTACCTCAATGTCAACACCTGGATTTTTCAATCCTAGATGCCTGTTATGCCATACATCGCAATCCCAGGATTACCATTTTTGCGACACATAACAGAATTGGATACCATAGTACTTCATCCATTAGAAACGATACATAAGTTCTTACACAAATAGGTCTCTCATGATCCAGTTCTTAATACAACATCAAGCAGCGGAATAAGTAATAATAACGGTAGCGTAGGCGAAGCTCCATCTTCGGGTCACAGGCAATGCTGACGATGGGAGATGATCCTAGTTGTCGTAACCTTCCTGGGGTCCATCTTCCAGGTACTCCTCTTCATAGTCTGGCCATGGGAATAGCCAGGGACAAAGCCATGAGTACTCTTTAAGTACTCACAAACTAATACTAACAAGTAAAGGGGTTTTTGTATAATAGGACACTAGGCTCTAGGGTTGTTTTTGCAAAAGCCAGATTTATCTCTACTAAGTTCTAAAGCTAGTCACAATTTTATAATTCCTAAGTGGGAACTTGTAACTCAGGTCACAACTCTGTTGTGGTCAAGTAAAAGTCTCAATTCATTTCACACGTCATTTTGAAAAGTCTGACGGGGGAACATTATGGCCACTCCAACTGTCCATAACCGCGGACGCGGCTATTCGAATAGTTTGACACTCTGCAGAGATTGTACACTTTCACCACAACATTCGATACATCCGTTAGGAACAAATCCTGAATTCACCATACTTAGTATGCGGATAATCAATCCTAACCTTTCCATTACGCGCCCTAGTATAAGCACCTCTCCTGTGAGTTTGGCCTCCCAACCATGACCAACTGTCATCTTGGGTACTGCACAGGTGGACAATCTTCACAAGGTAGCCTTATCTCAGACCTTGGCCGGGAGGGAACTAATACTAAGGAACATAAGTTTCCAGTCAAGCCCTACCCAATATTCGGGTATTGTGGTTGTACGCTAAAATTGGAATGGTATCGCATCCAGACAACCAGTAGTTTTATAAAGGGCTAAGGCTCATGCCTCAACATTTTTATCACCAAAATCATCAAGTGTTCGGAAACACATGTCCAAAACATTTCAATAGAATGATCCATCATTCCAAGGTTTTCATAACCATTTTTCCACCAAGTATTCCCATCTAAAGTTGAGCAAGTTTTATGCTTAGCACTAGCATCTAGGGTAGGGGGTAGTAATGATGAGGGGTGGTAACTAGTGGAGTTTCAACTAAGTCCAACCTTATATCTTAGGCTGATATCAAGGTTTCTAGCTTAGGCCAAATTTTATGCTCTTTATGCAACCTTCAGCAGCTTTCCAAAATCTACCAGTCACTTAAGTAAAATCTAAATGAGCTTTGATAAAGAAAAAAAATAAGAAGCTTGCAAGTAAAACTAGGATTGGTTTATCAACTGGGTATGATCACATATGCTTAAGGCATATAGTAGTCATAGAACAAGTATGGGTTTGTTGCATCAGGAGGGTATCTTGCAAGGGTTAGCTTGCATAGGTAAAGTATCAGCTTGCTCATTCACTAGTAGTATTAGGTTTGCCTTGTGCAGAGCAGTGGTTGAAGTTCTCCTCGGCTTCTTCTTCGTAGTATCCTCCTTCCTCCTCGTATCCTTGGTCGGTACTAGCGTCTATAAATAAATACGAGGTACACAATCACCAAACAATACTTAACTACTTGCAATCATCACACACAAGGGTCCTATAGATGATCTAGCATCATCTCTAACCTTACAAGGTTAAGGCTTGATTTAATTCCTTTTATTTTTAGAAAAGTAATTTCTACTCATTGAAAAACTTACTTAAGATTTAATATTCTCCAAACCAAACATGGGATCATATTGACACATGTCATCACCACATATTGTAGTCTATGGGAATGTGATTTAAAGTGGTGTCACAATTTAATAAGGTTTTACCCTTTTATTTTAATTAATTAAAGTGGCTAGAAATGCTTATGTAGCATTCTTTTATTACTTGAACATTATTTCTGCCAGTAAACCTATATATTTTTATATATTCTGAAAGGTATGGTTAATTTGATTTTTGAGAGTTGGAATCAACTCAAAAGCTATTATGGTTTAAATTTGAAAAATGTTTGAATGTAGAAAAGCTTCTGCCTTGTTATTTTTACCATGGGTGATCTGTAGACCCAAATGACTTGAATCCAACTGTCTCGGATTCAGCATTCACAGACCTTTCCAACAAAATTGGTTTCATTCAATTTGGTGCACTAAATCGATCTGGGTTGATTTTTGAAAATGGGTATAGAAGTGTGTTTGAATTAAAAAGAAAAAGGTTTAATTTGAATCACTGGGCTGCGCGGGAAAAGTTACTGGGACGGCCTGCTAAGCGTAGTGCTCCTGCAGACTGCTTAAGTGGGTGTCCCCACTCGTCAGTGACACGGGTCTGGGCGAAGCGGTATGGGGCAACGTGGATCGTTCGATCTAGTTCTAATCCAATGGCTGGGGGTCATCGTCGACGCGAGACAACTCCGACGAGAACGAAACCTAGTGCGGCCAGTGAGGGGTGCTAGGGGATCACCGGGGTACTGGCGAGGGTCGGCGAGTCGGGCGAACGACGAAGTCGACGACGGCGAATCTCCTGGTACTGGTGGCTTCTCCTGGGGCGGCTCCAATCGTTGGCTCCCTTCTTCTCCAGAGGCGGCGGGCTCCGGTGAAATTCCGACGGGGTGGTGCTAGCCTTGCTCTGAGAACGGTGTGGCACGATCAGTGAGGAGAGGGAGTGAGATGGTGTGAAGAATTCGTGCGGGGGTGGCCTCTATTTATAGTCGAGCGAGGGGACCGTCGGGGCGCACGCTGAGCTCGTCGGGGGCGAGGTTACAGGCGTCTAAAGGCATGGGCATTGGTAGGGGATGGTGCGGTGTCTCCTGGCGATGCTCAACGACATGGTCTTGAGGCGTGGGGTGGTGCGGTTTGGTCTGGAACGGGCGGTGCTCTGCGCGGCAGAGGCGGCGTCTTCGACGGCGGGTGGTGGCTGTATGGCACGGGGCAACAAACGAGGATGTCTGGCGGTCTCCTAGGTTGATGGCGATCGTGTGTGCACGCGGTGAGGGCGGCGCGCGGTCTATGGACGCTGGTCGAGGGAGGCGCTCTGGCGCATGCTCGGCATGGTCTAGGAGCGGCTTGTGCGCGTGGTCCAAGGCTTGGCAACGCTCGCGGTTGGGACAGGTAGTGGCGGTGGACGGTGGGCTGCCTCCCAGACATGCTGGCTAGGCTTGCTGCTGCTCCTAGCTTGATGTCCACAATGGGGTGGCAAGGTTGGCTTCGGCTGTTCACCATTAATGGCAATGGCAAGCTCACAGGGGTGCTAGTGTTGGGCTAATCTTTCTAGATGTTCTACTGAGCTGTGTGTGATCTAACTAGGGAACAAGTTAGGCCAATTTTACTGCACACTATAGTGTTTGATGTTTTGTTTGATTTGTGTCTGTAACCTGTTTGATGAAATGGCCGCATGAAATCAAGTTTTGAATTTTGAAATGAATTTTGGTGGGTTTGCTAGATTGGTGCTGGTGAGTCTGCAGATGCTTGGGTTTTGAAAGTTGATCTTGTTTGAGTGGTTTTTAAAAAAGTGGGATCTTCCCATATGATAAAGATTCAATTTTGAATTGTCATTTAAACTATGCATTTGAAAGTTTCTAGATGATCACAGAGTGGGCCTTGATACCTTGTTATGAGTACATTCAAGGGGTGCAAAGATCCAGAAAAGTTTCTGTTAGATTTTGAAAGTTTGAGACAGCCAAAGTAGGCATGGGAGTTAAATTGGCCAAAATGACCATTCATTTCATATATGTGTTTTGATTTACTTGTCTTTAGGAAAAGTGTGGGAAATGTTTTAGATGATGTTTATTTCACCTGAGAAACATTTTACAAGCAATGAAACAAACAAACAAGGTGGTTTTAAAAGAATTCAAAATCAAGGCATACACATATGCATGCATTCATAATTTTATTTAGAAAAGTTTTTGTTAACCCTAAATGTGAGGATTAGAATTTGATGATCCAAGTTTAGTATATTTGGGATGTTACAAACATTCCCCCCTTAAACAAAATCTCGTCCCGAGATTTGAAAAAGGACGAAAAGATTACCTAGGATTTGAAGAGATCGGGAAACTCCGTCCTGATGTGATCTTCGCGCTCCCAGGTAGCTTTCTCTTCTGTGTGGTTGCTCCACTGAATCTTGAGAAACTTGATGCTTCGGGTTCGGGTGGTCCGAAAAGCTTCTTCCAAAATGCGGATGGGTACTTCAGGATAAGTCAGGTCATCGTTGATCTCTATGGTCCGGTGATCGATATTCTTGAACACTTCGGTCTTCTCGGGGACTTCGAGACACTTGCGAAGTAACGAGATATGGAACACATTATGCACAGCTGACATCTCTTCAGGTAGTTCCAATTGATACGATACTTCTCCTCGACGGTTCATAATTTTGAAAGGTCCGATATATCTGGGGGCTAACTTTCCTTTAAGTTGGAAACGCTGCATTCCCTTCAATGGCGACACTTTCAGATAAACAAAATCTCCTATGTTGAAGGCAAGGTCTCTACGTCTCTTGTCGGCGTAACTCTTCTGTCGGGATTGGGCTGTCTTGAAGTGCTCACGAATCTTGTGAACCTTTTCTTCTGCTTCTCGGAGGATGTCGGGTCGGAAAATCTGACTCTCTCCTACTTCTGACCAGTTCAAAGGGGTGCGACACTTCCTTCCGTACATGAATTCAAATGGGGCCATTTGCAAACTGGCTTGATAACTGTTGTTGTATGAAAATTCTGCAAACGGCAGACAGTCTTCCCATTTGGATCCATATTCTAGCACACATGCTCTAAGCATATCTTCGAGTATTTGATTTACTCGCTCCGTTTGTCCATCGGTCTGAGGGTGATACGCAGATCTTGAAATCTAGGCGATTCCTAAACCTTCTTGGACTTTCTTCCGAATCTCGAGGTAAACGAGTTCCTCGATCCGATCACGATGTTCTTGGGGACTCCATGCAAACTAGCGATTCTAGCGATGTACAACTCGCTAGCTTGAACTCGATAGGTGGTTTTGACGGGCAAGAAATGGGCGACTTTGGAAAATCTGTCCACTATGACCCAAATAGAGTCATTTCCCCTACTAGAAGTAGGTAGTCTAGTGATAAAGTCCATTCCTACAGAATCCCATTTCCATTCCGGAATTTGCAAAGGTTGTAACAATACAATGGTCTTTGATGTCACCTTGACTCGTGACATATATCACACTTGGCGATATAGCTTCCGATTTCTCTCTTCATCTTATGCCACCAAAATTTCTCTTTCAAATCTTGATACATCTTAGTTCCTCCGGGATGGATAGAATAAAGAGTATCATGAGCCTCCTTCAAGTTATCTTTTAACTCAGATAACTTAGCATAAAAATCTATGCCATGGATTCGGATAGGGACGGCTTTGCAAATTTGCCTAGCCTTAGTGGTTGATCCGGGAATTTGTACAATCATCACATGCTTCAATTTGGTTGGTTGAATTTTACAAGTGCAGGCAAATTCTTCGGTGACAAATGAATGCGATGCACCAGAGTCAAACAACACTCTTGCAAGTACTGAATTAACAGAAAACATACCCAGCACGACGTCTGGCGCTTCCTGAGATTCTTCAGCATGCATGAGAAAAAGACGGCCATTGCAGTTGAGTGAATTCCCTGGGGCAAATCTTCTTCCGGGCTGAACACGACGCTGCTGCTGAGCTGGGACATTGGCGTTGGGGGCTGTAGCATTCTTCTTGTTGGGGCACTCGTTGGAATAGTGGCCTTTATTTCCACAGTCGTAACAGGTCACTTGCGACTTGTCCTTGGCTGCGACAGGCACAACATTGCTTCCAGTCCTTGGGGCAGTGTTGGGGTTGGCGGTAGCATTGTTGGTGTTGAACTTGGGTGGGGCACGGGTGAAATTGCTAGAGTTGTCGGGGTTGTTGTGATTTCCTCCAGGTCTAGGGTTTCCACGGTTGGGATAGGTCGGACGGGTCATAGGGGGTCTGTTGGTTCTTGGGGAAAATCCTGGAGATGGGTTGGGGCGATACTTTGGGGTCTGATGGGTTCCTAGTTGATGTATCATACGACGCTTGCGGTTCTCATTGGCCTGGTTGATCTTTCCTTCCATCTGGATGGCAGAGTCGACAAGGGCTTCAATATCAACAAAGGGGATATTGACTAACACTGTCTGCATCTCGTCATGCAGACCATTCAGGAATCTTTCTTTCTTCTTGGCTTCAGTGTCTATCTCGTCCGGGGCATACCTAGCTAATGACAAAAAAATTTCACAGTATTCCACTATAGTCATCCTTCCTTGCTTCAACTCTCTGAACTCGTCTCTCATTCTCTTGATCAAACCTGGTGGCACATGGGTTCTGCTAAACTTGACCTTGAATTCCTCCCAGGTCATCATTTGGCCTCCGGTCATGGCGCGAACACTGTTCCACCATGCCCTGGCATCTCCGGCTAGATAATGGGTGGCGAACAGGACTTTCTCGTTGGCTTCCACTCCGGCGACTTCTAGGTTGTTTTCCATGGTTTGCAGCCAATCATCAGCATCTAGGGGTTCTTCTGACTTGGTAAAAACGGGTGGGTTAGTATTCTGGAAATTCTTGAGCTTAGATCCATGGTTGTCCTGATTTCCGTGGCCTTGGTTGTTGTGGGCTAGCTGGGCTATCTATTGCAGAGTGGCTAGGTTGGCTTGACGTTACGCTCTTTCAGCTTCGCGGTCAGAAGTCAACATTTGCAGAATCTGCAACATCGGGTCCGGGGCTGAACCACTTCCTCCACGTGGCATCTGAAGATTGATATAGATCATGAGAAAAGAGGGGAATTTCTAAGGTTTTGGGTCTTTGAAGATTTTTAAATGTTTGATTCAGATTTTTCTAGCAACTTTCTTTTTTATTCATTCATTCACACGATACAACGCACACCACAGCAAGGAAAAACAGATGCTTTTAAGAACCATTCTGGAATCTACGATACAGTGGGACCGACTACTACTCACTACGCTAGTGCTCAAGTGCTACTACTCCTTGAAATCTGTGGCTTCATCATCTTCATGATCATCGATGAAGGCGAAATCATCCTCATCGGTGAAGAAGTCCATGGCCTGATCCTCCAGAAAATCATCGTCATCGCTGAGATAGGAATAAGGGTCTCCACGAAGATCCTCTCCGGCATTCTCCCTTTCCTCTAACTGCATGTCTCTCTCGTGGATGGTCTCCTCCAGAGATGAGATGCGATGGCGAAGACGGGCAATAATGCGTTCCTTCTTGTCGAGCTGACGGCAGCGAGACTTGCGATCCTTTGCTAGCATGGCGATGGTCTGGTCCTTCGTCTTGATGATGGCAGACTTGTGGTTGCAATAGTCACGGCAGTTGTCCAATTCCTGCTGTCGATCGTACATCATGAAGCTAAGGTGGTCCAATTGAGTCTTCAGCTCGGGGTGGTATGGGGCTTCTAGTGGTTGTCCATTTGCATCACGTCTTGGGCAAAACTCAAAGCGAGTACCCTTGATCTGATTGATGCTTTGCCCACACAGACGGGAAAGAGCTTCCTGCATTGCTCTAGCAAGTCCATCGAGCCAGTTGTTTTCCCTCAAGGTAAACTGAATTCCCTCCGCAGTGGGAGGTTCAATCTTTCCTCGGAGACTTGCAACAATTAGCCACTGCAGATCTTATCCTCCTTGATCATTCAGCTGAGCTCCGAAGAACTCGGGGTGCGGACGCTCCAGAAGTTCCGAAAGATGATCCAGATCCCTCTCAAAGATAAGGTCTCCACCATTCCCTAGTTGGTAAAACTTGTTGTACTTCACGTCCATCTATAAAAATAGAGGATGAGTAGATTAGCAGAGTGATCAAGTGTGTCAAAATTTTATCTATTTTGCAAGAGTTTTTGAGGAATATGAATTTTTATTAAAGAATTAAAGAGGTAAGAATGAGAATAAGTTTTCGTAAATATTTGTTTTCTTTGGTTTTGAAACTAAGTTTTTGGTTCAACGTCCAATCTAACTAGGGTCTCCTATGGTCAGGATGGCTCTGATACCAACTTGTCAACACCCGGATTTTTCAATCCTAGATTCCTGTTATGCCATACATCGCAATCCCAGGATTATCATTTTTGCGAGACATAACAGAATTGGATACCATAGTACTTCATCCATTACAAACGATACATAAGTTCTTACACAAATAGGGATCTCATGATCCAGTTCTTAATACAACATCAAGCAGCGGAATACGTAATAATAACGGTAGCGTAGGCGAAGTTCCATCTTCGGGTCACAGGCAATGCTGACGATGGGAGATGATCCTAGTTGTCGTAACCTTCCTGGGGTCCATCTTCCAGGTACTCCTCTTCATAGTCTGGCCATGGGAATAGCCAGGGACAAAGCCATGATTACTCTTTAAGTACTAGCAAACTAATACTAACAAGTAAAGGGTTTTTTGTATAATAGGACCCTAGGCTCTAGGGTTGTTTTTGCAAAAGCCAGATTTATCTCTACTAAGTTCTAAAGCTAGTCACAATTTTATAATTCCTAAGTGGGAACTTGTAACTCAGGTCACAACTCTGTTGTGGTCAAGTCAAAGTCTCAATTCATTTCACAGGTCATTTTGAAAATTCTGACGGGGAAACAGTATGGCCACTCCAAGCTCCCATCATAGCAGTGACTATTCAAATAGTTGGACACTCAGCAGAGATTGTATACTTTCACCACAACATTCGATACATCCGTCAGGAACAAATCCTAAATTCACCATACTCAGTATGCGGATAATCAATCCTAACTTTTCCATTACACTCCCTAGTATAAGCACCTCTCCTATGAGTTTGGCCTCCAAACCATGACCAACTGTCATCTTTGGTACTGCACAGGTGGACAATCTTCACAAGGTATCCTCAGCTCAGACCTTGGCCGGGAGGGAACTAATACTAAGGAACATAAGTTTCCAGTCAAGCCCTACCCAATATTCGGGTATTGTGGTTGTACGCAAAAATTGGAATGGTATCGCATCCAGACAACCATCAGTTTTATAAAGGTCTAAGGCTCACGCCTCAACATTTTTATCACCAAAATCATCAAGTGTTCGGAAACACATGTCCAAAACATTTCAATAGAATGATCCATCATTCCAAGGTTTTCATAACCATTTTTCCACCAAGTATTCCCATCTAAAGTTGAGCAAGTTTTACGCTTAGCACTAGCATCTAGGGTAGGGGGGTAGTAATGATGAGGGGTGGTAACTAGTGGAGTTTCAACTAAGTCCAACCTTATATCTTAGGCTGATATCAAGGTTTCTAGCTTAGGCCAAATTTTATGCTCTTTATGCAACCTTCAGCAGCTTTCCAAAATCTACCAGTCACTTAAGTAAACTCTAAGTGAGCTTTGATAAAGAAAAAAATAAGAAGCTTGCAAGTAAAACTAGGATTGGTTTATCAACTGGGTAGGATCACATATGCTTAAGGCATATAGTAGTCATAGAACAAGTATGGGTTTGTTGCATCAGTAGGGTATCTTGCAAGGGTTAGCTTGCATAGGTAAAGTATCAGCTTGCTCATTCACTAGTAGTATTAGGCTTGCCTTGTGCAGAGCAGTGCTTGAAGTTCTCCTCGGCTTCTTCTTCATAGTATCCTCCTTCCTCCTCGTATCCTTGGTCGGTACTAGCGTCTATGAATAAATACGAGGTACACAATCACCAAACAATACTTAACTACTTGAAATCATCACACACAAGGGTCATATAGATGATCTAGCATCATCTCTAACCTTACAAGGTTAAGGCTTGATTTAATCCCTTTTATTTTTAGAAAAGTAATTTCTACTCATTGAAAAACTTACTTAAGATTTAATATTCTCCAAACCAAACATGGGATCATGTTGACACATGTCATCACCACATATTTTAGTCTATGGGAATGTGATTTAAAGTGGTGTCACAATTTAATAAGGTTTTACCCTTTTGTTTTAATTAATTAAAGTGGCTAGAAATGCTTATGTAGCATTATTTTATTACTTGAACATTATTTCTGCCAGTAAACCTATATATTTTTATATATTCTGAAAGGTATGGTTAAATGTGATTTTTGCGAGTTGGAATCAACTCAAAAGCTATTATGGTTTAAATTTGAAAAATGTTTGAATGTAGAAAAGCTTCTGCCTTGTTATTTTTACCATGGGTGATCTATAGACCCAAATGACTTGAATCCAACGGGCTTGGATTCAGCATTCAGAGAACTTTCCAACAAAATTGGTTTCATTCAATTTGGTGCAATGAATCGATCTGGGTTGATTTTTGAAAATGGGTACAGAAGTGTGTTTGAATTAAAAAAGAAAAAGGTTTAATTTGAATCCTTTGGGCTCTTGGGAAAAGTTCTTGGGCCGGTTGCTAAGCGCGGTGCTCCATGGCTGCTTAAGTGGGTGTCCCCACTCGTCAGTGACACGGGGTTGGGAGAAGCGGTATGGGGCAACGTGGATCGTTCGATCTAGTTCTAATCCAAAGGCTGGGGGTCATCGTCGACGCGAGACAACTCCGGCGAGAACGAAACCTAGTGCGGCCAGTGAGGGGTGCTGGGGGCTCACCGGGGTACGGGCGAGGGTCGTGAGGCGGCGAGCAGCGAAGTCGGCGACGGCGAATCTCCTGTCTTGGTGGCTTCTCTGGGCAGCTCAATCATGGCTCCTTCTTCTCCAGAGGCGGCGGGCTCCGGTGAAATTCCGGCGGGGTGGTGCTCGCCTTGCTCTGAGAACGGTGTGGCACGATCAGTGAGGAGAGGGGAGTGAGATGGTGTGAAGAATTCGTGCGCGGGTGGCCTCTATTTATAGTCGAGCTAGGGGACCGTCGGGGCGCACGGTGAGCTCGTCGGGGGCGAGGTTACAGGCGTCTAAGGGCATGGGCAAGGGTAGGGGACGGTGCGGTGTCTCCTGGCGATGCTCAACGACATGGTCTCGAGGCGTGGGGCGGTGCGGTTTGGTCTGGAACGGGCGGTGCTCTGCGCGGCAGAGGCGGCGTCTTCGACGGCGGGTGGTGGCTGTATGGCACGGGGCGGCAAACGGGGATGTCTGGCGGTCTCCTGGGTTGATGGCGATCGTGTGTGCACTCGGTGAGGGCGGCGCGCAGTCTGTGGACGCTGGACGAGGGTGGCCCTCTGGCGCATGCTCGGCATGGTCTAGGCGCAGCTTGTGCGCGTGGTCCAAGGCTTGGCAACGCTCGCGGCTGGGACAGGTAGTGGCGGTGGACGGTGGGCTGCCTCCCAGACATGCTGGCTAGGCTTGCTGCTGCTCCTAGCTTGCTGTCCACAATGGGGTGGCAAGGTTGGCTTCGGTTATTCACCATTAATGGAAATGGCAAGCTCACAGGGGTGCTAGTGTTGGGCTAATCTTTCTAGATGATCTACTGAGCTGTGTGTGAGCTAACTAGGGAACAAGTTAGGCCAATTTTACTGCACACTATAGTGTTTGATGTTTTGTTTGATTTGTGTCTGCAACCTGTTTGATGAAATGGCCGCATGAAATCAAGTTTTGAATTTTGAAATGAATTTTGGTATGTTTGCTAGATTGGTGCTGGTGAGTCTGCAGATGCTTGGGTTTTGAAAGTTGAGCTTGTTTGAGTGGTTTTTAAAAAAGTGGGATCTTCCCATATGATAAAGATTCAATTTTGAATTGTCATTTAAACTATGCATTTGAAAGTTTCTGGATGATCACAGAGTGGGCCTTGATACCTTGTTATGAGTACATTCAAGGGGTGCAAAGATCCAGAAAAGTTTCTGTTAGGTTTTGAAAGTTTGAGACAGCCAAAGTAGGCATGGGAGTTAAATTGGCCAAAATGACCATTCATTTGATATATGTGTTTTGATTTACTTGTCTTTAGGAAAAGTGTGGGAAATGTTTTAGATGATGTTTATTTCACCTAAGAAACATTTTACAAGCAATGAAACAAACAAACAAGGTGGTTTTAAAAGAATTCAAAATCAAGGCATACACATATGCATGCATTCATAATTTTATTTAGAAAAGTTTTTGTTAACCCTAAATGTGAGGATTAGAATTTGATGATCCAAGTTTAGTATTTTTTGGATGTTACAGTCAATCATGCTTCGGGTGCGCGGCCAACGCTCCTGATAGGAGTATCCCCCGAGTAGTTACTCGAATCATAGATTCAAGTGAGTACTTTAGCTGTGTAGCCAAAGATTTGTAACAATTGCTAGTATAGCTTTAATGACGTCAGTGCTGACGATCGGTGACCTAAAGCGTCTGCGGCGCCAGAGGTGATGCGACTGGACGAACGTGGGTCCCACTTTCTGACATGGCGTGGCTATAATTACGGCGTCTCCTCGGTTTCCGTTCTTAGTGGACGGCGTGCGAGCGATGGTTCGCTACTGTACTGACACATGGACGGCTTGGATTTGATGCTGGCTCTAAGGCTTCCCGATGAACGGTCCCTGTTTATCGTCTTCGTCCTTATAATCTGTGAGGAAAATTTTGTTTATCGTCCCTGCTTTTTTCCTTCGGGGCCTCTCTCTCCCAGTCCACGCTTTTCTCCGTGGACTGCTTTTCTTCTATGACATCCAACTCCATCCTCTTTGGCCAAATCCCCTTCTCCACATCGCCTATTTCATCACCTTCTGCGAGTTCTGGCTCGGTATCGAGCCGCACTTTGGCCTTTTCCGGAAACTCTATTCTGTGAACAGGCAATCTGGCTCCGACGGGGTTTATCGGATCGGCGGCTGTATCATTTCCCTTAAATCCAATTTTCTCTTCTTCTATTTTTCTATGTCCGAGTCCGTCCAATACTGGCGGAGGCGGTGGTGCCTCCACTACCGAACGTTTTGGCCTTGCCCCTTTCGACTCTACCCAGATAATCCAGTCGAAGAGGTCCTGGAAGAACCATATCTTGGATGGTGAGGTGGCAGAGATAGAGGAGCTCTACCGTCGGGTGGAGGATCTCCAGGTGATTCCGGAGAAAGAGGTTAACGGTGTGGATATTATCTGCACCTTCCTCAAATGTCAGGTGCAGCCGCTCCAGGCTAGGGCGCACCCGATGTTCCTTTACTCTGGTTGCCACGACCCGACGAGAGGTGCGACTGAAGAGCTCTCCAGGGGGATCTCGACAGAATCCTTCGGCTGCTGCTGAAGTTCAAAGCTGAAGAGGACCTTCCGGGGAAGTCGCTGACCCTTCCATTCACTACCTCTCGTTCGATTCCGCAGGTGTAGATCTGGGACATGTGCGTAGTGCTTTTTTTGATTGTGTTTTCTTGTACTTCTTTTGTTCTAAAAGTTTGTTTCTTTTGTGCAGGAGTTCAAGGTACCTGGCATGGTGCCTCCACTACCGAACGTT
This sequence comes from Avena longiglumis, assembly GCA_030063025.1. Lineage (NCBI taxonomy): Eukaryota > Viridiplantae > Streptophyta > Magnoliopsida > Poales > Poaceae > Avena > Avena longiglumis. The sequence continues at coordinate 403,545,966 of CP125975.1, forward strand.
TTCTGGATGAGCCGAACAATGAGGTAGTGGACTCCATGTCCGAGCTTCCCTCGGCGCGGTCACCGGATGAAGAAACCTTTGAGTCGAGCGAGGAGCAGACTCTAAAGCGGACACGGAGCTCGAGTGAATCGTTGGTTGCCTCGACTCCGCCGACGCCTAGGAACCCGCCATGCCTTGTGTGTCACAATGGAGGTGATGGTGGCTCTTCCTCTCCTATTCCGACCGTGCATGTGCGGGCTATATCTGTGACACCCCCGGGATCAGGGCTAAACAAATCCTAGACCTCCGTCTGACATAAGCTTAACCTTGAGCTCGAGAATATCCAGTGAAGAACTGGTAACACAACAGTGACCCTACGACACAAAATTTATTACAGCAAGCTCATAACTGAGAAGAGAACCAAATTATTACAAGCAGAGGTCACTGACCACAAACATCAAACAACAGAAGTAAAATTATGCTATTAAGTATAGCAAACTTAACAAATGGCCTAAGAGGCTTGAAGCATAACGATGACGTTCCAGCCCATAGATTCTAGGCTGCTGGCCGGGAACCCCAAGCTACTCGTCGATGCCGATGTAGTACCAAACTGACCTTCAAGGAACACTTACTCTGCCAAAAGTATCAACAAAGCAAGGGTGAGTACAGGGTGTACTCCGCAATACTTATGGCTGGTGGATTTGTTTTGCATAAAGCCATCTTTGTTTATAAAACAAGAGAGAGAGAAGAATCTCGTCTAATCAGAATATTTTAAAAGGGGAGTTAGTCAATCATGGGGTCCCCATTTACCCCGTGTGGTTGTACGCTCGTCTTGGTTCAAGTGGTAAGAACCTAGGGTCCTAAGGGTGGCGAGCATGGGACTAGAAAAACCACATCCTACCGTGGCCTCCCATACAAGACTTAGCATGTTTAATCTCATATCACTGATCTCATCTTATCACGTTATCCTGTCATATTAGTTTCTCTGCATCTGATACATCATCTGGATGGACCAAACTCAATAGCTATGCATGGCTAAGCAGGACACAGATATAAGATCAAGCAGTGCACACAAGCCAAACCTAGTTATGCTAGGAGCAGTGGATCAGGTAATATGAGCTCAAGGGAGTAATGCAATAGATAGGATACTCTATCTATCGATAAAATACCATAGTAGAATTGCATGCGTCATGGCAGGAATTGAAATGCTTTCGAAACCATTGGATTATATCATGGTGGGGCTATGCTTGCCTTTGCCAGTTGATAACCAATAAGCAGATCTTCGGGAATCTTGTACTTGACTTAGTTACAGTTGGTCAAGTATTGTTTGTCGATTTTCGATGGTCTTGATCTCGGTCTTCGATCTCGATCTCGATGTCGTATTCTACCGGGAAGAAGAAAGCACTAGAAAGAGAGGGAAACAATCAACACATGGCATCGATGCAGTGGTCAAACAAGTATGATGATATAAAAAGTTAATTTGTATTGAAAAGTAACCCTAAGGCATGCTCGACAAATTAATCGAGGTTCCGAGGGGTGAGAACCCTAACTCGGGGAAACTCCAGAATCACCTGTGAGGGGTTACTATGTTCTTATAATTAAACTTGTCAATTAAGTTGCTTAACAATGCATGATTATAGTTTAAGTTGCTTAACAATGCATGATTATAGCTTAAAGTTGCTTAACAATTAAGTTGCTTAACAATTAAGTTATGAATTTTACAAGTTTTATTCATTTTTTGGAATTATTAAAACATTTATTGCATCATTATGACATTAGCTAGGGGGTTATTCTTTTTACACCGATACTGGATCTAGCCTCTGTGGCTGACAGGTGGGCCACTGGCCACCTCAGCCTCCACGTGGGCAGGGTGGAACCCACCTCGGGTTTGACTGGGTCAGACCCTAACCTTGACTTTTTGCACCGCAGAGGCATCTAGCCTCTGAGGCGGTAGGTGGGACCTGGGCCACGCGGGTGCCACCTTGGCGCCACGCAGGACTCGCCGGAGAGCCTGCAGATGGCGGCGACTAGCGGCGATACGAGGCAAGCTGGGAAGCGGGACTGGTCTCGTTCGAATCCGCTGAGCAAGGGGAACGAGACAGAGGTGGCGCCGCCTAGAAATGGTTGCCAGAGAAATATCCTCGACGATAAACCACGACGGCCGATAGCGGATCTCGATGACAGAGCAAACTAGAGAGAGAGGGGAGACGTGAGATGGTGCTGGAGCACCGCATGCTCACCCTGAGCGCGTTGATGGTGGTGGTGAGGCCGGAGGAGCTCCAGAACGATGGCGATTTGTGATGACGGTGGTAGCCGGAGTTGGAGACAGATCGGTCGATTGCGGCGATTGGAGGCTCACCGGATTGCGCTACTAGGGGCAAAAGGATGAGTTGGACGAGGCGGTTCATGTGGTGGTCTCAGAACAGTGAGGGAAATCCGGGAACAACGGGAACGGCGAGGTCCTGGCCGAAGCTAGGGTTCAGCTTCTGTTGCTAGCGGCACAGAGCGAGAGAGGGAGAGAAATGGGGGTGGAGAGAGAGAGCACGGCACCAGCGTTCTTATCCTCGGCTCGGCGGTCGGCAGCGTGCATCGTGGTGCAAAGGGGATCGACAGCCGGCGCACGGACACGCAGAAGCTTGGCTCGGTCCTTCTGGCGAAGGAAGAAGAAAGAAGAAAGGAGCGAAGGGGTATGGGCCAGAGTGGGCCGGCATGGGCCTGCTGCGGCTACGCGAGCGATAGACAGAGGGAGGAGAGGTAGCTGGCTGGGCCGGATAAGGTTAGCTGGCTGTATTTTTTTATCAGAAGTTTTTTTTTCTTTTCTGTTTTCACTTTCCCTTTTTTATTTTCAATTCAAATCTGTTTTAATAATTTCAAATATACCAAAGGGGTTTATAAAGCATTTAAGATACTGTGGGGCCCTTTTAAACAATTTGGGCTCCATTATTTTGGCACTTTTAAAAATACAAAACCTTTTGAATGCATTTCAAAGAGAGGGTAGAACTAGGGTTTAGGTTTTGATTTATTTTCTTCAATGCACAATTTAAAGGATAATGCTCATGCAATGCACAATCAAAACCCTAATATACAATTAGCTAAAAGTGGGGTGTTACAGTAGCGCCGCAGCCGCCAGCGAAGCGGAAGAAGGAAGAGAAGAAGGGCAAGAGGACCTTGCCTGTCTTCAACTTGAGCGATATGGACTCGTATTGCCTTTTTCTACCTTTCATTGTTGCTTGCTTGTATTTCACTGGTGTTTTCTTTTGTAGCCACTCCTCTGATGGCTCGTTTAGTGATGGCACTCAGGAGATGGTGGGGGAGTCGAAGATTACGCCTCCTCCTTCTCAGACGGTGGCTACCTCTAGGGGCATTGCTCCGAACCCCTCTCCGCATGAGGCTCGGGTGATCGTCTCCTAGAAGACTATAGCTGGACCTTCGGAGTCTCTGTCTTATCATGTAAGTGCTTTCGTTCTTGCCGTGGGGGGATCCCCCGAGCGCTTTTCGTATGGTCTGCTGATCATGGCTTCTGCTTTGTGCGCGTATCGGGGGGAGCCCGCGAGGGTTTTTCGTATGCTTGATTTGTTTTGCTCGTTTCATGGGTGCAGCCCTCGAGCCCTTTTCCTGATAAGTTGCTTCTTCTCGCAGCCTTTTGTGCAAGGCATCAACCAGCTAGTGAAGCAACATCTGGTATTGGAGGCCAGCCTCCAGCGGCTTCAAGATATATCCGTAACTAGGTCTTCTACTTCTTCGTCTGCTTGCTAGCTTATAAAATTCAGACATGTTCTGTTGCTTTCTGTAGATGAAAATAATACTGCCCTTCGCGAGCTTGATGCTCTGAAAAAGAGCCTCGTGCGAGTGGAGAATAAAGCTGAGGACGCCGTTGGCACTAAGGAGGGCCTCGAGCAGGAGCTAGCTGACGCAGCTGCGGCCAAGGAGTGCCTTCAGCAAGAGGCTACGGACCGCGAGGAGCAGCTCACCACCGCTGCGGCCTCGCGCGAGAATGAGATAGCCGACAAGCTGATTGCTACTGCCAAGGCTATTTCGGGTGAGTAATTTCATCTATTACTTGTTCCTTTTCCGCTTCCTTGTCTCTCTGGTTTTGTTTGGTTCTCACTTTTCCTTTTCCGTTTATCTAGATGCTGCGGGCATTGAGTTTGACCGTAGTGCTCTCGAGCACGGAAGTGCTCTGGCTAATGCTACTATGGCAGTCGAAGACCGCTGCAGCCCTGTGGTTGGATCTCTTGCCAAAGCCAAGGGGGTTCTCGGGCGCTTCTAAAAGGAGCTCGTCCCCAAGGGCGTTGCCCTCGAGGATGTCGACTTGTTGGCGGATGCGCTGTCAGCCGAGGCGCCTGCTACGTACAAGCGCAAGCAGAAGGGCATCAGCGCGTCCATGGGGCTAGAGATGGCTATGGCATCGGGAGCGGAGGTGGATCTTCATCAGGTCACCTCCCAGATGCCAATGGCTCCCGATGGATCCGAGGTAGCTTTTGCCCTCTATGCTGCCCGCAGTAAGCGCTATGGGCCGAAGCTGATTGACCTACTGGCGGAGTACGCGGTGAGGCAGCAGGGAGAGGCCAAGAGCAGGCAATTCGGCTCCGAGGCCACTCAGGATGCAGCTTCTTAGGCCTTGTAGTTATAGGATAGTTTTCGTCTGCTTTTGTTGTAATATATTTACAAACACTACTTGTGCCACACAGTGGCTTTTGTTGTATATAATGGATCTTCGAGCTATTTCCCATTCGTGTGTTTGTTCATATCCTTGTCTCTTTTCCTCTAGGGACCTTCGGGTGATGATCCCGTCGATACTTCGTCTGCTCCGCAGCTGCGACCATCCTTGGATGATGCGTCCCAGCTTGTATTTCTTCGTGACCGCGTCCGTAGTCTTGAGAAGGAGTTGCTTGGCATCCGAGGCCACGCGGATGTTTGGAAGTCGAAGGCGGAGCGAGGCGCCGCCAGAGAGGAGTATCTGATGGGGGAGTTGTGTCGTTTGGCTGAACAGCTTCAGTGTAAGTTTCTTCGAGTTGCTGCTCATTTTTGGATGCGCCTGTTGGCTTGTCATCTTACTTTGTAGGTGCTGCAGGTGCTAACCTTGATCTTAGGAAGGAAAAGGAGCACGTTACTGTTCGGATCAATTGCTTGACGCAACAACATATGGAAGCCGGTGGCTTTTTTGGATGGACCGCGAGCGTGCCATGGTCCTTTCGACTGTGCAGGATCGTGTTCACCAGGTGTCACGGGTGCTGCGGCAAGTGAAGACTTCCTTGGCGTCAATTCTGCACGTAATGTTTCCCCTGGATGAGGCACCATCGACTCTCTGGGGCTTGCTGGCGAAGTTTCGAGATGTGCATCATTTCAGGGAGCTGGTGCGGCATCAGTTGGTTGCGGGGGTGAAGGCTACGCTTTCTCTCATGCGGCTGCATCTCCCTGATGTAGATCTTGCTGCTATTGCGGCTGGGCTGCCTCCTCGGCTAGATGGAGGCATGTGGGACATGCATCCGCACTATGCGGCTGTAAGGCAGTATGCCGAACAAGTGGTAGATCTCTTTGAGCATCGTGCGCAGGTGATTCTTCAGAATAGGTAGGACTGTAAAAACATAAATGTAAAATTTGCATATATTCGACTGGGCGTGTTATGCCCTTTGATGTAAAGGTTGACTGTTCTTAGCACGTGGTGCTTTGTTTGTATGCATGCCCTTTTCGTTAGCCTGATGTGATCAGCTACTCAGGTGTACATGTGTTATCCTTAGTCGATGAAGTCGTGAGGTGAGGTGGAGCCCCCGAGTGTGTTGTAGCATAAAGAAGTGCGAGTGAAAGATAAATTTTGGGTCGAGACACTTAGCTTTTATTCATATCGTGATGAGGAGGTACATTGTTCGGCTGAGTAGCCTTATTGAAAGTAAAGGGGAGATAGCTAGGGGTAGAAGCGTCGCAGTTGTGCGACGTTCCATGGGTTGGAGTATGCGACTCCAGACTCTACATGTTTGAGGCGATAGGCACCACCTGGGATGACTTCAGTGACGACATAAGGTCCTTCCCAAGGTGACTCGAGCTTCTTCGGTCGCTCTTGCTTGAGTCGTAAGACTAGGTCTCCTTCGACGAAGGACCTTGGGCGCAGCCGGTGGCTGTGTTAGTTGCGGAGGCTGGTACACCGCCGATCGGGCTGCGGCGATGTCACGTGCCTCGTCGAGTGTGTCCATGGCGTCTTCAAGTGCGGCTGTCGATTCGGCTTAGCTGTAGGCGACGAACCATGGGGCCTTGTGGCGTACTTCTGCAGGCAACACGGCTTCGTCTCCGTGCACCATGAAGAAAGGCGTGTAGCCAGTTGAGCTATTTGGCGTTGTGTGCAGGCTCCAAAGGACGGAGGGTAGCTCTTCTGTCCAGGCTCCCGCAAGTCGTTGTAGCAGGCTCATCAGACGTTTCTTTATGCCACCGCCGACGAGGCCATTGGCCTTTTCGACCTACCCGTTCGTTTGCGGGTGCGCCACTGAGGCGTATGTTATGTTGATCCCGAGGCCTTCGTAGAAGTCCAGGAATTCTTTGGAGATGAAGTTCGACTCGTTGTCGGTGATGATGCTGTGCGGTACGCCGAACCTGTAGACTATGGATTCGAAGAATTTCACAGCCGTTTTACCCTTTTGATTAGTAACGGGCATGGCCTCGATCCACTTGGTGAATTTGTTGACTGCGACTAGGAGGTAGACGTGGCCTCCTTTCGAGGACTTGGGCAGTTTGCCGATCATGTCTAGGCCCCATAGGGCGAAGGGCCAGGCTAGGGGTATGGGCCTGAGCTCCGATCCGGGCGCGTGCGGTTTGTCTGCGAACCTCTGGCATCCGTTACACTTTCGGACGATGTCCTTGGCGTCGTTCATGGCCATTGGCCAGTAAAACACAGCTCGCAGAGCATTGGCGACGAGGGCGCGGCTGCCCGCATGATGGCCGCAGATGCCCTCGTGGATGTCTTGGAGGATAGTTTGGAGTACACCCAAAATGATGCGCTTGTACAGGTCGCCATTGATGATGGTGAAGGCCTTGGACCGGCGAGTTATGCGTCGGGCATCTGTCGGGTCATCAAGCAGTTCCCTGTCTATCAGGTATCGGAGGTATGGCTGTGTCCATGTTTCTTCGACTGCCATGACCTGCATCAAGTTGGCCACTATGACTTCTGTGTCGAGTTTTTCTGGTCCTTCCTGTCCTTCGAGTAGCGCAGCCCCCGAGTGTTCTGCTTCTTCAGGTGATCCCTTGGGGAATTTCCTTTTGATGGATGGCACGCAGATCTATTCAAGGAACACACCTGGTGGCACCCACGCGCAGGTGGAGCCAATGTTGGCGAGTCTGTTAGCCTCTTCGTTGCTTTCTCTTCCAACGTGCCGAAGCTCGCAGCTGCCAAAGTCTCCTTCGAGTGAGTTGTAGAGTGCATGGTATACGACCATGTTGGCGGCGTGCGCGTCGCACTCGTTCATCATCTACTGGACGACGAGATTTGAGTCGCCGTAGATGACTAGGCGCGTTGCACCGCAGATCTTGGCCATCCTCATGCCATGGATGAGGGCCTCGTATTCAGCTTCATTATTGGAAGCTCGAAATTTCATCTAGAGGACGTACTTCATCTTGTCGCCCTGCGGGGATGTTAGTATGACCCCAGCTCCTGCTCCTGCCTTGTGCTTGGAGCCATCGAAGTGCATCGTCCATGACTGTGTCATGTCCGGGGTGTCCGGCAGCAGCAGCTCCATCCAGTGGATGAGAAAGTCCGGTAGGACCTGCAACTTGATCGCATGGCACTTCTCATAGACTATGTCTAGAGGTGACAGCTCGATACCCCACAAGGCCACGCGCCTTGTGGCCTTTGGATTGTTCAGGATGCTATTCAGGGGTGCTTCTTTGATGACCATCACCTGATGCTCCTGGAAGTAGTGGATCAGCTGACGAGCCGTCATGAACACGCCGTAGGCGAGTTTCTGGTAGTGAGGGTACCTCTGCTTTGTCGGCTTCAATACCTCGCTGAGGTAGTAGATTGGGCGTTGGACCCCATGGGTCTTGCCATCTTCGGGTTGTTCGACCACAAGCACGGTGCTTACCACCTGGTGTGTAGCTGCTATGTATAGCAGTAGGGGCTCGCGCTCCTTTGGCGTGACCAAGACGGGCGAGGTGGAGAGCAACCGCTTCAGATCTTCGAATGCGTCGTCCGCTTCGGGCGTCCACTCGAATTTGGCTGCCTTGCGTAGAAGCTGATAGAAAGGTAGGGCTTTTTCGCCCATGCGGCTGATGAACCTGCTCAACGCCGCAATTCGCCCGGCGAGCTTCTGGACGCCTTTGAGATTCTTCGGCTTTTCCTTGGCCATTATGGCTCGGATTTTCTTCAGGTTTGCCTCGATCCCTCGCTGGGAGATGAAGTAGCCGAGCAGTTGGCTAGATGGGACGCCGAAGGCGCACTTTTCTGGGTTTAGCTTGATCTTGTATCGATCAAGGTTGTCGAACGTCTCTCGGAGATTGTCGCTCAGTGTCTTGGCCTCCCTTGTTTTGATTACTACGTCGTCGACATAGACTTTTATGTTGCGGCCAATCTGGTTCTTCAGGAATGCCTGCATGCACCGCTGGTATGTGGCACCTGCGTTCTTCAGCCCGAAGGGCATTGTGTTGTAGCAGAACACTCCGAACGGCATGATGAACGCCATTTTCTCCTAATCTTCGACCTTCAGCCGAATCTGATTGTAGCCTGACTAGGCGTCGAGGAAGGAGAGATTCTCGGATCCTGCAGTCGATTCGATGATCTGATCGATTCGAGGGAGAGGGAAGTGATCCTTTGGGCAGTGCTTATTCAGCGATGTGAAGTCCACGCATATCCGCAGGATGTTCGCGTCCTTTTTAGGGACCATCACGGTGTTGGCCAGCCGCTCGCTTTCCTTGATCTCCCGGATGAAATCGGCGTCGAGTAGTCTGTTGACTTCGACTCCGATGGCTTCGGCCCGTGGCTCGGACAGTCGTCAGATGGACTGTTTCACAGGTTTGGCATCTAGGAGCACGTTAAGTGCGTGCTCGGCGAATTCCCTGGGAACTCCTGGCATGTCCGCAGGACACCAGGCGAAGATTTCCCAGCGCTCATGGAGGAATTCGACGAGCGTGCTTTCCTATGCGGGGCTGAGGTCGTTGGCGATCAGCGCCGTCTTGGAGGCATCCATCGGGTGGACCTGCACCTTCTTTGTGTTGACTCTGGAGTCGAAGGACATGTCAGGTGCGTTCTGCCTTGAGACTGGGGGTGCCCCGTTGTCTGTCACCTCTCAGAGCCTTATGAGCTCCTCTTGCATGCCAAATGACTGGGAGATTCTATTGAAGTCCATGTCGTAGTGATCCGATCGGGTGAAGCTCCCGTGGACCGTGATGACGCCCCTAGGTCCTGGCATCTTGAGTAGTAGGTACGCGTAGTGTGGTACTGCGAGGAACCGTGCGAATGCCACACGCCCGAGGATGGCGTGGTATTGTGATGGCCAGTCCATCACTTCGAACACGAGTCATTTGCACCGAAAGTTATCGGGCTTGCCAAAGATCACGTCGAGACATATCTTTCCCAGGGGGAATATGCCCTTCCCTGGAACAATGACGTGGAACGTTGTGTCGGATTGTTCCAGGCTGCACAGCGGGATCTGCATTGCTGCTAAGGTGCTAGCGAACATCAGATTGATGCCGCTGCCGCCGTCCATGAAGACATGGCTCATATCGAACCCTCCGATCTGTGCCTCGAGCACCGGGGCAGCATGACCTGGGCGAGGGATCTGGCGGGGGTGATCCGAACGGCTGAACGTGATGCAAGACTCCGAACCGCTGAGGTACTCAGGGATGGCGGGTGGAGCGGTCACAGCCAAACTGACCTGGCGGGTGATTTTCTTCTGCACCCTGTTTGTTGGGTGCCCCTTTTGGATCATCAATGACCCTTTCGGCGCGGGGTACCCGTTTCCACCGTTGTTCTGCGCGGGTGCGATTGGATGATTCGAGGGTCCAACAGGTGGTGGTGGAGGAGCTCCATGGGCGATGTCACCTGGTGCGGGTGCGTGTCCGTCTCCAGGGTTCCGGGCTTGCTGCCTCATCTGGGACATGCTCTTGCTGAGTTTCTAGAACCCGCAGCAGTCTTTGAGCATGTGGCTTGCCTTCTTCTAGCCATCCTACTTGTTGATGTAGAAGTAGATGGTGCATGGGCCCGACAACTTGTCGTATGCTGAGGGTCCATCGTCGCGGCCGCGACGTTGGCATGATTTCGATGGGCGTCCTCCATTGTGGAAGTTGTTTCCACGGTATCATCCACTGTTGCGGTTGCCTTCGCTGCGGCGGTCGGCGTAGCCTGCCGCGACCATGTCGGGTTCGTCGCGATCATCGTAGATACGCGATCTTTGCTTGTTATGGCGCTCGCGTCGGTGGCTGTAGTCATCTTCCTTATCCGAGTGTGCTCGGTGGACGGAGTCCTCACCATCTGCCCACCTGTTTGCGATGTCCATGAGGTGGTCGAGTGTCTTGGGCTTGACGCTCCCGAGTTCTTCCTTGAAGTCCCGGAGTTTAACGTCATTTTTGAAGGCATCGATTGCTCTCGCCTCAGAGATGTGCGCCGCGGAGTTCTTGGTGTTGGACCAGCGTAGTATATACGAGCGAATGGATTCGCCCGTGCGTTGGGTGCAGACCCTCAGTTATTAGATCGAGGCTGGCTCTTGCTAGTGCCCTTGAAGTTTCAGATGAAACTGTACGCCAGTTCCTCCCAACTTCGGATGGATCCCGAGGATAGGCTGCTGAGCCAAATCCGGGTTGCGCCTGTCAACTGTAGCTGAAGGCATTGCAAGGCGGTGGTTTTGTTTCCACCGTGCAGCTTGACGGACGACAGGTGGTCGCTGAGCCACGCTTTAGGGTCCTGCATGCCATTAAACTTCGGAGTGTCCAAAGGAAGCTTGAAGTTCCACGGCATCCGCGTCTGCCGAACGGATCTGCTGAAGCATCGAGCTCCGCAAAGTTCTCCTTCGTCGTCATCCTCTTCGGATACCGATGAGCATACGCGCTTAGCGTGTGCCTTGTCGATATTGCATTCGGTGAGCTCGCTTCGAGCATCGTAGTCGCGGCTGCGACGCCGTGAGCTCTTGTTCCGTTGAGGTAGGTCGTGTTCTTCCTCGTTCGATGAGGGTGTGGGACTGCGGTTGAATCTAACCGCAGCCTTCTTCTTCGGCTCCTCAGGGACTTCTCCGTGGAGCGCAGCTCTGACGAGTCCAAGTCCGGCTAGTGTGATTTGTGCATGGCCCTCTTCGGGTCCCCCACCGGAGGTGGATGGGACGCGAGGTATGTGGTGGATCCCATGATCGTAGCCTGAGGCATATTCGGGATGACGTTGTCGTTGGCATCCATCTCCATGAAGGATGTTTTGAGGGTTCGAGTCACCTCACGACGTGCGGCGGGGTCCATGTTCTCTATGCGAGAACGATGCTTGTTGGCGTGGTTGCCGTGCGAGCTGGAGCCGCCAACGGCAGAAAGCGCAGATCGCCGCGCGCTGGACTCTGAGGCTGCTTGCTTACGTTTGTCAAGCACCTCTTGCATCTTCACCTGCTTTTTGTGCTCGTCGATGAGGAGCAGGTGGTATGCCATCAGTAGTTCCCATGAGGCACCCACAGGCAGGATCTTGTTGCCCGCCACAGCTTTACGTGCTTGGTTCCATCCCTCCTCGCTGAGGTGGATTACCCGATTGGCATCGGTGGCATCCTCGTTGGGCGGGGGGGATTAGTCCTTCCTGTTTTCGTCGTTTCTACCCTGCGGGTTGGGTGGCGGATTGGGTTGATGCTGATCCACGTCGCTCTGGATGACCACGGCGCATTGGTAGCGTCCATAGGTCGGATCGCTGCTGCCGCAGCTTTCGGATCCGGAACCGTAGGTCCCTTCATCCGATGGCAGATCCCACAGATCTGAGTTGCAAATGCTGCTATCATAGGACTCATCTGTCGATAGTGATGTGCGTAGCACGGGATGCGGAGCCCATGAGGCGGGCCTGATTGATGGCAGTGGCACCCGCTCTGGGAGGCGGAGAGTGCCGGTCTGTCCCACCTGGAAGGAGAAACTCCCGAATAGAATTTCGAGCCTGTCGCCTACGGGCTCGAAGTCCTTCATGGTGGCTGGCGAGTGGGCGGTGAAGTCGAAAGCGCCGAAGAGGAGATGGCTCTCCGTCACCGAAGAATTGTAGATCGCTTTTGTTGGGACCGTCACGATCGCACAATCAGCGCCCCCAGTTCCCACAGACGGCAACAATTGACGAGGATTGATTTCGTCAATGTCCATTGTTATGATCTTGGGTTTTGGAGAAGATGGGGATGCTGGAGATCGCGGAACGGTTAACAGACAAGCAACTAGGGGACACGAAAGTTACAGGGGTGCGTAGATGAAATCTGGTGTGGATGTGTGTATGTGGTGGTATGCGAGGTGCTCTTCTCATCGTGCCCTCCTAGCCTTTATATAGAAGTACACAGGTCCTGGGCACAGATCTAGTCGGTTACAGGTTTTAGGGTTTGGACCTTTGAATATTCTATCTAATCTAGTCTTTCTCTCCAAGGATCCAAAGATGTCATGGGTTTGGGCCACCCAAAAGTCTTGATGGGCCGTGTATATTTTCATGGGCCTTCCTTGGGCTGGACCAGGTATGATGATATTGTGTACCCGTAGGGTATAACCATGTCAGCTAGGATGCATAAACTATCATCCCTATGGGAAGGACCATTCATTGTAAGCAAAGCATTGCACCATGATTTATATTACCTAATAGATGCTCGTGAAGAACAAAAGAACAAGGCGGACAGATCAGGTGATAAGACCAAAAAGGCCGTATAATGTCCATGTCCTTTCTACCTTATAATAAGAAGCGTATGTATCTCTCAAACTCTCATATGCCGGATACTTATGTTGGATCTGTGCTGATAATACACTACAAGGAATCTTCTGATACATGACCCTCCATTTTCGTCACTAAATCATCATTCTCTATAATATATGACGATAGTATGACGAAAAACAGATCGTCAAAAACTTAGCATCAGTAATTGCACACAATAACGTTTTCCACGAAATCATCATAACCGTCTATGATGATATTGGATAGTCATGAACGTTATGAAGATCCAATACCGTCATAGAAAAACTGGCAAGGCCACGTCAGATCCTACATGGCCGATCCGACGTGGAAAAATTATGACGAAATGAGATCATCGTAGTCTAAATTTGGCCTGATCCATTTAGGTGGTCCATATGGGCCAAGCCCAGTAGTTTGGCATGTTTAAGTTTTTATCTTAATAGGCTAAATGTGCCAATCCAACATTTCAGCCTGTTTATTTACTTAGACTCAGCCTTTTTTAAGGTCCAGTTATTTTTTATTTACAACCTTATTACATCACATTATTTTATAATTACAAACAGTGGGTCCTAATTGTCATATTCTTCTAGATGGTGGGTCCCAATCATTCTAGATAGTGGGTCCCAAACATTTGGGTCATTCTTTTCACGGAATATTAATTAAAACAATGTATAGAAATCAGAAAGCAAAGAAAACACATGAACATATTCAAACAACGGCCAGAATAAATTTATATAATATTCTCGTGGGAACACATAGGACACATGAAGTTCCACAAAATAGAACTCTCGGTAAATTTAAAAACTAGATACACTTTGATATTCTAGAGCTTCTTCACTTCCATTTCTTCAACATGTAGCTCTTGTAAAGAGTATATCTGCAATAGTTCAACATAATAATTGCAAACAGATAAATATCAGCTCATACAAACTTCTCAGATTGAGTGAAACTAGTGCTTTACCATACAAATAGCAGCTCATACAAATACTCAGTTAAGTTGAAGGAGTTCCATAGCAAAACAGAACAAGGTATATACTACTGTCTTGTCACAGCTAGAGCTATGTAGTTTCGCATCAAAATTATACTACCCAATTGGCAAGGAGATAAGAAAGAACCAGTACATAATCACTAGGTATCATTTACAGCAAGCAACATAAAGAGCACTAGTGAAAGAGGAATATGGAGAGAAACTGAATGTACCTGGATGCCCTCCAGTCCAAGCCGGAACATAAGCACCAGCGGAAGCGTCCGCCGCTGCCGCTGCTCCTCCGTGTGGATGTAGAGGTCGGAGACTCTGGATCCATGCAAGACTCCATCATGTAGGAACAGTTTTACTTGGCAGTTTTTACATGAAAGTGTAAAATGCAGACAATTATTTCAAATATCAAGCTATATATATACAAGTCGGGCTAGATCAAAAGTAAGGCTAGTTCCAGTTCTATAGCAGTAGGAACACCACCTATTCATGTGATTGCACTATCAGTCTAATGATCCAAATCTCATCCAAGCATAATAGACAGTTACCAAATACAAGCTAAAATAGGATGCTTTCCCCCAGATTGCAATGGTTATTGCACTTATTACCAATTCATGTGTATGAAAGAGGGATGGGGCAGGGATAGTACGAGCACCAAACGGAAGCAAAACCATATTATCACGACGTTGAGGACGAGCTTCTACACCTCTATCTCCCGCATGGGGTTCAACTGCTTCTTGTCTATCGACTACGAGCACCAAACGGAAGAAAAACCATATTATCAGGAACAATATGATCATAAATAGGAACAACATATTCACATGTTACATCAGTATGGAGATACAGTGGCAGGTGCCAAGTGTGAAATGGATATGGCACAAATTTTATGTAGATTCACAGGTTACATCAGAACCATACATAAGGAGATAGATAGCTGCTTATCACAACTTCATGCACATCAACAATAGACACACGAACAAGCACACAAACAAACAGGATGACAAATTAATCTAGTAGAAAAAATCATATAACAAAGTACTCAAGAAATCACACTAACTCAAAACATCTCAAATAGCTTCACACTGTTGAAATATTTAATGTGGAGCATTGAGTTAATTTGATTATGCTCTATGACTGAAAATAACAAGTTTAAATTTCGAGACTCGTGTGTTATAGAAGAAAAGAACTAAAGGTAAAAAGCATCTTAATATATTATTCAGGTAAAAGCTCGTGAAAAATAACAAGTGCAAAGCTATGTGCTGAACTAGATAATCTTTTTAGTTGTAACTTAAACATCATGTAGAGTTATCTACATATATTGTATACTTAACTAGAACCAGATAAAGCATACACGAATGGAGCATTTTCAATAGAGTAGCTTAGAGTTCCATGGAAACATCAGATTGCACACTTAATCAAAGATAAGACTTGATCTAGGCTTGAACAAGGTCACTCTTTAGAATCATCCACATAAACATATTCCAAGTACTTGAACATCTATGATGAGAGAGATGGGTGCTTGAACAGCTAATCTTGGAAAATATAAGTATATGTACTAGTACATCAATTACTGCATCCAGTTCATCGGCGCAGATATGCATTGAACATAGAGACAGGCGTGGGAAGGAAGTGGGGGCTTACAGTTTGTATGACCTCGTCGTGTCGTGGACCGGCGCTGCCAGATGCATGGGACGGGAAGCTCGCAACTGGAGACTGTGGGAAGGGTAGGGGATCTCGCTAGCGACGATGAGTTGTGAAGCCAGGAGGCATAGACACAGGTACTCAGCGCCTCTTTGCCCTGCCTCGTTTCTTTGCCCTCCATGACCACGGATGGCTATGTGATCGCCTCGTCATCATCCTCCCCCAGGTGCGGTGGCGTCTTCATTGAGAGAGAGGGATACTGAGAGAGGGTCCAAGAGGGAGAAGAAAGAGGGGAGGGGAGAAAGGGGTAGGGGAGAGAGGGATACTTTACCGGATCTCAAGCGGGTAAGGAAGGTACTGTTGTCGCTGCCGGAAGGAACTGCGCACGCCGGCAGCGGCGTCCTCGTTGCCCTCGTCCATGGTAGCGACGCGGTGAGGCGAGCTCAACGGAGCGGCGGTCAGTGAAGCACGCGCGCACCAGCGAGCAAGACCACAGTGACGCCTTCGGCTCTCATCCCGTGTGGTGACTCGCCATGGCGTCGCTGTTCTTCAAATCAGACAAGGCAGCGGCCATTTTGGGATGCGTTGGAGGATTGGATCAGAGAGAGGAGGGTGGGTTGCGGTGGGCGGCGGGGGACAAGGAGATCTGAGTTAGGGTTAGTTTGGCAGCGCAGGGAAAGGGGCGGGTGGGTCGCGTCCATCTCCGGATCCCAACTCCCAAGTTGGTGCGGTGGACACTGGGGAGTAGGTGTGCTTCTTTGGGTGAGCTGACAAGCGTTGGATTGAAACTGGACGGTCTAGATCATGCCCCTGAGGACGATCCGTGGGAGGCGGTTTGCCATGTGCTGATTGGTCGGTTAACAAAACACCTCCTTTTTGTACACAGAAAATGAATAATCCCTTCAAAACGGTCCAAACAATGTAAAACCTTCGCGTGGTGTCATGTTATGTGACATAGTTTTAAGAAAAAATATTAAACTTTAGATATTGCGAATATCTCGAAAAAAACTTCTCAGAAATGACCTATCATGTTCGAGGTTTCATGGCTTTCGGGCCAACCGACGAGTGTTATGGCTAGAATCAGGGCATAGTTTGTGATAATATGCCCGTATTGTGGATGGGTGTGCATCTTGGAATGGCGAACAATGTTGCAGGAGGAAGTTTTCCTTTTCGACGCACGGAAAATCTATTTTCTATTTTTCGAGCGCAAAAAACGGGGCGTTTTGTGAAGCAACCACCAAATGATAGTTTTAGAATGCTACCACCACATTTTTCAAAAATAGTAGACCACCTTACATAGACAATGTCACAATCGACATATGTCAAACCTTTCCGTCAACCCATGGCGAAAAAGACAAATTCCTGCCAAATCGGTAGGAAGTGGGTCCGATTTGACCAACATGTGCATTATCTGATGCCCATGATTTTTTGTAAAAATCATTTTTAGACTCACAATATGCTATTTCTTCATAGATCCAATGCAAGTTTAGCGAGGCTCGTCCTCTAGCTAAGAACCTTCATGACCGCCGTTTTGACCATAGTTTGAAACGGGCATAAAAAATTCAAAAAGGTCCGGTCAACACAAATCCTTCGCGTGGTGTCTTATGATGTGACATAGTTTCAAGTATAAATACCAAACTTGGTAAATTGAGTATGTCTCAAAAAACATTCACAAAATGACCTATCATGTTCGAGGCTTTCGGGTCAAATGACCAATGTTATGGTTAGAATCAGGGCATAGTTTGTGATAATTCACCCGTATTGTGCACACATGTGCATCATGGGATGGGGAACAATGTTGTAGGAGGAAGTTTTCCATTTCGTCGCACGGAGAAACCATTTTCTATTTTCCGAGCGCAAAACACGACCCGTTTTGTGCAGCAACCACCAAATGGAAGTTTCAAAATTCAACCATCCCATTTTTCAAAAATAATAGGCCACCTTACATGTAAAAATGTCCCAATCGGGGTCTCTCAAACCTTTCCTTCCATCCCTGGCAAAAAAGACAAATTCCTGCCAAATCAGTAGGAAGTGGGTCCGACTTGAACTACAGGTACATGATCCGATGCCCATTATTTTTTGAAAAAATAAGTTTTAGACTCACAATATCATGTTTCTTCAGAGATCCAAGGCAATTTTAGCGAGGCTCATCCCCTAGCTAAGAACCTTCATGATCGTCGTTTTGACCATAGTTTGAAACGGGCATAAAAAATTCAAAAACAGTCCGATCAATGCAAATCCTTCGCTTGGTATCTTATTATGTGACATAGTTGCAAGAAAAATACCAAACTTGGTAAATTGAGTATGTCTCAAAAAAACCTTCACAAAATTACCTATCATGTTCGAGGTTTCATGGTTTTTGGGTCAAATAACCAATGTTATAGATAGAATCAGGGCATAGTTTGTGCTAATGCACCCATATTGTGCACACATATGTATCATGGGACGGCTACCAATATTGCAGGAGGAAGTTTTCCTTTTTGACACACGGAAAATCCATTTTCCATTTTCCGAGCGCAAAAAACGGGGTGTTTTGTGAAGTAACCACCAAACGACAGTTTTAGAATGGTACCACCACATTTTGTAAAAATATTAGACCACCTTGCATTGACAATGTCCCAATCGGGGTATCTCAAACCATTATGTTCACCCCTGGCGAAAAAGACAAATTCCTGCCGAATCGGTAGGAAGTGGGTCCGATTTGAACTACAGGTACATTATCTGATGCCCATTATTTTTTGAAAAAAATGTTTTTATACTCACAATATGATATTTCTTCAGAGATCCAATGCAAGTTTAGCGGGTCTCGGCCCCTAGATAAGAACCTTCATGCCCGTCGTTTTGACCATTGTTTGAAACTGGCATAAAAAATTCAAAAACGGTCCGAACTATGTGAAACCTTCGCATGGCGTCATGTTATGTGATATAGTTCCAAGGAAAAATATCAAACTTGGTAAATTGATTGCGTCTCGAAAAAATCTTCTCATAAATGACCTATCATGTCCGAGGTTTCATGGCTTTTAGGCCAAAAGACTAATGTTATGGCTAGAATCACGACATGGTTTTTGATAATGTGCTCATATTGTGCGCACATATGTATCATGGGATGGCAAACAATATTGCAGGAGAAAGTTTTCCTTTTTGACACATGGAAAATCCATTTTCCGAGCGCAAAAAACGGGGCGTTTTGTGAAGCAACCACCAAATGACAGTTTTAGAATGGTACCACCATATTTTGTAAAAAATTAGACCACCTTACATGGACAATGTCCCAACCGGAATATCTCAAACCTTTCCATTCACCCCTGGCGAAAAAGACAAATTCAAAAATGGTCCGAACTATGGGTAACCTTCGTGTGGTGTCTTATTATGTGACATAGTGCAAGGAAAAATACCAAACTTGGTATATTGGAAGTGTTTCGAAAAGACCTTCTCAGAAATGACCTATCATGTATGAGGTTTCATGGCTTTCGGGCCAAACGACCAGTGTTATGGCCATAATCACGGCATAGTTTATGATAATAAGCCCATATTGTGCATGCATGTGCATCTTGTGATGGCGAACAATGTTTCAGGAGGAAGTTTTTCTTTTCGTAGCACGAAAATCTATTTTCCATTTTCCGAGCGCAAAAAAATGGGGCGTTTTGTGAAACAACCACCAAATGGTTAATTCAAAATGCTACCACCTCATTTTTCAAAAATAATAGACCACCTTACATGTACAATGTACCAATTGAAGTATCTCAAACCTTTTCTTCCACCCTTGACGAAAAAGACAAATCCCCCCAAATCGGTAGGAGGTGGGTCCGATTTGAACTACACGTACATGATCTGATGCCCATAATTTTTTTTAAAAATCATCTTTAGACTCACAATATGCTATTTCTTCAGAGATCCAATGCAACTCTAGCGATACTCATCCCCTAGCTCATCCAAAATGTTCAATTCGAAGCTCTAGTTTCAAAATCATATTTTAAAATATGATATTATCCCTACTATGGACTAATATGAGATTAGTAAATACACTATTTTAAAATAGTCAAAGAATTTGTAATTAACATCTTAAGATGATCTATAGAATTTTATAAAAAATTAGAGACAAAAATCAATTCTTTTGGACTTGTTATGAAAAAGTTACAAAAGAATTAAGAAAATAAAAAAACAAAAGAAGAAAAAAACTACCTAACTATACCAGCCGAGATGGCCTAGTGCGTGCAAGGCCTAGTCCCTCCCACCGTGGCCCATATCGCTTCCCCCGAGGCTCATTCTAGTGATAAATTGAGCCAGCCCAACAGATGAACTAAGGATATAAGACCGCGACTTGTATATACAACACGAACGGGTGCATGGTCTGGTGGCAAGGGTCGCTTCTTGCATGTTGGAGGTCGCGAGTTCGACCCCTGCGAGCTCTCATCGATTCGGTTATAGGAGTAGACGCGGGCAATGGAAAAGAGGAAGATTTGGGACCTTTTTGTGCCATTTATTCACTAATTTTGAAAGCCCAACATTTCGATTGATATGTTAATATAAGACAACTGCAAAAATATAACATGAACAATTGTGTGATGCGGTGGTTCTGAACTTTGTCGGCATAGCTCGTCGCGTGGTTGCGGGTTCGACCCCCGCATGCCCCTATTTTGCACCTTTTATTGGTTATTTTGTGAAAGCGCAACATACAAATGTTATGTTAATATAAGTCAACTGCGAAAACTGATTACACGTACAACAGTGCAAGAATAATTCGGCCCACCGAACTGTGGTCCCAACAGCGAAGCAGTATAGTTAAATAGTGGTAGCTCAATAGTTCTACATGAAAGAAACTTTGGTGTAGTGGTTACAACAATAGGTAGTCACGAGGTCGCGGGTTTGAACCTTCACCCCGACTTATTTTTGCATGTTATTACATGCATGCATTACATGTATGCAATGCTTGGTGTTGTTTGGATTCCGCATGTGAGGCTCGTGGTGGGTCCGGGTGGTGCGCTGACACGTGAATACGATATGTAAGCAAACATTGTTACATAGACGTGACTTCATCCTGACTTATTTTTGCATTTTATTACATGCATGCACGCAACGCTTGGTGCTGTTTGGATTCCGCATGTGAGGCTCGTGGTGGGTCCCGGGTGGTGCGCTGACACGTGGATACGATATGTAAGCAAAAATTATCACATAGACGTGACACGTAGGTGGAATTGGTGATGTGGTCTTCTAATCATTTAAATGCATTCCGATCCAGACATTACGACAATTTATATTTTTCATATTCTACTATAAATAAGTCTCTCAGCTGTGTCATGTAACGTATGAAGAAACTACAACGATTTTGCACAAATCGTCGTAATTTTATGTGGTTTTGACCTCTCCAAATGATCTACGACCATCTTGTGTGAAATCGTCATAGATCTTTCATTCCCCGTCACTATGATAAGGTCACAAGTAAACACATTTCTTGTAATGATAAAATGGTATGACTAGAAAAACTGTCTCGGGGACTACCCCTTATGTTTATTCTTGAAAATTCTATGTCGGCTGGGGTTGACACTTAAGACTTATCTCGGAATAAGTAATGTTTACTCGTATAGAATCAACTCTTCAACTATGCTGTTGTCAACTACGAGTAAACATGGCTTCATGGCAAGCAAGAGGAAAATATTAATGACGAGTAAACATGAACACCGGATAAGTAAAGGGAGAAACGCGAATCGTCTCTATGTATGCCTTTAACTAACCCATTGCAGGATATATTGATTTGTATGACAAATGACCCTAGGTCAAGTTGTCTAGTTTCATATCTGCTAACTGAATCCTTAGAACTTTGAGACTCTAATGTCAAACGCCAAAAGAGGTAGACAAGAGCCAAATTCAAAGAAAAATGGAAACGACAAATTAAACTCGGGGACTTGCCCCTAGATGATTGGCATTGATAGAAAAATAAAAGTTTAAGCCTTAACAAAAGGCGCGCACCCAAAATAAGTGCAGTATATATTACATCTGCACCCGGCATACCGGGAATCTCATCAGAGTTAAGTGTTTTTGACATAACCACCATAAGAAGCAGCTAGACTCAATGGAACGTCCTTGGGGCTAGAGCTGGGAGCGTCGTCTGGAGCATTGGCCGGATCAGCTTCATCTACCGAGTATGCCACGTCTGACTCGGTGGCTTCAATATCGGCATCAGCATCATCAGCTATCTCAGAAAGCGGCTCGGCAAGGTCGAGGAAGCTGGGCCCATCGCACCAAGCATGCACCAGAGCATACTCTACCATGGCATAGGCTCGCTCTTGACACCTCTTGATGAGATCAGGATCAAGGATCCACTTGCCTTCGGCCCTCATATGCTAAAGAACATCAAGGTTGATGTCCTCATACCATGAAAGCACAAATGCAAGGGCCTTGTCCGCTGCAGCAGGACCGGACTATTCGCGCCACTGATCCAACATGTCCTCAGTCAGAAGCAACTTGGCAGCCAAAGGCTCAATGAGCGTGGGCGCATCCTCATCCGGCCAGAGCATCCTAAATGCATGGATTTCCAACTTAAGCAAGTCTACACCGCATGACTTCAGAGTGGTTGCATGCTCTGACAGCGCTACTATGTGCTCATCGATGGTGATCTCGCCGTCAGCTAAAGCTCTAGATTCGGCTCGAACCTTCTTCATTGCCCTCAAGGCGAACATCTCAGCCTCAGGGAAGTTCTCTGCAAACACGGAAGACAATGAAAAAGGGGCAAAAAGCAAGGATAGAAGTACAATGAAAAGAGTGAGAACTCACTACCGAGAAATGAGTTGATCGCACCAAGCTTGCTCAGCCAGATCTTAGCCTTGGCCTAAAGAGCTTATAGGTCCTGGTGCGCGGAATGAACTGCCAACTCAGACTCCTTGAGCAGTTGATCATTCTTTGCAGCACTTGCGGCTTGCTGGTCAGCTTTCTCGACAAGCTCTTCACGCAAGCCCTTCAGCTTGGACTGGTGCTTCTGCTCCATATCCGTCACCTGCCGCTTCAGCCGAGTCACCTCGTCTCGCTCCTTTTGGATCTCGATCCGGTGCTTCTCTGCTTATTCGAAGCATGTGACTAGTCAGTAACAACAAATTATCTCGTTTTAGATGAGATAGAAATGGAAAAGGAATAGACATCGATGCGGAGCGGTCACAAGGTTTCTAAGAACTTACTTTCAGCATCGCTGATCTGGGAGTGCAGTGCATCGATCGTGGACTGGGCAGAAGCTGTGGAAAGACAGTGAGAAAAATTCAAGGAGATGAAACGAAGATAGATTTATAAAGTAAAAGCAACTAGAGTAAGAAAAAGTACCTTGGCCCTGAGCCTCAGCTTTCAGATCTTGGTGAGCGAGCTCGAGCTTGCGATACTCCCAGAGGAGAGCCTAACGCACCTTGGTGTGCTTGTTATGTGTGAGCTGCACGATGAAGATCTAGTCAGAAGATATAAGCAAATGGTTGAGCTTACATCTAATAAATGCATTACTCGGTAGTAACCTCGGGGGCTAGGGATCAAAAATCCGGTCGAAAATCCGACATGCAAACTTGGCAGGAAAAAATAAAGGTTGGGTTCTAACTCAGAGCTTACAGCCGAATAAGTTCCTTACTCGGCAGTAACCACGGGGACTAGGGATCATGTATAATATAAAGATACTCAGTACGCAAAAGAGTAAGGAAGTTTCATACCTCATTCACTTGATCTTCTTTGGCCATCAAGGCGATGGCCTGTTGAGTCTTCGCTGATACAGCCTTGGGGCCCAGCTTCATTTTCTGGCCAGCACTGGAGCTCACTTCTTGCTCGTCGCCGCATTCCAGGCAATGGCATAGCGCTCCGCGGAACCAAGGCCTTGCCCTCTGAGCATCCGAGTTAGGACTTGCCCTTTCTTCAGGGTAGTTCCCACCCCGGGACGGGTAGCAGCGGCGCTGGTATGCAAGGAACCAACTCTGGAAGCACTGCCAGATCCTGCAGCAGCAGACTCGCCCAACTGACCCGTCGGAGCGGGTGCCATTGTTGATGGTGTGGGAAGAATCTACGAAGCGGTGCCTGGAGCATGGACTAGAGTCAATTGCTTGGTCGTTGATGGCTTGATAGATGCGGAACGAGCGTGGCCTTGAGCAGCAGGCCGAGTCTAACCTTTAGCCAAAAAGGTAGGAGGAGCGGGTCTGCAACTGGTTGAGGAAGATACAGGAGCCGACTAAGCAGGCTCAACAACAATCCGAGGGGCAACAACTGGGTCAACGGGCACATTGGAAATGGGAGAGCTAACAACAGGGGTCTTCTCGGCGCCGATATTGCTGGCGCCGGGTTTAAGGATCTATTCGGGTAAAGCAACTAGAGAGCTAGGCCGTGTCTCCTCTGATGGGCGCACCGCCGGATCGGCCTCACTCCGAGACGCATGAGCCTCGGTAGTGGGGACAGTGACCTAGACGGGACACTGCATAGCGGAATCAGTACGAGGAGGAGAAGCAGGCCTTAGCGGGGAAGAAACCATGCTAGGTGCAGCTTGGCTGGCGGACATGGCAGCGCTGAAAATAAAAGCAGAAGCCTATAATAAAACAAAGACAGAAAAGAAAAGGAAAACAGAACGTAACGGGTAGCTAAACTTACCCGGAGACAGTCGGGTCGTGCGGGATGCGATGAGTGACCCGACGCGTTGTGGTCTTGCAAGTCTGGGAGGATGTGGCTACAGGATATGCCGCAAGATCGAGTCGGCGTTTCTTTGAAGGTTGAGAGCTAGAGGAGGCCCCGTGCCGCTTACTCGATTTGGCAGCAGGGAGCTTGCCAGAACCGCCGATAGCAAGGGGAGCTCCTCGTGTACCTGGCCAGCTGCATGAGTAAATGACAAGCTCAATGGGATAAGTCCACCTCATCATCATCAGACTAATCTCGCAAGGGATTTCGAGTAGAGGTGTTACCCGAAGCGGAAGCTGTAGCAGCATGTGGGATTGGCATAAAGCACTCCAAGTCGAACTCAACCTTGTCGTCATCAGAGAGATCATCTAAATAGCCGCCAGGAGGGACAGTACTATCATCAACCTGGTGAACGATATTCTGCAAAAGACAAACAGAATAAGATCAATAAAGAAACAGAACGGCGAATAAACATAAGGAAAGCTATGTCTGCAGCAAATCAGCGACTCAGACACTTACCCACGAGACATGCCTATCCCGGCTCAAAGGGGGCAGCTCCAGCCTAGTTTTCCGCTAAGTTCAGCTTGAAAATCGAGCTGACTCGGCGGTCCACTGAGTCGTTGGTGTGATCCAAAGTGGAGTGCCGGGTAGGATCTCGCGGGCTGCTCATGAAGCACATCTTGTGGCTTCTGGCCTGGATGGGGATGACTCGGCGTGTGATGAAAGCACACATGAGGTCCTCCTCAGATAAGTGGAAGTTCTCATCCGGCAAGAGCAACCTCTCGATGATCCCATGAGTCTCATTCATGGCTGGATTCTTGTCGCGCGGGTCAAGCTTCCATAGCTCCTTGCTAGGAACCTCATCCTTGAAGGGGGAAGCCGAATGTAGTCATTGGACCCACAGTTCTTGACATAGAAAAAGGTTCTATGCCACTTCTTGCAAGAGTCTATGCTAGTGACCCGAGGAAAGATTGAGTCCCTCCTGGGCGTGATGCTAGCAGCACCACACCTAGTGGGCCTCTTCTCGGCGCGGGGAACGCCGGGATCAGGCACAACTTGTATCCGAAAATTAAAATACTTGGCCCAAAGAAGAACAGTGGGCCAGATACCAAGGTAGCCCTCGCAGACAAAGATGAAGCAAGAAAGAGAGCCAATTGCATTGGCGGGAAGGTCATGAGTTTGTAGATGGAAAGTGGAGAGGAAATACACAAAGAAATTGCTGACGGGAAGAGTGAAACCACGTTCAAAGTGCGAGAGGAAAACGACCCTCTCGTTGGCCTCAGGCTTAGGAACAATTTCACCTAGGGAAAGGCGGTAGTCAACCTCGAGCGGGATGCGCCTGGTGGAGTGCAACCACTCGAATTCCTCCACCGAAACCTTAGAGCCCTCCCAGCCACCCCGCTCGCCGGCGGCGGCCTCATGCTCCTCCACCTCCTCGCCGGCATCGCGAGCATCCATAATATCGCTTGGTTCGTGATCTTCAGACATTGGAATAGGCATGGAGACGCAAGGACCCGTCGGAGAATCGAAAGGAGAAGAAGGGAACTGCGGGAGCGGAGCAGCAAGATAGAGGAACCGCAAAAAGGCAGTTTGAGATTGGGATGCGCGAGGAAGAAGAAGAAGGCAAGGGGGAACTGAACAGGCAAAGGCAGTTAAGTCCCTTGCACCCCTACTTAAGGAGAGTAAAAACCGCCGGCATGGGATACCTTTGCGCCCTGTGGCCACTGTGTGGCCGTGTACACGGCCGAGTAAGCGCATCAGCAAGCACCACGTGTGGGCGATACACGGAAAATCCTGGGCCACGGCACGATG
Source organism: Avena longiglumis (assembly GCA_030063025.1). Taxonomy (NCBI): domain Eukaryota; kingdom Viridiplantae; phylum Streptophyta; class Magnoliopsida; order Poales; family Poaceae; genus Avena; species Avena longiglumis. Next base: position 403,571,852 of record CP125975.1, read on the forward strand.
CGCAGGACACGAGGCACTAAGAGATGGGACTGCCGCAATGATTGGGAGTTACTGCGCCGCTATCACTATGCAGTCAACATTTGGGACAAAATTTGAGGCAAGTAATCATGATTACAACCTGTCAGTGACTAAGGCAAGCCTAGAATGACTCGGCGACATCAAAAGTGACTCGGCACGAGGCAAAAATGACCCAGAAAGTCAAAGATGAGATTCGAAAGTGGCAAGATAGACTCGGCAAAGATCGAGGTTGCGCCAAACAGTGCGCCCAAAGCAGTAAATGCTGAAAAAGAGAAGTTCCAAGAACATAAAAGGAACCTCGAGACGCCTAATAGCAAAAACTTCTAGGCCTCACCAGCTTCGGGGACTAATGTTAGGGTGATAACCCCCGGTAGGGTCATAAGGGGTAAAACATTGCCCAGCTTGGCTTATGCCGAGCCAAAGAAATCTCAGGCCAGGTAACAACGGCCGGGTAAGAAGGTCGTGTGCGGCCGACATAAGAATTAGGTCGGCCCATATAAGACAAGTTGGTTTACCTTGCAAGAAGCAATGAGCCAAATCTTATGAGGGAAGGCCGAGTCAAAAGGGCGCGTGGTATCTTTCCAAGTAAGGTTCGGGAGGGACCATGGTAAAGCACTGTCAAAAGAGAAGGGTGACGCCGAGTGAAACAAAAGGAGCCGGGTGACGCCCAAAGCAAGGGCTGATGTACAAAGTCACGGTATGACGCCAAAAGAGTTGGAGGATACGTACGAGAAGACCGTTAGCTATATGGCTTTGTGGACTGGGTCAAGGGACTCAGTGCTAGCCCATGACCCGGCCCGCACAGTAAGGACCAAGATCCAAACAGTAACCCTAGAACCCAAAGGGATGTAACCTAGCTGTCCGTCGCTTATATAAGGAGGGGCATAGCTAGGGTTTAGGGAGGTTGGACCAAGTAGGAAACTACTTCCCTGAGGCTATGCACAAACAGCTCTAGGAGCACTTGTACACTTCTTGGATCAATAAAAATCCTAAGTATGGAGAGTTCATCTTGTTCTTCATGCGCGGCTAGACCGTGCACTCCCTCCCCGGTTACAACAAGCGTCCATTCGGCCCCCAACTTAAGCCTACCCATGGCATATGCCGTGACACCACCATGACAGTTGGCTCCCACCGTGGGGCAAAAGCAGGCGCTTGCTTGAGTTTTCATCCGGATGGGCAACATGACCAAGACAGGCGAGCGCGTCTATTCTGGCCTCATCCAGAGATTCGGGGCACTCAACTTCGACAGCGACAACGGAGGTAGCTTCGGGGCCAAGCCGTTCCGAAGGGGCGGTCGCTTCATCAAGTTCGGCGAGCAACAGGTCTACATCGCGGTGCCTGTGGAGCGCGCGTACCTGGAGTGCATCATCCTAGCACCGGATCTACCTGCGGTTCCTGCCACAGGAAAGCTTCATCAACTCGTCTTCGTCGAGGTAATGATGACAGCTCCTAATCCCCTAGCACCTCCAGTAGTCCCTGTGGTAAATGAGGATGTTGAGGGAGGAAATCCAGAAGAAACGTCAAGGGCGGAAAGAACTGCAAAAGCGCCACTAGAAAATCCAGAGAACATAGCTAGGAGTAAGAGGCCAAATAATTGCAAGAAGCAATAGAGAAGTTAGCAGAGCCAGTAGCGCCATCAACTGATCCAGCGCGTGTGCAGGCCGATTTAGAGGAGGCCAGAATAAAAGTCTTGGAGAAGACAAAGGAATTAGCATAGTTACAGCAAGATGTGGATATCAGAATTCGAGAGCTCAACTCGGCAAATCGAGTCAAGGGCGCTAAGACCCAGCTTGATGCAACAAGGCTGAGAGGCAGAAACCTCAATGAAGAATTCGCGGGCGCAACGTCAATGATAACACCAGAAAACAGCAACGAAGCAGCCATGCGACCGACATTCAACACTTCAGCAGCAAATTTGAGAGCCGCAGAGGCAGCAATGGCAGAGTTACCCCATCTAACGGGTGAAGCAAATAGAAAAAAACATAAACGAGTCAATGAGTTGGTGAGAGCAGCAGGGATGTTGAATGAAGCATACTATAGTGCAAATCCGGGTGTAGCTGGGAGGTCATAGATGGTTCACTCGGCAACTCCAATCCCGGCGAGATCAGCAGGCCATAAAGCCTCCTCACCAGGAGCGGCGCCGAGACAGAGTAAAAAAGAGTGTGGATTCAGGAAGGAACAAGCAGATGGTTGCTTATGACAAGGCAAAAAACCAAGAAAACACGGCCCATGCGTAGGGGACAAGAAGGAATGTCGCTCAGGGAAACGAGGACCAGGAAAATGCAGGCCGAGAAAGGCAAGCAGGACAAAGAAATGACAACGGGGGGGCAGAACTTTGCACCTCAAACTAGGCGTGGGACTCACTCGGCAGTAGGGGGAAACCCAGCTCTGAATCCTCCGCCAGCCCAACCCGAAAGGAGATAGCAAAGCCCAGGAAAAGCAGTGCATCAACCTGCAGACCCAAATGCCAACAGATATAATGATGGTTACTCGGCAATGGTCAATGATGGGTATGAATTGCCGGATTATGTATACCAAGCAATGGGAGCAAGACTCGGAGGCAGAAACCTCCAGCCGGATGATGCAAGGCTAAAGCTCGACCGGATAAAGATGGCAGAGCTGATCGAATCGCAAGGTCCACAGGGTCCACCATGTTTTGGCCCAAGGATCATGAAAGAGCCGTCAGTGCCAAACTTTCAGCTGGCCAGAGGGACAAATACCTACGATGGAAGCACAAATCCCGAAGACTGGCTCATAGATTATGGAACTGCAGTAAAAATCGTGCAAGGAAATCTGAGATGGGCAGTGCGCTATGTATTACAGATGCGAGAAGGACCAGAAAGGGTGTGGCTGAATAATTTGCCACCCGTAAGCATCAACAGCTGGATTGATTTTCAGGAACCTTTCGTAAGAAATTTCACAAGCACGTACAAGAGGCCGAATCGCCCACAACACCTAGCTATGGGCAAGCAAAGGCTGGATGAAACGGATAGGGAATTCCTCACAAGGTGGTGCACAATGCGTAACTCTTGTGAATGGGTAATCGAGTCTCAGGCCATTGCATGGTTTGCACAAGGATGCAGGCATGGAAGTGTACTGTGAAAAAAGGTTACAAAAAGATATGCCGACAAGCTTGGCAGAAACAATAAGAATCACCGACTCATACGCGTTAGGACATCCGACTTAGCCTCTGCTTATGTCGGCAGACGGCATGACCGAGACTCAGATTTATGACGCAGCCGGGTCGCAAAGGTACCAGGAAAGGACCGAGTATAGAAGCAAAACAAGGGATGAGAGACCAGATTATAGATATGGTTCGACTCAAGTCGTAGCTGTAAGTCAGGATCATCCAGATGCTGTAAGCAGCCAACGTCTAATAGCAAATGGGCAAGAGCAGTGGATACCAAAAAATGATGGCAAAAAGCCATATGAACATAGAAAGCCATACCAAGACAGGCAGAAATATACTTATGAAATGATGTTGGATCAACTGTGTAAGTTTCACACACCAAGTCCGAGTAAGCCGGCAAACCACACAACAAGACAATGCACTTGGTTTTAGAACGGAGACATAGTGGATTCGCCTACTCTGCAGTTACCACCACCTCCCCCACCACCGCTCATAGGAGGAAACGCTCAAGCTGTTGGATCCGAGCATAGATATGAGAATAGGCAGCCGAGATATCATAACCAAGAAAGAAGGGAGGCTGTGCATCAGGTGCATAACCCAAGAGGTGATGACGCTCATGCCGGCCATGGAACCAGAAATGAGTACAGAGAGCATCACCAGATCTATGTCGCATTTGTCATAGAGCCGAATGACAAGAAAGGTCAACAGAGACGGATGATGGAAATGAACGCCATAATGCCAGCGATACCAAAATACATGCATTGGTCTAAAGAGGAGATAACTTGGAGCATAAAGGATCATCCCAAGATCATGCCAACGCCAGGAGGTTATGCTCTTGTCTTGAATACAATGTTCATGGGCCCAGATATCAATGTGAGGTTCTCCAAGGTACTGATAGACGATGGAAGTAGCATCAACATCATGTACAAGGATACGATGCTCAAGTTAGGAATCACTATGAACATGCTGGAGCCGACTAAGACAACATTCCATGGTACTATGTCAGGACTGTCTTGTGAGCCAATTGGCAAAATCTAGGTTGACGTCTTATTCGGCAACAGAGAAAGATGTCGTACTGAAGCCATAGTGTTCGAGGTGGTTGACCTAGTTAGCTCATACCATGCCTTACTCGGCAGGCCATCTATGACAAAATGTATGGCCACTCCTCATATTGCTTACTTAAAGATGAAGCTGCCAGGGAGATTAAAAGAGATCTATTGCATGTGCCTCAGCCAGATCTTCGTTGGCCGAGTCACTGGTCATAGCGCAGGAGAAGAATCAAATGATGGAAGTGGCAGCACTGGCCAAGGCGGCACAAATGTCTATGCCGGCACTCATTAACCCGCATGGCAGTGTATCTTTCCAATCTACCAAGGAAACAAAGAAGATACATGTTGATGAGACCTTCCCAGAGCGCACAGTTACCATTTGTGCTGGGCTGACTGACAAATAGGAAAGCGAGCTCACCAGCTTTCTCCGTGAGAATCAGGATATCTTTGCATGGTCCAAACAAGACCTAAAAGGAGTTTCGAGGGAGCTGGCTGAGAACACTCTTCATGTAAGGCAAGATGCTACGCCGGTGAAGCAACCCCTCCGCCCATTCACCAAAGATAGGAGGAAAGTGATAGCCGCCGAGATAATCAGGCTCTTGGCTGTCGGGTTTATCATGGAAGTACTGCATCCAGATTGGTTATCAAATCCAGTCTTGGTCGAAAAGAAAAAGGATGACCCGAACAATAATACTACTCTAGTAAATAAATATTACTATTAACTAAATTTCAACTAAAAAATATTACTAAAAAAATGTACTAACAAAAATGAAAAAAATCTACTAGCAAAATCGGGGGAGGCACTGTCGGGGGCGGCGCGACGAGGTCGGTGGAGAGTGCGGCGAGGACGACAAGGCGCGGCGAGCGCGAGGTCAGAGGCAGCAACGCGTACGGTGTGAGGACGAGGCGGAACGTGCGGTGCAAGGAGGCGGAGCGGCGGCGCAGCCAGGCAGCGTGGCGAGCACGACCGAAGACGAGGGAATCAGGCATCACCTCATCTTCGGTAAATTGGCTAAGTCCGGGGGCATGCGGGCACGAGGAATATATATAGTTGGGGATCTAGTCCCGGGCGGTACTACGGCCCGGGACTAGAGGGTTTTTTCTGGATACTTCATTTTCACGCGTGAGCCTGACCCTGTACTATAGGTTCTTTTGTAAATTTACTTATTTTTTAGTTTATTTAATTCAAATCAATTAGAAAACTTTGGAAATTCATAGATCCTATTGTGTAAATCCAAATAATTAAAATAATATGTCTATTATTATTAGAAAAATATAAGGAATCTAAATATATCATTCATACATCTCTTTTCATTATGATGAATTGTGCCATTTTCAATTCAAAATGCATTCACCATTTTTTCATATTTTTGAATCTGACAAAACTTTCAACATGAAAAAGTTTGAATTTGAATAACTAATCCAAAAATATTTTCTGTTTTCTAAAAAATTTAACCTAACTATTAAAATTAGTAACTATGACCAAATATATTTTAGGGGCCTTTACTCCTAGTTGTAGCCACTACCTGGGACTAAAGATATTTCCCGCTATTGTCAGAGCCTTCAAGCCAGACTCCATGCTTTCCCGCCATTCTCTCCGCTTCCCACAATGTTTGCATGCCCTTTCCTTATATATCTAGGACGACCGCCATGACCATTCACACATCCACACCTTCCCCTCTCACAATAATGGACACCGCATAATGGGCCATTCTGACCCTTGAGGAGACCGAGGCGTTGTGCTCCTCCATCTATCCATGCCCTTCGGGCTACCGGCTGCCCGCCGACTAGATGTTGAGTGCTAGAGGGGTTCCTATCCCTCCTGTGCCTCAAGGTTCTGCATGCCAGGCGGCCATCACGAACCACTTCTACCTTGTCGGGGGGATAACCCCCGGTAGGATCATAAGGGGTAAAACATTGCCTAGCTTGGCTTATGCCGAGCCAAAGAAATATCAGGCCGGGTAACAACGGTCGGGTAAGAAGGTCGTGTGCGGCCGATATAAGAATTATGTCAGCCCATATAATAAAAGTTGGTTTACCTTGAAGGAAGCAATGAGCCGAACCTTACGAGGGAATGCCGAGTCAGAAAGGATGTGTGGCAGCTTTCCAAGTAAGGTTTAGGAGGTACCATGGTAAAGCACGATCAAAAAAGAAGGGCGACGCCGGGTGACGCCCAAAGCAAGGGCTGACGTACAAAGTCACGGTATGACGCCAAAAGAGCTCGAGGCTACGTACGAGAAGACCATTAAGTGTATGGCTTTGTGTACTGGGTCAAGGGGCTCAGATCTAGCCCATCACCCGACCCGCACAGTAAGGACCAAGATCCAAACAGTAACCCTAGAACCCAAAGGGATGTAACCTAGCTGGCCGTCGCCTATATAAGGAGGGGCATAGCTAGGGTTTAGGGAGGTTGGACCAAGTAGGAAACTAGTGCCCTGAGGCCATGCACAAACAACTCTAGGAGCAATTGTAAACTTCTTGGATCAATAAAAATCCTAAGTGTGGAGAGTTCATCTTGTTCTTCGTGCGCGGCTAAACCGTGCACTCCCTCCCCGGTTACCACAAGCGTCCATTCGCCCCCCAACATAAGCCTACCCATGGCATCTCCCGTGACACCACCATGACATACCTCGAGGTCACGGCGGAGCAGCGGATGGATCCCCATTGGAATCCCGACAACTACGACACCTGGAATGCATTCTTCACTAACCAGCAGGAATAGGAGCTCAACAGGTATGGGGGTGACAATCGTCCCCTGGCGAACCACAACGAAGACGGCTGTCACCAATGGTGGGCGAATCGGACTATCGCCAGCGTGATGCGCTACATCACCTAGGGAGATCATCCTGCCTGCAGTGCCCGCACCCGCCACAGAGCCACAAGAATCATGGCATTAGTGAAGCCCGGGGGTGTAGCGGCATCGTCATCCGAGAGCCACCTCTCTCATGCGTCGTGAATCTGAGGCCGAAGTGGCAGGTGCCCCCAGAATATGCTATGGTTGGGCTGAGGATCCAGCCGCGTGCGCCTAGCGATGATGAAGAAGACGAACATAACCCTGAAGCTATGTACTATAGGGCTAGACATGAGTAAAACTAAAGGGGGGCCTTTAGTCCCGATTCTGTAGTCCCGTTTTTTAATATTAATAAATGTCTTGAGTGTTAGTCCCAATTCTGTAGTCCTAGTTAGGAAACCGGGACTAATGGACCATGTTCTACTAGTGTTGGTAACTCTTGAACTTTCCTGAACTATGAAGATGTTATTCTATTCTTGTGTCGGGGAGCTAACTAATTTCACATAGTAGGGAGTGCTTCTATGGCGAGCTTGTGGAAGATGCCTGAGGACCTTGGCAGGAACGCTCTTCTGGGGGGCTCGCCCTCAACATCACTAGGGTTATCTCGTCTAATCTTATACCTCAATGTAGTGCATACCGAGCAATGCATCCAAATTCTCGTACTCCTCACCGTGGTAGAGGATCCAGTCATTAGGGCATGCATGTATCTTCTGAACCTATAAACCTAGAGGGAAGACAACTTCTTTGCTTCGTACATACTGGCGGGCAATACGTTATCCTTTGAAAGCATATTCTTCATCATTTTTAGCAACTTCTCAAATCTGGAGTCAGATAGACCACACTTTGCCTTCCATAGCAACAATTCCAGTGTGCTACATGTTGGAGATATTCCCAAGAGGCAATAATAAAGTGGTTATTATCATATCTTCATGTTTATGATAAATGTTTACATCCCATGCTATAATTGTATTAACTGGAAACATTATAACATGTGTGTTTTGTAAACATAAAAGAGTCCCTAGTAAGCCTCTTGTTAAACTAGCTTGTTGATTAATAGATGATCATGGTTTCCTGATCATGGACATTGGATGTCATTAATAACAAGGTCATATCATTAGGAGAATGATGTGATGGACACACTCCTATAGTTATGCATAACATAAGATCAAGTCATTTAAAAGTTTATTTTCTATATGCTTTCAAATACATAGTGACCTAATCCTTCAACCATGAGATCATGTTAATCACCATCACCGGATGGATACTTTTATGGTATCAAACACCACTTCATAACTGGGTGGTTATAAAGGTGGCATTGAGTGTTCTAAAAGTATGTGTTGAGGCACATGGATCAAGAGTGGGATTTGTCCATCCATATGATGGATAGATATACTCTTGGCCCTCTTAGTGGAATGTCATCCATTTGGCTTACAATCATGTGACTAGGTCACGAGGGATATCATATCACGGAACGAGTAAAGAGTACTTATCGGTAACGAGGCTAAACTAGGTATTAGAGATACCGACGATCAAACCTCGGATAAGTAAAGTATCGCGAGATAAAGGGAAATTGGTATTGTATGTTAATGGTTCATTCGATCACAAAGTCATCATATAAATATGTGGGAGCCATATGAATTTCCAGATTCCTCTATTGGTTATTGATCGGATAAGTGTCTCGATCATGTCTGCATAGTTCACGAACCGTAGGGAGACACAATTAAGGATTCGATGCTGTTTAGTAGATATGGAAGAGGAGTTGGATACAAAATGTTGTTCGGAGTCTCGGATTAGATCCAGGACATCACGAGGAGATTCGGAATAGTCCAGAGAATAAGATTCATATAAGGAAAGTCCAATTCCAGGGTTCGGAAATGTTTTCGGTGTTTTCACCATAAGCTTATAGAAGGCTCTGGATGGTCCACCACCCCGGAGGGGGGGCACATGGATGCACCATACCCTAGTGGGGGTTTTCGTCGGTATGGAAATGACATTGCCTAAGAAGGCTAGATAGAGGTGTGGGAGCGAGCAGGGCGACTGCGACGGCGTCCGCAGGCGGGATTGGGTACAAGCGAGTGTAGCGAGACACAGGAAGTACCCAGGTTCAGAGCCCTCGTGGTGAGGTAAAGCTCCTACTCCTGCACGTCTGACAGTATATCGGGTATAATCGGGCTACAAAGGGTGCTCCTGGAGTTGTATATGAGATGAAATAAGTGTATGTGTGTATGAGAGCTAGCTAGCAGATGGAGTGAGCAAAGTGCATGCGTGTGCCTAGCTCCCTGGGAGTGGCTCCAAGTGAGCATGCGAGTGTCTCCCCTTTTGCATGTGAGACCCCTTGGTCATTTATAGAGCATGCCAAGGGACAAGGGTGGGCCCACATGCCTAACTACACTATGCATGCATCATCTGATTGAGATACACTATGTTATGCATAGTGTTTACTAGTGCATATGTCATGCATGAGGTAATACTAGTATATTGGATACATCATCTGATTGTGATACACTATTGGCTATGTCATCTAGTAGTGTCATGCATATTGTCTTGGTCTTGTCCGTCTTGTCGGTAGAATCCTAGGCAGCTGGGGCATCCGGTCTTGGTGTTGATCGATAGGAAGCGTCTGGCGGGAGCAGGCGCGATCCGGCTGGCCGATCGGCCGGCTGGGCGAGCCGGATCAGCCCAGCGGCGACCGGGCTAGGCTGCACTACAGAGGCCTAGCTGGGGGAGCCAGCCCAGGCAGGGGCGAGGCGGAGCAGGGCGCGGGAGAGGCGACCGATGGGCCAGATGGGCGCGGGCAGGCTGGCTGGAACCCTCCAGCCGGCCCAGGCCGAATTTGCTGCACTTGTCTTCTGCCGTTGCCTTTTTTGACTGTTCTGGAGCGCCTTTGGGGTGTCTTTGGGGTACCTGGGGACCATCCCCCCGAAAATAGCCCTCGAGCGCGCGCTGATTTCACGCAGAGGGGGAAATTAGCACGAGCTCAACAAAACTTGACGTTGTCGTTGTAGATGAAGTTCTTGAATGGCGTCCGGCTGGACACCTCCGGCCCGGAAAGCAACACAACTCCAGCGGGGGAGCGCGAGCGCACCCATGGGGTGTAGCCCCCGAGATTCGGAGTAGCCGACGGAGACAGGTGCTTCAAATCTTCACCTGTACTTGAGATCCGACTCGGTGCAGTCGAACAAAGCTAACACATAGAAATAAATTTTTGTCAGTACATTGACATACAATACACATGCTTTCAACCGAATGATGGTTTTTTTTCTTTCAAAAAAAACTTGCTCGTGTTTTTCTGAACACTTAGTCACTTTCTCGTGTGCAATGTTATTTACGCTGCACCTTGTCGGACATCCAGGTTGCGGTCTGGAGCCGGAACCGAAGGGAGCTGACAATATATTTCCGCACGGTACTAGAGGCTTAGTAGCCGGAAAATACGAACTAGGCACATGGCCGGAATGTCCGATTTATCGCATCTTTCACCTTTTTCGTGTGGGATGCCCTCGGGCTTTTGCTCTTGCTAGCCGGACAGCCGGGTTGCGGTCTATAGCTGAGACGAAGAGTGGCCCTCTGGCATCGTCGCACACTACTCAGTCGCCTTACAGAATTAGCAGGGCGGGCCAACCGGCGAGCCCCCGGGTAGGGGTTACCGGTGTCGGAAAACTAAAAACAGGAAACAAGTAAACATCTGGCGAGCTCTCGAGGGTTAATCGAGGCCGGAAAAACACTCACATTGCTGTAGTCGGCACAGTGGGGTCGAAGACGCGATTCTGCACGGGTCGCGGCGCAGAAATGGTCCAACTGGCGTTCCAGCCGGATGGTGGCTCCAGCCGCCGGACAACCAAACGCGGCACAACCGAATTCAGTTACCAGCCGGCCAGACAACCAAACGCGCAGACATGCGTCGAGCCGGCCTAGCCCAGCCGGACCAAGTCCAACTGGCCAAACAGGCAAAGCCACGCCCAGCGGGCCGAACCGGTAGCCAAACGGGTGAAGCCGTGCCGAATCAGCCCGATTCAGCCGGAATATGCCGAGCCGGACGAATCGAATAGACGAACGGATAGCAGCCAGACCAAAAATAGACGGCCGGACAGACACCATCTTTCAGCCGGATTCACTCTAGCCGGCCTTTGTATCATCCTAACCGGTCGTACACCAGCCGAATTTCTCCCTTTTTTTTCCTTTACTCTTTTTTTCTTTCCTTGCCTTTTTTTTCTTTTTCTAACCGGATTTCTCGTAGCCGGCCTTTATTTTTTCTTTCTAGCTGGCGTTTCTCACTTTTTTTCTAGCCGGCCAACCCAACCGACTGACAACTAGCCGGCCCTCTTTCTTTCCTTCTCTAAATCTTTCCTTCTTTTTTCTGCAACTACAAAAATCCTATCTTGCTATCTCCTTTTTTTTCCTAGCTCTAGCCGAATCTTTCTTTATTTTTTTTATATATATCCGGCTGATATTCTTAGCCGGCCTGGCCTTTCCTTCTTCTCTCAATCGGCTGATCTACTCCAGCCGTATCTCTTTTTTTCCTTCGAAAGTGATAGGACTCCTCCGGAAATCGATCGCCCGGTTCTTGTTTTCTACGCGTTCGCACTGAGCCCGTTTGTCATGTACGCTGCAGCCCTTGTTTGCTACGTGTCCGTACTGGCACCAATAAGCAACTTTATCACGTACGCTGCAGCGCGTCGCTCACACGCGCCTGCGGATCGCATATCCACGCCGTGCGCCGGCCCGCCTCTTGGTCGTGCCGCCTCGTCTGCTGGCCGACTGCCTCGCCTGCAAGTCGCGCCGCCACATCACCCCGCCTGCTGGCCGTGCCGTCCCCCATGTAGGTTGCGCAACCACGTGCACCTAGCCGCTGCAGCCCGCGCCGCGCGCCGCCTCAGCTCTCGCCGCCACGTCCCCCGGCGGCTCCAGGGAGATGGAGCCACCCGCCATGGCTGCCGTCCTAGGGAGCCTCGCTGATGCGCCTTCTTGAAAATCTCGCCCCGTCCTGTGTTGCTACGTACGGCATCAACACTTGCTACATATGGTTTAGAGTGGTGCTCCAAGCGGCATGGAGGTTTGCTAACAGACGGCAATGAAGAGTCGTGATGCGATATGTCTTTGAGATTTTCTACAGGGCGATGCTACAATAGTAGCAAATTTTTGCTATTTCTTTTCTATGTTTTAGCTATAATAGCATAAAATATTTGCTACAATATTTTTGACAAAAGTGCTAGAAAAATCGGTTTTGCTATAGCAGCCACCGGCGATATCTCCGGCGATATCGTTTTTTTGCTACGTTAGCATATTTTTTTACTACCACACTTTTGCGGTTTTGCTACAATAACGTAAAGTTTTTCTACACGGTCTTCAGCGAGGTATACTGGCGAATACCTCCGGCGAGTCTCCGACAAGGTCAGATATGCTATATTAGCATAATTTTTTTACTACACAGTCGCCGGCGAAGTCTCCGGCGAAATCTTCGGCGAGGTCCAGTCTGTTTTTCTATTTTTTTCGACCAAACCGGTTTTTGCTACATATAGCAAAAACATGACTATTTGTAGCAAAAACGTGTATGTTTGTAGCAAAAGTGGGATTAAGGGATTTTTAAGGGACACGTGTTGGCAGGAGGACCCGAGGGATTTTGAAGAATTATCTCCCGGGGGACGCGTGGTACGACCCTTTTTCTGTTATTTCCAACAGGCAGAACCAGCCGGCCCACTGCCTGCTCCGCTCTCTTGCTCTTCCTCCTCTCACCTCCTTCTCTTCTTTTCCAGCCGGCCACTTCTCAGCCGGTCAGGGATGCTCAAGGGACTCAGCCGGACTTCGCAAGCCGGCCGGGCGCGTGCGAGCTAGGGAAGGAGGGGGAGCCACTGCGGCGAGGCGCCTGCAGGGGAGGTCAGAGCTGGTGCGGACACGACCAGCCGGCGGACGAGTGCGGGCGGGCGCAGCCAAACTTGGGAGCCGGTCCTGGCGCACTAGTAGAAAATAGGCTATCCGTCCGCACCCCCAAACAGCATTAGTCCCGGTTGCGCCACGAACCGGTACTAATGCTGGCACGCGTCCCGGTTCGAGCGAGGACGGTGGCCGGAGGCATGCATCCCGGTTCGTGAGGCGTCATGCGTCCCGGTTTGTAACACAAACCGGAACTAAAGGTTGGACGCTGGACACGTGGCCTGGCACACACCTTTAGTCCCGGTTTGTGTTAAAAACCGGGACGTATGATCCTGCCCTCTATAAATACGACGCCCCAGCCCTCTGCCTTCCCTCTGTTTTTTCTTGGTGGAAGGTGTGAGAGGTGTGCTAGTTTATTTTTTTCCTATGCATGCATTCAAGGTGTTTGATGAAATGTTTGAGTGAATGAGCCCGTTCAATTTTTCACAGAACAAAAATATAGAAGGTGTCCGAGACGCACTTGAGCTTTCTCCTCTTTATTTCCCTCGATCGAGGTTAGCAATCCTATCTTTTCTCTGTCATTGATACAATGCATGTGTCGATGTGAATTGGTCATTTCACTATTTATGATGTCCCTTTTTTATAAACTTAATTATATGATACAGATGAACGGTCGGGAATGGATGTATGGTGACCGGCGTATACACGGGTACATTAAAGGCGTGGATAAATTTATCGATGTGGCTACGACAAACAAAGAGAATGGTTTTATACGTTGTCCATGTGTTCAATGTCGGAACAACAAGGAGTACTCTTCCTCGAAAATCATTCGTAGCCACCTGGTTATGAAAGGTTTCATGCCCAACTATAATTGCTGGACCAAGCACATGGAAAGAGGGGTTATGATGGAAGATGGTAAAGAAGAAGATGATGATAACAACTATCATCATATGTTTCCTGAATACAGTGATACTGCAATGAAAGACAATGAAGAGGAAGGAGGTGAAGAATGGGCATCAGATGAGCCCGCTGATGAACTTGGTAGGGTCATTTCTGATGCAAAGCGAGACTGTGAAACATAAAAGGAGAAGTTGAAGTTAGAGGGCATGTTAGAAGATCACAATAAATTGTTGCACCCAAATTGCAAAGATGGCAGCACAAAGCTCGGTATCACACTGGAATTGTTGCGATGGAAGGCAGAGTGTGGTCTACCTGACTCCTCATTTGAAAAGATGCTGAAAATAATGAAGCCAAAGTTTCCAAAACATAACGAACTTTCCGAGAGTACGTACGAAGCAAAGAAGACTCTCTGTCCTCTAGGATTAGATGTGCAGAAGATACATGCATGCATTAATGACTGCATCCTCTACCGCGGTAAAGAGTATGAGAATTTAGATAAATGTCCGGTATGCAATGCATTACGGTATAAGATCAGACGAGATGACCCTGGTGATGTTGAGGGAGAGCCCCTCCGGAAGAGGGTTCCTGCTAAGGTTATGTGGTATGCTCCTATAATACCAAGGTTGAAACACATGTTTAGAAACAAAGAGCATGCCAGGTTGTTGCGATGGCACAAAGAAGACCGTAAGAAAGACGGGAAGTTGAGACACCCTGCTGATGGGTCACAGTGGAGAAAAATCGAGAGAGACTTCCCAGACTTTGCAGGTGACGCGAGGAACTTATAGTTTGGTCTAAGTACGGATGGCATGAATCCTTTAGGGGAGCAGAGCTGCAGTCACATCACATGGCCCGTGACTCTATGTGTCTACAACCTTCCTCCTTGGTTATGCATGAAGCGTAAGTTCATTATGATGCCAGTGCTCATCCAAGGCCCGACGCAACCGGGCAACGACATTGATGTGTAGCTTAGGCCATTAGTTGAAGAACTCTTACAGCTGTGGGGTAAAACAGGTGTACATGTGTGGGATGAGAACAAACAGGAGCCATTTGACCTACGAGGGTTGCTTTTCGTAACCATCAATGATTGGCCTGCTCATAGTAACCTTTCAGGATAGACAACAAGGGATATAAGGCATGCACGCACTATTTAGATAAGATTGAAGGTACATATTTGCATAAATGCAAGAAGGTTGTGTAACTGGCGAATCGACGATTTCTTCCGATCAATCATCCCATAAGAAATAAAGGCAAGCATTTCAAAGGTGAGGCAGATCACCGGAAGAAGACTGAACTCCCTGCTAGTGATGATGTATTTGGTATGGTCAAGGACATAAAAGTAATCTTTGGAAAGGGTCCCAACAGTCAATCAGTTCCGAATGACGTCGCTACAGAACACGCACATGTGGAAGAAGAAATCTATATTTTGGGAGATGCCATATTGGAAAGTCCTACGTGTCCGCTCTTCAATCGACGTGATGCACGTGACGAAGAATCTTTGCGTGAACCTGCGAGGATTCCTAGGCGTGTATGGAAAGACAAAAGATACACCAGAAGCACGGTAGGACCAACAAATTATGAAAGACCCAAAGAACATGCATACACAGAACAAGACGGATAAATGGCGTCACTTAAGTCGTGTCCACTATGCTCTTACCAAAGCAGAGAATGAAATATTTTTTGAAGTCCTTTACAGTATCAAGGTGCCGTCTGGCTTCTCATCTAATATAAAGGGGATAATAAATATGGTAGAGAAAAAGTTCCAAAACCTTAAGTCCCATGACTGTCACGTGATTATGACGCAGTTGCTTCTGATTGCATTGAGGGGGCTAATATCGGAAAATGTTCGAGTACCCATTGTGAAGCTGTGTGCATTCCTCAATGCAATATCTCAGAAGGTAATCAATCCAGATATTATGCCAAGGTTATAGAAGGATGTGGTACAATGTCTTGTTAGTTTTTATTTGGTGTTCCCACCATCCTTCTTCAATATTATGATGCATCTCCTGGTTCACCTTGTGGAAGAGATTGCCATTCTTGGTCCTGTATTTCTGCACAATATGTTCCCCTTTGAGAGGTTCGTGGGAGTCTTAAAGAAATATGTTCATAACCGTGCTAGACCAAAAGGAAGCATATCCAAGAGATATGGAACAGAGGAGGTCATTGAGTTTTGTGTTGACTTTATTCCTAACCTTAAGCCGATTGGTGTTTCTGACTCGCGGCATGAGGGAAGACTAAGTGGAAAAGGAATGCTGGGAAAGAAAGAAATGATATGTAGGGACGGGGATTCTTTCACTAAAGCACACTACACAGTTCTACATAATTCCACCTTCGCAGCTCCGTATATCGAGGAACACAAGAATATTGTACGCTCCAAAAACACGGGGAAGCCTGACTCATGGATTACAGATGAACATATGAAGTCTTTGGGTGATTGGATGCGGACACATCTCTTGAATGACACCACTGTTGGAGATCAGCTATACTTGTTGGCCGCGTCACCATCTTCTACTATATTGAATTTCCAAGGGTACGAAATAAATGGGAATACATTCTACACGATCGCCCAAGATAAAAAGAGCACCAGCCAAAACAGTGGTGTCCGCTTTGATGCAACGGACGAGAATGGGCAAAAGGACACATACTATGGTTACATAGAGGAGATATGGGAACTATACTATGGAGTCTCTTTTAAGGTCCCTTTATTTCGCTGCAAATGGGTCAACCTGAATGGAGAAGGGGTAAAGATAGACCAGTTGTACGGAATGACAACAATGGATCTCAACAATCTTGGTTATAGAGATGGACCATTTATCCTAGCCAATGATGTGTCTCAGGTTTTCTATGTGAAAGACATGTCCTCCAGATCGAAAAAAAGAAAAAATATGCAAACGAATACATCATATGATCAGCCAAAGCGTCAGATAGTTCTTTTAGGAAAAAGAAACATCGTGGAAATCGAGGAAAAGATAGACATGTCAGAAGATTATAATAAGTTTGATGAAATTCCGCCCTTCACAGTGAAAACTGACCCAAGCATTCCATTAAGTAAAGAAGATGCTCCATGGTTACGTCTGAAGCGATCATAAGGAAGGACATACGCCAAGAAGTTCATGCTTATATTGTCTGCCTCTAGTTCATGTCTGGCCGGTCGGCTGGATATTGTGAACCTAAATGCCATGAGACATGATAGCTCATTTTATGAAGGATATTTTATGATGTTTGCAATTTTACAAGTTTAATAAATGTATTGAGTGTTAGTCCTGGTTTGTGGCTTGACCGGGACTATATATAGGGGGGCCTTTAGTCCCGGTTTTGTAGTCTCGGTTTTTAATATTAATAAATGTCTTGAGTGTTAGTCCCGTTTTGTGGATGGATCGGGACTAAAGGGGGCCTTTAGTCCCGATTCGTAGAACGACTTTCCTGAACTATGAATAAGTTGTCCCAATTCGTACTTACCATTAAGATCTGATCTCCAAACACGCTTGGTGACATATTAGGGAGTGCCTCTATGACCAGTTTCTTGGATATGCCGGAGGACTGGGCTCTGATGGCATCTCCATCAAACTGGCTGTACTGGTGTCCCTGCTCTCGCACACCATCTTGCAGCTTGTAACTTCTCTAACTAGATCAATACACCTAGAAGCTAACTAATTTCACATATTAGGGAGTGCCTCTATGACCAGTTTCTTGGAGATGCTGGAGGACTGGGATCCGGCGGCATCTCCCTAAAACTGGTCGTAGTGGTGTCCCTTCTCTCGAAAACCATATTGGAGATGCCTCAATCTGGCTGGAGGACTGGACTCACAAGGATGCCTATTTATAGTACAAGCAGCTCGGCATAGTGTCAACACTCACGACATAATATCGACACTCACCCTTATTATTAGTGTTGACTCGTGTTTTGTCCCGGTTGGTGTCTCCAACCGGGACTAAAGGTTCATCTTTAGTCCCGGTTGGTGACACCATCCGGGACAAGGTACAAGCCGCACGACATAATGTCGACACTCACCCCTATCATTAGTATTGCCTGGCCCAGCCTGCCGAAATCCCTCCAACCGGGACTAAAGATGAACCTATCATGTTCGAGGTTTCATGGCATTCGGTCCAAATGATCAAGCCATTTTCCATTTTTCGAGCGCAAAAAAGGGTCGTTTTGTGAAGTAACCACCAAAATGCTGTTTCAGAATGCTACCGTCCCATTTTTCTAAAATACTAGACCACCTTACATGGACTATCTCCCAACCGGGACATCTCAAACCTTTTCGTCCCTCCTAGGTAAAAAGGACAAATGTCTGCCGAATCGATAGGAAGTGGGTCCGGTTTGTACTACAGGTACATGATATAACGCCCGTGATTTTTTGAAAAAATCATTTTTAGACTCGCAATATGCGGTTTCTTCAGAGATCCAATGCAAGTCTAACGATGCTCGTCCCCTATCTTCATGCACGCCGGTTCAACCATAGTTAGAAATTCAAAAAATTCAAAACGGGCATAAGAAATTCAAAAAAAGTCCGAAAAATGTAAATCCTTCGCATGGTGTCATATTATGTGACATAATCCGCAAAGAAAAATACCAGATTTGGTATATTGATCATGTCTCAAAAAAACCTCCACAAAATGACCTATCATGTTCAAGGTTTTATGGCTTTCTGTCCAAATGACCGATGTTATATGCCGAATCACGGCATAGTTTGTGATGATGTGCCCATATTATGCATGCATGTGTACATTGGTATGCAGAACAATGTTGCAGGAGGAAGTTTTCCTTTTTGTCGCATGGAAAAGTCATTTCCCATTTTCCGAGCACAAAAAATGGGTCGTTTTGTGAAGTAACCACCAAAATGCTGTTTCAGAATGCTACAGTCCCATTTTTCTAAAATACTAGACCACCTTACATGTACTATCTCTCAACCGGGACATCTCAAACCTTTTCGTCCATCCCGGGTAAAAATGACAAATGTCTGACGAATCGGTAGGAAGTGGGTTCGGTTTGTACTACAGGTACATGATCTAACGCCCGTAATTGTTTGAAAAAATCATTTTTAGACTCACAATATGTTGTTTCTTCAGAGATCCAATGCAAGTTCTAAGTATTCTCGTCCCCTATCTTCATGCACGTCGGTTCGACCATAGTTAGAAATTCAAAACGGGCATAAGAAATTCAAAAAAAGTCGGAACAATGTAAATCCTTCGCGTGGTGTCATATTATGTGACATAGTTGCAAGGAAAAATAACAGACTTGGTATATTGATCATGTCTTGAAAAAATCTTCACAAAATGACCTATCATGTTCGAAGTTTCATGGCTTTCGGTCCAAATGACCGATATTATGTGCTGAATCGCGGCATAGTTTGTGATGCTGTGCCCATATTATGCATGCATGTGGACATTGGTATGGAGAACAATGTTGCAGGAGGAAGTTTTCTTTTTCGTCGCACGAAAAAGCCATTTTCCATTTTCCGAGCGCAAAAAACGGGTCGTTTTCTGAAGTAACCACCAAAATGCTGTTTCAGAATGCTACCGTACCATTTTTATAAAATACTAGACCACCTTACATGGACTATCTCCCAACCAGGACATCTCAAACCTTTTCGTCCATCCCGGGTAAAAAGGACAAATGTCTGCCGAATCGGTAGGAAGTGGGTCCGGTTTGTACTACAGGTACATGATCTAACGCCCGTGATTTTTTGAAAAAATCATTTTTAGAATCGCAATATGTGGTTTATTCAGAGATCCAATGAAAGTTCTAACGATGCTCGTCCTATCTTCATGCACGCCGGTTCAACCATATTTAGAAATTCAAAAAATTCAAAACGGGCATAAGAAATTCAAAAAAAGTCCGAACAATGTAAATCCTTGGCATGGTGTCATATTATGTGACATAGTTGCAATGAAAAATACCAGATTTGGTATATTGATCATGTCTCGAAAAATACTTCACAAAATGACCTATCATGTTCGAGGTTTCATGGCTTTCGGTCCAAATGACCGATGTTATGTGCTGAATCGCGGCATAGTTTGTGATTGTTGTGCCCATTTTATGCATACATGTGGACATTGGTATGGAGAACAATGTTGCAGGAGGAAGTTTTCCTTTTCGTCGCACGGAAAATCCATTTTCTTTTTTATGAAGTAACCACCAAAATGATGTTTCAGAATACTACCGTCCCATTTTTCTAAAATACTAGACCACCTTACATGGACTATCTCCCAACCGGGTCATGTGAAACCCTAAACCCTAAATCCTAAACCCTAAACCCTAAACCCAAGTTTCTTTCCGTGATTTCTTCTTGTAGTTCTTTTCCCGCCATTTCTCTTCCTGTCATTTCTTCCCGCAGTTTTCTTCCCGCCATTTCTCACTACATATATGTAGGATTGGCCTCCATTGTCATTGCACATCTCTAGACTCATATCTGCAACCTCATCACTCTTTCCCATGGCTTCCACCATACGACTAACCCCCAGGGAGGCGGAGGCGCTTTGCGCCTCGAACTACCCCTACCCGCCAGGCTACTACGTCCCCGTCGGCTGGATGCGGAGCGCCGGAGGCGTGCCGGTTCCTCATGTCCCTCTAGGTGTGGCGCGCCGAATGGCCATCACGAACCACTACTACTTCGAGCTCACGCCGGAGCAACGGAGGAATTCCAACTGGCATCCTGACTATTTCCCGACTTGGGAAGTCTTCTTCGGGGATCGGCGTGAGAGGGCGCTCGCCGGGCACGAGGAGGACGGCCCACCTCCTCTGAACTTCAACGAGGCCGGCCGTCGGCTGTGGTGGCGCGGCCGGATTGTCCAGAGCGTCATGGCCTACGACACGTCCGCCGACACTAACCCCCTCCTGCGCTACCCTCAAGTCCAGCCCACTCGTACTCAGCCTTCAAGGTTCAACTACGGCGACCAAGCTGACATGACGGCGACCATGCCAGTATAGCGACTACAGTGGCGAGTATTACAGGTGTAGGCAGGAGCATGACTGAATCACTCCAACATTGCAAAACAAGTTCGGCCGATTGTGACTTAATCTGTCCATGTATCTTAATTTTCAGTTCTTCTATGTATCTTAATCTTCAGTTGTGCTTTATGTAACTTAGTGTTGATTGCGTTATGTACTTTAATTCCAGTTCTATCGTAATAAAATTTTCTTCCTGCCCATATTTCCCATCCTTTTCTTGCCGCCCATTAATATATAAAAATATAAGTTAATTCATTTTTTATTTTAAATGGTTCATAGTTTAAATGATTACATTAATTATTTAAAAAAATGGTTTTGAATTAGTTATTCAAATCCAAACACTTTTTATGTTTAAAGTTTTTCTAAATTCCAAATTAATATTCAAAAAATATAAGTTAAGTCATTTTTTATTTTAAATGGTTCATAGTTTAAATGGTTACATTAATTATTTTTAAAAACAGAAAATGGTTTTGAATTAGTTTTCAAATCCAAACACTTTTTATGTCTAAAGTTTTTCTAAATTCCAAATTAATATTCAAAAAATATAAGTTGATTCATTTTTAATTTTAAATGGTTACATTAATTATTTTTAAAAACAGAAAATGGTTTTGAATTAGTTATTCAAATCCAAACACTTTTTATGTTTAAAGTTTTTCTAAATTCCAAATTAATATTCAAAAAATATAAGTTAATTCATTTTTAATTTTAAATGGTTCATAGTTTAAATGGTTACATTAATTTTTTTTAAAACAAAAAATGGTTTCGAATTAGTTATTCAAATCCAAACCTTTAATGTTTAAAGTTTTTCTAAATTCCAAATTCATATTCAAAAAATATAATTTAATACATTTTTAACTTTAAATGGTTCATAGTTTAAATGGTTACATTAATTATTGTTAAAAACAGAAAATGGTTTTAAATTAGTTATTCAAACACTTTTTATGTTTAAAGTTTTTCTAAATCCAAATTAATATATAAAAAATATAAGTTAATTCATTTTTTATTTTAAATGGTTCATTGTTTAAAATGTTACATTAATTATTTTTAAAAACAGAAAATGGTTTTGAATTAGTTATTCAAGTTCAAAAACTTTTTATCTTTAAAGTTTTTCTAAATTCCAAATAAATTATCATTTAAACAATATTACAAATTTAAGCCCCAAAATAAAAAAATAAGGCGGGAACAGAGAGAAAATTCGTGAAATTTTTTGAAAATAGGGTCATACGTCCCTATTGGAGCCACCAACCGGCACTAAAGGCCCCCTGCGCGCCGCTTGGGCTCAGCCCAAAATATGAAAAAAAAATGTGGAGCATACATCCACCAACCGGGACGTATTACCCTTTAGTCCCGGTTGGTGTTGGGGATATACTATATGGGTATCCTCATAGCATGTCACTTATCCGGATAACCCGGATGGCCCACAGTTGGTAGCATGACCTATGGCCTGCTGGGCGGCCCAGTTAGATGGATCCAGAAGGGAGGCCCATGCCGGATAAACGAAGGCTATGGTGGAGTCACCAGCGTACCCGGAGCCTTGGAGTGCAAGATACACATGACTAGTAATAGACGGTGTAGGACTCTGTGACCTGTCCGGCTAGGACTTTTCCCTGTAACCCTAGGACCCGGCGACTATATAAGTCGGGCCTATGGGAGCCTTTAGGACACAACTTCAGACAACCTAGTATCGATTCATACAACCTCGCAGAGCGAACCTATCTCTATAACTTTGCGTATTGCCCTTATAGTGATTTATAGCAGGAGTAGGATTCCGCCACCGTTGTGGGATCTGAACCTGGGTAAGCTGTGTTACCTCGTACCCGTCAACCGTCCGCCTTACCCCACGTCTCTAAACACGCACTGTGAGGACCCCTCCATGGCATACTCGTCGGCAATACCACGATAGTTGGCGCCCACGGTGAGGCAAGAGGCGCTTCAGGCTCTTCAGCGGGCGAGGACCAAGATCTTTGCGGGAATCAGCGAAACCGTAGCCATCGGTCATGTTCTCTTCTCCGGCAACATTCCGATCGTCCCTCCTGACGAGTTCTGTATCCCGGTGAAGATGAACCCTACGCGGTGTTCGATCGTTCCTATCGGAGACATCCACCTCTTCATCGGCAAAACCGACTCGGGCACTAGTTCCCTAGGAGTCGGAGGAGCATCAAGGCCCGCACGGACCGACTATGGGCAGGATATGTTCGGGGAAGGATCGATGTCGTATCTCTCTTCGGAGTTTGCCGGCAGAGATCGGAAAAATTCAAGGCCCACCCAAACCGCCCCTGTGCAGGATATAAAGGTGGAAGATGACTGCAAGTCCGCCGGCTTCGCCCGTGCGTCTGGACAGCAGAGATCCAGGTTCGTCGGCATGGTTACCATCTTCGACCTGGCGCGCTGTGTTCAGAGAGAAGGAGAAAAACCCCGCTATTACCTAGCCAGGTGGGTCCGTATACGAGCCGATCTGGCCCACTACCCCGATGATAACGCTTTGTATCACTTCATGGAAGGACTGGACCATGGCACGCTTCTCCGACATTCTTTAAGACGGCAGCAGGAAACAAGACGCCTTACCCTCAAAGAGATGGTAAGCACCGTCAAAAATTACGCGGAAGCTGACGCAGCAACCCAGATGGCGCTTGCGCTCAGGGATGGAGAACCTCCAATTCAGCAACCACCACCACCGCCTCCCGCCGCCATCGTCACAGCAGCACCACCACCTCCAGTCATCGTCGCTGTCGTTGCACCTCCACCGCCCGTCATCGAGGAAGTCCTGACACCCCCCGACTCTGTCATTGATGCGCTTTATGCTGATTTCAGTGCAGATTCAGAGGAGATAGATTTCAGTCCAAAAGAGCTAGACTCCGCTATGCAGGAGATGGAGGAGGAGTACTCGCGCGACGAGCAAGACAACAATGCCGTCACGTCTCGAGGGGTGTTCGTCACCATTGGGACGGTGATGGATGAAGATCAACCTGGACGATCTCCGCCTACAGCGCTGGAAAAGGGGAAGAGGTCACTTATTGCTGCTGATGATGATCGCGCAAAAGTCATGCCTCCTCCGCCTAACCTAGTGCAGCAGCCACAGGAACTCGGCACCGGCCCGAGCAACAACAACACCGCAAACTTGCCGCCTCCAGCATCTACGTCTGCAGCAGCCCAAGTTAATCCAACTGATAGGGTGATGTATGGCAACCTCCTCGTCAAGCCGCTAACCATTTCTCATATACGGAACGTGACCCAGATTGACGAGAAGCGCCAGCAGCTGCTGGAGGAAGCGCAGGCCATCGTGGAGCAAGGCGCTAAGCTAGATCGAGATCTGGTCAACACGCAGAAGTCTATAGAGAAAGCTAGAGCAATGGAGGACGAGTACAAGACTTTGCTGCAGCAGCAGAAGGCTAAGAAAGCTCCGGCTCGCGTCATTAATGATCCTGGTGTACGGGGCAACCTAGGATGGGCTCCCTCGAAGCCGGCACAAGCCAAGCCATACATTGACAGTGAAGGAAAGCAGGTGATTCCCACCCCACTCCTTAACCTCGTCGTCGCCAAGACCCTTCTGGAATAGGATAGATCACCCGAGGCAGTGGAGCAGGTCTATGACCAAGTGGCCAAGGCGGTGAAGCAGCAGGAAAAGGACACCTCTTAGAGGCTTGAGTAGGACCCAGCGCTTTGCCAATCTAGCCAGTACAAGCCGCCAAGGGACAGATCTCCTCTTGATGTCGGGTCCTAGACGGGTTCATCAGGGAAAAGACGGAGGGATGCGCGCAACAGGAAGGATGCTATCCCCATATCCTCCGACCACGAAGAAAAGGCACGACCTCGTCGCCCATCCCCACCGCCCCGGTCCCCCCGACATCGCGAAGATTACAAGACTCACCATCGTATGGATATGCCCCCACCAAAACAGTGCGGCATTGTCATCCGCGACAACGCGGAACAGACCCGTCATGACGGAGAGCGCAACCAAGGACACAAGAGCAGGTCACGCCATGACCCTCCGCGTCCGACAAGCAACCATGACAGGCGTGAGGCGTCGCAGGAGGGTAACAGCAAGAAGGCTAACCCACCGCCACATCCGCCTCCGTCACCACCAAGCAGTTGTAACACCCTCAGAATCGGCCCTATGCAAGTTTTAGCGAAACCCGCCAAACCCGCATAGAAACGATTCAAAGGTGCCCACCAGGCACTTTCGTGCGGGTGGAACACGAAGTAATAACATTACACAACAGTCCTCGATGGGACCAACAGAACAGATATATATACAACAGCGACTCAAAGAGTCAAGAATACAGATATACGGTACAAATATCCAAATCACCTTGAAGACGATAGAGCGTCCAGCTACGGACAAGATGCAAATGGGGCTAAGAGCCCTGAAGAATAACCAATGGCGTCCATAACCCTGCCCAGGCCAAGCCGGAAGGTAACCCTGCTAACGACGTCGATCTCAAACCTGCTTAAACAAAAGGGGGCCGGCAAAGGGCAAAGGAAAAAGAGGAGGCGTCGATCGAGGCCAGTACACGGCGAGACTAGAATTCGGCGGTCCTCGCCTACATAGGTATGGTGGACTGAAGCGGCAGCGGCAGGATGCACTAGACAACCTATAGAGACTCGATACAACTGGCGGTTATTAGAGAGGGGTAATAAAGACCTATCCGGAAGCAGCCTGATACTAACACCAAACAAACCCATCCTGGCGTTTCCCCCTCGAGACCAAATGAGGAAGTCAACCGAGGAACTCACACAGTTGGCAGTTTTACTTATTCAGTTATCGTTGCAGCAATTACTAGTCAGGTTTAGATAATCATCCTGATAAATTAAGCAGTGGGCACTTTTAGTTAACCATTCCGTTATAGTGGCATCACTTACTAGTCAGATACAATTAACGTGAGATAACCCAAAACCCAGCAGTTGTTGGTACTTTTATTTAGCCATTCCGTTGTAGTTGCAATACTTACTAGTCAGATACAATGGTCGCAAGCGACACTCCAAACAAGCAATTGTGGGCAGTATTATTTAGCCATTCCATTATAGTGAAGCTGATTACTAGTCATTATAAAGTCAAATTTATAGCACTACTTTAGTTATGCTTGTCTATGATCGAGATCTCGTGCTCCAAGTCGTCCATAACCGGACACGGCTTTGAAGTTTTACCCGGCGGGTGCACCAATAGCAACACACGCCGATCAACCTTGGAAAAACCAAATCAAAACCCAACGTGGCCTTCACGACAAAGCAATCACGATTCAGAAATATTTCAGGCCACCCTTGAGTCTTACCAACGGCAAGTAAGCTAGCTCGAGACGGACTCAAGGTTTGTGGGGCCGTTTGTGGCGAGGAACCCAAACTGGGCTTGTCGATGGCGTAACGTCACAATTCCTAACATACAGTGTGCTCCTCGCACAATCGTAAATACATAAGTAGCATGGCATAAGTACAGGATAGTAAATAAAACCTCAAACTAGTTTGTGGCCCCAAGAAATAAGATTGAATCAAGCTCTGGCTCAGGGGGGTCCCATATACCTCCCGGATGTGGATAGCGCGATAAATCAAGGAACAGGTATCAAGTACTCGGGGTCCTACGGGACACAAGTGGGCGTTCGGAAACCAAATATTATCTATCACCCACCGATGCCTCTGCTTACTTCAATTTTAGTTGTTAAACAGGAATTTAAAGTGAACGAGAAGTAAAGCCATGATCATCTCCAACATCAAACATGCGGCAAGGCTCCAACAACTGTGGCAATTGACGACACGCAACAAATGATGGCACCGGTTCGCTACACAAGTTTAAATGAGGCCAATATAAGGCTAGATTTGCCCGCATATGGGCCCCATATTTAATTATATGGTGAATCGGCATAAGGCCCCCAAACTACAGACAAGGATGCATGCAAGTATGACAATTAAATATGCAACAAGTTGTTATTACAATTATAAAATAGGGCTCGAGAAAAGGGGTCACACATTAGGGTTCGACGATCTTGGTTCCGGGGGTTCGGGGTTCGACAGGGGCCAGGGTTCGACGGAAGCGGTCTCAGCAGGAACATCTCAGACAACGGAGTAGGTCTTGTCGCAACCGGGAAGCAGGACTTGGTTCGGCGTCGGGGGCGCATCGGGTTCTCCTGGTCGCTGTCGTTCTTGTCGTCGTGCAGATCTTGTCGTTGCGAGGGTCTTGTCGGGCCCGCGCCATCGAGTCGGTCTTGGCGTCCGGGGGGTTCGTCGGGGTTCAGTGTTCCGTGTCGAAGGCCTTGGCGTTTCGCCTCCTCGTGATGGTCTCGGGGCGTCGAATCCGGGAAGTAAGTCTTGACGTTCCGGATCGGTCTCGGATCCATGAAGCAGACCTTCGCGCCCGGGGGTTTCTTGTCGGTGTTCTTGGGGTTTTCCGAGACGAAGTACTTAAGGTAACGACTCCAAGATCGGTGGCGAACTTGAACGGCTTCGGGTGTTCGTGCACTTGTTGGTAGCATGACCACATGGACAAGACCAAATGTCCTGTACCCGTGAGGAGGCACACTCGCCGAGGCCTGGAGACCAACGCACATATAGAGAGGACAACGCCTTCTTGGGGCATGCGACCTGGCGGAGAGGGTGCACGGGGTTGCTCCTGAGCTGGGGCCGAGTTGGCTCGCGAAGGCAGGCGACCACGGCGCAGGGCGTAAGAGCAGAGGCGGGCGGATGACGCAGGGGCGGCTGGCGGGAGCAGGGCGGTGGAGGAGCACCGCGGAGGCGGACGACGGCGCTGCAGGCTGAGCTTGGTGACGCAGCGAGGCTGCAGGGAACTCTGTGGAGGGACCGCGGAGGCTCGGCAGCGGCGAGGGCGTCTGGGCGTGAAGCGGGCCCGGCGGTGGCAGCGCTGGCGCTTGGTCGGAAGCTGCGGTGGCGCGGAGGCGACGGTGGAGCAGCGCGGTGGAGAGGCGGTGGGGCGCTTCAAAGGGTGGCCGGGCGAGGCGAAAGCCGGGCAGAAGCTCGGGGAGGACTCATGGCGGGGAGGAAGAGCGCCGGGAGCGGCTGGCCAGGGCTGGGATGGCGAGGGTCAGGCTCGGGCGGTGAGACACGGCGCCAGCGGCGGCCGGCGAGAGACGGGCGGCGGGACGGCCGAGGACGGGGAGGGGCAGAGGCGGAAAGCCGCGCGGGCGGGGCTCTGGCAGGCGAGGTGGTCGAGGTCGGCGGGACGATGGCGCCAGGCGGCAGCGTCAGCGCATGGCCGGCCGACGAGAGGCGCGTGCTCGCGGAGGCGAGGGCCGCGAAGGCGTAGCAGCGGGTGCGGAGCTCGGGCGATCACGGTGGAGCAGAGGCGGCGGATGCGGCGCGGCGAAGGCTTGGCGCGGCGGA
This sequence comes from Avena longiglumis, assembly GCA_030063025.1. Lineage (NCBI taxonomy): Eukaryota > Viridiplantae > Streptophyta > Magnoliopsida > Poales > Poaceae > Avena > Avena longiglumis. The sequence continues at coordinate 403,599,886 of CP125975.1, forward strand.
GCGAGCGGGTTGGGACGCTGGCGGTGGCGACGGCGAGGGGAGGACGCGGCCGCTGGCCGGAGGGAGCGGCGGCGATGAGGCGGGCTCGGCCGGCGGGGACGGGCGATGCTGTGCAGGAGGCGGGCCGTAGGCGGGGGGCACGTGGGGGGCGAGAGGAACGGAGGAGAGAGAGGAGCGGGGGGGAAGGAAGAGGAGGACGGGGTGGGGGTGGGTCACTTGGCGGTGGAACACGGGAGGCGGGCAGCGGTGGGGTTGGGTTCCAGAGAGAGAGAGAGAGAACGGGAAAGGGAGAGAGGCGGTGGGGCGGGAGTGGGGTCGGGTGGGCAGGGGACGGTTCCATGCGGGGTGTGTGGGCGTCTTTGGTGGCGCGTGTGTGTAAGTGTGTCTTTGGCTGTGTGTGGAGTGGGGGGGTGAGAGAGAGTGGCCAGGTGGAGGGCTAGGATAGGTTAAGGGGGAAGGGCAGGGTGACGTGGAGAGAGCCGATTGGGTGGGGTGAGGTGGCTGGAGGGTGGGTAGATAGGACTGGGGTAAGAAAGATTTGGCGTGGGGTCTAGGCTGGACCGATTGTACTGGGGGTGGTCGTTCGGGTCGAACCGGCCCGTTCGACTGCCCCCACTAAAATAATTTAATATTTTATTTGATTAAAACCAAGCCTATGCAAACCGATAGCAGACAAAACAAAATAATCCAGAGACCCGGTTTTGGTGTTTGAATAAAGATGGGGCGTTTTAGAAAACACAAAAATAGGTTTTTCTGCAAATAGTTTTATGCAAGCAAATGCAAGATGACGACAATGCTCAAATGCAAGGTGGCATGATGACATGAGCATGCGGTCATGATGATGCAACGCACAAAAACAACGCGATTTTCTGGTAGTGGTTTTGCGGGATGCCACAATTCGACACCACTAACAATGGATCTCGCCCTCGAGATCCGCCTCATGGTACCGGAAGTCAGGTCGTGATGCAGGTCTTCTCGTGTAGATCCTCGCGACACCACTAACAAAGGGTCGTTGTCCGTGATCGTCGAGAGAACACTCCGGGATCAAAAGGTCGAAGGTAGAGATATCAACAAATAAAGCCACCTCTAGCTTCGATAGAAAGAGGGAACCTATGCATTCTCATCAACTTCAATGTACAAAAGCGAATAGAAGGGGTAGTCGGCATGGGGGCCAATCCATCACGCACCCAAACTATTACTCTGCACAATCCGTAGAAAAGCGTGCAACCATTCTCGGAATCAGACTGAAGATCTCGACAATCGAGGTTCGGAAACAAAGGAGTGATGCAGACTCTGCATCGGATCTGGCGTAGATGATGTCGTCGCGTCGGAAAACACCGGAAGGCATAGACAAGGAACCAAGGATGGTGCCACAGGTAAAGGATCACTCAGGCAGCATGAACACCGGATGGTAGAACACCGTTATCAGAGGAGGAAGCGAAACCCTGAAGGTAGGACGGAAACCCAACCACGAGAATTCCTGTACTCGAAGAAAGAGAAGAGAGCGGATTCAAAACACGTAGAGGTAAGAGGAGAATAGCAGAGGGGTACGGAATAAAAGCAGACCTAACCAAAACTATCCAACCGATTTTTCAAAAATAGTTTTGACACTCTACTTCGGCCGTTAGCTAGGTTATCCTACAGGCTGGACTTGTGGGGTATCGTAACTGCTGGGCTCTGATACCACTCTGTAACACCCTTAGAATCGGCCCTATGCAAGTTTTAGCGAAACCCACCAAACCCGCATAGAAACGATTCAAAGGTGCCCACCAGGCACTTTCGTGCGGGTGGAAAACGAAGTAATAACATTACACAACAGTCCTCGATGGGACCCACAGAACAGATATATATACAACATCGACTCAAAGAGTCAAGAATACAGATATACGGTACAAAGATCCAAATCACCTTGAAGACGATAGAGCGTCCAGCTACGGACAAGATGCAAATGGGGCTAAGAGCCCTGAAGAATAACCAATGGCGTCCATAACCCTGCCCAGGCCAAGCCGGAAGGTAACCCTGCTAACGACGTCGATCTCAAACCTGCTTAAACAAAAGGGGGCCGGCAAAGGGCAAAGGAAAAAGAGGAGCGTCGGTACTGAGGCCAGTACACGGCGAGACTAGAATTCGGCGGTCCTCGCCTACATAGGTATGGTGGACTGAAGCGGCAGCGGCAGCATGCACTAGACAACCTATAGAGACTCGATACAACTGGCGGTTATTAGAGAGGGGTAATAAAGACCTATCCGGAAGAAGCCTGATACTAACACCAAACAAACCCATCCTGGCGTTTCCCCCTCGAGACCAAACGAGGAAGTCAACCGAGGAACTCACGCAGTTGGCAGTTTTACTTATTCAGTTATCGTTGCAGCAATTACTAGTCAGGTTTAGATAATCATCCTGATAAATTAAGCAGTGGGCACTTTTAGTTAACCATTCCATTATAGTGGCATCACTTACTAGTCAGATACAATTAACGTGAGATAACCCAAAACCCAGCAGTTGTTGGTACTTTTATTTAGCCATTCCGTTGTAGTTGCAATACTTACTAGTCAGATACAATGGTCGCAGGCGACACTCCAAACAAGCAATTGTGGGCAGTATTATTAGCCATTCCATTATAGTGAAGCTGATTACTAGTCATTATAAAGTCAAATTTATAGCACTACTTTAGTTATGCTTGTCTATGATCGAGATAATATGCTCCAAGTCGTCCATAACCGCGGACACGACTTTCAGAAAGTTTTACCCGGCCGGGGTGCACCAATAGCAACACACGCTCGATCAACCTCAGAAAAACCAAATCAAAACCCAACGAGGCTTTCACGACAAAGCAATCACAGGATTCAGAAATATTTCAGGGGGCCACCCCATTGAGTCTTACCATACGGTAAGCTAGCTCGAGACGGACTCAAGATTTGTGGGGCGGTAGAAGCGACTGGAACCCAAAACTGGGCTTGTCGATACCGCGTAACGGGTCACAATTCCTAAAGATGCAGTGTGCTCGCACAATCGTAAATCTGAAGTAGCATGGCATAAGTACAGGATAGTAAATAAAACCTCAAACTAGTTTGTGGCCCCAAGAAATAAGACTGAATCAAGCTCTGGCTCAGGAGGGTCCCATATACCTCCCGGATGTGGATAGCGCGATAAATCAAGGAACAGGTATCAAGTACTCGGGGTCCTACGGGACACAAGTGGGCGTTCGGAAACCAAATATTATCTATCACCCACCGATGCCTCTGCTTACTTCAATTTTAGTTGTTAAACAGGAATTTAAAGTGAACGATAAGTAAAGCCATGATCATCTCCAACATCAAACATGCGGCAAGGCTCCAACAAGCGTGGCAATTGACAACACGTAACAGCACAAGAGCAAGCGATCACGACGCATAAGTCCAACTATCTACCAAACACAAGTATTAGGATGTGTCCAAGGCAATATAAAGCGGCAAGGATATCACGTGCGAAAACTAGAGCATCGCATCACGAGATAGCAATAGATCAACAGGAGGAATAAATACTATAAAAGTAAGATAGGTAGAAAGGGAGATGCTGCTTTGAAAACATTGCCGAAGGTACAACCAAGATCGGTGAAGCTCACATCAACTCAACGACCTTATCCGCGAAGAAGCAAACGCTAGAATAAACACCGGATGCAATATTTAATACAACGGCAGAAGATCGGCATGATGCATGTATGATGCATGGCATGGCAAAGGTGCAATGCAATTAGGTCATATTAAGCGGAACCGGGGTCCCGACATTAATTATATGGTTCAAGTTATTTATCTACCCCGCAAATTAAATGTTGCATTAGCAAGACAAAAGATGGCACCGGTTCGCTACAAAAGTTTAAATGAGGCCAATATAAGGCTAGATTTGCCCGCATATGGGCCCCATATTTAATTATATGGTGAATCGGCATAAGGCCCCCAAACCACAGACAAGGATGCATGCAAGTATGACAATTAAATATGCAACAAGTTGTTATTACAATTATAAAATAGGGATCGAGAAAAGGGGTCACACATTAGGGTTCGACGATCTTGGTTCCGGGGGTTCGGGGTTCGACAGGGGCCAGGGTTCGACGGAAGCGGTCTCAGCAGGAACATCTCGGACAACGGTAGGTCTTGTCGCAACCGGAAGCAGGACTTGGTTCGGTCGGGCGCATCGGTTCTCTGGTCGCTGTCGTTCTTGTCGTCGTGCAGATCTTGTCGTTGCGAGGGTCTTGTCGGGCCCGCGCCATCGAGTCGGTCTTGGCGTCCGGGGGGTTCGTCGGGGTTCAGTGTTCCGTGTCGAAGGCCTTGGCGTTTCGCCTCCTCGTGATGGTCTCGGGGCGTCGAATCCGGGAAGTAAGTCTTGACGTTCCGGATCGGTCTCGGATCCATGAAGCAGACCTTCGCGCCCGGGGGTTTCTTGTCGGTGTTCTTGGGGTTTTCCGAGACGAAGTACTTAAGGTAACGACTCCAAGATCGGTGGCGAACAGCAGCCGGGTGTTCGTGCACTTGTTGGTAGCATGACCACATGGACAAGACCAAATGTCCTGCCGTGAGGCACACTCGCCGAGGCCTGTGAGACCAACGCATATAGAGAGGACAACGCCTTCTTTGGGGCATGCGACCTGGCGGAGAGGGTGCAGGGGTTGCTCGTGAGCTGGGGCCGGAGTTGGCTCGCGAGGGAGGCAGGCGACCCGCGGCCTTGAAGGCGGCGAGGCGGCGGATGACGACCGCCTGCGACAGCGGGGAGCAGGGCCGGTGGAGGAGCACCAGCGGAGGCCAGAGCGCTGCAGCGCGGGCTTGAATGCAGGCCGGGGCTGCGAGGAACTGCAGTGGAGGGACCGGCGGCTCGGCAGCGACGAGGGCGGCGTCTGGCGGCGGAAAGCGGGCCCGGTGGCGGCGCCGGCCGGTCTGGAAGCTGCGTGCCGGCGCGGGAGCGAGCAGTGGAGCTGGAGAGGCGGGCGGGGCGCTGGCCTTGAGCAGAGTGGCCGGCGAGCAGGGCGGCGCAGAAGCCTGGGGAGGACTTGGCAGTGAGGGAGGAAGAGCGCGGGGCGGCTGGCCAGGCGGCTTGGGATGGCGAGGGTCGGGGCGGGCTCGGCGGTGAGACACAGCGCCGCTTTAGGCGGCGGCGGAGGCGAGGCAGGCGGGCGGGAGCCAGGGCGAGGGAGGCGAGGCGGAAAGCCGGGCGCGAGCGGGCGGGCTCGCCGGAGGCGAGCGGTCGAGTCGGCGGCGGGGACGATGCGCCCGGCGGCAGCCCGGCGTCGGGCGTCGCGGGCAGAGAGGCGCGTGCTCGCCGGGCGGGAAGGCAGCGGCGAAGCTTGGCGGGTGCGAGCTCAGGCGATCAGGTGGAGCAGAGCGGCGGATGCGGGCGCGGCGGCCAGCGCGCCAGCGGCGAGCGAGTTAGGGGCCTGGCCGTGGCGGACGGCGAGGAAGGACGCGGCGGCCTGGCCGGAGGAGCGGCGATGAGGCGGCTCGGCGGCGGGACGGGCGATGCTGTGAGGAGGCGGGCCGTGGGGGGGCACGTGGGGCGAGGAACGGAGGAGAGAGGAGGCGGGGAAGGAAGAGGAGGACGGGGTGGGGGTGGGTCACTTGGCGCGGTGGAACACGGGCGGCGGGCAGCGGTGGGGTTGGGTTCCAGAGAGAGAGAGAAGCAGAAAGGGAGAGGCGGTGGGCGTGCAGGGAGTGGGGTCGGGGTGGGCCAGGGGGGACGGTTCCATGCGGGGTGTGGGGCGTCTTTGGTGGGCGTGGCGGCAAGCGTGTGTGTGTGTGTCTTTGGTGTGTGTGGAGTGGGGGGGTGAGAGAGAGTGGCCAGGTGGAGGGCTAGGATAGGTTAAGGGGGAAGGGCAGGGTGACGTGGAGAGAGCCGATTGGGTGGGGTGAGGTGGCTGGAGGGTGGGTAGATAGGACTGGGGTAAGAAAGATTTGGCGTGGGGTCTAGGCTGGACCGATTGTACTGGGGGTGGTCGTTCGGGTCGAACCGGCCCGTTCGACTGCCCCCACTAAAATAATTTAATATTTTATTTGATTAAAACCAAGCCTATGCAAACCGATAGCAGACAAAACAAAATAATCCAGAGACCCGGTTTTGGTGTTTGAATAAAGATGGGGCGTTTTAGAAAACACAAAAATAGGTTTTTCTGCAAATAGTTTTATGCAAGCAAATGCAAGATGACGACAATGCTCAAATGCAAGGTGGCATGATGACATGAGCATGCGGTCATGATGATGCAACGCACAAAAACAACGCGATTTTCTGGTAGTGGTTTTGCGGGATGCCACAATTCGACACCACTAACAATGGATCTCGCCCTCGAGATCCGCCTCATGGTACCGGAAGGAAGGTCGGCGGTCTGCGTCTTCTCGCTTCGTGTAGATCCTCGCGACACCACTAACAAAGGGTCGTTGTCCGTGATCGTCGAGAGAACACTCCGGGATCAAAAGGTCGAAGGTAGAGATATCAACAAATAAAGCCACCTCTAGCTTCGATAGAAAGAGGGAACCGATGCATTCTCATCAACTTCAATGTACAAAAGCGAATAGAAGGGGTAGTCGGCATGGGGGCCAATCCATCACGCACCCAAACTATTACTCTGCACAATCCGTAGAAAAGCGTGCAACCATTCTCGGAATCAGACTGAAGATCTCGACAATCGAGGTTCGGAAACAAAGGAGTGATGCAGACTCTGCATCGGATCTGGCGTAGATGATGTCGTCGTCGGAAAACACGGAAGGCATAGACAAGGAACCAAGGATGGTGCCACGGTAAAGGATCACTCGAGCATGAACACCGGATGGTAGAACACCGTTATCGAGGAGGAAGCGAAACCACAAGGTAGGACGGAACCCAACCACGAGAATTCCTACTCGAAGAAAGAAAGAGAAGAGGCGGATTCAAAACACGTAGAGGTAAGAGGAGAATAGCGAGAGTGGGAATAAAAAGACCTAACCAAAACTATCCAACCGATTTTTCAAAATAGTTTTGACACTCTACTTGACGTTAGCTAGGTTATCCTACATTTGGACTTGGGTATCGTAACTGCTGGGCTCTGATACCACTCTGTAACACCCTTAGAATCGGCCCTATGCAAGTTTTAGCGAAACCCACCAAACCCGCATAGAAACGATTCAAAGGTGCCCACCAGGCACTTTCGTGCGGGTGGAAAACGAAGTAATAACATTACACAACAGTCCTCGATGGGACCCACAGAACAGATATATATACAACATCGACTCAAAGAGTCAAGAATACAGATATACGGTACAAAGATCCAAATCACCTTGAAGACGATAGAGCGTCCAGCTCGGACAAGATGCAAATGGGGCTAAGAGCCTGAAGAATAACCAATGGCGTCCATAACCCTGCCCGAGCCAAGCCGAAGGTAACCACCGCTAACGACGCCGATCTCAAACCTGCTTAAACAAAAGGGGCCGCAAAGGGCAAAGGAAAAGAGGGCGTCGATCGAGGCCAGTACACGGCGAGACTAGAATTCGGTGGTCCTCGCCTACATAGGTATGGTGGACTGAAGCGGCAGCGGCAGCATGCACTAGACAACCTATAGAGACTCGATACAACTGGCGGTTATTAGAGAGGGGTAAGAAAGACCTATCCGGAAGCAGCCTGATACTAACACCAAACAAACCCATCCTGGCGTTTCCCCCTCGAGACCAAACGAGGAAGTCAACCGAGGAACTCACACAGTTGGCAGTTTTACTTATTCAGTTATCGTTGCAGCAATTACTAGTCAGGTTTAGATAATCATCCTGATAAATTAAGCAGTGGGCACTTTTAGTTAACCATTCCATTATAGTGGCATCACTTACTAGTCAGATACAATTAACGTGAGATAACCCAAAACCCAGCAGTTGTTGGTACTTTTATTTAGCCATTCCGTTGTAGTTGCAATACTTACTAGTCAGATACAATGGTCGCAAGCGACACTCCAAACAAGCAATTGTGGGCAGTATTATTTAGCCATTCCATTATAGTGAAGCTGATTACTAGTCATTATAAAGTCAAATTTATAGCACTACTTTAGTTATGCTTGTCTATGATCGAGATACTGTGCTCCAAGTCGTCCATAACCGCGGACACGGCTTTCAGAAAGTTTTACCCGGCCGGGGTGCACCAATAGCAACACACGCTCGATCAACCTCGGAAAAACCAAATCAAAACCCAACGAGGCCTTCACGACAAAGCAATCACAGGATTCAGAAATATTTCAGGGGGCCACCCCTTGGAGTCTTACCCGCAACGAAGTAAGCTAGCTCCGAGACGGACTCAAGATTTGTGGGGCCGGCTGTAAGCGACTGGGAACCCAAAACTGGGCTTGTCGATACCGCGTAAACGGGTCACAATTCCTAAACAGTACAGTGTGCTCCTCGCACAATCGTAAATACAGAAGTAGCATGGCATAAGTACAGGATAGTAAATAAAACCTCAAACTAGATTGTGGCCCCAAGAAATAAGACTGAATCAAGCTCTGGCTCAGGAGGGTCCCATATACCTCCCGGATGTGGATAGCGCGATAAATCAAGGAACAGGTATCAAGTACTCGGGGTCCTACGGGACACAAGTGGGCGTTCGAAAACCAAATATTATCTATCACCCACCGATGCCTCTGCTTACTTTAATTTTAGTTGTTAAACAGGAATTTAAAGTGAACGAGAAGTAAAGCCATGATCATCTCCAACATCAAACATGCGGCAAGGCTCCAACAACTGTGGCAATTGACAACACGCAACAGCACTAGAGCAAGCGACTACGACGCGCAAGTCCAACTATCTACCAAACACAAGTATTAGGATGTGTCCAAGGCAATATAAGGCGGCAAGGATATCACGGGTACGAAAACTAGAGCATCGCATCACAGATAGCAATAGATCAACAGGAGGGAATAAATACTATAAAAGTAAGATAGGTAGAAAGGGGGAGATGCTCGCCTGAAAACATTGCCGAAGGTACAACCGAAGATCGGGGCGAAGCTCACATCAACTCAACGACCTTATCCGCGAAGAAGCAAACGCTAGAATAAACACCGGATGCAATATTTAATACAACGGCAGAAGATCGGCATGATGCATGTATGATGCATGGCATGGCAAAGGTGCAATGCAATTAGGTCATATTAAGCGGAACCGGGGTCCCGACATTAATTATATGGTTCAAGTTATTTATCTACCCCGCAAATTAAATGTTGCATTAGCAAGACAAAAGATGGCACCGGTTCGCTACAAAAGTTTAAATGAGGCCAATATAAGGCTAGATTTGCCCGCATATGGGCCCCATATTTAATTATATGGTGAATCGGCATAAGGCCCCCAAACCACAGACAAGGATGCATGCAAGTATGACAATTAAATATGCAACAAGTTGTTATTACAATTATAAAATAGGGATCGAGAAAAGGGGTCACACATTAGGGTTCGACGATCTTGGTTCCGGGGGTTCGGGGTTCGACAGGGGCCAGGGTTCGACGGAAGCGGTCTCAGCAGGAACATCTCGGACAACGGAGTAGGTCTTGTCGCAACCGGGAAGCAGGACTTGGTTCGGCGTCGGGGGCGCATCGGGTTCTCCTGGTCGCTGTCGTTCTTGTCGTCGTGCAGATCTTGTCGTTGCGAGGGTCTTGTCGGGCCCGCGCCAAAGTCGGTCTTGGCGTCCGGGGGTTCGTCGGGTTCGGTGTTCGTCGAAGGCCTTGGCGTTCGCCTCTCGTGATGGTCTCGGGCGTCGAATCCGGGAAGTAAGTCTTGACGTTCGGATCGGTCTCGGATCCATGAAGCGGAACCTTGCGCCCGGGGGTTTCTTGTCGGTGTTCTTGGGGTTTTCCGAGACGAAGTACTTAAGGTAACGACTCCAAGATCGGTGGCGAACTTGAACGGCTTCGGGTGTTCGTGCACTTGTTGGTAGCATGACCACATGGACAAGACCAAATGTCCTGTACCCGTGAGGAGGCACACTCGCCGAGGCCCAGGAGACCAACGCACATATAGAGAGAGGACAACGCCTTCACTGGGGCATGCGACCTGGCCAGAGAGGGGTACGCGGGGTTGCTCCTGTGAGCTGGGGCCGGAGTTAGCTCGCGAAGGGGAGGCAGGGCGACCACGGAGCAGAGGGCGACGGCGAGAAGCGGATGACGACGCGCGGGCGGCAGAGCGGGGCGGCAGCGGAGGAGCACCAGCGAGGCGACGGAGGGGGCTGCAGGCGCGGCCTTGGTGGCCGGCGAGGCTGCACGGAACTGCGGTGGGCAGGACCGCGGAGCGGGCTCGGCAGGCGGCGTCTGGCGGCGGCGGGCAGCGGTGGCGGCGCTGGCCGCGGTCGGGAAGCTGCGTGAGTGCAGGCGTGGAGCGGACGGTGGAGCAGCGGGCGAGCGGAAGCGGGGCGCTCGGGCGGCGCAGGCGGGTGGCCGGCGAGGCGAGCAGGGCCGACGCAGAGAAGCCTGGGGGAGGACTCGCGGCAGGAGGGAGGAAGAGCCGGGGCGGCTCGGCGAGCTGCGGTTGGCCAGGCGGCGCTGGGATGGCGAGGTCGGGCGGGCTCGGGCGGTGAGACGCAGCAGCTCCGTGGCGGAGGGCGAGGGAGGCAGGCGGTGATGCGGCCGAGGACGACGGGGGGCAGGTCGGGCGGGACGATGGCGACGGGCGGCGTCGGGGCATCATGGCCGGGCGGCAGTGCTCGCCGGAGCGGGAGGAGTGCAGCGGCAGGCGTAACAGCGAGTCTGGGCGAGCACTGGTGGAGCAGAGGCGACGGATGCTTGGCGCGCTGGCCGGGCAGCGGTGAGCGAGCGAGGTTGGGGACGCCTTAGCGGTGGCGGACGAGGGAGGACGGGCGGTTGCGGCCTGGCCGGAGGAGCGGCGGTGAGGCGGGCTCGGCAGCGGGGGCGCGCATGCAGGAGGCGGGCCGTGGCGGGGGGGCACGTGGGGGAGAGAGGAGGAGAGAGAGGGCGGGGAAGGAAGAGGAGGACGGGTGGGGTGGGTCACGCGGGCGGTGGAACTGGGGCAGGCGGGCAGCGGTGGTCGGGTTCGAGAGAGAGAGAACGGAAAGGGAGAGGCGGTGGGCGGTGGGAGTGGGGTCGGGGTGGGCAGGGGGGACGGTTCCACAGGGGTGTGTGGGCGTCTTTGGTGGGCGTGTGGCGTGTGTGTGTGTGTCTTGGTGTGTGTGGAGTGGGGGGTGAGAGAGAGTGGCCAGGTGGAGGGCTAGGATAGGTTAAGGGGGAAGGGCAGGGTGACGTGGCGAGAGCCGATTGGGTGGGGTGAGGTGGCTGGAGGGTGGGTAGATAGGACTGGGTTAAGAAAGATTTGGGGTGGGGTCTAGGCTGGACCGATTGTACTGGGGGTGGTCGTTCGGGTCGAACCGGCCCGTTCGACTGCCCCCACTAAAATAATTTAATATTTTATTTGATTAAAACCAAGCCTCTGCAAACCGATAGCAGACAAAACAAAATAATCCGGAGACCCGGTTTTGGTGTTTGAATAAAGATGGGGCGTTTTAGAAAACACAAAAATAGGTTTTTCTGCAAATAGTTTTATGCAAGCAAATGCAAGATGACGACAATGCTCAAATGCAAGGTGGCATGATGACATGAGCATGCGGTCATGATGATGCAACGCACAAAAACAACGCGATTTTCTAGTAGTGGTTTTGCGGGATGCCACAGCAGTCACCATGGCGGAGGAGGCCCGCGTCGTTCACGCAGCCCATCCCCTGTTGACAAGAAGAAGAACCCGGAGCCGTATGATGCACGTTCGTGGATCGATAAGATCCACGAGGCCCGGGAAGGACCATACCTGGGACCACGTTGCTTTGGACCTGCAATACAGTCCGCAACTTACCCCAAAGGTTTCCGGATTGACAAGACCATCAAGCCCTATGACGGCACCGCCAAGCCATCCACATGGTTGCAGGACTACGGCAACGCGGTGGAGATTGCTGGAGGCAACCCCAACGTCGCCATCAAGTACCTCCCATTAATGTTAGCAGGCACGACCCGTCAATGGATCGACGACTTGCCGGAGAAATCTATCTACAACTGGTTGGACATGCAAGAAGCGTTCACCAAAAACTTTGAGGGTACTTACAAGCGTCCCTGCATTGTGGGCGATCTACAACGTTGCGTGCAAGAGAAAGACGAGACATCTCGCGCCTACCTCTCCCGCTGGCTGGACATGAAGAATTACTGCACAGGAGTGCATGCTCAGACCACCATGTCCGCCTTCATCGACGGGTTGGAAAGAGGCACGTTGCTCCGACATAAGCTGAAGCGCTTGCAGGACAATCACCAGCTTGACTTGAACCAGATGATTCAGTAGGCTAGTGAGTTCGCAGCTGCCGACGACGATGCTCGCGGCTCCTTGCCGGCAACAGCCGTTCCAACTCAAGCTCGGAGGAACAGCAGTACAAAGCGGAAAACCGCTCCAGAATAAAAGCAATCTACCAACATGGTCGCTATAACTTTTGCAGGACGCGGTGATGGCGGACAACATGGCCGAGGAAGGGAAGCTGGCCGTGGGCAGCAACGAGGAAGTGAAACAACCTCGGCGCCGCTCTGCGTTCCCCAAACCTACGAGGAGTACCACAATATGTCGTGCCTCGTACACCTCGATGCCAATGGCAAGGCCACCCATACCAATCGACACTGCAAGTTTTTCAACGACCTCAAGGAAGACCCGGAGTCCGGCTACAAGCAAAGTCGGAAGAACAGACCACGAGGCAAGGGCAAGGGGAAGAAGAAGGAGGAGGAGTCCAAGGATTCAAGTGATATGGACGAAGACGTTGACCCCAAGCATGTAGGGGTTCGTAGCATGGAAAACAAAAAATTTCAACCACATGCAAACAAACAAGCCAAGATCTATCTACTAGATTGTAGCAACGAGTCGATAGAGGAACTCACCCTTGAAGATTCCAAAGCGGTTAACGAGAGCAGATTCTCGTGGGTGATGTAGTCGTACTCTTGCCAATCTCAAGATCGCGTAGACGATCCTTCCGTTGTGTTCCAAGGCGCTTCACCTTTTCAGTCACGTTCAGTACTTGATGAAGACCTCCCTTTCCCTTGTTCTAGCAGGCAGCGGAGGTTGTAGCACTCTCCTCGCGATTCCGGAAGCACAACGGCGTGGTACCGGAAGTAGAGGGGAGATCTCGCAGGGCTTCGCCTTAAGCCGGAGCGAGTATGGTGGACTATGAGAGAGGCCTTGGTGATCGAGGGTTTAGAGGCACCAAGGGGGAAGTGTATACGGCGGCTAGGGTTTGGGGATCACCCCAACTCGCCGAGTTGGAGGTCCCTAGGCGGCGGCACAAGGAGGTGGTGGCGCCGACAGCTTGGGGTTAGGGTTTTGGGTGTGAGGGGCAGGGGTTTCCCTACCCCTCCTTATATAGGTGGAGGGTGGCCGGTTGGGAGGAGGGAGTCCTCCCCCAACTCGGCCTCCTTGGCCGGCTGGTGGAGGTAGGAGGACTTCCTCCCCAAGTAGGTTTCCTACTCTCCCTCCACCAAGCAAACTTGTCGTTTGACTTTTTCAAATTGGCGTTTGACTTCCAAACTAGGATTTGATTTCTCCCTTTATTTTTCCCAGCCAAGTGACCTAGTACATGATGCAACCATTCCATATTGTCATGACACATTCATGTACCCTTCCCCTCCGGAATGCCAGACCTTCTGGACCCTTCTAGAACATTCCCGGTGAAAACATCGGAATCATTCCCCAACTCCGAAACAGGACTTTCCTTATATGAATCTTATTATACGGACCATTCTGGATCTCCTCGTGATATCCCGGATCCCATCCAAGACTCCGAACAACATTCGGTCTCTTTATCATCATTCCATAACTACTCAACAACATCGAATCCTTAAGTGTGTCTCCCTACGGTTCGTGAATTATGCGGACATGATCGAGACACTTCTTCGATCAATAACCAATAGAGGAATCTGGAAATTCATATGGCTCCCACATATTTCTACGATTACTTTGCGATCGAATGAACCACTTACATATGATACCAATTTCCCTTTGTCTCACGATAGTTTACTTCTTCGAGGTTTTGATCGTCGGTATCTCTGCATACCTAGTTCAACCTTGTTACCGATAAGTACTCTTTTCTCGTTCCAGTGATATGTGATCCCTTGTGAGCCAGTCACATGCTTGCAACATAATTGGATGACATTCCACCGAGAGGGCCTAGAGTATATCTATCCGTCATATGGATGGACAAATCCCACTCTTGATCCATGTGTCTCAACCCATACTTTCCGAACACTCAATACCACCTTTATAGCCACCCAGTTACGGTGTGGTGTTTGATGTCATCAAAGCATCCTTCCGGTGATGGTGATAAGCATGATCTCATGGTCGAAGGAATTAGGTTACTATGTATTAGAAAGCTTATAGAAATTGAACTATTAAAATGACTTGATCTTCATGCTACGCTTATCTATAGGAGTATGTCCATCATATCATTCTCCTAATGATATGACCTTGTTATTAACAACATCTCAAATGTTCATGATCAAGAAACCATGATCATCTATTAATCAACAAGCTAGTATTATAAAGAGGCTTTACCAGGGACTCTAATTTAGTTTACAAATCACACAAGTATTAATGTTTCTGGTTAATACTGTTATAGCATGAATGTAAAAATTTATCATAAACACAAAGATATAATAATAACTATATTTATTATTGCCTCTAGGGCATATCTCCAACAGTCTCCCACTTGCACTAGAGTCAACTAATCTAGATTACATGGTAATATACCGAACACCCATGGCAGTTTGGTGTTGGTCATGTTTTGCCCTCGGGAGAGGTTTAGTCAACGTATCCGCCACATTCAGATCTGTGTGTACTTTGCAAATCTTTATGTCACCATCTTGGACATGTTCTCGAATAGCATGAAAACGTAGCTTGATGTGCTTCAGCTTCTTGTGTGACCTTGGTTCTTGCGCATTGGCTATGGCGCCCATGTTATCACTGATGAATAGACATTGGGTCCAGCGCACTTGGAACCACACCGAGCTCTGTAATGAACTCCTTCATCCATATCGCTTCTTGTGAAGCCTCCAAAGCAGCTATGTATTTCGATTCAGTTGAAGATCTCGCCACAACTCTTTGCTTTGCACTCCTCCAGCTAACTGCTGCACCATTCAAAGTAAATACGTATCTAGATTGAGATTTAGAATCATTCGGATCGGTGTTCCAACTAGCATCGGTGTACCATTAACAACGAGTTGTTCATCACCTCCATAAGAAAGAACCATATCCTTAGTTCTTCTTAAGTACTTAAGGATGTTTTTGACTGCTGTCCAATGATCCACTCCTGGATCACTTTGATATCTGCTAGTCAAACTAACAACATATGCAATGTTAGGTCTAGTACATAGCATGGCATACATTAGAGATCCTATGGCTGAGCATAGGGAGTCTTACTCATCCTTTCTCTATCTTCTGCCATCACTGGACATTGAGTTTACTCAAGGACGTATTGGGCAACATGGGCAAGAACCCTTTCTTGCTATCTTCCATTCCAAACCTCTTTAGAACTTTGTCCAAATATGTACTTTGTGACAATGATATTAGGCATCTCGATCTCTCTATAAATCTTTATGCCTAATATGTAAGCTGCTTCACCAAGATCTTTCATTGAAAAACTATTATTCAAATATTCCTTGACACTATTAAGAAGGTCTACATCATTCCCAATCAACAATATGTCATCTACATATAGTATTAAGAATGCTACAGAGCTCCCACTCACTTTCTTGTAAATACAAGCTTCTCCATAAGTTTGTATAAAACCAAAGCTTTTGATTACCTTATCAAAATGTTGATTCCAACTTCGGGATGCTTGCTTCAATCCATATATGGACCGTTGAAGTTTGCATACCTTGTTAGCATCTTTAGGATCAACAAAATCTTTGGGTTGCATCATATACAACTCTTCATCAATGTCTCCATTGTGGAACGTTGTTTTGACATCCATCTGCCATATCTCATAATCATAATATGATGCGATTGCTAACATAATCCTCACAGACTTTAGCTTCTCTACTGGTGAGAAAGTCTCATCATAGTCAACTCCTTGAATTTGTCGAAACCCTTTTGCGACAAGTCGAGCTTTATAGACAGTAACATTACCATCAGCATATGTTTTCTTCTTGAAAATCCATTTGTTATCGACAGCCTTCCGGCCATCCGGTAAGTCCACCAAAGTCCATACTTGGTTTTCATACATGGATCCAATCTCGGATTTCATGGCTTCTTGCCATTTATTGGAATCTGGGCTCATCATCGCTTCCTCATATGTCGCAGGGTCATCGGTGTTGTCCACCAACATGACACTCATAACGGGATCATATCAATCAGGAGTGGTACGAGTTCTCGTTGACCTGCGAGGTTTTGTAGTAACTTCAACCGAAGTTTCATGATCATCATCATTAGCTTCCTCTCTTATTGGTGTAGGCGCCACTGGAACTAATTTCGGTGCTGCGCTACTCGCAAGTTCGAGAGAAGGTTCTGTAGGGTTTCGTAGCATGGAAAACAAAAATTTTCTATCGCATACAAACAAACAAGCCAAGATCTATCTACTAGATTATAGCAACGAGTCGATGGAATAACTTACCCTCGAAGATTCCATAGTGTATAACGAGAGCGGATTCTCGTGGGTGATGTAGTCGTACTCTTCCTGATCTCAAGATCGTGTAGACGATCCTTCCGGCATGCTCGGCAGCGCCTTAATGATCGGTCACACGTTCGGTGGTCGACGAAGACCTTCCTCTCCTTGTTCCAAAGAAAATGAGGTTGTAGCACTCTCCTCGTGATTCGACAACGGGCGTGGTACCTAAGTAGAGGGAAATCCGCAGGGCTTCGCCTTAAGCCGGAGCGAGTATGGTGGAGTATGAGAGAGCTCCTCGGCGATCTAGGGTTTAGACACACCAAGGAGGAGGGGCTAGAGCCGGCGGCTAGGGTTCCGGGGACCCCCAAGTCGGCGGCTAGGGCAAAACCCTAGGTGGTGGCGGCGGCTATGGAGGGCTGCAGCTTTCTAGGGTTTGAGGTGAGGGACTTGTGTGTTTAGAGAAGGGAGCCCTGCCCCTCCTTATATAGGTGGAGGGGCCGGCCGCGCCAAGGGGAGGAAGAGGAGTCCCTCCCCAACTCGGCTTGGAGGTGGGCCGCCGGTTGGAGGAGGGAACTCCTCCACAACTCGGTTTCCTACTCCTTCCTCTTTTCCTCTTTCCAATTTTAGTCGTTTGACTTTTCAAACTAGCTATTTGACTTTTCAAACTAGGATTCAATTTAATCCTTTATTTTGAACAGCGAGGACACTTAGTACATGATGCAATCATTCCAATATGTAATGACACATTCATGTACCCCTTCCCCTCTGGAGTGCCGGACATTCCGGAACCTTCTAGAACATTCCCGATGAAAACACCGGAATCATTCCCGAACTCCGAAACGGGACTTTCCTTATATGAATCTTATTCTCCGGACCATTCCGGATCACCTCGTGATATCCCGGATCCCATCCGAGACTCCGAACAACATTCGGTCTCTTTCTCATAATACCATAACTACTCAAACAACGTCGAATCCTTAAGTGTGTCTCCCTACGGTTCGTGAATTATGCGGACATGATCGAGACACTTCTCCGAACAATAACCAATAGAGGAATCTGGAAATTCATATGGCTCCCACATATTTCTACGATTACTTTGCGATCGAATGAACCACTTACATACGATACCAATTTCCCTTTGTCACACGATAGTTTACTTATCCGAGGTTATGATCGTCGGTATCTCTGCATACCTAGTTCAACATCGTTACCGATAATTACTCTTTTCTCGTTCCCGTGATATGTGATCCCTTGTGAGCCAGTCACATGCTTGCAAGACAATTGGATGACATTCCACCGAGAGGGCCCAGAGTATATCTATCCGTCATATGGATGGACAAATCCCACTCTTGATCCATGTGTCTCAACCAATACTTTCCGAACACTCAATGCCACCTTTATAGCCACCCAGTTACGGTGTGGTGTTTGATGTCATCAAAGCATCCATCCTGTAAAGGTGATATGCATGATCTCATGGTCGAAGGAATTAGGTTACTATGTATCAGAAAGCATATAGCAATTGAACTATTGAAATGACTTGATCTTTATGCTACGCTTATCTATAGGAGTATGTCCACCATATCATTCTCCTAACGATATGATCTTGTTGTTGATAACATCTCAATGTTCATGATAGGGAAACCACAATCATTTATCAACCAACAAGCTAGTGATGTATAGAGGCTATACCAGGGACTTCAAATTAAGTTTACAAATCACACAAGTATCAATGTTTCCTTGTTAATACTATTATAGCATGAATGTAAACATTTATCATAAACACAAAGATATAATAATAAATACATTTATTATTGCCTCTAGGGCATATCTCCAACAGGTTCGACAACCTCGTCGAGTTCTACTTTCCTTCCAGTCACTTCTTTCGAGAGAAATTCTTTCTCTAAAAAGGATCCATTCTTAGCAACAAAGATTTTGCCCTCGGATCTATGATAGAAGGTATACCCAATAGTTTCCTTCGGGTATCCTATGAAGACGCATTTTTCCGATTTGGGTTCAAGCTTGTCTGGCTGTAACTTCTTTACGTAGGCTTCGCAACCCCAAACTTTAATGAACGATAATCTAGGTTTCTTCCCAAACCATAATTCATACGGTGTCGTTTCAACGGATTTAGATGGTGACCTATTTAAAGTGAATGCGGCTGTTTCTAATGCATAACCCCAAAACGATAGCGGTAAATCTGTAATTGACATCATAGAACGAACCATATCTAAGAGAGTTCGATTACGACATTCGGACACACCATTACGCTATGGTGTTCCCGGCGGTGTCAATTGTGAAAGTATTATGCATTTCTTCAAATGATCGCCAAACTCGTAACTTAGATATTCACCTCCACGATCAGATCGTAGAAATTTAATCTTCTTGTTACGTTGATTCTCTACCTCACTTTGAAATTCCTTAAACTTCTCGAAAGTTTCAGACTTATGTTTCATGAAATATATATACCCATATCTACTCAAGTCATCCGTGAAGGTAAGAACATAACTATAACCACCGCGCGATGCTACACTCATTGGACCACACACATCGGTATGTATGATTTCCAACAAGTCCGTAGCTCGCTCCATCATACCAGAAAATGGAGTGTTAGTCATTTTACCCATTAGACATTCTTCGCATCTTTCAAGTGATTCGAAATCAAGTGATTCAAGAAGTCCATCGGAATGGAGTTTCTTCATACGCTTCACTCCAATGTGACCAAGACGACAGTTCCACATATAGGTCGAGTTATCGCTCAATTTCGAATGTTTAGCTTCAATGTTATTAATATGTGTATTTCCACTATCGAGATTCAATAAGAATAGACCATCTATCGAAGTTGCATGTGCATAAAACATATTACTCATATAAATCGAACAACCATTATTCACGGACTTAAACAAGTAACCGTCTCGCAATAAACATGATCCTGATATAATGTTCATGCTCAACGCAGGCACCAAATAACAATTATTTAAGTATAAAACTAATCCCGATGGTAGATGAAGAGTTAGCGTGCCTACCGCGATCACATCAACCTTTGATCCATTTCCAACGCGCATCGTCACCTCGTTCTTCGCTAGCTTCCGTTTATTCTGCAACACCTGTTTCGAGTAACAAATATGAGCAACCAAACCAGTATCAAATACCCAGGCACTACTACGAGTACTAGTGAGATGCACATCAATAACATGTATATCGGATATACCTTTCTTCTTGATGGTTCCGTTCTTCAAATCCGCCAAGTACTTTGGGCAATTCCGCTTCCAGTGACCTTCTCCCTTGCAGTAAAAGCACTCAGTATCAGGCTTAGGTCCAGCCTTGGTCTTCTTCGTCTGTGCGACAACTTTCTTACCACCCTTCTTGAAGTTTCCCTTTTGCTTAGACTTGCCTTTCTTGAATTTGCTGGTCTTATTTACCAACAACACTTGATGCTCTTTCTTGATCTCCACTTCTGCAGATTTCAACATGGAGAAGAGTTATGGCAATGTCTTGTTCATGTTTTGCATATTGTAGTTCATCACAAAGTTCTTGTAACTTGGTGGCAGTGATTGGAGGACACGGTAAATCCCCAAAGCATTAGGAATCACTATACTATACCCAAGCTTTGGAGTTTGTTTGCGTGCCCAGACATCTTAAGCACATGCTCACTGACGGAGTTGCCCTCTTCCATCTTGCAGTAAAAGAACTTTTCAGAAGCGTCATAACTCTCAACTGCCGCGTGAGCCTCAAATATCATTTTTAGTTCACGGACAATATCATGTGGGTCATGGTTCTCAAACCTTTTCTCAAGCTCCGATTCCAAACCATACAAGATAGCACACTGAACCATGGAGTACTGATTCTTCCGAGTGAGGTAAACATTCTTTACTTCATCGGTAGCATCAGCTGCAGGCTGGTAACCCAGCGGTGCATCCAACACATAGGTCAAATTACCAGCATTGAGGATAATCCTCAAATTGCGGAACCAATCCACGAAGTTGCTTCCATTGTTTTTCAACTTTTATTTCTCTAGGAACGCATTAAAATTGATGGTAGGGGCTGCCATTGATCTACAACATATTTGCAATAGTTTAGACTAAGTTTATGACAAATTGAGTTCTAATTAATAGTTAAATTAATCTAGGTGAACTCCCACTCAAAACAATATCCCTCACATTGTTTTAGTGATCACACGAACCAAATCCACCACATCAAAACCGATCAACACGAGAGTTGATGTAACTTCAATGGCGAACAATCAACATGTTCATCATATCTACTATATGACTCATGCTTTACCTTTCGGTGATCCGTGTTCCGAGACCATGTTTGTACATGCTAGGCTCGTCAATATCAAACCTTAGCTTCCACATGAGAAAATATGGCTTGCTCACGTTATATACACTTGCAGAATCTAACACACCCGATCATCATGTGGTGCTTCGAAACAACGAGCTTTAGCAATGGTGCTTACTAAGGAGGAACACTTTAAAACTTGAAATTTATGTGCTTGAGGGATCATCTTATAAAGCTACCGTCATTAACTAAGCAATACAAGATGCATAAAGGATTAACATCACATGCAATTCATAATATGTGATATGATATGGCCTTTCTTCTTGTGCTTCCGATCTCCATCTTCAAGCACAAACATGATCTCCATCATCACCGGTATAGCTTCAAGCTCAATGGCGTCGTTTCATGGTTGTCGTCCAGCAACTCCAACTATTACAACTACTTTGAATAGACACGCGGGTCTTAACAAAATTTAAAAACAACCATATGGCTCCTGCCGGTTGCCAACTTACAATAAGGAACATTGCATACATCAAATATAATCACAATCATGGCCATATCACATCACAGCACACCCCTGCAAAACAAAGTTAGATGCCTCTAATTTCTTTGCATATTTTACGTGGTTTGGGGCTTTCAATAAGGTGTCTCTCTAACTTACGAACAAGAACCACAACGTTTATGCTTGAACTATCAAGTGCCCATTGTAAATTGGATCTATACTATGATGGGAGAGACAGGCACCCGCAAAGCCACTTATGCAATACAAGTTGTATGTTGAGCGTGGAGCAAGTCTCGAGAACAATTTCATGTAAGGTTATACCGGGCCGCTTCATCCCATCATACCGCAAGATGCAAACTACACAAAAAGCAATTGATAATAAAAGCACCACCACCCACAATGACCATTGTGTTCTACTCGTGCAACAGATTTACATATAGACACGGCTCTGATACCACTGTAGGGGTTCGTAGCATGGAAAACAAAAAATTTCTACATCATGCAAACAAACAAGCCAAGATCTATCTACTAGATTGTAGCAACTAGTTGATAGTGGAACTCACCCTCGAAGATTCCAAAGCGGTTAACGAGAGCAGATTCTCGTGGGTGATGTAGTCGTACTTTTGCTGATCTCAAGATCGCGTAGACGATCCTTCCGGCGCTGTGTTCTGGCAGCGCGCTTCCATGATCGGTCACACGTTCGATTTTCGATGAAGACCTTCCTCTCCCTTGTTCCAAAGAAAATGGGTTGTAGCTCTTTCTCGAGATCGAGATCAACGAGCCGGCAGCGAAGTAGAGGGGAGATCTCGCAGGGCTTCACCTTAAGCCGAAGCGAGTATGGTGGACTATGACAGAGGCCTTGGTGATCTAGGGTTTAGAGGAACCAAGGGGAAGTGTAGACGGCGGCTAGGGTTTGGGGATCACCCCGACTCACCGAGTTGGAGGTTCCCTACGCGGCGGCGGCTCAAGGAGGTGGTGGCGCCGGCGGCTTGGGGTTAAGGTTTTGGGTGTGAGGGGTAGGGGTTGCCCTACCCCTCCTTATATAGGTGGAGGGTGGCCGGTTGGGAGGAGGGAGTCCTCCCCCAACTCGGCCTCATTGGCCGGCGGGTGCAGGGAGGAGGACTTACTCCCCAATTAGGTTTCCTACTCTCCCTCCACCGAGCAAACTTGTCGTTTGACTTTTTCAAATTGGCGTTTGACTTACAAACTAGGATTTGATTTCTCCCTTTATTTTGCCAAGCCAAGTGACCTAGTACATGATGCAATCATTCCATATTGTCATGACACATTCATGTACCCTTCCCCTCCGGAGTGTCGGACCTTTCGGACCCTTCTAGAACATTCCCGGTGAAAACATCGGAATCATTCCCCAACTCCGAAACATGACTTTCCTTATATGAATCTTATTCTCCGGACCATTCCAGATCTCCTCGTGATATCCCGGATCCCATCCGAGACTCCGAACAACATTCGGTCTCTTTCTCATCATTCCATAACTACTCAACAACATCGAATCCTTAAGTGTGTCTCCCTACAGTTCGTGAATTATGCAGACATGATCGAGACACTTCTCCGATCAATAACCAATATAGGAATCTAGAAATTCATATGGATCCCACATATTTCTATGATTACTTTGTGATCAAATGAACCACTTATATACGATACCAATTTCCCTTTGTCTCATGATAATTTACTTATCCGAGGTTTTGATCGTTGGTATCTCTACATACCTAGTTCAACCTTGTTACCGATAAGTACTCTTTTCTTGTTCCCGTGATATGTGATCCCTTGTGATCCAGTCACATGCTTGCAAGCTAATTGGATGACATTCCACCGAAAGGGCCCAGAGTATATCTATCTGTCATATGGATGGACAAATCCCACTCTTGATCCATGTGTCTCAACCCATACTTTCCGAACACTCAATACCACCTTTATAGACACCCAGTTACGGTGTGGTGTTTGATGTCATCAAAGCATCCTTCTGGTGATGGTTATAAGCATGATCTCATGGTCGAAGGAATTAGGTTACTATGTATCAAAAAGCTTATAGCTATTGAACTATTAAAATGACTTGATCTTTATGCTACGCTTATCTATAGGAGTATGTCCATCATATCATTCTCCTAATAATATGACCTTGTTATTAACAACATCTCAAGTGTTCATGATCAAGAAACCATGATCATCTATTAATCAACAAGCTAGTATTATAAAGAGGCTTTACCAGGGACTCTAATTTAGTTTACAAATCACACAAGTATTAATGTTTCTGGTTAATACTGTTATAGCATGAATGTAAACATTTATCATAAACACAAAGATATAATAATAACTATATTTATTATTGCCTCTAGGGAATATCTCCAACAAAGCACGCTGCCAAGAGCGACGACAAGGACAAGAACCCCTTGACAAATAAGGCTCCAGTCTACCACACTTTCCATGGCACCCCCACCGTCCTACAACAGAAGACCTCTCTGAGGATCCTGATGGCTACTCTCCCTCCAGTTCCCCAGTACCTGCGCTGGTCGGAAGTTCCAATCACCTGGGACAGGACAGATCACCCAGACCTTATACCCACGGAGAACCAGTACGCCATGGTCATCAACCCCTTGATTGACGGCGTGGAGTTCACCAAGTGTATGGTGGATAGTGGAAGCAGCATCAACTTCATGTACCTGGATACACTGCAGACGAATAACTTGACGGAGGCAAACCTAAGGCGGACCAACACCATCTTCCATGGCGTAGTTCCTGGTCGGGAGGCTCAGTCCCTTGGGTGCATTACACTTCAGGTTGCCTTTGGCGATGTTAATAATTACCGCCAAGAGCGCATGACCTTTGAGGTGGTCCCCTTCAAGAGTGTGTACCACGTCATATCGGCCGCGACATATTCCACACATTCATGGCCAAGCCATGCTTCGTCTACAACAAGCTCAAGATACCCAGACCAAACGGTGTCATTACCGTATCCGGAAGCTTTCCTATACAACGAAGCAGCCGTTGCAGAAGCTGTCCTATACAACGAAGAATTCAAAGAGATCCAGAGCAAGGTCGATGACTCAGATATGCCTGCGTCGAAGAAGCAGATCTCCGACTCCGCTCCTGCGTTCAAGGCCGCCATCGAAACCAAGCCGGTGGAACTTGTGGTAGGCGATGCCTCCAAGGTCACCGCCATTGGGACGAACTTGGATCCCAAATAGGAAAGCGCGCTCGTCGAGTTCCTCCATGAGAATAGGGACATATTTTCCTGGCAACCTGCCGACATGAAAGGTGTACCTAGGGAACTCGCCGAGCACAGCTTAAACATTGATCCAAAATGCAAACTAGTGAAACAACCTCTACGACGCTATGGAGATGAGAAGAGACGTGCCATTGGCAAAGAAATAGCTAGGTTACATAAAGCTAGATTTATCCGAGAAGTCCTTCACACCCGATGGGTGGCCAATCCTGTACTTGTCCCCAAAAAGGGAACCAATGAATTAAGAATGTGCGTTGATTACACCGGCTTGAACAAAGCATGTCCCAAAGATATGTTTGCTTTGCCTCGCATTGACCAAGTCATTGACTCGATGGCTGGCTCGGAGCTTTTGTGTTTTATTGATGCATACTCAGGATACCACCAGATCAAAATGAGGAAGTCGGACCAATTGGCCACTTCGTTCACTACCCTGTACGACACGTTTTGCTATGTTACGATGCCCTTTGGGCTGAAAAACACAAGTGCTACATACCAACAGACAATGCAATGTTGCCTCCACAACCAAATTGGTCGGAACGTTCACGCCTATGTGGACGATATCGCGGTGATGTCTAAAAAGTAAAACGACTTAATCTCCGACTTAAAAGAAACCTTTGATAATCTCCGGAAATACAACATGATGCTTAACCCTAAGAAGTGCGTCTTCGGGGTTCCAGCCGGCAAATTGTTGGGTTTCATCATTTCCCAACGAGGAATCGAGGTCAACCCGGAGAAAATCAAGGCCATCTTAAACATAAAACGTCCGACATGCCTAAAGGACATTCGACGACTAACAGGTTGTGTTGCAGCAGTTAGTCGGTTCGTCAGCCGACTTGGAGAGAAGGCCCTGCCGCTATACAAGTTGCTGAAGAAGGCGGACAAATTCACGTGGACAGACGAAGCAGATGCAGCATTGAAGCAGCTCAAGGAGATTCTTTCCTCAGCGCCCATACTTGCAGCACCCGAACCTAGAGAACCCATGTTAATCTACATGGCGGCAACCAACCGGGTAATCAGCATCATCGTCGTGGTAGAGCGGAAGGAACCAGGCTATGAGTACGGAGTTCAACGACCAGTTTACTATGTGAGCGAGGTCTTGACGGAGTCCAAGCAGTGTTACCCGCACTACTAGAAGATAGCTTATGGAGTATTCCTTGCTTCTCGGAAGCTGAGGCATTACTTCCAGCACACCCAATCACAGTGGTGAGCAAGACTCCACTGTCCGACATTATCAACAAAAGCGACGCTACGGGAAGGGTCGCGAAGTGGGGCATTGAACTTGCCGCCTTCAAGATCACCTACAAGAGACGCGACGCTATTAAGTCACAAGCCTTGGCGGATTTTGTTGCAGATTGGACGGAGATGCCAGATGCTACTCCATTGCCGGAACCAGAGTACTGATGCACTTTGACGGATCAAAGCTACTCAACGGCTTGGAGGCTGGTGTATTGCTACAGTCACCAACAGGGGACAAGCTACACCATGTTCTGCAGATCCACTTCGAGGCTACAAACAACATGGAGGAGTATGAAGCACTCATTCACGGACTACGCGTAGCCAAGGATATTGGCATCAAGCGCATAGTTTGCTCTGGAGATTCCGACTTGGTTGCCCAGCAGGTGGCTAGCACCTGGAATGCGCGGAACCCTGTGATGGCGGCATATCGAGACGAAGTGGACGAGATAGCCAAGAGATTCTTGGGCTACCAAGTCAAGTATGTACCTAGGGAGAAAAACGAGGCGGCTGATCTGCTGTCTAAGCTTGGATCAGGGCGCAAGCAAATTCCGCCAGGAGTTTTCCTAGAGCACCTGCGCACACCATCTGTGAAGGGAGCCGACATCGACAACCCGGATAGAGATGACTCTTTCGTCAACATGGTGACTAAGGCCCCTCCGTCTTGGACAAAACCGTTCATGGAATATCTCGAACACGGAACTTTGCCCGACGACGAAGTCGAAAGACGTCAAATAGTACGACAAGTGAAGGGTTATACCATAATCAATGGGCAACTCAACAAAAGGAGCACTACTGGTGTATACCTAAAGTGTGTTTCCCAGCTAGAAGGTATGGAAATCCTACGCGAAATCCATCTCGGAGATTGCGGGCATCACGCCGCTCATCGATCATTGGTCATGAAAGCTTTCCGGCAAGGATTCTACTGGCTGACCGCGAAGGCGGACACCGACAAGCTGGTTGAGACATGCATGGGATGCCAGTATTATGCCTGAAACCACATGTTCCTGTCGAAGAATTCTGAACAATACCAATAACTTGGCCATTTGCAGTCTGGGGGCTAGACATGGTGGGACCGTTACAGACGGCACCTTGTGGGTTTACGCATCTGCTTGTAGCAGTTGATAAATTCACTAAATGGATAGAAGCTAAACCCATTAGAAAGCTTGATGGGGCAACTGCCCTCAGGTTTTTCCGAGATCTAGTGGTGAGATTTGGTCTCCCACACAGCATTATCACAGACAACGGTAGCAATTTATCACTCGGAGAAGTGGAGGCTTATTGTTGGGAGAAAGGCATCCGACTTGACCTTACATCTGTGGCACACCCACAATCTAATGGTCAGGTTGAGCGAGCCAATGGATTAATTCTGCAGGGAATCAAGCCATGTCTTGAGGCACCACTACATAGAGCAGCTGGATCCTGGGCGGAAGAATTACCATCTGTGCTTTGGAGTTTACGAACTACACCCAACAGATCTACCGGCTACACCCCTTACTTCATGGTCTATGGAGGAGAAGCCATCCTGCCTTCTGACATCCTTCACGATTCACCAAGAGTTGCCGCCTACGAGGAAGATGACGCTGAAGAATCCAGACGCCTAGATGTGGATATTCTCGAGGAGGAGCACGTTTTGGCATGCCAAAGATCCGCCATCTACCAGCAGAAGCTGCGCAGCTATCATAGTCGCCGCGTTCGGCATCGCTCGTTTAAAGAGGGGGATTTGGTACTCCGACCTAAGCAGAAGAAGTCGCACAAACTATCCCCGCCATGGGAAGGACCGTTCATCATAAGCAAGGCGCTACTCAATGGGTCTTACTACCTCGTTGACAATCGTGAACTGAAGGATAGACCCAACGAGGATCATAAGCGTAAGCGACGTGACCTGGATAATGACTACCCGGAGCTTGATCGGCAATGGAACATAGCACAACTATGTCCTTTTTACACTTAGCATTTTTTATCTAATTGTATACCTCTTATATGATCAATGAAATAAATCTCTCTGGTTCACTCATATTTCTGAGTTTTTTACCTCCTTTAGTGTTCATTTTTGGATCATGTAAAACTTTTATGCACAAGCTTTGCGATTGCACTTGTGAAAATTCTGCCTACGGGCGTTAGCTTAAGTTTTCTGGTCTACACGTTCTTTGTCGTTTTTATATGGATTCTGGAGTAGTGACTTTTGGCACTTATTGTTGGCGATTTTGTGCTCAGGTTATTGACGGTGCCATTGGGCATCATCACCTAAGCGCATGGTTCCGACAACGAGTCTTTCGACTCACGAAAAGTCAAGCATAAGAACCAAAGTAATGGATAAGCCAGCACTTGCTTAAAAAATATATCCATGCTAGAAACTAGTTCTTGAGCAGCAGGAAATAAAAATCGTTGTTTTCCGCCTTAAGTTACATAAACAAATTTTTTTCCGAATATACACAAAAGGGGAAACAAATATTACAAAGATGTTTTTCACTCCTTTGGCGTAGGTGACTTGGAGACAGCATCGTCACCAGCCTGAGAGCCACCCTCGAAGTCGGCGCTGTGGTGGGACTCAGAGGAATCTTGGTTGCCGCTATCGATGACGTTCATGGGAACGAAGACGTCGATGTCCACCAACTCGGCAACTCTGGTGTCATAGCCCGCGAGCGATGACAAGATGAATTCATGATTAATCTCTTTGCCATCATTGTCGACGTTAGGGATGCCAGAGGTCACCGTGTCGATGTCGACATCTTCATAGTGTGACTCGACCATGGACAGCGCTATCTGTGCGCCAGCCCGTGCACAAAGCTTTCCAGCTTGTGATATGCTCGGGGGCTCGGCGCAGAATCTCCGAGTACTTCACCACAGAGTCCGATGCTTTGATGTGTATCTGGAGGGGCTTGGCGATCTCTTTGGCTTGAGTGATGGCGGTGTTGATGAAGTTGCCGGCAAGAACCATGCATTCCTTGGCCGGAGGAGGTGATCGGGTTAAACCCATAGGAGCTGACAAATCCAAGTCGGAGAAAACTTATTGAAGATGCTGGCCTCAGCTTGCCAGAGGGTGTCCGCCAAGGATTGTTTCTCTTGTTGGAGGAGCTTGTACGCCTCGCTATGGCGATGATTCTGCTCATCGGCGGCTCGCTTCTGATCTTTTAAGATCGCGATCTCCTCCTTCAAGCGGTTGATTTCCTCGGTGGCGGAGTCTTGCAGGGCCTTCATCAACTCCTCATGCATTTTCAGCATGTCTTTCCTCTCCTGCTTAAGAATCTTGTTTTTGCTATCCAGCTCTTGAATGTGCTTGGATTTCTCAACAATATTCTTGGCCTTGGCGATGGTTTCTGCAAGTCGGAGAAAGTAAAGTACACAGTGAGTACTCGAAGAATATGGGCACAAAACCAAGTCAGAATGCGCATTAGAAAACAAATGCTTTCTCTTGGTGATATGTTCCTTCAAGAAGGCAGCTTTACCCTTTTTGGCTTCAAGATCTGCGCGCATCTTCTGGTAGTTGTCATTGGCCATGCCCCTCCGAGCATTCTCGTTCTATGGAAAAGAGAACAAAGTTAAACGTTGTTTAGCCTGCTTGGATCATCTAGTCAGAAATTTTCCACCTAGACGCTCGGGGGCTACAGCAAGAGTTTTTGACTTAACAATATGCTTAGCTTTCTTTAAGCATCTAGTCGGAACTAATTCAGTTACAACTAGAAGCTTGGGGGCTACAGTATAAAGTTTTTAACTCGGACATATGCTTAGCTTTCTTTAAAGCATCTAGTCGGAACTAATTCAGTTGCAACTAGAAGCTTGGGGGATACAGTATTGAAATTTATTAACATTGCGTATGCTACTTTTAAAGCATCTAGTCGGAGTAATTCATTCCATCTAAATTCTTGGGGGCTACAGTGAGAGTTTTTCTAACTTAGTGACTCTTAGAGCATATAGATGCAAAAACCTATGGTTTTTCCGTCTACATCCTCGGGGGCTACAGTGGGATACTCATATGAAATGCGAAAGGCAAAGAAAACTTACAAGTGTGATGATCTTGAGGTTCGTAGCACTCTCAGCCAGCAGCTTGGAAAGGATTCGCTATTTCCTTGCAAGATTTCTTCTTGCCGGCGGAGCTCCTCTAGACCACACGTTGGAGATGTCGGCGCCGCACCAGGGACCAAAGCAGTGCTACCCGGTGTAAGTACCGGATAGACTATGTTCAGATAGACTATGGTTTTCTTGGGTGCGGGGGCGCCGCCAACGGCAGAAGTACCAGCTTCCACCACCGCCTTGGCGCCAAGGATGGCATCCTTAGCCGGAGCTTCAGCCATTTGTTGGTCGGTACTCTCTTGCGTTGCCTGCTCGCCGACAATAGCAAACTCGGTAGAGGCGCCAGAATCCACTTCCATGGCGGAAGGGCCTGATGCCTCCTTAGCTTGTGAGCTTGTCGGGGCAGACGAGGGCTTGACGGCAGGAGTGGTAGGGGCGATGGCAGGGAAGGCGTCGCGATGCAGCATGTCCTTAATATTTCGAGAAGCCCCCGATGTTTTGGAGGTATTCTTGAGGCTGGTCATGGCTTTCTTCCTACAACGTGTAAAATGCATAAGTACAGGAGCAAGACAGATAAATAGACAATGTCGGAGAATGAGAAGCTTACACAAGTGCGGGTGCTTTGGCAAAGGGGATCCCGGTAACTTTTCTCTTTTCTGCCTCGAGGGCGGCGGTAGTCTTTTTGGAGGCTCCACCCTCCGTTTTCTTCTTCTTGCCTCCGTCAGTAGCATCAGAGGTGGAGCTCTTCCGCTTTCGCGCCAACAGAACCTCATCGTCGGACATGACCGTGACTTCCTTCATCTTTGTATCGTAGATTTGGGCAACCAGGTTGCCCTCATCTAGATCGCTAAGCTGTTAAGTACGAAATCACCATGTTAGATAAGATGACATTTCCAAGACAGAAGAACTGGAGTATATGTCGTGGAAATAAAAACCTACCTTTGGGCATTTGCCATCTATGAACATGTCGTAGCTGATGGTGAAGCCGCGCTTCTTATCCTTCACCTTGACGATGTCCTTAAGGCAGAGCTTGACGGAGTCGCTCGAGAAGTTGTCCACGGAGATGCGGAGACTATCCCTTCTGTCGCTGGTATACTCGTGCATGAGCTTCGCACGGTGCTTCAGAGGTTGGATTCTCCTGATGAAAGTACGTTTGTTGCCAAGTACGACCGGTTTGACTATAAGCCTAGTCACATGGCTAGGTCCAAGCCGGTCAAACCTGTCTCTACGAACCATTTGATCCGCCTTATAGCGCGAGAAGCATCGAGGTCGGAGGGAAGGGAGGCCTGGGATCTCCATGACGAGGCTTCAGCGGCGACTCCGTCAATGAAGTACAGGTACGTAACTTGTCGGCCAGCCAGGGGAATGTCTGAGCCGTAAAAGTACGTCCGTTGCCAATTCTTGCAGGACTGGTGGCCGACGATGTCGGGGAACCACCGGCCAGGTCGAATCTTGAAGCTTATGGTGCCGCAGTTCCTAAGATCCTCCTTGCTATGTCCGGCTTCACGTTTGACGGTGAAGAAGTACACAAAGAGGTCTAACCTAGGCCTTATCCCTAAGTATCCCTCGCAGAGTGCCGCGTAGTTGCTAAGCACTAAGATACTATTGGGGGGAAGGTTCTGGGGCTGGACTTTGTAGTGATTCAAGACGGAGAGGAAGAAGTTGGATATGGGCAGGGAGACGCCGCGTACCAGTTGGGCTTTGAGGTACACCTTTTCTCCGGCGTGGGGAGAAGGTGTAACCTCGCCGGCCGGCGCCGCCCACCAGGCGAGCCCCTCCATCGCAAAAAGGTAGCCTTCGGCAATCATCTCTTGGATATCACGGTCTGTGATATCCGATCCGCGCCAGTCGCCCTTGTGCGAGTATGGATCCTCCTCCAACGGCTGTAGCGCCGCCTTATTAAGGTTGCCGCCGGTGGAATCGATAACCGCCGATACGGGGATGACTAGGACCTCTGGAGGCATGACGATGGAGCTTGCTGGCTTCGCCACGGCCTTGTTCGGTGCCGCCACGGAGGGTGAAGTGCTGCTGCTGGCCATGGAGTGAGGCTAGGTGTGACTGGTGCAGATTGGAGGCTAGGGTTTTTTCGCGACTTGGACGAAGAGAGCTCGAAGGGGCGCGCGCTGGAGGAAGAAGACGATGCGAGGAGAATGAGGTAAAAGGTGAAAATTCCACCACTGTTACTATTTATCATCTCGAAGCGTCAAGATTCGTGCAGCTTGATTGGACGGTTGCTGCGTAGACGACGTGTTCGCTAACGTGCGCGAAAATTTCGCCACGTCTCCAACCGTCGCCGCCAACGGTTCGTATCGCTCGCATGGGAAAATAGGACATGATTGCATTCTCTGCATGTGTGAGTTATGAGGCGTGTAACATCCCAAAAATACTAAGCTTGGATCATCAAACTCTAATCATCAAAATTAGGGTTAACAAAAACTTTTCTAAATAAAATTAGGAATGCATGCATATGTGTATGCATTAATTTTGAATTCTTGTAAAACCACCTTTCTTGTTTGTTTCATTGCTTGTAAAATGTTTCTTAGGTGAAATAAGCATCATCTAAAACATTTCCCACACTTTTCCTAAAGACAAGTAAATCAAAACACATATATTAAATGAATGGTCACTTTGACCAATTTAACACTCATGCCTACTTTGGCTGTCCCAAACTTTCAGAACCTAACAGAAACTTTTCTCGATCTTTGGACCCCTTGAATGTACTCATAACAAAGTATCAAGGCCTACTTTGTGATCATCCAGAAACTTTCAAATGCATAGTTTAAATGACAATTTAAAATTGAATCTTTATCATATGGGAAGATCCCACTTTTTCAAAAACCACTCAAACAAGCTCAACTTTCAAAACCCAAGCATCTGCAGACTCACCAGCACCAATCTAGCAAACCCACGAAAAATCTTTTCAAAATTCAAAACTTGATTTCATGCGGCCATTTCATCAAACAAGTTGCAGACACAAATCAAACAAACATCAAACACTATTGTGAGCAGTGATTCTTGCCTAACTTGTTCCCTAGTTAGCTCACAACCAGCTCAGTAGATCATCTAGGAAGATTAGACAAGCACTAGCACCACTGTGAGCTTGCCATTGCCATCAATGGTGAACAGCCGAGTACACCCTTGCCACCCCATAGTCGACAGCAAGCTAGGAGCAGCAGCAAGCCTAGCCAGCATGTCTGGGAGGCAGCCCACCGTCCACCGCCACTCACTATCCCAGCCGCGAGCGTTGCCAATCCCTGGACCACACGCATGAACCGCGCCCAGACCGCCAGAGACTATGCCGAGCATGCGCCAGAGCACCACCCTCGACCAGCGCCCACAGACTGCGCGCCGCCCTCACCGCGTGCACACACGATCGCCACCGACCTAGGAGACCGCCAGACATCCCCGTTTGCCGCCCCGTGCCGCACAGCCACCGCCTGTCGTCGAAGACGCCGCCTCTGCCGCGCAGAGCATCACCCGTTCCAAACCAAGCCGCACCGCCCCATGCCTCGAAACCATGTCTTTGAGCATCGCTAGGAGACACCGCACCGTCCACTACCCTTTCCCATGAAATTAGCCGCCTGTAACATCGCCCCCGACGAGCTCACCGTGCGCCCCAACGGTCCCCTCGCTCGACTATAAATAGAGGCCACCCCCGCTCGATTTCTTCACACCATCTCACTCCCCTCTCCTCACTGGTCGTGCCACACCGTTCTCAGGGCAAGGCGAGCACTACCCCGCCGGAATTTCACCGGAGCCCGCCGCCTCTGGAGAAGAAGGGAGCCATCGATTTCGTCCACCCTAGGAGCTGCCGCGACCACCCCTGAGTTCGCCGTCGTCGACTTCGTCGTTCGCCCGCCTCGCCGACCCTCGCCCGTACCCCGGTGAGCCCCCAGCACCCCTCACTGGCCGCGCTAGGTTTCATTCTCGCCGGCGTTGTCTCGCGTCGACGATGACTCCCAGCCGTTGGATTAGAACTAGATCGAACGATCCACGTTGCCCCATACCGCTTCGCCCAGCCCCGTGTCACTGACGAGTGGGGACACCCACTTAAGCATCCCGCGGGAGCACTGCGCTTAGCAGGCCGGCCCGTTAACTTTTCCCGCGCAGCCCAGTTATTCAAATTAAACTTTTTCCATTTCAATTCAAACACACTTCTGTACCCAACTTCAAAAATCAACCCAGATCGATTCAGTGCACCAAATTGAATGAAACCAATTTTGCGGGAAAGGTCTGTGAATGCTGAATCCAAGCCCGTTGGATTCAAGTCATTTGGATCTATAGATCACCCATGGTAAAAATAACAAGGCAGAATCTTTTCTGCATTCAAACATTTTTCAAATTTAAACCTTAATAGCTTTTGAGTTGATTCCAACTCTCAAAAATCACATTTAATCATACCTTTCAGAATATATAAAAAATATATAGGTTTACTTGCAGAAATAATGTTCAAGTAATAAAAGAATGCTACATAAGCATTTCTAGCCACTTTAATTAATTAAAATAAAAGGGTAAAACCTTATTAAATTGTGACACCACTTTAAATCACATTCCCATAGACTACAATATGTGGTGATGACATGTGTCAACATGATCCCATGTTTGGTTTGGAGAATATTAAATCTTAAGTAAGTTTTTCAATGAGTAGAAATTACTTTTCTAAAAATAAAAGGAATTAAATCAAGCCTTAACCTTGTAAGGTTAGAGATGATGCTAGATCATCTATAGGACCCTTGTGTGTGATGATTGCAAGTAGTTAAGTATTGTTTGGTGATTGTGTACCTCGTATTTATTTATAGACGCTAGTACCGACCAAGGATACGAGGAGTAAGGAGGATACTACGAAGAAGAAGCCGAGGAGAACTTCAACCACTGCTCTGCACAAGGCAAGCCTAATACTACTAGTGAATGAGCAAGCTGATACTTTACCTATGCAATCTAACCCTTGCAAGATACCCTACTGATGCAACAAACCCCTACTTGTTACTATGCCTACTATATGCCTTAAGCATATATAATCATACCCATTTGATAAACCAATCCTAGTTTTATTTGCAAGCTTCCTACTTTATTTCTTTATCAAAGCTTACTTAGAGTTTACTTAAGTGAATTATAAATACTAGAAAGATAGTTGAAGGTTGCATAAAGAGCATAAAATTTGGCCTAAGTTAGAAAACTTGATATCATCCTAAGATATAAGGTTGTACTTAATTGAAACTCCACTAGTTTACCACCCCTCATTAGTACTGCCCCCACCTGTAGATGCTAGTGCTAAGCATAAAACTTGATCAACTTTAGATGGGAATACTTGGTGGAAAAATGGTTATGAAAACCTTGGAATGATGGATCATTCTATTGAAATGTTTTGGACATGTGTTTCTAAACACCTGATGATCTTGGTGATGAAAATGTTGAGGCAGGAGCCTTAGCCCTTTATAAAACTGATGGTTGTCTGGATGCGATACCATTCCAATTTTCTCGTACAACCACAATACCTGAATATTGGGTAGGGCTTGACTAGAAACTTATATACCTTAGTATTAGTTCCCTCACGGCCAAGGTCTGAGCTGAGGCTACCTTGTGAAGATTGTCCACATGCGGTACCCAAGTTGTGATTGGTCATGGTTGGGAGGCCAAACTCACAGGAGAGGTGCTTATACTAGGGCGTGTAATTGAAAGGTTAGGATTGATTATCCGCATACTGAGTATGGTGAATTCAGGATTTGTTCCTGACGGATGTATCGAATGTTGTGGTGAAAGTGTACAATCTCTGCAGAGTGTTAAACTATTCGAATAGCCGCGTCCGCGGTTATGGACAGTTGGAGTGGCCATACTGTTCCCCCGTCAGATTAAAAAAAAGACTTGTAAAATGAATTGAGACTTTGACTTGACCACAATAGATTTGTGATATGAAATACAAGTTCCCACTTAGGAGTTAGAAAATTATGACTAGCTTTGGAACCTAGTAGAGATAAATCTGGCTTTTGCAAAACAACCCTAGAGCCTAGTGTCCTATTATCCAAAAACCTCGTTATCTGTTAGTATTAGTTTGCGAGTACTTAAAGAGTACTCATGGCTTTGTCCCTGGCTATTCCCATGGCCAGACTATGAAGAGGAGTACCTGGAAGATGGACCCCAGGAAGGTTACGACAACTAGGATCATCTCCCATCATCAGCATTGCCTGTGACCCCGAAGATGGAGCTTCACCTACGCTACTGTTATTATTACGTATTCCGCTGCCTGATGTTGTATTAAGAACTGGATCATGAGATCCCTATTTGTGTAAGATCTTATGTATCGTTTGTAATGGATGATGTACTATGGTATCCAATTCTGTTATGTCTCGCAAAAATGGTAATCCTGGGATTGCGATGTATGGCATAACAGGCATCTAGGATTGAAAAATCCGGGTGTTGACAAGGCGTCGCTGACCTAAGCCTACGTCGTCCTAGCTGACATGGGCAGATGAGCCATCACATCGAAGATTCCGACATATACGGATCCAATCCGACTATAGAAGAGTACGATGGAAGATTCAGCATTTCTCCGGCTTACAAGTTGAAGACGGAGAAAACTTTGCAGGGTTCTTTGGGAGGACTACAAGATATTGCTTGACGATTTGCCGACATCCAACTAGATGGAGCATTCATCTGAAGAGGAAAGACGGTGCAAGATCTCGGAGTTCTCCAGGGGCTACTGTTGGGGATATACTATATGGGTATCCTCATAGCATGTCACTTATCCGGATAAGCCGGGTGGACCACAGTTGGTAGCATGGCCTATGGCCTGCTGGGCGGTCCAGTTAGATGGATCCAGAAGGGAGGCCCATGCTGGATAAAGGAAGGCTACGATGGAGTCACCAGCGTACTCGGATCCTTGGAGTGCAAGATACACAAGACTAGTAATAGACAGTGTAGGAATCTGTGACCTGTCCGGCTAGGACTTTTCCCTGTAACCCTAGGACCTGGCGACTAATAAGTCGGGCCTATGGGAGCCTTTAGGGCACAACTTCAGACAACCTAGTATCGATTCATACAACCTCGCACAGCGAACCTATCTCTGTAACTCGGCGTATTGCCCTTATAGTGATTTATAGCAGGAGTAGGATTCCGTCACCGTTGTGGGATCTGAACCTGGGTAAGCTGTGTTACCTCGTACCCGTCAACCGTCCTCCTTACCCCACGTCTCTAAACACGCACTTTGAGGACCCCTCCATGGCGTACTCGTCGGCAATACCACGATAGTTGGAGCCACCAACCGGAACAAAAGGCCCTTCCTTTATAACTTGCACGACTATTCTTCTTCTTCCCCATCTCATTCATGGACTCGCGCACAGGAACCCCCAACGATGCTTGGCAGGCTACTGCCGCCGCCCAGCGTCCGCCGCCACACCGCCTCGATCCGCGCGTGCCCGGCCGCTCTGTCCGCATAGCGAGGCCTCGAGCACGCACCACCGTTGTCGCGCCTCCGTTGCCGTTGCCGCCCAGGTGCCGCGCCTCCGTTATCGCGCCGTTGTTGCCGCGCAAGCAGAGGCCACCACCGCCCAGCCGTTGCCGCCAACGCGCCCGGCCCGGTCGCCACTACCACCAAGGTGCGCCGCCGCCCCCTCCTTTCTCTCTAGACCAACCGAAGCCGTCCGCCGCCGCTGTCCTCCACCTTGCCGGTGAGCACCAAGCCCAACTAGCCCACGCCGTCGGATCGAGAACCCGCGGCCCAGATCATTTCTTTGACCGCGTGGATGACCGTTGACAAGTCAGCGCAGCGCTGCGTCAGCTGCCGCGTCAGCGGGAATATGCCAGGAAATATTCCCCCGGGATTTCTAGAATAAGAAAATAGACAGAAATTTGTGCAAATTTCTAAAATTCATATAAAATTGAATATTGATCATAAAAATACATGTGATATATCACTGGATTCAGAATAATGTGTAGAATATTATGATGCAATAAAATTCGTACTTTGACCAATGTATATTCTCTGAAATATTTAAATCTATTATATGGTAAATAATTCATAGGAAAATATCCACAACTCCAAAATTGGCAAATTTGGTGTCTATGGATTCAAAAAATTGTAATCTATGGCACTATAGCATTAGTTGATTTTGTTACAGTACAAAATAATTACCTATTATTAAATCCATTAAATGAGTATTTTGACTATAACTTTTAATCTGTAAATCAATTTTTTAGTGAAAAAAAAGGCAAAATGAAAGCTATGAACATTACCTAACCAGTAGAATGGTTCTCATAATTATATGAAACTATTCTGTACTGAAAGTATTCATAATTCATTAATGCCTATTTAAAGCCTATTTGTTTAATGGAAAATGTTTATGGGAAGCTTTCGATATTGTTTCTCTTTTCTAAAATGCATGCATATTGTTTTGTTGTGTTGATGTACTCTATGATTGATTGCAACTATTGTTTTGCGTGATAGATTGCCCGGAGTGCGATTATTGTGATTGCGACGACTGTGTGAACGATTACTACAACTGAGGCAAGAGTCACTATCATGAATCTCCTATTGTTTTATTATGCATTTAGTTTTCAGTAGCTTGCATTGAAGGAAATGTTTTATAATAAATATGCTATGCTATCTTGTGAGTACCCAATGCTGCTTTGACTTATCCGTTTTTCCACCTATGCAGAAAATATGGACCCACACGACAGAGACGAAGAAAAGGAAGAGTTGATCCAACTTGTGATCTGCGGGGAAGAAAATTTAGATGTATCGACGTTTCTGAAAAACTCCGGTGAGGGTGATCCTCTTTTTGCCGGAAGAGACGACTTGTTTGAGGTTGAAGGTGATGCCATCCGCGAGGGAGAAGGAGTTGCCTTGTATGATCGAGAAGACGACCGCTCCGGTGAGGTGCATGTAATATAATTAATTCATTAATTAATCATCTTCTGTCTATATAGAAATAGTAACGACGATCTTTCTTCTTTTAGCCCTCCAGATCGAACAAATCTACTGAAAAGAGTGGACGAGGCCCAAACAAAAAGTTGGAAGACCATGAGAGGTTCAGGATCGAAGATATCGGTGAACACGGCGAACCGACGGCTCCCGTTGTTGTCGCAAACAAATTTGTGGCACAATGCGGAGTAATCGTTAGGGACTTTGTCCCGATCACCATTCAAAATTGGAATAGGCCTGCTGTTGCGGAAGAAGAGGGAACCTTTTTATATGTCCCTAACATGGCCAAATATTTACCGTGGAAGAGGCTCATGCTTAATTTCAATCTACCGAAGATAGAGCTGGATCCAAATGCGGAGGATCTAGTTGAGGACGCCTTAGAACATGCGAAAGCCATGGAGATGAAGGTCATGGAGTGGGCTATGAAGAATATGGCCAAGTGTTTCACCAACTGGAAGAAAAGATTGCACCTTGACTATGTCGTGAAAGAGAAGACTCCAGATTTCGAGAAGATTCAGTTTCAGAAGATAAAACCATTCTGAGCTGAGTTTGTGAATTACAAGACATCAGAAAAATCTAAGAAAATGTCTGCAACGAATAAGATAAATGCTGCTAACAAGAAGTATCACCATACTATGGGGAAAGGTGGCTATAGGGCTGGCATTCCTAAGTGGAAGAAACCTGAGGATGAACTGCGTGCTAAAAAGATCATCCCAGAGACAGACGATTGGATCGAAAGTGCAAAGAATAGATTTTACGGGCATGGGGGCACGTTGGACTCAGAAGGGAAGTGTATATATAACATACGACATAAAGAAGACCCCTTGCCAATCGAGAAGATGAGAAGCACAGTAAAGGTTGTTAAAGATAAGGACTTCATTCCCGATAGAGAGAATGATGAGCTCACACTCGTCCTTGGAAATAAGGAACATTATGGACAAACATGAGGCACAATAGGCTCCCAACCATGGAGGATTGGGTTTCCCGAAGAGAGGAAGAAATATCCTGATAGAAGCCGTAAGAGGAGAAAGGACAAGACGGAAGTTGAAGCAGATATTCAGAAAGAGCGAATACGTATAATTGAAGAACGAATAAAGCAACAACAAGATAAAATTAATGCACTTATCCAGCAAGGTACTATCGGCCCATCTCAAAAGCACATGGTGGTAGAACCTGCATTCAATGCTACCGGCCTATCGAATAATTGAAAAAGCAGTGTGGCTTCCACCGAGGTCCCGGGTGATGACAATGACGATGACGATGGTGCACCGACGATGGCTCGTGTTGGCTACCTAGTGGATGATATCACACAGATTACACACTGCGAGCTACATGTCAAAGTTGTGAACATATCAATGAAGGTGGCGGTCGGCTATGCCTTACCAATTGGACCCACACCAACTTACCATTGTCGTCTGGTTCCACAGGGCTACGCTGTTGTCGGGGTGGATGAAATCATGCCCACCTTTCAAGTTTTGAAGCTTGACTACCCTGCAAGTGAAGGGGATGTTACTGAACTGGGAGAAGCAACAAACGTCACCATTCTATGGCCAAAGGAATTTATCGTTCTTCAAAATCACATGCCAAGGCCATCTTCACCGCCGCCTCACCCGTCTCCAGCGCGGTTGTCGCCGCCGCCGCAGCCGTCTTCGTCGCCTCACCCGGCTCTGTCGCCTCACCCGGCTCCGTCGCCTCACCCGTCTCTGTCGCCTCACCAATCTCCGGCGCAGACATCGCCGCGGCAGCCATCGCCGGCGCCTCAGGAGAAAAAGCGTAAGCGTACCACCGCTACGCTACGGAGTGGTAAGCGATCACCGACACGTAAACAAGAGCCTCTTACAAAAGTACCAAAGGTTTCTCCCAAAAGAGCTTATGACTATACTGAAGAGGAGACTACGGCGATCGTTGAGGCAGAAATGACAGTGTTTTTTGCTAAGCTGAGGCGGCCGAAAGAGCCAGAGTTCCCCAGCACCAAAGAAGAAAAAGCCTGAGTGTTCAAAATGCTAAAGGCCCTTCACCAACCCGAGCAAAAGCTGCCATCAGACTATGAGCGCTCTATTCTCAAGTCACATGCGGTACAGCAACTGTCGAAGAGCAGTACTGATGCAAGCGGGAAATCTGTTGCCCAGCTCGGAGAATAAGCAAAACAATCTTGTGCCCCTCTCAAGGTGATTTCCCATACCAATGTGGGGTCGAGCAAATATGCGGCCGAAGAGCAGTATGATCCAGATGTAGTTGCACAATACGGAGAAGCTGCCGCTGCTCAAGGTATGAGTATTGCCCACTACTTATCCCAGTTAC
Organism: Avena longiglumis; assembly: GCA_030063025.1. NCBI lineage: Eukaryota > Viridiplantae > Streptophyta > Magnoliopsida > Poales > Poaceae > Avena > Avena longiglumis. The sequence continues at coordinate 403,640,974 of CP125975.1, forward strand.
AGTACTTCCCCGTGGGTGAAGTAGCATACAAATACCAGTACGGCAAACCTCTCGTCAAACCTGAGGAGGTAAATAATCTTCCAACAAAAATGCGAAGATTGCATAACTGGTACATGCATGCCACAAAGGCCGGGGCTAACTGGATAATGCTAAGGGTTACAAAAAAGCATTATGGGAAAGAAATAGATGACATGATATCCATTGAATTTGTTAAACTATTTCAATTATTCAATCAAGACGCCTTGGACAAATTGATCATCGGTACCTATTGTCTGTAAGTACTAATTCTGTAATTAATTTAGTCTCTAGCTATCTCACCTTGTTTATTGCATGTATATAATCATACTATAATATGCAGAATGAAGATTCTCGAATGCAACAGAGGACAATCTATGACATTGGGTTCATTTTCCCATATTGGGTTCATCAACCTAATCTCAAAATAAACCCCCAGGATAACCAGAAGGGAAATATTATTTCCTTACAACTTCAAGTGAGTGTTATTGTCTTGTATACACTTTCTATTTTGCTTACTCGACGTTAAGTATATAATTGATTAGTTATGGATGCATAGCTTCCACTATATTATGTTAATTATTCAAACCTAAAAAAGAGTGTGTACTAGTCATGGACTCAAAACATAAACCCCCTGAGGCGTGAAGGACTTGCAGATGATACCCCAGCGGTAATTTTAATCATTATGACACTATATCGGCAACGTTCGTGAATTATATGATATCAAGTAATTAATAACTTTTTTTATTTGTTTTCTTCACCGGGAAGCTCTTGCAAACGGTTCACCAAGAAGGCTAGGGGTGTTTGGAAAGAGTAGCTTACATTTAAACTACTAGATGTAAGCACCACTAGCTATATCTACTCATCTCTTTGATTCTAGTTTTGATACCGTTATTATCATGTTTGATTATTATTTTGATTAAACTATGTTCTCGTAAAGTGCCTGACGCACGGACCAGGGAACAATTTATGTGCATACTATGTTTGCGAGTTCATCCGTCAGACGTGCTACGAGAAGAGGAGAAATTTAGAGCAACTTAACGTACGTAAACAATTTTTATAGTTTTTAATTACCATCAAATTGTGTTTAGTTTCATTCATATAGGTTGACTTTTTTAAAAACAGATCAAATGTCTACGGGGCGGTCTTCTGCCAAAGGATCGCGTACGAGCAATTCAGGAGGAATTGGCGGGATTCTTGGATGCAGAAGTCCTAGACCCAAAAGGAGAATACTATTCGGGTGTGTATATCCAATAATGATTGTACAAAGACCTTATTTTGTATGTAGTGCATAAACTCCGTGTATAGAATATAATATGTTCGACACTTGGATCTATATTGTCATGATGATCTTGTGTAATATAATGGTATCTTCATTGATGAGTGCAAGACACTAAATAAATATAAAACAACATAAATGAATTCTTTGCCGCAGCATAAAAATTGGCCAAAATACTACCGCGGCAAAAAAAAGTTTGCCAAAAAAATCTCTGCCGTGGTAGAGAAATGTGCGAACTCTCTACCGCGGCAGATGGTTATTGTCTCGATTCGTATTACGAACCGGTGTGGTTGCTCCTCCCAGCCTCGCACGAAGCAGCGGCCACATGTATGTTGTTTTGTTCCGGTTGATGGGACAACCAGAACTAAAGGTTGAGTCTTTAGTCCCGATTGCCCCGATTGAAAACCGGAACCCTTAACAATCCGGACATATATATATCGGGACATATGTGCCGTTCTGCACTAGAGGCGGGGAGAGTGGGACAGCCGGCGCGCGGCCACGCAGCCGGAGGGCGCGCGGAAGGACAGCGCATCAGCCGAATTTCGCGAGGCCGCGGGAGCTAGGCGGCTGCGGCTGTGCGCGAGAGCACAGTGGAGGCCATGCCAACGCGCACGGGAGTGATTGATCAAAATGACTAAGGGCTTGTTTGATTCATAGGAATTACATAGGAATTGTGTAGGATTTGAATCCTATGGGATTTTTTCCTATGTTTAGTGTTTGATTCATAGGAACACATCCCATAGGAATTAATCCTATAGGAATCTTGTAGTGCAATTCCTATAGGAAAACAACATTAGATCACACCTCATGGAAAAATTCCTTTGCCACATCAAACAAAATCTCTCTTTCTATAGGATTCACATTGGCATGACATCTCAATCCTATGTTTTTCCTATTCCTATACTTTTCCTATCCTATAAATCAAACAAGCCCTAAGTGAGAACCACGCACATGCATCTGCATGGGATTTGCGGCCGGAACGCACGCGGACGTATGCATGTAGGTATTTTGTACGTATTTTTTCTGGAAAGTAGCAGCTGCGTGCCTTTGCCTGGCTCGCGCATGCGCGCGCTAGCCTGCTCTGCCGCTTTGCCTTGGTCGGCTGCTGCTCTGCCGCTGCTAGCTCGCGCGTACGGCGGTGCTTCCGCCGCCAGCTGCCGCTCACGGCATGTGCGCGCGGGCAGCTTGGAGGCGCAAGCGCGGCAGCGGCTTGAGCGCGGGACGGCCGGCAGCCGCAGCTCGCGGGCGGGCGCGGGATGCTCGCGGACGGGACGAGCGGCGCGGCCAAGCACGGATGTCGCAGGCATGCACACTGGAGGGTGAGCTCGCGGAAGAGCCGGAGCCGTGCCCAGGCGGGCGGGCACGCGGACGCGCCGACAACACATGAAGCGCCGCGGCCGGGCGGGATGACGCTCACGGGGCGCCGAGGAGGATGCCGCGGGCGGACGACGTCGACGCACACGGGCGCGGGCGTGCGCGGCTTGGCAAGGAGGCCGAAGACGGGCGGGCCGGCTCGGCGCTTCCGAGGATGGCATGAGCGACCGCGACGCTGCCGAGGACGGCGCGGCTGGACGAGGCGAGCGACGGTAAGCCCCCGGGCTCCTTGGCGTGGCAGCGGCACGCGGAGGCGACGACGAGCCCCCGAGGAACTTGACGGAACGGAGTAGGGGTTGGCGACCAGGGCCCAGCGGAGACGGCGAGCACCCGGGCAACTCGAAATGACGCCGGTGACGACGGCGACGAAGAGTTCCCCTGCGGAACGAGCTCCGGTCGCATCCATACTAGCCCCACGGTGGACGCCAAATGTTGTCGGTATGAAAACGATATTGACTAAGAAGGTTAGATAGAGGTGTGGCAGCGAGTAGGGCGACTGCGACGGCATTCGGAGGCGTGATTGGATATAAGCGAGTGTAGTGAGACACATGAAGTACCCAGGTTCAAAGTCCACGTGATAAGGCAAAGCTCCTACTCCTGCATGTCTGACAGTATATCGAGTATATACGAAGGGTGCTTCTAGAACTGTATATGAGATAAGCTAAGTGTATGTGTGTATCAGAGCTAGCTAGCAGATGGAGTGAGCAAAGTGCATGCGTGTGCCTAGCTGCCTCGGAGTGGCTCCAAGTGAGCACGTGAGTGTCTCCCCTTTTACATGTGAGCCCCTTGGTCATTTATAGAGCATGCCAAGGGACAAGGGTGGACCTACATGCCTAACTACACTATGCATGCATCATCTGATTGAGATACACTATGTCCACTAGTGCATATATCATGCATGAGGTAATACAAGTATAGTGCATAGTGTAGAACTATTGGATACATCATCTGATTATGATACACTGTTGGCTATGTCATCTAGTAGTGTCATGCATAATGTATAGTGTCTTGGTCTTGTCCGTCTTGTCGGTAGAATCCTAGGCAGCTGGGGCGTCCGGTCTTGGTGTTGATCGATAGGAAGCGTCTGGCGGGAGCAGGCGCGATCTGGCTGGCCGATCGGCCGGCCGGGCGAGCCGGATCAGCCCAGCGGCGACCGGGCGAGGCTGCACTGTGGAGGCCAAGCCGGGGGAGCCAGCCCAGGCAGGGGCGAGGCGGAGCAGGGTGCAGGAGAGGCGGCCGATGGGACGGATGGGCGCGGGCAGGCCGGCTGGAACCAGGCCGAATCTGCTGCACTTGTCTTCTGTCGTTGCCTTTTTTGACTGTTCCGGAGCGCTTTTGGGGCGTATTTTGGGTACCCTGGGACCATCCCCCCGACAGGGGTGGCGGCATCATGCCCAAGGGCAAGTCGGCCAAGGCTACGAAAGCTGGAATTAAACTCTAGTTTGAATAGTCAAACTTCAATTTAAAAAGTCAAATCCCAATTTGAAAAGTCAAAGTACTTTCGGAGGAAGGAAAGTAGACCTAGGGAAACTAGGTTTCCCTCTCCCTCCCTATGCAGCCGACCAAGAGGAGTCAGAGATGGACTCGACCAGGGCTGGGAACCCTGGCAGCCACCCCCACCTATATAAGGAGGGTAAGGTGCACCCCTACCCTCACCCCTTGACCTAGGCTGCAGCCCCTCTTCAAGTCGATACTGCCTATACCCTAGATACCAGCACCTCCCTCTCCTTAGCGCCTACACCCTAGCCGCTAAGGCCCTCTCTTCTCCACCATACCTGCTCTGGCTTAGGTGAAGCCCTGCAGGATATATTTCTCCACCTCCACCACCGCACCGTCGTGCTGCTTGAATCGCGAGGAGATCTACAACCTCCGCTTCTTGCTGGAACAAGGAAGAGGAAGGTCTTCATCGAGTACCGTATGTGTGAAAAATGCGGAAGCGCTGCCGAAACGTGGTGCCAGAAGGATTGTCTACATGATCTTGAGATCGGAAAATGATCGACTACATCAACCACGAGAATCTAATCTCGTTAAATACTTTGGATTTATGAGGGTTAGTTCTCTACAATCTCGTTGCACCAATCTCGTAGATTAGATCATGGCTTTGCCATAGATTGTATCTTGGTTTTGTGTGTTCATGCGATAATTTTTTTTTTGTTTTCCATGCTACGAACCCCTACAGTGGTATCAGAGCAGAGTCTATGTGTACATCTGTTGCATGAGTAGAACACAATGGTTTTATGGGTGTTGATGCTTTTGTTGTTGCTTCCTTTTTGTATACTTTTCATCTTGCGGGATGGTGGGATGAAGCGGCCCGAGCTAACCTTACATGTCATCGTACATGAGACTTGCTCCACGCTCAACGTGCAACTTGCATTGCACAAGTGGCTTAGCGGGTGTCTGTCTCTCCCACCATAGTGAAGATTCAATTTACAACGGGCACTTGAAAATACTTGTATCAACATTGTGTTTCATGTTTGTAAGTTAGAACTGTTCTTATTCGAAAGACCCAGCCATGTAAAACATGCAAAGAAAATTAGAGGACTCTAACTTATTTTTGTAGGGCTTGTGTTGTGATGTGATATGGGCATGATGTGATTGTGATTATTATCGTGGTGGTGTCACGGCAGATTGCCATGGGTAGGCTTAAGTTGGGGGCCGAATGGATGCTTGTGGTCACCGGGGAGGGTGTGCATGGTCCGACCATGCACGAAGAACAAGAAGAACTCTCCACACTTAGGAATTTTATTGATGCTAAAGGTTTACAAGTGCTCCTTGAGCGGTATGAACTAGTGTTCTGTGCTCTAGTTCCCTACTAGGTCCAACCTCCTTCTACTACAGCTATTCCCCTCCTTATATAGGCAATGCTATCTAGCTTATACCCCTTTGGGTTCTAGGGTTTACTGTTTGGATCTCGGTCCCAACAATATAGGCCGGGTCATGGGCTTGCCCTAAGCCAAGTGGCCCAGTCCACAAAGCTATACAGCTAACGGTCTTCCTGTACGTCTCATCATGTTCCTTTTGGCGTCACGCAGTAACTTTGTACGTCAGCCCTTGATCCAGGCGTCACCCGACTCCTTTTATGTCACCCGGCGTAGCCCTTCTCTTTTGACCAAGCTTTACCATGGTCCCTCCCGATCCTTACTCGAAAAGGTGCCACGCGTCCTGTCTGACTCGGCCCCTCCTCGTGAGACTCGGCTCGTGGGTTCCTGCAAGGTTTACATCTTTGTTTTATTTGGGCCGACATGATTTCTATGTCGGCCTCACACGATCCTCTTACCCGGCCGTACTTACCCGGCCTGGTTCTTTCTTCACTCGGTGTAAGCCAAACTGGGCTATGTTTTACCCCTTGTGACCCTACCGGGGGTTATCCCCCTGATATTAGTCCCTGAAGCTGGTGAGGTCTAGCAGTTCTACCTGTTAGGCGTCTCCAGGTTCCTTTAATGTAATTGGAACTTATTTTCGTGCCGAGTAGTTTTGGTCAATTCCGGGTCATTTTCGGCGCGCCTCAGTCACTTACAGCTAGTAATCATGGTTACTTGCCTCAAATTTTGTTCCAAGCCACGACCGACAAAGGATTGCGTGATTATTCCATCGCCATGGCCGTCCCATCGGTCTGCGCCCCTTGTCCTTCCTTTTGTGACGTGGCAGGGGATTTTCCTTGTATCGTTGTCACGTGGCGCCCGCTGATTGGCTTACTTGGTCGGATACACGGCCACACGCTGGCCGCACGGCGCACTGGATCCCACGATTGGGGTTTTTACTACCCTTAAGTAGGGGTGAGGGGGTTACAACTTCCCTCGCACGCTCAGTATTCCCCCAGCCTCTTCTTCTTCTTTGCGCCCCCAAAATCAAACCTCCCCCTCTGCGGTTCTTCTTCCCTTCTGCTCTTGCCTTGCGTTTGCCCTTTTCCTCTTCTCATTTCACTATGGGTCCTTGTTCTTCCAAACCTCTTCCCACGGCGAAGTAGATTGAGTCCAGGAGAATTATGGATGCACGCGACGGTGCTGAAGGGGCCGAGGAGAAGGAGGTTCCCGCCGGCGAGCACGGCGGCTGGGAGGGTTGAGGGCTCCACTGAGGAGCTCGAATGGCTCCGCTCTACCAGGCGCATCCCGCTCTAGGTCGATTGTCGTCTTCCCGCCGGTGAGATCTCTCCCAAACCCGATGCCAATGAGCGAGTGGTTTTCCTTTCTCACTTTGAGCGAGGTTTCACTCTTCTAGTGAGCACCTTCTTTTCCTCGTTTCTCTCCACCTTCCATCTGTAGACCCATCATCTTCCTGCCAACACGATTTCCTCCCTTTCTTGCTTCATTCCCGCTTGCGAGGCCTACCTCGGGATTTGGCCTACAGTTCTTTTGTGGGGTAAATACTTTAGTTTTAGGGTCCAAGTTGTTCCCCAACCCGGCGCTCCTCGAGCCGAGAAGAGGCCGACTTGGTGCGGTGCAGCTAACATCACGCCCAGGAGAGGCTCCATCTTTCCTTAGGTCACTGGCCTTGACTCTTGCAAGAAATGGCATAGGACTTTCTTCTATGTAAAAAACAGCGGGTCCACCGATAACATCCGACTTCCCCCTTTCTCGGACGAGGTCTCCAGCAAGAAGCTCTGGCAGCTTGACCCACGCGACTAAGACACTGCGGTGAACGAGGCTAATGTGATCCTGGAAAGGTTGATGTCACCGGATGAGAACTTTCATCTTGCCGACAGGGACCTCATGTGCACCTTCATCTCTCGCTGGGTAAGCCCTATCCAAGCCAGGAGCCACAAGATATGCTTCATGAGAGGCTCCCACGACCCCACTCGGCACTCCATGAAGGAGCTTACCCATGATTCCATTGCTCGCCGAGTAAGCTCGATATTCAAAATGAACTTGGCGGATGATTGGGCTTGGAGCTGCCCTCCGTTTAGCCGGGTCAAGCCTGTCCCCTGGGTAAGTTTTCCGAGTTGTTTTCATTGCGGAGTCAGCTTTAGCTTGTCTGCCGCTCTCAGTATAGTTTTTGATACTCATTCTGTGTGTCTCTCGCAGAACCTTGTTCACCAGGTTGATGATAGTACTGTCCCTCCTTGCGGTTATAACGAGGATCACTCCGACTCCGACGAAGTCGAGTTCGACCTGGAGTGCTTCATGCCCATCCCGAATGCAGCTGCTGCTTCAGCTTCGGGTAAGAGTCAATCTTGTAACCCATTACAAGATTGGTCTGACGATGATGAGGATGGTGATTGTATGAGTTTGGAGGTACACGCCTTGTGACCTTAGCCTTCTAACTTATTCGAGTAAGCCTGTCATTTACTTATGAAGCTGTCCAGGTACATGACACTCCTCCTCTCGCCGTGGGCAGTGTCGGCAAGATCCCCGTCGCTAAGTTGAATAAGCGACGTGGGACCTCTTCTAGCACTCATCCAGCCAAGAAGATCAAGGCCACTCCCGCTGCTCCTTCTGCAGCTACGCTGGCCGAGACTCGGAAAGCTGCTGGGCGCTGAGTCACGCGTCGCCCACCGCGCGATCCGGTCGTCACCGGGTAAGATATTGTGTTCTGCTTACTTTATGTTTTTCCTTCTTATATGTTGCTACTGTTTTCTCACGCGTGTCTTGTTGTTTTTAGTGTCGCGCCTCTGTCGGCTAACCAGGCTGCTCCTAGCATCGCCTCGCCGCTAAGGCCAGCTCCTGCTCCGACTGATCCTGCGGTGCAGAACCCCATCCGAGTCAAGGCTCCCACTGTTGAGGCGCAAGCTTATCAGTGTCAGTCAGACCCGGTGGTGCCCCCAGCGAAGGAGACTCGGCCCAGCAGCCCTGGAGTTGGCCAGGAACAGCTTACTGATCTTGGTGCCAGCGATGCTGGCGCCGAGAAGACCTCCGCCACCAGTTCCTCTGGCATCAGCCCTCAAGCTGGTGCGAATGAACAACTTCTTGATCTTGGTTCTAGCAAAACTCCTGAGCCCAGTCAGTCGGCTCCACTTTCTTCTCTGAACAATCCTGCTCACTCTCCTCTTTTGTCAAAGAACCAGACCCGGCCTACGGCTCCTGGTCCGGCTCGCTCTTCATCCGGCAAGACCAGCTCCACCAAACAAACAACCTTGGTTTGAGCTCTGGGTACCTCTCCTCAGATCCGGCCCCCCACATTAGAAACAATGCTCGCGTCAACGGGTAAACCGAGCAGGTCTATGGCTGTCGGGTCAGGTGATGGCTCTAAAGCTGTTGCCCTTCATACTAGTGCTGTTGCCACCCGCGCCAATGTAGGAACTACCCAAAAAATGGGTCAAGTTCTTACTCGGATGCTCAGTGGGAATGGCTCTTGGTTCGGCTGAGCCTTATGCTTTGGCGTGGAATGCAGCGGGCGAGCAGGAGGTCAGCACCCGCGCTGGAAAAAAACTAAAGATGGGTCCTAAGGCCGTCTCTAACATGACCCATCAATCCATCGCCTTAATGGCTCGCGCGTATGAAGTGAACGAGGTAAATGATTCTTCTACTCTTTTTATCAATGAGTATTTTCGTTATACATATCACCCAGTCCCCGAGGTTACTAGCGAGTGAGGAACTTACTCGGCTATAAGCTCCAAGCAATAACTTAGCCTTTCATTTCCTTAGCCAAGCTCGTATGTTAGACTTTGATCCCTAGTCCACGAGGTTACTGCCGAATGAGAAACTTATTCGGCTGTAAGCTCTAAGCAATAACTTAGCCTTTTATTTCCTTATGCCAAGCTCACATGTTAGACTTTCGATCCCTAGTCCCCAAGGTTACTGCCGAATGAGAAACTTATTTGGATGTAAGCTCTTAGATAGGAGTCATTCTTTATCTGTCTGGGAGCTTGATTTTTCCATTCATTCACTCTCTTTTTTCCTTTGCAGCTCACGCATAATGAGCGCACCAAGGTGCATCAAGCTCTCCTCCTGGAGCATCGCAAGCTCGAACTTGCTTATGAAAAGATGCAAATTGACACCCAAGGCCAAGGTAATTTTCTTACTCGCCCTATCTTTATTCGGCGTATCTTCCTTCGGTTCATTTTCTTAGTCTTTTCTCGTTCTTTTCCCACAGCCTCTGCCAAGTCCACCATCGAGGCGCTCCACTCACAGATCAGCGAGACGGAGAGTAAGTTTTTTGCCTTCCTCGCACTGTTTTGTGTTCATGTCATTTTCTTGCCTTATTATCTTGGTAGGTCAAGATATTTCTATCGCTGCTAACGAGTAGTTTGTTCCGAATAAGCAGAGAAGCACCAAGCCAAACTCTAGAAGGAGTGAGACAAGGTGACTCGGCTGAAGAAGCTAATGGCCGGCATGGAGCAGAAACACTTGGCCGAGGTGAAGGGACTGAAGGAAGAGCTTGCCGAGAAAGATGACCAGCACGCTGCCAGCGCCGAGAAAACCAGGGAGCTGCTCAAGGAGGCCGAGTCGGCGGTTGAGTCGGCGAACCTGGATCTGGACGCACTCCAAGACAAGGCCAAGGCTTGGCAAACCAGACTCGGCACCATCAAATCTTTTCTCGGTAGTGACTTCTTACTCTTTTTTGCACTGTGCTTTCTTTTTCTTGACTTTGTCATATTTGTTTGTTACTTTGCTAAGATTCTCTTTTGCTTGCAGAGAATTTTCCCGAAGCGAATTTGTTCGCTATTTGGGCCATGAAGAAGGTGAGAGCTGAGTCTGGTGCTCCAGCTGATGGCGAGGTGACCAACGATGATCATCTCAAAGCACTGTGGGAGCGCGTCAAGACCCTCAAATCTTGCGGCGTGGACTTGCTCAAATCGGCTATTCATGCGTTTCACATGCTCTGTCCTGTTGAAGATGCACCTACACTCATCGAGCCCCTTGCTGAAAGATTGCTTCACACTAAGGACAGGCTAGATTAGTGGCGTGAGTCGGCTGGCCAAGCTGCAGCGGACAAGGCCCTCTCCTTCGTGCTTTCATGGTACGAGGACATCAATCTTGATGTCTTTGCTCGCATAAGGGGAGACGCCAAGTGGATGAATGACCTTGAGTTGATCAAGATACGCCAGGAGTGAGCCTACGCCATGATCGAGTAAACCATGGTACACTTGGTGCGACGGGCCCAGCTTCCTTGACCTTCGTGACCCTCTTGTCGAAGTTGCTGATGAAGAGGGTGCCGACAGCGAGGCCACCGAGTTAGACGATCCTAAAGACTCGGCTACTGATGCCCCTGACTCGGCAGAAGCTCCAAGCAATGCTCCTAGTTCCAAGGCTGCTCCTCCGAGTCCTGCTACTTCTTAAACTAAATAGAACGAATACTTGAACTTTTGATGAGATCCCCGGTATGATGGGTACAAATGTAATATACATTGCACTTATGTTTGGTTATGTGCCTTTTGATAAGGCTTTAAATATCTTGTTATGTTATGAGTGTGAATCATCCAAGGGCAAGTCCCCGAGTCTCATTTTGCCGTTTCACCTTTCCTTGACTTTGGCTCTTGTCTACCTTTTTTGGCGTTCGACATTAGAGTCTCAAAGTACTAAGGATATAGTTAGCGAGTATGAAACCTAGATCACTTGGCCGAGGATCATTCAACACACAATAAAATATGACCTGCAGTGGGTTAGGCAAAGACATAAGGTCGACTCGTGTTTCTCCTTGTACTTATCCGGCGTTTGTGTTTACTCGTCATGCATCCTTTCCTCTTGCTTGCCATGAAGCCGTGTTTTCGGACAACATCATAGTCGAAGAGTTGATTTTTTCCGAGTAAACACTACTTGTTCCGAGATAAGCTTTGGGTGTCACACCGGCCGACATAAAATAATTGAAAGGGAAAACATAAGGGACAGTCCCGTAGTCAGTTTTTCGAGTCATATCATTTTATTATCAGCACATAGCCGGCACAAATGTCCGACATATGAGAGTTCGAGTGATACATGCACTGCTTCCCCTAAGTGTAGAAGGGGCGAAGTAGTGCCACATTCCATGGCCTTTTGGTCTCATCACCTGATCTGTCTGCCTTGTTCCTTTGTGCTTCACGAGTCGATGAGATAATATGAATCATTAATTGTGCAATGCTTTGCTTACAATGAATGGACCCTCCCATGGGGCTGATAAATTATGCATTCCAGCTGTGCACTGCACTAGCCTTAGCACCATATCCCCTTCTCGAAAAACACGAGGTTGAACTTTTCGGCTATGGTAGCATCGGAGATTTTGCTGATATATAGCGGATCTGGATAATGCCAGTTCCCTTTCCTCTTTGAGTAAGTCAACTCCATCTTCTCGGGCCTCCTTTACCTCGGCTTCTGAGTATTGCCTTACTCTTGGCGAGTCATACTCTATGTCGGCAGGCAAAACTGCTTCTGCCCCATACATAAGGAAAAATGGCGTATAGCCCGATGACCGATTTGGAGTTGTCCTTAGACTCCATAGCATTGAGGGTAGTTCCTCTATCCAACAACCAGGTTATCTCTGGAGTGGTTCCATCAAGCGGGATTTTATTCCAGATAGCACTAAGCCGTTAGCCCGTTCAACTTGTCCATTTGGTTCTGGATCAGCGACTGATGCTACATCGAGTCTTATTTGGTTTTTTCTGCAGAATCGAGCAAAAGCTCCTTCAGCAAAGTTTATTCCATTGTCTGTGATTATGATGTGTGGGTAACCATATATTAGGATTATGTCCTTTAAGAATGTGACAGCTGTTTTACCGTCCAATTTTTTGATAGGCTTCAGCTCTATCCATTAGGTGAACTTATCAATCATTAACAATATGTGAGTCATGCCTCCCCTTGCTGGCTTGAATGGTCCTACCATATCCAGGCACCATACTGCGAATGGCCAAGTGATTGGTATAGTTTTAAATGCAGATGACAGTAAGTGTGACTTGGATGCATAATGCTGGCAACCGCTGCATTTTCCGACTAGCTCTTGTGCCTCTGCCAATGCACTTGGCCAATAAAATCCATGTCGGAATGCCTTGGCCACCAGTGCCCTTGATGACGCATGATGTCCACATTCTCCTTGGTGAATATCTAACAAGATTTCTTGGCCTTTCTCTGAGATTATGCAATGCTGCAAAACATTTGTCACACTCCTCTTGTACGGCTCCCTGTTGATTATGGTGTATGCTTTTGCCCTTATTTCAGTTTTCCTTGCTAGTATCTCATTGTTTGTCAAGGTTCCATATTTTAAGTAGTTGAATATTGGCTATGCCCATGTTGGTATCGGTGGTGCCGGATCTGTCTCCTTATCAATTTCCATTGGTTCATCCGACATATGATCTGCCGACATGACCTGAGGAGTCCCCGAGAGTGATTCGGCTACCCCTGAGGAGCGCGGATCAGTCCCCGAATGACTCGCACTTGTCCCCGAGTCAATTTCCATTGGCACGACGTCTGACTGTTGTGTTGTCGATACGAATATTGATTTAGACTCTGCTGATGGCTTGATCGATGGTTTCCTGAGATGCTCCAATGCTACTCCTGGTGGGATTGCTTGGCGAGATGGGCCTAATTTAGATAGCACATCTGCTGCCTCATTCTCTGCTCTGGGTACGTGATGGAACTCACACCCGTCAAAGTATCCTGATATTTGCTGCACATGGAAACAATACAATGCCATGTTTGCATCCAGTGCGTCCCAATGCCTAGATACTTGCTGGATCACTAAATCCGAGTCACCAAATGTAACTACCTCGGTGAATTACGCTCCTAGATACAATCCTGGATGAGTGGTAGTGGTTGAAATAGTACGGTGGGGCCCCAAAAGCCACTCACTGGTAGTCCTTTCGGACGTCCCAACCACTACCCTCTCAACGGACTCAGACGGGCGTGAATCGGCGAAGGGATCAACTACATACACAAGTGGGTATGTATGCAAGCCACCATACAAGAGTACATCGAGCCATACCATCTAGAAAGAAAGGAATATAGCAACGCCATACCAAAGATTCAAATGACCTAGATAGATCTATATTTTAGGATACTTCCTCATACAACACACATCGAGTATCATGCGAAGCGGCAAACAAAATCCAGTACGGATAAGAAGCAAATCGGCATAAGATGCCATAGAAATAAGCATCCCAACTAGGTCTCTCACGGATCCCCGTTCCCGGAATCTCTACACCGAACGATCGTTGCCCACATCTTCGGCTTCTTCCACCCAGTATCCGTCCTGTGAAGGTACCTGTCCATCTGAACCAATAATTTATCGTGTGAGACCCTAAGGGTACTCAGCAAGTCTTAATGCCTCTAAAGGGGACACAACCTGGGGTGACGCAATTGCAGCGAAAGATAAACCCTAGCAGTTCTACAGATAAACGCTAACCATCCGCCTAACCAATGATAGACGGATGTCCGTGAATTAAGAACAACAGTTATAATGGTAATCTCATCAGATCCATCCTCCTCCTCTCTACCAACGAGGAAGCTTTAACAACCCCCCATCCGTTGGCAATTTTATTAACCATTCCATGAGTGTTGCATTATTTACTAGTCAATTTACTTAGTCAGATTAAGGCGGTACTTTAGTTATGCTTGTCTATGATCGAGAAACTGTGCTCCAAGTCGTCCATATCCGCGGACACGGCTTTCAGAAAGTTTTACCCGGCCGGGGTGCACCAATAGCAACACACGCTCGATCAACCTCGGAAAAACCAAATCAAAACCCAACGAGGCTTTCACGACTGAACAATCACAGGATTCAGAAATATTTCAGGGGGCCACCCCTTGGAGTCTACCCGCAACGAAGTAAGCAAGCTCCGAGACGGACTCAAGGTTTGTGGGGCCGGCGATAAACGACAGCAGATCCCCAAACGGGGACTGTCGATACCACGTAAACGGGTCACAATTCCTAAACAGTACAGTGTGCTCCTCGCACAAACGTAAATACATAAGTAGCATGGCATAAGTACAGGATCGTAAATAAAACCTCAAACTAGTTTGTGGCCCCAAGAAATAAGACTGAATCAAGCTACGCCTGTGGGTCCCATATACCTCCCGGATGTGGATAGCGCGATAAAACAAGGAACAGGAATCAAGTACTCGGGGTCTTACGGGACACAAGTGAGCAGGAAAAACCAAATAGCAGATGTTGCTCACCGATGCCACTTTCATTAGTTATCCCATTACTACTCAGGTTAAGTTGTTTAGGTACCTCGTTATCCATCAGACTCTCACATACCCTACACATGCTGTTCTACGACTCGCATGGCTCAAACAACTCCTGTAGTAATGGCTCATGGGATGGAGGAACAAGCTCGGTGGGGTTTAAAAGTAAAGGCTATGCATACTTGGGATTCAATTTAATGTAATTCGCGACTCAATGATGCAGGAATAAGATAGAGGCAATAGGTACTGTATGTATGCAAGCATGTGGAAGTGCTTGCCTGTCAACTCAGTTGAAGCGAGGGACGGATCTGGGTAGTGCTCCTGGTTCTCTTGATATAACCCCTGCTCAGTGTCTATCCGAGAAAAACCAAACAAACAAGGCCAACATGAATATAGAGCACAAGCATATGAATAAGATGCGTCAAGCAAACAATCATGCCATGATGAATGATGCACAATTTACATGGCAATAAGGTAGCATGGCATGGTGAGGTGTGGAAGACAAGTAATAACATTTGAGGGGGTTTTGGACCACATCTTGTTGTCATAACAATTACTGTTTGCTATATATTCATATGATTCATGCTGCAATTGAAGTCATGGATAGCATAAACGGAAAGGTCTCGTCGAGCTGAACATTTTAGACATATCATTTGCTAAATTTGGAATTATAAAACAAAAGTTATTAATTATTTAAGTTCTAGTGGCAATTGGTGTAATTTAATTAAACTTGGAATTTTAATTGTGCAAAAGGAAATTTGAATGTCATATTTGAAATCTTGGCATTTTTCTGATCTCAAAACATATATCATTTGTATTATTTGGACTTACAATTGAAAAGTTATTTGAAAACTGGTTTGAATTTGAATTTGAATTAATTAAACTAGATTTGAAATAACAGACAATGCGGAATTGCTTTTTACACCCAGCCTAGATAGCCCCAGGCGCTTACAGATGGGGCCAGGGTTTTGCGGTCCCACACGCCAGCGGCTGAGGGAAAGGGGGACCGCGGGTTGGTGTTTGAAAAAGACAGGACCCTTTTTATAAAAAGGCAGCGGTCACTGACGGTGGGCCGGCTCGACCGCGGGTTGGCGCGACAAAAGGTGAGGGGTGTAAGTGCAAAAAGACCACGCGCGTACTGTACTTCTTCCAGACCCTGCTCGACGGCATGCCTTGGCGGCTGGGCTTGAACCATGACGCAGCGGCGTGCTTGGATTTAAACCGCTGCGGTAGGCTGCGTGGTTGCTGACAGGGTGCGCCGCGGGGCTAGGTAAGCTTCTGCAAGGCGCGGGTGGAGCAGAGAGCAACGAGCGACGGTGCACTGACGGTGTTCGACGGCCGGAGCGGCGCAACCAGAAACGCAGAGAGGCGAGGTTGCAGGAGGTTAGGGGCTCACCGCGAGTGTCTTTGGTGGTCAGACGGCCGACGCGATTGATCGCCGGCTGCGCTGGACGGAGGCGCTTAGGGTTTCGCTCGCGCTGGTTACGGCGGTGCTGGGCTCCTCCTCGCTGCTGGCATGCAGGCGTCGCGACGATCTCGTGTCTTCCTCAACACCCGCAACACCACGCCTCCTCACAGTTCTTTGTGCTCATGAGAGCCAGCGTGGCCCGTCGGGGTGATACGGTGAGAAGAGGGGGCAGAGGGGAAGCGAGCCTCTGTGGATCTGGGACGGCTAGATGCGACGGAGGGATAAGAAGGAAAGAGGGAGGTGGGGCTTGCGTGAGGGTAGACCAAGGCCACCCCTTGCACCTCACGTGCACGGCAGGCCACGGCAGTGGGGCAGGTGGTGGCTCTGTGTGGGACCAGGGGCGAGGCCAAGGAGGCAGGGCAGGCTCGGTGGGGCTTCTAGGCAGAGAGAAAAAGAGGGGAGGGAGGAGCTCGAGTTAGCTAGGTTAGGAGCTAGGGTCGGGCCAGGGTTTGCCTTAGGGCTGGTTTGGTGGTAGCTAGGTGGGGTAGGTCGGCCAGGTGGGTCCAGCAGGTAGAGAGAGGGGGGGTGGTGAGCTAGGGGCATGGTAAAGTTATGTGACCAAGCTAGGAAGTAGAGAGAAGAGAAGGGGTACTTAGGGTTTTATTTAGGGGAGGTGTAGTTTAGGGTTTTGTTTAGCTAGGATGGGGGAGGTGGCATGGGATAGGTTTTAGGGTTTAGCTAAGAGGGGGTATGGATAGAGGGAGAGGTCCTTTACTTGATCATGCATGCTTAGACAAACACACAAGATCAAGACAAGGAAAAAGAGAGAGAGAGAGGGAGAGATGAGGTGCTAGGTTTTAAACAGGATTACCATGGCCAAAACCAAAAGAAAAGATAGGGCTAGAGATGATCCATCCCAAAACCAAATGAAATCAAAGACAAGCACCAGATGATACTTGCATGGCCCATGCAGAATATTTAATGCCCTGCTGACACTTGTGAAGACAATGTCATTTCATGGCAATATTATTTGCATCTCCAAAATTGGAATAAGGCCAAGCAAAAGATTATGGTGGAACCCAACCAACCAACATGAGCTAGAGGTAAACTCAATAAAATGCTAAGCTCATATTAGTTGGATGGTGGAGTTATAAGGTGGTGAAAGAAAGGTGGTGGAGTATAAAGAGATATGCCCCCAACTCAACTTGGGCATTTAGCAATATAATAAGAACCAAATACAATATCAAGAGGCAACTACAATTAATCATGCACATGAGATAAGAACCAAACAAGAAAGGGTTTTATATGATGCTCAAATGCAAGGTGGCATGATGACATGAGCATGACATGGTGATGATGCAACAATTATATGTTGGAAGTGGTCCTTTTATTACTAGAACAAGTAGCATTACAGGTGTTAGACAACTGGGATGCTACACCAAAACACATGATCCTTTTGATGTCAATCTCCTTGGCCACTTTGATGACATGGACTAGTGCTTCATACTCGGCAACATTGTTGGATGCTGCGAAATGGATCTGTAACACATACTTGAGCTGATCCCTCTTTTTGTGATGTGAGCACTATCCCGACGCCTAAACCCATTTTTGTCTTGGATCCGACAAAGTGAATTTTCCAGTAATTTGGATCTGGCAACGGTGGTTCATATTGCATTTCCATCCAGTCAACGAAGAAGTCTTCCACGGCTTGAGATTTAATTGCATCTCGCCTATCATATTGTGGAGTGTAAGGTGCTAGCTCTATGGCCCATTTTGCTAGTCGGCCGCTGGCATCTTTGCTGCCTAATATATCCGAGATAGGTGCCTCACATATGACACGGATTGGGTGTTCTTGAAAATAGTGCTTCAGCTTTTTTGATGCCATATACACCCCATACGTCATTTTTTGGTAATGAGAGTAATTTTTCTTTGATATAGAGAGCAATTCACCCAAATAATAAACTGGCCTTTGGACTGATTTGCCCTCTTCTTCACGTTCGACCACTATTATTGCACTTACAGCTCTGTTGGTTGCGGCGACATAGAGCAACATTGGCTCTTTGGATAATAGTGATGCTAATACTGGTGCTGTTGCCAACATTTTCTTGAGTTCATGGAAAGCGCTATTAGCTTGCTGTGTCCATGTGAATTTGTCTGATTTTCGCATCAGTTGATATAACGGTAGGGCTTTTTCACCTAGCCGACTAATAAATCTACTCAACGAAGCCAGGCATCCTGTGATCTTCTGGACATCGTTGAGGGTTTTTGGCAATTCCATTCTTTCGATGGCCCTAATTTTTGTTGGGTTAGCCTCAATTCCTCGGCTGGATACAAGAAATCCGAGTAACTTGCCAGCCAGGACACCAAATGTGCATTTTTTTGGGTTGAGTTTCATCCGGAATCTCCTTAAGTTTGTGAATTTTTGACGCAAGTCCTCAATTAGAGTGTGACTTTGCTTGGTTTTTATCACCACGTCATTGATGTATACTTGAACATTTTTGTCCAATTGATCTTGCAAGCATTTTTGCATGCATCTTTGATATGTTGCACCTGCATTTCTTAAGCCAAATGGCATGGTACGATAGTAGTAAGCCCCGTATGGGGTGATAAAAGCTGTCTTTATTTGATCACTCGGATTCAGAGGTATCTGGTGGAATCCAGAATACGCGTCCACAAATGACAACAACTCATACCCAGCAGTAGAATCTATGACTTGGTCGATACGTGGCAGGGGAAATGGATCTTTTGGACATGCCTTATCGAGGTTCGTGTAATCAATACACATGCGCCACACCACTGCCACGTTCGGGTCATCCTTTTTCTTCTCGACCAGGACTAGATTTGACAACCAATCCGGATGCAGTACTTCCATGATAAATCCAGCGGCTAAGAGCCTGGCTATCTCGGCAGCTATCACTTTCCTCCTATCTTCGGCGAAGCGGCGGAGGGGTTGCTTCACCGGTCTGGCATATGCCTTACATGAAGAGAGTGCTCAGCCAGCTCCCTCGGAACTCCTTGCAGATATTGTGTGGACCATGCAAAGATATCCCGATTCTCACGGAGGAAGCTGGTGAGCTCGCTTTCCTATTTGTCAGTGAGCCTAGCCCCAATGGTGACTGTGCGCTCTGGGAAAGTTTCATCCACTTGTACTTCCTTGGTCTCTTTGATGGCTTGGAATGATACATTGCCGTGCGGATTAGTGAGTGCCGGCATCGACATTTGCGCATCCTTGGCCAATGCTGCCACATCCAACATTTGATGCTTTTCTTGTGCTATGACCAATGACTCGGCCAATGAGGATCCGGCTGAGGCACAAGCGATAGATATTTTGTAATCTCCTTCAACTGTGATTACCCCACATGGGCCTGGCAGCTTCATTTTCAAGTAAGCAATGTGAGGAGTAGCCATAAACTTTGCCATAGCCGGCCTGCCGAGTAATGCATGATATGAGCTGACCAATTCAACCACCTCAAACTCTATGGCTTCAGTTCAACAATTTTCTCTGTTGTCGAATAAGACGTCGACCTAGATTTTGCAATTGGCTCACAGGATAATCCTAGCACAATGCCATGGAAAGTTGTCTTAGTCAGCTCCAGCATGTTCATGGTAATGCCTAATTTGAGCATGGTATCCTTGTACATGATGTTGATGCTACTGCCATCGTCGATCAATACCTTGGAAAACTTCACATTGATATCAGGGCCCATGAAAGTTGGATCCAAGACTAGAGCATAACCCCCTGGGGTTGGCATGATCTTGGGGTGATCCTTTATGCTCCAAGTTATTTCTTGCTCAGACCAATGCATGTACTTTGGAATTGTCGGCACTGTGGTATTCACTTCCATCATCCGTCTCTGCCGACTCTTTTTGTCATTCGGCTCTGTGATGAAAACAACATAGCTCTGGTGATGTTCTCTGAACTCATTTCTAGTTCCATGGCCGACATGAGAATCATCACCTCTTGAGTTGTGCACCTGGTGCACAACTTCCCTTCTTGTTGTGTGATTTGCTGGCTTACTCGGACTAGGCGTGTGAAATTTACATGGCTGGTCCAGCATCATCTCATAGGTATACTTCTGTCTGTCATGATACTGCTTTCTTTGTTCATATTACTTTTTGCCATCATTCTTCGGTATCTACTATTGTTGTCCACTTGTACTTTGACATTGGATATTTCTAGCATCTGGATGATCCTGGCTCACTGCCGCAACCTCAGTCGAACCATATTTGTAGTCTAGACTTTCATATCTTATTTTGCTTCTATATTCGGATCTTTCCCGGCGCCTTTGCGATCCGGTAGCATCATAGATCCGAGTCTCAGTCATCCCGTCTGCCGACATGAGCAGCGGCTGAGTCGAATCTCCTAATGCATATGAATCAGCAATTCTTATTGTTTCTGCCAAACTTGCCGGCATACCCCTCTGTAACATTTGCCACATCACACTTCCATGTTTGCACCCTTGTGCAAACCAAGCGACTGCCTATGACTCGATTACCCCTTCACAAGAGTTGTGCATTGTGCACCATCTTGTGAGGAACTCCCTGTCTGTCTCATTCGGCCTTTGCTTGCACATTGTCAGCTGTTGTGGGCGATTCATCCTCTTGTAGGTGCTAGTGAAATTGCTCACAAAGGCGTCCTGAAAATCGATCTAGCGGTTGATGCTTCCAGGTGGTAAATTGTTGAGCCATACTCGTGATGGTCCTTCTAGCATTTGCGGTACATACCGTACTGCCCATCTCAAATTTCCCTGCGCGATTTTCACAGCAGTTCCATAGTCTATGAGCCAATCTTCTGGCTTTGTGCTTCCATCATAAGTTTTTGTTCCTTTAGCCAGCTGGAAATTTGGTACAGGAGGCTCCTTCATGATCCTTGGGCCAAAGCATGGTGGACCCTGCGGACCTTGCGACTCGATCAGCTCTGCCATTTTTATTCAGTCAAGCTTCAGCCTTGCATCATCCGGCTGAAGGTTTCTTCCTCCGAGTCTGGTTCCCATTGCCTGGTATACATGATCCGGCATTTCATACCCGTCATTCACCATCGACGAGTAACCATCATTGTATCTGTTCGCGTTCGGGTCAATAGGATGCTCTACTGCTTTTCCCGTGCTTTGTTGTCTTCTTTCGGGTTGAGCTGGAGCATTATTCGGTGCTGGATTTCCTCCTCCTACCGAGTGAGCTCCACGCCTAGGTTGAGGCACGTAATTTTTCCCTCCATTGTCATTCCTTTGTCCTCCTTGCCTCTCTCGACCTGCATTCTCCTGGTTTTCATTTCCTTGCACGTTATTTCTTCTTGTTCCCTGCGCAAGTGATGGGTTTCCCTGAGCTACTGCCTGGTCATAGGTGATTATTTTTTTGTTCCTCCCAGAATCCACATTTTTTCTTTCCTCTGCCTTGGCACTACTCCGGTGTGAGGATGCCGTATGTCCTGCAGATCGTGCCGGAATATGAGTTGCCGAATGAACTAACTGTGACCTCCCTGCTATACCCGGATTTGCTTTATAGTATGCTTCAATTAGCATCCCTGTAGCTCTTACCAGCTCATTGACTCGCTCTTGTTGCCTTTTCTTTGCTTCACCCGTTATATGGGGTAACTCTGCCATTGCTGCCTATGCGGATCTCAAATTAGCTGTTGCGATATTGTATGTAGGCCGCATGGCTGTTTCATTGCTATTCTTTGGCGTTATTTTTGACGTTGCATCCGCCAGCTCCTCATTGAGATTTCTTCCTCTCAATCTCGTTGCATCAAGCCGGGTCTTTGCGCCCTTGACTCGATTTGACGAGTTGAGCTCTCGAATAGTGATATCAACATCTTGCTGCAATTGAGCCAGCTCTTTTGCTTTTTTCCAGAACATTTATTCTGGCTTCCTCCAACTCGTCCTGCACTCGTGCCGGGTCGGCCGCTTGCGCTACTGGCTGTGCTTACTTGTCTATCACCTCCTGCAACTCCTTAGCTCTCTTACTTCTATCTATGTTTGCTGGGTTTTCTAGAGGTGCCTTTGGTGTTCTTGCAGCCCTTGGCGTTTCCTCGTGATTTCCTCCCTCAAGATTCTCATTCACCACTGGAACTACTGGGGGTGCTATTGGGTTAGGAGTTGTCTTAACGGAGATGAGCTGGTGAAGCTTTCCTGCGGCAGGAACCGCAAGTGGATCCGACACCAAGATGACGCGCTCTGGATACGCGCGTTCTATGCGCACCGCGACGTAGACCTGGTGCTCGAAGAACTTGATGAAGCGACCGTGCCTCAGGAACGTCTTGGTCCCAAAGCACCCCGCGTTGTCGCTGACGAAGTTGAGCGCTCCAAACCTCTGGATGAGGCCGGAGTAGACTCGCTTGCCGGTCTTGGCGATGATGTTGCCCGTCTAGATGAAGACTCCATCAAGCACCTACTTCTGCCCCATGGTGTGCGCCAACTATCGTGGTGGTGTCACGGAAGATTCCATGGGTAGGCTTAAGTTGGGGGATGAATGGATGCTTGTGGTCACCGGGGAGGGTGTGCATGGTCCGGCCATGCACGAAGCACAAGAAGAACTCTCCACACTTAGGAATTTTATTGATGCTAGGGGTTTACAAGTGATCCTTGAGCGGTATGAACTAGTGTTCTATGCTCTAGTTCCCTACTAGGTCCAACCTCCTTCTACTAAAGCTATGCCCCTCCTTATATAGGCAGTGCTAGCTAGCTTATACCCCTTTGGGTTCTAGGGTTTACTGTTTGGATATCGGTCCCTACAATGTGGGCCGGGTCATGGGCTTGCCCTAAGCCCAGTGGCCCAGTCCATAAATCTAGACAGCTAACGGTCTTCCTGTACGTCACCTCCTGTTCCTTTTGGCGTCACGCAGTAACTTTGTACGTCAGCCCTTGCTTTAGGCGTCACCCGATTCCTTTTATGTCACCCGGCGTAGCCCTACTCTTTTGACCATGCTTTACCATGGTCCCTCCTGATCCTTACTCGGAAAGGTGCCACGCGTCGTGTCTGACTTGGCCCCTCCTTGTGAGACTCGGATCGTGGGTTCCTGCAAGGTTTACATCTTTGTCTTATTTGGGCCGACATGATTTCTATGTCGCCCTCACAGGATCCTCTTACCCGTCCGTACTTACCCAACCTGGTTCGTTCTTCACTCGGCGTAAGCCAAGCTGGGCTGTGTTTTACCCCTTGTGACCCTACCGGGGGTTATCCCCCCAACATGCAAAGAAAATTAGAGGCGTCTAACTTATTTTTGCAGGGCTTGTGTTGTGATGTGATATGGCCATGATGTGATTGTGATTATATATGATGTATGCAATAATCCTTATTGTAAGATTGGCAACCGACAGAAGCCTTATAGTTGGCTTTAAATTTCATTTAAGACATGTGTGTCTATTCGTCAAAGTAGTTGTAATAGTTGTTGTTGGTGGAGGACAACCATGAAGCGGCGCCATTGACCTTGACTCCACGCTGGTGATGATGGAGATCATGTTCGCGCTTTGGAGATGGAGATCAAAGGAAAAAGAAGAAATGCCATATAATATCACATATTATGAATTACATGTGATGTTAATCCTTTTTATGCATCTTGTATTGCTTAGATCGCGATGGTAGCATTATAAGATGTTCCCTCTCACTAAATATAAAGTAATAAAGTGTTCGTCCTTAGTAGGCACCATTGCTAAGATTCGTCGTTTCGCAGCATCACGTGATGATCGAGTGTGATAGATTCTACGTGTGCATACAATGGGTGCAAGCCATATTTGCACATGCGGATACTAAGGTTAACCTTGACAATCCTAGCATGTACATACATGGCCTCAGAGCACGGAATACCTAAAGGTAAAGCATGTGTCATATGGATGATATGATGAACATGTTGATTGTTCTCCTTTGAAGCTATATCATCTCTCGTGATGATCGGACTTGGTGTAGTGGATTTGGTTCGTGTAATCACCAAAATGATTCGAGGTATGTTTTTTAGAGTGCGAGTTCAAATAATAATATGATTAAAAGTAGAACACAATTTATCATAAATTAAATCAAAGTGAATTTGCATAGTTGTTGTAGTCATTGGCACCTGTTCACCACCTTACGCTTAGTTGTAATTGAGATAATAAAACTATAGAATTCTAGATAGTTACTTTATGAACTGGTATCCTATTGTTTTGAGTGTTAATCTAAATTTTAAAAGTCATATTGCAAACTTTCGGCAAACTTTGTCGTGGGAATGGCCATGGAAGATGCTGCGAGCGACAGTGAGTAGTAGTAGGAAGGGAAATGGCGGCCAACAATCTGTGGTGCGAGATGAGGGCGGATACACAATGATTTACCCAGGTTCGCCCCCCTAAGGGCAAATACCTACTCGTGCTAGATTGTATTATCGAATGATTACAAGGATGGCAAGATCGATGGCTAGGCGGCGAGTCGATGGGGTGTAGGATGGAATGTGAGTACAAAGAGCATCCTAGGGACTTTTATATAGGGGTACCTCGCAAGGTTTTACAGATCTACAATCGAGTTGGTTAAGGACTCAGAGGGTTTGACCTAATCTGGCTAGGCCTAGCTATGCTTCTAGGCCTTTAGCTTCCAGTCGCCTGGCTCCTCCTTGGGTCGTGATCCAGTCGCTGTCCTGCAGGCCCACTCGCTAGGAGTTGGATCCAGTAGGGAACGTCCTCCTGGGCATACCTCCTTTAGCATATCACCATCAGTAGTCCCTGAGGCCATCGTTGAATCGTCGTAGGTGTTCTTTGGCAGTCAGAGTATATAGATCTAATTTGGATGCCCAGTCGAATCGGCGATGGACTTCCTCAATGAAGGAAGGAATCCTTGGCGTATATCTTCAGTCGCAATATCGGAGACAAGTCGAATCGCCAATTTGGCGAGTAGCCGAATCATAGCTCTGGCGAATGGGTCGGCTAGTTGAGTAGACGAAGTTGGACCGTCATTTTGGTCAAACTAGCCATTGGTCAACCCAACGGTAATATTGGCATAATCATTGCGGGGTAACGGATCCTCCGAAACTGGCGGGAAGTAATCGCTATATAAGGAGAGTGACGGAGGAGTTGCGAATCTGACTCGCATTTCCTCTGATGCCGTGCATCCCTCAGTCTTCCATTTCCTCCCTATCCGGAATTTTCAGAGCGAGCAAATCCAGATCCTTTCCCCGATGGTGCCTCCAAGTGTACCACGATGTCGTTGAAATCGTTTCAAGTTGCTGGGATCCTCTGCAAGGGGAAATGGCGGATCCCTCTGGCCGGGGAGATGGAGCCGGATCCTCGCGCAAGAGAGTTCATCTGCTTCACCAACCACCTCGACAGCGGGCTCGGGTTCCCCACGTGAATCTTCTTTCACTATTCTGCGCCTACTACGCCATCAAGCCCTAGGATCTGGGGCCTCACAGCATCGAGCAGCTCGCCATCTTCGTGGAATTTGGCAAGTGCTATCTGCGATGCCACACATACTTTCCCCTATGGCAGGAGTTGTTTCACGGGTGCGTCAGTCGTGAAGGGGCTGGCGGCCCGATGCTGGCAGCGGGCGGCCTCACCTTCCAGTTGAAGAACAAGGCCCCCTTCCTCGAGCTCATGCTACCGAAGAAGGCTGTCAGTGAATGGAAGAAGTACTCGTTCTATGTCTGCGAGTTGTCACTAGACGACGAGGTGGCGCTCCCAACATTCATCTCAGAGAGGAGCGAGCCGCGCCGGCTACAAGTGGCCAAGCTCCCCCACGACCAGAGGATGGTCGTGGACGAGATGCTAACACAGATCCGCTCGCTGAAGAAGGATGGGCTAGAAACCATCAATTTGTACAACTGCTATCTTGGATGGCGGTTGGTGCCGCTGGCGAGTCGATCCCACTGGATGTTTGAATACACCGGAAGGGACAATGCAACGAAGGAATGCACGACCGATTGGAGCGCCGACGATTATGCCGCCGCGCTGGAGAAGATCACCAACGTGGAGTACTTCAACCCGAAGTCCAGGATCGCCCCGTATACCACCACCGGGAAGCGCCAGACGCCAACAGTGAGCTTTTTTATCCTTTATACTTTCATAATCACAGAAATGCAATCCTGGTTTGCTGATATTTTCCTATATCTTTCAGTTGTTCCAAGTCCTAGAGGGCTGGCTCCCTCCCGCTGATGAAGAGAGCTCCAAGGAGGTCGGAGAAGACTCCGAAGAATCCTCTGTTGATGACGAAGAAGCAGTGGAGGTCGCCGTGCCTCTTCCCGTGGCTCAGAAGACCCGCGGGCAGAAGCAACACCGAGCTAGAGGCCAGCCGAATCCTCTAGGAGCATGAAGGGGACGAAGGAGACACACAAGAGCATAGCTCGTGGCGCCTGACTACGCCGGTGAAGACCACTCGCAAGGTGAAGTCGCCCGCAAGGAAGAAAGTGCCCAAGGCGCCGTCGCCGCCCAGATCGGCGGCCAACTTCGATACAGACAACGAGGCCGACGACACGCAGGATGAGGCTTCGACAAAGGCTCAGAGATGATGGATCCAAGGGCCGAGGACATGGTGGAAGGCGAGGTCCCCCTTGCGGCGATCCTACCGCCATTCTCGATGATCCCATGGCTTAGGGCCACTCTGCACACGGAGAATTCTCCGTTGAAGGAGGCGCCGGTGCCGACTGGACCAGAGGTTCCTACAGTCGTAGCCTCATCGTTGAAGAAGGCTTCAGTGTCATGGGCTCCGGCCATGTTCGAGACTAGATCAATCGCAGACTGGGCCCGGAGTTGGAGAAACTAGCGCACATCCACACCAGTTTGCGCTTCATTTCGGTCGCAATGTAAGAGTTTGCCGAGTGGATTCGTAGTAGCTTTTTGTAGCTGTTGATTGAGCCGCCTTTTGTAGCCATTGACTGATGGCGACAAGAAGAAGAAGGGTGACGGCTCTATGATATCCGTTGACGAGTCGGCCGAGGCGCCGATTGGAGTTGCCATGGCCACGGAGGTCGTGTGGTCGTGGGGTCGCACTCGGGCGAGCCGACCGCGTTGGTTGGGGCGTCGGAGCCCGCGACTAGATCGTCAGGGGCAATGTCGGCGACCTTTCCCCGCTTCAAGGCGAATGCCTCCGCTGAGGTAGCGGGGATGCAGTCGCCTCAGTTGCCTGAAGTCCTGGACGTGGACGTTGAGCAGCGACGTGGGCGGACGTCATTCGTGCTGCCATCAGTAGATGATGTCGAGATGCACAGCATGTTGGGCACAGCTATCCAGGTATGACCAGTCCACGAGGATCTACTTGCTGAATTTCAGCGGGTGGATCCTAATTTATTTTGATGTCCAGTCCTCGAGTGGCTAGTCGCTAAATTTCAGCGGCTAGGCACTTAGAAACTTTGCTATCCAGTCCCCGAGAGGTTAGTCACTCAATTTCAGCGGCTAGGCACTTAGAAACTTTTGTTGTACGCTTACGTGTGTTTCCTATTTGCAGGGTCTTCAACGTGAATAGACGGAGCGACTGGCCGCGAAGGAATGCTTGGAGCGCAACCCCCAATCCGTGCGGGAGGTGAACCAACAGCTTTAGGCGACTTCAGGTAGGTGTTCGAGTGCTTGGGCAATTTTCTTGCTTTTGTTGTCTGGAATCTCACTTTGGTTTTGTGTTGCAGAGGATCAATCCGTCGCGATTGCCAAGGCCCGCGAGGGCTTTGTCCTAGTCTCCGAGATGGAGACTGCCAAGTCTTCATTAAACGCTGCGGAGAAGCGCATCGCTGCCCTGGAGAAGGAGATCAACGCAGTGAAGGCGGTGGCGACTTCGTCGGAGGAGCGGGACAAGGTTGCTTTCGCCGTGGCAATGGACGGGCCTAAGGTCTCCGACGCCCTTGTTGAGGGTCTACAGGATCAAATGATAGATCTTCAGGACTTCACCACAGGGCTTTGCCGTCCACTTCTTGGTGAGAATTTTCGTTGAGCTCTTTTGTGTAGCGGCGAGTCGCTTCGCCGGCGATTCCCCAGGCGGGCGAGTCGTTGAGCCAGCGAGTCGCCGAGTGGGAGGGGGGTTTAGTATTGTTCCCTTATTGGTTTTTACTTGCTTTTTGTTTACAGGGAAGATCTATGGTGGGGATCCTGAAGTTTAGTTGTACGACGCCAAACAATGCGTGCTACGCTGGTGGACTCGGCTGCTCTTTCGGCGACATGCATTCACGCTGTTCTACTGGAGGTCTCGCCCACCGAATTGATCCCCAATGAGCTGACAGAGGTATGTCATTATCTTGAGAAGGAGCCAAAGATGGTCGAGTGGATGGAGCAGTCGGTGTTCCACCGCAGAGGCATGACTGTTCTTAGTCTCGGGCTAGCGCACTTCCCAGACGACTTCGACCTCGACGACGTCACCAACGGATACCCGTCTGCAACCGGCTCGGTGGAGATCTCCAAGGTCTTGAAGCTGACCGCGAAGGCGGTGACATACTCTGAGTGGGTGCTGGTGATGGGTGATCTGCTGTCGTACCAGGAGACGGTGGTGGCGCCAAACGACCCCGAGCCGGCGCACCGCGACCTCATGTCGGAGCAGCAGTTCCGGTCGGCGATGGCGAAGATCCTGACGACATACCCGACGAATCCATGGGAACCCTTCATCCGGGTCTGTGGTGGTGGCAGTGCGTCGACCTCGAAGTCTGCGGAATAAGAATTCGCCAATTGGCTTTTTGTATTAGTACAAGTAGATATGTATAAATCCTTGCCTACGAACAATATATTTTATTGCTGAAGGAATCAAAATATGTTGGATCGATTCGATGTTGACTTTTGATTTGTTTGTTGAGCGAGTCCCCAAGTGCGTCCCCTTTAATGGGGTTTACCTCACGTTTTTCTTTGTTTGGTTGTTTTAGACTATTAGTTAGTTAGGGTCGACTCTCCATGGCTCAGAAATCTAGTCGCTTGGCAACCCCAAGGGGTGCTCTGTACTTGGATGTTTTCCCGGACGCGAGCCGGGTCGGTTCGGAGAGTCCCTGAGCGTGGTACTTAGCCGTTCTATTCGCTGCGATGAGGATGTGGAGGACCGGTCGCTGTATGAATCATGTAGGGTTGTCTTGGCCCGGTGGGCCAGTCTAGCGGGGCGACTCCGATGGGGGACCCGGGTTGGCGTTTTAGTGGACGACGCAACGCCTGAATACTTTCGGTGCCCTTGTGCCGCACTGTTTAGCCGTGTGTAACAACCCAAGTTTGTAATATATGTAATTAGTACTTAAGCATTGCATGCATCTGTTTAAATCAATAAAATGTTTGCATGAGATCAAGTGTGTTGAATAAATGCAAATCCAAAAACCTAATTTCCCCCTCTCTTTGAAACCACATTCAAATGACTTTTGAATATTTTTGAAAACTACCAAAATTGAGGAGCTCAAATTGTTTATAAGGGCCCCTGCAATATTTCAACGTGGATCTTGCGTGGCTCTCGCGTGGTTTGCCAGCGTGGACTGACCGCACCCGTCATCCTCTCTGGCTAGAGCCAACCCTGGTGAATTTTGTCTCTGACCCCGCCTGGCCAACGTGGCTGCTGAGGTGGCCTCGGGCCCCTCTGTCAGTCTCTCTAGCTAGGGTCAGCTGTGTGTAAAAAGTATCTGGCGCCTGTGCTGACGTCAGCCTGATGCAATATTAAAATTTTAATTGTTTTAATAATTTCAAAAAAGGTTTAAATATTGTAAAATCAATAACTAATTATCTATAAGTCAGAAAAATACAAATAATAAATCAAAATGTTTAGAAAAATGAGAGCTATCTAGTTACACTATAATCATACATTGTTAACCAACTTTCATGACAAGTTTAATTAGAAGAGCTAATCGAACCCCAAAGGTGATTCCGAGGATCCCCCCGTTTCAGGGTTTGGACCTCTCAGACCCCATTTTAAATGCCCAAGCATGTTCTAGGGTTTCTTTCAACACTATATAACTTTCATATCATCCATATTGATTGAGCATTGCACATGCCATGTATTGGATGTTGCTTTTCCTTTCCGGCATTTGGTTCTTCGCAAATAGGAACCGAACCCGAAGCTGAAGTCAACGAAACCGAAGATCCATACCTGTCTACTGACGGACAAGGCAAGCGTAGCCTCTCATTCTAAACCTATGTTTTATAAAGTATATCAGTTTCTCGCTAAGATGCACACGATTCCAATGTGGTCATTTGTCAGTAGCTAGTGTTACCTATCTGCTGCACTGTTTCCCTTTTGTAGCCTTATACTCCTGATCCACTTCTCCTAGCATACCTAGGTTTGGCATGTGATAGTTGTAGAGCTTTTGCGACCGAAATCTTAGCCATTCATAGTAACAATGTCTGATCCATCCGAATGATGAATCGGAGATGTCGGTGAATCTAGCAATGTAGGAGATGGTGACATCATCGAAGGAGTTAACTAAACATGTTAAGGCTTGTATGAGAGGCCATGTTGGGTGTGGTTTTTGTAGTCCCATGCTCGCCACCACTAGGAACTGAGTTCTTGCCTTTGGAACCGAGATGAGCGTACAACCACACAGGGATTGGGAACCCCTCGACTGACTAACTTGCCCAGTAGATTCCATGAGTCACATAGTTCGGGCTTTCCATTTGTCATACGCATTGAAAACGTTTTCAAAAGACCAAGTGATGGAGGTGCATCATAACAGGTAGGAAAGCGTGGTCGCGGTTGCTTTGGGTCGATGCAGCCCCTAGTGAACCAACCTCGCCTCACATCTTTAAGTACCGGCTTCGGGACTTGACCCGTTACGGCGGAACCATACTTATTGCGTGACTCATGGTCTCGGCGAAAGCAAGGTAAAGGTCGTGGTCAACCACCCTCTGTCGGCCTTCCAAGGAAGAGGGCTAATAATATTTGGCATTAACAGTCGGTTGGTACGTGTGGGTAAAGTTGTACACCCCTATAGGGTAATAATCTTTTCGAAAAGCCGTGTTCATGGTTATGAACGCTTGGTGACCAGATTCTAGGATCATAGATAAATTTAACCTTGATAAAACTTGTTGATCCACTTGTGCTTAAGGATGTTTCCTCTGGGTCGAGGGGGTGATCCTAGATAGGAGGTTCTGATGAAGTTGATGGTTATCAAGATGTGATGAACAAGATGAAGAAGTCACTATCTTATCCCTTTCAAAAGATTCTGAGTAGTCGAGCCTCTTCTCTCTCTTGTTTACAAATAAAGATTGTTTTCCGCAAAAGAAAATCCAGAGAAAGCCTTTCTAGCCAGAGCATGTAGATACTAGGATATCTAAGTCTTGCGGAGTACATTCTCGTACTCAGCCTTGCGCCATTGTTGTTTTTCTACAGATGATCTAGTTGCAACTGACGGTGGCTTCTACGTTGACATCGACGAGTAGTTGGGGGTCCCAGGTAGAATCCTGAGGACTATGGGATGGAAGTCACTTTTGTTTATGGCCTCTTAGGCCTTTTGCTAAGTTGTTGTGAAGAACAACATATTTGCTTTCGCTATGTGATGTAATGTTGGGTATATGACCTATGGTTTGTAATAACTCTAATATCTTACTCTGTTAAGATTTTAAACTTATGCTGTTGAATCCATGTGTTCTGTAATGTTACCGAAACATACTGTGATCTTCCGTGTTTGGAGTTTAGCTTATCTTAGATAGTGATCTGAGGTTAGTTGAGACCTAATCCCCAGGGGTGCTACAGGTTTTGGTATCAGAGCAGGACTGCCTGTAGGAAACCCTTTTATTGGTCGATGTTGAGTCTAGAAGTTGACAAAACTATTTGGAAGTTAAAAATTATTTGCAAAAACTCTGACTAGGATTCTTTTTACTCCTTCTATGGTGTGTTTCTGATGCTGGAGTTTTTCTTAACTTATTTTGTTTGAAAAGATTTTCATTCCTTACCTCATATCTCAAAACTTTTAGGATCGTGGTTTTGGAGTTGTTTCTCTAAAGTACTCCGTACTTGGTTGCTATTCTCAGTGTTCCATGAAATCTCAGTTTAGCTTGGTGTGTAACATCTTAGCATTCCATTGTTATGGTTTGTAAGTCAGCTGGTTAGTGTATACATTAGTATGCTTTGATACTACCATGCTTGATAAGATGATACGTTTATATCAAGTGCTCTTTGTTCATCTTTCCGTCTTGTTCCTTTGATTCCTTGTCTAACCCTTTTCTTGTTCTTTCAGGATGGGTGATACCTCTCGTGCCCGTACCCGTGCTCATGCACATGGTGCTGCAAATGAGGGTGAATCTTCCAACCTTCCTCCACCACCGTCCATGGTTCAACTTATGGCCATGTACGAAACCAACTGTGCTGACAACATGAGGATCCTTGAAAGGATTGAGCGCAACACTGCTCAACGTCAGAATAATCAAGTTGGAATCAATGACTTCACACGTCTCACTCCGCCAGTCTTCATCTATTCCACCGAGCCACTTGATGCAGACTACTGGCTTTGCACTATGGAGCGCAAACTTCAGGTTGGTCGTGTTGCTCAATCTGATTGGGTGACTTTTGCTGCCTATCATCTGGAGGGAGCAGCTAACTCCTGGTCGGAAAATTTCTTGGCTATGCAAGAATCTCAACATGTTGTTACATGGCATGAGTTCACTGAAGCCTTTCGAGCTTATCATATTTCGGAGAGTCTGATGGATCAAAAGAGGGAGGAGTTCCTCAAGCTAAAGTAGGGCACTGGTTCCGTGTGTGATTACCAGCGCAACTTCAATCGTCTTTCCTGCTATGCTACTGAAGAGGTATCCACTGATGTTAAGAAGCAATCTATCTTCCGCAAGGGACTGGATCCTGAGGTTTGTCGTGATATCCACCTCATGGACTTTGATAACTTCCAAGGTCTTGTCAACAAGGCTATGAAGGCCGAGAGTGGAAAAGTGGAGTATGAAGAAACCCATAAGCGGCCTCAGGAGAGGTACAACAAGGCTGGTTCAAGCAATAAGAAGCGCCGTGTCTTCGTGCCTTATAGTGCCGTGCCACGCGCTCCTTGCGCCTCAAGGTCTCCTAGATATGCTCCTCGTCTGAATGTTGCTCCAAACAATGCTGGTGAATTATCCTTCTTCTGGCAATGCATTAGGTTTTATATGCTTCAATTGTCGCCAGCCTGGTCACTATACAAAGGAGTGTCCTCAGAAGAGTGCTGCTGAGAAGGCACCACCACCAAAGAAGAATGATAAGTACCAAGGTGTTGGAAGAGGACGCCTGAACCATATCTCTACTGAGGAGGATCAGGAACATCCAAGCGTCATAATGGTTACGCTTCGTATCAATCAAATTACAGCTAAAGTTTTGTTTGACTATGGAGCATCGCATTCATTCATGTCTCAAGCTTTTGCTGAAATGCATGGGATAAGTTTTGAGGGGTTGTCCGTTCCTCTGCTAGTTCAATCTCCTGGTTCTAGTTGGCGTTCCACCATGGTTAGTCATGGGAATCTAATCGAAGTTGCATTTCAACTTTTCCCCACTTCTTTGATCGCCCTTAAGTCAACTGACATTGACATCATTTTGGGCATGGACTGGTTGACCCGTTATCAAGCTATTCTCGATTGTACAACCAAGTCTGTGACTCTGACTAGTCCTACTGGCATAACCATCAAGTATTGTACTGTAGGGTCACTATCTCCTTCAGTTGTTTCTATTCCTGAAGCAGAGTTGTATGCTCTTGAAGTTCTACCTCCATAAGAGATCCAAGATTTTTCCGTGGTCTGTGAATTCCCGGATGTCTTTCCTGAGGAGTTGCCTGGCATGCCACCTGATCGAAGTGTGGAGTTTGTCATAGAGTTGGTTCCTAGAACTACTCCTGTTTCTAAAAGACCCTACCGTATGCCTCCTCGTGAGCTTGTGGAGTTGAAGAAGCAATTATATGAGTTAGAAGGAAAAGAATACATTCAGCCTAGCACATCTTCTTGGGGATGTCCTACCATCTTTGACAAGAAGCGGGATACCAATATACCGCGTCTGGTTGTGGATTATCGCCCACTCAATGCTGTGACTATCAAGAACAAGTATCCTCTCCCTAGGATCCATGATCTCTTTGATCAGTTAAGTGGTGCCACTGTCTTTTCCAAAATGGATTTAAGGTCAGGGTATCACCATATAAAGATCCGTAAGGAAGATATTCCAAAGACTTCTTTCACCACTCGTTACGGTCTTTACGAGTATACAGTCATGTCCTTTGGTCTTACCAATGCTCCAGCCACTTTTATGCGACTCATGAACTCTGTCTTCATGGAGTTTCTTGACAAGTTCGTCGTGGTGTACATTAATGATATTCTGGTCTATTCCAAGACTGAAGAAGAGCAGGCTGAACATCTTCGTTTGGTGTTGACAAAACTTCGAGAACATTGTCTCTATGCTAAGTTTCCCAAATGTGAGTTTTGGTTACAAGAGCTCGTATTCCTTGGTCATGTTGTTTCCGAAAAAGGGTTTGCTGTTATCCCTGATAAGGTCCAAACTATCCTCGACTAGGAATCTCCTTAATCTGTTAAGGATGTTCAAAGTTATCTCGGGATGGCTAGTTATTACCGTCGATTCATCGAGAACTTCTCCAGGATTGCAACGCCGATAACTGATCTTCTTAAGAAGGATAAGAAGTTTGAATGGTCTGGTAAGGCTGAAGAAAGCTTCCAGATGTTGAAAACGAAGCTAACAACTGCTCCGGTGTTGGTTCTCCCAGACACCAGCAAAGACTTCGTTGTCTTCTGTGATGCTTCTCACCAAGTTCTCGGATGTGTGTTAATGCAAGATGGGCATGTGGTGGTGTATGCCTCCCGTCAGCTGAAACCACATGAGAACAACTACCCAACTCATGATATCGATCTTGTAGCTGTTGGTCATGCTCTTAAGCAATGGCGACACTACCTTCTTGGTAGTCCTTGCGAGTTATACTCGAATCATCAGAGTCTGAAGTATCTTTTCACACAACCTGATCTGAATCTCAGGCAAAGAAGATGGTTGGAACTCATCAAAACTATGATTTGGGCCTCAACTATCAACCTGGCAAAGCCAATGTCATTGCTGATGCGTTAAGTCGTAAGTATTATTGCAACAACTTGACGATCAAACAATCTCAACCTTCTCTTCATGAGGAATTTGCTCGATTGAATCTTGAAGTAGTTCCTCGTGGATTCCTTTCTACCCTTGAAGTGAAATCTTCTATAGAGGATGAAATAAAGCTTGCTCAGAAACATGATTCTGAAATTGCTGAGATCAAAGGGAACATTGCTAGCGGAGTTGCTACGTGTTTCTTTGTTGATAATCAAGGTACTTATTTTGGTAACCGTCTGGTAGTGCCGAAGAGAACAAAATTGAGGGATTTAATTCTCCAAGAGGCTCATGAATCACCTCTTTATATCCACCCCGGAGGTACCAAAATGTATCGGGATCTTCGTCAAAGATTCTGGTGGTCTGGTATGAAGAAGGATATCGCTCGTTTTGTTTCTGAATGTGCTGTTTGCCGTCGCGTCAAAGCTGAGCACCAAAGACCCGCTGGTCTCCTGTAACCACATAAAATTCCTGAGTGGAAATGGGATGAAGTTGGTATGGATTTCATCACTGGTCTTCCTAAGACTTAGAAAGGAAATGATGCCATCTGGGTAATCGTTGACTATCTGTCCAAGGTTGCTCACTTTCTACCTGTTCGCGAGAGTATAAATGCTAGTCAGTTAGCAGATATATATATCTCTCGAATAGTTGTTTTTCATGGGATTCCAAAGAAAATTGTCTCTGACCGAGGGAGTTTGTTCACCTCAAGGTTCTGGACAACCTTCCAAACTTCTATGGGAACTCCTCTCTCCTTCAGTACATCTTATCATCTTAGTACCGGTGGCCAGACCGAAAGAGTGAATCAAATCCTCGAAGACATGCTAAGAGCGTGTGTCATATCTTTTGGCAAGGACTGGGACAAATGCCTTCCTTTTGCTGAATTCTCCTACAACAACAGTTACTAGTCCAGTATAGAAATGGCACCTTTCCAGTTCTTATATGGAAGAACGTGTCGTACTCCTTTGAACTGGTCAAAAACCGGCGAAATAAAGTTCTTTGTTCCGGATATGATCCAGGAAGCAGAAGATCAAGTTTGTATCATTCGAGATCGTTTGGAAACTGCTCAGTCTCGCCAGAAAATCTATCATGATCATCACCATCAACATGTTGAATATGAAGTTGGTGATCAAGCTTATCTCCGGGTCACTCCTTTGAAGGGTGTCCATCGTTTCGGCATCAAAGGCAAACTAGCTCCTCGCTACGTTGGTCCTTTTCATGTTCTGTCCAGGCAAGGTAACCTCGCATACAAACTGGACCTACCCGCCAACTTTCCTAAGGTGCATGACGTCTTTCATGTGTCTCAGCTCAAGCGTTGCTTGAAAGACCTTGTTCGTGGTGTTGATCACCAAACTCTTCATCTCCAAAAGGATCTGACTTATCGTGAGTATCCTATTCGTATCCATGATGAAACCAAGCGTAAGACTCGACGTCAAAACATCAAGTTCCTGAAAGTTCAGTGGTCTCATCACTCTGAGGATGAAGCAACCTGGGAACGAGAAGATCATCTTCGATTTGAGTACCCTGCCTTCTTCTCTAAAACTTAGGAATCTCGGGTCGAGATTCTTGTAAGGGGGGTAGAGCTGTAACAGCCCAAGTTTGTAATATATGTAATTAGTACTTAAGCATTGCATGCATCTGTTTAAATCAATAAAATGTTTGCATGAGATCAAGTGTGTTGAATTAAATGCAAATCCAAAAACATAATTTTACCCTCTCTTTGAAACCACATTCAAATGGCTTTTGAATATTTTTGAAAACTACCAAAATTGAGGAGTTCAAATTGTTTATAAGGGCCCCTGTAATATTTCAAATATTTCTAACAAAGTCTTGTATTTTTTAATTATTCAAAACAGAACTCAAATGAAAATACAAAAGAGAAAAACTAAAAAACAGAAAAAGAAAATAATTTCTGGAAAATAAAAAAACAGCAGCAGCCACAGCTGGGCCGTGGCCCATATCCCTCTCTCTCTCTCTCTCGCACTGTGCAGCCCGCAGCAGCCCAACCTGGCCCACCCGGGGCCCAGGAGTCGGCCCGTACCACCTCGCCCTCTGTTTCTCTTCGTCTTCGCTGCCGACGCCGGAGCCGAGGCTCCTGCGTGTCCGCGCCGCCGTCGCCCGATCCTCGCCCCAAATCGCAGCGCCCCGCCGCCCTCTGGGAGGATAAGACCCACCGCTGCATGTATCCCTCTCGTCCCTATCCTTTTCCCCCTCGCGCGCTCTCTTCTCTCTCTGAACCGCGCAAGCTGAACCCTAGCCGCCATGGCCGCCGGCTAGCCGCCATCCCTGACCTCCCTAGCAACATCTGACACTGCCACGAGCTCCGCCTCGCTCCACTCCATATCCCTGCAGAAGGAATCGACGAGGGGCACCGTGAATCGTGGTCATCGACCGCTTCTCCCCCGACCCCGACGAGCTCTGCCGCACTCCTCGCCATTGCTCCGGTCACCGTCCCGCCTCGCTGTCACCATTAGTCGCCCCAGGGTGAGCACACGGTGCTCAAGGCACCCTTCTTTTCCTCTCTTGTGTTCTGTGTCGCGCCCACGCCGTAGATCAGAGAGCACCTCCGCTGTTCGTCGATGTTGGCCGAGCTCCGGTGACCAAGAATCAGAGGCGCCGCCGCTATAAGGTTCGTCTCGCAGCGCTGGTTCGAGCAGCCCTAGCCGCAAGCCGTACTTCGCCCTCCTTCGCCATCTGCCACAGTCGTCTAGACCGTTGGCCGACGAGCCAACGTGGATCTTGCGTGGCGCTCGCGTGGTTTGCCTGCGTGGACCGACCCCACCCGTCAGCCTGTCTAGCTAGAGCCAACCCTGGTGAATATCGTCTCTAACCCCGCCTGGCCAACGTGGCTGCTGAGGTGGCCTCGGGCCCCTCTGTCAGTCTCTCTGGCTAGGGTCAGCTGTGTGTAAAAAGTATCTGGCGCCTGTGCTGACGTCAGCCTAATGCAATATTTCAATTTTAATTGTTTTAATAGTTTCATAAAAGGTTTAAATATTGCAAAATCAATAACTAATTATCTATAAGTAGGAAAAATACAAATAATATATCAAAATGTTCAGAAAAATGAGAACTATCTAATTACAATATAATCATACATTGTTGAGCAACTTTCATGACAAGTTTAATTAGAAGAGCTAATCGAACCCCAAACGTGATTTTGAGGATCCCCCTGTTTTAGGGTTTAGACCTCTCGGGCCCCGTTTTAAATGCCCAAGCATGTTCTAGGGTTCCTTTCAACACTATTTAACTTGGCATATCATCCATATTGATTGAGCATTGAACATTCCATGTATTGAAT
This sequence comes from Avena longiglumis, assembly GCA_030063025.1. Lineage (NCBI taxonomy): Eukaryota > Viridiplantae > Streptophyta > Magnoliopsida > Poales > Poaceae > Avena > Avena longiglumis. Next base: position 403,679,313 of record CP125975.1, read on the forward strand.
GTTGCTTTTCCTTTTCCGACATTTGGTTCTTCGCGAATAGGAACCGAACCCGAAGCTGAAGTCAACGACACCGAAGATCCATACCTGTCTACTGACGGACAAGTCAAGCATATCCTCTCATTCTGAACCTATATTTTATAAAGTATATTACTTTCTCGCTATGATGCACACGATTCCAATGTTGTCTTTTGTTAGTAGCTAGTGTTACCTATCTGCTGCACTGTTTCCCTTTTGTAGCCTTATACTCCTGATCCACTTCTCCTAGCATACCTAGGTTTGGCATGTGAGCGTTGTAGAGCTTTTGCGACCGACAACTTAGCCATGCATAGTAACAACGTCTGATCCATGCGAATGATGAATCGGAGATGCCGGTGAATCTAGCAAGGTAGGAGATGGTGATATCATCGAAGGAGTTAACTAAACATGTTAAGGCTTGTATGGGAGGCCATGTTGGGTGTGATTTTTGTAGTCCCATGCTCGCCACCACTAGGAACTGAGTTCTTGCCTTTGGAACCCAGATGAGCGTACAACCAGACGGGGCTTGGTAACCCCTCGACTGACTAACTTGCCTAGTAGGTTCCATGAGTCACATAGTTCGGGCTTTCTATTTGGCATACGCATTGAAAACATTTTCGAAAGAGGAGGTGATGGAGGTGCATCATAACAGGTAGGGAAGCGTGGCCACGGTTGCTTGGGGTCGATGGAGCCCCTGGTGAACCAACCTCGCCTCACATCGATAAGTACCGGCTTTGGGACTTGACCCGTTACGGCGGAACCATACTGATTGCGTGACTCATGGTCTTGGCGAAAACAAGGTAAAGGTCGTGGTCAACCACCCTCTACTGGTGTGGCATCCCGCTAAAACCACTACTAGAAAATCGCGTTGTTTTTGTGCATCGCATCATCATGACATCATCATTGACTAAAACTATTTTGTTCAAACCTACTTTTGCTTTCTACAAAGATCCCTCTCTATTTCAAAATAATCCCCGGACCCTTCCGGATATTTTGTTTGTCTAAAAATAAATTGCACAAGTCTTTTATACAATACATAAAATTTTGTATTAATTTTTAGGGGGCAGCCAAACCGGGCCGACCCGACCCAGTCGGCCACCCCCAGAATAAAATCGGACCACCTAAATCTATTCCTACCCAATCCTAGCCTACCCAGTCCCCAGCCACATCACCCTGACCAATGCCCTCTCGCCACCTCATCTCTCATCTCTCTCCCAACCTATCACACGCTGCCACCTCACCTACCCATCTCTCCCTCCCTCTCCCCACTTGCCACTCAGCACACACACCACACACACCCAGACGCACACCCCCTCTCCCTCTCGCCTGGCCCCACCACACACACACACCACGCAACACCACACACGCAAACACCACGCACGCCACCCTCCCCACACCGAATCCCCACCGCCCCGATGCTCCTCTTCCACCCGCTCCTCTCCTACCTCCCGCAAAACCCGCCGCCATCCTCGCTGGGTGCCCGCCGCCGTTCCCCTGGCCTCCTCGCCCCTCTGCAACCCGGCGCCCGCCACTGCTGGATCCTCTTCCTCCCTGGCCTCTCTCTCTCGCGGACGACCGCCGCCCCTCCCCGTCGCCACTGCGCCGTCCTCCCTCCTCTCCGGCCACGTAGCACCTACGGCCTCCGGCGCAGGCGCGGGCGCCTCTGCCTCCTCCGGCCGCCGACGCGCCGGCGACCCCTCCTCCCCGCCTCTTCCGTGTCTCCGTCGACCTCCTTCCGCGCCGCCCCCTCTCTCTCTCCCGCAGACGCGCCCCGACGTCCCCCCCTCTCCAACCCTCGTCCGCCGCCCTCGCATTCCGCCACGCCGGCGTCCTCCCCCTGCGAGCTCCTCGTCCCCAGGAGCCGCCTCCGCCTCGCCGGGACCCCTTCCCCCCCCTCGAGCTCGCCCCGGCCATGGCATCCGCCGCCTCCTGCGCCCCTCGTCAGCCTCCTGTCGAGCTCCACCGAGCCCGCTCCTCTGCGAGCCTCCATCGTCGGCAGCCTCCGCCGCCTCCCCGCTCGTCCGGGACCCACGTCGGCCTCTCTCGTTCCACCCGCGAGCGTCCCTTCCCGCCTCCAGCGCCGCCGAGCCCGGACGCCATGCGAGCTCCGCCACTGCTTCCTTCCTCTGCACCGGCCACCTCCAGTGAGCCCCGCCCCGGCCGGTGTCCCGCGCCTCCCCTCTGTCGCCCTACAATCCAGCTGCAGCCCAGTTCATGCCACGCCTGATCTGGTGTTGTCGATGTTGTATCGATGTGGTACTGATGTGGTACTGCTGCTACAAGACGCGGGACAACCTCTTCGATACAACGACGACAAACAAGATCAACTTCCATAGTGACGGCAACCAACGCAAGTTCGCCATCGAGCCGGAACCCCGAGTACGCCGATATGTGATCGAGGGGTGATGCATGCCAAGCCGAGGATCCGGTGACGTCAGTACGACAAGGTGTTCATGGAGCACCGATGACGCTGCCACAGACCCGAAGACCGAACCAAACCCGATGGCTCGACATGATCTTCCTCATGGGACGCCAAGACACCCGTCGAACCCCGAAGAATGATCCCCCGAAGCCCCGGATCCGAAGACCACATGTGCGACAAGTACTTCTTCCCGGATCTGATGCCCGAGGACCGGACGCCAAGGTCGCCTACACGGAACGCCAAGTTCTCCCCCGTGAACGCCATGACCGTCTACACGACCCGACGACCGCGGATGCGACAAGATCGTCTCTCGGACGCCAAGTTCTTCGACCCTGGAGACCGATTCATCAGGACGTCAAGACCTCCTTCCGAACCCAAGTTCTCCGTCGCGACATGACAAGTTCTCCATCATGTATCCGAAACTCGCCATCCCCGTCAAACCCTGAGACCCAACCCCCGAATCCCTCGGACCCCAAGTTCGCCGAACCCTAATGTGTGACCCTTTCTCGAGCCCTATTTTTATATATGTAATATAAACTTGTTGCATATTAAATCATTCATGCATGCATACTTGTCTGTGGTTTGGGGACATTATGCCGATTCACCTTATAATTAAATATGGGGCCCGTATGTGGACAAATCTAGTCTAATATTGGCTCCATTTAAATTGGTGTAGCGAACCGGTGCTATCTTTTGCCATGTTAAGACAACATTTAAATTGTGGGGTAGCTAAACAACTTGAACCTATTAATTAATTGCCGGGACCCTGGTTCCGCTTAATATTGCCTAATTGCATTGCACCTTTGCCATGCCATGCATCATACATGCATCATGCCCGATCTTCTGTCGTAGTAATAAATAGTCCATCCGGTGTTTCTTCTAGTGTTTTGCTTCTTCGCGGATTAGGCCGATGAGTTGATGCGAGTGTCGACCCGATCTTCGGTTGAACCTTCGGCAATGTTTATCAGGCGAGCACCTCCCCCCTTTCTACCTATCTTACTTTTATAGTCTTTATTTCCTCCTGTTGATCTATTGCTATCTGTGTTGCGTTGCTCTAGTTTCGTACCCGTGATATTCCTTGCAGCCCTATATTGCCTTGGACACATCCTATTACCTGTTGTTTGGTAGATAGTTGGACCTGCGCGTCGTAGTCGCTTGCTCGAGTGCTGTTGCGTGTCGTCAAGTACCACAGTTGTTGGAGTGTTGCCGTATGTTTAAGGTTGGAGATGATCATGGTTTTTATTTATCGTTTACTTTAATTATTGTTTAGTAACTAAAATTGAAGTAGGTAAATGCAGAGGCACCGGTGGGTGATAGATAATATTTGGTTTCCGACCGCTCACTGGTGTCCCGTAGGACCCCGAGTTCTTGACACTTGTTCCGAGATCGAGCGCGCTAACCACATGTGGGATGTATGGGCACCCCATCGATTTAGTACCTGATTTCAAAATCTTGTCTGGGGCCACAAGTAGTTTGGGGCTTTATTACTATTCTGTACTTATGCCATGCTTTTGCTTTATTTACGATTGTGCGAGCACTTTGTCTTGTTAGGATCGTGACCTGTTTTCGCTCTATCGACAAGCCCGAGAGTTTCGGGTTCCCGATCGTTACCGGCTCCACAAACCACGAGTCCGTCTCGGAGACCGGCCGACTTGCTATGGTAGACTTGGTGGGGTGGCCCCCATTTACTTACTTTGGGTCTGGGAAACGTCATGACTTAGGCCCCGCCGACATACCGATGGGTGTATGTTAATTGATCTGGCAAAAAGGGTCGAAGTGCATGTGGATACTTTGGTGCACCCCTGCAGGGTTAAATCTTTTCGAGAAGCCGTGTCCGCAGTTATGGACGACTTGGAGCACAGTGCTTGATCATAGACAACTATAACTAAAGTTTACTGTTACAATTTGACTTGTATCCGATATGAGTAGTAATCAGCTTCACTACAACGGAATGGCTATATAAAAGTACCAACAACTGCTGGGTTTTGGGATATCTCATGCTAATTGTATCTGACTAGTAAGTGACGCAACTACAACGGAATGGTTAACTAAAATTGCCCACTGCTTATTATATCAGGATGATTATCTATACTTGACCAGTAATTGCTGCAACGATAACTGAATAAATAAAACTGCCAACTGTGTGAGTTCCTCGGTTGACTTCCTCGTTTGGTCTCAAGGGGGAAATACCAGGATGGGTATGTTTGGTGGTAGTATCAGGTTGGATTCGGATAGGTCTTTCTTATCCCTCTCTGGTAGCCGACAGTTATATCGAGTCTCTATAGGTTGATTAGTGCATGCTGCGCTGCCGCTTCAGTCCATCATACCTATGTAGGCGAGGACCGCCGAATTCTAGCCTCGCATGTCGGCCTCGATCTTGACTCTCTCTTTTTCCTTTGCCCTTTGTCGGCACCCCTTTTGTTTAAGCAGGTTTTGAGATCGACGTTGTTAGTAGGGTTACCCTTCCGGCTTGGCCTGGGCAGGGTTATGGACGCCATTGGTTATTCTTCAGGGCTCTTAGCTCAATTTGCATCTTGTCCGTAGTCGGACGCTCCATCGTTTTCAAGGTGATTTGGATCTTTGTATCGTATATCTGCATTCTTGACTCATGGAGTCGTGTTGTATATATATCTGTTCTGTGGGTCCCATCGAGGACTGTTGTGTAATGTTATTACTTCGTTTTCCACCCGCACGAAAGTGCCTGGTGGGCACCTTTGAATCGTTTCTATGCGGGTTTGGAGGGTTTCGCTAAAACTTGCATAGGGCCGATTCTGAGGGTATTACAACTGGCCTCCAAGGAAGAGGGCTAATGATATTTGGCATTAAGAGTCGGTTGGTACGTGTGGGTAAAGTTGTACACCCCTGCAGGGTAATAATATTTTCGAAAAGCCGTGTTCATGATTATGAACGCTTGGTGACTAGATTCTAAGATCATAGATAACTTTAACCTTGATAAAACTTTTTGATCCACTTGTGCTTAAGGATGCTTCCTCGGGGTCGAGGGTGTGATCCTAGATAGGAGGTTATGATGAAGCTGATAGTTATCAAGATGTGATGAACAAGATGAAGAAGTCGCTATATTATCCCTTTTAAAAGATTCTGAGTAGTCGAGCCTCTTCTCTCTCTTGTTTACAAATAAAGATTGTTTTCCGCAAAAGAAAATCCAGAGAAAGCCTTTCTAGCCAGAGCATGTAGATACTAGGATATCTAAGTCTTGCGGAGTACATTCTCGTACTCAGCCTTGCGCCATTGTTGTTTTTATACAGATGATCTAGCTGCAACTGACGGTGGATTCTACGTTGACATAGTCAAGTAGTTGGGGGTCCCAGGTAGAAGCCTGAGGACTATGGGATGGACGCCACTTTTGTTTATGGCCTCTTAGGCCTTTTGCTAAGTTGTTGTGTAGAACAACATATTTGCTTTCGCTATGTGATGTAATGTTGGGTGTATGACCTATGGTTTGTAATAACTCTAATATCTTACTCTGTTAAGAGTTTAAACTTATGCTGTTGAATCCATGTGTTCTGTAATGTTACCGAAACATACTGTGATCTTCCATGTTTGGAGTTGAGCTTATCTTAGCTAGTGATCTGAGGTTAGTTTAACCCTAATCCCGGGGGGTGCTACACCATGCCGGTAGCACAGCCAAGGGTTGACTTCCGTGGGTAGCGTGTTGCTGTCATTATTCATGCGATTGGCACAAGATTCAGAGAGTAAGAAATATTTGTGCGAGTTGGATGTATTATATTGCATGGCGGGGGAGTACAGGTCAGAGTTCTATGTGTAGAACTTCCTTAGGATATTTACATTCCATGACCGCTTGATGTCAAGCTGACCGTTGCTTCGAACGTCGATGAGGTAATAGGCGTCGTTGCTGAGGACTCTCCCTATGGAGAATGGTCCCTCCCATGGGGGAGAGAGATTATGCATGCCCTTCTTGTGTTGGATCAGTCGTAGGTGTTGGGCCACGCAGAGATAAAACAAAAAAATTTCCTCTAACGTGGTGATCCCAAGATCCAGCTGAGGTAGAAGGCCACGAGGTTTACCACTAGACGCGCAGTTGCGGATTACTGATGAAGCGTGTCAGTTGATGCAGTGTGGTCCTTTGCGATCCGATCGTCCTGGTGCTGATCGTACATCACCTCTGTTGGTATCCACACGTACAAGGAGGAGCACCGGCGGCGAACTGCTAGGTTTGTAACACCGGTAGGACTGCTGTGGAGCTAGGGTTTCCAACACATGGAATGACCTAACCGAACAACGATTAACCTTACTGGGTTACGGTGCTCCACTATATATAGGGAGTGAACGTGGACTCCACTCTCGTGGCCCATTCACTAAAGCCCATATAACACTAGTCATCGCGAGTCTGACTCGCTGACTTAGTCCTAATCCGGCTCGGGTCCAACCCGGCCAGATTTCCGGTTTAGATCCAATCCGAACTTGCTCCCGCTCTTAAGTGTGTGACCCGACAGGCTCTTGGTTACTCGGACACGATTGGAGTCCGAATCACAATCGATCAGTCGACAGTGGCTCCTAGCAGACGTGCCGACGCCCAAGTACCAACGAGTCATGACGACTTGCCTTTCCAATGCGACTTGCGTCCGAGTCCCTTTTGCCTCACGATATACATTGTCAGACTAAAGGCGAATAATTGTCATCCCTTAAATAGTCCGACTCTCTTCTCGATCCGAGATAAGTGATTCACCCAACTAACTCTTAGTCGATCGCCTCGATTAACACTTAACCGAGTCGTGCATGGCCATGCTTTCCGAATCGTATCATCCGAGAGGGCCCAAAGAATATCTCTCCAAGTGGAGGGGCAAAATCCCATCTTGGTTATTCACATCACGCAGCTTGATTCTCAATCGACCCGAACTCTGCCTTTATAGCTTCCCAGTTACGGATCAGCGTTTGACAGAACCTAAGTCGGTGATCCTCAACTCGGACTATGCAACAACCTCAGGTCTAAGGATAACATTGATTGAGATATACAAATGACTACTTGTTCGTTGTACCTCAATATGGGTCAATCCGACTCGCTAAACTCTTTAGCCGAGTCTGTGTATGTCGGAATGGCATCTCCATGCCCATGACAAGTGGAACCGAGTCATCAAGCCGACTTTCACATTGGTCTAAGTTGTGTGTCCAGCACAACCTCAATGACCAAGGACATTTAGTACAAACAACATGAATTCATAGTTCCACAACCGAATCACATATTCAATGATACACATCAGATGTTTATGCAAGGACAACTTTATATCTTTATGAATACAATGGGAAATCTCATCATACATGATTGCCTCTAGGGCATATTCCCAACAGTCTCCCACTTGCACTAGAGTCAATCTTCCGACATCACATGTCTAGGCATCTAATGCCCATGGCTCTCGGGTGCGCCTCATGCTTCGGCTGTGGTAATGGCTTTGTCAACGGATCCGCAATATTTGCATCCATGTGTACCTTGCATAACTTGATATCACCTTGATCCACGAACTGGCGAATCATATGGTACCGCATGAGTATGTTCTTGTTCTTCTGGTGTTGTATAGGTTCCTTAGCTTGTGCAATAGCACCATTGTTGTCACAATACACGTCTAACGGATTGGACGAGCCCTGAAACACACCAAGATCCATGAGGAAATTCCTCATCCATACAGCTTCCTTTGCTGCCTCGAGGCGGCAATATACTCAGCCTCTGTTGTAGATGCAGACACAGTCTCTTGCTTGGAACTCTTACAGCTCACAGCACCTCATTTTATAATAAACACGTATCCAGATTGCAAATGAGAATCATCAGAGTCAGTAAGATAGCTCGTATCAGTGTAACCCTTTACACTGAGTTCATATTCACCACCATAAACAAAAAACATATCCTTAGTCATTCTCAAGTACTTTAGTATATTCTTAGCCGCTGTCTAGTGGATTTCTCCAAGATCAGCCTGGTATCTGCTCACAACACTTAGAGCATATGAAACATCCGGCCTAGTACAAATCATGGCATACATGATGGATCCGACTGTAGAAGCATACATAATCGCACTCATCCGACTTCGCTCATCAGTTGTCGAAGGACACTGAGTCTTGCTAAGTTTTACACCATGGGACATCGGTAAGAACCCCTTCTTAGACGATTCCATGTTGACATTCTTCAACACTTTGTCCAAATAAGTACTCTGACTCAATCCAATGAGCCTTCTTGATCTATCTCTATAGATCCGGATTCCGAGAATATATGTTGCCTCACCCAAGTCTTTCATTGAGAAACTCCTTTCCAATGATTCCTTGGTTTCTTGCAACATCTGGACATCATTTCCAATCAATAATATGTCATCCACATATAAGATTAGAAAGTTTACTTTGCTCCCACTAAACTTCTTGTATAAACAAGAATCATGATCACTCTTGAGAAGCCAAACGATTTGACTACCTCATCAAAGCGAATATTCCAACTCCGAGATGCTAGCTTCAACCCATAAATGGATTTCTGAAGTTTACATACCTTGTTAGCATTAGCCGGATTGACAAAACCCTCGGGCTGTATCATATACACGTCCTCGGTTAAATTTCCGTTAAGGAAAGCCGTTTTGACATCCATCTGCCATATCTCATAGTCGAAATAGGCTGCTATAGCTAACATGATCCGAACTGATTTCAGCATCGCTACGGGCGAGAAAGTCTCGTCGTAATCAACTCCTTGAACTTGTCGGAACCCCTTCGCGACAAGACGTTCTTTATAGACGGAAACATTTCCATCCATATCAGTTTTCTTCTTAAAGACCCTTTTGCACTCGACGGGTCTTGCACCGTCTGGCAGATCAACCAAGTTCCAAACTTGATTTTCATCCATGGACTTTAACTCGGATCTCATGGCTCCAAGCCATGACTCAGAATCAGATCCCACCATTGCTTCCAAATAATTTGATGGCTCATCACTGTCTAATAGTAATACATCACGAACATTTCGTAATCTCGCCGATCTTCATAGTACAGGTGCTTCTGCCGGCTCAGCTACCATGACCGGCTCAACCTCCAAGGTTTTTGCTGAGTCGCTACTAGCCGGTTTCTCTCGAATTTCTTCGAGCTGCACCGTGCTCCCACTTACTCCCCGACTAAGAAACTCTTTCTCAAGGAAGACACCGTTCCAAGCGACAAACACTTTGCCCTCTTCTCGGTTGTAGAAGTAGTAACCCAAGGTTTCCCTCGGATACCCCACGAAAATACACTTATCCGACTTGGCCGTAAGCTTGTCCGACTGAAGTCGCTTGACAAATGCTTCACAGCCCCAAATCTTAAGAAAAGACAAACTCGGCCTTTTGCCTGACCACATCTCATGCATGTCTTCTCTACCGATTTTGATGGTACTCTGTTTAGTGGGAACGCTGCTGTTACTAGACAATAACCCCAAAATGATAAACACAGATCTGTCCGACTCATCATTGATCGTACCATGTCTAACATGGTCTGACTCCGCCTTTCCGAAACACCGTTCCTTTGCGGCGTTCCTGGCGGAGTAAGTTAAGGAACTATTCCACAACTTTTCAGATGGTCATCAAACTCATGGCTCATGTACTCGCCTCTTCGGTCCGACCGAAGAAACTTTATTTTCTTGCCGAGTTGATTTTGTGCTTCATTCTGGAATTCTTTGAACTTTTCAATGGCTTCCGACTTATGTTTCATCAAGTATATATATCCATACCTACTCAAATCATCAGTGAAGGTAATGAAGTACTCATAACCACCTCTGGTTGTCGTGCTCATTGGTGCACATACATCACTATGTACTAGTCCCAACAAGTCGGACGCCCTTTCGCAACTCTTTACAAAAGGTGTCTTGGTCATTTTGCCGAGTAGGAAAGATTCGCATGTCTCGAACGACTCCAAGTCGAACGAAGTTAGGAGTCCATCATCATGGAGCTTCTTCATGCGTTTCCAACTTATATGACCAAGCCAACAGTGCCAGAAGTAAGTAATATTCAGATTATTTGGTTTCAACCTTTTAACATTTATGATATAAGCCGACTCACCATCAAGATTCAAAATAAATAACCCGTCCTGGACGGGTGCAAAGCCGTGAAACATCTCATTCAAATACAAAGAACAACCATTATTCTTGATATTCGACTCATAGCCTTGCCTCATCAAACATGAAGCAGAAATAATGTTTCGACTGAGCACAGGAACATAATAACAATTATTTAGTTCCATAATGAATCCGAAAGGTAAATGAAGCTGCATTGTGCCGACTTCCAACGCAGCAACTCTTGCTTTGTTGCCGACTCGAATATCAACCTCGCCTCTTGCTACACTCCTAGTTCTTACCAGTCCCTGCAACGAGTTGCAAATGTGAATAACTGATCTGGTATCATATACCCAAGAACTATTAGGTGCATCAGCAAGATATATGTCTATAACATTGCAAACAAGTGTACCTGAGTCGGAAGTCATACCTCCACTCTTGGCTTTGTCGGCCAAGTACTTGCTGCAGTTCCTCTTCCAGTGGGCATCCGCCTTGCAGTAGAAGCAAGTGGATCCGGCTGAAGGAGATGTCTTGGTCCATGAGGAAGTGCTTGGGACCGGGTCCTGACCCTGATTTCCTCTTGACTTATCCTTCTTCTTAGTCCAAGAACTCTTCTTTAACTTAGCCTTATTCTGCACCATCAACACTTGACTGGCGCCCTTCTTGAGATCCGCCTCTTCCTGCTTGAGCATCCCATGCAATTCAGTGAGCTTCTTATCCATACCATGCATGTGGTAGTTCGAGATGAACTGCCCATATGCACTAGGAAGAGAGTTCAGAATTATATCCGTAGCGAACTCTTCGCTAATGGGGTAGCCAAGCCTTTCCAGAGACTGCACGTAACCAACCATTTTGATCACATGCTGACTCAGTGGATCACCATCCTTAAGCTCGCAACTCAGCAAAGCCTGAGAGACTTGATACCTCTCAGTCTTCGCCTGAGCCTGGAACATACTTTTGAGGCTTTCGATCATATTGTAGGCCTCAACATTCTCAAACTGCTTTTGCAAGTCCGGTTCCATGTGAGAAAGCATAGGACAACTAATATCCGTGGACTCATCCTTAGCCCGACGGTAGGCATTGGTGGCAGCGAAAGTCGCATTCTCATTCGACTCATCCTTGTTTGAGAACAATTCTCAGATTTCGATACCAGTTGGTAAAATTAGTGTCGTTCAGTTTATCTTTCTCAAGGATAGTTCTCAACGCAAAACCAGATATCTGAGAGTGACTGCTACTTGGTGCCATGATCTACAACAGAAAATATGCAAAACACTTAAGACATGTATTCATAAAAGATCAATCATATTAAACATTTTAATATTTTATGCTCCCACTAGAACCAACACCCCTCCGATGGTTACTTAGTGATTCGGGACTCTAAATAAGCAAGTCGGCTAGTGAGCTTTAGCATCACCGCTAGCCACCAAGTGATCTAGGTAGACAACTCCTTGTCAATCGTATCTCATACGACTCCTGTTGGACGGCTGGCATCACATGCCCCGGCTCCCATCCGACTTTTACCCGAGCCCCACAACCGTTGTGATAGACCCGTCTAGCTTACCAAGTGTTTCTGTAGTAAGAGTCCGACTCGAACCCACCTAGTCGAAAAGAATGGGCACCACCTCAATTTTATGAGCCCACTACCAAAAATGTCCGACTTGTGATGGTGCAAACATTAGCGGGAAAACCGACTAGACCTTCTTTGAGGGATTAAATTTTACCGACTATCTAATAGAGGTAAAACAGAGACATAACAATGACACAAAATAAAGCAATTATAATGTGAAATGGTATGGCTCTCTTTATGGAGATCTCCATCTCCACAAAGCCTGTAATCCGACTCGTGCCAACTCTTGCCACTTGTCGTCTTACTCCATGTTGCCGACATGTACATCGTCTTGCTTGCCATCCGGGCTCTCCAAACAGCTATACTAGCTTAGTAAAGTAAATTACAAGGAGAATCTGACACACAGGTTGTTATACAATAATATGAAAGCACCTAGGCTCCATCCGGCTGACAAAAACCTTGATTCGCAGATCACGTATGGATTACACACATACATAACATGCACATGAACCATACCATTCACAACTTCCTGCAAAAACAAGTTATGCATAGATACAATATCTACCGGCGTTGTTAAACTCGCAACGACATCTAAGGCGCTAAGACAGGGCGAAGCTGGCGGTCCCGCTAGCCGGATAGCGGGCAGGGATCGAAAACGTAGATCTCATCTACGATCCGGACATGGATTCCGACCATTGTTCCGATTCGATAAACTTTTTGATCTTCGATCACCGCCTCTGGATTTACGTGTCACAGTCTACCCCGATGGCGGAAGCCGACCGGTAGGGGTATGTCGTTCCACGACCTCAGCAGTATGATCATGGAAATCTGATCTACCATTCCCCGAGTACAGTTGATCCAATCAACCTCGTACAAAACCGATCTATCTCATAGATCGACCACCAAAACAGCACATAGATCTCATCTACAGCCAACCGCATATCACATATGCGAGATCTCGAGCCTACAACTAGAAGCTATCGCTCTGATACCACTGTTGGGCCACGCGGAGATAAAACAAAAAAATTCCTCTAATGTGGTGATCCCAAGATCCAGTTGAGGTAGAAGGACACGAGGTTAACCACTAGACGCGTAGTTGCGGATTACTGATGAAGCGCGTTAGTTGATGCAGTGCAGTCCTTTGCGATCCGATCGTCCTGGTGCTGATCGTACAGCACCTCTGCTGGTATCCACACATACAAGGAGGAGCACCGGCAACGAACTTCTAGGTTCGTAATGACGGTAGGACTGCTGTGGAGCTAGGGTTTCCAACACATGGAATGACCTAACCGAACAACGATTAACCTTACTGGGTTACGGTGCTCCACTATATATAGGGAGTGAACATGGGCTCCACTCTCGTGGCCCATTCACTAAAGCCCATATAACACTAGTCACTGCAAGTCCGACTCGCTGACTTACTCCTAATCTGGCTCGGGTCCAACCCGGCCAGATTTCCGGTTCAGATCCAATCCGAACTTGCTCCCGCTCTTAAGTGTGTGACCCGACAGGCTCTTGGTTACTGGGACACGATTAGAGTTCGACTCACAATCGATCAGTCGGCAGCGGCTCCTAGCAGAACGTGCCGACTCCCAAGTACCAATGAGTCATGACGACTTGCCTTTCCAATGCGACTTGTGTCCGAGTCCCTTTTGCCTCACGATATACCTTGTCAGACTATAGGCGAATAATTGTCATCCCTTAAATAGTCCGACTCTCTTCTCGATACGAGATAAGTGATTCACCCGACTAACTCTTAGTCGATCGCCTCGGTTAACACTTAACCAAGTCGTGCATGGCCATGCTTTCCGAATCATATCATCCGAGAATGCCCAGAGAATATCTCTCCAAGTGGAGGGGCAAAATCCCATCTTGGTTATTCACATCACGCAGCTTGATTCTCAGTCGACCCGAACTTTGCCTTTATAGCTGCCCAGTTACGGATCAGCGTTTGACAGAACCTAAGTCGGTGATCCTCAACTCGGACTATGCAACAACCTCAGGTCTAAGGATTACATTGATTGAGATATACAAATGACTACTTGTTCGTTGTACCTCAATATGGGTCAATCCGACTCGCTAAACTCTTTAGACGAGTCTGTGTAAGTCGAAATGGCATCTCCATGCCCATGACAAGTGGAACCGAGTCATCAAGCCGACTTTCACATTGGTCTAAGTTGTGTGTCCAGCACAACCTCAATGACCAAGGACATTTAGTCCAAACAACATGAATGCATAGTTCCACAACCGAATCAGATATTCAATGATACACATAAGATGTTTATACAAGGAAAACTTTATATCTTTATGAATACAATGGGAAATCTCATCATACATGATTGCCTCTAGGGCATATTCCCAACAGCAGGACCACGTCGCCTTCCTAGAAGGTGCTAGTCCGTACTCGGCGGCTGTGGTAACGGCGGAGCCCCTGCTGGTAGATGGAGGTGCCGGACCGAGCTAGATCGCGTGCTTCGTCAAGCTGGTGGACCCCGTCTTGGCGTGCGATCTCGTTGTCGGCCTCCACGTAGTTGACGATCTGGGGCGAGTCATGCTCCAGGTTAGTCGACATGACGGCCTCGGCGCCGTACACCATGAAGAAGGCTGTGAACCCTGTTGATCGGTTGATGGAGCTCCGAATACCCCATATGACGGAGGGGAGCTCTTTGACCCAGCATCCCGGAATTCGCTCGAGGGTAACTTGCAGTCACAGCTTGAGGCCGTGGAGTATGCTTTGATTGGCGTGTTCTGCCTAGCCATTGGACTCCGGGAGGGCGACTGAGGCGAGGTCAAGTCGTATGTTGTGCACCTCGCAGAATTCGGCCATGGCGCCCTTTGCGAAGTTGGTGCCGTTATTCGTGATGATGTTGTGCGGAAATCCATAGCGGTAGATGAGCTCGTGGAGGAACTTGGCCGCGGTCTTCCCGTCGCACTTCCGGACTGGCTTGGCTTTGACCCACTTGGTGAATTTTTCGACTGCGACTAGAAGGTGGGTGTAGCTGGAGGGGGCTTTCTTGAAGGGGCCTACCATGTCCATGCCCCATACGGCGAATGTAGAGGTGATGGGGATCGTCTTGAGCACCGAACTAGGGACATGCGCCGGGTTGGCGTACTTCTAGCACCCGGCGCAGCGTTGGACGATGTCGACGGCGTCGACGTGCGTGGTGAGCCAGTAGAAGCCGTGTCTCATGGCCTTGGAGACGAGAGAGAGGGCGCTGGATGTTGACCCACAAGTATAGGGGTTGTATCATAGTACTTTCGATAAATAGGAGTGTCGATCCCAATAAGGATCAGAAGGTGTTGACTAGTGGTATGGAGCAGGAAATCTCTGTAAATACTTAGCAAACGGATTTTTAGGGGTTTTATTATAAAGCAAATAAATAAAGTTCAAGTAATAAAGACAACGAACAATTGCAGAAAGTGTCCCAATCCTTTCTTAGCAAAGGACAAGTCGGTGGAAATACTTATGAGGACCAATGTTCTCTAGGACACATGGGAATTCTGTCAAGTGCTTTCGCTTCAAATAGATGAGTAGTCTTCTTTGGTTTTATATGTGTTGTGTGGATGAACCTGAGATAATATACCGACCTTACTTGGACTAATACATACTTGTGATTAAACCCCTTGCAAGAATCCGCAACTACAAGAAAGAAATTAAGGTAAAAACCTAACCACAGCCTTAAACTCTGAGATCCTATGCTCCCTTGTGCAATGGTTTCCTAACGGGGGTTCAGGTTTCTGTAACTCCGGCAACCCCACAATTAGTAGCCAAATACACAATGCATTCCCCTAGGACCATAAATGGTGAAGTATCATGTAGTCGACGTTCACATGACACCACTAGAATAATAGCACCGCAACTTAAATACTAAACCATTGAATAATATCTCAACACAAATCCACTACTAACAACATGACTTCTCCCATGTCCTCATCATATGGATCAAGGTCAAAGATTATATGGTGATGAATAATAATATGAACATAAACAATAATCCAATGGTTCCACTCACAAGCATCAACTACAATAGTAATCAACACAGGGAAAGTTTACCCTAAGAACTAAGCAAGTATTCAACACGATTGTTACAGCCGGATGGAGTGGTGATGATGGTGCTGGTGGAGATGATGGTGATCCCGATGAATTCTAGCTTGATGATGGTGTTGATGGCGATGATATCCGCTCTCCAGGAAGGAATTTCCCTGGCCGAAATCTGTCTGCCGGAGAGCTCTTTCTCTCTTGGTGTTTTCCGCCCCGCAGAGACGGCGGTATCTTTCTGTGTTCGCCCCCCGTGTATTAGGGTTTCGAGGAGAAGATATAGGCGAGAGGACGAAGCCACCAGAGGTGGGCCAGGTGGGCCACACCCCCTGTAGGCGCGGACTAGGGGTAGCCCTAGCCTGGGTTGTGGGCCCCCTATGGCCCATCTCCGCCTCCCCTTTTGGCATTCCTCGTCTTCTGGGAAAATAGGATTTTCCATAGTTTTCCTTGTATTTTTCTGATCTTTGCAAAATTGCATCAAAACACCTCTTTTTTCCATCAGAATCCTTACTCCGGTAGTTCATCCTCCAAGAATCATCCAACATGCAAAAACAGAAGAACAGACATAAGTAACACCTCTTAATATGAAATATATCAATGAATAGAGGAAAATTATGATATATAATGGTGATGCAAATTGGACCTATCAACTCCCCCCAAGCTTAGACCTTCGCTTGTCCCCAAGTGAAAACTGAGCTCAGTAAACATGTCCACAGGTTTATGGAGTGAAGTGTCGATAAAAGAATACGGACAAGAAGCATCACACTTACCATTACACAACTCATAGAAGAAAGCAACTCACCATTATATAACATAGCTTGCAACAAGTATAGGAGTCACAATAGAGATGCATAAAGATAAATCATAATTGTAATTGGTAAACTTTGTTCTTGGTCAGAGAACAGTTGGCAAACAGTTTCACAAATAAAGCTTTTGTAGAAGTTTCACAACAAGAATACTCTTTGCTCAAACATAAAAGGTTTTTCACAATGATAGCTTTCAAAGTAATACTCATTAGATAAGAGTCTTGTGCAAAGAAGGATGATAAAGAACATGATTGAATAAATCATCATATGATTTCTTGAAACACAACAACTCAAATGCTTGCTAGAGATAGAGAGGAAGTAGGTTTACTGACTCAACTTAGAAGTAGAAGAAATGCCCTTCATAGAGGGAAGCACGGATTTCAAGTTCATAAAGAGATTCCAAAAGATTATGATACTTACTAGATTTGAGCTCTCATTGCCGCTACCATAAGCATCTTGAGGTGATTAAGGTTAAAGTGAACAAAGATGGAGTATATGCTTGACAAAATATAAGTTGGTAATCTCATGTCCCTTGAGTACGAGAGCTGCTCCTCATGCTACTCAACATTAGTTACCGGTAAGTTCTTGTCATTGTAAGTACACGTGTATCATAAAGAACTGCCAACGGTGTACCCCTTGCACATGATACAGGAGCTATCCCATAATCAAAATGGCAAGGCAAGCATACAGTGAGCATCTCAGCGATCTTTTTATTTGCTATTTGCATAGGTTTTTATTGAGGATGCTTCACAGATTGCTCACTATGGTTATGCTGCAAGTTTCCACCATGATTAGGCATGGCTTAAGTTAGCGGCCCAGGCGTTTCTCTAACACACATACATAACTGCATGGACATACAAGCTCCCCTTTTATTTCACACCAACGACATCTGCAAACAAAAGAGCATGATATCAACTGGATATGTATCCATAAGTGTTGAAAGCGTTCCCCGTGACAGCATGGTTCTGCTAATCCTAACATATAGATGTAAGCATATACAACTTCGATGACACAATGGTTCAAGTTTATTAGGGGCAAGAAAATAGGGTGTGCCATCAAGTTCATGAGAGCTTTACTAACTAGTTTTCACATAACAAAATAATTTATAATTCGAAAGATAGATGAAGATTGAGAATTTTCTTGGAATAGAAATAATGCTAATAGGTAGATATGGTGGACACAAATGGCACATGATTTGGTTCAAAGGGGTTTGGATGCACCAGAAGTATTCCTTCTGAAAACAAGTTTTTGTCTAGCAAAGGCTGGGTAGCAAGCAAAAGAGTTGAAAGAAACAAGCAAACATACAAGTGATAAAGCCAAACATGCAATCTTCCTTGAAGACACAAAAGATCTTAAATAAAGAATACTAAGATTATGAGCCAAACAAGAAAGAAAATAAATGATAAAAAATACATGTAATCTTTTTCTCTTTTCCTTTCATACCCCAAAAAGTGTTGCTACTGACCAGAGCTCGGTTTACCAAAACCAATTTACATCTAATTGATGCTCCCAAAGTGATACCAATACTGATCAACAAGATCGATCATATAATAGAGATTGCAAACTAAAACAAAAAGTGCAAAAAGTAAAAGATGAAACTTCTCATTAATATTCCATAAAGGCACTCACACCAAGGGATACATAGATAACTAACTAAAGGAGAGATACTTCCACAATTCAAACCAACCTATAAGATAACTTCTCTACCAAAGATATGAATGTACTAAAATGGTAAAAGATAAAAGATAATGATGTGATACCGCGGCACTCCCCAAGCTTGGAACAAGCCAAGGGGATGCCAAACTTGATGACGAATTACTCCTTCAATGGTGGTGGTGTTCTCTTGATAAGATCTTCAATCAGTTCCCTCAAATCCTCAATATAGAAGGTTAGAGTAAGAATCAACTCCGATTTTTTCTCAATGCCATTCATGATCATGCCGGACCAAGAATCCTAGTCCTTGTTATTCTTTCCCCACTTTTCCTTCTTAGAGTGTTCTTTCCCTACATGGTTAGAACGAAGCAGATCCCAAACATACGGCAAGTTCCCTTTAGGCACCTGTTGGTAATGTCGCTCAATTAAGAGAGTATGGAAAGGGTTCTTGGTGTGTGAAGGAGGTGACCGTGGAGCGGAGACAAGACTTGGTGCTTTCCCTCCTGTAGACATATGTGTTGTCCTCCTAAGCTTGGTAGGGTTTTCAACCACTCCAATGCTTGCAACGGTAGCGCGGGTGTCTTTATGCTCTTCCTTCTCCATGTCTTCTTCATCCTCAACCAAGATCTCCTCCTTCTTGGGGTTTTAAGGATCATCTTCCTTGGGCTTCTTGCCTTTGTCGTTGGTGGAAACCATGGTGCTCTAAACTTGAGAAGATTTCCTAACAAAAACAAATCGAAACAAAAACACGATGAGAACACGATATACGAACTTCAGGGGATCCGGGGGGGTATATAATACGAAGTTTCAATGCATAAGGAAGGTACTATGCAAAAACAAGGCGGAAAGAGAGTTCAGGGGGCTCACACCCCCTCTAGGCGCGACCAGCTAGGGCCCGTGCCTAGGGTGGGTGTGGCCACCCTGGCCTCCGTTTCCTACTCTGTTTCGTTTCGTAACCTTCCGTATGTAATAAAAACATCAAAAATATAACAATACTAGGCCTTCACGAACCTTCTGTTTTCACCACTTTTACCTATTCAAAGACAGACTCTGCAGATTCCTTCTTTCCATCTCCTGAAAATTCCTCTCTTACAAGGCCTTACACAAACCTCATTGGCAACATTAGTGTATGCGAAAACAATAAACCTTTAGGTTCAAACTTCAACTAAAATCCATCAAAACAAAAGCTTCTGTAGCAACTCCTTTCCAAAAGCCAAAAAGAATCTTAAAGGGAATCAATATAAGAAGCAAATGCAAATAATGGCAGGAATCTGTCAAAACAGACCAACAGGTAAAGATTGATTTTTTTTGAAAAACTTTTGTTGCTCAAATCAAAAAGTGCAAAACTAATGAAAGTTGGGTAACAACTTGGAGAACAAGCACAGCAAATTGCAGCTACATCCGAAATACTGAGCTCCTTCACGAATTTTTACAATGCAGCATAAAAACCTGTCCTAGGACAGCCACTTTCCACAACTCCTCCACTTCTCAAACGTAGTTGATCTTGAAAGAAAAACCAAAAAAAGGGTAAGTAGCGGTGATTACTGAGTTAATAACTTCCAAGACTCAACAAAACTATTGGGTTATCTCCCAACAAGTACTTTTCTTTAATGCCTTTAAGTTAGGCTTGATAACTTCAAAGATGCTCACAAAGGAGATATATATTTGAAGTGAAAGAGAGCATCAAGAAGCAAATATCAAACACATTTGAGTCTAACCCACTTCCTATGCAAGGGGGTCTTACGAGAAAACAAATTATTGGAACAAAACGCCACTATAAGACAAAAAAAATTCAACTTCAAAGCTTTCAATAAAAAACGGGGAAACTTAATATTATGGATATGCATAAAACCGTGCTTCCCTCTCTCATAATAACTTTCAGTAGCACTTTGAAAACAATTGACAATATAACTGTCACAAGAAATAACTTTATCATCCTAATGAGCATACTTACAATCATCAAAAGAGGTCCAAGGTCATAAACTGGATCAATAGAAGAAAGTTGTTCCATCCTGAAATCTTCATTAGGCAAGCTATTTTCACATGGAGCTTTAGCAAATTTGGAAAAGTTAAACTCATAAGAATATCCATCAAACTTAGTTAAAACTTTCTCCTTTTACAATCTATAATAGATCCACAAGTGTTCAAGAAAGGTCTACCAAAAATGATAGGACAAGTTTTACTAGTTGTTGAATTAAGCACTAGAAAATCAGCAGGACACTTAATATTACCATAGAGAACCTTTCTGTCTCGCTGTTTTCCGCCTCGTAGAGGCGGCGGAATCTTTCTGTGGTCGCCCCCTCCTCCCGTGTATTAGGGTTTCGAGGAGAATATATAGGTAAGAGGGCGGAGCCAGAGGTAGGCCACACCACCTGTAGGCGCAGCCTAGGGGTGGCCCGCGCCTGGGGGTTGTGGGCCCCTCTGGCCCATCTCCGCCTCCCGATCTGGCATTCCTCATGTTCTGGGAAAATAGGATTTTCTGTAGTTTTTCTGGTATTTTTCTTATCTTCGCGAAATTGCATCAAAACACCTCTTTTTCCATCAGAATCCTGACTCCGGTAGTTCATCCTCCAAGAATCATCCAACATGCAAAAACAAAAGAAAAGACATAAGTAACACCTCTTAATATGAAATATATCAATAAATAGAGGCAAATTATGATATAGAATGGTGATGCAAATTGGACATATAACTGGCGTGGTGGCCACAGTCGCCAGCGTGGATGTATTGGAGGTTCTTGCGTCCTTCCCCAGGTTGCACATAGCATTGGAACACGCCGGTTACGCTGCGCTTGTGGAGCTCACCACTGATGACAACGAATGATTTGCAACGCCGCATGATCATGCGGGCCTTCGTCTTGTCCGCTGGAAAGGTCCCGCTCTCGAGGTAGGCGAGGTTTGGCGCAGTTCAGTCGCTTGGTTCTGCGACCATGGCGACCATGGCGAGCTCGGTTTATAGCGGGATCCCGAGGTCGATCTCCTTTGGGGGAAAGACGAATGGCTTATGGATTGTGTCGAGGAATATGCCCGTGGGTGGGGTTTTCCAAGCTGACCCGATGCGGGAGAGAGCGTCGGCCTCCTCATTCTTGCGCCTATCTATCCACTCGACAGAATAGCCGGCGAAGTGTCCCCCAGCTGGTCCACTGCTTGGCGGTATACCGCCATGGTAGGGGAGACAACGTCGTAGGTACTGGCTACTTGCGCGGCGGCGAGGTCGGAGTCGCCATAGCATCATAGGTGATTGATGTTAATTTCCTTGGCGGCCTACATGCCATGAAGAAGGTCCTCGTATTCGGCCATGTTGTTGGTGTAGAGGTGCAGTCGAGGTATAGCATGTAGTGGAGCTTGTCACACTAATAGAAAACGGTCCTTTCGTCTAGGTCATTAGTCTCGGCTGTGGCTGGGGCCGGGACTAATGGTCCAGACCAGACGACACCGAGGCTTCCAGGTTGTTTGGCACCATAGGTTGCAAACCGTTAGACACCATTAGTCCCGGTTTGAGATACAAACCGGGACTAAAGGGCACGAGACCTGCCGCTCTCTATGGGCACCCACTTTAGTCCCATTTTGTATCTCAAACCGGGACTAGTGGTCCGACCCTGTATATATGGCACATCCCCTCCCCCTCTCAACTATTATTTTCCTGGCGGGAGAGGTGGTGGGTTTGTGCTATTTTTTTCTTGTTCATATGCACTAGAGGTGTTCGGTGAAATGCCTGTTAGAGCGATGCGACTTTACGTCACACAATACAAACATGATATGAGGTGCCCGAGCCACACTTAAGTTTTCTCATCTTTGTTTCCAAGTGTTCTAAAAGGTTAGCAACTATTTTCTCGTTTAGACCGCACGGTACTAATTTAAGCATCGTGATTGCGTTTGATATATATTTGTATGATATAGATGATCCATCTATGGATGTACGGTGACCGACGCTATGCCGCTTTCAGAGAAGGCGTGCGTTCTTTTTGTCTTGTGGCCGAGGCGAACAAGCGGCGGGATGGTTTTATGTGTTGTCCATGTGTTGACATTAGGAATGAGAAGGCTCACACTTACGCAAGAGTCATTCAGAGCCACCTGCTTCGGTCTGGTTTTATGTTCGGCTATAATGTTTGGACCAAGCATGGAGAAAGAGGGGTTGCGATCAAAGACGGCGATGAAGAAGAGAACAATGGTGAAAACTACCGATCTATGTTCCCTGAATACGCTGATACCACAATGGAAGACAATGAAGAAGGAGGTGAAGAACGAGAACCAGATGATCCTGTTGATGATCTTGGTCAGGCCATTTCTGATGCAAAGCGAGACTGCAACACAGAAAAGGAGAGGTTGCAGTTCAAACAGATGTTATAGGAACACAACAATTTGTTGTACCCAACTTGTTAAGATGGCCATAAGAAGCTGGGTAGCACACTAGAATTGCTAACATGGAAGGCAGAGACCGGTGTGACTGAATAGGGATTTGAAAAGTTACTGGTACTAATGAAGAAGTTGCTATCAAGAAATAACAAATTACCCACTAGTACGTACGAAGGAAAGAAGCTCATGTGCCCTCTAGGATTAGATGTGCAGAAGATACATGCGTGCCCTAATGACTTCATTCTCTACCGCAATGAGAAGTACGAGAATATGGATAAATGACTGGTATGCACTGCATTGCTTTATAAGATCAAAAAAGATGACCCTAGTGATGTTGATGGCGAGCCACCTAGGAAGAGGGTTCCTGCTAAGGTGATGTGGTATGCTCCTATAATACCACGGTTGAAATGTTTGTTCAGAAACAAAGAGCATGCCAAGTTGTTCCGATGGCACATGGAAGAACGTTAGAAAGACGGGATGTTGAGGCACCCCGTTGATGGTCGGCAGTGGATAAAAATTGAGAGAGACTTTCCGGACTTTGCTGGTGACACAAGGAACTTATGGTTTGGTCTAAGTATAGATGGCATGAATCCTTTTGGGGAGCAGAGCTGTAGTCACAGCACCTAACCCGTGACTCTATTTATCTACAACCTTCCTCCTTGGTTGTGCATGAAGCGGAAGTTCATTATGATGCTAGTGCTCATCCAAGGCCCGAAGCAACCTGGCAACAACAATGATGTGTACCTAAGGCCATTAGTTGATGTAATTTTATAGTTGTCGGCCAAACTAGGTTCACGTGTGTGGGATGAGCACAAATAGGAGCCATTCAACCTACGAGCGTTGCTATTCGTAACCATCAATGACTTGCCTGCTCTTAGTAACATCTTAGGACAGACGAACAAGGGATATAATGCATGAACACACTATTTAGAACAGACTGAAAGTATACATATGGATAAATATAGGAAAAAATTTTACCCGTACAATCGTCGTTTTATTTCGCCCAGACATCCCTTAAGGAAAAAAGGCAAGCATTTCGATGGCAAGGCAGATCACCGAAAGAAGCCTGACCCCCATAATGGTGCTGATGTATTTGGTATGGTCAAGAATTTAAATGTAACATTTGGAAAGGGTCCTGGAGGACAACCTGTTCCGAAAGACGCTTACGGACACACAACTATGTGGAATAAGAAAACTATATTTTCGGAGCTACCCTATTGGGCAGTCCATGAGGTCCACTCTGCAATCAACGTGATGCACCTGACAAAGAATCTTTGCATGAATATTCTAGGCTTCCTGGGCTTGTATGGGAAGTCAGAAGATACACCGGAAGCACGGGAGGACCAACAACGTCATAAAGGACGAGATGACAAGCATCTAGGGCAGTTTCAAGGGCCTGCCAGCTATGCTCTTTCCAAGGAAGAGAAGGAAATCTTTTTTGAAGTCCTTTTTAGTATCAAGGTCCCGTCTAGCTTCTCGTCTAACATAAAGGGAATAGTAAATATGAAAGAGAAAAAATTCCAAAACCTAAAGTCTCATGACTTCCACGTGCTTATGACGCAATTACTTCTGGTTGCATCGAGGGGAATTCTACCGAAAAATGTTCGACTGGCCATTGTGAATGTATGTGCATTCCTCAATGCAATTTCTCTGAAGGTAATCGATCCAAAAAGTCTATCAGGGTTACAGATTGATGTGGTCCAATGTCTGGTCAACTTTAAGTTGTTGTACCCTCCATCGTTCTTCAATATTATGAAGCACCTTCTAGTTCACCTAGTCAAAGAGATTAGAATTCTCGGTTCTGTGTTTCTACACAATATGTTCCCCTTCGAGAGGTTCATGGGAGTCTTAAAGAAATATGTTCATAACCATGCTAGGACAGAAGGAAGCATCTCCAAGGGATATGGAACATAGGTGGTCATTGAGTTTTGTGTTGACTTTCTTCTTGACCTTAAGCCGATTGGTGCTCCTGAATCTCGTTATGAGGGGAGGCTGACTAGAAAAGGAACACTAGGAAGGAAAGCAACGGTATGTATGGACGGGTATTATTTCATTAAAGTACACTACACAGTTATCCACAATTCCACCTTGGTGGCTCCGTATATTTTGAAACACAAGATTATTCTATGCTCGGAAAACCCAGGGTAGCCTGACTCCTGGATTAAAGTGGAACACGAGGATACTTTCGGCAGTTGGTTGAGACACATCTCATGAATAACACCACTATTGAAGATCAGCTGTACTTGTTGGCCAGGTTACAATCTTCGACTATCTGTAATTTCCAAGGGTACGACATAAATGGTAATACATTTTACACGATCGGCCAAGATAAAAAGAGCACCAACCAAAATAGTTGTGTTTGCTTTGATGCAACAAATGATAATAGGAAGAAGGACACATATTATGGGTACATATAGGAGAAATGGGAACTTGAGTATGGACCTAGTTTTAAGGTCCCTTTTTTTGGTGCAAATGGGTCAAGATGACAGGAGGCGGGGTACATGTAGACAAAAAGTATGGCATGACAACGGTGGATCTCAACAATCTTGCGTACATGGACGAACCATTCGTCCTAGCCAATGATGTGGCTCAGCTTTTCTATGTGAAGGACATGTCTACAAAATCGAGAAAAATAAATCAACAAAAGAATACATCGTCCCATGAGCCAAAGCGCCACATAGTTCTTTCAGGTAAAAGAAACATCGTGGGGGTGGATGACAAGACAGATATGTTGGAAGATTATAATAATTTTCATGAAATCCCGCCCATCTAAGTGAAAACTGACCCAAGCCTCATGTTAAATGAAGAAGATTCTCCATGACTACGGTGCAGAAGAAAACCACAACACTAGATAGGGAGGTTGGTGATCTATGTAATATATTAAACCTTTTATGTAATATCATATTGTGAATCATATTGTGAGTCAAACATTTTACCCAAATCTACATGCATGCAAAATTGGTCATTTTGAATGAAAGCCATGAAAACTAATACATCTTGCTCAATCAATGTCACATCCCAAGATTTTCCAAATCTTGTAATGTGAAAAATAAATAAACAAAGTAAATAATTGTTGAAAATTAGAGTGAAAAGAAACTTTTGTTTCTGAATGGAAGATTAAAATCCCATCTTGAACAGACTTTGGTTAATGTTTGAAACCAACAAAATTCAAATCAAGTGGAATGCATTTCTCTTTAAATGCATCTGGAAATTTAAACACTTGAGAAATAAACCAAAACCCAAAAAACCCTAATGGAAGGAAATTATTTTCCAAGTTATCTCCAAGCCTATGGATTTGATCCATATAAAAAATTGGCCAAACAAACATTTCAAATTGATCAAGAATGACTATTAGAAATATTATAAAACCATATGAATTGGATTCACTTAATTTGGAGCCATAGATAAAATCTTATGAATTTAATAAGATAAGGAAATTGAATTTCCAAATATAATAAAGCACTTATCTAAAATCCCTACCAAATGGTGAGCTAATAATCCTAAAAGGATTAAAAAAGATAAACAAATAATGAATAAAATTATAATACTTGGAATCACTATTTTGGATCTTTAAATAAAAAGATATGGTTTTTATAAAGCAAAGGTAGAAATATAAATAAGGATTATTTTATAAAGCCAAATTAAATCTTGGCCAAGCTTTTGCAATAAAATATTTCTATTTGATAAAAAGAGTAAAGGTTTATTTAAATAAAATAATGAGGATTTATTAATATCTTTTTTATTAAAGTAAAGGCTTTTCCATTTTAAATAAACACTAAAACTTGTTAATTTGTTTTAAATAAAGATTTCCAAGTGTTTTAATTTTTCAAATAAAACCTATTGAAATGATTTTGGTATTATTTTAGTTTTCAAATAGAGTTTTTGAATAAATTAAATCCTATTTGAATTAATAACTAAGGTCTATTAATTTAATTATTAATAGATCCTAAAAGAATAAAATCATTATTCTATTTTAGACTTTGAAATATGTTGATAAACAAAATTAAACTTCACCCAAAGTTTGGTGA
This sequence comes from Avena longiglumis, assembly GCA_030063025.1. Classification (NCBI taxonomy): domain Eukaryota; kingdom Viridiplantae; phylum Streptophyta; class Magnoliopsida; order Poales; family Poaceae; genus Avena; species Avena longiglumis. The sequence continues at coordinate 403,706,221 of CP125975.1, forward strand.
TGATTTGAATTCAAATGGAGTTTTAAAAATATTATTAAATATTATTTAGTTAATACTAGAGACTATTTTAAATAATTAAAAGACCCTAAATAGAATAAAAGATTTATTTTAAATTTGACTTCAGAATGTGGCAATAAACAGTGTTTGATTATTCACAAAATTGGGAAAAGGTTTGAATTCAAATGAGTGTTGGAATTGTTTAATCAAAATCAAAACAAAATTAAAGAAATGGAAAAGGAAAAACATTCAGAACAAAAAAAATGAAACTGAGCAGCCTAGCCCAGCTAGCCCACTAAGCCCACTCACAGCCCACCTCTCCCTCTCTCCCCGAAACATTTTTCCTCACTATAGACCGAACCCACTAAGTCGCTGACCACTGGACCCCATTCCCCCTCTTCCTCTCTCACTGTCAAACGGACCCCATGACCACGTCAGCATCTTCCCCGCGCGACCAGTTCTTCCTCACCGTTTCTGCATTGATCTTGAGGGAGTAAATCACGTCAATGCATGGAGTAATTCCTGTCATCAATCACGCTTGTTAAATCCTTGCTCTATTCTCTGTCTTTCCCCTCAAACCTCGTTGCCAGAGAGCCACCAGGCTGCGTCAATTTTGCTTTGCATCGCCGCGGTCTCCGACAGACTCCGACGTAGATTCGGGCGAACCCAAGTCGTCCCTTGCCCCCTCTACCACGCTCACTTGCTTCCCACCTCCTGGCGAATCTCCCCGTAGATCCAGCTCGCCCGCGCGTGCCCTGCAACGTCGACAACGTCTCCAACAGAGCAATGCCGCCATCTACTTCAACTCTGGCGACGCCTCCTCGTAAGCCACGTCTCCCCCTCCACCTCTGTATGACCCTCCTACACTCACAACTCTCCCGCGCATCTAACCATGCTTTCCATTTTCTCTGGCATGCTCTACAGCCTCGTCTTCAACCTTGCCTGAGCACGCCCGACGACTCCACGAACTACGGCGAGCAATAGCCAGTAACACCGTGCGCCCCTGACGCTGAAACGACCACGTCGAGCTTCTGCAACCTCATGCGAACCTGGTGAGCTTCTCCCCACCCTCTCTAGCTTCCTGCATCGCCAGCAACGCCACCGTCTGACCGCGTGCCGCCAGTCGCCGCCGCCAGCACCGCTGGTTATTGGTCAAAGCGTTGAGGACCGTAGGATCTAGATCAGATGGATACGATAGAAACTAAACCAAAGGGGTACGCTTGCTTCGGAGCCGTGCGATCCCACTTAAATCCAACGGCTGTCAATAGTCGATCCGAGAAAAACGGTATGGGCAAATAGAATCGTGACGCGTGGCCCTGTCTGTTTGAATAAAAATAGAAATGTTCTATATGATGTGCCAATTTGAAAAATTCATAACTTTCAAACCACACGTCCAAATTTTGCAAATTTTATATCAATGGATTCAGCAAAACAAGTACTTTCTGACCATGCACTTTGTTTAGTAAAATTTTTCTGTTAAATTGATTTTTTTTGCAGAAACTTATGTAGGCATATTTAGAATATAAAAATTGTTCTAAAATGATTTTTGAGATAAAATCTTTGGCAAATGGTTTTTTTGGAACCTACTGACCTTAGAAACCAACTCATGGATTTGAAAATGTATTTGTTAAAGGTAAGGAGTAAAATCTTTGATTTAAACCATTTCTAGTCAAATAAAAATAATGCTTATGTGTTTAAAATGGTTTTGGTAGAAAACCTTTGGAAAATGTTTTGATTTAAACTCTCTGACCCTAAAAACAAAGTTTTATGATTATAAAACATATTATGTGAACCCCATAAAATTATTGCTTTACTAAAGACATTTCAACCACATAAAATAATGATTTGGTTTAAAAATGGTTTATAAGTAAAATCTTTTGCAAATAGTTTTGCCACTTTATAAAATGACCAAAAAGTGTTTTAGAATGTTTATAACCTATTATAAACCACTTTCGTAAATAAAACAAAGTTTGGAATGCTTGCATGCATTGTTTTGTTGTTATTATTTTATGTGTTGTTTGCTTGAATGGTAGAATAAATTCTTGCTTGCTTGATTGAATTGTAGTGAAATTTGAGTGTGAACATTTCAAGGTCAAGGAGTGAACTTATATTCTCTACCAAAAAGGCAAGTGATGCTTCATACTTTTTTCCCATTATTTTCACTATGCATTAGTGATATTTTCTAATTAGGACTTGCATGGAATTTTGCTAAGTGTAAATTATGCCATGGGAAATCCTAGTAGATGAAACCTTAGTAGAAATTTCCTAAGTTAAGATTCCTACTACTATCATGCTTAGCTTAGCTAGTAGAAAACAAGGGTGGAATATATATTCATACTATGGAATATTTCTAAGTCAAGGACTTGTGTTTTGTTTAATAAAACAACTAAGTGAATGAATCACCTGGGTGGAATGGAAGGAATGGTTTGTGTTGAGTGGTTCACAAGGCCCATTTCTATGGTTTACCTTGTGTATCTCACTTGTGGATGGCCACCCAGGAACAAAGAGATTTGAGATGTCAAATGTTGAGAAGCTTCAAGTGCAGCCACTTGGCATTATGGGCTCTGCCTAGATCATATAGGTTGCAATAACTTAGCCAAATGGACAGTTGGTGGTAGGGGAATGATAGGTTGGAACGCGTCCATTCTGGTCTAAGGGAAGGCTTCTGAAAGATCTTGTCTTAGGAAACCAAGTCTTGTGGGGAAGTGCACCACCTCTGTAGACTGAAAAATCTAAGTACTTAGCCATGTCCATGGTAAAGGACAATTGAGCATCAAGACATGGAAGCTATCAAGAATCTCCTCATCCAAATTTCTAAGTTAAAAACTTGTGGTTGAACAAGGGTTGAAGGATCACCAATTTCTATTGGGAGATGCCTTGGGTGATTTGTGTCAAACAAAAACTTAGTGTTTTCAAATGATAAGGAAAATCTATTTTGAGCAATGCAAGCCTAAAGCTCCACTTAGCCAAATGCATATAGATGATAGACTCCACTATACTATCATAGTATCACTTGCCAATACAATTCAAATGTATTGACCCTTGTGGTTGTAACTTGTTATGTTGCAGGTTTGTTTGAAATTAGTGAAGTGTGTTGAAATAGGATTACAAGTCTACAACCAACATGTTTGCCTGTGGCACTTTGAAGATGAAGGACCCCATGCTATTGTTATATTCTGCTGCATTGTAATGAGATAGCCAAATGAGCTATGTAAGATGTAATAAATTATTTTATTCCTGGTTATAAATTTGTATTATGACCTTTGTTTCTTGATATTACATCTTAACTGTGGATGCTAGCTATTGATCTAGGAACTAGCATTGGAAACACAGGGATATCTACTTTATTAAAGGTTGGGAACCTTACAGATGGTATCAGAGCACTGTGTTGTCTGTAGGATTTGTAACCCTAGGATTGGACAAAAAACCCTTAGAAAAATAGGAGCTGTATTTGTTCCAAAACGTATTTACAAACAATCTTGTATACTCTTTCCTCAACCATTTTGGTTTTGATTCTACATCTCTTCTATTTCAAACTTGATGGACAAAGCCTCCCCATGGCCAAAGACTTCACCATGAGCAAAGGACTTCATTAACTCTAATGACTTCAACATCTTCAAGTGATTTGAACCTTATTCTCAACAAGGACTTCAACCTTGGATATCACTAAGGACTACAAGTGCGACAAGAAATGTTGCTTAGGACTTGAAGACTAAGGAAACACAACTTGGGAATCATCATCACCTTTGAAGTTTTTGTGACCAAGAATTTTCCCAAGGATACAAAGATCTTGTTCAAGAAGAATCAACCAAGAAGGATGGAAAGATCTCAAGTGAACCATATAGATGGACCACCATATTTAGTTCAAGTCAAACCCACCAACTTATGTGGTGTAACGAAAATATTTTTGGTTGCCTAAAAATGTGTTCAAACTTTGTTGTTTGAGTGCAATGTTGTTTGTGATTGCTTGCACATTGCTTGAGTGAATTGTGATGTGTGTGTGATTATAATTGATTCCTTAGAAAATCTTTTGCCTATTCTAATCCCAAACCAACCCAAACAGATGACTACTCCAAAGAACTTCAACATCAAGAATGACAACAACAACAACAACAACAACAACCAAGAGATGCACATGAGAGAACAACTACTAGCAAACCAAACCCAGTTGAACCAAGTGACAACTCAGTTTTTAGCCAACAACAATGGATTAGACCCAACCATACAAAAGTTTTTGGAAATTCAATCCCAATTGTTGCAAGGGATGACCACTCATATGATCAACATGGGAGACAACCTTTCCCAAGGAGTTTATGACAACAAGGATGTCAAGGATGATATTCTAGAAGGAACCCAAGCTTGCAATGTTTGTGGAGACAAGGATCACACTTCCAAAGAGCATGAAGATCAATGCGCCAATTGTGAGGAGAAACATCCAACAACTCAATGCCCCACATCTCAAGCTGCTTGTTTCCTATGTGAAGGAAATAATCATGTCCCTATCCAATGCCCCATCTATTCCATAGTTCAACAAATGAAACAAGGTGGAGTGCATCAATAGTTTGTAAACCCTCATGAAGGAACAACTTCTACCAAGAAGGATGAAGGCAAAGTCAAAACTATGCATCATAAGTCCAAATCCAAAGTGATCACAAAGTGTTGTTACTCTTGTGAAGAAGAAGGTCATATCTCTAGTAAATGCCCCAAGAAGAGAGAAATATTTCCCACCTTTGTGGTGAAGTATGAAGAGCATGAACTAGAAGAACTCCTAGCTTTGGAGAGACCCAAGAAGAAGAAGAAGAAATGCCCCAACCGAAGCAAGAAGGATATTACCCAAGAGCAATGTTACACTTGCAAAGAGAAAGGGACACTATGCCAATGAATGGCCAGAAAAGAAGAGGAAACAAGGAAACAAACAAGAGGCAATGATACCAAAGGAAAAGAAAGATATCAGCCAAGTGATGTGTTTCAATTGCAAAGAACCAGGACATTATACAAGCAATTGTCCAGAAAATATGAAGCACAAGATAAACAAGCTTATGAAGGATCACAACCTTGTCACATGTTTCAAGTGTGGAAACAAAGGACACAATGCAGATGTTTGCCTAGAGAAGTTTCAACAAGATCCCAAGGAAGCCAAGATGTAATCTAGTTGGAAATTTTTTAAGGGTGGTAGTACCCTAGCTGCTTTGAGCCAACTTGTAACCCCTAGCCTTCCCAAATCTCGGGACGAGATTTATTTTAAGGGTGGTAGCCTGTCACATCCCAAGATTTTCCAAATCTTGTAATGTGAAAAATAAATAAACAAAATAAATAATTGTTGAAAATTAGAGTGAAAAGAAACTTTTGTTTCTGAATGGAAGCTTAAAATCCCATCTTGAACAAACTTTGGTTAATGTTTGAAACCAACAAAATTCAAATCAAGTGGAATGCATTTCTCTTTAAATGCATCTGGAAATTTAAACACTTGAGAAATAAACCAAAACCCAAAAAACCCTAATGGAAGGAAATTATTTTCCAAGTTATCTCCAAGCCTATGGATTTGATCCATATAAAAATTTGCCAAACAAACATTTCAAATTGATCAAGAATGACTATTAGAAATATTATAAAACCATATGAATTGGATTCACTTAATTTGGAGCCATAGATAAAATCTTATGAATTTAATAAGATAAGGAAATTGAATTTCCAAATCTAATAAAGCCCTTATCTAAATCCCTACCAAATGATGAGCTAATAATCCTAAGAGGATTTAAAAAGATAAACAAATAATGAATAAAATTATAATAGTTGGAATCACTATTTTGGATCTTTAAATAAAAAGATATGGTTTTTATAAAGCAAAGGTAGAAATATAAATAAGGATTATTTTATAAAGCCAAATTAAATCTTGGCCAAGCTTTTGAAAGAAAATATTTCTATTTGATAAAAAGAGTAAAGGTTTATTTAAATAAAATAATGAGGATTTATTAATATCGTTTTTATTAAAGTAAAGGCTTTTCCATTTTAAATAAACACTAAAACTTGTTAATTTGTTTTAAATAAATATTTCCAAGTGTTTTAGTTTTTCAAATAAAACCTACTGAAATGATTTTGGTATTATTTTAGTTTTCAAATAGAGTTTTTGAATAAATTAAATCCTATTTGAATTAATAACTAAGGTCTATTAATTTAATTATTAATAGATCCTAAAAGAATAAAATCATTATTCTATTTTAGACTTTGAAATATGTTGATAAACAAAATTAAACTTCACCCAAAGTTTGGTGATGATTTGAATTCAAATGGAGATTTAAAAATATTATTAAATCTTATTTAGTTAATACTAGAGCCTATTTTAAATAATTAAAAGACCCTAAATAGAATAAAAGATTTATTCTAAATTTGACTTCAGAATGTGGCAATTAACAGTGTTTGATTATTCACAGAATTGGGCAAAGGTTTGAATTCAAATGAGTGTTTGAATTGTTTAATCAAAATAAAAACAGAATTAAAGAAATGGAAAAGGAAAACATTCAGAACAAAAAAAATGAAACTGAGCAGCCCAGCCCAGCTAGCCCAGTAAGCCCACTCACGGCCCACCTCTCCTTCTCTCCCCGAAACGTTTTTCCTCACTGCAGTCCGAACCCGCTAAGTCGCTGACCACTGGACCCCATTCCCCCTCTTCCTCTCTCACTGTCAAACGGACCCCACGACCACGTTAGCATCTTCCCCGCGCGACCAGTTCTTCCTCACCGTTTCTGCATTGATCTTGCGGGAGTAAATCATGTCAATTCAGGGAGTAATTCCTGTCATCAATCACGCTAGTTAAATCCTCGCTCTCTTCTCTGTCTTTCCCCTCAAACCTCGCTGCCAGAGAGCCACCAGGTTGCGTCAATTTTGCTTTGCATCGCCGCGGTCTCCGACAGACTCCAACGTCGATTCTGGCGAACCCAAGTCACCCCTTTCCCCTCGACCATGCTCACTTGCTTCGCACGTCCTGGCGAATCTCCCTATAGCGCCAGCTCGCCCGCGCGTGCCCTGCAACATCGACAGCGTCTCCAACAGAGCAACGCCGCCGTCTTCTTCAACTCCGGCGACGCCTCCCCGTAAGCCATGTCTCCCCCTCCACCTCTGTATGACCCTCCTACACTCACCACTCTCCCGCGCATCTAACCATGCTTTCCATTTTCTCTAGCATGCTCTAAAGCCTCGTCTTCAACCTCGCCTGAGCACGACCGACGACTCCACGAACTACAGCGAGCAATAGCCAGTAACACCATGCTCCCCTGACGCTGAAACGACCACGTCGAGCTTCTGCAACCTCCTGCGAACCTGGTGAGCTTCTCCCCACCCTCTCTAGCTTCCTGCATCGCCAGCAACGCCACCGTCTAACCGCGCGCCGCCAGTCGCCGCCGCTAGCACCGCTGGTTATTGGTCAAAGCGTTGAGGACCGTAGGATCTAGATCAGATGGATACGATAGAAACTAAACCGAAGGGGTACGCTTGCTTCTGAGCCGTGCGATCCCATTTAAATCCAACGGCTGTCAGCAGTCGATCCGAGCGAAACGGTATGGGCAAATAGAATCGTGACGCGTGGCCCTGTCTGTTTGAATAAAAATAGAAATGTTCTATTTGATGTGCCAATTTGAAAAATTCATAACTTTCAAACCACACGTCCAAATTTTGCAAATTTTATATCAATGGATTCAGCAAAACAAGTACTTTCTGACCATGCACTTTGTTGAGAAAAAATGTTTCTGTTAAATTGATTGTTTTTGCAGAAACTTATGTAGGCATATTAAGAATATAAAAATTGTTCTAAAATGATTTTTGAGATAAAATCTTTGGCAAATGGTTTGTTTCCCCATAATTTCCCCATAAATGGGTCCCTTAGCTGCTAAACGACGAGCAATGAGAGAAACAAGATTATACTTATCTTCCTTGTTGAGCGCAGCAGCTAAGAAGGCCAATTGATAGTTGGAAATATTACTAGTGTTCTCCCTACCAAGAACACTAGTGGCAAGATAGTAGGCAAAGTACCTGATGGCTGGGAGTTGAATATTCTTTATCTTCCCTCGCTAAGCTTTGCGGTCATCATCATTGGTTATTCCTCGGTAAAGCTCCAACAAATCAGCGGGTAGAGCCGGAATCTTCTTTGATGACCCGGCTGTACCAAGTCCTAGGGCCTTGCAAAATTGCTTCAGAGTCATAGAATGAGCCCTGCCATAAATTTTGAATGACACAGCAGGCTTGAACATGTTGTTAGTAAAAGAAAAGCTCTCCACAAATGTTTTAGTGAGCAAAGCATATTGTGCACTCTCATCCTGCATGTAACTTGTTAGTCCAGCCTTCCGAACCAAAGCCATAAAATCATTAAGAATCCCAGCAGCCCGCAAAAAAGTTTGGCAAGGAAAGGTGGAGGGGTGCGCATCCCCTTTATCTCCCTCATCACCAAATCGCGGAGTAATGAGATTATCATTGTATGAGGGTCAAGTACTGTTGGATTACCTTGGAAGCCTTTCTCTTCTAGCTAGGTGCATCACTCTAAAATATTTCACAAAATGTATGGTTCTCCATGACCTTGCTTTAATGCTGAAATTTTTAGACAAACATCAAAACAAGTGATTTATAAGTTGATAAATGATGAGCAACTACTATAGGAACTTGCTAGAGGACTACACATGCATCAAAATATAGTTTCTAAGCATAGGACAAGCATGCAAGCTCAAACAACCTGTCACCTATAGCAGCAAAATACTCAAGATACAATCTACCAATCACAAAATCTAATTGGACAAGTGGAGGAGGCACATACCAAGGAGCAAACCCTCCAAAAATCAGCACTTGAGATGGTATGAACAAGGAGATAAAAAATCACGAGCAAGAACAGCAAGAACTCGATCTTGAGCAAGTTTTCCGGTGTTTTTCAGGAGAGTGAAAGAAGGTGGCTTTGAGGAGGCAGCCTGTAGGGGCCCAGGTGGGCCAACCCCCCCTAGGCGCCACCCCGTAGTAGGTCGCGCCTACCACGGGTGTGGTGGCCTGGGGTGGCCCCCTAGGTCACTTCAGGTGTCGCTCTTCCCCTTTTTTCGAGGAAAAAATTATTTTGAATTTTCTGGGATTTTTCGGACAACTTTATTTTTGGCCAATTTTCAGGGTAGTAAAATTGATTTTCTCGCAGAAACAGTTTTTTCAGAAGAAGCAAAAGCAAACCAAAATCCAAACTACAGGATCTCTAACAAACTCTAACAAACAAACAACTAACAAAACCAAAACTAGCAAAATAAAGGCAAAGGCTAAGAAGGAGAAAAAGTAAAAGAAAGCAAGTATAACCATAGTGGAAACATTATTTTGTGCGCATCTCTTGCATTGAACTATGGAACATCATCGAACAAGGACTCTATATTGGGGATCCAAACAACTTGACAAGAAGAGAAGTTGTGAATAGTCCAATCAATGCCACCACCACCTTGCACATGATTCAACAAGAATTGGGTACAAAGGATTATCCACACATTGAGCACCTCAACACCGCCAAGGAATCTTGGGATGCTCTCACAGTGTTGTTTGTTGGGAATGAGAGCATGAAAAGGAACCGGTATGATGCACTAAGCAATGAAGCCCAAGGCTTCTATATGAAGGAAGATGAAGATCATGAAGACATGTATCGTAGGCTCAAATCCACCGCCACCACTTTTAGGAATGTGGGTGCCTCACATGTGGATGATGCTTGGATAAAAAGGAAATATGTGAGTGCACTCATGCCCTTTGAGCCCACCGACTTGAAGAGCCTACAAGGAAGACACAACTACAACCTCATGACCTCCAATGAAGTTATGCAAGAGATGGCCTCTTTCAAGGTTGCCGCCAAGAATGCCAAAGATGCCCGTGCTCGGGCCCTTGGAATGAGAAATGTTGTCAACGCATTGAAGGCCAAAGTTGTGGAACATAGGGATGGAGATGATAGTGATGAAGGCCTATCCATGAGCAACCCCGATGATGTCAAGAAGTTTCATGGTAAATATATGGACTTCTATGCAAACAACTTTTGGAAGAACCCCGCCAAGGCCAAGATGGAAATGCTACGAAAAAGCAACCCCAATGGACAAAGAGGCAATATCTCGAAATTGAGAACTTGTTACAATTGTGGCGACCGAAATAACTTCTTGGCCATTTGTCCCTATGAGAGAAGAGAAGATCATGGTGGCAACCTCGTGCCAAAGATAGCTTCCAAAGCTCCTTACAAGTAGCCCTTCATCAAGAAGAATCCAAACAATAAGAAGAAGGGGGAGATTCTATTGATCACTCATGAAGAATTCTCCTCCGACAATGAAGATGATGATAATGAGGAAGAGGAAACTTCAAGTGGTGTGGCTGCTCTAGCCACTACTTCTACTCCGACATTATCCCTCTTATATTCTCCAAATGAGAATACTTCCAACGAGAACGTAACTTGCCTTATGGCAAGAGGAATAGAGGTATCCTCATCATCTCACTCCACTCCCTTAGCTATTGATGAAATAGATGATTAGATGTCTCTTGAAGTAAAAAGGGAATTAGTTGCTTTGGATGAGTTTGTGACTAACTTACAAGGGGAGACGAAGATGCATTTTGTGAACGTCTTAGATCAAATTTCCCACACACAAGAGCTTCTTGATGTAAGATGTAAACTTGGGAGAGAACACAAGATGGAGATAGAAGACCTAAGTAATGCTCTGGAAGAAGAACAACAGACTAGAATGTCCCTTGAACTAAAACTTGAAGGGGCCAATGACATAATTGTTAATAGACTCATCAAGGAATGTGATCATACAATTGCTAAATATAAAAGGGATAAAAAGGACAAGATTGAGTTTGGTGTGGTTCATGAAAAACTTGCCAAGGACTTTAGTTTACTTAACAAGGCTCACAAGGCATTGGAAAGTGAACTCTTCTCACTCACAAAGTCCCATGAAACACGTCAAACTCAATTTACCAATATTCCTTCACCTAGTAATTTCATTCCCTCTAGTAGTACAACTATTATTGAAGAAAATGCTAGGTTGAAGGGGGAGCTAGCCAAGGCCACATTTCCTTCTTGGTAATGGCGACACTACCTTATTGGTAGTCGTTGCGAGTTATACTCGGATCATCAGAGTCTGAAGTATCTTTTCACACAACCTGATCTGAATCTCAGGCAAAGAAGATGGTTGGAACTCATCAAATACTATGGTTTAGGGCTCAACTATCAACCTGACAAAGCCAATGTCGTTGCTGATGTGTTAAGTCGTAAGTCTAATTGCAACAACTTGATGATCAAACAATCTCAACCTTCTCTTCATGAGGAATTTGCTCGATTGAATCTTGAAGTAGTTCCTCGTGGATTCCTTTCTACCCTTGAAGTGAAATCTTCTATAGAGGATGAAATACAGCTTGCTCAGAAACATGATTCTGAATTTGCTGAGATCAAAGGGAACATTGCTAGCGGAGTTGCTACGTGTTTCTCTGTTGATAATCAAGGTACTGTTTATTTTGGTAACCGTCTGGTAGTGCCGAAGAGAACAAAATTGAGGGATTTAATTCTCCAAGAGGCTCATGAACCACCTCTTTCTATCCACCCTGGAGGTACCAAAATGTATTGAGATCTCCGTCAAAGATTCTAGTGGTCTGGTATGAAGAAGGATATCGCTCGTTTTGTTGCTAAATGTGATGTTTGCCATCGCGTCAAAGCCGAGCACCAAAGACCCGATGGTCTCCTGCAACCACATAAAATTCCTGAGTGGAAATGGGATGAAGCTGGTATGGATTTCATCACTGGTCTTCCTAAGACTCAGAAAGGAAATGATGCCATCTGGGTAATCGTTGACTATTTGTCCAAGGTTGCTCACTTTCTACCTGTTCGCGAGAGTATAAATGCTAGTCAGTTAGCATATCTATATATATATCGAATAGTTGTTCTTCATGGGATTCCAAAGAAAATTGTCTCTGACTGAGGGAGTTTATTCACCTCAAGGTTCTGGAAAACCTTCCAAACTGCTATGGGAACTCGTCTCTCCTTCACTATAGCTTATCATCCTAGTACCGGTGGCCAGACCGAAAGAGTGAATCAAATCCTCGAAGACATGCTAAGAGTGTGTGTCATATCTTTTGGCAAGAACTGGGAGAAATGCCTTCCTTTTGCTGAATTCTCCTACAACAACAGTTATCAGTCCAGTATAGAAACGGCACCTTTCCAGTTCTTATATGGAAGAACGTGTCGTACTCCTTTGAACTGGTCAAAAACCGGCGAAAGAAAGTTCTTTGGTCCGGATATGATCCAGGAAGTAGAAGAACAAGTTCGTATCATTTGAGATCATTTGAAAACTGCTCAGTCTCGCCAGAAAAGCTATCATGATCATCACCATCAACATGTTGAATATGAAGTTGGTGATCAAGCTTATCTCCGGGTCACTCCTTTGAAGGGTGTCCATCGTTTCGGCATCAAAGGCAAACTAGCTCCTCGCTACGTTGGTCCTTTTCGTGTTCTGTCCAGGCAAGGTAACCTCGCATACAAACTGGACCTTCCCGCCAACTTTCCTGAGGTGCATGACATCTTTCATGTGTCTCAGCTCAAGCGTTGCTTCAAAGACCCTGTTCGTGGTGTTGATCACCAAACTCTTGATCTCCAAAAGGATCTGACTTATCGTGAGTATCCTATTCGTATCCTTGATGAAACCGAGTGCAAGAATCGACGTCAAAACATCAAGTTCCTGAAAGTTCAGTGGTCTCATCACTCTGAGGATGAAGCAACCTGGGAACGAGAAGATCGTCTTCGATCTGAGTACCCTGCCTTCTTCTTAAAACTTAGGAATCTCGGGTCGAGATTCTTGTAAGGGGGGTAGAGCTGTAATAGCCCAAGTTTGTAATATATGTAATTAGTACTCAAGCATTGCATGCATCTGTTTAAATCAATAAAATGTTTGCATGAGATCAAGTGTGTTGAATTAAATGCAAATCCAAAAACCTAATTTTCCCCTCTCTTTGAAACCACATTCAAATGGCTTTTGAATATTTTTGAAAACTACCAAAATTGAGGAGCTCAAATTGTTTATAAGGGACACTGCAATATTTCAAATATTTCTAACAAAGTCTTGTATTTTTGAATTATTCAAAACAGAACTCAAATGAAAATACAAAAGAGAAAAACAAAAAAACAAAAAAATAATAATTTCTGGAAAATAAAAAAACAGCAGCAGCCACAGCTGGGCCGTGGCCCATCTCCCTCTCTCTCTGCCAGACTGCTGACCAAGCAGCCCACTGGGTCCCGGGAGCCCGTGCCGCTCGCCTCTGCTTCTCGTCTCCCGGCTGGAGCCGAGCTCAGCGTCATGTCCGCCGTCGCCCGATCCTCGCCCTGAATCGCAGCGCCCCGCCGCCCTCTGGGGAGGATAAGTACTGCCGCTGCACGTCTCCCTCTCGTCTGTATCCTTTTCCCCCTCGCACGCTCTCTTTTCTCTCGGCACCGCGGAAGCCGAACCCTAGCCGCCGGCTAGCCGTCGTCCCTGACCTCCCCGGCCACATCTGACACCGCCACGAGCTCCGCCTCGCTCCACTCCATCTCCCTGCAGAAGGAATCGACGAGGGGCTCCGTGAATCATGGCCATCGACCACTTCTCCCCCGACCCGGACGCACCCCGCCGCATGCCTCGCCGTTGCTCCGGTCACCGCCCCGCCTCGCTGTCACCATCAGTCGCCCCAGGGTGAGCACACGGTGCTCAAGGCACCCTTCGTTTCCTCTCTAGCGTTTTGTGCCGCGCCCATGCCGTAGATCAGAGAGCACCGCCGTCGTTCGTCGATGTTGACCAAGCTCCGGTGACCAAGAATCGAAGGCGCCGCCGCTATTAGGTTCGTCTCGCAGCGCTGGTTCGAGCAGCCCTACCCGCAAACCGTAGTTCGCCCTCCTCCGTCGTCTAGCCTGTTGGCCGGCAAGCCAATGTGGCTCTTGCGTGGTTTGCCTGCGTGGACCAACCCCACCCGTCAGCCTCTCTGGCTAGAGCCAACCCTGGTGAATTTCGTCTCTCACCCCGCCTGGCCAATGTGACTGCTGAGGTCGCCTCGGGCCCCTCTGTCAGTCTCTCTGGCTAGGGTCAGCAATGTGTAAAAAGTATATGGCGCCTATGCTGACGTCAGCCTGATGCAATATCTCAATTTTAATTGTTTTAATAATTTCAGAAAAGGATTAAATATTGTAAAATCAATAACTAATTATCTATAAGTCAAAAAATACAAATAATATATCAAAATGTTCAGAAAAATTAGAGATATCTAGTTACACTATAATCATACATTGTTAACCAACTTTCATGACAAGTTTAATTAGAAGAGCTAATCGAACCCCATAGGTGATTCCGAGGATCCCCCTGTTTCACGGTTTGGACCTCGCATACCCCGTTTTAAATGCCCAAGCATGTTCTAGGGTTTCTTTTAACACTATTTAACTTGTCATATCATCCATATTGATTGAGCATTGCACATGCCATGTATTGCATGTTTCTTTTCCTTTTCCGACATTTGGTTCTTCGCGAATAGGAACCAAACACGAAGCTGAAGTCAAGAACACCGAAGATCCATACATGTCTACTGACGGACAAGGAAAGCGTAGCCTCTCATTCTGAACCTATGTTTTATAAAGTATATTACTTTCTCGCTATGATGCACACGATTCCAATGTGGTCTTTTGTCAGTAGCTAGTGTTACCTATCTGCTGCACTGTTTCCCTTTTGTAGCCTTATACTCCTGATCCACTGCTCCTAGCATACCTAGGTTTGGCATGTGCGTGTTGTAGAGCTTTTGCCACTGACAGCTTAGCCATGCATAGTAACAACGTCTGATCCATCCGAATGATGAATCGGAGATGCCGGTGAATCTAGCAAGGTAGGAGATGGTGACATCATCGAAGGAGTTAACTAAACATGTTAAGGCTTGTATGGGAGGCCACGTTGGGTGTGATTTTTGTAGTCCCATGCTCGCCACCACTAGGAACTGAGTTCTTGCCTTTGGAACCGAGATGAGCGTACAACCACACGGGGCTTGGGAACCCCTCGACTGACTAACTTGCCCAGTAGATTACGTGAGTCACATAGTTCGGGCTTTCCATTTGGGATACACATTGAAAACGTTTTCGAAAGAGGAGGTGATGGAGGTGCATCATAACAGGTAGGGAAGCGTGGCCACGGTTGCTTGGGGTCGATGGAGCCCCTGGTGAACCAACCTCGCCTCACATCTTTAAGTACCGGCTTCGGGACATGACCCATTACAGCGGAACCATACTTATTGCGTGACTCATGGTCTCGGCAAAAGCAAGGTAAAGGTCGTGGTCAACCACCCTCTACCGGCCTCCAAGGAAGAGGGCTAATAATATTTGGCATTAAGAGTCGGTTGGTACGTGTGGATAAAGTTGTACACCCTTGCAGGGTAATAATCTTTTTGAAAAGCCATGTTCACGGTTATGAACGCTTGGTGACCAGATTCTAAGATCATAGATAACTTTAACCTTGATAAAACTTGTTGATCCACTTGTGCTTAAGGATGCTTCCTCTTGGTCGAGGGGGTGATCCTAGATAGAAGGTTCTAATGAAGCTGATGGTTATCAAGATGTGATGAAAAAGATGAAGAAGTTGCTATCTTATCCCTTTTAAAAGATTCTGAGTAGTCGAGCCTCTTCTCTCTCTTGTTTACAAATATAGATTGTTTTCCGCAAATGAAAATCCAGAGAAAGCCTTTCTAGCCAGAGCATGTAGATACTAGGATATCTATGTCTTGCGGAGTATATTCTCGTACTCAGCCTTGCGGCATTGTTGTTTTTCTACAAATGATCTAGTTGCAACTGATGGTGGCTTCTACGTTGATATCGATGAATAGTTGGGGGTCCCAGGTAGCAGCCTGAGGACTATGGGATGGACGTCACTTTTGTTTATGGCCTCTTAGGCCTTTTGCTAAGTTGTTGTGTATAACAACATATTTGCTTTCGCGGTCTGATGTAATGTTGGGTCTATGACCTCTGGTTTCTAATAACTCTAATATCTTACTCTGTTTAGTGTTTAAACGTATGATGTTGAATACCTGTGTTTTGTAATGTTACCAAAACATACTGTGATCTTCCGTGTTTGGAGTTGAGCTTATCTTAGAGAGTGATCTGAGGTTAGTTTAACCCTAATCCCGGGGGGTGCTACACCGTGTCGGTCGCACAGCCAAGGGTTGACTTCTGTGGGTAGCGTGTTGCTGTAATTACGAGTGTGACTGTCACAAGATTAAGAGAGTAAGAAATATTTGTGCGAGTTGGATGTATTATATTGCATGGCGGGGGAGTACAGGTCGGAGTTCTACGTGTAGAACTTCCTTAGGAGATTTACATTCCATGGCCTCTTGATGTCAAGCTGACCGTTGCCTCGAACGTCGATGAGGTAATAGGCATCGTTGCCGAGGACTCTCCCTATGGAGAATGGTCCCTCCCATGGGGAGAGAGATTATGCATGCCCTTCTTGTCCTGGATCAGTCGCAGGACCACGTCGCCTTCCTAGAAGGTGCTAGTCCGGACTTGGCGGTTGTGGTAGCAGCGGAGCCCCTGCTGGTAGATGGCGGTGCCGGAGCGACCTAGGTTGCGTGCTTCGTCGAGCTGGTGGACCCCGTCTTGGCGTGCGATCTCGTTGTCGGCCTCCACGTAGTTGACGACCCGGGGCGAGTCATGCTCGAGGTCAGTCGACATGACGTCCTCAGCACCGTACACCATGAAGAACGGTGTGAACCCTGTTGATCGGTTGATGGAGGTGTGAATACCCCATATGACAGAGGGGAGCTCTTTGACCCAGCATCCCGGAGTTCGCTCGAGGCCATGGAATATGCTTTGATTGGCGTGTTCCGCCTAGCCATTGGACTCCGAGTGGGCGACTGAGGCGAGGTCGATCTGTATGTTGTGCACCTCGCAGAATTCGGCCATGGCGCCCTTTGCAAAGTTGGTGCCGTTGTTCCTGATGATGCTGTGCGGAAATCCATAGCGGTAGATGAGCTCGCGGAGGAACTTGGTCGCGGTCTTCCCATCGCACTTCCGGACTTGTCGTGGGAATGACCACGGCAGATGCTGCAATCGGCAGGGAGTAGTAGAACATGGGGCAAGGGCGGCCAGCCATCTACAGTGCGAGATGAGGGCGGAGACATAAGGATTTACCCAGGTTCGACCCCCCGGAGGGTAAACACCTACTCCTGCTAGATGTATTATGGTGGAAGTACAATGGGGAGAGCTTGGCGGCTAGGCAGCGAGTCGCTTGGGTGGATGATGGAACGTATCATTTACACGCCCTCTAGGGAGGTTTATATAGACTCACCCCCCTAGGGTTTACAGATCTCAACCAAATCAGTTAAGGTTTCAACAATCGTTTAACCTAATCCGACTGGGCCTATCTACGCTTCTGGGCCTTCAGCTTCCAGTCGATTGAGTCCACGCCAGGTCTTGATCTAGTCGCTGTTACCACAGGCCCACTCGCAGGTGCCTAGGCCAGTCGGAAACGTCCTGCTAGGTATACCCCGGTAGGCATATCCCCATCAGGACTGGCTTGGCTTTGACCCACTTGGTGAATTTGTTGACTGCGACTAGAAGGTGGGTGTAGCTGGAGGGGGCTTTCTTGAAGGGGCCTACCATGTCCATGCCCCATACGGCGAATGTCCAAGTGATGGGGATCGTCTTGAGCACCAAACTGGGAACATGCGTCTGGTTGGCGTACTTCTAGCACCCGGCGCAGCGTTGGACGATGTCGACGGCGTCGGCATGCATGGTGAGCCAGTAGAAGTCGTGTCTCATGGCCTTGCAGACGAGAGAGCGGGCGCTGGATGATGACCCACAAGTATAGGGGGTGTATCGTATTACTTTTGATAAATAGGAGTGTCGATCCCAATAAGGAGCAGAAGGTGTTGACTAGTGGTATGGAGAAGGAAATCTCTGTAAATACTTAGCAAACGGATTTTTAGGGGTTTTCTGATAAAGCAAATAAATAAAGTGCAAGTAGTAAAGACAAAGAACAATTGCAGCAAGTGGCCCAATCCTTTCTTAGCAAAGGACAGGTCGGTGGAAATACTTATGAGGACCAACGTTCTGTAGGACACATGGGAATTCTGTCAAGTGCTTTCGCTTCAAATAGCTAAGTAGTCTTCTTTGGTTTTGTAAGTGTTGTGTGGATGAACCTGTGCTAATGTACCAACCTTACTTGGACTAATACATACTTGTGATTAAACCCCTTGCAAGCATTCGCAACTACAAGAAAGCAATTAAGGTAAAAACCTAACCACAGCCTTAAACTCTGAGATCCTATGCTCCCTTGTGCAATGGTTTCCTAACGGGGGTTCAGGTTTCTGTCACTCCGGCAACCCCACAATTAGTAGCCAAATACACAATGCATTCCCTGTTGGGGATATCCTATATGGGTATCCTCATAGCATGTCTCCTATCCGGATAACCCGGGTGGCCCACAGTTGGTAGCATGGCCCATGGCCTGCTGGGCGACCCAGTTAAAAGGATCCAGAAGGGAGGCCCATGCCGGATAAAGGAAGGCGACGGTTGGAGTCACCGACATACCCTGAGCCTTGGAGTGCAAGATACACAAGACTAGTAATAGACGGTGTAGGACTCTGTAACCTGTCCGGCTAGGACTTTTCTTGTAACCCTAGGACCTGGCGACTATATAAGTCGGGCCTATGGGAGCCTTTAGGGCACAATCTTAGACAACCAAGTAGAGATTAGCACACACCTCGCACAGCAAACCTATCTCTGTATCTCGGCGTATTGTCCTTATAGTGATTTATAGCAGGAGTAGGATTCCGCCACCATCGTGGGATCTGAACCTGGGTAAGCTGTGTTACCTCGTACCCGTCAATTGTCCGCCTTCCCCCACGTCTCTAAACACTAACTGTGAGGACCCCTCCATGGCGTACTCGTCGGCAATACCACGATAGTTGGCACCCATCGTGGGGCAAGAGGCGCTTTAGGCTCTTCAGCGGGCGAGGACCAAGATCTTCGCGGGAATCGGCAAAACCGTAGCCATCGGCCGTGTTATTTTCTCCGGCAACGTTCCAATCGTCTCTCCCGACGAGTTATGGATCCCGGCGAAAACGAACCCTACACGGTGTTCGATCGTTCCTATCGGAGACATCCACCTCTTCATTGGCGAAACCGACTTGGGCACTAGTTCCTTGGAAGTCGGAGGAGCATCAAGGCCCGCACGGACCGCCTACGGGCAGGATACGTTCGCGGAAGGATCGATGTCAGATCTCTCTTTAGATTTTGCCGGCAAAGATCAGAAAAATTCAAGGCCCACCCAAAGCGCCCCTGTGCAGGATATAAAGGTGGAAGATCGTTGCAAGTCCGCCGGCTTCGCCGGTGCGTCTGGACAGCAGAGATCCAAATTCGTCGGCGTTGTTTCCATCTTAGATCTGGTGCGTTGCGTTCAGAGAGAAGGCGAAAACCCCCGCGATTACCTGGCCAGGTGGCTCCGCATACGAGCCGATCTGGCCCACTACCCCAATGATGATGCTATGTATCAATTTGTGGAAGGACTGTACCATGGCACGCTTCTCCGACATTCTCTAAGACGACAGCATGCATCAGGCCGCCTTACCTTCGAAGGCATGGTGAACACCGTCAACAACTACGCGGAGGCAGAAGCGGCAGGTCAGACAGCGCTTGTGCTCATTGATGGAGCCCCTCCGATTCAGCCACCGCCACCACCGCCTCCGGCCGCCATCATCGCAGCTGCGCCGCCACCTCCAGTCATCGTCGCTGCTGTTGCACCTCCACCACTCGTCATCGAGGAAGTCCTGGCACCCTCCGACTCTGTTATTGACGCGCTTTATGCTGACTTCAGTGCAGATTCAGAGGAGATAGATTTCAGTCTAGATGAACTAGACTCCGCCATGCAGGAGATCGAGGAGGAGTACACGCGCGACGAGCAAGCCAACAATGTTGTCACGTCTCGAGAGGTGTTCATCACCATTAGGACAGTGATGGATGCAGATCAACCGGGACGAGCTCCGCCTACAGCACTGAAAAAGGGGAAGGGGCCACTTATTGCTGCTGACGATGATCGCGCAAAGGTCATGCCTCCTCCGCCTAACCCAGCGCAGCAGCCGCAGGAACTCGGCACCGGCCCGAGCAACAAAAACACCACAAACTTGCCGCCTCCGGCGTCTACGTCTGCTGCTGCCCAAGTTACTCCAGCTGATAGAGTGATGTATGGAAATCTCCTCGTCGAGCCACTGACCGTAGCTCATATCTGGAACGTGACTCAGCTTGACGAGAAGCCCCAGCAGCTGCTGGAGGAAGCGCAGGCCATTGCGGAGCAAGGCGCTAAGCTAGATAGAGATCTGGTCAACGCGCAGAAGTCCATAGAGAAAGATAGAGTAATGGAGGCCGAGTACAAGACTCTGCTGCAGCAGAAGAAGGCCAAGAAAGCTCCGGCTCGCATCATCAACGATCCTGGTGTACGGCAAAACCTAGGATGGGCTCCCTCGAAGCCGGCACAGGCCAAGCCATACATTGACAGTGAAGGCAAGCAGGTGATGCCCACCCCACTCCTAAACCTCGCCGTCTCCAAGACCCTTCTGGAGTAGGATAGATCGCCGGAGGCAGTGGAACAGGTCTATGACCTAGTGGCCAAGGAAGTGAAGCAGCAGGAAAAGGCCACCTCTCAGAGGCTTGAGTCTGACCCAGCGCTTTGCCAGTCTAGCCAGCATAAGCCGCCAAGGGACAGATGTCCTGTTGATGTCGGGTCATGGACGGGTTCATCAGAACAAAGACGGAGGGATGCGCGCAACAGGAAGGATGCTATCCCCATATCCTTCGATCACGGAGAAAAGGCCCGACCTCGTCGCCCATCGCCACCGCCCCAATCCCCCCGACATCGCGAAGATCACAAGGCTCACCATCGTGCGGATATGCCCCCACCAAAGCACATCGTCATCCGCGACAACGTGGAGCAGACCCGTCAGGACGGAGAGCGCAACCAAGGACACAAGAGCAAGTCACGCCATGACCCTCCGTGTCCGACAAGCAACCATGACAGGCGTGAGGCGTCGCAGGAGGGTAACAGCAAGAAGGCTAACCCACCGCCACCTCCACCTCCGTCACCACCAAGCAGTCAGCATGGCGGAGGAGGCCCGCGTCGTTCATGCAGCCCATCCCCTATTGACAAGAAGAATAAGAACCCGGAGCCATACGATGCACGTTCACGGCTCGATAAGATCCACAAGGCCCGGCAAGGACCATACCTATGACCACGTTGCTTTGGACCTGCGACGGCCCATCAAGCCCTATGACGGCACCGCCAAGCCATCCACATGATTGCAGGACTACGGCAACGCGGTGGAGATTGCCGGAGGCAACCCCAATGTCGCCGTCAAGTACCTCCCAATAATGTTGGCGGGCACGGCCCGTCAATGGATCGACGACTTGCCGGATAAATCCATCTACAATTGGCTGGACATGCAAGAAGCGTTCACCAAGAACTTTGAGGGTACATACAAGCGTCCCTGCACTATTGGCGATCTACATCGGTGCGTGCAAGAGAAAGACGAGACATCTCGCGCCTACCTCTCCCGCTGGCTGGACATGAAGAATTCCTGCGCAGGAGTGCACGCTCAGGCAACCATGGACGCCTTCATCGATGGGTTGGAAAGGGGCACGTTGCTCCAACATAAGTTGAAGCAATTGCAGGACAATCACCAGCTTGACCTAAACCAGATGATTCAGTTGGCTAGTGAGTTCGCAGCTGCCAACGACGATGCTCGCGGATCCCTGCTGGCAACGGCCGTTCCAACTCAAGCTCGGAGGAACACTAGCACAAAGCGAAAAACCGCTCTAGAAGAAAAGCAATCTACCGACATGGTCGCTATGAATTTTGCAGGACGAGGTGATGGCGGACAACATGGCCGAGGAAGGGGAGCTGGTCGTGGGCAGCAACGATGAAGCGAAACTACCTCGGCGCTGCTCCGTGTTCCCCAAACGTACGAAGAGTACCGTGATATGTCGTGCCTCGTACACCTCGATATCAACGGCAAGGCCACCCATACCAATCGACACTGCAAGTTCGTCAACGACCTCAAGGAAGACCCGGAGTCCGGCTACAAGCAAAGTCAGAAGAACAGACCGCGAGGCAAGGGCAAGGGGAAGAAGAAGGAGGAGGAGTCCAAGGATTCAAGTGACATGGACGAGGACGTTGACCCCAAGCATGCCGCCAAGAGCGACGACAAAGGCAAGAACCCCTTCGTGAAGAAGGCGCCAGTCTACCACACTTTCCTTGGTACCCCCACCATCCGACAACAGAAGACCTCCCGGACGATCCTGATGGCTACTCTCCCCCCAGTTCCCCAGTACCTGCGCTGGTCGGAGGTTCCAATTACTTGGGACAGGACGAACCACCCAGACCTTATCCCTAGAGAGAACCTGTACGCCATGGTCATCAACCCCTTGATTGACGGCGTGGAGTTCACCAAGTGCATGGTGGATAGTGGAAGCAGCATCAACATCATGTACCTGGATACACTGCAGAAGATGAACTTGACGGAGGCAAACCTAAGGCGGACCAACACCATCTTCCAAGACGTAGTTCCTGGTCGGGAGGCTCGGTCCCTTGGGTGCATTACACTTCTGGTCGCCTTTGGCGATGTTAATAATTACCGCCAGGAGCGCATGACCTTTGAGGTGGTCCCCTTCAATAGCATGTACCACGTCATATTCGGCCGCGACATATTCCACATGTTCATGGCCAAGCCATGCTTCGTCTACAACAAACTCAAGATAATCGGACCAAACGGTGTCATCACCGTATCCGGAAGCTTTACCAAGGCAAGGGACTACGAGATCAATGAAGCAGCTGTTGCAGAAGCTGTCCTCTAAAGCAAAGAATTCAAAGAGATCCAAAGCAAGGTCGATGACTCAGAGATGCCCGCTTCGAAGAAGCAGATTTCCGACTCCGCTCCTGAGTTCAAGGTTGCCATCGAGACCAAGCCGGTGGAACTCGTGGTAGGCGATGCCTCCAAGGTCACCACCATTGGGATGAACCTGGATCCCAAATAGGAAATCACGCTCGTCGAGTTCCTCCGTGAGAATAGGGACATCTTCGCCTGGCAACCTTCCGACATGAAAGGTGTACCTAGGGAACTTGCCGAGCACAGCTTAAACATTGATCCAAAATCCAAACCAGTGAAATAACCTCTACGATGCTTTGGAGATGAGAAGAGACGCGCCATTGGCAAAGAGATAGCTAGGTTACTTAAGGCTAGATTTATCCGAGAATTCCTTGACACCCAATGGGTGGCCAATCCTGTACTTGTCCCCAAAAAGGGAACCAATGAATTGATTACACCGGCTTGAACAAAGCATGTCCCAAAGATCCGTTTGCTTTTCCTCGCATTGACCAAGTCATTCACTCGATGGCTGGCTCGGAACTTTTGTGTTTTCTCGATGCATACTTAGGATACCACCAGATCAAGATGAGGAAGTCGGACCAATTGGCCACTTCGTTCACTACCCTATATGGAACGTTTTTCTATGTTACAATGCCCTTTGGGATGAAAAACACAGGTACTATGTACCAGCGGACAATGCAACGTTGCCTTCACGACCAAATTGGTCGGAACGTTCATGCCTATGTGGACGATATCGCGGTGATGTCTAAAAATTCAAATGACTTAATCTCCAACTTAAAAGAAACCTTTGATAATATCCGGAAATACAACATGATGCTTAACCATAAGAAGTGCGTCTTTGGGGTTCCAGCCGGCAAACTGTTGGGCTTCATCGTTTCCCAGCGTGGAATCGAGGTCAACCCGGAGAAAATCAAGGCCATCTTAAACATAAATCGTCTGACATGCCTAAAGGACATTCAACGACTAACAGGTTGTGTTGGAGCAGTTAGTCGGTTCGTCAGCCGACTTGGAGAGAAGGCTCTGCCGCTGTACAAGTTCTTTGAAAGAAGGCGCATAAATTCACATGGACCAGACGAGGCGGATGCAACATTGAAGCACCTCAAGGAGATTCTTTCCTCAGCGCCCATCCTTGCAGCGCCCGAGCGAGCCCCTGTTAATCTACATGGCGGCAACCAACCTGGTAATCAGAATCGTCGTCGTGGTAGAGCGGAAGGAACCAGGCTATGAGCACGGAGTTCAACGACCAGTTTACTATGTGAGCGAGGTCTTGAAGGATTCCAAGCAACGTTACCCGCACTACCAGAAGATAGCTTATGGAGTATTCCTTGATTCTCGGAAACTAAGGCACTACTTTCAGGAGCACCCAATCACAGTGGTGAGCAAGACTCCACTGTCCGACATTATCAACAATAGAGACGCTACAGGAAGGGTCACGAAGTGGGGCATTGACTTGCCGCCTTCGAGATCACTTACAAGAGACACGACGATATCAAGTCACAAGCCTTGGCGGATTTTGTTGCAGATTGGACGGAGATGTCAGATGCTACTCCGTTGCCGGAACCAGAGTACTGGGTGATGCACTTTGACGGATCAAAGCTGCTCAACGGCTCGGTGTATTGCTCTGATCACCAACAGGAGACAAGCTACACTACGTTCTGCAGATCCACTTCGAGGCTATAAACAACATGGCGGAGTATGAAGCACTCATTCACGAACTACGTGTAGCCAAGGATATTGGCATCAAGCGCATCATTTGCTGTGGAGGTTCCGACTTGGTTTCCCAGCAGGTGGCTGGCACCTGGAATGCACGGAACCCTATGATGGCGGCATATCGAGACGAAGTGGACGAGATAGCCAAGAGCTTCTTGGGCTACGAAGTCAACTATGTACCTAGGGAGCAAAATGAGGCGGCTGATCTGCTGTCTAAGCTTGGATCAGGGCACAAGCAAATTCCACCAGGAGTTTTCCTAGAGCATCTGCGCACACCATCCGTGAAGGGAGCCGACATCGACAACCCGAATAGAGCTGACTATTTCATCAACATGGTGACCAAGGTCCCTCCGGCTTGGACAAAACCGTTCATGGAATATCTCGAACACGGAACTTTGCCTGACGACGAAGTCAAAATACGGCAAGTAGTATGATGAGCAAAGGGTTATACCATAATCAATGGGCAACTCTACAAAAGGAGCACTACTGGTGTATACCTAAAGTGTGTTTCCCAGCTAGAAGGTATGGAAATCCTACGCGAAATCCATCTCGGAGATTGTGGGCATCACACCGCTCCTCGATCGTTGGTCGCGAAAGCCTTCCGACAAGGATTCTACTGCCTGACCGCGAAGACATACGCCGACACGCTGGTTGAGACATGCATGGGATGCCAGTATTATGCCCGACAACCACATGTTCCTGCTGAAGAATTGCGAACAATACCAATAAATTGGCCGTTTGCAGTCTAGGGGCTAGACATGGTGGGACCATTACAGACGGCACCTTGCAGGTTTACACATTTGCTAGTAGCAGTTGATAAATTCACTAAACGGATAGAATTTAAACCCATTAGAAAGCTTGATGGGGCAACTGCCCTCAGGTTTGTCCGGGATCTAGTGGTGATATTTGGTCTCCCACATAGCATTATCACCGACAATGGCATCAATTTGTCACTCGAATAAGTGGAGGATTATTGTTGGGAGAAAGGCATGCGACTTGACCTCGCGTCTGTGGCACACCCATAATCCAATGGTCAAGTGGAGCGAGCCAATGGATTAATTCTACAGGGAATCAAGCCACGTCTTGAGGCACCGCTACATAGAGCAGCTGGATCCTGGGCAGAAGAATTGCCATCTGTGCTGTGGAGTTTATGAACTACACCCAAAAGATCCACCGGCTACACCCCTTACTTCATGGTATATGGAGCAGAAGCCATCCTGCCTTCCGACATACTTCACGATGCACCAAGGGTTGCCGCCTACGACGAAGATGACGCTGAAGAATCCAGGCGCCTAGATGTGGACCTTCTCGAGGAGGAGCGCGTTTTGGAATGCCAAAGATCCGCAATCTACCAGAAGAAGCTACGCAGCTACCATAGTCGCCGCGTTCGGCATCGCTCGTTTAAAGAGGGGGATTTGGTGCTTCGACTTAAGCAGAAGAAGTCACACAAATTATCCCCGCCATGGGAAGGACCGTTCATCATAAGCAAGGCGCTGCTCAATGGGTCTTACTACCTCATTGACAATCGTGAACTGAAGGATAGACCCAACAAGGATAGCACAGCTATGTCCTTTTTACACTTAGTATTTTTTATCTAATTGTGTACCTCTTATATGATTAATGAAATAAAGCTCTTTGGTTCACTCATATTTCTAAGTCTTTTACCTCCTTTAGTGTTTATTTTTGGATCATGTAAAACCTTTATACAGAAGTTTTGCGATTGCACTTGTGAAAATTCCGCCTACAGGCGTTAGCTTAAGTTTACTGGTCTACACGTTCTTTGTCGTTTTTATGTGGATTCTGGAGTAGTGACTTTCGGCACTTATTGTCGGCAATTTTTTGCTTAGGTTATTGACGGTGCCATTGGGCATCATCACCTGAGCGCATGGTTCCGACAACGAGTCTTCCGACTCACAAAAAGTCAAGCATAAGAACCAAAGTAATGGAGAAGCTGATTCTTAAGTAGCAGGACATGCAACATTGTTTTCTGCCTTAAGTTACATCAATAAGTTTTTTCCGCATATGCACCAAAGGTGAGACAAATATTACAAAGTTGTTCTTCATTCCTTTGGTGCAGGTGACTTAGAAGCAGCGTCATCAGCAGCAGAAGAACCACCCTCGAAGTCAGCGGTATGAAGAGACTCGGAGGAGCTTTGGTTTCCGCCATCGACGGTGTTCATCGGCACGAAGACGTTGATGTCGACCAAGTCGGCAACTCTAGTATCATAGCCCGCGAGCGACGACAAGATGGATTCGTGGTTAATATCTTTGCCATCGTCGTCTTCGTCGGGAATGCCAGAGGTCACCGTGTCGATGTTGGCATCTTCGTAGTGTGCTTTCACCATGGACAGCGCCATCCTTCCGCCAGCTCGTGCACATGAATCTTTCCAGCTTGTGAGACGCTCGGGGGCTCGGCGCAGAATCTCCGAGTACTTCGCCACGGAGTCCGATGCCTTGATGTTGATCTGGAGGGGCTTAGCGATCTCCTTAGCTTGCGTGATGGCGGTGTTGATGAAGTTGCCGGATAGAACCATGCATTCCTTGGCTGGAGGAGGCGATCGGGTTAAACCCATAGGAGCTGCAAATTCCGACAAGGAACACATGAGTTCAACAATTCAGAGTATCTAGACTACAGAAATCCAAGACGGGGAAAACTTACTGAAGATGCTGGCCTCAGCTTTCCAGAGGGTGTCCGCCAAGGATTCTTTCTCTTGTTGGAGGAGTTTATACGCCTCACTATGGCGTTGATTCTGCTCATCGTTAGCTTTCTTCTGATCTCTTAAGATAGAGATCTCCTCCTTCAAGCGATTTATTTCCTCGGTGGCGGAGTCCTGCAGGACCTTCATTGACTCCTCATGCATTTTCATCATGTCCTTCCTCTCTTGCTTAAGAATTTTGTTCTCGCTCTCCAGCTCTTGAATGTGCTTGGATTGCTCGACAATATTCTTGGCCTTGGCGATGGTTTCTGCAAGTCGGAGAAAGAAAAGTACACAGTGAGTACTCGGAGAATAAGGGCACAAAACCAAGTCGGAATGCGAAAAAGAAAACAGACTCTTGCTCTTGGTGATATGTTCCTTCAAGAAGGCAGGTTTACCCTTTTCAGCTTCCAAGTCAGCGCGCATCTTCTGGTACTTGTCGTTGGCCATGCCCCTCCGAGCATTCTCGTTCTATGGAAAAAAGGAAAAAAGTTAAACGTCGTTTGGTCTGCATGGAGCATCTAGCCGGAAATTTTCCACCTAGACACTCGGGGGCTACATCAAGAGTTTTTAACTTAGCAATATGCTTAGCTTTTCTTTAAGCATCTAGTCGGAACTAATTCAGTTCTTGATTAGAAGCTTGGGGGCTACAGTATAAAGTTTTTAACTCGACAATATGCTTAGCTTTTCTTTAAGCATCTAGTCGGAACTAATTCAGTTATAACTAGAGGATTGGGGGCTACATTATTGAAATTTATAAACGTTGTGTATGCTACACTTAAAACATCTAGTTGGAATATTTCATTTCACCTATATGCTTGGGGGCTACAGTGAGAGGTTTTCTAACTTAGTCAATCTTAGAGCACATAGACGCAAAAACCTATGGTTGTCCATCTACATCCTCGGGGGCTACAGTGGGATACTCATATGAAAATCAAAAGTCAAATAAAACTTACAAGTGCAATGATCTTGAGGTTTGTAGCACTCTCGGCCAGCAGCTTGCCAAAGAACTCATTATTTCCTTGCAAGATTTCTGCTTGTCGGAGGAGCTCCTCTAGACCGCACGTCGGAGATATCGGTGCCCCACCAGGAGCCAGAGCAGTGCTACCTTGTGTAAGTACCGGATAGACTATCTTTGGATAAACTATGGCTTTCTTGGGTGCGGGGGCGCCGCCAACGACAGAAGTGCCTGCTTCCACCACCGCCTTATTGCCACTGATGGAATCCTTAGCCGGAGCTTCAGCCATTTGGTGGGCGGCACTCTCCTGCGTCGCCTGCTCGCCGACGATAGCAACCTCGGTAGAGGCACCTGAGTCCACTTCCATGGCGGAAGGGTTAGATGCCTCGTTAGCTTGTGAGCTTGTCGGGGCAGACGAGGGCTTGACAGAGGGAGTGGAAGGGGCGACGGCGGGAGATGCGTCGTGATGCAGCATGTCCTTGATGGTTCTAGAAGCCCCCAATTTGGAGGTATTCTTCAGGCTGGTCGTGGCTTTCTTCCTGAAACGTGCAAAATGCATAAGTACAGGAGCAAGACAGATGAATAGACAATGTCATAGAGAAAGAAACTTACACATGTGGGGGTGCTTTGGCAAAGGGGAACCCGGTAACTTTTCTCTTCTCCGCCTCCAGGGCGGCGATAGTCTTCTTGGAGGCTCCACCCTCTGTCTTCTTCTTCTTGCCTCCGTCGACAGTGTCAGAGGTGGAGCTCTTTCGCTTTCACGCCAATGGAGCATCGTCGTCGGACACGACCGTGACTTCCTTCATCTTTGGATCGTAGATTTGGGCAGCCATGTTGTCCTCCTCTAGATCGCTAAGTTGTTAAGTGAGAAGTCATCGTTTTAGATGAGATGACATTTGCAAGACGGAAGAACTAGAGTATATGTCATACACGGAAAATAAATAACTACCTTTGGGCACTTGCCGTCTACGAACATGTCGTAGGTGATGGTGAAGCCACGCTTCTTGTCCTTCACCTTGACGATGTCCTTAAGGTGGATCTTGATGGAGTCACTCAAGAAGTTGTCCACAGAGATGCGGAGGCTATCCCTTCTATCGCTGGTATACTCGTGCATGAGCTTCGCGCGGTGCTACAGAGGTTGGATTCGCCTAATGAACCAGCACATGGCTAGGTCCAAGCCGGTCAAACCCGTCTCTACAAACCATTCTATCCGCCTTATGGCGCGGGAAGCATCGAGGTTGGAGGGATGGGAGGCATGGGATCTCCATGACGAGGCTTCAGCGGCGGCTCCGTCAACAAAGTTAGGGTACGTTACTTGTCGGTCAGCTAGAGGGATATCTGGGCTTTAGAAGTAAGTACGCTGCCAGTTTTTGCACGACTTGTGACCGACGATGTCGGGGAACCGTCGGCCAGGACGGATCTTGAAGCTTATGGTGCCGCAATTCCTAAGTTCTTCTTTACTGGCTCCGGCTTCACGTTTGACGGTGAAGAAGTACACGAAGAGATCTAGCCTAGGCTTTATCCCTAAGTAACCCTCGCAGAGCGCCGCGTAGTTGCTAAGCGCTAAGATACTATTGGGAGAAAGGTTTTGGCGCTGGACTCTGTTGTGGTTCAAGACGGAGAGGAAGAAGTTGGAGATGGACAGGGAGACGCCTCGTACCAGTTGGGCTTTGAGGTACACTTTTTCTCCGGCTTGGGGAGAAGGTGTCACCTCGCCGGCCGGCGCCGCCCGCCAGGCGAGCCCCTCCGTCGCAGGGAGGTAGCCCTCGGCGATCAGCTCCTAGATGTCACGGTTCATGATATCTGAACCACGCCAGTCGCCCTTGTTAGAATCGAGCTCCTCCTCCAACGGCTCCAGCGCCGCTGGATTATGGTCACCGCTGGTGGACTCAATCACCGCCGAGGAGGGGATGACCAAGACCTCTGGAGGCACGACGATAGAGCTCGCCGGCTTCGCTCGACGCCACCATGGAAGGGGAAGTGCTGCTGCTAGCCATGGAGTGAGTTTGGAGGCGACTGGTGCAGATTGGGGCTAGGGTTTTTTCGCGAGTTCGCGCGAAGAGCTCGAGGAGGCACGCGCTGGAGGAAGAAGACGATGCGGTAGAGAATGAGTTGAAAAGTAAAAAAGTTCACCGCAGTTACTATTTATCATCTCCAGCATCAAGATTCGTGTGGCTTGATTGGACGGTTGCCACGTAGACGACGTGTTCGCGAACGTGTGCGGAAATTTCGCCATTTCTCCAACCGTCGCCGCCAATGGTTCGTATCGCCCACGCGGGAAAATCAGACATGATTGCGTCCTCTGCATGTGTGAGTTACGAGGCATAGCTGACCTACGTCTACGTTGCCCTAGCTGACATAGGCAGATGAGCCGTCACATCAGAAGATTCCGGAATGGATGGATCTAGTCCGGCTACGAAAGAGTACGATGGAAGATTCAGCATTTCTCTGACTTACGTGTTGAAGATGGAGAAAACCTTGCAGGGTTCTTTGGGAGGACTACAATATATTGCTTGAAGATTTGCCGACATCCATCTAGACGGAGCATTCCACATGAAGACGCAAGACAACGCAAGATCTCGGAGTTCTCCGGGGGCTACTGTTGGGGATATGCTATATGGGTATCCTCATAGCATGTCTCCTATCCGGATAACCCGGGTGGCCCACTGTTGGTAGCATGGCCCATGGCCTGCTGGGCGACCTAGTTAAATGGATACAGAAGGGAGGCCCATGCCGGATAAAGGAAGGCTACGGTTGGAGTCACCGACGTACCCGGAGCCTTGGAGTGCAAGATACACAAGACTAGTAATAGACGGTGTAGGACTTTGTAACCTGTCCGGCTAGGACTTTCCCTGTAACCCTAGGACCTGGTGACTATATAAGTCGGGCCTATGGGAGCCTTTAGGGCACAATCTCAGAGAACCAAGTAGCGATTAGCACACACCTCGCACAAAGAACCTATCTTTGTAAGTCGGCGTATTTCCCTTATAGTGATTTATAGCAGGAGTAGGATTCCGCCACCGTCGTGGGATCTGAACCTGGGTAAGCTGTGTTACCTCGTACCCGTCAACCGACTGCCTTCCCCCACGACTCTAAACACGCACTGTGAGGACCCCTCCATGGCGTACTCGTTGGCAATACCACGACATTCCCCTAGGCCCATAAATGGTGAAGTATCATGTAGTCGATGTTCACATGAGAGAACTAGAAGAATAGCACCACAACTTAAATACTAAACCATTAAATAATATCTCAACACAAATCCACTACTAACAACATGACTTCTCCCATGTCCTCATCATATGGATCAAGATCAAAGATGATATGGTGATGAATAACAATCTGAACATAAACAATAATCCAATGGTTCCACTCACAAGCATCAACTACAATAGTAATCAACACAGGGAAAGTTTCCCCTAAGAACTAAGCAAGTATTCAACACGATTGTTACAGCGGGATGGAGTGGTGATGATGGTGCTGGTGGAGATGATGGTGTGGATGATGATGATAGTGATACCGATGAATTCTAGCTTGATGATGGTGTTGATGGCGATGATCTCCCCTCTCCGAGAAGGAATTTCCCTGGCCGAAATCTGTATGCCGGAGAGCTCTTTCTCTCTTGGTGTTTTCCGCCCCGCAGAGGCAACGTTATCTTTCTGTGGTCGCACCCCGTGTATTAGGTTTCGAGGAGAAGATATAGGCGAGAGGGCGGAGGCTGGAGGGTTGGCCACATGGCCCATCCTCACCTCCGGCATTCCTCGTCTTCTGGGAAAATAGGATTTTCCATAGTTTTCCTGGTATTTTTCTGATCTTTGCAAATTTCATCAAAACACCTCTTTTTTTCCATCAGAATCCTGACTCCGGAAGTTCATCCTCCAATATCATCCAACATGCAAAAACAGAAGAAAAGACATAAGTAACACCTCTTAATATGAAATATATCAACGAATAGAGGAAAATTATGATATAGAATGGTGATGCAAATTTGATGTATCAACTCCCCCCAAGATTAGACCTTCGCTTGTCCCCAAGTGAAAACTGAGCTTAGTAAACATGTCCACATGTTTATGGAGTGAAGTGTTGATAAAAGAATACGGACAAGAAGCATCACACTTACCATTACACAACTCATAGAAGAAAGCAACTCACCATTATATAACTTAGCTTGCAACAAGTATAAGAGTCACAATAGATATGCATAAAGATAAATCATAATTGGAATTGGCAAACTTTGTTCTTGGTCAGAGAACAGTTGGCAAACAGTTTCACAAATAAAGCTTTTGTAGAAGTTTCACAACAAGAATACTCTTTGCTCAAACATAAAAGGTTTTCACAATGATAGCTTTCAAAGTAATACTCATTAGATAAGAGTCTTGTTGTAACTACCTCAGTGAATTACGCTCCTAGATACAAGCCTGGATGAGCAGTAGTGGTTGAAATAGTACGGTGGGGCCCCAAAAGCCACTCACGGGTAGACCTTTCGGCCGTCCCAACCAGTACCAACTCAACGGGACTCAGACGGCGTGAATCGGTGAAGGGATCAACTACATACACAAGTGGGTATGTATGCAAGCCACCATACAAGAGTACATCGAGCCATACCATCTAGAAAGAAAGGAATATATAGCATACATACGGCAAGATTCAAATGACCTAGATAGGTATAAGATTTTAGGATAATTCCTCATATAACACATCGTAGTATCAAGCGGGCGGCAAAACAAAGTCCGGTGCGGACAAGAAGCAAATCGGCATAAGATGCCATAGAAGTAAGCACATCCATACAGATCTCACGGATCCCGTTCCGGAATCTCTACACGAGCGATCGTTGCGCATCATCGGCCTCTTCCACCCAAAGATCCGTCCTGCGAGGGTACCTGTTCATCTGAACCAATAATTTATCGTGTGAGACCCTAAGGGTACTCAGCAAGTCTTAATGCCTCTAAAGGGGACACAACCTGGGGTGACGCAATTGCAGCGAAAGATAAACCCTAGCAGTTCTACAGATAAACGCTAACCATCCGCCTAACCAATGATAGACGGATGTCCGTGAATGAAGGACAACAGTTATAATAGTAATTCATCAGATCCATCCTCCTCCTCGCTTACCAACAAGGAAGCGGACGAACAACCCCCCATTCGTTGGCAATTTTATTAACCATTCCATGAGTGTTGCACTATTTACTAGTCAATTTACTTAGTCAGATTAAAGCGGTACTTTAGTTATGCTTGTCTATGATCGAGAAACTGTGCTCCAAGTCGTCCATAACCGCGGACACGGCTTTCAGAAAGTTTTACCCGGCCGGGGTGCACCAATAGCAACACGCCGATCAACCTCGGAAAAACCAAATCAAAACCCAACGAGGCCTTCACGACAAAGCAATCACAGGATTCAGAAATATTTGAGGGCCACCCTTGAGTCTCCATAATGAAGTTAATGACTCGAGACGGACCCGAGGTTTGCGACAATGGTCGTAACGATCGGGAACCCAAACTGGGATTGTCGATACTGCGAAAACATTTAAACCTAAATGATCTGGTGTGCTCCTCGCACAAACGTAAATAAACAGTAGCATGGCATAAGTACAGGATAGTAAATAAAACCTCAAACTAGTTTGTGGCCCCAAGAAATAAGACGGAATCAAGCTCTGGCTCAGGGGGGTCCCATATACCTCCCGGATGTGGATAGCGCGATAAAACAAGGAACAGGAATCAAGTACTCGGGGTCTTACGGGACACAAGTGAGCAGGAAAAACCAAATAACAGATATTGCTCACCGACGCCACTTTCATTAGTTATCCCATTACTACTCAGGTTAAGTTGTTTAGGTACCTCGTGATCCAACAGACTCTCACATACCCTACACATGCTGTTCTACGACTCGCATGGCTCAAACAACTCCTGTAGTAATGGCTCATGGGATGGAGGAACAAGCTTGGTGGGGTTTAAAAATAAAGGCCATGCATACTTGGGATTCAATTTAATGCAATCGCGACTCAATGATGCAAGAATAAGATAGAGGCAATAGGTACTATGTGTATGCAAGCATGTGGAAGTTCTTGCCTGGAAACTCAGTTGAAGCGAGAGACGGATCTGGGTAGTGCTCCTGGTTCTCTTGATATATCCCCTGCTCAGCGTCTATTCGAAAAAGAACCAAACAAGCAAGGGCCAACATAAATAAAGTGCACAAGCATAGGAATAAAATGCGACAAGCAAACAATCATGCCATGATGAATGATGCACAAGTTGCATGGCAATAGGTAGCATGGCATGGGTGAGGTGTGGTATACAAGAATTAGTCATTTTATTAAGGTTGGGCCACATTTTATTGTCATATTAGTTGCTGTACACTATATTTTTATATGATGCATGCTGCAATTGAAGTCAAGGATAGCGTAAACAGAAAGGTCTCGTCGAGCTGATCATTTTAGACATATCATTTGTTGAATTCGGAGTTATAAATCAAAAGTTGTGAATTTATTAAGTTCCAGTGGCATTTTGTTGTAATTTACTTCAACTTGGAATTTTAAATGTGCAAAAGGCAATTTGAATAGCATATTTGAAATCCTTGCATTTTTCTGGTTCAGAAACATATATCATTTGCATTATTTGGATTTATAAAAGAAAAGTTATTTAAAACTGAATTGAAATTTGAATTTGAATTAGATTTAAACAGTTTTGAATTTAAACAGAATCTGCAAAAATGTTTTAACACCCAGGCTAACCTAACCCCAGTCACAAACAGGTGGGGACAGGCGCACCTGGACCCACACGCCAGCGGATGAGAGGGAGGGGGACCGCGGGTTGAAACTTGAAAACCTCAGGAGCCTTTTTATAAAACAACTCTGACGCTGACTGTGGGGCTAGGGGTTGCGGGTTCAGGCAAAGAAAGCCAGGGGGTTTTGTGCAAAAAGCACGGCGAGCACTGTGTTTCTTCTCTCTGAACCTACTGACGGAAAAACGGCCTTGGCGCGTGAGCAGGCCGACCGCGCCCTCGCGCCAATGAGGCGTCTATGCGGCCAGCTTGGGCTAGGTGACGGAGAGGCGGGAGCGGCCTAGCTAGGGCTTCGCGGCCTTCTGGGCGGCGAGGCGCGCGATGCAGCGCCTGAGTGTGCACGACGAAACGTCCGGCGATTCTAGGGCGGCGCGGCGAGGCGGACCGTGTCAGGGAGGGAGAGGGGCTCACCGCGAGGCTGTCGGTGGCGGTGGTTCGACTCGAGGCGTAGGCGATCGATGGCGGGGCTGACGCCGGGCGCAGCTAGGGTTTGCATCTGGCGGCGTCGGTTCCGGCGGTGTTGGGGCGTCTCCTCCTCGCTGCTGGGTACGGGGGCGACGCGGACGACCTCCAGAGCTTCCACGACACCCGCAACTCCGCGCCCGCCTCCTGGTTCGTGTGTGCTAGCGAGATCGACGGTGTGGCCGGCGTCGGGGTGCGCTGCGGTGGAGAAAGAGAGGCAGAGGGGGAAAAGCGAGGCAGAGCCCTTGGGCAGATCTGGGGACGGCTAGAGACGAAGGGAGAGGATAAGAAGGAGAGGGGAAGGTGGGGGCTTGCGTGGGGGAGGGGCAGGTCGCTCGGCGCCACCTTTTGCACCTCACGTGCACGGCAGGCCACGGCAGGGCAGGGGAGGGAGAGAGGGAGGCTGCCAGGTGGGGTAGGCGAGGCAGGGAGGCAGGCAGGTTTGGAGGGGCCCCTTGGCCAGGGAGAGAAAAGAGGGAGGGGGAGAGGGGGCCAGCTCGGGCTAGGGTTAGGTTTGGGGTGTCCTCGGTCGTGTGGGGTGGGGTATATGGTAGGAGGTTGCTGGGGTGGGGCCTGCATGGAAGAGAGGGGCGAGCTAGGGTTTAGCTAGAGGGGTTCGGTTTAGAAATAGGTGGGATTAAGGAGAGAGGGGTGGATTAGGGTTTTGTTTAGACTAGGAGTAGCTTAGGTTTTAGCTAGGATGGTTATGGGCATGGTGAGAGAGGGATCTAGATAGAGGATTAGAGAGAAGGGGTGCAAGCTAGGGATTTTGAATCATGCATGCTCCATTCAAAGACCAAGCAAGATCAAAAATAAAAGAGGTAGGGAGAAGGATGGGGTTTAGGCTTATGCTCACCACATGATCACATGTGTATGCATGGGGTATGGTGATTGGGGTTTAGCTATAGGGGGGATAGAGAGGTAGATGGTGTGGTGAAGAATTCTACAAGCCAAAACAAGATTAAGCAAAGGAGAGGTGATCCATGCAAGCAAAACCAAATAACATTCAAAAGTCAAGAAAAAGGTGGCACTTGCATGGCCCATGCAAACAATAATTGCCATGTAATTATATTGTGAAAAAAACATTAAATCATGTGGCATTATTCCTTGCATTCCCAAAAGGTGGGCAAAGGCCAAGCATAAGATTATGGTGGAGTCCACCCAACCCACATGAGCTAGAGGTAAACTCAATAAAATGCTAGCTCCTATTAATTGGATGGTGGAATTATAAGGTGGTGAAAGAAAGGTGGTGGAGTTTAAAAGAGATATGCCCCCAACTCAACTTGGGCATTTAACAATTTATCAAGAACCAAATACAATATCAAGAGGCAACTACAATTAGTAATGCACATGAGATAAGAACCAAACAAGCAGGGGTTTTATATGATGCTCAAATGCAAGGTGGCATGATGACATGAGCATGATATGATGATGATGCAACAATTATATGTTGGAAGTGGCCCTTTTATTACTAGAACAAGTAGCATTACAGGTGTTAGACAACTGGGATGCTACAACTCTCCCCCACTAAACAGGAATCTCGCCCCGAGATTCTAGGATGAAGAAGAAGACACAAAGAGAGAAGGATGGTTGGCACGGAGTTCATCTTCACGCTCCCAAGTGGCTTCATCAACAGAATGGTGTGACCACATACCTTGCGAACTTGATGGACTTGTTGCAGTCCTTCTTCTGGTCTCAAGGATTTTGGTGGGGTGTTCTTGATAAGACAGGTCTTCTTGGAGATCGATTAGCTCATGATCCACGGTCTGCGGGATCTTTGAAGCACTTCTTGAGTGAGAGATGTGAAAACATCATGGACTTTGAGTTTTCCGGAGCTCAGGCATAAGCAACTTCTCCTCTTCTACCATGAATCTTGAAAGGACCGATGTATCTAGGAGCCAACTTTCCTTTGATACCGAAGCGGTGTGTTCCTCTCATGGGAGTGACACGAAGGTAGACAAGATCACTAGGGGCATACACCATATCCGTGTGCTTCCTGTCATAGTTGCTCTTGACGACTTTGAGCAATCTTGAGTTCTCGAATGATATGCACCTTCTCCTCCGCTTGAGTTACAATGTCGAGGCCAAACCAGATTCTTTCTCGCACCGACCAACCAATCGGAGTTCGCACTTGCGACCATAGAGAACCTCAAATGGTGCCATCTTGAGACTCTTGGAAGCTGTTGTTGTAGGAGAATTCAGCATAAGGAAGACATTCCTCCCACTTCATGCCAAAGAGATGACGCACGAAGCATATCCTCCGAATCTGATTGATCCTTTACACTTGTCCTTGCGGTGAGGGTGGTAGCGATCTGAAGTTCAACTTTGTTCCCAAAGCTTTTTGGAAACTTTCCCAGAACTTTGAGGTGAAGATGCTCCCACGGTCTGAACTGATTTCAAGTGGAACCCCATACAGAGAGACAATTCTGTTGATATAGAGCTCAGCCAACTGAATTCCAGAAATTGTTTCTTTGACTGGGAAGAAATGAGCCAATTGTTATCGCCATATTTTGGCCAAAGAAGGAGATGGGCCGTGATCAAGATGGGCTTGGAAGATGCGTATATTCAACGTGTTGTTGGATCGGCCTAGTACGTAGAATTGGGCTAAACTTCCCGTGTATCTTGTATCATAGTAGGTTCCGTTTCAGTTTAGGTAAAGATAGAGTTGTAGATTTATTCCAAAAGTAGAGAGTCTCCGGACTATAAATATGTACCTAAGGTTATCAAGAAAAGGAGGACAATCACGTTCACAACAAACACAATCTCGCCATACCCCCCTTGTTCTAGGGTTTCTTTCGTAGTGTGTTGCCTAGATCGCATCTCGCGATCTAGGCATTTTTACTTATCGTTATTTAGTGTTACTGCTTGAAGCCTTGTTGATGGCGAGTAACACTACTATCATGGATTTGTTGAGGCTAGCATCGGTGTTCTTCGTTATAATCGTTTGATTTTGCTACCTCTAGTTGTCTCGCTACCTTTGCCTTTTTCCCAAGCGCAAGGTAGCACCTTGTGGTCTTTATTTAGCTGATTTGATCTGTTATGGTTGTGCCTTGCTCAAGGTTTAGTTTGATATCTACGTCAGGCCTTACAAACGGGTTGAACGATCCAGTAATGCGTGGGGACGTGGCTTATTTCTAGAAGTTGTTCGGTAATTGACTTTACGTTGGTTATTAGGCCTCCTTTAGGTTAATATTCTTCATCTTTGTACATACATACCAGGCTCAATTACGTGTAGGACGTTCGATTACGTGGTGAAAACATTAAACCGTCAGAGATCGATTTAACTTGTAGTGATCAAGCAAAACCCCATGTTATTGTAAATCTAATGCAGAACCATGGGGCAATCGGCTCTAGGAGCCGATTTACGAACTTGGGAGCCGGTCACGGCTCGAATTTTACGATACTTGTTTACCATGCGAAATCAATCGAGCAATCCTTCACCTTCTGACGAGGTATAGGTCAGGTGGCGCCTCGAACCGAGCTGAGCGTGCGGAGTTTTGCGGGCCGTTGCCGAGGACCAGGCCCACCAGCAGTTCAGGAGCCTCCGGCTCTTCGTGTTGCTTCGCTGCCCGCCGTGAGTTTTGACAGCAACACATTCAGCACGCCCGGTGGGACATTCAACAACGTCTACATCAACATCCGACTGCAATGGAAAGCAGACGATCACGTCTGACGAGCTTCGAAGAGCACAAGGCGGTATGACGAGATCGAATCTCTTGAAGATCTCATCGGCTCTTTGAGATGACCCGTAAACATGGCATCAAGTGGAGGTTCTCCCGAGGGTGCTCTCGATGAGGTGGATCTGCATTCCTTCGGAGGAGCGCACTGCAGCTCTCTGACGAAGAAGTCAACTACATGGTGGCTCATTCTCTGCACCGCCATTACGAGAGCTGGTGAACGCTTTCGGCGGGTCGATTCGTAGTTCAAGAAATCATGAAACATCAGTACTCTCCGTCGGGGCCTACCTTAGGGACTCACCAGGGAGAAAGACCGCTCCAGACTAGGCCGCAGCTGCCATTCACGCTTGCAGCCCCAGAGCCACCAGGAGCAGCGGCGTACGTCGTCTATAAGGCTGGAGGCGACCCAGGCGACTGCCAATTCCTGTTCGAGCCACCTAAGGAAATCCCACACGGATACATATGCACCTACGTGCCGGACTGCAACAACCTGCCACGCACCAACCAGATTGCAACCGCGGGAGTTTCTGCGGCAGGGGTTCCCGGGGCAGGAGCTCCGGGAACAGGCGTTTCTGGAGCAGCGATGTCTGGGGTGGACGCCGATAAACAGGCGTGGCTAGCCAAGTATGCCACTGGAACAAGTCATGAGAATCTAGCCCCTGCAGCTCAAACAGTGGAGCAAATCCGTACCATCCTGAGAGACCAGTTCGGCTTCGTGCCGAAGAGAAGGACAATCGGCTA
This sequence comes from Avena longiglumis, assembly GCA_030063025.1. Lineage (NCBI taxonomy): Eukaryota > Viridiplantae > Streptophyta > Magnoliopsida > Poales > Poaceae > Avena > Avena longiglumis. The sequence continues at coordinate 403,746,148 of CP125975.1, forward strand.
TTCAAAGCCGTACCCCAACGAGTTTGATCTGATTCCGCTGCCGCCCAAGTATCGGCTCCCTGAGTTCTCAAGGTTTAGCGGGTCAGAAGGGTCAAGCTCGATCGAGCACATAAGCCGATACCTGGCACAGCTAGGCATAATTTCGGCATCGGATCAGATGCGCGTAAGGGTTTTGTAATCGCGACAGGACCAGCTTTTGGGTGGTACACCTCGGCACCGATTCGATTCATACCGGAAGCAAGCGGAAGAGCAGTTCCACATCCAGTACCATTCAGAGGCTCGAGGCTGGCATTGCAGACTGGCGCAGTGCTTGGAGAAACAGATGGCGAGTACATCCGGCTCAGACCGTCTAAGAACCGATGTTACTCAGCTCGTTTAAGCGAAGGCGATCGAGCTGGCGGTGTTGGGTCTCTCGGCACCCATCAAGGATCGGCTTTCAAGTAGAGTATAACTCATTGGCGCACATGGCCCGAAGCGGCGATGTATGAACAGCGCCACCGAGTTATACCAAGACAAGTTCAAGCGTCCGATAGGCCTTGTCGTCTGAAGAAGGTGATCTCGCAAGACCAGGAGGTGGCCGTGGCTGAATGGGCTCGGCGGACCGTGTCCGCAAATGGGTGAAAGCAAGGGCCTGCAAAGGGTTCGACTTGACGTGAGAAAAGCTGAGCAGATTTTCGATTTCTTTGAAAGAGAAGCGGTGAGGTTACCCGACGCCATAAAATCCCACAGCTCAGGAAATGAATGGGAGACCATCGCAAGTGGCATCACGTTCACCCACACCACCAATGATGCAAGAGCTACGTCGTCAAATCCAAATGGCGATAGAGCAAGGCCGTCGATCCTTGGGATTCGCCATGAAAGTGGACACAAACCCATTTCTGGCGTCAACATGGTAGAACTCGATTCCACGAGGCGCCAAATGGATTTTTCGTTCGGTGTTAATATGGCAGGGTGCAGGTACCACCATGACACGTACAAGGAAGGTGGTCGCTCTCGGGCAAAGAAAGAAGAGGCTGGTCCATGCGACGGCCCGGCATAACGATAAGCGGTATAACAGAGGAACAGTGAGGAGAGTGCGGTATCGAAGCCGCATTCCACGCATCTCCTTAACAAGTATGAGCGCAAGATGACCAACAGCGCCCGGTAGCGATGGAGACGACAAAGGATATGAGCACCTCGCTAGGGACCGTCAAAAGGAAAGGAAGCAGACAAACATTGGGATTGTCCTTTCTTCAAGTATTCTGGGGCCAGGAATGAGCCGATTGCCTCTGATCGACAAGCGCCGAGTGTGGACAGCGAAGGAGGACACGAGGCGATTGGTATTCAAGCGTTTAGGGCCTCCCCACCTCGGATCCGTCCACAGGAGTCCGCTCGAGCAAAGGACCTCGAGAAGCCAAGGATGACAAGGAAGAAGACAGATATCACCGTCCAAGATGGTGTCCAGACGGACTCAGACATACCCAAAAGCGTAGAGTGCAGCGGCTGCGTAACTTGGAGGAAGCTGAAGCACGGTATCTCCACGCTTTAAAGAAAGCGCGGCCCGATCTATCCGTCAAAGTCAGGCAGACCTTGGAAACGGGAGACCGCCCGACAAAGAAAGAGTGGCGCCCCAAACAAATAAAAGCCGATGCACAGACATCGGCTGGTACAAACATGGTGTTCATACTTCCGTCAGAATTCTGCGCGCCAAAAACCAATGAGCTACCAAAGGTACGATTCATTGCGGCCACGGCGATTATTTTGAGAAGCCACGTGAGAAGGGCTACAAACATCTGAAAGCCCTGTACCTGCGAGGTTACATCAATGGGCAACCTGTCAGCAAGATGTTGGTGGACACCGGAGCGGCAGTCAATATCATGCCGTACTCCATGCTACGACTTTTGGGACGTTCTACTGCAGATCTGATCAAAACCAACGTCACGTTAAGCGACTTCAACGGCCAGTCTTCGGAAACACAAGGCGTACTGAACGTGGATCTGACAGTGGGCAGAAAAACCATACCCACGTCATTTTTCGTCGTGAACAGCAAAAGTACCTCTGTTTGTCTTGCTAGGTAGAGATTGGATTCACGCTAATTGCTGCATTCCATCCACAATGCACCAAAGGCCTCATATAGTGGGACGGAGATGAAGTGGAGGTCATCCATGTAGATGATTACATCGCCGAGGTTTCCATAGTGACATGAACGTCAGGAAGCGAAGACCAAGAGCCGATATCTGGAATCAGTTTAGGCTGTGAGCATTCAAGCTACAAAAAGCGGTGAGGCTGGTCTTATCCATCGGCGACAGAGTAGGAAAGTTCACAACCATCGTGGTACGGCGATCCTCGCGATCGGCCACAAAAAATGAAAAGCACCAATCACACGACAAGAGGATCACGCAGTCGCAGCAGGGAGACGCCATGCCATTGTAAAACAATAAGGTGTAAACCATCCCTGACTAATGCAAGCAAAAAGGGGGCCGATTCAGGCGATCGGCCCAAATTATTTTTGTTGCCCTCACCCACTGTTTGCCCTGTGTTTACCATCGATTTGACAGGTGACGGAAAGCTAGGGTATGGGTTTACATCTGCTGATGAGCTAGAAGAGATCGACATTGGTCCTGGGGATAAGCCACGACCAAAATTTATCAGCAAGAAGTTAGACCCGAGTCTGCGGGGTCCGATGATAGCCCTGTTGAAACAATATCCAGACTGCTTCGCCTGGGACTACACAGAGATGCCTGGGCTAGACAGGAGCATTATTGAGCATCGACTCCCGCTTAAAAAAGGATTTCAGCCATTTCAGCAGCGAGCACGACAAATGAAGGCCGAAATTCTGGAAGAAGTCAAAAAAGAGGTCGAGAAAATGTTGATGGCCAAGTTAATCAGGCCATGTAGGTATGCTGAGTGGATTTCTAGTATAGTACCTGTAGAGAAAAAGGATGGCCGATGGCGTGTTGCCATAGATTTCCGGGATCTAAACAGAGCTACCCCAAAGGATGAGTATCCGATGCCGGTGGCGGAGACGTTGATTAACGCAGCGGCTGGTCATAAAATCCTGAGCTTCATGGATGGCAATGCCGGTTACAACCAAATTTTTATGGCTCCAGAAGATATACACAAGACGGCGTTCAGAGTCCCAGCTCGAGGGGTTGTTCGAGTATGTAGTCATGACGTTCGACGAAGAATGCCGCCACTTACCAAAGGGCCATGAATTACATTTTCATGATCCGATCGGCAAGTTGGTGGAAATTTACATCGATGACGTGGTGGTCAAGTCCGCTTCGCACGGACACTTGACGATCTTGATGTTACGGACCGAACAAGAAAATTCGGGCTACGGATGAATCCAAAGAAGTGTGCCTTCGGGGTCACGGCCGGTCAGTTCTTGGGTTTTTTGGTCCATGAACGAGGGATTGAGATCGGCCTGAAAAGTCAGGAGGCAGTGCGAACAATGAAGCCACCCACTACAAAGAAAGAACTGCAGTCTCTCATCGGCAAGATCAACTTCGTCAGAAGATTCATCTCCAATCTGTCAGGAAGAATAGAGCCATTCATGGGACTGGTGAAAATCAAATCTGACGAGGAATTCCGCTGGGGGGCAGAACAACAACGAGCCTTTGACGAAATCAAAGAATATCTTACGAAGCCGCCAGTGTTGGTTCCGCCCACCGATGCACCATTCTACATTTACTTGTCGCTGATGGCACGTCCATCGCCTGGTGGTGGTACAAGTTTATGATGGGCTAGAGCGAGTCGTATTTTACATAAGCGAAGGATCCGGACGCGAGACAAGGTATCCCGATATCGATAAGTTGTGCCTCCGCTGTTTTCACCGCACCAAGCTGCGCCACATTTTGCTATCGCGAGATCATCGTCATGCAAATCGACGTCATAAAGCACATCTTTGTCGGCTCCGAGTTTGACATCCGTATCAACCCGCGAAAGCGTTAAGGGACAAAGGCCGGCGATCTTATCGCTGAAAGGATCAACACTAACATAGCAGACCGCCATAAGAGCGGGCTATGTTTTTCGACGGATCGGTTTGGACGATGGCTGGCATCGGCATTTTACTCGTGTCGCCCGGGCAACATTTTCCTTCTCCATCGATTGTCTACCTCGCACCAACAATGTAGCCGAGCAGGCGATACGCAGGAATGGAGTTACTCCTCGGCCGGAGCGAAGCAGAGAAATTTTGGAGACTCCAAGTTGGTGATTTCCCAACTCACGAGGAGTACAAGTGTGAGAGCGAGTCCCTCTTCCGTTATGGTTACCGCCGTGAGCTGATGGCACAGATTCGGTACATAAACTTCACCGGATCCCAGTCGTATCTGAGGCAAATGATCTTGCACAATGGCTTCAGGCTACAAGGATGTAGCGATGAGCCGATGTTCGTGCAGCCTCGAAGTCGACGATCGGAGAGCCGATATCTTCAATTACTTGAAGGATTGGCTGGGGCACCTAAACGGATAAGGTACAAAGCCATGAAGTATGTGCTTATTGGGATGACATGTTTCTGAGGACTCGGAAGGATTATTGCTCAAATGTCCGGGGACAGCCGAGGCTAATCGGCTCCTACACGAGGTACGAAGGCGCTGTGGAACTCACCAATCAGCTCACAAGATGAAATGGTTGATCAGGCGATCAGGGTTTTATTGGCCCACCATGCTTGAGGACTGTTTCAAGTACTACAAAGGGTGCCAAGCATGTCAGAAGTTTGGGAAAATTCAGATGGTACCCGCGTCGGCAATGAACCCCATCATCAAGCCTTGGCCATTCCGAGGTTGGGGCATGGATATGATCGGCAAAATCAATCCTCCATCAAGCAAAGGCCACATGTGGATTTTGGCCATTACTGATTATTTCACTAAACGGGTGGAGGCTGTCCCGATGAAATCAGTAAACTCAAAGGATGTTATCAACTTTGTGAAAGAACATGTCATCCATAGATTCGGGATTCCCCAAACTATCACGACCGATGGGGGTTCGGTCTTTATTTCTCAGGAGTTTAGAAAGTTCTGCGAGGACATGGGGATTAAGCTGATCAGATCATCTCCATACTATGCTCAGGCTAATGGGCAAGCTGAAGCATCCAACCAGAGCCTCATCAAGCTGATCAAGAGAAAAGTCGATGAGCACCCTAGGCGTTGGCATGAGGTTTTGTCAGAGGCATTGTGGGCTTATCGCATGTCATGCCATGGGGCGATTAAAACCTCGCCATACCATCTAGTATATGGACAAGAAGCCGTATTGCCTTGGGAAATTACGGTTGGTCGAGACGGTCACTTTTTCAGACGATCTCACGATGAAGAATACGCAACCACGATGAGTGGCAGTGGAGGATTTAACCGAGCTCAGCTGTGGTCACCGGAGAAAATCAAAGAGAACAAGGCCAAAGTAGCTCGTGCATACAACAAGAAAGTGAAGCCAAAGGAGTTCCACGCTGGTGATTTGGTATGGGAAGTCATGTTGCCCTTGGGACTAAGGATGCAACATATGGTAAATGGTCTCCAAATTGGCACGGGCCGTGCAGGTCGACCAAGTTTTAAGAGGAAACGCGTACATGCTTGAGGAGCCGGACGTGAAATTCGATGGCGGTCAACGGTCAACATCTCAAGAAATATTTCCCAAGCATGTGGGATGTTGGACAGTAAAACTTGAGGGGCCGATACATGAAATCGGCTAAGTAAAAGCACGTGAGACGATGGACAGTAAAAATGTGGCGGCCGATGCTGAAAATCGGCCGAATAAAAGAAAAATGTATAGCAGATGCGCGGTCATCGACTTTAGAGGTTCACACATGTTACAAACAGGAAATTACGGCTGGGTCGAGACGGGTCACTTTTCAGGACGATCTCACGACTGAAGAATACGCAACCCTGATGAGTGACAGTGTGGAGGATTTAACCGAGCTCAGGCTGTGGTCACTGGAGAAAATCAAAGAGAACAAGGCCAAAGTAGCTCGTGCATACAACAAGAAAGTGAAGCCAAAGGAGTTCCACGCTGGTGATCTGGTATGGGAAGCTGTGTTGCCCTTGGGGACTAAGGATGCAACATATGGTAAATGGTCTCCAAATTGGCACGGCCGCATGGTCGACCAAGTTTTAAGAGGAAAGCAGTACATGCTTGAGGAGGCGGGCGTGAAATTCCAAGGATGGTCAACGGTCAACATCTCAAGAAATATTTCCCAAGCATGTGGGATGTTGACAAGAAACTTGAGGGGCCGATACATGAAATCGGCTAAGTAAAAGCACGTGAGACGCGATGGACAGTAAAAATGTGGGGCCGATGCTGAAAATCGGCGAATAAAAGCAAAATGTATAGCGATGCGCGTCATCGACTTTAGAGGTTCACATGTTACAAACAGGTGCGTCGCACATACAAGCTCTGAAGAAATGCTCAAGGCGTGAGGGCGTCGACGACACGATCCACCTCGGCGATCTCAGCTTCGTCATCTTCATCCTTGCTTGTCACTAGTTGTTTGTTCAGGGCACGTTTTCGATGGGCAATTGGAGATTTGGTTCGCCCGTTTTGAGAAAGGTCGCAGGTTACCGTTTGAGACTAAGAAGTGACCGTTTAGGTTTGCCTGAGCATGTGACCAAGTCGGACTTTGTCAACGTTTTTGGGAAAACCGGTATGCATCGACTCTTTGAGCTATGGCTTGGTTGACTGAGTAAACGTAACAAGGGGAAAGCCGATGCGTTGCTATCGGCTTCTGGAGCATCGACCTATTTTGGTTATCGGCAAAAATTGGGGCGACAAGAGCAATCTTCGAGAGGACGGATTTTTCAAAATTGGGGCGACAAGAGCAATCTTCGAGAGGACGGATTTTTCATTTCATTCAGAAGCTGGTTGCTTACAAAAGGGCTGATCGATTACAAAAGGAGACTTATTGCTACTAATTACTGCTACTGGTTCCTAATCTAGGCCGAGGTCGTCGTCGCTGTCGTCGCCGCCGTCTTGTGCGCTATCCTCGCCGCTACAAGCGTCGTCTTCCGCTCTTCTTTGAAGAAGCCAGCAGGGGCCTCCTCGTCTTCATCGTCGTCGGTGTCCTCGCTGGACCCGGTGCGGAAGTACTTCACCGGCTGGTACTCCTCGGAGGAGGTGTCTTCCTCTTCCTCCTCCTCCTCGGAGGAGTCGACGCCGTCCCAGGACATGGCGTCGTCGATGCTGTCTGCCTCCAGTTCCCCATCAGCAAGGAACTGCAGGTCTTCTTCGCCGTCGGTTAAGGACGCGTCGTCCTCCGACCAAACGGCGAAATCCCAACCCCTCTCGTCCCACCATTGTGGGGCGAGAGTGTTGTACGCCGCCATCGGCGGGTGCTCCGGCGTTGGCTCTCGGTCACTCATTGAGTTGGAGGCATGGGAGGACAGGCCAGAGGAAGCAGAGGAGGCCATGGCGAAGAAACAGGGATTTTTCGGCGGAGGAAGAAGGGTTTTTTGGCTGTTGGAGGAAGATGGGGATTGCGAACTGCTTAGATGGATTTAAATAAGGGGAATAGTGGAGAGACGGTTCAATGCCATAGCGGTTTCCCAGAATGTGCTGCCAAAATTGTCAAATCATGCACTGCGAAGGATTTGAGAAGACAGGGCATCATGATGAAGGGGTGGCGTGACGATCCTATTCTGCAACGCATTCTGTCAACGCGCAACCCGATAAAAAAAGGAGAGGGGGAAGAAAAAAAATATCAGCAGAGTGGTTTTGGAATTATCATTGCCAAAACCAGGGGGCATGTGTTATCGCCATATTTTGGCCAAAGAAGGAGATGGGCCGTGATCAAGATGGGCTTGGAAGATGCGTATATTCAACGTGTTGTTGGATCGGCCTAGTACGTAGAATTGGGCTAAACTGCCAGTGTATCTTGTATCATAGTAGGTTCCGTTTCAGTTTAGGTAAAGATAGAGTTGTAGAGTTATTCCAAAAGTAGAGAGTCTCCGGACTATAAATATGTACCTAAGGTTATCAAGAAAAGGAGGACAATCACGTTCACAACAAACACAATCTCGGCGCATCGCCACCCCTTGTTCTAGGGTTTCTTTCGGGTAAGTGTCATGCTGCCTAGATCGCATCTCGCGATCTAGGCAGTATTTTTACTTATGCGTTATTTAGTGTTACTCGTACTGAAGCCTTGTTGATGGCGAGTAACACTACTATCATGGATTTGTTGAGGCTAGCATCGGTGTTCTTCGTTATAATCGTTTGATTTTGCTACCTCTAGTTGTCTCGCTACCTTTGCACCTTTTTCCCAAGCGCAAGGGTAGCACCTTGCTTGGTCTTTATTTAGCTGATTCGATCTGTTACGGTTGTGCCTTGCTCGCCAAGGTTTAGTTTGATATCTACGTAGTCAGGCCTTACAAACGGGTTGAACGATCCAGTAGTACGTAGGGACGTGGCTTATTCGCTCTAGAGAAGTTGTTCCGGTAATTGACTTTACGTTGGTTATTAGGCCTCCTTTAGGGTTAATATTCTTCATCTTTTGTACATACCAGGCTCAATTACGTGTAGGACGTTCCAGTTACGTGGTGAAAACATTAAACTGTCGTAGATCGATTTAACTTGTAGTGATCAAGCAAAACCCCATGTTATTGTAAATCTAATGCAGAACCATGGGGCAATCGGCTCTAGGAGCCGATTTATAGGGAAACCTGGGAGCCGGTCACGGCTCGAATTTTACGTATACTTGTTTACCATGCAGGAAATCAATCGGAGCAATCCTTCACCTTCCTGACCAGGTATAGGTCAGGTGGCACGCCCTCGAACCGAGCCAGGGCGCGTGTCGGAGTTTTGCGGGCCGTTGCCCGAGGGACCAGGGCCCACCAGCAGTTCTGGGAGCCTCCCGGCTCTTTGTGTTGCTCGTCGCTGCCCGCCGGTGAGTTTTGACAGGCAACACCAATTTAGAAAGCCTGTCGATGACAACAAAAATTGCATTGTTGCCCTTCTGCGACCTTGGAAAGCCAGTGATGAAGTCCATCTCTACTTTCTCCCATTTCCATTCCGGAGGTTTCAATGGCTGTAGAAGACCGAATGGTTTCTGATGGACAGCCTTCACTCTGCGGCAGACATCACATTCTGAGACATACTTGGCACAATAACGTTTCAGCCCAGGCCACCAGTATTGTGTTTTCAAGTCCATGTACATCTTTGTGCTGCCAGGATGGATAGAAAGGACCGAATCATGCGCCTCCTTGAGAACTTGCTCTCTCAAACCCGGGTAGTTTGGTACAAACATCCGGTGTTCAAAGAAAAGCGTGCCTTGATCATCAACGTGGAAGGACTCATACTTCAGAAGGTCAAGCTTAGAGATGAGCTTTTTGGTGTGCGGATCACCAAGCTGACGAGAGCGAATCTTTTCTTCCAAGAGAGGAGTAGCCAGAAGGTTCAGGAGATGCCCTTGTTCCACAATTTCCAGGTTGAGCTGACGGAATTCCTCGCACAAGAGAGGCTGTTGCTCTTCCACCATGAGGTTGTTGACATAAGCTTTACGGCTAAGCGCATCTGCCATGACATTTGCTTTGCCCGGAGTGTAGTTGATGGTCAAATCAAAGTCATTGATTGCTTCGATCCATCTCCTCTGCCGAAGGTTGAGATCAGGCTGTGTGAAGATATACTTCAAACTCTTGTGGTCAGAGAAGATCTCACAACGGTTACCAAGCAAGTAGTGCCTCCATAGCTTCAAAGCAAAGACAACTGCTGCTAGCTCGAGGTCATGTGTGGGATAGTTGATCTCATGCGTCTTCAACTGACGAGAGGCATAAGCAACTACCTGTTTCTCTTGCATAAGGACCGCACCCAATCCTTGCAAAGAGGCGTCACAGAATATCTGAAAAGGCTTAGATGTATCCGGAGGAACCAAGACTGGCGTGGAAGTGAGCTTCTCTTTGAGTGTCTCAAAACTTGCTTGACATGCAGGAGTCCACAGGTACTTCTTGCCTTTCTTGAGGAGATCGGTAAGAGGCTTCGCAATCTTCGAGAAGTTCTAAACGAAACGACGGCAATAACTAGCCAAACCAAGAAAACTCCGCACTTCTTTGACATTCACAGGAGGAAGCCATTCAACTATTGTCTTTACCGTTTCCGGGTTGACTGCAATGCCCTTGGCAGAGATAACATGACCAAGATAGGTTACTTCAGGCAGCCAAAACTCACACTTTGAGAACTTTGCATACAAGTGGTTCTCACGAAGCTTGTTTAAGACACACCGCAGGTGTTCTTCATGCTCTTCCTTGGACTTGGAATAGACCAGAATGTCATCCAGATAGACCACAACGAACTTATCAAGGTACTCCATGAAAACGGAGTTCATAAGCCTCGAGAAGGTAGCAGGCGTTGGTGAGTCCGAAAGACATGACCGTACTCATACAGGCCATAGCGGTGGTGAAAGCTGTTTTGGGTACATCTTCCTTGCGAATCTTGATTTGGTGATAACCACTTCTCAAGTCCAGCTTAGAGAACACCAGCCCGCTAGCTGATCGAATAGATCATTAATCCGCGGGAGGGGATATTTGTTCTTGATGGTTTTAGCATTGAGAGCCCGGTAGTCAACACATAGTCTATCGGTTCTGTCACGCTTCTTCACAAAGATTGTTGGGCTACCCCAAGATGAAGTGCTATGTGAATGAAACCCAACTTCTCTTGTTCATCAAGTTGTCGTTTGAGTTCAGCCAACTCAGAAGGACCCATTTTGTAAGGCCGCTTGGAGATAGGAGCCGTTCCAGGTTCAAGCTTAATCACGAACTCAACCTCGCGATCCGGAAGCATACCCGGCAACTCTTCAGGAAAGACATCTGGGAACTCACAGACCACTGGTACACTCTGAATAGCTTCCATAGCATCATCATTCAGAGCCGCCAAGGAAAAGAGCTGGACAGCAGGAGTCAGACTTGGAGAAAAGACTATATGGCCTTCAGGAATCTTCAGAGAAACCGAGCGTTCAGCACAATCAATCACAGCTGCATTTGCAGTCAACCAATCCATGCCCAAGATGACATCAATGTCAGAATTGCCCAGAACAATTAAAGAAGCCAAGAATGCAGAGCCACCAATCTCAACTTGGTTGCCATGGCTGATCTTAGATGCTACCATATTTGCTCCAGGAGAAAGAACCATTAACCGCTTGAGAAGAGGATCCGACGCTAACCCATTCTCGCTTGCAAACTTTATAGAAACAAAAGAATGCGATGCACCAGAATCAAACAAAACTCGTGCAGGGACTGAGTTAATGGATAGTATACCCATCACAACTCCAGGTGCATGCTCAGCTTGAGTGGCGTTGACACAGTTGGCACGAACAACCGCAGACCCGGGCTTGGTGTTGATGTTGAGAGCCCGAGGTGGTGGTGCACGAACCATATGAGAGCTTTCTGCAGATCTTGGCGGGGGTGGAGGGAGAGCTTTGTTCTTCAACGGACAGTTCCAGCTGAGATGTCCAGGATCTCCACACGTGAAGCAGGCACCAGCTGGACGTGGAGCAGCGTAGCCAGGGACTCCGCCAGGCGCTCCAGGGTAGTGGTGGTTGTAGCCCCTGGGAGCCGCAGTGGTGAAGTTTGGTGGCCTTGGCGCGTAACTTGCAGGTCTTGGTGGAGCCGGGAGCGACGGTGGGGTGTTAGGAACCCAGACACGCCGCTTAGAAGGAGCTGCCATAACTGCAGAGCTTGATGCATCCCTGTTGTGTTTCTTGGACTCCTCAAACATTTGCCTGCTTGCCTCCTCTTGTGGCGTGTGTTGGAGTTCCGTGAAAGTTGCCTTGCATGTGTGATTGCATACTTGATCGATGCATTGAGCCCTTGCTCGAACCTCTTCGCTTCTTCTTGTCATCGATACCTCATCGCCACCATAACGAGAGAGGTTCATGAAGTTCCTGATGTAGGTGTTGACGTTATCACTTCCTTGCTTCAGGTTGAGAAATGCTTCCTTCATCCTTTCCATTACAATCACTTACAGAAACTGCTCCTTGAACGCCCAGGAACCTCTCCCAAGTTGGCTGGAACACGGCTTTTGCCTTCAAGTAGTTCTCCCACCAGAGCTGCATCTCCCTTCGTAAGGTGGGTAGCACACTTGACCCACTCCTGCCCGAACATCAGCACTCTCGAGCAACCTTGACATCTCACGCAGCCAATCATCCGCGTCCAGAGGTCGGTCAGAAACATCAAACTGACGAGGGTTGAATTTGAGGAAGCTCTTGATGTCTCCTCGCTTGGGAGGTAGTGGAGCAAACTCGTTCCTCCTGACACTTTCCTCAAAGCGCTGCTGGTTCTCTTGCATAGCTGCCAAAGCATTAGCGATGTTTGACAGCGCTGAGCCCAGTTCGGGAGGTATGTCTTCATCGGTACGGCGTGGTGGAGCCATCCTGTCATTGATATAAAACACAAGTCAGTACTATAATGGAGAATGATAATAATCCAAAATAGTACCAAGATGGAATTACTCAAGATTAAAGGATACAATTTACTGAGATGATATTAAAATATCAACAAAGTTCAAAGCACCTAAAAGATATTAAGCATATCGCACACGACTGAAAAGGAGTGTGGTACACAAATATATCAAAGAAAAAAATTTCCACAAATTTCGGCATTAAAATACCAATAGATGCGCAAAATTACTTAACGAATCAAGATTAGTGACTCTACCGATTCAATATACAAAAGCGAATGATAAAAGTAGTGGTATGGTCGCGACTCCATCCCGCACTCAAATCATTACTCCGCACATGAACAAGTGGAACACATATCCCAACCCCTTCTTCTCACGTTGAACCTAAAGATTGGTAACTACGGAAACGAACACCCCAACAAGATAGCGTCGGATACAAAGGTAAGACAGATTGCGTCGGTTTACAAAAGCCTGTCGGTATGGAATGTACCAACAGTTGATAACCAAAGGCTGATTAGATAACAACTTGGATGCAACAGATAGACAAGGGATTACGCACACACACACACACAACCTATGGTACTACGGAAACCCAGAACACGTGAATCCTAGTTTGAATTTTGAGAAGAGGATTGAAAACGTTGCACTTCCTTACCAGAAAAGGGTGGGTGGGTGGGTAAGAAGAAAAGTGGAAGCAGTCCTACTCTCGCGTTTTGTTTTTCCCTAGTATACATAACTACCAAAATATTTGCTAGACTGACAACGACTGCTTTGGTGAAAACTCAAGGTCGGATGGCTCGATACCAATTGTAACTACCTCGGTGAATTACTCCTAGATACAAGCCCGATGAGCGTAGTGGTTGAAATAGTGCAGTGGGGCCCCAAAGCCACTCACGGGTAGACCTTTCGCGTCCCAACCACTACCAACTCAACGGGACTCAGACGCGGCGAATCGGCAAAAGGGATCAACTACATACACAAGTGGGTATGTATGCAAGCCACCATACAAGAGTACATCGAGCCATACCATCTAGAAAGAAAGGAATATAGCAACGCCATACGCAAGATTCAAATGACCTAGATAGGTATAATATTTTAGGATAATTCCTCATACAACACACATCGAGTATCAAGCGAAGCGGCAAAACAAAGTCCGGCACGGACAAGAGCAAATCGGCATAAGATGCCATAGAAGTAAGCACATCCCGCCTACGATCTCACGGATCCCGTTCCTAGAATCTCTACACCGAACGATCGTTGCCATCATCGCCCTCTTCCACCCAAGATCCGTCCCGCGAGGGTACTGCTCATCCGAACCAATAATTTATCGTGTGAGACCCTAAGGGTACAAAGAAGTCTTAATGCCTCTAAAGGGGACACAACCTGGGGTGACGCAATTGCAGCGAAAGATAAACCCTAGCAGTTCTACAGATAAACGCTAACCATCCGCCTAACCAATGATAGACGGATGTCCGTGAATGAAGGACAACAGTTATAATAGTAATTCATCAGATCCATCCTCCTCCTCGCTTACCAACGAGGAAGCGGACGAACAACCCCCCATCCGTTGGCAATTTTATTAACCATTCCATGAGTGTTGCACTATTTACTAGTCAATTTACTTAGTCAGATTAAAGCGGTACTTTAGTTATGCTTGTCTATGATCGAGAACTGCTCCAAGTCGTCCATAACCGGACACGGCTTTCAGAAAGTTTTACCCGCCGGGTGCACCAATAGCAACACACGCCGATCAACCTCGAAAACCAAATCAAAACCCAACGAGGCCTTCACGACAAAGCAATCACAGATTCAGAATATTTCAGGGGCCACCCTTGAGTCTCCCAAGAACGGTTAGTGACTCGAGACGGACCCGAGGTTTGCGACAATGGTCAGAACGATCGGGAACCCAAAACTGGGATTGTCGATACCGAAAACATTCCGCTTACCTAACAAAGACAAGTGCTCTCCTCGCACAAACGTAAATAAACAGTAGCATGGCATAAGTACAGGATAGTAAATAAAACCTCAAACTAGTTTGTGGCCCCAAGAAATAAGACGGAATCAAGCTCTGGCTAAGGGGGGTCCCATATACCTCCCGGATGTGGATAGCGCGATAAAACAAGGAACAGGAATCAAGTACTCGGGGTCTTACGGGACACAAGTGAGCAGGAAAACCAAATAATGTATATTGCTCACCGATGCCACTTTCATTAGTTATCCCATTACTACTGTGTTAAGTTGTTTAGGTACCTCGTGATCCAACAGACTCTCACATACCCTACACATGCTGTTCTACGACTCGCATGGCTCAAACAACTCCTGTAGTAATGGCTCATGGGATGGAGGAACAAGCTTGGTGGGGTTTAAAAATAAAGGCCATGCATACTTGGGATTCAATTTAATGCAATCGCGACTCAATGATGCAAGAATAAGATAGAGGCAATAGGTACTGTGTGTATGCAAGCATGTGGAAGTGCTTGCCTGGCAACTCAGTTGAAGCGAGAGACGGATCTGGGTAGTGCTCCTGGTTCTCTTGATATATCCCCTGCTCAGCGTCTATTCGAAAAAGAACCAAACAAGCAATGGCCAACATAAATAAAGTGCACAAGCATAGGAATAAAATGCGACAAGCAAACAATCATGCCATGATGAATGATGCACAAGTTTCATGGCAATAGGTAGCATGGCATGGGTGAGGTGTGGTATACAAGAATAAGTCATTTTATTAAGGTTGGGCCACATTTTATTGTCATATTAGTTGCTGTACACTATATTTTTATATGATGCATGCTGCAATTGAAGTCAAGGATAGCACAAACAGAAAGGTCTCGTCGAGCTGATCATTTTAGACATATCATTTGTTGAATTCGGAGTTATAAATCAAAAGTTGTGAATTTATTAAGTTCCAGTGGCATTTTGTTGTAATTTACTTCAACTTGGAATTTTAAATGTGCAAAAGGCAATTTTAATAGCATATTTGAAATCCTTGCATTTTTTTGGTTCAGAAACATATATCATTTGCATTATTTGGATTTATAAAAGAAAAGTTATTTAAAACTGAATTGAAATTTGAATTTGAATTAGATTTAAACAGTTTTGAATTTAAACAGAATCTGCAAAAATGTTTTAACACCCAGGCTAACCTAACCCCAGTCACAGACAGGTGGGGACAGGCGCACCTGGACCCACACGCCAGCGGCTGAGAGGGAGGGGGACCGCGGGTTGAAACTTGAAAACCTCAGGAGCCTTTTTATAAAACAACTCTGACGCTGACTGTGGGTCTAGGGGTTGCCGGTTGAGGCAAAGAAAGCCAAGGGGTTTTGTGCAAAAAGCACGGCGAGCACTGTGTTTCTTCTCTCTGAACCCATCGACGGAAAACGGCAGGCGGGCGTGGCGAGGCTGGCTTGGCTCAAGGAGGGGGGAGGAGCGAGGCTGGCCAGTGGATTCGGCCAGAAAAGGCGGAGAGAGGGGGGTAGGGGGCAGGGTGAGGGGTGTCGTGTGGGGGTGGGGACGGAGGATAAGAGGGAGAGGGAAGGTGGGGCCTGCACATGGAAGAGAGGGGAGAGGCGCACCTTTCAGCAGAGTGAGGGGGGAGAGAGAGTGGGGAAGGAGAGAGGGTGGGAGGGCGGAGGCAGAGGAGCAGGTTTGAGAAAGGAGGGGGGGGGGGGGCCACGGCTAGGGTTAGGTTGGGGTGTCCTGTGGTGTGGGGTGGGGTAGATGGTAGGAGGTTTCTGGGGTGGGGCCTGCATGGAAGAGAGGGGCGAGCTAGGGTTTAGCTAGAGGGGTTCGGTTTAGAAATAGGTGGGATTAAGGAGAGAGGGGTGGATTAGGGTTTTGTTTGGACTAGGAGTAGCTTAGGTTTTAGCTAGGATGGTTATGGGCATGGTGAGAGAGGGATCTAGATAGAGGATTAAAGAGAAGGGGTGCAAGCTAGGGATTTTGAATCATGCATGCTCCATTCAAAGACCAAGCAAGATCAAAAAGAAAAGAGGTAGGGAGAAGGATGGGGTTTAGGCTTATGCTCACCACATGATCACATGTGTATGCATGGAGTATGGTGATTGGGGTTTAGCTATAGGGGGGATAGAGAGGTATATGGTGTGGTGAAGAATTCTACAAGCCAAAACAAGATTAAGCAAAGGAGAGGTGATCCATGCAAGCAAAACCAAATAACATTCAAAAGTCAAGAAAAAGGTGGCACTTGCATGGCCCATGCAAACAATAATTGCCATGTAATTATATTGTGAAAACAACATTAAATCATGTGGCATTATTCCTTGCATTCCCAAAAGGTGGGCAAAGGCCAAGCATAAGATTATGGTGGAGTCCACCCAACCCACATGAGCTAGAGGTAAACTCAATAAAATGCTAGCTCCTATTAATTGGATGGTGGAATTATAAGGTGGTGAAAGAAAGGTGGTGGAGTTTAAAAGAGATATGCCCCCAACTCAACTTGGGCATTTAACAATTTATCAAGAACCAAATACAATATCAAGAGGCAACTACAATTAGTAATGCACATGAGATAAGAACCAAACAAGCAGGGGTTTTATATGATGCTCAAATGCAAGGTGGCATGATGACATGAGCATGATATGATGATGATGCAACAATTATATGTTGGAAGTGGCCCTTTTATTACTAGAACAAGTAGCATTACAGGTGTTAGACAACTGGGATGCTACACTTGTGCAAACAAGGAGGATAAAGAACATGATTGAATAAATCATCATATGAATGCTTGAAACACAACAACTCAAATGCTTGCTGGAGATAGAGAGTAAGTAGGTTTACTGACTCAACTTAGAAGTAGAAGAAATGCCCTTCATAGAGGGAAGCAGGGATTTCAAGTTCATAAAGAGATTCCAAAAGATTATGGTACTTACTAGATTTGAGCTCTCATTGCCCCTACCATAAGCACCTTGAGGTGATTAAGGTTAAAGTGAACAAAGCTAGAGTATATGCTTGACAAAATATAAGTTGGTAATCTCATGTACCTTGAGTACAAGGGCCGCTCCTCATGCTACTCAACATTATTCACCGGTAAGTTCTTGTCATTTTAAGGACACGTGTATCGTAAAGAACCGCCAACGGGGTACCCCTTGCACATGATACAGGAGCTATCCCATAATCAAAATGGCAAGGCAAGCAGATAGTGAGCATCTCAGCGATCTTTTTATTTGTGATTGCTCACTATGGTTATGCTGCAAGTTTCCACCATGTTTAGGCATGGTTTAGGTTAGCGGCCCATGCGTTTCTCTAACACACATACAAAACTGCATGGACATACAAGCTCCCCTTTTATTTCACACCAACGACATCCGCAAACAAAAGAGCATGATATCAACTGGATATGTATCCATAAGTGTTGAAAGAGTTCCCCGTGACAGCATGGTTCTGCTAATCCCAACATATAGATGCAAGCATATACAACTTCGATGACACAATGGTTCAAGTTTATTAGGGGCAAGAAAATAGGGTGTGCCATCAAGTTCGTGAGAGCTTTACTAACTAGTTTTCATTTAACAAAATAATTTTTAATTCGAAAGATAGATGAAGCTTGAGAATTTTCTTGGAATAGCAATAATGCTAATAGGTAGATATGGTGGACACAAATGTCACATGATTTGGTTCAAAGGGGTTTGGATGCACCAGAAGTATTCCTTCTGAAAACAGGTTTTTGTCTAGCAAGGCTGGGTAGCAAGAAAAAGAGTTGAAAGAAACAAGCAAACATACAAGTGATAAAGCTAAACATGCAATCTTCCTTGAAGACACAAAATATCTTAAATAAAGAATACTAAGATTATGAGCCAAACAAGAAAGAAAATAAATGATACAAAATACCTGTAATCTTTTTCTCTTTTCCTTTCAAACCCCAAAAAGTGTTGCTACTGACCAGAGCTCGGTTTTCCAAAACCAATTTACATCTAATTGATGCTCCCAAAGTGATACCAATACTGATCAACAAGATCAATCATATAATAGAGATTGCAAACTAAAACAAAAAGTGCAAAAAGTAAAAGATGAAACTTCTCATTAATATTCCATAAAGGCACTCACACCAAGGGATACATAGATAACTAACTAAAGGAGAGATACTTCCACAATTCAAACCAACCTATACGATAACTTTTCTACCAAAGATATGAATTTACTAAAATGGTAAAAGATAAAAGATAATGATGTGATACCGCGGCACTCCCCAAGCTTGGAACAAGCCAAGGGGATGCCAAACCTGATGACGAATTACTCCGTCGATGGTGGTGGTGTTATCTTGATAAGCTCTTCAATTAGTTCCCTCAAATCCTCAATCTAGAAGGTCAGAGTAAGAATCAACTCCAAATTTTCTCAATGCAGTTCACGATCATGCTGGACCAAGAATCCTAGTCCTTGTTATTCTTTCCCCACTCTTCCTTCTTAGAGTGTTCCTTCCCTGCATGGTTAGAACGAAGCAGATCCCAAACAGACGGCAAGTTACCTTTGGGCACCTATTGGTAATGTCGCTCAATTAAGAGAGTATGGAAAGGGTTCTTGGTGCGTGAAGGAGGTGACCGTGGAGAGAAGACAACACTTGGGGTTTTCCCTCCTATAGACATATGTGCTGTCCTCCTAATCTTGGTAGGGTTTTCAACCACTCCAATGCTTGCAACGGTAGCGCGAGTGTCTTGATGCTCTTCCTTCTCCATGTCTTCTTCATCTTCAACCAAGATCTCCTCCTTCTTGGGGTTTTAAGGATCATCTTCCTCGGGCTTCTTGCCTTTGTCGTTGGCGGAGACCATGGTGCTCTAAACTTGAGAAGATTTCCTGACAAAAACAAATCGAAACGAAAACACGACAAAAACACGATATACGAACTTCAGGGGATCCGGGGGTTATATATTACGAAGTTTCAATGCATAAGGAAGGTACTGCGCGAAAACAAGGCGGGGACAAAGTTCAGCGGGCTCACACCCCCTCAAGGCGCGGCCAGCTAGGGCCCGCGCCTAGGGTGGGTGTGGCCACCCTGGCCTCCGTTTCCTACTCTGTTTCATTTCGTTATCTTCCGTATGTAATAAAAACATCAAAAATATAAAAAGACTAGGCATTCACGAACCGTCTGTTTTCACCACTTTTACCTATTCAAAGACAGACTCTGCAGATTCCTTCTTTCCATCTCCTAAAAATTCCTCTCTTACAAGGCCTTACATAAATCTCAATGGCAACATTAGTGTATGCGAAAACAATAAACCTTTAGGTTCAAACTTCAACTGTAATCCATCAAAACAAAAGCTTCTGTAGCAACTCCTTTCCAAAAGCCAAAAAGAATCTGAAAGGGAATCAATATAAGAAGCAAATGCAAATAATGGCAGGAATCTGGCAAAACAGACCAGCAGGTAAAGATTGATTTTTTTTGAAAAACTTCTGTTGCTCAAATAAAAAAGTGCAAAACTAATGAACGTTGGGTAACAACTTGGAGAACAATCACAGTAAATTGCAGCTCCATCCGAAGTACTGATCTCCTTCACGAATTATTACAATGCAACACAAAAACCTGTCCCAGGACAGCCACTTTCCACAACTCCTCCATTTCTCAAAAGTAGTTGATCTTGAAACAAAAACCAAAAAAAGGATAAGGAGCGGTTATTACTAAGGTAATAACTTCCAAGACTCAACAAAGCTATTGGGCTATCTCCCAACAAGTACTTTTCTTTAATGCCTTTAAGTTAGGCTTGATAACTTCAAAGATGCTCACAAAGGAGATATATATTTGAAGTGAAAGAGAGCATCAAGAAGCAAATATCCAACAAATTTGAGTCTAACCCACTTCCTATGCAAGGGGGTCTCATGAGAAAACAAATTATTGGAACAAAACGCCACTATCGTAGGAAGACAAAAAAATTCAACTTCAAAGTTTTCAATAAAAAACGGGGAAACTTAATATTATGGAGATGCATCAAAATATGCTTCCCTCTCTCATAATAACTTTCAGTAGCACTTTGAAAACAATTGACAATATAACTGTCACAGGAAACAACTTTATCATCATAATGATCATACTTACAATCATCAAAAAGAGGTCCAAGGTCATAAACTGGATCAATAGAAGCAAGTTGTTCCATCCTGAAATCTTCATTAGGCAAGCTATTTTCACAAGGAGCTTTAGCAAATTTGGAAAAGTTAAACTCATAAGTATCTCCATCAAACTTAGTTAAAACTTTCTCCTTTTTACAATCTATAATAGCTCCACAAGTGTTTAAGATAGTTCTACCAAAAATGATAGGACAAGTTTTACTAGCTGCTGAATTAAGCACTAGAAAATCAGCAGGATACTTAATATTACCGCAGAGAACCTTTCTCTCTTGGTGTTTTCCGCCCCACAGAGGCGGCAGAATCTTTCTGTGGTCCCCCCCCCCCCCCCCGTGTATTAGGGTTTCGAGGAGAAGATATAGGCAAGAGGGCGGAGCCAGTGGTGGGCCACACTACCTATAGGCCCGCGCCTGGGGGGTGTGGGCCCCCTCTGGCCCATCTCCGCCTCCCGTTCTGGCATTCCTCATCTTCTGGGAAAATAGGATTTTCTGTAGTTTTTCTGGTATTTTTCTGATCTTCGCGAAATTGCATCAAAACACCTCTTTTTCCATCAGAATCCTGACTCCGGCAGTTCATCCTCCAAGAATAATCCAACATGCAAAAACAAAAGAAAAGACATAAGTAACATCTCTTAATATGAAATATATCAATAAATAGAGGCAAATTGTGATATAGATTGGTGATGCAAATTGGACATATAACTAGCGTGGTGGCCACAGTCGCCAGCGTGGATGTATTGGAGGTTCTTGCGTCCTTCCCCAGGTTGCACATAGCATTGGAACACGCCGGTTACGCTGCGCTTGTGGAGCTCGCCATTGATGACAACGAATGATTTGCAACGCCGCATGATCATGCGGGCTTTCGTCTCGTCCGCTGGAAAGGTCCCGCTCTCGAGGTAGGCGAGGTATGGCGCAGTTCAGTCGCTTGGTTCTGCGACCATGGCGACCAGGGCGAGCTCGGTTTATAGCGTGATCCCGAGGTCGATATCCTTTGGGGGAAAGACGAAGGGCTTATGGATTGTGTCGAGGAATATGCCCGCGGGTGGGGTTTGCCAAGCCGACCCGATGCGGGAGAGAGCGTCGGCCTCCTCATTCTTGTGCCTATCTATCCACTTGACAGAATAGTCGGCGAAGTGTCCCCCAGCTGGTCCACTGCTTGGCGGTATACCGCCATGGTAGGGGAGACGACGTCGTAGGTACTGGCTACTTGCACGGCGGCGAGGTCGGAGTTGCCATAGCATCATAGGTGATTGACGTTAATTTCCTTGGCGGCCTACATGCCATGAAGAAGGTCCTCATATTCGGCCATGTTATTGGTGTAGGGGTGTAGTCAAGGTATAGCATGTAGTGGAGCTTGTCACACTAATAGAAAACGGTCCTTTCGTTGTAACACCCTCAGAATCGGCCATATGCAAGTTTTAGCGAAACCCGCCAAACCCGCATAGAAACGATTCAAAGGTTCCCACCAGGCACTTTCGTGCGGGTGGAAAACGAAGTAATAACATTACACAACAGTCCTCGATGGGACCCATAGAACAGACATATATACAACACGACTCCATGAGTCAAGAATACAGATATACGGTACAAAGATCCAAATCACCTTGCAAAGATGGAGCGTCCGACTACGGACAAGATGCAAATGGGGCTAAGACCCCTGAAGAATAACCAATGGCGTCCATAACCCTGCCCAGGCCAAGCCGGAAGGGTAACCCTGCTAGTCGGCATGGGGGCCAATCCATCACGCACCCAAACTATTACTCTGCACAATCAGTAGAAAAGAGTACAACCATTCTCGGAATCAGACTGAAGATCTCGACAAGCGAGGTTCGGAACAAAGGAGTGATGCAGTCCCTGCATCGGATCTGGCGTAGATGATGTCGCCTCGTCGGAAAACACCGGAAAGCACAAACAAAGAACAAAGGATGGTACCACAGTAGACGGATTCCGCAGGCAGCATGAACACCGGATGGTAGAACATCGTTATCAAAGGAGGAAGCGAAACCCTGAAGGTACGACGGAAACCCACCCACGAGAATTCCTGGACTCGAAAAAAAAAGAGAAGAGGGCGGATTCAAAACACGTAGAGGTGAGAGGAGAATAGCAAGGGGTAAGGAGTAAAATCAGACCTAATCAGAACTATCCAACCGTTTTTGCTAAAATAGTTTTGACACTCTACTTCGGCCGTTAGCTAGGTTATCCTACAGGCTGGACTTGTGGGGTATCGTAACTGCTGAGCTCTGATACCACTCTGTAACACCCTCAGAATCGGCCCTATGCAAGTTTTAGCGAAACCCGCCAAACCCGCATAGAAACGATTCAAAGGTGCCCACCAGGCACTTTCGTGCGGGTGGAAAACGAAGTAATAACATTACACAACAGTCCTCGATGGGACCCACAGAACAGATATATATACAACACGACTCCATGAGTCAAGAATACAGATATACGGTACAAAGATCCAAATCACCTTGCAAAGATGGAGCGTCCGACTACGGACAAGATGCAAATGGGGCTAAGAGCCCTGAAGAATAACCAATGGCGTCCATAACCCTGCCCAGGCCAAGCCGGAAGGGTAACCCTGCTAACGGCGCCGATCTCAAAACCTGCTTAAACAAAAGGGGTGCCGACAAAGGGCAAAGGAAAAAGAGGAGCGTCGATCGAGGCCAAGACACGGCGAGGCTAGAATTCGCGGTCCTCGCCTACATAGGTATGGTGGATCAAGCGGCAAAGCATGCACTAATCAACCTATAGAGACTCGATTCAATCGGCGACTATAAGAGAGGGTAAGAAAGACCTATTCGAACCAACCCGATGCTAACACCAAACAATCCCATCTGGTATTTCCTCGAGACCAAACGAGGAAGTCAACCGAGGAACTCACAGCTGGCGCTTTATTTATTCAGTTATCATTGCAGCAATTACTAGTCAGGTTTAGATAATCATCCTGATAAAGTAAGCAGTGGGCACTTTTAGTTAACCATTCCGTGGTAGTGGCAACACTTACTAGCCAGATACAATTAGCATGAGATAACCCAAAAACCTAGCAGTTGTTGGTACTTTTATTTAGCCATTCCGTTGTAGTTGCAATACTTACTAGTCAGGTACAATGGTCGCAAGCGACACCCAAAGCAAGCAATTGTGGGCAGTATTAGTTAGCCATTCCATTATAGTGAAGCTGATTACTAGTCATTATAAGTCAAATTTATAGTACTACTTTAGTTATGCTTGTCTATGGTCGAGATCAGTGCTCAAGTCGTCCATAACCGGACACGGCTTCGAAAGTTTTAACCCGCCGGGTGCACAAATAGCAACACACACTCGATCAACCTCGAAAACCAAATCAAAACCCAACGAGGCCTTCACGACAAAGCAATCACAGGATTCGAAATATTTCAGGGGCCACCCTTAAAGTAGACCCAAGAACGGCCGGCCCGAGACGGACTTAAGGTTGTGGGGACGGCTGTGAATGACTGGGAACCCGAAGTGTGGCTTGTCGACACCGGAATCGTGCAAGATCCTAACAGACAAAGGTGCTCCTCGCACAAACGTAAATACGTAAGTAGCATGGCATAAGTACAGATAGTAAATAAAACCTCAAACTAGTTTGTGGCCCCAAGAAATAAGATGAATCAAGCTCGGATCGGGGTCCCATAATCCTCCGGATGTGGATAGCGCGATAAATCAAGGAACATGTATCAAGCACTCGGGGTCCCACGGACACAAGTGGGCTCGAAACCAAATATTATCTATCACCCACCGATGCCTCTGCTTACTTACTTCAATTTTAGTTGTTAAACAGGAATTAAAGTGAGCGATAAGTAAAGCCATGATCATCTCCAACATCAACATGCGGCAATACATCAACAACTGTGGCACTGGACGACACGCGACAGCACTTGAGCAAGCGACTACGACGCGCAAGTCCAACTATCTACCAAACAACAGGTAATAGGATGTGTCCAAGGCAATATAAGGCTGCAGGGGATATCGCGGGCACTAAAACTAGAGCATCGCAACACAAATAGCAATAGATCAACAGGAGGGAATAAATACTATAAAAGTAAGATAGGTAGAAAGGGGGAGATGCTCGCCTGAAAACATTGCCGAAGGATCAACCGAAGATCGGGGCGAAGCTCACATCAACTCAACGGCCTTATCCGCGAAGAAGCAAAACACTAGAATAAACACCGGATGCAATATTTAATACAACGGCAGAAGATCGGCATGATGCATTTATGATGTATGGCATGGCAAAGGTGCGATGCAATTAGGTCATGTTAAGTGGAACCGGGGTCCCGACAATTAATTAAATGGCTCAAGTTGTTTAACAACCCCGCAATTTAAGTGTTGTTTTAACCTGGCAAAGATATGACAACGGTTCGATGCACAAATTTAAATGAGGCCAATATAAGACTAGGTTTGCCCGCATATGGGCCCCATATTTAATTATTAGGTGAATCGGCATAAGGCCCCCAAACCACAGACAAGGATGCATGCATGAACAATTTAATATGCGGCAAGTTGTATTATATTATAAATTAGGGTTTCGGGAAGGGGTTCACACATTAGGGTTCGGTAGATCTTGGGGATCCGGGGGTTCGGGGTTCGGCCTCAGGGTCCGGATCTGGGGTTCGGTCTCGGCGGATCGTTCTCGAACTCCGGGGTTAGGGTCTTCGGATCGGGGTAGTAGATCTTGTAGCACGAGCGTCGATGCTTCCGGGACGGAGAACTTGTCGTTCAGGGTCTCGAGGTCCGGGGTGAAGTACTCGGCGTCCTCGAGGTAGTACTTGTCGCACATGTGGTCTTCGAGCTCCATGACGATGATCTTGTCGCTTCGATGTCGGGGTCTTGAAATCCGTGAAGAAGGCCTTGTCGCCCTTGGGTGAAGAACTTGTCATCCCGAGGGTCCGTGGCTTCGGCGGGACGTTCTATGGATCCGGGGTCGAAGAACTTGGTGTCCGTGAAGGGCACTCGGCGTTTCCGTGTCGGCGGCCTTGGCGGTATCGGGTTCGGTCTCCGGATCCGGGCACGGTCTTAGCATTCCGTCTTTGGTGTCGATGGCGAACTCGGGCTCGATACCGGGGGTCCTTCGGATCCTTGAGGCGATCTTGGCGTTCCGGGCATCTTCGGTCCTCGGGTCCGAGAGGGGGTACTTGTTGTATCCGCGGTCTTCGGTGTCCATGACAGAATGCTCAAAACCCGTGACGGAGGTCTTGTCGAAGATGTACTTGGTTGTTCTTGGCGAGAAGGACGACCCAGATGGCTGCACGCGTCCGGAAGAAATTCTAATCGACGAGTACACGGCGCCGTCCCACTTCCTGGTAGCGAGCGAAGGCGCCACCGCGCCCTGACGCTGGGGAAAACGACGTCGACGGTCCCCATGTCCTTGGCCTTGGGCACCCTGAGCTTCCTCCGGCGGAGCACGGCCATGAAGCAGGACGGGAGGGGCAGACCGATGTCGACCATGCTCCGCAGCACGCCGCCCCCGCCTGCTGCGCCCTCCCGCATGCAGTGGTGGCGAGGTGGGGGACCGCAGACGCGGGGAGACGGTGGTGGGCCATGGCGCGGCGGCTCGGGCGGACGATGGAGGACGGCGGCCGGGGCGAGCTGAGCTGCTATGGAGGCGGAGGATGGCCGGAGAGGGCGCGGCGTCGGGGCGGTCGGAGGAACTCCGCGAGGCGGCGGGCTAGAACAGGCGGCGGCGACGAGGAGGGCGCCCAAGGCAGGCGGGCATGACCGGGCGTGGGACGGAGGCGCGCGCCAGGACGGTGGAGGAGGGCCTGCCTTGGGCGGCGGATGGAGGCGGGGAAGCTCGAGTGGAGGAGGCCGGTGGCGTGAAGCGGGGCCAGAGCAGGAGGTCGAGGTGGGCGACCCGGCGGGAGGGAGGAGAAGGAGGGGTCCGGCTGCCGGGGGCGTGGGGCCTGCAGCGGGAGAGGAAGGAGCGGAGGAGGGGACCTGACGCCGGCGAGGAGGACGGGGGCGAGCAGGGCGTCGCGGCGGAGGGAGGTTGCGTGCGTCGGTGAGAGGAAGGAGGAAGAAGGGAGGGCGCGGGGCGCACCGCGTGGGACGCGTGTGTGGGGCCCAGGGCGGGGCCCGGGGATCGGGTGTGGGGATCGTGGTGGTGTGCGTGTGTGCTTGTGTGTGTGCGTGAGGTGGTGTGGGTGTGTAGGCTGAGAGGGAGAGAGAGGTGGGTGAGTGAGGTGGCGGCTTCTGATTGGAGGGGGGATGGCCAAGGGTGATGTGGCAGCCTGGGATAGGTGGGGGTGAGGTGGAGGTAGGGTGGGTAGACTAGGTTGGGTGGGTTTAGGAATTTAGGCGGACCGATTTTGAACCGGGGGTGGTCGTTCGGGTCGGTTCGGCCCGTTCGACTGCCCCCACTAAAATAATTTAATATTTTATTTATTTTAAAAGCACCGTTTGCAAACCGATAGCAGACAAACAAACTAATCCGGAGACCCGGGGTTTGCATTTTGAAAACAAGACGGGGCGTTTAGAAAACAAAACCAGGTTTTTCCGAAATAGTTTATGCAGGCAAAATGCAAGGTGTTGACGATGCTCCAATGCAATGTGGCATGATGACATGAGCATGCGGTCATGATGATGCAATGCACAAAAACAACGCGATTTTCTAGTAGTGATTTTGCGGGATGCCACAATTCGACACCACTAACAATGGATCTCGCCCTCGAGATCCGCCTCATGGTACCGGAAGGAAAGGTCGGCGATCTGCGTCTTCTCGCTTCGTGTAGATCCTCGCGACACCACTAACAAGAGGTCGTTGTCCGTGATCGTCGAGGGAACACTCCGGAACAAAAGTTCGAAGGTTGAGGTATCAACAAATAAAGCCACCTCTAGCTTCGATGGAAAGAGGGAACCGATGCATTCTCATCCACTTCAATGTACAAAAGCGAATAGAACGGGTAGTCGGCATGGGGGCCAATCCATCACGCACCCAAACTATTACTCTGCACAATCAGTAGAAAAGAGTACAACCATTCTCGGAATCAGACTGAAGATCTCGACAAGCGAGGTTCGGAACAAAGGAGTGATGCAGTCCCTGCATCGGATCTGGCGTAGATGATGTCGCCTCGTCGGAAAACACGGGAAAGCACAAACAAAGAACAAAGGATGGTACCACAGTAGACGGATTCCGCAGGCAGCATGAACACCGGATGGTAGAATATCGTTATCAAAGAAGGAAGCGAAACCCTGAAGGTACGACGGAAACCCACCCACGAGAATTCCTGGACTCGAAAAAAAAAGAGAAGAGGGCGGATTCAAAACACGTAGAGGTGAGAGGATAATAGCAAGGGGTAAGGAGTAAAATCAGACCTAATCAGAACTATCCAACCATTTTTGCTAAAATAGTTTTGACACTCTACTTCGGCCGTTAGCTAGGTTATCCTACAGGCTGGACTTGTGGGGTATCGAATCGCTGAGCTCGATACCACTCAGCACCCTCGAATCGCCCTATGCAAGTTTTAGCGAAACCCGCCAAACCCGCATAGAAACGATTCAAAGGTGCTCACCAGCACTTTCGCAAGGGTGGAAAACGAAGTAATAATATTACACAACAGTCCTCGATGGGACCCACAGAACAGATATATATACAACACGACTCCATGAGTCAAGAATACAGATATACGGTACAAAGATCCAAATCACCTTGCAAAGATGGAGCGTCCGACTATGGACAAGATGCAAATGGGGCTAAGAGCCCTGAAGAATAACCAATGGCGTCCATAACCCTGCCCAGGCCAAGCCGGAAGGGTAACCCTGCTAACGGCGCCGATCTCAAAACCTGCTTAACCAAAAGGGGTGCCGACAAAGGGCAAAGGAAAAAGAGGAGCGCCAAGATCGAGGCCAAGACAGCGAGGCTAGAATTCGGCGGTCCTCGCCTACATAGGTATGGTGGACTGAAGCGGCAGCGGCAGCATGCACTAATCAACCTATAGAGACTCGATTCAACTGGCGACTATAAGAGAGGGGTAAGAAAGACCTATTCGGAACCAACGTGATGCTAACACCAAACAATCCCATCCTGGTATTTCCCCCTCGAGACCAAACGAGGAAGTCAACCGAGGAACTCACACAGTTGGCAGTTTTATTTATTCAGTTATCATTGCAGCAATTACTAGTCAGGTTTAGATAATCATCCTGATAAAGTAAGCAGTGGGCACTTTTAGTTAACCATTCCGTGGTAGTGGCAACACTTACTAGCCAGATACAATTAGCATGAGATAACCCAAAAACCCAGCAGTTGTTGGTACTTTTATTTAGCCATTCCGTTGTAGTTGCAATACTTACTAGTCAGGTACAATGGTCGCAAGCGACACCCAAAGCAAGCAATTGTGGGCAGTATTAGTTAGCCATTCCATTATAGTGAAGCTGATTACTAGTCATTATAAGTCAAATTTATAGTACTACTTTAGTTATGCTTGTCTATGGTCGAGATACTGTGCTCCAAGTCGTCCATAACATGACACGGCCAGAAAGTTTTAACCGACCGGGTGCAAATAGCAACACACACGATCAACCTTGAAAAACCAAATCAAAACCCAACGAGGCCTTCACGACAAAGCAATCACAGGATTCAAATATTTCAGGGGCCACCCTTAAAGTAGACCCACAACAACGGCCGGCCCGAGACGGACTTAAGGTTGTGGAGACTACCGTGAACGATCGGGAACCCAAAGTGTGGCTGGGCTTGTCGACACCATGGAATCGTGCCACGATCCTAAATAAAGACAGTGCTCCTCGCACAAACGTAAATACAGAAGTAGCATGGCATAAGTACAGGATAGTAAATAAAACCTCAAACTAGTTTGTGGCCCCAAGAAATAAGACTGAATCAAGCTCTGGCTCAGGGGGGGGGTCCCATAATCCTCCCGGATGTGGATAGCGCGATAAATCAAGGAACATGTATCAAGCACTCGGGGTCCTACGGGACACAAGTGGGCGTTCGGAAACCAAATATTATCTATCACCCACCGATGCCTCTGCTTACTTACTTTAATTTTAGTTGTTAAACAGGAATTAAAGTGAGCGATAAGTAAAGCCATGATCATCTCCAACATCAACATGCGGCAATACATCAACAATCGTGGGTAATCGACGACACGACAAAGACTTGAGCAAGCGACTACGACGCGCAAGTCCAACTATCTACCAAACAACAGGTAATAGGATGTGTCCAAGGCAATATAAGGCCGCAGGGGATATCTCGGGCACGAAAACTAGAGCATCACAACACAGATAGCAATAGATCAACAGGAGGGAATAAATACTATAAAAGTAAGATAGGTAGAAAGGGGGAGATGCTCGCCTGAAAACATTGCCGAAGGATCAACCGAAGATCGGGGCGAAGCTCACATCAACTCAACGGCCTTATCCGCGAAGAAGCAAAACACTAGAATAAACACCGGATGCAATATTTAATACAACGGCAGAAGATCGGCATGATGCATGTATGATGTATGGCATGGCAAAGGTGCGATGCAATTAGGTCATGTTAAGTGGAACCGGGGTCCTGACAATTAATTAAATGGCTCAAGTTGTTTAACTACCCCGCAATTTAAGTGTTGTTTTAACCTGGCAAAGATATTACAACGGTTCGATGCACAAATTTAAATGAGGCCAATATAAGACTAGGTTTGCCCGCATATGGGCCCCATATTTAATTATTAGGTGAATCGGCATAAGGCCCCCAAACCACAGACAAGGATGCATGCATGAACAATTTAATATGCGGAAAGTTGTATTATATTATAAATTAGGGTTTCGGGAAGGGGTTCACACATTAGGGTTCGGCAGATCTTGGGGATCCGGGGGTTCGGGGTTCGGCCTCAGGGTCCGGATCTGGGGTTCGGTCTCGGCGGCTCGTTCTCGGACTCCGGGGTTAGGGTCTTCGGATCGGGGTAGTAGATCTTGTAGCACGAGCGTCGATGCTTCCGGGACGGAGAACTTGTCGTTCAGGGTCTCGAGGTCCGAGGTGAAGTACTCGGCGTCCTCGAGGGAGTACTTTTCGCACATTTGGTCTTCGAGCTCCATGACGATGATCTTGTCGCTTCGATGTCGGGGTCTTGAAATCCGTGAAGAAGGCCTTGTCGCCCTTGGGTGAAGAACTTGTCATCCCGAGGGTCCGTGGCTTCGGCGGGACGTTCTATGGATCCGGGGTCGAAGAACTTGGTGTCCGTGAAGGGCACTCGGCGTTTCCGTGTTGGCGGCCTTGGCGGTATCGGGTTCGGTCTCCGGATTCGGGCACGGTCTTAGCGTTCCATCTTCGGTGTCGATGGCAAACTCGGGCTCGATACCGGGGGTCCTTCGGATCCTTGAGGCGATCTTGGCGTTCCGGGCATCTTCGGTCCTCGGGTCCGAGAGGGGGTACTTGTTGTATTCGCGGTCTTCGGTGTCCATGACAGAATGCTCAAAACCCGTGACGGAGGTCTTGTCGAAGATGTACTTGGTTGTTCTTGGCGAGAAGGACGACCGATGGTCGCGCACGCTGTCGGAAGAAATTCTAATCGACGAGTACACGGCGCCCCACTTCCTCGGTAGCGAGCTGGCGCCGGTACCGTCGGCCCTGACGCTGGGAAAACGACGCCGACGGTCCCCATGTCCTGGCCTTGGGCACCCCGAGCTTCCTCCGTGAGCACGGCCATGAAGGGACGGGAGGGGCGCACCGCCGACCATGCTCGCAGCACGCCACGCCCCCGCCGCGCCTCGCACAGCAGAGTGGTGGCGAGTGGGGCCCGCCGACGCCGGTGGGGAGACGGTGGGGGCCCTAAGCGGCGCGCGGCTCAGTGACGATGGAGGACGGCGGCGGGAGTTTCCGGCGAGCCGTCATGAGGCGGAGGATGGCCGAGAGGGCGCGCGTCGGGCGGCGGAGGAACTCCGCGAGGCGGCGTGGCGGGCTGAATGCAGGCGCGGCCGGGAGGGCGCGGGCGGGCGGCGGTGGCGGGGCCGACGCTGGCGTGGGGGCAGAGGCGGCGCATGGACGGTGGAGGAGGGCCCGCGGCAGCGACGGAGGCGGCGGGGAAGCTCGGAGTGGAGGAGGCCGGTGGCAGGCGGAAGCGGGGGCGGAGAGCACGGGGAGGTCGAGGTGCGCGGCGACCGGCCGGGAGGGGAGAAGGCGGACAGGGGGTCTGGCTGCCGGGGGCGCGGGGCCTGCAGCGGGAGGGGAAGGAGCGGAGGAGGGGACCCGACGCCGGCGAGGAGAACGGGGGCGAGCAGGGCGTCGCGGCGGAGGGAGGTTGCGTGCGTCGGTGAGAGGAAGGAGGAAGAAGGGAGGCTGGGCGCAAGCGTGGACGTGTGTGGGGCCAGGGCCCGGGATCGGGTGTGGGGATCGTGGTGGTGTGTGCTTGTGTGTGTGCGTGAGGTGGTGGGTGTGTAGCCGAGAGGGAGAGAGAGGTGGGTGAGGTGGCGGCTTGATTGGAGGGGATGGCCAAGGGTGATGTGGCAGCCTGGGATAGGTGGGGGTGAGGTGGAGGTAGGGTGGGTAGACTAGGTTGGGTGGGTTTAGGAATTTAGGCGGACCGATTTTGAACCGGGGGTGGTCGTTCGGGTCGGTTCGGCCCGTTCGACTGCCCCCACTAAAATAATTTAATATTTTATTTATTTTAAAAGCACCGTTTGCAAACCGATAGCAGACAAACAAACTAATCCGGAGACCCGGGGTTTGCATTTTGAAAACAAGACGGGGCGTTTAGAAAACAAAACCAGGTTTTTCCGAAATAGTTTATGCAGGCAAAATGCAAGGTGATGACGATGCTCCAATGCAATGTGGCATGATGACATGAGCATGCGGTCATGATGATGCAATGCACAAAAACAACGCGATTTTCTAGTAGTGGTTTTGGATGCCACACCGACACCACTAACAATGGATCTCGCCCTCGAGATCCGCCTCATGGTACCGGAAGGAAAGGTCGGCGATCTGCGTCTTCTCGCTTCGTGTAGATCCTCGCGACACCACTAACAAGAGGTCGTTGTCCGTGATCGTCGAGGGAACACTCCGGAACAAAAGTTCGAAGGTTGAGGTATCAACAAATAAAGCCACCTCTAGCTTCGATGGAAAGAGGGAACCGATGCATTCTCATCCACTTCAATGTACAAAAGCGAATAGAACGGGTAGTCGGCATGGGGGCCAATCCATCACGCACCCAAACTATTACTCTGCACAATCAGTATAAAAGAGTACAACCATTCTCGGAATCAGACTGAAGATCTCGACAAGCGAGGTTCGGAACAAAGGAGTGATGCAGTCCCTGCATCGGATCCGCGATGATGTCGCCGCCGGAAAACACCGAAAGCACAAACAAAGAACAAAGGATGGTACCACAGTAGACGGATTCCGCAGGCAGCATGAACACCGGATGGTAGAACATCGTTATCAAAGGAGGAAGCGAAACCCTGAAGGTACGACGGAAACCCACCCACGAGAATTCCTGGACTCAAAAAAAAAGAGAAGAGGGCGGATTCAAAACACGTAGAGGTGAGAGGAGAATAGCAAGGGGTAAGGAGTAAAATCAGACCTAATCAGAACTATCCAACCGTTTTTGCTAAAATAGTTTTGACACTCTACTTCGGCCGTTAGATAGGTTATCCTACAGGCTGGACTTGTGGGTATCGAATCGCCGAGCTCGATACCACTCAGTCACCCTCGAATCGGCCTATGCAAGTTTTAGCGAAACCCGCCAAACCCGCATAGAAACGATTCAAAGGTGCTCACCAGCACTTTCGCATGGGTGGAAAACGAAGTAATAACATTACACAACAGTCCCTCGATGGGACCCACGTAATGATATATATACAACACGACTCCATGAGTCAAGAATACGATATACGGTACAAAGATCCAAATCACCTTGAAAGATGGAGCGTCCGACTACGGACAAGATGCAAATGGGGCTAAGAGCCCAAGAATAACCAATGGCGCCCATAACCCTGCCCATGCCAAGGAAGGGTAACCGCTAACGGCGCCGATCTCAAAACCTGCTTAAACAAAAGGGGTGCCGACAAAGGGCAAAGGAAAAGAGGAGCGCAAGATCGAGGCCAAGACACGGCGAGGCTAGAATTCGCGTCCTCGCCTACATAGGTATGGTGGACTGAAGCGGCAGCGGCAGCATGCACTAATCAACCTATAGAGACTCGATTCAACTGGCGACTATAAGAGAGGGGTAAGAAAGACTTATTCGGAACCAACGTGATGCTAACACCAAACAATCCCATCCTGGTATTTCCCCCTCGAGACCAAACGAGGAAGTCAACCGAGGAACTCACACAGTTGGCAGTTTTATTTATTCAGTTATCATTGCAGCAATTACTAGTCAGGTTTAGATAATCATCCTGATAAAGTAAGCAGTGGGCACTTTTAGTTAACCATTCCGTGGTAGTGGCAACACTTACTAGCCAGATACAATTAGCATGAGATAACCCAAAAACCCAGCAGTTGTTGGTACTTTTATTTAGCCATTCCGTTGTAGTTGCAATACTTACTAGTCAGGTACAATGGTCGCAAGCGACACCCAAAGCAAGCAATTGTGGGCAGTATTAGTTAGCCATTTCATTATAGTGAAGCTGATTACTAGTCATTATAAGTCAAATTTATAGTACTACTTTAGTTATGCTTGTCTATGGTCGAGATACTGTGCTCCAAGTCGTCCATAACATGACACGGCTTTCGAGAAAGTTTTAACCCGACCGGGTGCACAAATAGCAACACACACTCGATCAACCTCGAAAACCAAATCAAAACCCAACGAGGCCTTCACGACAAAGCAATCACAGGATTCAGAAATATTTGGGGCCACCCTTAAAGTAGACCAACGGCCGCCGGCCGCTCCGAGACGGACTTAAGGTTGTGGAGGCTTGTGAACGATCGGGAACCCAAAGTGTGGCTGGGTTTGTCGACACCATGAATCGTACACGATACTAACAGACGGTGTGCTCCTCGCACAAACGTAAATACAAGTAGCATGGCATAAGCAGGATAGTAAATAAAACCTCAAACTAGTTTGTGGCCCCAAGAAATAAGATGAATCAAGCTCGCTCGTGGGGTCCCATAATCCTCCCGGATGTGGATAGCGCGATAAATCAAGGAACATGTATCAAGCACTCGGGGTCCCACGGGACACAAGTGGCTGCTCGAAACCAAATATTATCTATCACCCACCGATGCCTCTCGCTACTTACTTCAATTTTAGTTGTTAAATAGGAATTAAAGTGAGCGATAAGTAAAGCCATGATCATCTCCAACATCAACATGCGGCAATACATCAACAATCGTGGCCTCGACGACACGCGACAAAGACTTGAGCAAGCGACTACGACGCCGCAAGTCCAACTATCTACCAAACAATGTAATAGGATGTGTCCAAGGCAATATAAGGTCATAGGGATATCTCGGGCACGAAAACTAGAGCATCGCAACACAGATAGCAATAGATCAACAGGAGGGAATAAATACTATAAAAGTAAGATAGGTAGAAAGGGGGAGATGCTCGCCTGAAAACATTGCCGAAGGATCAACCGAAGATCGGGGCGAAGCTCACATCAACTCAACGGCCTTATCATGAAGAAGCAAAACACTAGAATAAACACCGGATGCAATATTTAATACAACGGCAGAAGATCGGCATGATGCATGTATGATGTATGGCATGGCAAAGGTGCGATGCAATTAGGTCATGTTAAGTGGAACCGGGGTCCCGACAATTAATTAAATGGCTCAAGTTGTTTAACTACCCCGCAATTTAAGTGTTGTTTTAACCTGGCAAAGATATGACAACGGTTCGATGCACAAATTTAAATGAGGCCAATATAAGACTAGGTTTGCCCGCATATGGGCCCCATATTTAATTATTAGGTGAATCGGCATAAGGCCCCCAAACCATAGACAAGGATGCATGCATGAACAATTTAATATGCGGAAAGTTGTATTATATTATAAATTAGGGTTTCGGGAAGGGGTTCACACATTAGGGTTCGGCAGATCTTGGGGATCCGGGGGTTCGGGGTTCGGCCTCAGGGTCCGGATCTGGGGTTCGGTCTCGGCGGCTCGTTCTCGGACTCCGGGGTTAGGGTCTTCGGATCGGGGTAGTAGATCTTGTAGCACGAGCGTCGATGCTTCCGGGACGGAGAACTTGTCGTTCAGGGTCTCGAGGTCCGGGGTGAAGTACTCGGCGTCCTCGAGGGAGTACTTGTCGCATGTGGTCTTGAGCTCCATGACGGCGATCTTGTCGCCGATGTCGGGTCTTGAAATCCGTGAGGAAGGCCTTGTCGCCTTGGGTGAAGAACTTGTCATCCCGAGGGTCCGGCGGGACGTTCTATGGATCCGGGGTCGAAGAACTTGGTGTCCGTGAAGGGCACTCGGCGTTTCCGTGTTGGCGGCCTTGGCGGTATCGGGTTCGGTCTCCGGATCCGGGCACGGTCTTAGCGTTCCATCTTTGGTGTCGATGGCGAACTCGGGCTCGATACCGAGGGTCCTTCGGATCCTTGAGGCGATCCGGGCATCTTCGGTCCTCGGGTCCGAGAGGGGGTACTTGTTGTATTCGCGGTCTTCGGTGTCCATGACAGAATGCTCAAAACCCGTGACGGAGGTCTTGTCGAAGATGTACTTGGTTGTTCTTGGCGAGAAGGACGACCCAGATGGCTGCACGCGTTCGGAAGAAATTCTAATCGACGAGTACACGGCGCCGTCCCACTTCCTGGTAGCGAGCCTGAGCGCCTCAGCTGCCGTCTCGGACGCGCTGGGGAAAACGACGTCGACGGTCCCCATGTCCTTGGCCTTGGGCACCGAGCTTCCTCCGTGAGCACGGCCATGAAGCAGACGGGAGGCGGACCGATGTCGACCATGCTCTGCAGCACGCCACGTCCCTGCCGCGCCCTCACAGCATGCAGTGGTGGCGAGTGGGGGCCCGCCAGCGGTGGGGAGGCAGTGGTGGGCCACGGGCGTCTGGCGGGCTCGGGCGGACGATGGAGGACGGCGGCTGGGCGAAGCTTCAGCGAGCCGTCGCGGCGGAGGATGGCGGAGAGGGCGCGGCGTCGGGCGGCGGAGGAACTCCAGGCGGCAGCGCTGGCAGGCGAACAGGCGGCGGCGGGGAGGCGCCCGGCAGCAGCGGCCGCGACGCTGGCGTGGGGCGCGGCGCCGGACGGTGGAGGAGGCAGCCCTGGCGGCGGGCGGAGGCTTCGGAGTGGAGGAGGCGGTGGCGTAAGCGGGGCGGAGAGCACGGGAGGTCGAGTCTTGTGGCGCCGGGAGGAGAAGGCGGACAGGGGGTCTGGCTGCCGGGGGCGCGGGGCCTGCAGCGGGAGGGGAAGGAGCGGAGGAGGGACCCGGCGAAGAGAACGGGCGAGGCGTCGCGGCGGAGGGAGGTTGCGTGCGTCGGTGAGAGGAAGGAGGAAGAAGGGAGGGCGCGGGGCGCACCGCGTGGGACGCGTGTGTGGGGCCCAGGGCGGGGCCCGGGGATTGGGTGTGGGGATCGTGGTGGTGTGCGTGTGTGCTTGTGTGTGTGCGTGAGGTGGTGTGGGTGTGTGAGGGGAGAGGAGAGGTGGGTGAGTGAGGTGGCTTTCGATTGGAGGGGATGGCCAAGGGTGATGTGGCACTGGATAGGTGGGGGTGAGGTGGAGGTAGGGTGGGTAGACTAGGTTGGGTGGGTTTAGGAATTTAGGCGGACCGATTTTGAACCGGGGGTGGTCATTCGGGTCGGTTCGGCCCGTTTGACTGCCCCCACTAAAATAATTTAATATTTTATTTATTTTAAAAGCACCGTTTGCAAACCGATAGCAGACAAACAAACTAATCCGGAGACCCGGGGTTTGCATTTTGAAAACAAGACGGGGCGTTTAGAAAACAAAACCAGGTTTTTCCGAAATAGTTTATGCAGGCAAAATGCAAGGTGATGACGATGCTCCAATGCAATGTGGCATGATGAAATGAGCATGCGGTCATGATGATGCAATGCACAAAAACAACGCGATTTTCTAGTAGTGGTTTTGCGGGATGCCACATTCGTCTAGGTCATTAGTCCCGGGTGTGGCTGGGGCCGGGACTAATGGTCCGGACCGGACAACACCGAGGCTTCCAGGTCGTACGGCACCATAGGTCCCGACCCGTTAGACTCCATTAGTCCCGGTTTGAGACACAAACCGGGACTAAAGGGCACGGGCCCTGCCGCTCCTTGCGGGCACCCCCTTTAGTCCGGTTGTGTATCTCAAACCGGGACTAGTGGTCTAACCCTTTATATATGGCACATCCCCTCCCCCTCTCAACTATTATTTTCCTGGTGGGAGAGGTGGTGGGTTTGTGCTTTTTTTCTTGTTCGTATGCACTAGAGGTGTTCGGTGAAATTCCTGTTAGAGCGATGCGACTTTAGGTCACACAAGACAAACATGATATGAGGTGACCGAGCCACACTTAAGTTTTCTCATCTTTGTTTCAAAGTGTGCTAAAAGGTTAGCAACTATTTTCTCATTTAGACCGCACGGTACTAATTTTAGCATCGTGATTGCATTTGATATATATTTGTATGATATAGATGATCCATCTATGGATGTACGGTGACCGACGCTATGCCGCTTTCAGAGAAGGCGTGCATTATTTGTCTTGTGGCCGAGGCGAACAAGCGGCAGGATGGTTTTATGTGTTTTCCATGTGTTGAACGTAGGAATGAGAAGGCTCACACTTACGCAAGAGTCATTCAGAGCCACCTTCTTTGGTCTGGTTTTATGTCCGGCTATAATATTTGGACCAAGCACGAAGAAAGAGGGGTTGCGATCAAACACGGCGATGAAGAAGAGAACGATGATGACAACTACTGATCTATGTTCCCTGAATACGCTGATACCACAATGGAATACAATGAAGAAGTATGTGAAGAACGAGAACCAGATGATCCTGTTGATGATCTTGGTCAGGTCATTTCTGATGCAAAGCGAGACTGCGATACATAAAAGGAGAGGTTGCAGTTCGAGCAGATGTTATAGGACCACAACAATTTGTTGTACCCAACTTGATAAGATGGCCATAAGAAGCTGGGTAGCACACTGGAATTGCTAACATGGAAGGCAGAGACCGGTGTGACTGAATAGGGGTTTGAAAAGTTGCTGGTAGTAATGAAGAAGTTCTATCAAGAAATAACAAATTGCCCACTAGTACGTACGAAGCAAAGAAGCTCGTGTGCCCTCTAGGATTAGATGTGCAGAAGATACATGCGTGCCCTAATGACTTCATCCTCTACCGCGATGAGAAGTACGAGAACATGCATAAATGTCTGGTATGCACTGCATTGCTGTATAAGATCAAAAAAGATGACCCTGGTGATGTTGATGGCGATCCACTCAGGAAGAGGGTTCCTGCTAAGGTGATGTGGTATGCTCCTATAATACCACGGTTGAAACGTTTGTTCAAAAACAAAGAGCATGCCAAGTTGTTCCGATGGCACATGGAAGAACGTTATAAAGACGGGATGTTGAGGCACCCCGCTGATGGTCGGCAGTGGATAAAAATCGAGAGAGACTTTCCGGACTTTGCTGGTGAGACAAGGAACTTATGGTTCGGTCTAAGTATAGATGGCATGAATCCTTTTGGGGAGTAGAGTTGCAGTCACAGCACCTAACATGTGACTCTATTTATCTACAACTTTCCTCCTTGGTTGTGCATGAAGCGGAAGTTCATTATGATGCCAGTGCTCATCCAAGGCCCAAAGCAACCTGGCAACGACAGTGATGTGTACCTAAGGCCATTAGTTGATGAACTTTTATAGTTGTCGGGCGAACCATGTTTACGTGTGTGGCATGAGCACAAATAGGAGCCATTCAACCTACGAGCCTTGTTATTCGTAACCATCAATGACTGGCCTGCTCTTAGTAACATCTCAGGACAGACGAACAAGGGATACAATGCATGCACAAACTGTTTAGAACAGACTGAAAGTATATATCTGGATAAATCTAGAAAAAATGTGTACCCATACGATCGTCGTTTTATTTCGCCCAGACATCCCCTAAGGAAAAAAAAGGCAAGAATTTCGATGGCGAGGCAGATCACCGAAAGAAGCCTAACCCCCATACTGGTGCTGATGTATTTGGTATGGTCAAGAATTTAAATGTAACATTTGGAAAGGGTCCTGGAGGACAACCTGTTCCGAAAGATGCCGACGGACACACACCCATGTGGAAGAAGAAATCTATATTTTCGGAGCTACCCTATTAGGCAGTCCATGAGGTCCACTCTACAATCGACGTGATGCACCTGACAAAGAATCTTTGCGTGAATATTCTAGGCTTCCTGGGCCTGTATGGGAAGTCAAAAGATACACCGGAAGCACGGGAGGAACAACAACATCATAAAGGACGAGACGACAAGCATCTCGGGCAGTTTCAAGGGCCTGCCAGCTACGCTCTTACCAAGGAAGAGAAGGAAATCTTTTTTGAAGTCCTTTTCAGTATCAAGGTCCCGTCTGGCTTCTCGTCTAACATAAAGGGAATAGTAAATATAAAAGAGAAAAAATTCCAAAACCTAAAGTCTCATGACTGCCACGTACTTATGACGCAATTGCTTCTGGTTGCATTGAGGGGAATTCTACCGAAAAATGTTCGACTGGCCATTGTGAAGGTATGTGCATTCCTCAATGCAATTTCTCAAAAGGTAATCGATCCAGAAAGTCTACCAGGGTTACAAATTGATGTGGTCCAATGTCTGGTCAACTTTAAGTTGTTATACCCTCCATCCTTCTTCAATATTATGACGCACCTTCTAGTTCACCTAGTCGAAGAGATTAGAATTCTCGGTTCTGTGATTCTACACTATATGTTCCCCTTCGAGAGGTTCATGGGATTCTTAAAGAAATATGTTCATAACCATGCTAGGACAGAAGGAAGCATCTCCAAGGGCTATG
The DNA here is from genome assembly GCA_030063025.1 of Avena longiglumis. Lineage (NCBI taxonomy): Eukaryota > Viridiplantae > Streptophyta > Magnoliopsida > Poales > Poaceae > Avena > Avena longiglumis. Next base: position 403,786,463 of record CP125975.1, read on the forward strand.
GAACATAGGTGGTCATTGAGTTTTGTGTTGACTTTCTTCCTGACCTTAAGCCGATTGGTGCTCCTGAATCTCGGTATGAGGGGAGGCTGACTGGAAAAGGCACACTAGGAAGGAAAGCAACGGTATGTATGGACGGGTATTCATTCTGTAAATCACACTACACAGTTATCCACAATTCCACCTTGGTGGCTCCGTATATTTTGAAACACAAGATTATTCTAAGCTCGGAAAACCCGGTGAAGCCTGACTCCTGGATTAAAGTGGAACACAAGGATACTTTTGGCAGTTGGTTGCAGACACATCTCATGAATAACACCACTATTGAAGATCAGTTGTACTTGTTGGCCAGGTTACCATCTTCGACTATATGTACTTTCCAAGGGTACGAGATAAATGGTAATACATTTTACACAATCGGCCAAGATAAAAAGAGCACCAACCAAAATAGCTGTTTTCGCTTTGATGCAACAAATAATAATAGGAAGAAGGACACATATTATGGGTACATAGAGGAGATATGAGAACTTGAGTATGGACCTACTTTTAAGGTCCCTTTTTCGGTGCAAATGGGTAAAGATGACAGGAGGCGGGGTACATGTAGACAAAAAGTATGGCATGACAACCGTGGATCTCAACAATCTTGCATACATGGACGAACCATTCGTCCTAGCCAACGATGTGTCTCATATTTTCTATGTGAAGGACATGTCTACGAAACTGAGAAAAAGAAATCAACAAAAGAATACATCGTCCGATTAGCCAAAGCGCCACATAGTTCTTTCAGGGAAAAGAAACGTCGTGGGGGTGGATGACAAGACAGATATGTCAGAAGATTATAATAAGTTTCATGAAATCCCGCCCATCAAAGTGAAAACTGACCCAAGCCTCCTGTTAAATGATGAAGATTCTCCATGGCTACGGTGCAGAAGAAAACCACAACACTAGATAGGGATGTTGGTGATCTATGTAATATATTAAACCTTTTATGTAATATCATATTGTGAGTCAAACATTTTACCCAGATCCACATGCATGCAAAATTGGTCATTTTGAACGAAAGACATGAAAACTAATACATCTTGCTCAATCAAACTAGACGACGACTGACGTTGCCTGAGCCGCGGGAGGTGAAAACCCAAAGAGACGAAACCATCACACAAGCATAGCTCGAGTGAGATCCCTGAAGAATCTTCCAGTTATCGTCGACCCTGGTGTCCAACGTAGCCATATAGCAACAGACGTGCTCGTCCTCCTCCCTGACATGACGTCGTACCACCTCCTCGCACTACAAGGAATGTGTTATTCTATGACCTTCTAATAGTGACTGTGGACAAAATCGTCATAGAATTATGACGATTTTGCACTAAATGGTCGTAAGCTATTTAGGAGGTTCAAAACCTTAGAAAATTATGACGATCTTGCTTAAAAACGTCATGGTTTTATTAGCTCAAATCGTCATAACCCAGTAAATACATCTCGGGAGGTATTGGTAGCTCACTATGACGATTTTAAATTGTCATATCGTCTAAATTAGAAAACAAGAGGTTGGCCACGTCAACAATTATGCCTACATGTCATGTCTACAGCCAACCAGAGAACAGAAAATGAAAGCGAGCGGATCACCACGCGAACGAATCTCGACCGTCAAATCCCCTCCGATCCGACGACCTGACCTCTTCCAACCCCCCGAAGAAACACATGCGCATGCGCCCAATGATACCAAACCCTAGCCCGCCACATTCCTGCTGTCTCCATAGTCCCTCCCTTTGTTCCTCCAGCGCCCGCGCCGCCACCCCAGCCACAGATCTCGATCCCCTACCCGAAGCCTCCATTCGAGCGCCTCCATTCTTGCCGGATGATGCGCCAACCGCGACTTCAAGCCTCCAAGCTCGTCGCCTCCAAGCTCGAGGGCCTGCTCCTGGCCGTCCGCCTCCAAGTTCGAGGATCTCGTGGTGCTTTGCGGTGGCAGCGAAGAGGCAGAAGATGCCATGGAGGCGGCGGTGTGCGGGCTGCTGGTGGGCCTCGACGAGGACGACCGTCGGGAGGAGCTGCGCAGGACGCACAAGCGCGTCGCCAAGGCCTTCCGCGATGGCACCCGAGGTACTTATCCGCCAACCCACCTCATCCTCCAGTCTCCCCGGAGCCCTAGAGGCTCTTCTCCTCTGGCGCCCTCCCTAGGAGGCTCCTTCATCCACCGCACCAGGTACGGAACGAGGTCCCCCTCTTTCCCCTCCCATTTTCTTCCTGTCTTCGGGGGTCCTCATAGTCACTTGCGGTGGTCAATCGAGATAGCGCCGGTCAATCGAGATAGCGCCGGAGCTGCCCGTAGCGTTTTTGTGTTTATGCCTAGTAGTGTTTGTGTTTAGAACAAGAATAACGGTGAAACTGATGGACTTTCTATCAGTTTGTAATTGCTATTGGTAGGCTACTGACCATGCCTATTTGAACTGTAGATCTGATAAGCTTACTACTATGCTCATATTGTTTATACTTTGTGTGTATTAGGCAAAGGTTGCAGAGGAGCTACATCCGTGAGCTCGGATGGATACATGATAGCTGCCCAATACCGGACTAGCCAAGATGGAGTTTCGAGGGCTGACGTAGGTGAACCCCTTAAGCGATTTAATTTTCGTGCTGCTCGTTTGTTTTGTTCATGATGATGATCTTTTCCATTGTACCTGAAACCAACAGTTCCCAGCTTAATAAAGAAACTATATTATCCTGCTGCATACCACTCTTACATGCCACCTGAATGCATGATTATGAATTTCAGTCTGTGAAAACATGTCTAACAATAAAACATAGGTATGTAAAAAATGGTCTGTTGCAAAACAGATTAATAGTTGCTAGCTCCACACATTGTCCGCAACATGGTCCACTCCTTGTTTTGCTTTATAGTCAGTACTATGGCCAGCTTCTTAGCTCTAATGGTAGTTGCATCACCTATCTTATTACTGTGATTCATGTATTGATTATTCTTCTTCTTTACTATTCTATTGTGATCACTGTGATTTATTTTTTGAGCGAGTATGCCCCTAACTAGGATGTGTTTAATGTGATACTGTTGCTACTATTAAGATGGTTATATTGATGCTGATGTTGTAGGGAGAGATTCAGGAAGGACCTGAAGAACCATGTTGCTCCCTTTAGTTTAAGTCTGGTAGAATTTATGAGTTGTAGAAGCTTTTGTTGTTTGGTTATTTGTATGTTGTTCTGAATGAACTTGAATATGTTTTTTTATATCTGATGTTAATAATCTCTCTGTTTTTTATGTGAAATGACATGTCATAATAATCTCTCCACAAGCGGAGCACCACCTCTAGCCAAGGAGCACGACGACGAGTTCATCTTTTCAACGAGTCCAAGTGTAAGCAAGAAGCAACTGATTTGCCATCGCCGCCGTTGAAGGGTCATTCCTTTTCGGCTTTGATGAAGGTGAGAACTAACGACTTGCACTCGATTGAATCGGGAGTTTTCTTCTATGATTTTGGTTGTGGCTCGTCTGGTTAGTTTTGTAGGGCGAGTTTCTCTCACAGTGCACAATACAGTTAGGATCTGAAAGAAGAACCGGGAGTATTGGAGTATTTTCGTTTAACATATTACAGCTTCTTGCTGAAGAATTTGGTTCATTAGTTGTAATACACTATCTTGTATAAGAAAGTTAGTGCTTGTGTTAACTTAACTTTGCTTGTAATCCAATCTCTGTTCCAAACTCCCTTGTTCTAAACTGAATTAATTAACCAAACTTGCTGGAGAAAAACAAAGTTTCATTATTTTCTTGATGTATATCCGTGTAGTACTACTAGTACCTATATGGACTAATTATGGAAATATGGGCCTAACATGATTCTATAAGTACACATGACTGAAATGTATCAAAAGATGGCTGCATGGTTCAGTACTCGCGTGTCTAGATAAAATTTAGAGAAAATAGCTGCAAGATAGCCACTGAATTGGTGTAAGATAATGCTTACGATAAAAACTTTAGTGCAATACTGCAACTTAGTTTGAACATGTAGTTTAAATTCTGAATATTTTGGGGTCTTAGACAGATTATTATAGGTGAATCTCTGAACAATTTAGAATCTCCCATTTAGAATAGGGTGAAATACACTCAGGGTTTTCCTTGCATAGAGGCAGTAGATGTTGTTTTGATTAATTGTATGGGCTTTCTTATTGTTTTCTGCTTGCTTGCTTGTTTACATATTCTTGTGAATTGAATTTGATGTTCATTTAATCCTCCTTATTGTTTACTTATTGTTTTGACAGCTAATGTACCTCCATGTTCTCCTTGTACTATATGGACATCAACTTCCTCAGGTGGGGTGAAATTCAAGTCTGGTAGCACCATACTGATCTGATTGCTGCTGCCCCTCTTTGTTCAGGTATGGGGTTGCTGCTGCTGTGATTCTAGGAAGTTTCATTTGTTGATTCAGGATGCTTCTGTACTGGGAAACCAAGAGCGTTGTTAGTGCAATATGTCCAAAATAGAGAACCATCTATGCTATGTTGATTTTAATTGATGGTATTGCCAAACGTAATATGCCTGGCTAGTGCCAGACTTATAGTGAGTTCATGTTGGATGTACCTAACTTAAGGTGGGTGTCCTAATAATTATAAAATTAGGATCCACTGTTTGTTTTCTAGCTCTGTATCCCGATAATTATAAATATTGTTTACCTGTGCACCATGCACTCACTTTATGGTCCATCAAGTGATTGTGATGTCTAAGTATATACATGGTATTGCCTTTTGCTCTTGGACAGTGTGAATATTTAGGCTAAAAGAACTTCACTTTACTCTAGAAATTTGGTTCGTCCATGCTAATAGTAAAGTTTAATTCATTACTGATGATTGTGTTCAAGAGCCAGGACATAACCTGTATAATTTATGCAGATGCTTGGTAAAATCTTATACCCACATGATCGTGCTGCTAAGGTTTTACTGGAATTCTTGTTGAGATGGACACTAGACATGATCTTCATCTTATTGGGTCACCTGATGTTCTGAAGTCCAAGGTGACAGAAGCTATGGAGATCTTCTCTGCTGTGCCTAGCAGCACGCATATAGCTGCCATCTCAAATTTCTATGTCATATCGCATCATATAGATGCATATCTGCTAATCAGGTAATCCTCAACAAAATATCCTATGTCATATCGCATCATATAGCTTCCATCTCAAATTTGCTTGTTATTACTCTTGTTGGCCCGATGTTGGCTATATCACTATTTGTTATTGTAATTTGCGGAAAATTATCATTTTTGGAACATATTCTTATGTGTAATAATGAATCTGAACTAGTATCATATATTTGCTTCTTTTCAAGCCAAACAACTAAGTTTGATCGTTCAAATTTCTGCCTAGATGGCGAGAGATAGGAGTTGGATGGATAGGGCCGGGATAGAGGTTATGTAGAATGGCAAACTGGCATGAAGGAGTTCCTAGATTTTTCTTTTGAAGGCACTGATGATGACACTACTTTCCATGTCCGTGTAGGAAATACGTTAATATCTGTCAAGTACTCTAGTTTTTTTATAGGATAGCTAGCAGCAGGAGTAGCGAGGATAAATAGCAGGAGTAGTCTTTCTTGAAGCATTGATATATATATATTATTAATTTAATCATATTTTACAAAGAGTAGCATGCACCCAGGCACGGTTCACACTAATGTTATATCTGAGTTTAGACAAACTCTATTAGCAGAGTTTAGACATCTAAAATATAAAGATCTGCCCTGAAAGTTGTCAGGAGATAGAGGCTTGTCTCCCTTGCTGTTGTTTAGACTAGCTAGTGCTTCCTTTCGCAGCCTCTACCAAGTAGCAAGAGAAGTGAGAAACATAAAGTTTGCTTCAGATCCTTGTCTTTCGTCCGACATTTTTTTATAATGTAGCATCAGGTCTACATGCTCTTAAGCTTGCTTGTTCAGAGCCCAAACTATTTTTTTATAATGGTATTCATTTATATGCCTAACCTTTTGCTTACTATTATATTTGTGTTGCAGGAGAAGGCTCGCTAGTCTTCACAACACCAAGGCCACAAGCTGAAGTTCCTGAAGAAGTTCGAGAGTATCATCAGAGTAGCTAGCGTTTATACTTTATGAGAGTTTTGTTTGTAGATTTGGGGTGTCCAAGATTTTTTGATTGAACTAGTAGTGATGTGAACTAGTGGAATTTCACGTGTTCAATCTGTTCGACTGTCATATTGTTGTAATGAATTGATTTTGACATTTATTTAAATATTGTCATGCTTTTATCTCACGTTAGATTGTTATATTGGATATTAATTAATTAGCTATATGAAGATTCTGACAACTAGAGCCCAATTTCTACAGGAAACTGACAATTGAGACCCATTTGATAAAAAGGCCGAAATTAGAAAATGATTGGATTGTAAGAAGGCCAAGGCCTAGAAAATAAATAAGGCTGAAATATTAAAATCGCCAAAATTAAATTTGAGCCCATATAAGCGACCAAACTGGACTGGGCTGAATTCGATTTAAGACAGTTTAATTTCGTCATAATTTTGCCACGTAGGATCGGCCACGTAGGATCTGACTTGTCCAGGCTAGATGGCCGGTGACGATATTGGATCATCATAGATGTTATGACGATCCAATATCGTCATAGACGGTTATGACGATTTTACCACAAACGCCGTTATAGTTCATTTGCGACGCTCAGCTTTCGACGATCTCAAAATCGTCATGAAATCGTCATAAACAGACTAATATGACGATTTTGTGACGAAAATGGAGGGTCATATATAGCCAGATTCCTTGTAGTGTCGGTGGTCGGCTCCCTCTACATCCTTCCTGGACCAGGCAACCTCCACCAAAGAAGCTCCGGGTTGACGACGACACTCGGATTCCTCACCAAGCTATGCGTCCCGAAAGGTAGCACCATCCAGTGCCAGCCTGGCGGTGCCCAGTCTCGGAAATGCCCGTCAGAGCCCAGTACTCCATCGTTGTCGCCGAGTCGACTACGAGGATGCGGGATGGGCATCCTAAAGTAGGAGGAGAGGAATGTGTGTATGTGTGGGTGGCCATGACGGTCGGCCTATAAATAGAGGGAAAGGGCGGGAAAACATGGCGGGAAGCGGAGGGAAAGGGCGGGAAACATGGCGGGAAAGGTTCATCTTTAGTCCCGGTTGGAGAAACCAACCGGAACTGAAGGGATTACGGCAGGCTAGGGAAGGCAGCACTAATGATAGGGGTGAGTGTCGACATTATGTCGTGCAGCTTGTACCTTGTCCCGGATGGTGACGCCAACCGGGACTAAAGATGAACCTTTAGTCCCGATTGGAGACACCAACCTGGACATGATGACCCACAAGTATAGGGGATCACAACAGTCTTCGCGGGTAGTATTACCCAATTTATTGATTCGACACAAGGGGAGCCAAAGAATACTTGCAAGCCTTAACAACTGAGTTTTCAGTTCAGCTGCACCTGGAAATAGTTCTTGCTCACAGAATTTTATCAGTAGCAACAGTTTGGTAGTAGCAACAGCAAAGCAACAGCAGTAGTGAAACAGTAGAAATAGTAACAGTAACGGTAATAGTGGGATTGGAGTGCGGTAGGCATAGGGATGGATGGACGGGCGTTGCATGGACGACTCTAAACATGTAACTTCAAGATCTAGGGCATTGCAGATAAATAATAACAAGCATCCAAGTAATAAATAATCCTAGGCATATGCTCCAAATATAGTCATACGTGCTCGCAATGAGAACTTGCACAACATCTTCTGTCCAGCCAGCCCGTGGAAGCGGGGCCTCTAGGGAACTACTGGCAATTAAGGTGCTCCTTTTAATAGAGCACCGGAGCAAAGAATTAACACTCTGTAAACACATGTGATCCTCACACCAAAGCTATCCCCTCTGGTTGTCCCAATTATTGTCACTTTGGGGCCTTTAGATACAGACAATGATATGTGTACACAACTTGCAGATAATATCACAAATAATACTATCATAATGATTCAATAATAACTTCAGATCTGAGATCATGGAACTCGGGCCCTAGTGGCAAGCATTAAGCACAACAAGTTGCAACCAATTCAAATAGCACTCATAGATATACTAAGCAATATGCCCTAACAAATCTTATTCGATTACATGATAGAACTCATCCAATCCCTACCATCCCCAAGCCTACAGCGGGGGATTACTCACTCATGGATGAGGGAAACATCGATGGCTGATGGATAGGCGTTGGTGATGACGATGGCGATGACCCTCTCCAAATTCCCCGTCCCGGTAGGGTGCCAGAACGTAGTTTCTGGATCCGAATCTTGGTTTCTGGTGGTGGCGGCGGAGCGGAACTCTTTCTGGAAAACTCTCGAACCCTCCTGAGTTTTAGGTCAGAAGGCAACTAATAGACGCGGAGGGAGGCCGAGAAGCTGCATGGGGTGGCCAAACCTCCCCCAGGCGTGGGGTTAGTGGGCCCGCTCCTGGGGTGGGTCTGGGCCCCCCAGGCCTCCCCTCTGTCTCCCCTTCTGGCTCTATGGATCTTCTGGTGAAATATAATTTTTGGCTTATTTTCTGGGATTTTTCCTATTAGTTGATTTTCTGCACAAAAACAAGACACCAAGGTAATTCTGCTGAAAACAGCGTCAGTCCGTGTTAGTTGTATCCAAATCACACAAGTTTAGAGGAGAAACAATAGCAAAGTGTTCGAGAAAGTAGATATGTTTTGGACGTATCAACTCCCCCAAGCTTAGCTTATTGCTTGTCCTCAAGCAATTCAGTTGAAAACTGAGTGCGATAGAAGAACTTTCACGAAAACTTTGCTTCATATGATGTAATTATTCTCAGCACAGGAGTAGATGCTTAGACAATTCATAAAAATAGTATGCAACTATGTCTACTCAATAGTCATTGCAAGCTATGAAGAGAAACCAACTCAATAATAATAAGTAGCATGAAACATAAACATAAGCAACATTGCAATGCTCATAGTAAGGTATGATAGAGTGTTATCTCGCTTGCCTTTGTTTGAAGAGCACAATATAAATGCTGAGGCACCTCTGAAGTTCAAGTGAATACTAGAGATAAATATATCAGAGATACAAGCATTAAAGTCATCACATAATTAACCAAGTTTTGAAACAAACACAAGAATGACAACTATGCTCTCAAGAAGGTGCTCAAAGAATAAGTGCTGACTCAACAAAGTTGTGAAAAATAGTTTTTGGAAAGTTTGAAAGGCTTCCAAATGCTGAAAGGAAGGTACTCATTAGCTTTGAGCTCTCATTGCCCCTATCATAGGCATCTTCATATGGTTAAGCTGAAAGTGAGGTCCACTCTAAATTATATGCTTGACAGACCATAAACTAGAAATCCCAAGTCCCTTGAGTATGAGGGTCGCTCCTCATGCTAGTCAACTTTGGTTACCTGTAAGTTCTTGTCATTGTAAATACATGAATATCATAGAGAACCGCCAACAGCGTACCCCTTGCACATGGTACAGGAGCTTTACAATAACCAAAATGACAAGGCAAGCAGACAATGAGCATCTCAGCAATATTTTTATTTACCATATGCATAGCTTTTTATTGAGGATGCTTCATAGATGCTCATTATGGTGATGCTGCAAGTTTCCACTATTATTAGGAATGGCTTAGGCTATCGGACCAGGCATTTCTCTAATTCAATGTATAGACTCCATGAACTCACAAGCTCCCATTTTATTTCACATCGTCGACATCCGTAAACAAAAGATCGAATTATCAACTGGATAGGATATCCAAAAAGTGTTGAAAGCGTTACCCGTGACAGCACGGTTCTGCTGACTCCCAGCATATAATTTGCAAGCATATAACTTTCATGGACTAGTCACAGTGGTTCAGGATTATTAAGTGCATAGAATAAAGTGTGCCATCAAGTCCGTGAGAGCTTTACTAACAAACTTTCTCAAAGCAGACAAACATTTTATTTTGGAAGAAAACACGGCATATAGAATATGCGCTGAAGTAGCAAATGATGCTAATAGGTAGGTATGGTGGAAACAGCTGGCAATTACACAAGGGAGATCCATACAAATTGCCCTAAGACAAGATCAACTCAATGCCAGAAATGTGCCTGATCAAGACCAAGGTCAATCTTTGCCTCTTAATGAAGAGAATGATTCCCATTTTGATAAAGGTCAAGATGATGGTCAAGACAAGGACCGAAATGATGAAGAGGGTCCCCCAAGAAACAACGAGGAGATCCACACTCGTCGTGAAGCTAGAAAGGAGAGGATGATGGAATTAAGATACCACTCTTTACAAAATGTGGTTGGTGACCTAAGGAGAGGCATTTCCACAAGAGCACAATTGAAGAGGTTTAGTGAGAACCAAGCACACATCTCCATGATTGAACCAAAGAAAGTGTGGGAAGCTCTTGAAGGTTCGGATTGGTTATAAGCAATGCACAAAGAGCTAAACAACTTTGAGAGAAACAAAGTATGGAAGTTAGTTGAGAAGCCAAAGGATTGCCACAATATTATAGGAACCAAGTGGATATTCAAGAACAAGCAAGATGAACATGGAATTATAGTAAGGAACAAGACAATATTGGTTGCACAAGGGTTCTCTAAAATTGAAGGCATTGATTATGGAGAGACATATGCACCCGTGGCTCGCCTTGAGTCCATCCGTATCCTTCTTGATTATGCGGCACATCATAACTTTAAGTTGCAACAAATGGATGTAGAAAGTGCCTTTCTTAATAGTCCATTGAATGAGTTGGTGTATGTAAAGCAACCCCCGGGATTTGAGGATCCCAACTTCCCAAACCATGTATACAAACTTGATAAGGCGCTCTATGGGCTCAAATAATCCCCACGCACGTGGTATGAGCACCTTAGAGAGTTGTTGTTTGACCGTGGATTTGATGTGGGGAAAATAGATCCCACTAATTTTACTAAGAAGGTCAATGGGGAGATTTTTGTATGCCAAATATATGTTGATGATATTATCTTTGGCTCATCTAACAAAGCTTTTAATAATGAATTCTCAAAGCTTATGACTAGTAGGTTCCGGATGTCTATGATGGGGGAGTTGAGAGTATTTCTTGGTTTTGAGATCAAGAAAGTTAGAGGAGGGAAATTCTTCAACCAAGCCAAGTATACTCAAGATATGATCAAGAGATTAAATATGCAAGATTTAAATGGAGCTCCTACTCCCATGGCTACAAAGACTCATCTAGAACAAAATCCCAATGGTAAAGATGTGGATCAAAAGGTATACCGGTCTATGATTGGTTCTTTGATTTACCTTTGTGCATATAGACCCTATATTGTGTTGAGTGTAGGTGTGTGTGCAAGATATCAAGCGGGTCCTAAAGAAATCCATTTAATGGCGGTCAAGAGTATCTTTCGATATTTAGTTCATACCCCATATTATGGTCTTTGGTATCCTCGAGGGTAAACATTTGCTCTTTGTGGATACACGGATTCGGATTGGGCTGGTGATAAGGATGATAGAAAATCAACATCCGGGGCTTGCCATTTCCTTGGTAGGTCCTTGGTATGTTGGTCTTCTAAGAAGTAAAATTGTATATCTCTCTCCACCTCCGAAGCCGGGTATGTGGCAGCTGCAAGTGCTTGCACCCAATTGCTATGGATGAGGAAAACTTTAAAGGAATAGGGTGTCCTTTGTGACAAAGTGCCTCTTCTATGTGACAATGAAAGTGCCATCAAGATTGCCTACAACCCGGTGGATCACACAAGGAAAAGCATATTGAGATTCGTCATCACTTCATTAGGGATCATGTTGCTCGAGGTGATATTGATCGATTATATGTGTCAACCAAAGATCAACTTTCCGACATCTTCACGAAGCCACTTGATGAAGAAAGGTTTTGCTATTTGAGGAATGAACTAAATATCATAGATTCATGGAGCTTGACTTGATCACCTTGCATACTCACCTATGTCTTGACTCTTATTTGGTTTAGGTGAAGGCATGTATATAGGGGGAGTGCGGTCCTAATTGATTGGACTATCCCTCCCCCCATTATGCCCAAAGCGATAAAAATCATTCCTCTTAATATCATTTTGTGATATGTGAGCTTAAATGATGAGTTTCGGTAATGGACCCAAGATATATCTTCGTCGTGCCAAGCCGAGTATACTCAAACATGGTGGCCTAGGCCACTGCCCTCTCTCATTCGAGAGGTTGGCGTTTACTCGTGATTGTCATTTGTTGATTCTTTTTATCTTAGTTTCATGCACTCTCCTTTGGTTTTTGATATCTTTATCCCTATTTCAGAGTGCATGTGCTTCACACAGTGTGATTATCTCAACCCAAGCCTTTCTACTTCCTCGAAAAACCCTCATCCAATCCGCACAAGAACCCCTCCATTGTCGTTGGCTATGGAATCAGGTGGAACCGGTACTACCGGATTAGGAGCGGTGCTATCGGACCTGGGTGGTTCGTAGGTCGTCCTAGAAACTTCTCCAGGTGCGGTACTACCGTTCGTATGTCCAGTACTACCGTTCACCAGTACTACCGTTTGCTGAAACCGGTACTACCGCTTCCAGCACCGGTACTACCGGTCGGCGTTTCTGGTATAGGTTGGTCGCGCGGGGGGGGGGGGCAGCCTTCAGTGCCTCATTATCCCCCTGCTCCCCACACATACCGCCGCCACCGGAGCCTCGCTGCGTCCTCCTCTCATCGGATCCTCCTCGGATTCGGACTCCTTGCAGGCTACCGATCCTTCTCCACCACCATGGATCCCAGTACAACCGCCCCTCTCTTTCTCTCACTCTTAGTTTCTTCATTGGGTTTAGGCCTTGCTTAGATTCTTGAAGAAAGTGACTTGTTGTGAGGTTGTACCGCCATACGCTCCTTGTTGCCTAGAAGAATCATCGATTTAGGAGGTGTTGAGGCCAATTTGGGACCGTGCCCTACCTTGGCTGGGCGTGCATCCGCTCGACCGGTAGTACCGGAAAAATTTTTGGGACCGTGCCCTACATACTCAGTGCAAGTGAAGGCAAGAAATAGAGAGGGAGCGACAAACGAGAGAGCAATAGCTGTCATAATCATGCTTGCAACAAAACAGGACTAATTATGGCATGAAAGTGATACAAGAACACTGAGGCAAAATAAATCATCGAGGCTTATTGACTATTGATTAGTGATATGCATGTGTGAGCATGTGGCAAGTCGATTCACATGAATAGTCAAAGGAGGATACCACAATATCATACCAAAGTATGAATAAAACAATGCAAGCAAACATTCATATGACATGCTACAAACTATTAGCAAGATGGAGCTAATCATAGACAAGCAAGAACTACTAAGCATCCATAATGACATACACCTTACACAAACAGGCTAAGCATGCTCACAATGATGAGTATATGTACAAAAATGAAACAAATAGAGTACGTTACCAGTCTCTTACCACTCGTCGAGTTGTCTTAATCTTAATTATTGCTCTTCACTTGTGTGACTTGAATGATAACATAAAAACCAATATCCACTGAGAACGGCTGAACCCTACGAAGAACTCACAAAACCAAAGAAGAACAACAAATATTTTTGGTGTTTTCGAGTTTTTTAGAAGGAAACCAACGCAAAACCAAACGAAGCAAAAGAAAACCAAAAAAAACTAATACGATCCAAGAACAATACAACTGTGCATGAAACAATAAAAACGAAGTGTCTAGAAAGACCTGAGATTTTTATTGATGAAGAAGGGGATGCCTTGGGAACCCCCAATCTTTGACGCTTGTACCTCTTGAGTAATTTCTTGGGGTGATACGGAGTGGCTCCCCCCAAGCTTGATCTTTTGTCCATTCTTCATCTCATTACATCATCCTCTCTCTACACCTGAAATTTTTCTTTCATACAAAACTTCACACAATCTTCATTTGCAATATTAGTTTATTTAAAAGATATTAGACCTATGGAAAAGATTTGGAATAGCAAGACTTTTCATTAAAAACACAAGCTACTATAGCCACTCCTTCAAAAAGCTCAATTTCCCAAAAAGAACCCGAAAAGGAATCAATAAGAAGCAAATGCAAATAATGGCAGAAATCTGTTAAAACAGACCGGCAGGTAGAAACCGATTTTTGCGAAGACCTTATGTTGCTCAAATCAAAAAGTGTTAAACTAACTAAAGTTATCTAACATATTGGGGTATTTATTGGTAAATTTACAGCTCAATCCGACTTACAGAGACTCCTCACGAATTTTTATAGTGGAGGACAGAAATCTGTTTCGGGACAGCAACTCGCCAAATCTTACTTCCCTGTCATTAGAGGTCATTCTTGGCACAAAAATAAAAAAAAGGATAAGGAGAGGTCATTACTGAAGTAATAACTTCCAAGACTCAAGGAAACTCTTGGGTTATCTCCCAACAAGTACTTTTCTTTAACGCCTTTAAGTTAGGCACGGTGAAGAGCAAAGATTGGAAAGGAGAAAAATAAAAGTGAGCAAGTATAACCACTGTGAAAACATTATTTTGTTCAGAAATCCTTTTGTTAACAAGGTTGATCAAGTCTTGTTACCAAAACAATCTTATATGAATCAAAACTTTGCATTCCACAAGGTGATTATGTTACCTCATACTTGATAGCAATGGTCCCAATCATAATAGTTTCAATATTTTCTTGTGGAATGGGACAATATATTTCTGCAACCTTGATGCCTTCAATATTTTCAATAGGATTCAGGCAATAACTTCTAACAACCTTCTTGGGGAAATAGACAGTGTGCTCTTTGTCATTAATATTGAATGTTACTTTTCCTTGATTACAATTGATGACAGCACCTGCAGTATTAAGAAAAGGTCTCCCAAGAATAATAGACATATTATCATCTTCAGGCATTTCAAGCACAACAAAATCAGTTAAGACCATGCAATTATGAGCTACTTGAACAGGAACATCCTCACATATACCAACAGGAACAGTAGTTGACTTATCAGCCATTTGCAAAGATATATCAGTTGGTATCAACTTTTCTAGCTCGAGCCTCTTGTAGAGAGAAAAAGGCATAACACTAACTCCAGCTCCCAAATCACATAAAGCAGTTCTAACATAATTATTCTTAAAAGATCAAGGAATAGTTGGTATACCTGGATCACCAAGTTTCTTTGGAACCTTACCATTGAAGGAGTAATTAGCAAGCAAAGTAGAAATCTCCTCATTAGGAATCTTCCTTTTATTAGAGACCATATCCTTCATATACTTTGAATAAGGAGGCAACTTAATAGCATCAGTCAAGAATTTGCAAGAATAAAGGTTTAATCCACTCACAAAACTTGTTGTAGTGTTCTTCCTCCTTTGACTTGTGTTTCTTACCTGGAAAAGGCATAGGTTTCTGCACCCAAGGTTCTCTCTCTTTACCATGTTTATTAGCAATAAAATCTTCCTTTGTGTACCTACTATTCTTAGTGTGTTTCTCAGGTTCTTCCTCAACTTCCTCCTTATCAGGGGACTCATCAATATTACCACTCTTAGTTTCAGCATCAGAGATAGATATACTATTAGGATCTACAGCAGTTTCAAGTGGTTCCTCAACTATTTGATGTTTATTTTTCTTCCTCTTACGAGGACTACCACTATCCTCACCTTGTTGGGAATCCTGCTCTATTCTTTTAGGGTGTCCTTTAGGATATAAAGGATCTTGAGTAGTTATACCACTCCTAGTTTTAATTCCATAAGCATGTTTATCTCCTGAAGCATTAACTAGCATATCCGTTTGCACCTTAGCAAGTTAATCAAGTTGGGTTTGAACCATTTGAAAGTGTTTACAAAGCATTTTAATATCATTAGAAGTTCTTTCCACAATATCTTTCAACTCATGGATAGCTCTAGAGTTTTCCAATAAATGATTCTGAACTTGTTTATTAAAATTACCTTGTTTAACTATAAATGTGTCAAGTTCCTCTAAGCATTGATCAGGAGGCTTACCATAAGCAATATCACCTTCATTGAATTGGATATAGTGTACCTCAATAGTAGATGAGTGGGGAATTGTCTTACATAATTCTTCTATAGGAGGTATATTCTTCACATCTTCAGATCTAATACCTTTCTCCTTTAGACACTTTTTAGCTTCCTTCATCACTTCATCATTTAATGCAATAACTCCCCTCTTATTTGTTGTTGGTGTTGGAACTGCTTCAGGAAAAACTGGTTCAGGAGTAATAGGCTCAGGTGTATTTAGCTCAGTTGAAGTCCAATCATCATAATTCTTGATTATCTTGTTCATTAAGTCTTTAGCATCTGTAGGAGTCCTTTTCCTGAAAACACAATCAGCAAAGCTATCTAGGTAGGTCCTAGAATCATCAGTTAGTCCATTATAATAAATATCAAGAATCTCATTCTGAGGTAATGGACATTGTAAGGTTCCCAAAAGGTAGAGATCCCTGTGTTTACAATGCTAGTCCCTGGATCAATAGCTAGCATCCACAGTTAAGATGTAATATCAAGAAACAAAGGTCATAATACAACTTTATAACCAGGAATAAAATAATTCATTACATCTTACATAGCTCATTTGGCTATCACATTACATTGCAGCAGAATATCTATATAGCATGGAGTCCTTCATCTTCAAAGTGCCACAAGCAATCATGTTGGTTGTAGACTTGTAATCCTATTCAACACACTTCACTAACATCAAACAAACCTGCAACATAATAAGTTGCAGCCACAAGGGTCAATACATTTGAATTGTATTGGCAAGTTTCACTACTATGTAGAATTAAGTGGATCCTATCATTACATGCATATTTGGCTAAGTAGGGTTTAGGCTCATTTGCATAAAGCAATATAGTTTTATCCTATCTTTTAAAAATAGCTTTGATCTTTTTTAAATCTTTCTGAACTTCTTGGAAAACTCCAAGTGCTTCTAATCCCTTATGACACCATCAAGTTTTACTTTGAGAAATTGGAATGTCGAGATCTTCCAAAGCTTCAGGCCTTAGTTGCTCAGTATTGTCCATAACCGGGGACACGGCTAAGTACTTAGAATTTGATCTTCTGTAGAAGTTGTACGCTTTACGCACATGACACAATCTCGTCTTGTTGCCACCAGTGGCCGCTGGATAAGTACTCACCAAGATGGAGTACTGGCAGATCGAGAATGTGACAAAGTCTTTCCATAGAAGTCCTCCCAATACACAATCCTAGCTTGTCAACCAGGCACCAATGTAGGGATAAAATTCCCTTACACAATTCTAGTTAACCTGAAGATGCCAATGCATGGGTCTTCCACTATGTAGTTGACTAAGCCAGAGCCCATTTAGCATGTGGCTGTACATGGAAGCCACTGTACGAGAAACATGTTCAATCTCTAAGTCCCTGTGTGGTTTTCTTCTAGTGCACACACAAAAATATAGCCATATAAACATGGTTCCCTTTGTTGCCACCTTGTCCAAAACTTGAGTATCCTTGTCCACCCAGGTGGTTCATTGAGTACTTGTTTTATTATATAAAACATATATCTTTTCAACACTTCATATAATCATATCATGTATCCCATCCCAAATATATAGCAGGGCTAAGCATACTACAACTACAATGTTTTCACTAAGGAATATATAAGGGTATCCTATTAGGATTTAGCATAGCATAAAATATATTAGTCCTTTCCATGCATGTTTCAAAAATCCACTAAGTGTAATGAAAATAGTAGGACATGGATGATAGTGTCACTTGCCTTTTTAGTAGAGAATGTTGGTTCACTTCTTGATCTTGCAAATATCACACTCTTCTAACTTCACTACAATTCAATCAAGCAAACATATATTCAACTAGCATTCAAACAATTTGTCACACATAAAATAACAAAAACAAGGTCATGCATGTAAGCATGAAAAAGATAGTTTTATTTGGAAAAGTGGTTTCTACTAGGCTCTAGACATTATAAAGTTCAAAGTGGTCATTTACTAAAGTAGTAAAACCATTTGCAAGAGGTTTTATCGCATATACCAAATGTTATGCTAAGTGACATTTTATGTAGTTGAAAATATCTTTTAGCAAAGCAATAACTTTATATGGTTCATCTATTATGTTTTTAATCTCAAAACTTGGTGTTTAGGGTCAGAAGGTTTGAATCAAATCATTTCCCAAAGGCTTTACTCAAAAATCATTTCTAAACCATAAACAATATTTTTATTTGACTAGAAATGGGCTAATTCAAATATTTATTCCTTAACCTCAAAAAATACATTTTTAAATCCATAAGTTGATTCCTATGGTCAGTAGGTACAAAACAAACCATTTAGCAAATATTTCACCTTAAAATTATTTCTAGAACAAATTTTATATTCAAATTATGCCTACACATGTTTCTGCAAATTCAACCAATTTTACAGAAGAAAAACATTAAACAAAATGCATGGTTGCAAATGTCACATCCCAAGATTTTCCAAATCTTGTAATGTGAAAAATAAATGAATAAAATAAAACTTTTTTGATTTTCAGGGTGAGAAGAAACTTTTTGGTTCCAATTGGAAACCTTCAAACCTTTTTGATCAAACAAATCCTAAAGGGATTTGAAAAGTTAAACAATTAATAAAGAAAATATTTTGAATAAGTAGAATTACTATTTTTGGATCTTTAAATAAAAGATTTAGTTTTTAAAAGAAAAAGTAGATTTATAAACAAGGATTATTTTATGAAGCCAAAATAAACCTTGGCCAAGCTTTTGAAAATAAAACATTTTGTTTTGATAAAAAAATAGTAAAGGTTTATTTAAATAAAATAATAAGGATTTAATATCCAATTTTATTTAAGTAAAGGCTTTTCCTATTTTAAATAAACACTAAAACTTATATATTTATTTTAAATAAGTTTTCCAAGTATTTTATTTTCTCAATTAAAAACCTACTGAAGTGTTTTTGGTTTATTTTAGATTTCAAAATAAAGATTTAAATAAAACCAATCCTATTTGATTTAATAACTAAGGTCCATTTTATTTAATTATTAATGGAACCTAAAATAAAAATGTTATTTTATTTTAAACAAGTTTTCCAAGTATCTTCTATTTTCAAATAAAAAAACCTACTGATTTGGTTTTGAAAAATATTTAGATTTCAAATGGAGTTTTTAAATAAATTAAAACCCATTTGATTTATTAACTAGTGTCCATTTTATTTAATTTTAAATGGACTCTAAAATAAAAATATTATTTTATTTTTGGATTCTGGTTTATGTTGTTAAACAGAACCAAATTCAATTGCAAAGTGTGTTGAATGTTTGAATTGTTTGAATTGTGGATTGAAATTCAAAACAGAAATTGATTTGGAAAAAGAAAAAGATTCAGACAGAAAAAAATGTGAGAACAGACTCGACCCAACTAATCCAGCCCAGCTAAGCCCATTCCAGCCCAACCTAGCCCACCTCTCCTCTCAATGGCGAATCGTTTTCACATGAAAGAAACCCATGAGGACACGACGAATGGACCTCCCTCACTCCCTTTCTCACGACACTAGGCCCCACGCCCCTTCTTCCCCACCATGAGTACGCCCTCGCCAGCCGTTGCAGGTGAATTAAGTCTGGTGTAATACGCGTTAACCACGCCGTTAATCAGCCCCTTGACCACGCACGTTAAAACGCCTGCCCTCCCTCTCCACTTCCCCTTTGTCGCCCCATCCCAACACGCCCCCAGGCTGTCGAATTTCACTAAACACTCCCTATGTTTCAACGACGCTGCGGTGCAAATTCCGGCGACCCAGCGCCACCCCTTTCCTCATCGACCACGCACACATACTCCACACGTCCTAGCGCATCTCCCCGTGCCACTAGTTCGCCCGTGAGTACCCTGTAGCCTCGGCTTCGTCGACACCGAGCGTGCGCCGCCGTCTGCCATTACTCCGTCGAGCACCCCAGGCGGACTCCGACCG